>OZ024780.1:3270062-8070062 GCA_964017025.1 Stenichneumon culpator
GTCGGGTTTGTTTATCGTCGGGTCAAGGTTTGGGGCGATAAAGATCAACGGTGGAAGATCGGTCGTCTGCGGAACCTTCGGTCTCGCGAATCGCCGCTGTGGAATAAAAATTGACTCGCGTCAGTCGAATGTTATACAGAGACAGGCGAGAAACACTTGTTCGACCAACGGCAGGCATTTTGGTACGGGGTCACTGAACCTGTCGTCGATAAAAGCGAATGTCGGCGGTAACAATGTCTTGTGCAGCCCGTTTCCCGAGTGTCGTGGCTTCACCGATACTTACGTGCACGAACACATTTACGGTAACTTAGACAAGTGGCACGACAAGACGGCTCTGGTGAGGAACTCGTTGAGCGCAGATTTGCACGCAAGCCGAAGCTGTACAGATAAACATGTTTTTTCCCGACTTCGCAATACGGGCGGCAAATGGCATATTATTGACCGATGATCATTACTAACATGTGCGCATGCGCAGTACAATTTCATTACTCCTTAGGGAGTAATAGAGCTCATTACTCCCTCTGGAAGCTCTATTACTCCCGGGGGGGTAATGATCATTGGTGAATATGGCGATTTTGCGACGCAAGAAATGTGGTTATTTTAACGAAGTCGGAAAAAAAATGTTATATGCAACAAGGGAGTGTGAATTTCTGCCCTCGCTTCGCTCGGGTATCAAAGTTCACACTCCGTGAAAATACGCACTTTCCTCCCTTGTTGCATATGATATATACTTTTTCTGACGAAAAAACAACAATGGAAGTTTTTTTTGTTACGACAGATATGCTCTGCGACTGGAAGAGCCTACACTTACGCCCAGGTGAAAAAAATCTCTGGAAGATTGGCAACTTCTCTGAGAAGGAGCAATCTTCGTCCTAGCGATACGATCGCCGTGGTGCTCCCCAATATACCCGAGTACGGACTCTTGCTCTTGGCTGCGAGCGAAGCTGGGCTTCGAGTAATTTTTTTTATAACCACAATCAAAGAATACACAATTCGGTGACATTCTGCTCGACAAATTCTGCTCGACAAATTTTCCTTTGAATATGTTTCTATTTGGCAAATCTCACGATTTTTTGTTATGAATATTATCTAACAAATATTATAAAAAATAGTTGTTTTGCCAATACAGCAAATATGCCAAAAATAATCTTGGCATACAGTTGCATCTAGTGAATAAAAAATTAGCCGCGCCGATCTATGATCCTAGATGAATCAAAAAAATCAATCAACGATCGTTATAAATCGACAGATGACGCCGATAAACCCAGCCTACACGGTGGGCGAGATGCGGTTGCAGATAAAGACATCTAAAGCTTCAGCCGTGTTCACTGTGCCATCGAAGCATTCCACCGTGGCTGCGAGTATAGCCGGTAATGCAAATGTGAGACTACCGATAATTGTGATGGAAGACGGAAACGGTTGCGCACCGGAGGGAACGATCAAGTTTGGGGATTTGATAAATAACAATATCGAAGAGTTCAGCAAGACCGGAGAAAAGACCGGTGTCGATGCGGAGGATACATTTTTATTGCCTTACTCGAGTGGCACAAGCGGACTTCCCAAGGGGGTTGAACTATCTCACAGGTATCATTGAAGCTCTGTCTCTGATCACAATTAATCATTTTTTTTCTTTCTTGAATTTATTCCTACATAGGAACTTTTTTCATTGCAGAAATTTGGTGGCAAATATAATGCAACTTGCAGCGAAAGGCGAGCGAGTGAAACTACAGCAAGTCATCAAGACATTTTTCCCGCTATTTTGCCGTTTTATCATATATACGGATTGGTCGTTATCCTCGGACTGAATCTACGGTATTGTAGAATCGATTTAACTCAACATCATTGCGTACAATTTTCTTCCATCTCTCGCCATTCGTTCATTTTAATATTTCTTTGCCATTACCCTTGTGTCCGTAAATATTTGTCATTTCACGTAAAATTTTTATTATCTTCAGTTTGGGTGGCAAGCTTGTTTGCGTGCCTCAATTCACAGCAGACAATTTCCTCAAAGTTTTGGAAGACAATCGCTCGACTCTGCTGTACGTTGCGCCGCCACTCGTCCAGTTGCTTGCCAATGACGAGAGGTTCAAAAAACGGCACGTTGAGACAATAAAGACCGTTGTTTCCGGTGCAGCACCGATCGGCGAAGAAGTTCTCGCTAAATTGCTTAGCAAAACACCGTCGAGCTTGAATATAGTACAGGGCTACGGCCTCACGGAGTGTGCGCCGGTTATTTCGCTGGCTGCGATTAGTCCGCACACATCGGTCGGACATGTTGTTCCCAATACTCAAATTCGCATCGTCGGATGCACGGCTGAAAACGCGGGAAACAATTTGGGCGTCGATGAGGTGGGAGAGATTTACGTACGAGGCCCGCAGGTCATGAAGGGCTACTACGAGAATCCTGAGGGAACAGCAAATTGCATGGAGGGTGAATGGTTTAAAACCGGGGACCTGGGCTGCTACGACAAAAGCGGTAACGAAATCGGAAAAAAAATGCAACTGAAAATATCATTGACAATAGATATGAATTATCGATCTATGGATCTTTAGATTTAGCTTCATGTAGGAATACATTCAGCACTCAATTTAGAACATCTAAGTAATATGTTCCAGAGTTTATAAAAGATCTGCAATTCACAGATTCATTGATTATCGGACCTCTATAACTGTATCGATCTACGGATCTCTATAGATCTAGGGATCTAAATAATACGATAAAGGATCGTAATTACAGGTCTATTTATTATTAATGTTTTATAGAAGCTTCCATAGATTATCTAGATCATATAAATTATAGATCTATGGATAATTGAAAATGATAGTCATTGGCCAATGTAAAACTTATACATTTTACAAACTTGCGATGGATTCAAACGATAGCTAAGTAATCTCCGCGGTATTCCTTCAGGACTCATATACATACGAGGACGATTGAAAGAACTGATCAAGGTCCGAGGTTTCCAAGTGGCTCCCGCGGAAATTGAGGATCTGATTCAAGGTTACTCGAAAGTAGCGGACGCCGCCGTGATCGGAGTCCCTCACGAGAAATACGGAGAAATTCCGAAAGCATTCGTAGTCCCGAAAAAAGGGGTCGAGATCGATGCGAACGAAATCAAGGAATACGTGGCGGAGCGTGTCGCAAAGTACAAGCGGCTGGGACACGTGAAATTCATCGACAAGATACCAAAGAGCGCGGCGGGAAAGATACTTCGGAGAGAGCTCGAAAAAATGTGAAGGCGAAAATTATGCGCACCAACATATTTTTATAATGAAAAAAATAAAACTGAGCGTCAGATAGAGATGTGTCCCGTGACAATGATTTACAATTCAATAAGCGAACAACGAATTTTTGTCGACTGTTCTTTGGTTCTTTTTAGATGGAGCTGTTTTCCTCAACTAACAGAAGAGCGCTCGCTATTCCGGCTTTCTCGAGCTCCTTGATGAGCTCCTCAGTCTGATGCATCTGCAACATGATTTCGCAACCACCGACGAATACGAGAAGTCCTTTATACCTGCAAGATTAAGGACATTTTTCACATTTTTCTAACTATTTTTTAAAGAATTGTACTATTTTTATGTCTCATGATGAACACAGGTAAATAGATCGAAAAGTAAAAATTTATATACGCTTGTGCAGCGGGAATGGGAATTTCTAAACCTTGTCTGAGCGGTACTTGACGCTATGCATTCGCAATATCTGTACGAACGCGTTACTGATAACCACACTTTGGCTCACTCGGCACACCTTTCATTATTATAATGACTTAATTTTTCTGAAAATGACAAAAGGAAAAAAACATCATCATTAATGTTTTATGCAAAACACGAGCCGGTCGTCGGTAGATAAATTTTTAAGTTTCTCTACCGACGACCGGCTTGTGTTTCGAACAAAACATTAATGATGATGTTTTTTTTAAAGTACTTTAAAGTACTTTAGAGTATACATACCTTGACTAAATCGCCGATAGCCTCACTCACTGTGGCCCAATCAGAAACTTACTTTAGATAACATAGAGCGAGAGAGAGTGCTGCGTTGATGCGAATGTCAGAGAGAGAAACTAGTTACCCCGGTATGATTTCTCATCGCGGACCAAAAAAGCAACTTCTGGCGACCCACGAGAGCCTTGAAGCTCCTCGATGGCAAACATTTTGCGGCATTGTTTCACTCACGAGAAATGTAAAACTATCTCTTCGCAGCGAGAAAACTCGCGCGCGTTAAGAGGTTAGGAAAAACGTCAATGCCGACTGGAATAAGTTACATTGTGATTAAAATTTCGATGCAGAATTATACTGCCTCAATTCCAGTCGAAGTTCACGAATTCCCTGATAAGATAAGCCTTTATCAGTATGCTCGTTCATTATACGAAAAATGGTGATTCGTATTCACTGTGCAGTAAGAACATGTGAAACGACTCAGTCGGTAACCAAAACCTGTAATGAATACGATTCAGAGACCGCAGACTTTTCGGAAAAAAGCAAAGCATTAGTGGATGTACAATTTAATACCGCGTCCGATGATACTTCCGTTTTATCCGAAACGTCAACCGGTTTCACATGACATTGATATTAAAAATGCATCCATCTCATTTCCATCTCATCCATCTAAGTCGACGGAATGCAATGTCGCGTTAACACTTTAACCGGCTCGGGAAATGTGTCGTATGCGCATACAATCATTAATTACTATGCGCTTATCTTAATACAGTGATATAGTGAATAATGTTATCGTTATTGTAAGAAGCTTGATTCAGTAGCAGCTCGAACGCGTAACGAAGCAGAGTTTCGAAGAAATACTTTTTTTATTTCATAAACGATATGTCGGGTTTGTTTACCGTCGGGTCGATGTGTAGAGCGACTCTGAAGGAAATAAAGCTCAACCGTGGAAGGTCGTTCGTCTGCGGAAACCTCGGCGTCGCGACTCGCCGCTGTGGAGTAAAAATTGATTCGCGTCAGTCGAACGTTATTCTGAGACAAGCGAGAAACGCTTGTTCGAGCAAAGGCAGGCATTTCGGTACAGGGTCACATAGCCTGTCGTCGATAAAGGCGCATGTCGACGATAACAATGTCTTGAGCAGCCCTTTTCCCGATATTAGTGGCTTCACCGATACTTACGTGCACGAACATATTTACAGCAACCTGGACAAGTGGCACGACAAGACGGCTCTGGTGAGAAATTCATCTCCGCACGAATCGCAGCTGTACAGATACATTGTTTTTTCTGATAAAAAAAATAATAATTTTGTTTACGACAGATATGCTCCGCGACTGGAAGAGCCTACACTTACGCCCAGACGAGAAAAATCAGTGGGAGATTGGCAACTTCTCTGAGAAGGAGCAATCTTCGTCCGGGCGATACGATCGCAGTAGTGCTTCCCAATATACCCGAGTATGCATTCCTGCTCTTGGCTGCGAGCGAAGCTGGGCTTCGGGTAATATTTCCGAATATATAACCAGTGAATAAAAAATTCAATGAAACTCTGTTCGTACAGGTTTCTTTTCGGTACGTTTCTATTCGACAAATTTTTCGAGATATTTTTTTTATAAATATAAAAAAAATTATACCCTGGTGAAAATATTTATCTGACAATTTGTCTAAAACACTCTAAACGGACCGTTCCATTGATTCTCATCGATTTTTCGACATTTGTTTTGTGACGTGATTTTTTGATCACTGTCAAAAAAATACAAAGAATTGCGATTTTTCTCATACCGCTACCGATTTTAGTTTGCTATAGCTCCCGATTTACTGCCCTTTTGCTATTTACGTTACCGTCCAGCTCTCGTTAGGGATGAGTTTCGTAACGTTAAGCTTAAAGATTTAGTTTAGGCCGGGATTTTCGTATCTATCCGGTGGAGGGAATCTCGACGTACAGAAAAACACGAATAAAGGAGAGCCCGACGAGATTTCGTCGCGAATACATCACAGTCCTGTGCAAGCCCGGTACTCTGTTTAGGTGATAATGCAGGGCGTTGGAGAATGGGCAGAGGTATGGTTTAGTTCCGGGCAAGGGTGGGACCCCTTGTGCTGTGTTTGTTGTAAACAGTAAACAGTAAACAGTAAACAGTAAACAGTAAACAGTAAACAGTAAACAGTAAACAGTAAACAGTAAACAGTAAACAGTAAACAGTAAACAGTAAACAGTAAACAGTAAACAGTAAACAGTAAACAGTAAACAGTAAACAGTAAACAGTAAACAGTAAACAGTAAACAGTAAACAGTAAACAGTAAACAGTAAACAGTAAACAGTAAACAGTAAACAGTAAACAGTAAACAGTAAACAGTAAACAGTAAACAGTAAACAGTAAACAGTAAACAGTAAACAGTAAACAGTAAACAGTAAACAGTAAACAGTAAACAGTAAACAGTAAACAGTAAACAGTAAACAGTAAACAGTAAACAGTAAACAGTAAACAGTAAACAGTAAACAGTAAACAGTAAACAGTAAACAGTAAACAGTAAACAGTAAACAGTAAACAGTAAACAGTAAACAGTAAACAGTAAACAGTAAACAGTAAACAGTAAACAGTAAACAGTAAACAGTAAACAGTAAACAGTAAACAGTAAACAGTAAACAGTAAACAGTAAACAGTAAACAGTAAACAGTAAACAGTAAACAGTAAACAGTAAACAGTAAACAGTAAACAGTAAACAGTAAACAGTAAACAGTAAACAGTAAACAGTAAACAGTAAACAGTAAACAGTAAACAGTAAACAGTAAACAGTAAACAGTAAACAGTAAACAGTAAACAGTAAACAGTAAACAGTAAACAGTAAACAGTAAACAGTAAACAGTAAACAGTAAACAGTAAACAGTAAACAGTAAACAGTAAACAGTAAACAGTAAACAGTAAACAGTAAACAGTAAACAGTAAACAGTAAACAGTAAACAGTAAACAGTAAACAGTAAACAGTAAACAGTAAACAGTAAACAGTAAACAGTAAACAGTAAACAGTAAACAGTAAACAGTAAACAGTAAACAGTAAACAGTAAACAGTAAACAGTAAACAGTAAACAGTAAACAGTAAACAGTAAACAGTAAACAGTAAACAGTAAACAGTAAACAGTAAACAGTAAACAGTAAACAGTAAACAGTAAACAGTAAACAGTAAACAGTAAACAGTAAACAGTAAACAGTAAACAGTAAACAGTAAACAGTAAACAGTAAACAGTAAACAGTAAACAGTAAACAGTAAACAGTAAACAGTAAACAGTAAACAGTAAACAGTAAACAGTAAACAGTAAACAGTAAACAGTAAACAGTAAACAGTAAACAGTAAACAGTAAACAGTAAACAGTAAACAGTAAACAGTAAACAGTAAACAGTAAACAGTAAACAGTAAACAGTAAACAGTAAACAGTAAACAGTAAACAGTAAACAGTAAACAGTAAACAGTAAACAGTAAACAGTAAACAGTAAACAGTAAACAGTAAACAGTAAACAGTAAACAGTAAACAATCATTTATGTATACTTTGTATGAGAAAATCGGCGAAAATTACACTTTTTCAAAAAATAGTTTCTGAATATAGAAGAGAAACGGTCTTAGAGTATCAACAAAGTTTTTCAAAAAAGTTGGCAGGGACAATCAGAGATTTCCAGAACAATTACAAATATTTAGATTCAAAACATTTGTTGGCTTTCTCTGAAAAGTACGAAAAGTGAGAGAAATTCAGAGGACTTTTTAGAGAAATTTCAGAGACATTTTCCGAGACTCTCAGATATATTTTCACAGGAATATTTTCATAAGGGCAATAAAAAATAGCTATTTTGCCAATATAGCAAATATGCCACAAATAATCTTAGACCGGAAAATTGCATATTCTCGTTTCAACAATAATCTCGACGACATTTGCTCGTAGTGCACGCAGAAACTAGTTCTGTTTCTCTAACACAATGTAAGTCGTTAATAATTTATTGTTGTAGTAGCAAAAATATTTGGCTGCTACAGCAAAATATTTGTTGTCACAGCAAAATATTTTGTTATCCTTATGTTAACCAGGTTATGGTAATCAGTTATGGTAACAAAATCCTTGTTGTCCCAACAATTTTTTTTCTCCGTGTGGGTAAAATATTAGCCACCCCCATCTATGATCGTAGACCAAACAAAAAATCAATCAACATTCGTTATAAATCTTCAGATAACGCTGATAAACCCAGCGTACACAGTGGATGAGATACGGTATCAGGTGAAAAAATCTAAGAGTTCAGCTATCTTTACTGTGCCGTCAAAACATTCCATCGTGACTGCAAGTATCGCGAATAATGCAAATGTGAAACTACCGATAATCGTGATCGAAGACGGAAATAATTCCGCACTGGAAGGAACGATAAAATTTGCGGATTTGATAAAAAACGATATTGAGGAGTTCGGGAAAACCGGAGAAAAGACCGGTGTCCATGCGGAGGATACATTTTTATTGCCTTACTCGAGCGGCACGACCGGACTTCCTAAAGGGGTTGAACTTTCCCACAGGTATCATCGAAGCTCTGTCCCTGGTAACAATAATTTTTTTCTGTCTTGAATTTATTCCTATATGCCAACTTTTTCATTGCAGAAATTTGGTCGCAAATATGATGCAACTTACCGTGAAAGGCGTAACTATAGCGGACGAAACTACAGCGAGTCATCAAGAAATTTTGCCAGTGATTTTACCGTTTTATCATATATACGCTTTGATCGTTATCCTCGGACTGTATCTACGGTATTGTAGAATTGATTTAACCTAAGTTCATTACGTACATTTTTCTTTAATTTCTCGCAATTATTTCATTTTGCTTCCTCATCGAGGAAGGTATGTTTTCGTAAAAAAATCGAGTATTTTCGTGCCAGATTTCTTAAAGTATTCCAAAGCGTCGCAAGATGCAATTTTTAGCTAGCGTCCAAATGTTTGCGTGTGCGTGTGCGTGTGCGTGTCAATTGAAGCCCAGTTCAAGATTTTACACAAATTTGAAATTTTTTGACCAAAGGTCGTGGTAGCTCTTACTTGCGTAAATGGTAAACTATCATCCTAAAATTGCATACAAATATCATATTATATAACACCATGATCAAAGATCTTTGGTATTAAATTTAGCCGAAATTTATCGAAGCGGTGTGATTTTATGCAAGTTTGTTTTTTTTGAAAAATTACTAAAAATGGTCTTATTCGAATGAACACAAAGGTGTCGAGCTGAAATTTTCCGCGGGAATGCACTGACACTGTACGATGTTTCGTAGTAATTTTGGCGAAAATGGATCGGACCGATTAGATTTTATACGATTTTGAAATTTTTGAATTTTTCGGAAAATGTGTATGTTAGATCCAACGACAATTTCGTAAAATAATGGCAATATAAGTTCGAGATTCATAATCAGCGGGGAAAAATACATTAGACATTGCCACAAAACGGTCAATATTGGATAATTTACTTAAAGATAAAAAAATCTTTTCCTAAAACCCTAAAAAAAATGCTCCTAAAAAAAAGTTATGTAACTTTCTCATAATGTTCCTTTACCCACGAAGCTTCCTCTGCGAGGAAGCCAACAATACAGAAAATGCTTTCTCATAGAAAAAGCTTTGCGGATAAAGGTACGTTATGAGAAAGCCATATGAAAATGTCAATTTGCAACTTTTATGAGAAAACCATACACAAATTGCAATTTGCAACTTTTATGAGAAAACCATACGAAAATTGCTATTTGCAACTTTCTTGAGAAAGCCATATTAAAATTTCAATTTGCCATGTTCTTTTCTACCTTGGTGTTTGTAAATATTTGTTTTAATGTAATTTTTTTATTTCTTAGTTTGGGCTGCAAGCTCATCTGCGTGCCACAATTTACTCCAGAAAATTTCTTCAAAGTTTTGGACGATAATCGCTCGACTCTGCTGTACGTTGCTCCGCCACTCGTCCAGTTGCTCGCCAGTGACGAAAGGTTGAAAAAACGTCAGTTTGAAACGATAAAGACCGTATTTTCCGGTGCAGCACCGATCGGTGAAGAAGTTCTCGCTAAATTCCTTAGCAGAACCCCACCGGGCTTGAATTTGATACAGGGCTACGGCCTCACGGAGTGTGGACCGGTTGTCTCGATGGCTGCGGTTAGTCCGCATACATCAGTCGGACACGTTATTCCCAACACTAAAATTCGTGTCGTCGGACACGAGGCTGAGAACGCCGGCAGCAACTTGGGGATTGAAAAGGTGGGAGAGATTTACGTTCGAGGTCCGCAGATTATGAAGGGCTATTACGAGAATCCAGAGGCTACGGCTAATTGCATGGAGGGCGAATGGTTGAAAACAGGAGATCTGGGCTGCTACGACAAGAGCGGTAACGAAATCAGAAAAGAAAAAAAAAAACTGAAAATATAATTGACGATAGATAACGAATTATAGATCGATACATTGATAGATTTAACTTCACGTTAGCATACATCCAACACTTCATTTATACTAGCTAGTTCGCGAGCTGCAAGTAGACTAACTAGCTAGGTAATGTATTCGAGATTTTATAAAATATCTATAATTTATAGATTCATTGATCTAGGCATCTCTATACATTTATCGATCTGCAGATCTCTATAGATATGGATCTATGGATCATAGATCTTAATAAGATAAAAGACCGGTATTATAGGTCTACAGATTATTGATCTTTTATAGAAGCTTCTATAGATTACCTAGATCATCTAAATTGTAGCTCTATGGATCAATGTGAAACTTATGAGTTTTACTAACCCGCGACCGATTCAAACGATAACTAACTAATCTCCACGGTATTCCTTCAGGACTCATTTACATACGAGGACGATTGAAGGAACTGATAAAGGTCCAAGGTTTTCAAGTTGCTCCCGCGGAGATCGAGGATCTAATTCAAGGTTACTCGAAAGTAGCGGACGCTGCGGTGATCGGCGTCCCTCACGAGAAATACGGAGAAATTCCGAAAGCGTTCGTAGTCCCAAAAAAAGGAGCAGAACTCGACGCAAACGAGATAAAAGAATACGTCGCGGAGCATGTCGCGAAGTACAAGCGGCTGGGACACGTGGAATTCATCGAGAAGATACCGAAGAGTGCGGCGGGAAAGATACTTCGGAGAGAGCTTGAAAATATGTGAAGGTGAAAAATATGCGCGTCAAGATATTTTTATAACGAAAAAACAGAAAACCGACTAGTAGATAGAGATGTGTCCCGTGACGATTATGTACAATTCAATAGGTGAACAGCGAATTTTTGTTGATTATTCTTTTGTTTTTTTAGATGCAGCTGTTTCTTCCTCAGCTAACAGAAGCGCGCTCGTTATTCCAGCTTTCTTTAGCTCCTCGACGAGCTCGCCATTCTGATGCATCTGCAGCATGATGTCGCAACCACCAACGAAATCGCCGTTTATGAATACTTGAGGTATAGTTGGCCAATTGGAGAAGTCCTTTATACCTGTAAGATTGGCGAAATTTTCTATATTTTTCGAACCATTTTTTTCAAGGACTATTTTTTTATTAAAGGACTATTTTTATATCTTATGAATCGAGGTAAATAAATCGGTAAAAAAAATTCGTATACACTCATGCAGTAGAAGCGAAAATTTCTGAACCTTGTCTGAGCGTCTCGTTCGCCAATACGTCGTGCGCGTCGTACTTGACACCGTGCATTCGCAATATCTGTACGACAGCGTTGCTGAAGCCGCACTTTGGCTCTTCCGGCACACCTTTCATAAATACAACGACTTTATTTTTCTGAAAATGGAAAACAAAAAATCGATCATTAATTTTTTCATTAATAATTGTATTTGATACACGAGCCTGGTCGGCATGTAGAGAAATTTTGAAGTATACATACCTTGACTAAATTGCCGATGTCCTCGCTCACAGTAGAGAAACTTCTGGCGACCCACGAGAGCCTCGAAGCTCCTTTAACGGCAAACATTTCACGGCACTGTTTCACTCACGAAAATTGTAAAATTATCTCTCCGAAACGAGCAAACTCGTGTCACGTTAAGAGGTTAGGACAAACGCTCCCAGCCAGCGGCGAATGCGACAAATTTTGCAATCAGCTGTTCGACACGGTACGCAACTCGCCGTTGCCGTGTGATAGGTTGCAGCTGAACGGCCGAAAATGGAAAGGAGAACTGCGTACGTATGTTCACGCTTGGGCCGGATGATTCCGTCGGTAAAATCGATCCATGACTGTACATCAGGCGGTAAGAAAACGTATCGCTCTCTAAAAATCATACGTTTTCTTACCGTTCGTGTTTTCTATTGGGTGTCAGAAAAAACCTTCCGATAAAATATCGACGGTCAAACTCTATAGAGGGAAACGCATCTTCGGTCAGATTATTAATTTAAAAAAAAAAACATTTTCACCGCATGAGTCACACATAACAATAAATAGCTCTTACGAAAATATTTGCCGATGGACAAGATATTGTTTGCTCCCGTGTGATTTTAACAAGTAAAGCTATAGGAGATATATCGAGAGATGGCGTTTCTGGCGGTTTAACTCGGGAGCACCTTCAGCACGACACCGAACGGCTCTCGGATTGAATCGATTACCGTCCTCGTCGTCGGTCCGCAACGCACAATCGTCACCCGCTCGCAGTCACGGACGCTACGGCGCTCGTCGACTGTACATATGTTTCTCGAAGAGATCACGAGCATCGGAGATAACTCTGCCGCACAGGTGTGAAGATGTTGCAACACATAAGCGTACGAAAATACTATGGAGAGATGTTATTCTTTCAGTATTATAAGCGATACCAGAATACTGATCTCCGAGTAAAACTCTGTGTTCTTCCATCGTTCATTGCAGTTCGATCGCCCTCATTAGGTTTATTATCAAGGCCACAATGCTCACTCACTGCCGCCGCTACGATCACTAAGACGCTTGGGCTGCGGATATTTGAGGTACGATAAGATTTGTTAAAATTCATTTTATCATATGGCTCTTCCTACCTTCATTCTGCGGACATCTGGCTCGAGTGCTTTGTCAGGAAGGACGCGGTACCAGGTGCTCAGCACCATTTCACACGGTACCGAGCATCGATGAAAGGGGAGGCAATGGGAGTCACCCAAACCGAAGTCTGTATGATTCGACTGTTGCAAGCGGGGTTTTTTTATGAGTCGACGTTTAAAAAATCTCATTATACCATGACAAAAATGGCCTTGAAGACCTCATTAGTTTTTAGTTTAACACAAGCGACATGATAATCGGTATAGTGATTGGAAAACAATAAAAATAGGTCAAACGATCTTAATAGCTAGTTTCCGAGGCCTTGTAACACTGAAAACAAATTCGTGTCAGACTAAGTCATTTTGACCCAAATTTTTTATCTTTGGGTCCGAATCTTTGTTTCCTATCGATAACAACAATTCTCAAAGATGCGACACTTTCATGAATACATTTTTTTTATGTCGCTTTTTTAATTATAACATCGATATTTAAAAAATGTTGGGGTGAAACTAAGCTGAAATACTGTAAGTAAATTTTTTCCTGAATTTTTTTGAGCAAAATATGGTATATCGGGCATTAAAGAGTTAATTACCATCTTCATTTTATTTCCCCACCAAGTAAGAACGTATTCGCTCTTACAGGCGCGAATCCATCTACACATTTTGCGTTCAAAGGTACAACGAAGATATAAATATTTGATAACAACGACCCGCATAACCAACCTCCTGTTATTTCCCCCGATTCAACGTAGAACGTAAGCGCGAGACCCTGTAACGTGTAACGTCATAACTCGAGATATTGCACGTGCGCAAATGCACGAGGCAAATGTGACGGCCGAGGATCCCGAGCCGTCAGACTTTCACCGAGTGGCATGTTGCTGCTATACAAGTGGTATAACTATACCTACACGCGTTCCACGAGCACCGATCATGGGGGAGCTCTCGGACGTTCTTCGTTTCGAGAGCTCTCGCGATCGATCGCATTCGAGAAAAAAAATACAAATAAAAGATCCCAAGATACACGAATGTCCTTTTTTTACATTAAGCTAAGGTAAACGTACCAATGACTGGACCCGTTCCAGTTACCGGACAGCTCGCCTGCAGAGTTGGGTTTATTACGAATATAACGATTAAAGAAAATGAAAAAAAGATCACAGTAGGTATAGCGTCTTGGCAGCTGATTTGTAGCGAAACTCAAAATGTTCGGGAGATGGTGCATCGAGCCATTGTGAAATTACTTGCGATGCACGGTGAAAAGACAAATGGCAGCATGTCTGGCTGAAATTTCGATATCGACAAACATGCTTTTTCCAAAAAGTCTTTATCTCTATCAATTTGCATCGAAGCGTAACAAAACCTGAAAATGTATAGGTCATGATTCACAGAAAGTGCTTGCCAAATTTTGTCAAGATATTTTTTGCCGATTCGAAGAACACTGCACTCGGAGAAAACACGCATAAGTCTTTTCCCCCTGGCGGGCAGTCGGGAGTTAAAAAATAGCAGTTACTGTTGAAATAGTATCTACGATTTGTGGTATACATGCTAACAATCGGCATCAACCATACGTAAATAATAATTTAATTCTTGCATTTGCTAGAACTATAGTCGATTTTTGTGCCCGGAAACTGGTGCGCAGAATCGTGAGACAACAGACCCAGTATCTGAACACTGGGGAAGACCTAAAAGAGATTATGTTAGCTGGGCATCAATGCAAGATATCTCATATGTTATTACTCTGCGCTACGACTCTATGAATATGTATGGTTTATCATAGTGGCTATTACGTCTCCTGAAAAAAATTCCCTGACTTTTCCCTAACCACTTAAAAATTTTCCCTGACCAAACTTCTAACGACGTGTATTAAAAAATTAATTATGCAAATAAAAATGCCTAATTGCCTATTGTATAATGTTTAATACCGTTTTCTTTTGTTCTTTTTCAAAATGTTCGCAATTTTTTTTCAAGCCTTCCTTTGATGTACTTTTTATTTATTTATAGAATTATATGATACAAGGTTTGGCGACAATTCACTTTTTTCTGAGCAAGTTTTTGTTTCCCGGTATTCCCTGACCGCGGCCACCATGTTTATTAGATGAATCAATAGAATACTCTATTTTTACTTGTGTTGCCGCGAACCAGTTGAGTTCGTGCATCATTACTCTCGGAATTTGCGACTGTCCGAAACATGGGGACATGTCTTAGTCGTCTATCGGGACACACCCATAAATAGCCGTCCCAATCACTGAGACATTTGTATGTCCCAGCGTTTTTGTGAATAAATACATTTGTTAATATCGCAAAAGTATTTAATGGATGGGTTTCAAAATCTCGAAACCCTAACCCTGTAAGTAGTTACGGCCTTTTGCCCTAAACGATCAATGTGTAATGCCAAACATTGGGTTCGAATACGAATATCGCCTTAAATGTCCAGACATTGGTACGTTTACCTTACCTCCGAGTTGGTTAAATTAGTACGAGCATGAAATCGATTATTAGATACAATGACAATTTTTTGTTATGTTGTAAACAATGCATACCGGATGATGTTTGTAAAAATGCAAGCAAGGCTACCGGTTATTTACATTAAATAAATAAATTCAAAGTCGATATATTTAGCAGTGTTTATTGTTGGAAAAAAGTCACGATTGCGTTCTTGTTCAGTTTTATTTGTATCTCACGATTAGATTCATATAGGATTAATAACCGTAATATGAACCGGTGATTTCGAGGATTAAAATTATATCCGAAAATATTGGACTTACCGAATGTTTCGATAAGAATCCTTTAATTAATATCGCCAAGCAGTCAGCCGACGGTAGTCTCACTCTGTACCAATATAGCGACACTATGAATTCGGGACCACTGGTTTATTAGCAGGGTTAACCCATTGGGTTACACCGGTAACCCGCTAGTGTATAGAAACCCGTTAAATTTGTATAAGAATCAATAATCTGTCAATTTGATATCGATCGTGAACTTGTAGTGAATAAACTTTCTATTTAAATGCATATGCTGTAGGTTATGCTCGCGTGACAAATTTTTCTCCCGGTCAAACGATTGAACCAAACTTCGTTATGTCTTAATAGGCAAAGTACCAAAAAATACTTCAAGTACAGTAGAACCTCCATTAACCGGGATCGGTTCCCTAGCAGGTTGAACGAGCACTGAAATGGACCGCGAAACGACTTAAAAAACGACCGATCGTTTTGTGCCGTTTTGGCGACCACCGTGCGACCAAAACAACGACCAGTTTTTAGGTTTAGGCTTGGTCGTATTTCCTTTAACGACCCAAAAAACGACCAAGCGTGCTTGAGCAGACGTTATCTCAGTCGTTTTTGGGACGATGAAGCAAAACACGACCAAATCCAAACCGACAAAATGGTCGTTTTATTAGTTGTTTTATGGTCGTCAAAACGGCATAAAATAACTGGTCGTTCCTTTGGTCGTATGGTGGTCGCTTGAATTGCTAGGGTTTAACCGGGGAGTGGATGCACCGTGCGTCTGCCGAGGTTTTTTTTTAATGCGTGGAGCAAACCAGTCATTTCCAAGAAATTACTTCCAAAAAGAGACTAGCTTACGTACTATCAATGAAAAAGAAAATCCAAAGACTTTACATTCTAGTTCACACTATTTAACGATTAAGTACAAGTTGTGTCAAATGTCACTGTGACTAGTCAAAATAAAGTTTTATCATTAGCCGTTATTGACTTATATATTTTCGCTGTCTAGTTTGGATTAACCGGGATTTCGATTATCCGGGGATTCTTCGTTTACCTAGCATCTCGGTTAATCGGGGTTCTACTGTACAAAGCACAAAATATCACAAGTACATGAGGCTTCAAGTACTTTTTGCAATTAGGTTCGTAGCGTTAAGCGTTATTTAGGCTTTAAGAAAAGGTGCAAAGTTCCACATGACTTTCCCATTATAAAAAATCGCTTACTGAATTTTTCCCATTTCGTCGTTTTAAGGCTATTTTTAATGTATGCTTCACTTTTTTTTATCATAATCACAACGAAGATCCCTTCTTGTACTTTCGCTTTTTTATGGAATTTAAAAAAAATTCTAAAAGAAAATTCTCATTACAATTGTACTTATTGAAAAGTTTAGACGGGTATATTAATAGAAACAGAATGTCATGCTACAGCGACTACCCGTAATACGAGCGTGGCCTCAAAACATACCAGTACTTGGTAGTTACAATCGTAGAAAAGTACTTGAAGGACCAAACAAGTACCCGGTACTTTAAGTACTGCCCAGCTCTGCTATCGGATAGTCTCATACATATGTAAAATAATACTTTATCATATTAGTATTTTTTCGAAACTTCAAAATATCCGCAATAAAACTCTTAGTTAACTAGCCTAAAATCGTATTCTCCTCGAGAAATTAGTTTTTGTATTTCGCTTCGAAAAAAGATTCCAGAAAACGAATAATACAAGAAGGTCACGTGACAATCCCCATGCCTAATAATAAGTATGGCCGTGTTGCGCGCTGCATTCGTTCCCGAAGGCCGTCCATCAAGGGACAAGGGACAGTGATCACGCGATAACTGTGCTATATGAGCCACGGTACTCGGGTCCACGATTCTCTCCCTCCAACAGTAGACTTGTACATTTATGTTGAGGTACGAGTACACCGATGTTAGAAAATGATGGATCGTCGAGTATAAATCATGATCCGACGTTTAGGTTAAACCCGATACACAGTAACTGTCTACCCGGTCGAATCGCCCGCCACGGTATATAGCGTACGAAACATCGGTACGGAAACTAACCTCGGTGTGCCAACGACTAACATACCGTTTCTCAGTGCCAATAACTGGAGGGTTCAATATAATCTACTTACCTATAGACATCGCTCTGTAGCCTCGATACAGGCGAAGAGAAACCGAGTCTTCCGGTCGCTCACGGCCGTAAACGTTGCTCTCGACAATACATTAAAAAAAAAGACATCAGTTCCGTTTTACGAAACTTCGATCCGAGAAAACTCATGTACTTACAATTTTAGGGGAAAAAAAAATCATACCGACGGATGTTGCTGACCTTCTCGCGTGTTTGTTGCGTCTCTCCGAAGCAAAACGATGCGGATTGGTTTGAGTGGGTCCGGTAGTTGAACATCGCCGGGAGAGGAGGGGAGTCGACAACGGCGTCGGCGACGGCGAACACCCGACGACGAAGCATCTGTGATGGCGTGCGCGCGCTCGACCATCCGGTGTGCCGAACGGACGGCTAGTGCGCGTAGGGGGTTGAGAGGAGCGGGCGAAGGCGCGCAACGAGCGACAAACCTTCGAGATGAGAGAGCTGAGCGAAGGGGTGGGGGAGGGGTGTACGAAGAGAACAGAGATAGAGAGGGGCGAACGGAGCACGCGCCAGATGCGAGAACGGGATGCAGAGATGGGTTGTGAATAGAGAGAGAATATCGGGACGCCGCATGGCGGCGGCAGCAACGGCAAGCGGCAGGAGCGGATGAGAAACGTTGAATAAGAGGGGGCGTAGTGGACTGTTTGGCGGGCGAGAGCGGGATAGACTGTGCACTGAGTGTGCGGAGTGGAGTGGATCACGCCGCGGGCTAACACGAGAGGGAGGGAGAGAGCTTGTGAGAGGGGCGCGAGGGGGGGTCGCTGCGAGGACAAATGACGAAGCGCGCGCGATCGAGTATCAGGGCCGTATGAGCACGCGACACAACAGCTTCTTATACTTTTGAAGAACGACTATTAGATACGGAGGTATACGCGGTGTACGCGGTGTACCACGTACATGGTAGTGGATCGACTATGAAGAAGCTACGACAAAGAAAAACGCCCAGGAATCGACAAATAATAGTAGGAGATCATCGAACTCATCCACGATTGAAATATGCTTACTTTTCAGTGCAAATATTGATCCACAAACGCTATGAAAGATAAAAAAATATGGCGAAAAAATCTATTAAACTTTAAACGGATATCTGAAGGTGCCGTCGAAGAAAATACACCATTCGTCGGCAGACAAACAACTATATTACATTACAAAGATATTCATTGTTATTGTATCCGAAAGAAGTCGATGGGCTTCTGCGTAGAAAGGTACTCGAAGATTTAATAACAACGGTTTGTGTTTAAATGACCCATCGTCAGAGGTTACAGCGTCAGTATTGCCGTTGAGAATCTCGAGAATCCGATCGTTCCGCTATTTCAGGCGAGATCGCATGTTAATAAAAACAATTGTCACCGTGGAGTTTCCACGCATGCACGAAACGCCCTGCATCGTTGTCGGTCATCGGAGCGCGCGAGAGTGCAAGCGAGAGACAAAAATAGAAAACACTGGACGGGGAAGGGATTCGTTAGGGTAACCCGAGCGACAAAGGCGAACTCGCGTGCGTGCTGTAATCTCCCTGCTCCTCGTTTTAATTTAATATGTATATGTATGAAAGAGCATCAGTCGAATCTAGTGCACGTATAGTTCCCGGCCGTGCATACGAGACAATCTCGGGAGAGTGGATACGCGAAGGCGAAAATTCTCTGTAGGCGAGAGCCGGCATCGGCAGGCTTGTGTCGAGGGGGGCTCGTGCGATGACCGGGAGAAACACCGTTCTTCGACGAATTCCACGAGTCCCTCAACTCCTCGGTGGGTTCGCAACTCGAACTTCTGCCGCCTAAGTAACACAGCCGGTTAGTCCGAGGAATTACGACGACGCGAGGAATGAGACTCTCCGGCGAGGCCGCAAAGGGTTGCTCGGGAGTCTGAGCCGGTAGAGAATACCCGGAGCTTCTCGTTAGACAATAATTCTTCGATGAAACCGTGGTACAGAGGGAGCGAGAGAAAAAGCAACTCGAGCTCGGAAAATAAAAATAAAGTATCTGCATACGAACGTATACGAAAAAAAAGTACAAAGAATAAAATGAAGATATTTATTACACCCCGAAGCGGCACTCCTAAGACAAACAATGGCCAAGAGAAAAAACATCAGTAGCTACGAAATATAGAAAAATATTGCAAGCACGTGCGTTAGCGGGGAACAAACACTCGGTGACGCATAAAATAATTCCTTGTTTCAAGCTCTCCCTTGTTTCTTTGTCGCGCACGAATTCGTCGCGCACAAGTAAACATACAAAGTTTAATTTTCATGATTTTGACCTGCGACGACCCCGTCGACTGTTGGAATGGGTAGGAGGAAAAAGAAAGAAAGAAAAGACATCGAAAGAAAAGAATTAGAGGGATATATATACAGAGATATTCAAAGAGGGCCCCAGAAAGTATCCCTGGGTTATACACAGGAGAGAGCCGGAGTAGAGTTCTCTACTACCAGAGCTACATTAACGGTCCGAGAGTTGCGCGACTGGATGAGAGAGAAGGAGAACTCGGATGGTTACAGCGAGAAGTTAACAGTGAGAAAGAGAGAAGCTAGCTCATAACAAGAGACGAGCGTAAGTGGTGGGAGAGTCGAAGGCATAGAGGAGAAGGACTTCGGTACGAAACGAGCGAGAGAGATCGCGTCATAGAGGAGTGGGTGGTTCGAGGCGCACACTGCGCCAAGTGCGATAGGGGAAATCGCACTCGCCGTTCGAGATTCGTCGCGTGCGCGCTCAAGCCACGTTGTTGCGTATGCTCGAAACCCTACGCCCCTCTTTCCCTCCCGCCGAGACCACATTATTTTTTTTTTTACTTAATCGTCATCATGCTAAATTAATTGCAGCTATGTATGAACCGTTGTAATGAATCGCCGATCGATCCGATAAACGGTCTCAGGTAATTCGATGCACCGAACATATTAATTGTAACGATGAGGCAACTATTCCGGTAAAACTTGGCTAATCGCCGACGACCGACAGATTTCAAATGACGAAGTATCCGACGAATTAATAGAGTCGACCCATAGAGACATTTTACAGGTATGCTAAGAATCGAAAGAATCAAAACATTGGGGAACAAAGGATTTGAAAATGGCGTTCCCGCCAATGGTCGCATGGTCATTAGTCCAAACTTGCAACACCGTCGTCGACAGCCTACTCGCAGAGCCCCCTCCCGTCATAGAGCGGTCCACGGTCTCGTTCGAGCGCGCGGGTGTCGCACACGCTGCCCCCGTCAGACTTTACGTCATCGAGAAAACCGAACCGAAACCGTGACGTCAGTCGGCACGAGCGGCGCACGCGAGATATACACACACAGTGGGCGGCCGGTTTGTTGCGGGCAGCGGTGCTGCCGCGTAGCATGGTGGGAGTAAAACACAACGAGAACGGTCGAGCGCGTGCGGAAGCGAGATACAACGGTGTGGATATACACAGCGGAACGGCCCGAAGGCGCGCGAGTGGGAGAGCTTAAACACTTTGCAAACCGCGAGGCAGAGATGCGAGTATAAAAAAAACGGCAGCGAGCAGCTCAGCGAGTGCGAGAGAGAGTGTGAATAGAAGATACTACACCGTGTTGAGGGAACGATGGGTTATGTTGCCGTCGTACGCGTCGAGAAAGGGAGATCGCCGCTAGACGCGCGCTCGCTCGACGTATACCGTATCGTAGACGGAGTATAGCGCGAAGAATCGTAACGACTTTTTCGACGTTTAGAAGAGGAGGGCAGAGGTGAAGAGTAGGAGCAGACGCGCGAGCCGAGAGGGAGCGAGCGAGCGCGAGAGTACCGCGAATACTCAAGTAATCGACTCCGACCAGCGCGGACACGGCATCGTCTTGCTTCGTTCTTTCGGTCTTCTCGTTGATACTTTTTCCGCTATCGAAGCTGGGAGGACTGTCCGCAAATAAATATTCGCTTCGTTCGTTCCCGTTTTCGATGTTCGCAGCACAGATTCGCGGCAAACAATATCTCGCTCTTTGTGATTAGATAAAAAAAAATATCCGTAATAAGAAATATACAAAGAAAACAATACAAACCGGGTGCGCGCTTTTACGAGGGCAGACTCGGCTCGAACGAATGCTTCACCGGCGAAACAAACGCAACGGACTCTGTGCGATGATAAACTGACTCTCCAAATATTCATGCCTTAAACAACGTTTGTGATTTTCTCGTTCAAACGTCTTTCTTATTGTTTTTCTTCTGAACTGTTAATTACCGTTTCGGCCGCCGGGCGGCGCAGCGGTAGTCGCCCCATTAACGCATCGATCCATCGACTTATCAAACGGTCTTTCGATCATCCACTATCGTGCATGCCGATATAGAAAAGAAACAAACAAACGATTGGTCGAAATCCACGCAACAGCTGAGCACGTAACTGAGCCCTCTCGCTTCATCTCTGATTCTTTCATTTTCACGGTTCTTCGAATAATTGTGTTGACAAACTTGACGAACGGTCTCCTGAGATAAACGTCGCAACGTCATCAACGTATCTGCGCTGCTGTACCACAAATTCTCTCGTAACATACACAGTCAGTATACGTCCAGCAGCCGAGCCTGGTTAATTCAATCTTGGACGATAAAGTGCGCGGAATCTTCGAGGTACTTGTTGATTCGAGAGACAGACTTTTCATCTGCGCCGTGGATTGTGTCAGCGCTGAGAGGAAGTGTGTCACGAGGGGAAAAAAATAAACGTTCGGCAAGAGGAATTCAGGAAAATCGTTGAGGCAGAAGGAAATCGTCATCCAGGATGCTCGACTTCGAACAACAGGCGAATCAGGCACAGGCTCTGGCCTCGCTCGACGAGGATTGGCACCTGCTCGAGGGTAAGCGCACGACCTTCGTAATTCTCTTATCTATATCTATACATCTCCTTCACTCTTGTTATGTTTCGCGTGCCTCGTAACTCTAACTGTTTCGATTAATTGTTCGATGCAATCCCGATGTCGGCACAAAAAACTATATAGAATTTAACTCGGTATGTTTCAAGGTTATTTCAATTTCGATTTTGATCGCAAGTCTCGAATTTTTTTATTGGCGAGTACATCCGATAAAAAGTTTTAGCGACGAGACTTTTACAAAATCGTTTTTAAAGGTTTAAGCTTTGAAGTATCGAATTTTACAAAAATTATATTTTTCACATATTTTTTTCAAAAAAAGTGTTGAGTTTTTTGTTTGTTGGTAAGAGGCTTAGCTGTCAGGATGAATCGAACAGGGAGTGATACAGTTAGTACTAAGTCGTACGAAATTTAGTGTTACATGCTTACAAAGACGCAGTGACAGGTTAAATAAGAGATTGAATTGATAAACTTCGATGAGATAATTCCATCGGATTGGTAAACGTGATACGGGTCTGAGCTGTGCTTCGGCCTCTGCTGTTCAGTTGGGGGAGGCTCACTGACCTCGCCCACGAGTTTCTCAGGTCTCTCTCTCTCTCTCTCCCTTTCTCAGGAACGGCCTGCGAGCTCGAACTCGCCGCAGCGCAGTAACGCGTAGTAGGAGGAGGAGAAAGTGAAAACAGGTGAAATCGTGACAGCGGTGGTAAGAAAGGGAGAGAGAAAGGGAGGGGGGAGAGAGAGAGAGAGAGAGAGAGAGAGAGAGAGAGAGAGAGAGAACGAGAGTCTCTCCCCGATAAGATAAACCCTCTCTCTGCTCGTTGATACCCGGTTTAAAAATAATTATTCGATAATACACAAAAGGCGAAATATATTCAAAGACTAATATATTTATTTTTCGTGTCTGTTGCACTTGCGGCCGGTAAGTCGTTTTTGTTTTGTTCTTGCCTTGCCGGCTTACATTTCGTCGATTTAACGAAACGTCGACGATATATCTTTCTCGACTCAGATCGTCCCGATAGGCAGACCTCGGTGTCTCCGGCACCAAATATCATTTGAATGACAAAATTCGTTGGTCCTCTAAAAGTTTTTCTTTCGTAAAACTCTCATCCTCGATCTCTCTTGTGGCCCTGGACGTGTTTCGGCGGACGCTCGTTGCATGCCTAATTTATGATCCAACCGACAGGCCAGGAAGAAAAAACCAAAAAAAGAAAATGTACCCGAGAAATAGATAACGTTTAGAGTTAGAGATGGAAAGACATCAGACTCTGGAGGTCGTACGTATAACCTGTTGAATTTTTGTTGACGTCTGACGTACCTTGCAAATGAACCATAATCCCGACCACAGCGAATTTCAGTCACAAAAAGGAACACGAAAAGGCACAAAGAAATACATTCCTTTTAAATTCGTAGAAAAATATTGATCGTCCGAGTGGTCACTGCGACGATCCATCTACGCAGTACATAAACATACTCGTATACTTGACCGACTGTACGTGTGACCTTCGTTAACGACGATCATCATCATTTCATACACTGCATGCAAAATATAAATATTTAATTTAAATAATAATAAAATAATTGTCTTTGATGAATTTATCGATTACCTCCGTGTGAATCGATACTCGAGGACTAATTATTTTGTGGATTCATCGAGTGTGATGCACGTTCGGGAGTCGGTGGCTCGGGTCCCCTCGTACGGTGCGGGTTATACACCGAGGCGATAATAGCAGACAAAGAGACTGCTCGCGCGACTTGTTTCGCTCCCTCGACTCGCGCCGAGTCGGCGGCGGCGGCGGCGTCAGTATCGAGCGCGAAGGTCGACGGAGTCGGGAATGTCCCTCGATGTAGTCGCCGAGAGCTCCGGCCGAGTGTCGACGCGCCCGATCACTGCAGCCGTTTACCCGATCCTTATCTACTCTTCGAGCGAACACGCTCTCCGTTCGTCGCAACCAACACACGCGATAATATGGTTAACCCTACACGGTTTTATGCACGTCGCAGTCGTTTTGTCCCTCGATACGTTACGTTAAATATTACTATCTTCGATGATACACATTCGATACATTCATTATTGTCTCGAGTAGAATCGAAGGAGGCAACGAGACTCTGCGTCGAGCGAGCGAGAATCGCTATTCTGTCGATAGGCAGAGTTCTACATACCTACGTGTTTTGCGAATATACTCAGCATCGAAACTTTTAGAGCAGATATCGTTCGAAGTAAAAATAACATAAAAAAAAATATTTTCGCGCATGTAACGAAAGATAGATATATTAAGGGTGTGATTGTAGGTTGTATGTACAATGGCGGAAACGAAGCTTACGTTTGTCCATGGAATCACGAGTGTACGGGGATATCGTATTGATTATTGTTTCTAAAAAGACACCTTTGTTTGTTCATGGAATCACGGGTGTACAGGGATATCGTATTGATTGTTTCGAGTAGAATCGAAGGAATCCTTCGTGCTCTGACCAGCCCAAAACCAACCTCAAAACCAACCCGTTGATTGGTGCACCGAACCAACTCTGCTTCGAACCTTCGATATTAAATAGAGGCTTGGTTTACGGTTGGATTTTGTGTTGGGTAGGGAGTTGGTTTACTGTTGGATTTTCCTAAAACAACCCAACTTCCAACCCTAAGCCAAGAGCTATCGACGATCTCGACATAGAGTCAGAAATAGGGTTGTTTTGGGAAATATCAAACTGTAAACGATCTTTCTATCAGACACATATAACGGTTCGTATTGCGGTTGATTTCGAAATATCAACCAAAAACCCAACCTCCACAAGGTTGTAATCAGTCAGTTTGGCGCACGAAACGACTGGTTGAGTTGGAATAGATTGTTAGAAAACAACCCAAATCCAACCCAAAGGTGTACTGTTGGTTGGTCCGCGACGGGAGCAACGAGACTACATCAAGTCAGTGAGAAACGCTATTCTGTCGTTACGTAGGTAGAGTTCTACACACAGACATGTTTTACGAACATACACGACAGCAAAACTTTTAAAGCGCCTATCGTTTAAAGTAAAAAAAAAAAAAAAAAAAAATGGATTTTCGCGCATGCAACGAAAGATACATATATTACGGGTGTAATAGTAAGTTATACAATGGCGGAAACTCAGCATTCGTTTGTGCGTGGAATCGCGGGTGTACGGGAATATCGCAGGCGATGCATTGATTATTGTTTCGAGTAGTATCGAAGGGAGGAACGGGACTCTGCGCCAAGCGAGCGAGAACAGCTGTTCTGTCGATAAGTAGAGTTCTACATACCGACATGTTTTGCTTATATACTCGCCAGTGCAACCGTTAAAGCGAATATCGTTCTAAGTAAAAAATAAAATAAAACTAAAAAATTGATTTTCGCGTATGCACCGGAAGATACATATATTACGGTTGTACCAGTAGGTTATGCAATCGCGGAAACGCAAGTTTCCTTTGTGCATGGAATCACGGGTGTACGAGCATATCGTGGGCGTTTGAAAACTTAAATAATTTGTTTTTTCCTTCGAATTTTGTAGATCACAAATTTTTCTTTGGACGATTAATCGGCCGATAGACTATATTCTGTTTTTTAAACGGAAACGCTTAGCCTACATCCGCGTAACGTTTGCTTTAACGAGAAATAACGTTCGACGTGAAGATAAAAATAAAAATTGATTTTCGCGCATGCAATGAAGGGTTCATATATCGTACGTGTAACTAGGTTGTACAACAACGGAAACGTAGCTTTTATTCGTGCATGGAATCACGGCTATACGAGGTGTATTGTAGAAGGAAAAAAATCATTTTATTTTATTTTTCGGAAATTTGCAGATCGCAGATGTTAGTCTGGACGATTAATCGAACGATAGATTTTTTTTTTTTTATCGAAAATATGTAGCCTACATCCTTTCCGAGGCTTCTTCTCGTCGCTGCAGCCGAAGGGAGGAAGCCCGACAAGTCTCACACCTGTCACGTCGATCGGGTCTCGCGGCTACCCTCTCCCTTTCGCGTTGCACTGCTCCCAGCGCGTACGCGTGTGCGTGTACGCATTAGGTATGGGCGCGTGCGGTCCGTACGCACCTTCCCCCCGAGGACTCTATCCGGAGAAGAGTGACCGGCAGGCAAGCAGGCCTCTCTCCGCATCACCTGGCGCTTTCGCTCCTCCTCCTGCCGCCGCCGCTCCGCTGCATTCTCAAACTTTACACTGTACTCTTGCACCTTTTACTCGCGAGTTAATAATTTAATGAACGGCGACGATATTTTATTGGGTCCCTTTTACAACGGCCGGTCGGTAACATTCAAATTGGATGTGTTTGCTCCGCGGCGATATAATCAAATTCACGAATTACGCTGCCGGTAAGAATAAAGATTCGCACGAATAAGGACACGTGACACCGTATATCGTGCCGATTGAGAGCGACGACATTTTTTTTCACTTATATTTATATTCTGGACCAAACAATTCGAAGGGTTTCGAAAAGACATCAATTTTGTCCTGAAGACTAAGTGCCTCACCTGCCTCCCCACTTTACCCAGACTCAGTCGCTATCAAAAACCGTAATCAATCTTTGGCTTCCGCATAGAGGTAACGTTGCTCTGGTGAAAACATTTGTTTTCGCGATTTTAATGGAAACGTGTCCAAAATGTTCTAAATGAAAAAAATATAGCAAAAAATGCAGGAAATGCTTTCTCATAGAAGAATCTTTGTGAGTAGTGGAAAATTATGAGAAAGCGATATAAAAATATCAGATTAGAATTTTTATGAGGGAAAGATATGAAAATTTCAATGTTCAACTTTTTTCATTTGTACCGGCAAGTACGGACAAAAGAACAGTCCCATTGAAAGTTGACATGATATCTCCTTCCGATGAGATTGCTCATTACATGGTATATGCGACCATCCACGAAAAAGACGTTTGTTACAATTTTCGTTACTGACCGCGGTAGTTCACACACTGTCGGGTCAAGCGGGATTTTGATGAACCCGAAAACGATATTTCTATTTTCATTTTTGGCGCGCCTCTGTATAGGATAAACAAGCCAATGAATGGACAGGACCAATAAATGGACACTTTTCATAAGAGCACGTGCGTAAAAATGTCTATGCACTATCTTTATGTCTGCTTAACTGTCCATTCATTGGCCGGTTTACCCTAGCGAGAACGAGACCCTTTAATATTTAAGATTAAGTTTAACTTTGAGACTAAGCGCGATATCTTTCATCCCGTCTTACCCGTAGTCGGTCGGTATCAAAAAATGTAATCAATATTTTTCATGTGTACCGGTATTTGCGAATAAAACAAGTTCCCATCGAAAGCCGATATGATATCTCTCCCAATGAGACTTCTTATTTTATCAGGTAAAAAAAAAGTTTATTACAAAGTTCGAAAAATAAAGTTTATTACGGTTTTCCTTACCGACAGCGGTAGTTCGCATAATATTGAGTCAAACCGGACATAGGTAAACCCCAAAACAATCCTTGCTCCAGTCTCACGTCCGCCGCGACTTAGACCCTTTATAAGTCACACCGCATGAAACCGTATCGAAACGGGACTATCGGACGCGGAGTTAAAAGGGGTAACTTTTAAAGGGTTAATATTTAATATTTAAGCGAGAACAAGACCTTTTAATATTTCGAGATTTCCCTTAACACGCATTATCGTATTTTACACAGTAAAAAAATAGTCCAAGGCGGTCGGCAAGAAGTCCCCCGTTACGCGAAGGGTCAATGTTGACCCTTCGCCGGACGATTCTTACGCCCCGATTTTATTTTTATTTTTGCACATCGACCCGTAAACCCCCATTCACTTCTCCGACCACAAAGGGCTAAACATTATCATCGTAATGCCAATAATGATAAGGCATAAAAATAAAATTACCAGACGCGTTCACCGCGTCGGTAAATGTTGCCCGCGAATTACCTTATTAACCGTTATGCACTCCAGGCGTGCCGTAAATAGTTGATGTTCTGTATAGCAAAATATCTGATGATCCCCTAGAATTTGGTATTTGCGCGAAGTCTGTTGAACACTTATGCCACATAATATCTCCAGCTACACGTATACACATACATGTGTATACAATAAAGCTTTTGTGTACTTTGTGGCACCGTCGGGAATCGTACGTTCCCGTTTCGACTATACGCTCTCGTTCGGAAGCCGAGCGTTATCTATGGTCACGGGTTGCTCGTACCCCGGCTCCCTCGTAGACCGAGGGAGGGAAGAGATTGCCGAGTTTCGGCATCGACTGCGCTTTGGGCGGCTCTCGGGCGAACCGCATTGGCACTCGGCAACAGCGCCCCGGCATCGACGACGAGAGCCGCTTAATTATAATCACATGCATCGGCTAATCGGCACCGCTGGTAAACTCACGTTCGTCTCGACCCCGGCCGTACGCGGCCCGCATGGATAAACCGTCTAGAGTGTGTTGGCGTTCGCGGCGCGGAGGGGGAAGTAGCGGGGAGGGGTTTCACGCACAACGAATCTCTACCTGGTAGAAACACACACACACGAGAGGTTCGTGGAGTATCGCGAGCCAAATATATACGTCGGACGGTTCTCCGTTTCCCGATTGCCAGATGCGGCTCAGCCGAAAAGGTAGAAATCTGCCCGATCTCGAACGGCCTTCTCCAAATATCTTTTCGACTCTTCGGAGCGGGAGGGGGGAGGAGGGAGGGGGAGTACATAAATTACATAAATTAATTACGGAATACGAAATGATGAAGTTAACGGGTAAATAGTAGACTCGACTTTCCGGTGTGTTTAGTGCGAATCTCGGCTATCCGAACGAACACCGACGTACCGAGCATAGTGTGGTCGTGTCCGTGTGTGGGTTTGTTGGCTCGGGGAATGCGATTGAGAGATAGCGTGGAAGTACGGGTGTATTCGCGAGCGAGCGACGAGAAAGTAATGCGCCGGGAGAAAAGCAGTCTCCGTGTCACGTTGGAGATTGAAGTTGTCGCTCGAACGAGGGCAAAAGTATAGAGTTCACCTTGCCGGAGAAGCGAGCGAACTGGCTTCGCGCCTATCCTCGCAGAGTCGGGACGGGACTTCGTGGAAAAATCGCCCTTCGTTACATTTTATTGCTTATCGCCCGTTCGTTAAAGGTCGTGCTCGAGTTTTAGTCGTGATATTTCGAAAGGTGTTGGTATATCGGGAGAAATAATAATAATAATAATAATAATAATAATGATGATAATAATAATGATAAATCTATTAAATCGAGTACGAGAGTGTACCGGAGGTACGGAGTAGAGAAGAAAAAAAAAAGGCGTGCCTTCGATCCCACTGAACGGGGGGAGTCTCGGTAGCCTTCGGAGGCCGTTGCGTCATTAGAAAAAAGAAAAATGAGCGTCAACGCGGAACAATAAAATAGCGCTGGGCTCGCGAAGTACCGAGAAGTCGATACAGCGTGAAGTGTGACGCATTGGAAAAATAATACATCGAGAGCGATTCATTATTTGAGGTTGAAAAAAATAAAAAAAAAATTGATAAAGAAAAATATACAAATGCAAAAAATTACTGGCGGAGCAGGGAAAATCGTGTGGAAGCGGATCGATTGCGGAGTCTCTCCAGCGCGGCCGAGTCTCGAGGACGTTAACGGCGTATAGTTAGTAGGAGAAAGTGATATCACGCGCGCGAACGGTCTCTAAGCCGGAGGAGCTGACTCGGTCAGTCAAACGAAAAACGTCGTGGTAGTAAACAGCGGCAACAGCTCCTAAGCGTTATAGTCCGAGAAAGAGAGTGGCGACGTTGTTACAACCCACTACCAATGTACAATACTACTGTCGTACTCTATAGTGGAGTAGAGCACGAACGCTCTTTGCTCTGCGTCGTCATTCCGTCCACGGAAATCGACTATGGTCGCTTACTTGAGCAACGATCCATTACCGCAAAGAGCGGTAAGCATTGTTCGCGTAAAAAAAAAACGCAAAAAGAAAAAGAAAAACTTGGCCACGATTTGCCAATACCGGCAAAACTTTTTTCCACGGCCGCAGACAGAAACGCAAATACCCGTACTGAACTCAAACATACCCTGTATGCATCACTCATACATGATCTGAATAATAATAATAATAATAATAATAATTTGTTATTAATAATTACTCTAACTGACCATGACAGTTGTTTTATTCATGTTTTCTAAAGTTGATTTAAAAAAATGTTAACCAACTGTGGATGGTTAAAAAATGAACAATGTAGGGCGGAATACATGTGCGTATAGATGATCTATATACATGTTTTATTTTTATCCGCGACGGTATCGTCAGGGTTGACGGGTCACCGCTACAAGAGTTTCGAAAGGGACATTCTCATGTTTTCGTAACTGGAGGCGATTTGCCCAGAAGTACACGGTGGATACCGGTACGTTGAAGCATCAACAGAAGCGTTGGGCTTTGACTGTTTGGGCCACGTGAGAGTCTCGCTTTTGCCTCACTCGTCCTACGTGTACTCAGCGCACCGCGGCGAAGGCCTCATCCTCTATGGCCTGATGTAATAGAAAGTGGAGCCACCGCAAGGCTGTTGCCACTTCTACTGTCCTACGGTCTCTCTTGGGTGAACGCGCGGATTCAACTATCACCCAGCATCGTTGCGTCTTGGAACGTACCCATTAAAAGAAAAGAAAAGAATAGAACATTCGAGAAAGAAAAATAATATTTAGGAACCGCTGTCCGGAGAGCGAGGCAGAGAGATGCATTTTCCGAAATGGTATAACATTGCTTGAGCTCGGGTACGCTCGCGCGCAAGGCCGATACCGGAACTGTGCGACGAGCGAGAGCGACGAACGTCAAGGCCGAACGCGGCGGCAACGACGATGACGACCAAGTCCTCATATATTCCTCCTTCTCCCGCTCGCTCTCCTCTCTATACAACGCTCGTTTCGCTCGTGTATCAAGAGCACACGCCTCGCCCGCCCGAGTCCCCGATTCGTTCGATAAAACGCGCCGCCGGTACTACATACTCGGGGCGTCGCGCCTCGAAACGCACCTGGTAGACCCGCGAACCGACTCTCTCGCCTCGACGGCCGAATCGATGATGACTCGAGTCAAAGGCATTCGGACGAAGACTAATAATTGATTGCGTCAACTGTTACGAGGAATCAAAAATAATTTTTTTCTAACATAATAGTAATAATAAAGATTAATTACTAATATAAGAAAGAAAAAGAAAAAAATGGAAGCACGCGAACACCAGTTACATGACAGCGTTACATTGGGAAAAAAATGAACGGTACGGAAAGAACTAATCGGTGGAGGAGTGCCCGACGGAAAGCCGTAAATCCGATACTTTCGCTCGGCTCGAAGATTTCGCAGGATCTCCCGGAGACTACCGCAGACTTGTATTACGGAACAAGTCGGTGGAAAAGAGGCACCTAGACTCTTCTCGATTCGTACGTTCACCGCCCCGTTAAATTCTCGAGAGGTGCGGACTAACAGAAGCCCCGGTCTTCATTCTTTCGCGCTGCGTACCTGCCCACCAGTTACTTTGAGCAAGGCACTACGTAAATATTTATTTTCAAGACCGAGATACAAAAAAAAATCAAAATTTACCCCTTCCTTGTTTCATCCAAAACAGTTCTTCCTTTCGCTATTGATTGGTCAACACTGAATAGTTCTTTTGCACCGGTAAAAAAAAAAAATATATATATATACAGACATACATGCACACATATAGAGTAAGTGTTTAACTCCCGACTGCCCGCTAGGGCAAAAAGACGTGAATTATACGTTTCACTGACTTCCGATTTTGCTGTTTTCGTTGTCTCCAGTGTTTGTCGGAACGGCTCAATGTCTCTTGACAGAATTTGGCATACTAGTTCTGTGGTTGTGGGAGTGTGTTCGTAGCGATGGCTTAGGAAAATAAATGTGAAGTGGCAGAGATAACCGACTTAGAAAAAACGGGCAAAAAGCCCATTCAGATATACGGAAAGACGGCCGCCATTATCTTCTATTGCCTTTGCGATTATTTGTTGTCTGCTATAAAAATGCTGTGGTAATGTAGTCTATGTGCTATAGTATAGTGCATTGAATTCACTCAACGTGAAGTATAACCTCGAATACGCGTCACGCTGCATCTATACTAATTTGCTTAGACATATAATTGTTTAAGCGGGTTCTAAAAATTATTATAAGTTTCTATTTACTTATTTATAATCTTAGCGTTTTCGCCTTTTGGTTACTATCGCAATCGATCGGATTGAATAATAGGGATAAGTGATCGGAACCGTTTCCAACACCCTTACATAATTAAATACCATAAGTTCATCGCTGTCGCAAACACGACCTACATTAACGCTGATATTATAATTCGAGTGATAGTCCGAGTGTATACCCGGCTGCGGTATCCCGGCCGATCAATGCTAGGTAGATGAGAGCACGTTGAAGAGCACGTTGCGGAGGCTCGACGGCGTTTTATTAACCGTACCGGCTCCTGGAGGTTCCTCGGGAGTGACGACGAGGCCCCGGACACGAGCGACGTCGAGAAATCGAGTACAACGCGCTGCGAGATTCTCTCGTGGAGTCGCGCAGCGGGCTCGAACCTAGCCATAGGCGTCCGGGAACCAGAGAGCCGCCGCTCTATCGGTTGCAACGCTGGTGTACGAGTACACGGTGGAACGTTGATACGCCTCTGTGTTGAACTCGTCGAGGCGAGAGCGAGCGAGAGGGAGAACCAGAAAATTCAAGCGGCGAGGCAACGAGCCGTGCTCTCGCTATGGAGTGTGTCGAAGGGGAGGGGCGGGGGACGGTCGAACGGACGGAGGACCGTGAGCCGAGAGCGAGAGACAAGAGGCACGAAGGTTCGAAGGCTCCGAGGCGTTCGCGGGAGCGAGAAGACACTAGTAGACGAGCCACGAAAGCGGAGGACGGAAAGAGCAAATGTACTATAGTTTAGCGTTGTATATATACAGAGCAAGAGACCTAGCAGTGGCCACAGAGCGCGAGAGAGCATGGCGTATCGATCTTCGAGAATCGACGACGAGTCCACGCGAAAACGAGAGCGCGGATAGCGAAACGACGTTTCGGATATCAGAGGTATCGCTAAGCCGCGTCTGCGAACCGGGCTTTCCCTTTCTTCAACCTTTTTTTTTATTCTGAAGACCTAAAAAAAAAAAGGATATCCGAAAAAGTTTTGGGGCTCGGCGGGTCGACCCTGGAACGTCACGCATGGGTCTGGTGGAACCGAGACGGTTCGAGACGTTCTTATTATTATTATTTTCTTTTATTGGTTCGTCGATCTACATCTTCTCCGAAAGCTTGTAACCTCGGTAATATTTACTGCATCGATGACCGCACCTCGACTGACCCGTTGTTTACATTCTGTAAACTTAATTTTACTACTAACTGAACGAATTTTTTTTTTGCAATTGTCGCAACGATTATGAACTTCGTCGAATGGACGTGGGGTTTCATTTAGTATTCAAAACTCTGACTACCGAGCTTCTTTACTGTTCAATAGTTTTTTTAAATTCTGAACCGCTCGATACCTTTATATAGAAAAATATGTGCAAAATTTAATTCTTTAAAGATTCAGTTTTTTTTTTATTCCTGTACGAGAATAATTTTTGTTTTAACTGACTTCCGGCAGATAAACTATCTTCGAGATGCGGTACTGTTTAGTCGAGTTTTTCCAGAACTTATTAAAATGAACATTCAATACGATATTTCGTCTTTAATAGTTATTTTGCTGACGCACCAAATCCGCCACGGTAGCAGTCGGAGGCTCTCAAGGGTTTCGTTACCGACCACGGAGATCCACGAAGAGACGACTCGAATTTTCGTATCCCTTTATCTGCCTCCCGTCGCGCGCGCGCGAGGTTGTCGGCTTGTTTTGTGTCGCTATATACCTGTGTTCGCCTCGACGGTTCCCCGCATCGAACCCGCGGAGCTCACCGTTTAAGATCGTTCCACCGAGATAACCCCTCCGGTTCTACATGGATTTTCGAGCTCTCTATCCTCCCCGTCTCCTTCGTCCTCTGCGCGATCTGTGTCCCTCCGTTCCGATATCTCGCGCTCCCGATCCGTTTTCGAAAATTCCTCCCGTCCATCAGACATCGTATTCCGTCGCCTATTCGAAAGAAATATCCACCGACTTTTTCACCATCAGAATTTTCGTGAGGATAGATCTTTTAACTTTCAACCGTCACGATCCTTCGAACGATTTATCGTCGGATGTCTTCAAGGTCATTAAAATTCATTTATTTATTTAATTTATTTTTGTACGTCGGTAGATATTTATCACACTCATGTCACGTGTAACAACGCGTGCATCGTTTGTCCCACGGGGGTGAGAATTAAATCGAGGCCAAGACCTCATGCCCGCAACGATGACGACGCGAGGCATTTAGGTCGTTTGTTAGCCGTCGTTCGATACACGGCAAAGGGCTTCTTTTCCTCTTAGTTCGATTTCTTAGATCTACCGATGTAATACAAAAAGTTTTTTATTACACTAGGTGGGAAGATGGTGGTTTTTGCGCACGCTTCGCGTGCGAAAACCTCCTTTTTCACACCTCGTGAAGTAAAATTTTGTTCAACACTCGTGCGAAAAACGTTTTCTGAACTCGTGTGATTGCAACACTCGCCTTCGCTCGTGGTGCAAAGTCACACTTGTCAGAAAAAGTTTTTTTCTGACAAGTGTTCCGGCTTTTCGTGCCTGTAAAGTATGGCGAAAGTGGCGCTTTCTAGCAGAGGATGCTGTAGATACTATTTTACACGCTAGTTACTTTTTTGCACACTTTTTTCACACTCTACCTACTTTTGCGCACACTTTTTTAACACTCTAGTTACACACTTATCTGGCACTGTCGCTATTTTCCCGTACGCACTTTACAGGCACGAAAAGTAGGAATTTTCGTGCACTTGTCGCAAAAAGTAGTATGCGATACTTGTACGAAAAAGCGGTGTCCCGACGGCCTCTCGAGCTACAAACGTCACTCGGCTTCGCCACGTGCCGTTATAGCTCTCGATCCGGCTCGTGCAGCCAACTTCACAACCTTCATCGAAAGACCGCTTTTCCGTACTAGTATCGCAAAGTACTATTTTCGCACTCGTATCGGCATGTACTATTTTTTCATCGGCAGAGATTTATTTCCATGTCGCGTCTAACAACGACTGCATCGTTTGTCCCACGAGGGTTGAGAATTAAATCGAGACCAAGACCCCGTATGAACAACGATGACGACGCGAGGATTTAGCACGGTTGTTCGACATAGGGCAAAGGACTTCTTTCCTCGTAGTCCGATTCCTTAGTTTTACCGATGTAAAAAAAATGATTTTTTTTTTCATCGGTAGATATTTATACCAATCATGTCATATGTAACAGCAATTAAATCTACGTCAAGATCCCACCAACAACGACGACAACGCGAGGATTTAGCACGGTTGTTAATCGTCGTTCGATATACGACGAAGGGCTTCTTTTCTCACAGTTCGATTTCTTAGATCCACCGATGTAAACTTTTTTTTTTTCATCGGCAGATATTTATCCCACTCCTGTCACGTGTAACAACGAGTGCATCGTTCGTCCCGCGAGGGGTGAGAATTAAATCGAGGCCAAGATCTCATGCCAACAGCGATGACGACGCGAGGATTTAGCACGGTTGTTAGACGTCGTTCGATATAAGGCAAAAGGCTTACTCTCTCGTAGTTCTATTTCTTTGGCTCCCCGGTTGCCCGCTTCCCCAGTGTCCCTGTTTAGGCCCTTTCGAGCAAAGCGGATTTAGTGCGAGTCTCGGCCGCCGTGAGTGGGCTCGTCGGTGGCGCCTGGAACGGATCACCGGAGGAGGGCGAGAAAGCGAACCGGGAACGTGACGCCTTCGAGCCATTTAATCATCGACTCGTTTTCGACGAGAAAAGTGGACGAAAAAAAACCGAGATCCAGCACCGCGGCCTCTAGTGCTCGCCGCGACGAACAGAGGGTTCTTTTATTTGTCGACGCCTCGGTTCATCCATCCCCGAGACCGACTCTCTCTCGCAGCGCCCCCCCGGCCAACGTCGGAACTACCGCTGGCGGGAGGGAAGGGGCTTGCCCGTAACAACGAACGAGGCGATACGTATGCGTACCGATCTCGGCGATTAAATTAAATCACGACAATGCGTTAACGCACGGACTCCTGCTGACGCCTCCCCTAAGTCTATCTGTTCAAACTTGCAAGCTTATTTACATTGCGGATTATACGTCGGGACTTAATGTTAATTTTATCGGACTACGACGGATCGGTATTCCGATCTCTGGCGTCAATCGCGTTTACGGAAAAAAAATCGTGCAGTGGGTAACAGCAGAACCATTTACAGAAATAAAAAAAATCCTTACGAAAATGATAAATATTGCGTTATTTTTTATTTTTATTTTATTTTATTTTCGTCTTCGGTGATTTTGTGGAGCAGAATTTTATTGGAAAATGATTGATCGACGTGGTAGATAATAAATGCACGGAATACTCTGGAGCCCAGTTAACGGACATTGTTCCTTCATACGAAAATTATAAATGTTGTTGGTTATTAATTAATCAATTAATTCTTTCGTTCTCGGCGATTTTGTAGAACAGGATTTTCTTGAAAACGATTTATTGGCGACCAAGATAATAGTTACATGGAATACTCTCGGTCCCAGTTAGCGGACATTGTACCTTCTTAAGAAAATGATAAATATTGTTGGTTATTAATTAATTAATTTATTCATTTGTTTTCGATGATGTTTTAAAGTACAATTATATTAACAAATGATTTCGCGGGGAGCGAATATAATAGTTGCACGGAATACTCTCAGGCTGAGTTAGAGGAAATTGTTCCCTTTTAAGAAAATCACAAATATTGTTAGTTATTAATTAATTAATTCTTTCGTTTTCTGTGATTTTGTAGACCATAATTTTATCAAAAAATGCTAACGGACATTGTTCCTTCTTAAGAACATGATACACATTGTTGGTTATTAATCAATTAATGTATTCCTTAGTTTTCGGTGATTTTTTAGAGTAGAATTTTATTAAAAAATGATTTATCGACGCGGAAGATAATAGTCGCACGGAATACTCTCAGGCCGGTTAACGGACATTGTACGAGTGATACACACGCTTTTTTTCTCCTTCCCGTCTCAGCGAACTGATATACTTTCTCCAGGCACGAAAAGGCTAGAGAGAAGCCTAGAAACACGAGCTCGTGTAAGGAGATCGTACTTGTGCTAACACGCGCGAGAGCCCGAAGCTTCGCCTACGAGGTGAAATCATCAAGGCTAACGCATCAACTGAAACTTTGTGTAATTACTTCAGTTCGTACATATAATGCGAGGTTGGCGGGCGCGGGCACACACGCTCCTACGGGTAATTGGGAAGTGGCCTCGGACTCAATTGAACGCGTACCGGAAACGATTCCAGACTCGAGGCGTAACATTAGAAGTTACCGGTGCACTGTACCGCGAGTACCGTATTTATGCCGTTTGCTCGTAAGATAATGATCGAATATCCAATTCCGAAAAAACTCCGTGATTCTCACGATCTTTTCATTATTATAGTTTCTTTCCAAATTAATTATTAAACTCTTAAATCCCCCTACCCCCTTTATTCAATACTACGCTATTTATCCACTTAACTCTTCAGAGAACAATCGAATATCGAAGTAATAAACAAGACAAAAGTTAATTAAATTTTAAAAAATTTTAATAAAAAAAATTCTTTTTACGATTGTTATTATTTCTTTTTTGAAATTAATTGTTCAACTTTTAAACTATGTCCCCCGCCCTCTATTTTATTGAATACTATGATACTAATACAAGTAGCGAACTGGCATGTTTGTCGCGCTTGCACTGTTCGAGCAATCGCAGGCTCTCCGGGCTCTAACGAATCGAGAAGCCACGACCTACGAGAGAGTGCTCGTCGCGCGTAAGTCAGAGTCCGGTCAGCTGTGTGTCGACCGGACGTGGCCCGTTCGCGTGTATTCTCTCTCGCTCCTCCTCCGGGAAATCGGGAGCGAATGAGGTAACTCGTTGATTTCGCTTTTAATTCGGACGAAAGTGGGTTTCTGGGTCACAGCCGGCGCGGAGCGAGGCGAAAAGTAGGATCGGCGACGAGGAACGGAACGGGCGAAGCGTCGAGCGTCGACCGCTGCTGCTTCGTGTGTCGTGTACTGCGTGACGCGGCGACGAACCAAGCAATAACAGGCCTAACAGCCTCACTCCGATAGCTCTCTGGTTACAAAGTACTTGCTTGCTTCGTTGAGTTCGCGAAGCTTAATATGTGCATATATACTTACGAAAGGGGCGATCCGTGTACGGGGGGAGAGGGCACACGTGAGAAAGCAGAATACTGCCTTGCCGACCCAACCGGCCAACGGGAATCGTCCTATGTCTTCGTACTAATCCCGGATCTAGCGTAGAAACGAGAGTTGCCTTCAAAGCTTTTCTGACATTCCTGTGAAATCAGTATAATAATCACTGCGAAAAGCGTTATATAAACTCTGAATAGTTATGCATCGGTAATTCAGCGAATAAATAATAAATAATAAATAATAAATAATAAATAATAAATAATAAATAATAAATAATAAATAATAAATAATAAATAATAAATAATAAATAATAAATAATAAATAATAAATAATAAATAATAAATAATAAATAATAACATCTGCCAGCTACCTAAATTTCTCCGTCCTCCTCGCTGTCCCATCAGCTTCATTAGAATGAAAATCCAGGTCGGACTAGCCACCAAGCACACCCGCAGATTTGTTATCAATATGACTATATAAATACAATCCTTCGCAAATTTGTACGCTTTGTCAATCAAACGAGTTAGAGTCTCCAGATCACCTGATGCAATGCCCCATCTACGGATCTCTTAGACAGGCATTTCTTAACCAACTGATTTAATAATACCCTTAACTCCAAGGAAAATCCAGTAAACCTTTTACACTTCAAAGACTTGTCAAATATTAAGGTTTTATTTTATTTCCTGTCGAATTGTTTTAAAATTAGGGCCTCGCTAATGAACTCCTAATATGTTATTTAGATTTTGTTATTTTTAGTTTATATTACATATCGAAATTAATGTCAATTGTGTACAATTTTGAAATCTCTGCATTATTAATCTTTGTATTCTTGCGCGTGCATAATAAAATATCTATCAAATAATAAATAATAAATATATGATAGTTTTATTGAGTCAGTTCGGGCCGGGCGTCTAACTACCAATTAGTAGTTCGAAACTCGATGGCGTTTGCTTCACTCGAACGATTCGAACTGTACATAACATTGGCAAAATATGTACAGCTGAGAGAAAATCTCTCTGCAACGATTCGCCATCGGGTTGCTTCAACGCAAGATCGATTTGCCCGATCATCGTCACGGCCGATCGACTCGATGAAGGAGAACGAAATCGCGGATATCTTATCGAGGCGCGTTACGTTCAACGAGCCACGGCTACATTATTCCCATAAAACATTCGCGATTATCTCAGTCGTCGGGACGTTAAGAGAGACGAAATGATATTCGGTATATGGAACCGTGTTGTGCGCGCCTACCGAGCGAACAAAGGCTCACTCGTCGAGCGGAGAGTCCCTCGTTTCCCGGGGCATCGCGCGGCTTCGCTGTCGTCGAGTCTCTCTTCGCCGGTTCTCGACTCCGTATAGCTTCGCCGAAGTACGGAGAGCGCGCGCCTCTCTTCGACTCTCTCTCGAATATCCTCTCGTTTCACGAGCTCGCGCGCGGATATCCTCGAGGCTCTTCTCTATACTCCCGGTATGTGCGCGCGCGGTGCACTTGCATTCTCTCTTTCCACCTCGTGAGCGAACCGGTGGGAGGGAGAGAGAGTAGCAGCAACCTGCGGAGATATCTAACTGTACAACGCGAGGAGTAACCGGCGCGCGAGAGAAAGAGCGGGAGTCAACAGGGCTTTGCCGGGCGAGAGAAAGAATGAAAATGAGCAAGATGGACGGCACGACGGCGCGGGGGAGGGGGGAGGTCGACGAGTCGGCAATACTTATATCTCTTTAAAAAATGTTTTTTTAAATAGGCATATATACATGCATATGTAAGAATGCTTCGCTTCAACACATGTGACGCGCACGGGAAGTTGGAAAATGAATTGTGAGGCGACGATATATATCGTTCGCATATATATGTATACCATATATATATTTATAGAACGATATATTGAGAGGGAAGGATTGCGCCCTTCGGCCGTCGACGATCGAAAAGAAAAATATATATATGTGTAACACGAAGTGGACTTTTACGAGGAGCCAAAGAAACAGTTCGTCAGTTAAAAATTCCAGGCTCTCTGATTCATCGTCGAAAAATCTTTAAAGATCTTTTCCGAGGGGTGCGTACTCGTATATGTGGTATATATAATAGGCCCCGTATTCTCGATGGTATAACACAGTCGAGTGGTGCGGAGCTCGAGGTGTACATACAACACGCCGTATTATATATATATATATTTATATGTGTGTTTATCGTATGTGTATCGGTGCGTGAGATCGAAGGGTATGACAATGGCGACTCGGCCTACAGTTTACCACACGAATAGACTGCGTGAAACGCGTACACGTCCTCATAAAAGCGGCTCGCTGCTGCCTCCATCGTCGCCGTCCGTTTCCCGACACAGCGGCAGCGGCGGCGCGGCTCCCCGTGACGTAAACGAATTACGCACCGCCTTCGACCCACGTAACACGGTTCACGCATCGAAAATATTTTCTATTTTAATCCGTCATAATCGTCGACTCTCATCCGCGAGGCTCGCGTCTCGTTCGAGAAACTCTCTGTGGAGTATTTTTTTTTTTTGCTGTATTGCTATTAAATTATCAAAACAGCGAGTCCCTACGTATGATCGATTAGTAAAAAAAAAAAAATCTCGACATTTTTTTTTACAGAAACAGCTTCCTCCATGAGAACGGAAAAATCCACAAAGGTCGTTTTTGACATGCTTCATGCTATAATGAAAAAAATATTGGCACACCGTAATTTATTTCTGAAAAAACTTGTATCTTATTTTATTACTAAAACAAAAAAGATTTTAAAAGATTGCTCGTGAAAAACAAAAAAGAAATCCTCTTTTTACTTTTTTGTTTATAAAAGAAACGGGAAGATTGTTCGTTGAATAAAAAAAATTGCGTCAAATTTGTGATTCTTCGTCGTGCACTGTACATCGGCGCTACCGCTTACATAATCGCCCAGCGATGCCGATCCGGTCTAACGCGAGACGTATCGAAGTGGTTCCTCTCTCTGCCGTCATTAAACGAACGACCGTTGGAGATTCCGCTTCCTCGAATCCACCAGTTTTTCGGTGCCAATTCCTTTCCCTCTCAACGACTTAAGATTGACTAATAATAATAATAATAATAATAATAATAATAATAATAATAATAATAATAATAATAATAATAATAATAATAATAATAATAATAATAATAATAATAATAATAATAATAATAATAATAATAATAATAATAATAATAATAATAACAATAATAACAACATTATAATCTATGAAAATTCGCTCTGATAACAAGTGTATCGATCGGCCGAGCCGCAATTATCGTATCAGCTGCCGCACCAAAGTGCACCGGCAAAGTGCATCGCGGTTACAACACGTAGAGTTTACAGAGTTTACGGTCTCCTCGCGCGAGCGCGTGCGCCAGCCTGTCTCGGTGTGCGTGTATATAGTACGAGCACAGTATATACGTGCCCGAGCTCGGTTCTCCTCTCCGCCGTAGATGAGCCGTGTACCATTGCCACGACGCGGGGACGAGCGCCGACAGCGCCAACAGACCGGTACACACATACCCAGCCCTAGCCTAGCCGAACCACGCTAATAAACGAAACGCTCGGAGCGTGGAATCGTCCGTTAGGTGTCTACCGGCTCTGCCTCTAACTGTACTCTTTCTTTTAATTAATCGCGCTACTATGTGCGAGCCCGTCGAGCCTCGGGATTATTCAAAAGGGAGGAAGAAAAGCTGGCAGAAGCGAAGGATTAAGATACACGAGTTACTTTAAAAAGGACCTGGAGGGGGACGGACGATGTTTCCGAGAGACCGGTAAGACGACGTGCGTGGAAGGCACGTCGTACAACGGGAGAGCGAGAAAGTGCACGTCTTAAAAAAAATTTAACACTCCAGGAAATTTTAAAAACATGGAATATAAAAGGGGAATTTCCAGAAATCCGCTTACCCGCAAGACTCCGTACTCACGCACCGGAAGTGAAAAACACCGCGATTGATCTATCGATCTAAACGGTAAAAAAAAAAAGATAAAAAAGTGGGATGCATATCGAGTACGACCGTTTCCTTTTGAATATCAAAGCTAATACCAAAGCCTCTACCTTTTTACGACGGCTACATGCTTATTGCATATTATACGGTGCGTCATTACCGGCTCTTCTTTTTTTTCTTTCAAGATTACCGAGTTCAGGTACGTAATGAGTTCTGGGGTCAGTGCGTGCGAGTACGACGAATACCCGACTGTATATTTCTCTTGATCGTGGCGCATGAGTTCGCTTGTTCTCTCTCTCTCTCTCCGTCGGTATTGCGGAGCGGGAGAGCGACGAAACACCACGCGCCGTCCCGCACAGAGGCGTAGCCGCGGTGCACGAAGAACGAGTAAATTAACTGTAGTTTTAGCGTGGCACTGCTCGGCGAGAAGCGGCCACGAACAGAGTTTTCTCTCCGCATCCTCTACGCGGAGATATACTCGATGTGTTCTAAGGCGGGAGGCCCTCGATTGTATGCGAGCTCGAACTTATACATATATGTATATTGTATACATTATCGTTCTCCGTGTGTCGCGTCGCTGCTCGGATCGCTCCCTGCCATCCTCGCCGCTTCACCGGCGAGTTCGCCCGTTCTGCTTCAGTCTCGACGAATATGCCTCGCTGGTACGGGCGCTGCTTCTGCCCGTAGCAGCGAGTCGGACGAGACCGACGAAGTAAAGAAGGAAGAAACACGAGATTTTTTTTCGGTAAGGGCGGGTGGGGGAATCCGGTGCTATATGCACAGCGGTAGCTGCGCGCGCCGCAGGGGTGGGGATAGGCCGCATGGCGGACGGGGCGTCGCGTCGTCCCGAGCGTCGCGCGTCCGGAGTTTGTAATTCGATAATTAATTAATGATATCCCAAAAACTGGACGGCGAAACGGTTTCAAAATTGGACAAGGTTCTTTTGGAAACATCGTCTTGCCGTAGATGTGTCACTTTACGGCGTCTCTTCGTCCGGTTATTTGTAGAGACGTTTCGAACGCCCAAACGTAAATGGTTCTTCCGGCGAGCTAACGCTGAACGGATCAACTTCGGATCAACTTCGACCTTGAATATCTTGAGAACCGAACGGTCAATCCGTTTACAATTTTGGACGCACCGAGATTCCGTGTTTTGGCACGGTATATCGGAAATTCAGCATCGAATGTTTGAATCGTGTCGAGCGCAACAGCTATCGTTGGCGCGTGCGCATGCGCAGAGAATGGAGCGAGAAAAGGAATATATACACTGAGATTGGGAATGGGGAGGGGCAACACACATCGACAGGATGGAACGGGGAGGAAGAGAGGCGGAAGGGATCCTCGACCTGATCTACAGGGCGATTCCGAAGTTCATATTACACTAACTCGAGCCACTCGTAAAATTAATCATGAATTATCATAAATATATATATATTTTTTATGGAAACGTTTATATCGGAAGTTTGAATGAAGAAGGATCGTAAGTGTAAAATTGTGATTTAATAACGAGTTAAAATTGCGGAGATATATTACAGTATAATATAGATTATATTAGGTTATATTAAATTATAATATAATTGCCGGGACAGGTTCATCGACAGGAAGGAATGGAAAGGAAGAAGCGGATGGTCGCCTCGTAAAAGTAATCACAAATAATCGTAAATCATTTTTAAAAAATGTATATGGGATCATTTATATGGAAAGTGAATCGTAAGTGTAAATTGCGATTCAAACACGAGTTAAAACTGCGCGGTCATATTAGAGTATAATATAATTGTCGGGACAGGATGTCGAGTTGGAGAATGACAAAAATAAGATGACCCATCGACAAGAAGGAATGGCAGGAAGCGAAGCGGAAAGGCTCCTCTACCTGATCTACGGAGCGATTCGGATATTCATATTTGTTAGGTTTGGAGTACGAAGTTCAGTTATGAAATGAATGAGATCGTTGATGAACCGCGACTTCTAATAAAGACTTTTATTGAATACAAACTTGCCTTGACAGTTCGGAAGCAATTTACAGACTAAACGAAAGAAAAGCAAAATCTACAAGTTGTCTTTTGTTTTATGATATGCGAACAGGCCAAAATATCCACGAAAGCCGATCGTGAACCTCGTGCGGATCGTTCGGAGCCTCCTGCTCTAACAATATTATACTAATTGAAGCCAATAGTTAAATTAATCATGAATAATCAAAAATCATTTTTTATATGGGAACGTTTATATCAAAAGTTTGAATGGAAAAGGATCGTAAGCGTAAAAGTGTGATTGAATAAAGAGTAAATATCACGGGGGTATATTGGAGTATAATATAATTGTCGGGACAAGATGTCGAGTCGGAGAACAATAAAAATTAGATGATCCATCGATAGAATGGAATGGGCGGGCAGAGAGATCAAAGGGCTCCTCAACCTGATCTGCAGAGGCATTCCGAAATTCGTATTACACTAATTTAAGCCACTCGTAAAATGAATCATGAATAATCATCATTCATTTGGTTTTTAAGATGGGAACGCTTATATCGAACGTTTGAATGAAGAGGGATCGTAAGTGTAAAATTGTGATTTAATGACGGATAAATATTACGGGGGTATATTGGAGTATAATATAATTGTCGGGACAGGACGTCGAGTCGAAGAACAACAAAAATCGGATGATCCGCGGTGAAGGAAAGATAATACGAACGACGAGATAAGGAGTGAAAAGCATGCTGGGATAACACGTGGCACATTTTTGAGATAAGCAGCTCTGTCGCTTCTGTCACGACTCAGCGGTGGCCCATCCTTCTCCCCCGCTCTCTGCGCTCGTTTAAAGCTCTCGAGAGCGCTGTGAGAACTGACAGGTCGAAGAGGAAAAGAAAAGAAAGGAAAAAGTCGAAAATATTTCTATCCATCGCCACGTCACCGATCCTCTGTCTCGATATCGGTGTACGAAACATTTTACCGACTCTGACACCAAACATTTATACTTTTAACACAAATTATAATTTGTTTGAATTAAAATTTCCGAATTAAACAAAATTAAGTGTCGTTTATTTTTATTTTATTTACCAACTGTAGAATTTTTCTTCATCGTACAGAGGACTGGAACGTAATGAGAAATGTAATAAAAAGTGTAATTAGTAGTTGTAAGTGTGTGCTTATTAAAAATACATACTGTAACGAATATGTAGTTGACTATTTGTTGAGGCACACGGTATTAGTTAGGTTAGACAAGAGACGAACGAACGGACGATCGATGCAAGATCGATCGTCATGTAGAACAGTCTTGATCTGACTTCCAGAGTAAACAGACGTTGCCAGTTCGTGTCCGAGATATTTAGCTGCGATTGTACATAATAATACCCGCCCCAAAACCTAATACGCGCATTATTCTCTCGTTCGGTCGTGACAATACCATGAGTTAAGGGCCTTTTTACATATTAAACACACTGTAAAAAAAATCGTACGACATTTAATGTACCGGACTGAAAGTTTTTATGCAAAATCTGGAATATTAAATTTCACGTACAATTGTGATGAAAAATTAATTTCCAGTGTATTAAAAACATTGGAAATACATTATTGTTAATGATTTACTTTAATTTTATTATAATAGTGCTTTAATTTTTATAATTTATTTTTATTTCACTGAAAAGTATACCACTTTTTCATCACAATTGTACATTAAATTTACCATTTTTTTTTACAATGCATTTACATAATTATAAATTTATATATACGAGGATTGGAATTAGCAATAATAAATATAATTAGTCGTGGTAGGAAGTGTGTGCTTATTAAAAATACATACTATGAGTTCAGGATCTTTTCGCATATTACAAATCTATACATTCTGACATTTATATATACATACACATATTGTCAACGGGTCATCGACCCGAAGTCCTTCAGCCTAAAATAGAATTATTTTTCTTCGTGAATCTATATAATTCAAAATCGGTCGGACCGGTTTTTTTTTTAGTACACATTTTTTATTGGTTTCCGTGCGAGATATAGGTTTTTTTAATAATTATTTTTTCTGTGAAGACATAAGTGTCACTTGTAACAGCGTTGGCGCGATAGTAGAAGCTAGAGAGGCGGAATGTTTGGTCAATATTCGTTGCCCATAGCGGTACACTTTGGACCAGCTATCGCGTGAATTTAATGCATCGAAAGATATGCGAACTGGAGCGCGTACTTGTTTGTACAATAGTTTGTAAGCGCAGCGCCACGTGTAGTAGAAACATTTTTCCTTCATGTATCCCGTTGCTTCGAGTACGTACGGAAGAACAGTTCAGTTCCTTCCCCGTCGCTGTTCTGTCCAGCCTGAATTCCATTATATACTTCCAGTCTTCTCCTTCCGCCTAGCCCCGTGGAAGGGATCATCCGCAATCGAAATAGTTTAAAATTAAAAAATAAATAAAAGTAAAGGTATAAAATTAAAAAATTAAAGATCCTACTTTTATTTTTATCCAAAATAAAATTTTGAAAAAATATCTCCGCTCCGTGTTATTTACAAAATATTCCGATGAAACATTTTTCTTTGACATATACCGTTGCTTCGAGTACGTACGGAAGAACAGTTTAGTTCCTTCCTCGTCGCTGTCCCGTCCAGCCTGAATTCCATTATACACTCCAATCCACTTCTCCTTCCGGCTATCTCCCGTGAAAAGGACCTTCCGCATTCGACATGGTTTAAAAATAATAATTCTAAAAATAAAAAAGTAACGAAAAATATCGTACTATTTTTTCAAAATAAAATTGAGATAAAAAATATCTCCGTTCTCTGCAATTTACAGAACATTCCTAAACATTCCATTTTTCGTTGAAATATCCCGTTGCTGCGAGTACATACGGAGAGCAGTTTAAAAAATTACAATTCCTTCGACGATCAGTCAAACAACAACAAAAAAATCCGACGTCAACTTCGTTCCAAATAATTTTTTGAAAAAAATATTATCTTCGGCCTCTGCAATTTAAAAACATTCCCATGAAACATTTTTCGTTGGCATATCCCGTTGTTTCGAGTACGTGCGGAGAGCAGTTTTGAAAATTATAATTCTTTCGACAATCTGCCAAAATAACAAAAAAGAAAAACCCGATTTCAATTTCGTTCCAAATGATATTTTGAAAAAAAGATTATTTTCGGCCTCTGCAATTTAAAAACATTCCGATGATATGCTAGTCCGGAAAATAAATTATCGGAAAATACATCCTGCCACTGCTTCACTCGATGCACCACTATAAACATATATATATATATACAAATGTACATAGCATACTAAACAGTGGGAGTGCAGACCAAAGCGGGAAGGACGAACGGACGTGATGCTGCGCGGTCCAGGACGCAGAACCGATATACCTATTGGAGGAGCTACCATTGTGTCTGGAGTCGTCGGTCGTCTCTGCTTATACCTCGACCAAAATGCCTCTGCCGTGGCTCTACATGCTCCCGATCGTCGTTCCTTGCTTCTCGCAACCTCGTCCTCTCCTCTTCCCACACGCAAAGTCCATACTTGTATCGGATGTACGTGAACGTTCTCGCGTTCAGAAAAGCCATAAACGTTGTGGGTCCCCCCCCCCTTCCGAGCGCCGCGCCGAGCACGAATAACGAAGAGAAGCGACGAAGAACCAAGGCGAACACCTCGCCGAACTGCTGCCGTCGTTGAGTTCACCGGCAGGCGGGGAAAGTTAGAGGAGAACGGGCAAAAAAAAAGAAAGAAAAAAAGAAGTAAGACACTTGGAGGGGGGGGGGGTGTAGAGGTGAAGGGTAGACGAACGTCCCTGCACGTGAGGAAGGCTCTTTTTTCGAGAGAGAAGAATGGGACGGAGTCTTTACTTGAGCAACTAAAACAGGCTCATCGATGCTCGAATATTGTGAACGAACCGGGTGCGCTATGGAAGACCTTTAAACCTTCGAGGCTCCGGTGTACTTCGCACTTTCGGTCAAAACTCGCTTTGCCACGGTCGACCGTGGTAGAGTTTATACTGCCGTAGAGAAAAACCCTAAACACTCGGTCGGAGTCATAAATCCGTCCCTAAACAGTATCTTTCGACAGCTTCGAATTTTTCACGAAGCTTCGTGTCAGGCATTTTGATCGGACTCTTGAGAGTCTTTAAATGTTCGTTAAGATCATCGCGTAAACGATTTTGCTTCATGTAATTTATTTAAATAGTTAATTAATGTTAATCAATTAGTAGTAATTAATGTTACTAATTTAATTTATAACGAGGCTATTCACGGAGCGCTCGTGAACTATCGGTCGAACTCGATAATAGGGAATAGACGAGTTGCCCGTAACGAGTATTCGGTAACCGAAAGATAAAGTAAACAATAAAATAATAAAATTGAAAAGAAAAATCAAAATGTAAAAATAACAAAAGTAAAACGAAGAACCGTTCATCCATCGAGCCGAAATATTCGAACACCAGCTGTAACGGTTATAATAGTTAATATCATTCATCATAGCGAAAATATAGTTCTTCCACGAAGATTCCCAAAAATCAATTATTTCATTAATTAATGTAATTATTTTGTATTAATTTCATGTAGAACGGGCCAGACCTATGCACAGAATGCTGGTAAACTATCAGCCATACTCGACAACAGCGAATACACGAATTGCCCGTAACAAGTATTCGCCAACCGAAAGATAAAGTAAACAATAAAATAGTGGAGTGGAAAGAAAAAGAAATCGAAATGTAAAAATAACAGAAGTATAACGGAGAATCGTTCACCTATGGATGAATTATTTCATCCGAAAACAGTTATAAAGGTTGTAATAGTTAGTAACAGTTATCTTTCCGAGAATGAAGTTCGCCCACGAAGATTCCGGTGAAGGACGTATGCTGCGGAGCTTTGGGAGATTGAAAGGGAAGGGTAACTCTCGCGAGGGTGCGTTCGAGAGAGACTCAAGGGTCGGAACATGCACGCGCATGTGTACGTGTGTCTGTACGCCTGTGGGCTGAGGGTAGAAGACTTATATTGCCGATAGCGTGAACCCGAAGCACCGGGAAAGAGACCGAGAAGAGCTCGTAACTTCGGAGGCGGACGTAGCGTACGAGAATATACGATATATTATACGACGTTTCTCTTTCCCCCATTACCGCTCTCTCGCGCGATCTCCCTCTGTTTCTCGACTGTTGCGCGTCTCGACTGGAACGGTGCGCGCGCTCTTCGGTCGTCGAGGCAACTCGGCGATCTCCATCCTATTCCGAAAGCTCCTCCGCTGCCGTTGATGCTACCGGCATCGCTGCTGTTTTGTTGCGATATGAAAATTCAAAAATGTTCCAGAAACCAAATTTTCTTATCTTCATTTTTTTTCATTAAAAAAATGTATTACAGGTTTAAGACGTCGTAAGGTATGCAAAAATTGCCAACTGTTCTGCCCCCTGCAGGTTATTACTGCTCTAACAAAAATTTGACCGCTCAAGCCATTACCAATGAGGGACTAAAACTTCATTGTCCGCGGTGCAAACTAACGGGTGACTCTCCGCCACTCTCCGTCCTTGTCTTTTCCGCTGGACTCCCGTGCTGGCTTGAATCGTCATTCACTGACGCTCGTGAGTCAAACGCAGCACATCCGTGGTCCCTTTTATATGCCTGCGTCTCATTTTATTCTTTTTTTTATATCATACTCGATTATGCTGACGCGAAAAGTGTCACACATTCCTCGTTCATTTGACACTGTACACGTGCCGCTCATATTGGGGCAGAGTCGAAAGTAGAATTCTTCCTATCGAGACATTAATTTTTTATAATCCAATCTCCCTGTTTCATATATACATTTTTTTCAATCTTACAAAATCATAAACGCCGCTTTTTATTGTGCCAAAATACTAATTAGAGAAAGCAAGTGAGACATTAATCTTGTCTTTAAAAAAATCTCTCCACAACAATGGTATCGAATATTTCCTCCGTGCCTTTAATTAACTCTCCTGTGCAGTTGAAAAAAAAATGTAATTACAATAAAAATAATTTTTAAATCAAACGATCAAAAAATTTAATTCTTCCTATCGAGATATTCATTTTTTACAATTCAATCTCCATATTTCAAATTTTTAATCCTATAAAATCATAAACGCGTCTTTTGATCGTGCCAAAATAGTAATTGGAGAAAACCAGCGAGACATTAATCTTGTCTAAAAAAAAAAAAGTTTATTAACAATGGTATCGAATGGTTCTTCTGTGCCTTCACCTCCTGTGTAGAGTTGAAAAAGAAATTTAATTTCAATTAAAATTTAAAAAATATAAAAAAAAAGATCCAAGTTGATTTTTAATATGTTCTCTCGTCCAGAGAGAAAATAAATTCTCGAAAGATTGACGATTTAAAGGTCGCACCGGACAAAAGCGGCACACGTTTTCTCCCGTCCCTGACCGGCCAGGTTAAAAGGCTACTCATACTTTTGGAATGAAGTCCGAGGCGAAAGGTAGAGAGCCCGACAAGGACCCAGCTAAATCGTCGAGAGCGACAGAATCTTGGGGTGGGGGATCGGACACACGAGTGCGCGCTCGTCGACGCACACAGCGAAGGCCGGTCGAGGGAAGGGCGCGCGGGGCAACGAAACTCGTCGCGCAGTGTGCAGGATTGCGGCGAGCGAGCTGTGAGCGAGCACAGCGCGCGGCTCGGCGAGGACAGGCAGCAGGTATAAGAAAGGAACGACCAGCTGTTTCCTCGCGTGACGTCACGCAGGTGCCAACAGGGTGGCGAGTGGGAGGGGGTAACAGCGAAGGGGGACAGGTGGACAATGCTCCTGGCTCGGCGGCGAGGTTTATGTACCGCATACACAGTAGTAGTACGTTTTACGAGCTTTTTTTTCTCGTAATAATTTTCGCTGCGTTCCAGGGAGCTGCCGAACGACATTATTCGCTACTAATCTTGGAGCTTTTATCGTAGCTCATTGATCCCTCTCAAAACATCCGAACATTTTTCGTACCCGAATCAATTTAATTTAATTAAAAAAGCTTGAACTCAATTTTTATATTGCGTTAAACGAAGCTCTTTGCCGTTCGTAAGTTCGATCGCGGACGATCGACAGATCGTATAATAAAATAAAAAATATAACTTTTTTATCTTTATTTTTTTGTTATTGCGATATACAAGACGCTTTCACGGATAATCTTATGCCGCCGGTAATAATATAGTCGTATTGTTTTGTTTTCTCGTAATAATTTTCGCTGCGATTCGCGACGCCGCTGAACGATATTATTCGCCACGAATCACACAGCTTTTATCGTGGATCATTAATCCCGCTCAAAACATCCGCACATTTTTCGTACACGACTCAAGTTAATTAAATTTAAAAAAATGTCCAACGCAATTTTTATCTTTCGTTAAACGAGACTCTTTGCCGGTCGTAACTTCGATCGCAGACGATCGATCGATGGATCGTATGATTAAATTAAAAAAAAAAAAACAAGATCATTTTTTAAATCTTTATTATTTTTATTGCGATCTACGCTTCCACGTATAATCGTATGACGCCTGGTAATAATATAGCCGTATCATAGAATATGATAGGCGGTTTCGCGTTAGTCGGACGTATGAATAAGTACGGGTAATTCTTGGTCCTGGGTATGCGCGGAGAATGGATGTGCGATGGAGAGAGAGAGAGAGAGAGAGCGTGGAAGCGAAGGGCGAAGGGAATATTCACGAGCGTTGAATCGCTGAACCTACACGCACACGAATGGACCGAGAGTGCGAGCGAGAGATAGAGAGAGAGAGGAATATAGCTCAGTGACATACGATCGAACCTTCGTGCACACACACGTACATACATACATGAAAAGGAACGAGCTAACGATACACACTCTCTGCTCGACTGAACTAAACTCTACTCTCCGTCCGTGCGCGCGCACACTTTGCCATCTACTGTGCGTGAAACTCCCGTGATATAGTATTCTTTATCGTTGCCCCGCGCGAGTATGCGCTTCCCCCACATCGACTCGAATATCACAGACACGATTTCCAGGCTGGGCATATAACCCGGTGTGAGAATTCTCAGAGAGCGCCCGGCGGAGAAGGAACGTGAGGTGAAGTACGAAGCGCGCGAGGCGGGCGAACGGCCGTCAGGGCGGAAGGGGGGGGGGGACGGCAGAGCAGTAGGGAGTGGGGAGGATCCCCAAGAACGCTCCGTATTATTACGCGGTGTGCGCGCGCTCGCTGCTATCCCTCCGAATATCTCTGTGTGCGAATTACCAACACCGGCGCCAATATTCACCGAGGCTGTTGGTAGTAGGAGGCAAGCTTCGAACCGTCTACGACGACGACGGCGAACGCAATCGCTGAGGCTAGTCCCCCCCCCCCCCTCTTCTTCTCTTTCTCTGTTCGGCGTTAGAGCTCCGCGCGGAGTTTACTTGTGTAAGTAAATTCGCTGTATCCATAGAGGACCTTCTTCGTCGAGCGTGCGAATATCCGTGTATGTATCGAGTCTCTCACGGTGTCTGTGCGGGAAACCGCTTCGACACCGATGCGCAAACGTTCGCCGCCACATATTTCGTCGGAGGTGGAGAGGATCGACCCGACGCTAGCGAACGCCTGCCTGCTTGCCTGCCTGCCGGCCCTCCCGCCTCGCGCGCTCACTCGACGACCCACTGTGTCGCTCCTCGTGTGCTCGGGTGCCACTCGCACACACTATCGCAAATGCTTCGACTACTATGCAGCGTGAGAGGTACCTGCCGCCTCCTCTACGTACGTCACCTCTACATATCTGTATGTATATGTATATCGCTTGATTAAAATCAGAAGGGCTCATCTGCAATGCCCAAGCATCGAAGATAAGCTCTTCAGATTTTAGGCACACGATATATATATATTATATGTACATACATATATATACATAATATAAGTACACAAACATGTATATCGCTTGATTAAAGTCAGAAGGGCTCATCTGCAGTACCCAAGCATCGAAGATAAGCTCTTCTGATTTTACGCACACGATATATATGTACTATATGTACTATATGTACTATATGTACATACATAATATAAGTACATAAACATGTATATCGCTTGATTAAAGTCAGAAGGGCTCATCTGCAGTCCCTAAGCATCGAAGATAAGCTCTTCTGATTTTACGCACACGATATATATACTATATATACTATATGTACGTACATAAATATGTGTATCGCTTGATTAAAATCAGAAGGACTCATCTGCAGCGCACAAGCATCGCAGTTAAGCTCTTCTGAATTTAAACACGCGATATATATACTACATATACATGCATACATATATCTATGTATGTATCTTCGTTGTGCACGAACATTGTGTAGGAATGGCAACGCATACTGGCGTTACCGGGTATAGGGTAAGCATGCGAGCGCACGTGCACTCTGAAGCGAGGCTCTTGGACAGTGTTGGGTTGGTAGTAGTCGTAGAGCTCGTAGTATGTTGTATTATATAGTGTGGATCGCCAGGTCGCCTCTACGGTCTCTCTCTCCCGCTCCCTCGCGTGGCTGTGGTCACTGCCGCCTTGCTGCAAGCAAGCCGACCGGCCGAGCACACTGCGGAGTAGTACAGTTCCGTTGCTACGACCTACGTTCCCTCTCGCGTTCCAGCTCTGCATCCATAGACACACCGAGGGCGATACATAGCGCAACCGCGCGGAGAAACACCATCAATGTATAAATGTGTATTTTTTTACATTTATTATTTAATCGGGACAAATCACTTATGTGGCCGAGGTATGGTCGGAGAATCGACGGAAACTAGAGACAATAGCGATGCGTAACGGACGAGAACTTGGATCGTCGAGAGGAACGTTTTAAAAGTAACGCTCGTGGAAAAACTTTCTCGTTAAGAAATTTCGTACAAGGTTGTTTCCTTTCACTAATACACACGGAGTTGTGTGAGAGTCTCCGATTGCGTCGATTGGCAAGTGGCGAAGGGAAGTGGGAGGGGGATTGACTTCCCGTACGGAAGAATCGTTTCTCGTCGACGAAGTCCGGAATCGAAGTTCATTTCGCGTCCCCTCCCGCTACTTTTCTATCCGGTATTCGAGATACCCCACGAGCCATTTATTCTGTCTCGAAGTCGATTTGAAGGATTATTTGATAAATGCGCGTAATTGATTAAAATAAAAGCAAAAGGTAAAACAAAGAAAACGGCTATATTAATAATTACATATAGCCATGGTATTATTTCACGATTTATGACTGCGGTGATGGTTCGAATATTTATATCGCTACAAAGAAAATATGCGAATCGCATATCCACTTTTACGAACGACGCGACGCCAGGTATTATTTTTCGTTTTATAAATACCGTGTCGATATTGAAATGGAAGCTCGTCGATTCGCGTCCATTACGTCATCAAGCCCGTCACTTTAGTACTCTTCGCGTTTTAGCTAATTGAAAAGTTTTTTTTAATTTAATTTAAAAATCAAATTGTTCGATTTCGAATTATCCCGCCAACATGCGAAATGTGTGACGCGTATAAATCGGCTTTGTCGATCGTAATTAAAAAAAAAAAAAGAATCGACAGCGTAAATAATCCCGGACACACGGAGTCTCGGTATGGGCATGATACAAACGTATGATGCACTGCAGGAGCTCCGAGGCTAGCGAGGAGTTGGCCTCCCCCTCCCCATTTTACCTGCCGCACAGCTCACCTCTAACGTATGTATAGAATATTACAGTAAGTCGGGTCGTAGTACTACCGGCGGTGCCGCTTGCCCGGCGACCGTGTGTTTTCCTGTGTCGCGCTGCTCATCGGTTCCGATAATGCAAGGTCTCTCTTTTCCACTCTCCCGCCATACTTGGCTTCGAATTCCCTCAGCTACGGCTCTACAGTGCGCTCGCTGGCCGGCCCGAGCGTAGGCCGCAGTATCTCGCAACGCTTTTGCCTGGATTATCTCGTACGTTACGCCCGTGACTAACAGAGTAGTTACAAACGAGCCTCCGAACATCGGAAAGCCCTCCTCCATCCTTCCACACATATTTTCCAGTCATCGTCAAAGAAAGACACCGATAATCAACGAGAAAGACGGAAAGGATTACTCATTGGTGGTACGCGTTGTTTTCATTGTCTCGGGAGCCGGGCGACTTGCGACAGTGTGCGCTGGCCCGTCGGGCATCGTAGTCGACGTCATCATCCTGTCGCCGCTACAGTGGCCGCTAGAGGGGAGCGTCGGCGGTCCGCACACGCATAAATAAACATAAGTCACGAGCCTCGCGAAACCCAGCCTCGTACACAACCAACAAACCTCGAGTATAGTTTCGAGTGTATGTAGCCGTGTCCGTTACTATATCTTGTCCTCTTTCTGCCTTCGTAACTCCGTGATTGGGATTATAACGCGCCTCGCCGCGACTCCGCTGAACCCGAGTATTGCTTGGTCACGTGATCATCCTGTCCGTAGCTCGGCTCGGCTCGCTCGACGTACGCGCTATTTAAACAGCTGCACGGAACGACTCTATATCTCACTTCCTCCGCTACTCATCGGACTTGTTAACGTCTCCCTCTTTCTCGGTGTCGTACTCCTTACACTCGACTCTCGAGTGTCTCAGCTCTCGAAGATCTTGACGATCACCGACGACCGCTCGACACTATAATTAAATGCTGCGTTTTTCGCTATTTCGATACATCGAGAGAAACCGCGCGCGCGCGGCCCGAGCTTCCATTCTTGGACTCCATGTTTTTTAAACCTTTCCGGAGTTTGTTTGGGATCGCTGTTGGGCAGTGCTATTTTCAATTATGCTATCCGATACGCTATGTGTATATCGCAATCGGATAGATATTTAGAGCAGGAGTGACAGTGTCCAGTGACCGGGTGTTGCCTATAGTCGAAACACTCGCCGTGCACTGCTGCGAGGGGGGATTCTGATCGATAAGTCAATCTGGTTCAACGGTGAACCGAACAGAGATGGACGGATTTGTACATTAGTTATTGTTTTATTAACGAAGATATTTTTAATTATTGATCATCAGAAACTAAGGGATGTTAACATTGTTTCTCAAATTCTAGAATCTTCTTTTTACTGCTATAAGAAAGAGTTTACTTTTATTAGTTCCAAAGGAATTGTTTTATTTATTTTTAGATTTTTTGAATACATGTATCGAAACATCCTGGATGTTTTTCTTTCATGTGTGCTTTAAGGAGCAATGGGTCTGTAGATCTCTCAGTTTCAGAGAGATTTAAAAAGCCACAGGGAATTCTGATCGATGAGTCAATCTGGTTCAACGGAGACCCGAACGGAAATGGGTCGATTTGAATATTAGTTATTGTTATTATCAACGAAGATACTATTAATTATTAATCATGAGAAACTGAGGAATGTTAACGGTGCTTCTAAAATTCTAGAATGTTCTCTTCACGATAGTAAAATAGGGTTTATTTTTATTAGGGCCAAAGCAATGTCTTGTTTCTCTATAAAAATGAAAAAATAAATGTATCGTAACAATATTTAATGTTTTTGTCATGTGTTCTTTGAGGAGCGAGTCTACAGGAGAATGTAGGAGTATCAGAGTGATTTAAAAAGCGAGACTTTCTCGGCCATATGGGGCTCGCCCTCGTCAACAGTTTACTCTCGGCGCGTCTCGCGCACGTTTTTTTTCCTCGTTTCTTTCTATCTCCGTTCTCTCGGTATCGCACTTCGTCGATGCGGCCGAGATCCGCACCGCAAGGGTGACCGAAGCGCGCGCGCGTCCTAAGAATAGTGCGTGTGCCGCCGGCTCCTTTTTTTCCACTCTTCCTCGCGCTGCTCGCTGCAATCTCACTTTCTCTTCCATCACTGAAAATAAAGACGAATTCCAGCCGACAAGCGATAGCGTACCGATTCACGTTCGAACCTCGAGCACACTACATTCTCCTCACTTTTCGCTCCTCCCGCAAACCTAATTATTCTCCACCTTTCTTGAAATTCTTAAAACAAAAACTTCGATGCCAAATTTGAAACGCCGATTATTGCGACGAATTTAGAGATACCCGCAACAAGAATTTTTTAAATATAAATTATCATTTTTTTTTTGGATAAATTAGGACAAATTAGGGAGAGAAATGGAAAGGAAAGTTTATTTCGTGAATTCTCCTCACCTCCCGCTCCTCCCGCAGACCTAATCACTCTCCCCTCTTTCGAAGCTCTTAAAAGAAAAAACTTCGATGCCGATCTTGGAACTCCGATAATTGCGACAAATTGAGGTGTCCACAACGAAATCTTCGGAAATGTTAATTATCATTATTTTAGATATAATTGAGAGAGAGGCGTGATGGAAAGTTTATTTCGTGCGTTTTCCTCACTTTCCGCTCTTCCCGCAGACCTAATCACTGCCGCCTCTCTTAAAGCTCTGAAAAAAACTTCGATGCTAAGCTTGGATCTCTGATTATTGCGACAAATTTTTTCTTGCTCCGCAAGAAGAATTTCTGAAATGTCAATTATCATTATTTTAGATCATTTGAAGGAGAGAGAGAGAGAGAGAAAGAAAAGGTTATTTCGTGCATTCTTCTCACTCTTCGCTCCTCCCGCACACCCAATGACGCTCCGCCTGTTTCAACGCTTCGAAGCCAAGCTTAGAACCGCGATTATTGGACCAAATTCAGATCTCCGTAAGGCCAGTTTCGAAAATATCAACTATAATTATCTGAGATATAAATCGAGAGAGAGAGAGAAAGGAACGTTTATTTTGTACTCCGGGCCGAAGATCCCTAAAAGCACGGCGCAGAAAACAAAAACATCAAATTATATTCAGCCATACGATGGATTACAGATAGAAAAAACCTTATGCCTAAAAGAACATCACAACCACACTGGAAATAAAAATAAAAATAATAATAAAAAAACAGAAATAAATTTATAACAGAGGATAAAGCCACAATCGGAATATAAAGAAAGTAAAGGAGAAAGAGGGAGGTAGAGTGTACACAATAATGCGACATTCGCGGTTGCACAATACCCTGTATTATATATAGGATGTATCATTTTGGACGCAGCAGATATATAGAGACAGAGAGAGGTGGATACCGCGAGAACGGAAGCGAGGCTCTCCACGTAATTACTAGGGTGGAATCGATACTCGCGTAACCGCTCCCCCCTCCCCTCAGAAGCTGATGCGCCCTGAACGTCAGAAGCATCCGGTTAAATTTGCTCGATAAACTCGAATCAAAGCGGGTAACAACGGGCAATCCGCAATATAGTATAATCGCCCGTGGAACAAAGTCCGTAACGAATGCACTACTTCGTTAACAAATACCGTACACTATACGCGTGGACCCGGTAAAAAAGGGGATTGGACGTTCAACAAACATTTTCTTGTCCACAGAGGTCCCCGATTCGTTTCTCGTTGACCTCTCTTTTTTTTTTACCGATCCTTATTATTTTTATTATGAAAAATAATAATACAATGTTTGTTAAATATGCAAACCTTTTTTTTCACCGTCCAGTTTAGCTTCGTGTATTGGTCAGCTGATGTTTTGGCGAACTATTCGGAAAACTGCGAATCTTGAGAAGATTTCTGCGTTCGATTCGACATCGAGGTAAAATCACGGTAAATTGTAGCGTTGTGTCGGTTATTCGCAGGTGTGCCCGATTTGGGTTTAATACTGTGGCAGAAGGGCTGCGGAAGAACGCCCTCCGTGGGACAGAGTCCGGAACTAACGTACTGCTACGTTAACAAATGCCGTACCCGCGTACCCGGTAAAAAAAGGGATGGCACGTTCAACAAACATTTTCTTGTCCACAAGGGTCCTCGATTCGTTTCTCGTTGATATATTTCTTTTTCTTTTTTTTTTTCACCGAACCTTATTACTTTTGTAATGATAGAAATAAACGAATACTTTAAAAATATGCAAACGTTTTTTCACCGGATACTTGGCGGATTAGTCCGGACCGAACTAGTTAATATTTCACCGTTCCATGGTTGCCACGAAATTCTCCAACTGGAATTCCTTCGCTTTTCCCGGTTGTCCAGAACAAAAATTTCATTTTTCTACTCTGTCGATCAGGGCAGGAAAGTACAAGTAAAAATAACGTACAATATAATATATAATGATTATTAATATATTAAACTCAGTTCGCAATATCAAAAGTTGCTAACAAAAATAATATCACGACATAGTCATATATGCTATAGTCGACAAGTTTGCTGAAACGATAAATGTACACGCCGTGTACATGGCATTAAACGAAAACCATCAGATACAAAAAACTTCCAGGCTAAAAAAAAATCCATGACCTTTCCCTGACTTTTCCGGGTCCCAACAAATTCCTTGACTTTTCCCGGCATTCCAGGTCCGTGGAAGCCATGCGGACTAGTTGGAAAACCACGAATCTTGAGATCGAACATCTCGAAATCGTTTCTTCGTCTCGTTTCTACGTTCGTTTTGACGTCGAGGTAAAATCACCGTAAATTTTACCGTTGTGTGGTTTATTCGCAGGTGTGCCCGGTTTTGGTTTAATACATGTGCGGAGTGGCTCCTGTGGCAGAAGGGCTGCGGAAGAACGCCCTCGTTCGCGTATCGGCCTCGCTGAGAGGAGGGCCGTTCGCACTCATCGATCTTCCGGTTAGGAGTCTAACCATGAAAACCTGCCCCCTCCCCCTCTCGCCGCACGCTCTCTCCGCCTTTCTCTCTCGCGGCGTCGACGATGTCGTAGTGTCGACGCCGGAGCTACCGCCCGGTGGCGTCGAGAGCCTTCGCAGAGAAAGAGAGTGAAAAGAGTGCGACGCTGGACGCCCGATAACAAGCGTGTTTTACGCGCCGCACGAAAATAATCGGATTAGCTGCATCAAACTCACGGACGAGTGTAGGCGACCTCGGTGTACACACAAGGCTTGTCCGGGAAAAAAAAAGAAAATTAAAGACGATCGGTGGAACGCTTTAACGACGAAGCTCTCGCGTTAATGAGAGCCAATAGAATTTACCGGGGACAACGATTAATCTTATCGCGTCGAAATAAATATTGATAATCGTTTATCGAACTCGCGCGGCTCGGCAATAACAAATTTTTATACGCGCCGAATCCTCCGGCCTGAATTAACGTTTAATCGTGACTCGAGAAATCGTTCGATTTAATTGAGCGAGGTTGACGTCGATCTCGGATCTCCGTTCGCCGAATTTTTATTTTCTTGTAGGGTTAAATTAATCATTGAAATAAAGAAATTAAATATTTCTTATCATTTTAATTATTATTTTGTCGAATTATTTTTAAAAATTAATTTGTCTTAATCGGTCGTTTTGTAACAGAGAATAACGCAATATTTCCCTTGTTAAAAATCGTCCGAGTTTTGCGGTAAAATTTTACACGCGGGAGTCCTCGGGCATGCATTAACAATTAATCATATATTCGAGAAACCGTTCAATTTAATTGAGCGACGTGCATGCCAGTCTTGAATCTCCTCTGCTGAATGTTTTATTTCATTCTATAGTAAATAATTAATTAAAGTATAGGAATTAAACATTTATTTTAATTTCGATTATTTTTTTAAATGTGTTTTTGAATTCACCGATGATTTTATAACAGGGAAAATCCAAAATTTTCCTTGCCAAAAGTTGTCTCAGAATATCGCCAAAATTATACACACTCGAGTTCTCGGGCATGCATTAACGATTAAACATGACTTTAATAATGATGACATCATTTAATTGAGCCACGTTGACGCCGATCTTGAGTTTCCTCTACCGAATTTTTTTTACTTGTATAGTTAAATTAATAATAAAAATAGAGAAACGAAATATTTATTATTTTTTCTATTATGTAAAAAAATTAATTTCTACCTTCAACAATGATTTTAACGAGGAAAAGAGCAGAATTTCCTTTCACCGAAAATCGTCCGAGTTTTGTGGCGTTGTTGGACATACGCCTCGGGGCGAATAACATGGGAACGACCCGCTCGACCCCTGCGGACGACCTCGCCAACGGTTTGCCGCCGTGGCGTCACGTAGGCACAAACCCATCGCGCTCCGAGCGTCCCCACGTCTGTTCCTCTGCTTATCCTTTCGCCTCTTTTATACTTACATTTATACACCTATGGATTCCTGCTCTGAAAATATTTACCGTAATCACACATTCACTCCAACCCTTTAGATCTCACATGCTGAAAAAAAGTTAATGAACTTATTAGTCGTTATCCGTTAAAAATAAATAAACAAAAATCATCAAAAAAGGGTCCTTATCTCTAAACTAGTTTCCGAAAATCCAACTCCAACTCTTCCAAGCTAATTCCAATATTATTATTATTATTATTATTATTATTATCATCATCATCATAAATCCGCTTTAAAACACGAGCGGCCTTCAAACTGCCAAAAATAGATGCCGCGCGCTCGTTTCGACTACCCCCTCTTTAATTCATTTTAATCGTGGCATAATCTAAAAAAAAGAGAAAAAAACAAACAAAAACAAAGCCCGACAACAGTATGGAAAAAATAACTGTGCACAGTCGTCGATAATTAAATGGCAGAGTGACTCTGGAAACACGATAAGGGCCAATCAGAATTATCGAGCGTGCTTCTCTCACCCTCTGACCCAAACACGGTTGAGGTTGTCCTCGCTGTTCGCTCGGGTCTCTCTACCCCCCCCCCCTTCTCTTCCCCCTACAGACAATATAATTCCTGGACGCTCGATAATCGATCCCAACCCCCTAATGCGATAGCTACGGAGGCACAAAGCAGCGTCGAAGCGAGCGAGCTCGTAGGAGGTAACAGGCGGGGCTTGGATATACCGTATGACCCGTGGAGTAATTACAACAACTGGGCCAATGCGGGAGAGCGAGAGACCTCGAACGTGAAGGCGTTGCGCGACGCGCCACGCTCTCCGTGCAGAACCTGGCGCGTTCGAGCGTCGACACGCCAGCAGTTTCATTACCATTGCACCTATACATCCCCCTGGTTCTTTCTTTTCTCCTTGTTTTTCTCAAATTCTCACTCTCGTTTACTTCGCCCTGCATTACCCCGCTACTAATCGTCCCGGCATAATTGATTGCGCACTTCGATTAAATCATCGCTTCTCGACCTCGTTGGTTTTACATTCGACCCAAACGCCCACACTGGTATCGCTGGGTGTTCTATCGCAATCCGCACTATATATACACATTTCTGCTATACATATATATGTAAGGGAGAGCAGGGCAAAACGGGACAGAAAATCGGGGTACATCGATGGTGCAAAATGGACTTCCTAAAATTGTTGAAAACTCCCCTACATATCTGCTATATAAATATGAATATATATTTATTATACATGTATATGTGGAGTATTCCATACCAAGTGGGCCACGGTCATTTTGCGTGGTCTAAACAAATTTTCATACATTTTTTAAAAGTTGTTCATACTGTCAAAAATGTCCACAAATTATTTTTGATTTTTAAACCGTATTGTTCACCGAAAATTTAATAGTGTTTTTTTTTTGTAGTTTTACTTCGATTTGCTCTATCTTTAAAACTATCGATTGCACAAAAAATGTGTATCAATGAAAGCTCAGGTATTTGAATGTACTTTATGAGACAATTTTTTCATAGCCACTCCGAATAATTTTTAGTCTTTTTTGGCAAAATAAAGTAGTAATATTTTTTTCCGTTGAGAGGGACCATTTAGATTTTTTTCAAAAATTCACCCAATTTTAGATATTGTGTTTACAAGTTACAAAAAAATTGGCGCGGTGGTAAATCCATATCTTCACAAGTTTTGGTCGAAAAATGTCAAAAGTACTTCAAATAAAGATAGCTCCCTGCATTTTATAGGGTTGAGACTATCAATAGTTATTATCTAAAGCCCGCATTTCTGTTTTTTTTTTACTATTGACATTTTTATTTATTTTTATTAGCTGTTTTTATTTGAAGTACTTTTGACATTTTTGACCAAAACTTGCAAAGATATGGATGCCATCACGCGAATTTTTTTGTAACTTGTAAACATCATAACGGAATTTCTGGAAAATTTTGAAGAAAATCAAAATGGTCTCTCAACGAAAAAAAAATCTATTACTTTATTTCGCCCCAAAAATAATGAAAATGATTCGGAGTGACTATAAAAAAATGGTATTATAATGTACATGCGAAAACCTAAATTTTCATCCTAACACATTTTTTTCTGCATTGGATGGTTTTAATGATACAGTGAACAACAAAAAAACGAAAGCACTCTTAAATTTTCGGTGATCAATAAGGTTCAAAAATCTAAAATAATTAGTGGATATTTTTGACAGTACGAGCAACTTAAAAAGAATTTATGAACATTTTTTGAGACCACGCAAAATTAGGGTGGCCCACTTGGTATGGAATACCCATATACATATCTGCTATGCATACTCTAAAAAAAGAAATATTGGATAAACCAATGCGCGGTGACATTTCGTTGGTCGAGGGTGTTATTTCGATGGTAGAACAAAAAGGTTTGTTTGACTCGATAAATTTTCAAACGATTGAAGTAAATAATCGTTTAACAAAGCAATGTTTTATTTGTACCAAACTGACAACAACTGTGAGCTGTGAGTATGTCACTGTGATTTTCGGATAATCCAACTAATTTTTTTCTCAGTGTCCATATATATATAATATACAAAGATCTATACCATGCGTAACATATATATAAATCTATGTGTAACATATCTGCTACACATATCTGTAGCTATCTCGGGGCAAGCGAGATTTAACGTGTACGCCGTTATCCGGTGGCGATGAAAAGGTTATGCGTAGGTCGGCCCGGAGACGGTAGCTCGGTGGTTTATTCGCCCCGTGTGTAAACGAGGACTATGACGACGCAAGGCTGATGCTACAAGGCTGGCGGAGCGAGGGAGATGAGGACTGGAGGGCGCGCGCGCAACGCTTCGACCTCTCTTCTAGCTTACAGTGTTTCTGCATATATACATGTATATACTCCACAGGATATCTATATAGATAGGTATGGAGTATAGTATATAACGCCCTAAGCCCCATTGAGAACCTTCAAAGCAGTTCTCGGCATCGAGTAAAGCAAAAGCGAGAACGAGAATATAAGCGGGGATAGCAAAAGGAAGGGTGCGCTGCTGCTGCTGCTGCTGCTGGCAGACCACGAGAGTTTCGAAGTCTGCGAAGGGTCGTCGTCGCCGGCGACGACGACGAGGCGGCGGGGCAGCGTTCTCGGAGTCTCGGGATCCATGAGGGGTAATGCCCCGATGGTCGGAACGCAAAAGAGGGGGCTCGCAACAGTGAGACGGAGAAGGAAAAAAATAAAGAACCAGGAGGGGGGAGGGGGACCGGTAGGGGGCAAAGAGAACCAGCAGGGGAGTTCGTCGAGGGCCGGAGAGAGAGAGAGAGAGAGATATTCAGCCACGAAGGCACTAAACACGCTTTTCAATATTTACGAATAACCGAGCACGATTAACCCCCGGTGTTGAACGAGCCGTGAGGCGAGGGACCGGCAGAGATACTTTTTCAAACCAACCTCCCCCTCCCCCTCCTACTCCTCCCTCTGCCTCCCTGTTTTTAACGACCGCCAACGCTTTAACGAGTTTTGCGGCTAATATCGAATTGCTAATGAGTCCGGAAAACCTTTTCGCTGTCGGGAAAAATGACACGAATTTCGTACGAGCCTTAAATTTATTCGGATCGAACGAAAGTATTTCAGCCTAGAGGCCGCGTTTAATTTAATTCGATGTTGAATCGAAGATGGGACAATTGAATTGAGCCGGCGGCGCGATTGAACGAGAATTCCAAATCGAAATCTGTAGTCCCAAAAATTATATACTGGTCTACGAACTGAATTATTATTATAATTATCTTTAAAGTAATAATAATAAATATCATTATTATCAGACATTTTTCCGCATTGGCCAGAAGACATAAATATTCGATATACTTGTAAGTGAACAACGTTCAATTAAAGACAGGGAAAAAATTACACGAATTTCGCACGCGCCTTTAATTTTATTCGGGTCGAACGAAAATATTTCAAACTATGAGCCTCGTTGTTTTTAATTCAAAGTTTAATCGAAGATGAGACAATTGAATTGAGCCGGTAGCGCGACTGAACGAGAATTCCATAGATAGGTGGGGATAGAAATCGAAATCTGTAAGTCTGAAAAATGATATACTGGCCTGCAAGATGAATTATTATTATTAAAATAATAATAATAACAGTCATTATTATAATACATTTTTCCACATTGGCCGGAAGACATAAATATATGTTATGTGTGTACGTAAACGATCTTCAATTAAAGACGATATTATTAATTGAGCCAATGGGACAAAGAGCGATTGGTCGAGAATAGGATGTATATATACATATATGTGCCGGTTTAATCAACTAACCGCTGCTAATGATCGAGATGCGTGTGCCCTCCCGTAGACCACACATTTATGGGATGCGAATGGGAGCGGGTATAATCTTTATTACGCTTACGATACACCGTACACACGTGTGTCGCCTCCTCTTTGGTGGGAATATAATTTCGTGTTGGTGAATGGGAATCGGAAGTGGCCAGCTCCGATAAAACTCGCTCGGTCCTCGGGCGCTCTTTTTTTGCCCTCCGCGCAGAGAGTCGGCGAAGGAGGGGGGGGGGGGGGCGAACTCGAGCTTTCCACTGGCCGGAGTGTAGCTGCAATATGAAGAAGCAGTGCGGCAATTCCAGCCTGGCGTTCTCGCTTCTTCGCACACATATACGCACGCGTGCCTGGACACACACACACACACGTGAGTCCTCGCCCCTCTTCGGCAAACGCCCGCGCGCACCGGTAATATTCCGTAATGCGAGAACCGAGTGCATTGTTAGTTAAGCCGTTCGGCCAGCGGTATCCACCAGCAGCTCCGGGGTTTATCATAAACGAAATCCCCCAGTTCTCTCTCCCTCTCTCTTTCCCCCCTCTTTTCCTCCTTCCCTCTCTTTCTCTCTCTCTCGCTGCAGCGCGTTAATTTTCGACTCGAAAATTATTCCCCTCGCAATTTTATCATTACACCATGCACCGAGTGTATGTTTCTCGGAGAATTATCGCAAACAGGACAGTCCATTAAAATATGAAATACACGTTTAAAAATAAACAAAAAAAGTCGTTCTTCTGAAATTCCGGTAAAACGAAAATATTTTGTTCGATTCAAAAAAATTATATACCATTTGTACTGTTATTTTAGGTCTTATACCATTATTTTATTACAGTTCTTATCGTTTTTATACTATTATACGTGGAAAATAAAGTCGCTTGATTTTATTCTACGGACAGACACTTGAATTAAACAAATTTCTACGATTTTCCATGTAATATATTTCCGGTGAGGCTGCGGACTGTAAACGCGGAGAGATGGAGGAACAACCCTTTTACGGATTCCCGATTTGCATACGTGTTGTGCTGTATATACGTTATTATATACGATTAAAAATACTGCACACCATTTATACAATTATTATTATGGTTTTTACACCATTAATTTGGTAAACCAAAATCTATCTTTTGGTTTCATTTTACGGTGAAGCATTTGAATTAAACAAATAATTACGATGTTCCGTGTGATATATTTATGGTCAGACCGGATTATCAACGCGGAGACATGGAGGAACAACCTCTTTACCGATTCCTGGTTTGCATACGTGATGTGCTTTATGTACGTGATTTTATACGTTTAAAAAAATTGCCTACAATTTATACAGTAAAAAATACTTATAATTATGATTTTTATTTCATTCCATTGCAAAATAAAATCTATTTTATTGTAGAAACAAAATTTGTTTAAAAATATTTTTAGATTTCCCCCCCCCCCCCCCCCCCCGATGTATTAGAGTTCAGCTGCGAGCTATAAGCGCCCGGAGACAGAGTTCCCTTTACGGATTCGTTCTTTGCATACGTGTCGAGGTCTGTGCCGACTTCTTTTGTGCGATGATGAGCGATACCCTTGAAACTCTATGAGAATCGATCGGTGGGCCCTTTCGTCCTTTTCGCCGCCCATCCTCCGGTTTCTCTTGCCCTCCGCTCTCTTAGCTCGGCCGGTTAACGGGGTGTCCACGGATTCACGAAGCTCCCTCCCTCTTTGCCGAGCACGTGTCTGTGGCGCTCCAACACTCTCGCCTGTCCCTGCCACCGATACACGCTCGGTATACGTATTTAATGCGCGTGTGTAATAAAAAAAAATAAAAACTACGTGAGCCTTCCTACCGTCGATGTTTGCGTGTATCGCTCGCCGGCCTGTGAAATTCTCCCTCTCGACTTACGTCGCGAGTCCAAGCGAGAGAAACTAAACGACCGGTGTCGAGGACCGGGGATGGAGGACGATGCGTGTGGGGAGGAGAGAGCGTATAACCCACCACCGTCGCAGAGACAGACGTACACAGGCCACGATGGAAGAACAAAAAGGTTTGCGAGTCGAGTCGAACGCGCACGAAAGGGAGAGACGAGTTTACCACTGGGATTCTCTTCGTGCTCGACGAGGATATATATATATATACATATATATGTTTCTTCGTCGATTTCGTCGTGCACTCTCCCTCGCTCTTCCGGCTCGAACGACCCGCGTATACACACAGTCACGCCAACTCCGCCGAGGGTCGACTCTCCTTCGGGATAATGGATATATCGAAATAATATTATACCGGGTAAATACTCTATCGGCCAATCGGATATTATTACAATGAAGATTCTTGTCTTTCGATATTCATTACCGAACCGTATTCGCAACGTATATATCATGTAATAATTATTGTAATTATAATGATATATTATATGTTTGCGGCAAAAAGCTATCACAAATTGCTAAGATACTCTTCGCCTTTCTTATCTATGGAGATTACATAGTTTAGGGTTAGATAGAATAATCTTATTGATACCTTACTTAGCTGAAGTCACTCCGACTTAACGAAGACTTATATCTCATATATAATATTATTATACTATAAAATCATTTATAATATATCAATATTATACGATATTAGCCTTTGGAATATTCTTATCTTTCGAGGTTTATCATCGATGCATATTGGTAAAATATCGACGGCTAAGAAACAAACGGGCGTAACCCGTAAGCTTTAACACGGGAGATACGTCCTTTATTTATTATATATGTTATGATTATATATTATATTATAATAATGTATAATAAAACAATCATGTTTACTTCGTCGATGGTCAACTCTTCCCTCTGGAATAATGGATATATTGAAATAATATTATACCGTATAAATACTTTATCGGCCACTCGGATATTATTACAAAGGAGATTGTTGTCTTTCAGTGTTCATTGTCGAATTGTATTCACACATAAATATCATATAATAATCATAATCTTTGAGGTAAAAACTTGTTACAAATTATTAAGATTTTCTTAGAATTTCTTATCTTTGGAGATTACATAGTTTACGGTTAGATAGAATAATCTTATCGATACCTTACAGAGCTAAAGTCCCTCCGACTTAACGAAGGCATATATATCTAATATATTTACTATTATTATTACTGTATAATAAAATAACTCATAATATATTAATAGTGTACGATATTAACTAATGGAATATTATTATCACGAACGATCTTATCCTCTGAGGGTTATATTCAATGCATATTGATAACACATGGCTTGTTGAGAACCGAAAAGGCGTAACTCGCATGCTTTAACGTGGGAGATACGTTGTTTTGTTATTTAGCGGTCGATATATATATTATACATATTATTATCGTTATACATATTGTAACGAACATAGAGATGACGATTGACTGAGACTCATGATATTACATAGTCGACCGGAGTAGTTCGATATGAGAAATAGAACCAATAGATAGTCGATTGGCGAGATGACGACAGTCTTAACGCGACTTTCCGAGAAACAAGACGTTCGAAAGTTCGCGTTCGAGATAATTATCAATGATTGCAATCAATAATATCCGCCCCAAAATCAAATACGCGCTTTCTTTATTCACTCGGTCGTAACAATATTATTATCATTATACACTACAGTTTATAATTAATATATGAATGGACAGCTACAGTAATAAAAAGTACGGTTGAATCAACTAAAATTCGAGCAGGGGTGTTCAAATAAATATTTTGTTGTTACAGCTAAAATATCTATCAGTGCAACAATCTTTTAAAATGATTTCACCAAAATATTTTTGTGGCATTAAAATATTTATTTGAACGTCTCTGCCCGAATCGTTAGTGGATTCAATCACATTTTTTTAATCAGTGCATTGTTCCTGTGATCTGCGGAGAGAAAACGATTTTCCTCAATGTTTTTTTCCCGTTACATTGGTTTCCTTTTTTTTATTCTCCCGGTGTAAAAATCACTATCACGTGTCCGTGTTACCCGTGACCGCGGAGCCCCGTGTGTCTATGGCTCTCCGGTGTGCGGTACAACATCCATATGTGGACTGTAACACGGAGAGGGAGAAAGGAGGCACTGTTAGGGTCTCTGAAGCTCGGTTTCTCTCGCTCCCCGGTCTTTTCTCTCCGCGTAGCTACGTGGCCCGGTTGCCGTGAAAAATGGCGGTCCTGGTAGCGGGGAAAATATCGTAGCTTCGAGGCTCACTCTCGAACGGAGGAGAATGAGTAAAAGTGCGAGAGCCACGGATATTCGGTTGTTCGGGTGAGAAAAATGTCCGCTGCCTGTAAAGATGGGCGAAGGGTGGGGCGCGGGGGGGGGGGGGGGGGGGGGAGGGGGGCGAGACGAGAGAGACGCCTCGAGCAACCGAGAAATGAAGCAGGGAGAGCGACGAGAGAAGTAAACAGTCGAAAGAGGACGTTAAGGGACGAACAGCCCGAGCGGACTCTGAATTTCTGAAGTTCGAGCTCTCTTTTTCGTCCGCGCTGTACTAATGGCTGGTTTTCTACCGAATACTCCGTGTACCGACTGTATGTTGCTCGGAGAATTGTCACAGACCGGACGGTCCCTTTAAATATTAAATGCACGTGAAAAAACAAACGAAGAAATGTCGTGACTAATTATTAATCAACCCTTTGCGTCACGATAGGACATCGGGTGACCAACCATCTGTCGCTCAGTTCTCAATTTCTTAACCTAATTTCTTGAGATAAAATACCGAGGTTTTGTTTTTATAGTGCCAAAATGTATGACTCGAAGGGTTAAATCAATGAAAAAAATCTCATTTACCCCAAACAATATCGAAGATAAGCTACGTAGAAAGCTGGCTAAGCTAGCTTCTTCGAACTGTCCGATTAGTGGGTCGCGTGTGTAGCAACTCTTGTACCAATTTCCGGACACTATATCGTCTGCCCTTCAACAAAATGCAACAACAGAAAATCATTTAGGCTTAAACCTTGTATAACTTCTTTCTGTGCGACAAATAACGTTTCAAGATACGATTACAAATGTCAAATTGGATTTCTAATGCTTAAATTCGGAATAAATAAAATCTTGCATAGGAGTGTCCGACGATTGGAACGTGGCCGAGCATTGGTAGGGTAACAACCTTAAATAGTCGAAAGGCGACGCTACAGGACGAACTGCCCAAGCGGACTCCGAACGTCTGTCGCTCGAGGTCTCGTTCTCGTTCGCTGTACAAATGGTTGGTTCCCCACTGTATCCGCCACGTACCGACTGTATGTTGCTCGGAGAATTATCGCAAACACGATGGTCCATTAAAATATGAAATACACGTTAAAAAACAAATAAAAAAAAAATCGAGACTGAAATGCCGGTAAAAAGGAAACATTTTGTTCGATTATAAAAAATCATATACCATTTATACTGCTATTACAGTTTTTCCGATGCCTAAAAAGATGGGTGAGGGGGAACGGCAGAGACTCGTCGAGCATCGCAGAAATGAAACATCAAGAGCGAAAAAAGACAAGTAAACAGTCGAAAGACAACGTTAAGGGACAAACTTGCTCGGAGAATTATCGCAAACAGGACCGTCCATTAACGTGAAATAGACGTTAAAAAAACAAACAAATTAAGAAAGTCGTACATAAAATGCCGGTAAAAGGAAAACATTCTGTTCGATAGAGAAAAATTATACACCGTTTATGCTGTTATTATAGTTTTCTCGGTGCCTAAAAAAAATGGGTGAATGTGGGGCGGGGGGGGGGCGGGGAGACGCCTCGAGCATCCGAGAAATGAAACAGGGCGAGCGAAAAGGGAAGTAAATAGTCGAGAGGACGCTAAGGGACGAACAGGGAGAGCGGACCGGAAGTTCTGTCGTCCGCGCTGTACAAATGGCTGGTTCTCCACTGAATAGTCAATAGTGAGCTCGGCCGTCCGCCCCGCCGACTATGGAGTGCAGAGATAGTCGGCGAAAGCGCCCACCCGGTGGTCCTATCGGTATCGCGAAAATTTCTACGTCGTCTCGACGATCCTCGATATCCTATTCGATATCCATCCTCGAGTCTCCGAGGCTCCATCGTCGATTATCGATTTTATAAATTATCCCACCGCATTACCGAGGGCACGGTACAGGGACGACGAGAAACTCTGCGGATCGGACTCGGTTCCTTGAGCAATTCTCGACCCCGTTTAGGTCGGTGTCTCGCAAGGCAAATTCTCCGTGTATTATTTAACCCTCTCGCGATTGTGCAAATTTAATTCGGCACGAAAAATGTCATGCGGAGTAATTAAACATTAAGAATTTTCGTCGGCGTCGAGGAAAGCCCTCTGGTCAATTAAATGCATCATTGATCGAAAGCGTTAATTATCACGTCGATACATCCGCTCTCGGTAGCGACCGAGATCGTGCAAGAACAGTGCAAAGACGACGGCCACAGACAAAGACGGTGAGCAATGCAAGGAATCCAGGGGAATCATTAAAAAAAATTTTAACGCTTGAACATGTTTTGCACGAAAAGTGTTGTACTGAGTAAGTGAATATTGAGAATGTTTTCTGGAGCCAGGGAAAAAACCCCTTGGGCGATGAATTGCAACATTGATCGAAAGCGTTAATTATCACGTCGACACATCCGCTCTCGGTAGCGACCGAGATCGTGCAAGAACGGTGCAAAGACGACGGTCACTGACAAAGACGGTGATCGATGCAAAGAATCCAGGGGAATCATGATAAGAAATTTGAAAAAACTCGAACATTTTATGCACGAAAAGTGTTATACTGAGTGATTGAATATTGAGAATATTCTCTATAGCCAGGGATAAAACACTTGGTCGATTAAGTTCAACACTAGCCTGTAAATGCAGTAAATACTGTAAATATTAGTCACATTATTTTTTCATTTTCTTAATCTAATTTTAAGGGCCTTTACCCATATAGACAAGCGCCATGAAAAGGAGCAATATTGCGCCAACTACTACTATTCGTACCGCTTGTCTATCAGGGTAGTTATACTGAGCTTCAGTAATAAGTGCAGTTTTTCCAATTTTTCTGTGCTAAGATTCACATTAGAGGAAAACACCCCCCACCCTCAACCCTATGCCCACCAGGACAAGGTGAATAATCTTCCGCGAAAGGAAAACCCAGTTTTTCCAACTTTTCTGAGCTAAGATTCACATTAGAGGAAAACACCCCCACCCTCAACCCTATGCCCACCAGGACAAGGTGAATAATCTTCCCCGAAAGGAAAAGCCGGTTTTTCCAATTTTTCTATGAGAAAAATTGGAAATGGAATTTTCGAGATACATTTACATTAAGGGAAAACACCCCCACCCTCAACCCTATGCTCACCAGGACAAGGTGAATAATCTTACCCAAAAGGAAAACCCACCTCATGCGATCTCCCAATGTACGAGCACTTTCAATTGGACTAGCAACAAAGCGCTCGCTTCGCTCTCGTTCATTTAATTTCTCTTATGTTAAATGTGCCGATCTCACTAATGAATCGGACGATCCCGATTGGCTACGAAAACTGGCTTCACGATTTCGATTATTTCGATATATTTGTATATAATAAAAGTTAATAAAGCAACCGAGATTGTGCAAGAACGGTGAAAAAAAACGGTCGCAGATAAAGACGGTGACCGATACAAAGAATCTTGAGAAATTTCTTAAGAATCAAAGAAATAAAAAAAAAAACGCTGGAACATTTTATGCAGGAAAAATTATGTACTGAGTAATTAAATATTAGGAATGTTCTTTGGAGTCGGGGCAAACTCCTTGGTCGGGGCAAACCCCTTGGTCGATTAAACTTTGCAACATTGATCGAAACGGTTAATTATCACGACTGCACACCCGCTCTCGGTAGCGAGTGAGATTGCAGTAAGCCGGTGCAAAGAATCCAGGCAGATCACGAATGACAATGTTTTAAACGCTCGAAGATTTTATGCATGAAAAACTTTATGGAGTGTAATTAAATATTAAGTATTTTCTTTGGAACCGGGGTGGGTGAGGGGTGGGGGTGACTCCTTGGTCGATTAAACTTTGCAACATTGAACGGGAGGGTTAATTATCATGACTACACATCCGCTCTCGGTTGCGACCAAGATTGCAGCAGGCCAGTGCAAAGAATCCAGCAAATCATGAGAGAAAAATTATTTTAGTGGATGCGAAAATAGCAGTTTTGGGCACGCTTCGCGTGCGTAAAATCCCCATTTTCACACCGCGCCAAATGATATTACATATATGATAACGTTTTCTTAACCCATGGGATTGCAACACTTGCCTTCGACTCGTGACGCAAACTCACACTCGTCAGAAAAAATTGTTTTCGCACTAGTATCGTAATGTACTATCAAATGTTCGAACATTTTGTGCATGAAAAAATTATGTTGAGTAATTAAGTATTAAGAATTTTATTTGAACCTGAGAAAAACCCCATGGTCGATTAAACTTTACAACAATGATCGAAAGGGTTAATTATCACGTCTACACAACCGCTCTTGATAGCGACCAAGATTATAGCAGCACGGTGCAAAGAATTCTGGCGAACTATAAAAAAAAAAAATTGACAATACAAAAAACGTTTGAACGAGAAATGTTATGCTGAGTGATTAAATATAAACAATTTTCTTTGAAGCCGGGCGATTAAACTACGCCATATTGATTGAAAAGGTTAATCATCACGACTACAAATCCGCTCTCGGTGGCGACCGAGATTGTAGCAGCCCAGTTCAAAGAATCCAGGCGAACTATGGAAAAAAATGTAAATAATAAAACGCTCGACCATTTTATGCACGAAAAATTGTATGCCGAATGATTAAATATTAAGACTGTTCTTTGGAGTCTGGGAAAGTCCTTGGTCCATTAAATGCAACATTGATCGGAAGGGTAAACCCTTCATGGTTACCCTGTGTAGAATCCACGCGACGACCACTTTATCATATCTAAGGAGTATTATCAGGTTCGAATTTTAGGCAAAAATATTAAAAATTCACGGAGTTATGACTTTATTAGTGAAAAAAACCTGTCTTTCTATTTTTTCTTCTTTATGATTCTTTTATATGTTGCCAGTTTATTTCCCATAAAAAATCGTACATCAACTAGAATGTTTGAAGGATGTTCTGTAATTTTCAAAGATTTTTCCGACCGATAGTTTGGTCACAACATTGGTTCAAAAATGGACCGGGTAGAATCGACCCAGTGTGACCATCGGGTTCGGTGAAATATGTGACCACGAAGGCTTAATTATCACGGTCACACATCCACTCTCGGTAGCGACCAAGATTGTAGCAGTCCGATGCAAAAAATCTATGCAAATCATGAAGAAAAAAATAATACAATAAAATACTAAAAAAAAATGCTCGAACCATCGGGAGATACCAGAGTCGAAGGAATACAAAAAAAAAAATGAAACTCGCGAGTGTAAGAAGAAATAAAAGAATTGGTAGTAGGTGCGCGCTTCTCCGCTTTAAATTCGGTCGTTCCACTCGTCGTCCGCCGAAGCTTGTTCGTTCGCCCGGCGGCGCGCGGGAGGACCGGAGAGAGCGAGAGGAGCGTATAGACCAAGGGCCGCAGAAGCGAGGAAAGAGAATCTCCCTCTCCCGCCCAGGCGTTCCTGTCTCACCGCGTAGGGAAAAATCGCGTTGTATCTCACGCAGAGCGCCGGCAGCCTCGCCGAAACGCCGGTGAAAGAACCAGTGGCGGGTTGTAACGGGCATGGTCGTAGTGTCGGTGGTTGGAAACTTCGTAGGAGGGCGAAGAAGCGAGGACGGAGAAGGTATCGGGGTAGCAGCCGCGCGGTGGAACAACGAAGGAGGCGAAGAAACAAGAAAGAGGGATAAAGAATGAAAGAAAGAAGGCAAAGGAAGCCCGATAAAATATCGGAAAGAGTGGAACGTAGAGAGCTATGTATATATATGAAAAAGTATAGGAAGAAAGGGAGGTGGGTGGTACGACAGAAGGAGAGCAAAAGAGAAGGAGGCATCGAGTTCGAAGCACAGGGACCGAGGTAGAAGCGCGTGCCCGCGACGAGGAACGATGACGACGAAGGGAGCCCACCGCCAGGCAGTGAGGCAGGCAGGCAGGCAGGCAGGCAGGCAGGCGAGCGAAGGATCGGAGTGGGATGGACGGCGAGCGAAAAGTGTGCGGGGTAAAATCCAGCGGTAGGAGAGAAGTATAGAAGCAGAAACAGCAGCAGCAGCAGCAGCAGCAGGCATGAGGCAAACCGAGAGTGAGGGAGAGAACGACTTGGAACTACTCGTGTCCGTGGTGATATACACACGGAGAGCAAGCAAGCACGGTGGGGCCATCTCCGCATCGTGTGGCATCGTGCACTGGCTCGGTCGTTCGCTGGCGCGCGAGCCGCCACTACCACACCAAACACGAGAAGGAGGAACGAACGATCGAGCGATAAACGAACAAGAGCGAGAAAGCGGTGAATATGTATATACATATAGTGTACACTGTAGCGTCTATACATGTATATATATATTTAGTAGTATACAGATATAAAGACAGAAGTCTGTGCTGCTTTGCCGCTGCTGTCGTGCACGGTGGTGTGTAGCACGGAGAGCGAACCCTCCACTGGGCTTTCCTACCGTGTCCTCCGCGGCGCGCAACTACTATACTCACCCGCCACCGCCGTCGAGTCGGTAGTCGTCGTGCGCGGCCAGTCACTACTCAGTCGCGCACGGTCTTCGGTGGCGTACGGATCTCGTTTGATACTCCGTTACAACGCGCACCGTTGTACCCCCCTCGCACCTCTCGCTCGGTCACACACATACACAGACACACCGATAGAGACACGGAGTTACAGATTGATATACACACTTCGAGTATATGTTTACGATACCGTGTGTAGGCCAGCGAATCTTTTTCTCTGTATCAGTGTTATAATTCGTCTCGCTGAGTGAGGTTGTTTGAGTGACGTACATTTTTTGTTTTTCATAGAAAATATATTTTAAAAACATCAGAAACACATTGCAAGATAAGGAAGAGTGAGACATTTGCATACGTGACGGAGGGAGCTCTAAGTGGGTGGGAGAAAAAAAAGAGTTTGTTCGTGGCCGCGATTGAGTGTGTTTATAGAGTACGCGGAAGGACAGAGTGACCAGCCAAGTGCAGTTGTTCACTCGTGTGCACGCGATAAACCGCAGATAAACACGACGGACTGTTGGAGCGTGAATAAAGCGAGTTTTAAACTATATAAACGAACAGAATAAATAAACAGCGGCGATACACGCCGATAGGGATTGAGCGGATAGAACAATAGATAAAAATAAAAAAAATAAATACACCGGCCCGCAGACCGTATCTCGGCGGTGAGATACAGTTTCGATACACGGACAGTGTTTTTTTTTTTTACGAATAGACAGAGTGTTAAAGAGCTTCACGGGAGAAAGAGGGTTTGAGGCGAGAGTGAGAGACTGAACCATACAGCCAATTGGACACCAGTGGAGTGGACGCCATTGACGTGCTGCCTAGTTGCTTCGTCGCGATTACCTATACCGTTCCGTTATCCCGCGTTCGTGATAACTCGACGGAACACCCGTAACGAGGCCCGGTGCATGCGATAGTGTGGGTGCGCGTAAGTGACTGCGCGCCGGAGAGATTTACCTCTTGCTCGGTACTTGCATATCTTTCGCACACAAAGTTGCACAAATTTCATTTAATTTTTCTTCAATATCACAATAACAATTATTCTTACGTGACCGTCACGTTGCAATAGAAAAATATAGTTAAAAAATATATCTATACGATAAATATACAGACAGACACATATATGTAAATATATAGATACATATATATATATCAACATATATAGTGACAGAAGCGCGCACGCGATAAAAGAATAAAGAGAGAACAAAGAGGAGGCAACGTGCTCGCGCCGTTACAACCGACTCTTCTGCCTCTCACGGATCCCGATACACGAAGGTGGGGGTAAGAGATATATTCGAAAGAAGCGCGCTACAGTCAGTCCCGTCAGCGGTGAAACACACGGACGAATATAATCGTGGACCGCGTAAAGACCGAGAGGGAAAAAACACGGAGATATACAAAGTAAAGAGACGACTCTGTTCTGTGAACGCGGCTTTCGTACAACTCTTCCGACTTTTGCGGTGGACCCGCGGAGGAAAGAACACACGCGCACTGGGAGAATAAAGAGGAGACGAGGGAAGCTTTCGGGGAAAAGGAGAAAAGCGGCAGAGGCACATACACCGAGTCGACGGCAACCCCCTTCGCACGGAGGCTTCTTTTTTTCACTCGGTCCGCCAGCTTTTGCCAGTCCTGTGTACCCCACCGCGCCTCTCTATCGGCCGTCGGCGTTTCGACTCGAGGTAATGTAATTTCCGTGACGCTTGGGCGTTATGGAGAGTTGAGCAACCTCGACGTTTAACTCCCCCCCCCCCCTCTCCACCGAGCGTCGACTGCCAGCTCTTCGCAAGCCCGTTTACTCATCCCCCCCTCTTCCTCCCCCCTTCTCCGCAACACCCTTGTTCTCACTGTCCATGCTAGGCCTACCTACAATACTCAGTTTTACGTACATATAAACGCCTAACACCCCTGCTATGTATTTTATTTTTTATTCTTTTTGCTTACTCATGGAGGAAGCTTTTTTATTATGCTACTTAAGTTTGTACACACGGCCGGAAGATATTTGACAACCGCTGTCACCGTGACGTCACTCGCTCGTCACCGTCCTCGTCGCTTCGGCCCGACTCGGAATCGCGTCAATGATATAATAGTTTTTCAGTTCTATTTTCATTTTTCTCATGCGGCGAGTTTAAAAAATATATACTTCGGGTGAAAGATAGTTTATATATCAGCGTCGACTGACAGCTCTTCGCAAGGCCGTTTACTCCCCCCCTCCCCACATTCCCCCTTCCCGCTGCCCCTTCTCAGTGTTCATGCTATGCCTACTTACGGTTCATGGTTCTATGTACATATAAACGCCTGACATGCATACTGTGTATTATTTTTTCGATGGCACCTAAGTTTGTACACACGGCGGAAAGATATTTGATAATCGCTGTCACCGCGACGTCGTTTCGGGGGGACTCGAACCAGCGAGGATGATATAAGATTTTTGAGTTTTACTTTTATTTTTTTTTTCGTCGTCATTTGAAAAAAGTAAAAAGAATGATATTTCCGGTGAAAAATAATTTATATATTTTGGGCGAGTCACGTCCGAGCTGCATAGGTTTTTCCTGCACTAGTTTCATTGAAGTCTTTTTTGCACTCGGCTCTTTCCGCGTTACGTGTGCGAGAAGCTTTAAAAAAAAAAAAAGATGCGGGTCTCGGGCACTTGTGTGACGTCAGACTTCACGTCCGATTGAGCAAACAGCGTCCGACATCATCGTCGTCATAGCCTCTTCGAGCTGCTTCCCCCTCCAACGATACCTACTTGTCTTTTATGCGACCCGACACACTCCACACGTATACGCCTCGATTAGCTGCTCTCTTTCTATTTCGCACTTGCCAATCGAGCAACACTCTTGTATACTCTGCGATACTGCTACACACACACACACACACACACACACACACACACACACACACACACACACACACACACACACACACACACCCACGCACACACACTGTGCGATACACTCATCTTCAGAGCCCCTCACTCGATCTCTCGCCTCCTTCAGTTCCTCGAGCCTCGGAAATTATCGGATTATCGTTACCGAAGATCGCGCACTCTCGAGTCGAGCAATCGCTAATAGATATGACGCGCGCGCTTTTACACACCTCGGCGTATTCACTCTCGGAAAACCCCTTCGCGGATAAACTCTCGTGTACGATGACGAAAAAACTTCAACGTCACGATATTCCTCTTTATTTTTATTTATTTTTTCTCGCCGAGGATTCCTCGTAACGCAAACGCTCGGGTCTTTCTCGATGATGCACTTGCAATATTTTCCGTTCCGCAGATATCTTTGTTTAATTTTTTTTTTTTTTTATTCGTAACATCGAAAGCTCCGCCCCGAGCTGACAATTATTTCGGGCGAAGGACGCGTTTAACGAGCAAGTGGTCTGTGCTGATAATTCTCGGGCTAAGGGAATATTGGTCGTTAAATAAAGCGTTGTGGAATGGAGGAGGGGAAAAATGTATACAGCACGGACGAGAATCAGCGATGCGCGCCGGTGAGATTGGAATAGAATAGAGCGACGAAGTGTGCAGCGGGCGAAGGGGAGAGAGCAACAAATGCCAGATAGAGAGACAGACCTACTTCTTTCGCGTAACCTCGCGAGAATCGACTCGTCGCCCGTCTGTCCGTGCCCCCCTCCGTGCTGCTTAGCGCACAGCAAGAGAGCTCGGCAATTACGTTGCGACACATCTCGCTTACAGTTTCCTAATCTTATGCCGCTGCTGCCGTTTCTGCGATACTCATTATTAACGTTCCGACTGTGGATGCACAATGTGCCTTCAACTATATGCCTGCGATACGACTCCTTCTAGAACTCTTGCAATTCGTGAGGTACAATTTTTTTTTCCATTCATTTCTTTACAAAATCGGACGCTCACTCGTGATGTCGAATTTAATATACAATCCTCGTTACCATTGATCGGTGCGAATAGTCCATGACTATTGGTCGATAAAAATAATGAATTCGAATATGCCCAGTAAAAAAAGGTACATTTGAAAAACATTTCTCGTCCAAGAATCGCCCCCCCCCCCCCCCCAAATTTTTTCCTGACAGTTTTTAAATTTTTTTGTCAATAAACCGCATATAGAGCGTAAAAAAAATCAGAAATTTGGGAAAAAGTTGTAAAATCAACAAAATAATGTGGATTGTTTTTTTTTTATGTAAACATCTTTTTTACCGTGTAAGATACGAAAGTTTTGACAAGTAGTATAAAGACATTACACATAACGAGGGGAGTGGCAGGGGGAGGGGATTTGCCTTCACTTCGGAAGTGATAGGACTGCAGCACAGGTTGCCGGTGCTACCGATGGGAAAGAGTATTCAAGAAGTGGTGGACAGACGAGAGCTCGGGAACGTGAAAGTAAAGAAAGTGGGCCGTACCCACCACCACCGGCGTTACGAACGAGTCTATGTGTGTATGTGTGGTTCGAAGGTATAGAAGTTTCAAGCTGCTCGCCGTTACGCTACTATAGTTGCGGTATAGATATTCTCACGAGTCCCCTTTCGCGGATACCCTGCCATATACAGCCTGTATGTATATATATATATATATATAATACACAATAACCGTATACATTAAAATATACCTGAGCGTCCAACTATTTCCGGTTCGAAAAAAATACGTTTTCCTCGTCGATCGAGATTCTTCCCGTGAAGAACCCCCCCCTCGATCCCTCCCATGCTTTTATTATCCTCTTCTATCTTTACGATCTGTAATACAAGTAGTTAACGTCATCCACCGGCACATCCCTCTTCTATTACGGATCGGAACCGTGTACAAGAACCATTATTCAATAGGTTCCGTTTTCGAGTGATTCCGAATGCCGGACGTATTATTTATCGCGCTCGAGCGAGGAAACCGAACGGATAATAACGATCCGCGGAACACACGGGTTACAACGGGATCTGTGGGAATCTTAATTTATTTCCCGCTCGACTATTTTCCCGGAGATAACGGAAACAAGCATGGTAAAAATAAAAGAATAAAAAAAACTTTGAAAAAATTAAATAAAAAAATCCACCATGGAAGATGCATTTCTTGTGCGAGCCTTGCAAAGTGTATATCTCGCGCGGAAACTATTCTCGCCGGTATAGAGGATCTACCTACCTCTCTCTATCTCTCGCAGGAGAAGAGGAATCAAAGGATTTCAATTTCGCGAGGCTTCGGAGGCTCTAATGGCTGGCTTGGCTGGTTCGCTCGTTGGTTTTGCGAAGGATAGAGAGGCAGGAGAAGGGACCGGAGGAACGGGAGATGAGGATGAAGAGAATGAGAGTAACGGAGAGAGGGAGAGGGGGGAGAGAGAGACGATGGTACTGCGCCGGAACTTCCTAGTGCAAAGTTACTCGGCCGTGCGCGCGCCAGCCCGACGTATACGTTAAACTATACGTTATACGTAGTCTCTGTGTACCTGCAGCGAGCAGCGGCAGAGCACTGGCCTGAACCACCCGGTCCCTTGGCTCTCGGGGGTTCGTGCATCTCTATCTATCCTCTTTTCCTCTCCTCTCCTCTTTCGCGTACACACACCACACGCAATCACCTTTAAAATCTATACTGCTCGTACGTGTGCAAACCTTGCCTCTCGTCCTCCCCCCGCGGATGCATGCATCGCATGCACCGACCTTACGCGGAGATACGCGAAAAGTCGTAGGGACGCGGGGCAAAATGGAATACTAGCATAGTTTTTTCTATTTCCTGAAAAATTACTCGTGTTTTTTTGTCATGCAACGACCTTAAGCGGAGAGACGCGAAAGTTCGTAGGGACGTGGGGCAAAATGGAACACTGGTATAATTTTCTGATTTCCTGCAAAACAGCGTGTTTCTTTCATGCACTGATCTCATGTGGAGATACCTGAACACTACAAGCGCCGTGGGGCGAAATGGAACACTCGTGTAATTTTCCATTTCCTGCGAGCTTACACGCGTCCTGCACCTCTCCGCCAAAAATCAATATTTCGCAACTTGTCTGTAGTAAAATCGATACGACAGGATGCAACTTACGTATACTTGGTTTTAGGTGAACGTGGCAAACGGTTTAAAAATTACAGTCCTCGGAAGCACGGTACTCCGAAACCATGTGTGGTCTTCAGACATCGACTTCCGGAATTAAAAAAAAAATTGTTCTATTCAACTGTTCCATCTTGCCCCGCGTTTCCACCCCCTCTCGCCCCTACCTGCAGGCGCATCGCCGAGTATTCCCGTGTGCGCGCTCCCGCGGAGAGAAAGGTTAACACCATTGCACGAGCACGGAAACGCGGCTCTCGTTTGACTCGGCGCTGTATGTACTGTAACGTAGCATAGAGACTACGGTGCGTTAGAGTATCAAACTGCACGGAGTTTAAACTATACTCGCAGTCCACCTCACTCTAGAATTTCTCGAACGGTACTTAGGCGGCCATAGTCTATCATATATATATATATATGTAAGTGTATACGTACAATGATACACCTGAGATTCTACGTTCACGCTGTGACTCGTACGAGCGTGAATCTCGTTCCTATATACACACAAATATATATATACATTATGTATATATATATATTTAAAAACTATATATATATATGTATACACACACATATGTATATCGTGGCCATAGTCAGGAACGCCTCGTAAATTTAGCTCACTGATCTCATTCCACGGATGAATCCGTTCGTTAAAATAGCGCGGGTACTTCGTACCCGATGACGAGAATATACACTGCGGATAACTACGGGTGGAGAGAGCTACACACCGCCGCAGCCTGAGCGGCTCTGGCTCCGCGGGCAAAAGTAGCAACTCGCGAGCAAATCGCAGGAGGAACGAAGAGAGAGGGGTTCACACACGGGAGAACGAAGGGTAGACGTACGTCTCGGACGAGCGCGCTTCCGTTGGAATGCGTAGGACGCCGACTGTGCTATACGGTCCAGATGAAGAAGAAACAGAAGAAGAAGAAGAAGAATCTCTTACTCGGCCTGCAAACGCAATGCGCCAAGGAACAACAAGGGAACACGTATATGAACGGTTAAAATGAAAAAGTACGAAAATATTCGATTAAAGGACGGGCTTCATCAGCTACCAAAATGCGATAATACAAGAAAGTAGTAAAAAAAAATCAATTACTAAGTTTAATAACATTTTTTAACGGAGCCAAACAACGTAAGATATATTTGTACGACTACAACGGAGAAGTGCGAAAATGTACGATTGAGGCTCGGTCTTCATCGGTTATGCCCAAGAATGACACTAATGACAAAAACAACGAAAATGTAAAAAAAAAAAAATAACGATTTCTTGCAGAGGTATGCATTTTTTTGGAATTAATTTTCAAGAGTTCTTTTTCGGCGGGAAAATGTTGGAAGGGATTGTAATGCAAGCTCGGGTCGTGTAGCTGATGAACCGGGACGTCCGCCGGTCACTCGTCTTGACCTCCGACCGCGGGGAAAACCCGTCGGGTGTTAAAAAGATTCGAGCCGTGGGAGTAACTTCGAAGGGAATGAAGCGAGGAGAGCATGAGGCAAAGGGAGGTTGAACTGCGCGAGATGCACACACAGACCGCAGCGCGTGTAAGAAAGATCAAAGGATTTTGCGCAAAGAACGTGCGGGTTTCTCTCGCCCGCGCTTCGAAACAAACGAGAATCTCCCTTCTTCGTTCCCTTTTAGCGTTCCGTCTCTCTTCGCCCCCCTCCACTCAGTCTCGCCCCGCGTGTCTGCAGCGCCGAGCTCCGATGCGTCTCGCTTCGTACATAACGATCTATAAAGGACTAGCAGGAATAAATTCGCTCGCGTTTCAGCAGCGTCGGATGCACCGGAGCGGCGCCGATGCGTTCAGCCGTTGCATTTGTACGGGAAAGGATCGAATACACGTTTCGCGTGTATCCGAGCCCACTCGCTATGTGTGCCCGTGCGTTTGTGTGAAAACGCGAGGGTAAGAGAGCAGGATAAAGCAACGGGGAGAGCTGTTGCGGGGGAGTCAAAACGGGAGGAAAACCGAGCGTGTGGACAGGTGGCGGGCAGACAAAGGGGTCGGTAACGTGCGAGACACAGCGCGCCAATCTCCGCTCGAATCGAAATCGATCTACGGCGACTACTCTCCCGTTCGGAAGTCGTTCACCCGATCGGTCATTTAGACGGGTCAGGGTTCGGCTCCCAAAAAAAAAATAGACGTAAAAAATTAGAAAAAATACATTGAAACAAAAATAAATTTGAAAAAATAACTGAAGACAAAAATAAATTTGAAAAAATAACTTAAGACAAAAATAAATTTGAAAAAATAACTTAAGACAAAAATAAATTTGAAAAAATAACTTAAGACAAAAATAAATTTGAAAAAATAACTTAAGACAAAAATAAATTAGAAGAAATCAATTAACACAACTGCATAAAAAATCGACAAGTGATTTGGCTTCTCAGCCAAAGGATTTCGATATGATGGAGAAACTTCGTTGTGCAAATAAACTTGTGCGTACACGTATAGTCGCGTGCGGATTACAATGTTGTGCTCCGCGGCACGTACACACCGTGTATGTATAAGTCGATCGGAAAATTGACTCGTGGATCTTATCGCGTTTGGGGAGCGTGGAGCAGCAGTGGGGAAGTCCGTCGAAGCGTGTGCTTTGGTTTAGCGAGGGCGGCTATGGGAGCGCAAGCAGGCGGCTTATCGCTCGAGACAATCGTTATCATCGCTCGAGCGCGAGGAGAGCAAGGAGAAGCGAGGTGCGCGGTAGGTAGGGGTCGAAGGAGACGAGCGCGGCGGAACGGAGAGCAGTGGGCGCGCGAGCTCGCGCGTGCGCGGCTTAAATTAACGGGTCGAGTCGGGAGGCTACACGCGCACACGTATACGTGACACGCTCGTGTGCACGAGGAACAGACGATCGCACCATACGACGACTCTCTCCTTCTGCCCTTTCCGCCTCTGCTTTGCTCCACTCTTCTTACTCTCCGGCCTCTCTGCCTTTAGCGCGCGAACACACACGCTCGCGCGACGCTCCACAGTGCATCCATTACACACCGTATAATACGTTCTTTCGTGAGAAAGCGCGGAGAGACGCGCGACGCAGGATTCGGGTGAACGTACCGCGCGATGCGAGACCGCCGAATCGCATCCTCCGGGAGAGCGCGAGACAGAAACCCGCTCTATGGAGAGAATAAAAAAAAACAACAAAATTACTAAGTCAGAGGTCTCTCGACGCGTGCTTTTGCCTTGTCCCCTTTAGCAACGCTACCGCGAAAGCTCCCTCCCTTCTCTCGTGTAGCGCAGTCGAGGCCTTCCCAGACTCGAGATGGACTGGAACGCGTGTTACGTCATCCCGAATGATTTTCGCGTCTCAGCCACAAAGCCACTTCCAATATAGTAAGGCCACTGAAACATTTAATACATAGTAATATATATACTATACATTACTATATATTATATATACTATATTACTATATATTATATATACTATATTACTATATATTATATATACTATATTACTATATATTAGTATATGTACTATATATTAAAAAACAAAAAGTGTCTGCCATTTGTTGATTCGCCGAACGGATCAATGTTATTCGTACGAGTCGAGCGTCCCCAGCTGTCCGGCGACCGTACGTTGCCGGAACGCGTGGGCTCGTTCGTTTCTGTTAACCGATAGCCAAGCGGGAATGGAGGTAGGAGGGAAAACATCGGCGGCAGTGCACGGCCGAGAATCGAGAGAGTATATCTGAGTGTACAGTGCAGAAGGTGCACCTACCACACGCTCCTGTCGGCTGCCGATGGATGCTGCTTTGCGAGAACCCAAAGCGCCTCCCTCCCCCATACCCGGCCGCATAGCGCGTCAGTGTGCGAGGAGAGCGCCAAGAGCATTGGCAGCCGAAGGTCCGAAACGGTCCGAACCCACTACGCGACGCTGCCCGAGCTCTCGATGGCCTGCCTTCCCCTTCCCCTCCACCACCATCTCTCTCCGCGAACGGCCTATACCGTTCCCGGATATACTCTCCGCAGTGGTGGTATTGTGCCATACCAGTGCATACTACTTACGACCCATACCGCAGCCAACTACCAGTGCACATTGCAGAGACTGCTGTGTGTGCCTGCGCGCGGTCCTCGTCGCTTCTTCCCTTCAGCCCCCGTGAACGCCTACGGGGCTTCCGAAAGAGCGTCCGCTGTGAGGCGACGGGACAGAGCGGGAGTAGGAGAGGGCGAAGAAGTTGGTGGGGCGGTTGGGGTGGAGAAGGGGGAGTGAAGGTTTATTACTATACGGCAGAGGACGCCGGGCGCCCCGACGAAGGAGTGGGGATAACATCTGCTCTTAGCGTGATTGCCGTGTATTGATGTGGCTTTATGGCTCGCGCGGGCCACGCCAACAAAGTAGGTTTACGGATATCTCTCTTTCCCGTCCTCGAATGCTCTTGTTACAGTCACACTATCTCGCGTTGTATATTGCTTTCTTCTACTTTTTTTTTTAATCACTTTTAATTTACAAAACATCGATCGATTTTTTTCTATTTATTTTTCAATGGTACTTTGATAATTGTTTCGGGAGCGTTCGGCGTGATGCGGGAATTATTACGTGGGCCTGATGAAAGCTCCGGCGGTCGGAAGGAAACGGAGAGATTCGCCGAGTTCGCCCGCGGGTCACGCCTACAAAGTAGATTTACGGATATCTTTCCCGTCCCCGAATACCCTCGTTACAGTCATACTTCTCTCGCTTTATATTTTCATCGCTCATCGTTTTTATCCTCATTTCAATTTATTAAACGTCGATTGATTTTATTTATTTTATTTTTTATGTTTCAACGATACTTTGATAATTGTTTTGGGAGCGTTCGGATGACGCGGAAGTTACGCGGCTCAGCCGAAAGCTCCGGCGGGACGGAAGGAGGGACAGCAGCGAGAGATTTGCCGAGTTCACGCGCAGATGTTTGTGTATGTACCGAAAATACTACGCGTTCACCGGGGGAACGTTATAGGAGGAGCGCGAACGGCGACGCGCGCGCGATCCTTACCTGCCTCAATTTTTTTCATCTCGTCCGTGGCTCTCCCCCGTATTTTTTTTTCCTCTTTCGGACCGCGAGGCGCGGGTGAGTCGACCGGCGCGCCACCACGCTCAGACCGCTTCGCGCATTAACCAACGACGCGTATTCCTGTTCGATTCGCCGTGCGTTCACCAATATAGCTTCTGTTTTTTACTTAAATTGTTTTCCTCGTCTATGTTTTCATCGGCGTTCCCAACCGGCGTCGTGTCGGGTTCGTCCGTAAACCGGAAGGTACTCGAGCTCCTGTACGACGTTCGTTACTCGAACCTTGACCCCGTACCGCTCTTATAACACACCCCCCTCCCTTCCCTCCCTCGCGCTCTCTCCCACCTGATGTCTTCTTTATGGATTCTCAAGGTCGTCGTCGACTCGACGAACGCTAGCGGGGAAACGACAAAACCCGTTCAATATCCATCGAGAGCGTCGTACGACAATAATGATTTTAAAAAATTGTATTCGTTATCCTGTAAAATGGAGGCAGAACCGTCGACGATAGGAAAACGAGAACGGGGAAAGTGGACTGTAGCCTCATTCTGATTTAATATTTTTCCTCTCGATTGTCGTTTACTTATAGTCATTATCGAAGAATGGTTTTTTTCCTGCGATCAAATTTAGAATAATAATTTTGATTTGAGTTTTTTTACTGATTTATCCTTCATAATCAGCATATATATGTATATATAAATTCTAAATATTAGACCTACAGAGTAACGAATTTACGATTTATAAAAATTTGAAACACTAAAGTTAACATTACGTAAAAGTTATTAACACTTCACACGAGACTTGCTTGTGACTAGGCGCCTTTATTATTATTTTTATTTTCTATTTTGTTTTATCTTAACTTACTTTATATTTATTATAGTAACTCCTCTCTCCTACTCATATCTTAGAACTGCTATGTTGCCCGATTTTTCAAAAGTTTCGAAAGACGACCCAGTAAATAATAATAATAATAATAATAATAATAATAATAATAATAATAATAATAATAATAACAATAATAATGGACGAATCGGTAGATTAATTGTCGTTGATAATCCAGCAAGTAAAAATGTCCATAATTCAAGTACAAAACATAAACCCAGCATCCCATTACGGAAAAGAATTTTTTTCCTACGATCCAATATCCATTAACAATAATAATTGAATCGTTAAATGAATTGTCGTTTATGGTGGATAATTTGAACGAAGTATGCGTTTATCTTTAGCCAAGCAATTTTAGCGCAGAGGATAAATAGTACGGTAGTGGCTGAAGGGTTAATATGCTTCTAGCTTAGCCCCCACCCCCTCCCCGGAGCTTCTGCAGTTTTTATTTTCCTACGGTCCAAACGGATCGTTGCGGTAGATATACTGTGCATGGGAACGAACGGGAGAGTGAAAGAGGAAAGGAAGTAGGAGGGGACGTTAGCGGGCAAGCAACTCCGCAACTCTTCTGTTCGGTCTCTCTTTCTCCCCGTCCCGTTCTGCGGCGCGTCTCCCTCTCGCCCGTCGGGCGGGCCACGTGCGCGTGCGCGGCTGCTGCCCGCCGCTGCTCGAGGGTTGCACCTGCGTATCCGCAGTGCATGCACCCGCGCGCGAGATGCGATCGCTGACCGTTTCCGACCTGACGACTCGATAAACACACAACAAGCGGGCCAGAGCCCGGTGTGGCGTTGGCGATCGCAGTCTCTCGTCGTCGTCGGCGAACTACTAACCGGCTGCCGTGCTCCCGCTTGTCCCGGCCGCCCTGACGCTTTGAGCTCCCTTCAAATTGAATTAACCGTTGCCACGACTCTTGCTCCGGATCCTACTCTCGTGTATCGACGGGCACACACTCTCCCTCCCCCGACAACATTGACCGATAAACGAGTTTATTTCTTTCGCGCAAATTCATTTTCAACAAACCGGCTACGCCTCGAGATTGTCGCCTTTGCACTCGCGTACGAGGCTAATCTGCCCGATAAATAATGATAAAAAAGAATAATTTTCCGAAGAAACCTAAAATTTAAAATTTACGAAAGCAATCGCGAGAACTTTATTTTTTTCGAGTTTTTTTCTCTCTTAACGTCACATATACATATGACAAAAAATAAATAAATGAATAGATGTATAATATAATATATAATATAATTATATATAAAAAAAAATATATAGGACTATTTTGTGAGCTCTTGATTTGCCTGAAAGAACAGTTGAATTAGTAATTCAATACTGACACTCCGAGAATGATTTTCCGTGGCGTTAACTCGAAAAAATTTAGCACACACCGAGCCGATCGCCAGTAGAATACAAATGTCCTATTTGCTGAGTTATTATCTAGGCAGCCGCGAAGGTGGAGGCCAGATAGCTCGTACCGCGGAGGGGAGGGAGGGGAGAGGGAGCAGATAAGAAAATCCATGAAAGCAAGCGCGCGTACACCCGGATCCGATTTTATAATGTCGCGAGAGTCCAAATGGGTCACGTGCCTGGCGCGCTAAACGCGAATTTAGAATTCAACGCTGACTATGATCCACGTAGGAAGTCACTCGTCGAGTTCGGCCACAGATAAGCCTCGCCGATCGCGATATAAACACGGGGACCGGAAACGCGATAAACAAACCCTCGATAAACTGACAATTCCAAACGGCGTTCCAAACATTGCGGGAACCCCTCGCCTCTTTACGCCCGGTACTCGTCTATGCATAACCCTCCGTCGTCGAGGCAGCTCTATGATGCGAGAGAAAGTCGCGCGAATGGTCACGGCCTATTTAACGAGAGTCAGCGCAGCAGCGCGAACAACGCCGAGACACAACGAGCCACGCTCGCCCTCGAAGTAGAAAATACTCCATCGAAATTTATTAAATAGAAAACATAAAAAAAAAATAATATGAAAATAATAATATAATAATAAGTAAGAAAGAAAATTAATCTTGGAGGCGAGCTTAGGAGTTAAAGGATGTACGGGCGAACGCTGGAGGCACGAATATACGCTGCGGGAGGGGGGGAGAGTCGAGCTGCAGAGTGGGGGGAATCTCAAGGCCATCGACTATGCAGATTAATCCACGCTCGGCTCGGAGAGTTTGAGGAAGCCCGATTTCGCGAATCTCCCGACGAAGAGGGGTCGGAAAGTAACGAGTTACTCGGAAAACACTTGTAATGAAATTTCGAGCCGATCCGGCTCGAATGTCGGGACCAATTACCGATGCATTGTTTTTAATCAAAAATCCCTGGGGGGTTGTTCGTGAGAAATTTGTAGAGATAAAAAATTAAATTTATAAATACATTGTCCGAGAACGGATGCAAAAATCATAACGGGCCCGGGCGAACGGTACCGCGTCCCACATGAAATCAAGTCCCTCGGAGCGTGTCCCCCCCCCCCCCCTCCCCCTCCATAACCCGTCGACAGCAGAAGCGGCAACGCGCGGATTCATTCCCCTCCGGAGTACGGGAGAACGGGCGGGCGGTTGTACGCCGAGACCGCCAAGTGCTCAGGAACCCTGGGAGAGTATAATACGGTAACGAAGCGGTATTATAGTGTGTACCTAGTCTACCTGTAACACCAGTGAACACAACCAGTTTCTCTGCGCGGTTTATACAGCCAGCACGACCAGTTAAAACCGTGGCGTATAACACGGACGCGTACTGCATTTTTTTTTTTGGTAATGAATATTCTACGGATAACTTTCCGAACAATTTTTTTAAAGTTGAAAATTAATGCAATATACTTAAACGATGATCCAATCGAATGGAAGGGAGTCGGAAACATTGCGTGACCTTGTGACGTAAGAAAATAAAATTGGATAAATTTCGCCAGTATTTTTTTTTCATCTATGAATTCGATAATTATTATATCGACAGGGTTTTTGACCGATTATTAAAAAATGAATATAAATGATTATAAAAAACAATAATACCAAAATATTGCGTTCGTACGAATAATAAAGAGTTTAAAAGTAAACACGCAGGTATTTCGCCTCTATCTATGTTTTTCGATCTACGAATTCGATAATTGATAGAGTTTTTGACCGATTGTTATGAAATAAATATAAACAAGGAGAAATTTATTTTAACAAATTACAATAACAAAACAATGCTTCCGTACGAATAATGAAGATTTTTGAGTTTAATGAGCGTGCGCAGATGTAAATACGCAGCGGTGATCGCGCGCAACAGGCGTTCGAAGATGTCTCGTGACGTCAGCCGTCCAAACCTGATAGCATCGCTTCCCGGACTGGAAAGGCGATAAAAAGCGAGAAGAAAAATAATAACCCTCCGAGCACGAATATCGACGAGCTTCGTGTCGCGACGGACGTACAACAGCGGGTACACACTAATATCGTTGGGCAGGGGGAGAGGGGGGGGGGGTGTCGCGTATACGCGTTACCTATATAGGTTCGCGGTCGAGCTGGTGCGCAAAGCTGATAAGAATTAGTGCGAGAGATATCGGGGCTCGAGTCCCGGAGCGGCCACGGAGGAGCTCGATGTCACGGTCGATTTATCGTGTTCTCGCTTTTCGCCGATAGGCGGACGCAATTAAAGGCTCGCGACATAATAAATGCCAAGTTACAACGTGAAACGCGTCTCTTACACACCGGTAAGCCATCGTGGCAAGGCGGCTTTGAAAAATATTTAAACGTTCATATTATTTTCACGTCGACAGTCGTTATTACACTCGCCATTGATAAATCTCGTAATTCGGTGAGTTAACTGTTTATTAACTATTCTCACGATTATATTATCTGCGACTACGAGCTTCGTGCAGTAATATGTGCGAGTGCTCGGTTCTGCTGTCATTACTGTGTATACAAGCATAGTTTAATGTTGGCTCTCTGCGAGACGGCTATTACGCAATGATTGTATACACATTGCACGTAACTGAATTCATCGATGGATACAGCTCGATCCACAATCTTCCATCTCAAGATATTTTACACTAAAGAAAAGTAACAACAAAAATCTGTGAGTTTATCGAAACAATCAAAGCGAGTTTGTCGGACGATCAAAAGTGTTCCAGAGATCCGCGATACATATTAACAACGGAGATAGGAGGGAAAAAATGACTTAACAAAATTTCATAGTTTATAGCGTCGTAAAAAAAGAAAAAAAAATCGCCCGTAACAATAGTCGATCGTGGATTCTGAACGACTCTGTACGGTATTGTAAGTTGGGAGGCACGAGCGCGACCTTGCCGCGAGTGTGTCCTTGCCGGAAGCGTTTTCCACGCGTTGGAGAATTGAGAGAGGAGTAGCGAGCGAGCGCACTCGCAAACACCAGTGGCAGAGAGCGCGAGGCACGAAAAAAAATCCTGCGCCGTACCAGCGGCACTGAGAACCACCGGAAACTCGAAAGATTTAACCTGCGAAACCGAATCCTTATCGATGCCGCGGATTTGCTTGGTTCGGAGATCGATTACACAGCAACATAATCGTCGGTCGGGAACGAGGCCTCAGCCTTAGCGTGTTTTCGGGACGTTACATCCGATAGATTTGTGTCAATGCGAACGTTCGAGTACAAGAACGTTCTCTCGCGTGGCGCTGGGATGACTCGTGCGGTAGAAGTTTCGCCAAGCTGCGAGACAGAACCAACCGTCGCAGCTCTCTTTATTCCCTCATCGCTTTTCTCCGGCTATTTGCCACACGCCAGCACGACGCTCATCTCTCTCCGCGTATCACAACTGCGCAGTGTATTTCTAGAGTGTTGCAAACTGCTAGTGAGTTTTAAGTCCGCCTCGCGCGTATGTTACCCGCATTTATTTATAACCGAGCACACGGCACTCGGTAGAAGCCATTCGGTAATTTCCTTCGACTCCGCGCGCGCATTCCATCCAAGGCCTTCGGGAGCAGTTCGAGCGCGAGCGGCCACTCGCCTCTCTATCCTCGACGAGAGGCCACTTTCTATTTCGATTGGGGCAACATGGCGGCGCTGATCGTCGCTGTCGTCGTGTCTCCGAGCGGAGAGTCCCGAGCTCCGACGATTCACTTCCTTTTACTATTGAGAGAAAAGAAAAACAAAAAATCTAACTCGTTCAAAGTTTTACCCCGAAACTGTTGACCCCGATGTCTGTACAATGCGACGTAGAATCGTAATTAACTTGCTAATGGCTCTCGTCGCGTACAACCGACGATTCACTCGTTATCGTCGCTTCGTTACGACAACAACGCAGTTTCTTTGTTCCAGCATTCACTTTCTACTCCGAGACGAAATCGTTTGCTCGTCTACGAAAAAAAAATTTAATATATGTATAGAATAGAATCGTTTGTGACGTGTCCTGGCACATGCGCCCTAAGAACACTGTACATATGTCAATAGAACGACAATAACAAATAGAATCGTGCAGCAATAATTGTTAAACAAATCAGAGAAGAAAAGAAAACAAATAAAAACAAATAAAAGGATGAACGAAAACTAATAACGAATTACAATGAGAATAAATCAATATAAATCTTCGGCTCGTACTATGCGAATATTTATCTTTAACCGGTCGCGCCCGAAGTTCGCTTCTCTCAACGACTCGTCTCTGTTTACAATGGTTCTTTAACAACAAAAATAAATGTCTGATAAAATAATTTTTATTTTTTTGCAAATAAATTGACCCGACTCTCGAAAGATTCTTCGATCGTTTAATTCGATCGTAGATGAAAATCCGTTGATTCTTTGTTCAGCGGCAATTGGAAGGCTGGCTAATCGTTGCCGGGGTCGCGCTCGAGCCTCGCTCGTACTTTCGTTGCTCGCCCTCCCACCGGGCGCCTCGCTGTTTGGTAATTACAATGTCGAAGCTCGGAGAGAAGATCGAGAAGATTAACTCCTACCTTCCGTCCCGTGGCAGTGTCATGGCGCAACCCGAAGCGGCTATTAAGCCCGAGGAATAAAGGAACGGTAGAGATTGTACATGGACGAGGTAGCGCGGACGTTACAGAGAGGACAAGTTTTAACTCGGGCGCAAAAGGAGTTTGCTGGCCAGACCGAAAAAAGAAGAAGGAGGCGAGGTGAACGGGAGAGACAGGCACTCTCGCGTGTCAGCGACTCGGCTCCGGAGTCCCGAGCGCGTGCCGAGCTCGGCACCAGCAGTTAGATAACCCCCTCGTATCCGCGGGCTGACTTCGTTTCTTTTTTTTTTCTATCTCAGTTCCCTCTTCTCGCCCGCCCGGAGAAAGTTGGCCTAGGCTCACGTCGAGCATAAAATCACGGCTGGCACTTCTCTCCGGCTCGTTCCGAAGAGCCACGGTGAGTGGGGCTCTCCTGCGTGCGAGCAATTCGGACGTAGCCTTTGGGTAACGTTATCGACGGCGCGAATGCATAATTTCACGCGCGCGTTAGCGCTCGAGCGTCACGCGCATCTCTGTTGCGCATCGTCGTTAGTCGAAGGTACGAAATCCGGTTGGTCGAGCCGTGCCCGCAAGAAGGAGGATCGGGGAATAGCCGTGGAAAATAAATTCCGCATACAAAGCGATCTTTCGTCTCGCTCCGGGATCCTTTGCTCTTTTGCTTGGGAGAGGGGGGGGGGGCGCTGCTCCCTGCCGCGATGGCCGATACCCCGAGATAAGAGCGAAACGGACGACGCGGCACTAGGTCCGGTCTCGGCGGACCTCGCGCGACCGCCTCGCAGGCGTCGTCGAGTCGCGGAAGGACGAACTCGCTTTAGCAACAAGTGTCGACGCTCTCCTCTCGCCTCGACGGGGGTCCATCGAATTCAGACACAAAGAAAAGGTCATTCATTTTTCTCGGTAATGACATCTTGTTTTTATCGAATAATCCGCCACGACTCATTCTGATCGTGTTAAAAAATCGCCAGGTACGATTATTTAAAAAATTTGTAGGAAGGCAGTTATTAATTTTTTCGATATTACTTTTTTTTAATAATTAATTTCCGACGGTGTTTTTTCATACTCGGACCCGAGATTTTTTTACACGGTCGGAGCACCGTTCCGAGCAACGAATCATGGCAGGGGGATTTTCTAAGATATTGTTTATACCCGAGAAAAAAAATCTTTTTTCGCTTAAAATCGATCCTAGCGATTTATCTATAAAAGCAGCTATTTAAAATAAAAACACATTGTAACTAAATAGCGTTCTCACCCACAATATTGTCTAACCCATAGGAAGACGCTAAAATGTTCTCAAAGAAAACATTACAATTAGCTAACTCGTGTAAAAAGAATGCACTCGGTTATTATTTGTAGGTCTGTTGCACGGTAGACCTATATTTACGTAGTGGAAGCGAGCGGCTGGAAACCGAGAGGTGCAGAGAAACACTCTCGGAGAGACGCTCGGTCCCGATATCTCCCGCTTCTTCTTCGCGTTCGTCGACTCGAGTGCACATGACACGCTCGCTCGAGCAGCCTTCTTCCAACGAGAGGCAACGCTTCTCAATTATTTTGATTTAATTGTCATTATTTTTCCAATAATTACAAAATAACATAATCACGGCCGTTGGCGTCGGCTTATCGCACGTTTCGCGTTTTACATTTTAATATCAATTAAATCATCGTACACACTAATGATCAGCACGTTGAGTGACTCATGAAACGGACGTTCGACCGGACGATTACCAGTAAGCTCCGATGCGTCAGCGGCACCGCTAAAGCGTACCTCCCCCTCCCCAATACACATTCTGTTTAATTTCGTAGTTATACGAGAAGCAGCGAGCGCTAAGCTTTTCATGGAAATTAATAATCGCGTGAAACGCTCGGTCGTGGCTCATTTACGAGTGCACCCGTGTTTCTCGTCTCTATATTAAACGCGTATCTTCGAAGATTCACGCTATCTCGGGAATTCTATTTTTGTGATGGAGAGAAAATCCTCATCTGCCCGATAACGAAACGAACCCACCGGTGGACCTCCGACTTCGATGCAAAGCTTCTTCTCTCGTGTCTGCACGCGCTTATGTGTATATAGGTATATATTAACCATGGCGGAAGTGAAACTGGAAGCGGGGAAGAGCATCCTGCGTGCTGCATCGAGCTAAGGAAACACCGCCGTGGGACCCTCGCAACTTCCTCGGTTTATTCCATTTTTATTTAAAACTCGTACGAAAAAGTACCCGAGCAGCTGCCGGGCGTTCAACGAGGGCACTGCACCCTCTCTCCTCTCGCACGCCGGCTCTTCCCTCTCTATAATTCCGTCTCTCGCTCTCGCCGACTCGCTCACATCCACACTCGTTAATCGTGACACCACCGAGAGAATGTTGCCGAAGAGCCGGCGGGATTCTCTCTCGGCCCTCACCACTTCTATAAATATTTTACGCGTGCGACAGAATTCTGGAACTCGTGGCGAGGAGTCACGGGGTTAAGGAGTTTTTGGACACTAATATCAACTAGATGGAATTCAACTGGGTTCCGTGGTTGTAGTCATTTGAAAAAACTTTTTTTTGTCTTGGCAAATTTATTAGCAAATTAAAGATTGCGGCAATGGTTTTTTTATTAGTAGTTATTGTTTCTTTTTGTATTTCTTCTTTTTTACTTTTGCAATGTTTGATATATTTTTTAACAAAAACATTTATTCCTTAGCGGAACGTTTCCGAAATTAATTATAATTGGTAGATTTATTGGATACAATGAAATCGTTAGTGCGAATATTTATCGAGAAATGAGAGTTTTTATTAATTCTGCGCATCGAGCTTCGCGAGCTCGCGTACAATTTTATAGCCTAATTGGCTATTTGGCTATCCGCTGCGTAAAACTCGTGGAACAGTCAATCATTGTGTCGTCCAAGGGGGTTTTCTTCAGTCGGAATTTTTTCATCACCGTTCTATAAATATCTTACGCGTACGACATAATTCTGTAACTCGTAGCGAAGTCACGGAATTACGAAGTTTTTGGACTCTAACTTCACTTTGATAAAATTCAACTGAGTTTGCCGTTTTGGTCATTCGAAACAAGTTTCTCTTTTCTTATCGTAGCGAATTTATTAGTAAATTAAAGAAGTTGGGATCATTTCTTTTACCTAAAATGTTTTTTCTTCTATCTTTATTAATATTTTTTTTTTTACATCATTTTTGATATTTTTCAAAGTATTTTTTTTTAATTACTCGGTTCAACTTTTTCGTATGAAATTATAATTCTAATATTTATGTTATAAAATGTAAATCGTTTAAATTCTCACTTAACGAGTAAATGAGAGTTTGTTTAATTAATGTTGTGAATCAATTTTCGCTAGCTCGCGTAACAAGGGTTCAGAGTGTTTGGACATTAATATTAGCTCGCCGAAATTCAACTGGGTTCGAGGTTTTAGTAACTCGAAACAAGTTTTTTTTTATCGTACCAAATTTATTATTAAATCAAAGAAGCGTAAACAACTTTTATAATCTACAATCTTTTTCTTCTATTATCATGAATTTCTTTTACTTCCACAATTTTCGATATTTCTCAAAATTCCTTTTTTTATTACTCCATGCAACTTTTCCGTAATAAATTATAATTCTAATATTTATTGAATAAAAGGTAAATCGTTTAAACTAATATTGATCGAGTAAGTAAGACTTGCTTTAACCCCTTCACTGTCAGAGAAACGTATTTCTCTTTACGTCTTGGTCCTTATAGGGCTCCCTGACAGTGAAGGGCTTAATTAATTCTGTGAATCGAGTTTCGCTATTTCGCGTACAATTTTCTAGCCAGTTTAGCTGAGGATCTACTGCCTAAAACTCCCGGAACAGTCAATCACTGTGTCGCCCGAAGGGGGGGTTTTCTTCAGTCGGTCGTTTTTTCCCTTCCCCGTACGCTTCCGTTCGCGTGCCCGGGGCTGACTGCTCTCTTCGTCCAGATGTCCGCGGCCCGTTGATTTACCGTGACCCACGCAATTATAAATTTCTAGGCCCTTAGCCCGGCACCGTAAATCCCCGTACTAATCGTCCCAGGAAGATACTTTGTACGCCGTACGTGTGTAAAGTTCTATGTATAGCGTAGTAGGAGGGGCGGGCGAACCGGAGTTTACAACTACAGCAGGCAGGGGCAAAAGGGAAGAGTTTTCGAAAAGCTCGACATTCGTCGTACGATAAATAGTACGGGCAGCGAGAAGCTAGCCGAACGCTACGCCGCTAGAGGAATACCGGGAAAAAGAGACCCGAGAAAGGAGCGCTTGGGCGGAGTGGAGGGGGAAGGCCTCGGAGAGGGGGCCATAAAGTAGATTAGAGACCTATGAGTGTGTGGCAGCACTGAGCTAATGGACACTCTGCCGTTTCGCGTCGGACTTACAGCTAGACCAAGCATGCTCTTCGGTTCGTATGTCTCAGCGCTTGTACTGCAGATTACGAGGGATCGATGACTGTGCCTTAAACTCGATCCGAAACTATATATTCTAAACTGTAGGGAATTCGAAAAGCTTTGGAATAACACTTATAGGCAAACTTTTATCCGCGAGACGCTTCGAAAGGCGAAAGGTGTAACCCCAGTCGGTAACAAAGAACCTTTCTTTTCTCCGAGACCGGGTTTTTACTCGGCTATCTGTCACCTGCAAAAAACTACTTTTATTTTTGGCCAAAATGTTAACGTTACCAAAGAAAAAATGGAAGTCGATTTGTTACCGATCGAGCGCGAGCGACAAGGCTCTAAAAGAAACACCCTAAAATGTATGAAACGAATGTCACAGAGTCGAAAGTTTCGCGAAGCAAAATTGCATAGAATTTCGGTATGGCAATCGTCAACACACCTCGAAAAGCGAAAAGTGCTAGGGCCATGCGTAATTCCACGGTCGATAACAAATCCCCTTCCCCATCTTCTCCGAGATCGTTAGTATATTAGATAAAAGGAATTCGGTTTTTTATCCTGCAAAAAACAAATGTAATTTTTTGCCAAAATATTAACGGGACCAAAGAAAGTACTGAAGTCGATTTGTTACCAACCGAGCACGAACGACAGGGCTCTAAAAGGAACGGCTATAAAAGTATGAAACGAATGTCCTAGAGTCGGAAGTTTCGCGAAGCAAAATTGCACAGACCCTCGGTGTGGCAAGGCCTGGAGATTGGACGGATTCTCTCTCGGTGTCTATATATCTCTATCTTGTGGGTAGGGACTGAACCGTCGGAAAGTCTATGTGGGTCAGTCACGAATGCCGACGATGGAGGGAAAAGCCGGGAGTCCTCGCCCGTGATCGGTTCTGCCCTCGTCGTCGGCACTCGACTCTCCGGAGCTTCAACAACCGAGCGAACTCCTCTTCATATTCTTCTTTTTTCTTCCTCCACCTCCTCTGTTGTATTACGTTCCTCATACGCGTACCGCTAGCCGGCCGGAGCCGGAGCGCCGAGCGAGCAAGGCACTGCGTTACTATCGGCTTATACCGTTACTCGAAAAATCTCGAGCGTACCGAGCAGACAGAGGCGAGGCACCTTGCGCTCATCGCAAAACGAGAACTCCGTGCCCGGCGTACTCCGGACGGTTCTTTCCAGTCAGTCGGCTGTTATACTCGATGTCTGCGATAATCCCAAGTTTTCTTTTTTCTTTTTTCTAACGATGAAAAATGCTCGAGTAACTCGAGCAGTAGCGCGACTCAACGCTCGTGCCGACTCTCCACTGCGCATAAATTCTCATTGGCTTTTATCAGCTATGATTGACAATTTTATTTTTTATACGTTATTACGTTAAATTATTATTATTATTATATATTTATTTGCTTATTAATATTGTTAGAATTTTTTTTGTTCACGTTTTTATCAATTATCGTTTTACCATAATTGTAAGTCTCCGTGTGGAAAGAATAAGAAACAAAACTGCACTCGATTTCTGCGATAGTCTCGATGATTTTATTTTTAACGAGGGAAATGCTCGAGGAAGTCAAGCAGTAGCGCGACTCAACGCCCGAGCCGCCTTTCCACTGTACACAAATTTTCATTGGCTTTTATCAACGGCGATGAAAATTTTTCCTTTTTAATACGATTATTACGTTATAATATTAATTATTTATTTATCACTGTTACAATTTATTGTAAAATATTTTCCACATTTTGAGCAATTATCGTTTTACTATAATGTAAGTCTGCGTGAAAAAAAAGCAAACAATATTGCCAACTTCAGTGAGACAACATTGAACGGTTGTATCATTAGACCAAATTTATGATTTCAGACGCTAAGATGAGATTGGAGGAAGACCTGGTGATTCGTAGGAGTCGACCGACAATGATTTCCGCCAAGTACCGAGCACGCGAGGAGCGCAGACGCTTGCTGAAGATTTCGGCAGGAAAGCTCCGGCGCATCGAGGATCCCGAGGCGAGTCTGTGCCGTTCGGTTCTCATAAACAACGCTGTGAGACGCCTGCAACGGGAGAACAGGGACGAGAAGACGAGAAACTATGGGCTACCGATCGTCAGCTATTTGGATGACTCGTCGAAGGAAAACAATGCCAGTGGAAATCTCATGGACTCGGATAGTTCGTCCAAGAAGAGGTGAGAAACGTTGACGAACAAAAATGACGTCCTGTTTAATTCATTTAGGGAAATTATTAACTATGTTAAATAAAAATCAATATTTATTTCATGAAAATAAATATTTATAAATCTTATATAAATATTAATTAATATTATAATTAATATTAATATTATTTATAAAGAAATATTTATTTAATGCAAATAGATATTTATTTGCGAGGCGTCCGTCAAATAAATGATTCTTCTGGGTGTAACGCTCCCGATCAGTACTTGGATGGGTGACCCAGCCGGCGATGGTTGACGCATGGAAATGTCGAGCGAGAGGCAATTTTTCTCGGAGATTGGTAATTACCCTTTAGGAACACCAATCTCTGGAGAAAGAGCCGTCTGTGTCTGGCCAGGTTTTCCGCAGTTTCCCTATGCCCTTGTGCGAATGCGACACAGTAAGGGAGCAAGTGGGCTGCGGACGCAATGCGGGGGGGGGGTAAAAAGGGAAGGACGCTGTAGAGATCAAACACAGCATAAAAACAAATTCGTATGAAATTTAATGTACTGGCACTGGAAGTTTTGATGCATAAACTGGTATATTAAATTTCATATAAAATTGTGTTAAAAAATAACGTACATAAAAAGTACATAAAATATGTATACATAAAGTATATAAAAAACTTTAGAAATACTTAACTTTAATTGTACTAAAAAAGTACGTTGAATCCAATAAATTACTTTATTTTCACTGTAAAGGTCCATTAATTTTTAATCACAATTGTACGTTAAATTTACCATACCAGTTTTTGCGTAAAAACTTCCACTCCGATGCATTAAATTTGCAATTTTTCTTTAACAGTGCATATAAAAGAGGAAAGGAAAAATAATTAATGGTGTATGTTTTCTTTTAAATTTAATTCCAGATTGGGCGACGAGCTGAGGAGCAACGAGAGTCTCAGTCCGAAGAGGCAGAGGCACGACGACCTTGATCTCCAGGACGACGTCTTCAGCGATTTCTACATTCTACCGCCGACACCTCGCCTCCTGTCGCACATCGACGACGTGCCGGAGCCCCAATCGCCTCATTCCCTGCAGAATTATCACGAGGATCGTCTGAGCTCGGGCGAGACTCGGGGCGTAACCTCGACGGGCACGAACAGTCTGTACTGTTCGTCGGATCTCGTCGACTCGGCCCAGCTCGGCGGCATCGGCAGCAGATCGACGGACGTCAGTCTAATGGACGTGAGCGATGAGGCCGACAGAATCTGCGAATTCGCGAGATTCGCCGATTCGGCGAAGACCCTCGAGGAGAGACTCGTCGAGCTGCAGTCGCTCGACGAACACTTCGATCTAGCGAAATTCGAGAGGAACAACAACCAAAGTTGCGGCAGAGCCTTCCACGACATCCAGACCTTCCACAGTCTCGTGCCGGGTCTCGAGACCTAGAGGAATCGACCCTCTCGTCGCGATACGGGAAAGCTGCACGTGACACTTGCGTCCCGTGTTTGCGCGTGTCCCACGACTGGAGTATGAGACTGGATAGAGAAACTTGGTGGTGATTCTGATGTCTCGATACGCGATCGGCCGGACGCTTCCTCTCCGATCTCTCGGGCTGTTTGCACTTCTCGCCGGCGAGGACGCTCTGTGAGTTCCTAAGGATCGCGAGGGGCGAGACGGAGAGCGGAGTGACCGCGCTTGTAACGCGAGAGAGCGATCACCGAACGAGCATGATCATTCATAGCCAAGAGTGAAGTCCGAGAATCTTTTTGTTCTTTTTTCTCTCTTTTTTTATAATTACATCGACTCGTGTGGAGGATACAAAAAGAGAGTCCGGACGATGAACTTGACGGCTTTAGGCAATTTCAGAGAGAAAGATAGAGAGAAATGACGACCAAAGCAGGGCCTTCCGGGGTGTTCCGGTAATTTCGGCAATTTTTTTTTTCGTTCTTTTTTTTTCTTCTTTCGTCTTAGTGCCCGAGTACGCACACAAATTAAAGCACATACCGGAAGTTATACGGACGCCCCGAACGATTTCGCGTCTACCGTCACTCGCAGCGGCGACGCAACTAACGAGATTAAAAACTTCGCCGTAGCGAGTTAACGGGAGGCGAGCATAAAAAAAAAAGAAAAAAAATCCGTTTAACGAGCCTGGAAGCTATGGACCATCCGTCGTTTACGAATGTTCTAATATATTGATTATATATACACTGTACACATACTGTTTGTATATATAGAGATACTATTTTAAGAGCGCGGTTTTCGGCTCCCGCTGGGCCACAACGTCGTCGTCGTCGCGAATAAGTAAGCATGCGAACGTTGAAACAATTTTAGAGAAAAAAAAATATATATATATATATATATCGTCGACTACGACGTTCACCAGTCGCCGAGAACGCGCTCATATGTACATAAAGAATTTGAAATTATAAAGAAAAGTAAAAGAAAAAAAAAATGCAAATGGAGTGGAGCGCATTGATTTTCGCGAAAAAGAAAAAAAAAACATGGATTATCGTTGTCGCGCGTGTCTTTCGCGCAGCGACAGGGCCTTAGTTAATTTACATTTATAATAATATTTCTGTTACTCGTAATGATGTTCCATTATTTTTTAAACGAAAAAAAAACAAAACAAAAAAAACAACCAGAACAACCGCCGTAGATTTTAGAGCGAAAACGTATTCTCGCTATTCCCCCGCACGATATTACTATTTATAATAACTTACAAGGCATGAATGAACATCGGGCGTAGCCATCCGCGAGACACCCTTGAAATTCGTTTACGAATATTGTCGCAAACTTTTTTTTCGGAAGGCTACGCATCTTGTTCGTCGCGATTGTATACAATGATAATACTTACTACTACCGAGTACTAAATATGATTTCGCATCGCGTCGACTCTCGATCGGCTATTGTTACAGCCTCGCGTGTGACTCGCGTTGCGAGACGGAGACTCTCCTATCGGTCATCGCGAAGTCTGGAATGCGCGAGATCAGAGTTCAACTCAATTGGACGATTGTGTGTTCTCTCGGCCACAGCCTCTCGCGGGATAAGAAATTGATACAATGTCCGAAGCGCTCGCGTATCTGAAGAGCTTTAACTCGTATAGAGCACGCCGAGAAAGCCATGGTTATTTTCTCTTATTACGGCATTGATATAAATTTATCCCGTGGGTCATCGTCGCAGGGAGAACTCAATGGGTATTTATTTTTTACCGAATCCAGTCGCCTAGAAATCTTACTAATCGCACAATGAAAAGTTTACACACAAAATGAAATTAAAATAAAATAAAAAATAAACAAGCAAACAAAAATATACAAATGCCGTACAAAATATGAAAGCTACGATACGCCAAGTCTCTGTACTTAAGACACTGTACTTGATAATGTATTCCGTGTGCGCTGGATATCGGACATTCCAAGCACAGGCGAACAGGCAGTCGGATGGTCGCGCGGGGGAAGAGATACACACAAATCTAATCTTCCGTAGAGTGCCCGGATCACGCTCGATTCGCACCTGTGGGCAAGTCCTTCGTGGATACAAAAAAAAAAGAAAATAGAAAAAAAAGAAAAATGGAAAACCACAACAACAACAAAAACTCGCATGGGGCACTCTGCTCATGATGATCGGCGTGATCCAACATTTTTGTATATAGCTACCGTAAACAGACAAAAAAACATCCTTAAGAGAAAAAAACAAATAGCTATGTATAAAGTTTCGTACATTGTTTAGATTTTTAGTATACTAGTTATCCAAAATCAGTTACCAATTATACGAGAAAAATTGCAAATAAACTTAAAAAAAAAAAAAAAAAAAAAAAAAAAACTGTGAGACTTTATTTCTTCCATATAGAAAGTTCCTGTATCCCGAGGCGTTAGTGATGCGATCCAGCACCGAGCCGCCGCATCCAGTAGTTCGAATCTAAGTAGTAATAGGCTGTTCGAGTCCGCCGAGAGGTTCGACGCCACCGTCAAGGATCTAACACGTACGGTATCTGTGCGTTTCTTCTTAATTCATGTGTTCCTGACGCTGGCTATATTCAAGATGAATTCCAAATTCATTTGAGACGTATTACACACGTTGTTTTACCCACTTTACTCCCTTTCCTAATTCACACGATTCTATCGGTGACTGCATTCGAGATACATTTCAGAGAAAAATTAACCATTTTCTCGGTAACGTCACTTCCGGGTTGAGAAGCCCATGTTTCGACCGGAAGTTTCCGCTGTGACATCACTTCCGGTTGAAAACTGCGATTTTGAAACCCGCAATGACGTATTTCCGGTACGACGTCATTTCCGGTCGAGATTTGCAGTAAACCGGAAAAATGAGATTTTTAAACCGGGCATGACATATTTCCGGTTGAAAAATAAGATTTTTAGACCTGAAGTGACGTATTTCTTGTATGACGTCGCTTCCGGTCGAAAAATTAGATTTTCAACCCGGAAGTGACATTTTCCCGTATGACGTCGCTTCCGGTCGAAAAATTAGATTTTTAAACCGGAAGTGACGTTACGACTTAATGTTTTTACATTTTTCAGCGTGGCGTCACCGGTTTGAAAGCGACATTTTCAAAGTGAAAGTGACGTTACATTTTTTAAAGGTATTCTCTGTAATGTATGTCCGATGCAGCTAGCGACACTAACGTAAGAATTAAGGAACACAGGAAAGTGGGTAAAAGAAAAAAAGAAAAGTGGATAAATGTATCTGAAATTCATCTCGAATGTAGCCAGCGACAGCAACGGACCAATCAAGGAACACGCGGTATGTAATATTTTCGGCATTTTTTTTTTGTATTTTTATTGAGTGTTGCGAATATATACAAAGGATGGAGAACCTAAATAACTATTACACTTTTATAACTAAATAAACAAAGGTTTGTTATAATAGTAATAACTTGTTAATATTAATTTAAATAACATAATATAATAAACCGCGCTGGCTCGTGCCCGCTGAACCTAATTATAACGATCGACCGTCGGGGTCGGTACACACGTCTTCAGTGAACGTCCTCGACCGCCGCTGTTTATCGCGGGGTGACAACGCGCCCGAGAGACCGTTCGAGATCTCTTACACGGTCCGCGTTTTATCGTTCACCATGTGAAATATCGTCGAGAGCTCCGAAAAAACTCGGCCCAGTCGACGATCGATATATTGGGTAAAAAGGTCAACGTTTCGGCACTCTATCCGAGAGCATAAAAATTCCTCCCCTCCTCCCCTACTTCCACACGCCCCCCGCCCCCACCAAATGGAAAAACCCTTTTCCACAACTCGGGACGACGAGTCTCACAGATGAACGACAAACGCGAATCGCAGATCGACGATCATCGCGTGTATCACTTAAAAAAAAAAACTTTTAAAATTCATCCAAAGGCAGACGCATTCTTTCGTTCGTACTTTCTCTGTCTCTCGCTCTCCTCGCGTTTCATTATAAATCGGTCAAATTATTGCTTGTAAAATATCTTCGCTCTTTATTCTTTGCTTTTCTTTTTTTCTTCTCTCAATCTTTTTCCATCAACGGCACAACATGTTTATTATTTCGAAAAAAAACTTCTCAATCTTACATTCTCCTATCGCTGTCCAAAAACCGCTTGTATAATCTCTCATCAACATTTCATCATCGTTTTCCATTTCGGCTCAAACTCCTGTCGCGTTAATTGGTACAAAATTTTGCGCAGTCTCGTGCAACGCTGATCGTCGAAAAGCTTTTCTCGTCGAGTAGCCGTCGCGCGTTAAAAAGGGTCGGGCCGCGACCGAGTCTACGAGTTAAAAGAATTGAACCTTTCGACAATCAGCGCCACGGTTCTCTTAACCCTCTCTCACTCAACAAGATTTCATTTTTTGTTTGTTCTTTTAATTCTCTCAATCTCACAATAATTATACCCTCTGCCACCAGAAAAATAGAATTCTTAAAACTTAAACTCAGTTCGCGTTCGCTATACCACACATCGCATACATCTTGCGCCGTTTAAGTTTCACACCGACTTGCCAGCTGACATGCAGATAGTAAATAGGGTGGGCGGCCTCGAGACGGGAAGTTCTCGTCGACGATTTTTTTATGAGTTTCTTAATTCCATTTTTTTTACATTTCTTTTACGTTTTTTTCCCTCACGGAAGCTGTTTCAGCTCGATACGTATCAGCGAAGGTAGCGAAGCTGTGAATCGAATCGTCGCATTGCAAAAAAAAAAATCGTCTCCCGAGAACACCAAACTTATCCCGAGCCACTGGCAAACCATGTCAATAACAATTGATTATCAAGCGACTGCAATAATTCATTACTTTTTTTGTTCGTTTTTTTTAGTTCGATATACATATATTTATATATATATATAGATATATCAAAAATATCCTTAGTAAAATAGAGCATTTATATATATAATGTGTACCGGTCAAGTACCTTTCTATTTTAGTTCATTTTTATATATCCGTAGTTGGGCTGCCGTAACTTGCGGAAAAGCAAGTTCTCAATCTCAGCCTCTCCACGAACATTTCAATCATGATGGGTCAAGCTTCCAGCGAGTTTCGATTGCGCTCCGTTGAGTTTCGTTCTACTTGAACGCCTTTCGGTTTCTTCCTGTTCCAAAGCTTTCTCTGATATTTCTCTCCGCTCCTTCTTCACTTCGTTCCCCCATTCCGTCATTCAACAATTCTCGCTCTCTACAGCCTCGACTGGTTCCCTTCGTTTATTCACAATCTAGTCTCACGTGCGTAAATAGAAGAAAAAAAATCTGATGGGCCTTAGGTGCCTGCAACCTGCAACCGTGATAGCTCATTCCAGTTTCCCGTCCGGTTTTCTGTTTACTCGTGTATTCCAGAAGAACCAGAATCTCACTCTATCAATTTCACGTTATCCCAACTTCTCCGGATTCGTTACTTTGACAAAAAAAAAAGAAAAAAAAGAACATTCGTATATAAGATCGCTTGTTTTTTTTCGTATTCAAAAAGGCTATATTGTTTTATTCTCGCGTATACTCGAGCCTTCCCTGTATAACTTACGACGCTAAATTATTATTTACATCCCTACTATCACTCGCGAGGCAGCGATTCTATTATCTTCCTCTCCATTCGTAATCGATTTTTCGCCACAAACGTTCGGTCGGACTGTGCCGTCCTCTCCGGGCTTTGTCATCGTCCTCCACCCCACCACGCACAGACACCACTTTCTTATCGTTTACGTAAATAAAATAAACGTGATTTCGCCGCTAAGCGATTGACAAATATATATATATATAATCCTTCCTGCGACCTGCGATCGTCTCCTCCACTTTAGTTTTTTTAAAAGTTATTTACTTTAATTTTTTTTTTCTTTTTCTTTTCGTTCAATCTACTAAATTTTTTACGTTCGGTGAATATCGTTTTTCGCGATTCGTCGAATGTTGTTTATAATAATTAAAAACAAAAGAGAGAAAGATAGAATCGCGTCAACACAGCGTTACGTGGATCTCATGAGCCTTCGAAGTTAATTTATCGGGTATTCTCCTTGCGGTCCATTTTAACTCGCGGTACAAGTGGGAGGAGTCTTTTACACGGGACATGCGTGTCTGTCACGAAGCGATCGCTTCGTCATCATCGTTAAAAAGCCCCCTCGCGAACACGTCGGACGCCCGCGAAAGGGTTTAAATAATCAATGACGACAAAGCGTTCGCTTGGTCTATTTATGTACAATGTGATTATGTCGTAATAACGTAATAAATAAGCTCAACGCGTCTCACCTAAAACTAAAATTACTTGTCGTTCGTGCCCTAAACTTTGTGTACCGTGTAAATCTGTGTACGTGGTCTCGTGGGTGTATCGTATAAATACAAATATAGATCGATTTTTTTTCTTTTCAACGTTTTCAACGCTCCACGCGATTCGGGGCAGCATGTGTGGCTTTCGTGTTTAACGTTTGCGAGTGATTAATTCGTGAGTCACCGATAGAAAGAAATAGTATCGAATGAATTGTGAACGAGTTCGAAGTTCGTGTAATCGATGCGAACTATCGTGTTACGTGCGCTTGGGATCGCGAAATTCATTCGTTTTCTGTTTTCGTTCCTTTTTTTCTTTTTTTTACAATAATAAAATAGAAAGGAAGCAAGCAAGTTAAAAAAAATCCTTACAATTGTCATCGGTAAAAAGAGCCGAGTCGAACGGACATCGAAAAAGGTTCGCGCTACAACTTATCGGGGCTCGAACGTTATTTTTTGTTTTCTCTTTTCTCTGAATTTCAATACAATAAGACTAAATCAATAGAAACGCGAAGAAGGAAAGACAGAAAAAAAGAAGATAAGAGCGGTGCCTAGATAAAGGTGACTGATGTGGTTCCTTTTGAACGATATTTCCTAATAATAATGATATTAATGATAATAATAATTAATAATAATAATATGTATACCGTCCTAGGTCATTCTTCATCATTTATCGTATTTTTTCGTAAGGTATATTAAAAATTAACGCTTCCCTATGTCTCTCGTCTCTCTCAATCTCACTTCATTATTTGTGACGATTAGGCACTTTTTTGTGTTAGCTTTATTTTTTTTATTTGTTTTTTTTTTTCTCGGTTGGGCGGACCCGCACACACCTATTTCGTTTAATTTTCCTTGTTTTATTAATTTTTTTGTTTCGACGAGGCACGATTGGCATAATCGTCGAGATTCGAGCGTGCACCCGTATAATATTCGCCGGTAAGAGCCTCGTCGACGCGCGGGTCTATCTGTCCATCTTCACCGCCGCTGCTGCAATTTGCAATTTTTTTTGTTTACTTTTTTAACGTTAACGCGTTCGTATTTATTTGATTTCTACGACGGTTTCACGTTTTGTTTTCACAGTCGTCATAAATATCGTTTTTTTCTTTCTTCTTGTTTTATCTCACACATCTCTTCCGCTTCTTCATCATCGAAGTTACGCGAATCAATGGCCGAGCGATTTCCATTGTCGTGGCGAGTGTTTGCGCAACTCTTTCGCTTTCGTTGCGATAATAATAATAATAATAATAATAATAATAATAATAATAATAATAATAATAATTGTAAACGAGAGATAAGTTTCGACGTTAGTCGGTGGCCCGACAGGAGAGTCAGCGAGGCCATCGTGAGCGGGTCGTCCGGACTTGGCTGCCATTCGTCAAACCGCGATCACGTCGACGTTCCTCCCATCATCGGCATCCTCCGTCTGTCACTTGTCCAACTGTCTCGACACCGTCTGCGGTATTACCGTCAGAGATTTTGGAATTTTTGGCAATATTGGAATCGGATTTGAGGGTTTGGTCGTAACCTGAATGGACTTTGGTAGATTCAGATTGTTCAATAAATTTTGTGTCGGTGTGTTCTCGTTAGTGAGAGATCGTACGTCGCATATGAGTGGCTCGAATGCACCGCGACTCTGACGATTGAGCATCTCCTGTTGCATTCGCAGATGTTTCTGAAATTCCGTTTGAGCGGCGATTTGTGCTTTCTGATACTGGGACGCGAGCGTGTTGCCTTTGCCGGTGGAATTTCCGCTCGCATTGCCGCCGCTCGCACGACCGAGACTGGACGACTGTTTCTGTTGCTCGCTGAGTTTTTGCTTCTTCAAATTTTGCAGACGCTTGAACTCGGCCTCGCTGAGCTGATAAACCTTGCCGCCGGAAGTGACGGGTATCTTGTTCTGATAGCCGGCGTCTTTGCGCTTCGCGGCTGCGCCGCCGTTCGTCGAGCTGCCCGACGGCAGGCTCAGCCGTTGAAGACTCGGGGGTGGCTTCTTTATTATCGACACACCGGAAGTGAGCTTCAGAATACGCGGCGGGCTGGCCTTCGCCGTCTGCTGCGCGGCCGCGACCGCCGCGACGGCGTTGCTCACGCTCGTCGTCGTCGTCGTCGTCATCGTGCAACCGCTGACGCCGCCGCTCGTCGTACTTTTCGTCGCGGCCGAGCTTAGCAACGAACTCGTGCTCGGCAACGAAAGTCTGTCTCTCTCCATCATATAACCGCCGCTCAATCGTCTCGAGCTACTGTACTCCGAGGATATCGGCTCCATTATCGGCTCGTCCATTTTCTCCGGGCCCTCGTACGATATCAAACGATTCTGCACGGAGGTCGAGTAATTTATAGCGTTGCGCGACGCGTTCGGCGCAAGTACCAAATCGCCGGATCTGTAATACTTCTCGAGAAGTATCAAATGTCGCAGGAAGGAACTCTGATTGCCGTAAGGCCTCTGCAACTCCTGCCAGAGAATCTTCGTGTCCCGATCGTACTGTATCATCGTCGCGCACTTCTCCCAGCCCTGCGGCGTTATCTCGCGCACGTTCGCAAATTCGACGTTGGCGTGAAGATTCATCTCCTCCTCGCCGGGGAAGAGCGTGCGGACGCTTATCGAAGGATTCGCCCCGAGTCTCTGGACCGCTGGTGTTATGTCGCTGCTCACCCGTGGCCTCTTCGGCAGCCTCGTCAGCGTCACCTCCTTGTCCATCGCCAGAATCTCCACTACGTCGCTTCCGCGCGTTTCGCACGTTATCGACGTCTCGCTGGGATAGACGTGCTGCTCGAGAGCCTTTCGTTTCTTCAGCTTCTCTACCGTGCTCTCCAGATCCATAAGTTGAACCTCGCGCGCTATCGCCTCGTCGTTCGGCACCTTTGCCATCCGATTATCGTTGTCCGTCTCTGAATTAGCACCCTCGGAACTCTTCGCCGTTGGCTCGATGGTCAATTTGTCCGGGGTCGAGTTCGTCATACCGTCCGGCGACTTCGAACTGCCCGCTCCCTTGTTAGGAGTGCACTTTACCTTTTTGTTACGCTTGTCCTTGTCCTTGTCCTTCGAGGTGCCCGGCAATGACTCGTCCCGAGACGTGCTCGGCAACGAGTCGTCTTCCTCGCAATCGAACACCTCGATGTCGTACCGCTTTAACATCCTGCGAGATTTAATAAAAATTTTAATCCAATATTCGTCACAAAAAAGCATGTTCGCCACCAAAATGGGAGGAAAGAAATTTCCCAAATTTACTCTGACCATTTTTTTTTTCTCAATGGTGCGACTATTTTACATAAGTTTTTCCGATCACTATGAAAAAGTGTGGATAAACTGCATAGCCGAAAAAATAATTTCTCACCTGATGCGATAATCCTTGAAGAAACTTCGCGAATTCGCGTTCATGTTCTGAACGTACTTGTACTTCAGCTGTAGTTGCGTAAAGTATCGGCAAAGTTTGCAAACGAAAGTACCGCCGACGAGATGAACGGGAATCCCCTGGCGACGCAGACGCTCGTTGAGCTCCTCGGTCTCCGTGGGTGCCAGTCTGTGAGTGTGATTCTTGGCGAGGCGACGGGTGCACAATGCGCACGTCAGGAAACGCTCGATCTTCGAGTAATGATGAACGCAGAAGGGCATGGAAGTGTGCTGACTCGATTCCCAATTTATGTCCACCTGCATTCGCGTATCGTAAAAAAATGTGTTAGTAACGAGAAGGTGATTGAAAAAAATGCATTATTCTTTCAAATACAGTAGAACCCCGTTTATTCGAGATAATTTTGGGAGAGCGCACGTCGGATAAGTAAAATCTTCGATAACACGGATAACATACATACTCCGCGCGTAGGCATTGCTGCTTTATCCGTTTTATCCGAGATTTCCGTATTATTCAAGCCTACACTTCTCTGAAAGGCTTACGCCACAGTGAAATTTTGATATTGTTTTCCTAATAGTTTATAATGCCAAGAATATTCTCTTAACTTTTAATGTCGAAATTGAACGAATTACGAAAGTTAGAGACCGTTATGTGGACTGTGGCGGAGCGTCTGAGCAGCGGCGCGGCCGAACTTTCAACACGTTTTTCTCAAAACGTGATTTTTCAAGATCGGTGTCCCTAACATCTCAAAAATGGCTCGATGGATTTTTATGAAAATTTGTTCCGATATATTTCAACAGATTCTATAGTCCTTGACGATCTTACATCTCATATAACAAAAAATTATTATTATTATTGTTATTATTTTTTTTTATGATTCAGTGTTGAAAATTAGGCAAAAATGGGATCTTAAAAAAAATTGTTTACGCCGACCGATACAAAAAAAATGCATAACAACAAAATTGAACGAAAAAATTCCTAACTGTTCATTAATATATTCGCCTCCCACCCTAAAAATATCAAGTCGACACCGTGTATATTTGCAGAGAAAAAAAATCACGAAATATGCATGCGTTTTTACCCATGTACTGTAGCGCTTACTGGGTGAGCCCTTAACGCGGATGAGTTGGGTGTCTCGGATAAGGCGGAGGCTCGGTTGATCGAAGGACGAATAAGCGAGGCTCTATTGTATTATTGAAATAATTTGCCGGGTTACCTGATTGTGAAGGCGAGCTTTGATTCTCTGCAGCCATCGCCGTTTTACGCTATGCCTTGCCGGTTCTCTGCACTCCCTTGCCGAGCATTTCAGTACCATCAATTGCCGATGCGGTTTTGTTTGCATATTCGTAGGACTGGTGTTGGCCTTTGATTTTGAGTTGAGACAAAAAATATCACCATAAATAGCTTCCCCCAGAGTCCGAGGAATTATCTTTTCCTTTTTTTCCTGAAAAATTACCTTTCTGTCCACGCAACGATAGCAAGCGTCGCATATGCAAGAATCCTCGTTAAGAAGTTTCTGCATCGTGAGTATCTTCTGTCGTCTCTCGTCGGACTTCATTTGCGCTAGATGCATCGGTGTATCGAGAGTACCGAATTTTCCACCGCAGTGACAACACACGTCGGCGCAACATCGTCCCGGATGTATTGAAAAGGACGACGACTTCTCGGGTATAACGAGCGACTGACGATCCTTCGGCGGTGCCTCTTCGTTGTTCTCGTCTGCGATTACAAATTTTTTTTTCCCCGGTCAGAATGAATCCTCGTAGTTTCTCAAACTAAAACGAGTGAATGACTCTCTGGCAATAACGGGTTAGCGTGCAAAACGTGATGTTGGATATTCTTGCCCGTGGTCTTTGGGATTCACGAATCGATTACGGAAGCACGAAGAATCGGCGGTGAAATGAGTGGAAGTCGTTATTGCGGCTGCCATGCTTTTTTTGTCATCGAGATTATTCATGGAGCGAAAAATAAAAACGTCCGGTTGCGTGGATCGAGGGAAGAAACGAAGACCGTGTGTTCCTTAGGTCATCCGTTTCCGTCGCTGGCTGCATTCGAGGTGAATTGCAAGTACATTTGAGACGTATCACACACATTCTGTTGTTCAGTTTCGTCTTTTCCTTGATTGCCACATTTCTGTCACTAACTGCATTCCAGATACATTCCATGAAAAAAAAAAAAATCCTCTGTAACTTCGCTTCTGGTTTTTAAAATCTCACTTTTAATCCGGAAGTGACCCCATACCATTTTGTGACAGGAAGTGATGTAATTTTGGAAATACGTCACTTCCGATTTGAAAATCTCATTTTTCAACCGGCAGTAACGTCACTTACGGTTAGAAAATCTCATTTTTCGTCACACCGGAAATACGTGACATCCAGTTTAAGAATCTCATTTTTCGACCAGAAATGACGTATTTCTGTTACGACGTCACTTCCGATCGAAAAATGAGATTTTCAAATCGGAAGCGACGTTACAGAGAATTTTTTTATTTTTCTCTGAAATGTATCTCGATCGTAGCTAGCGACGGAAAAGTGCGAGTTAAGGAACACAGGGAAGTGGGTAAAAAAACGCGTGTGATAAGTCTCAAATGTATTTGAAATTAATCTCGAATGTATCTAGCGTAAGAAACGGACGAACGGGAATCGTCCGTTAGCGTGGATCAAGGGAAGAAACGCAGAATGATCATCGCGCCCCTCGTTTCTTTAACAGGAAATATTAAATGTAAACGTGACGCGAGTGTGGAGATGCAGGTGATGGGGTACGTGCACGAAAATGAGTCTTAAACGAAAGCGAGTTAACGTGGGGAACGGGGTACGATTAATAATGTAGTTATGCCCGCAACCAGGATTACCGCAAGAGTATCTGTGGTTAGTAGAGAACTTTCGATTCGCACCAGAGCTGCTATCTCCTACACCACTGGTCCCAAACTGCAATAAAAGAGAGAACAAAAAAACAATATATTAGTAAGATAAAAAAAAGTAAATAAAAAAAAACGATTGAGCCAATGGGGCCGAGTAAAATTGCATTGTTCAAAATGGTATTCGTACCTCCTTCTGAATGGTATAGAATTCCGGCGAGTCCCCTTCTCCGTCGCCGCGGCCCTGTTTCAGCACCATTTTCAGTGGCGATCTCGATCTCTTCTTGTCCTTGTTCTTCTGCACTCGGATGACCGTCTTGAGCGTCCCTGTGTACTGTTCCTTCTTGGCTTTCTGATGATTCAATCGCTGTGCAGCTTTCTCGAGGGACTCGAGACCCAAAAGACGAAGAATCTTCTCCTTCTCGGCTTTGTCCTCGGCGGTTTCGTGAATAATCGAATTGACCGTGCTGCTGCTCGACGACTCGCCGGAAGTCGACGCCTCGTCCGAGTCCTTCTGCGGTATTTCCGGTGTCTTGGCTATCTTGCATTCGCTGTCCGACCTGCCGTCAGCGTTCTCGCTCTCCTTCAGCGTATCGCTCTCAGTTCTGTCGTCGGACAATCTTCCGCTGCACTCGGACTTGCTCTTGACGTTCTCGAGATCATTCTCGGACTTGCTGCGATTGCTCTCGGTGCTGTTCTGCAGTTTGTCTATGAGTCCCCTTCCGCCCTCGGAGAAACCTCGAAGACCGTCCGATCCACCGTGAGACTTTCCGTACTTGTCGGCGAGAGATCGATTGTTCTCGTTTATCGTCGCCACCTCGTCGTCCAGCAGAGTCTCCTCCTTGTTCTGCTGATCGGACTTTCTCACGTCTCTGCGACTGCGTTTGTTCTTGAGGTTGTTCTGCGACTGCGACGGTAGTTCCTCCTTCCGCCTCTTCACCTCCCGGCTACGTCGGGTCCGCGCCGGTGGCTCGGGTTCCTCTATCTTTATCGTTACTTGAGCTGCCTCGGAATTCTCCGAAGCTTTGTCCTGCTTGACTTCCGGCATGACTTGTTCGTCCGACGGACCCTCCTGCGTCTCCTCGACGTCGTTCTGAACTTCCGATTCAATTTTTATCGTACTTTCGGTAGTTTCCGTCGCTCGCGCCGCTGGCTTCGTTTCCGCCTTCTTCATCTTGTCCCTCGCCCTCAGAACTCTTCGGTTCTCCTCGGCCGCTGATTTTTGCTCCTCGGCACTCTTGTCCGCTCGAGTTTTGCCAGTTTCCACTTGCGACTCCGCGCTCTCCTGCGTGCGATCGGGATTCTCCTTCGCGGGACTCTTCAGCGGACTCTCCGCGTTCGCCTCTTCGTCGTTGGTCGGGCAGTCTGCTTTGTGCGTTAAAGTTTCCTCCGCGACTTCCGGCTCGTCGTTCGCGGGATTGTTCGTCGCTGCGCATGTTTCAGGCGAAGCTTGCGTGGGGGGAATCGTTTCCTCGGAAGGTTGCGGTTCTTCCGGAACTTCGACTCTCTCCGTCTCGGAAGATTCCTCGTCGACGAAAGTTTCCGTGGATTCTTGGGCGGGCTCGTCCGGAGTTTCGTGCGTCTCGGAGGCCGCGGGCAGTTCCGTCTCTGCGGCGTTGGTCGTCGAGGCCTCGCCCACGAGCCGCTCGACTTCCTTCGATATACTCTCCAGGGTTTCCGAATCCTCCGACACGAGAGAGACGCTCGATTGGGGGTCGCTCTTCTCGGCAGTCTTTTCCTCGGGTCGCGCGGCCGGCTCGGAAAATAGCGGAGCCTCAACGCTCGCGGATTCGGCCTCGACGAATTTCTCTTCGGGGATCTCCGCCGAACAGGAAGCGGCCTCTTTGACCTCTTCCCTCGACGACTGCTCGCCGTCTTCCGCACTTCCGGTCGATTTACCGCTGTTGTCGAGGTCGGCGATGCTCTCGTTCGAACTCTTGATACGCAAAGATTTCCGCGTTACGATAGATTTCTTGGAGTCCCTCTGATCGGACGCGCCCTCCGCCTCGTCGATCTTCTCCGCTGGAACTGCGTCGACCCTCCTCGAATCGTCCTCGTTGCTCCTCTCGGATTTCTCGCGAGTCCTCGATATTCCCTCTTCGCTGTTTTCCGAAGATTCCGTCTGCCGCTCGAAAACCTGTTGCTGCTCATCTCTGGATACCTCGACGCTCGCCGACTCGCTGTTCTGCGTTTCGACGAGCTCCGTGTCACCCATGACTAGCTTCTCAATCTCTTTGGCAGTGTCGGCTACTTTAGGCACTGAATTGTCGGAGCTTTTCGATGCGCCGTCGCTCTTCGAGACGTTCGGCGTGTTCTCCTCCTCCGTTACCTCGTCGAGGCCGAGCTTTTGCGACTCGGCGCTCAACGGTGCGACGATCTCCTCGATCTTCGGTATCTCGAAATTTTTGTTCATCACGAGACTCTTCTCAGAGCGTGATATCTTGCTCTCGATAGACTTCGCTATGCCCAGCTTTATCGTCTCGATCATGAGGTCTATGTGGGACTTGGAGGTGTTCTCGGTCTTCTCGTTGCCGTAGAAGGAGTTCATCGTCTTTTTGACGTCGATGTTGAGACTGCTGCGCCGACTCTTGGGGGGTTTGTCGACGAGCTTCGGCAAGCTGTCCTTGCGCAGTTGATCCAAACTTCCGCTCTTCCTCGGCTCCAGCTGACCGGCCAGACTTCGTCCCAGCGGCCTCGGCTCCTCCGGCTCGACGTCGTCGATCTTTATCTCCATCTCTGTGCTCTTCGCTTTCGTTTTCGAACGCAGTATCGGACCAACCTCGTCCGTCGCTCTGTCCATCCTCTCGCTGTTGTTGTTGTTCTCGAGTTCCATACCCGACTCGATAACCCGATCAAAATCCGTCGGCGATTCCGGCTTCGTCGGCGAAGCCTCGTCCTTGCCGGAGGCCGCGTTGCTCGAATTCTCCGCGCCGCCCGATTCCGCGAAAGAGTACTCGGCCTCAGTGTTTCCGTCCGAGACGTTCTCGACACTCATCTCCCCTCCCGACTCGGCCGCGTTCGATTCGTCCATGTTGAGCCAGCGTCTCTTCTTCAGCTCCAAATCACCGGCTATACCCGAGTCCGATAATTGTCGCAATTTACCGTTCCTCAAGCTCCGCTGGCCGAACGAGTTGCCCGAACGATTCCTCAGCTGTATCGAGTTTTGCGATTCCTGCAGCGCGTCCGGTCCGTCGTCCTCCGAGGCCGATCTCGCCTCCTCCGCGTCGAGCACCTCCTTCTTTATCTCGATCTCGCTGAAGAGCTTTCCGTCGACGAGCATCTTTCGACTGCGCGTTATCTTGCCCCCGACCACCTGGCAATCCTCGTGCTCGTTGTCGCTCACCATCGATGCAACGACCGCCTCTATCGTCAGGTCCACCGAGCTGTTCGCCTGGTTCCTCTTGGAATTCTTCGATTCCGGCGACGAGCTCGTGCTCTTCGAACTCGACGGATTTTCCGCCTCCTTCACGACGAGGCTTCTCGTCTGCTTCGCGCCGCTCTCGCGCTCCTTGCTTGCGTTCCTCTTTGTCGCCGGGATCGCCTTCGAGCCTTTGGCACTCCTCGCCGGTGAATCCGGTACTTCCGCGATTTTTAGCTTTCTCGTCGTCTTCGGACTACCCTTGGGGTTTATCGCGATGCTCGCCTCGCCGCTCGTTTCTCTCGTCTCCGCCGGTGGCGCGCCCTCGCTCTCCTCGGCGCCGACTCTCGGCGATGATTTTTTTTTCGCTCTGAGATTGTTCTTCGAACTTCGGCCGCTCGACTCGTTCTCCGTATCGTCCGTACGTTGCTTCTGCTCGACGCTCGACTTGCTACGATCCGCCTCCACCAGACGCTTCACCTTCTTCAACTTCAGAGGCTTCAGACCCTTGAATGGCAAATTCTTTATCGGAACCTTCTTCGTCACCTTCACCTTTATCAGATTAGCCTTTGCGTTTCTCAATTTCTGCTTCCTCCTCAGCCTCAGTACATTCTTGCGCGGCAACGCCGGATCCAACTTTGGCGATAGCTGACTGCCCGATGCGACCGCGTCAAGAAAGTCGCGAGCCAACTGCTGCTGCCTCACCGTCGGCGGAGGCGGCACCCTTTTGCGATTGGTCGAAGGCGATGGCAAACCAGAGTCATTGCTCGCCTTCTGCTTTGATTTTGAAGGCGCTAAGGGTCTTTTATCCCTGGATGCCATCTCACTTCAACCCACATTGGGCTCCTGAAAATTTCAATTCCATCATTTTGTAACGTTTGCTTTTTGCGTATTTTTTTATTTTTATTTTTTTTCTCTCGATGCTCCGATCGATCGCCACTCGACGGAGAGCGGAGGGCGACGTAGGGAAATTTCTTTTTTCTGCGTCTCGTCTGTTGAAAATTTGTCAGTCGTTAAGATTCGTCAGTTGTCGAGAGGAGCTTTCAGCAAAAATAGCAGACCGTATCTGGACTAAGCTCAGATCGAGGTCAGATTTTTTAGCGCTCGATGCGTGTACACAAAAAAAAAAACAAAATCACAAAAATATACAACCCTAGCTGTTTCATCTACAGGTAGGCAGAGTGGAAGGAAAGAGGGTGGTTTACGGTCAGGCGAGCATCAACGCCCGAAAAAAGGGGTTGAAGGTTTTTTCATTTTTTTTTTTTTTTTTCAATTTTTCAATTTTCCGTTCTCTTCGTTTTAATAAAAGTTCGTGCGCGACCAGGTGACGCGACGCACGGAACCGCCGTATAATTTCGCAGAGCGAATTTATCATCGCGAAGGAGCGGAGAGAAGCGAGCCGAGGTAGCAGCGATAAAACGACTCCATTTCCGAGATCGTGGCGAAGGGAGGAAACTACGGGGAACAAAGATCTTATTTACGGCGAAAAACGGCGTGGACAGACAGTGATTGAGAAGTATATTGAGTCAGGCCCGAGATTGAACGAGAGAAAAAAAAAAAGAAGAGAAAAAAAATAGGACGGAAGAGTCTCGCAGCGCGAGAAGAACGGGTGGTGGGGTTGTCCGATGCGGCCCTGGCCGACGAGAAAAATTACGTGACAAACTGTGCATTTACACGGATGTACCGTGAGCCTCTCTGGGTTCGGGGCCGTGGAAAAAGGCTTCGTGATATTTCGAGCGATATCTGACGATCGGCCGGACCGATCGGCGAAATTTTTGTCCCGTTAGGTAGACCGCGGCGTCTCTTAACTAACGTGACATAAATTCGTGAATTTATCGTACGGGGTGTATGGTAAATGTTCCGTATAAAGGTCGCGAAAAAATCGCCACGAATAAACAAAAGGTCGAGCCCGAGACGAAAAGTTCGGAGGCTTATTTGGTCGATAAGGAATCGTTGGGCGTTAAAAATTTTGATTCGCAAAGTCGCCCACCGTCGAGTACTCACCTCTGAGGCCGAAAATCCTCCCGAATGATCGACGTTTTAACGTTAAATACGGGAATAATATCCCCGTGAAAAACACAGTCCCGTTGCAGGGTGTCTATGCGCTGTGTCCACTGTTTTCACTCTATCGCCATCTGACGGACGTGAAAACGACCTTTCCCGTGTCCCATAGCCCGTTCGCGATAACTCACGTTCGACACCGACTATTTATTATTTTCTTCGAGCCGCAATAAACGAGCTTTGACAGTGACGCGGCGCCTCGACAAAAACTTTCGGTTAATCCTCGTGCAACGAGCTCACTCGCGACACTCGAAAAACATTATTTATCGTCGTCGTTTGACGTTGAAAAAAATTTCTTGCGAAATGCGGAACAACGCGGCACTTTTCCCGTAGCCCCGAACACCGTTTTGTACCTTCGAGCTAACACTCGATCGAATCGAATCTCGTACGAGAGAGTAAAATTTCACGCCCTCGGTTTAACGTCGATCTCGCCTTCCCTCATGAATAACGAACCGCACCTTCGCGATGTCGCGTTAAGATTTTCGGTTGGAAAATCGGTGAAAAAAAAAGGCGTGCACGCCGACCCGGAAAAGTCGGGTGATACGTACACCCGAGAAACTAGAAGGAAGACGCGCCCGTGCGCACCAATGGCGGCCACCGACCCTTATTTACCGAAGTCAAAATGGCGGCCCTTCGGTTTTTCGCACGGTCCGCACTTTCCGCCGCTCGCCCGTCGCCGGTCTGCCGCGATAGTTGGAAAATCCCTTTTCCAATCAGCGAACAGGTAGGACCTTCGTTACTTTCTCATCCGTAATCGACTTTATCCACTACGAGGAAACATTGTCGCGATCGCGGTGCTCCGTTTAGCGGATTAGAAAACTTTCCGAGAAGGGCCTCACGGCGAACCCTTATCTATTTTTTTTTTCCTTTTTTTTTTTTTTACATTGTACGTTTTGTATTTGTAGCCTAGTCCACGCTCCTCGATCATCAAACCCGACCTAACCGCATCGCTTCAGCGTGTCACAAATCGACGAGAATATCACGTCTTTGAGAAACGTGACCACATGTTGCATCGACATCGAAATTACCGTGGATGATATGAAACTGAACGCCGTCAGGGCGTATAAAACATTACGTGGTATCGCGATTATCGTGTGCAATCGAACGTCTATTCGTGTCGACGCAGTCGTCATAGCGATACGTACATTGTACTACAATAATCGCGTGCCAGATCGAACTATTACCTTTTCTATTATCCAAGTAGTAAAGCTCGATTGTGTCTGACTAAATTTTGTCATAACCTAAAAAACCCCGGTATCCTTGCGCGAGTGCTTATTTTTCTAATGGCTATTTTTTTTTTGTCCCAGACGCAGAAAAGATGGACAGCTCGGGAAGCCACTGTAGGAAAGAGAATTATCGAATTACCTGAGTTCGAAGTTTCAAGTGATCCGAAGGAGTGGGCTTACGTAGAACAGTGTTTGAAAGAAAAAATCATCCCGAAAGCTCCTAAGAATCTGTATGATTTGCCATCAGGATGGAAGCCCCAGAATCGTAAATATTTCTCTACCTATTTCTTGTTCGTTTTACCATGTGGAGTTTTTTTTTATGTCCTGATTGTTTTTTATTTATTTTCTTGCAGCTGGTGCAATGCAGCTTCCTTACATGGTTGCACGAACCAAGAATCACATGGTCCCTGTGTACCTCCGCATAGGCAAGAGAGGCCTAAGAAAAGTAACGGTCGTGAAAAACATTCACGGTGATATCTTCCGGATGGAAGAAGAATTGAAAAAATACGTAGAGCAAAGAGCAGGCCATGTTGTTGGAACGCAGATCAACGAACCGGCCGGCTTGATCAAATTTCGCGGAGACCATGTCTCATCTTGCCGAAAGTTCTTGGACGCTAAAGGCTTCTGAAGGAAATAATAAATACTAGACCGCCAATACACGTCGAAATAAATCATAATTATTACCGATTTTTCTGCTCAATTCGTCTTGCATCCTCATTCCCCTTTCAACATTCTGTTTCACGTTGCAACGAAAAGATAATAAATCGATTAACAGAAAAGAAAAAAAAAATCTTGGGAACACACGATGGACAAAGTTTTACAGAACATCAATTATTACAATGAGAATAAAAAAAAGAACACGAAATGACGATCGTAGAACGTGGAACGTTAATGAGATAACGATGATCGAGATCGATGTATTACAACATAGTTAACGAAGTTCTCTGAGATTCTTAAGATCACGGGAAGATCACGTGGATGGGAAAGGTTGTTTTTTTTTTGTTTCATTCGTGCGAAAGGTCACTTTTTAAGTTTTATTTCGTGTGAATAGGGATTTGTTGTTGTCTTATCATAAAGCGTACGACGGATTTTACTTGAAAATCTTGCCCTGGTTGAATTTACGTCCATTCTTGTCTTCACCAGTCCAGCTCAAGTATTGTTCGACCAATTGTTTTGTTTTCTCTTCTGAGGGATTGAGCTTCGTCCAGTTGTACGATTCGTAATCGATTTGCCAGTCGGGGCTCAACTGCAAATATAAAACAAAGACATTCGATTATGGTTCAACACACAACTCGCATTTCATTCATCGTCGGCGGAAACTTACGGGGAAAGCGAGATCTTGTCCGCGCCAAATCCATATAGCACTGATGGTACTGTCGTCGTCCTTACCAAAGAGGCAGGCACTAGCGAAAGCGGCCTTTCGCATCTTGTCTAAACGCTGGAACATTCCTCCGATGAGATTGCAGGACATGAATACCTGAAACGAATAAAAAAAATTGCGTCAACACACAATTACCGGTTTGAACATTTCATTTTTCGACCGGAAGTGACGTCATACCGAAAATATGTCACGTGTGGTTTGAAAAACTCATTTTTCTATCAGAAGTACGTAATGTCCGATCAAAAAGTGAGATTTTTAAACCGGAAGTGAGGTATTTTTGATAGATCTCCGGAAATGTAAATTTCTGCTTTCTAAATTTAACAGTCCATGGCGACAGCACGAAGCGCCCGAGCCACAAAAATCTGCTAGTAATAATAATAACAACGATGAAATGACGTGTCTATCCCGTGAACGAATAATCACCTTCGTCAATTCGTCGTTGTACTTGTACTCTCCAAGCCAGATGCTGTAGTTCTCAGGATCGAACTTCTCCCAGAAGTACGGTACAGACTTGTCGACATCCTGGTTGGAGTAGTAGCGCTTGAAGTCGTCCATGTCGAAGGTGCCTTTGGGCATTGCGTCGAAGGGATTCGAAGACTTGGGCTCAGCAGCGAGAGCAGCTTCGGCCGCATCAAGTTCCTCAGCGGGCGCGGCTGGCGCCGCCTTCTTAGGTTCCTTCTTAGATTCTTTCTTCGATTCTTTGTCCTTCTTTCCCTTTCCCTGGTGATGATCGACGACCTTCTTAGGATCGTACTCGAGGGTCTTGTCGGCCAATTTGAAGTTACCGATAACGGCGATAGACTCCGGCTGATTGATCACAGTTTGGAACCATCTGTTTACGTTCTTGTACGGAGCCCGAAGATTCGGCTCGAGAACGTACTGGTAAAGATGAAGGAGCGTCATGGCGACGCTTATGTCCGCGAGAGTCATACACTCGCCAACCAGATAAGTTCTTGTCAGCAAATGAGCGTTCAACGAAGTCATGAACTTCGCGACGTCCTCCTTCGCGCTTTCGACAGTCTGAAAATTTATCAATTTATTACGTACAAACGACGTAAAACAAATAAAAAGACATACATTTTTAAAAATTGTTAATAAATCAATTCAATCAATTTAACTAATTTCAACAATTATTTTGATCAAATCAAATAATGAATTGCAAATTGTATGCACCGGCAGAACAAACATTGCTGCATACGCGAATGTTGATAAGCTTCCACTTGACGCATCCTTAATGTATCTCCTTTCGTTACGAAAATCAAAAGAATTAATTTGATCATCGCCTTTTCAAGGAGTATCCTTATTTGATTTTTGATAGATGTTTATTTGCGAGCAGTCTCACCTGCTTGTCGTACGCCATGATTCCCAGGAGAGGAAACACCCAGGTGCAACTTGCTGGGATGATCTCTGAATCTGCAAAGCTCAGCCACTGAATGACCTGGGCTTTTTCGATATCAGACTTGCCTCTCAGCTGTTCGTTAGCAACTGTTGATTGAAATCAAGGTATTTTAATAAAATTGACTCACTTATTCTTATCATTACTAATCATTATTATCATCATCATAATTATAATAATTATTATCATTATTTTAATTATGAAACTGTGACTCGTCACTGATCAAAGGTAGGAGACTTGTGCAATATATTACTCACCGTAATAAGCAATGGCGTTGCTCTCTGTGAGGTACTTGCCATCCGCAGTCTCGAAGGCTGGTACCTTTTAAAAAAACAAAAAACAGCTGGAAACGGATATTTTTTCTTCTTTTAAATCAAAGAACCCTCAAATTTTTAGACCATTTGTTAAATCTCTCTGCTCGTTATCCTCGAAAATCTCGAATACGGTCAGGGACATATGTCAGAAATTCGCGAAGGCCAGGTTATTTTCGTGTTTGACGAATTTTCATTTTTTTTTCTTCCATTTGTCACGAAACATTGGTGAGCGAGAAAATATGTATGGTACAAGTCTTGGGTTTTTTGCTTTAAAATTGAAAATTTGGATGTCACATACCTTGCCGAGCGGAAACTTCTTGAGAAAGGCATCGCTCTTGTTGGTCTCGCCGAAAACGAAATCCTTGTCGATCTTTACCTGAGCCCCGGAATACTTGGCCGCAATCAGGGCTTTGTAAGCCCTGAAATTTTCAGGATACGTGTAAAGAGTCTGAAAAAAATCATACCGTTATTAGATAAAGGGTGATTGAGGCTTTGATTTCGTCTATTAAGATTGAGCTATCGGTGTATAATCGAGCCGATGTTTAGGGGTGAAAACGTCGCATGGATAACACTTACTCCGGACGCCATTGTATCGTGTCACGGGAAGAGGAAGTTGAAGGCCGGCAAAGATGACACTGGATCCAACCATTCAAGTGCGCCCCTGCAGTGCGCGAGTGCGAGTGCGTTAAATTTTCTCTTTTCTTCGATCGGCTTTTCCGATGTACTCGATTCGCACACTCGTCACCCTACTTTGATATTAAATTTTTTTCGATTAATCGGCTTTTAACAGTTTCTCACCCGACTATTTATTTACTTTGATCAATAATGCGTAAAAAGTCCGGTGTACTCGATGCTCGATAGCGGTTCGTGTTCCTGATTGGTCGCTTGGACCATTGGATCGTTACGGGGCAAACTGTTACGGACCAATAGCGCGCCGGTATTTTTTCCTTGCTCGTCCGTCGACGACTCCGTGGAAACGAGGCTCGAGTTATCTCTCGCGGCTCTCCTTTGCATCTCCAAAAATTCTCGCCGACATTCGTGCACGATGGTTCAAGCAGCTACCACAGACATGGCCGCGCTCAAAGATATCGTTCCAGTTTATCAAAACTTGAAACGCGAATGGACTAAGACACCTTGCAATTTGAAAAAATGCGGCGAGATTCTCGATCAGCTCAAGGTAGAACAACAACTCCGTACGACTCGCAGTTATCATATCCGATGATAATTTCACTTAACCTCATAACCTTTTCTGTCAAAATGGATTGTCATCATTCCTTTATCCGACTTTCCTTGATCTCCCTTCGACATCCCTCGACATCCTGAGTTTCTCGTCAATCTAATCGATCTCGGCGAATATTCTTCCGCAGCTCGGACTCACCCATCTCATGTTTCTGCCGACTTCCAGCAGCGTAGCATCCCAGAAGGAATTGCTCATTGCTCGTACGTATTTTTGTCGTTACCGTTGGAAAAAAACAAATTAGATACAAAGTAATATTATTTGTATTCGCTTAATACTTCTGATACACGAAATACAAAATAAATAAATAAATAAATAAATAAATAAAATTGAACTCGGGTTGCAAAAAATGCATCCTATAATAATATCGGATAAAATATATGTAAAACACATTATTGAATAATTATAAATATGATTATGACTGTTATTAATAATTATGATTATGAATGTTATATGAAAACATAGTGATTATAAAAGAGCAAAATTTATACGTATATGTGTACATGACACTACATTGCATAGAGGCAGACCAATAAGTGAAAACTTAAGTTCTGTAAACAATAATAATCTCATACTAATCATAAAAATCTCACAAATTGCTAGGCTTGGAAATCAGTATGACATGCTAAATTTTATTGGCCTATTGTTCAAAGCGTTTAAGACACAGATACAAGTAGAAATAGTAAAGAGTAGCCTCTACTAAGTCGATGTAGTCCATTGGTTCATTAGGTTTTCCTTTCCTTTATATTTATATATATTTAATGTTGTTTTTTACAGAAAACGTTTTATCTGTATTATGGATTATGTATATTGAAATTTGATATGTCTTTTTGACTTGATTTGTGATTTGTGATTTGACTTTGATTTGTCTTTTTAGTTTCACTGCTTTTGAGTTCTGTGTAAACGAGTTACTCAGTCAACAAAATCAACATAATAATAATAATTGTGAATGTTTCAGGTGACATACTCGAAATAGGAGCACAGTGGAGTATAGCTTCGGAGGATATACCTTCCTTCGAGCGTTACATGGCGCAGTTGAAGTGTTACTATTTTGACTACAAGTCTGGCCTACCGGAGTCAGCCTACAAGTACCAACTGTTGGGCCTCAATTTGCTGTTCCTGCTCTCGCAAAATAGAGTAGCAGAGTTCCACACGGAGCTGGAGCTTCTCCCATCTGATCAGATACAGTCTAATGTCTACATTCGACATCCTTTGAGTCTGGAGCAATGCCTGATGGAGGGATCATACAACAAAATATTTCTGGCCAAGGGAAACGTGCCTGCGGCGTCGTACAACTTTTTCATAGATATTCTGTTGAACACCGTGAGAGACGAAATCGGCGCTTGCATGGAGAGCGCCTACGACAAAGTTTCGATAAAGGACGCCTCCCGCATGCTCAATCTCAGTTCCGAGAAGGACACCATGGCCTTTGCTACGAAGAAAAATTGGACTCTCACCAAAGACGGGAATTTCTACTTCACCGCGCCGAACGAGAAAAAAGCCGAAGATCCTATACCGAGCGGCGATCTGGCAACTCTCGCGATAGACTACGCCAGAGAACTCGAAATGATCGTCTAACGATTTAGTTTTCTTCCTTTTTCTTTTTTAATAAAATTTAGCCTCCTCACTCGCCGTTTACACAATGTATTTTTATCTAATTTAAGATCGAATAAACCAAGCGTCGGATTGACATAAGATCTTGAAATCGTAAAAGTCCGGAGCAGCGGCGGCAGCGAATTAAGATAATTTCTCGGTAACGTAGATTCGAGATAAGTTCGAGATAATGTCACCGTGCGATCGAGAGCCGGTGGGGGAGGGGGAACTCGTTCGAAAGTGTCCTAAATCCCGAAAGATACGATTGCCACTTACAATCTCATAGTCTTATCAGAAACGCACATCGATACGAAGGAGCTTTCGTAGAAGCGGCCGAAAAGAATAAAATTTCGGCAGCTCCGACGGCATACACGAATATAAACGCTGACAGGTTATCGAGGAGGCGGCCGGGAGGGGGAGGGTTGCGGAGTAGAGAAGGGGCAATGAAGATCAGGCTTGAGTGGGATCCCGGTCTGCGGGGTGGCCGTCCTCGCGAATAGCCGTCGAGCAGCACGTCAACGGTGGGGCCGTCAAAATCGAACATGGCGTCCGTTAGGTTATCGCCGTGAGTTCTGCTCGCTACAAAAATTGTCGTCTGTTGATGCGGTATATTCGGATTTTATGCGGCCCGACGCGGAGCTCCGCGTCCCGGGGGAGGGGTCCCCGCCGCTCTGAATATCGCGATAAAAACGTTGATGCGCGAGATTAAAGGGGCCAAAAACGGGGTGAGAAGATTCGCGTAAACAGTGGCTTGTGGGTATACACACCCTGACGCGAGGGCCCCGACGTGTTTTCGCGGTGATTTCTCGCCACCTCCGGCCGATTTTAATCGGACAAACGTCCTTCGACGAGCCCCGGACGAGCCGATTTTGCAGCGCGCGGGGACACCTGCGATAACAATCCTCGACGCAATGCCGGCTACGGGGAAAGTGATCGCGACAACGGGGTAGCGCGAAGGTGTAACAATTTCACCCCACTTATTTTTCTCGTACGTACCGATGCATACATGTACACACAGGGCCCTTTAAATTTTGTGCAATCGCAAGTGTAATAAAAAATTTCGTTTTTTTTTTTTTTTTATTAAAAAAGAGAGAAGTGTACGTCGCGCGAGGTGAACGTCCCACGAATACTCGCTGGAAGGTAACACGATTTACAGCGAGAGATACGCTAGTTATGCTTTGCTCGGGATAAATTTTTTACCATTGTTATTTTATTTTATTTTATTTTATTTTTTTTTCATTGTGTTCCGAAATAATCGTTAGATAAATTTTTGGAACTATGGAAGCCAAGAGAAGAGGCATTAATGCGGGGTCATGTCTCTCGAGATGTTGACCCTAGAGTTACTTCGTTAGAGTGATTTTGTATTTAAAAAAAATTAATTTCTTCGACTTTGGGAAACAAGTGAGTGGACGAAAAAAAAAAGTATAAACATAGCTATTTATATGAAGATCGAGTGGAGGGATCGGCGAGAAACGAGAAGCGGGTAGGGACACAAGTTTTTTTGTACGAGATCGAAAAGCAAAGGTGAGTGTCTAGCCTTATGCCGCCTGCCGGGCTATCGGCTAGAGGCTTGTCTACCTTGATGGACCACGGACAACCGGATGCTCGTCATCGGAGCGAGCGGTTCCTACTTTATCCGGAGAATGGCTCGTCACACCCCCAAACTCCAAGTACAGCAGCTTCTTCGCCAAGGTATCAGAATTCATCCAGAGGAAACAGCTACTCCGCCAGGTGATTGCTTTCTTCGCTATATTTTTTTTTTTCAAAATTTCTGTTTGTTTTAATTTAATAATTAAAACAAAAAGGAATGCATTTTGTTTGCTACAATTTTATTGATTATTAACCACTAATAAATTTTGTGAATTATTTTATGAATTATTTTACGAATTAAAACAAAAAGGAATGCATTTTGTTTGCTACAATTTTATTGATTATTAATCACTAATAAATTTTGTGAATTATTTTATGAATTATTTTACGAATTATTTTATGAATTATTCTATGAATTATTTTATCGATTAATAGTCAATCAATATATTTTGTGAAATACCTAATGAAACTATTCTCTCGATTGTTTTTTAGCTACGGATATATGTACGCGCGTACTTCGAGTAACAACATGTCGGACAGCAGCGTGTCGGACACGCACAGCGGAGACACGGCCAGGACTGTGTCCCAGCAGACGAGTCCTTCTCACGCGACGTCGTCCTCCCACTCCCGGCAGAACACCAGTTCGACGATTTTTACCGCTCTTTTCGACTACATCGCCCAGGGAGAGGATGAACTCGAGCTGAAGAGAGGAGAAACTGTGGAGGTAGAGTTATCCATTCGGATCGCAAAACCAATTTTTTTAATGCAAAAAAAATGTCGAAAATCCCGGCTCTGTTAAACTTACCGTTATTGTGCAGGTTTTATCCAAAGATATGAAGATCTCGGGCGACGAGGGTTGGTGGACGGGAAAGATACACGGCAAAGTTGGTATATTTCCTGCAAACTTCGTCGCAGAGTCCGAAAGCATCGACAGGGTATCGTCGGTCATAGACAAGGTTCAGCCTATCGAGATAGATTTTCAAGAGTTGCAGTTAGAAGAAGTAATAGGCGTAGGTGGTTTCGGCAAAGTTTACAGGTACGTGTTTTATTCCAATTTATTTTCGGAGTGAACTTCCGTATATCTCGATAGGAACGATAAAACTCCCGATAGCTATTTCCAATGCGACATATTAGTAATTATTCGTTTAAATTTTACTCGCATCGCTTTGATCGTTATGTTAATTGCATTAATTAATTATTTCGTACAGAGGATTCTGGCAGAAGCACGAAGTTGCGGTGAAAGCCGCGCGTCAGGACCCGGACGAGGAGCCGAGCGTAATATTAGAAAATGTGCAACAGGAGGCGAAGCTCTTTTGGCTACTGAAGCACGAAAATATCGTTCAGCTCGAAGGTGTTTGCCTGAAAATGCCGAACATGTGTCTGGTCATGGAGTACGCCCGGGGCGGAAGTCTGAACAGGGTTCTCAGCGGCCGAAAAATTCGACCAGACGTACTGGTCGATTGGGCGATACAGATAGCGCGAGGGATGGACTATCTTCACAATAAAGCTCCGATCAGTCTCATACACAGGGACCTGAAGAGCTCGAACGGTATGTTCGAACTCGAATTCCGTTCACAATTGTAAGAAATCTCGATTTCCATAATGACAATTAATCGTGCAAATGTTTTTCAGTGTTACTCAGCGAACCGATAGAGAACGATGATCTTCAGTACAAGACCCTGAAGATCACGGACTTCGGTTTGGCCAGGGAAGTGTATAAAACCACTCGTATGTCGGCTGCCGGAACTTACGCGTGGATGGCACCGGAAGTCATAAAGAAAAGTACTTTTAGCAAGGCCAGCGACGTCTGGAGGTAAGTTTTCGCGTTTTCTTATCTCCTTATCGATTCTTCTTTATCGATTTATCTACAAAATCCACAAAAAAAAAAAAAAAATTCCTGCTAACGCAGCTACGGCGTGCTCCTCTGGGAGCTCTTGACCGGTGAGACGCCTTACAAAGGCATCGATGCTCTGGCAGTCGCTTACGGTGTTGCCGTGAACAAGCTCACTCTGCCGATTCCCACGACGTGTCCGCAGCCCTGGAGATATCTAATGGAAGGTAAGAAAATTGATCGACGTAAAAAAATAACGTGCCACTCAACCGTTACACTACCAGACATTAACTATCGTTTATTCAACCTTCGCACAGCTTGCTGGTCGTCAGACAGCCACGGACGGCCTGGTTTCGCCGAAATCCTCGTGGCTCTCGACGAGGTGAGAAGCGCGTTCGCGGCCACGCCACACGAATCGTTTCACACTATGCAGGACGACTGGAGGCTCGAGATCGAACAAGTTCTTCATGGATTGCGCATGAAGGAAAAGGTTATTTAAAAAAAAACATTCCAAAATTTACTAAATCACTGTTTTACCAGAGATTTACCCTGACGATTACATAGAATTAAATTCGATCCAGTAATGTACAATTTTTCTGATAAATGCTTTGCAAAGGCATGCCGATCGCTCGAGGAGGTAAGCCGCGCTTGAAAACAATCGTACTTCCATTCTATTTATAGAATTGATTGGAAAAAAAGAAAGATAATTGATCGACTCCTCTTTAACGGTTAATCCATCGTTTTACCGCAGGAACTGCGCTGTAGAGAAGAGGAATTGACAAAGGCACAAGTACAACAGAGACAAAACGAGGAGTTGCTGAGGCAGAGAGAGCAGGAATTAGCAGCGCGCGAGATCGATCTGCTGGAGCGAGAGCTCACTGTGATGATAATACAACAGCAGAATACGCCTACGCCCAATAAGAGACGGGGAAAGTTCAAGAAGTCGAGGTTGAAACTTAACAAGAAAGAGCCTGGAAGTAACATAAGCGCTCCGTCGGGTGAGTGCTCGACGATTTTTTTTTCGTCAATTAAATAAAAGTATACTCGATCGAGGGAGGGCACATCGATAATCGATTGGTGGCATTTGTATTCTTCCAAAGATTTTCGGCACACGATAACGGTCCAGCACACAGCACTGGATCGAGGGAAGACGCGAAATCCATCGAGGCCGAACAGCCCACCGGGCTCACCGAGCATACCCCGTCTCCGTGCGATTGCCTGTAAGCCAGCAGCTTCGTATCTATTCCTTAGTCGTTCGTTCTATAAAGATCAAAACATAAACAAAGTAACAAAAAAGAACCTATTAAAAATTAGCCGTTTACGCAGTCGAAAGTGTGCTCATAGTTATTACCGATCCGTCGCAGGATCATCTTGAGACACTGTGACTATGAAAGTTTGTGCTTTAGTAGTAGAATCGTTTGACGAATTATCGTTTTTTTTGTTCGTTTCGTATATGAAGCATCTTTTTTCAATAGATAATTATTATATCTAAAATAACGGCATGGTGTGTGAAAAACCAAGTAATCTCGTTGTCGACGCCTACTATTTATCTGAGCTCCCCAACGAGCAGTGTCGCTTTACCATTTGATTTTTTTGATTATTATTTTTCTTTTTTTTTTCTTTTAATCTTCGTTACTACCGACTGTCGAGTTTTTTCCAAGTACGATTTTTCAACTACTTACGCTGGCGCCTCGCGAATTTATTCAGTCTTCATTACGCAGCCTCTTGATTTTACAGATAAAAAAAAAAGAAAGTAGAAAATGTTGAAGTAGAAAGATCGCGAGGCGGTATCGTAGAGTAGTTGAGTAGCTAGAACGAAGTAGCGAGTAGAAGTTTTGTTTTTTTGTTTCTTTCCCGTCTAGTACCGGCAGACGGAGTAAAGGGTAAGACGTGGGGTCCGTCAACGCTGCACCAGCGCGAGCGCGGGGCGATAATCACGCAGCCGCCGAATCCCGCATCGCCCGGTGGTAAGCGCTGGTCGCGCTCGGCACCGGATCTCGAAAAGACCCCGCTGCGTACCGCACTGCTGGCGAGCGCGCAACGCTCCCCTCTTCTACAGGAAATAGGTAACCCAACATCCAGAAAGTTGTACTCCTCGGCGAATAATCTGATCGACGATCAGGCAGCTCGTAGCGCGGATTACGAGTTACTACGAATACCGAGCGTCGATTCCGAGTGCCGAGAGGATGGCAACGATAACGAGCCCGTTACGTCCCGCGTCACGAACCTCAGAGACACGAGTTTCAACGAGACATACGAGTCTTACGATTTCAAAGATGCGGGACGTCGTGCCAAGCCGAGTCTGAGAACGCACTTCTCCGAGGAACTGTCTTTAGTATCGCACGGATATTCGAAATCCAACGTTCCACCTACATCCGGAGAATTGTCCTCGAAATCCTCGCCGATGATCAAGTCACAGAAGCAGCCGATATTGCCGGAATCTACGAACGATTATCCGTCCTCGTCCTCCTCAAATTTTGTACATAGCGTTGCCTCGAGCCTCGTCGGTACGGCGAAACGCGTTAGAAACAAAAAACGCGAACGTAGCAAGTCGAAGGAATCGTCGAAGCGCCGGGATAGTTCCGAGAGCCGATTGAACGCGCTCGCAGATTTTTTTCGTTCACCCTCGGGTTCGCGAAAGGGTTCGTTAAATTCGGCGCGAAGCTCCGAGCGCAAGAACAGCGTGACTATAAAGATAAACGACGCGGACGGCTTGGAGTCGAGTCCCGAAAATTCTATAATAAAACCGTCGCGTCACAAGTCCCGTAGCTCGAAGAGTCCTCTGAGGGTTTTGGAAAAAATACGCGCATGGGGCAGTCGGGACGCTCTCGATTGCAAAAGTACACCGGCGAAAGTCGAGTACAGCGTCCTCGAGGACTCCGTAACAGTTCCGAAATTGGAATACTCGAGCAACGAACCGAGAGATTACACACCGAGATTTTTAGCCGCGAATTCGCGAGAGGGCATAGACTTCGAGAATATCGAGTGCGACTTGTGCAATCTCGATTCCGAGCATTCTAACGACAGTTCAAAGTCAAAGAACTCGATGAGGTTTCTCGAAGAATTCGAGCAGATAGGACCGAGATCCTCCCTCGACAGTACGAGGAGTAAATCTAGCGCAGCCTCAAAACAGAGCGGACGTTATTCCGATCAGGAGTTCGATATTAACGAGTCTTTGGATCAAAAATCAAAGAGTAACGAGTATCTCGGCGACGAGACTGAGAAGGATAATAATTCCGATGCCATCGAGAGCTTCAACGAGCGTCTCACCGAGTCGCTGAGAATGGTTAGTCTTTCTAGGAGAAGCTCCGAGGGCGCGAGCTCGGCGAGCTCCGTATCCTCGAATATTCTTGCGACTGAGAAATTTTTCAGAAAGAGTGATTAGCTAGAGAGTTATATGATTAATATTTTATAGTATATATTATATATATATATATAAAAAAAAGTGTAGGATACTTGGCGACATGGTACTGGCGTTTAGGCTGTCCTCCAATGTGGTCCAAGCGTAGTTGTCAAACAACACTGAGACGATAAGCATTTTTTTTAAATATTTTTTTCTTCTCACAAATTTCGATACTTATTCGCAATAAAAAAAAAATTTGTCGATTGTTCCTACCGGAACGATTAACGAGCGAACGTTCTCTTGATCGCAGGCCTTTCCGAGGAGAACATCCACTCCACTCGTAAGTTTCGCCTATCTCTATCACTCTTTCACTGTCACCCACGCCCCCCCCCCCCTCTCGTAGATATCTTTATTTGTACATCTGACTTTATTCATCTCTCTATTATTTTGTTTGTACTATCCTCACGTGTTCTTGTCTCGCACTCTGTACCTTCGACAGTAGTTTCGTAAGCCTCTGTACGAGACTTTTTTTTTTATTACTCCTGCTCGCTTGTCAGAAATTGTTTTACGAATTTGATACATTTTTTTAATTGTCATATAGAAAAACAAGTCACATTAGTCATGTCGAGATAATTTAGCAACTGTTTTACATAATGCATGCAAAAAAAAATCCGCTACCATCTGGTTCTTCCGTAAAGTCGTTGATACACGTCGATCATTGTTTTATTCGCCGGAGTCGATCACGAGATATTTCCCGAGAAGGGAAGTTGCACTCCATGCCATTCCCCCCTCCACTGTTGATATTTGATCGTTCGACAATATTATTTATGCCAATCGCCTTCTTGTCCACCTACATTTTTTTTAATCATTATTATCAAACGACATTGAAAATTAGTTATGCAACGTTTAAAGAGAAAAAAGAAAAATTGCAAAAAAAAAAAAAAATGAAAAGAAAACGATCCATTGGTGAACGTAGAAGCGTTGTAGCACGTGATGCAATCCACACCTTGTCGATATCGCAAGCAATTAAAATTTGGTGAGGGACCAGTTTTTAAATCTAAGTTTATTTTAAGAGTCAAGCCCTGGCTGGTGGAGGGCCTGTTCAGGCTGAAGATGAAGCGGTGTGTGTCGAGAGACAAAAAATTGACGATTAACAAAGAAAAATAGCGACGACGACGACGAACAGAAAAAAAATAACAAAACAAACAACAACATTTAAAACAAAACAATGAAAAGAACTAAAAGTGTGGTGTTGCGGTGGTAAAGGCTAAAAAAAAGGAATCGCAAGGACACGTATCTGTGATTTTTCTTCAATCCCCCTCTTCAGCTACCGTATCAAGCTCGATCCAATGCCGTAATTTTTTTATCAATTATTATTATTATTATTATTATTATTATTATTACTATTATAATAACATACTGTTCAATCTCACGTTCAGCCCTGAAAAGCAAGCAAAGTAGCCGATATGCAGAGAAACGCGCAATCTTTCTGGTGTTGGTTCTATCTCGTTTAATTACTTGGAAGTACCGTTAACAGTCTAACAAGCTGAGCTAACAGTTTCACTACTATTATGTTCCGAGACGATTAATCTAGTTCATCGAATCGTTCCGGTATACTGTGGTAGTTGTTATTATTATTATTTTTTAAACTATTACCTCGGATCGAACGATATCCAAGCCCAACGTAAAATTACTTTGCAATCGAAAAATGAGCGAAAAAAATTGAATTATTGTTCAGATACGACAGAAAAAAAGATTCTAAAATAAATTACAGAAGCCAAATTAAATGAGAAAAGATGGAGAGAGAGAGAGAGAGAGAGAAAGATAAAAAGAAAGGAAGAATTATGCGCACACTACAAGTTCATAGACGAAGTCAACACGCACACACACACCTGTATTTAGACATAGAACTTTTTTCAATAAAAGCTTTTCAGTTGTACACGTTGAATTTTGTTTTTCTAGTTTTTGCCGATTTATATATCAAATTTTACGCTCGGCCCGGAAGTTTTTTATTCTCCTTTTGGACTTAAGAGTGATTTATCGAGCTCGTGAGCTTTTTTTGTCATCGATCTCGAAACGCGCTTGCGACTTGCAAAGCAAAAAAAGCTTCCTCTGTCAGGAAGAAATAATAATTGGATGAAATAAAAAATAAAATAAAGACGTAATATTCTTGAGTGGTGGGAATCGAAGGATCTTACGAAAATCCAAACGCTTCAACTGACCACGTAACAGTCCTTAATCGTAAAAAAAAAATTGATCACCCGCAATGTGACTGGTAACGCATATCTATTTTTTTTCTTAAATTTAATACGCGCGATTTAAGTCGCGTCTATAATTTTACGGTCGAAAGCCGAGCGTAAAAGAACATATACCTTGCATGCATCCCGTAGCGATCCGAACTGTTTAACTCCGTATGGCTATGGTCCTTCTTCGCTCACCTTGGAAATCCTCACTTCGAACTTGCAAAACTTCGGAGGAAGTTTCCTCGATCGTCCGTCACGCTGCGAAACCAGAGCGAAAAAAAAAGAAATTAATCAATCGATCGATTACTTTGTGTCCCCGAGAGAAAAACAAAAACCGTTTCTTCTTGGATCAAGATAATTTGCCTCTCAGTATAACAAGTACTCTAATATTATTTTTTTCTATCAAGTATTCTTTTCTTTCTGTTAGTTGAATAATCTATCGTAGAATGCACATATATCTCTTCCAGTGCATGCCCAGAGACCGTTGAAGATTTATTTATCGGACGAGAGCTTGTTGTATCCCCTGACCAGTTTATCGTCAGCCTCGAATCTCTTCGGTAATATTATCTTCTAAACGTAGTCACGGATAGATTTGAATTTTTTCGTATTCTGCAAGAGCATCGTAGAGTGAAGGGTAATCGAAACAGAAATAATTTTTTAAATGCAAAACGCATGCTTTATTGCATTGGCTGATGAAATTAATATACGCTTAAAAAAACGTCTGTAAACTGACTAACGGAGCTAATGGGTTCGAGTATACCGGAAGGTAAGAAGAATAAATAATGGACCTGATCGGGGTCGAGTCCGAGCTTCTATATGCGAATGTTCTAACGAAAGAAAATCTATCGCGTACTTAAAAATGCTGCTTATACCGCGATGTCTACCGTTAAAAAAAATATAGAAAAAAAAACCGTGATGAAAAAATGCTCTAAGATAATACGCATCTCGCTTTTGCCCTTGCAAAAACAAAATTATTTCCTTTGTAGATTACACAGCTCTGCCGACGGAAATATCGTCGGATTGGATGACGACCGATTATCCGGTAAAGCCAGGACTGACCGGTCCGTACATAATGCCGATGCCGGTACCGATGCCAACGCTTTACAACGGGGAAGCTAAGAAACCAAAGTTAGGCATAATCGAGCTGGTGCTGTACAACATTGCCTCGATGCTCGCCGGTGTGGCCACCGGTTACGACGTGAGGATGTCGAACGTATCACCTATCCATCCGAGACTACAGCCGAGATCTGCGGAGGGAGACGACGAGCCACCTAGATGGTGGTTTCAGGCTGATACTGGATCCAACAGGAATTCCGGATATCTTGGACCGGAGTATGAATTCAGTTCGAGCAGCGGGTATCCTCACAATACTTATCACGGCCCGGCGAGACATTACAGGTACACAATAACAACTTTGCTCCATTTTATATAAAAAAACAACGAAAGAAATTATTTCATGATTATACATTTATTATCAATTTAATGTTAAATCATTTTTATTTTTTCCACTAGAAAACTAATTTTTCGACCGGAAGTGACGTCATACCGGGAATATAGCACTTCTGGTTTGAAAATTTCATTTTTCGACCGGAAGTGCGGCTTTTCCGGTAAGATGTCACGTCCGGTCGAAAAATGATGTTTTCAAACCTGAAGTCACGCTTTTCCGGTATGATGTTACTTCCGGTCAAAAAATGAGATTTTCATCACTCGGTGCGGAAATGGCCAGTTTTCCGCTTCGCGTGCGTAAAACCGCCATTTTCGTGATGAAACTTGTGATGAAAAATTTCGTACATTCGTACGAAATCGTGGAGTAATGGAGTAATGTACTATTTTCAACCGGAAATTACGGCTTTCCGGTCGAAAAATGAGATTTTTAAACCTAAAGTCATGTTTTTCCGGAATGACGCCACATCCGATCGAAAAATTATATTTTCAACCCGGAAGTGACGTGTTTCCGGTCGAACGATAAGACTTTCAAACCTCAAGTCACGTATTTCCAGTACGACGTCACTTCCGGTCGAAAAATAAGATTTTCAAACCTGAAGTACCGTACTTTCGTTAAATCTCCGGCAATCTAAATCTCCGTCTTCTAAATTTCATACGCCATAGAGCGGGCGCGAAGCGCCCGAGCCACGACAAGCTGCTAATTACTTATATTTGTATCAGGCCGTTCCTGAGCAACATGGGAGGCATACCGCCCGGTCTACCGTCAAACGTTATGCCGGACAAGCCACTGAGATTTACGGATTCACCGCAGCACTACGTCAGCAACACGGGCTCGAACGTACCAACGCCGAGTCCGCGGCGGAAGAGTTCGAGTACGAGTAACGAGGACGCATATTCGCCGGAAACCGGTAGAATCGACAGGATCGAGAGAGTACCGACGATCTACATGGGCAACGTCGCTCCGTATCCGGACTACGGCCCTCCGGTTTACGCGATCGCACCTCCCGATTACTACAGGCCACCGGAATCGGGCTACTTCGTTACCGCCGACTACCAGTGAGTAAAAGTCAACATAATAAATATTACGATTTAATAGAAAAAAAAAATAAACACAATATTTTTCAAAAAAAAATTCAGCGACCGAATGCTCGAGTGTCCGGATTTTCCTCACGCCTACGACAATCCGAGCAGCGTCAATAGTCCGGCTAGACCGACCCCTCGACTTCCGGCGTACACGCATCATCGAACGTCGTCGAACGTCTCGAACACGAGTACATCCAGTCAGAGCAACGTCAATCCTACCTTCAGACTGGAGGACGAATCGGATTACGCTCTCTACTCGCCCAATCATTACTATCAACGATCACCGAACGTCGTCACGAGCATCGGAAACTACGGGACGAGTATAGCGAATCACGAGTACGGCTCGCAGTACCTAAGCCGGCAAAATTCGCACGAATCCAATCCTAACTCGAGCTCGGGCGAGCGGCCCAGCAATCTCGAGGTCGTGACGAGGCTGCGATCGAGCCTCAAGAGATCGAATTACTCGTACAATTCGCCCAACAAGACGACGAGCACGAGTAAAAACAATTCGGGCTCGGGAACCCCGACGAATCCAACCCCGCCGGACTCGCTAACCTCCGAGGACTCGAGTTACGTCTCGGCGAAGGACAGTCAGATTTCTATGGGTCGGGTAAGGTTTTCACCTGTAACATTCGACAGGGATAACATATCGAGAGACCACCGCGAGGCTCTCTTGGATATCCCCGTACACGGACAGAGTCAGGATATAACTGTGCCTATACAAGCGAATCGACGCGTCAGCAGAAATCGCAAACCCAGCATTTCCGAACTGGAACGAGATTTCTTGTCATAGCACTGGCTCATTTAAGGGGACGCTGATTACTCACTTTGACAACGTGAGTAAACAGAATCTTGTTCACGGTAAAGGTTACGAAAAAAAAAAAAATCTATTTAAAAGAACAAAAATAAACGACAACACCATCATTCGGTGAAGTATCGCCTACGCGATTTTCTCCAAGCACTGCCTCTCGTACGAGAACGAAACATTTTTCTCGATATCTAAGTGTATGATGAATGAGTGCAGATCTTTTTCTTTTTTGTTTTTCTTCTCTTCGTCGAGTGCAAATTAGCTCACATTCCTCGCGTCGAGAAACGATCGAGAAACCTACTCGAGACACTTACCTACATTCCTTGGGCCTTAACTGGGCTGGACGAGAGTTTTCACACAGAATTTAACTTCGCATTTTGTTCTTCGTCAAAACACGTAACGACATTCCTGAAGATTCCAGACTCGTTGTATAAAATGTGCGTATCGGTGACAGTCTTTTTTTTACTAAGTCTCTTTGAAAAATTATCGATCGCATGTTTGAATAAACGATGAAGAGATCGTTTTTTTCTATATCGAACCATATTTGTGTGTGGACGATGAGCGAGGTGAATTAGCTTAGACGGAATTTTTTGTAGCACTTGTATGAGAATGAACAAAAGAAAATAACGCGGAAAGTGTACAGTAGATGTTTACTCGGGCGGTTGACGAATGCAAAGAAATAACGAAGCAACGAGAAACCCATCGATGAAGGGTTCTCGCTGCACAGTCTAGTACGCCTTCGAACATGTTTGCATGCTTGTTTTGTGGCGTTACGCGTTCGGCGCATGTGCGCTCGCGAATTATTCCACTGTGGGAAAATAAGCACGCAAAAGAAAATCGTTTAGAGTTCGCGAATTGGGAAAGCGATTGTGTAACTATTTAGAGGAAGTACCATTGATTCGAACGACTTACTCGAATTTAGGAAGTTTATACCCAATCGATGTTGTACATATATCAGAGGCACTCGAGCGACACTCTACGTAATTTACCATTTAGAACGTAACTGAGCAGCAATCCTTTAACATTCCCGACCGCCCCCCCCCCCCCCCCCAAAACTAGATTTTTAAGAGAATATGTACCTTACGAAGGACGGATATCCCGAGAGAAAATATTATTGAATCGCTTTAGAACCGAGTGATTTCTTTTTTTTTATTACTTTTTTAAATGCTAGTGGCAAATCAAAATCCATCGAGCAATCGCGATTACATATTATTATTATTATTATTATTCAATTTTCTTGTTCAACTCTTTGACTCTTACTACGACAGATCCTCGACCCTCTCACAATTCTCTAAACGACGATCATCAGTATTTTAGGATACACACAACCGGAATGTAAATAGGATATATTTAAATGAGAGTAATTATTGCGATATCCCCCTCCCCCCAGTCTGCGGAGAATCGTTTTTCTTTGAGCTCAAGAAAAACTCGATCGTGTTTCACAAACGTAATTTTTTCGAGAGCAGAATTTGACTGATTCGCGACTCGATCGTGAGTTCCAATTAGTTTTCTGCACGGGATCCTGTATGCTTGCGAATTACTCCGGACAGTAAAAAAAAATTTTAAACGGCGATTTGTAGAAACGGATTTGTAGCACAATTATATTATTCCTTTTTCTACGATCGAGCGGATCGAAAGTTAGAGAATTTTTTTTTTCATTCGACAAATTAGGCATCGTATTCAGCAGGTTTGCCCGTCTGTGCTGTACAAAGATATTCCGCGGTGCTAGTTATCACGTACTTAAAATAAATCTTAAGTATGACGAGGAAAAAGGTGAAAGGGCGATAAAAAAAACAAACAAAAAGAGAAATAAGAAAATCATTCGAAATGCTTCCACGAAATAATCGCGTATTGTTGAGATAAAAAAAGATGTGAACAAAAAAAAGATCACGTTTATTAAAATACTAATCATCACTAATCGGTGATAGTATTAACGATTTAATTTAAACGATGAAAATAAAAGAACGGCAGAAACAAAAAAACTTACATAATAATCTAATACTCGGCAGCTAAAGACGTAAGATTGTGTAATGGCGCGAAACTCGCCAAAAGTGCTAGTCTAAGCTATATTTATTTTTTTATACCATTACAGTGTTTGTCTAGATTAATTTAACGAGTCGACAACTATCCCATTTCCCCACCTGCGTCGCTTGATTTGAATGTGAAAAAGCAATCTTTCAACAACAACATTTTTTAATAATAAAAATAAATAAACGACGCGACATACTTTAAATCCTTGTGATTGTTATCCACGACTCGCGTGCCCGGTATCACTGCAGTCAAAACTTTAACGTGCAAAAAAAAATCTTTTTTGATCGTTCAGTGTTAATATTCGTAGAGACACCATTCAACACCCTGACACCACTCTGTTTCTAGTTCAGGTATTGCTGTATCGGTAAAAGCCTTCAATAACAATGTACGCTACAAGTCATCACCACGAAAAAAAAGAAACACATTGCATCGTTGCCGTATCCTATATTAGAGATCCAGACAATTATACCGAAGACGCGTTTAAAGTACAGAATATTTCGTACCCGACCAAGCAGATTATAATTACGAGTAAAATAAAGAAACGAAGAAAAAAAAAAGTTTCTCGTTAGCGTGTACAATATTAGTGCCCTGATTAGCTAAGTGAAGAAAAAGGTGCATGGAAAACTAAAAAAAAGAAATGTTCTGTCGGGCGTATATTCTTTTTTCGTAGAACTTGTATTATCGAACGGGAATGTAATTCAGCGTCAGTATTTTTTGTAAAAAATAAATGTAAGCTGTAGAACGAAAAAGAAAAAAAATTACCATAGACTCGCTGCAATTATTGCTCTGTGCGCGTGTTCACAGACAACGATTTGGTTATTTTTTTTTTGTTTCATCGTCATTAAATTCGTAAAGACTCACTAGGCGTAAGAGTAATAAATTGTTAAGCTGCTGAGTGCAATGTGTTCCGTGTATTTAAGCCGAGATAAGAGTAACGAAAGCTTTGGCTACGCGCGTGCAAAGCTATATCGAGAGATGCGGAGGGCTTTTTGAAATTTGGCGTTTAGAGATAAATTTTTAGATTCGAAGAGGAGCGCTGAGCCATCGGCCAACGTTGTCTGTGAAGACATTAGACACGAGTTTTCTCTGTTATTGAACTCGAGACGATGAGATTAAATCAAAGGCAAACAAACGAGCGTGGCATTACGTTTTTTTTAAATTACTTTTGCGAGGAAAAAAATGTCGACGAAAGCGAAAGTTTTTAATATAAATTGTTAATTAGTCAATGAATAATAATTAATGCGAGAATGCAATAACGACGGAATATTCCACTTCCCCCCCCCCCCCCCTTATCCACGTGTTTAATTTTAGTATTTGAATTTCTTAAAAACGACAGCTAATATTCGAGATCGGGTGTTCGCGGAAGTAAACGAAAGTCTTACTACGCTGTCTGACCTGCACTAAAAATTCATGTATTTTTTCAAGTATTGTACATTATACTATACATATTGATTATACAAATTATAAATAGCGATTGAATTATATATATATATAAATATATATATATATATATATTGAATATATGATTAATATTATTATTGTAATATTATGAAGTGTCGCGAGATGTAAGCGATGCGATTATTATTAATAAACAATTTCGAATAATGTGCGGAAACGATTTTTTACTTTGTGTGCGTTCCTTAATTCGTCCGTTTCTGTCGTTGGCTACATTCGAGATGAATTCCAAATACATTTGAGACGTATCACCCACGTTCTTTTACCCACTTTGCCCCTTTCCTTATTTCACACTGTTCTGTCATTGACTACTTACGAAATTCATTACACGGAAAAAAGTGTCTATAACGTTACTTTCAGTTTGAAAATCTCAGTTTTCAATCGAAGTGACGTATTTTGCTGTACGACGTCAATTCCGTTATAAAAATTAGATATCAAAACTGGAGGTGATGTTATAAATAATTAAACATTTTTTTCCTAAGCAACGTATCTGGAATGCAGCCGGTGACCGAAAGGTGTGAATTAAAGAACACAGGAAAGAGCGTAAGAGAACGTGAGTGATATTTGGAATTCATCTCGAATGTAGTCGGCAACACAAATGAATGAACTAAGGTTCACACGGTTTCTTTTTTTCATTGACGAAGAAGGTGACAGCAGAACCTTCAAATTTCGCGAGCTAAACCGCACCACCTAAAAAATTATCGTGAATAATAACGAGGCACTAGCCTAAATGGCATCAAAAAATTGCAGTTGCAAAGACTCCACAATAGTCGAGGGAATATTCGGTGAAATACACGCCGTCGATAATGGACCGAGTTCGGGAGATTTTCAATCATTATCGGCTGGCGACGGAGAAACGTCTTTCACCGTGATAAAATCTTTCACTCTGAGCAATTCCAATCGAATGGAAGTCGTCGTTATCACTTGGGGAGCGACTATAGTCTCTCTGAAGTGTCCCGACAAATACGGACGCACCGCGGATATAGTTCTTGGATTTGAAGATCTAAAAAGTGAGTAATGCCAACTTTTATCGACTAGAATTCTTGTTTATATATATTTTTTTCAGGCTACATGAATCCCCAATTGAATCAATTTTTCGGCTGCGTACTCGGCAGATGTGCGAATCGTGTAAAAAACGGTACTTTCTGTATCAAAGACAAGGACTATCAGTTGTCCCTGAACGAAAATTATAAGCATCACTTGCACGGCGGAGTGCGTATAGACAATCGAAACGACCCTGAAAATATCTGCATGACATCAAATTTCATCTTATACAATTATATTCGCTAAGTGAACTTCCCTCATTAAAGTTTGCCCGATGATGCAAAACACAGCCGTTATAACTTAATGAAATTTAGTCTCATGCAGATACCCTAACGTTCATAAATCAAATCCTTGACTCTGCGTGATAGAAAAAATATTCGTGTCGTTTCATTGAAAACAATTTTTTATTCGTTCAATCGCTCCAGCATAATGGATTCGGGCGTCAAATTTGGGAGGCTTGCGTGGACGGATGTACGGTAGTGATGAGCTACATGAGCGAGGACGACCAAGAGGGATATCCGGGCGCGGTTTTAGCTACCATCAGATTCAAACTGACTCCGGACAATAAACTCGAAATCGGCATGAGAGCTACCACGTCCAAGTCGACGATCGTGAACTTGTCGCACGGATCCCTGTTCAATCTCGCCGGTCACGTTAGTACCGCGACGAAGCTCTGAACAATCCGCACGACTATAGTCCACTGTATATTTTTCGAAAGGATGCCGGAGAATCGGAGCTGAGGAAGCACAGGGTATCCCTGAATTGCGACCGCTGGACTTTTACCGATCTCGCCGATCCTGTGCCGACCGGAGCGATTCGCGGCGTCGGGGGTACGGTCATGGATCTCCGGATACCAAGAATCTTGGGTGATGCTCTCCAGGCCGTAATTTATCTTTGCAATCAACCTATAAACGAACGAATGAGTTAATTTGCGTGAAGATAAATTTAATCCACAGGTACCACCGGGAGAAGGTTTCGATCACAATTTTTGTGTGATAAGATGCTTGCAGCCGGGAATCAGTTTTGTTGGACGAGCCCTGCACGCCGAAAGCGGAAGGTATTATTGCCCAAACATCAAACCCGTCAATTTGCGAGTTTAACTTGTTCTCAGAATTCTGAATTTACGGTTTAACTTAATCTCAGAATTTTTAATTTACAAGTTTAACTTGTATTCAGAATTCCGAATTACGAGTTTCACTTGTCCTCAGAATTCTGAATTTACGAGTTCCACTTGTTCTGAGTAATCAGAATTAACGAGTTTAACTTGACCCAGAATACAGAATTTACGAGTTTAACTTGTCCTCAGAATTCTTGAGGTGTACTCGGATCAGCCAGGCGTTCAGTTTTACACCGGCGGCCGCTTACCGTCAGAATCTCACCCGCTGGACTTCTCCGAGGATATTAATAAAAAAATGTCCGAGGTGAGACGAAAATTGTCAATAGAACTTTTCAGGCAATACATAAGTGAATGCACAGCTGCCGGAGGGAGAAGCTCTAAGCAACTTTGACAGTGATCGAAGCTTCGAAGAAATGAGCGCAGTCGGAGAGTTCGACGAATTTTCCGACGACACGAAGACGAAAGAATATCTGCGATATATACCGGGGAAGAGTGGAGCGAGATACGAGAAGTTCTGTGCTTTCAGCATGCAGCCGCAAAATTATCCCAACGCCGTTAACTTCGTGAGTCCAATAAGTTTATCGGTCCATCGAAGTAAATTTAATATTTTGCCCTTCATCCCACAGTCGCACTTTCCATGTCCTATTCTGCGCCCTGGCCAGGTTTACTACCACGATCTCATGTACAAATTTGGCGTACAGCTCGGAAATTATATGTAGAAAAAAATACAAAAACTCACTTCTACTTCAACTACGCACTGTCCGTAGGCCTTTTCCGTCTAGCCGCGAAGAATTTAGCTACGTCGCTTATTGTGGTCCGGAAAGTATCATTCACCACGAGAGTACGTTGAATCCATCCGGGAAGCGACTGTTTCTTGTTCGTGTAACGTTTGTCCAGCAAAACGACAGTCGAATAATCATTTATGTGTCTCACCGCTCTGCCGATGCACTGATTAACGGCCTTCATACACGAATTCTCGTAGTACGCGGTCCCAGCTCCAGGTCTCTGGAATTTATTTATTTATTTTCTTTTTAATTAATTTTTTTTTAATTATATTTATATATATTTAATTTATTTTTTATTTTCTTTGACGGATTTCTCCTTTTACGATCAGTATACAATAAATCCTAATTTTAGACCTCTGAATATTGAATTATAATGGAATTATAAAACACTTGAAATTATACTCCAAAACACTTGATCGAGAAAATCGAGATAAAACTTGTATTATACGATGACACCGAATTGTTAGGAGAAAAAGAAACTAGCAAAGTGTTACTGACCACATTCTCGTTCAGATATTTCATTTTTTCCTGAAGCTCCGGCGATTTTATGTTAGGATACGGCATTCCCACGACTACGACGCATCTTCCAAGATCGTCGGAGAAGTTCAAACCTTCGCTTAGTTTGCCCCCTGAATAATAAATTCAAACAAGTTTTATCGTCAATTCTTGTGAAATTTGTAAACCGCAGTTTGAGAAAAAAAACTTGCCCACTACGCTGAAGAGCAACGAGCCGTTCTGCGGGCTCTTCGGATTCTTCACATCCCGAGCATAGTTTTCCAGAATCAAATTGACCTGGGAAGCGAGCTTGGGTTCCCGATAGACTTGCTTCTTGCCGCGAATCTTTGCGATGACGCCGGCTTTGTCGAGATGCTTGTACAGTGTTTCTTCGCAGCCGTAGGAGGGTAGGAAAACTACGATTCCTCCTGGCACGATGTTGCAGAGGTTTTGCAACGTCCTACCCAATTCGTTCAGCTGAAAAGTACGAATTATAATCGTGGCACAGTTATGCATTACAGTAGATCCTCGATTGTTCGAACCCTCAATTATCGGTGACCCGTTCATCCGCGCTCTTGGTTATCCGAACGTCACCGTGAAATATTGTACATTGTTGCTCGCTGCGGCGAGAACCGCGACCGTGTTCGAGCGTATCGAAGCGCGGTTTTGCTTTTCCAGTGTCAATCCGCTCTCACACTGGCTTTCGCGAGCAATTTTAACCTACCCCGGCAGAGTCGGAGAACACGCATCAAAGCTTAGTTTTAATACCAAAACTATTTCTTAACTTTACTGCGGTTTCGGAACGGTCTAATTTCGGAATCCCCTTCTTTTTGGTCTTTAATGAAAAGACTCAATTACGTTCCAACTGTTTTCTGTTAGAGTGGCGGTGTACACCAAATAAATAAAATGTGAAATACTGGAACGAATACCGGCTTCCCAAGTGAAACGACAACTGAGTCACTTGTCTAACCGGTATAACAGAACAAATTACCTAATTAGCTGTCACACGTAGTCAAAAAATACAACAGAATACATCATAGACGATCACACACAAATAAAAGCCGTGTTAATAAGAATTCTATGAACAACCAAAAAGAAAGGGGGAAAAATTATAATGGAAAGAAACAGACGAAATAGACAACGTTCTGAAGAGGACCCGGCCAGGGTCGACACGTAATTGAGGCTCGTCAAATGGAGAGGGTTCCGAAATTAGACCGTTCCGAAGCCACAGCAAATCAAAGAATATAAATTTTCTCATCGGCTACAGCATTTGACAACTATATTAATACCAAATCGTTTGAATCACCTTGCATACGTAGTTCGCCCTGAAGTGGCTTCCAGATTTCGCTGCTCAAAGGCGCGTAGCTAGGGTTTGGTAATTAAAAATGAATGACTTTAATTCACCGAACCATTTGAAACGAGACTTCGATGTTTCAATGTCGTTAAAAATATGTTTTGAAGTTTAATATATGCTGTTATTTCATTTATATATGTATTGTTTATGTACGTGTTATAATGCCGAAAAAGTTTTCTTTCGGTTATCCGAATTTTTGATTATCCAAACTAGACCCGGTCTCGACGGGTTCGGATGATAGAGGTTCTGCTGTATTGCGATACAGATTGCGTTGATCGATAATTACAAGCTCAGGATTTTGACGATTTTGATAATTGAATTCCAGCGAAACGCCCGTAGGTCCTCGAGTTACGATTCTCGTCATAATATTTTCTTTCGGTATAACGTGATCGCACGAGAACGTTACTATTCTCTCGGGCTCGGCGCCGGCACTCACGAAGAGTTGATCCACGAATTCGGATATCGGTTCCATAGTTCCGCCCGCCAAGACGATCGACCGCGCATCTTTTACTGTCGAGACACAAATACTATTGTACCGGTTACATACTCGAGCGAGAAAAATAATTAGATTCAACTTACCGATGTCGTGAAAGTGAGCCGCAGGATTCATTAGCAAAAATTTTAGAGTTCCCTGACCAATCGTCACACCGGGTATGACGAAGATCCTTCCATCGGTGCTTCCGCTCTTGAGAGATTCCAAAAAACTTACAACGAACATCAGAGGATTGTTCGATGTTTCCTCCTCCAATTTCTCCTTTTCCTCGATTTCCTCGGGCTGGCTCTCCTCCTTGCCTTGAAGTACGTTCAGAAAAGCTGAGACACCGGTCTTCGCAACGCTGACCGGACGTACTTTTAAGTCGCCGCTGTATTTCTCTACGTAGCCTTGAAGTTTGTGTATCAATTTTGAATTCTTTACGAACTCCAATAGCTCGAACACATTTACGGTATCTATTTCGGCGAACGCCTCGAAATTCTCGATCTTGTAGACCTTGGGTTCCGCTTGCGACGGAGATTTGTCCGTCGCGTGCGATCTCGCTGTTCCACCGAGGACTTTAATGAGTTTCTTCAGGCAGAAACTCAGCTGGCTGAGGTAAAGAACGTTCTTGGCTGAGAAGAGAGACTCGAACCTGCAACAAATCAAAGTACTTTTAGGAATCGCAAGTCGAAAATAATGATTGGGTTTCTACGATTTGTGGCGAACCTTTTTTGATACTGCGTGAGTTGACTGTAACAGTGAAGAATATTTCTCCCGGTAACCGTAGAGCTGTGCATACGCTCGATGGCCTCGAGAAGATTGTGCGCTTCGTCGATAACCAGGATGTTACCTTTCAGATCTATTCCCGAGCTGATTCTCGTGTTTTTGTGCAAGATCGAGTTGTACGGCACGAGAACGACCTGGCCGTCTTGGAGAGATTTTCTCGACGCGTAATAGGGGCAAGTCTCGTGATCCGTTCCCATCTTGGCGACTTCCTCGACGTCTTGCACATTAGTGACGATTTCCGCTATCATCAACGACTGATTACCAGGCATGAAGGGGCAACTCGTTGCGGTCTTCGAACGCTTCAGATCCTTCTCCTTTTTCGAAGTACTCTTCTTTTTTCTCTGCAACTGTAGGCAACGCTCGTTTATCAGATTCACGTGCTTCAGCCGCTTCACATCTCTGTTAATGCAGTAGTTTTGCCTGGTGCATGAAATTAAAAAAGTAAGAAATATTAAATAATGAATATTGAAAGTATTAAACATTGAAAATATTGAATATAAAAAATATTGAATATTGAAAACATTGAATATAAAAAATATTGAATATTGAAAATGTTGAATATTGAAAACATTGAATATTGAAAATATTGCATAATGAATATTTAATATTGTACAAATGCTCTATAGGTATGAAAAAGTAAAAATACCTTGACGCAATAGGAACAAGTGAAACATCCTCAGAGTACGGGCTTCTTTTCAATTCTCCTACAAACTGCGACAACTGTGAGTGAGTTCTAGAGCAGAAAAAGATCTGAGTGTACTTTGCCGGGTCCTCTTCAGTTCCTTCTTCGTCCGAGCCATCCGAATCTAGTCGAAGATCTTCCAGCAGCAAGTCTTCGTCGACATTGTCTTTCACTGCCAGAGACTCTGCTTCAGAGACTCTGCCGAGTGAATCGATAGATTTAATGTCACCCTCCTTGGCAGGCTTGGATTTAAATCTATGTTTCTTCTTAGCGTCGTCCCCCTGCTTGGCTTTCTCTTTGAACTTATTCCTTCTCTCCGTTCGTCTTTCTATGGCCTCTAGCTTTGTCGTAAATACTCGCTTCTCTCCGTTCAACTGTATCTGTTCTGTTTGCTCCGTAAACCAGTTTCCTGCATTCTTCTCCGTGATCTCTTTGAGCTTCGCATCCAACTCGGCGATCCGCGATAGAAGAGTCTCCTTTGCATGATTTTCTGTGTCCACGAGCCATTTGAGAGCTCCACAAATAATGGACAGAGACTTTCCGGTACCCGTCGGACTCTCGAATATCCCGAGATTGCTGCTTTCCAAGCACGAGTAAAGATTTCGCATGAAATTTTCTTGTATCGGGTACGGAGTGAATGGGAATGGAAAGTCTTTCGGTGGATCCATGATAAATCGGCTTGGCTGAAATGAAATAAAACTTAAAGAACGACGATGTGTTCGATGATCGAGAACACCTGTTGCCGATGAACGTTGCGCTACCTTTGCAACTTTTGTTTGACCAATTACCAATTCGTTTAACCGTTTTTCCCGACCGGTTATCCTGACGAATTCTCCAACAATACCCCTCGATCGTTAATCGTTACTTGACAATACTTTCCGCACTTTTGTCAACTGTTTTTCCTCGATATTTCGAACTTGACGTCCTTAAGATTTGCGCGCCGAAAGCACTTCTCAGCCGGCGACACCAGCGCCGCCGCCGGCGGAAGGATGAAACTAGCCACGCGCAAGGAAACGCCGAGTCTACAGCACCTTTACAGTAACGCAGGCGTTACTTTTACGTCGACATTGGAATATTTGGAATTACAGTCACGCAAATCTCAGGAAACTTATCATATTTCACCCATTTCACCTAACGTCACACAAAGTTGGGGTTACTTTAAGTTTGCCGGAAAAGTAACGCTAATAAAAGTTCGCGTCACTTTCCCATTTTTACAAAAGTAACGCTTCGTGTCCATATGAATTTACAGTTATCATACCAGACCACAGCCCTATTCATCGTCGGTATATTTATACCGACGGCAAACATAGCTGCGGTCTGGTAATCCAAAAAAATATAATGATCGAAACAATCTTGAAAAAGAAATGTCGGTTCACGTTCTAGTACTCACAATTTTTTAGCTATCTGTCTAAAAACGCGTACACAGATGGACTATCAGATCAGCCGATGATCCCATTAAGACTTCACGAGAATTGATCGAAGCGTTTAAATTTCATGTCATTTTGAATCTTTCGAATTTCTTGAAAAATTAGTACTATAATTTAGACGCAATTTTCCTCATTAAATATTCATTTATGCATAAAATAAGTGGTAGATTCGTGATCAGCGTGAAAAACTACATGGAATACAATCCCGAGTGACGACTAACAAAAAAGTTTATGAACAACCTTTGTAGCCAAATTTTGTATGCAAAAATGGGTGATTTTGCATATTTTCAAACGGCGATTTCTTTACTTCCCGATGGCATCGCAAAAAACCTAGGTGCCTAGGCTGTCCCTCTTTGCTCTACAACTCTGTTCTCTACACTCTCAATTCTCCACATCACTCTCTGTACATGCATCATCACTGTACACTGTAAATTCGAGATCGGGATTCCATCGTCTTGAACTGCAGCATATTAATAATATGCCTTTTCGCTTTTGGGCTCCTGCTTGGGGGCTAAATTACCTCGTAAACTGTGATGAGTTCTATGTTACCGACGTGAGATAGTTTCATGAGTCGATGCCGACGGCGATAATGTGGAGGATTGGGTTGTGGAGGAAAAGAACGGGGAGAAGCGTAATATGGAGCGTAAAGAAAATGTGTTAAACCTAAATTGTGGACAAAAAGGTATATATAGTACTGGGCGTGTAGATCATCGAATGTGGACAATCGGATAGTCACCGAGTTTCCACCGTGAGTGAAATCGGGCCGGGATTTAGTCTGAACTAGTGGAAAAATTCTAGTAGACTCAAAATTCACTTACAGGATTGGCTGTTAGCTTAGAAAGTTTCGAATTAACTAGAATTTTGCTACTAGTTCAGACTCGTTTCAGTCCCTGTGGAAACTCAGTAAGTGTAATAAAATGTGGAGAACCACTGTGTATAGTAAAAGGAGTGTGTAGGATCGTGCGTGTACGGAGAATGATGTGGAGAATTGAGAGTTTTCTTCTTCTTCTTCTTCCGTATGGTTTTATGCCGCTAGGCCAAGTACCAGAGAATTGAGAGTGTAGAGAATGTTAGAGAACAGTGGAGCAAAGAGGGGCAACCAACCAGCGCCACCGGCGGAAGAACGTAACTGCGCAGCCTCGAGGAAAATGGAGACACGTCCGCGCTCGCTTCCGGTCGCGGAATGGCAGCAGAAATCTCGAAGGCAAAGCACTCTTTGTAAACATGGCGCTCGATCTCACTGTCAAGGTGCATCCCGTAGTTTTGTTTCAGATCGTTGACGCTTATGAGCGTAGAAATTCGGAATCCGTTCGTGTAATTGGAACATTGCTGGGTGAGTATCATTCCAACGAATAAGTTGCTTAACCGGTGGACTTTGTCCGATAGTTTGTCGACCGTGGTATCGTAGTCGCATGGTTAGAGGCTATCGGCCCTTATTCGAACGACCGGATACATTGTTTTCCTGACAGTCTGTTTAATCGTTCGTAATCTCCGTAGCGATATCGAAGCCCCGCGATTTTTGTACTTGTTCCGCGTAATGCAATGACTCTCCGAGCCGACCACGATTTTCCTAACCTCAATCTTCGATTATATTCGGCGAACAGGAACCGTAGAGAAGGGAGTAGTCGAAGTGACAAACTGCTTCTGCGTACCTCACAAAGAGTACGATGATCAAGTCGAAGCCGAACTCAATTATGCCATGGATCTGTACGACCTTAATCACAGAGTAAACGCCCTGGAGAATATAGTGGGTTGGTGGGCTACGGGCAAAGACGTCACCAATCATTCCTCAGTCATTCACGAGTATTATGCCAGGGAGTGCAACAATCCTGTACATTTGACCGTCGACACGACTCTGGCGTACACCACGAGGATGGCGATCAAGGCTTATGTTTGTGTACAGCTTGGCGTTCCCAATGGAAAGCAGGGCTGTATGTTCACACCCGCTAAAGTCGAGGTAAGCCACTGATAAAACAAAATAGGAAAAGAGCTTCCTTCAACATTTTTTTTCTATTCATTGTAATTTTTATAGGGCATTATCAATCACTAGCTATTGCATTAATTGAATATTCTTAATAATTGAAATCTGTGTATCCTTGACTCATATTCTTTCTTTTCTTAACAATCGCTCTGTTTCGAAAATTCTCTGTGGTGCTCTAACATCCGCAAGTTTTGAGATATTGTCATAAACCGCACACAAATATAATATTTTGATGAAAGACTTTTAGCATTGAATTTTGTTGAAATCTATCCAAGCAGTCAGATTTTATGAGATTCTGAGTTTTGTGAAAAATGACTAAAAACGGTATAATCCTAGTAAACATGGAGGAGTCGAGCTTAAATTTGACATGGGAATGGACTAACACTGTACCACATTGGGAACGAAATTTGCGCGAAAATGGATCTAAGCGTTTAAATTTTATGAGAATTTGAGATTTTTGGATGATTCGGAATTTTTTTTCTTCTTTCAACAAGAGTTCATGCATCAAATGTGGCTCTAGCAGTAAAATAATGTGGCGATTCGTCCGTGAAAAATACATAAAACGACGAATTACCAAAATTTGTATTAGCGATTTTCTACAATATATTTATTACAATTTTTTGCAATCTTTCTCTATGAGGAAGCCAAAATCGATGAACGACTTTCTCATAGGGAAAGCTATGTGCAACATTTTTTGTTTTCTTCTATTTTTTCCTATGTACAGTGTAGCACGTTGCCCGAAATTGGAATTTTCTTTGTCAATTTCTTTGCAAATTACAATTTCTCGATGGCTCTGTGGCTGATTAATTATGTTTACAGGTGACTTGTTACGAGCCGGAAATTGTCGCTCTACAGCTGTGCGCAAAGACTCAGTTGCCGAACAGCACGACGACGGTAGCGAAGCCGAGTGGCGGCGTCGAGCCGATGATGGATCTTGCGCAAATAGCCGCGGCGAGCACCAAGTTATCCTCGATGTTGGAGCAAGTGCTGAGCTACGTCGACGACGTCCTCGCGGGCAAACAACCGCCCGACAATCAAGTGGGCAGAGCTCTTCTCGATATGGTTCATTCGGTGCCGAAAATGAGCGGCGATCAGTTCGATGAGATGTTTAACAGCAACGTGAAAGATCTCTTGATGGTCGTTGCACTGTCGCAACTCATCAAGACCCAGCTTCAGCTCAACGAGAAACTCACCCTGCTGACGACCCTCTGAGCCAGACCACGTTCGCCGTTGCGGAGAAGCACCGAGACAGTGAGAAGCGAGACCATCGAACGCACGAATTTTCGACACGATGTAACGCGTGTTCAACCACGAAAATCTGGTTTTACAGACAAATAACATGCCAATTGCGATAAATAATTCACTTCTTTTTTAAATATTTAGTCGCTATTACAAACATTCATTTTTTTCGAGATAAAAGATAAGAAAGTTCTTTTTGTCCCGAGATCGCTAAAATAACCACATTCTTAGTTGCAACACGGGCGGTAAATCGCCTATTATTGATCAATGAATTATTAACCTGGGCGTATAAGCAGTACTGTTTCATTACTCCCTACGAAGTAATAGGGCTCATTACTCCGTCTGGAAGCCCTATTATCCGCGGGCGAGCAATGGTCATTGGCGAATAACGATTTTGCGACGCAACAAATGTGATTACTTTAACGAAGTTGGAAAAAAGTATCGTATGCTACATGGGAAGAAACGGATTTTCACCTCGCGTAATTCCTGCCCTCGTGTCGCTCGGGCAGCAAACTTCACATTTGGCGAAAATCTCTCCCTTCCCTGCCTAGTAGCATAATATACTATTTCTTTTCATTCACTCGTTATTATCAAGTAGACAAGCCCAGTCGGGTACGCGATTGCTTTGCAAGTAAGTCTCCTTGGTCAAGCATCCCGAAGGAAAATGGGCTATATCGAATCTTTTTAAAAAAACGTTTTTTTTTTTAAGTACTTGTCGTCGAGACGCTAAGGCATCTCCATATACCGATCAGTTCGACGAGATGTTCGACAGCAACGCGAAAGATCTCTTGATGGTCGTTGCACCGTCGCAGCTCTTCAATTCCAGCTTCAACTGACCAAGAAACGCACCCTTTTGACGACACTCTGAGCTTCTTCGCACGTTTGCCGTTGCGAAGAAGCACCGAGACAGCGGGGAGCGAGACTATCGAACGCATGGAAATGCGGCAAGATGCAACGCGTGGTCAACCACGATGAATCTGGTTTTACAGAAAAACAACATGCGATTGCGATAAATAATTTTTTTTATATTTAGTAATTATTACAATCATTCATTTTTTTCGGGATAAGAGATAAGAAAGTTCCTTTTCTTTTCATTCACTCGTTATTATCGATCAGACAAGCCCAGTCGGGTACACGATTGCTTTGCAAGTAAGTCTCCTTGGTCAAGCACCTCGAAGGCAAATGGGCTATACCGAATATTGCACCGCCAAGCCAAGCCGTGTAATTAGCTTTGCACGGCGCAGTGTGAAATTTGAATTTGTCGAGCTTCAATTTTTCCGAATACAAGTCGCTCTTCAGTAGAGTCAGAAGCTCGGATTTTAAGCGACTAGCGAATCCTTTGGCCATTGTCGTTCCACCAATCAGAACGATGTTCTCTGCCAGCGGACGTCTCGTGTCTATGGGACACTGCAATAGAAGTTACCGTAAGACCGGATATCATCAAAGAAATTAATATATGGGGCATACCCTACAATTTCGACCTGATTCTGACCCTGACCCTTCACATCTTGAATTGCGCCGCAATTTTTTTACATGACTGAACTAACTCTCAAAAGCACTCAGATTTTTTATAAGATAAAAAAATGGTTTATAATTATTTATGATTAAAAAAAATCAACTTATTGATCGCCATAATTTAAAAATCTGATTTTTTTTTGAAAAATCTTGTGTAATATATAAAAATTGTTAAGATTTGAGCCGGGGTAGGCCGCCGTCACTTTCTATTTTCTAATTTCTTTCAGAAAAAAGAAACAGTGAAAAAAATTAGAATAAAAAATAACTCGATTATGGGGTATCGTTTGACCATTCTTACACGCAACACTGTATTTTCGGGAATTTTTTTGCAGATTTTCCGAAATTTTTTTGTTTAACTTAACAAAAAGAACTCTTTAGAAGAATCGGAATAAATCCCCAAAAATGCAGTGTTGCATATAAAAATGGTCCAATGATAACCCATAATTTTTTTTCCTCAAATTTTTTTCACTTTTTTTTTCAGAAAAAAATATAAGGTGACGCCTGACCACTCCTGTTCAAATCTTAAAGTTTTAAAAGTATATGACACAAGATTTTTCAGATTTTTAAATAGTGGCTATCAATAAGTTCATTTTTTTAATCATAAGTAATTGTAAACAATTTTTAAAAATCTAATAAAAAATCGGAGTGCTTTTGAGAGTTCGTTCAGTCACAAATAAAATCACGGGCCCCATCCAACATGTGAATGATGAGACGCAGGTCGAAATGATAGGGAATATACCTCATATAGTTTCAGGCGCATCTCTTAAAATCGCCCGCGACAGAATCTTCCATCCGGTAAAAAAATGTACCTTAACAATAGCGTCGAGTATCATCGTCGGTAAACTCAAATTATCGTTGTCACGTTCCCACAAGACTTCGAAAGCCTTCTCCCTAACTTCGCCGGGAATGTTGAAGGTTTTCATACCCGGATATTTTACCGCCGGTGGGGGCGGCGGAGCTTCTTCAGTTCCCAGCTTTTTTGACCGCTCTATCGTCGTTACGAAGCACGTTCTTACTTTTATATCTTCCACAAGCTTCTCCGACAATTCCAAATGCGGCAACGCTTCCTTCAGATCGTTTTTCAGGCACCTGGAGTCAAATTCGTCGAAAATAAACGATCCAAGACTTTACCGACAGGGTAAAAAATAAATAAATTATTAGCGTATTTTTTTTGTCGACGAATTAGCGGAGTTTCATCGCGATACAGAGGAAACTAGTATATCGGGTAGGGATATCATGGATTGAACGGCGACTAACTTGTGCACAGTCTGAGCAACCAGAGGCAGAGCTTCTCACTGGCAAATAAACGATCAAATACTTTACCGACTCAGTAAAAAAAAAAAAAAACAAATCATTGAGCGTATTTTTTCTCGACCAATTAGCGGAGTTTCATCGCGATCGAACGGAAACGAGTGTCTGTAAGGATATCGATGATGGAACGGCGACTAACTTGTGTACAGCTTGAGCGGCCAGAGGCAGAGCTTGCCACGCCTTCAGAACAGCTACACCCTCGAAAACGGGAATGAGCGTAGCCTCCGTGTAGCCGACGTCCAGCACGAGAGCCGTGTCGCATCCAAGGGTGCTTATGGTCACCAAATGCGTCGGTAACAGCATCAATGATCCAATTTCGAAATGTCTGAACATCACTTTGGCCAGAGTTTCTCTGAACTGTGTAGGTGTCAGCAGAGATTCGAGGACAATCACTCTCACATCTTTGGGACTTATCGTAACGTGTCTGAAACAGAGCCACGTAGAGTGTGAAGATCTTTCTTTTCGTTCTTCAGAGAAAACAAATACTTATTAGGGGAATACTACCTAAAGAAAAGTAGATGAAGAAACTCTACGAGCAATTGGTACAAATCTTCGATATCGTTGTACTCGAAGATTGGCCTTGTCTCTCTGGTCACGGAGCATTTAACTTCGGTCCTTATGACTCCACGCGGTGTCGCCTCGCCGGCGTAGCCGAACCTGCGAGTAGAACAATAATTATCCGCATGCGGCTGGAGATGACTGTTTTTTTTTTGTTTGTTTGTTTAAGGCCCGACAACAACAATGCTCTCACTTGGTGTATGCCGTTCCGATATCGAGGACGACCACTTGCTTGTCCGCGACGTATCGTATTCCCTCGTAAGTTCTATTCATTTTTGTAATACTACGTGACGGTAAATAAAAACTATTGGGTATTGTTGATTAAAAAATATTTTATCGTTTACAATCTATTCATCGTTTCGGAGCAAAAGTATTTTTGACAGAACGCATGCAGCGAGCAGACTGAGGCGCGGGGTTGCGAGCGGAATCAGCTGTTTCGAACGGCATCTCGTGTGGAGAATTCACGATTGTCGGTAATTCAGTTGGAAACTGCATTATCGCACGACGATACGAACGCGATTCTTCGCTTCGACAAACACATAAAAACGCGGTCCCGAGAATTCTAGCAGTTCACTAAATAAACACCAAAAATACGTCACTTCCAGTCTGAAAATTCCATTTCTCGACCGGAAGTGACATCACATCGGAAACTCGTCACGTCCGGTTTGAAAAGTCTTATTTTCCGAGCAGCAGTGACGTCATATGCAAATACGACACTTCCAGTCGCAAAATTAGATGTTTTAAACGGAATGTGACATCGCACCGGGAACTCGTCATGTCCGGTTCGAAAAATCTTATTTTCCGACCGACAGTGACTCCATACCGGAAATACGACACTGCTGGTCGTATTAATTTCAATCGACAAATTAGATTTTTCAAACGGATAGTGACGTCATACCGGAAATTCGTCACGTCCGGATTTTTAAAAAATCTCATTTTCCTACCGAAAGTGACATCACTGCCGGTCGAAAAATAAGGTTCTCAAACCGGAAGTGACATATTCCCGGTATGGACAGCACTCTCGGTTGGAAAATGAGAATTTATTGACATGACGCGACTATGCAATGCTGATATTGACTGCAGTCCCAGATAGAAAACTGACGGCACGGAATCTAATCGGTACTAGCACGGGAACGCACGCCGAGCCGGTACAATACAGACATGTATGTCCGCATGTGACAATACTGTGACGGTACGGCGTTTTGATACTAGACTGCTGCCTTACACAGTTCCAGCTCGGCGTGAAGCTCCACAGCGAACTGGAACTGTGCAATCAGCAGTCTAGTATCAAAACGCCGTGCAGTGACAGTATCGTCACATGCGGAGATACATGTCTGCATTATACCGGCGCGGCATGTCGAATGATACGGCACGCTTTTCTTGCTGAGGTGTTTAACAGGTTGTTATTTTATTGATTTTTTTTTACGTTGTTGTAGTTGGAAGTACGTCTGAAGCGCATTTATTCCCCTACTGTGGCTCGTTCTCGCGTATCCATGGTCGAAGCACTTCAATATTACACATCATCCCTCACACGTTCGTGCATAGTAAAGTGGCTACGCATCGATTATTTTTTATATGTCCGGCAATGTCGATGATAGTTCGGGGAAACTCCATTTCGGAAAATAAAAATGCGCCTATCACATCATGTCAACTTTTTTTTCATAAAGTTATTACAATATTGCGACGACAATACATACACAGCGATTAATGACACTCACAGCAGAGTGAGAAAAACACACTGAGATTATGTCTTAACGAAGATGTGGTATAAATCGTCACCCACCTGCCCCGCTACCAATTGATAACAAAAACTGTACTGAATACCGTTTTGAGACGGCAGTCCGCCGATGAAAAAAAAAATTGTCTTTCCGAGCGTTTGCCAATTCCCCGGGAAAGACAATTTTCTTGTTCGTCGGCGGACCGCGGTCTCAAAATGGCATACTGTACAGCTTTTTTTACCGACGGCGGTATTTTGGATCATCTTAAGGAACTTTCAAACGGAAGTTTCAAAAATTTCTCCGGTAAGCATACACATCTAATGCCATATATAATCTGTATATCATCGAAAATACTCAGCAGAATGTATGTGATAAAGATACTGTACAAATTTCGAGTCAATCGAGTGTAGAATCTCGACAAAAAAAGCTCGCAATCCGAATCTCTCAACAGGTTGATTGCAGCCTTTTAATATTTCGTAGACGATAACACTCGCCCCTTATTGCCCCGGGGCAAAACGGCCAAGGGTCGTTCGTTGGAGACAAGACTTTTTTTATGGCCCGCTCTAACACACGGTAATCATGGTCCATTTTGCCCCATCCTCCATTACATCTCCGGCACACAGGGAATCCATACCCCATGTTAAGGAATCTCCACTACGGGAAATAATTCGTTACTCAACCTCTGAGTGAAAAAAAAATTAAACAAGTCGTAACGAATCCCATATCATTCATATTAAAACTAACAATATATAAATTAAATGCTATCATATTTCAAACCGGAAGTGACGTAATAATCTCGACAACAAAGTGACGTAATAATCTAACAAACAACCGAGAGTAAAAAGCCTAACGTACAATAACAACGTCTCCACCGTTCTCGATAGCGGGATTTTTTAAGTCAATTCATTTCTATCCGTGAATAAAGTTGAGAGAAGACCATCGGCCTTGTCAATTATGCTTGTAAAAAGAATTCCGAAGTGAGATTAAGAGCGCAATACGCAGTATAACGCTTTGGTATGTAGAAGTTAACGTACGTACGGTAGAGGCGTTGTCGGTTGCGTGCCTATGAAAAGTAAGTCTGCGACTTAGGACTTAGGGCAAAATACAAGATACGAGAGGTTTACATAACAGGTACCTATGGTTTCGAGTTAAGAGCATGTGAAACACGTTTTTAGCGTGTCTCTCACTCCACCGAGAGCGCCACTGATGCTATCTCTCTCGCACTCCATAGTGTTTCTTAAGGGGAGTCCAAACTCCTCTCTCGCTCCATGCTCTTAAAGGGAGTCTAAACTCCTCTCTCTCTCGCTCTCACAAAATTCCTATGGCGCTGTCTCTCACACCCAGATAGAAAAACGTGCCGTGCATTCTCCACGCCGTGCCGGCACAATGCAGACATGCATACGTCCGCATGTAGCGATATTGTGACGGTACAGAATTTTGATACGAGAACCTGCTTGCACAGTTTCAGCTCACTGTGGAGCTTTACATCAGGATTGTGGAGCTCCACGTCAAGCTGGAACTGTGCAAGCAGCTTTTGGTATAAAAATGCCGTTCCGTCACATAATCGTCACATGCTAGCACCAACGAGATCGCGTGTAGTCAGATGTATATTTGGGAATGCGAGGACAGAGTTAACATTTTGGATCCATTTTTCTCCGAATCGATTTTATAAAATGAAAAACAAATTGCGGACTGCTCTAATCGAATATGCGGTGCGCCCCGCAATGAGTTTTTTATTTTATAAAATCGTTTCGGAGAAAAATGGATTTAAAATATTTTGAGCTTATGTTGATATTTAGCCCCACCTTAATAAAAATATTTATCCCTATTAATCGATAATTCACTATTTCGTCAATTGTATATTACTTCCGTCTCTCATTCTTTTGTATTTTGCCGGAGGCCGAATTCAGTTACATAGGCCTCTTATGCATATGAGTTTCTGCTTAGTAACCCTTCACGTTACTTTACTGGTCCCTGTTGCCAATCGATAACAACTAGAGCTGGGCGAATACCTTAAGTACTTGAAGCACGTATTAAAATATCCAGTAGTCGAAATACTGGCAGAACAAAATTCCTGAAGCTCTGAGTACTGAGGCAGTGGGCACTGATTCAGTACTTGATACTTCAATACGTGCTTCAAGTACTTCTTGCATTTGCCCAGCTCTGATGTCAACACATGTACGAGCCTGCATCGCAATATTTCAGTTTACGTCTCAAACAATGCACAGCAATAACAATTCTTTGAGTTCGTGCGATTCAACTTTCCTTTAAGTAGTTTTAGACATTCGAAGGAAACCTTCGCGACACTCGGCGCGCGATAAATGTTCGTGAAATATCAAAAAATTTTATAAGTAAAGAGTATGTAGGAACCGCAAAATCTCATTGCAAAAACAAACAAAAAAAAACTATAATAGTAACAATGTTTCAGTCGACGACCAAAATATATCCAACGATAAAATAGACCGTTAATATAGTATTCAAGGAATTATTAACGATACTCTCTGTAAGTACAGTGGAACAGATCTAATGGAATCGCGGGAAGAAGGAAGAAGAACATAAATTAGTCGTTCGACCGGTTACGTAACGATGGTCGGCGGTCACCCATAAATACTCTTGCAAAAATAGCTTTCTCTATAAAGAGGCAAAATGTGGAAATAACAAGATATCGACAAGCGCAAATGGGTAATTCGTGACCACTGCCATAGGAATCTGTTAATTTTGTAGTATGGAAATTGTCTTACGACAAAAAAAAAATATATATATATACATTGAATCTAGATCAAGAAATTATTGATGGTACTCAACAGATTCGATATAGCTTTGGTCTCGGCTTCATGAAAGGTTGAACCGATTCCGATCTCCGTCAGCACGGGAATCGAATCCAACTTACAATCGACAGCCCAACCGTTCACGTTACCAACCAGAGTCGTTATTTTTACCGTAGTATTGATTATTTTTGAGATCTGCGCGAGTATCTCACGCTCCGAGAAATTCAACGTTTTTTTTACGAATTCTCTACGAAGGGTTTCTCGTTTGTGCGCATCAATGGAGTCGCCTAGAGCCCGATGATACTCGCTGACCTCAACATTTTTTACGACCTTCACCGAACCTCTGAGACGCAATTGAGGATATAAGTCCTTCGCCAGTTCCGACGATTTCACGAGTGGTGTCTTCGGTTCTTCTATCTTCAGATCGAGCAGGTTGAACTGCGGCAGTGCGAGCTTATCCTCGATGTCGGCATACTTTGAAATCTCGCGTTTATTTCCCACCCCTCCCATGAGAATGCGCAGCATGTTCTGGGCTGCGTCGTGCTTCGCCTGCTTCTTTGTTGCGGCGGTAGCTTGGGCGGTCAGCTTGCCGATCGTACAGATCATCGTAAAACTCATCTTGTGGGGAGGTCCGCAGATGTTTCTCACTTCGAATTGTGGGTTCAGCAGCTTGTGCTGAACGCAGTGTTCCTGCAAAAAAAAGAAAAGAAAACTTGAATTGATAGGTCTATCGATATCGCATTTTACACGCTGTATCGTAGTAGTAGTAATAGTGGATTTAGTGACAATATTGACGTACATTGACGTGAGAACACATATATATATTGCTAATTGGCCATCAACCTAAGTACTTCAGCGACCTATATCGTATTTTATTTTATTTTTCTCTTCTTTCTTTAAAGCTTCAATATTACATTTGATATTTCAAAAAAGGATATCAAGTTTTCTTTTATGGTCAAAGAGAAAATATTTAATAATTGCAAAATAATATTAATTTTTTTTTTTTGTTTGACAGTATATATGTGATTGTATATATATGTGATTTAAGTCTGTTATGTATAAAAAACGATTCTATGTTATGCACTGTCAATAAATTCACTACTACTGCTTAAATATTTATATATAAAATATATGTCACGTTAAGAACCAACAAAACCACAGCTTGTACAGTTTATATGTTATATTCGAATGTTATATTCTGAAGCCATAAAAGGCAAGAATGACTAAATAAATAATAAAATTGAAAAAATAAATATAAATATATTGTTACGAATATGTAGCTGACTATTCGTTGAGGCACACGATATTAGTTACGTTTGACATGAGACGAATGAACGGACAATCGATACAAGATCGGTCGTCATGTAAAAAAAAGTCTTGATCGGACTTTCAGAGTAAACAGATGCTTGACAGTTTGTGTTTGAGATATTTAGCTGCCATTGTACATAATAATATCTGCCCCAAAACCTAATACGCGCGTTATTCATTCCCTTGGACGTAACAATATATACATTTATTTATTTATTTTTGTCCATCACTTTGGCCAGAAGTTCAAATAAAATTATTCCTTTTATTAATAATTATTGTTTTGGCCAGGTCAAATAAAATGTTGCAGGAACGCTAGTGTTAACACGCGCAGACCCTGTCGGGAGTCCACTCGAATGTAACACAGTGATCTATGGTGACAATAAAAAAAAATTGAAACAAAAATGGAGAAATACAATGGAATTTACTGGTTTCTAACTCACATTGAGTTTTCCAACGGAATTAACAAAAATTTCAGTTTCCGTGTTTGCTTTGGATCCGGGTTCATAATATGAGTTGACCGAAGTTACTTTGCTCAGCGTGACGGCCTTATCTATCGTTGGAAGATCTTTCTTGTACAGGCCAAGGTTGATCAACAACTCTCTGGCGGCATTGTGCTTTGCCTCTTTCTTGTTGGAAGCCGTGCCGAGAGCGCTGTGCTGGCCACACTTTACTCTGTAAGTGAAACTGGGATTGTGAGTTCCCGTCAACTCGGCCACTAAGTCGTACACTGGAGTACCCAGCATATTCTTAGCCATGTACTCCTGAAGAGTAGATACCGGAGTCTTGCTCATGATCTAAAAACAGAAAAACATCGATTTTCGACAATAATCTTCATCACGATAAAATTTCTTAAGAAATTTTTTTTTTTTATGTTTGTGCCATAACTTACGAAATATGTGAAAAGGTGAAAGTATTTTTTTTTCTACGCGCGCTTCAATCTCGTTCGCGTGACACGACGTCCCGTTTTACGCGACACTCGCACTTTTCGTGGGGCAAGATTGGACACTTGCAATTCGGCAACAAAATAAAATTAAAAAATGGATCGGTATTGTTTTCCTTTGTTTGAAGTGAGTGAGAGATGTCGAGACACCAGCGCCTATTTGTCGTCGAACTTCCGAAAATTGGATGACGAAACTTCGTTGCTAACACTGGCTTTACGCGGCTGTATGTAGGGCGCCGGATAGAGAGTACAGCAACAGCAGGAGCGACGATAATGTTTTGATCGAGACTTCATAGTCTCGCTCCTCACCCGTGTTGTGTTCTGTATGGTGCCGAAGCGAATATTATTCCCGGAATGGATTACGTGGTGCTTGTTCGTTGGACAGGTCGAGGCCTGGTCGAAGCCTGTAGGTGAACCGCACACTTCCCCTTCGCGTGTATATATATCGAAAATAAACAAACGGAATTCCCGGCGTTTTCCCCGGCAACAGGTACGGGGCATCCCCCTAACAGCGTTTTTGCTGTCTGGGGCAAATACAGTAGGATTCCTCTTTACTTAACTTAACATGTTTTAGCCCTGCTCGTTTTACTTGACTCGTTGGCATGGCAACCGTTGTATCACCTTTATCACTTCCGCTCATATGTCCGCACTCACTCGCGTAATGGTCCTGAATGCTCTTGAGAGTCGCGTTAGGACGGCCTTTTTCTTCCTTCTTTTTTATTAGATTTACGCCTCTTGAATTTGTAACTCCGAGCAGCTGATCGAGAGTGGGAAGATTCAAGAGAACGGCGAAAGTGCTTCACCGGATCATACTCCACCCATGCGAATGTTGATTTTGTGGTTATCGCATTATTAAGGCGCGTCTGCATGCGTGGACCGATAATTTTGGAAATTGTAGCGAAACTCAACGATTATTAATACACATGCGATCCACAAACGTATGCACATAGGTAGATTCGTTTATTTCGTGTTCTAAAGCCTAAGCCCCCTAAGAACACCGTGCATGACGACACAACAATCAGAACATGAGGGACATAAAATCGGAACATAATTAGAAAAAAAAGAGAATAGCATACATAGAAAATAAAAGATAGAAGACGATTTTCTTAAGAACATGCTGGATCGTCGAAAGATACACGTTTTGGTAATTCGTGTATTGAATGCAATACTTGTTACGGTGAAGATATCGGAAACTTTTTTTTGCTGACTTAAAAACATTAAAGCAAAACAAAAGACCAATCGACGCTTGCTGCGCGGTATCGGCCTGGTCGCGAACGATTCGTACGCACGCTTCCAGCATTTACAGTATTGCACAGATTCATCACAGTCACTATTGTTACCGAATTGACAACCAATTCGACTTGTAAACAAAACTTTGGCTTATGCACGAACATGACGATAACGGACAATTGTATTTAGCTCTATCGTAATAGAGTTAATTGACTCGAACCTTGTCCATACAACAACCTACTCCAAACCGGCGAGGCAAAAGTAGCAAACAGGTAAATAAAAACTATCGTGAAAAAAAGGTACGAGAACAAAATTAATTGTCAACTCGTCGATATTTTTTGTCCTCTCGTGTCGGTCGAAAAATGGGAAACCAACAACGCGTTGGTCACAAAAAATAATCTTATTCATACAAATTTCCGAACCTAACCTCACCTAACCTCTAAAGTTACAATAAACAAAGTCGTTTTACATTTTTTTCCACGCCCCGATTTTCCTCAATCCCTTCGAACTCGATTCGTCCCGAATCCCCGATGATACAAACGTAACTGCCCTTCAATTCGACGAACAATCGGGTTACGAAGTCCACCGTAAAGACGCTTCCAAAATTCTATTTATTATGTAATAGTTGCCGATCGGCTGATATTTTTTATGTTAAAAACTATTTTTGGTTCGGTATATTTAGAAACTGGACTGGCGGCCAATTACATTTTGTTGGCAAACTCATCCATCTGTTTGTTGCGTTTTGATTATCGCTTTTAATTTTTTTGTTTTTTTTTACAATTTATCTATTATTAATTAAATTAATGCCCAGAGACCGTGTCGGAATCACTTGGCCGAGCCAGGTGTGATATTGACATCGCGAGACTCAGTATTTTTGAACGTCTCAAGATATAGGGGTACATCGGATATATTCTTGAAATACATCAAGTGAGCGTGGGAGATGTCCACTCGATAAATTAATGCCGAATGTTATTATCGTCCGGTAACAAATTTCTTAACTATTCTTAGATCGCCAAGGTTGTCCACGTGTTCTCGTATATTTTCTATTGGCCAAACTGTTATAAATTGACTGCCCATTGGCCGCCGGTCCTCCTCCGGTCGCGTCTTCGCACCATTCATTCTGAAAACTTCTTCCAGTTTTCAGTCTACCTTCGAACGATGGAGCTGTTGAGCATTTTTTTTTCGTTTTTTATTGGACACAATTTTTACTCCATTAATATTCTGAAATCGTTAATTTACTAAACTCGTTATTAATTTTCTCATTGGTCACAAAATTGCATCAGCATTGCACTCATGTTTTATTTTCGATTCTAAAATCCGTGCCACAAAGTGTACTCGTTTAATTTTTTTTTATCGTATAATCCCGTTATTTTTATTCCGATAATTTTTTTTTTTCATAGGTAAGTTTTGTTAAGAGATAAATAATTTCGCTCGCGAATTTTTCACGATAGTGCCAGAATCGTTCTCTGGTAATTTATTCAAAAGATGATAGCTGTTTTTTTGTGTGTCTTTTGATTCAACAAAAGTTTATTTTTGTCCATTGGATTGCAGAATGTCGTTTCCAAATAAAGAGGACCGCTTGAACTGCTGGGGTCATCGGGACGAGTATTGGAAGTGTCTCGACGAAGCCAAATCGGATTCAGATTGCAAGGAGTTCAGGAAACAGTACGAAAAATTTTGTCCCGCCCAGTGGGTCGGTAATCTCTCGTCGTTGCGCAAAGATTATTCCGTTTGAAAAAAAATCTTCTTTAACATGACGCTTCTTTGTCTTTCTGTTGTGCAGGTCAAGCATTTTGACCGGAAACGCGAGTATCTCAAGTTCAAGGAACAGATAGAGAATGAGGGAGGGTACGTTCGGGAACTCCCAAAAGAGACGAAAGCCGCCTAGTCCAATTGATACATAATGCACTAACGTGTTACTTGTGATTACTGTTAATACGCTGTTTTGTTTTCGAACCGTTAATAAACCGCTTTAGCGACGAACTATGGGTACGCTATTATTTATCGATCCTCTCCGTTCTATCCAGAATTCTCCAGTAACGACAAAAAATAAAATAAAAATCCCGTTCTTCCTCCGACTAGTTTTATGCCGCTAGGCCATTTCAAGTACCAGGAAAATCCTGTTTCATCTGTGTAACTGCTTTACTAATGAAAATCGATCGTTATAAAAAACGTTGTACACAACTTTAATGAAAATCTTCGAGAGCTGATCCGCTTACTGATTTCCGTTCATTTCAGAAGTCGCGGCACGGATGTGAGCACCGTCTATACGAATAGATCCGCGGTCGCAGTTCAGACGTCTCCGCAGGCACGTCCTTTCCCGATGAGAGGTCGGAATTACGACTGACTGCGTTGACGACAAAACAACGATGGATCCATCGCCGGCAAGATCGGAAAATGGAGAAGAACCGTCGTCCCTTCAACCCGATCACATACTGCGTGAATTGCGAAGGAGCGACGTTTCCAAGGATCTCGAAATCTTCAGAGTCAGTCTTCTTCATTATATTTGTACCTCAAAAACTTCGGATATTTCTAGAAGTTATTTTTTACTTTAAAAAATTGATTCAGACTGCTAAACATGAAATAAATAAATTGATAACTTGATTTTAGACATTGATAAACATCAAATCTCGATTACCGGACGGAGGAGATGCAGAGAGAGCGACGAGATGGAGGCCCGTTATCGTCCAATTGCTCCGATCACTCGCGTCCAGTGAGGAAGTCGGCGAGGAGCGAGTATTGCTAGGATCTCTCGCGTTCGTCACCGTACTGTTCGCGAATTGCCAATTCGAAGATTTCAAGGATCATCTGCGAGCGTACTGGAGTCTGGAAGAGCCTCTTTTGTCGGCGTTTGGAGAAGATATTGAAATACGCGATCACGAGTGGTTCAAACTCGTCATAGCCCACGGATATCTGAAGGTCAACATCAAGACGATCTACGCTTCCGAAATTATTATTCTGCCGTTCGAAGTCATACGAAGAAACTGTCTGGGTTACACGAATTATTCGTACTTCGCTTACAAGACTCTGCAGTCGTGGTTGGAGAAGAGTGTGACAACAAATTTCTGGCACGGGAACGATACGATTCGGACGGAGAATGAGCTCGAGGCAGTTATTTTCTCAAACTGGGACAGCTGCATTTGCGAAATCGCTCGTAGAAACGCGACCGATGTGTTTCCTGCTTACTTGAGAATAATGACCAAAAAGTACGAGGGTTTTTTGGATGTGATTTTCGAAAAGTGCGTTCAGAATTTGTCCTGGCAAAACGTGAACAAGTACACGATATTGGCGGAAGTCTGCAAAATTTTGAACGATATGCCGAAAATCGTTAGCTCCGATCTGCCCGCCTGTATCTTCACGAGCTTGACGAAGAACCATCTCAAACACGCGGGCACGAAGCTCTACTTGACGATCCTGAAGATGCTAAAGGGGAACGAGTGGGAAAGCATTTTCGGCGAAAGCTTCTTGCGTGTCAGCGCGAAATGGGAAGAGGAGTGAGCTACCGAGAAACAATTTGCACTCGCTAATTTCCGTTAGTATTTCGCACTTGTGTTATTCACGTTTTCTGCTTTTTTTCCTTAGACAACAATCGGCTGCTATTCAATTCCTGTGGGAACAGTGGATGAAACCGACGATGGAAAAATTCCCACGAGTATTCCAATACGTGTGGAAAAACGATTCCATGAAGGAGTTGAAAGTAGGCAGAACGTATCTGGAAAGAATAGGCGATCGGCTGGGTTTCGAGTTGATTTACGACGGCACGAACATCCGAGACGTTCTGAACCGCCAAGTCGAAGATTTTTCGGAGGACGTGCGACTGAACGCTTTCGCAATCGTGTGCCAGAATAAAAATTGGAAGTACCCGGTGACCGAGAACGAACCGTTCGCTGTTGTAAAACGTTTTTTGTACTTCAACGCAGACACGAGTTCGGTAACGATGAGGAAAGGGATAATCAAGAATTTCGAAATTTTAATCGGAAATATACAAAAGTTCGTCGTCAAATGTCGAGCTGTAGACGATGAGTACAACGAAAAATTCGATTTTCATCACTGGTTGCACGAATTTTTATTGGATTGTTTGGATATCGGTTCGAATTATCAGAGAAAAATTCTCGCATTGAGCTTGTACAAAGTTGTATTGGAGTTTGCGAACCGTGCGGCCCTAGTGGAGCTGGAACAGCTAATGTCGAAGCCCGACTTCATTCGAACCAACTTGATTCAATACTTGACCATGCCCACCAGGTCTGGCACGAGTACCAATTGGAGATGGAAGTTTGTCAATGAAAGCAGTTTGACTGTCTTATTCAGGCTCCTTCTCGATCAAATGACCGACGTCAGGGTCAAATCGGCTGATATTCTCACGAAATATTTTATCAATCGGATGGAAAATTCAGAGGAACTCGAGGTGAGCTTTTAGGATCGCATGACGTACTAATTAAATGGCAGCTTGACCACATATATTTCAAAGTCATTTTCATTGCAGTTTCTGAACGACTTGGCTACTAGATATTGTAACTCTTCGAAATTTTATGAGGCAGCGAGCGGCTCTACGATGAGAAGGGTGCTGCTGTCATTGACTCGGGAAGATGAACATGTACCAAAAGAGACGCTTCGATATATTTTTTTCGTTTCCGTTCTTGGCCAAATGCACAATCAGCTAACGAAAATGCAACAGTCGCGAGATATTCTGAACTGTGCTGTTAACGGTTCACCATTCTTCGGGTCAGTGATGTCCATTTTGGAACTCCCTTCACTGGATGTATCTGCGTTAGTTGGGTCCACTGAAGCTGATATGCTGCTTTTTTTTGTGGAGCAAGCTACGGATTTCTTCTTATCAGCCCTATCTTCAAAGGCAGCTCAGTTCGGTAAGCTTGTCCTTGTAAACAATAAAAATATTTGAGCTCTGTTGTCTCTGATCATTATTATCATATCAGAATATGCCTCGTCGTTCGAGGAAATGAGCTTGGCGATCGAGGAATCGATCAGAAACAGTGAAGTCAATGAGGACGCTGATGAATGCATATTGTCATCGTCTCATCAACTCGTTGTTTCCTGCATCTGGATGTCTCTCAAGGTACGAATAACTTCGTTAGATTTTTTATTACATTTCGTACAAGAAATGGTCAAAAATGTCGAGACATGTAATTTTTAGCTGGCGCCCGGACGCGCGCGCACGTGTGTGTGTGCGCGCGCGCGTGCATGAAAAACTTGCATCGCTTAGAATGATTATAACACGGAAAGGGCTTGAGATAGCGGGACGAAATTTTACACGCTAGGAGAGTGGTCACCTACCTTCTCTCAGTGTAATTTTGACGAAGTTTGAGGGCCGATTAGAGATTTTTCGCACTGTCGAAATGATTGAAAAATGTATGTGATCGCTCCAGCTTCCGTAAATTTTGAGCTACCGTCTTAAAAATGCATATAAATACAATACTATGAATAAAGACCTTTGGTATTGAATTCGGTCGAAATCTACCGAAGGGATCAAATATTATGGAATTTTGATTTTTTTGAAAAATTACTAATAATGGCCTAATTCGAATTAACATGATGGCATCGAGCTTAAATTTGGCACGGGAATGGACTAACACTGTACAATATTTCGTATTAAATTTGACAAGAATTAATCCACCCGTTTAAATTTTATGGGATTTTGAAAGTTTTCAAAAATTTGTTTTTTTACGCCTGACACGAGTTTCCGAATCAAATATCACGCAAAAAGTAAAAAGCTGAAAATTGAAATTTTCATATCGCTTCCTCATAAAAGTCGAAAGTTGAAAGTTGAAATTTTTATATCACTTTCTCATAATGGCCCTTTATTCGCAAAGCTCCTTCTATGAGAAAGCATTTACTACATTTTTGGCTTCCTCATAGAGGAAGCTTTGCGAATAAAGAGCCATTATGAGAAAGTGATATAAAAATTTCAACTTTCAACTTTCGACTTTTATGAGGAAGCGATATGAAAATTTCAATTTTCAGCCTTTTGAATATCAACGTCGTATTTAACTTTTAAGAGAATGTGAAACACGTTCTCAGCGTGTCTTACTCGCTCCGCCGAGAGCGCGACCGATGCTATCTCTCTCGCACTCCATAGTATTTCACATGCTCTTAAGCAAAACTGCTGGCCGACTCAGGTTTAGTGCGAAAAAATACACCAACCTTGCGCTTTTGGTCAAAACGGCTGTCGAATCTGTACTCGAGGCGAAAAAATACATAGCGTATCATAGAGTATTCATCGGGAAGCAAAGAAATCGCTGTTCGAAAATACGCAAAATCACCCATTTTTGTAATTTTGGCTATATAAATGCCCGATAAACTTTTTCGTTAGTCGTCACTTCGGGATTGTATTCTATGTATTTTTTCACGCTGATCACGAATCTGACACTTTTTTATTCGTAGAATAATATTTAATACAGAAAAATGCGTCTCGAAAAAAAAAAAAATTCATGAAATTCAAAAAATTCAAAATGACAAAATTTAAACGGCTCGATCGATTTTCTTGAAATTTTAATGGGATCATCGGGTGATAATATTCCATCTGTGTACGCTTTTTTAGCCCGATAGCTAAAGAATTGCGAGCGCTAGAGCGCGAACAGACATTTTTGAAGAAATTAAAAATGGCGTACAAAAAAAAACTGAACAGTTTTGGACGAAATTTTGACCAAACATTGACTACTGATCATACATGATGTGTGCCAAATTTCAGCTTGATCAGTCAAGGCGTTCTGGAGTTATAGCGTTTTGAATTTTGCACGTCCATTTCACACACACACACACACACACACACACACACACACACACACACACACACACACACACACACACACACACACACACGCACGCACGCACGCACGCACGCACGCACGCACGCACGCACGCACGCACGCACGCACGCACGCACGCACGCACGCACGCACGCACGCACGCACGCACGCACGCACGCACGCACGCACGCACGCACGCACGCACGCACACACACACATCCGGACATTTTTTCTAAATGTGATTTTTCGACGTTTTGGAACATTCTGAACATGTTTTCATTAAAATCTCGAATTTTTTTTGTTTTTACCAAAACAAAGCTTCCTCTATGAGGAAGCAAAATTTGTTATATTTTTGTAATCAGCGGTGAACAATAGATTAAACATTTCTTCAAAACAACGAAATCACAAATTTCAGTTTGCGATTTCCTATAATAAACTCTGGTGTAAATTATTTAGATATTAATTTTTTGAGATGCAGAAATTTTTTTATTTTACAAAAGAAGATGCAAAGTGATTTCCACATGATTTTTTAATACTTATCTCAAAAATAACAATTAAAAATAGTTGAAAATAAAAATTTTCATAACGCTTCCTTATAATGGACCATTATTTTTATTGTCTTTGTGAAAATTGTACTTTAATTACACCTTCCTCATTGAGGAAGCCAAAATCGAACAACGAAATTTATCATAGAGGTTATGCGCAAAACTGTAAAACATGAGGAAGTTATTGTGGCGTGCAAATCACTTTGCACGCTTTATTTTACATTCTTCATTCTCGTTTTCTGCAGGTATGTTGCGAAGCAGCCGCAACGATAGGAGCGTCTACGGATGAAAAGGATAAAGGGGAAAACATCGTGAAATGCGCCGTCGGTCTGATAGTTTCAGTTTTGCTGAAATGTCGTCATAAAGGCGCGATTGAAGCTGCGGGTTTGGCACTCGCTAAATTAACACGGTAGGACGCCAAAAAATTAAAATGCGTATACAACATTTATAATAAATCCTTCATAAATATAATTATCTACTTGACAATTTCGATGGTAAGTATCGTCATACAGACAAACGTCACTACCCGTCGAAAAAAATTTGAATCAAACCAGAATTTACTTATTTCCGATCGAAAAATGAGATTTTCCAACCGGAAGTGAAGTATTTCCATTAAATCTCTGGATATCAAAATTTCGGTTTCTAAATTCCATAAAACTACTGATTTCAGAGCGGTCAGTACAAAGTGGTACGTTTATCTGATAGAAAAACATCTATCGGATTTGCTTAAGGTCGATGACAAGGATAACATAAACTTGACTCGAAGAGGCGCAGGTTTATCAATAATGTTTCACCGTATAGTGTCGAGTGACGAGAGAAAGAATCGTCCGATGTTGCACTTCGCCGTGAAAACGTTGCTAGATTCGTTGAAAACGCAAACTGAAGTCAGATCGAATCAAAAGGAAGAAGATTGTGTCACGGATTCATCGCGAGCCAGACACTTGCACTTTTTGCGTTCTACAGTGGCTGACAAGTCATTGCAGGCACAGTTAGTCCCGTACATGGAAGATATATGCTTGATATGCTTCGAGTACCTGCGATCGCCCGAGTGGATCGTGCGGTAAGTTGCCATCATCTTGTAGTAGAACCTCGATTATCCAAACCTCCGGTATTCCGACGAATTTTTTTAATGTCAAAAAGCGTGACGAATACATAGATTAAAAGTAGCCTCAAAACGACGAATTACGAAAATTTCAGTCAGCTATTTTTTACAATGCGGAATCCATGTGCAAATTACCTTGTGCCTTTTTTTAAAACCTAGATAACGCTTAATGACTACGAAACTGATTGCGAAAAGGACTTGATTCTTCATCTGACAAAAAGTTACTTGATACTTCTCAAGTACAACAAGTACTTGATACCTCCCGCACTTATGGTACTTTGTACTTTGTACTTGAAGTATTTTTTTTTGTAGTTTGCCCAGCTATGATTCATATCCGTGCTTGTAAAAATGATTTGTTGTTATTTAATAGTTTTGTAGTTGAGTGGGTTGTTGCTTGGACGAACAATACTACCACCTCCAACCGGGAGCACAATGTTTTTATGGAAAAAACAAAGAAAATTGGGCATTTTTTGGCAGCGAAACCGGCACATCGTTACCCCCCTTTTTATGTTCTACTTAAGCACGTTATTTTACGTCTTTAAATTTCCACAATCCGAATAATCGCTAATCCGAACTACGCTTGACTCCAATTGATTCGAATAATTCTACTGTATTGTGCAAGTATATTCTACTGTATTGTGCAAGTATATTCTACTGTATTGCACAAATCCATTTAACCCATTTTATCGGATTTTTTCCTATCTGTTTCAGAAACGCGAGTCTCCAATTGTTCGGCGCTATAGTCCCGAGACTCGTCGGTCAGTGCAGCGCGAGGGAATTGGATTACGGAATAGGGAATTCCGTTGATCACTTCGTGACGCACTTTCCGATTCTCGCCAACAGTGTCCTAACGCAATTGGAGTCGTTAGCTTCCTCGATCGATGGAAAGAACAGTCTGCCCTGCGAAAATTTGCACATAGTCAGCAACGTCGTGTCGATCCTGACGCTGTTCACAAAGATGTCGACGGGTGGTTGCGAACTCGTCGATTACTCGTCGGAGAACTACATTTCGAGAGCCAAACGCGCTTTCATCATATTCTTCGGACATCCTGTTTTCTACGTTCGAGTATTAGCCAGCAAAGCCTACGCGGCTTTCGTCGCTCTGCCGGATATTCCGCGAGTCTTGGCGACGATGAAGCTCGAGATCGTCGACAAAAAAAGCAACAATTACCAGCACGGACAATTGTGCTCCCAGATATATCTCGGCCGGAAGTTGGAACACGAAATGCAATGCACGAGCGAAACGTTCTTCGTCCGCAGGCACAAAATTCACGAAGCCGAACTGAAGAGAGGTCTCGAAGTGCAGTTGCGAAGATTAAACTTTGTTCTGACGCATCGCCTCGACTGCGACGAACGACGCTTTTGCTACACGGTCCACTCGACGTTGATGAGATGCCTGATGGAAAGTCGCACTTTCCTCTCTTTCTTCGACCTGAGGCCCGAAGTAGATAATACCGTCGTAGAAAATTTTACCGGCTCCTCAACACAACCGGGAGTCGCGGAATTCATAAAAAATTTGGAAACATTTCGCGATCGATACAACGACGATGCAAGCAGCGCCGCGCTCGAACTCGAAGCTCGCCGGTGCAAGAATGATTCGACAAAGCGGGAGGATGATAGGTCATTGCTCTCGAGGATACGCGAGGTATCAGTGAAGTTGCATGATGACGACGTAGAGGCCAGAGGGTCGATCATAGATTCCATTCCGCGTCTCGTTGAGGATTCGATTTCCTCAAGCGATCGTCGATTTATCTTCGATCCTCGGTCCGAATACTCGAAGCTGTGGATCGAAGTGATAATCGGAATGTTGACGGACGATGATCCGGAAGTCAGAGAGTCTATGGCAAAGACGCTGCATCCCGTAACGCGCAGTATCGCCGGTGGATCCGACCGGCCTCTTTGCGCCAGAGCGATTTGTCACAAGATCTTGAATAAATTGTCGCTGATGTGGGTCGAAGATCCTTCGCAAACGATGAAAGACAGCGTCCTGGAGATCTTTCGACGTCTGACTAATGCGATAAAAATAAACGAAGCAACGGATGGCCTCAAGAGTCCGTTCAATCAGGACGAAAGTTTTCATCGAGACTTCGCTTCATTGCTCAATATCCTGTTTTATTGCGTTAGAACGTTGATAGAAAGAAATTCGCCAACGGACATCGGCAGCATCGACAGTATCGAGGCGGAACAGATCAATGGTATAATTTACGCGAACAGAATCGGGCGCGAGGCTGCCGGGATCGATTCGACAGATTTGAAAATTATCCTACAATTAAGTACGTCGGATTATCTATCGTATAAGAAACGCTCTTTAATGAGGTTGATCGAAGAGCATCGATCCGTGAGAGGTCACGAACTAATCGGAGACAGCAATTCGCCTTAATTATACGTTAATTACAAGTAATTTATAGTTTATTTTTTTAATTAACCGAGTAAATTGCTTCGAACGAACTTAGACTAAGAGTCCTATTATTAAAAAAAAATGATTCATTTATACAGTTAGTGAGACACAGACATGAGCGAAAATTGTTCGTACTCTCCGGTGCGATTATTATGTTTTTTTTTGGACAATCTATATCAGCTTTGATTAGAAAAAATACAAAGATTTCTTTTTTATTTGTTTTTCTACGTACAATCGCAACGGTGATGAACGTTCAAATTTTCACGACTCTTCCCCAGACATGTACATTTGTACAGAACCATCGAATACGACATGCGTGTCTCGCAGGCACTACAGCTTAAAATTTCATATTTACAACTATATTTCTTGTTATTTTTACTGTGTGTTTGTGTTTGTGTGTGTGTTTGTGTGTGTGTGTGTGTGTGTGTGTGTGTGTGTGTGCGTGTGCGTGCGTGCGCGTGCGTGCGCGCGCGCGTGTGTGCGTGTGTGTGTGTGTAGCCAAGGGGCAAACTTGACAATCGATTATCAGTAAAGTTAGAAGATGTTTTGCCTGCAAGCAAAATTATTCTATAGATTTTTTTTTAATCAATGTAATACTAGTTTACTTTGCTATTATCGAATAAATTTATCTACTTAGTCTGTTTCGATATTTTCATTATCGTCGTGTATCGTTTCTTACTATTATGATTATTCAATTTTTTTAAATGTCTCGACACGATTCCGAGTCTCCTTTTTCTTCTATGTGCAAATTAACGGAAGCATCCTTCATGAGAATAAATAATAGAAAATAAATGTCATACGTACTAAATATGTAATACAAGATCAATCGAATAGTTTACATTATTGTACGGCGAATGAAATGTCTGAGTCTCGATATCGAGTTTTTTTTCGCCGTTTACTCAATACATTGCGACCGCTTGCAGAAAATGTGCGTAATGCAACTAGTCCTTTTGCTCAATTAAACGCTACAACACACAAAATCCATATTTTTTTGTTTTCATCATATTGCATTATTTTTCGATATGAAAGAGAGGCGTGCCTCGGAAACTCAGTTTGTTTTCTTTTTTTCACACTTCAGCCGCGAATGTATGCTCGTTACTATACTAGTGGCTTTATAATCGATGAAGTCTACACAGACAACATGTACACGCGATTTAAACCTAAAAATCGTACATCTATATATAAATATATATGTCTTCTCGTTCATTTATATGTATTCAATTTATGTCTACATATATATAATATATACTATGTAAATCGCAGCATTTCGCGGAAAGAAAGTAATTTAATAACCTGCAACTTTCGGATATGATAGGGAAAAATGTATACTCAGCCGATCGAACGTTACTGTTGCATTACTCTTTAGATTTATTCTTCATTAAGTTTCATTCGTATCTCGACCATAGAAATTATTCTACGAACTATGGAAAAGCTCGAATTCATAACACTTTCGGTTAGAACATCTCTCTCTCTCTCACTCTCTCTCTCTCATCGTTCATTCAGGACTGACACGGGTCGATTTAAACAATATATACTTCGATGCGACGGCACACAACTCGTACACACAATCAATTTTAACGTAAACAAAAAATGCTGGTATTTTCTTTGAACGTGGAGCAAAAGAGTTTGAGTTCACTGTCACGGATTATCGTAATCGATCGACGACTTAGAAACTTCAGTCGATCGAAAGGGGTTTCTATGCATTGGTGAATTTTTTGTTTGTTTGTTTGATACGAAAATACAAGAAATTATGAAGTATGAGGTGTGCGACTCTTAGAAAAAATCTCAACCGGTATTTCTTTTCTCATTGTCCGATAGCGTAAAAATCTATTAGATGCGACATTTGCCGCTTGAATATTCGAGCGGCTTTGTTTCTGCAATTGTCTCAAACGTGCAGAAAAACGTAACAATCATAGTAGCGTGCAATTTTTTTGTTTGTTTTCTTTTCGATGGTAGAGTGGTGATGATAGAGTATAATACTATTATTGAAATATTATATCTTGGCGACTGTTCAATCTCTTTGCAAGTCCATTAATTTCTCCCCTACTGATTGCTCTTCTCGTTACTTCCTTTTTATACATCCCGACTATCCAATTGTATTGAAACAAAACAACAACAAAAAAAAGGTTTTTGCACAACTCCGTTCGTCAACGACACCGTTGATCGACGAGTCACGATTGAAAAATCTCGGCGTCTCGATCCTCCTGATTTCTCTCCTATCTCACAATAATATTATCTCCCTAGTTACTATAAACATTAATTTAATTTACGGTAAAAATTTGTTATCTCGACGGCCTAACTTTTTTTTTTAGTGTTTCGCGCTTATCAAGACTGTGCTTGTCTGTTATTTTGCCGCTTGACCGACGCCGACCGACGATTTTGTCGTTCTCTGCGACGTTTCCGCGTTTTCATTGTTCGCCGGAGGATCAACGTCCATCTAAAAATATATTTAAGAAAAATAGTATTAGCAATTTAATTTTTAAAAAACCATTGGTAATGCATTTTTGAATAAATCCAATGCTTACTTTTTCTTCCTTCTCGTCGTCGACTAGAATGGGACCGTTCTCAGCCTCGTATTCTTTGAGAACCGCGTCAAGATTGTACCTTCTTCGATAATTTACGAAAAACGAACGTAGGTGAGCCTCGGTTTTCGTACCTATAACGTCGGCGATGGCGGAAAAGTCCTTGCCGTATTTTCGAACGCCCTGAACCGCGAGGAGGAGCTCGTCGCTGGTCCAACGGGCGTTTATGCGACTGGACACTTCCGGTGGACGCAAGTCGTCGATTCCATCGACGGTTTTTCGCTTGAGTGCACTCACTTGTTGCTTGTTCGACTGTATCTATTTTTTGATAACATTAACCATTCGTCAGAAATCGTACTTGCGTTGTAATTTAAATTGGTAGTAAATAAATAAACGTGCATATTATTATCGCGATGAAAATTCTTGGTGCTTTGCATTGTGTCGTATATAAGTTCGGTATGAACTTTATATTAAGCATATAAAAATGTATCCACACGATTATTATTGTACTTTGCTTCTTTTTTTTCTCTGTGGGTATACTCAGTTCAATAACGTACTTGTCGCTTGAGGCTAACAATTTCGGTGTCGATAGCTTGGAGACTGTTGTTCGCCTGGCTCGGCTGGCCAGCCAACGCCGCCAGATCGTCGTGATTTACTACCAGTCCACGCGGCGGTTTTCGTTTGTTCGAACGACCGGGCATCGAACTCAGTGGCCTAGCGACACCAGTACGCCTAAACGATTGATAAACTTTATACTCTCTCAATCTCTTCGATAATCACATGTTTTTCTTTTCCGTCGTTTGTTTCTGCATTTTTTATCTCGCGAGTGTTCGTACAGAACGACAAATAAAAAGAAATAGAAAACATTTCTATTGAAAATTCTCAAACTTCCCGATCCGAATTCCCATACTGTTATTTCCTACGTAGATGCGAGCTACGAGAATCCCTTATAAATTGGGAATTTTCGATAGGCACGAGAATATCTATCGCCTGTATGAACATCCTCGGAAACACCTGTTTCGTTTATCTTTCCTCCATCGAACGTCCGAACGAAAGTTTTGATGACGAAAATTTCAAAAAATAAAATAAAAAAAAAGTAAAAGTAAAAAATTCGTAATTAATTATTTTTCACTTGAATTCACTGACCTCCAGTGCAGATAGCAGCTATGACACGCGTGTCCTTTCGGCGTCGCACGAACACTATGACAAGCAACGCCGCAGTTGCTACAAGACCCCTACAACACACAATGCCCTTTTTAGATAATAGGAAAATCTTTCGTCAACTACAACCCTTTCCCCTTACTACACGTTAAAACTAACTAGATGAATCGCTCAATGTTTTTCGATTATTTTTTTTGGGCAATATGAATAATATTCTACATATTCTAAATTAATTTTCGACACCAAACAGAGGAATTTAGTTTTGTTTTCGCAACAACTTCAGATGAAAAATTGATTGAATGGATGATGAATATTTATAGTTTGAATTATACGATTGAACAACTAGTGAAGAGAAGTATTTGGAAGAAAAATCATAACACCCAGTTTGTAGAATTCAAGGGATATCTATCAGGGCGAAACAGTGCGATCGATAAAAAACAAAGTACATGTAGCAAAAAAAAAAGAAAAAAGTGGCAAGCAATCTAGCTTTGCATATGTGGGGTAAGGTTTAGGCTGAGTACCTGAACCTGGGGGACGTTTTCCGAGTCGGACGAGGCTTTGGCGTCGGTGCCTTGGTTTCCTGGTACAGCTTGGTTTTTTCCACGACGTATTCCGCGATGGATCGTCCATTTCTGGAACGTTCCACATCCACGTTCATATACAATCTCTCACTCCGCACACTCTCGGTGTACCAATTTCCTTAAAGTTATCGGATCGTCGTTGCTTTTTTTTTATTTATCCGACCATTCGCTCATCTCTATTCAGCGATCAAAGACACTCGGTCACGGAAATCTCGCGACTCCGAACGACGCACGGATATGCAAACTCGCATTATATTCAACGTTATTGAAATTTGAATTTCGCTTCGTCCTTTCGTTTTTTTTTCTCAACACTCTTCACTTGACGATCGTTAACGTGTGGATACATGTTTATACATAAGATAATTCCACGATGCAAATGAGTTATCGGAAAGAGAGAAAATAATCGCGCAACGATCGGCTCAGATACGCGATTTAATGATTTTTTTCTTTTTCAATTTTATGGTCGACGATTATATTTATCGTCGCAGGCGAAGGGCATCTGAGCCGACGCTCCAACGAAGGTCAGCCGTAAACGAATCTCGTAACGCGATGAAATAAAGTGCATGCATCGATTGACGATTGGAGTCGATGGCAAAAAAAAAAAGTGTAAATTTTCGTTTTTGCGAATATTAGCTTACTTTTTCTTCCGACTCGCTATCGGTGTTGGAACCTAACTCGCTGCCGTTCTCGCTTCCGTTTTCACCCTCCTTGCCGCCGCTCGTAAGCTTTCTCGCTTGTCTGTCCATAAGCGACGTCCGGGTTCTCGTTTTCTTCCAACTGTAGTAATATTTTACGAGACTCGCGATTGACTTGTCGGGCAACTGAATAAACGAATTGAAAAAAAAAAAAATATATATATATATATATATATATTGTAAGTCCAATTTTTTAAATATGAAAACGAATTAATAGAAATCAATAATAACTAATTGCTAACAATAATTACGAATTACTGACAGTAATTACTAATTACGGATCGTAATTAATTAAAGTTAGGCAGAAATGAATAATTACTAACAGTTAATAGCTAATATCAATTAAAAATTGATATTTGTAATTGGCTTCCGCACTGATAGTAATTATTTAGTAATTATCTAGGAGACATATTTTTTGGAACTTACCATTTGTCTTATTCTGTGAAAACTTTTACCATGAAATTGGAACGCCTGCTCAAAGAGAACCTTATCCTCGACCGTCCACTCGTCGGGGAAGGGTGTGAAGTTGGCCAAGTCCAGTACGGCTCGCTCCAAATTGTGCTTGTGCCAGAATAGCATACCCAATGCCTGCTCGCCGTTGTAACCATATTTCTCCTTGGCTAGTATAATGTATTCGTCCACTGCAATATAAAAAGTAATAAAATCTATTTCATCCTCGATCTTGATATGGCACTAGTTGCCTCGGCATATTACATTTCTGATCGGGTATGTCAACGGTCGGCGACCATACCAGGAGAGCTCTGTCCGCTACCTGGTCCATTCGACGTTCTGAAAAATATATATATATAGATATGCCAGAGGCGCCTCTTGTTTTTTTTAAACAAGAGTCGTTCTAGTAGGAAAGCGAAGTTGGAGCATAAACTTACCACCGACAGGGATCAGATCCGGTACGAGTACCTGATAATCGCGTCCAACACGGATTTTTTCCGCTGGAACTTTGGAAATATTTAATCTATTAATTTTTGTGCCTAAACGAGTATGAATAAAAAAAATATAGGTTCTCATATATATATTTTGATTTTTTTTGTTTCACGTACGACAGGAAAAGCGTGATATTTAATTGGATTATGTTTCAATGTTTCAAACATTCGTGTCGATGAATAATCGACTAACCCAAGGACTTGAGGGCAAAAAAAACCATACGCGTTATATGTGTATTTCGGTTTTGAAAGAAAAAAGATCGGGGCGCGCGGTTTGAAGGTCCGAATGGTATTTTCACGATCGATCGTTAAACTTAAAAGTCAATAGGTAGCAAAGTGGTGCGGCAATCGAGAATATGCGATGGACGTGAATAAGACAACATTGTTAATGCAGCAACGTTTGTTAAGAATTTTCAATGAATTTTTCGAAACAACACTCACCACCGTCTTCCTCGCTGGAGGACTCCGTCTGTCCATTGGGGCTGGGGCCTCTGGATCTACGACCGTTTCTAACGTTCTCCGAATTTCTCTCGGCCAAAACCATTTTTTTCACGATTGCCAGACACTTCACGTGTCGGACAAGCACTAATTCAACGATACTTGGGAGCTACGACACGCTGAAAAATTGTTAATACAAACCGCACCTTGTGTAGCGTACGAACTGTCCCGCAGACTCTGGCGATGCGCTTCGTGCTTCGTGCGACCGTAGCGAAAGTAAAGATGGCCGAACTTTACGGACGCTGTGATTGGTTGAGAGCGACGATTCAGTAAAAATGGCCATACCTAATATAATTTTTTGTGTACATTCGAAAATGATGCTATTGCTATCGTTTCATTAACATTGAGACCCTCATGGAGTACTACAACGTATCCTCGTTGACTGAGACATCGGCATTATATTTTTTTAGCGGATAGTTTCGATCGATTCGAAATTTTCGATCTCGCGATGCTCGCGACGATCGTGGATCTCTTAGATTTCGCCGTTTACCTGGCTACACATATTTAGGGATTAACATAGAAGCTGCACATATCCTCGGCGTAAAGCTGCCTAACAAAAATCTATGGTTGTCTATTCTAGCGTAGGAAATTCCATTAATAGTAGAGACGAAAGTTTATCGGTTCGGCTTGTTGGCCAGCTGCGTCAGTCGAATCCACCTGGCATTAAACATTAGCGGATGGATTGCGACGCGTAATATATACTGTGATAAGCGAAAATTGTATAGATACTCGTAAAATCGATGAACCTGGGGTGAAACGGAGTTCATTGAAAGCAACGTATTATATAGACATAATATGTACGCAATATACATTCATATGCATTTCATTCGTATGCATTATGCAGAAATAGTTTATTAATGGCGTGTTTACAATACAATGTAATAAAAGTAATGACAATAAGTAGTACAGTTTACGATTGGTTAATTACGAAAGTCACGTGATTTATTAAATTCCGAAGTCTCGACCCTTAAACTATTTTTTCCCCTAGGAAATGCGTAAACGAAAATCGTTATAAAAATCGTAGTTTTTTCTCAATGAATATCGAGGAAAAATGAGGAAAAAGGGGAAAAAACGAGTCTACAGAAGTAAACAATTTCCACAGCTAGTATTGAGAATAAGTCTCGATAGATCTATCATTGCTAGTCACCCGATACATTGATATTTCGGTGACGTCACGAGCTACGGTCGCACGAAGTTGACTCGAGAATCTCTCGAGTGATATCGCATGGAAATTATTATACTGAATATAACTATTAAAATTCTGACGATTTCCCAAAAAATTATCTTACAAATAATCGAACAGAGTGTGTATAGACAAATCGATAATATTGGTTATCGAATACTTTGGGATATTGGTAATAACCTCAATCGTCATGGTTTTTCGTTCGACCACCAAACGGCGACACTGTACGGTAATCGCAGTCGCTGATGGACTTTGTCGTGGCAGGGACTTTCGTCATCGGTTTTAATGTAAATATCAATAATCCTCCGTTATTACGCCGACAATAAATAATATAAAAATAATAATAAAAATTTATTCGACTCGTCGGTAGTGTATTTTTCGGTCGACAGAGCGTATTTTACGCTTGTTTCCTTGTTCGGTAATAACCAACAAAAAACCCCCCTTTCCGCTGCACTATTTTGTTCCTCACGATATCACTGATCCCGATTTCTTTTTTCTCTCTCGCTCTCTCTCTCTCTCTCTCTCTCTCTCTCTCTCTCTCTCTCTTTCTCTCTCTCTTTAATGATATCTCGTCAAAGTGCGGATAAGTATATTTCACGAGACGCGGCAGTGTCACTGATCGTTTCGGCGTGACGAGTGTTCGGTTCTCTCGGCTGAGATAAAGCAAGTGTATAGTAAACGGGAAATAAAATTTCGTCCATCGATTATTAATTTTTTCAAATAAAACAACGCGAATTATTCATACTCGTTCGTTCAGGAACGTGTACGTGCAGTTTGTAATTTGTACATTTTTGCTTACACGTGTATTGTTGTGCGAATCTCGTTCGGTTTAATAATAGACACTCGCGGAAAATTTGTCTTCCGCCAGTATAATTCGTCTCTCCTCGCCTTGATACGTTCGACGGACGGATTAACATATGAATTTACAAATCCGCTATCGCAGCTGCATTTTTATTCGGCACCCGGTGATAATCTCGCGCAATACACGTATCTGTGAATTCGTGATTTTCGGAGCAATAGAAAAAAATTTGGAAACTCAATTTAACGAGCGGCAAAACATCAAGACAGATATTTTGCCCTTTTTATGGATCTATTTTATTATTTTTTTACAATTCTTAAATATAAATTGAAATTTTAATAAGCACGCTTAACTTTTTTTGCTTTTTTTTTTTGCATGACGTTTAGATGATAAATTAGATAACTCAGCAATGGAAGCAAGAGTGGAAGAACGAACGTTGTTTTTTTTTTTTTAGAACAGTATTTTGTTACTAGTGTTATTGTACAACTGTCTACGTAACTAATTATATATTTTCCTATCATGATAGATGATCGTGTGAGAAATAATAGTTTTGACGCGGATCTACCTTGGCCATAGGCATCCAATAGACCATCCTTCGACACATAAAAACAAAAACCAAACTCAATCAAACATCATTAGAAAAAAAATGAGGAGGGTTGTGGCATTGGTCAGTGGTGGCAAGGACTCTTGTTTCAACATGATGCAATGCGTAGCCGCGGGTCACGATATCGTGGCCCTGGCAAATTTGTACCCTGTTGGGAAGGGTAAAGAAAACATGTCTCTCATCTAACTGTAACTTTTTACATAGATCTATTTTTGTTTTCCTCTAGAAAAACATTTGTCATATTTTTGTGTTATATTCAATCTTTTTATACCATTCTAGATGAGCTGGACTCGTACATGTACCAAACTGTGGGCCACATGGGCGTCGAATACATTGGCAAAGCAATGGGTTTACCGTTGTACAGACAGCCCACTTTTGGTAGATCCAGTATGAGAGAAAAAAACTATTTGCCCACAGCAGACGACGAAGTCGAAGATCTCTACAGACTCCTGGCAAAAGTCAAGGTAATGAAAAAAAAAAAATCCATATATATTCGTCAACATTCACATTGTATTTTTGACTTACTTATGCAATTGTTTCAGGAAAAAGAAAACATAGATGCGGTCGCGTCGGGTGCTGTTCTCAGCGACTATCAGCGAATTCGCGTCGAAAATGTGTAATTGCAAAAAAAATTAATCGTCAATGCCGATTAGTAAATTAGTTAGAGAGAAAAAAAAAATTGAAATGAAATGAAATTGGAAACGGGAGGTACCGAGGACAATAATTAATTGCAGATGCAGCAGGCTAGGCCTTGTATCTCTGGCGTATCTCTGGCGACGAGATCAAGACGAATTGTTGAAGGAAATGATCGACTGTTCGGTAAACGCAGTTCTGATTAAAGTGGCCGCTCAAGGCTTGGAGCCCAAGCACTTGGGTAAATCCATTTCCGAAATGCAACATCACCTCGGCATTATAGTGAGTAAAAACGGCAGTGTGATTAATATTACGATACTAGTATGTCCTCTCCGACCCCGCAGACCGCCGGTGTAAACCGGGAAGAAAACGTTTGCGCGCACCTCAATTGGATTCCATCCAATAACTTAAGCCCACGAGTTTCGGCCGCTTGTATCCAAATTTTCGCGCGGTTATTTTGGGAGATGCGCTATCAGCGATGTTCTTGTTAAAAAACATTTAACATCGTCGTTTGTAGAAGTACACGAAAACCGAATGATATTTTTGGAAGCATCGATGACGTATGAACGAGAGATATCCTCGGGAGTCGAGGCTCGTTTACTTCTATTGACTCGATAGTAAAAAAATATATATACATCAATATTTTTATTTATTTTATTTTTTTAATTAATAATGAAAAGTTTATTGGGAAGTTGGCATATTACAAAATCCCATCGCGAGAGCGCGTGATAAATGAAAGAAAAAAATATCAATACACCCGTCACGAGTGGGTCAAAAAATAAGATCCGTATTGAGATTAACGTGACTCGGACGGTTCGACAAAGTCCGAGATTGCCAGGGGGTTATCACCGGGTCATTCGTTTTATCTACAGAGCGACATGTACGGGGTGAACGTGTGCGGAGAGGGAGGGGAATATGAAACTTTTACTTTAGACTGCCCGCTCTTCGCTAAAAGCATCATGATGTAAGTTCTACGAGTTTGTACGATAATAATTCGAGTATTTATTATGTGACGAATCCTACAGCAAACACACGTATCTGATGCTCAATGAGATGCTCAGTTGTTTTATTGTTTTTTATGTTATTGTCATCATTTTTTTAGTGACGAGTACGAGAGCGTCGTGTCGAACGATAAGATTGCGCCGGTAGGATACCTCAATTTCAAGAAGATACATTTGCAAGACAAGAACGTAAGTTTTACGGAGTTCTGAAGAGGCCGCTGGTACGATAACGAATACGAGGCGCATGATTTAACGTACATCGAAATCTGTGTTCACAGAATGGTATAGAGAAATTATCTCTTCAAGAGAGACTTAAGTCCGTACCGATAAAGGGCCCGTACGATTATATCTCCGAAATCGTCGATCCGGAACTTCAGGACGGCTGTAATCTCTCGGACGACGAGAATGACGATCGTGAGAGCGCCAATAAAAGCTTGAAAACATCGAATTCCGGTAATTTAAAAAATAAGCGGGCAAAGCGATTTGTACATGTTTTCCTCATGTTTTACGATTTTGCGCATAACTTTCTTTGTAATAAATGCCGCTGTTCTATGGATTGAAATACAGTTTTCACAACAAAAAAAAGAAATACAGTAACATTATCAGAAAGCGATATGAAAATTTCAATTTCCGACTTTTTTAAATTTAATTTTTGAGTAGCAAGTATCGAAAACCCATGTGCAAATTATTTTCCACCTTTTTTCTTAACATGTAAATATATCTACCTCTCATAAAATTTAAACAGTCAAAATTTACACCAGAATTTATTATAAGAATCGCAAACTGAATTTACGGATTTTGTCGTTTTAAGGCAATATTTAATTTATTCTTCTTCTCTGATTACGAAACTATAACTCATTAAACTCTTTACGTGATATTTGATTCGGAAACTCGCGTCAGGCGTAAAAAATACATTTTTCAAAAATTGAAAATTTTCAAAGTCCTATAAAATTCAAACGGTTGGATACATTTTTGCCAAATTTAATACGAAACATTGTACAGTGTTAGTCCATTCCCGTGCCATGCTTAAGCTCCATTAAAAAAAATCCTATAAAATCTGACCGCTCAGATCGATTTTCAAATTCAATACTAAAGGCCTTTGAAGAAAATATTATTTTCGTGTGCAGTTTTAGGACAATAGATTACATTTACACAAGCTAGAGATACCACAGACATTATTCAACAAATTCAATATCGCGTAAAATCTCCAATTCGGTCTCAATCTGCATAAACATTTCACTGAATGAAGAGACATGACCGGTGCACTAGTGTACCAATTTTCGACTGGCTATTTCAAACCGTTTCCGAGTTGTAGTCGTTTTAATCGATGCAAGTCTGTCAAATACATACATCCGGACGCCAGATAAAAATCTCATGTCTCGAAGTTTCTGACTGTTTTAAGTACTCTGACACTAATATCTCGATTGTATTTTTTACGAAAACAGCTTTCCGGATAAGGAAGCAAAAAAATTACCATGGCGGTAAATAGTCAGGTTTTCTCTTCTTAAATAACGAATAAATTTTTCATTCAAGGTCCCTTCAATCCTCCGAGTCCCATGGAGGTCAAGTACGACGATGCGGACTATCCGGACGTTCCCATGTCGAATAAGAACAAGACTGGCTGGTACTGGTTCGGCGGCATAGCCGGCCACAATCCGGACTCGAAGCTCGCCATGGAGGAGGCTCTCGATAAATTAAGCAGTAGGTAAAATTTGCTTCGTTATTTACTTGATTTATATCGGTATCTTGGTTTTTCGCGTCTCAAACTTTAATCCCGACCTCCAATACGACGGATAACGATTAAAACTTTTATTTTTATTTCAATTTTTCTTTTTGTTTCTCTACAGATCTCGTTAAGAAGGAAAATCTCCAGATGTCGAACCTCGTCGGGATGACGCTGTACGTGAAAGACTTGTCGAAATACGCGTCGATAAACGAGGTTTACGTATCGAGGCTGGGACATCCAAATCCTCCGGTGCGAATGTGCATCGAGTGTCCGCTCAACGTTCACGTTGTCCTCGACGCTGTGGCGTACAAGGAGATCAGCGCCGGTGAGGGTGTCAAAGTACTCAAGAGGCACACGATGCACGTGCAGAGCATAAGCAATTGGTCCCCGGCGAGCATCGGTCCTTACTCCCAAGCTGTTCGGGTAAGAAAATTTCTACGAGTGTTCTGTCAAAATTAATTTTTAAAATATCGTTATTTACATCCGATTTGATTTTTCAACCAGGTCGGCCACATTATCGCGGTCGCCGGGCAGATACCCTTCGTTCCCGGCAACATGACGCTTCTGGATCTGAACATCAAGAGGCAATGTCGATTAACGCTGCGACACATAAACCGCGTTGTCAACGCCATGGACTCAAACACTCAGCTCAGGGATATAGTCCAGGGTATATGTTTCCTAACGCATCCGAGTTACATACCGGAAGCTCGTAAAGAATGGGAGAAACGCACGAACAACGCTATCGTCGATTACGTGTGCGTACCGGGTCTTCCACGTGGAGCCCAGGTCGAATGGTGCGTCTGGGCGCACAGAGACAACAATAGATTTGAGTGTGAGTAATGTTTAAAAAATCGCTTACGATATGAAAAACACACTACCGACAATTTTTTTTAATTGATTTTTTTGTTATAAAGACGAAGAGACTGGAAAATGCGTCGGTAACTTCAAAGTGGCTATAAGGAGGCGATGGAACTATGAGAACGACGTCTCGGCCATCGTGTGTTATCTTTCGACGGGTGAGTTTTTAAGTAATCGTAGAATGATACAATTTTCTTTGTGAATCATGCATGAAAAGTGCTGCTTTATGTGGGGGCCGGGCGCCATATAAAGTGGTGTTTTTCAAGAAGGCGTTACATAAATACCGGAAGCGTGTCGTAATGAGTATGCAACGCAAAAGCGTATCAATAGCGTAATACTGTGCGCATGCGCACAGTATTACGATTACGATGCGCATGCGCCCGCTGTCTGTTTTTCCTTTATTGTCGCGCCCGGCCAGCAACATAACCTTTCATGCATTCGTCACAAAAAGTAGTACGCGATACTGGTACGTAAAAGCGGACTCCCGACGGCGGTTGTGAAGTGGTCGCACTCGCCTTCTCTCGCGCTACAACAGCACTCGGCTTCGCGTCGTGCCGTTGTAGCGCTCGATCCGGCTCGTGCAGCCACTTCCCAACCTTCGCCGAAAGTCCACTTTTACGTACTAGTATCGCAAAGTACTATTTTTTAGCTCCATTAATGATTTTTACTTTTTTTTCAATTACAAGCAGGTTCGTCGAATTCGACTGGTAATTTGGCGACCGAGACGACGCTCACGCCGCCGGAGCTGACGGCTGCCGAACTGACCGAGGCCTTCGAGTACCTGATAGCAAAACTAACGAAGGAATCGCGCACAGCGAATCCGACATGTAGCTTGAAAATTTTTTACAAAGTCGGTAGTTCACCGAGTCCGAGTTTCATCCAGGGTGTACTCGACAGCTTCTCTACTCGTAATCTTGTAACGACTATCATACCGACGACGCATCTGCATAATTTCAGTACATTTTTGTCGGTTTGCGGTATCAGGCACGAGTAAATCGCGCCTGCGATTACCGCACTAGCGCGGATTAAATCGCACAGGGGTCAATTACATATGAACGAAACGAGAGAGGAAGAGAGAGAGAGAGAGAGAGAGAGAGAAAGATAAGAAAAAAAACAAACAAATGAAAACACTATAATTAAGATAGAGGAATAAAATAAGACGAAAACGTTGAAAAACAAAAGTAAAACATAACTTTATAAATCATAATAAAACGTCCGCGACTGCATTGGAAGAGTGCGGAACGGCGATAACAGGAACGATCGCGAACGACCTATCTTAAAAAAAAAATCACGAATTCATTGTTGCAGCGAATTCGCGAATAAATTCAGCTATCGCGAGAGAAAAAAAAGGAAACCTAATTAGAGTCACAAAAACCCCGATGCTTTGTGCAATAAGCTTGTAACTACAGCTCGTTCGAGTACCGAACCAACAAACTCAAGACGGAACCGCCGACGTCCGGCTTCCGGTCGCGTGAATGTTGCAATTTTGTTCCTGCGTCCTCCCGCTGCTCTAAACTCGCCTTCGTCATACAATCTATTTCACTTAATTGGCCGCCCGGCTCGTGTACGGTGGATTTTTTCCATACGAAATAACAACATCGTGATGTATCCAAGTAAAAAAAAAATATATACAAATGTTACTTTGGCTACGTTACGTTTTCGGATAGTCAATCGGGCTCGAGAAATTACAGTCATTTTTGTTGTTTTTTTTCGTAATCGTTCGAACTTGTCCCGTATTTTCTCTAGTGTTAAGAGTACTCTTACGATGGATTAATGCCGCGGGGGATAATCCGTACGTGTAAATTTGTATCGTGTTCGTAAAAACTAAACTCGTCGTCGATGCCTCGTTCCTTTGCTCAAGGTGTTTCTTATTTTCTAATATATATATATATATGCTCGGTGTTTCGCGCGGGTAAAACACACACACACAAAAACACAGATACGGAGTGTTGAGAATGTGTGCGAAGTACTATTTATCTGGAGGACAGATTTTTTCGAGTGAACGCTGCTCTCGATGAAATTGTTTTTATTATCCCATAATAGCGCTCGAATTGTAAATCGTCAGATGGGTGGGATTATTGAAATGTTATGCCGATATACGATGTCGAGATTTTAGATTTGAACCGCAAGACTCTTTTCAATTTCATTTTTCATTTTTTTGGTGATGTTTTTTCGAGGAAGGGCGTAAGATAAATCGGCTATCGACGAAGCGAGTACGCTTACAAAAAAAAAAAAAAAAAAAATCCACACACACTGTCGGTAGATAAGAGAGTGTCACGCCGGAGCATGGATATCAAACTGAAAACTACAAAAAAAAAAAAAAGAAAAACCGAAACGACACATACTCAATGTTGTTCACGCTTCGATACGAGTCGAACTCTTCGTTAACGAGATTATTGCATACTCTCTGAAAGAAAAAAATCGTCATAGAAGAACGCGAAATCGTAATCTATATTGCTAAATCATTGTAGGCGACGAATATACGAAAAAAATAACGAAACCCGAAAGTTATTCCAGTAACGAATAATACTCTAGCTTGAACATGCGCGTCACTCGAGTGCACGCAAGTTCTACTTACAGCCAAGGGCTTAATAAAAAATATCGCAAAAACAAATCGGCAGGGCAATGAACTGGAAATATTGAAGTATAAAAACAAAAACAAAAAAGTGTTAACAAGTATTCGAGCTCGATCTAACTAAACTCGGAAAACAAAACACTGATCCAAGAATTATTGCAAAAGAGAAATAAATAAAACGGTATATATTTTTAAGAAACGTCTTCGTCAATTTCACACCTCTTTTCATATTATCTTTTTTCTTTTTTAGTTGTCTATTCTTATTTATAGTAATTATTTTTCAGATAGACTTACAGATAAAGTTCCTTACGGAGTAAAAAAGGAGACACGTCTACCGGAGTTCACGATATAATAATCCATACCCTCGTATCTATCTGCGACTCTCAGAAGCATTTAACAATAATGATTGATACGTTGATATATCGTCGCGACATTTTTTTTCGTTCCCGCAGAGGCAACTGCGATAATGTACAAAACAAGAAGTGGGATTGTTCATCGAAGATCAACGATGATAATACTGAATAAGCAACGCTTTCCGTGCTAGTCAGATTGGAAAAAAATTGAATCGTAACAATTAGTTTTTTTTCCAGGGGCATAAAGCTAACAATTTTTCTATCCGCCTGGCACACAATCCCTTCATTCGTCCGATTCAACTATTGCAAAGAGAAAAAAATACACGCCCAACCACATTCTTTTGTCGAACGTGTGATCCAAGTTACACGCGAGTAACTGATTTTTATACAAGCAGTCTTTGCCTCACAGATAGTACACATCGTACACACAATACGCGCTCGTCTCAAATTACGTTCTAAAGACTTTGGATACCAAAGGTTTTACCATCTGCTGTCGACTCGGTTGGCAGAAGTCACACAGGTAATTTTTCCTGTCGATTGTCAGATCCTTGGTCTCCACACAGCCTGCGAAAAACATATCCCTCATGAGACTGGGAGTCGAAATAAAAAAAAAAAACGAAACTTCATATCTCGTCTACACAATTATATTGGGATGCAAAGTTAATTACTGTTTTTTTGTACGAAGAAATATACAATCACTGTCCGATGACTACGCATAGTTGAGCAATAAATAGTTTCGTCTAATAGGAACTAAGAAGAATGAGACATGTTACTTAGCCGAGACAGTTATTAAAAAATCTGTTATAATTATTCTAGAGCCTACCTCCCGATAGTCGAAGCGAAAGTCGATCGTGCAAACTATCGAAAACATGCAAAAAAATAAAACAAATACTGGAAAGAAAAAAAAGATAAAAAAAATAGGATGAAGATTAATGATGACAGTTATCAGTACCTAAGTGCAGATACTTGTCGCATGCGCTGCAATGCACTAGATTCGCTTCCAGGTCGAGTCGTGGGACAGTATGACAGCGACTGCAATGCGGGCAATAACGACCCTTTCGCCACAGCCTTGTTAACGATATAAACGATAAAGTTAGTGAAACGAAGCATCCGATTATACACGATTGACTTTTCTCTTTTTTTTGCTTCATTTCTTAATTGCCAGGAAACACAATCCGCATGTTCCTCAAGTTCATCCGTTTATGTCGTTGGTTATACTCTAGATGAATCCCAAGTACATTTGAGATGTATCACACATGCTCTCTTAGCTCCTTTCCTTTCTTCCTTAATTCACACATTTCGGTCACTGGCTGCATTCGAGATACAGTCCAGAGAGAAATTAAAAATGTTCTCTGTAACGTCACTTCTCTATGACTCATTTCCGGTATGACGTCACTTCCGCTCGAAAAATAAAATGTTCAAACCGGAAGTGATGTACCTTCGGTATGACGTCACGCCCGGCCGAAAACTCCGATTTTCAAACTGGAAGTTACGTTACAGAGAACAATTTTGATTTCTCTTTGGAATGTATTGCGAATGCAGCCAGTGACCAAAATGTGTGATTTAAGGAAGAAAGGAAAGGGGGTAAAAGTGTACTTGGAATTCATCTCGAATGTAGCCAATGACAGAAACGAATGATTTAAAGAGCACACGGAAACCAAGGGGCGTCGATGCTCATTTCGAGTTGAAGATTGATTAAGAAAATTGTCAAGTATGGTGTTAGAGAAAAAATCTGTACATCAGGAGGGTCGGATAACTCGGTGAGGGAGCGTTTTCCCGTCATGTGGTGCAATTATGAATGGTTGGTGAACACTTAAATTCAGTCTCATCGATTATTTGTCAGCGAGTGCCCAGAAAGCCAAAACGAAGCCCCAAATCATTAATCAACGATAAAGGTAAGTAGTGACGAGCGAGTCAATGGTGAGTGATAACGTGAGCGGTTTTGGTTTTCTGGATCGTGTATCGATCGTCTCCAATTTTTTTTTTTTTCATAAGCCACTCTCGAGAGAACAAAAAGGCTGTTCACAGTTCGTTCGTGTTTTTCTTATTTTTTCTGCGACTTACTTGGAACAAGGAACACAGAGGGTGGAGACGTAGACCCGAGTGTTTTTATCGCCCTTCTTGTACTCGTGTTGCCATTGAGCCACGCTGTTTCTGTCGGAATTTGCACCGCCGGCTTCCCGGGAACCACAACTGGCGCACACCGCGCACTCTTGACAATGCCATCTTCCTTGAGGCACTCTTCTCAGACCGACGCAGTAAATGTGGTACCTACAAAAGCATTGTGGAAAGAAGACTTACTATAGCGGTCTTTTCGTTCCGAGTGTTATAATGTTTGAAAAGTTATAACATAATTTTTGAAAAGTTATAACATAATTTTTGAAAAGTTATAACATAATTTTTGAAAAGTTATAACATAATTTTTGAAAAGTTATAACATAATTTTTGAAAAGTTATAACATAATTTTTGAAAAGTTATAACATAATTTTTGAAAAGTTATAACATAATTTGTGAAAAGTTATAACATAATTTTTGAAAAGTTATAACATAATTTTCAGATCTTTACCCTCGATCACACATGTCACAGAAGAGCATCTTATCCTCGTCCGCAGGATCGTGACACTGGGCACACGTTTTGCAGTCCGTACATTGCCACGCGTAGGCCTGGATGTGCGGAACCATGTCCAGGGTCAGATCTATACACGATGGATGCACTGGAAATGGTATTCGAACTTTATCACTCCTTCTGTACTTCCTTATAGTCTTATCGAGAATTGCAACGAGCACATGTGGCCTAAGCTCGCTATAGTTCGATCGGACTGTCCAATCGTTACGAATACAATAAAACCTGAATTATCCGAACCTCAGTTGTCTAAACCACGACTTACTTTATCCAAATTTCTATTATTCGACCCATGGCTCAAAATTTCGATGTCATTTCATCGTCAAACGCTACTTTCTTGTAAGCGCGATTAAGGTTCTATCGCTCGTCGATGCGTTATACACCGCTCGCAAGTCGATTTTCGCGCAGCGTGTTCATTTGATCTTGGCGACACGCAGAGATAATCATACGCGTGCATGTAAAAATTATTCGCGACTAAATAATAGTTTTGTAGTCAAGTGCATTGTGCCTTCGACGAACAAAATTTCCGCCTCGAAGCGGAAGAGCTTAGAGTATAAATGTTCTTACGGTGAAGAAAAAAAATTGTAACTTTTTCGAGGCGAGACGGGCACATGGTCAGCTTTCTTTTTTTTTATGTTATTCACAAAAAGGTTATTTTTTTGTCTTCAAATTTCCACTACCCGAATAATCGTTAATTCGAACTAGCCTCGACCCCGATAGATTCGGATAATCGAGGTTCTACTGCATTGTAATTGTTCCGTAATTCGAGTCCCGGAGCATTAAAAAATGGGCGGGCTGAAGCTCCAGATATATCCATCGGTCACCCGCGCGTGGTAACTGTGAGTGTATCAAATGTATATGACGCATTCCACCCAGATTCGAGCGGTTAAAAAGTCGACCCGTTCGAAAAAAAAAAAAAAAAAAAAAAAAAAAATGATACTTCGTCACAATTCACCATTAATTGCAGGGATTTATGTAATTTTTTTCCTGCTAGAATCTGTTCCTGCTAAAAAGCCTTAGCAATAGAAATAAAACCATAGCACATACTGTACCGAATAGTTTATGCAAAATTAAAAACAAACTTTTTCATCCTTATGTTTTTTCTGCTTCACTTATCCTTTTCAAGACACAGGGATTGGAAGACATCATCAAGATTAAACGAAGCAAGGCTTCTAAACAAGATCTCCAACCAATTAAATAAAAATAAGTTGTCATTTTCCACAAATGAGGGTTTTCTATGAATTTTCCAGAAAAATCGCAAGTGACGTATTGACTGAAAAAATATTTTTCCCAACTACGGTAAAAAAAAGCCCTATTTCATGCCTGCAACGGGGATGGAAAGTGGCCGATTCTTGACGAGTACCAGGCAAGTAAACAGTGAAACTTTTCCTCCGGCTAAATTACTTTTCTTCGCGCTCGTCAAGAACCGGCCACTTTCCACTCCCATCGCAGACATAGAAATATGACCACTTTTTAGCATAGTCGGAAAAAAATAGCGCATGTCACTCGGGAGGAAGTGCATTTTCACCTCGTGTGAAGTTCTGCCCTCGCTTCGCTTGGGCATCATACTTCACAGTCGGTGAAAAGACGCACTTCCCCCCTTGTGGCATAATATACTATTTCACATATTTCTAACACATTTGAACCTTGTTTGGATTTTTTCAAATAAAATTTAAAAAAAATGTTTCGAAGGTTTGTTCGGAACAACTTTTTTGTCTCAAATTTCTTTTGTATATCTAATAATTTTGAAGATATAGGGAATTGGGAGAAAAAGTACAAATTGGACATATCTCAAAAAGAAGTGATCCAACAATTCTGACAAAAATTACAAAATCCATCCTAAATAATGATGAATTGTGACAGAGTCTCAATTTTTTTTTTAGAAGGGACTGACTTTGTGACCGTTCGAATCGGGGTAAAATGCGTCATATAGCTGTAGTTCATGTTTCTCGGTGAAATGCGACGAAGCTCCGATGACAGGAACTGAAACTGAGACCGGATGTATCGGCACAGGCTTTCCGCAGTTTCCCTGTGCCCGTGACAGAAATGTCATGGGAAATGCCGGACTGGCTACTGATTCGGGCCGACCGTGTATAGTCGCGAAATTATACCTAAGAACGGGGTAAAGTGCAAGTAAATAAATAAATTGTTCCGTAACTCGTCGTGAAACATACCATATCCATTGCATGTCCCACATTGAATCAGTACTTCGATCCTACTGAATTTGTTCAAGTGCTTCAGGCACATTTTGCATTTTATACTTTTGATATCTTCCTTCTGCCGCGATAGCTCCACATCGACTTCGTCCATCGTGGATTGGGACTCCTCGGTATCTTGAGTACCGTCGCTGGACGACGAGCTGCCGGGAGGTAAAACGCAAGTGTCAAACTTTGTTTCGATCCCCCAAGGGAATTTTTCTGGCAAAAGTGTCGTTACCTCGAATCGTCGGACGACGAATCGCTGTCGCTGTCGCTCTGCGAACCCTCCGATTGGCTGTCGAATTTCCTCTCGTTCGGCTTCATCGGTCCGTAGAGAACGGTGTTCAACGGATAGTATCTCAATTCGGCGGGCGTGTACTCGCGATAATAGTCGGTATATTGTCCGGGTATCAGCGCCACTGGGTAGTGACTGACTTTGCTCTCCTCTTCGACCTTCTGCTGCTTCTTCGGCACATGGATAGTAAAAGTTTGAAGGTCCAAGCTGCACTTTCGCGATTCTCGTCGCGCCTTGTTGAGTCCCACGTTCCACGACAGAGCCGACTGAACGGCCATTTCAGCGAGATCAATTCTGTTCCTCTCCGCATTCGCCGCTGCCGTCAATTCTTTCTGCTTCTTGGAATGTTCCTTCATCTGTTTCTCGCGTATGTACTTTCGATACTCCTCGTACTGATCCGGAAAATCGTTGCACATAACATCCAGAACTTCGGAACTGGAGACGGCGGTGAGACCTGAAAAAGTTATCCGTTTGTGATTTTCTTGTCATCGAAACCGCGATTTTCTCATTGATCGAATAATTGATAGATTTTTTGTTTATTTACACTCACCCATGTCGCACATAGATTCGCTGACCAAGGCGTTTTCCCGAAGGAAATTTCTCTCCTCCATATCGACCATTCGTCGCTTGAGTTCAGGATATTTTCTCTTGAACGATTTAACACCGAGATACTGAGATATTTGTTCTTGGATCATGAATGTCTCGCTCTTTCTGGCTGGATCCGGTGGCCACTCGTACTCAGCAATCTTGTCGACGGTGAAGGGTCCTTCGTCGGGATCAAAGTTTATTTCCATTCTGCGATTTTTCACTTTGACCTTCTCGGACTCTGTTGTTGCCGTGCTCAAGACGCTGCCCTGAGATTCTTCATTCACGATCGTCTCCGAAGCTGAAAGAACATGGTCGGTACTTCTTTATTCACTTGCGATACGAATTGACTGTACTTCACTAGTGAAATCAATGCCGTGTGAGACAAAAAAAATGGCTTCGAACTGTGCTCAAATCAGAATCTAATTTATTTTTACCGGATGCAAATTGTTGTTAACCCATCGTTGACCAATCGAAGCTAGTATATTATTTAACACAGTACGTCGCGTTTCGTCCGATGAACGAGTCACAGTTGTCTAGCCGGGCGCGAGACTCGGCCGTGTACTTCCGACGAATACACCATGACAACTGTGTTATACACTTGGAAACTTTGAGACCTTAGAACGTCGGAAAAGCTTCTATTTTTAGATAGCTTGGTTGGAGGTCTACCAATACGCTTTATGTTCCGATTTAGTCTGGCCGGTAGCAATGATTCAAACGTGTCTTTCGTTATGCTATCGCGCATTAACTATACTGTTCAAGTTACTTTCCCTTCTTTTTTTTACTCAAAGAAAACTTCGTCGAAAAGCTCGAAATTTATTATTAACAATACCGTCCAACAATCTTACTTTTCTTTCTTTCTTTTTTTTCGAACGAAACTTCGCCAGTACGTTTGAAATATGTATCGTATTACACTAGGACCTCGATTTTGACGCCCTCGGTTTCCTGAACAGTCCCCACCACGGGGCGAATATCGATCAGCGCAAAAAGCTATGGGCCATGCTCGTCAGTTAGTATGCGCGGGGCATGAGCAACCTCCATTTTTGTAGGTGTAATGCGCAGCCGGTCCCGCCGCTGTGAATGAAGTCGAGGTCCTAGTGTACGTTTCACCGTTTCGGATGCGATAATTTATTGTATGTTTTAATCGACGTGAGAGAAATACAGTTCCTCGGGAAGATGATTCTATTATTTCTTACCTTGAGCCGACATATTTCTGGCCGGCGTCTGCGATCTCGATACGGATTCGGCGCTCATTCTCGTCTCCTCGTCGATAACTTGGACGTTCGAGATGTTACCCTCGTTTCTTCCGTCGAGTTGTCTCTTCGACGACGGAGTCAACCAATTCTGATGATCTGTGGCGCTCGAAGCGTCTTTGCCGTCTTTAGCATCATCGGCTACTTTGTCCATTAATTTGTCGTCGCCGGTGAGCAACTCGCTTTTGTCCATGTGATCGGTTGCCATGTCGACTTGACCCTCGGATCCGCATAGACTCCCGAGGCTAATTTTTCTGTCGCTCGCGAAAGGCTGAACCGGAGCAGAGGTGTTCATCGACGTTTCCATGACTCCGCCGAGATGAGACATTAGCCTCGAGTCCATCAGGGATTCCATATGACTCTTCGTCATCAGATTTGCGTCGTTCACCGCCTGTTCAGCCTCGACTCGCGCCATGGCGGTTGCCATTTTCGAGTCCATCGGGGGTTGCCTTAATGCCTTGTAGAGTTCGGAAGTATTGTGAGACATGTCCGGCTGCGATGGGGTTTCGTCTATCGTGATCAGAGCGGTCGTCGAGCGCTCGATTATGTCCAGGTCTTGCTCTATTCTAGGCTTCTTAACTAGATCCATGCTCATTTCCATTTTCCGTTTTCCACGACCTGGATAAAATACATACACCTTTATCTACACTTCGCAAGAGGCTACATTATTTTGACGAAATTTTAATGCCGAATTGTCGTACGGCCGACCATCATGAGTCCGAATGCAATTCTTACGTATCGTCCAACTTCCGAAAATTTATTTTTACGAATCTTCATTTAAACGTACGTTACTCTTTGAAAATAGCAATTGGAATTGGTTAATTATTCCTCGGAATCGTCATTTTACCCAAGATTATTTTTCCGAATAATTTCACCGAACTTCATTTCCCCGAATCATTAAACCTCGAAGCGTCAAGTCGCCGAATCATCATGCTTCCGAATAATATTTATCCGACACGTCATTTATCCGAATAGATTCCTACTTTTTTACGAACAGATATAATAGCAGATGGTCAGACTGTTCGTTCATATTATTTAGTTTCGTAATTCAGTTCATTGGCGATTCTGAACCATGACGATTCGGCGACTTGATGTTCGGAAGATTAACGATTCGGAGAAATGAAGTTCGGTGAAATTATTATTCGGAAAAAATGACGTTCGGTTAAATAGCGATTTGGAGGAATAACGTTGGGCCAATTACCACTTCCGAAGAGTGACGTTCGCTGAAGTGAAGACTCGGATAAATAAAGTTTTGGCAGTTTGAGGATTCAGAAAAATAAAGTGTCAGAAGTTTAACGATTCGGAAGAAATGCGTTCGCACACATAATTTTCGGCCATGCGTCGATGCGGCCGAGTGCAGTTTTGACAAAATTATTGCGGCTTCACTTCAGAGCTACAAAAAAAAGCGTGCAAAGTGATTTGCGGAATTAGTTCCTCATGTTGTACGGTTTTGCACATAACTTCCTCTATGATAAATTCCGTTGTTCCATTTTGGCTTCCTCGTAGAGGAAGCTATTATTAAAATACAGTTTTCATTCAACTCTTTTTTAATTCTATTTTTGAGTTAAGTATAGAAAAACGATGGTCAAATTACTTTTCATCTTTTTTCGTAACATAAAAAATGTCTACATCTCATAAAAGTCAAACCGTCAAAATTTACATCAGAATTTATTGTAGGAAATCGCAAATTGAAATTTGCGGATTGCGTCGTTTTAAGGCGATTTTTAATCTAATGCTCAGCGCTGATAACGAAACTATAACTCGTGTCAGGCGTACAAAAAAATTTGCAAAAAATTCAACATTTTCAAAATCCCATAAAATTTAAACGGTTGGATCAATTTTTGCCAAATTTAATATGAAACATTATACAGTGTCAGGCCAATCCCATGCCAAATTTGAGCTTGATACCTCTTTGTTTACTCAAATTGAACCGTTTTTATTAATTTTTCAAAAAAATCAGAATTCCATAAAATCTGATCCCTTCGGTAGATTTCGGCCAATTTCAATGCCGATGGTCTTTGATCAAAATATTATATTCGTGTGCTGTTTTATGACGATAGCTCAACATTTGCAAAAGTTAGAGCTACCACAGACATTTTTCAAAAATTTCGAATCCGGCCTTAAATTTAATGAAATTACACCGAAGGAAGAGCCGTGACCACTCTACTAGTGTACACAATTTCAACCCGCTATCTCAAGAAGTTTCTGAGTTATAGTCGTTCTAAGCGATGCAAGGCTGCTCTCACACGCACGCACGCATGCACGCACGCACGCACGCACGCCAGCTAAAAATCATATTTCTCGACGTTTTCGACCATTTTTAGTAAGCTGAGATTAAAATCTCGAAATTTTTTTTCACGAAAACATAGGTTCCTCTATGAGGAAGCAAAAAAATGATCAATAAATAATTTTTTTAAATGTCCAATCGATCACAAGATTGAGTGAAACTTACCACCTCCTCCTCCTCCTCGTCTCCTTCCCCGTCGGGGCGGTGCGTAACTCTTCTGCCTGCTGCAAGTTCTCTTCGGTCTCTCGTTTTCCTTGGGTGGGCAATTCTGCGGTGGCAATTCGGGGACCGGGGGCGTAACGTCGTCCAGCGCCAGTGGATCTCTCATGAGCACCGGCTCGGTGGGGATCAAGCTCTGCGGCAACGGTTTCGCGAGGAGCAGAGGCATAGGATTTCTTCGCGGCCTGCCGCGTTTCTTCGGAATTTTCGCGTCGGGACCGCGCAACGCCGGTACCTCCTCGATGATCATGACCTCCTGGCTCGAATTGGAGTTCTCGTTGACGATTATCAATTCCGGATGACGCTCGATTATCTCGCAGTCCGAGTTTACGTTAGCGTTGACGTTCTTCGCCAGCATGCTCTTCAACTTATCGGTCATCGAGAGATCCATTGGCTTGTTCGTCGGTCTCACTTGAGTTATGCTTATCTCCTGGCTGATGACGTTCATCTGCTGGCGACTTATCGAGCTCGCTTTGGCGTCGAACATCATTTTCTTGGGGTCGCGCGGCATTATCGGCTGTATCGTCACTTCCGGCAGCATCTGGGACAATTTAGCTTCGAGCTTCGCCTTCTTCGACTCTATCGGCGAAATCGTCACGTCCTTCCGCTTCGGCGATGCTTCGCCGGTGGTCTCATTTTTTCTGTTCTGCAGGTGAATTGGCTCGATGGTCAATTCCGATCTGCCACCGTGCAGATTCGCCGAGTGCATGCTCTTGAGCATCTTTATTCCCGGATTGTCCTTGGGCGTCGAGGCTTCCTTGTGCTTGTGCGCGTGGCCGTGGGCACTCGCTTCCGGCACGGATTCCTTCGGGCGTTGCGACGGCTCGCCATAATTTTCGCAAGCGACTATCGTCGGATGTCCGGTCTTCGACAATTTAATCTTCATCTCCAACGGCAGTTCGGTCTCCTTGCGTCTCGATGTCTTTTCCTTCTTCTCGGTTTCCACGATAGACGCGTCGCCGCTCTTCTGCAATTTTATCTTCACACCCGGAGCCGCGTCGACGATTGTCTTGTGTTCCGTCTCAGAAATCTCGGCGCTCGACGACTCGTCCGATTTTTTAGGATTGTGAATTATCGAGGCGTCGCCAGTTTTCGAGATTTTTATCTTCATACCGATCGAAGAATCAATTTTTTCGGTTCTCGCCTTGCCCCGCGAGTCCTCGGGCTGTTCCTGAGAGTCCGAGTGCACGATCGAAGCGTCGCCGGTTTTTGATAGCTTGATTTTCATTCCTATGGAGGACGTTCGAACTTCCGACTCGCTGGGGACAACCGTTTCCGGTTGAACAACGGCTGCCACTTCGCATTTTGTTACTTTGATCTTCATGCCCGGTGAGGCTTCTGGCATCGGATCCTTACACGCTTCCAGTCTATCCTTGTGCTTCGGGCTCTCCTTCGAGTCCTCCGAATGAATAATGGAGGCGTCGCCGCTCTTCGAAAATTTGATCTTCATACCCAGCGGGGATTCCGTTCGTCTCGTGACTTCCGGCACCTCGAGCTTTTCCTTGACGTCCTCGCCGCCGTCCACAGGCACGATCGACGCGCCTCCCCGCGTTTTCGAGAGCTTAATTTTCATTCCCAAGGGCGAGTCCGTTCTCTTAACGTCCTGCGGAGGATCGTCGACGCTTTCCGGTTGAACGATCGAAGCGTCGCCGGTCTTGAAGAGTTTGATCTTCATTCCGAGCGGGGATTCCGTTCTTCGTGGGACGTCCTGAGGGACATCGAGTTTGTCCTTGCTTCTCGAGCCGTCTCTGTACTCGTCGGAGGACTCCTGTTTCTCCGGCTGGATTATCGAAGCGTCGCCCGATTTCGATAGTTTTATCTTCATCCCGATCGGCGACTCAGTTCTCTTCGGCGAGCCTTGCATCATCTCCATCTTGTCCTTGTGCTTCGAGGTAGATTCTTTGGCGTCCTGCTGAACGATCGAGGGATCGCCGGTTCTGGAGAGTTTTATCTTCATGCCGATCGGCGACTCGGTGCGTTTCGCCTCCTCGAATTTGTGCTTGGGCTGCTCCTTCGTCTCCTCGGTTGGCTCGTGCTTTTCCGTCTGCACGATCGACGCGTCGCCGGTCTTGGAAAATTTGATCTTCATTCCCAGCGGCGACAGCGACGACGTCCCCTCGGTGTGCCACTGACCGCAAACCTCCTCAACGTTGTCGTTCGGGATGATGGACGGATGTCCGCCCTTCGAAAGCTTGAGCTTTATCTTGCCGAGCTTCTGGCCCGGGCTGTCCTCCGGATTCGGCGAGTTCGTTGCTGATCTTATCTTCGGGCTCTTCGGCGATCTCGGCTCGCCGCAATCCGCTATCGCGGATTTCGCGATCTTCAGTATTATTCTCGGCGAGCCGACGTTCTCGAAATCGTGTTTCTCCGAGTCTTTGCGCGGTGTGTCGACAATCTTCAGTTCGGTTTTCTCGGAGCTCTTCGGCGACTCGAGCATCTTCTGGTAACTCGCGAGTTTCGCGTCCCTCTGAATCAAAAGGCTCGTTTTCGGTGTCGTTGGCATTTCGCATATGCGCGACACTTCGCCCACCGGAATCTCGATCTTCGGTGGAACTTTCAGACGCTCCTCGAGAATCGACATTTTCGGGATCGGTACGGATTTCTTCAAAAGCAGTTCGTGCTCTATTTTCTCCGGGGCGGGAATCTCGGCGATCACGGCTTCTCGTGGCTCTCCGTGGGTTTTCGGAGTTTCCGGTTGCGGCGGAATGTTCGACGGGGCTTCTTCGACGACCGGAAGTGGAGAAGACTTCCCGCAGAGTTCCACTTGCTCTTTGTCGAGCGCATTTAAAATTGGGGACTCGATCTTGGCTTCGATCTCCGTCGGCGATCGAACGACGACGATCGGAGATTGAAGTTTGGCCTCCTCCTTGGTTTTTCTCTCGCTCTCGAGCTTGGCGGCTTCCGATATTATCTCCGCTTCGGATATCGCGATAGGATCGGGAATGATGTTCTCCAATTCGGCAACGAGCTCCGAAGGATCCTCGCAGATGTCCGCGTCGGCGACGAAGATCCCCACGTCGGCTTCCTGAGCGATGTCCTCAACGACGCTGTCGACGAGCTTCGGAGAAAGCACCAGCGGCGAGTCTATGTCCTGTTCGACCGATTCCTGCAAAAATTTAACCGCCGACTCGAGCTCGGAGATCTCCGAGGTCGGAGCGAAATCCTCGATCTCCGTCGCGACGTCGCTCAAAACCTGATCCTGAACGGCGCTCTCAAGATCCATGTCCTCCGAAAGTTCGATCTTCGAGTCTTCCGGCACGACAGCCTGGAGCAAAATTGGATCGTCAAGTACGATATTTTTTTCAGCCTCGACGGCGCTCTGCAGGAGGACCGGATCAGCCAGGACGATATCCTGATCGGCGTCGACCTCGTCGGCAAGATCAATTTTGCTCGAGCCTTGAACTGCCGTTTCAAGCAAAAGATCGTCGGGCAGATCGATCTTGGCCTCCTCCGTTACAGCGCTCTCGAGGAAGAGCTGTTCGGCCAGTTTCATCTTTCGCTCCTCCTCGACCGCGATCTCGCGCAGCAGATCCTCTGCTAGGTCCATCTTCGTCTCCTCGCTTACCAGCGGAACGACCTCCAAGGGATCCGGCACGACGCTTGACAGAGCGAAAGCCGCGTCGATGTCGTTGTCGATCAATTCCGCGGCTGCGGAGGCCAATTGCGGCGCTATGAGCAGGGATTCGTTCGTTCCCTCCAGTACCGATTTTGCAACAATATCGACAGCATCCGCGATTTCCTTCGCCGCTGCAATCTCCTCGACGACTTTTGGAACGTCTTCTGCGTAATCGTCCGCCTGTTCCGTTTCGTCCAGCAGAAGGGACACGTCGACGTCCTTGCCGATAGTTTCGATATCCTCCTCGGCCTCGGTCATAACTTTCTCGACGATCGGCTCGACGACCTTCAACGGGGACTCGTCGGTCTCCGGCATCAGATCGAGATCCAGCAGTCCCTCGAGCGAATCGATGTTCTGCGAGGACATTGGGTCGTCGAGCTCCTTGTTGAGAAGCTCATCGGATTCGGATGGCAATTTGTCGGAGAGCTCGTCGATCTCCTCAGGTTCGAGAGGCAAAGCGTTCGAGCGCGCCAGCGCCTCGCCCTCGGCCTCCTCGGCGTCGAGAATTTTGTTCAAGTTGCCCGTGTCCGTCTCCAGTATACTCTCCATCATTTCCTGAGTGGTCTGCGATTGTTCGTCGTGGAACATCTCGGGTACGCTCAGACTCGTCGGTTCGATGTCTTTGGAATATTCGTCGATGTCCTCGCAGGCTTTTTCGTTACGCTCCTCGATCTCCTCGACCTTATCCGCTGTCGAGGTCATCGATTCTTCCGTGCAATCTTCGACCGTTCTTTTGCCCGCGTCTTCCGTGAGAATCCTCGGTAATTCGTTGATCTTTTCTTCAGGTTCCGGAAAGAGATTCATCTCCGAGCGACCCTCTTCGGGCTTGTCCGTCGGCGAGGTCATCGAAGATTCTTCCACGCAATCCGCGACGCACGTTTTATCGGCATCGTCGGTGTTGAAGTTTGGCGATCCGGTTGGTTTCTCTTCGGGCTCCGGAGAAAGATTCGCCTCGACGCGATCTTCGATCTCTTCCTCCGGATCCGTGGCCATTTCTTCGGAAGTCAACGACTGACCGACCGGCTGGGCTTCCTCATGCGACTCGAGGTTTTCGGCTTCGAGACTCAAATTCATTTCCTCCGCGGGTTCTTCCTCGGCGTCGTTCGGCGTAATCGCGAAGCTCGTCGATACAGCTTCGCGCGCGGCCTTCGGCTTCGAAAATTCAACCTCCGATTCCGCTTCGACCGCCGAAACTTTCACCCCGGGATCTTCCGAGCTCTTTTCTTCGATATCGGATGCAGCCGTAGTCTCGTCTTGGATAGTTTCCTCGATGGAAATTGACTCGTGGACTGCCGTTGCCGTGGCAAGCGGAGGCTCTTTCCTCGTCTCGGTTTCCTCATTTTTCGCATCATCTGCGGTATCCGCGAGTGTTTTTTCGGCTTCAATTGCGATTGCAGTTTCGGGAGTCTCTTCTTTTGCTTCCGGTTTAGATTCTTCCTCGTTTTCCTTTATAGCTTCGTCGGGTCTTTCCGCGGCTTCGACTTCGCGAGATTCCTCCGTCGACTCCGCCGTTGCCGTGACGATCGGAGATTCCCTTTCTGCATTCCAATCCTTTTCTGCATTCGAATCCTTTTCTGCAGTCGAATCATTGTCTGCATTCGAATCCTTTTCTGCAATCGAATCATTTTCTGCATTCGAAGCCTTTTCTGCATTCGAATCCTTTTCTGCATTCGAATCCTTTTCTGCATTCGAATCCTTTTCTGCATTTGAATCTTTTTCTGCACGCGAATCCTTTTCTGCATTCAAATCCTTTTCTGCATTCGAATCCTTTTCTGCACGCGAATCCGTTTCTGCATTCAAATCCTTTTCTGCATTCGAATCCTTTTTGTCGTCATCTTCGTCAGCTTCCGGGACTTCATCCACGGTATCGGCAACGCGAGTTTCCGTACTTTCGTTTTCGCAAATAGTTGCGCTGGAAGCCTCGACGGGAACTTCTACGCTTGTTTCGACGATCTTGTCAGCCTCAGCGACTTCCGGTGAAGCGGCTCGTGAAGAAGCGTCTGCAGTTTCCCGGACATCAGATTCGAAAGCTTTGCTGACAGTCGATGCTTCTTCCGCAGTGCCAAAAGTCGATTCTTCTTCCGCAGTGCCGACTTCCGGTACGATAATCGCTGGAGATTTCTCGGGTTGCTGCAACGCCGTTTCCGGTTGGCCTGTGCAATTTTCTTCCTCCTCTCGTTTTTCAATCTTTCGGCCATCAACCTCCATTTTTTCGTCCTCGGCTGCAAATTCCGTTGACGCTCGAACGGCAAATTCGTTCAGCGTATCGGTCGCTGCTTCGACTCGCGAGCTCTCAACGATAGGCGAAGATTTGTCGGATAATCCGTCCGCAGTGGCGAGCGACTCCTCGATCGCAGAATCGTTTGATCCGACTTCCGGAGTCGAGTCAACTCGTACCGTCTCGAACGGAGATTTTTCGCAGGATTCGACCGCGGTGCCGAGCGACTCCTCGTTTCCTATTTCCATCGATTCGACTTCCGGAGTCGAATCAACTTGTGCCGTGTCAGCTTGAGACTTTTCGCACGGTTCGGCTGCGACGGTGAGTGATTCTTTATTTGCAGCTTCCGTCGACCCAACTTCCGGTGTCGAATCAACTCGCACCGTCGCGGCCGGAGATTTTTCGGATAAACCTGATGCAGACGTAGATTCCTCATTTGCGTTTTCTTCCAATTCTGCAGCTGGCTTTGATCCCGGTTCGTCGGTCTCGGCAGACGCCGGAGATTTTTCCGGTATCGCAGTTACGGCTGGCTCGTCCATAGCTCCCTCTATTGACATCGTTTTCGGCGAAGATTCATCTTGGACGGTCCCAGCGACCTTCGCAGCATCCTCGGGTGTTTCAGGCTCAGCCGTGGCAAGCGCGCCCGTGCTTTCTTTCAAGGAAATATCCGAGACCGACTCGACGATATCTGTACAATTAATGGACAAGTCTGACTCAGCTGCGGCAGGCTTTTCGCTCCGCGATTCCGGCTCTTCGTTCGTTAGATTATCGTCAACTTCCATGGGTTCACTCTCCGCTGCTTCTCGCACCGGAGACGAAGCTTCTCTCTCGATGTCGCTGGTTACTTTCCGCGGACTCTCCGGTCTCTCTTCCGGTTCTTCATCTTTTTCCGGCGAAGCTCCGGCTACGACGTTTTCTACCGCTGACGACTCGCCCGCGATCGATGCTTCGATCGCCGATTCAGACTTTTCGAATTCGACATTTTTCCCAACTAATTTCTCGTTTTGCGGGTCGACAATCTCCGTTTCAGACTTTTCGGATTCAACATTTTTCTCAACCGATTCCTCGTTTTGTGCGTCGATAATCTCCGTTTTAGACTTTTCGGCTTCAACATTTTTCTCAATCGATTTCTCGTTTTGCTCGTCGACAATTTCCATTTCAGACTTTTCGGATTCAACATTTTCCTCGATCGATTTATCGTTTTGCGCGTCGACAATCTCCGCTCCAGACTTTTCGGATTCAACATTTTCCCCAATCGATTTCTCATTTTGTGCGTCGCCAATCTCCGCTCCAGACTCTTCGGATTCTGAATTTGCCCCAATCGATTTCTCGTTTTGTTCGTCGACGATCTCCATCTCCAGTTTTTCTGCGTCGCTCCCGTCGTTTTTGGAGATTTCGACCGAATCCGAAGGGTCCTCGTCGACAACTTTTGGGACTTCGATCGATTCGTCTGTTCGGACCACTGGTGCAACGGATTCCTCGATGACCTTTTGGGGCGGACAAGTTGAAACATCGGCTGAAATTTCGTCAATGCATTTATTAGCTTCGTCCGATCGGACAGCGCCACTTTCGTTCGAAATCTTCGATTCTTCCGACGCGAGAAAATCCGACGATTCTTCGGGTTTAGCAGTCACTCCTTCCGCGTTTGCGGAATCGACACTTGCAGGCTCGACTTTCGCAGAAATGTCATCGCTCTCTTGATCCACTTCCATAGGCTCTTCCGTTTTTGCGACTGCGGACTCCACCTGCGGGTCATCCAAAACTTCATTTGCCTTGCTCGCTTCGGTTTCTATGTTGCTCTTCGATGGACTTTCCGTAACCGCCGCTTCGGCGATATTTTCCGGAGGCGAACGATCCACGTCCATACTCTCAGCCTTGTCTTCTTCATCGGGCTTGGCCGTCGAGTTATCCACGATAGCCGAATCCGTTGAATCCACCGATCTGTCGATGCGAGGACTCTTCGGAGCCTCCTCGGTATTTTTTTCCAGTCCTTTCGCGATCTCTTTCACGACGGAATCTTCCTTGAGATCCCCTTTACATGGAGCTGCGACCGTTTCTTCCGCGGTTGGTGTTTGTTCGCTAGAACTTCCAACGGTTTCATCGGAGCTGCCTTTCTCCGCGATTTTGGCATCCTCGGCGTTGCTCTTCGATCCCCCGGGACACTCGTTGAGATCCGCTGCCTTCGGCGATATCCTTTCGGGCGTTTCTTCCGCATCCGTCTCCTGTGAATCCTCGGAAATATAAGCTTCCCCTATTAACTGAAGACTCTTGCTTATGCTTGCCATACCGGCAGAATCTTTTGGCTTCTTATCATCAGCTTGGCTGTCTCTACAAGTATCTGTAATAATGAATCAACAAATTGAATCTTAGCGGCTTTACTACACCATAAATCAGATTTGCACATCTCATAATAGTTATGCCACAAGGGATGCTCATAATACATTATGCCACAAGGGAGGAAAGTGCCCATTTTCACCGAGTGGGAAGATTGATCCCTGAGCGAAGCGTGGGCAGAAATTCACACGAGGTGAAAATGCACTTCCTCCCTTGACACATACGATATTTTTTTTCCGACTTCGTTAAAATAACCAGATTTTTTGCGTAGCAAAATCGTCATACTCGCCAATGACCATAACTCCCCCGGCAGTAATTGAGCTCCAGAGGGAGTAATGAGCCCTATTACTCTCTAGGAAGTAATGAAATTGTACTGCGCATATGCACAAGTTAATAATGATCATCGGTCAATAATAGGCTATGTTCCGCCCATATTGCACGCAAGGATTGTGGTTATTTTAGTGCAGTCGGGAAAAACATTTTTTCTCCACAAGGGTTCATTATTTTTTATTTTTGAATGTCTGCTTTTGTCAATAAACTGATCGTTCTGATAAATGATAAAAGGAACAATAATAGAAATTCTGAAATTAACAAAAAAAAGAAACTATAAAATACACACAAAAAAAAATTGTAGTATTCACAAGAAAAGAAAATTGTGCTCTTTTGGCGCATAAGAAATGTTTGTCCAGTAGCCAAATTTTTGTACTGTGCACTAGCACATCATTGGATGAATTAAATCTGTTCTTGTTTCACAGTATCAAAAAAAGCATAAATCATATTTTATTATTATTATTATTGGTTTTACAGAGAGTAAATTACAAACTTATCTGTAACATGGATATATCATAGAACGAAACTACAATATTTGTAGCTACTATTATTGCACATTCTGTGATATTCGAGGTCAATATTTTTAACTATCCATATTGACAATCCAAGACCTCCATCTTATGATTTTACCAACTTCCTCGACAATAATTCCATTTGAGACAAAAATATGATTTATGCTTCATCTAACAAAAAAAAATAATAATGCTGAACAATCGAATTGATGTTTCTCTGTGTATCTAATTTCCGGAGTCTCCTATTCTACCCTGCCCACTTTTATCCTCTCCTATGGATTCTCTCTTGGATCCTCCAAAAAATTCACATTTTCTATCGGACTTGCCTATAGCTTTGTCCTCACTGCTCGGAGCTCCGCCGATCTTCGACGAGAATTCACCTTTGCAGTCTGTAATGACTTCGGACAGAGCTGCGAATTCGCTCTCCAGCGTAGAATCGCCGGCTGACTCTGCCTGAACTCCTATGATATCGTTTATATCCATGATACTCAGAGCTTCGGTGTCGTAAGTCTCCGAGTCGCTGTCTATATTGTAAGGAGCGTTGTAACGTTCCGATGAATCTTCCTTCGACTTTGTCGGCTCGTTCTCGTCGGCGTTCGAGCCGGCTCCCGCGTTGTCGTCCTTGGAGCCGAACAGGCCCATCTTGGAACTCTCGGACATCCTTTGTCACTGCCAGACGGAGTTCGCGTCAAAACTTTTGTCGTTCAATGGCGAATCAACAAATTTCTCGATCGCAGCATCGCCGTTTTATTTTCGCGATCTTCGCGTGCGCTCGAACGTTCTTTGCCCGCGACCCGCTTCGTGTTCTTCACCTCTCGCTCATCGACGCGATAAAATTCGCGACGATCGACGACTTCGACTACACCCAACGATTACATTTGTTTTCACTACCCCGTTTATGTACGTTAAGAAAACATAACCAAGAGAACTTTTTTTTTCTAATCCTTTCCACGAACCTATTGATTTTTTTTCACTGGAGGAACGACCTGCACGACCCCGCGAATTGACACGCACCGTTAATAGCGTTCGTATTTCCGTTTTGTTTTGTTATTCTTCGCAGTAAATCCACTTCATCACGGCCTTTTACCGTATCATCGGCGTATCGAAACTTGTTCTCGTAATCGTGATATTTTTTGGATAACTGACGCCAAAGAGATGTGGGCGCGCGCGCAATATATGCGCTCGCCGCTCGATTGTTCGACAATCGATTGTCGTTCGAGATTTCTCTCTGGACCCGGCGCCAAAGTTTTGATTGTTGATTAACTCCATTATTTACGTATGGAAACATGAAGGCGTAACTAATTAAATAACCCTTTGCGGATTTTATAGACAATCAGATGATTTGGAAATGTTTTATTCTGTATGATTTATTGCTTCCTCCTCGAGGAAGCTATGTTTTTGAAAAAAAAAATATTCAGGATTTCAGTGCCGAAGTACTTAAAATAGTCTGAAACGTCGAGAAATGTGATTTTTACCTGGCGTCCGGATGTATGTATGTGTGTGTGTGAGACAGATTTGTACTGTTAAAGGCACTAGCGAAATATTCGGTAAAAAAAAAGAGGTCGATGTTCAACATTCTTTTTTAACGTGGGTATTAGCAGGATAAGGTCAGCTTTTTACACACAGTAGTACAAGAAGTTATGAAGTTTGTTTTTTTTATTGAAAAATATCAATTAACAACGGATTTATTAAAAATTAACAATTATTGTATGAAGATTGCATCCGAATTTGAGATTTTACGGGATTTCGATTTTTTTTTTATTTTATGGAAAATTTGTATTTTATGTTCGACACGAGTTTCTGAATCAAACATCACGCAAAGAGTAAAATGAGTTATAGTTTTGTAATCGACGGTGAAGAAGAGGTTAAAAATTTCCTCAAAACAACGAAATCTGCAAATTTCAGTTTATTTCAATTTTATGAGATGCAGACTTTTTTTCATGATACGAAAAAAGTAATTTACTCATGGCTACCCCATTAATAAAAATTTTGCGCATAACTGCCTCTCTGATGAAGCTAAAACGGATCACCAAACTTTTTCATAGAGAAAGCTATGCGCAAAATAGTAATAAATGTGAAAGCCACGTGCAAATTACTTTGCACCTTTTTTATTCGGATTTGGGGAGGTAGTCAAGCACGGTAGCGCTCGACTAGCAAATCGTGCTTCAACGCAGCAAAAACTTGGTCGATTGTGAATTCGAATTATTATTTACATTGTAACAATATAAATGGCGGAATAAAATAGTCGTACATATCGTATCTAATCATTTAATCGGCTTCGATATATTCTTCGTGTTTCTTTTCACAGACTTCACGAGGGCCGCCAAATCGGCGCTCATTTTTCCAACGCGTTTCGGTTGTTTAACGATCGTTTCCTGAAAGTACCATATCGAATTAATATCAATAACTCTAATTAGAGTCGTGCTTACGTAATAGTAATTGACGATATTAGTGCGATAAAACTTTTTCTGACGAGTGAGTTTGCAGCACGAGCCGGAGGCGAGTGTTGCAATCACACGAGTTAACAAAAAGTTCTACACACGAGTACCGTACCAACTTTTACTTCACAAGATGTTAAGAAAATGTATACCTCTTTAACGTTCGGATCGGCTCGTCGTTTCAGTTTTTCCTTCACGAGAGCTTCCGTTCCCTTGGTCTTTCTGTAATGAGGATCGGCGGGATCGATGTTATAGTGGTGCGAAGAGTAGAGCGCCGCGAATCTCGGATCTGCCACGTCGACTTCGAACTCGTCCTGAGCCGCCTGTTCCTCTTCACCTTTCTTGTTCTTCTTGCTGAGACGTTTTTTCTTCGACTTCGACAACGTAGCCTCCTCCTCTATTTTCTTTATGTTGAAATGTTGCTTTCCCTCCTCGTCGCCCTTGTCCAGTAGAAGCAATTCCAGCTCAGCCTTTCTCTGAGCCTCTTCCTCGTCGTCCGAGGAAGTCGCCGCTTGCTTCTTTTTCTTATCCTTCTTTATTTTGGGCCTCATATTTTTCATCTCGTCCGCAAAGTACGGATCGTTCATGTCCACATCCGACGGCACGGAATCATCGCTGTCCGAAACCGCCGAGCCGTCTTCCTTTTCCTCGCGCAATTTCTTCCGTTCTTCCTTCTTCGCCTTCTTCTTAGCTTTTCGTTTCTCCAGGTACTGCTCGAACGGCGTCAGAGTCTCGGTCTTGCTCATTCTTTCCTTAACCAACTTTTCTGTCTTCTCCTTCACGCCCAATCCCCACGTGAACTCGAGCTCGACTTCCTGCCGTTTTTTCGCCTCCTCCTGTTCCTCGATCGATTTCAACAGAGACTTGTACTTGTCTATCGGATTCTTTGTTGTCGCCTCTTCATTCTCGGAGTCGGCTGCCTTCTGCTCGTCGTTTTCTGCAGATAATCAAAGTTACGATTTAAGAAAAAAAGTAAGATAAAACAAATTATTAATACGATAACGGTCGATAAGATAGAAACCTGGTTCGTCGTCGCTCGATCCACTGGCCAAATACGCTTGTATATCGCCCTCGTCGATCTCGCTCAGCTTTCCGGAATTTATTTTTTGCGTTATCTCCCGACGCTCCGGATTCGTCTCGTCCCATGTTAGTTCGACCTTGACCTGCTGCAAGGCCGTTGTCGTGAATTGTCTCGGCTTATACTTCGCGAGCTCGGGTAGCTTGTCACAAATTTCCTTTGGTTCCTGAAACAGTATGTTCGTTAGAGCAATTTCATCCTTTCGCGTATCTTTCCTTCATTAACATGGTGTTATCCAGTAAGAAGTCCGTACGAAATTCAAGGACATTCAAGGACAATTTCCAGGACGTGTTGATATTTGTAAAAAATGAAAATATGCATATCGCGCGTGACGTACGAAATAACACTTAGTTCGATAACAGTTTTCGTTTGCGTCGGGATCGGTTCTGAAAAACAAACTGCTCACTATGCATGAATATAGATATATATGTACGTCAGTTTCACTGAGGTACACATTTTTTTAGGATGGTCGCTAGTAATATACATTTTACACAGGGGTGGCTTATAGACTAGGCCCGCTAGGCCCAGGCCTAGGGCGCCCGCGATCGCGGGGGGCGCCGCGCGATGTCGCGATCCGCAAGCGAGTGGGCACCTCCCACTCTCCCGCTATGTCTTCAATTTGTATATTTGTTTTTTGATCATTGTTCGGACGGCCGAGCGGGGGGGGGGGGGGGGCGCAATTTTAATCGGGCCTAGGGCGCCAATTTTCATAATCCGCCCCTGATTTTACAAGCCAAATTTTCGGGGAAATAAAAAATTCAAGGACGTTCCAGGGCTTTTTCAACGACAGGCAAATTCGAGGACAGTTCCAGGACTACAAGGACTTCAAGGACTTCAAGGACCGCTGGACACCATGGTTAATGGACCGTTAATGGTAATGGCAATTTGCTTCGACCGTACATGATCGAACTCCATATCGTCGGGAATAAATCGGAGATCGAGTTTCGTCGAAGTTGACTCGTACTCGATACCATCGCACTCTGTGTAAATCTTGTTTGCCGTTTCCGGTGAATCGCAGTCGATAACAGCGTAATAATATTTCAATCTGTTAAGCTGATACTGCCTCATCTTTTCCATGTTATACTGCGAGCCTTCTTCGTCCTGAAAAAAAAATCATTTATGTTACCCAGCGTTTCGCTATATAATCGCAACGCGATTGTGAAAACTTGCACGTACCTCATCGTCCGTTTCGACTTCCTTTCGATTCTTGTCTCCTTCTACCAACTCTGTTGGTCCTTTGACTTCTTCTTCTTTCATTCTTTGCAGCCCGAAGTCCGACGGATAGATCTGTACGGATATTCAATATAAAATTTTCGTTCGTTCGATAAACCGAACCATCCCTCCTCGCCAGTAAATTAAAAACGTGCTACATGTATTTCGTCGACGGCGATTGGACCCCGAAAGACCATCGCTGCCCACGGAGAGTTATTTGCACGTGGCGGAATTATCGTTTACCGTTACTGAATGTATGAGCCCTCCGGGCGGAAGGAACGAGTTGAAGAGAACCAGAAGATCCACGGCTCTTATTCTATCCCAGTCCATGTTGCATGCAGCCAAACGTCTTGTTACTTCGTCCGTTGTCCCCGCTTCTTTATCCAACTCACCCCAGTCGTGCTCTATTTCATTCTCTTCGCCTGGAAAACATTTGTCAAGGTTTATCAAATTATCGAATAAAATTATTACTGAACTAGATAGTTTGATATTATTATAAATTCATAGTTATTATTATTTATTTATTTATTTATTGAGTATACGGGTCTAGCCCTTAGTACTATTATTATTCGTTTATGCCCATCAATTTTCTAATACTTTTATTATTACTTGTTTTTCATCATGGAAATTACCTTACTTTATTTGTTGCAAAAATTGCAGCTTTACGTATGCTTCGCGGGCGTAAAACTGCTTGTGAAGTAAAATTTGCATGATACTTGTGCGAAAAACGTTTGCTTAACTCGTATAATCGCAACACTCGCCTTTGGCTCGTGCTGCAAACTCACGTTCATCAGAAAAAGTTTTATCGCATTAGTATCGTAAATTACCATTATCGAACAAGCCCCATTCGTGCTGTATTTCATTCTCTTTGTCTGAAAAATGTTTAGCAAGCTCTATTGAATTATCTAATCAAATTATTGCCATAACAGATAGCTTAATATTGTTCTAAATTCATAGTTATTATTAGTACCATTATTATTAGTTTACAATCATCAATTTTTAAATATTTTTGTTACTTGTTTGTCATCATGTAGATTACTTTATCAAACTAACTCCATTTGTGCACTATTTCATTCTGTTCATGTGACAAATTTTTGTCAAGCTCTGTTAAATTCTCTAATCAAATTATTGCCAAAACAGGTAGTTTAATATTTTTATAAATTCATAGTTATTATTGGTATTATTATTATTAGTCGTCAATTTTTCAATATTTTATTGTTTCTTTTTCATCATGGAAAACGGTTGGTCCCATAAATAAATAAATAAATAAATAAATAAATAAATAAACTTGAAGCTTGCATTGCAAAAATTGTAAGAACATTACCATCCTCTTGCTCAGAGCTCTCATCCTCCGAGGAACTATCCGTGAGCAATACTCCTTCTCCTCTGGCATAGTCAACGGTCAAGTCCCTTAATTTTTTCTTCACATCCTTAGTTATTTTATTTTTCTCGAATTTGCTCTTAACGAGTTGCTTCTCATTTTCGTCCAGCTTGTCTGCTTCCCCGCCAGAGCCTGTGTCTGATTCCGCATTGGACAATGCGTCGCCCGATTCCGCATCAGATTCAGAATCCTTGCTTTCCTCTTCGATCTTGCTTCTGTCCTTCGCAGTCTTCGAATCTGTTTTCCTTGCAGCGTCGGCTTTTGGTGTAGATTTTTTATTCCGCGTTATTTTTGACGATTCAGGCTTCGCCGTAATTTTGTTGTCATCGTCCGCCTCCTCGTCCTCCTCGCTACTGGAGAGGTCGTAGTACTTGCGCAGATTCTCGGAAGACGTTTGATTGATGGGTCTGCCCCGTTTGTCTATCGTGTATTTCACCGCGAATTGTTTGTCCTTGAACATGGACTGGAATCTCTTATCGATCTTTACTTTCCGTTCGTTCTTCGGCATCCGCCGGAATTTCGGATCTTTGGCGATGTGCGCGAAACGCCCGTCTTTCATCATCTCGTCCATGATTAAGTGACGACTTTGAAAAAATAATAATTAAATACAATTTTAAGATAGTCTGTCACGCTCGTGGGTGGAAAACACGCTTTTTCCTTCGAAAATAACAAATCTTTTAGGTTAGGGTACAAACCTTGAGCTATTATGCTTCCAACAGACCAACCCGTTATTCGGGATCGCGAGGTTGATTATCGTATTGGTGGAAAATGATATTCTTACGATCGGTCAGTTGTTTATGGCAATAGACAATGCACTTTGTTTATTCACAGCTCGACGCGGGACTCGCACGTGCGAACGCCGGAACAGCTGGGTGAGACTGGCGGGAGTGGGGGCACCACCTTCCCCTAACCCGGCATTCAACGGCTGTGCCGCGTTCAGGATTATACCGCGGTGACCGCCCTTTTCTCGGATATTGGTATCGGCGAAGCACTCTGTCTCTCTCTTTTTGGATGCGTCTTCAATGCAGATCTGCTCAGCTATATGTTAACCGTTATATGTGTCGGATATAAAGTTGGTTTATAGTTAGACTTTCCCAAAACAACCCAATAGCTCTTGGCTCAGGTTTGGCAATCGGGTTTTTTAAAGAAAAAATCCAAGCATAAACCCAACTTCTATTCAACACATATAAAGATTGGTATTACAGTTGGTTTTTTACATCTCCGAAAAATCAACCTCCCAAACGTAAAAATCAGAGTTACATTGGTGCACCAATCGACCGGTTGGTTTCCTGATGGGTTTCAGGGTGATCGGAACGCAAGGCGTGAAGCCTGAACTGAGAGCAAACTGGAATATAAGAATGCCTATAGTTCAGATGCGCACACATGTGGACTAAGTCTCGAATATTTCGGGACTTAGTCAAACCAAGCAGATCTGCATTTAAAAAGGCATCTTTAGGGTGCGTTCTTGCATGCAGATCTGTGGTGCTTTCGATTTGGTCTTTTTTGTTATTATAACGTGAAAATAAATAAATAAATAAATAAATAACGAAAAAACCAAATCGAACGCATGCGTACTCAGCTATGCTTTATTTTATTTGTGACTGTTTCCCGCTAGTGGGTTTTTAAAAATATCAACGCTGCATTCGATCCTTTCCGCGGGATACATTTCGTGTCAAATCTAAATCCTGAACGCAGAGTAGATTGCAATATTTGAACGCCCATGTCTAGCCTGGATATACATGTGGATATATCTCGAATATTTACAAATTCAGCCGAACAGAGCGGAACTACATTCAAGAACGCACCTTTTTCGTCTTACCCGAAATGAATTTTTTGAACGCGCCTCTGTAGTGGAATATCGCCGTCGGGGAAGTTTCGAATTTAAACACGCGATATATTATTTATACAGTGTCGTACAACAGTATATTATAGGCCCATTCAACATACATATTGCTGATTTGCGATTAAATTCGTTATTATATTACAGCAGCGCGATTCATCATTTATTTCAATTCCATATTTATACTTTTCTTTGTTTTTTTTTTTTTATTTTTTTGTGCGAGAACCCTCTGCCTCGATATATAATTAAATTTTTATTACGAGATCAGTGCAAGAACGTTGTAGTTCCTCCATCGAATTACATTTATAATTCATTCTGATGTAACGATTTTTTACGACGATCGTACAGGCGACGACGAGCTCTTTCCGATAAATCGATTGATTATCGATCAACTACGAACACAGCATTCAATAACTATCCTCCTTGCCGTCGAAGGGGGTTTTTACGAAATACGTCGTCAGAGTTCCCTTGCCCTTTACGTAAGTCGGACCTCGACAGACGAGCTCGTAGCCCGCGTTCTTCAGAATCTTCGCCGTCTCCTCGGTGACCTGGAGCCTGCCCATTTCACCGCAACTGTCCATCCTCGATGCCACATTCACCGTGTTGCCCCATATATCGTATTGGGGTTTTTGGGCTCCAACGACGCCAGCTATAACTGGCCCGTGATTGAGTCCTAGAAAAAAAATGATAGAATTATCATCACAAAAATGCTAACTAGTATAAAACGGTACTATAAAAATTATGAAAAATAAAAATGTGTATATCTTACCCATTCTAAGTTTAAACCTTTGGAAAGATTCCCTGTTGATCTGATCCAGAATCGTCATCAGAGCAATCGCGAATTCCACAAGGACAATCACGTTGTGGTCCTGTTGTTTAGTTCGATCCTTTTTTTATAAAAAGAATTGACATCGTGCATTATTAGACGTCAGAATTATTCTTTCAATCGTGAATTATAGTTTCGGTAGAATTTAAGTATACCTTTCCATCGAGGTCTTCCTTTCCCGGGCTCAGACCCGAAGCGAGCATGTACGTGCTGCCGATAGTCTTGATCTTTTCGATACCCGAAAATTTCGGCTTCAGCAGCAGTTTGTCAAAGTCGCATATTATTTCGTTGAGCAGTCTGAGACACTCGAGGCCCTGCTTGTTGATGTCGGTCTCGTCGTAGAATTCTTTGTAGTTCGGTATCGACGCGAACATCACGGCTATGCTGTTGTATCTCTCGTGATACAGGTCCTGCGGGAAAGTAGGTTGTCGGTAATACAATTTTCTCCACGTATATTATTAGATCATTTGTAGGTCGAGGCAACGATATAACTATCTACTTGCCTGATTGGCTCTCGTTGCCAGGAAGTGATCCGCAACGTGAGCCGGAAGTATGTTCTCCAACAAAATCTTGTTTATACCTCTCATAGTCTCCACCTCATCCTGCTCAAACCTGAGCTTGTTTTTCCACATAAAATCAGTTCTGGAGGTAAACTCGACTTGTCTGTCGAGCACGTGTAGCACCATAGCGATCAGGAACAGCAGATAACCGATTTGGACTAGGTAGTGCATTCGGTGAAATCTGACAAAATAAATAGGAACGAAATTGTCATGAAAGTAATAATAATGTTAGCGATTATGTATGTGAGTATCTTCGGGTATCTGCGAGTATCTGTGGGTACTGTGTGAGTTCTGTGAGTATCCGTTAGTATCTGTGAGTATCCATGAGTATCCCTGTGAGTTTTTGTGAGTATCCGTGAGTACGCTAGCAACGCTTTTGGTTGGTAATACATCCTTAATACAAGGAATCAGCGGGAAAGCATACTGTCGCAATTTAATTTGACACCTTTTTTGGCTTTGAAAAAAACGGGACGCATCGAATTTCGTAAAAAAAAATTCAACTTTCGTTACAATTAGTTCGGTTCTTTTGCGGTTTTTGCAACGGAAAAAAGCCCTAAACCAAAAACCAAAAAGTACGGTCTGTTTATCCATTTTATGCGGTCCCCTTCGTTCTCCAACGTACGGGTTCGTTTTCGGTCCGTTTTACGGGTTTTGACGAAAAATAGGCGGTCGCACAACTTGCGTGAGTATCCGCGTGAGTATCCGCGTGAGTATCCGCGTGAGTATCCGCGTGAGTATCCGCGTGAGTATCCGCGTGAGTATCCGCGTGAGTATCCGCGTGAGTATCCGCGTGAGTATCCGCGTGAGTATCCGCGTGAGTATCCGCGTGAGTATCCGCGTGAGTATCCGCGTGAGTATCCGCGTGAGTATCCGCGTGAGTATCCGCGTGAGTATCCGCGTGAGTATCCGCGTGAGTATCCGCGTGAGTATCCGCGTGAGTATCCGCGTGAGTATCCGCGTGAGTATCCGCGTGAGTATCCGCGTGAGTATCCGCGTGAGTATCCGCGTGAGTATCCGCGTGAGTATCCGCGTGAGTATCCGCGTGAGTATCCGCGTGAGTATCCGCGTGAGTATCCGCGTGAGTATCCGCGTGAGTATCCGCGTGAGTATCCGCGTGAGTATCCGCGTGAGTATCCGCGTGAGTATCCGCGTGAGTATCCGCGTGAGTATCCGCGTGAGTATCCGCGTGAGTATCCGCGTGAGTATCCGCGTGAGTATCCGCGTGAGTATCCGCGTGAGTATCCGCGTGAGTATCCGCGTGAGTATCCGCGTGAGTATCCGCGTGAGTATCCGCGTGAGTATCCGCGTGAGTATCCGCGTGAGTATCCGCGTGAGTATCCGCGTGAGTATCCGCGTGAGTATCCGCGTGAGTATCCGCGTGAGTATCCGCGTGAGTATCCGCGTGAGTATCCGCGTGAGTATCCGCGTGAGTATCCGCGTGAGTATCCGCGTGAGTATCCGCGTGAGTATCCGCGTGAGTATCCGCGTGAGTATCCGCGTGAGTATCCGCGTGAGTATCCGCGTGAGTATCCGCGTGAGTATCCGCGTGAGTATCCGCGTGAGTATCCGCGTGAGTATCCGCGTGAGTATCCGCGTGAGTATTCGCGTGAGTATCCGCGTGAGTATCCGCGTGAGTATCCGCGTGAGTATCCGCGTGGGTATCCGCGTGAGTATCCGTGTGTGTATTCGTGTGAGTATCTATGAGTGCCGGTGAGTGTCTGTGAGTAACCGTTTGAGTATTAGTGAGTATCTGTGAGTACAGGTGTACAATCGACATGAATTTATTATTGTGTAGATTATCGTCTTAATGTGTTTTTTTTGCTCTTAATTATTTTACTCACTCTTGAGAAGTGTACTGACTGTAGTAAATCGCGACCGCCGGTGCCTGAGAAAGCACTACGAGAATCGCAAGGATCGACAGAATCATAACGCCGAGTTTGAGAAGAAAACCGATCCTGAGATGGGTCCAGCCCACCACGAGAGCTATAGCGGCGGATTGGATATAGGCCTGATACACAAAATAAAATACGCGATTTGTACATGATAATAATTTTTTTATTGATCTAAAATATCGTCGGAAAGATTGATTAATCTCACCGGTACGATTCGATTTTTCGACTCATCGATGTCGACGAGACTGATCAGCGCTGACGCCGTAGCTAAAACCGCAGTGATAAGGTATACGGCAATTTTAATCCCTCGACTCATGGCCGTCTGGCTGGAGTCTTCGTTCGCACTTCCGGTTCTATCGGCGTACCAGGAAATTCCGGCGAATATCGCTAGAGAGGCGAGACCAGTGGAGAAGCAACCGTAGACCGTGATACTCCTGGAAACATTGTTTTCGGAACAAGAAACTATTTAGATGAGCTTTTTTAAGGTTTGGTAAATTATAACAATTTTTTTTACGAACGTTAATGCGCTATTTCACCGGACCGATTTGTCGATTACCTTGGCAGATAAATGACTTGAACGATAAACATTGTCGTGTAGAGAACGTTCGATGCCAGGACGTACAATGGATACTGTTCGTCTTTTCGATCTCTGTACTGAGTCTCCTGATTTTTATCTTTGAACCAGTAGGTCACCGGCGACATTCCTTCGTTACCGGCGCACCAATGTCTGATCGTCAAATACATAGAAAAAAAAACAAGGGAAACCAATCAACAATTTTGTATCGAGATTAATTGCGTTAATTAATTTATATTCAGCCAAACTCACTTGACGTCGAAGCAAGTGGTGTTGTTCGCCAGTAGATTCGACTCGATCATAGCGATGCTCTAAACATATCAACTTTATTGCCTATTCGTTGCAAATATTAATTCCATTTGTCGAAGAATTTTTTAATTTTCCTATTTTTTTTTTTGTTTTTATTTAACTCACGGTCAGTCCTATATTTTTGGCTAGAGTCGATTCGGTGATGTTGGCGAACGGCTTGTCGGCTCCCCAGCACTCGACGTATTTTGTCATCTTGCTGCTAGGCCTCGATCTACAAACGACAATAATTATCTCACCGATTGCACAGTTGGGCGGAGGAAAAAAAAACAAAAAGTTGTTTTACCTCGAGGGAATGGGACCGGGCCCGTGAGTCCTTCCGTTCTCCAGTCCATTCTCTTCTATAGTTTTCTGAAAAAGACCCCCATAATTTAAACTCTGGCACAGACGCTCGCTAAATATTTGCCCAACTCTCCTTACTTCATCTTAGTCGCGGACAGTTCAGAAGTTCGTGGAAGGCGTAACGACACGCCGGGGAGATGCGAAAGAGTTGTTTCGAACGAACTTTGAGCGGAAATAAAAGTAGCCGCGTTGCAAATAAAGATTTACGCTCGAAAGAATTTCGTTTTTTTTTTTAACTCTTGTTTCATATTTCCAGCTCGCATAAACTTCGAGGCGACGAGAATTTTTCCTATCTTTTTATTACAGAATTTCTTTTTTAAACGATCGGTGAGGCTCACCTTTGGTGGTTTTATCAGAAAAGTCTCGACCTTGTGATCGGCGAGGTAAGTTTCCCGTGAGCCACCCTCGCCGGGTTCGACCTCGAAGCGATCCCCCAGCTGCTCGAGAGTTGCCTTCGTCACGTGCACCCTCCTGCAAAAAATCGTTTATCGAATATTAATCAGATTACACAATCAGTCAGGGTCTTTAAGACCAGGACAAAAAACATGTATTATATTAAACTTAGAATAAAGCAATTTTTTGTTAAGTCACAGAGGTTCTCACTACGGGACCTTGGATGGTCGGAAGAATTTTTAATCGGCTAACTTGGGCGCCTTTTTTTCCGCTTCTATTTCCATTACACAGCGGGTGTATTTCGCTTCTCGACTCATTGTACAGAGTGCCGCTTGGGAGATAGCGCGGAGAGGGATTAATAGTTTTAATTACAACCCGAGGGTAGAATGAGATTGAAGAAAAAGTAATTGCTCGGAGGTTCGACGCGATGCCACGTCAGGAGTGTCGATCGAAAAAGTTTATGGCCCTGTTGCGTTTTCAGGATAATACACTTGATGCGATCGCGAGTTCGAATTTGAATTGCCGAAACAGTTTTATTTTCGGAACACTGCACTGAGCTAGATTTTCTGATGGTTGAATTTTAGTTCATGGAATGGAATTTATTTGATTCTTATGATGAGTGTCGATGGACTACAACAACCGTTACAGTGCAAAAAAAAATTGTATGCAATTTAATGTACCGAGTAAGACGTTTTCACGCAAAAACATGCAAAAACTTGTATTAAATTTCACATACAATTGTGATGAAAAATTAATGTTAAGTGTATTAAAAACATTGAGAATACTTCATTTTTCATAATTTACTTCAATTTCTATAAAAAAGTATGTTAATTTTTCATCAGAATTGTATATTAAATTTAATGTACGAGTTTCTGCATCAAAACTTTCAGTCTGGCATATTAAATTTACAATTTTTTTAACAGTGTAGTTTAATATATTGTGACAGGAAAATTAAATATGGGTACTCGTTTCTTGACATCATCGCTCGTTTCCACTCCTCTATCGCTATCGAGAAAATACCATATCGTCAAATCATAATAATTATATCGCAATTCTAGTGATTTATGTAAACTGTCAATTTTTTATCGTAACGATTTATTATTCATGGGAATTTAAAATGTAATAACTCATAATCATAATTCATAATGCTGTAGAATTGTAAAATAAGGCGAAGAGCATCGCCCAAACTAAGGAAGCGAGGTAAAACAGCACAGCTCTATATAAATATAAATATAATAAAATATAAAATATAAAATATAAAATATAAAATATAAAATATAAAATATAAAATATAAAATATAAAATATAAAATATAAAATATAAAATATAAAATATAAAATATAAAATATAAAATATAAAATATAGTTGAACATTTTCGACCCGGAATAAGTATTTGCCAGTTCGTTAAATTGGATTACGCGCTTCGATAAAAGTCTATTAAAAGACAAGTACGTCAGCCAACATTATAATAAACTTTTACATCTTTTCCTCAGATACTTTTCGTACTTTCTACAGATTTTGCAATTCACTTCCTTGGACGCTCCAACTACCCATCCTGTGACCGTTTCGTTGTCGATCCAGTTAGTCGACAAAGTAAGGCTCTATTCAACATACAACTAAAGGCTTATCAGTTTTCATAAAACTGATTGGCGCCCATCATTAGATAAATTTAGGTTGTAACTTGGAGTCCTGGCAGTAACTGACTCAGGCCGCGCCAGGTTAAGGCTTTTTTTATCAAACCGTCAAGAGGTTGAATAAATAAGCGGAGACAAAAATAAGGCCTGTATAAATACTAGCGCTCGTAGATAGATAGATAGATTGTATGATGCCGTATGTGGCCTTGACCGCCTTTTACGGCTGCCATATAATTTGTGCCTTTTCGTTCATACACCATCTAATACAATCCAAATATTAGCACTAGTCCTATATTAGTACTATACTAGCAGGTTGTTGTGGCTCACCTATGGACTATGGAATTTAGAAACCGGAAATACTTCACTTCTGGTTTAAAAATCTCATATTTCATCCAGAAGTGATGTATTTCAATAATCGCGGTCTCGGATTCCTGAAAATTGGGATAAATTTAACAAACAAATAAGCGACTTTCCAAAATATATAATAGATTACGTTATTAATAATAAGATCAACTTCACGGAAAGGAGGAGGGGTGGGACAAGCATGCAAACAAATAAATAAAAAATCAAGCCAAAAACCCACAGGTTTCTAATATACACACACAGGTAATATATATAAGATAGAAAAAATTAATTGTCCCACAGTTCCTTGTATTTTATTGTTTTTTTTTTACATTGAAGTTCGTTTAGTAGGAGCGTTGTCGTACCGCAAGCTGCAGACGGAAGGTGTAAAGAAAAAAAAATTGTACGTGGGGCTAGGATGTCGATAGGATCGTGCAACGAGACGAGCAGCGACGAGATGGATATACAAACGAGATTAAAACTCACCCGGGTAGTCCTCCACTTTCCATGTGATTCGCCAGAGTGACATCGTCGCTCCACACGTCGAATTGCCACTTACGGAGACCCAGTACTCCGCACAGAACGTTACCGGTGTGAATACCGATCCTCATGTCGACGTTGAAGCCTGTAGCTTCCCGAACGAATCTGCAACGTGATAAAAAAAAGTTTATCGAACTACCTACCTATCCGTTACTGTGAGATTTTAATTAATTAATTTTTTCTGTAAGATTTTAATTAATGTTTTTTTCTTTATCAAATTATCAATTTATCTCAGGATCTCTTGGAAATGCGAGGCTACCCTAGCAACCCAAGCCACCGTGAAAAGCGACCGTGGCGAAAATTAACCACACTAACGACCACCGAAATGACCACTTTGACGACATTCTGTAGCCGCGTTTTACCAATTAAGTCGTTTGTTTGATTGGCGACCGAACAAACGACGGCAAAAGCAACCGACCAGAGATAAGTTTTTTGGACGGTTGCTTTTACGGTCGCTTCTTCGGTCGCCAATCAAACAAACGACTTCATTGTTGAAACGCGGCAAAAAAAATGAGTCGCCAGAGCGGTCGCTTTGGCGGTAATCAGTGTGGCTAATTTTGTACACAAAACAACGGTCGCTTTTAGGATTACTGTTTCGGTCGCTCAATATTCCAGGTTACGATTCAGAAGATTTTCGAACCATTTTTTTTTTTGGAAAAGAAAACGTCCACGTGAAATTTCCGCGAATCTGCGACATGATAAAAAAAAGTTTATCGGACCAGCTATTCATTACGTCCCGCGATTCATTTTTCTCCGAGATATTAATTAATTTTTTTTCTGGTCGTCGGAGTATCAATTTGTATTACGATTTCTTGTAAATGTGGGTCTATCATTCAGAAGATTATTTGAGCAATTTTTATTTTCGCAGAAAAAATCAATTTCACGAGAGAAATTTCCATGACAGTTTCGCTTATGTTTACGATTTATGTTTATGCAAAGCACGTCCATCGAGCGAATCTGTGACATGACAAAAAAAAAAGTGTGCCGAACTACCTATTCTTTACGTCCCGCAATTCTTTTCTCTCCGTCATTTTAATATTATTTTATTATTTCCCCCTCGTTAAAGTATCAATTTGTCTTACGATCTCTTCGGAATGCGGGGCAACGATTCACAAGGTTTTTGAAGAATGTTTTTTCTTCGCGGAAATAATAAGTAAATTTCACGAGAATCTTCCGAGACATTTCCGTCTATGCTTACGATTTACGTTTATGCAAAGCACGTCCTTCGAGCGTAACGAATTCCTTTCGAACGACGCTACGGAGTGAGGGATTCGTCTTATTTGCCTGTGCGGTTCCCTTGCTCCGATGAGCTTTAGCGGATACTACACGGTTCTCTGGGTAAATGAAATTATCAAGCTGGAAACGAACATGAGGATATAGGGGAAGACCAAAGGCGCCCTGAGCCTGAATAATTCAGCAACGTAAACTACTCAAACATTTTGTCATCCCCGTTGCTACTTTCGTGAATCTTCCCCTCCGAGACGCATCGTTTGCTTTACGGTTCTCCGTCAACTTCGGGATGCTGCGTCTTCTATCCTTATATTATTTAATGGAACATTTTATTTCTGCGTTCTTAGTTGCATTGAAAAATGGATTCAAAAGTAACGGGATTTTACGTAAATTCTGAATAGAATGAATAGAATTTTTTTTTATAAAATAAAATTCAAAAAATAAAAAGAACTTTGAGATTTCGCGTTTAATTTTGGAAATAATTAATATAAAAAAAAATGTCGATGGTGGGTCAATAAAGCCAGCAACATGTTCTCCATACTTTTCAGGATTACATGTTCACGCTTATCCGGAGTCTAGCTACGTGAGGGGCAGACGAGCCGGCGCGCCTTAACCGACCTTCTCATATTTCGTAAGAATATCTTGGGAAATATTTTCATATTCCGTTTTATTTTTTACCGATAGTTTATGCTCTATTTTTTTTAGTCAATTTAACGTTACAGTCCGCACCTTATCGCCTCGATCATTTGGAGACCCATGTTCACACAGTTGTAGGCGTGATTGGGACGAGAAACCGGTAGTCCCGAGACGCAGTAGTAACAGTCGCCGAGGATCTTGATCCTCATGCATTGATTGTCCTGAAAAAATTTAATCAAAATTTTAATCACCTCGATCGAATTATATAATCTTTCACGATTGTCAGCCCATAGATTTTAGCTTATTGATTGGCCTGAAGAATTTAATCAGCATTTTAATCATTTGGCTCGCATTATATAATCTTTCACGCTTGCCGTTCATGAACTTTAAACTGTGTATGTTCTCTATCAGTAAAAATGTCGTTGAAATAAAATTTGCAATATTTTTTATTGTTTATTTTTTTATATATCTGAAAGTTTTTTTCTTTAAATGACGTCTCAAGCTACCAGGGGGATCGAACTACGAAAGAAATAGGAACAATCGATATCTCGAGGGGGACGATTTTACGCGTAGCGATCTCCAATTTCGATCGATTACCGTCCCGAGAATTTACGTGCTCTCGCAACATCTAGTTATTGCAGCGATAAAAAAATGGATGTAAAACCACCCATAACTCGCTTTTCCCCTTTTCGCGCTGGCAAAAATCGCCTATATAATTTTACACGCTTCGCACTGGCGAGAAAAATGCGGATGACAAGAAAGAAAAGAAAAGGGTTGAAAATAAATAGTAAAACAGCGTCGTATCCACGACGGGGAAGATGTGCCATTCTTGTAAATCGCTTTCGATCAATCGTCGCGCGAAGCCCAAGGGTTTTCCGCTCGCTTCCGCTGGTAGCAAAAAAAAGGGTGAAACAGTCTCGAAATTCCTATCTGCTGCTTCATACGTGACTTTTTATCCCTCCGCCGGACGAAGAATGCGAGCAGCCGAGATGGGAAAAAGAGCAAGGCGAGAAATGTGATACTCTCGGGAATTTTCGAAACCTCCGAGAACAGCGCGCGATGGGACAATCCTTGTTTTTCATGTACTCTATTCAGTTTCTTCATCCCTCCTGCTCGGTTCGTCGTGGTCCATACTCAGGCAATGTGTGCGCTAGCGCTGGCTACGCGTCACTTGGACGATTGCATGCATCAATTCCACCGGAGAGTAATAAATTCCACCCTGGCGAGAAACCCGACTGTCGAGCTTTTGAAAGGGCCGTGGAACACGTTTCTCCTATGTGCGTTTTCCATTTCCATTTTTGAGCCGGAGCTTTCAGCGGACCGGAGACGTTTGCAGAAGTAGGGGAGAGCGGGGCAAAACGGGGCAGTGGGGCAAAACGGGACAACAGGCCAAAACGAAATTTTCCAATAAAAATTTGGACTCCACATTTTGCCCCATCGATACGTCTGGATTTTCTACCCCGTTTTACCCCACACTACCATCCAAATTTATTGGAAAATTGCGTTTTGAACCACTGTCCCGTTTTGCCTCACTGTCCCATTTTGCCCCGCTCTTCCCTATCCGTATCAGGCCGTTGAGTATCTCATGCGATGATGGTCTTCCTTTATCAAGCTTTGCGATATCACGGAGAGATGTCTTGAAGTTCACCTTTCCACGGTGTCCTTGACACCCGCAATCTCGTCGTTCCATGTCTCGTTGCATTATTCCGCGAGTGGTGAGCCGGGCACTTTTCGAAGTCCCCGAGAACTACTTGTTATGAGGCAATTTATTGCTTCCTCATAGAGGAGGTGATGTTTTCGTAAAACAAAAAAATTCGAGATTTTAGTGTCAAAGTACTTAAAATAGTCTGAAACGTCAAGACATGAAATTTTTAGCTGGCGTCGGAATATATGTGTGTGCGTGTGTGCGTGTGTGTATGTGACTTGCACCGTTTAAAACGAATATAACTCGGAAACGGTTTGAGATACATAGCCAGTTAAAAATTGGTAGACTAGTACAGTAGTCACGTCTGTTCGTTCAAGGCAATTTTTATGCAGATTAAGGCCGGAAAGGAGATTTTACGCGATTTTGAATTTTTTGAAAAATGTCTGCATCGCCAACTTGCGTAAATGTTGAACTATCGTCCTAAAACTGTACGCGAATATAATATTCTGATCAAAGACGTTTGGTTTTGAATTTGGTTGAAATCTATACAAGTGGTCAGATTTTATGGAATTGTGAAAATTTTCAATTTTTTGAAACATTTGCTTTTTACGTCTGACATGAGTTTCTGAATCAAATATCACGCAAAGAGTAAAATGAGTTATAGGTTTGTAATCAGCAGTGAAAAATGTTTTAAAAATTGCCTTAAAACGACGAAATTCGCAAATTTCAGTTTACAATATCCTATAATAAATTCTGGTGTAAATTTTAACAGTTTTAATTTTATGAGATGTAGACATTTTTTGATGGTACGAAAAAGAGGTGCAAAGTAATTTGCACATGATTTTTCTATATTTAACTCAAAAATACAATTTAAAACAAATTTGCAAATTGAAATTTTCATATCGCTATCTCATAATCTTTTTTCCATGCGCTCCATTCGGTTGCTTCATGCCTCTTCTTGCTTCTTCGTGGTCCACACAGTCTGGCTATGTGTTCGCAAGTCATCTGCGCCACACTCGGACGATTGGATGCATTAATTCCACCGGAGACTGATAACTTCCACGGATAGTGATAAATTCAACCCTGGCGAGGAAGCCGTCTGTTGAGCTTTCAAAGGGCTGTTCAACACGTATCTTCTAGGTGCGTCTTTCCATTCCCGTTTGTGAGCCGGAGCTTGCGACGGACCATAGAAGTTTCCAGGAGTATCCGTATCAGGTTTTAGAGTATCTCTTGCGCTGATGGTTTTCCTTCGTCAAGCTTTGCGATCTCACCGAGGGATGTCCTCGGTGAGATCGCAAGTTCACCTTTCCACGGTGTCCTTGATATCCGCAATCTCCTCGTTCCGTGTCCCGTTGCATTATTCCACGAGTCGTGTGAATTACAGGCGATGCCTTCGACGCTCGGGAAATCATGTTCGAGGGCGTATAGATCGGCTCGCCAGCATCCGCGATTTAATACACTCCGTCGGATAAATGACGCGGATCTGATTACCTTAAACGTGCGATTAACTACGGTGCAAATTTGATCATTGACCGGAAATTCCACGCCAAATTTCATTGTAATTCAGTCGTGCGGTAAACGATCAATCTTGAGGTCCAGCGTTGGTCCAGCGTGACTTTCGCAGACTTTTGCTTGTTTCCGAAAAATATATATTTTTTTTAAATATAATAAAAAAATAATCATTTATTACTATTACAACTTAATTAGTAATTTTTACATTCATATTTTCCACAACGGACCGTATGTTCAACTAGAAAAATTGTAAAATTGTATCGTTAAAAAAAAAATAAAAAAAATTCTGAAAGGTTGGACAAGAGAAGTAAGTCAACGGTAATAGAATGTTGAAAATTTAGAGTCCCGAAGAATTAGTCAGAGCCATAATAATAATTGGAATCAATCTATTTGCAAAAATGTAGGGCGAGCTGTGTTGATAACGCGTCCCGTCGAGGGTGAGTGAGTCGAGGGAACCTCATTATACCGGATCGACGGGACGTGGCCGACATACGCACAAGTTGCCGAGCTGCGGGAGCTTCGAGGATCCAGTGAGCCGGGGCATCCAGTGAGCAAATAGTTTCCCAACGCACTTTACGTATACAACGTGAGATTGTACCTACTCTACTGGACGCCGCCGGTACATCTCCGACGTCGCATTAATTATCCGCTCTTCCCGTCCCACTAAACCCCTTTCGAAATGCTCGCGAGAACACCCACCGACGGCGGTCTCTCCCTTACGCTACAAACAGGAAATTGACAGCGAAAGATCCGGGTCGGAACCTGGCACTCAGCCCCTTCACGGCTCACCGACGCTTAATTAATTTTCGCTCGCGTACGTACGTTAAATACAAGCCCGAGGGGGTTTAATTTGCGAAGGAACCTGAACTGCCGTATAAGTCGATTTTAAACCGTCGATGTATGCCCGATGACCGAGGATGTGCATACTAGGGTGTTTCTCAAAAAGGATATTTTTTCATGTATTTTCCTCCCACCCTTTTAAAGTATAGATTTCGATCTCAAATTGAACCTGGCGAAAGGCGGTCCCTAGCAAAAAATTCTAAGAGCTGCCGCATTCGACGTTCGTACCCAAAGAATGTAATTAACGACTGCCCTAAGCGAGATGTTTTTTTAGATCGAAACATATTCATCTACGGGGTGGGAGATTAACCTTTTATCATTTTTTGTAGTGAACCGAAAATACATATGCTTTAATTTTTTTTTTTTTATTTGTACAGTAGGACCTCGACTTCATTCTCAGCGGCGGGACCGGCTCCGCATCACACCTACCATATTCGAGGTTGCGCAAGCCCCGCCCATACTAACTGTCGAGCATGGCCCATAGCTTTCTGCGCCGCTCGATGGTCGCTCCGTGGTGGGGACTGCTACGGATATCGAGGGTAACAAACTCGAGGTCCTAGTGTGTATAGGAATCTCTAAAAATGTTCAGTACTGTGAATTTGTTGAAAACCATTCTTACTACCCTCCAAAAGTATAGATTCCAATCTGAAATCGACCCTCACAAAAAATGGACCCCAGCAAAAAAATTCCTAAGAGGCGCCGAATTCAACGTTTGTCCCGGAAAAAATTCGACAACTTATTTCTTTTTGGGTATAAACGACGAATGCGCCACCTCTTAAAATGTTCTGCTTAGGCCTGCCGTTCACAAGATTCAATTCAAGATTAAAATCTATACTTTTGGAGGGCGAAAAGAATTTTTTTTTACAAATTCACCCTACTGGAAATTTTTAGAGTTTTCTATGTACGAATTTTTTAATCGAAGTCTTATGTATTTAACACAAAAAATGACAAAAAGTTAATCTCCCACCCCGTAGAAGTATACGTTTCGATAAAAAAAATCTCGCGAAAGGCGGTCGTTGACAATTAAGTGTGAGAGGTGCCGCATTTTTTGGGTAAAACGTCGAATGCGGGCACCTCTTAGGATTTTTGCTAGATACCGCTTTCCACGAGGTTTAATTTGAGATGGAAATCTGCATGTACTTTAAAAAGGTGGGGGAAAATTTTTAAAATTACTTTTTTTAAACACCGTGGTGCATATGATGTGCATATGATGCATATGATATACATTGATGTCCGGCGAGCAAGGGTTACGCAGACATTATTGTAACCTCACTATGGTGACCTTACAGTAATGTATGCAGTATAGTGAAAATGCAGTAACGTTACTATAGTGACCTTACAGTAATCCCTGAGGTGTAGTAAAAATACTGTTACGTCGCTATAGTGACCTTACACGAATCTGTGAGGTATAGTAAAAATACGGTAACGTCACTATAGCGACCTTACAGTGATCTATGAGTATAGTGAAAATACTACAATGTCACAATAGTGAACTTATAGTCGTGTATGCTGTGTACATTTTTGGAGCGTTAAGCCGGTGCCTGATAAGGCCTTTAAAAGGCTTTATCAGTTCCTTACGTAACGCTGTAAATTTTATACGAAGGTATTTCCTACTCGACTATGTAACCGCTAAATCACTCTGAGACAAGGTGCGCCAGGAGACAGACGGAAGTTAAATGCACGTCTATGTTTGTCGATCGACGGGCAATCACTAATCACTGAGAGAACCCTCGGTATCGCATTGCGTGGGTTGGGTGATTAGGTGATGAGCGATTGCATTATCTACAGCGGATGTTAATTGACTTCAGACGCTCGAAGAGCCTCGTGAATACATTTTTCAAAATTGAAAAACCTCTACCAAAGCTTCTTCCTATCCCTGGATTTTTCTTCTATTCCCTCTACCGAAGTGGGATTTACCTTCGAGAGCAGGAGATAGAGGCCCACACTTTTTGGTGTCCCATATACACCACTTTTACCCTATTTTGCAATTCTTTTTTGTTATCTTTCGGAACAATTTACCTCCGCTGTTCCGCCCGGGAACATCGCGCTCTTATCAATCTTATCGCCCAAAAGCTTATTCCATCGTTCTTATCTATAGTAAAAAAAGTGTTTGGGACGGCGGAGATCTTCGGTGACTTTGTGAATACGGCGAGGAGGCTTACGAAGTGCCTTCGGGCGGGTTTCGTTCCCCGAATAAAAATGCGAAAGGATCGGGTGCAACAGCTGTAAACGTATCTTTAACAAAAGTTACGATTGGTTTTTTTTTACTATGAAGCAAAACACATTTCGTTCGTATGAGTTTCAAGAGGAGGCTAGCGACAACCTCACCCCGCGCTTTATCTTGTTTCGAACCCTTATCTTTATAAGATTCACAGTTCCCCAGGGTTGAGCCTGGTGCCCCGTTTTTTTACTCTTGTTCGTCGTTCCGTTTTTTACCTTCGTTCTACGCCGCTTGAAACCGTAAAATCACTGTAGGTACCGAGGGAGAGAGAAAGTGAGCTCCCGTGTAACTCGGGCATACTTCCACCTTGCGCTTCCTCATTTCGTTTACCCAACCACCCACCAACCTCCCTAGGCTATATCGCTGCTATTGCCTATAACCGCCATCCCCTAGAGTCTCCTCCCGACGCAACGAAACGGAAAATTTCTTGGGAAGGGTATCGAAGTGGAAATAAAAAAAATGGAACATCGTCGTTACGATTGTTCTAGTTTCGCCTCTTAATTTATCTCGAGAAACTCGTTATTCCATAAGAGATTTCGAGCGGCTTGCACAATCTTGGAACGGCTCGAAACACGAACTTTTAATCGTTCGGAACAAAGTATATACGACATAAATTTTCCAAGTTAAGAAAAAAACTTAAAAAATTTAAATACAAAAATAAAAAATTTAATTAAGTACAGAAATTAAATAGATTTAATAAATAAAGTTAATAAACTTTTAAAAAATGTTTTAATTAAAATGACTTAACGGCAATATATGATTTTAAAAACAATTCTTTAGAGCGCTCGATCCTGCACTTGTGTTGATAGGAACGGGAAAACGTCTCGTTTTCTCCGTAAGGCCAAGACACGTGAGCCGGCTGGAAATTGGTTTCGGGTACATGGGAAACTACCGGACGTAAATGTTTCTCGGACGAGATGCTCGCGAGAAGGCAGAAGTGCCGGCAGCAGCGGTAAAGCAGCTTCGTCAAGATTTACGAGAAGCGATAATCCGCTTACGGTGGGGCACGTTGCCTCGGGGTTACTCCGACTTGGTGCGGCTCGCCGGAAGTAACCATACTCCTTGACCGAAGTATAGTCGACAGTGTGCCGGCCGGGTTACGACGATGCCGCAGCCACACCGGACATCAAAATGCCAAGTGCATAATTAAAAGCGGCCGTTCCGAACCAATTCTATTGCAATCGGTTGACACCCTTTTCATCAGCTAAAGAATTCCATAATGGAAATAATGGAACGCTTAACTTCCGCTTCTGAATTTCTTTTTGTCAAAAATGTTCGTTCATTAAATTATTTAAAAAAATGCATATAGTTAATATTTTAATAGTTAATACATATAGTAAGTAAGTAAGTAAGTAAGTATAGTAAGTTTTAATAGTTAATGCATATGGTTAATATTTTTTCACCTTCGAGACTCTATTGATTATTGACTATCAGTTATTTCCTAAAATTGGATTACTCGGCGAAATCTTTAGATTTAATTATTATTGGAGCAATAAACAAATAATTCGAGGCACTCAGTGCGAGGAGAGACGACGAGGGTTGTGTGTACGCGAGCCGACAAGCAGAGCGTCATCGGCTATGCCAATAATTATTGCCATTTGTTATCCCACTCTCTTCCTCGTCTCGGAATGTTTCACGGGACAGCTGTGGAATTTGCCCCTGGTATTTCTTGGCGCTTCGGTCGAGCAGTCTACGGTCATCTCCTCGGAAGTTTCATCCGGATTCTCCATGCGAAAACGTATGCCACTTATTTATATTTCGGATTCTCTGGAGACCTTTAAAAAATAAAACATTTTATTACACTCGGTGCGAAAATGTCAGTTTACCGCTTCGCGTGCACAAAACCCCCATTTTCACACCTCGTGAAGTAAAATTTGGTACGATACTCGTGCGAAAAACTTTTTCTCAACTCGTGTGATTGCAGGACTCGCCTTCGGCTCGTGCTGTAAAGTCACACGCGTCAGAAAAAGTTCTATCGCACCAGTATCGTAAATTACCATTCTGTGTTAGTTCATGTTTGTATCTTTGATCGATGACAAAGGGTCGATTTCTCGGAAAATTCGCGTCCGAGCTTTATCATTCGTCCATCCTTGACCCGCTCAACTCTGAACCACTCGGAGATCCTTGTACTCGTCACGTCTGCAGTCACGTCGAATGCGAATCACTGTGGAGCACACACAACAGGACTTTATTGCCGAGTTTCCCACTCGAGACTGATTTCTAGTTCCCAAGAAACGTCGCGGTTCTCCATCGTTTCATTCTTCCATCCGGTATTCCCCGAGCCTCTTTGCCTCCAGCAAATCGGGACTCGCGAGTGTGCTCTTCTAGCAATAAGTTGTTGTTATTCGACGGACGATTCGCGAGAGCGCAGCCAATTTCGCGCGACGTCTAAGCAAATTCAAGCGATTCCGGACGATTCTCCGCACGCTTTTATTAATACACAACTCCGTTTTCTGCCTCTGTACATAAACGTGTATCATTCATTCATTATTCATACCTCTCCAGGTGAACATTCATACCTTGGACACAAACAGAAATATTAAATCGTCGCGTGTGGGGGGAATTTTCATTTCTACCAAAGCGCCTCAACTTTTTTTAATTAAAAAAAAGATAAATTAATCCATTTTTCCCTCTGCCATTGAAAAAGCAATTTCAGGTCCCTCTTTGAATTTGTCGGTTCTTTTCTTTTGCATCGTATTTTTTTACTGCACGACCTGCTAATAATCCGGACTGCGATTTTTTTCTTTCTTGGATCGATTTGGGTGAAAGTTGTACGTATCGACGTATTGATGTAGGCGTGAGAAATAGTAAAAAAAAAAAAAAAAACTGGTCGACCGTGCCGTGAATTCCGATGGGTCAACGTGTAGTAAGCACAGGGCAATGATACTTTCTGTTGGCAGGGGTTGATCGTTCGGGGGTAGAGCAGCTTCATTATTTACGACATTCTTTGTCCCTCGAGACCGAAGGCTCAAGGGATTCGATGCCCGAGGGAAAGGAAGTGAGAGGAAATCGTAGTGGCGAATCCGAAGCAGAGCAGGTGCAAGGACGAGGCGATAACGCGAATTGCCCAGCCTCGAGGATGTTACATTTATATAGTATACGAACCATGTACGTCTATACGGTATCATGTGAGACGATATAGGGCCAGGTGTTCGCGCGTGGAGTTTGCCTCGGTAATCGGCGACAAACGTTGCCAATGCTCGGCGCGAATGATCGACGCGGAATCGACCCGGTTGTATGTACGATAGAATCGACATTCGGGACGAATTCACAGACGAAAAATTCTCATCGTCGTTCTTTCTCAAATATTTACCAACGGGTCGAATGAAAAAGTTAACTTCTCTGATAGTTCGGGGTCTAGGAGAAAAGGATCGTCGAAATGCAGCGAATATTCCTTCGGAGAATGGCTGTTCGGGGTAAGCGATGCGGAAGCTCACTTTAATTTTTGCGAGGCGCTTGTTGGGGTTGCAAGTCCCAGTTATTGTTAAAAATATTCTTGCGGCATATTTTTTTTTATACTTGGTCCATTCTTCCACCGTATACCCTTCTGGATTTTTACGGAACCCTACCTCGATTCCCCCCTAGCATTCCTTACAAGCACTCAGCTAAGCTGCCTAACTTCCAGTGCGTCCGTAGCCGACTTAGCTACACTATACCGCATTTGCCGGGGACACGGGGAGACTACAGAAAACCCGTGCCGGTACAGACGGCCATATTGTACTGATCCTCCGGTATTTTTGCACTTGAGTAAAGTGCAGAAACACCAAAGTTTCAGAAGAAAGCGCCTCCCGTTCAACGGTCGATGCGCCAGCTAGCGCACGGCTAAACGGTCACCCATCCAAGCACGGACCGCGAACGATCTTGCTTGACATGGGAGACCATCGGAGCCGTGCGCCAACCGCGCATCCACCGCTGTCGGTACTTGCGGAATATATATATTGACAGAAATGTCAGTACGTCTAGCACAATATGTTTTATAATATTTGGTATGTGGAGGTACGACTGCACAAGTCGAGGTCTCGATCCAGAATGCCCGTCGATCGCCCGATCGATGACGACGAAGTCCCCCGAGTCACATCAGCTCGCCTTTGTACAGACAATGCTCCCTTTTCTCGACCATTCGTCAGCCCCTCGTGTGACCCTCTTCGGAGTTTGTATGTTTGAGAATTCCGAGAAGTCTCGACTCTTGTTGCGTCGCTTTCATTATGCCTTTTGGTACGTCGATATTATCTCCCGAAATTATTCGGACGGCGAGTGACCCGAGAGGAACGATTGGTAAATGAATTTCAAATGGGATTTACTGGTTCTTTTAAACTCACTATATAATTTAACAACAAAAAAGAAAGACTGTTGCTTGCGACAATCTTTGTACAAAAGTATTAATAACTATGGATTGTTGTGGTGTGTTCGTTCGAATCAGAGTTCCCGAAGAGTTCTTGTCCGTGTTGAAGTCCGTGTTGAAGTCGATGATTGACGAAAAAGTATTTATTTCACTCGGTGGAAAAATATCGGTTTTGCGCACGCTTCGTGTGCGAAAACCCCTATTTTCACACCTTGTGAAATAAAACTTTGTACGATACTCGTGCGAAATACATTTACAACTCGCGTGATTACATTATTCGCCTCCTGCTCGTCCTGCAAACTCACACTAGTCAGAAACATTTTTTCGCACTTGTATCAAAATGTACTATTTCCTAACGCATGCACGTAAAATCCCGCTTTTCGTTCCTGTGAAGTGTGCGCAGAAACACACTTTTTCGCATCGCGTACGGGAAAAATACTGCGCATGCGTACAAACCCAATATAGTCATTTTTCCCGCACTAGTGCGGAAAAGTGCGTTTCTGTGCACACTTTGAAGAGCAGAAAGCGTGATCTTCGTTAATTTGTTAGAAAAAATTATCTGCATGGCATGGGCGTAGAAAAGGGAGTTCTGAGTTGTGTAAATGTCGCACACGCATTCGGCTTGTGCGGCATTTTCACACTCGTCAAGAACTCCCTTTCTATGCCCTTGTCATACAAATAACTATAATCACATAACGTAACAACAGCCTGTTGAATGTTTCACTCGCTATTTTTAGGAGGGCGGTATAGAGGGTTTCAAGACATTGATTCGATCAAAATTTCAATACTTCGCGATATGCCGAAATCTGAAAAACATTGTTAAGGTAAACGTCTCAGTGCCCGAACACGTCCCAGTGGTCGGACGAGCAAGAGAAACGGAAATACGATTTTTCATGCAAGTATGGAGACTGGGACTGCTCCCTTAGGTGTGCGGCCGCTGGTATGTAACGACCGAGCCGATACTTTGGGAGGATTGGTGATGGTCGATGTTCTGACGGTTTGCCCAAGAATAAATTATAGAAAAATATGGTGACTACCGGGATTCGAACCCGGGCTTTTTGGTTCCTAAGTAAGAGCGCTAACCACTACGCTATTGTCACTCATATTTTTTTTATCATTCTCGTCGTCTACATATATGCAAACCTGGGGCCGTCACAGGTACTTTTAGCTTATACGCCACTCTCCACAGAAAACCCAGTTCCAGGCTACTGGATCCCTTGTTAATATTAAAATGGATAAAAAGGAAACATTATTGTACGGAGTTCGCATCGAGCAATAAGCCGAACGCGCCGCGTTTAGCTGTTCCGCTCGATCTTGGAGTTCCGGGGCCGTTCGACTCCCATTGGTGCGTCGGTCGCGGCTTCGAGCTCCAGCGGAAAGCCCCCCCCCCCCCCCACAAAGGCTTCCCCCACTACCGCTTTTGTTCCCCTGGCTCGGCGGACGGTGCGAGCGCCCCTATAAAACACGGCCGAAACAGCCGCAGAGCAGCATTCGTTTGGCTCACCTCCTCGGAAACGGAACTCTGTCCGAATAAAACTAGACCTTTGCATGTACCTTCCCGCGGACTCTATTTTCGCCACCTTTCATCTCGAGAACCTTTCTCGCTCGGTAATCTTTTCCTGGAGTGATTCAATGCCGCTCCCGGCACGGACGCTGTGCCGGAGCTCGCCCAAGCTCCCCTCCCTGGAGCCTCTTTCTAGGGTCCGCGCCAGCCCCAGTGCCCGGCAGCTTCACTGCCGGGGATCGAGCGTACAACACTGACGCTGTGTCGACGCTCTCTTCTAGGCCGCCCGCGTGCGGAATTTTCCCCCGAAGCTTCTCTTCAGGGTCAGCGCTAGTGCTCGGTAGCTTCACTACCGGGAACTCGACGCTGTGTCGACGCTCTCTTCTAGGCCGCCCACGTGCGGAATTTTCCCCTGAAGCTTCTCTTCAGGGTTAGCGCTAGTGCTCGGTAGCTTCACTACCGGGAACTCGACGCTGTGTCGACGCTCTCTTCTAGGCCGCCCACGTGCGGAATTTTCACCTGAAGCTTCTCTTCAGGGTTCGCATGAGCATAGGATACCTTTCCTTCCTCATCTTCCCCTCGGGACGCAATCGTGTACGACACGGACGCTGTATCTGCACTCCTCATCTTCCCCTCGGGACGCAATCGTGTACGACACGGCCGTTGCGTCTGCACTCTTCATCCTCCCCTCGGGACGCAATCGTGTTCGCCACAGACGCTGTGGCTGCACTCCTCCATCCCATAGAGTATAGAACGAGACACGGAATGTGTGCCTCTCCGTTTCGCGTTAACGTTGCCTAGCAACCATCCCCACTACCGGCCGTCTTCCGGCGTGACTTCTCTCCGCGGAAGTATAAAAGCCGGCATCACCATGGCTCAGGAATTACACGTCTCCACGGTTCCGCGCCACAATGCCGAAACACCATTCCCGGTTAAAAAGGTGACTCAAGAACCTGCCGTTCTTGGAGCGTAAAAAGGCTCTTGCCACCCGACCCGTCGAACCTCCGGACTCACCGGCGGGTTCCATCTCCTCAGATCCTGCCTGGGAGAATTTGCCCCCCCCCCCCCCCGCGGGCATCCTCAGCCAGCTCCCCGGCGCCAGTTCGGGCCCCAACCCGGGTGTCCACGGGAGCCTCTGGCTGTGCTCCATACGTGGGAGTTACAGCTTCCTCCATCCTACGGATGCGATCGGGACTCCCTCCGAAAATTCGCTATTGCCCCGCTCTTGGCGGAGCATCGGGTAGAAGTTAAAAAACCGCGCCGCCTCCGGACCCGCTCTCCCGGGACCCAAGGCTCCGAGCAAGACTTTCCATGAATCCCTCCCTTCCTCCTTCCGTAGTTCCTCCTCTCATAGTCCCTCCTCCCATAATTCCTTCACCCATAGTTCCTCCTCCTGTCGCTCCCGCTCCATCCCAACTCCACAACTCAGGTATCGAGGAATTCCTGCGGGAGTTAACCTCCCCTCCACCTCCTACAACTCCCGGACCCAGTCCTCCGGTACAACTCCTTTATGATCCTGACATCGAGACAATCCTCGGCGACTTCCCGCTCCCTCTGCCTCTTTCGATCCCTTCGCCGACACTCCAGCTCCCTCTTCAGCCTTCCCTCGGCTCAACTCTCCCGACCCACGCCCGGCGCAAGTTCGCCACGACCCGGAAGTCACGGAAATCCTCCACCAATTCCCGCTCACTGACTCTCCTGTAACTCTTATACCCGAAACCCCCGAAAAAATCCATCATCACACCCGATGCCCACAAGATTCCACGCATAACGCTAAATCTCGCCAACTGACCAAGAGGCTCCAGCTCCTCTTTGGCCCAGACCCCAATACTTCAGTCCCCTCCACTTTCCGATCCGCTCCATCCGCCTCCTTGAACCCCGCTCCTCCCGCTTTCTCCTCTTTCCCCTGCACTCCTTGTTCCTCGGACCCGCAACCACGTACCTCCAGGGTTCGGTTCCTCTTCGGCACTCCGCCAGAACCTTTCGCTCCCTCCAATCTGACCCCTCCGCCCCTTCCACCTCGCGATCCTCCCCATCCGACGATTCCTTAAGAATCTAAACAGCCCCGGAATAAACAGGTCTTTTTGAGGGCTTACACTCTGTCTAACAAGGGGTAGAGTGCCTCTATGGCCCTCCCTCTTGCCTCCCTCCCCTCTCCGCGATTACCGTTGGTAACAAAATTAGCGGTATTAATGATGTCAAGATCTTCGATGTTGCATCATAACAATGTCAAAAAGTTATTAACAAATTATTTAAAAAATAAATTGTTTTAAAAATTTAGAAAACCTCTTATATTCTGCTTTTACATTAATTCTTTGATTTCTTAGAATTCATATGAATTTTTTCAAAATTTTCTTACATTTCTACATTTTTTTTCGAAATTCGAAAAATCGATGTAATGGCATGAATTTCGAATATGCTTCTGTATCACGATTCCACAGTACACGCGACAAGTTTCGAGACGATTGCGCCAAGAGTTCCGCAGTTTTAGCGTTAACAAAATTTCAAAACGCGAAATTCAAAAAAGTCAGAAATTTCTGAAAAAATGCATGTTACAAAATAGATGTGGCTTTTAGAAAACCAACGAATACATTTGAAGAGAGAAAAAATAATTCATTGATTATTTGTTGAACAATTTTTTGTAACAAGAATTAATCTACACTGCATTCTTTGATGCTGAGGATTGAACAATGGTCGAGCTCAAGTATCACGGCAGTTTTGCGGAAAACAATTCGAATCAGAAGGCCAATCCATCGGAAGGACTACAATGCCAATTCATTTCGATGTTCAATTCTTTAATTTTTATCGACCTTGCTGTTTTATTATTATTATTATTACTACCGATCGAATCTGAATTAATGTGATTTAATGAATTTAATGTGATTAAATTATCCGCACAATCAGAATCGTTTGGCGGTCCAAAACGGACATGCCCATTCGCACGACTCCATATACAGTCTACGGTGTATCGTAGTAAATTATTATTATTATTATTAACGAATATTTCCTTTCGTAACGAATACATTTCCACCGGTTAAATTATGAGGCTAAAATCATTTGGAAAAAACGACCGCTTGAAAGATCATTTTTGTTCTTGTAAAATAATTTTTCTGCAATATTGATCAGTCACTAAACCTTGAATTCCGATTAGTGGGTCAAATTCTATTGCCAAAGATAGACATATTTTTTTTTATTAGCGATGGAGTTGTAATTCACGTAGTCCGAAAAATCCGACTTTATCTTGTCACTATCTGTGGACGCTTTCGATATCTGCGATGTCAAATACTTTTGCGAGTGTAAGCTACGACGAAAATTCATTTCGGTACCGAAGCCTCCGCAAGCTTGAAAGTGTAAGTAACAGATATCGAAGACTCCGGAGGATTTTCCGAGAAGGATATTGGTATGAGCGTTCTCATACCAATTTGAGCGAAAGGGTTCTCATGATACAGCAATTCGGTGAGTGGCTGAGAAAAAGGTAAAAGGAGAAGGAGAAAAAAATAAAAAAAAGGCAGAGGAAAGAAAATAAGCTGTATGCGTGGGTGTAGATGCAGGAAAAAGGAATCTTCGATCGGAAATCGATATACGCGAGGAAACGAGACATGCTACTTCCCGTGCTGGGTTGTAGCTATAGCCTCGTGTTACATACTATTAGGAATTTAATGTACGGTCAAGGCTCTCAGACGCAGCCCGCCGTCGACCCAAAGACGTCTTAGTTCGCCCAAGCGACAACTCAATTCTCCAAGGCTCACACGTCGAGCAACCACACACTAGATACAATATGTTGCGTCAAAGTGAAATTTCCTACTATCGACAATCGGATTATCGACCATTTATGCCTTCTTAGGAGGGAGGCTAGGACATTTTTAAAAATGATTTATCGTCTTATTAATAAAACTAAATGAAGCAATTAAAAATTAATGCTTCCAGGAGCGATAATACTTTTCCTCATAGCTTTAGGGCGAATAAAACAAAGCGATATTATACATTCAAATGGCTACCAACGTTTCTTGCACACAAACGCCCACAATTCTTTCCATGTTAGTTGTACAAAAAAAATCTCTTCCCTCTTACAAACAATATTTTCCATTTTCAAAAATTTCTGTTAATTTTACAAACATTTTTTGGTAAAATTATTAACAAAATAATTGTGGACGTTTGTGGTCAAAAGAGTTTCTTAAATGTTCAAATCATTTATATCGTCTACGAGGACTCACCTGTGCGATCTGATCGAATCTCCCGAATAGTTCGTTGAGAGTTTTCACGAGATCCGAGGCTGATAGCTGTTCGGATAGCGGCGTGAAGTTGACGATGTCGGCGTACAGTATACTGCGAAATAAAAGGGAAAACGAGGATATCATCTCAGTATGCGTATCGAAGCTTTATCGTAAATCGTCGACGAGAAAAAAAATGAAAAAAAAGGAAAGCTTTTCTCGTTACATGAAAAATACCCTTTATATCCCTTTCCGCTTCCCACTTTATCTGTGACCTCTGCACGTATATTTATGAGAGAGCGATGATGGTTTGTATTTTCGTTGAGCCAGATTTTATCGAAGCTCTACGACGAGCAGCTGCAGCTCCGTCGCTAATAACTGCACCAGAGTTCGATACGTGTACTCGAATATCGAACTCATTTAGGCTCTCTATGCGCGAACATAATACTATCGCGTCACGCGACACATGAAAACGCGATTCGTTCACGATCCGAAGCCTCCGGCAGAGCGGGCCGTTGCATATCAACACGACAGGAACAATGCGATGTAATTTGGAGAGTCGCACACATTTCGAGCTTTCATATCAAATGAATTCACGCCATGTCGGGCGTCATCATCGTCGTACCACTTTGTATACACGCCTGTACTTATCGCTCGATGCACCTGATGCGCTCGATGCACCTTGTCGATAAAGCGGTTTACAATTAGCACGGGAAACGGGGAGATACGCGTAGATACGCGCGAACGACGGAATATAATACCCACCTAACGTTGTTGTGACGCTGAACGTACATCTCATGAAATCTCGTCTGCTTGTGCTTGCTCACTTCCTGGCACGCGTCTGCCATCTTCAGCATGATACTCCTCTTCACCTGAAATATTAATACACAAGCGATTAAAGTAAGTAAAATAAATTTCAACCAACCAACAAAATGTTGGTTTTTTCTAGCAAGCCGAACTTGTGTGATAATCACGATTTTCATTTCGGTAGAAACATTTCTGACGAAAGCTCTGAGAACTGCACTGAAAAAAAGGTATGAAATTGAATGTACACTAGGACATCGATTTCATTCACAGCGGCGGTACCGGCTCCGAAACACCCTGAACAAAATCGAGGTTGCACATGCGTCGCTCATACTAACTGTCGAGCATTGCCCATAGCTTGCTGCGCCGATCGATATTCGCTCCGTGGTGAGGCTGTTGAGGAAACCGAGGGCCAAAAATCGAGGTCCTAGTGTAGTGGTACTGGAAGTTTTTATGCATAAACTGGTTTATTGAATTTCATGTACGAATGTGATGCACAATGAAGGCACAGTATATTAAAAACTTTAGAAATTCTTTTCCTTTAATAATTCACTTTAATTTTACTATAAGAGTACTTTAAATCCATTAATTGACTTTGATTTCTCTGTAAAAGTTCATTAATTTTTCATCACAATGTTACATTAAATTTGATGTACCAGTTGTTGCATAAAAACTTCCAGTCCAATAACCGACAGCGGTGGATGCGCGGTTGGCGCACGGCTTGGATGGGTGACCGCTTAGCCGTCCACTAGCTGGCGCGTCGACCGTTGAGCGGGAGGCGCTTTTTTCTGAGACTTTGGTGTTTCTGCACTTTACTCAAGTGCAAAAATACCAGTGGCTCAGTCGAATAGGGCCGTCTGTATCGGCACGGGTTTTCCGTAGTTTCCCCGTGTCCTCGGCAAATGCGGTACAGTGTAGCTAAGTCGGCTACGGACGCACTGGAAGTTAGGTAGCATAGCTTAGTGCGGGTAGGGACTGATAGGGGGAATCGGGCTGGGGTTCCGTAAAAACCCGACAGGGTATACGGTGGAAAATGGAACAAATATAAAAAAAAAACTTCCAGTCCAATGCATTAAATTTACAATTTTTTTTTAATAGTGTGTGTTTAGTTGTCCGTATTCCAAGGTGGAGTTCCGACCACGGGGCGGGAAAAGTAATCGTACACCCTGTTCAATGCCAGTGTTGTCCGCAGCTCTAAGTGCCTGACAATCATTGTTCTCGCCGGATACGTCTCTCAGGAACTCCCGAGAGACACCAATTAACCCGTCGACAGTTGAGACACGCCCTACAGAACGAGGCGCCCAAGGCGACAACCAACCTCTCAATACTACTTTAATTTCGTGTTCGCAACCGCATCGGAAAACAATTTAGCTAACCCTGAGGTATTCAATAATTTTTACACAATCAAGCGTGTCGTATTGCAGAACTCTGTTTATTATTCCTAATCAAACCTTTCAAGATCTTTTTGTTTTCAACCAGACGGTAACAGTTCCGAGAATAGAAATTTCAATTAGAACGAGGTTTTTATTCGCGAGTTATTATCATCTCGCATATAAAGTTAGTTCCAAAAAGAAAAGGAATGGTTCTATCGACGCGTAAAAAGTTACTGTTCACAGATTTTTATCGGTGGATTATTCAGTTCTGCAACACGACACGCTTGATTGTGTAAAAAACACAATCAAGTGTGTCATGTTCCAGAACTTTGATTATTGTTCCAAATCAACCCTTTTGTGATCTTTTCGTTTTTAACGTAACGATAACAGTTTCGGGAATAAAAGTTTCAATTAGACTTTATTTGCAAGTTATTATCATGTCGCAAATAAAGTTAATTATAGAAGTGAAAAAATTGTTTAATCGTCGCGTTAAAAATGACTTGCGTTAGAAGTTTCACGTAAATTTCGGATGAAATTTAGCGTACGGCGACTTCTCGAAGAACTGAGTTCCGGAAGATGTGTTCGCAGGATTTTTTTTTTCTCGACTCGGAGGGTTGGAGTGAAAAATGATATACGATGCGGTAGAACACATCGTGTGGTCACGTACGTGAAATGATGGGAAACGCCATCGTTCGTTCTCGACGCGGTTGCGGCGTATAGAGAAGATTGACGGGAGGAAAATAGAGATGAACGGGCACTCCTGACAAACCGGCGAGAGAACGCAATTCGCCCGGTGGTTTGACGGATCCGTCGTATATATCGCATTGGAGTTAAAGCGCGTCGAAAGTTCCATGGCGAAGCTGAACGGATGAATATGACTTCGCCCTCGGTGCCGATGTCGATTGACGACGAATATTGGCATGTTCGCGAGAAAAAGTAGAAAGGAATGGATATATAGAACTGAAAAAAAAAATTATAATTCCGTTAAAGAAAATTTCTATATACATGACAAAAAAGAATGGGGCATTTCTCCAATCTCGAGCTATTCCATCGAGAAATCTAGACTTTTTTCCCTCTGTCCCTAGTGATTTCGCAATTCCACGAAAAGTCGATATGATCCTCTGGATTGAATGGGTTTTTTGTTCTCTCCAAATAATATCTCGATTCTCATATGCCGAAGATAAAAAAAAAGTTTTTTTTTTTAATACGAATAGGAAACTCACCTCAGCAGCTATGTAAGCCGGAATGACGCTGAGCAACAGTTGTTCCTGCTGTTCCCTCTCGCACTCCAGCTTTATCCTCGACTCTATGACGGTCTTCGTTCCCGCGAAGGTTCGTCGGTGTGCTCGCGCTGTTAAATTTCTATAATAAATACCCGCGAGGATAGCCGCCAAGAGTAAAACCCCGTCACCGGCGACCTAGAATTTCAAAGCGTGAAACATTTACAATTTCTCTGTCTTTTTCTCACCTTCCACAGGTATGCGATACTAATTAAAAATAGAAAGATATATTGGATTATATTTTTCTTGGTTTTATTTTACATTCGACTTCCTCATGGAGGAAACTATCAGAGTGCTTATAATAGTCTAAAACGTCGAAAAATGCAATTTTTAGCTGGCGACCGGATGTGTGTGTTTGTGACTGACTTGCATAATTTGAAACGACTATACATCTGAAACGGCTTCAGATAGTGAGTTGAAATTTGGTATACTAGTAGAGTAGTCACGTTCCTTTCTTCAATGCAATTTTCATCAATATTGTACACGATAATTTTACACTATTTTGTAATTAAAAAAAAAAGGGTGTGGTAGCTGTACCTTGTGTAAATATTGAGCCATCGTCTTAAAGCTGTATAAAAATATAATACTGTGATCGGAGATCTTTAGTATTGAATTTACCCGAAATCTATCCAAGCGATAAGATTTTATGGAATTCTGATTTCTTCGAATAATGACTAAAAACGGTCGAAATTCGAGTAAACATGAAAGTATCGAGCGAAAATTCGACACGGGAATGGAGTAACACTGTCCAATGTTTGGTATTAAATTTCGCGAAAATGGATCGAGGTTTTAAAAATTGTGTGACATTTTGATACTTTTGAATTTTTCGAAGAATTTGTGCTTTTGTTTGTAATTGCGTGTAAAAAATTGACAATTCGTCATCAGTGGGGAAAAATACATAAGACACGGCTTCAAAATGGCGAATTATGTAAATTTTAGTAGGCGATTTGCCACGATAAATTTTGCGGTAACTTTTGACCATTTCAATTATGTATTATTCATTTTTTTCCAAATATTTAACCTCGAGTCGGAGGTATAAACTTTGTGAAATTTTCTTCACCTGATAATAAATAGCGTCGTCATCGAGGTTATACATAACGATGCTCCTCGCCAGATACAATATCGCAAGAACGAAGGCGAGAATGCTTGGTCGTTGTTTTCTTATCCTTGGTAATGCCGCGATAACGGCGATGATACAGGCGAACAACGGCAGGGGCCCGCCGAGGATGAGAATCGTGACCCCGAGGATCAGCGACGAGGTCAATCCAACGGTGAATCTCGCTCTCGTCGACGTCAGGGTAGACGGAAACTGCGTGATGACCAACAGGCTCAATGACGAGACAAGCATCACCGTCAGGCTCGATGCCGCCAAGAGGACGTTTGTCAGATCCTGCAAAGAAAAAGCGGACATTAATTAAATTATTATTTTATTTATGTTTTATATAGTTTTTTATTTTTATTTATTTATTTATTTATTTTGCAATACAAAGCAGTCTCCGATCGTGACTCGTTTTCGGTATCAAAAGAATCTTTGATGGTAACAAAATAGATTTTTTTTCGAGTGTGCTCCCCCAAGGGCATTTTTATCGTCGCTATATCCCCGAGATGTGAAGTTAACGAAGAACGCTGAGAGTCGACACTCGTTAAAAATATTCTTGTACGACACGCGAAATTTCGGCTTGATAAAACTATAATCAGCACCATAAAATTTTTTTTTTCGTTTCAGACTAAAGTTCCGCATGCATATTAGGGCTTTGATCTCAGGTGGCAGTCAATCGGTATGCAATCGCTATATCCCGAGATTTTAGCCTTCACAAATCAAATTTTTTTAAGATGGTAAGATTTCCAGCATACCAATTTTTTCGCAACTACGGAGCAATCGCCGATTCTTTAACGAAGGAGAGCGAAATTATTCGAGACTTATTTTCGAGATCAAAGAGATTACGTCAAAGAGATAGATTTTTCAATGTATTTTCGAGGTCAAAGAGATATATTTCTTTTATAGTGCTCTTGCAAGGGAATTTTCATCTTTGTTATATCCCCGAGAAATTAATTTAACGAAGAACGTTGAGAGCCGATTCTCATTAAAAATATTCGTACAAGACACGTGAAATTTTATCTTGGGAAAATAAAAATTACAACCAGCAGCATACATCTTTATATATATATTTTTGTTTCCGACTAAAGTTGCGCATGCATTTTCGGCCTTCGGTCTCGATCAGTAGCTAATCGCATAGCGATTAGCGAGATCTCGAGATTTTTACTTCATTTAGTTAATTTAATTTATTATTCATTGATTAAGTACAATCTATTTTACACATTCATTTTTGGCCGCGGAAGCTTTTAAGCTCGTACGTGAAACTCACTCGTATGTTTTTTATATGTCTTAAATCTTCAAGTACGAATATCGCAGGGTTGATGGAGTAACACTCCACGCATACTATTTCTTAAACAAATAACGATCCATATAACGATCCAGACTAGGCTTTAAGTCATTGCATACATCAATTTCTCCTATGCATTTACAATGTCTTCGTGAAAGAAATTCCGCAATATTCTCTTCCGTAAGTCTTTGTAGCCATTTAATTTAAAACTTTATAGCCTGACCTATGTTTGTGACAATACATTTGTGATCGGAGGTATGAACTCACGGTAATAAACTATAATTAGAGAAATCCGGTTAAAAGTTCGCGGTGACAGATAGAAAAATCACGTCGGCGAACCCCGCTTCTACGTACAATCACAAATGATGCCGCATACTTTACGCTGCTGCCGAGATATTCAGTTCTCAATGCTCAATGAGAAGCCCGAAATTGTTATTTATTTTTTATAATCGTAGAGTTTTTTATTCCCTTTTTTATGTAGTGTTTTAATACCAGGCAGCAATATGTCCTTCTCACGTCGAAGTCCTGATTAATACTATACAACTGCTCCGTCGGGAATGTCCTATTCTTTTTATACATAACTCTTAAAACTCTCCTGTTTACCGTTTAGAGCTTTAATAACCGTTGAGGTAGCCCCACCTCAACTTACAATCCCATAACTCCATACTGACACAAAAAGAGATCTCTAAATAACTTTTAACATTTCTATATTTAGGACATTCTACACTGATAAAAAATACGGTTAAATCAACTACGATTCAACTAAATATTTTGTTGGTACAGCTAAAAAATTGGTTAGTTGAATAATTTGTTGGGTGATTTCACCAAAATATTTTTGAGTCTTTAAAATATTTTGTTCGATCATCTAAAAATATTTATTTAAACGTCCCTGTTCGAATGTTAGTTGATTCAACTGTACTTTTTTATCAGTGTATATTTATCTAAACATACAATTTTCTTAAGACAGTCGAATTCCCAGCAGACGAATCTGTCCTATCCTAGTAGGCAATAAAATCGATGGTTTATATGGCAAAGGAAACACAAAATTGACCAATAAATCGTATTTTCATCGTCCCACGAGTGCTGCGAGTGCACTGATGCACGTGCAGTCTATAACGATCACGGTAGGAAATTGTCGGTGGAGTTCTCAAAGGTATATCATGTACCGAACCAGTAGGCAGGAAATCGGAAACGGTCAAAGGGAGAGAGAGGTATAGTTTCCTTCCGGCTCTCTACGTCTTCAAATCATTCCCTTTCGCTGAAGCTCTTCCACATAATTGGACCACTCCAGTTTCTACGAGTTACGTTATTTTACATCAGTCTTCTTCGTTGACTCATCGATACGTACGAATGTCCTGTCTCGTCTGGTCTCACGAAAATTAATTATCAAAATCACTTTGAGACGTGGTAATAATTAATGTTTTTTTTCGTTAAAAATTATAATTTTTCACTCGCAATAACAATACAAAAGTGCATTCTTTGTTCCATACTGAAAGAACTAATTCAACGAAAAATGTTCTTGACCCATATTTTTATTTATTTACTTATTTGATCGATCAGAATTCTATCCTTAGATCCGCTTTGATTTCTACCAGCTCCGTTATTTTGGATCAGTCTTCTTCGTTGACGCGTCGATACACACGAGCGTGCCGTCTTGTCTAGTCTTACGAAAACAAACGATTAAAATCACTTTGAAACGTACTAATAATTATTTTCTTTTTTGTCAAAAATCATAATTTTTCATTTGACACAACAATAAAAGAGCGTAATCTTTTCATCATAATTCAAAGTGCCAATTCATCGAAAAATGTTCTTGACCTATATTTTTTATTTTTTCACTTGTTTAGTTGGTCGATCAAAATTCTATCCTTCGATTTATATCTGAGCTGTCCGACGCTATAAGACGGAGTACAATGAAAATGAAATTCATGATACAGCTTTGGAAAGAATGGGAATTTAATTGGCACGCGCTAACGGACAAAGGAAAAGAGAGCGGGAAGAGTGCTTCGAGCCAGCGCGCGAGCTAATCGAGTGGAAAAATCAGGATTGGGTCAGACGCGCGCGGAACTCGTTGGCTTCCGGCGTGAGCGCGGTGCGATAGCCTTCCGGACTTTGAGATAACAATTTTAATGACACGATTTCAATGTGAAAGCTAAATTAATTCGGTAGGTCGTTCGTGCAGCTCTAAAATTCACGATTATCAGTTCGTTATGTTCTTCCTTCGGATTTGATTGGAAAAAATTTATCTTTCGTAAATTATCCTGTTCATTCGGGCCTCTCCGTAGAAAAAACAAAAATTGAAATTTTCATATCGCTTCCTCATAACAGTTGACAGTTGAAAATTTCACATATCGCTTCCTCATAAAAGTTGAAGATTGAAATTTCCATATGGCTATCACATAATGTTCCTCTATTCGCAAAGCTTCCTCTATGAGGAAGCAAAATTGATCTCTCGTACGTTGTCCTCTCGTATCTGTAAATTAAAGGAAATTAGCTCGAGTCTTCAGGGAAAGCGATGAAAGAGCCGCGCCAATCCGGAGCCCACGCGCATGCGCGGTTGCCCCGGGAGGATTCTCGACGATGATTTAATCGCGCTCGCGGGTGTGTCACGATTATTTTTATCTTTTCCGTTCTCCGCCTCTACGCAATTAACCTCGAGCTGGCTCTTCTTCCTTCGAGATTAAGAGTCGGGTATGATTACACTCGCAATTAAATTTTTCTTTAATAATATTATTTTTTCTTCTTTTAGTTACCGGGGACGATTTTTTCATCTCGCGACATTGGCACTCGACACTAATGGAGAAACGTCACCCCTTGTCTTCTAATTTACACGTAGTCCCCCGGCCAATAATTAATGCAATTTATCGTCCGAATATACTCACGTTGAAGTGAAGAACGCAGAGGGCCACTAGGGCGCCCAACGATGCTGCAGCAGCTACGAAGAGTGTCCCAGTGTACAGCGAAGCCGTCACCTTTCCCTCGTACCTGTCCCGAAGTTCCTGCAACTCCTTGGCACTGCCATCATCGGACGCACCGTCTCCGGGACTCTCTGCAACATAGTAAATGAATAAATGAATAAATGAATAAATGAATAAATGAATAAATGAATAAATGAATAAATGAATAAATGAATAAATGAATAAATGAATAAATGAATAAATGAATAAATGAATAAATGAATAAATGAATAAATAAATAAATAAATAAATAAATACAATTTTTGCGTAACCTGGTCAAAATATTTCTCTGATAATTTGGCTAAAAACTCTAATCTGACCGATTCAGTGATTTTCAGAGATTTTCCGAGATTTCTTCTCTGAATTTCTCTGCTATTTGCCAAGTATCTCTACCATTTTCTGGGCACAACCTCCAGCAGTCACAATTGATCAGAGAAATTCAGAGTATTTTCCGAAAACCCTGATTTTTTCGGGTAAAGTACGTTAAGAGAAAATACGAATTGTCTCTATAATCTTCTCATTCTGATACTCGTACCAAGAGTAGACATTTACAAAAAAACCTTTTATTTCTCGGAAGTGCTATGATTTTACTAGATAATTTTGATTTAGAGAATGTCAGAGAATTCACGAGTTCTATCTAAGATCTACTCATCCTGTTCCTCGCTGTAAATCAACGAAAATGAAGTTTTCCAGATAAATGTTCGTGAATATAGAAAATTATTAATCAGAGAAAAACCACGAATTTCATAGTTATTAAGAGAAATCAGCAGAAAAAATCAGAGATTTTCAGACCAATCAGGAATATGTAAATTAAGAAAAATTGTTTTTTTCTGAAAAGTGTGAAAACCTAGACTGATTCAGAGGATTTCTCATAGAAATTTCTGATAATCTTTCCGAGAGTTTCAGAGAAATTTGCAGACATATTTAGAGCAATATTTTCGCCGGGAGAGTAAAAAAAATTAATATTTTTCGATCGATTATCAATAATTTATTATTTTTTATATTACAATACACAGAGTCGAATTTCTTTGCAGTAAAAAAATGCATAATTTATTATCCATCGACATCTGGCGCCGGAAACTTCGAGCCGATGGGGTGGGGAATTCCGAGGCTCGTTACCGATTTTCACAAAAATGTAGTCTCCATTTTGAATTCCGTTTGCACAATTCTTTTCTGCGAAACAACCGAGTCACGAGCACAGGAAATTAGAGGCGAAAAAAATTATAGATCCACGCTCTTGTATAACGACAACACTGGCTATAAAATTTGTGCGTAACTAGAATTAGCGAATAAACAATATACACGCGTCACTCGTGGTATGGCCAGTATACGTTTATTATACGTGCCGAGGGGCCATGTCCCGACGGCGGGTTCACTCGCGTGATAGAGCCAGTACGGCAATTTGTCCCCGGATAATGTGCCACTCGGTGCATTAAGTTAATTAATCGAATTGTGTTGCGACGAGCTCACCGCAACCGTGGATAATGAGGTGAACGGGGGTGGAGCCGAGGCGCTAATTCCGATAATATTTGTACCCGTACGAGATTACACACACACGAGGTTAATGGCGATCGAAGCAAAGATGATAAGGATCGGATAGGGGAGCAAATAAGAATTTTTTTTTTTCGTCACATTTACAGATAATGGATAATGTAAGGTATGTAAGATGGATGGAAGATTTTTTCTCTCTTTTCAATAAGAAGTATTCTGCTTTGAATGTACCTAACTTTGCTCTTGAACTCGTTTAGTCAATTAAAATTGGAAATCCTGCGGAGAGTCTCGGGCACGTTGGGGACGAAGTCAGGACGGCGAAGGAGGCAATAAAGAAAGAGAAGGCGAATCGAAGGATAATACTATCAAACAGTTAGGTGAGGAATACCGAGTAGGCTTTTTCTAGGAGAACGGGTAGGGTAGAACGGGTCAAAATGGAACGCAGACCGTTCGGATGGTACCGACAAAAAATTAAATTCGTAACAATTGTTCGGAAGATCGACGAAAATTTAAATTGGTAATCATTGTTTAGAGGATCAAAGAAATATTAAATTTCTAATACAGTAGAACCTCGATTATCCGAACAGTCATTATCCGAACCGCCGCTGGTTCGGATAAAGTTTCTACTATTCGAACAAGTAGCCTTACATTGTTGCGCGCTACAAGCAACAAGCCAATTCAAGAACGCTCGAGCTCGCATAGCTTACGCAGCACTACCGTAAATGCACGTCAGTCGTATGCGCAGTATTTATTAGTTTCTCAGTCGAGCAAATACACACGTATTCAACATTTATTTTCGTTAATCTGCTGGTCTCGTAGTTTAGTGCGTTATAAATTCGACCTCCAATCCTTCGACCTCTAAGCCTAAGCACAGTCTAGGGGAAAGCGGAGCAAAATAGGACAGCGGGGCAAAACGGGACAGTGGGGAAAACGCAATTTTCCAATAAAAATTTGGACGACCCATTTTGCCCCATCGATACATCTGGATTTTCTGCCCAGTTTTGCCTCACAGTGCCGTCTAAAAATTATTGGAAAATAGCGTTTTGCCCCACTGTCTCGTTTTGCCCCGCTGTTCCATTTTGCCCCGCTTTCCCCTACTTACGGTGAAAGAAAAATTAGAAACCCTCTCGAACCCGATAAGGGAAAGACCAGCACATTATTAGCGCGCTCGTATGATGTTTGCTAGTCAACGATCCGTGACATTTAAAAAAATTTAGCCGCGAAAAACGTACAACTCTCTTGCGCCAAACGAAAATTGTGGATTTCGTGATGAAGGTTTGAAGTTACTGTTGAATATCGTAAAAATACATATATCACGTAATTCCTCAAATATATATCACATATATAACAATAAATATGTATCACATATATTTATTATTATTATTTAAAATATATGGGTACTGTAATTTTTTCGATATGTATCGCGCTATGTCGCTTAGCACAGCTTCACTTTCTGTTATCCGAATTTTCGTTAATGCGAACGAGCTCCGGACCCAATTGGTTCCGATAATCGAGGTTCTACTATAATTGTTCGGCGAATCAACGAAAAATTATATTGGTAAATTATATCGGTAAATTATATTGGTTCGGAGGGGCGAAGAAAATCCAAATTGGTAATAATTATTCAGAGGAGTGAAGAAAAATTAAATTGTTAATAATTGTTCAGAGGAGCGAAGAAAAGTTGGGGTGGGGTGCTAATATTAGTATACATTCAGTATCCGTTCCGTTCTGTTCCGTACCGTATACGTATCCGTATACGATTACGCACTCTCAGAAGGTCAATGGCGATCGAGGCGACGATAACAGGGATCGTATAATGGAGCAATAGGAATTTCTTTTTTTCTGGTATTATTTATCGACAACGGATAAGGCAGGGAGGATGGAAGATTTTTTCCTTTTTAATACAGCGTGTTCTACTTTGAATGTAACTTTGCTCTTGGACTCGTTTAGTTAATTAGAATTGGAAATCCTGCGGAGAGTCTCGCGCTCGTTGAGGAGAAGTCGGGACGACGAGGAGGCAATAAAGACAGAGACGGCGAATCGAAGCATAATACTATCAAGTAGTTAGGTGAGGAACACCGAGTAGACGGTTTCGCGGAGATATAAGGTGGAACGGGTCAAAACGGAACGCAGACTGTTCGGAGGGTACAGGCGAAAAATGAAATTAGTAATAATTGTTCGGAGGTCCGAAGAAGAATTGGGGTGCGGGGCAAAATGGAGTACTCGACCTGAAGATCGCCAGAAAAAGCGACTTTTATTCATTTTTTGTTTTTTAATTCGCGTCGATTTGGAGAATGGTCCATTATGCCTCATTCCTGCAGGCCACAGCTCCGGTCTCCCCCAGAGAACATCGGTCGGTCGGTATGGGTTAACGTATATCCCCTGGCTAATCGCCGCTAACGATTGAAGTTTCCACTGGCTCAGCAAACTCCCCGCTCTCTTATACGAGAATTAAAAACAAAAATAAAAAAAACTGCGCCATCGCAACTCGCGTAATCCACTATGACAAAATTCATTTTAAGCAATTACCCGAGTCTTCATTGATAGTTATGCAATTATGGAGTAACTCTTGTCCTCGACGGAAAGGCAATTTCGAAGTTAACTATTTTTGCACGTTTATTATTTTTATATATTTACATATTTATAATGTATTTTTTATACATTTATTACTTTTAGATAGGAATTGGAAGCAGTATAAAGGAATTAGTAGATAAGGGGGAAAATGCATAGTGTAAAAATCCTTGAAGTTTAGAAACCCTTCAAAGTTATACAGAAATAAAGGTCTATCTATCTATTAACTACTTTTATGTTTTTATTATCAAAAGTTGACAAAAAAAAGTTTTTTTTTTAAATAAGATTTTTTTGAAGGTCCGGGCAAATTATTTAAACAATTGATGAATAAAAAAAATATGTTTTTCGAAGCGAATAAGAATGTCGAGAAGTGAATAATGACAGCGGCTGATCAGACGAAATCTCGGGAGACGTTGATCGAGTGTTATAACAGAGTGTATATCGTTGGAGGCTTTTATCACAAAAAGCATAGTCACGGTGCTTGACATTATGTACCGGGACGTGTTGAAAGCTTGCTCGAAACTTTTCGTCGTTCACGCTTTTTTTTCGAAGAGATCTCGTAACGATGGTAGACAAGAGCGATAATGGATTAACCGTCATCCAGCGGCGAATGTCGAAAATTAATTCTTGACGTTCGTAATTTTATCACCGTCGGTGTAATTATTCTCATTCATTATCGATATCGCTCATCACACTATTAACGTGAGTTTCGAAGTCTCAATTTCCAATCCCGCACTTTTACCACGTTTCACAAAATCATCGAAAAATTAGAAAAAAATAAAAATTATTTCGTGCAGTTGAGAAATAATTCATATTTTTCAATATTTAAGGGGCTTCGGACTCAAAGGGTTACCACACCCCGAAATATTTTTATTTAACTGGTGCCCGTAATTAAAGATTTATTGGAGGTAAATAAATACTTAACATTTGATATTTAATAATTGTATTCAAATAAAAATAATTATTTATTTCAAACAAATGAACGTATATTTGAATAAAATACATACTTTGCGGGACACTCGCAAAATAAATAATTTTTATTTTAAGCGAGTTTCCATCGATGCCCACCTTTCCTTGTTTCGTTAGTTATTTCGTCCCTTTTCCGGACTTTTTAGCGGAATAGAGCGCTAAAAAGTCCGGAAAAGGGACAAATCAAAATTATTTTAAAAAATCATTTGAAAAAAAAGAAAAAAATTATAATGATTTCCGACAGTTGAGAAATAATTCTTTTTACTACAGTAAAGAGTCTTTGGACTCAAACAGTTAAAAACAGATTTTTTTTACTTACTTGGTGCCTCGCAAATAAATATTTATTTGAATTAAAGAAATATTTGATATTGACAAATTTTATTCCAATAACTATTAATCATTTTTATTTTAACCGAATTTCCATAACTGCCCATCCTTGTTTGTTTCATTATTTCGTCCCTTTTCCCGACTCTTTTGCAGTCTATTTCCCAGGTTTCCAGCAGCCTCGGAACTTTCGCGCCCCACGAGACGATCTGAGGAGGACGACAGCGATCAAGAAGAGTCGGCACAGCAGATGGTATACGAGAGAAATGTTATAACGGGGGGGGGGGGGGGGGGCGAAGGTTATTACCAACGCTGCAGTATACGCTCGGGGCAATATGTCTCAGGCCCTGCAGCACTCTGCGCCTGTGCCGCTCGAACTACCCTAAGTGGATCATCTCACCAGTCGCCTGTACAGCTTCGACTGAGCGCACAAAGTATATCGAAGTTGGAAACGGATACGAGGAAATTATCGAAGTTTAAAGCTCGACGGTTTCCGCACACTCCCTTATGTGAAACTCAGCTATGTTCGAATAACTTTTCACTCAGGATGTACGTCTCGCGAGGGGACCAAATGCACAGTCTGTAGGTCGAAGACATCGATACGCTACAACCAAAATTCAAATACAATATTTTATCCATTTTTTTCGCCCACAAATTGGAATAAATAATGATATTTTTGTAAGCGCCACAAATTGGAATAAATAATGATATTTTTGTAAGCGCCACAAATAGCGAACTCATCGTCGTCATCGTCGTCATCGTCGTCATCGTCGTCATCGTCGTCATCGTCGTCATCGTCGTCATCGTCGTCATCGTCGTCATCGTCGTCATCGTCGTCATCGTCGTCATCGTCGTCATCGTCGTCATCGTCGTCATCGTCGTCATCGTCGTCATCGTCGTCATCGTCGTCATCGTCGTCATCGTCGTCATCGTCGTCATCGTCGTCATCGTCGTCATCGTCGTCATCGTCGTCATCGTCGTCATCGTCGTCATCGTCGTCATCGTCGTCATCGTCGTCATCGTCGTCATCGTCGTCATCGTCGTCATCGTCGTCATCGTCGTCATCGTCGTCATCGTCGTCATCGTCGTCATCGTCGTCATCGTCGTCATCGTCGTCATCGTCGTCATCGTCGTCATCGTCGTCATCGTCGTCATCGTCGTCATCGTCGTCATCGTCGTCATCGTCGTCATCGTCGTCATCGTCGTCATCGTCGTCATCGTCGTCATCGTCGTCATCGTCGTCATCGTCGTCATCGTCGTCATCGTCGTCATCGTCGTCATCGTCGTCATCGTCGTCATCGTCGTCATCGTCGTCATCGTCGTCATCGTCGTCATCGTCGTCATCGTCGTCATCGTCGTCATCGTCGTCATCGTCGTCATCGTCGTCATCGTCGTCATCGTCGTCATCGTCGTCATCGTCGTCATCGTCGTCATCGTCGTCATCGTCGTCATCGTCGTCATCGTCGTCATCGTCGTCATCGTCGTCATCGTCGTCATCGTCGTCATCGTCGTCATCGTCGTCATCGTCGTCATCGTCGTCATCGTCGTCATCGTCGTCATCGTCGTCATCGTCGTCATCGTCGTCATCGTCGTCATCGTCGTCATCGTCGTCATCGTCGTCATCGTCGTCATCGTCGTCATCGTCGTCATCGTCGTCATCGTCGTCATCGTCGTCATCGTCGTCATCGTCGTCATCGTCGTCATCGTCGTCATCGTCGTCATCGTCGTCATCGTCGTCATCGTCGTCATCGTCGTCATCGTCGTCATCGTCGTCATCGTCGTCATCGTCGTCATCGTCGTCATCGTCGTCATCGTCGTCATCGTCGTCATCGTCGTCATCGTCGTCATCGTCGTCATCGTCGTCATCGTCGTCATCGTCGTCATCGTCGTCATCGTCGTCATCGTCGTCATCGTCGTCATCGTCGTCATCGTCGTCATCGTCGTCATCGTCGTCATCGTCGTCATCGTCGTCATCGTCGTCATCGTCGTCATCGTCGTCATCGTCGTCATCGTCGTCATCGTCGTCATCGTCGTCATCGTCGTCATCGTCGTCATCGTCGACATCGTCGTCATCGTCGTCATCGTCGTCATCGTCGTCATCGTCGTCATCGTCGGACAGATACATATTTTTTTATACCTGCCACGTGTACGTTTTTTCCTATGTAGGTCGCCTTAGGGTGTAAGGAAAATGTCTGTTGAAACGATGCCGGGTAGTAAATAAGCATGAAAGTTACAGACTCCCGAACCCGAACTTCCCGGGCTTGATAACGCTAAAAAAATGTGCTTTTTTTATTATGACCACCTGGTCCGACAAATGCTATAAATCAGTTGCATAAACCTGAGGAAGCCTCGCGATCTCCACGCGTTGTCACCGCTCACGGAGCACCCTTCGTTCCTTTATCCAGGATCGTTTCTTATCCCTTAAGACGATGTGAAAACCCCTCTCCGGTGCGCGTATCGCTCTCGCACCGCGCAACCTCGCACCGTCTTAAGGGTCAGCTCACCCTCTCGAGCGAAGCGCACAACACAAATAACTTTCACCCCCCAAAGTTGAGCCTGTGTAACGTGATTCCTCACCGCGTCCGAAGGGATCGTACACACAGGGCTCTTTTTTTCAGCCCGCGCTGATTTCGAAAGCGAGACCAGTCTCGTAAATCGTAAAAACGAACGGTTTTTTTTCCCGTAAAATTTTCTGTTTTACAGACAGGCTTGTGCCTTATGAAAAATTGTATAGATCGCATGTACGGCACATACTTTATGAATTCTTTTTTAGTCCTTACGAAGACCCAATCGACCTTCACTCCGATGAAGAGTTTTTAGAATTTATTTATTTATAATGAATGTAATTAATTTCTTTTTTTCGATGATTTTTTTTCTATTTTTTAAAGGTCTATAATGTGCGTAGTCAGTGTATCAAATCGTCGTGTGTGGGACGAGACAGCTGCGAGACTAAAATCTCTCGAGAGACGCATCTCGAATTGGCATGAACCACTTCTCGTTTTCTTATTCGGCTACTTTTCTCACTTGGCGGTGGGCCAGAGCGACAGCTGTACTGCGTTACTCTGCCCCAGTCACGACTCCCACTGTGTCTTCCCTTTCGCCATTAAGATCATGCGAAACACGTTCTCAGTGTGTCTCTCTTGCTACACCGAGAGCACAACTGATGTTATCTCTCTCGCACTCCAAAGTCTTTCACATGCTCTTAAGTTGCGCGAGAAACCTTGTGGGCTTCCTCTCGCAGTGAAGGTACACCCCGAGCCGTATCGATAAATGATACTGTTGATAGTTCCAGCTAACTTTCCACACCTCTCCCGTCGAGACGGATCAAGGAACGATGGAACATAACGAGCACAGCGCGAAACAAAGTTTTCTCGTGTTTTCGGAGTTCGGAAGTTTTAACGAAAATTGAGAGGATGTTAGGACGGAATATTCAATTCCATCGCCACTAGGAATTTGAACTTGAAAATAAAGAAATATAAATAATTTTCAAGAAATTATTATTTTCTCTCTTAAGTCAAATCGTGCGGTACAGTCAAGTCAATCGAGTACCCGGATTTCAAAAATTGGTTGGACACGTTTTAAAGGTGACATTTTTGCGAACTAATATAAGTAAAAAAACCATACTTATATTAAATCTATACTATAGTATAAAAATCTGATAAAATCAAGCGTACTAGAGATACTGAAAAGATTAATATTTTCAGCACCTTTAATATGTTTTTTTCGCAAGGACCACCTTAAGGAATTCCTACCTTACGTAGAAAAAATGTAAAACAATGAATTTACGCAAAAATAACTAGTCTTACACCAATAAATCCACGGGCATATTTTAGGCATAGTTGAAATATGTTTTACGAATTCACATTTGGTTCGTTTAGATTCTCAATCAGAAGAAAAGTTCAATTAACGTTGTAGCTCTACTTTTTTCACAAACAAATGACTCGAATTTGTCAACAATGAATATTATCACTAATGTTTTCCGTTGAATTCATAGAGTATCTATCACGAAACAAAATAAGCTTTCACCAGCTAAAATCGACGGTAAATAAACAATTTGACTTCACAAAAGCTGCGTAAAAGTATGCCCGTGGATTTATTGGTGTAAGCTGAGTTATTAGTTCGTACTAATGATCTCTTTAAAATGTGTACAAGCCATTTTCGATATCTTCGTACTCGATTGACTTGACAGTACCGCAAGGACTACTTACGGTAGTCCTTGCCGGAAATTGTTAATTGTAAAAGGCCATGGTTGATTTTCCAATACAATTGTGGACTTCAATTTTTTTTTTTTTTTTTTTTTTTTTTATTGCCCCGAGAACAATTATCCCGAGTACCGTGAACCGAGTATCCCGAGTGTTTGATCGCTCGTTTCGTTTGTTATATTCAATTATTTCATAAAAAAATATTATGTAAGCAGAAAGTTGCGCAACCCGTGATATTTACATAGAATTAATGAGTATTTCCACGCAACTCCCAATCAAAGTTTAATATGTTTTGGCTGTCGAAGTCGAAACGCAATAAACAATTAATCAAGTAATAATCAACTTTACAGCCGTACGAAGAGAAACGCTCGTGAGTCCGAAGGGGAATTAAATTACGAAGCCATAATAATAATTATCGATTCCAAACACGCTTCAGGTTTAACAAATGCCTCTGGCAATCAGAAAACTTATATAACGACAATTTCCGTGAATTTAATTACCATCGAAACGCGGCTCGGCTCTCGTTGGCTCCAATTTTCCTGCACCGAAATTTTATCGGCCCAACCATGCCCAATGATCCATAGGAAGTAACAATATTTAAATGATTTCGTGTTGTTTTTCTTCTCACGAGCCATCCCCTTTGGTGGGAAATCTTGTAAAATTTCATCGACCCAACGATGCCCAATGATCTGTAGGGAATTACAATATTTAACTGATGTAGGAAATCACTAAGGTCAACGAGGAATTTCCCTATATTCGTGGTTTTTTTTGTGAGTGATCCGCTTTGGTCCGAAATCCGATAAAAGCCTTCAATCCCTTCCATCCAGATTACACAATATTGCGTATTAAATAAAAATTCCCCTCGAGCAGAGAAATTCGGACCTAAAATGTGCGAGTAATCGTCCGATAAAGGTTTTCGCACCCTCGCGTGGGATAAATCCGTGTTGCCTGCGTTATGCATCGCTATCGCTTTACCACCGTGTTTGCTTCGGCGAACCGACGTAAACAACGATTGAATGCTATTAGGTGTTTACAAAATGGCCGTCAGAGTATTTACACCGAGATCATAGACAATACGTGTCACTGTGCGGTGGTATATAACTATGTTGCACGATAACGAGAACGTTGTCGAATCGGTACGAGCGAGCTCAAAGCTCGACTACGTGCCTGCTGGCCAAACACACAATAATAATGATAATAATATCGCCGTAGTATATTCAGCGTGGCCAGGATCAACGGTGCGGAACGGCTGTCTCCCGCTAATCGGTTTCGTTGTCCTACGCGCGCGTAGATGCGAGAACGGGCGGATACTAATTTGTCTCGATAAGCTGTTTATCGTGTCCCCGAATCCGACAAATTCATGCTGGAAGAGGGAAGGTGCTTTGAGCGTAATTGATCCTTATACGCGAATTCGAATGCTTGGGTGAAGGTCGAAATTTTGCACGATGGAAATGTAGAACAGCCGATATTTCGAAACAAAGAAATAACAAACTTTCAAATGTACAACGGCCAGTCTTCTGAAAGTTCTTAAGTAGTACATAAAATTGGGAACATGAAAATATCGAAGTGAACTTGTATCGACTGCAAATATATGAATAGACCTTCGAGCCTTAGAGCAAATGAAAGTTCGAACACTAAAAAGTTCGGGGATCATTTTTAATTCATTATAGCGTAATACACATCAGTCTAACGTTCAAATCAGAGCTGGGCAGTAATTGAAGTACCGGGTACTTGTGTGATACTTCAAGTACACAAGTACTTTTTTACATTTTCAACACCAAGTACACGTACGTAAGTACTCGCCCGCGTTATGGATACTCAATGAGTAGCCTGACATGCTGCTTTTATCAATTAAATTATTCATTATTATGTTTTTTTGTTATTGCAAAAAAGGGAAGCATATATTAAAAATAGCATGGAAACGAGGAATTAGAAAAATTTCAGTTAGCGATTTTTTACAATGAAATGTTGATTCCTCCATGAGAAAGCCAAAATCGATCAACGAAGTTTGTCATACAGGAAGCTATGCGCAAAATTGTAATAAATGCGGAAACCATGTGCAAATTATCTTGTACCTTTTTTCGAACGCATAGATAACGCTGAACCCTACGAACCTGATTGCGAAAAGCACTTGAGAAATACTTCAAGTCTAAAATTTACTTGATACTTCAAGTACTTGTGATATTTTGTACTTTGTACTTAAAGTATTTGTTGGTACATTGCGCAGCTCTGGTTCAAACTAGCGAACAACCAAAAAGTCGAACAGTCAGAATAGCGACAACTTACGAAATGTTAGATGTCAAATCTGTTAACGATTCTGATGTAATCTTCATGGATTTATGTCTTTTTGCTATTCGCTTTCGCAATTTTGCTTCCTCATAGAGGAAGCTTTGTCATGGTGAAGAAAATGTCCCTTAGCTATCTATCGAAAATACAATTTTCGAACCACTCATTTTTCAATATTTCGATATTCGCAATGGTAGAATTTTGAAATACTGGCCGCCCTGCAAAAAAAATGTTTACCCCTACCTGCATTTACATCTCTACGATATACAACTGGACCGAATCGTAATTGCATCAGAATAAAAGTTCCTACCGTAATATGACTCTTACCAGGCAAAAGTCTAGGTAAATATTTTGGTTTCGTTCAGTTTTGGTTAACCAGATAAATATTTTGGAATAAAAACGAAATTATAGAATGAGATTCTTTTTTTCAGAAATGTGTTAAAATTCGCCTAAGCATTGTTCGATGATTTATCGAAACATCGGTGTAATATAAAAATAAGATTTACCGTCCCCATACCGAGATAGTTACACTCGCTGTTGGCATGATTCGTGTGTCCGCCCTGTAACAAACATGCGGGACAACACGCTTTCCATTCCACCATCTGAACGAGATTTAAGAATTGGACGAAAAACCGAAACTACTTTATAGGAACTCATCACGATAATACTAGAGACATTTTGTAAATGTTTTATCGTTTACTTTTTGAAATAATCGTGAGTTACAGCGGAACGTGTTAGCGCGTGAGTAACGCTAGTACCGGTCGCACATAAGCTCCCTGGTCACCGTGTACCGCCGTACCTGTTGTCACAAAGGAACGGTGGTAATATCTTAGTGGGTGTACAGTTGTTCTCCGGTAGACTTTGGGCAGAGCCTTGAATTCTCATAGTTACGACTTTGTACTTATATCTGGTTGACATGTAAACGTGTCGTTTCAAGGGCGGATCGATGAACTCTGTAATTGAATGAAATTTATGCAAAGCCTTGAAAAATTCCTGACTATACTCTTTTTTCGAAATTTCTAAGGACCCGTATCGTAAAAGCCTTATGAGTTATTATTTTGTATAAGGCATTCGCATACCTTGAGTTTATCTGTTGCTTGTGCATCCTCATAGAGGAAGCTTTATTTTCATGGAAAAAATGTTTTGAAGATTTTTATGAAAACGTTCAGAATGTTCCAAAACATCGGGAAATCATAGTTAGAAAAAATGTGTGGTTGTGTGCGTGTCTCGCACACGCACACAACCACACATTTTTCATTTCGCATAAGTTTTAGAGAAATGAAAGGGAATTGCAAATACTTCTAGATTGTATAAAAATCTGAAAATAAATCAAGCATATTAAAAGTGCTGAAAAGATTAATTTTGCATAATAATAATTCCAAAATGTTACCAACAAATTGATAAAAAATGAAATTGTTCAACAAATTTCCTGGAAACCTAACTTTTTTATGAAAATGATCCGTTCACTTTTCTGAGTACGTAGGAATTTTTTTTAGATGTTTTAATTTACTTTGATGTTGTATAATATGGTAAAAATGTGTAGAAAGTCACAAAATTCAAAGTGAATTTGAAAATCTGAAAAAATTCAAACGTATTAAAAAAAAATGAACGAATCTTTATCATTAAAAAAAAGTTAGGTTTCCGGGAGATCTGTTGAAAATGTTTATTTTTTATCAATTTGGTGGTAACATTTTGGAATTATTATTATGCAAAATTAATTTTTCATCAAATTGTTAATATCATTTTGGAAGTATTATTATGCAAAATTAATCTTTGCAACCACGAAATTGTTGTTGAAAAAATTTGAAAATTGAAATTTTTATATGGCTTTGTCGTAATGTTTCTGTATTCGTACAGTTTCCTCTGTGAGGAAGCCAAAAATACAGAAAAAGTTTTCTCATAGAAGAAGCTGTGCGAATAAATGAAAATTATGAGAAAGCCATATGAAAATTTCAATTTTCAACTTTTTTAAAAAGTGTGTCAAATCAATATTTGGCTGAAATCACTTTGCCGCTATTAATCATCGATTACTTGGCTGGATAAAAGATGTCATATGCGAAAGGTTATCAATTCATTTTCGTGAAAATGATATCTTCTGTTAGTACCAACGTAAAAAAAAATTGTATGTCACGTATTTTTATGAAAATTTAATTTCTCATATATATGTGAAAAAATGTATCTCAAATACGTCAAATTTATCAAATATATTGAAGTATTCACATTCATCAATGTATTCATTTATTTATATATATATAAAAAAATATTTACGACGCTATGTAGCCGCCAAAAATGTCGATGACGGATTTATTTACTATATGTTTTCGCACATCTTCGCCTTTCCGTATACGTACAGGCCCAATGCAAGGTTAGAAGATTCAGAGAGGATGATAAGAGATATACGAACTAATAATTATTTATTGACTAGTTAATTTTATCATATCGCTAATCTAATAACAGAAATGCGTAAGATATGTATATTTTACTTGCTCTACGGAGCCCTAACATAGCCGGCAACTTCCTGGAGAATTGTAAATATGTTTAACGTGTAACGCTGTTTATTCTAAGATATGGTTACGGAGAGTCTCACATGTACTTCCTGGATTAGAACTGAAAGAATAGCCGAAAAACATTTTTCGATAAGCAGGTCATATTATAATCATAGCGATACTCGGTCGAACATCGTCAAGGTTTATTGACACAAGTGGCCAAACATTGCCTTACATTTGATTCTATCCATTAATCATCTACTATAATCACGACAAAACTGCCGTAACATAGAATTTTGCCCTATAAAAGCGTCGTTTTAGTATCCTTACCTTATACTCGCTACGGCAAGCAACTCAGCAACAATGGCGAAAATTACGATCTTCCTCTGTGCTGTACTCTTCGCTGCGGTAAGTCTCGTACATAATAAGTACAATGAGGTATAAAAGTTCAAAGTACTATAAACATAATTGAAAATTGAAAATCGAAAATCGAAAATCGAAAATCGAAAATCGAAAATTGAAAATTGAAAATTGAAAATTGAAAATTGAAAATTGAAAATTGAAAATTGAAAATTGAAAATTGAAAATTGAAAATTGAAAATTGAAAATTGAAAATTGATATATCGCGATGTTCCTTTATTCACGAAGCTTCGTCCTGACACACGCACACGCACACGCACACGCACACGCACACGCACACGCACACGCACACGCACACGCACACGCACACGCACACGCACACGCACACGCACACGCACACGCACACGCACACGCACACGCACACGCACACGCACACGCACACGCACACGCACACGCACACGCACACGCACACGCACACGCACACGCACACGCACACGCACACGCACACGCACACGCACACGCACACGCACACGCACACGCACACGCACTCGCACACGCACACGCACTCGCAAACGCACACGCACACGCACACGCACGCGCACACGGGGATAACTCATTAACCCAAGACTGTTGTAGTCACCCATTTTTTTTCTAATTATTCGAGAAACTTCTAATACACACCAATCTCTTCCTTAGACAATAAGGAAGGGATCCATATACATTTTTTTTAATTCCCGAAATTCCAATTAGAGAGAAGTATATTTGAAACCATAAAAACTGCTAAAAAATGTAAAACATCAAGATTTCGAATAAAAATTCGCAATAATTTTCCAAAACGATAGAATTGGAAATTTCCAACGTTGCTGTAAAGACGACATGCTATTCTACCAAGAAAAAAAAAGAGCAGATGTCTGTGCTCCAAAAAATATTATAATTTTAATGAACTAGTATGAATGAAAGTAGTCAATGGTACGAAATGAACATAGCGGGAATGGGCAAGTGGGCAAATCATAGTTTTTACTTTCTTAAAACGTTATGAATAGAGTATATGTTATTGATGCTATATGGAATATTAATAGATACTATAAATTTATAAAATCATTTTTCATATTTTTTCCATGGAAAATGTGATACACTCATATGGGCACAATAAATTATCGATCATTTTTTTCTTTGTCCGACACCGTATCAATTGGTAGTATTTTCGCTTTAGCAGTTATACCCTTTATAACATATTCCCTGCTACTAAGATTATACCCCTTTGCCATTATCTGTAATTTATAAAACGAAAAATTATTTACATTCTTTAAATAATTTTTTATAAAAATGTAACAATAGAAAAGTTTTTTTAATCGCGAAAAATCGATAAAAAAATATTTTTATAATTTTTGTTATTATATATAACATTGCTAAGTAATGAACATTCTTTAAAATGTCAAATTCAATATTTTTACAAGAATAAAAAAATTCACTTACTACGCAAGAAACTTCCGTTAACGGTACCCAGTGTAACTCCTTACCCCAGGCGGTCTTTAGATATGTCGGCAGCCAGCGATCAACTGACTAGGTCCTTCACTCTGACGGGACACTAGGAAGTCAATCTATATTCCCTTACAACTTATAGCGCCCTTGTTTACCAATTTAGTACCGAAAATACCGATTAATGATAACCTGGGATAAGGACTTACCCCAGTGTACCGTTCCAGGGTTAAAATGTCGAGAAAAAAAATTTCACTTCCTCTATGAGGAAGCAAAAATGAATAAAGTTTTTTGAATCTTTCTTCGTTTACAATACGTAAATATTTACCGCCAACAGTCAAGAGACGCGTTTGCCTCTCGATGCCAAGTACTTAAAAAAAAGATTTTTTTTTAAACGAGCTACCAAGTAGTTACAGTCTACTATGCTGGAAGTGGAATCTGTGAATCGGTAATATTTACATTTTGGTATTTAATTTTTTTTTCGTTTTTTACCACATAATTACTATACTAAATATGTACAATAAATGTTTCTGTATAAATCGGTTTACCACACTTGGCTCATGTGATTTCATTTTTTTTTTTTTTTCGATTTTTTTAAAGATTGTTTTGATAAACATATTTTTCTGTAACTTGCAAATTTCAGGCGGCCGATGCTTCCTTAATGACGCGTCTCGCAAACGCCCAACAGAGAGTCGATGCATTCGTAGCGGCCGAAATCGACAATGTCGAAAACATCTATAAAGAGGCCACGAAGAGGGTCACAGACCTTGTTGGAGAACTCGACAAAGCTGCAGACAATTTCACCAACAAAACTGCTGAAGATGTTAAAAAGATTGGGGACAAGGTGTGTATCGTCGGATTTACGCCAAATAAATAAATGATATTCCGCGAAGAAAATGAAATGTACGATTTAACAAATTTCTTTCGTTTGACAGCTTCGCGAGGATATTAAAATACTCTTTGCTGGAAGTAAGGACGTCGATCTCAGTGAATGCGATAAAAGCGAAGAAAATGTGCACAATATCACAAAGGCTGTGGTCTCCAACATAACCGAGTGCATCGTAAAAAAAAAAGAAACTGCACTTAAATACATCGAGAACATCAACGATGCGACCACTAACGTTACCACAAAATTGATGGCGGTCAGAGAAGAAGCTCGCCGCTGCGGTGAAAATGTCGAGACAATCTCATCCGCTCTCCATGCTATTGGCTGCATGAAGATGGTGAGTAAAATTCTGTTCCGCATGAAGTCATCAAATTCAGGATATATCGAGATTCGAGCTCAAAAGCCTCAAAGCTATCATGTAAATGCGAGGTACTCATTTTTTTACGCCATTTTTTTAATCCGAAACGTCAACCGGTTTTCAATGGGATTGATTCGAAAAATGCATCTATCTCTCTTGCACTCATATGTCACGCGGTACATCTTTCACATGGCCTCAAAAAAATGCCGGTATATTTTTCCTTCCTTATAAAGGAAGCTTCGGTTTCGTAAAAAAAAAAAATCGGAATTTTTGTGTTAGAGTGTTCAAAATGTTTTAAATATTCAAAAATCACATTTAGAAGGAATGTTCGGATGTGAGTGTGTACGATATAGACCCGAAAAGGAAATACCTCTCGGGAATGCCTCGAGCGATCAAGTTGAAATTTCATAAAAAATTTGCAATCGTTTGTTTTATATGGTTTTAAATACTTTGAAAAATGTCAGATTGCATACTAGTTCTTGCCATACTAGTACCTTGCTAAAAAAACGTATACACAGATAGAATATTATCCAAATGATCCCTATAAAATTTTGGGATAATCGGTCGAACCGTTTTAATTTTATGTTGTTTCGAAATTTTTTAATTAAAAAAAGAGTACTGTAGAACTGTTACTGTAGAAAAAGGAGTACTGTAGAAAAGAGTACTGTTAGAATACAAATTTCTGTATGAAACATTCATTTGAGTAAAAAAAGTAATATATTCGTGACCAGAAATACATTAAACTAAGCCCCGGAATGACGATCAACGAGAAAAGTATCTATGAAACATTTGAGCCCAAATACTTCGAAAATTAGAGATTTCGTGTATTTTGAAATTGCGATGTTTGCTTCCCGGCGATATCATGGAAAAAGTCTGGTGTAAAATTCGTAGGTTCCAAAGAATGATCCCGACTACCATTCTTCTTGAAGAATGGTAAATCTTGAAGTCTTTTTCCGCCCCGCATATGAATCAGGCAGCTGTTTTTGCTTAAAGTTAAGCACGTTGTTTTTTGCAACAGAACAAGAGAAAGAGATATGAAAACGGCAATTTTTACCTTTGTCCATAAATATATAGTAAACTGTATATGATTTTAATTGTTGTTACTGCGTTACCAGGCCAGAGTCAGGGGAGCATTTGCTGTCGCCAAGTCCGTCCCAGCTCTGTCAATAAACATTGGCAAGATGACTTTCTTGCTCTCTACCCTTAAACCTTCCCTCGCCATCTGCTCGACCACCCATGGACTTTCCAGTTTCTACCGCGAGTCGAGAACGATCATCAAAAATACCAAGACCTGTATTCAACAGAAGAGAGAAGAGGCTCGTCTTAAGCCCAAGATGTAAATGTATCACTCATCCCAAAGCTCCGAACGAGTTATAGTAAAATAAAAAAATTTGACTCTACAATTCATGATGTATCTATATTTATATTTGTTCCACTCTTCCATCGTATACCCTTCTGGGTTTTAATGAAACCCCATCCCGATCCCCCCCTAGCACTCCCTATCGGCACTCAACCATCTAACTTCCAGTGCGTCTGTAGCCGCCCGAGCAGAAATTTAGTCAGGGGTGTTGTCTGGGCCCTTCAAGACTTCCCGCCTTTTTACGGGGGTCTAGAATGGAAAATTAACCAATACCCGACTAGGCTTGTCACACTTTGAAGTATAGGACCTTTATAAATTTCCTTGTTAGGTCGAATGGAGGCTTTCTCATTAAGCCCCTACTAAGTTAGTGCATAAATTAAATTGAAAAATATTTATTTGCGGAACTTTCTTGGATTGCTGCGCATTGTTCATTACAGATTCCTACTTATTGAAGATAGTAGTCAATTTAGACCGCCGAAAAAACACATTGTAAATTATTTTGCTGTTAGTGGGTTTCGAACCTGGGTCCCTGTGGTTGCTGCTCTGCGTCTTAGCTCACTCGGCTGTTCACATCTTATCAGAGTTCTTTTTTTTATTGTCTATTTGAAATTAAAGAAGGTGTTATGGCTACATTTATATGAATGCGATTAAAATGATTGACATAAAACTATTTATTCATGAACGGTTAAAATAATTTTTTGTTATCGACATTGTGCCTTTTGTTAATAACATTTAATTAACAATCGTTGCATTTTTATTATCAATCGAATAAAACGTTTGTAGATATTGTGCACTGAGCACTATTCATAAGCAAATAAGGTATCGATAACCCTTGACGAATTAAGTAACAATCGCAAAATAATGCGTATACGTTTAAACAAATTATTAACCGCATTTTTCGCAGGGTCGTCATACATAAATACAAATGTAAAAATTCCGTGAAAATAATTGATTCAATTTCTGATTTATTAATGTCATTGCTAATGTTTTTCCTAATAAATGATTTATGTATTATGTTTAATAAGAGTGCAGCGCTAAGTTTCTAATTTTCCTGTCCTATTATGGAATCCCCAACAAACCTAAATAGGGCCCCTGTTGAAATCCTCACGGTAGATTGTTCGATGGAAGCCTGTATTTCCTTTACAGGACCCAGCAAGGCGAAATATGGGTGCCCTTCTGTGGTTTCCTTGACGATCCCTTATCATTCTATTGTGGACTCCTATATTGGGTCCTGTAGGGTCCAGTTTGGATCCCCTATTATGGATTCCACGGGTATGCCTGTAATAGCCCTATAGTTTATCTCGGTCGCCCAACTAAATTCCTGCACGGGCGACTTCACCGTACAGTAGGACCTCGATTTCGTACACAGCGGCGGGACCAGCTCCGCGTCACACTCAACAAAATCAAGGTTGCGCATGCCCCGCCCATACTAACTGTCGAGCATGGCCCATAGCTTTCTGCGTTGATCGATATACGCTCTGTGGTGGGGACTGTTCAGGAAACCGAGGGCGCAAAAATCGAGGTCCTAGTGTATTGCATTTGCCAGGGACACGGGAAAAATACTGATTGTACTGATCCTCCGGTATTTTTGCAGTTGAGTAAAGTGCAGAAACACCAAAGTTTCAGAAGAAAGCGGCTCCCGCTCAATGGTCGATGCGCCAGCTAGCGCACGGCTAAGCCGTCGCCGATCCAAGCACTGACCGCGAACGATCTTGCTTGACTTGGGAGACCACCGGAACCGTGCGCCAATTGCGCATCCACCACTGTCGGTGTCAGTTCATGATGTATTTGAAAAAACTAAAAAAACAAAACAAAATGAATTACGAGTGAAAAGCCAAAGTCTCGAATATATAGAGTTGCTTCATTAATCAATAATTGAATTGATTTCGTCGGACTTTGTTTCGCGTGACCTGCACTCTACATGCAAAACTGAACATACCGTTGTGTGGTTCAACGATCATTGTCGTTTCATTCTCGAAGGTAAAAAGGCTTTCAATGAAGACGAAGCTGAAACTAGCGGGCAGTTCGGCGCGCCGGCAGGGGGGTTCTTACTTGTTACCGTACCCTTCAGTTTGCTGGACTGTGCTGATCTAGAATTCATTTTTTTCTGGACCTGTAAAGGCTGTAAGCTGCAAACTTTTCACATTGATATTTACAGGTACCTGAAGATTCGTTGATCATTTGAAAAATGAATGTTAATTCCAACACCACTCTGTCCGTTCGCCTCTAATAATAAATATCTGATTCCCAAGATGTATATTGGCCGATTTTTGCTTCCTCATGAAGAAAGCTTTATTCTAGCAAAAAAAAACTTCGAGACTTTTGGGTCGGAGTGTTTAAAATGTATGTGTGTGCGTATAATATTCATCTATGAATGAAAATAAGTGGCAGTTTCATGATCAATGTGAAAAAAATACATTAAATATACTCCCGGAATGACGATTAACGAAAAGATTGTACAGGGCAATTTTATAGCCAATGTTGCAAAAAAGTGATTTTGCATTTCTTTTTATCGTACCGATTCTAAGTATGGTAATATTCTTATTTCGATGGACATAAATTCTTCGAACCTGCAAATATTCCTATAAAAATATTCAGATAAGAACGTGGCTTCCGATACTACGTGAACCAAAGAGTAACCGAGTATTACCGACCCTCCTGGAACGACTGCAAAGTGCGTGCAATATGTAGTCAGATGTAGCCAAACGTAGATCGATAGGCTGTTATAATTCAATAAATGTACCCAAGACGTTGAAAAATGCCTCACCATTTTTTCTCATCAAAATGTCTAAGGACAAGTACTGCACAAACCTTATGAGTTATTATTTTTGATAAGGCATTCGCATACCTTGAGTTTTTTTTTAACGTAGCGATTCTAAATATGGTAATATTATTCTAATATTGGCGAAAATAAATTCTTCGGTCTAAGACCGTAGATATTCGTATAAAAATATTCAGATAAGAATGTGGCTTCTGATACTACGTGAAACAAAAAGTAGCGCAGTATTGCCGACTCTCCTCCTCGCCCCCCCCCCCCCCCCCCCGCCTGGAAAGGACTACGAAGTGCGTGCCAGATGTAGCCGAGCCCCGAATATATATAACACGCACAGAATAACAATCAGAACTGCGAGGTCGAATGTCATGTAGCACGAAAGAAAACAAAAAATACCTGTACTATAGATACTATGATATACGACTTGGAGGTAGCGTAAGCAATGTACCGACTCGAAAACGATCGATGCGCACGAGACTATATCATTGTAACGCGAGAAACACGAGAGCGCGCGAGAGACACGCACTTCTCCTTCCTATCGTTATAAATAGAGCGGGGAGAATCGAAAATAAACTAAGCTCGTGTCCAACGTATTTTCGAGCTTGCGAGACCAATAGGTTGTGAAAAAACAACATTATGCGTATGTCATCGGTTGTATGTATATATGCGTAAACAATCGGCCCAAAACTCAATAATTGCAACAAAAAAAATAAATCGACTTATAAGCACAATTGTTTGGATTAAAAAAATACATCGATCTTTTTTTTGCCCTTGCAAACTGGCTCGATATAAGGCATGAATCGCAGAATTTAGCGTGTCGTGAATAATTGCCGAATCTATATAAACAGATGATTCCGCCGGATTTCACCAATACGTTTGGAGATACGCATTTTTCGTGGACCCAAAACGCAATAATTGCACAGATATAAATTTGGCTTAAGTACAATTATTTGGGTTAAAAAAAAATTACGACTTTTATTATTTTTATTCCGTTACCTCCATGCAAACTGGGTTGAGGTAAAGCATGAATCGAGGAATTTAGTGCGTAGTGAATAATTTTGAATCTATCGAAACAGATGATCCAGCCCAATTTTCACCATTACGGTTTGGTCATACGCATTTTCCGAGGGGCCGAAAACCCAATAGATAGGTAGATTTATTCCAGTGTACGGCTTTCACCTTTCACAACCCCCAACATCGTCTTCACTCACATGCTAAAATACAATCTCTGACGCCCAAAACGTAATAATTGCACAAAGAAAAAATTGACCTATGAGCATAATTATTGGGATTAAAAAAATACGTCGATATTTATTTCTTTATTTTTTGTCTCCTTTGGGTTGAGGTAAAGCAGGAACCGCGGAATTTGGCGCGTAGTGAATAATTGCCGAATCTATACAAACAGATGATTTAACAATTACGGTTTGGAGATACGCACTTTCCGAGGAGCCCAAACCGCAATACACTAGGACCTCGATTTCGTTCACAGCGGAAGGTCTGGCTCCGCATCACACTTACCAAAATCGAGGTTGCGCATACACCGTCCATACTCATTGTCGAGCATGGTCCATAGCTTGCTGCGCCGATCGATATTCGCTCCGTGGTGGGGACTCCTAAGACAATTGAGGGCGCAAAAATCAAGGTCCTAGTGTAATTGTACAAATACAAAATTGATCTATGAGCACAATGATTTGGATTAAAAAATGCATCGGTATTTATTTTTTAATGTTTTAATTTAAATTTCTTTTTTTAATCTCGTTGTAAACTAGTTCAAGGTAACGCATGAATCGACGAGTTTAGTGCATAGTGAATAATTGCCAAATCTATACAAACAGATGATTCAGCCTCGATTTCACCGTTACGATTTGGTGATGCGCTACGGTTCTGGAACTCGTCGCGGATCTCCCAGCCTGCTGGATACACATCTCGAATATAGATCGTTGTGAGAAATCATTACCGTTGAGAATGTTTGGGCTCGATCGCCAACGCTAACCAATGGCGGACCGAGTTTAACTGGACTCGAGCCAGCAAGGCATATTTTCAATTCTTCGAGTTCCGGTTAACACAAGGCGCGAAATTTCATCGAATATATTTCGCAACGTATACGATCTCTTAAGTGCCCAAAAACGAGCCAGATTGATCGCCTCATAATTAGCGTTTCACAACAGAGGTGGAAAACTCGATTACTTAACGTTCCGGAAGAAACCGCTACAAGCTGCGAAACTCCGACTATGAAAACCGCTCGGAAGTTACGGTGGGAAAGTTTGCAGAATGAATACACTAATTTTATCTGTGTTTCGAAAGTAGGTATTTTTAGTGTGTTAATTTCCGCCGCAGACTGTGAAAACCGCCGGGAACTTACGGTGGGAAAGTTTGCGGAAGGAATACATTCGTTCTATCAGCGTTCCGGAAGAGATCGTATTTGTTGTAGCGTCGTCTCGGAAGGACGCTGAGAATTCTCTAGTACGCGTTCTCTGCAGCGAGGTTTCTCTCGCTAATGACAATATCGCCGATAATTGACCGAGCTCCGGCAGTTTCCAACGGCCGGAGGTCACCGACAATTGTTCCTAACTCTGGTTCAAGTTCACTCGCGACACGACTGTCTAACTCTGCGATGCCATCTGCCTCTTTATACATATACCATACGGCGTCAAACGTCTCGTCACGGAACCCCCCTCGATGGTCGATGCTTCGGGCCAATCTCGCCGGCTGTGACGGAAACCGTCGTTCCGTCGAATCTCCGATCGAGCAACGAGTTTATTGGAACACTTGTGCCTAACAAAAATCCGCGCGATTCATAAAACTTCGCCTCTCCTGCGAGTTCGTACCGGACTGGAAGTTTTCATGCAAAAACTGGTATAATTTAAATAAATATTATAATAATTTATATTAAATTTCATGCACAATTGTGATGGAAAGTTAATGTTCCGTATATTAAAAACATTGAAAATACGTTATTTTCAACAATATACTTTAATTTTACTATAAAAGTACTTTAATTTAAATGAAAAAGTATATTAATTTTCCATCACAATTGTACATTAAATTTAATGTGACAGTTTGTGCATAAAAACTTTCAGTCCGATACATGAAGTTTATAATTTTTTTAGTGTTCGCAACTTGTTCAAATGTACACCGCAAAGGTCTAACACCTAATCATTGCTTAATTATCGGATCATAAACTGCACACCTTGATACATACAAATGCGCATTAAGGCCCCACAACACGGTGCAATTTTTTTTTTTTCTTTTTTCTGAATGATGCATGTGTTAAGAATGTTCTCACAAAATTTTTTGAAGAAATTTGTAAAATTGACGAAGATACAGCATTTTCTGTGAAACGGTTCGAAGCGAGCGACCGCGCCGAGCGGCAGGTGTGCGGCCGCTCACCGAGTCTGCTACCTACCGACCCTTTGTTGGCCTGCATTGTCCACAATTCTTGAAAGATATTTCCGTTAGGCCATTGTATTGGCCTCATAAATGTATTGGAGGTGTTAAATATCAAAATTGGCGAGAAGCTCTATCGATATTGTGAAACCATGGACGAGAAGCGTATATTCGACGCAGACCCCGAAGCCAAAAAAGCACGCATGAGAGTCGTTTACGTGGAAAAAATCAAAACACCAATCAATCTATGGATACTGACGAGCTGTTCTATGGTTCAGGAATAGCACACTAACGGTGAGAAACATTATAATAACAGACAAGAAAAAATTTAGCTTTTACGTACGAATTATTCGTTACCAAAACTTTGAACGCGTTTTTCTCGACAATACTTTTTTCAACTTTGTCGACAACATATTTAAAAAACTATACATCCAATTTGCATGGGGCAAGTTTTAAATTGTTCGCAAAACCAGTCTTTACGTCTCCACGTAGCGATTTTTTCATAAACGGTCCCCTTCCATTTAAAAAAAATATAAACACTACAAAAAATTTCGTGAAATTTGAAGTAAAAAATTTGCTGGTCCGCCATTTTTTTATTTTTTGTGATATCGGGTTTTCCCTACGTCATGATGTAAACCTAAGTGTTTAGTTTCTAAATAAATTTTCTTTTATTTTTCAGATGAACTGTATAGCTTTATCGATGTCGACCGCCGAGCAACAATTTAGCCGGAGTGCACTTTTTGACTGGACGTATACCGCAAAAGCCGCTGTGTATTAGGATATATATTTTTTTATACACTCTTCTATATGTATGTATTGACCACGAGAATTATTTTAAAAAATTTCGACACATAGTTTACTTGTAAAAAATTACGAAAAATGTACCCTCGTCCCGCGCTCGCACCGTGTTGTGGGTCCTTAATTGTGGTGTGCAGTATTCATATGTTAACTTGCACGCGTGTCGGTTTGAACTCCGTGCATTTGAAGTCGCCTCTCGCCAGCGGCGAGAGAAACCGTCGTTCCATCGAATCTCCGATCGGGCAACGAGATTATTGAAACACTCGTACCAATAAAAAAACCCACGCGATTAATAAAACTTCGCGTCTCCTGCTAATTTAAGGGCATCGCCCTTCCTTTCGTTCTCCAAGCTGTCTGCCCTTCGTGTTGGAAAACATACGTAATGTTTTGTTCCATAAATAAAACGTATAAAATGGCTGACAAGCCGGTGTAACGTTTGCCAATTTAATCTCCTCTTCTCTGCCGGCCCGCGGCAATGGACTGGTTTCTACTGTTTCAACGGTCTGAAAAAAATAATGTCGAGGACTCGTTCGAGCTTGCCTCAATAATCGTTCACGGGAGTTTGTCCTTTTCTCCCGTGTAAAAACACAAGCGCCATTCGCAGCTCGTTATGTAAACAAATTACGTGCCTCGATGAAAAATAAATAAATAACCTCATTCGCAGCGGCAGATTCGTTCGGCAACTTCCGTCGATTCAACGGTTTTCCGCGTCGCGCCTCAATTTCTGCGATAAATCATACGCGTTGGAAGACATCTCGTGACACTGCGCCCTTCCGTTTTGATAACACCGATTTATTATTATGTGCTCGTCGTGCCGAGCCAGGAATGTACCGCCGAAGAGAAGGAGGAAGCAGAGCAGAGTGCTTTTGCTTTCCGGATTTGTCAAAGTTGCTAACTCGCCGCCGGCCCGAGAGTTACACACGCGCGCTACGCTACCGAACGGACGGGAGGGCTACGCCTCGTAAGAAGACGTGTACGAAGCGAGAACGCAAAGAATTTATAGTGACAGCCGGCACCGCGTTTAATTTATGGGTTACATTACAGGCCCGCGATATCCCTCGCCGGTGTTACGCGCCGGGAGCTTTTGCAAGAGGGCAAAAAACTATTTCTACGATCACGTCACGCATTTCGCTGACTGGTGCGACTGAGGCGGGAGGACGGACGAGTCGCAGCAGCGCCCCCAAGAGCCCGAGGATAAGGACGGGAACGGAGAATGAGGGTGAGGCTCGAACGCCGGTACTAGTGATGATGGTTTACTGCGGACGCCTGGTATCGACAACCAATTGTCCACCCTTCGAGCTACCTGGCACCGCACGCTACGTTATACGTGACAGACGTGTCACGCACGCTGACTCGAAAATTGATCAGCCAACCGATGAATTTTATAACAATGAAAGGAGCTTTCAACGTATTCGATTATATCCACGGCAGTTTTCCACGAACGAACAAGCTTCCCGCTTCGATATTAAATTTTTTGATGAAATCTGGTTGGTAGAAAAAAAAGACGCTGCTCGATTCGATTATTACGGTAGCTACTGCACGGACCGCAGTAGTCGAACGAGTGCTAAGTTTTAACAATTGTTTATCCAAAATGGTTTGCATTTATTAAGGTAGTCCTTGCGAATGGTGTTGATTTCGCATAAGTTTCAGAGAATTGAGAGGGAATTATAAACACTTGTCGATGGTATAACAATCTGAAAAAAATCAAGCGTGTTAAAGATGCCGAAAAGATTAATTTTCCATAATAATAATTCCAAAATGTTATTAACAAATTGATGAAAAATTTAATTGTTTAACAAATCTCCCGGAAACATAACTTTTTTTAATGAAAATTATTCGTTTATTTTTCTGAATACGTAAGAATTTTTTCAGATTTTTTAATTCACTTTGGATTTTCTGACTATCTACACGTTTTTCCCATATAAAAAAACTCAAAGTGAATTTTAAAATCTGAAAAAAATTCATACGTATTCAGAAAAATAAAGGAATAATTTTCATTTTTTAAAAAAGTTATGGTTCCGGGAAATTTGCTAAACAATTAAATTTTTCATCGATTTGTTAATAACATTTTGGAATTATTATTATGGAAAATCAATCTTTTCGGCATCTTTAATACGCTTGATTTTTTCAGATTTGTATACCATCGAGAAGTGTTTCCAATTCCCTCCCAATTCTCTGAAACTTATCAACACCTTAAAATTTATAAATCAACACCATTCGCAAGGACTACCTTAATAGTAATGGAAGTCAATTTGTATTACTGCGTGCGTCGTCGATCAAGGCAACTGTCATAACGATTTTACAAATACATAAATACATGCAAATACATAAACTGATAAATGCCCATTTCCATGGCGATACCTTTTCTTTGAGTTTTTTAAAACAAAAATCTTTATTTTTCAACCGATTTTAATGTAGCACGGCTTATTTCGTTCTCCAAACGTTGCTCTCCGAATTCACCGAGTAGATTTAAAAAAATAGTTTTGGTTGTTTAAAAAAATAGATAGCAGTTTGTTTATGGGGAAAAAAGATCGCCCATTAAACAATAAGCTGTATTTGTGAAACGGTCAACCCTACAAAAAATCTATTCGTTGAATTCGTAGAGCAAATTTTAAGAAACAAAATGAGCCGTGGTACATTAAAGTCGGTTAAAAAACTCGGACCTTACTTTTTAAAAACCCAAAAAAACGTAATATCATGGAAATTTGCATTTACCAGTTGTTGGTTTTGTAAGGCCATCGCGATAAATATTTTTCTTGGTTTTTTTTACTCTAAAAAAATGCATACACTTTCGGATAAACAATTGCAAACATTTAACATTGATTTGACTAGTGCACAGCTACCTTAAGGTATTTTATTCTTGCCCAGTACAGCTGGTTTTATTGGATTGGCTCTAAAAAAATATATCAAAAGGTTTCAATCACTTAAAAGAGCAACTGACCGCAAACATGTGGGGCTTTAACGATTTTTTGAGTAAACCACGAGATAAAAAAAATTGTCATCGAAATATTGATGATTGCCTGAGGGTTTTTTCAGGAATACAAGCTTTTCGAATCCTCGTTGACGACACAATTTTAACATTGAGCGATTTTTTATCCTGTTAAAAACGCAAAAGCTACTTCATCGGATTATTCAGTAATTTTTTAACCGGCCAGTTAGGATCGGTCTATTAAATTGTATGAAATAAAATAAAATAGAAATCTTCGAAAACTGAGTATCAATAAAAAAAACAGTCCACAGCGATCCTAACCGGCCTACCTGCCTTTTGCCGATTTCCCACTCTTTTTCTTTATTGTTATTATTATCGTTAGTTTTTATCGAAGGATTGATCAATATTTCGGGTCGTTTCCTTGAGGAGAGGCGACGATTTCACGGTTTATTTGTTTATTCACTCATCCCGACAAGACTGTCGAGAAAGATGAGGTCGAGTGTGCGAATGATAGCTCTTCTCGTGGAGAGGCCACGAGGGCTCTCGATGTTTATAGCCGAAGAGGCTTCAAAGTCGAGTGCTCTATTCGAGAATACGTTCAGCGAGGCGAGTGAGAGTAATTGAATAACGAACGAGTGAAATTGAATGAGCGCTTCAGTACCAGAAACCGAACCAATAACCCGCCCACTATAATCCTTTACTATTTGCCTGTAGGATAGCCAATTGTAAAGGAGAATCTGCCGGATTAGTCGAGTGTTATCTCTCTATTATAGTCAATTTCTTGCGCAACATACTCGGTAACTTTGCGCCGTAGATTGTAAGATTTCCGCAACGTTTATTATTATTATTATTGTTGTTGTTATTGTTATTATTATGGAAGAGATAATCTTTGTACACTGTACTTGCCTTCATCCTCCATATTGCCGAGAAAAGATTTGTTGATTTGACCTGCCCTTGAACTTTCGCACGACTCTGGGAATTCTGATCCTCCTCCTCTTCTGTTTGTTAAAACTCCGTTTTCGTCAGATGCGTTCGAGTTTCCTTCCTTTGTATTTCGATGCGTTTTTCTATCTACAAATTTCCCGCGAAAAGTCTCACTGACGGGGCCGATGAATCGAAGGATTTATCAGCCGATCCGCTGCCGAGGTTTTATTTTTCCGGAAGTTGCCTTCCCCCAAATATCTCACGTCGCACGGCAGCAGCAACGGTCCGTGCGGAGTTTCGTTGTAATCGCTATTAAGTTCCGGCAGTAGCACTGAACACCGTCACACTAATTTCCGTACGGGAGATACTCTCGGGGCAAAAAGAGCACCCGGACAAACCGACAAGTTTTGGCCGAGTTTCACGTTTACCGCGCGGGACTAACCGCGAGTATTCGTTACCGAAATAAATGCAAGATTAATGAGAATTTTTGCGTCAAAGCCGACTGGTTAATCCGCGTCGAGGAAAAAAAGAACGAACGGCCAACTGAACACGAAAATAAGATCTTTTTTTAGTCGAAGCAATAAAATGTCGCAGTAAACTCTCTTTCAAGAAATTGTCCACATTGTAAATTTCCTTTCTTAAACATTCCGGTGTGTTTGTTTGATTTTTAAGTTTTTTTTTTTTTTTTTGTATTTCAATCTTCGCAACTCGACACGACCATCGCGTGCGAGTAACTGAGGCCGGCGGACGACTTTCGTACGCCCGCTTTCGCGGCCGCGGCGCCTGCTCAACTGGTGGCTCGACTCGGCGGAACGAACACGTCGGGCACGCGTTTCACAGCTTTTCTATATACACACCCTCCCTTCTCTGATGGTTCGTATAACTGGCAAAGCGCTCGAGAAAGAGAGACGGAGGAGATTTTTCGATCAAAGAGAAATAAAAGTGAAATCTTCGTCGTATCGTGTTCATCTCGACGCTGGGGAGACACTGCTCAACGCTAAAATCCCATTAGTTTCGGCCGATTCCATCTCTATAATAACTCTCACGGCCGAAACGCTTCGGGGACGCTCGGCGTCCCGCGCGTCGTTTCGCCACGCGTTTTTCTCTTCACGATTCCACGGGGGACACCGAGGTCTGCAATATAGTGATTACGAACTGCTCCGAGCCCGCGGTGTTCGCGACTATTTCTCGCATCATCTGGGTTAATTAACTTATTAATTATTAGAATACACGCGCTTACACAAGGTACTCGCCGTGCGGCAGTTACACGGGTTCAGGGGGTGTTCGCTGTACCGTACGACACGCGCGTACCATAATTACGCTGAGTATAACGAACGTCCCGCAACGGAGATCGATCGACGTGGCTATGTACCTCGACATCAACGTTGTTTTTTTATATATATATAAAACATTTTTCAATAAATATTAAATCGTCAACAAACGAGTTGAAAAATGCAGAAAAAAATGTTGGTCTGAGAGGCAACCTATCTCGAAGCGGGAGAGGACGCAACCAATGAAAAACCTTTCGGACTTGAGTTATGTGTGAAAAAATTATTTTAGTAATTGGAATACAACAGTAGAGGTTGCGAACTGTTTTTTTTTTTTGCTACTCGCTAACAAGGGGATTATAATTAATTTTACAATTACGAATGAATACATTCATTGACGCACAATCTGCCGTTAGATGGTGGGTCGATGCGACGGCGATGGTAACGCAAGTGAATTTTCCTTTCGTCGGCAGGCGTCGTCTACGTCCGAAAGAATCGAGAAATTTTTTCTGGGCACAATTGTTCACTCGGGTAATAAATTTTACAGTTGTACATAAATGCGTTCATTAATGTACACTGCGAACTGCGAGTTTTTCGTTGGTCGTAGCCGATCAACAAAATCTCGCTCTGACCGACGCGTAAACTCCACTTTTTGTTGTCGATTTCGTTTCTCAACGAGAGAACGTTGTAATTTTTTCGCTAGATCGTTTATCAGGTACTGATTCGACCCTCACTGCTCAATCAGACTAAATATTGTTGTCACTTGTCGATGCATGTCGATGCATTCATTAACGTGCAAATTGCGAGTTTTTCGTTGGTCGTAAACGATCAACCAAATCCCGTTCATTCCGTTGCGGTAACTCGATTTTTTGTTGTTATCGATTTCATTTCTCAACGAGGGAGCGTTGAACATTTTTCGATAGATCGTTTATCAGGTACTGATTCGATCCTCGTTGCTTGATCGGATTAAATATTGTTCTCACTAAAAACATTGTACACGTCGATGCGTTCACTAACGTACGAATTGCGAGTTTTCGTCGGTCGTAAACGATCAACGAAATCCCGTCCATTCTGTCGCGTAAACTGGATTTTTTGTTGTTGTCGATTTGGTTTCTCAACGAGAGAGCGTTGAACATTTTTCGATAGATCGTTTATCAGGTACTGATTCGATCCTCGTTGCTTGATCGGATGAAACATTGTTCTCACTAAAAACATTGTACACGTCGATGCGTTCATTACCGTACGAATTGCGAGTTTTCGTTGGTTGTAAACGATCAACGAAATCCCGTCCATTCCGTCGCGTAAACTGGATTTTTTGTTGTTGTCGATTTGGTTTCTCAACGAGAGAGCGTTGAAATTTTTTCGATAGATCGTTTATCAGGTACTGATTCGATCCTCTTTACTCGATCGGATCAAATATTGTTCTCACTAAAAATATTGTACACGTCGATCGTCGGTATCGTCGACTGATCGCTGTTTGTATCAGCGATTGGACACGCGGGTCGATCCACTCGCGTGGTTTTCCGAGGATCACAAGAATTCCATTTCGCGCTCTATACCAACGAACTTGAGTTGCTCGGTCGGTCCGTATCTGAAACAGTTTTGAAACGACCGCGGATATTAATGTACCGACCACAGAATTAATAGGGTGAAGTGTCGACCGAATACCAATTGGTACAATAGAAAATTCTCTAACCTGTAGTCGAAGAACAATTCTTCGCCGGGTTGTATCGCTCGCTTGGCGAAGATTCCTATTCTGTGATCGCCGTTTACCATCATCACTTTTGCGTAACAATTCGGATTTATCGAGTGATTGGCGAATCTTATCTTGTTGCCCTTTCTCGTGGCGTCGACGACGAAGTCGTGATTGAGATTGAAGAGAAAACTGCACATGTACTTGTCGTAGACTTTGCCACGACGATCGGCTTCGTCCTGACTTATTATCTCGCCGCAATACTCCGAGATGAATTCGTTTTTGCCCGCTGATTCTTTGAGGAATATTCCCCAGCCGGCTACGTCGGACGGCGCCATCAAAAGATGTTTGTCTGCAGCGAAATGAAATTTATAAATGTTACACTTGACGAAAATTTTTCGTTTCTGTGATGTAACAGATTTATCGATTCAACGAATAAAACTACTCACGAAGACCTCGCTGTACGCTGACGTTCTTGCAGGAGATCCTCGTGATATGAAACTGATCCGCTCCGCACGTCTGACAGAGATCTGGGTCGCACTCTCGTACGGCCAAATAACATGGGCACTGTTTCGTATTGCACTGAGCCTTGCATCTGCATCCCGGAAAACGATTCTGGCACTCGCTGCTGCACTGACAAAACTTCTCACAGAAATTTTGTGCCTTTATGCAGGGACAGGAGTTGTCACACGGCCTTCCCGGATGATCGCAGGGCGCAAAGTTGTGGACGTGATTGGCACCTGCAAGGGCTCGAATAAGTGACACAGTTGGGTATTTACTCGAACGAAATAATCAACGATATTGTGTGTGGCAATTTTAATAATTGGATTATCATTGAGTACTATAGGCGTAGCGATTATAGGTAGTCATTAATAATAATTCGCATAATATGACAAATCGTATGAATTTGTGTACTATTACTGGAGATCATCATTGACTACTATGGTCATACCGACTTTTGATAGTCCCCAATAATTATTCGAATAATATGATAAATCGTATCGATTTTGTGTGATATTGCTGTAGATAATCTTTGATGACTACTATAGTTGTAGCGATCATTGATAGTCGTTAATAATTATTTGTATAATACGATAAATCGTGTGCCTGTTGTGAATCATTGCTGTTATATTATTTTCTGTTTTTTGCATATCGTAAAGCGAAAGGACAGGTTCGATAGCGCTAAAATACATATTAAAAAATTGCAATAGTTACCAGAATCTTTCTTGAGCTGTATCTTCCGGCAATGCATGGACCATAGACGGTGCTTCTTCTTCTTCTTGCGCGGGGGTGTGAAGTCCTTTAGGCTCTCCACGGCCGGAATGTCCGATGCTTCCTTTTGCGCGAATTGATAAACTTCCTGGCACGTTTTTGTCAGTATTATCTGGGCGAGGGCGCACGGGTTGCCGGGAAACGCTTTGTGAAGAGCACGGAAGAGGCTCTGCTCGGATCCGGTCCAAGAGAATTCACTCTTCACTCTCTTCTCGAGACCCAGAAGCGTAAACGGTGTCTGATTTTCCGGCTGAGTCTGGTCCTCCAACTCTGGTTCCTGTTTTGATTCTTTGTTCACGTTTTGTTTGAAATCTGCAAAAATTAATTAATTTTTAAAAAATAATAACAATACCGCTAGTAAATGGGATTTTTAAGAAGGTGATACTTACCTTGACAACTTCCGCCCTGACTGTATTTGTTGCTGTCGTTACTGTCCTCGCTACTGGCCTCGTTGCCTGAATCCACACTCGCCTGCTTTCGCACCTTCCGCGGTCCCCCGCGCTTCTCGTCGCCGTCTTCCTCCTTTATATCGGCCGCTTGAGCCGCTAATTTTTCTTTCATCCCTTCCTGCAAATGAATTGTAACTTTTTATTATAAACTTCAAACAGGATTTTTTCGATTTTTCATATTCTAAGCATTTCTCACCAAATGCATGTAACATTCTGCGCCACAAGGTTCCGAAAAGGGCTTCAAGTCCGGTCCTTTGCGTTTCATCAGATTCGGTCCGGGGTGGCACACTTGGAGGCCTAAAAATTAATAATACCGTTCTCAATGGAACTCCAATTGGGCTCGTAAAACCTCGAGCATCGCGAGCCGACAGTTATATCGTTATTAAAATATCTACAATTGTTATTGACAAATCGACAGAGCGATGAACGGTGAATGAAATAATGATTTCGTATGAGCCCTCTGTTGATGCCTCTGCGCTAGACAAATAATAGCCTCTAGCTATGTATTAAAAATCGCGATTTTTCATTTCGTTAAGTTTCATCGTTTTTTATGCAATGTTTATCTTTACCTTGCGGCGAGGTCCCCCTGGCTGCTACGATAAGTCAGGAATCATAAATTGTTGTAATTAATAAAACGTTCGACTTTGAACAGACTTAGTGAATTTGTTCCTTAATTTTTCTTTTATATATATATGTATATACGTTATATATATATATAAATTCACCGTTTCGTCGTATCTGGTACGATATCATCGTTACGAGGCTCGCGGGCGAAAATTCCGCAACACGAGTTAAGCCGTTTGAGAATTTCACGACTCTAACCGTGCGCGAAAAAAATAATGTATCTACGAACTTCGAGACGACAAGATCGGATACAACTTTTTAATGCTTTTAAAGAACGATATACTCGTTGTATCTCCCGATAGAACTCACGATGAAGAAAGCAGTCGTATTTGAAGCATCTTCTGCAGAACAAAGTGTGAAACGAGTGCATCGTTTGTTCTCGCGGGACGCTCTTCGCGTTAACGCCGTCAATATTCGGCGTGCACTCCGGAGGAAGGACGTTCGGATCGGTTCGCTCGGTGAGCTCAATGAATTTTTGTCTCAGCTCTTCCGGCTTACCCTTGTCGGGAAACATGCACGATATCGCCTGAAAATTAAATTCGTCATTCACCGGCCATTCGAACGAGTTTTCGCGCGTGACCAAGAACTGTTTCCGTGCAATTCGTCTCGACTCACGCCAAATATTTGCATGGAAGGAAATTTTCCATTGTCTTTGCCGTCCTTGCTGTCGCCGGACGGTTCCGGCTTTGGTTCGCTCTTCGCGACATCCGCTTCCTTCTTCTCCTTATCCTCCTTCGGCGAATCTTTCTCCTTGGACGAATCTTTGCCCTTCTTGGGAGCCTCCTTGTCCTTGTCTTCCCTGTCGTAGATAAGTAGGGCGTTGACCAGATCGACGAATATCGAATCGTCCATAAAACCGGATTCGCGGTCGCCGTGCACCTGAGACAAATAAACGGAGTTCAAAATTTACGGTCCACAACAGGGTCAAAATTCGATCAGTACCACCTCGTGTACCTTCCCGTCGTAGTTTTTTATCAGCTCCTCTATAAAAGTTCCATCCTCGTCGAGAATCTCGTCTCCCATATAAGGAATGTTGTGAAGCACAGTCTCGTCCTCCACCATGAAATTCTGCTGTATGGGTGCCCACGTGTACATAGTCGGAATCGGAGTTACGGCGTTGATTATCTTCACCGGACACGACTGTACATCCCCGTCGGAGCTGGTGGCCTCCGCCTTCTTCATGCAGGACACGTGGGCTGGAGTTTCTTGCATCGCCAGCCACATCGCCTTGCCGTCGGCCCAACGCCTCTGCTCTCCTACCAAAAATTCTGTGGACCAAAAATATTTTACGCTAAAAAATCTTCCCAAAGTTTGCTCGAATTTGTGCAAAAAAAAAACAAAAAAAAATTGCGAAAGTGTTTGTCTCGTTTGAGGGGAAGTGAAATATCGCGGTCGGTAATGAAAACTGTAATGAACTTTTCTTAAGGGTGCTAATTTTTTTGAGGAAAAAGCAAATTCGAGCCGGATGCACACAGTAATTTCGCATTCGGCCCGAATCCATTTTTTTTTTTCAAAAAAATTAACACCATTGAATAAAGTTAATTTGAAAATTGCAACTATCTCTCTCACACTCATGGCCCCAGCACGTGACTTTTACTTCCCCTTAATTTGAATGAGGATAATTGGTTAAGGAAATAGTATATTATTCTACAAGGGACGAAAGTGCGTCTTTTCACCGAGTAAAGTTTGATGCCCGAGCGAAGCGAGGGCAGAAATTCACACGAGATAAAAAGGCACTTCCTCCCGAGTGGCATACACTATTTTTTTCTCGACTGTGCTAAAAAGTGGTCATACTTCTATGCCTGGAACGGGGATGGAAGTTGGCCGAGTCTCGACGAGCGGTAGGAAAAGTAATTTAGCGGGAGGAAAAGTGATTTAGCGGGAGAAATATTTCACTTTTCCTCCCGCTAAATTACTTTTCCTCCCGCTGATCAAGAATCGGCCACTTTCCACCTCCGTTGCAGGCATGAAATAGGGCCTTTTTAGCGTAGTCGGGAAAAAAAGACAATTCGTGTACTCCAAAAAGTTGCAATCGATAGGAACTTCGCGGGATGCTATGTAGACGGGGATTAAAATAAAACGATCGTAATTAAATCAAATGATTAAGCTGTACGTCATCGAAAAGTGTATGTACGCAAATGTAGGGTGACTTCTTGCATGCAATTCTGTTCTGTTCAGCAATATCCAGTAATATTCAGATGCGTTCTTGAATGCCATTCTGGTCTCTTCAGCTAAATCTAGAAATATTCCAGTCCGCTCGTAGTTTAGGGTATACTTTTGTACATTATAATTTTTTATTTATTTGATGGAAAAACTCTTTCACACAGAAATTACACATGGTGAATCGAGAACATGAAGCATGGAATAGTCGAAACATACATAATACATAAGACATCTTTCAAGAAAAATGTGAAATAAAATATATCTGTGTAGAGAAAAAAGAAAGTTTTCTTACAAATCTACTCCAATAAGCGTTCTTGAGTTATCAAAACAAAAAAAATGTATGCAACAGAAAGAATTGGATGTACTGTTGGCAATTTAAAAAACCCACTAGCAGTGAACAGTCAAAAATATAAGAATGCATAACTGAGCAGATCTGCATTCATGAACAGGTCCTTCCAGATTTTTAACTATGCATGTGGGATATTCACATGTATAGTTAACCATGTTAGGTGCACACATGGGGTATGTTCTGGAATGTCGATCTGCTCTGTGATGCGTTCTTTCATTTGTGACTGTCCACTATCAATGTGTTTGTTAAATTGCCAATGGTACATCTAATTCTTCCCACAGGATACATTTTCTCCGTTTCGATAACAAACAAATTCTTTTCAGAGCACATTTGAGTCGAAGAGAAACCCTGAATTGAGAACTGACTGTAAGAAAAGAACACCCATTTCAGTTGCATATACATGGGGATATTTCTTGAATATTTTTGGATTGATTGATATATTTATTTATATACTCGTTTGAACGGGAATAAACCTTGTACAAAAGATATAATACAGTCTATTTATTTTAACGTAAGATAATATAATTAGTACTCTACAATTAGCATTCTAGACAGATTATTAAGTGTTCAACCACCTATATTGATACACTGTCTGTCATTGATGCCAGACTTTCCTGGATATCTTGCTCAATGTCTTAATGGAATCAAAGACATCAAGCAAGCTATCCAGCAAGACATCCATATTGCTAGATGTCTTGCTTGATATCTCTGTTCCTGTTAAGACATTTAGTAAGATATCGAGCAAGATATCGAACTAGATATCAAGCAAGATATCGAACAAGGTATCGAGCAAGATATCTAGCAAGATATCGATCAAGATATCGAGCAAGATAGAAAAACTAGACATCAATGACAGGCAGTGTACACGCTACACGCGTGCATTTCATTGCATGTAGCTTATCACAGTTTTTCGTAAGTTAGTCAAACAAGATCGCACTAAATTAAAAAATGCACTCATGGGGTGTGTTCTTGAATGTAGATCTGCTGAGTGGTGCGTTCTTTTCTTTACGACCATCCACTGCAAGTGGCTTTTTAATATTGCCAATGGTTCATCGGATTCTTTCCACAAGATACATTTTGTTCGTTTTGATAACAAAAGAACACTTTTCAGAGCACCTTCGTGTCAAAACTGAACACGGAACTGAAAGCCGACTGTAATAGAAGAACACGTATTTCAGCTGCGTATCAAGGCAGAACTGCACTCAAGAACGCAACCATGTTCACATGAAGACCAAGTGCAAATTTATTTATCTAAATGCAGATTTTATAAATTGTGCACTTACTTTTCATAAACTGAAATAATAATAATAATAATGATATATGCAGCGGAAATGAGCCTTCTTATATACCTGTCCACTCTCAGTTCAGGTTTGCGTTTTGATGCAAACCTGCTCTGATATGCGTTCTTTTGTTAAAAACGGACAAAATGTATCCCATGGATCTCATGAAGAATTTAAAAAACCCACTAACACTGAAGAATCAAAAATAAAAGAATGCACAGCTGAGCAGATCTGCATTCAAAAATGCGCCCATAGAAACATAAAAACTATTTTATTTTACTCGGAAACGTGTTATATCCTTTGTGAGAGTAGAAATCGGTGTATAAAATATCTACAGATCGATCGATCGACAATTAATTGCGTGGCGTCTAAAATATGAAGCAAATAGAGTTGATAAATATTGTTGAATACGGACCAGTCATAACCCTGCGATTTTGATTCCAAGCGATCTTCACCTCGTCGGCTCGTTTATACCTTTTCATCTGTCTGAGCCTCATGTATTCCGATTTAACGCGTTTTCGCCACTCGGCGGATACCTTTGCCTTCGACATCCTCGGCGATTACGAATTATCTCCGTCCCGTTGTCGCGTGAAAAACGGAGGGAACACACTTTATGTCAAACAAAAAAAATCGTTTTACGATCGGAACGGAGCAAGCGGAGAGCTCTCGCGCGACGATACCGCCATAACGCGGACCCGAACGCTGCTGCCAATATTTTCGTAGAGAGCAAAATATAAAGAGCGTAAAGAGGCAGCCTCCGCTCACTGGGTCAAGAAGCTCAACCAGCTGATCCAACGACGGAGCGGTGAGCGGTGTAAAAAGCAAACCCGAGAATATAATTTTGGCGTCGAGTCACATGTTCTGGAAGAACATCGCTCTATCGAAGCTCGTCGTCGCTGTCCTTCGGGGATCGAGCGAGGAGGTTGTGGTCGCAATATTATTATTGGAATCTTAAATAATTTTCGGTTCATCCAACGTAATTATCACGTGTACGATACTCACGCGGATCGGTTACGTGAGTTTCTAAAATTTAATCTCAATTTTAAAGGAAATTTCATCTCACATCCGTCATATAAAAGTTGCGAGATGTTTCACCGAAGCCTTCGTAAAACTACGCACATACTGCAGACCCGGCAAAGCGAAACTTATTGTTTTCAATTCAACTGAGCGCGAATCAAAATTTTATCCTTCGATGATACAGTGAAATTGGATATCCGTTGAGTACACTTTGTATCTCGTGTAAACACGCTGTTCGGACAGCGTCACGTCGTTCATGGCACTCGTAAACATGGATCAGCGAAGGAGGTTAAGCGGTGAGTTGGTTAGACGATAAAAGTTATATCTAATCTGCCTCCGCATATTAAATTCTCACGTCTTCAAATCCTCATTCATTTTCGGTCCACGCAGCTAAGTCTTTATTATTCCGGTTATTCATTTATCTTTTTACTCGATCAATTTTTATCCTGTTATGTACTGTTTGCTCGAGGGGCTCTTAACCCCCAAAAATTTCGCATATTGATAATGGGTTTCATTCATATCTGATAATTGACTATAACTCACCAAATTTCAATTATTTATTTATTGATTTGATTTGCCAGCCCCTTTAACGTAGATGTATACACGTTTTAAAATATAATGTTGTATAATTCTATATGTTCAATATTCTGTAATATACAATAACATTATATAATTCTAGTATTTTTATTGTATCGCAGCATTATCTGTGATTATCTGGAATTGTTCAAGACTCTCACTTCTTACTTATTTTTGCAAACTATGTGTGAATGCGTATTATACAACTTTTGCAAGGGTATTGTATATTTGGACGATAGATTAACTGTCGCCCTGTAAATGGGCTTCACCCATGTATATTCAATAAATGAATAGATAAATAATATAGATCTTAAGGAATAATAGTTTGTACAATAATGATCAGTGAAACTCATTACTTGTATCGAAAGATAATATTGCGCATAGCGATTTAAAACTCTCCAATTGGAACATTAAATGGCTCGATTAGGGCTGGATCATTTGTGGTTGTGGTTATCCTGCGAAATGCTGATTGGAAACTTAATGCACAATTATTTGTAATTCACAGAAACTGATTGATTTTTTTGTGCTATAATGTCTGGTGATACCTTATTTTGCTCCCATTACACAGTCAACTTATGATTTTTGCATTTTGCTTTGCACAGAAATTACAAGTAGTGAATTGAAAAAACGGCACATGGAATATTTGAACACACACATAATAAAAAATAAAATAATGATATATACAGATAAAAGAGAGAAAAACAAACAAACAAATGGACTCCATCAACTTAAGGTCTACTCTTTACTAATCTTACGCGTAACACAGAATGGCAATGATCGCCTGTGTCTTAAACACTTTCAATAATACCCCAGTAAAATTAAAGATTAAATTTAGATTCCGAGTCTGATGATGTACAAGAGTATACATATATGCATTTGATAATATTCCAATCAGTTATGAATTCTTATGTCTCCAAATCCTCATTCGTGTTCTGTCCTTGTGGCTAAGATTTAATTATTTTATCAATAAAAAAAAAAAAATTTACTGTATCCCATTTTTATCCTATTATGGACTATTTATTCAAAGGGTTTGAATCCCCCAAAAAAATTGTACAATAATGAATTTCATTAATATTTAACAATTGACCATAATCCACTAAATTTCAATAATCAGTCATTCATAAAAAACGATTGATTTTTTTATCTCCAATGTCTGGTAAAACCTTTTTTTTGTTCCTGTTATACAGTACGAGTTATGATGTAAAATAATATATATATATATATACGCATTTGGTAATTTTTCAGACTCGAGCTCCAGCTCATCCGAGGACGAGCGTCCAAGTTTCAAGGCGCCGGTCCGCCATGGACTCGAAACAGGACCGCAGAAGCGAGCCTTCGAGTCTGCCTCACCCGACGAGGAGACATTCGCGAGTCTGGCGAAAAAGTCGCGCAAGGATCTGGAAGCCGGACAGGACAAGGCTCAGCGTATGATGGAGAAGATGGGATACACGAAGGGCGTGGGTTTGGGAAAGCACGGTCAGGGTCGTCTGGAGCCGGTGGAAGCTTCGAAGCATAAAGGTCGAAGGGGTCTTGGTCATTACAACGCCAAGCTCAAAGAGGCCAACCTTAGATGGGACCCGGATAAAGAAGAAGTCAAGATCAAAGAGGAAATGGCGTGGCTGGAAAATTCGCAACTGCCGGTTCCAGCCAATGAACTGGAGCACTGGATGGGTATTGGACCCAGCAAGGAGACTATAGACGACGAAACGTTGTTCTGCGATCCGAGCGTCGTGTCGCAAGTCGTCAGCTCGAAATCGGTGTTCGACAATCTCGACAAGACCGAGATGAGAAGAGCACGAACGAGATCGAATCCATACGAAACGATAAGGGGAGCATTTTTCCTGAACCGGGCAGCCGTTAAAATGGCAAATATGGATAGAGCTTGCGACTTCATGTTCACCGAACCGAAGACTCTTAAGCCCGGCGAACTTTTGTATTTCGCTGATGTATGCGCTGGACCCGGTGGCTTCAGCGAGTACGTCCTGTGGCGAAAGAAATGGCGGGCCAAGGGTTTCGGTTTCACGCTGAAGCAATCGAACGACTTCAAGCTCGAGGATTTTTACGCCGGACCGCCGGAAACCTTTCATCCTTACTACGGACCGAAGGGGGACGGGGACGTTTACAGTCCCGAGAATCAGGATGCCTTCAGGCAACTGATAATGAGGCAGACGAGGGACAAAGGGGTACATTTCATGATGGCGGACGGCGGATTTTCCGTGGAGGGACAGGAAAGTATACAGGAGATACTCTCGAAACAACTCTACCTATGCCAATGCTTGGTCGCACTAATGATTGTTCGTGAGGGTGGACACTTTGTTACGAAACTATTCGATCTGTTCACGCCATTCAGTGCGGGTCTCGTTTACCTCATGTATCGATGCTTCAAGCAGGTATCCATATTCAAACCGAACACTTCGAGACCCGCTAATTCCGAGCGATACTTGATATGCAAGGGGAAACATGCTGACGTCGAAGACACTATAAAATATTTGTCGCGGGCGAATCGCGTGTTACTGAAGAAGGACAAGGGTCGCGACGTTATGGAACTCGTGCGGCACGAAATCCTCGAGGAGGACACTGCGTTTTTTCAGTACTTGAAAGATTCGAACAACAGTCTCGGAAGTAAACAGGTTGTTGGACTTTTGAAGATAGCAGCATACTGCGAGGACACAACGCTCTTCGAGCACCGACAAGCGGAAATGAGAAAACAGTGTCTCGACTACTGGGGATTGCCCGATATGACAAGAACCGCTCCGAGAGACGTGGGACCAGACGAGCGTCTGAAGAGTATCGTCAAAAGTTCGACGCTAAAATTTATGACTAGTACAGCTACGAAACTGACAGACCTCAACGTCGATACGTTGTTGCTGAAGGCACCTTACGACTGGTTCTGCATGCCCTGCGGCTCCAGCGGGCAGATCAATGACGAGGAGAGAGCGGCGACTTTTTACATGGGTATGGGGAGAATGAAGACTTTTCGATACTCGAGAGGTTCATGGATTCGAGTCGTCAATCTCGAATTGCCGCCCGACACCCTTGTCTATGCTGAAATGATATCGGAGCTGAGAGGCGAGTACAGACAGCAACGTAAAACGACGGTGTTACATATTCTGGATTCTTACCTGCTTGGAACGGAGGATATTAGTGACAAATACCTGCAAGACAGGTAAAATTCAATCTCACTGAGAGGAGAATATATGAGGCATTCCATCCGGATTCGAACGGTCAAAAACTCGACCCTCCAAAAAAATCGTAATTTCACCACAACTTATCATTATTAACTAGTTTAATAATTTAATAAGAGAACTAAAGATCTAGTTTAATTAGAGTTATTATAATTTTTTCCAGAATTTTTGGATCGTATTTTTTTCAGATATCAAAAATTGGAACTTTTTTAAAAAGCCCTGTATCTTAAAAACTATTAGTCGTACAAACAAACGTTTAAAACATAAAAGGTGCAGTTTCAAATGAACTTTTGAAAACTATGTTTTGTACATTTTTTTGAATGCAATAACGGTCCATTTCTATGAAAATTAGACTAAAATTTTTAAAATCAAATAAAAAAGGGATTGAGAGAAATTCATAAAATATAAACAGTACTCTTTAAGCTATTTATTTGTCCAGACACGATGGATTGTAAAATCCGCAGTAAATGAATATCTTGTGTATTTAGTGTGCCATTGAGACCCGGTATAACACAATGATTTCTCTGCGTTTTCAGTATACTTTAAATTTTTGGAATCTTGTTTCTGGAATTTCCTTCCGAGCAATGTAATCGTCGCTGGACGAATATCGAACAGTGACAAAAAGTCTACAAAATTTTGTTTTCAAAAGTTCATTTCAAACTACAACTTTTATGTCTTTAACGTTTTTTTGCACGATAAATAGTTTTTAAGATACAGGGTTTTTTTTTTAAGTTCAAATTTTCGATATCTCAACAAAATACGATCCAAAAAATCTGAATTTTTTTTTTAAACTCCTTGTAAATGATCATGAATTGCTGTGATATTCCAATTTTTTTTTAGAGGGTCGACTTTTTGACCGTTCGAAACCGGATGGAATACCTCATATATGTATATTATATACATATATAATATATGTATCTTTATCGAATTTTTAGCGTTAATTACATTTTTTTTATAATCTTCAGGCACGAGCTTACAAAGATGTTTTGCGAGGCACTGTGGAAACCAATGAACAGTGAATGTATTCGCGTTCGTGCCAAAGACTTACATTCCTTGCCAAACAAGTTGGAGGAAAAATTGCGACTGAAGGCTTGCACAATGAAAAACGGTCGCCGAGCATTAGCTCACATACCTGCGAGCAGCGTAACGAGTTACGAGTACGACGGTGACGAGCCCTATTTCATCGTACCGAACAGCGTTCTCTTTCTTAAAGGACCCACCCAAAATTGGTCTCGTCACATGAGCCGCTCAACCGGCATCACTTACTTTTTCAATTGCAAAGACAACAGACGATTCTTCGAACAGGACAAACCACCCGACGTCAGCGCAGCATTCCCAGAATCTTTTGAGAATCGTGTGCTCTGGCAGTGGCCACCGGATCCTTCGCTGACGCTAGAGAGCCTTCTTGCACGCATCCGAAGCAAATGTCCGCCTCCCAATAGCCATTAACGAAGCACAGCGAAGTGCTGAATCAAACAAAAGGTACCTTATGATCACAGTCGAATTTGCTTATTTTCGGAGCCAGTAAAAAACAAAATATCTCGACCTGCAGCCAAGTGATTGAGGATTGAATGAATGAAAGGAAGTTTATGTACATACAACGGTGTTTATGCCTATAAAGTTTGCGACTAAAGTTGACTGTGCAATGGAGATTGTTAGTTATTTTTTGTGTTATCTTTTCATGTTTGTTGAACACGGCGACACTCGAAGGGCGCGACGATTTTTTTTTTTTTTCATTAAACAATGTTCCCCTTCTCGTGCCGTGTCGAAGTTCGTGTCATGTTTTACGTTCATTCGCTTCCAATCCGTAATATTGAAGAGCTCCGTAGGATTTATTGAACATTTTATAATAGTTTTATTTTTCAATACATTCGGTTCAAATTTGCGTTCGGATTGCCTTAGAGTCTTCTTTTTCTATTGAGATGTTTATTTTAAGTCAGTCAAAGTTTTTACGGTTAAAAAGTACGTAAACGGACCTACGATCATTGGGCATTTATGTTGAACTCGAAAAAGAAAAAAAAATGCAAAACGAGCTTTTGCTAGAGCGAAAAACTCGTTCGTTTATTTTTGCAGTAAGTTTGCTGTTTCGTCGGTTCGTCTCGGGTTCGACCGACTATCGGGATGTTGAGTAGTATAGAGTATAACGCTATACAATATCCGGTATGTTATATATATATTTATATAACGAAACAATCGAGGCGATTGCCGACAATGGATAAGAATTAATTAAATTTCGTAACAGAACTTGTTTGTATTATACAGTTTATGAAGGCGGATTGTAACTAAATAGAAATAAATTCTCAAAGATCATTGATATATAACGAATTCATAGATCTTGTTTTTATTTAGAAGAATTGAGATGCTTGTCTTCTGCTATCACGCCCATTGTGGGCGAAGCTTCCGGTCTCGAGTTGACTATGCGTTGCTTCGCAACTGGCTCCGATGCCTCCGGCTTTTCGCAGAGAAACGCGTGTCTCGTATGCTCCACTATTGCAACGTACTATCCATCTGCGTTTTTTTTTTGTTTTCATAAAAATTATTCAAACATTTCTTAGTTATTTTAGAGAACTCGGTTTGATACGTATTCGGAGGCGAAATGTAAAATTTTTTGCTAGTTTTGCTTGCCTCTACGTACTCAAAGCCCGGAAATGTACCGTCGTGCCTTATTCCCCACCGATCCGATATCTCCTCGAGGACGCAGACAACACTGTGATGATCGAGTCTTAGACACAAAGTTTGTTCAGATTCCAATTTATGAGTGAAAAGAACGTGATTACTCGAGCCTACCATCACTAGATGCGTCGTCGACTGGCCGCAGAGATTCGTTCTCTGCAGAAAACTGTGTCGTCCCAACAAGTTGCATTCTTCCAATTGCTCTGCGTTGAAACCCACCACCGGCTGATCGTCGACCGCTCGGGTTTGCGACTCGATAGTGCACAAATGCCAAAACCTGAAATAGAAATCGTTATGAAAAAATTATATTTAAAAACTTATAATCGTATATTCTTTATCTTCATCGTCTTTTACCTGTCGTGAATTTCAGCCGCTAGAGCTTCGCTGGGAAGTCACACTCCGCCCGTGTTGCCTCTCATCGATTCGCCCTCCCTCGAATTTAGCGAGTTCCAACCGTACGGTATCTTTTTCACGGTTCCAGCCCTCGTCTTCTGAACAATCTGGAACCAACCTGAAAATCAACCGGTCGATTGGAGCACCAAACCAATTCCGATTCCAACCTTCGAAAGGTTGATTTTTCGGCGATATTCAAAAATCAACCTTAATACCAACCATTCTTATGTGTCGGATAGAAGGTTGGTTTACGGTTGGATTTTCCTAAAATAACTGGAATTTCAACACTGAGTCACGATATACCTGTGCTTTCGACGTGGAGTCGAAAATTGGGTTGTTTTGGGAAAGTCAAACTGTAAACCAATTTTCTATCCAACACATATTGGTTAGAATTACGCTTCGTTTTGAAAATCAACCAAGAACCAACCTTCAGAAAGATGAAATCAGAGTCGGTTTTGCACACAAATCGACCGGTTAAGTTGGAGTAGATTGTTAGAAAACGACCCAAACCAACCCAAAGTTTAACTGCTGATTGGTTTATGGTTGGATTTTCCTAAAACAACCTAAATTCCAACCCTGACCCAAGAGCTATCTGTGCTCTCGACGTAGAGTCGGAACTTGGATTATTTTGGGAAAGTCTAATTGTAAACCAAACTTCTATCCGTCACGTATAGCGGTTGATTTTCAAATATCAACCAAAAACCAACCCTCAGAAGGTTGGAATCAGAGTCCGTTTAGCAAACAAATCGACTGTTTGAGTTGGAGTAGATTGTTAGAAAGTGACCCAAACTTTTACGGATGGATTTTCCTAAAACAACCCTATTTGCAACGCTGAGCCAAGAGCGCTATCGGTGCTCTCGACGTACACTCGGAAATTGGATTGTTTTGGGAAAGTCCAACTGTAAACCAACTATCCATCCAACATATGTAACGGTTGATTTTACGGTTGGTTTTGAAATATCAGTCAAAAACCAATCTCCAGACGGTTGGAATCAGAGTTGGTTGAGTTGAAGTAGATTATTAGAAAGCAACCCAAATCCAACCCAAAGTTTTACTGTTGGTTGGTCCACAAGGGCACGTCGTGAAATCGGAATCCAATCGATGCTGCGAATCGCCCTGTAGCAGAACTTCGTCTTTTATCCAGATCGAGATGTTACTCGAAGTGAATCTATATCGCCCCGGTACTTTGATCCAAATGGTCAACGAGTCTTCGTCCTGCGACGAGCAGTACTCCGAAATCTTTATCTCCGGATCCGAATTCTCTGCGTTTTTCTTGGTCACGGGCTTCCGGAAATCATTCTCGAAAGTCGGCGTCCCCTGACTTATGTACGGATTTAGGTATAGGGTTTATTAAGTCCTGGAATAAATCCCCTAGGAACCAGGCAATACAACCGGTAGAAATAACATCTTAAAATTCATACTAATACAGTAACCAGAGATAGTACAGTAGACAGAAAAGAAAAATATATAGCTAAGGGTGAGAATAGAATAACAATCAATTAAATGAGGTATATTGGCTAAGAAATGGTCGAACGCAGACAGTCTGCGCACTCAAAGGCTGCTCATTCCCCCGCATGCTCACCCTGACTGGAATCGATCGGGCTTGAAATAGCCGATCGGAAATAATAACAGTCAAAGCAATTTAAAAATGGCTTTGTCTGCTAACATTTCGCATTGGAAAAATCAAGTTGCACGAAATAGTCCGAATCCAACGACGGTTTCCATGGCTCCCTCAAAGATAAATTCAACACTGTTTTCAAAGTGAAACCATGATTTCGACAGTAAAACAACCGTCCGCCACGGTTTCTTCAGTTTCGACGATAAAACCATCGAGTTGCAGACTCAGGCGAGTTTACTTAGACGGTGGTTTGAGCAGTAGCTTCTACGACAAAAACCATCGTGTTGTAGGCTTACTCGAATTTAATCCGACGGTGGTTCGTACGGTGGTCTGGATGTCGATTATTTTAAACGGTACCAGGTCGCAAGCTCTGCTCCGAACTCTTCATCCCGCTCGGTCTGTGGTTTTCACAGTGGTTTGTGCGATTACGTTTTGACAATAAACCACTGTGGTGTTCTTGGTGGTAACCAGCGAGGCTTTTTACGGTGGCCGAACCCGTTAGGACAGAATGGGCAGCGACTTTGCACATCGGGGTGTAAGACGAACAGTTTATTAAAGCGGTGATTTGTGCGAGATGAGGGCTGGGAACGAGCCGAAGATAGGACCCTGACAGTTGATCCGTGCCGGAGGAGCGCAACGAGCTGCGTGAGAGAATGATTTGTACATCGGCAGGCGATACTGCTGAACAAAAGAATCGACCGATATGGAGGGGAGGTAGCATGAGGGGGATTTCTGCGATAAGGGATGAGGCCAGTGGCGGCGAAGGGGTGAAGATCAAACACATTACAAGCTGAAAATATTTTTTTTCTTTGACTTCTACGATGCGGTACATCGCTAGCTGAAACGGTCGTGCAGATTAGAGAAAGATGTTGAGACTTTCTAGAAGCTCTGTACTCCGGGTCACAAAAAAGAATGTCTAAAAATATTAAAATTTTGGAGAAAATATCAATTTTTTCACTGCAAGCCTCTTTCTCTCAAGTTTAACCGTATATAACCGGGATTGCTGTCAAATTGAATAACAGCTTTTGCTCTGATATAGACTGGACTGTAAGGGATAGGAATTGTCTTCACCGAGCACAAATTTGCAATAGTGTAAGTACCAAAAGCATTTGGGCGGAGGGGAATGAAACCAAAGATGCAGGAGGAAATAAACGATTCAAAAATTTTTGAATTGACATTTGTATTGGGGCTGTTGAGCCGACCATTTTCAAACGCTGCTGTCGAACACGCCTTTTTGATAGTAAGGCGAACGTTCCAATAACCGGACATATCCCAGTGGCCGGACAAAGCGAGAACGCAAGAGAGACGGAGATAGATTTTTCATGCATGTCCAGGGACTGGGACTACTCCCATAGGTGTCTGACAATTGGTACTTTTACCACAAGTGTTGTAATGGATCAGCTGCGAAACACAATGTCAATACGAATGGTAGACATGGATATGAATGCCTGCTGTTTATCGATTTCGTCAATGATACTGAATACCTGCTGTTTATGGGTTCCGATATAACGATACTTACTTTCAGTGCAACAAGTCACGGTAAATGTGCACCCAATCTTCTTAGAGACGCGATCACTGATATGTACTTACCGTAGATTTTTCTTGCAGTCACGGTACCGTGTATCGACGAGTTACTCTAGGTATTTTTATCGTGTAGATAATTGTGTAGACACGGTAAATAGTGTAGATAATTTTGTTTACATTTACTGTGGATACACAGGTTGGTGCGAATAGACACTGCCCATTTATAATTCCAATGCCTAAGTCATAGTTTTCTCTAAAATATTACTAATAATCTTACAAGAAAAACAATGACATTCTGTCATGGATAGCATAAAAAAGTTTGATCAAAAAAACTATCAGGGATAATATTACACTAATATGACAAATAGAGTCTTTGAAATTTAAAATTCAATAAAACAGTTAATAGTCGTGAACATAAATTCCATCGTTCACCAACCGCACACACATGTCTTTCTTTAAACGTCATGAAAAAAAACTTTGCAATTATCTCAATATTAATCATAATACATTCAATACAATGACTTCACTTATATATATAATTAAGACCGAAGAGTTTTTTTTATACGCTCAAGCTCAGTATACCTGCATTCTGTAAATTCATTTCTCAGACTTTTTTATCGTGAGCATATAATATAATTTACAATTGTAATTTTTATTTACAATTGTAATTTTTATTATATGAAGATTCTGTGTGAGAGAGAGCGAGGAGTTTCGATTTCCCTTAATGCGTGTTTATAGATGCTCCGATGGTAACAAATCGCTTTCCTTATTTTCTCCGAGATCGTTGATGCGTCGACCAAAGGCAAATTAGGTTCTTGCAGTCAATAGATACAAGCATTAAAACCTAGTTAGCTTTTTGTCGTCAGATCAACCGTATCGGAGAAAGTACGGAAGGCGATTTGTTACCGACTGAGTCCGTACCACATGCCCTTAAGGGCATGTGTTACAGACTCAGTCGGTAACAAATCGCCTTCCCTGTTTTCTCCAAAACGATTGATACGACGAGCAAAAGCAAATTAGATTTTCATACTTATATCTATTGACTACAAAAACCTAATTTGTTTTTGGTCGAAGCATCAACCATTACGGAGAAAATAGGGAAAGCGAATTGTTACCATTGGAGCATCAATACGTGTGTGTCACATGGCCTTAAGAGCATGTATAACACTATGGAGTGCGAGAGAGACGGCGTTATTGGCGCTCTCGGCGGAGCGAGAGAGACACGCTGAGAACGTGTTTCACATGCTCTTAAGAGCATGTGCAATACCGCGGTCGGTACTAAAACCTGCAATCAATTTTCCTCACGAATTCTGGGAAGTACGGTCAAAACAAAAGTTTTATCAGAATAAGCCGAGATGATATGCGTTTCCCAATGAGACTTTTCTTTTGAGCGTGCATACGAGAACGTGTGAGAAAAGTTGGTTACAGTTTTTGATGCCGACTGAGCTCAAGATAAGCGCGGAGGGAGTTGTTCCATATGGTCTAAAGAGTATGTGAAACACGTTCTCAGCGTGTCTCTCTCGCTTCGCCGAGAGCGCCACTGATGCTATCTCTTCCGCACTCCATAGTGTTTCACATGCTCTTAAGGGGAAGTGAAATATCGCGGTCGGTAATGAAAACTGTAATGAACTTTTCTTAAGGGTGCTAATTTTTTTGAGGAAAAAGCAAATTCGAGCCGGATGCACACGGTAATTTCGCATCCGGCCCGAATTCATTTTCTTCTCAAAAAAATTAACACCATTGAATAAAGTTAATTTGAAAATTTCAACTATCTCTCTGACACTCATGGCCCCGTCACGTGACTTTCACTTCCCCTTAAGTTAACTGTTCGTTCGCTTCGTGATTCCGTTCATACGTTCTGCTCTCGCACGCTCTCATTTAGCTTCGTTCTCGCTCGCGTTCGCACTCGTACTGCAGTTTTCGGGCGCTACATGCATACGCTCCTCCCTATCGTCTCGCGGTCGCTAAGGTAGGGCGCGTGGTTGTCGAATCGCCCTCGCGCTTTCTCCCGCATTCTCTCTTGTGGATGTGTCGAATTTTCTAACATATCCTTGGTACGATCTATGGGTAGATTCAATGTTCCGGTAAGAATCCCATCTGTTGGAAATTCGGGTTTAAGCGGCACCCGTGAGTTCAAGAATTTGGAAAAGTGACGGCATTCCCGTTCACTGCACAGGCGCGTGAATCCTCGGGACGGGAGTTTAGCAGGAATTTTTTATTATAGATTTAGGGATATCGTACTGCAGTACTTATACCCGATATACCCAATAGTCTCGTGCAGTTACGTAAAATAAAAAGAAATGTAGTCGGACAAAAGTAACAATGCTCTGAATACAAGTGCATGCAGCTCGTAAGTACGGGAGTTATAGTTTGTGGAACGTTAGAGATATCGTACTGTAACGTTCGTGGCGCACGAGCGCCAGTGTTACTTGCTTGTTAAAGAGCCGCGGAACACGGAACGTCATTCGGCCAAGATGGCACGTCAGCAAACGGATGTCGACGAGTTGTTCGACGTTAAGAATCATTTTTACATCGGTAATTATCAACAATGTATCTACGAGGCGCAGAAAGTCAAGGTGAGCAAATTTAGCATCGAGATATCATTGAACCAATATCGTTCTAGTAGCTTGCCTTGGCGGCGACGTGGGAACGTCCCACCCTACCTGCTCGCACGTCGATTAAAATTCTCCGATATTAAATCGGGCTCGATACGGTTACCTACAAAAAAATTGCGCTGATAACCGCGACCAATTAAAAAATTGGACGATTCACTTAATTGTCTCTATTTTCCGGCGGCGAAAAATCAAGTTTTGTGATCTGTTTATTAAACCAGTATCAAACCTTATTGTTCCAATATCAATTCGATTCAAATTATTCAATTGTTATTGTCACTATTTGTATATTAAAAATTTTCTAACATTTCTGCTTTGACTTTACTAAAGAAAAAAATATATATATAGAAATACAAAAAATAAAAATTTTCTGCATTTCAACCACCATGTGAATGTTCGGCCATGAGTTGTAAATGTCATTATTTGTGTACAAGGAGAAATGCATCAACGAACGATATACCAACATTTGAAAGGAGCAAATCTTATGACAACTGATAAAAATAAATTACTTTTGCAGTCCGTCTCACCGGAAGTCGCATTGGACAGAGATGTGTTTCTCTATCGCGCCTACATAGCGCAGCGCAAGTTTCGCGTCGTTCTGGACGAGATAAATAACTCGTCTCCGCCGGACCTACAGCCACTGAAGACGCTGGCCGAGTACTTTGCATTTCCCAATCGTCGCGAGGCAATACTGACCGAATTGGACAGAGCGGCCAACAACGCAGCCGCCGAGAATCATAACTTCATGATCGTGGCCGCGACGATTTACTATCATGAAAAGAATTTGGAGTCTGCGCTGAGAATACTGCATAACACCGATCATCTTGAGTGTCTGGCTCTGACTCTGCAGATTTACCTGAAGATGGATCGTCTGGATTTGGCTAGAAAGGAGTTGAAAGCCATGCAGGACAAGGACGACGACGCCACCCTGACTCAACTGGCCCAGGCTTGGGTGAATATAAGCAGCGGTGGTGAAAAGCTCCAGGATGCCTACTACATATTTCAGGAAATGATAGACAAACACTCCAGCACGAGCATGCTGCTGAACGGCCAGGCGACCTGCTTCATAGGTCAGGCCAAGTACGAGGAGGCAGAAAACGCGCTGCAGGAGTCCCTGGACAAGGACAGCAACAATCCTGATACGCTGATAAACATGATAGTTCTGTCCCAGCACATGGGCAAACCGCCCGAAGTGGCGAATCGTTATCTGAGCCAGCTCAAAGATTCGAATCTCGATCATCCTTTCGTGAAGGAATATCTCCAGAAGGAAGTCGAATTTCAGAGGCTCAGAAAGCAGTACTCGTCGTCCGCCTGAAGGCATTCGGCCAATTAGATCCGAGTCTCACGCGCTTAGATCTTAACACGGACGGTGCTAGATCCACACAATATCTTCCGACGATTTTTCGGAAACAATAAGAACATCGTGTCGAGTCGATTAAAGAGAAAAACAAAAAGAACAGCAGCAACACGTTTAAGTTTGCAGTGTCGAATGCGATTGACATTTACCGATTTACGAAAGTTTCACATGATCGTTTTTTATGAAACTTTTTTGTTCGTTTTTTTTTTTTATTTATATTCTACCAATTGTTCTAAAACTTACGATTTTTCTGTGTAGATAAAACTTTGAATAACTTGACTGCGGTTTACTTTTTTATTTCATTTCGCGGATTATAATAACTCTCCGCGTATTCGTTGTCTCTCGTTATCGTCGTGTTTATCAACACGAGAAAACGATCTCCTCGTGGTCCATTCGCCGCTGGGCGGACTATCGAACTCTAAAAGAAAACGAGAAAAAAAAAGAAATACCACCACACAAATATAACGATATGGCTGCCATTTTTTAATCAACTTAAGAAAATATATATTTCACCTCGCGTGTATCATGTTTTCTTATCATAAATCACGGTCCATTTTTTAACTGGAGAATACACGGTAACATCTGTTCGAAGGTGGCATCGGATCGTGGAAGGCATTGCACCGATTGCAAATAAAGAAAAAGAAAAAAATGAGAAGATCAATATTATCTTTGCGTTGATGAGAGTAGAGTTTCTCTGAGAGTTTTGATTCAGCACTTTAAAGGTGTAGCCCCAGAAGCAAGAACAGTTTACTGGATATTATATACGTAGAAACATATTATTCGATGGCCTGTTTATGGACAAACGTAACGTGGCGGTTACTGGTTCGACGAAAAAAGGATTACAAAATCTTTATTCGTGTGAGTTGGAAATCCGTTCGATCTTTAAGCGTTTGCTCGAAAACAGACATTCACCGTATTCAATGGCGATTGTATTTGCCGCAGTTATTTCACTATCAGATTCAGACTAACAATTACATAGTAATCTCAATCCTTGAGATGAGCGAAACAGTATTTCGCTAGATAGTAAAAGAAAAAAAAAGATTGACGAATATAATTAACAGCCAAAATGCATTTAATCCAGAAGAATTTTAATCATCAAGTTAAATTGCGTAATGTCTGCCGTGTGCCGAAGGATTTTTCGCAATTGATATTCCACATAAAAAAGAAGTGATAGAAACAGCTGAGATAATGTAGCGTATTGAATGCGTATTACGAGAAGTTTGCTTCGATCGAGACAATACGGAGTGATAGACAAATATAAATGAAAACAAAAAAAAAATTATAAAAATGTTCGTTCCACCTTTATTTTCATTGCCCTGACACCTTATGCGCTGAAAACAATCGTGTAAGTAGGACACGAACTGTACATAAAGTAGAGTACTTGGAACCCCACACGACCCTCAAAATTCAATAAAAAGTCTGTGCTAATCAATTTGACGAGCAAACGGACGAGGATTGCTATTTTTCCTTCATTATTTGTTCAGTCTCGAGACCAACACTCGACTGCATTGTTTGTCCAATTGGTGAAATAGGTCACAAAAGATTGACCGAGCACTCCAAGCTCCGTAACAGCGTGCGACTTTTTCGCGTTACGAGATAGCGTGGAGCTGGTTGTAGAAGCTACTTTGTTTTTGCTTCGTTATAAATTATCTTCGATTTTTCACGAATACTAATATTCTCCTTTTTCGCGACAAAAAAAAGTTGACAATTGAAATGTTCGTATCGCTTCCTCATAATATTCCTCTATTCGCAAAGCTTCTTCTAAGAGAAAAAATGTTCTGTATTTTTGGCTTGGCGAATAAATGGATATTATGAGGAAACGATTTGAAATTTTTAGTTCTCAGATTTTTTCAACCTCAACGTCGTGCATGACTTTTAGGCAAAGCGGCTGTTCGATTCAGGTTCAGCGCGAACGAATACATGGAATTATGTGCACAGGATTTTTTTTTATTTTCGATTTTTACTTTTAAAAAATCCACAATGCCGCTCTATCTGGTTTTTCAACCCCGTCCTATCCGTCATCTTATGTATTTCATGCCGTACAACATGATAGGCACCGGGGTTTTTCCGCGATCCCGTCGGGAAGCAAAGATATCGCTGTTTTTAAATACGATAATCATTTATGTAATATTGGATATAAAAATACCAGATAATCTTTTTTCGTTAGTCGTCGTGGCGAGACAATATTGAATGTATTTTTTCACGCCGATCACGAGCCGACCATTTCCTTTATTCATAGACGAATATTTAATGCGAAAAATTGCGTCTAAAGTGAAGCACTAATTTTCCATGAAATTTAAACATTCAAAATGACATAAAACTTAAACGGCTCGATCATTGGATGATGATATTCTGTCCGCCTACAAGATTTTAGCCACATATCAAAACAATTGTAAGAGATGGAGCGCAAGGCGACATTTTTTTTTTTAATTAAAAAATTGAATACAACGGAAAACAACTACACATTTTTTAATGAACTGCAAATTTTTTACTTCCTCTATAAGGAAGCAAAAACCAGCGGAAAGACGCCACATATATTAACTCTGTTTTCCTTAACGCAGATACGATTACATCATCCAGGGAAATCAATTATCATGATGATTGAGTTAAATAGGTTGAATGGATATTCGATCATACTATTTAGACATGATCGTATAAACGGGCATTGTCCGGGTGTCTGTCCGAAAGACGTCGGACTTTCTGTTTCTTATACGCTACAATATGAATAACAATTGTAGATCCAGAGAAGATTATTCTCGGTATTTTTATCGATCGGAATTTTGATCGATCATTTTTTGTGCAACACGCTTTCTATGTGTCAACAACGTTGTATATAAGACGGATAAATTCGACGCCCTCTGTCAAGGTCAGCTCATTCAAATACCTCTCATTTCAAAGATAGCGTTGATCTATGTCGATCTTTGATGCGAACAATATTAAACAACAGTCGTTCTCGCTAGCGTCGTGTATCGACACGCATTAATATTCATGTGCATATGCAAAATCCCACCTAATTGCAATAATCACCTGATTGAAATGCACATCGAACAATATTGAATAAGAACAGTTTTTTGTTGTTGTCCGGTTTCGTTTCGTCAGACACATTAGGAAATTACGGATAATCGACGTTGCGTCACGCGTAACACGTGCAAGGGTTTGGGTCTTTGGATTAATTCCTAGGTCGACAAACACTTGAAAAATTCTTTTGTCAAGCCATGTAAAATATGGTGCAAACTTCATTGCATCGTATTTGGAAATCAACTTCGATCTTTGGACCTTCTTGAACAGTATACAGCGAATCGTCACCGCACACTTTTTTTTTTCTTTCATCCGCCATTAATTCTGGCCTTACGAGAGTGAATTTAAAAAAAATCATCTGTCATCGTGTTCCGACAAGTTTGCTATACATGCCAAATGACAATAAAACCTATCTTAGCGTTTTCGTATACACACGCGTCTGTGGACAGGTACTGTAAAATTTATCCAACGGGTTTATCTCCAACGCCGATGGATTATCAGCCCAGACAAGTATAGATACGACGCAAAGCTGATACGGTCGTTTGGTTGGGTCGCCAGTAGCCACACACCGCGTTCGGGTTCCCCGGGGGCTTACATTCAATCGAAACACTCGACGAGCCTCATTCACGTGACGTCCACTGTCCGTGTGTATACTCATCGCGGGTTTCTCCCTCACGGAAAAACGCCGAGCCGCTCGGTCGCTAATAATTCGATTGACTCACATTGAGTACACGGTTGCATTCCGTTTCATATCAATACACGATTCAATCAAGTATAAGACTTTCCTTCTTGAGCACCCAACGAGCGCACGCACATTCGGTCGTCGGAGTTCAGTTGTTTCTTCTTTTTTTTTTTTTTTTTTACTCTTCTTTCTCTGCCTGCATCCCACGAGAATTCTGTAAATAAAACAGTGACAAGAAGTACGTGAGTTCTCGGCACAATTCCCGAACAAAGATCGTTGACATGTATTAATTCCGCAATATTTCGGCCGGTCGAATCGATACACAGATCGACGGTAGACGAGAACCAGAAAAAAAAAACAACAACATTCTAATCGTCTACACGACCGTTTCTAGTATAAACAGTAGTCGTTCCAAAATTCTGCCAGAAACATGGACGGAAAGGAGCAGATTGAGAAAAAGAAGAATCCTAGGGAATCCGCCAATCCCCTCAGTGTTTTAATGTTCACGTGAGTATCGAATCTGGTCCGCAACTTTATAAACGTCCCGCTGTTGATTACCTAACGCCGAATGTACTTTTCGCAGATGGATCCTTAAGACGTTCTGGGTGGGCTACAGAAGGGACCTCGAAATCGAGGATCTCACTCGGCCTCTTAAAGAGCACAAGAGTAGCTATTTAGGAGAAAAGATAAGCGCCGCATGGGAGCTTGAGCTGGCACGTGTAAATAAGGTCAAGGAGAGTCGGGCGAAAAAGAAAGGAGGAGCGCACAAGGATGGAGACGGAAAAGAAAAGTCCAAAGAACTTCGGCCGAGTCTCCTTAGAGTTTTAATCAAAGTATTCGGCGTTAAGATAATGCTGTACGGAATACTATTGGCGATTATGGAAATTGTACTTAGGTGAGTAAACAGGTTTTTCCGCATGGATATATGTATATGCGCGTATGATGTGAAAAAATCGTTTATACCTTCGCGTTAGCTACTCGGACAGACAAATCTCTTGGGAAAGAGGAAAAACCAAAAAAAAGTAGAAAAAAAAATGATTAATGAAATTTTTATGAATTAAATTATTCCCTTGTAAAATACGCAGATTGTTTCAACCGTTGTTCCTCGGCCTCTTCATCCGTTGCTACCGTCCATCGAAATTCCGCTATACGCCGCTTCACGCGCCGCAATCTATCGGCGTTCCCGAAATAGCCAAAAAGGAAGATGCCGCAAGATCGTTAAGTCCTTGAAAGCGGAAAAAAACGCAAAAATACCCCTCTGTATCCCCCCTGTTGGAGGAATCGTTAACCGTTTGCGTTTCGTGAGACCTTTAATTTCTCCCTTTTTTTTTCTCAATACATCGTTTTTTTTAATCATCATCTCGCTTCGCAAAGTAATTCGATTCGACACTCATCTCGCACGATAAAAATAACGTAAACATGATGAAGAGAAAAGAACAATAATAAAACCTCCACGAGGACGCTAAATACGATTCAGTGAACGGCTCGCGTCTTATCGTTATTCCACAAAGGTATTGCCAACAATGTTTTTCCGCACATTTCCCCTTAAAAAATAATTGCATCGATTGTACTATCTTGAGCCCCGCCAGTGGGAAGACAATTGTCGTTGCGATAGTCGGATTGCCGAAAAAAAAAAATTCTCCACGTTGCTTGCTCATTATTCACTGCTGTTTATGCAGGCTGTCGAATTAGGATTCGCGAGCGAGAAGGAATGGGAGAGATAGGAGAGATCATTAAGCATCCCAATACACCCACTTCCGGCATGTAACGTTTGCCCGCTAATGAGATTCTTCGAGTTTAGTTAAATATAACGAGCGACTTAGAATTGCAACTGAAGTTCGCTTCGTAGTTATTTTATGTAAACATTTTTTGTGAGTATAAATTAGCGATAACGTTTCGCATGCCGGTAATTTGTTTTCTTATGTAGCATAAAAATACATAGTAACGGCTAATTAATCAATGCCAAACACTCATAGGCCAATCGTAATTACAGGGTTATGCAGCCATTGTTTCTCGGAGGTTTGCTACGATTTTATTCCGGCGAAGATACGTCATCGACCGATGCCTATCTGTTCGCCGGTGGAATTATACTCTGCTCGGCGATCAACATATTCGTTATACATCCCTATATGATGGCTATACTTCACATGGGAATGAAAATGCGCGTCGCCTGTTGCTCGCTGATTTATCGAAAGGCATTGAAACTGTCGAAAACAGCGTTGGGCGCGACGACGATCGGTCAAGCGGTAAATCTATTGTCGAACGATGTTAATAGATTTGACGTTGCGATTATATTCCTTCACTATCTCTGGATCGGACCCCTGGAGACTATAATCGTAACGTACTTTATGTACACACAAGTCGGTATCGCGGCGATAATTGGAGTCGCGTCTCTCCTAATGTTCATACCGCTTCAAGGTTGGTCGATTAGTTTTTCAGCACGAACCGTCTACTTTATTTTCTCCTCGCCCTCTCGCCCCTCGAACATTCTCCTGTACGATCGATGACGATGCATTTTTTTGCAGGTTTTCTGGGAAAGAGATCCTCGGTTCTGAGACTGCGCACGGCAATCAGGACCGACGAGAGAGTTCGACTAACGAACGAAATAATAACTGGTATACAAGCGATTAAGATGTACACCTGGGAAGATCCGTTCAGCAATCTCATAGAAAAAGCTCGAAGGTATTTGTTATTTTCGTTGATACACGACGAGTCGCTATCGGTTAATATATTTGCGTCATCATTTTAAACGGTATTGATAAAGAAGACGAAAATAAGGTGAAAAAAATACTAATACAATTAAAATGTTTCGTCGTATAGGCGTGAAATTAACGTGATAAGATCGACGTCCTACATCAGAGGTGTTATCATGTCGTTCATTATATTTACCACGAGGCTGTCCCTGTTCATCACTGTTCTCGCCTATGTGTTGAACAATAAACATACATCAGAGAACATAACAGCGGAAAAAGTATTCATACTTACGGCCTATTACAACATATTACGACAGACCATGACCGTATTTTTTCCACAAGGTAATGTATGAGTAAAGAGCGTCCGTTGATACAGGCGTTTACGGAGATAAAAAAAAAACATAACTTTATAATCGCGTGTCAAGATGAAAATCCCGTACCTGTTGAGAATCTTAAAATAGCTTCGTCGATGCTGTTGTAATTGTGCAATAGGAATGGCATTCTAAAAAAAAGAAAAAATTAGCACAATGTAATTAATTGATCGATCGAATTGATGATTTTAGGAATAGCCCAAGTGGCCGAAGCTGGCGTGTCGATAAAGCGCTTGCAAGACTTCTTGATGTACGAGGAAGTCGAGGATATACACGAGAATGCAAAGCGTGATGTGGTGGAGGAGAAAGGGGCTAAAGTTAAGGAATCGGAAAAGGCGGAAAAGGAGAAGCCCGTGACGGGAAGCCGGCGCGAGGGCTCCGGCGGAGACGGCTCTGTCACTCTCGATCGTTGTCACGCAAAGTGGCTCCGCAACGATCGCGAGGATACCCTACGAGGAATTAATTTTAGAGTCAATCCAGGCCAATTAGTCGCAATCGTGGGACAGGTCGGATCCGGAAAATCGAGTCTGCTCAATATTATTTTGAAGGAGTTACCAGTGCACACCGGCATTGTAGAGGTAAACTTCGTTCTCGAGATATCTACATCGTCGCACATTAATTGTTATTTCATTTACTATTTACTATTTACTATTTACTATTTACTATTTACTATTTACTATTTACTATTTACTATTTACTATTTACTATTTACTATTTACTATTTACTATTTACTATTTACTATTTACTATTTACTATTTACTATTTACTATTTACTATTTACTATTTACTATTTACTATTTACTATTTACTATTTAAAAAACATGTTCTTCAACGCAGGTCAACGGCCACATCGCCTACGCCAGTCAAGAGCCTTGGCTGTTCGCCGGATCTGTTAGACAGAACATTCTGTTCGGTCGAAAGATGGAACAGCGACGTTACGAGCAAGTCGTCAAAGTTTGTCAGCTGAAGCGAGACTTTAGTTTACTCCCGTATGGCGATAAGACGATTGTGGGAGAGCGTGGAATTAGTCTTTCCGGAGGTCAACGGGCAAGGTAAATCTACTCACTTTTTTGCTAATAAATGGATTGGAACAATATTTTATTAATACTACAAATGATGTTTACGATACTCCAGAATAAACTTGGCAAGAGCCGTTTATGCCGACGCACCGATATGTCTTCTCGACGATCCACTGAGCGCTGTCGATGCCCACGTAGGAAAACACATGTTTGAGGAATGCATCGAGAAATATTTGAAGGGAAAAACGAGAATTCTTGTCACTCATCAGCTTCAGTTTCTCAGAAACGTCGATAGAATCGTCGTTCTGAGCAACGGTGGAATACAAGCGGAGGGGTAAATATTTTTTGAGACACCTGAGGAGAACATTTTTTAAATATTTTTTTATAATATCGAATTATTAATGAAATATTTTTATTGCAGAACTTACGAAGAATTGGCGGCAATGGGTGTCGACTTTGGTCGTTTGTTGGAAGCTCAGCCGAAGCAAGATGAAAATCCCTCTTCGGCACCTCCGAGCCGGAGCAATTCGCGTCACACGAGTATAACGTCTCTCAGTTCTTTCATGACGAACGATACTACCGGCGGCAAGCCTCAGGGCGAGCCTGACGAGGTCAGTATCTTACAATTGATCTCTGCGATTGTTCCGAAAAAAAATCATTGGTCGTCAATTGGATTTTCTATTATTGCGTTTAGATCGCCGAGATGCGAACAAAGGGCAGCATCGGTGGTCACATTTATTCATCGTATCTAAAAGCCGGCGGAAATTGGTGCGTCGTATCCATAATAGTGCTGCTCTGCATTGGAGCTCAACTCGCCGCAAGCGGTGGTGACTACTTCATCGCCATGTGGGTCAATATGGAAGAGCGTGAACACGAAAATGTAAGTTTCCCGACATGGCTTATAATCGAAACAGCAAAAATAAAAAATATAGCAATTTTTCTGCAAATCTTATTCATGTCGCTGAACCTTCAAAGGCTCACGCATAATCGAGTGTTAATCTTGTGGAAATTTGACTTCACAGAAAACGGTGGAAGTTGGAAAAGAGACTTACGTGAGGCCGCTGAGCCAAAACACCTGCATCTACATATACAGCGCCCTGACTGTACTTACGATATGCATAACGCTGACTCGATCGTTCGCATTCTTCGAAATGTGCATGCGAGCCTCAATGCGTCTGCACGATCGAATGTTTCGTAGCATCAGTCGAGCTACGATGCGTTTCTTCAATACCAACACTTCCGGTCGCGTGCTCAATCGTTTTTCCAAAGATATGGGTGCCATAGATGAGCTGCTGCCGATGGCGATGATCGATTGCATTCAGATAGGCCTCTCGCTTTTGGGTATCATAATCGTCGTGGGTTCCTCGAATCCTTGGCTCATGATACCCACTGTTGTAATCGGCCTTATCTTCTACTACTTGCGAGTCGTTTATCTTGCTACGAGCAGGAGCGTCAAACGTCTCGAAGGAATCAGTGAGTATAACATTCTGTGTGAGCACAGCTAGGCAAAGTAACAAAAAATAAAGTACAAAGTATCACAAGTGCTGGAAGTATCGCGCACTTTTTGTACTCGAAGTATTTCTCTAGCACTTCTTCCAGGTACTTTTTGCAATAAGGTTCGTAGCGTCAAGCTACGTAGCGTAAGGCTTTAAAAAGAAAAGGTGCAAAGTAATTTCTGATTTGCATTTGGCTTCCTACTTGTAAAAAATCGCTATCCGAAGTTTTTATAATTCATCGCTTTGAGGCTATTTTTAATCTATCGTTCGATTTTTCTTCATAAAAAAAAAAAAAAAATCAATAGAAACGGAGGAGTTCTGTTCTTGTAACTTCTCGTTTTTTAATGAAATAAAAAAAAAAAATCTCGTAAAAAGTATACTTATTGGAAAAGTTTGGACAGATAATCATATATCGATAAAAACATGATGTTATGCTACTTATTGAGTACCCGTAATGCAAGCGTGTACTCAAAAAGTGCTTGAAGTCCTCAAAAGTCCTTGAAGTTCTAAAGTAGTACATAACGATACAAGTGCGAAAAAACTTTTTCCAAAGAGTGTGAGTTTGTTGCACGTGTCGAAGGCGAGTGCTGCAATCACACGAGTGAAGACAATGTTTTTCACACGAGTATCGCAAAAAAAAATTATTTCATAGGGTGTGAAGATGGGGTTTTTACTTACGCGTAGCGTGCGCAAAACCGCAGTTTCGCAACGACTAAAATTATTTATTTTTGTACTTCCAGTACGTACTTAGTGTACCAGAAAGGTACTCGGTTGGACAGTACTTGCAAGTACTGTGAAACTCTGCGTAAGAATAATTCGAGGTGTCTAACGAACGATTGTTTCCAGCTCGCTCGCCGGTCTTCGGTCACCTCAATGCAACGCTGCAGGGCCTGGCGACGATTCGTTCGTTCGACGCTGCCGAGGTTCTCACATCGGAGTTCGATCATCACCAGGACCTTCACTCCTCGGCTTGGTACATATTCATAGCGTCCTCGCGCGCCTTTGGATTCTGGCTCGACATCTTCTGTCTCATATACATCGCCCTCGTGACGATGAGTTTCTTGGTGCTCGGCAGCGACGACGCAAGCGAGACTCCCGGCGGCGACGTCGGCTTGGCGATTACACAGAGCATCGGTCTAACCGGAATGTTCCAGTGGGGCATGCGACAGAGCGCCGAATTGGAGAATCAAATGACTTCGGTGGAGCGTGTCCTGGAGTACAGCAATGTCGAGAGCGAGCCGCCGCTCCTCAGTTCGCCGGACAAAAAGCCGAAAGACACGTGGCCTCAGGAGGGCAAAATTGAGTTCAAACGGGTTTACATGCGTTACTCGCCTCTCGATCCGCCGGTCCTGAAGAATCTGAACTTCGTCGTTCAGCCTCGCGAGAAAGTCGGTATCGTCGGTAGGACCGGTGCTGGAAAATCGTCTCTCATTTCGGCGCTCTTCCGGCTGGCGGACGTCGACGGTGGAATAGAGATCGACGGTGTCGAGACGAGCGAGATCGGTCTACACGATCTACGCTCGAAGATAAGCATTATTCCTCAGGAGCCTTTCCTGTTCTCCGGCTCGTTGCGCTCGAACCTCGATCCCTTCAACGCCTACGAGGACAATTTACTGTGGGAGGCTCTCGAGGAAGTTGAACTCAAGGAAATGGGCATCGATGCTCACATAAACGAGGGCGGAAGCAACCTCAGCGTTGGTCAACGACAGTTGGTCTGCTTAGCGCGTGCCATAGTGCGAAACAATCCCATACTCATACTCGACGAGGCAACGGCCAACGTCGATCCGCGGACCGACGAACTCATTCAAAAAACTATCAGACGCAAATTCGAGAATCGCACCGTTCTCACTATCGCTCATCGGCTCAACACTGTCATGGACAGCGATCGGATATTGGTCATGGATGCTGGATCTGTCGTGGTAAGATTTTTCGATCATTTTATCGGTATCTCTATATTTAAAAAAAAGTTTATCATTTAAATTTCGTATATCGCTTTCTCATAATGTTCCTTTATTCGCGGAGCTTCCACACAATTTTTTTTTTCATCAAATAAAGCTTCCTCCATGAGGAAGCAAAAATTAATCGAAACTAGAGCGAGACTGAATTTTAATATTTGTGGGATTAATTTGAAAAAATTATTTTCAACAGGAATTCGATCATCCACATATATTGATGCAAAACACTGAGGGGGGAAGTTTGTACAGCATGGTGCAGGAAACTGGTAAAGCAATGGCCGAAGGTTTGGCCGCGATAGCCAAGGAGAACTATTTGCTGCGTGAGAGATCGACTTCCCTCTAACGCGGGTTGAACATCGCATCGATTTTCAATCATCGGACGGGTTATCTCTTCGTTCATCAAACATCATAACTTTAGCCAAATTTTAGTGATTTGAATCCATTACCATGTGTTCTCTCGCGGAAAATTAATTATCACTATAATGCCGTACCGAATGTCAACGTTGAAACGTTAAACGAGCTCGAGCTCAAACGTCCGTTAGCCGGGGTGCCTCTTTGCAATTTTTTCACGAAAATTCAAAGATCATTCAACGTTTGACCCTCGCGTTTCCTGCAGCATTAACAGAAATGTCGTGACGAGAGATTAACCCGCACATACGTACACACACATATGCGCCGTAATACACACAACATACAGTATTATTTTTATCTTATTCTTTTTATATATATAACTAATTTAGCACACGCGGCAAAAAAAGCAAACTATTCGTCCGCCGACGTTCAGCGTTGCCGAAGATCGTAAACTACTTAAATCTTCATACCTATATATAGCATATGAAATTTGTACATAGCCGATAACTTTACATCGTACTATTGTACGATCATTCGTGTTTCGAGCACGAAAAATGGAAAGTTATTTTTTGTTTTTTTTCTATATTCGCCAATTGTGAGCGCTGGAACGCGATACAAAGGTGCTTTATCCGTGTCCGGTGACTTCAAAAGAAAGAAAAAAAATCGATAAATAATCGAACGCTGGTGCTGTCCGATGATTAGAGGCACATCGGACACTCACTGTACTTACCAAAGGCACGCCACGACGTGTCGCATACTTAAAAATGATGGCCTTACGTATATTCACTGCATCACGTGAAAAAAAAAAAAAAACAATTTAAGAGGAAGCACATAGAGTTAATCGTTAACTTCCATTTAGGATTACAAACGATAATGCGATATCTCTACATTTCCTTTTGTTTTCATTATCAACAAATATTCGCTCGTACGATCGGGTGTAAGTAAATAAGATTTACGGCCAAAAAACATTTGTTATTCGTATCACGAGAATCATGTATACCTTTATTGTAATTAATTATTATAAGATGAATGATAACGTGAAATACTTGAGTGTAACAATTGGAAACGTCAATGTTGTTTCCGCCTCAAGTACAAAGTGCCTAAACAAAAAAGCGAACTAACAATAATGAAATATATAGATACAAACACCTATTTATATTAACCATCGATCTTATAAATTCGAATCCCTAATATCCACACAGCGATGTTTTTTTTCGGTAAAAAACGCGGGATTATTTGATCGCGCTGTTATTTTACTCACGAAAAAAAAATTCCGGGGCGAAGGAATCGAATTTAAGAACAAAATGTTTATATTCGATCCGTCGCGATGCAAAGATCCGCGGATGCGAGTAGTACGCTCTAGTATTTTAATACTGACAGTAAAGAGATTACTGTAAAAATAATATATTATAGTTGATAATAAAACAATGCTCAATTACGATCGAAAGTAAAAAATGTTCATCACTACAGTCGCGCCACGAGTCAGCCTTACGCGCTACGCCCGGAAATTTTACAATTGCAAAACAGTAATGGTATAATATTTATAGTTATAATAATAATTATTCGTTCGGGGCTTCCGGGTGGCCTCACAATGGCTCATTAGTAGCTTAATTATAAAACGAAATATTTGCGTAACATAAATAATACACGTCTAACTAAATAAATAAAAGGCGGCTTCTGCGTGGAGAACGAATGACTTTCGATAGTATTATATTTACACGAGTAGGTAAAAAAATAATAATAATAATAGAGAAAATCGGGAGACGGAGGATAGCTGGAATTACAGCAAACGATGTTTCTTTAACAATTGCGCATCGTTGCGATTAAAAGGAGCAGTCAATTTTTCTTATTTCTCGTTGTTTCTGAGCTATATATGTAAGTAGAGAAGTATAAGAGATTCCGTAGGAAAACAGAATGAACGGGGAGCTTTCCAAGGATTCGGACGGACCTTTTGAAGAAATCCATAAAGTAATAGCTTATAACGAGACATTTTTTTCGCTCCGTCGAAACATCACAATGAGCAGTCCGAGAGCGGAGTCTCCGTTTCGCCGGCGTGGAAAGATAAAAGAAGTTATGCTTTTTTTTATAATTTTTTTTTTCTTAAATCTATTCACACGAGAACTTCGAGACTCTCGCGCGATCGAGCTTTCTGCTGGCCGGATTTGTTGCCGTTCGCCTGAACGATCATAGCGACCGACTGGCACCTGGAATTCGCTGAGCTTCGCGTCGTCGGCGGTCTCATCGGAGGCATGGCCATTCTCAATTTGTACCAAAATTTGTAACCGCCAATGCCGCCGCCTACACCGCCGCTCGTCGTCTCCTCCCATCGCAGTATCGTCAAACGATCGAATGCTATTCCGTCATTGCAGTGACTCACTGCCCCAAGGCCGGCGCGTCTCGAGGACTTTGCGATTGTCGTCGAATTCGGTAGATCTTTCAGGGCGATTATTATCGTGCGCGTCGGGATCGAGGACAGTTGCTTCAGTGCAGCTGCCACGCTCGTCTCCGTCCATACGTTCTCCAATGCGCTCGGTCCCAACACAACGATTATACGACGGGCCGCTGCCGCGTGCGGTGCGATCTCCAGACCCCCTGAAAAAAAAACATTATAATTTTTAACACTCTATTATCTGTCCCTGTGCAAAAAATAACTTGATTCTTCACCAAGCGGCATAACTAATAATTAGATCGTCAAAAAATATATATGTATTTGGAAATATCGATAATATAGATAAACTGAAATGTTCGAAACATAATGGACTTAATAATACTTTGATTAATTTTGATTGATTATAATTGTTAATGAATAATAAAATTCAATTAGCTTCCAATAATAATGAGTGAGAAATAAATATAAAAATAATAAACAGATAATAATTTTAAAAAGAAATAAACGAACAGCGGCATAATTAATAATTTGATCATTTGAAAACATGTTGATCTCGAAATATCGATAATATCGATAAACATAAATGCTCTATTAATCACAAAACTAATAAAAATTTGATTAATTATCATTAATCGTAGAAATTAACTATTAATAAAATAAAATTAGCTTAGAATAATACTGAGAAAAAATAAATAAATATAAACTTACAATTGTGTTTTAGATGGGAGAGTTCCAGTGTGGCGCACTTGTACCGATGTCTCGATTCGAGTGTCGGAACGATGTTGCCCACAGCGAGATTGGAGTCCCTCTCGTGGTAGCAGACAAGGGCGTCGCAGTCCTTTCCGTCTGTCGATGCGAATATTTCGATTATCTCTTGGATCCTTCCCAAGCTCCTCGATTTCGTGCGCGAGAGAGAGATCGGAGCTCGGTCGGATCTCCAGCCCAAGCTCGTTCGCGACTTTATCGTTCTCTTACCGACCGGTTGCGTTGGGCTGGAGTTATCAAATTAATGAGAGCCCGAACACAGCTCGTCACTTTCGCGCGAGAGAATCTCCCCGGACGTAAAAAAAAGTTTATGCGAAAAATCCATTAAAAATAACAAATTTTTCCCACGAACATATATTCTATATATAAATTATATATATATATATATATATTTTTTTTTTTTTTTTTCGTGAAATGTATATTTAATACATGAAAGATATTTTTTCGCATATAATTTTTTTTTCCGTGAGAGTTCTCGATGGGATGACCGAGAGAGTCTCTTCGAGGCTTTATCTGTACTCACCATCCTCCTCGAGAGGGCCGAACTTGTCACGACACAGGACTGCCAAGGGTAACCAGCATCTCGCGTAAAAAGCTACCGCTGAAACGACCAGAACGAGAACGAGAACGGAGAGCAGAAGTGATTTTCTCCACGAACCGTTTCGCAACCCGAGATCGTAGCGTGGCTCTGAAACAGCACAAACAACAAAGATATAGAACAAACAAAAAAAATTAACCTTGCGATAATCGATTCAATGGATAATGTTGATAAAAGTCGTAAGATTTTTGTGAACAGCAAGAACAACACGCTTTTACATAATTCATCCGTAAATTTCTTATTCGCGACTCATATAGAGAAGATAGTATTTGATACAAAAAAAAAGAAAAAATAATGATAATAGGAAAAGTCCGACCCGAGGTGAGTTATTACCTTGACGATAAATGTGAGCCGGTAGAGTCATCTCGTCGTCCACACCGTTGCTCACTCGACACTCGTACTCTCCGTAGTCTTCCAGCGTTATATCTTCAATCTCGAAGTAAGAACCGACGATCTGCTCGTCCTCTCTGCAAAAGCGAATGTTCGATCGATTGTTTTATTCATTATTTCTGATGTTCTATCATACTCCTGTGTGGGTTTGCATTAATTGTGGATCGAGATTTCAATGGAATCATAATTTCCATGAATAATAATAATAATAATTTTTTTATGAATGATGATTAATAATAACGATAACCTTATATATATATATATGGAAAGTTGTTTGTGTGTTTCAATTGTAAAGAATTTAGAAGATCTCCATTTCAGGCCTTGTTAACTTTTCCCCTATTGTAATATTCTGGTTCAATTCTCTGCGTTTCGGTGAGTTATGCACAGTAATGCGGTGCACAACAGCTCTGTGCACAATCGTCGTGCGTAAAATAACATTTTTAGAACAGAAGTACGTCACTTCCGGTCCAGAAGATTAATTTTTCGACCCGAAGTGACATACCAAAAACGAATCAATCCCATTTTTCCACCAGAAATTATGTCATATTGGAGATACTTCAATTCCGGTTTGAAAATCTCATTATTTTACGCGAAGTGACGTCATGCTAAAAATACGTCACATCCGGTCAAAGAATGAAATTTTCAAACTGGAAGCGACGTATTTCCAATATGGCGGCACTTCCGGCTGAAAAATTATATTTTTCAACCGGAAGTGACGTATTTCCGGTATGGCGTCATGTTTGGTCAAAAGATGATACTTCTGAACCGGAAGTTACGTATTTCCGGTATGACGTCACTTCCGGTCAAAAAATTACATTTGCGGATCAGAAGTGACGCATTTCTGGTATGGTGCCATGTCCGGTTTAAAGATGAGATGTCTGGACCGGGAGTTACGTATTTCCGGTATGGCGTCACTTCCGGTCGAAAAATTACATTCCGGATCCGAAGTGACGTATTTCTGTTATGGCGTCTCTTTCGGTCGACAAATGAGATTTCGAAACCGGAAGTGACGTATCGCCGGTAAATTACCGGTTTCTAAATTCCATAGTCCACCGCGAGAGCGCAAAGCGTCCGAGCCACAACAGTCCGCTAGTAATATAATAGGAACATAAATAAAATAATAACAAAATTAGGTAGAGGCTTTAGTCGGTCTCAAAATGACCGAAAACAAAATAATAACATTCGACCGCAGAATTCTAAAATCTCGATGAGGTATGGACTTGTACGAGTTTTCTTCGTAGTCTCAGCGAGCCTGCTCGCTGTGGCTCGTTCCTCACGTTAGACAAGAAATCGAGCAAATTCCGCAGGAGGGTTCGTTCCTTCTTTCGAGAGTTCCACACGCGACGATTAGAAAAGGAATTGAAAGCCAAAAAAAAAAAGTGCGGCGACCAAGAGGACTATCCTTTCTCGTGGCGAGGACGATCCATCGTCCAGCGGGCGTATCGCAGTGCCTACACGAAGCTGGAAATTTCTTTCACCGGACTCGAGGAAGCAGAGTTGAATTATTTTCCTCCACTTCTTTCCTTGATCGTTTCAACCTCGTTTCCCCGCAGGAAGACGATTCTTTCCTCGAATCGCGCCGTACTTCACTCATAGCTCGGGGTCTATTTCACTGATAAAAAAAATAAAATAAAAATCGAGGCAAAAACGTAAAAGCTATTTCCGCGGATCCGTATCTGCCGTACCCATCCGTTCTCCACAGAGGTATTGTCTACCATTACAGCCAGGGATTACGCTCGGGATCCTGGATGACAAAACGAGTTTTTGCTATTGGTATTCCTTTTTTATTCAATTTTTTTCCCCCCCGTTCATCCTCGAATAAAAGCTTTTACAATACCCCGAGCATGATAGTACCGGATGATATCGGACCACCCATAACGGGTCTTTGCAGGTGGGGGCGGGCGGGGAGGCGGGAGGAGAAAATGCGAAAGAGCTAAACTCCCCGAGGCACTCTCGCGGGGGTCAGCAAACCAACACCGTCCACTGTATCGCGACAGGAGAATCGCGGAGGAACAAAAAACAAGGAAGATAAAAAGAAGAAGAAGGAGAAGATGGGGAGTCTCGGCGAAGCGAAGAGGAGGAGGAGCTGCAGCTTTCGTTCTCCAGCTGGCTGATAAAAGCCCCCTCCTCCTCCCCCCCCCCCCTTTGGTACATCCGAGAGTAGAGTTGTTCTCTCATCCGCAACGGCGGACTCCGACGCTCCAGCCTTAGGGAAATACTGGGGGCTCTTTCGGACGCGATTTACGTCTGGGATAAGCCGGATGCCCTGCGAGTAGACGGTGATGATATCCTTCCCGTCCAACGTCCTGCGGATAACCCAAGGAGAGGACCCGAGCATGCCGGGCTCATCCTTCCTCGCTATAATGGCGAATAGACGAGAGGGAGAAATTCCCAACGAAATGAGACGAGGGGAAGAAAAAAGGGGGGACAGGTTTTCCGTGCTCGAGACGCGCTTCTGGACCATTTCGAGATAAATAGTGGATAGAGCGGGTGAGAGAAGAGGAGTGCGAGGATTTAATGGCAATGCTGACGAGGAGTACCGTCTCGTTCGAGGAAATATATTCCACTCGAGGAAAAATCGTGCCGACAGGAGAATTTCGCCGGGGGGCGCCTCGAGCGGAGGCCGTAAGATATTCACGGCGTTTCGTTGGGTCTAACGAGAGATAAAGGGAGACTGTTTTGGAATTTCAATGTTTCATTCAGCGTTTCGGGGTCCATTCGGGACACGCTCCCGGTCATGGTCGACATTCAAATTTTTTGCTCGACCCCTTTATTTTATACACAAATGTATTTTTTATTGAAAAAAAGAAAAATCGCACGGACCTTAGAAAGTTATAAAAAGTTTGTACTTTCTACAGCGAATTATTGTCCATAATTTTTTATTTTGTAATATTCCGATCGCACCGACCTAGGCTTCTGGTTTTACAAACAAAAGTACAAATTAAAATTGTTAATAACACGGGAAATAAAAGAACAAGTTTTTATATTCAAGACTGAACAAACGAGGTTGTCATTTGTTTGACGAAATTATTTTTACGAAACTTCGTCTGTCGATTTTAGGAAATTATTTTTCACTGTGTAAGGTAATACGTCACATACACGCCGTTTCTTAATGGTGGGGGATTGTGGGGGGCGTTTTGCTAGCAGTGGTCGAGGCATAGATACATATTTATATAGGGGAAGAGCGGGGCAAAATGGGACAGCGAGACAAAACGGGACAGTGGGGCAAAACGCAATTTTCCAATAGTTTTTGGATGATACTGAGAGGTAAAACGGGACGGATAATCCAGATGTATCGATGGGGCAAAATGGAGCGTCCAAATTTTTATTGGAAAATTGCGTTTTGCTCCACTGTCCCGTTTTGTCCCGCTGTCCCATTTTGCCCCACTGCCCCGTTTCGCCCCGCTTCCCCTACAGGTTCGAAGCTCCTTCAACTCGTAATATCTTCGTAAATATATGGGCATAGCTCGATTTTATTTATTTAATGCTTCCCTAATAATGTTGTAATATTATTTTAGAAAAAATTTACAGACTAATAAAGTAGTCTGTAAATATATATTTTTTTAAAAAGAATATTGCCGTTCAAGCGACCCCATATGTAGCGTTAACTAATTGCCACAACTTTACGCTCGTGTATCTCGGAATCCATGTGGAGAAAAAATGATTAGAAATTCTTTTTTAAAAAATCCTCATTCAATGCTTTATAAAACTTGTGATTTTCAGTTCGAAAAGTAGACAAGTCGCTGAGTGACGTATTCCCTTACCAGTGAGCAGAAATTGCAACGATGAAGGCAAAGGATTCAAAGTCATTTACATAAAGCCCTTTGGACATCGAACTAAAATATTCTGTCTAGCAACGTTGTAGACTTTAATGTATCCGAAAAATAAAAAATAAAACAATAAAAAAAAAATTTTGAATAAAAAAAATAAAGAGAAAATAAATAAAAATAAATGACGAAATATGATAAAAATTTCATATCGCGAGCCACTCGAAGGGTGATCAAGAGGCGGCGGAGAGTGGGCATGCGCGCACAGCGATTTCCGAGGCTCTCGGGTCGTCCGGTTGCGAGCGGTACGGGTAATGTAACCGCGACGTACAAGGTTAATAAGAATTCTCAGCGGGCAAGGGCAAGCTCGAGGGGTGGGCGGGGAGGGAGGACGAAGACCGGCGAAGAGTGGCGAAGTGGAGAGACGGTGGGTGCGCGCTCGCGGTCTTTGCGACCGATAGAAGCCGCGAGAGAGCACGTAGCCGCTCGGAGGAGGGTGAGAAGAGTGCTTTGCCGTAAGAGAGAAGCGAATGGAGAAGAAAAGATGAGAGGAGGCGCGAAGGTCCGGCCCGGTTAGAGGAGCAGAAGGGAACGGGAAGAACGCGCGCGGGAGGCGCAGGGCGGCCGGGGAGGAATAAGGAGGCGGAGGAGGAGAGGGCAAAGGTATCATTACTGTAATGACGGAGCGCGCCGTAGCGATGAGAGATTCCCGACTTCTTGTTCGATGCCTTTTCTCTCTTCGTCCCTCTTCCCTCTTTGCGGGCTCTTCCTCCTTGTACCTCTCGAGAAGAGAACACGACGGAAGGAGAGGCAGAGGCAGCGGCAGTCCGCGCCGGTATAGTGTGCCAGCTCGCAACCGTAGAGATCGGCGTGCGGGCATGCACAGATAGAAGAAACATCCCAACCGAGGCGAGAGGGAGTGCGGGAAGAGGCGAAAGCAACCGTCAATGCTGTCTTCGCCCCGGCCGCCGATGGATTTTGTACCGGTCGAATTTCGTACCTTGTCATTAAAGGACGCGATTTTTAGGGACCGAGAAAACTCATCGCGACGGATAATATCGATCGTTCTTTAGGAAATAATTATTTAAAGTGAAGTTGTTTTAAAAAAAAATACTAACTGTGACGGAAAATTTTTATCGATGAATAATGACAATAAAACGACGATACAGACAATTTACCATGTTACATATGTTAAATCTATAACGTATTATGGGGTTACACAAATATTTTAAATAACAATTTTGGGGCAATTTTAATTTTTTTAGTTTTTTTTTTTCATTTTTAAGAGGCAAAGCAATGCATTGTTAATGCAGCGCGCGCCGGTATAGTGTGCCAGCTCGCAACCGTAGAGATCGGCGTGCGGGCATGAACAGATAGAAGAAACATCCCAACCGAGGCGAGAGGGAGTGCGGGAAGAGGCGAAAGCAACCGTCAATGCTGTCTTCGCCCTGGCCGCCGATGGATTTTGTACCGATCGAATTTCGTACCTTGTCATTAAAGGACGCGATTTTTAGGGACCGAGAAAACTCATCGCGACGGATAATATCGATCGTTCTTTATGAAATAATTATTTAAAGTGAAGTTGTTTTTTAAAAAATATTAACTGTGACGGAAAATTGTTATCGATGGATAATGACAATAAAACGATGATACAGACAATTTACCATGCTACATATGTTAAATCTACAACATATTATGGGTTACACAAATATTTTGAATAATAATTTTGGGACAATTTTAATTTTTTAGTTTTTTCATTTTGTGCCTGCTCGCAACCGTAGAGATCGGCGTGCGGGCATGAACAGATAGAAGAAACATCCCAACCGAGGCGAGAGGGAGTGCGGGAAGAGGCGAAAGCAACCGTCAATGCTGTCTTCGCCCTGGCCGCCGATGGATTTTGTACCGATCGAATTTCGTACCTTGTCATTAAAGGACGCGATTTTTAGGGACCGAGAAAACTCATCGCGACGGATAATATCGATCGTTCTTTATGAAATAATTATTTAAAGTGAAGTTGTTTTTTAAAAAATATTAACTGTGACGGAAAATTGTTATCGATGGATAATGACAATAAAACGATGATACAGACAATTTACCATGCTACATATGTTAAATCTACAACATATTATGGGTTACACAAATATTTTGAATAATAATTTTGGGACAATTTTAATTTTTTAGTTTTTTCATTTTGTGCCTGCTCGCAACCGTAGAGATCGGCGTGCCGACATGAACAGATAGAAGAAACATCCCAACCGAGGCGAGAGGGAGTGCGGGAAGAGGCGAAAGCAACCGTCAATGCTGTCTTCGCCCCGGCCGCCGATGGATTTTGTACCGGTCGAATTTCGTACCTTGTCATTAAAGGACGCGATTTTTAGGGACCGAGAAAACTCATCGCGACGGATAATATCGATCGTTCTTTACGAAATAATTATTTAAAGTGAAGTTGTTTTTAAAAAAAATACTAACTGTGACGGAAAATTTTTATCGATGAATAATGACAATAAAACGACGATACAGACAATTTACCATGTTACATATGTTAAATCTATAACGTATTATGGGGTTACACAAATATTTTAAATAACAATTTTGGGACAATTTTAATTTTTTTAGTTTTTTTTTCATTTTTAAGAGGCAAAGCAATGCATTGTTAATGCAGCCCGCGCCGGTATAGTGTGCCAGCTCGCAACCGTAGAGATCGGCGTGCGGGCATGCACAGATAGAAGAAACATCCCAACCGAGGCGAGAGGGAGTGCGGGAAGAGGCGAAAGCAACCGTCAATGCTGTCTTCGCCCTGGCCGCCGATGGATTTTGTACCGATCGAATTTCGTACCTTGTCATTAAAGGACGCGATTTTTAGGGACCGAGAAAACTCATCGCGACGGATAATATCGATCGTTCTTTACGAAATGATTATTTAAAGTGAAGTTGTTTTTAAAAAAAATATTAACTGTGACGGAAAATTGTTATCGATGGATTATGACAATAAAACGACGATACAGAAAATTTACCATGCTACATATGTTAAATCTACAACATATTATGGATTACACAAATATTTTAAATAACATTTTGGGACAATTTTAATTTTTTAGTTTTTTCACTTTGTGCCTGCTCGCAACCGTAGAGATCGGCGTGCCGACATGAACAGATAGAAGAAACATCCCGACCGACGCGAGAGGGAGTGCGGGAAGAGGCGAAAGCAACCGTCAATGCTGTCTTCGCCCCGGCCGCCGATGGATTTCGTACTGAACGAATTTCGTACCTTGTCATTAAAGGTCGCGCTTTGGAGGGACCGAAAAACTCGTCGCCAAGGATAATATCGATCGTTCTTTATGGAATAATTATTTAATTGATTAAATTTAAGTACAAATAATTAATTGTTTAATTTATAAAATTGTCATCGATGATTGGGCAAAAAAATTGATAAATTTAACTATCCGTGATGTAACGAATTTCCGGTAAAATTTATCGATCCGCATACAGAGCGATGGTACATGTGATCTGTACGGTGTGCGGTCAACGTTTTCGACTATTCGCTTTATTTGGCCGGCGGCTAATTAACCGGGACTTGTTGATTCGTGCTCCGACAGATGCGATCAATCGATTCAGTTTGCACCGTAATATCGTTAATCGCCGAGTCAACAAACACTTGACTTGTCTATTCGGAACCTCCCAACAAGCCATGCGCCAGTTGCCAATCGCGTTTGCGTCATTGTTCCCACGAGATATTGCATTATTCTCGCGTCACGTCTCCGACCTGGCGAGAACGTGCATCTAACAGAACTTTAACAGTACATAACTCATCAAAGTTTCCGGGACAAAGTTTGCGTCGAGGGTCTCGACTGAGGGAGCCCCGAAGCGTCGAGAAATACTTCGGATTTACTCGCCCGCGCTGGGAGTTCACGAATCAACTTCGAGGAGCAAGAGGGAACGTAGACTAGATGTACTTGTTAGGGCGATGTAATCAAATTCGTTGGAGAGTTTACCCTTCCAATTTAATTTTATTTATATAAAAAAATCAGTAAAAGTTGGAGTGTTCTTTTTCGCTTTGAATACAAACCTGACAGCAAAGGATTTAAAAGCCAATCCTATAACATGATCAAGCGCCGGTAATTCCCAAAACGATTTCTTGGGTGTACTTGTTAGGGCGATGTAACCGAATTCGTTGGAGAGTTTACCCTTGAAATTTAATTTTATTTATATAAAAAATATAAAAAAAGGTTGGCGTCTTCTTGTTTGCTTCAAATACAAATCTGATAGCAAAGAATTTAAAAGCCAATCCTATGGCACGGTTAAGCGCTGGTAATTCCCAACCCGATTTCTTAGGCTTACTTGTTAGGAAGATGTAATCAAAACCGTTGCAGAGTTTACCCTTCCAATTTAATTTTAATTGTATAAAAAAATCAATAAAAATTGGCATGTCCTTTTTCGCTTTAAATACCAGTCTGATAGCAAAGGATTTAAAATCCTATCTTACGGTACGGTCAAGCGCTGGTAATTCCTAACCCGTTTTCTTAGGTGTACTCGTTAGGGCGATGTCATCTATTTCTTTGCAGAGTTTACCCTTCCAATTTAATTTTATTTATATAAAAAAATAAATAAATGTTTTCGTGTTCTTTTTCGCTTTAAATACAAAACTGATAGCAAAGGATTTAAAAGCCAATCCTACCTCAATATCAAGCGGGACACTGGTAATTCCCAAAAACTATTTCTTATCATTTCCGACGCCATTAAAAAGCAAACTAAAAAACATGCAATTTTGGACATACGATTTAAAAAATCCAGCCAAGATATATTTAATTTTTTTTTTATTTTATTTGTAATTCCTCTCGGTACGGCTCTCGCCTTTTACCCCGCTCAACCCAACCCAGATTGCGTCCGCAACCGACTTACCCCCTTACTGTGTCGCATTCGCACAAGGACACAGGGAAAGTGCGAACAACCTGGCCATAAACAGACGGCTCTTTCCCCAGAGATTAGTGTTCCTACAGGGTAATCACCAATCTCCGAGAAAATTACCTCCCGCTCCACGATTCGATACGCCAGCCAGCGCGTGGCTAGGCGGTCACCCATCCAAGTACTGACCGCGAGCGGTACTGCTTGATTTTCGGGATATATTTAATTTAATTTTCGACAAAAAGTCACAACTAAAAATATCCAACTTTGAATGAGGCTCACCTGGACACTCGATGTTGGGATATTCTGCCATGATTCGGTATGGTGAGGTTGCTGCCGACCTTGGCCCAGGTCACCGAGTTCCTGGCGTCCGGTAGATCGACGCGGCCGAGGTAGGCCTCGCAGAAGAGTCGGGCGGCAGCTCCGAGCGGTACCATTTGCGATGCTGGTTTATAGGTTGGTAATGGCTTTCCCGTGTAACCGGCTGCGTCCTCTCCTGCAGGGCATAGTGTAGAAGGCCCGAGCGCGGGCACAAAACTTTCTTCAGTAGGTTTTTTTTTTAAATTATATAATAACATAAACTCGTGTACGAAAGTTCACACGAGCAGCTTCAACTATTAATACTGGCGCGGAGAACTATGCATACGAGATTATTAGTACGTACTACCCTGGGGAGAGTTGGGAGAGCCGTCTAAGTAACGCAGGCGGCTAGTTAGCGAGTTGAATGAATGCCTACGGACCGTATTTTATGTTAGCACTACCATCCTAGCATACAAATGGGCGTGCTAAATTATTATTACTCTCGCTGTGTGCTGATGATATCTTTAATAATTTACATTTATATCTATAGGGGGGAGCGGGGTAAAATGGCACAGCGGGGCAAAACGGGATAATGATACAAATGGCAATTTTCCAATCACTTTTGGATGGTGTTGATGGTCGTCCGTGGGGCAAAACGGGGTTGATAATCCGGATGTATCGTTGGGACAAAATGGGGCATCGAAAAATTATTCGAAAATTGAGTTTTGCCCTCACTGTGCCGTTTTGCCTCACTGTCCCATTTTGCCCCGCTCTCCTCTACATAGATGAAGTGTGTTTATACATGTTATGTGTCTACTCTAGCAGCTTCAAAAACCGTAAAAATAATCGAAAAAATTACGGTAATTTCACGTCACTTTTTATACCGTTAAAATAATCGGTTCTAATACCCCGAGAGCTTAAAAATTATCGGGTATTTCCCGATTGTTTCGTTGCGTAGCAACGAGCGAGATAAGTTTTGCTTAAAAAAATCCCGAGCGCGCAGCGCGAGGGATTTTTGAGCAAAACTTATCTCGATCGATGCTACGCAGGGAAACAAGAGGGAAATACCCGATTAATTTTTAAGCTTGAGGGGTATTCGGCTGATTATTTTTTCAACCTCAATTTCGACCAATGAGATTGTGGTATTTAACATTTTCCTGACAAGGTTTTATTTCGAATTTCTAGAATATTTTTATATTTAGGGTTTCATCTGAGGTTGTTGCATCCAGCACATATTTTTTCTCTGTACAAAATCCAGTAAATTGGGCCCAAATCGACTTCTTGCTCTTCTCTGTATTAGCCGGGACATTCTGTTTGATTTTTTTAGAGATGCTCTCTAGAGATTCATCACCAAATCGCTTTCTTCGCTCACTCATGTCCATGCTCGTGAATGGCAATTTGACGTTTAATCATTCGCATAGGTTACAAGTGACAGAAAAATTAATGTTTATCGCCTAGCAACCTAGCCGGAAAATTTTCGAAAAATTATCGATATAATTTAGACCTAGTTGTACCACGTGATGTCAAATACCGCGCTCTCATTGGTCGAAATTGGGGTTGAAAAAATAATCGCAAAAATATCCAAGTTTCAACTTCGGCGCATGCGCGCGCCTCACGCTGCCTGTGCTTGCGAACGGTAATTTTTTTGGTTATTCTACGGTTATTAAAAATATAACACCGGTTAGTCAAGTTGCTAGGGTACTTAATAATAAAGTATTAGGCAACTGGACACTCATAGACACCCGCTGGGTCAGTGACAAATTTTCCGTGCTTGAGGTAAAATTCAACCATTAGAAAATTTTGCCCGTACAATGAAATAAATTTTATTTCACGAGCTAAAATTGGCATATTATAAATTTTTGCCCATATAATGAAATAATGGAAAAAAATTCAGTTCATGAGCTAAAATTCAATTAATAGAAAATTCAGCCCATAATACGGAATAAATTTTAATTCACGATCTAAAATTCGACCATTAAAAAATTTCGCGCATAAAATGGAAAAAATTCCATTTCAAGACTACCGCTACTACGTATATATCCGTGCGAAAATGAGAACCGCAACCGAGAAGAATACGGCTCTCAAAAATTTATGACGTTCGGTGCTCGTATATTCAAAAACTTACCGAGTACTTCGAGAGTTATGTCTTCCTCCAGTGAGGTTGTGTCGTTTAATGCGCGACATGAGTATCTCCCAGCGTCGGAGGATCTCACCTCTTGCGTGTAGATCGTCTGATTCGCGCTCTCCGGATGTAGTATGAAATGACTGTCGCCTCCGGGCCACGGATAGGGTCTGTTGTCCTTGTACCTGAAACAGACGATACGAAATGTGAGCTTGAATTTCAGGAAAACAGTGGCATTATTTTGATGCAGAATTATTGTAGGATTTTTTTATACACAGTAAAAAAAAAAGTTCTAACGCCGTTATAATTTTTTTACGTCGTAGACAAAAAGCATAATCCCTCTTGCGACGAAACTTTTAATAACGAAAGCAAATTGCGAGAATCAAAGTATATCGTGGTATTGCAGATACGATTATGGTTAATGAATCCGTTCGTTACATTGGAAACGAATTTCCATTTTCTTTTATTTTTATTTTTTTAATTGCATGTGCAGCAAACCGATAACTGTGAATGAACCTTTCGGCAACAATGTTTTGACCACCGCGGTCAGTGGAATATCGAAGCGTCGCCCTAAGAGCTACAGTTAGCGTTTCATCGATAAATCTGCATCGATTCGTAAATGCGCGTCCAGCGCATCTGTTCGTTAAATTAATGAGACAATATGTTTTAGTTACAATAATGGTGGAAAAAATACATTTTTTTACTGTGTGCACCGAATCTCGAATTCTGCGTAAATAAACTTTATGCGACAAAATCGCCCCGTGAATCTGCATTCGAGATATTTCGCCACTCCGCCGCGCGTTCATTAATCCTTTGAAGGACGGTGCGGAATAACATTTTTCCCCCCTCAATGGTAAAACAAATATCTATATATATCTCTTCATAGTGAAATAGTCGCTTCAGAGGTCTGAATAAACAAAAATGTAGTTGCGTGAAAAAAAAATATTTTTTTTTGTTTTTGTTTTTTTTTTTAATAAGAGAACATTTTTTTAAATTACTTTTTCGTCACCGTATTGCGGAGCGACTCTCAGACGCGGAGATTACAAACTTCGAGGGAGAAACTGACGTCGCGACGGAGAGACATTTATTAAGCAGAATTTCGCAGCACATCGCGGCAGGGTTGCGGCGCCATATCAAAACCGCATGGTACGAGGGCGAGCGGGGCAAAACGGAACCCCGGGGCGAAACGGTCTTCTTCGCTCGGGAGTTCGAATACCGCGGTCGGTAATGAAAACTGTAATGAATTATTTTCACGGATGTCGGCACGTACCACGAAATAATAATTCGTCGCATCGAAACTGGATATCGTTCCAGCATCCGATCAGATAATTTTTATTCTATTTTATTTATTTATTTATTTATTTACTTTATTTATGGGATGAACCCTTTTACAATTTAAATTTTACAGTTCAGATAATAATACAAATCTTAACTAAAATAAAGCACGTGTAAACATAATAAAATCATAATATCTGTTTATTTCTTTTTCTTTTTTCCTTTATTTCTATTTCGATTTTGTTGACTTTTTTATTGTGTTTTATTTTATTCCTATAGCCCTTTTACAGAAAATATACAGTGATAAGTGAGTGTGGTATTTTTATTTTTATTACTGTTAGTCCTCACGGCGTTATTACTTTTAACGTATCCGCCAGTGACCGTTAAAAAAGCGTTAAAAAAAAGTTGATAACAGTTTTCGTTACCGACCGAGTCCGGTTTGGTCTTCCTGTTGGTCCGAAGATCCGACACTTTCTTTCCCTCTCAAAAAAATTGCACGAGGCAGTCCGATTTGCCCATGTTCCATTTTGCCCCCGACCTGCCAAGGCGAGCAGGTGATATGTTTGATTGATAACGGGAAGCGCAGAAGCTATCCTCCGTCTGGCGCCCTTCATCTGTTTCTGGATGAGAGGTTTGCACGTTCTGAGTAAACACTCCGGGACCGAATATAAGCCTTGAGCCAGGAAGCTCCCAGCAGCTCGTATTTTCCGGCAAATTCGCGAATTTCCCGGAGAGCTTCGAATCCCATTGCTCCGGGCTCCATTCGTACCTACACGCAGTCTACTAATGCACAGAACGTACAGAAACGACACGGTTTGTATACCGAATGCAAAAGGAACGCAACCGGAAGGGTTTTGCATGAGGAGAATTTCCTCAACTCGACAGAGTTTACCGAAACGAAAAGCACTCCGTGCTGCTTTTGGTTATGTGGACGAAACTGGTACGTATCCGATGCAAACACTGGTCCGGAAAGTGCAACCTACCGGCGGACCGGTGCGGTTGGTTATCTCGCCCGAATCAGCGCATTCAGCGGAAATACCCATATATTATGATACATAGGTGTGCACGGGTACGGCGGTCTACTGTATCCGCGCGATGGCCATTGCAAAGTTGTTCGGGCCAAAATTCCGTGAAACAGTGTCCGAGAATCCCGGCGGAGTTGGCATAGGAGAATCGGATAATGGCGAATAGCGGTTAGTGCCGAAAACCCTTATTCGAAGTAATTAGCTGCACCGACAAACCGCCCGGTGGAATATGCTGCGGGTGATTTGTTCGGTCGGCTCGGAAAAAGTTCAGTTTTCCTGCCACAACCAATGTAATGGCCTCCGGCAACAATTTTAGTGGCGCAACCAATGTAATCGCCTGGAAAGGAATTTAACCAGGCAATTCGACGGCGAAACTCATCATTTTTTCTCTTTGTGTCGCCAAAAAGCGTTCTCCAACTTGTTTGCTAATATCAATGCCGAAAGAAACAAAATTGAATCCCTTAAAATAAATAAAATTGATTTTGTTTTTGTTTTCATCTTGATTCATATAAAATATAAAATCATAACATAATAATAAATATAAAACGTGAGGAATTATTGATCAACCGGGCCACCTTTTTCGGTCGACCTCTCGGACGTTTTTTCTTTTTTTTATTCGTCAGTTTTTATTACTACTTGAGAGAGGCTTCTGTGATTTTTTTTTCAGGTCTTTAAAGTACACCGATCAAAGGTGTGTTTTTAGTAGAAAAAAATTATTTTCAGTATTTTATACGAAAAATGGACTTTCCTGTATCGGGAAAATTATGACTCTAACATCATTTGAAAATTGCTGGAAAATTGAAAAGTTAATGTCCCTAAGAATTTTTTGAACGACCAATATTTTCTGAGATATACTGATTAAAAAAAAAAACGTAAATCCTGAACGGTGCACTTAAAAAATCTTAAACAATCACAGAAGCCCCTCGTCAAGTAGTACGGCAAACTGGCAAATTTAAAAAAACATCCGAGAGATCAACCGAAAAAAGTGGCCCGATTGATAAAGAATGCCTCATGCCTCACGTCAAGAATACAAGCAAATTGCAAACTTGTAACTGTGCGGAAAAAAAATGATTAAATGTACAATTACTATATAATGAATAATATAACGAAAAACGCGAAGATTAGAAATAAATACAAATTCCGATGTTCCAGGCTTCTTCATTGGGCATTGTGAACTGACAATCTCCGCAGCAGCATAAAGTATGCGGCATTATTTGCGATTTTACGTAGGAGTGGAAATCGCCAACGTTATTTTTCGATATGTCACCGTGAACTTGTAACGGGATATCTGTAATTATGGTTTATTTCTGTGAGTTCGTACTTTCGCTCACAAATGTATTGTCACAAGCATCAATCAGGCTACGAAGTTTTAGTATACCAAAATCTGTTCAGTTGTTGCCGTTCCAACGTTAACTGGCGCGTGTGGAAAATCGCCGAGGCAGTGGTTCGCAGTGAAACGCACAACGTCCGTCATTTTGCGCCAACCCAAGTAAAAACTACCAGATATGAAAATTATTATGACAATTAATTTATTGTTATTACGCATTATGTGATATTTATGAAAATACGTATTACTTACGAACATACAGTTTATCATAAAGATATAATTTTTAAAAATTAATTGCATGAAATTAGCACGATTTAAGTAATTTATCAAGGAACATTGCAGCTGTAATCTGTCTCCTGTGCGAGCTTGATTTTAATGACACACTTGGCGTAACCGAGCGTTTAAGTTGATTACAAGTTCGGAGTCGACGACTCGTTTAGAGAGGGCCGATAAATCCTGAAATTATTCAAGCACGACGATGTTTATCGACTTAGCATTAGCCCGTGATTTCTTACCGGATAATCGTGGAGAATAATTTTTGACGCTTTGCTATGGGATTATTTATCTTTAAACTATTCATCCATGGTGTTTTACTAGGTGCATTACACACGATATCCTATCGTTTAACGCCTGAATAATGATCCGTCGAGATTAGAGGCATCGCCGAAGCGCGATATGTACGAACGTTCCGAGCCGGCATTTAAGCGATCAACTCATCGGAAAGTGCGATAAGTATCTCTCCTCTCTTTCTCCTGTGAGCGGCCACGGTTGCTCGATCGCAGACCGCGCGACTGTGCCGATCCAACGATGCGGCACAGCAACAGCGGCAGCATCATCGGGAGTTTACTATCTATACGGGCCCTCCCATCGCGGCTGCAACAAGTATATATGCGCGAGAAGTACTTATCTCTATAGCTGGCCATACTCGCGTGCCGTATACACACTCGCCGGACAAACTAACGAGTGTGTAACACGTGTTTTGCAGTCATACATTTCCAGTCTTATTAGCCTGTGGCGGAACACTTTGGTTTACGCGCGCTGAATACCTGGGGGTAATGAGGGTCACCTACGCTACATTTTGCACGAGTGATGTACAAGCTTGCAATTAAATTTAAGGACTTTTTCAAGGACTTCCGAAGAGTCTTTCAAGAACGGATTTTCGAGGACGTAAAAGTTGTCGATGCTAAGACGAGGCTCAATGTCGAGTTCCGAGTTTCGAGTTTCGAGTTTCGAGTTTCGAGTTTCGAGTTTCGAGTTTCGAGTTTCGAGTTTCGAGTTTCGAGTTTCGAGTTTCGAGTTTCGAGTTTCGAGTTTCGAGTTTCGAGTTTCGAGTTTCGAGTTTCGAGTTTCAAATTTCAAATTTCAAATTTCAAATTTCAAATTTCAAATTTCAAATTTCAAATTTCAAATTTCAAATTTCAAATTTCAAATTTCAAATTTCAAATTTCAAATTTCAAATTTCAAATTTCAAATTTCAAATTTCAAATTTCAAATTTCAAATTTCAAATTTCAAATTTCAAATTTCAAATTTCAAATTTTAAATTTCTGACAAACTTAAACCAAATAACGCATATGCCAATTGGCCATCGAGCAAAGTCCTTGAGCCACTTTTAACTGTTATTTTAATTCTTATTTAAATTTTAATTACATGTTCTATAGCTTACAATGAATAATTCAGGGGTCTTCATCGCGGAGTGGACGAGAACGGTTCCGAAAGCCGCGAGTGCCGGAAGTTATATATCTCTACCGCGAAATTTCTCTCTCGTTCTCAGTTCCGTCCGCGCGCATGCGCGGGGGTGTTCGAGCGAAAGCCGTCCCGGGACACAAACAAAAGCCGAGGATAATCGGATATAGTTTCCAGGAGTCGAGAAGCCAGACTACCATAATATATAATACTCGTGAAACTAGTAAAGTACAAACTATGTGTATGCAATAGTAGTCACGCGTATCCGTATATCTATATTATACCTATATACGCGTAAGCGCCGAGCGACGTCGATGTTACGAAACGAGCAGTTTCGCGAAACTCCTAATAGTTCGTAGCTGCTGCTGCTGCTGCTGCTGCGTGGCCGAACGGCTAACGCTCCACAGCTAGGCGATTACCGATCGACCTCTTTATCGCTGCAAATAACACAGAGAGAACCACAGAGCGTAGAACTTGCTTTCCGAGAAGCGACTGTGCAATAGCGCTCGCATCGGCAGCAACAACGCGGTGCCGAGTCATAGAGAAGCTAAGCCCGACGGTTGAGTGACAAGCCCACGAATAACTTACACCGACGAAGTATACAAAATGTACAAACGTTATACAGCACTTATACCCGAGTACGAGTGCGAAAAGTAAAATACAATAAGAATTTCTTCGGAATCCGAGAGCGTTGCCGAGAAAATTATCGAGTACGTGATAATTAGTCTATATATATATTCCTATCACCGTAACTATATTATATAATAAGTGTATTAAAGCAACATTGAGAGCAGGCATGCGTGAGAGCATGCGTGTGCGTATGGGAGAAAAAAAAGAATTATAGCCTGGCTCATTCCCACTGCCTCATCCTTCTTCTCCGACCCCACCACCCTCCATCCGACTGTACTCTTGCCATTTTTTTTTTCTAAACGATTCTACGAAGAGAAAAGTGGAAGATTGCCCGTTAGCCCTCGTTCGAAATGGATCTCAGGACGAGCTCGCGAGGGCCGAGCTGAACGCGCACGTGGGGTATATATGACGGAGAAGTTTTGTATTATAGTCTCTTCGTTTGAGGCGAGAGACCAACTCTCGCGTATATATGTGTATGTGTATATATATTTATATACATATAGATATATATAGCATAACCAGACGGCGAAATATGCCCTGCACGCTGGTCATCAATTATTTTCGGCAATTCTTGGAATCGGTCTTCGGGCAGGACGGACACGAGTACGAATGGTCTCGAATCACGAGGGGGTCGTTCGAAAACTGGAAATTCGAGAGTCAAACGAGAGTGCCACCGGCATCGATGAGCTCTGTATCGGCTACCGCCGGACGGTTACTCGGGCAACAGATTGGCATCGGAATGGCAGGGGATGGTCGATGCTATCCCTAGATGCCAATCGAACTTCCACTCGTTCATCGGTGGTATTTATCGATCCGAGTACCTTGATGGATCCGTTAAATTTTGCTCCTGAGAGGAATTCGAGGAAAATTGATGACCAGACGACTGCACACTGTGGAACGAGAAATCGAACGTTCGGTTAATAACGGCGACGGCTTCAACTTCCGAACTCGAGGAACCACTGATAATTGCTTTATTGATCAATGCAGTGCGGTCAATTTGTTTTTTCTTACTTTCCCCCGCTATTCAAGCATATTTTCTATATTGGCAAAGCAGCTACTTATTTTAAATGATTGTCAGCGATTGAAATTGAAATCGAAAACATTTTGAACAAATTTGATTGATAGTAAAGCAGCCAGAAAGTTTTTATACTAGAATTCTATTCTTTTTTTTTTGTTTTATTTTAAGCTTTAATATAATTAAATTTAACTCAATTTAACGGTTAACCTTTTCATTGATACAGTAGTAAGTTTCCTGCACTGGCCAAGTATTAAAAATATATGGGGCATTCCTTACCATTAAAAATTGTTTATAATTATTTACGATAAAAAAATGAACTTATGGATCGCCACAATTAAAGCATCCGAAATTTTGTTGAAAAATCTTGTGTCATATTTAAAAAAAATACTTAAACTAGGCATAGTGGGCCGGCGTCACCTTCTATTCTTTATAATTTTTTCGAAAGGAACATCGAAAAAAACTATAAGAGAAAATCAGTTGCTTATGGGTTATCCCTTGACCATTTTCATATGCAACACTGCATTTTTGGGAATTATTTCCGATTTTTCGAAAGAGTTTTTGTAAAAAAAAAACTTACACAAAATAAAATCTCTTCGGAAAAATCTGAAAAAATTCCCAAATTCTCAAAAATAGAAGGCGATGTCGACCAGTTACTCCAGTCATATATAGTCACACCGGTGCATCCGGAACCATGTTAATGAGACGAAATTTCACAAAAAAAAAAAAAAATTTATCTGACGGTACGAATAAAAAAAAGAATTTCCCGAACGGCAATTTTTTCACGTATTTCGATGCGGACCAGTTGTGTCAAGCAATCGAGAAAAAAACGAGCATTTTAACCCTCTATTTTCTCTACCGATCAGAGAATCTCACAATTTGTCACGACCATTATCTTCAAGAAAAGTCCCGTGACTGTGAATTTTTGTTGTACCGTGAAAATGAGTCTTCAGTGGGAAAGTTTGAAGGTTGAAAACCGTCCGTCCAGTGGGTTATTTTTTTTTCTTTTCCTTCGCCGGTCTTTTATATACGTTCCGTAATCGTCGCCGAGTGATAGCAGTTGCGCGTAGTCAGCATAGCTGGACGTTGGCGAGCGGCCCGAAATGACAATCGGCCGGCTGAGCTCGCCGGCTTGCCGAGTGCAACACACACCGGGTGCTTTTTGTTCGCGGAGCGTTGCCACGGCGGGAACGTCGCCGGGGCAGTGCAGGAGGAAAAAGAGAGACCGCGGCCTTTCCACGGTGGGAGAGAAACGAGGTCGGGGCGATTCCGCGCGTCGCTTGAAAAGCGTAATTGTCTTCTGGAAAGGGATAATTGCGCTCGGACCAGAGAGCACTGCTGCGTGAGAAGAGCGAGCTTGTCCACGCTCTCCTACCGCTTCTTCCTCGTTGTCCTCATCCCCCTCCTCTTCGACGACGTTCACCTCTGCCTTTCCCTCCGACGACGGACCGAATACTCGGAAACTTCGCGGCGATATGCCCCCTTGCACTCGCAATACACCTCGACACTGTGGGCAGTCGAGGAATAAAAGCCGCAAATGAAAGGAAAGGAAAAAAAAAAGTGCCCGGGCGAAAGATCTAGAGAGGTTTTTACCTATTACAAGAGTCGACACGAAGATAAAAAGGGGACAAAAAGAAACGAAACGAAGTGAACCACAGCATAATCGTCAGCTCGTAAGGTCTAGGTGGTTTCGCCGCAACGCCGACGGAATGGAGAATGAGAGAAAAAAAAATGAGAGAAAAGAAAAAGAAAGGAGGCTGAACAAGCAGGAGGGAGTGGATGAACCAGGGGCACGTGGATCGTCGACATGGAATTGGATGTCGAAGCCATCGAGTCTAACGGGAGGGGGGGTATAAAAGCGTTCGGCGCAAAGTAGAAGCCCGGGGGCCCGGTCGTGAAATGTAATACAACGTGCTTCGGTTAGACGGATTATAAAAAAGAAAATGAGAAACGGAAGAGGGATTTTTTTATGGGAAAAAAAGAAGCGAATAAAAATGTAAATAAAAAATAATAGAGGATAGTCGGATGCGGTGTGGTTGCGGGAATGGAAGGCTGGAACGGGAGGGGAGGGGAGATGAGGAGCGCGGAGCGTGTTGGGAGTGAACCGGCTGTGACGGTAAACGCGCCGTTTTGAGAGCGCATCTATATCTATATGTCTATATAGCGGTGTATCTATATAGGTGTGACGCTCGTGCGTATACCTATATAGGTGAAAGGAGAGGGATTCGCCGGGCGAGTTTCGTGATCGTATCGCGGGCGGCTCCGCTAATTTGCGTCTGGTCCAGCGAAGAGCGAGAGTGGAGCGAGACCCGACTCCGCGCGCCCGTCGACGATAGAGGGAGGATTAAAAAAAATAAAGGGAGACGAAACCGTATGAAAATAAAAAAGCCGCGGGGATAAGGCGCTCCCACCGGGCCGGTCTTGTCGAGGGAAGAATGAAAGTCGCGTGGGAAGAGTTGAGAAAAAATATTTAAAAAAAAAGAAAAATGAGTATAAAGTTACTTGCAGACGGTATGATTAAATTACGCTATCTGAGGCACGGATTATGTTTGCATCGTGGTATCTCTTTTGTTTATCAATTTTATTTACTTTATCTGTTGGGGTTTGGGTCGAGCGAACTATGTACTGCAAACAACTTTGGAATGGGGCGAATATGGACCGATAAAAAGTTGTGCTGTATATCGCATACTTCCTGAGACTTGGCGTATTAATCATTTTTCCCCGTATATATGTGGTTATTAATTTCTTTGTGGAGGCGAGAATCGATCGAGGCCCGAGCGAGATTCACCGAAGTTCTTCGACCCCGGCGACTACAAAGGGAAAATAGTTAAAAACAAAGACGAAAAAATTTCATATTGAAAGATAAGATATTTTATAGTGAAAAGTACGGAAGAGAAGATTCTGATCTGCACGAGACTGCGTTACAGCATGAATAATAAGGATTCGCATTTGAATTCTATAAAAAAAAAGTAAAAGGTAAAATGGTAGTAAAAGGAGAAATCCGTCAAACAAATAAATAAATAAAAATATTCGATTTTTTTTTTGACTGGGAGACGTAGCTTCGTCGCTCGATCTTGCCTTGCGGTGCTCCATTCTCATAAATTTCGAATCAGTCAATCGAGGGTAATCCGAGCCACGAGTACTGCGCTCGGAGGTGCGCTCGGGTGAGCGATAGATCATTTTCTTACGGCCTTATAACGTATTAGCTCTCGACGCGTCAGGTATGTATAACAGGGACTCTTCTACCCGCTCAGTACGGTGCCCCATGGAATAAAAGTTATATTCAAAAATATTTTAGTTCATATATTTAATGTACTTTTCACGAAAATGTGATTATATATATGAAAATGTATGTATATGTATGAAAATGAATTATATATAATTCATAGCTTATGAGATAAATGTGACTGATATATTCGATTGAATATTTAAAAAAAACTCCAATATGAAAAGTATACAATTTATATATAAAATATAAGAATCTGATATTTTTTATATATTTTTAAATTTTTCGCTTATAGTATTTTTTTTCATGGTAGGTGTCGAGCAAGCGTCGCGTACTTTTCGCTGTACTTCGCGACACCTAATTATCGTCCGCGCCGGCTGCGGGATATCTTTCCTCGGAAGCCGCGAACGGTCGTGTCACGCACAGAGTTCTACGCGCGCACGTCCGTGGGTTTTCCCGTCGCGTTCTCTTTCTCTCCAGCGGTCGGCGTGCAAACCGGCGATTCCCGCGGGTTACCGTCGATACACAGAAAGAGAAAAGAACTTATTGTACAAACGTGAATATATGTCCGTACGTGTATTACGTGAGGGCAGCGAAGGAAGCGAGCAAAGAAAGGACTCGCAAAGCGCGTTGTTTGTCGGAGAGGAGCGCGCGCGCGCGCGCGCGCGACCGTCGCGCACGCACCGCGCGCAGGACGCGTACTGCGCATGACCGAAGAGGACGAGTCGAGAGCGGCTCGAGAGCCCGCGCGTACACGCGCTGTGTGTACGTAACCGCGATATACTCTTTAAGTTTCTCGGAAATGTTGAGAACGCGCGAAGGCAATGGGCAATGGCGAGACGCGGCTTTGCTGGTGCTATTTTCTTTTCTCTGCGCGCCGCGTTGCATCCACCGCCCGGTCGGGTAGGTAAAGGTTGGTAAAGGATATAAGTGCGCGGGGACGCGTCGCCCCAGCAGCACGGATATTTATCGCAACGCGGTGTAACTCGGTGCGATGCGTGTTATACACCCGTGCAATACGATAAATCCTGTTAAGGCGATATCGCAGTTAAAACTTCGCTCCCGAAGTTACGATATGAGTAACCAACTCGCCGACGAGTTTTATCGCCCAACCGTACGCTGGTGAATACGCGAAACTATGTACGGAGAAGTTTTTGGGCCATGTGGCTCAGACTCGCGTTATCTTATCTCCTACTTCGAGGAACTCCTTCAAATTAAAAATCATTGTGTTCTGCGAAATTTGATTTAATCTTTTTATAATTTATTCAATTACTATTTATTAAAATTCGATAAGATATTTATTACAATTCAATACGAAATTTAGTAAATTCAATACAAAATTTAGTAAATTCAATACAAAATTTAGTAAATTCAATACAAAATTTAGTAAATTCAATACAAAATTTAGTAAAATTCCATATAAAATTTAGTAAAGTTCAATACGGAATTTATTGACCCCTCACGTACGGGAGCTTCCCGCCGAGCATGACTCTTCACAGATTATTGTTTCGAACTTCGGTATCATCACTATTTTTTGAGATGCAGAGATTTTTCTACCAGGCAATGGAAGTAGGGGAGACCGGGGACAAAGTAACAAAAATCTTTAACATTTTTTTTACCGACAAACCCGAGAATCTAACGCTTGGACATGCAATGGCTATCATTAACCTACTCTTAGGTATTTAGTTAAAAAATGTCAAGCAGGAAATAGCACGGATTTGCGAACACCGCCCCTTTAAACGCAGACGAAATCGGGTGAGAATTTGAGTCGCGGTGGGGTCAAATGTAACGGGTAGTGGGGTCATTTGTAACGTCCCCCGGCACCCACGAATGCTTCGCCGACCGCGATTAAGAAATAGAACGCAGTGCATTAGCACAGAAAAATGAGAGTTATTTATGAACGTTTGTCAACAAAATATGTTGAGTTTACCTGTTCCATACACCGACACAGTAAGCATAGCTATAAATGTTAATCTACAATCGGTTGGTTTTAAATTACAAGAGCGTCGTTTGCTGATTGCTTAGAATGTAAGAATAAAATGTATTGATATTGGTATAGCTATTGAAAAAAAATTAATTATTACTGGTACAATTGACCCGGATCGACTGTTACAATCGACCCCACGCATGATTATTATCAACGTTATTATGGCATTTGTAAATAACAAACTGAAACGGATCGTCTCAGCGATCAAAATGTTCAGTATAAACATGCCGCTCAACTCTTTGTGTTTGTTTGCACTAATATTTCGTACTGGGTTGCCTAACTAACGCGATCCGCATAGCCGAAAAATCACTTCTGCACTCGCGAATCACATTTGTCTTCGGCGAATTGGTGTTTTTGAAAACTCAGCTATGAGGCGATTGCACGGCCATAAGTTGGCGTCGATAATGTTGCTCACTTCATATCCGCCACGTCCGATCATGTACAGCGTTGCGCGGCCGCTTGTTACAACTGACCCGTGTTACTTTTGTCCCCGGTCTCCACTACTTGCTGCGCGAGGATTCTGACCGAGTCGTTCGGAATCGAAGTCCTCTTCGATTCGAGGTGTGCTTTCTTGCAGATTATCCTTTATAACGGCAAATCTTGTTGTGACACTTATTGTTCAACAGTTGGGTCACAAGGAAAGGTTGTAGGTGACTTTCGCAAAATTGAAGGAGGATTATTGCGCGTCTATATTGCAGAATCTAGTGGACGTGGAAGCCGCTAATTTTCCACCCCCCTCGAGCGATTTCGCGATGGAACAAAGTATATCGCATATCAATTAAATAGATTACTCGTGGATCAGGGTTAAATATGATGAAAGTTTGAAAGCCTGAAGTTTTTGTTAGTCCTCTTGTGCGGCATGGAGGGCCATGTGGAGTTCACCAACGCACATTACGCGAACTTGATCGCTAGCTGGCCCAATTCGCACGGCTGATACTCCGCTCTTGGGTACGAAATTCACAACGAACTTTTAGTAAAGTTCAATTCAAAATTTATTGACTCTTCACAGATTATTTTTCCGAATTTCGACATCGCGCAGCTCAGTTCGACATTGCTCGTTCAGCGAGAATCCCGTAAGTAAAGGGTTCAAATTCAATTCAAATAAAATATTTTCGAATCCATTCAAGTTAATCACAGATTATTTTTCCGAATTTCGATATCGCGCAGCTCAGTTCGATACGCTCGTTCAGCGAGAATCCCGGAAGTGAAGGGTTCAAATTCTTCAAGTTAATCAATTCCATTCAAGTTAATTTTTTTGATTCCTTCCGGGAAACCGCGCCGGATTTAGTAATGTTATCAAAACTGTTTTACTATATTATTATTCGGCGTATATTTATTTGGAACTTGGTTCGTTCGTTTCATGAATCTTGTTTTTGTCTTTCATGCTGTCGATATTTTCCCTTCGCCGGCTCATTAACGCTGTTTGCCTTCGAAGTTTTCCCTACGCGAAACTCGATCTTCCACCGAGCTACACTGTAAAAAAAATTGTAAATTTAATGTACCGGGTCGGAAGTTTTTATGCAAAAACTGGTACATCAAATTTAATGTACAATTGTGATGGAAATTTAATCTAGTTTTTCATTGAACCTAAAATAAATAATAAAAATTTAAGTACTTTTATTTAAAAAATTAAAGTAAATTATTATCAATAAAGTATTCGCAATGTTTTTAATACACTGAACATTTCTTTTTCATCACAATTATACATGAATTTTAGTACCAGTTTTTGAATAAAGACTTCCAGTCCGGTACATTAAATTTCATACAAATTTCATTGGAAGCTCCTACATGTACCGCAGGTAGACCGATATAGATATGCACGTGCATGGAGACAGTATAGCTGTACACACCATTCACCCTTTAGCGTACATTGTACAGCGGCTTGGTAACCCGGGATTCTCGGTAAAACATCAAGGAATAAGTATAGTAGGGGGAAAAAAAGAAGCGAAAGAGCTTCAGCCATAGGCACATCACATCCGCTGTGAAACTTACACTTTTGCTACAATATCAGTTAGAGCCCTGTCCATCAATTCATCCACGTAAGGCAGTAAGTTTCACCGTACGAATAACAAAACCATTGGGGAAAAAATATATGTAAACAAAAAAAATGAAAATAAAAAATGGAAAAGCAGTGACTGAGCAGGTCGCCAGCTATAGTGTAAAATTTCGTAAAAACGTCTATACTGACTTGTCACTTATCTTATATATGGGGTATTCCATACCAAGTGGGCCACCCTAATTTTGCGTGGTGTCAAAAAATGTTCATAAATTTTTTTTAAGTTGCTCATACTGTCAAAAATGTCCACCAATTATTTTAGATTTTTGAACCTTATTGTTCACCGAAAATTTAATAGTGCTTTCGTTTTTTGTTGTACTTATAATCACTGTATCTTTAAATCATCCGATGCAGAAAAAAATGTATTGCGATGAAAATTTGGGTTTTCGCATGTACGTTATAATACCATTTTTTTATCGCCGATCCGAATAATTTTCACTATTTTTTGGGCAAAATAAAGTAATTACATTTTTTTTCGTTGAGAGGAACCATTTCGATTTTCTTCAAAATTTTCCAGAAATTCCGTTATGATGTTTACAAGTTACAAAAAAAATTGGCGTGATGGCAAATCCATATCTTTGCAAGTTTTGGTCGAAAAATGTCTAAAGTACTTCAAATAAAAACGGCTAATAATTTAATAATAAAATAAAATAATAATAATATATTTATTAATTAAATCAAAATGTAAATAGTAAAAAAAACTGTAATGCGGGCTTTAGATAATAACTATTGACAGTATTAACCCTGTAAAATGCAGAGAACTGTTTTTATTTGAAGTACTTTTGACCTTTTTCATTAAAACTTGTGAAGATATGGATTTATCACTGCGCCAATTTTTTTGTAACTTGTAAACACAATAACAAAATTTAGGTGAAATTTTGAAAAAAAATCTAAATGGTCCCTCTCAACGAAAAAAAATATTACTACTTTATTTTACCCAAAAAAGACTGAAAATTATTCGGAGTGTCTATGAAAAAATTTTCTCATAAAGTACATTCAAATACCTAAACTTTCATTGATACACATTTTTTTGTGCAATCGATAGTTTTAAAGATAGAGCAAATCGAGGTAAAACTAAAAAAAAGAAAGCACTATGAAATTTTCAGTGAACAATAAGGTTCAAAATTCTAAAATAATTTGTGGACATTTTTGATAGTATGAACAACTTAAAAAAAATGTATGAACATTTTTTGAGACCACGCAAAATTAGGGTGGTCCACTTGGTATGGAATGCCCCATATACGCATCTACATACACCGTATGTTCCGTGTATATGTGAGCCGTAAACGAATGGTAACATTTTACCAGGAATTTATGAAAGGTTGCATCAAAGTCCCGGTATTGAACTACACCGGGATCGATGCGGGGCTCCCAGACGTCCGAGCGCCGAGTGAGATTGGTCAAGCGAATTTCAAACGTAAATGCTTCGTGCGACGATAGACGGATCGCATTACGGCGACCAGATAGAATGTACGACGGCGCGTAGTCAATATGTGCAGGTACACAGATTTTTTGATATTTTAATGCATGCGTGCGGTGGGCACAATTCGGTTGAACGAAGCGCATTACGTTCGGGCGCTCTCGCGACTCAATAATTTTCCAGGAATCTCCGATATCGGGAGGGTCTATAATGCCGAGTACGGCGTATACGTGTGTCGGTGTGCGATAAGCCCTCACGCCTGTGTACGAAGCGTCGGGTACCCTGATCCACCTACGCAATTCTACGGAAACCAAACTCGATGGTGTGTGCGTATATATATATATATATATATATATATATATATATGTTCCATTACCACTCGGTACATTGACTGTGTGGATTGTATGGCCCGCTGAACGCGGGAAGCTCAAGTCGGCAGCTCTGGAACCAGCGCCGGTGAGTGTGGGTGGTGACGCGTGATGAGATTTCGCGGAAATAGTTTCGCTCCGAACGATGCCACGAGTGCATTGTTACACTCGCGGGCAGAAAGAAAAACGTCGGGAGGAGTCGGATAACTATCTTCGCAGGCAACAAGATTTTTTTATACATTTTCGTACGATGAGAAATAAGGACACGAGGTATCGAAGAAATTTCTGATACTCCTTTTTTTTGTAATAAAAAAAAAAGAAAAATTGTCTCGAACACCAATTTCGAGTGTGTAATTTTTAAGCACTTTTATTAAAAAATTAATCTGAAGATGGCGAAGAATTTTTGCTCATAATTTTTTTTTTAACTTTTAAATTAATTTTGTTGACAATTTTGTTTGTTAATTTTGTTAATTTTGCAACAAAAATGTTGAGAGTACTATTTTTACTCTCAACAAAACTTTCGGTTTTGCGACGGAAATTGCACGATTTTTTTTTTTCGCGCTCGAGTAAATCGATGCACTGCGGAAGGTTCGTCGGTGTCGACACGGTGGTATTCGCAGTAAAACGAAATACCGAGGGAAACGTCGAGCCTTTGATTGGGCGAAAGGTGAAATTGCAAGTTATTGAAGAAATTTTGAATTCTCCTCTTTTTCATTTTTAGTAAATCTAGTAATAAAAAAAAAATGGTCTCAGTAAAACCAATTTCGAGCGTGTAATTTTTACGCACTATTGTAAGAAAAAAAATGATCTACAGGTAGCGAAGAATTTTTTGTTCATAATTCTTTTCTCTTACTTTTTTGTATATTTTTTAGTACACAACAAAAGTCTTGAGGGTGCAATTTTTACGTTAGATTTCGCGGAGGAAAATCGCACAAGTTTTATTTTTTATTTGCACTCAAGAAAATCTACGCGCGGCGGAAAGTCCGGCCGTGTCGGTGAGGAGGTATTCGCAATAGAACGAAATACCGAGGGAACCGTTGAGCCTTCGATCGTGCGAAAGTGTCGGATGTGAGTTTTTTATCGACAGCGTACAACGATAGTCTATTGCTGTCCGGGGAAAACCTTGCGACTCGCGAATTTGCATTTACACGAGCTGCGCTACAGTAAGTGTAAGTGCGAGTGTCGGAGGAGAACGCAGAATAAAGGCGATAGAAAGCGAGGGAGATACAACCGCGGGCGAGAGTAGAATATCCGGATCGATAGACAAAGTCACGCAGGCTCTCGCGAGACCCGCGTAGGCGTGACCTACGCTTGATTATTTCACTCGAACCTCTTAGTTGAGATACCTCATGAATTATGCATTTAATCATTATCACCTTCCGAACCAGAAAAAAAAAATATTAAAAAGTTACAAACTTACTTAATAATGAAAGAAACTTTGTAATCTTTCGGAAGTGTGAAACTTTTGCTGAGATAAAATTCTACTATTTTTTTTTTTCAGCTCCAATATTTCCATCGGGATTTTACTGATTTGACTGCTTTTATAATTGCCAATTTTATTCTTACTAAATCCTGTCTAACCAATGAAAATTCATTCGCGATAGCAACTAGGCCAGCCTCGACGGACTGATTAATTAACTCACCGATTAATCTTTTATTCTCGTGAAATCCCAACGATATTCTAAAACAAGAAAATCTGAATCGCCTTGGACGGGAAATTCATTATTAGCAACGAAAAGAAAAAATCTCTCTTGCGCTTTGTCTCGCAGGCGTCACGGTTATTGGAATTCTTCGCGAAGCATGATATTATATACCTGATAAATTTTCCTCGAGAACTCGCGAGAAAAGCCGCAAGGAAATTTCTCAAAGGTTACGAAGGGGACTTTCAATATGATCTTTAATAATGGAGCTTCTTCAGCGCGAACGTTCTGTGCGCATTCGGTGAGATCGAAGAGAAACAATTATTTTTCTTCATATAAAAATCTCATCGTTGCGACACGTCATTATTTTTTCTAATTTTTATGTGCAGGTATATTTAACGATCTAAAGTCTAATCTATAGTAAAAAAAGAAATATACGATCTACGGCTGAGTTTTGCAAAGGATTTTCTATGGTAAAAATTTATAGTTGAAGATAGATTTTATTACATTTTTGTCTGTGCTATTTAACAGTGAGATCAATACTTCTTCTTCCGATTCCGCGTAAATTTCGTAATGCCTGCGCAACCAAGTATGCCTGATTTACTCGAATGTCGGGCATCTTAACATGAAATGTGTTGCGCAATCTTCCTCTTTCGAATTAGATACTGCAGATATTATTTGACTCCATTTCGTAGAATTGAGCACTTGTAATTGCTCGCAAGTCTAAGCTAAGCCTAGTGATAGCTAACGGGTTACATATTTTCTGTGTACCGACGGTACACAGAAAAAAAAAATTCGTAAAATCGGAATACGAAGTTTTGTAAAAATAATTTTGTCAAATAAGTGACAAACTCGTTTGTTCAGGGTTGAATATACAATACTTGTCCTTACATTTCCCCTGTTATTAACAATTTTAGTTTGTACTTTTGTCTGTAAAACTAGAAGCCGGGTGGTGCGTTCCGAAAATTAACACATAAAAAATTGTGGATGTTAGTGGACAATAAGTTGATGTAACAAGTACGAACTTCTTTTTACTGTGTACATGGCCATTTCGTCTTCAAGTAGTCTCGAAATGCTTGCGTGGCCTAACTTTGAATTCAGGCAGTGTGCGAAATACACTGCCTTTAAATATCGCATGTCCCTTTCTAAAAAGGTTTCTTGTTTGCTGGACCAGGATTCTTCACTCAAGTTCTCCCATCGAGTGACCTCCCATTGAGTCACTGAGTGACCTCCCATTGAGTCACTGGGTGACCTCCCATTGAGTCACTGGGTGACCTCCCATTGAGTCACTGAGTGACCTCAGGCCAACTTTTACTAGGACTTCGTTGAATTGTGCGACCAAATTATATTTACAAGACTTGTGCTTGCAGTCGTATTTTTTGAAAAGCTATAAATGACGGTCAAAACAGATCCTAGGCAGTCGACTATTGTCCATCTTCAGGAGTTTAATTACACATCCCCTATCTTCACCACTCTATACGCGACCTCGACTAAACCCAGTTCCAGTCGCAGCCGAAAGTTTATCCCATTTCTCGCTACCCTTAGTACGTTCTTCAAAAAGTCCATTTGAACTCTTTCTATCAAATCGAGGTCCAGTACAGATAAATTCATATCGAAGCAGCGTAACCTCCAGACTGGAACTGCGTATCTTCAACTAGCCGGCGAGTAGCCTACAACTTAGAGCGTTCATACTTGGCGAACAAGTTAGGAAATTACATATATATTTTTGTCTTTTTTTGTAAGAGGACTCCTATTGTAAAAACCTCCTCTCCCCCTCCCCTTCAGTCGCATTTCCATGAGAGATGTATTTGTGTGAAAACAATAGTATATTATCCCACAAGGGAGGAAACTGCGTCTTTTCACAGAGTGTGAAGTTTGATGCCCGAACGAAGCAAGGGCAGAAATTCACACGAGGTGAAGAGGCACTTCTGCCCGAGTGGCATACGCTATTTTTTGCCCGACTATGCTAAAAAATGGCCACATTTCTATGCCTGCAATGCGAATGGAAAGTGACCGATTGTAATAGGGTTTTTAGGACTGTGCTAAAAAGTGGCCATATTTCTATGCCTGGAACTGAGATGGAAATTGGCCGAGTCTTGATGAGTGGAAGGAAAAGTGATTTAGCGGGAGGAAAAGTTCACTTTTTCCTGTCGCTGATCAAAAATCGACCATTTTCCACCCCCGTCGCAGGAATGAAATAGGGCCTTTTTAACGTAGACGGGAAAAAATAAATATTCTATTCCATTATAAATACATATTTATTATCAAAATTACGTTTTTTTTATTTTTATAGAAATACCCGTTCGATTACGTGATTATTTTTTTGTTTCAATGTACACTGCTGTTCATGAATGCCTGGTTTTTCTGATTTTTTATCTTCCTGAATATCTTGCTCTATGTATTCACGGGGTCGAAGATACCAAGAAAGACATATACAGCTATAGCCAATATAAAGTTTAATCAAAAGTAAAAAAGGGGTATCCGATCTACGGTTGTGTGTGTGTTTGCGAAGGGTTTTCGATGGTAGCCGATAAGCGTAGGCAATTTAAACTAGGCCAGCGGTGCCAGGGCTTTGACGAGAGAGCACCCGGCGTAGTCAGGGTACAAGCGGTTAACGGCAACGCGAGAAGCGAGAGCGCCAGCATCCGGTAACACCTGGAGTGGTAGGTAAAGCGAGAGCAGCGGCAACGGCAGCAGCTTGCGCGGATATTACGAGTGTTACGACGAGACGTGCGGCTCGCGGGGCGAGTTTATATGCTGTCGTGGATACCAGACGTTACCAGCAGCAGCAGCAACCGAGGATCAACCGTACGATATACGGGCTACGTGAAAGTCTAATCTACACGTGTGCACTCGAGTTTTATTATATTCACGCGCATGTATTAATGTAGATAGAGTTATAGTTATGCGTTTGCGAAAGTTATAGTCTTGGAGTTATGAATCAGCAGAGATCACGAGTGAGCGCATTTTTCTTAGTCTCAAAAAATAATACCGGAAATACGTCACTTCCGATCGGAAAATGAGATTTTTGAACCGGAAGTGAAGTATTTCTAGTACATCGCCGGAAATCGAAATTCTCGGTTTCTAAATTTTATTTTTGGGGGAAATTTCATTCGAGGTTTATTTAATAGTTGTAATTTATTTAACTTATTTTATTTTTATTTTTTTAATTACTTGACCGAGAAATGTTGACGTAAACTCCATTTTTCGAGGTGTCATATTCACGCGTGTTCGTTAATATAGATACAACTATAGTTATTCGCTGGTGGAAGTTTCAGTTAGAAAGATACGAATAATCTGCTTTTTTTTCTACTCCAAAATACAATTAATTCGTTAAATTGTCTTTACAAATATAGCGTCTTTACACATTCGATGGAACCAAGAAAAAAAACAACTATCTGATAATTAACAATTGGCACTCGTAATTTTGTATCGATTATTTTTTCAGGTAAAACCTACTTTTGGAATAAAATGATTAAGGCTAATATTTAAAGGTGATAATCGATCGATCGGAATCGTTATTTTTGTAGGTGTTATTGGAAATTTCGATTCAGCTCCTCGCGATACTATGAATAAAACGAACAAAATTTTCCGCGGATTTATCTCGGATACTCAATATTCAGAATCGAATAATACGCCGATCGGTATTCATAGGAAGCCCCCCCGAGTATGTTGAGAGAACAAAGGAGAAGAAAATCGTACCCGCGAGAACAATGATTCTCGTCGTGCGTGCGGCGATTGTTCGACGCTGCTGCACGACGACGATGATGAAGATATAATGATGAATCGCGCCTGTCGTCGGGAGATGTCTTTTGTTTCTAGACTGAAAAAAACATGTACGCCAAAGGAAAAGAAAAAAATACGGTAAAAATATTACCGAGGGTGTTTTTCGACGAGAACGAAAAGGTAGAGATTGGAAGAAAAACATTCTGCGAAAGGTGAATCCGATAAGCTTCAACTTCTACTTTTTACGTTTTAATATAGACATTTAAAAATAAGCTGCGTGAACTAACAGCTCCAGTTTTTTCCATGGAAAAGCAGCTTTGCTTTTCAATGTATTGTATCACCGAGAAAATCCCCTTGAGAATAACAAAGCGCCAGTTGAAATAAATTCCCAGTGTTATGAAATGGCCAACGATACGTTCCGGCAGATTAAAATCGCACGGTCGAGCGAGATTGGTACAAAAATAAAAATTTCGTCGTTCAATCCTTTCGAAGAAAAATTTTTAAGCTATGAAATTTCACTGATTATCGTGAGTCTTTTGGAATAATTCTTCTGCAGCAGTGAACTCATGGTCCGATCCAGGTAATTCAATAAACTTGACAATGCAATGCGATAATCCAAGCTTGTTAATTCCGTTAAGCTTGTTAGTTGTTTCGAGCGCGCATACGCGATCCTGAATTCGAAGCTCGTATTTCACAATATTATCAACGCATGAATAATATGTTGTGTACGCTTCTGTAATGTAATTTTAAAAACCCACCTTTCTTCCTTTACCCCTTACCAAGAAAAGTGGAACGCTGCTTGTATTCATTACAATAACAAATTCTTTTGACATTACCAACGAGCTTGCAAGTTTAAATCCGACTAATTATTTTCACTTTTCCTACACGTTACCAACAACATCAAAGCTCCCGTCTGTGACCTTTTAACCTCTCGGAGACAAAAGACTTTTACCCGCGCACCTCTATCAGCCCTTACAGAAAAAGGGCTTTTCATATCCCACTATCGATGCCTTCACCTTGCAATAATAATGATTCGTTACTTTTTTTTATTTATGAACTATATAATAACTACAGATTAGAAAGAAAAAAAACCATCTTGAAAATTTTTATTTTTTTAATCTTATTTATTTGTAAGTTTTTTTTTACCTAAAACAAATAAATAAATTTGAAAATGGCTTCCTCATTTATTACAACAACTTTGAACATAAAACAAAACGCGCAAAATTGTAAGAAATGACGAAGCGATTTGCACATTTCTACATTTCATCAAATTGGGACCAATGAAAATTACCGCAAGACTTATTGCAGGAAATCGCTAACTATAATTTTTATAATTCGTCGTTTTGCGGCCATTTTAAACTGTTTTTCACTTCTAATTACAAATCTGTAAGTGATTTTACTCTATCATGTTGTTTGATTCAAAACCTTGTGTTAGGCGTAAAAAAAAAAAATTCGAGAAATTTAAAAATCTTGTCAAATTTAAACTGGTTAAATACATTTTCGCCAAAGTCAAATATTGTACAGTGTTAGTCCATTCCCATGACAAATTTCAGCTCGATACCTTCATGTTTACTCGAAATCCCGTAGTAGTAGACCTTTTTAGCAATTTATATTTAAAAAATAAAAATTCCATAAAATCTAAAAATTTGGATAGATTTAAGCCAAATTCAATGCCAAAGGGCTTTGATCATGGAATATTTGTATGCAGTTAGGAAGATAACTAAAAATGTACGCAAGTTAGCGCTACCACGAATGTTTTTCAAAAATTTCAAATCACGTAAAATATTGACCCGAGCCTCCATCTTCATGAAAATTGCACCGAGGGAAGAGACGTGATCACTCTCCTGGTGTACCAAATTTCAACTCGTCATATCAAAACATTGGAAACTATAGCCCTTTAAGCGATGCGAGTCTGTCACATGTACAAATACCCACATACACGCATACACACACATACATTCGAACGCCTGCTAAAAATCGCATTTCTCGACGTTTTGAACTATTTAATGAACTCTGACATTAGAATTTCGAGTCTTTTTTTTACGAAAACATAACTTCCTCTCTGACGAAGCTATAATAAAAAATAAAAAAATGTATACAAATTTATAATAAAAACACAACTTCCTCTATGAGAAAGCAAGAAATAAATAAATATTTATGATATAATATAAAATATAAATAACTATTTTATTGTATCCTACTAGTTGCCTTTTAATTGATTACCCGAGAAACCCGTCGAATCGTTAAATTCCCATAGTCGAGGAGATTCTCAGCGCGAGCACGTTAGTTTCACTCTGGAAGTCTCGCAGTGTGTGTACACCCATAAGACGCGCAAAGTTACAAGCACGTCGAGATAGGGAGGGAGGAGCAGAGTGGCTCGTGGTTAATGGCTTCTCCGAGTAAGCTCGCAGGCTCGGAAGTTAGCTCCTGCAAATTTGAGACTGCGATGGAGTAGTCGGCAAGTTAAGGGAGAGCACGAGCCGTTAAGGGGGTTCGGTCCCTACGCGGACCGTAACCAGTCTGGTATCCCTTAACGCACTCGGTTCTCTATTACACACCGCACTTTAAATACTGCGGTGCATCATGCTGCAGTGCGCAGGCGCAGACGTGCTAAATAGCCAATGGTAAACAGATATTTACCTAGTTAACGCGTCCACGCGCGAAGGAACGTATAAACCTAATGGGTTTTACGACTTCGCGTTTTACTCTTCTTGCTCGCTTCCTAAGTACCGCTCGTTGCTCTTCGCGAGCGAAGAGATTATGCACCGCAACGCCCGAGACTGATATACGGAGCGATGCACCACTGTACGAGGTAACAGGCTATTTTACGCGATATGTGTGAGCAAGGGATCTGCTTTGCCTTCCCCGGTAAGCTACGAACCAACACGGCCAGTGCGTGCACCTGCGCTTCACGCGACTCTCCTACAAACCATGTCAGTTTACACAGTTGGACTGTTCGTGGGGTTATATCTGTATATATACATATACATATAGATGAATTTATTACTGGCGTGCGTGATGAAATTCCGGAGTGAAAGGGCTTCCGTTTCACGGGGGCACAAGTGGAACGGAACTTGACCGATGGTGTCGCGTGCGATGACCTCACGATTTTTTTCCCTCTCTCTCTCTCTCTCCCTGGGGCTATTTATTTAAGGTTGTAATTTGAGCTCCGATATTTTTACTGTTCCATCATGTACGATGTTTGGGAGGGGAGAAAGTATTTGTAATAAAACATATGTATACATATAAACTGTCCTATTATGGCCTAGATATACGTTTCAGGTAGACCGCATATAAAAGTGTTTTTATGCGATTGTCTGTCTGTCGGTCCGCCCGTCCCGTCCGGAAGCACTATAACTTTTAGGAGGGACTTCCGATCGAAGCGAAATTTATTGCGTAAGCTCTACTATAAATAATGTAGTTTTGATACTGACTTCTGAATTTACTCGTCCATACTTTCTGGTACTTTAGCCCAAATGGAAAAACAATATTAGTTTGAAAGATAATTTGAAAGATAGTTTGAGAGATAGTTTGAAAAATAGTTTGAAAATTGGTTATAAATATTGTATCGAGATTCCTATTAATTTTGTTGGTCCACGAGCACGCTCGGTGGGGAATGCGAATACCGGAAGGAACTCTCGAAGTTGCTCATCGAGACGAGTGAGAAATAAATTCATGGAAATAAATTCCTCGGAATTGGGAACGAAAATAAGACGAGGAGCATCGAGGAATAATAAAAAGACGAATGAGACGAGCTATCGGAGAGAGAATGAGTATAAAAAGTGTGATAGGAACGATGCGGGATCGGGATTGAGGTATATAACGAGAGAATGAGGGATGCGGCTCCGGGCAAAAAGGGAGCCAAACGGAGTCTAGACTACACGGTCTCACGTTCTCTTTCTGTTCCGTAGACGAAGATTCCTCGAGGTTGCGCGAGAAGAGGACTCGCTTTGGCGACCGAAACCCCACCCGCTCCATCTTTCCGGACCTCATTCCTTCGCATTCTCCTCTCATCTGGGATCTCTTCTCTCATCAAGCTATCGAAAGAGGGAAGAAAAAGAAAAGACCATCAAACGAAAGTCTAGGATCCTGAAATACCTTTCATCAAATATTTCAAACTATATATCGAGAGAATTTTAATGAAAGAAAAAAAAATGATTTCTTTTCTTCTTAGATGACGTGCTCGCTATACAGAGCAGTGGATAAATATCCATAATTGAATCTACGAGCGTACCACAAAAAAAAGTATAATAAAGATGGCAGAACACATTATTTTTTTAAAGTAGTAATGGAACCTACAGCAACACCACAACACTCGCTCGTTTCAAGTAGCTATAGAGTAGAGCCGGGCAAAATGGCACAGCGGGGCAAAACGGGACAACGAGACAAAACGCAATTTTCCAATAACTTTTGGATGCGGGCGATGGTGGTAAGTGAGGCAAAACGGGTTTGAAAATCCAGATGCACCGTTTAGAGAAAATGGGGCATCCAAAAATTATTGGAAAACTGAGTTTCGCCCTCGCTGTCCCGTTTTGCCCCGCTCTGCCATTCTGCCCCGGTCGCCCCTACCTAGACCGTCAGAAGACCTTATAGCTGCATACCTACCAGCTCCCGAAGCATTGCAAGTAACTACAGTCATCGCGCAGATAAGACTCGCAAAAAATTTCACTTGTAACATTTCTTTCAATGGAAGCACGTACAAAATTGATCCGAACCAACTATGTACCCTGTGCAACAAAATGAACACGGAACACTGCACCACTTTCTGCTAGTCTGCCCAGTATTCTTCGACGTAAGAAACCACTACATACCTGAGTAGCCTCGTCACCCGTAAAGGAGAAACCGATCTGATAGATATTTTATCCGTATACGTAATCGACAAAGTAACTCTTAAGAAAGTATTTTTTTATGTTATAAATAGTTGTATGTTAAGAGCTTTATTCAAAACGTCTAACACAAAGAAACTACTTGCAATTTTATTTGATAAGACAAAAAGAGAAAAAAATTAAAATAAACCTACTTATATGTGAACCTCCGCTCCCCCCCCCCCCCCTTGCGAATGGGGATTCGTATCCCTGGAAAGTAGCAGTAAAGCATACATACATACATACATACATACATACATACATACAAGTGAAAATGAAATATGCATTTTCTCCAACAGTCTTGTTTTTAACGCCTAAATTTGTAACGGGAATAAATAATGAATAAATAATATATAAATGATAACTAAATAATGAATAAATAATAAAATTCGATGCATGAAACTCTTTATTGACAATGAAAAATATCGAAAAATTTCAGAAAATCTATCAATCAGTCTGATTGCAGTTTTTTCAGGTAAAATGACGAGCGTTTCCTCTCGTCGAGAAGTATTTTCACGTTTTCCGTTAAAAGCGTGAATCCTCCAATTAATTTGGTCTCGAGTTTCGCGATCTTCGTTGCAAGCTCGAAATGGCTTGAACGTGAGCGGGTAGAGGGGTATAACGCTGCATATCGCGTGTTTCACGATGCGGGTGTATCCGCCATGCGTCGACTGCAGTTGCGTTATAAGCGATTCGAGGAATCGCAAACGCGAACGAGCCGCAATCGCGAAACAAAGAGGGCCGAGAGGAGAACTTTCCGCTGCAGCATTACACTCGGGTAGGTATACGGATAAATGGAAGCTCCGCTATAAGCGCGAGATATACTACACTGAGAGAAAAAAAAAATGTTTGGTTTAATCAAAAGTCGGGCTGGCGCACGTTCAAAGCTGTTGTTTGTTTGGTACAAATAAAGCATTGTTTTTGTAAACGATAATTTGCTTCGAGCGATTCAAAATTTGTCGATTCGAACAAACGCTTTTGTTGCAGCAACCAATAACACCCCTGAACTTATGTCACTGCGCCTTGTTTAATCAAACAATCTCTTTTTCCAAGTGTACACATGGAAATATAACCAGTAGATCGGTACCTGAACATACCCGTATGAAAAAAATATACACGCAAAGAAAAATAATTAACCGCACTTGCATCGCAAATTACTAAAAAAATATATTAAAAAACTCTAAAGTACTTTGCATATAGTTTTCCTATTTCTTACACTTTCTCTACGAGACAGCTATGTTAAATTTGAATGTTTTGTGCTTGCACTCTGTTTAACGAATGAGCTAGCCGTGGTTCTCGTCTTTGGAAAAGGTCAAATCTATATTGCCTCGCATCGACCGACGGTGAGATGTCATGTTGGGCGAGCGAATCATTGAACGTCCGTACGATTTTTAGTTATAGCTACAAGCGCATATGTTTGTTATGGCACGAGATAACTTTTTGTTACACACAAAAAGTTATCACCTGCCGAATGCATAAAATATATAAACTCGTTGCCGTCTAGTTAGAATAAGGTGTAGTTAACATGAAAACGTAAGGATGCAAGTCATATAAATTTGCATTAAATGTTGTGTGCAGGATTCATGTCGGTTTGAACTCCGTACATTTGAAGGCGCCTCGACGCTTTAGACTATTACAAATGGTACTCTGATATTAATATGTCGATGTTTTTTTACAAAAACAGTTTCCTCTATGAAGAAATAAAAAAGAGGGAATAAATCACGAGAAAACATATATCGTATTTTTCGTATACGCCAAAATATATATTTTTTATTATATTTTCCCTTGCATATCCGTCACAAATATCTTGAAATGTATGAATGACGTAAATACTTATTATTCGTAAAAAGTATATTGAATTTATGATAAATATATTTTCGAGTATACTCTTTATATATTCCACGGGTGTAAGGATATTGTACAGGATGAGTGACGACTTCGGTTGTCTCAATCCGCATGTCTGAGTCCAATGTATGTATCGTGCGAGCAGTTCGCGTAAAATCTACGTGCCGTGGTTTCCCTCTCGTCGCAAGGTACGAGCGATCGATCGTCGGCGACGTATCCGGTGCGGGAGACGCGTTGCACGAGCACACCAACACTCGTCCAATATCCACGGATATATCTTTCTCTATAACCCGAGGATACGACGCGGCTTTTATGCGCCTTATAGATACGAGCGGGAGTACGTGAGTTCGCACTCCTGCCTTCTCTTGTCTCGTCGAACGCTTTTCCCCGCCGTCCCTTCGAGCGAGAACTCGCGGTGTCTTTTAGGCGCTGCGTTACCACCAACGCGGGAGAAAGAACGGATGGAACAATGAGTAGCGTGAAATTGCAAAGAGAATAAGAAAATTTATTCCACCCATATATATATATATATATATATATAGTGAAACTTCTCTCGAGCGAACATCCTTCGCGCGCTCGCATTACGAGTCTCCAAAAGACTTCAGGGAATACGTCACACAGCGACGTATTACATTCTACTTTTGGAACTAAAAATCACAAGTGTTTTAAAACAATGAATACGACTTTTTTTTTAAAGAATTTCTTATCGTTTTTTCTCCACATGGATTATGAGATACATCAGCTTAAATTTGCGTCAATTAACTTTTGGCACTAAAAATCCTAAGTGCTGCAAAGCAACGAATAAGGCTTTTTTAAAAGAATCCCTAATCGTTTTTTCTCCACATGAACTCTGAGATATATCAATTTAAAGCTGCGTCAATTAGCATGAGCTGCATATGGTGATGCGTGAAAAGCACCATTCTTTTTAAAAACATATACACCCAGAAAAATTATTTATTTGACGGCCGCCGTTTATTTGGTTTAAGTAAAACATTTATTTGATTTAAATAAATATTTATTTCGTTTAAGTAACTATTTACTTAATTTAAATAAATATTTATTTAAATCAAATAAATATTTTACTTAAACCAGATAAACGGTGGCCGTCAAATAATTTTTTTTTCTGGGTGTATATTTCCAGAATACTTGATTAGATTTTTCTAAAATAATATTACATCATTATTAGAAACGCATTAAATAAATAAAATCTAGCTGCCCCATTGATTTTCGAAGATATTATACGAGTGAAGGAGCTGTACACTGAGAGAAGGATCTAGTAAAAACTACTATATCACTTGAGAGATATTACCATAGCATATAGTAGTAGAGCGTTAGGGCGACACCTATGGCAGGAAGTACCGGATTTATAAGAATTTTTCTTAGATATTATGGTAAAATTTTTTGGAAATTCTGGGACTTTCTGCTATAGGTGGCGCCCTGGCGCCGTACTACTATGTCCTATGGTAATTTTTCTTAGATGATTGGTAATTTTTACTAGATCCTTCTCTCAGTGTACCTGTATATGAATAAATGTCTAGGCCCCAACCACTGCTAGCAATATGCCCCGACCACCATTAAGAAACGGCGATCACGTGACGTATTCCCTTAAGAGCATGTGAAACACTATGGAGTGCGAGAGAGATAGCATCAACGGCGCTCAGAGCGGAGCGAGAGAGACACACTCGAAAAGGTGTTTCACATGCTCTTAAGATAATCAAAGCCCGAGCAAGACCCCGAGGGGACTTAGGATAATCAGGCCTGGGTAGAAATCCAAGGGGACTTAGAATATAAGAGGAATATAGAATAATCAGCCTCCTCCTCGATCCACCGCCCTCCCTTCTCGAACCTCGCCTCAGCCCTAAGGGGACTTAGAATATTTCGGGCTGAGGGGCCGTTCAAGGGGGAGTTAGAATGTTTCAGCCGGGATGGGGGGGGGGGGGGGGGTCACCTTCACCGAACGGGGCATGGCAGGTGGGGTTAAAAATGTTGATCGACCGAAATGTAGGACGGCCAATATTTCAAAATGTCGCCATTGGAAATATTAAAATATCTAAAAATGAGTTTTTCGAAAATTGCATTTTCGATAGATAGCTAAGTCCAATAATCGTTTCACCGAGAGATTTTTTTTCGAGCGCTTTTGTATTCGAGAATACATTTTCAGAAGTTGGAGGTCAACATTTTGAACGATCAGATTTGGGGAGGCTGAAATTTTGAAGTGTAAAACTTCGTATGTATGTAGGCTGGTTTTAATAGCCTACATACCTATTAGAAAAATGTCGAGAATATAGATTTCGAATGTTTAAAACTTAGATACGCAAAATATCGAAGAACCAAGATAGCCAGAGTCGAAATATTGAAAACGACTAGCATACGGGAATAGTCGCTGGAAAGTACATCAAAAGAGCTAAAAAGTGTGAGAGCTGAGCTTTCGTAAGTTGTCGCTATTCTGGCCATGTCTTTCTGGTCTTTCGATAGTTTGAACGGTATATTTTTTGGTCTTTCGCTGTAATGGATTCGAAATTATGAAGAGTCCTAATATTTTCAGTTTTACATTTCCAGAACTCGAACTTTTTAGTGTTCGAATTTTCATCTATTCTAAGATTCACCCCTTGCAATATCGCCGACTCATATATTTGCTCTCGATATAAGTTGATTTCTATATATTTACGTTCTCAACTTTTATTTACTATTCCAGGACTCTTAAAAGACGCCATTGTAAATTTGTACATTCGTTATTTTTCTATTTCAATAAATCGGCAGTTCTACAATTCGATCGTTCAAAATTTCGAACTAGTCTCCCTTTTTATATATTAAAGAAAGACGTTAGAAATTAATATGTGGGTGCAAAGTAAGTGCTGAGATAAGACGAGAGCCAGAGTGTGATGAAATTGGATACTGTGAAGGTACAATCATGAAACGGCAGAGGAAAAATTATGTGACCTATAATCTATAATTATAATACCTATTAATCAGTTATTTTAGAGTCGATATCCAATGTGGTCTATACCTTCTGGTACAAAACCGGTATCGTTAAAAATTAATCAAATTTTTTAGCGTTTCGACGCGCATAACCGTAAAAATTGACCGAATTCTATCCGTCTGTGAACCGTCGTTACTTACCTTAGACTTGCCAATTTCAAATAACGGATCAATCATTTATCGAAACTGCTTGTGGCGAATTGAATTTGTAATAACCCGACCGAGTCATTCGAATTCAGTCGTAAAATCATCGAATATTGAGATTAGATTATTTCGGCATCTATTGATTCCGCAAGAATTGCGAATGGCATATTTAATTTTTAATAACCCGACCGAGTCATTTGAGTTCAGTCGAAAAATCATCGAATATTAAGATTAGATTATTTCGGCATCAATCGACTATGCGCGTATGACTAAAAAAAAATGTATAAAAAGTTCTGCATCCGAACGGTGTATTTATTAATTTATTTTTTAATATATACATGGTAAAAAAATTTTGCTTGAAAATGAATAAACACTATTGGAAGGATTTTTACATGAACTATTTCTGAAATTTCAAACACATGTATGTTGCAATTATACAGTAAAATTTTTATTTTTAATTGAATTTTTTAAAAATTTCGGGCAAAAGATTTGGAATTTTTACATTTGGTATTTTCATTTTACAACAAACGTATATAAATGTTCAACTAATATAAGTAATCTAAGCAAATCTCAAGTTCCAGTACATTAAATTTACAATTTATTTTTGCAGTGTACATAACAAACTTATGATCGAAATGTGAAAACTATTTCTTACGTGAAATTAGAGAAAAAAAACGATGCTTAAAAAAACACTAAAAATGAAGGTTTTTTTGAGTGCCAAAAACGTATTTTTTCACACTTGAAAGATAGATGGAGATTCAAGATTTAAAATCTATAATTTTGGAAAACCGTGTGTTGAACTGTTGAAGAAGGAAAATAGAATCATCCGATCGTTGTATAGTCGTATAGTCGTATTCCCGTTAAATCCCTCTCGTCTCACCCGCGGCGCTACTTTTTCAACTCCGCACGATCAACCAAACCGGAGGGGGGGGGGGGCAGCGATTGCGGTAAAGCGTGAGTCCTCTTTCCTAAAGAGGAAAAACCAGCGTCGTGAGCCACGGACAAATTCTGTCTGGGGGAGATAGGAGAGATATAATGCGGGTTTCCGCACAAGCGGTATCGCGATGGTACCGAGGAAGCTTTTAGACGATATTAGCACTTCAAGAGCTTCAAACCGCTATCGCCTCGAGAGAGAAACGAAAAAGAAGCTTTGGGAAACTTTCAGCGTGAGCGGCGGACGTGACAGTGTCGGTCACGATCTGTAATTGCGAAATCACTAATCAATTCGGCTTAAAATTGTACAAAATTTGACACGTTTTATTTATATCAAAGAGCGGGAAAGATTTTCTAAAAAAAAGTGTCGCTTTCTAGACGTTGTCGACAAGACAAAATTTCGGCCCATCGGAAGCGAAAGCAGTGCATTTTTTTTCTCTTACGTAACATGCCGAACGTCATTTTTTAGCATTAAAAAAAGACAAAAAGAAAATTCGTAAATAAATAAAAAAAAGTCAATAGATGAATGAATAAACAAATAAATAAATAAAAATAAATAAACAACGAAAAAAGTGTGTTCCTCAACTCCTCAAGTATTCTAACAGGCTCGAACGTGATTCCGAACTTCCTCCTCCTTCGCTTTCTCGTCCTTTGTAAGAGGAGACCAACGTCCGCGAGCGAGACGATCCAGGATACAATCTCCTCGGAGCATGCACAGCCTCTCTCCGGCAGTTTTCTTCACAAGCGGATATATAACCAGCTGCGAGTGAAGGATAGCGTCAGAGAGGACGGACTGAGTGCGAGAGACTAGGGGGCGGTCGTCGTCTCGGAACAAAGGGAGTCATAACCGGCGCGTTTGCCTCGCGACGACCAGCGCCAACTGTAAATAAGGATCTTCTTGCCTCCTCGAACGCACTCGCTCGCTGGCTCCTTCGAAACCTCTCTTCTCCTCTCCCATGTATATGTATATGTATATGTATATGTATATGTATATGTATATGTATATGTATATGTATATGTATATGTATATGTATATGTATATGTATATGTATATGTATATGTATATGTATATGTATATGTATATGTATATGTATATGTATATGTATATGTATATGTATATGTATATGTATATGTATATGTATATGTATATGTATATGTATATGTATATGTATCACGGATCTGCGAAAGTTACTCGGACATCGGGCGAGCCAAGTTGTGAGAACGAGATAGAGTTTAAGAGAAAAGGCGACGTTCCGGAGCGTCTGCGCGACTAACTTGTTCAAACCCCGAGTGGGTGAGCAAACGGTCGGCAGGGTAACGAGGCTTCCGCGAATACGAGTTCGCATATCCTGGTGCGGGGTCGTGCGAAAGCTCCTCCCCGCCCCCCTGGACGCGCAATAGAAACAGCATCGTTTCGGCGTTACACCCCGACTGCTACGAGTACGACGACAAAAGCTGTCCGTGCATTTCCGCTTATATCGATCGATGAATTTAGCCGCTCACTGGCTCGACTCTCATCCGCCACCCGGTTCACGTGGCTCCAAAGCCGTCGCCTACATGCACATCCACCTCCACCGGCGGCCTGACACTGACGCGAGAGAGGAGTTGATTGGAACGACCTGTCAATCGGGGCATCGTTATACCTGCTATATGGCGGGATGTCCCGACCGAACTATTTGCATCGCGTCCGCCTCGTACTCGAAAATGTTCCCGGTTCGATGATTCATGGAGAGCTTTTTTTTTTTTACTTTTTTTTTCGCGTTGCTGCTATGAGAGTTGGATTTGTTGTCGCGTTATGTAAATAGTTTGGAAATTGATAAAAATTATAGGTATTTACTATTATTAGTTTCCGACTTCAAGGCGTTTGGAATAACAAAATTTATTTGATTTATTTACTCGTTATTTATTTGTATGGCGTGACGGTCCGACCGAACTATTTGCATCGCGTCCGCCTTGTACTCGAAAATGTTCCTGGCTCGATGGTTGATGGAGAGCTTTTTTTAGTTTTTTTTTCGCGTTGTTGCTATGAGAGTTGGATTTGTTGTTACGGTATTTAAACAGTTTGGAAATTGATAAAAATGATAGGTTTTTTCTATTATTAGTTCCGACGACAAGTCGTGGGTATAACAAAATGTATTTAATTTATTCATTCGTTATTTGTATTCGATAATGTTCCAAGCTCGACGATTTATGGTGAGCTGTATTTTTATGACTTTCCTTTCTCGATGCTGCTATGAGAGTTCGATTTACTGTCAAGTGATTTAGATAGTTCGGAAATTGCAGCTAAAAATTATGATCGCCAAGTATCTTTGATAAAAATTATAGTTTTTCAATATTTTTATTAGTTTCTGACAAGTCGCTAGGAATACCTTCAATTTATCTTATTTATTCGTTCGTTGAACAATGGATGAGCGATCGATATTAATATTCACTCGACGATAACGAGTTGAGTCGAACAATTTATTATAATACAATTGAATTAAATTAAAATACAATTTATTATATTTCTTGATTTTTTCTTTTCTAGGAAATGAGAAAAAAAAACTTGTTTCGATTGGTTTTTATAATTTCTATGGAGGAAAGAAAACGCTGAAGTAAAAGTGAAAACTCATTATAAACTGAGTTATGGTTTCTTCGACAAGATGAGGAAAGAATTTAAAGATTGTGAGAAACTTTGGCGTCTTGTTAAAATATAATGACCACGATGTGTAAAGTTCGCTTCTCAGACATTCTCACCGAAAAGTTAAATTGATTTAACGAAACCTCGCATTCGCAGGAAATGATGCATTTATTTTAGAATCATCACATTGGCACGTTAGTGGAAACAAAATTATTCAGATCAATTTTTTAAATCGTCTCCCAAATTGGTGAGGAAGTGCTAATCGTGAAATTATTATTCGCCCAATAATTGATAGGTTCAATTCAATGTAGCAATTCAATCCAACACTTTAACCCTGGCTATGACGAGGCTCGACTGCAAACGTCATAGAATTTTTTTAATCGGCACCTACGCACATTGCTAGCCGTAGCTAGCAATGTGCGTATAATACATTTCTTAATCTATATCGAACCTAAGATGTAGTTGCATCTTTATGCAAATGGCGCATCGAAGGCGGCGGAATGTAAAAAAAATCTTGCTACGTCCTCGCAAATAATTGCGCATTACCTCGAGAAATCAATATTACGCTTGCAAGCCATAATTTCCACACGGCGGGAAATAATCAATTGCCCGGTCTAATTGCGTAGCCAAAGTCGCTCGGGGCGATTCATTCGGTTCAGTTAATAAATTAGTTAGCCAACAAATCAGTTTGCTGGGTCAGCAGTGCTGACCCAGCAAACTGACTCAGCACATTAATTTCTTGGCTTAGCAAAGTAATTTCTTTGTTTAGCAATTTATTATTTTGGTCAGAAAATTAATTTCTTGGTTCAGCAAATTAAATTGCTGGTTCATCAAATTAATTAGACGGATCAACAAATAAATTTCTTGGTTCAGCACATTAATTTGTCGGAACAGCAAATTAGTTTGTCGGAATAGCAAATTAATCCATTTGATAAAAAAAAGTAATTTATTGGCGCAATGCAATTGATTGCCTGGAGCGTGTTCGATCGATCAGGGCACCTCATTATTTTTTCTCCGTTTATAGACTCGCAAAAATTACTCTTTTATAGCTCAAAATTTCGAAGAGCAAACAAACTAGTTCGTACATAGACAAACATATTTATATCTTTTTTTGTCTCACAAGAAATTCCTTTATAGCGATGCAAGGAAAGGAGGTACGGTAACGGCCGCGGTCTCGTGAGAAACGAATCCGTGCGAGACAAACGAGCGGCAGAACGAGCCTCGTTGAGCACATAAACACAACTCTGACCGGACGAATAGGTGCATTTATATAGGTATAGAGATACTATACGAGACTACGGTATAGCAAAACCCCGAGAAACAAGCGAGAGTACGTGCTAAAACGAAAGTACCCCGCAAACACGTACGTAATTGCGCAATTGCGCAACAATATTACACACATCTCCAGCGTTACGCAAAGTTTCACTGTATCGTTAAATACATCGTTACATTCTCTTTCTCTCTCGCAGCGCCTCCGTGAGTTAATCAATTTAACCAAGGTGCGAGGAGTACACTTTTTTTTTCTTTTTCTTCGTGTAATGCTTGCTATTAAATATTTAGGTGATAAATTACAAGATAAGACTTCGGGATAACGCAACAGACTTTACTCAGTTTCATCATACGAAATTTTTGAATTTTTAAATTTTTAAATTTTTAAATTTTTAAATTTTCAAATTTTCAAATTTTCAAATTTTCAAATTTTCAAATTTTCAAATTTTCAAATTTTCAAATTTTCAAATTTTCAAATTTTCAAATTTTCAAATTTTCAAATTTTCAAATTTTCAAATTTTCAAATTTTCAAATTTTCAAATTTTCAAATTTTCAAATTTTCAAATTTTTAAATTTTTAAATTTTTAAATTTTTAAATTTTTAAATTTCTAAATTTCTAAATTTCTAAATTTCTAAATTTCTAAATTTCTAAATTTCTAAATTTCTAAATTTCTAAATTTCTAAATTTCTAAATTTCTAAATTTCTAAATTTCTAAATTTCTAAATTTCTAAATTTCTAAATTTCTAAATTTCTAAATTTCTAAATTTCTAAATTTCTAAATTTCTAAATTTCTAAATATCTAAATTTCTAAATTTCTAAATTTCTAAATTTCTAAATTTCTAAATTTCTAAATTTCTAAATTTCTAAATTTCTAAATTTCTAAATTTCTAAATTTCTAAATTTCTAAATTTCTAAATTTCTAAATTTTTAAATTTTTAAATTTTTAAATTTTTAAATTTTTAAATTTTTAAATTTTTAAATTTTTAAATTTTTAAATTTTTAAATTTTTAAATTTTTAAATTTTTAAATTTTTAAATTTTTAAATTTTTAAATTTTTAAATTTTTAAATTTTTAAATTTTTAAATTTTTAAATTTTTAAATTTTTGAATTTTTAATTTTTTGAATTTATCTTGTTTCAGAAAAGCAACTTGCGAGAGGTAAAGAGTCTTCGCGCTTCGTTGTATACCTGCTATTACAACTGGCTGGGAGTACGGTGGCATAAAATCGGCCAACAGGAAGCGGGATTCCGGTCCGAGTTTTTGTGGGACGCGTACGTAACCCAAGCTCGCACGGTTGTCCGCGCACGCGGATGGATATGTACTTGAGTAATCGACTCACGCTCAATATACCTTCCCCGCGCCCGGGTGCACGCACATTTGTTGTAGCCGTGCAATAATTGTGTATACGATGTGGCAGTTCGTACGGGGTCGACCCATTCATCACGGCAACTTACGGGATACGATAAAACTTCGAGGGTCTGACGGGACGTCCGACGACGTCACGCGTTCGTCGCCGAACTTTTAAAAATATTTTTTGTCATCCTCCGACGAAGCTGGTCTGTGGTCGAGTTAGAGTTACTTCAATAATTAGAGCAATTAACCTTTTATTTCTGCGATTTTTTTACTTAATGATTTATTATTTATAAGTTTTTAATACAATTATTATAACGAAATTATTATTTAATTTTATTATTATAATAAAATTATTGATTTTAACATCTAACTCCCGACTGCCCTCCGGGAAAAACGGGAGTTATGCGTTTCACTGCGATGACCCACTTTGGTCAATGTTTGTCGAAACGAAAAAATTGATATTGATTCTTTGTATAATGATCAATGTTTGTGACCAAAAAAATGTAAGCTAAGGTGTAAACGTACGTAAATAAACCGTATTCCGATACAAAAAATAGTAGTCAGCGATGTCATATCGATTAGCCAATGAGAAACAAGGATCCTTTTTTTTCATTGGCTGTTGTATTTTTCTCGATGTAGGAATAAAAAATATTTATATACGTGGTGTTATCATTAATTATACGATACTTATTTCGTTCGTCACTATTATTTTTGATGTAACAAGTAGTTTTTCTATTTTTACTTAGGGCAAATAAATATAGTTTGGTGACGATGCAGGAAATATCGAGCATACTTAACTCCGGCTATAGATTTTCTCACTTGGCTGAGCAAGAAAATAATATCTCAGAAAATCAGCGTGGAATTGCTTCGCGAGCGAAAATTATCTCGGGCAACGGCGTCATTCACTTCTTGCCATCCAGTCTGTACCACGAGTTGTGTAGATACCGCGTAATTCATCTTTAATTTTACTTATGCCTCTCCTCGATTTAATTCCGTAATTTTTTTTATCCAAAATTCATTATAAAGCGTACTATTAATTACGTATTATTAATTATTACACTATCATCTTTCACGAGTCTCTCAGCCCTTCCATCGAGAAACACCCGGGGCAATTTTGTCAATCGTCCCGACGACTATGTTTTTTTTACCCAACAATTTATATAAAAAAAAATTTCATCCCAATGAAATAAACCTCGAAAGAGGGGTCTAAAAAACCGACGAGTTTTCACGATCGGAAATTCATTGCGCGAATTAAATTTATCTTGACGATCCGTCCCCCGAGGTGTATTTTTTCGAGCCAATTGAAAAGCAAAAGCAATAGAAGTCAGCGCGGTTATCGGGTCTGCGGCGTGTGTTTGTGTACGGTGTGTTCGTTGCTGGAAACCGAATGCGTGCGAGCGCGAGACAAATTAGGATTCTCGTCGGTCTGGCTGGCGACCGGGACTCGCGCAACCGTCGGGGATAACTCGATCGTTTAACACGCTCGTAAATGCACACTAGACGGTGAGCGCTTCGCGTGTTCGCCCGACTGGCTACCTGCTCTCGCTCTATCTCTGTGCAGAACTCTCTCGCCCCCCCCCCCCCCCCCCCTCGCCGGACCCATCGTGCATGCGTGCTCGTGTGTACTCGCGTGGCTCCGATGCATTCGCGGACATATATATAGGTATAGATCGCGGTAAACGGAACAACAGTACGGAGAGTCCTCGGCTATGTACACATGTCCGTCTTATGTACACAGCGCGGCTACGAGAATCCACCTGCGAGAAGCTCGGTCATCCGTAGGCACCGAACACGGCGCTCGGTACACGAGAGAGTCCCGCTGATGGAATTAACGCAGCCTCGAATCCAACGAGGATTGTTCGAGATACATCTCGCGCATACAACGCTGTGTGCACTGCGGATGTATTTGTTCGAGCGAAAGTCGATGACGTACGCACGAGTGTTATTGCCAGGCAAATAGAATGGCTCAAGGAATTTTTGCAATTGATTAGTGGTAATGGATATTAAGGTATTTCACACTTTTATGGATAATTTTTTTTTCTCCGGGCTTTTTTTTTAACGAGCTTTCGGGTACAACGGGGGGGGGGGGCAGGTTTTTTAAACGTTCGCGTACCGGGAACTTTTTGCGCGATCGCAAACTACGACGCCTTCTTTTATATAATAAATGTTCTTCTGTGTTATCCAATAAAAAAAAAGCTTTAAGGTATATCTGTGAATTTTGACAGATTTTTTTTAGCACATGCACTGGTTATTCGAATCATTCGATTGCTGCGTTTTGGCGAAGTCTACTTTTGACGAAGTCTTAGTCGAATACTTTGGGGTGAAAGAGTTTTAATGCACTGAGAAAAAAAAAAATTAGTTGAATTAACCAAAAGTCGCGGTGAGTTACGTTCAAAGCTGTTGTTCGTTTGGTACAAATAAAGCATTGTTTTGTTAACGATTATTTGCTTTAATTTATTCAAAATTTGTCGATCGAAACAAACATTTTTGTTGTACCAATCAAATAGACCTTTGAACGTATGTCATCGTGCTTTTGCTTAATCCAACCATTTCTTTTTCTCAGTGTAGTATAAATGGGGAAATATTGGATGATACATTTTGCGAGTAATTTGCGCGAATATTTTAGGCGAGTAGGAATAGGAGAGGCTGGAGCACGATGGGAGGAAGTGCACTGCGGAGGCCGGGTAAAATATTACATAGAAGTACAAATGTATTAACTACGTAGATAGAAACATTGTGGGGAAGTTTCATGAAGAAATGAAGAGCGCATCACGGTGAGGATTCGAGTTGATTCGAGTACGCAATGTCATGAATAAAATTAATATTCATACAAATTCTAAAATAAAAATATATGAAAATCATGAATAATAATAATCATCATAGTTTAAAATAAATAAAACTTTTAACAACTTCGCCAAGTTTCCGGTTTCAAAAATTATTATTAAAGGCGTAAAAAATAGAGAATTGACGATTCAAGAGCTTTCGAGTGAAACCGCAGAGACGGAGATTTAAAAATCTTACACTTTTTTGGAAAAAAGTTTTGGCATGGATGAGGATATATAGATTGTATCTATTTGATATGGACCTAAATTTAATGACGATATATTTAGGCAAATGTTTGGTGGGAGTGGAAGTAAGGGAGGGTGGGGCAAAATGGGAGGCTGTGCACTGCAGAGGCGGGGCAAAATGGGGTGGTGCAAAATTGTTTGTAAAATTCGACGGAAACACTCTGAGCGACCGGGGTAAAATGGGATAGCGCAAAAAGGTTTCAGACAAATTCATTAGAACGTCTGACGAGACTGATGCAAAATGAGTCGACGAAACTGGATGGGCGTGTTTAACAAAAAAAATTCGTTTGATGCCGCTGCGGTCACGGAACAAAATGGGACATCACAATACATAAAAGAATTTCAAATTCATTGAAACATTCGACAAAACTGGAGTAAAATTGGTAAACTGGGTACAATGCGAATAACATTTTCAACACATTAAAAAAAATCGTTTGTGAGTTAAAAACTCGAAGTGAGCGTGACAAAATGGGACACTACAGAATTTTTTTTTAAAGTTCACTAAAATATTCGACGTAACTGTCGCAAAATGTGTCGACTGGATAATGCACAAGAAAAAAAATTATAACACGTTCCCATTTTGCCCCGTTGAATACAAACAAAATATATTTGGTTTCTATTCCACGTTCCGATTTTGCCACGCGTAGCCGTTTTACACACTGCGCGCGTTATGATTACTTCGTGAAAGTGTTACGAACATAGTCCAGTCGACACATCGTACTCCTGTTTCGTCGAATGTTTTAGTGGTCTTTTCTTAAAAGTGTTTTGTGTTGTCCCATTTTGACTCGCTCAATTCGAGATTTTGACTCGCAAACGATTTTTTTTAAGTGTTGAAAAAATAATTCGCATTGTGTCCAGCTTACCCATTTTAACCCAATTTCGAAATTTTATAAAACGTCAACGCGATCCAAGATGCTGGAGCCGCACGCACGCACCGGTGCAAAATAAAAAGTATGATATTTAATATGCACAGATTATGCGCGGTGAAGCAGAAATAATAATTTCTTGCATCTCGCCCGAGTCAATTGCAGAAGGAATGATACGAATAATAGCGTGCGTGCGTGCGTGAGAGCCGCCCGCATGCCTGCAGGCCACCGGTCGTCTTTCCTCCTCCCCTCCCCCTCCCTCCCACCCTCCGGTCGGAAGACACGTGCAGTATCATCATCATCATCATCGTCCCCATAATCATCATCATCCTCGACGACCCTTCGCGCCGTCTTGAATTCGACTTCTTCGACTCTCAACTGCGTCTGTCTTCGTCTCTCCGTTCCTCTCTCTCTTTCTCTCTCCGTTTCTGTCTCTCTCAATCGCACCATCCGCGAGTCCTTGGACACGCAGGAACGACGACCAAGGGGTAAAAAGGTCCGAGCGAAAGAGACGAACGAGTCGACTCGACGACGAGAGAAGATGAATATGGAAGGAAAGAAACGAGGCTCTCACTGTGCGAGTCCCGACGGGTAGAAAAAGCGCAAAAACGCTTGCGAAACAACGCGGAGAGAGAGTATCCTGTATCCTACTAATGTCGGTACTTTATCGCGTGAGCCGACCGCCGATTCCGATGAAAATATCTTGCGAAGAAAAAAGAAGCGACGCAAAACAAAAAAAAAATGGAAAATGTGTATCTTCGAGTCTTCGAATTCGAGGAACTCGGATGGGAAGCTCCGAGTCCCCGGCAATCTAATTCCACGGCGGAGATTTAATAATGAGGATTATGCATGGAGCGCAGGAGCAAAGTTGATTCGCGGCTGAGGCGGTCGAGGATTGTGTCTTCTTACCTCGGAACGGGTTCGAATGGGTTAGGAGCGAACTTTATACGCCGGATGATAAGTGATCCGGTGGATCTGCAGAGATTGCAGGATCGCTGGAATCAGCTATAATGTGCAGCTGCAACGCCGCAGCGCGAGAGAACACAAGGCGGGAGGTTTACTCGTCGAGGTGCGCTCCGAGCGCAAGTGATGAATACAAAAGAAAAGAAACGACGCTCTTACTGTGCGAGTTCGGAATGAGTAGCAACAAAAAAAGTATTAAAAAAATATAAAAAATGTAAGCATTAAAAGTATGTCGTATTGGACTCCATAATACTCAAATTATACTCCTCTGATCTATCGCTGAAGAGTATTAATTATGAATCTGATATACGGTGTAATATACGAATATCAAGTATGAAGCTAGGATACTCAAGAATATTCGAGTATCAAGTATGAAGTTAGGATACTCAAGAATATTCAAGTATTAGATATGAAGCTAATATACCCAAGAATATTCGGGTATTAAGTATAAAGCTAGGATACTCAAAAATATTCGAGTATTTAGGTATAAGGCTAGCATAAAAATAGAGATTCGAGCTTCATACCCGAACGTTAATCCGTATATAAGCTTCATATTTGATAGTCGTATATTACAGCGTATATCAGATTCATACTTAATACTCTTCAGCAATAGATTAGCGGAGTATAATTTGAGTATTATGGAGTCCAATACGACATACTTTTAATACTTCCATTTTTAATATTTTTTTAATACTTTTTTGTGCGGGTAGAGAAAGCGCAGTAAAAACTTACGGTACTAGTGCGATAAAACTTTTTCTGACTAGTGTGAATTTGCATTGCGAGTCGAAGGCGAGTGTTGCAATCACCCGAGTTCAGAAAAAGTTTTTCGCGCGAGACTCGTGCCAAATTTTACTTCACAAGGTGTGAAAATGGGGCACGCTTCGCGTGCGTAAAACTGTAATCTTCACAACGAGTGAAGTAAAAAAGTTTGCTAAACAACACGGAGAAAAGTGTATCCTGCATCCTACCAATTTCGGGTCTTTATCGCGTGAGCCGACTGCCGATTCCGATGAAAACATCTTGTGCGGGAAAAAAGGAGAGAAGAAAAAATATTATAGAAAATATTTATCTAATTCCACGACGGAACTTCATAATGCGGATTATGTAAGGAGAGCTGGAGCAAAGTCGACTCGAATCTAAGGTTTTCGAGAATTGTCCCGCTCTTCGGGAGGTTTCTCGTTTCGCAACAGGACGTACTAGACTGCGAATGGACGTACTAGGAGCGAACTTTGCATGGCAGGGTGAGAAGAGATCTGGTGGATCTGCACAGATGTCAGAGTCTGCAAAGATGCCAGGATCTGCAAACAATCCAGGATCTGCAAAGACTACAGGATCTGCAAACATTCCAGGATCTGCAAAGACTCTAGGATCTGCAAATATTTCAGGATCTGCAAAAATTCCAAGGTCTGCAAAAATTCCATGATCTACAAAAATTCCACGATCTACAAAAATTCCACGATCTGCAAAAATGCCAGGATCTGCAAAAATTCCACGATTTGCAAAAATGCCAGCATCTGCAAAAATTCCGGGATCTGCAAAAATTCCACGATTTACAAAAATTCCACGATCTGCAAAAAATGCCAGGATCTGCAAAAATTCCAGGATCTGCAAAAATTCCAGGATCTGCAAAAAATGCCAGGATCTGCAAAAATTCCAGGATCTGCAAAAATTCCACGATCTGCAAAGACTCCAGGATCTCCATAGATTCCAGGATATGCAAAGATTCCAGGACCTGCAAAGATGCCGGGATCTGCAAACATTCCAGGACCTGCAAAGATTCCAGGACCTGCAAAGATGCCGGGATCTGCAAACATTCCAGGATCTGCAAAAATGTCAGGATCTGCAAAAATTCCAGGATCTGCAAAGGGGTAAAAAGGCCTGAGCGAAAGAGACGACTGCCTCGACTCGGCGACAGTAGAAGATATATAAAAGGGAGGTTCTTTATCGCGTGAGCCGACCGCCAATTCCGATGAAAATATCTTGTGGGGGGTGGGATGGGGGTGGGGGAATAAGAAAAAATGAAAAAAAAATATATAGAAAATGTGTATCCTCGAGGTTTCCTTTTTCGAGGAACTCTCGGACGAGAAACCCCGTGTCCCCGACAATCTAATTCCACAGCGGAACTTAATAATAAGGATTATGTAAGGAACGCCGGAGCAAATTTGATTCGCGGCTGAGGCTGTCGAAGATTGTCTCGCACCTCGGGAGGGTTCTCGTTTCGCAACGGGACGTTCGAGGCAGCGAATGGCTTAGGAGCGAACTTTGCACGACCAGATGATAAGGGATCGGGTGGATCTGCAAAGATGGCAGGTATCGCTGGAGTCAGCCATAATCGCTGCCACGCTGCAGCACGAGAGAACACAAGACGGGAGGTTCAGTCGTCGAGGTACGGTCCCGTTCGTCATACCGGGTCGCGTTACATCACGCTACGACTCGAGCTACGAGCGCGGGCCGTGAGTCACGATGAACGACGATTGTTGACGCTCGATCGCGGCAATAATGAATTTTTTTTTCTTTTTTTTTTCTTATCTCTTTCCCACTCGCTACTGGACGTTTAACGCGCGCAACGATGACTCGTCCCGCGGTTCACTTTGTCATAGTGAAGGTAAATTACGCTCGACCGTGAGAAATTCGTCGAGGATCCCTGCTTCCTTTCGCGGAAAGTTGATATTCATTCGTAAACGCGTCGCGGGGCTTCCCGTTTATGAATTCATCGTCACAGGAGGGGACGGGGTATCAAAGTGGAGGAGCTAAAATTAATTTAAACTTTGAAGCTTGGAAACAAGACGAAAGGGCACCCGCAAGACGGGAAAGAAGTTTTTGTATGACGCTGCGCAGCCTTATGGAGAATTTTTTTTTTTTATTAATTCTACACTGAGAGAAGGATCTAATAAAAACTACTATATCACTTGAGAGATATTACCATAGTATACAGTAGTAGAGCGTTAGGGCGACACCTATGGTAGGAAGTACCGGATTTATAAGAATTTTTCTGAGATATTATGGTAAAAATTCTTGGAAATTCTGAGACTTTCGGCCATAGGTGGCGCCCTGGCGCCGTACTACTATGTCCTATGGTAATTTTTCTTAGTTGATTGGTAATTTTTACTAGATCCTTCTCTCAGTGTACGTCGATAAAAAATAATTACATAACCATATATATTGAAATATTGGATAATAAATAATAATAATAATAATAATTAATTAATAAAAAATGATAACGATTTGACGGAGTTTCCGATTGCCAAATCTATTATTACAGCGTAAAAATTGAGAAAGATAGATTTAGAAAATACAACAGCCAATGAAAAAAAAGGATTCTTGTTTCTCATTGACTAATCGATATGACACCGCGAACTATTAATGTGTTTATCGAAATATGGTTTATTTGCGTGCGTTTACACCTTAGCTTACATTTTTTTGCTCACAAACATAGATCATTATACAAAGAATCAATATGTCAATTTTGGTTAAGTAATATTTTGTCGTTTCGACAAACACTGGCGCCTTCGAAAACATACCAAAGTGGGTCTTCGTAGAGAAACGCGTAACTTCCGTTTTGCCCGGAGGACAGTTTGGAGTTTATAAAAAATGCAAGCATGGAATTGCTACGCTATTCAAATGGGTGTTCCAATCTCTAAGGCACAAAATATAAACAGGTTTTTTTACGTATCGCATAAAAATTATATATAAATATATTTGTCATTAAAAAAATAGAGATGGGTGGACTTGGTGGAGAAATATAATAAAATGTCTAATACCGGCCGCACAGATGTACGTGAGTTTCAACTACGTAGAGCGGAGCATCGTGAGAAAGCCTCGTGAAGAAATGAAAACCGCATCGAGGTGAGCAGTCGAGTTGATTCGAGTACGCAATATCATGAATAAGATAAATACTTACACGAGTTCTACAATAACAAAAATAATAAGAAGATACATAAAAATAACGAATACTAAATAACAGAAATAATTAAAAGTAAATAAAACTAATAACGAATTGGTAGAGTAAAAAATGAGAAAAATAGATTAGAATTTTCAAGCTTGGAATAAAATGCTGTTCAAATGGCGGCCCAATCTCGAAGACGCAAAATAGACAGAGTAAAAAAATAATGTTGTAAAATCGAAATACGAAGATTGGTAATAAAATAAGTTCCGTAAAAATGTATGTCTCTCGGTGAGAAAACGGCGGTTTTGCGCAAATCCCATTTTCACGTCTTGTAAAATAAAATTTTGTACATTACTATTGCGAAAAACGTTTTCTGAATTTGTGCGATTGGAACACTCCCCTTCCGCTCGTGCTGCAAACTCACACCCATCAGGAAAAGTTTTTTCGCACTCGTATCAAAATTGTTAAATACGTGAAAAACTCGTTTGTTCAGGGTTGAATGTACAAACCTATCCTTTTATTTCCCGTGTCATGGACAATTTTAGTTTGTGCGTTTGCTTGAAGAACTACACCCGCATAGTGCGATAAGAAAATTAACAATTAAACAATTCTGAATGGTTGTGGACAATAAGTTGTTATAAAAAAAGCAATTTTTTTTTACTATGTATAGATGAAATAGACAGAAAAGACAAAATAAACATAAAATAAATTTAGGTAACTTTTTCATAAAAAAAGTATATATATATATGTCACAAAAAAATAAAGATTTTTAATATCATGGGTTACATAGATGTACGAGTATTCCAACTACGCAGAGAGAAGTATTGTGAGAAAGCCTTATGAAGAAATGAAAAGCGCGACGAGGTGAGGACTCGAGTTGACTCGAGTACGCGCGTGGGTCCATCAAAAGGAACGTGAGCGGAAAAGCCGAGTTGAATTTGTACGACGGGTCAGTACGTTGTATAGTAATAGTAACTTGTGTAGCGAATAGTAGTTCAGCCACGAGGGAGCAAGAATGGCAACCATTGTCCCCGGTCTCGGTCGTCCCTTCCTGGCATTATATCTTTTTATACCGGAACAAGCAGCGACTCGAGAGACGGCAAAAAGGCAGAAAAGATATATACTGCACGACGAAGCGGCGTTATAGAAATTGCTGGAAGTAGCTCTACGAAATACCCGAAGACCTTTTTCCACGTATTTTCCAGGTGTCGAAACTCGAGAGCGGGACAATAAAAGAGACGGCACGAAGATAATTCCAGCTGTCCGGGCTCGTTGTAAATACATACAAGTGGACTTAACGATGCCACGTGCTAAATAACGGAGTCTCGAGTCTCTGACCTGCACCTCGTCGCGCTCTCGGCCCGAAGAGTTTACCAGCACGGAACCAAAAAAAATGTATGCTAAAAATTATAATTAAAAGACATTATTAAATTAGCAAATTTTTACACTCGGTGTATAAGTTTTACTTTGATACGTGTGTGTGAAAAATGTATTAGATATATTGAAAATATTTAATTTTTCGCCAGATGTTTATCTGCGTTGTTTATTGCCTCTTTGAGTGTATCATTTGTATCCTGTGTTCGCTCTCAAGAGACGATGTCCTAGAGCTTTATGTTCAATAAATAATAATAATAAATTATATATAAATGACATATTAATCGTATTTGAAAAACTTGTACAGTTTGTACGTAAAACGTATTTTATATTAACCTTACAACTCATGACTGGGATCCGAACAAACCCCACGCGAACGCGAAAAAATGAGCTTCTTGCTGTTTTTTTCCGGTTTTCAGTTTTCGAATGGGTTTTTCATTACCTAAATGTAAATAAAATCAGATTTCTCGTACACCATCTCCTTATGAAAACGAAGAAAATCATGTATAAGAAATTATCAGCATAGGACTGGTTTTATGATCACGAAAAGCGTGGGGTACGTTCAGAGCCCAGTCATACGTTTGAAGGTAAAAAACAGTCATGAGTTGTAGGGTTAAGTCCCTAAAAGTCAATAATGGCACCATAAAAATGTAATTTTTGAAGAAAAATAATAATCATCCGTGCGAAAATATCTTGAAATATATTAGCTCTATACAATTTTTCGGGAAAGATATATTTTGCAAAACTGAGACGCGCGGCTCGAAACACCGTGTCCGGACCTTGCATTCAATAAATATACCGTTTACAAGATTTAATAATATGAATAGAATAATAATCTCAAATGCAAATGCTAATTACCGAATGTAAATAAACAGATATAGACCTCGTTACCGGTAGTCGAATCGATTATGCAAACAAATCGATTTGCATTATTTCCATAATATTAATTGTCCTCGATATAACTGACTCGACGAATGTTATACGATAACTCGCGATCGAGTAAATGCCTTTGTCACGCGACTGAGTTACCGCGTTCGGTTGTTCGTGTATATTTATCTCTTTCCGTTCAATGGCTTTCGTAGGTCAATAACTGAAATTGCTGATGACTAGTCGAGTGCCAGTAAATGTCTCGCCCGGCTCTGTGTCTCTCCAAAGGACAATTTTTTTAAGGGTGAGCCATGCGCATGCGCAGACGCGATAAATTTTTCGCGATACTCTCGCGCGCACGCGCATCCGACCATGCGCCGTATATGGATAAGCTGCCAAATGCAGCCGCCAGAGACAGCCAGAAAACAAGACTACTATACACAGCCACTGCAAACTGCTCGTGCCCGCGTGTCTCTCCTGGAAGTTGCCGGTGTGTGCGTCGCCGATTCACCCAGGCGTAAAAGTTGGCTGAAACTGGAAAATGACTTTCCGCGAAACGATTACCAACGAGCGACGTACAAACTTTTTTTTTTTTGCTCTCGTGTCCTATCCCTGTTGTATATTTCGGTGCACAACGAGCGATGTCGCATCAGTTAGCCTGTCCCGAAGGGGCGAAGCCTTCTGCTTACTCCATGTGCGATATTTCTTGGTTTTTTTTTCTCTTTTTTTTCGGTCTTCGCGGATCCAACACGCCAGTATCATTATCCGAATAACGAGTTGCTCGCGGAACACGTATGCAGCAACGCACGTACGAGTATTTCTGCGTACGTGCAAACTGCAACGAAATGCACGGGAAAAAAAAGAAACCTCATTGTACCGAATGCACAGCATGGATCGAGGGAATTACCGAGGGGAAAACCCCACGAGAGGAATGCGAGAAAAAAAAAGTAATAAACTTTCCGGAATTGTGATCTTGGTGAAATACTACAGGATTAATGCAACTGCGTCTATTACCGGACAGACTTTGTGTCGTATACGATACATAGTATAAAGTCGATGAAAATAAATATATAAGTAATAAATGACAATGTATAATAAATGTATAATGTAGTGCAAATGAATCAAATTAAATATGTAATTCGTTTTTCTCGATATTATTATGAAAAAAATTTCACGGGATATTTTAGTTTTTAAATTACTTAAATGCCGGATAAATTAATTAGGCAGATACTTGAGAATTGGAGCATTTTTTTGCGCACGGTTCGCGACATTTCTTTTGTCTGCTTCCTTATAGACGAAAATTCGAGTCTATGAAAAAAAAAAAATTCGAGATTCTTGTTTTTCACTCCGTAAACCAGTATCGAATTTAAAGTTCCAATCTACGGATTGTCATTGCAAAGTTACGTTCCATAAGTGTACGTACGCACTGTATATATCGCGTTCGATTTATCGCTGAATATCCTAACTCTCTCGGCGGTGACTACTGGGAGAGTAAATTCGCAACGCTCGGGCGAGCGGAAAGCGGATATTCGATTTCACCTGCGGTCATATTTCGCGGCGTTACTATTGCTTTTTTTTAACCCCTTCGGTGCATACCAACGCCCGGGGCTGCGTGGATTTTACAGCCCCGGAAACTCCTGCTGTTCCGAAGCCAATTGCAATTATCACCGACGGCAAAAAAGAACTGACAGAGATCGCAAAAATTTCGAGAAAAAAAGAAATAAAAATCTCCGCGTGAAAAATTATCTGTAGTTGACGACGAGCAGAAATACCAACAAAAAATACACCAATGGTACGAGATAGAAGAAAAATAATTTCCCGAGTGGCCCACCGGTGATTCGTGGACTGACAAACATCGCTGAACCGCGCAGTGCTCGATGCCGTCGGTTACCGCAACAGAAATACTTGCAAACTTTCCGATAAATTAATGCGCGCAGTAAACAAACTATCAACCGGTGAGGAGTGATTGATCATCGAAAAACGAGAAAATTATATGGAAAAAGTTAAGTAATATAGTAATAAGCCGTTAAGTAATATTAAAAATATGTGCTCCTGATTTTTTTCTTTTTTTTGTTTGCACTTTCGATTTATACTTACTGAAGAAATCCAAATGATACCTCTTTATCTTGCTTTTTCAACCCCATCATATCCATCGTCTTGTGTATATCGTGCTGTAGTTTACAATAGACACGTGGGTTTTTCCGCGATGCCATCGGAAAGCAAAGAAATTGCTGTTTTTTGGCATTGGCATTTTTATCATTTTGTTGCATTGCATGTTCTACAATATGTCTGTAAAAGCTGTTATGTATCGTCGATATTTATAACTAATGTCAATAAATACAAGTACCCCTACTACTAATATTTTTTAAAAATAGTAAAATTAATTAAATTAAAAAAATTGAATTACAGTAATTTACGATACTAGTGCGATCAAACTTTTTCTGACGAGTGTGACTTTGCAGCACGGGCCGAAGGCGAGTGTTGCAATCACCCGAGTTCAGACAACGTTTTTCGCACGAGTATCGAACAAAATTTTATTTCACGAGATGTGAAAATGCCATTCTCGCACCTAGTGTAATAAAAATAATAATTATATATTCCACCTTACTCATAAAAACGCACCTTCCCTTAATTACCATTCCCAAAATCTCCAAATCAATATTGTGTGAAGAACGCCAAGAATAAGACAAAAAAATCATTTCCCTCTAAAAGGTGAGGAGAATTCATTGCCGATTTGTTGTCCCAAAATATGCACGTACAAACATTCCCCGAAGCCTGTCGAGCCCGGTTAAAGTAGACGTCACGGAACCGCGATCCTTTGCACAGAAAAATGAAAGACATTTCGAAAGACAAAAAAATGATATGACAACTACAGTTAAATAATATTTTAAAAAAATAACAATTAATTGAAATTAAAAAAAAAAAACAGTTTACAAATTAAATGTATTACAGTTTACTCAGCAAAATCCACCATTCCTGAATTACCATCCCTAAAATCCCCAAAACAATATATCATCTTAAGATCGCAAAGGATACGAAAAAAAAAATCATTTCTCTCTCTAAAAAAAAAAAAAAAAAAATTGGGGGGAATCAACTGCCGATTTGTAGTCCCAAAATATGCACGTACAAACATGCCCCGAAGCCTGTCGAGTCCGGTTAAAGTAGACGTCACCGGACCGCGATCGTTTGTAAAGAAAAAAATAAACGACACGTCCGGAGCGCGGGGGGGGGGAGGGGGCAGCGGTATAGATATAGGTATAGTCAGTCAGGTAGTCGGATGGCCGCCGGAATAGATGTCGACGAGAGTGAGAGGGATAGTGGTTGTTAAAAAAAAGCGTGTCTCGACTGGTACGAAAACATCGATGGACGAGAGCGATATCCCTCGTCACGTTTCTCTACGGTTGCTTTTACAAGGGAAGCGGGAGCCACCGGAGAGCACAAGTCGAGAGCGCGGTCCGTCTTCGCTGAGCCACACGCACACGTACACTCCGTACAGTTCCCTTTCTTCATCGTCCATCCGTATGGCTGTCTATTATAGTATGCCTACCAGCTACAATAGTATGCGTGTCTGTATAGAGACGTAACAGGTGTTGGGAGGTCCTGCGGGCAAAGCCGGTGCTGCTCCCACGTTTCGGGCCGTAGAAACGAAAGGGAAACGAGAGTGCCTCGGAGACCCCCGGAGTCCTATACGAGGAGCTCCGAAGAAGCCCGGAGCAGATATAGACTGGAGTTCGTGTCACTCTCGCACTACACCGATATTTGTGACACGCGATCAACAGTCGAATCTCTGTTAACTTGTACTTCCGTACCCCATGAACCTCTGCTGAATTGTAGAACGGATTGGTGGAAACTTAAGGTGATGTGGCATAACTTTCCCTGCGTCTGTCGATTCCCTAGCGAAAGACATTTTTCTTTTTTTTCTCGGCGATCTGCGGTCTCAAAAGGACATGCAGTACAGTTTTTGTTGCCGGCGGCGGTATTTCACATCACCTTGAGGGCATGTGACACACACGTATCGATGCTCCGATGGTAACAAATCGATTTCCCTATTTTCTCCGTGATGGTTGATGCTTCGGCCAAAATCAAATTAGGTTTTTGTAGTCAATAGTTATAACTATGAAAACCTAATTTGCTTTTGCTCGTCGTATCAATCGTTTTGGAGAAAACAGGGAAGACGATTTGTTGCCGACTGAGTGTTTTACACATGCCCTTAAGGTGAAGTGAAATTCATGTGACGTTGCCAGAAGTGTGAGAGAGACAGCGCCATTGGTCTCAAGCTGGAGCGAGAGAGAGCGACAGAGAACGTGTAACACTTCACCTTAATGTGAAGTGAAACACTATCTCTCTTGCGCTCCTGGTTTCGCCACGTGACCTTCACTTCACCTTAAGAATGTTTGGGCCAAAATCTGACCGCGTTAGTCAGTGTGCGAGTGAGAAACGCAGACAAAGCAAGCGGCTGGGCACAGGTAGAGTCTTTCGTTTATTGAATTTATCTCAGAAATTCATTCCCGAAATTTAGACACAATCGGTGGTAGGTTTTTTTTTCGGATCTAATAGAAATCGGTGGAAAAATGGCTACGATCTATCATTGCCGACCTATTTTCGAAAAGTGTACACTTATGAAGCCTTGTACACGCATTATAAAAAAAAACTACATGGTCAACAATTCTGAAACAATTGCAAACGGGTCAGTGTGGCTTTGTCTGCGAAGTAAACAGTTTTATAACGATCGAACGAAAGCGCGTTTATGCCCAAACATCCTTCAGGTAAATGTTCCTACTAGTGGTCGTTTAAAAATTGTGTACGAAACAACACAAAATATTTATACATGTATGGATATCCGGTCGCTGACATCGATCCCATTGGGAAATTTAGTTCATTGGCTAACCAAAACCTTTCAAATGTGACCGATTATTTATGAAAAGGATATGAACAGAAACATGAATAACTGTCGTTGTTCCTATTAGTGGCAGCCTCGACACAGAATTGCATCCAGTAGTGGCGATCTCGATGTACGCATTCGCGGCCACCGATATCTACATAACTACGAATATTTCTGGTCACTGAAATAGATTCCATCGGGAAGAGTCATTCACCGGCTAACGAAAAATCCCTAATATGTACAATTATATATTTTTCATTACAACATATGCATGAAAAAATGAATATATATCTTTGTTCCTATCAGCCACCGAATGTATCTATTAGTAGTCACCTTCCATGCGCGGATTCAGAATTTCACCAATAAAAAAAGTAGACTGCATTTTTATTGAAATAGCAATAATTCTAGTTAAATAGTAATCCAAGTTAAGAATTTATGAGGAGCATTTATCGTATTGAAAAATGCAGCTGGAGCGTCGATAAGAATTGCTATTACCCATAATGTAATAAACCTGCCGTAATAGAAGCACTGCCATGAATAGAAGCATGTTTCTTATAACTTTTTTATTGAAGTGAGGTGGTATAAACCTCCGTCGACCTGCCCCGCGCCCAGTCGGTAATAAAAACTGTACTGAATGCCGTTTTGCGAGCGCAACCGTCGAGGAGAAAGAAAATTGTCTTTCCCTGCGTCTGCTGATTCCCCGAGGAAAGACAATTTTCTTTTTCCCCCGCGGACTGCGGTCTCAAAACGGCATGCGGTACAGTTTTTGTTACCACCGGCGGCATTTCACATCACCTTAAGCCGAGGTAAAACAGACTCAGTCGGTAACAAAAACTGTAACGAATGTCATTCGAAGATGGGAAAAAGCAAAGTATTAGCTAATGTAGAATTCAATACAACGTTCGATGATACTTTCCGGCATTGATTCGACAAATGCAACTATATCTCTTGCAGTCATAGGTCACATGGTCCATATTTCAACTCACCTTAAAGCTAACTCTACCATCGGTAACGGAACCGCGCGCGTGCGCGCCGATTACCCCTCAGATTCTCGACCGGCTTCGCGGAGAAATGTATTTAAGGCGATGTGACACCTCGTCCTCCCCGCTCGAGCGGGGCTCGGTCGGCACCAAAAACTGTAATTTTGTAACATTCTTTACGAATGTCAATAATTTCTCATTGAAAGCAAATTCTTACCCGATATCTATACTACATGGAAGAATTTGTTTTTAACCCTCCAATGTCGGTACAGGTGAAAAAATACATTACAGTTTTTATTGCCGATCGGGGTATTTTACATGGTGTTAGGAGAGATAGCTTTTGCGAGCTCGTAACTTATGAGAGGTCCGACTGTATGTATAACGCCAGCAGTGCTTTAGCCACTATGCGGCTCAAAGGCAAAGGGCACCTCCCGAAGGTGTCGGTGTGACGTCTTGTAGTTCAGTTCGGTCTCGAGAGTTTCGCCGTCTTCCCGCATTAGAGTGAGGAAATGTACGGCTGTGTATTGGAGGGCGAGGAATCCAAGTCCCATTGGCATTCGGAATTTGAATATTAAGTTTGCAGTGGCCTGGTACGAGAGGAATTCTGAACCGTAGAGAAATCATCGAGCTCCGCTGATACTAACACTACCACGGATGTCGTAGTGACGATACGTACCGGTATAAATACGAGGGGTTTCAATAATGAAGCTCGTGCCTTTCACGCACCCGAACAAAAACATTCGCGCGGCCAGCTCTTTCGTGCCTGCATGGAAACACAATAGAGCGAACGAAGCCGGGATGTTTGTGTTGTCCATTGTGTGAAATTTTATCGTGTATCGGGGCGCATAGGTGTTAGTCGAGTCGGTCGGGGAATGAAAGACCTACCCCAATCAGCGGTACCGTCGAATTACAAAACGGGCGCAAAAACATTACTCCGGTTCAGCAGATTTTATTGCCGACTAGGGGCATTGTTTTCATTTTGCTTTTATACGAATATGTACACGTTGAATGGGAGCAATTAATATCGAAGCATGACGAGATTGAATTTCGTACACCTCGGTGAAATATTGACGACTTCTGATGAACTACGCGTCCGTGGGAATTCGGCGGATGATTTCGACAATTAAACTGGCCTCGTGGCTGTTTGACTCCTGCCACGAGGGCAAAATTCATTAACGCGTTCAATTGTATTATCTCCTTTAAAAATCCGCGGATCACATATCGTGCATTTTTCATATACCACTATGTCGAGATATGGAACGCAAAAGTTACTTTGAAAAGGTTTATTATATAGGGATGGTTGTATTTTGTATTTTGTATTTTGTATTTTGTATTTTGTATTTTGTATTAAAAAAACCTTTTCGTTTTCATTCGCACGGGGCCTTTGTTATTTTTACTCTTCAATCTCGAGTGAAATATGAAGTACCCTCGATAGCTATCGAGAAAGCCCTCGAAGTGTTTCGCTCCCGGTTCCTTTGTATAAGGGTTCGATCTCGAACGCTTCTCACCATCAAGGAGGCAAAGCGAGCGACACGCTACGATGAGACCACGATTCCGAGGAACGTCGCCAACAACGACCGTTAAACGAAAACTGGAAGGTGGAAAAAAAATAAGACGAGAAGAGAACGGGCGGTAGTCGCGTTGACGGTGGGTTAAACCACCCCGGGTGTCGGGGCGCGCCCTTGCCGCTTCGAGGAAGTGACCCCGTCGCGACCTACTCCACCGCGCCTCATTCCTCTTTCCTTTCTCCATCATCGCCGCTACTGCGCTCAAAGGGAGTATTCGATTCTTGGACTTTGAAACTTTTTCCAACAGTTTTACACGGTCGCGCCTAACGGGGTCCCCTAAGAGCCAAAACCCCGGCTCGGAGGGGGCGGCGCGTCAAAGCCGATACACCTCGACCAATACGAACCAGATTTGCCATTCTTATTTTCAATGGATTTGTCGTCGTTGTCTTACATTTATAAGAAATCAATAAAGTACTAATAATAAAATAATGTTAAAAATTATTATTATTATTATTATTATTATTATTATTATTATTATTATTGTCGTCATTATTATTAATCATTATCGTTTGAATATGATATATTCTCGTATTATATTCTATAAATATCTACCCTTACGAGTAAGGGTATTTGAGAAATTTAATGAGAGAAAATTCACTTAAAACCGTGGGCTCTTCCCTCGGCATTGTAAGCGTCGATCGCGTGACTTCCCGGCGAGCGGTCTATCGGAGGCGTACCGTAGAGCGCGCCCATTGAATTAACGACGACAAATTAAGAGGGAGAGAGAGAAGACCCACACGAGGAGAGAGAAATGAAAACAGGGTGACGGGAGCGGGGCCACGAGCGAACGAAAGTAATTGGAGGTAAAATAGGATAATCGCAATGACTTTCGAATTGCAGGCGATACTTTCCATCGGTGTCAATGAGATTTCCGGGTAAAACGGCCGATCGACATTTTACTCTATATGACCGTGGCAATTTAATTATCGGACTATTCCCAACCCCGCCCCACTACCCGACCGTCTTTGAGAGTCTCGCTCGTGGAGCGGATCTTTCGCGGTTGCCACGCTCGTTGCGTCACACAACTTCTTCTATACGGCCGAGGGACAGGACGAGGGGAAACACGAGGAAGTTGTCCGGCCCGCGAGTAGCAACAGCAGCAGCACGGTACATCGTGTCGACCGGTGACTCAGAACCCGTTCGTGGAAAAAGGAAGACAGTGAGAGAAAAAGAGATGCAAGAAAAGAATAATAATAATAATAAAATGGAAAATCGCGCACGGGTCAGGACTCGCTGGCTCGTTAACGGTGTGTACGCCACTCAAGGTCCACGGAATTTCTTTTACCGGTCGGAAAGAAACTACGCCTATGTGTGCCGTATCAAATTCGTCGGAATTTTATGATACGCGCAATAATCGATCCAGAGTTCGGGCGAGACTGAAGTCGCAGAGGCGGCAGCGCGAGGGAGGATTCCCCGATATACTTGATTCGATGAGAACTTGCCGCATTTGTAGGCAGCGTTAAGGGGGATATCGAAAATCCATACGCGAAACTATCGGCGCAATTACGTCAGTCACACAGCTCGAGGGAAATATCGTGAAGCTTTCCTCAGGGCGGGGGGATTAAATGCCTTCTGCATTACTTGTCATTCGCTGATGTCAATTCGCGCCGATAAAAACACTTAGCTTCGCAAATCAGTCGACGATGGATCCAATAACTCGACGGAGATGTATGCACGTTCGGTGACAAAATGCACGTTCGGCGATAAACATTTCTGTGCGAATTTGAGTCATCGATCCAGTGTCACCGCACATAAAACTGGAGAATTGGCTATTAGGTTTATCGGTGTACAAAGTTCCTTGTGAAAATTAGAGAGGTGGACAAAATTTCTTGATTGCAATTTTTTCCGACAGTATTTATTATTATTATTTTTTTTTTTGTTCTACGCAATATTGCAGAATTGTATTTTTTTTTAAACCAATATTCTTCGAGTAAATTTGTCATATTTTGAATGTTACTGATAGCTATGTAATCAAAAAGTTCAATTAAATGGTTGTAAAAATAAAAGGAAATTTTTTATTTTTTAAATTTAATACAAACGTTACTGGGATCGAAGAAACTTACGGTCCAACCCAAAATAACCCAAAAAAACCTGCTGCGAAAGACTCTACTATTTCCGATCCAAATTTCAACGGAAAAAACGCATGGGTACGACAATCATACAACACGTAGATAACTCGTAGATAACAGTACAGTCCGGCCAATAATGCAATCAACGTTTTGTCGATTGAATTACGGTGTTGTAGATAAGAAAAAAACAGGGATACAAATGGCTCTATCGGCACCGTGCGATCTAATCTATCGTGTCCCCGTGCACGATAATACCGAGAACAGAATTTCAAGCTTATTTATATAAAACTATGACTCGAGAAACTAAAAATAGACTACAAATAAATAAGAGAAATAGTAGACGGGGTGCATTTTGAAGATAATAGTTGCATGGAGAGTTTACATGTTTGCTCACCATTCGGTACGCCGAAACAAACAGCAGAAATTCATTCGAAAAAAATTTTTTTTATAAAAAAACAGAAATTGTTGTTTTTAGAAATTAATACCAAAGTTACTAGTATCGAAGAATTTGAAGAAATTGTCAGTAAAAAAACAGCCAACAGAAATTCAAATTTTTTTTTTAAACAGTAATCGTTGTTTTTAGAATTTAATATAAAAGTTACTGGTATTGAAGAAATTTATCTTGAACCCAAAATAAAAAGGCCGATGTGAAAGGCTCTGCTATTCTCTACTCCACTACTCTACTCTACTATTCGCAATTCATATTTTAACTAAAAAAAAAAAACTTTTGGAGTCTTGGCGTCATCCATTTTTTTTCTCGTAAATAATCGTACAGTTCCGCCGGATAATTTAATCGACGTTTCGCTGATCGAATTACAGTGTTGTAGATACAAAAAACAGCGGTACAAATTGCTCAATCGGCACCGTGCGACGTAATCTATCGTGTCTCCATGCACGTCAGTACCGATTAAAGAATTTCCAGTTTATTTGCAATAAAACTATGACTCGAGAAACTACAAATAGACTATAAATAAATAAGCGAAACGGTGGAGGGGGGCATTTAAGAGATAATAGTTGCATGGAGAGTTTACATGTTTCGATATTTACCCTCCACTGCCCCGAAAAAAACAACAAAAATTGACGAAAAAAAATGTATTAAAAAAATTAAATACGTAAGTTACTGGAACTGAAGTAGCTTATGCTCGAACCCAAAACAATATTAGAAATCCCGGTGCAAAACGCTCTACGATTTCCGATTTACATTTCAACTAAAAACAAAAGATAACATTTTTCTAAGTTTCAAGGTAATCGATTGTCCTCGTAAGTAAGACTACAGAGTCGTGACTAATTCAATCGGCGTTTCATCAATCGAATTACAGTATTGTAGGATAAAAAAAAAAAAAAAACATCGGTACAAATTGCTCTATCGCCATCGTTCGATCTAATCTACCGTGTCTCCGTGCACAGTTAGTACCGAGAAAAGAATTTCATGTTTATTTGTATAAACCTATGACTCGAGAAACTAAAGATAGACTGTGAATAAATAAGCGAAACGGTGGAGAAGGGGTGGAAGGGGGGGAGTGCATTTCACAGATAATAGTTGCAATGGAGAGTTTACATGTTTGTCTGTTTACTCACCACTCGATGCTCCGGTAACCGCGCAGGCAGCAGTGTATGGCTTTGAAGGATCCAACGTTGGCGTATTCAGTGGTGACGACCTCCTTCGTGAACCTCAGACCGCCGGACGAGAGATTGTCGTACCTATGCACCGAGCAGTAGTCTTCGAGCTCGTTGGACTTGCAGCACGTAGCCCCGAGCACCAGCAGTGCTATAGTCACGTACGAGAACACTTCCGCACGCTTCATTTTCATTGCCACCTCCATCGCTCCTTTGGTGCAATCCATAGTTTTGTTTCTATTCCACGGAACTTTGGCCTCAAACACACGACAACATGAGAAAGTAACTATCGGTCAATTGTCAGTAAAAAAAACAGCCGAACGAAAAACAATAACTATCACATTTTTACCGTCGGAAGCAAATAGACGCGCGTCTTCGATAAATCACGCATCATTTATATATAAAAAACAATGTACTATGGCGGTATATCGCGTTTGTATATATATATGTATATATTGTATTACCGGACGATGCTCGAGCAACTTGCGCGCGCGGACACGTTTGTGGCTTACGGTGTAGCTACCGCTAATCGAGGGACCGATCGCGACCGCGAGAGATCTTTCTTTCGACTCGCATACGCAGACGCAGCGCCGCGGCACTTATTTCTTCCCACGCTCACGTTTCGTGGTCTTCGAAACGGTCCGGCGCGGCCCTCCGGGCCTCGCTGAAGTTCGGGAAGAAGGTTTTGCCGGAGATGAGAAAAAAGAAAAAAAATAATTTTAAAGAAAAAAAGAGGGCCGCTGCTGCGAAGAGAGTGGATCGGACCGAGAGAACGAGCAGGAATGAGATAACCTAGCGAGGCCTCGCTTGTTTTGTTTTTTTTTTCTCGCGACTTTTCGTTCACCGAACTTCTTCTCGTAGTTTATACGCAGAGGTATATACGCGTGTATGTATGCGTGTACCGTTCAACTCGAGTCTCGTTCGACTCCTATATCACTCGTTGTTTGATATTTGTCGTTGTCAAACAACGAAAGGACCCGTGGAGAGAAAAGAAAGACGAGAGAAATAAAGAAGCGGTTGTGTTTGTCTCGTGTTACGTGCGCGCGCACGAGACTCTCTTTCGCTCGCTGAAAGAATCTCTCCGCCGTCGTCTCTACGTGTGTTTGCTTGCGTGTATAGTAGGAAGTACTCGTCGGTCGGTGGGACGAACTGTCTTTATTTATCTGTACACACGTTCCTTCGGCGGCTTCCGGTTAAGAGGCCGCGGACTCGGCAGGAGGACGTATCGATGCGCGAGTGACGAGCGGCTAGGGACGACTCTCAGCACAGGGCCAATGACACTATCGACGTTTCCGCTTCATTCAGGTAACGTTCGCCCGTGGACTTGAAGTATCACCGACGAGTTGGTCTTGACTCGAACGGGTCGAATATATTTCGATAACAATCCCTCCGACACGCGTCGCTATTTCCTAACCTCACCGAAGCACGCGCCGGTTTTTCCAAGTCGGAAAACTGACGCACACGAATTTGTCGTTGTTCGAGCGGTTTAATTTTATTTTTCTGCGACTGTTGGTGCCTCGAGATTAGTCACTTTTCTTGGCACCGCGTTTAGGTCAACGCGCCGATTCTGTACTGCAGACTGTCACGAGAATGTCGAGCACGCGTGGACGAGTTTTCTTTTGAATTTGAGGAAAGCAACGAGAATATCTCCTCCGGAGCGTACTTGACGCTTCGGTAACCGGCGTCGTACTGAACTGGGAACTTTCGGCGGAGCGGTCGTGCCGGGCCAGCCGAGCAGCGTCCACCGGCGCGTCACTAGCGCCACCATTAGACAACTCGACTGGATACGAAATGAACCGCCTGTTGCCGCGAATCTTTCCTCCTCTTCCAACTCATTCGGTATCGCTATGCGCTGTCGTCACCGGAGATATACCTAGCTCGGTACGAGTGTAGAGGTGGAGCATGAACACCTATCGCGTGCTCGAGCTTTTCACGAGCGTTTTCGCTCGCATGCACCGATGCACCTTCGACCCCCCTCCCCCTTTCTTCCTCCCCCACCTACCACCTCGCCGTCCCACTGTCGCGCCCGAATCAACGATTCAGCAACGCTTTCCATTCACACTCTCGCGTGCGCCGCGAAACGCTCACTGAAAGTCGAGTCGACGCCTGACGAGATACGCGCTGGTACAGCCGTTGTCCACGCACGTTCCATCCCACAATGCCGATGAAAGTTCATTCCGTAGAATTCGCAACGACACCCGGACGTTCGTCCAATCAAACCCAACTGCGAAACACATTATTATTATTATTTATTTTGTAGTACCGAGGCAAGGATATCGATGCTGAGACGGTTAAAAGCATCCTCAGATTCCAGCAGTTATTAATTGGTCGGAAACAATTTTTTTTGAAAATGTCTGAAACCAATGTTAAGCGGATAGTTTCTAGTTTCCAAAATACATCAATTAATTACAAAACGATAAATATATTTTTTATTAGGGAATAAAATAACAGGGTTCAAATGTACCAGTTTACGGACCCGGTTCTTCGGCACGTCCCTATTCGCTGTGCGCCCGCACGACCACAAGCTTATCGGATGAGTCTGTATTGCGTATGCATGCAAACAGCTGTGTGTACAAGTTGGGACTGAGCCGGCCGGTAGGCGGCGCTGTTAGAATGCATGTACATGGAAAAACGCGCTCAACCCGAAGCCCTGTGTAAGTCACGCGCATAGCGAATATTCGGACACTGTATGTCCCAATGGTTCGAACCACGGTCGTATAGATTGGTCTGGACACTCGCCGGGCAAAAGCGTGCCAAAATTGAAGTCAACATGGCGGCCAGTTCAGACCATTTTTATCTACACACAAGCGCACCGCGCGTTCATTTCTCTACTAAACAATTACAACCGAATTACTAACCCATTGATTTATTATTCCATAAAATAAAACAAAACAAATCAAAGTAATTATCAAATTCAAAGTTTGAAGGTAGGCTTAAATAAGAAGCAACACGATTCTATATCTAAATGAATATGATATTCCAATGAATTATGTGTTATAAAACTTGGCCTGTTTCTTTTTAACAGCACTCTGCTTTTTCACATTGTAGTTTATTTACTGTGAATATTGTCACATTCTCATTCGTAAATAATATTTGGATACACGACACTCCGAGTTTCAATGACAAAATAATAATCATAATTCGGCCTGAATTTGATCACCATATTGGCTTCATTTTCGGCACAACTGACTACATGGGGCCAGCATAGGAGTATCCAGACCTGTCTATAATAAGTCCGTGGTTCAGACCACGGTCTTCTACACAGGTCTGGGCACTCCTGTACCGTCCCCATGTAGTCAGGTGTGCCGAAAATGAAGCCGATATGGCGGTCAATTCAGGCCGAATTATGGGTATTATTCTGTCCACGCATGCCCAATACTTTGAAACTTGGAGTGTCGCGTAGTAAGATTTCTGTGCAAAGGTTATGGTAAGTCAACGTATACATCTTGGAATAATTTCGCATGAAGTAGTTCTATATGTTAAAAGACTAAAAAATAATAATAATTGATTGTAGCATGCATTGGCTTGACATCCGTGAACCGTTCGATGAACGCTCAAAATGCCCAATATTCATTTAAACATTGAATACTGTTATCTTCTTTAAAGCCTACCTTCAATCTTCGAATTTAGTAATTACTTTTATTTGTTTTTTTCTTATTTTATAGAATAATAATAAATCGATGGGTCAGTAGATGGGTCAGTAGAAATCGTTGAGGGGAGAAACGAGCGCGCAGTGCACATGCGTGTAGATAAAATAGGCCTGAGCTGGCCGCCATCCTGGCTTCGATTTTGCCGAGCTTTTGTCTGGCGAGTGTCCCAACCTGTCTATAAGACCGTGGTTCGGACACTCATAGATTTCGAGAATTCTGACGTACGAACTTAACTAGTTCATATCAACTCGGCGAATTTCCTTTGCCATTTATTAATTGAATCAATGACAAAAACTTATATGTACACCAAACAATACTGAAGATAAGCTACGTAGAAAGCTGGCTGACCAATAACCTCTTCGAACCGTCTGATTATTGGCTGGCCTATGTAATAAAGCTTTTACCAATTTCCAGACACTTATCGTCATCTTTTAACGAAATACAACCATAGAGAATAATTGAAGCCTTAAACTTTGTATAACTTTTATTCTGTGTATCAAATAAGGTTCGTAGATATGATTACAAGTGTCACATAGGGTTTCTAATATTTAATAAAGGAATAAATCAAATCTGCATAAGAGTGTGCAGACTGGGACATGTCCGCAATGCTACTACTTTAGTAGCCGTCAATATGGTTTATTCCTCTCAATAACACATCGTTCGGTGTTATGGCGTCTATACACGGCGCTTTTTTCCCTCAGGCTAATGGGCCATTGATCGAGGTCCTTTAGCCCTGTTTATATTATTTAAATTAATTTGAGCAAATTAGTAGTAGTATTTTTATTTGTTATCAGGTTAAAAACTATTACAAATTGTTGACTTAACAATCTAAATATACTTTGAGCTTATGATTAGATAATACGAACATCCTATACTATAGTCGCTATGACGCATAACCCCCTTCGACACCTTTGGCATCCTTGTATTGGCATTGCTTTATAATTTTTACCTTCGGACACATTCCTATCCCGATAGGGCAAATGCGCAAATCTTTACAACATGAAAATATATAACCAAATATTTTTTTTATATCCTCTTTCTGGAAAATCTCAAGGTTCACCGGAAGTTCGAAGTTTTCCAGGTACTTTTCCCTATGCGACACATATAATGGGTATCTAATGATAACGTGCTCTAGCGATTCATTTTCTTCTAGATTACAACATTGGCATGGCAGGTCACTGTCAAACTTATACACAAAATTCTTAATCTTAAACATGTAAACCTTCTTGCCAGCAAGTCTGCACTGTGCCATAATCCTGATTTGCGCGAGTGGGGCATCTAACATTTAATATTCTTCACAGTTAAGCACGTTGAGCTGCTTTATCTCTTGATATATTGAGCTAAATGACGATCGCATCGCTCTCACCGCATCCGTTCTAAATCTTGAATTCTGCATACTCTCCATTATTATGGGTATAGACCGTTTCAGGGTCTCCGCTTGTTGACTAGCACTCGTTCCAACTGAAATTCTGCCAGTTTCAATTTAAGACATGTCAACCAATTATGTTTCGCGACATTTGTATCTGGCATGTCCTGTGAATTTGAGCAATTAAATAAATCAATTCGATACGAATTGCGCTGCTGTTGCCAAAGGGTGGAATAACAGTTTTTGGTGCATTGTCGTATTCTGCGAAGAGAATTTCGATCGGTCTGAGAGAGCGGCTTAACCTTCGGTCGAAGGTTAATCCTTTCGGATCTTTTGATCCCTTCTAACCATATCCGATTCAACAATTAAACATACAATAGCCGATTTAGTCGGGCCTAGCTGATCGTCGCTGACCTCAAACAAAAAATAATGTTTAAAATAATCTTAATTAAAAAATTCAACAGAAAAAGAATTACGAATTTAATAACTCCAATTGAAATAACTTTACCCTCAAACCCTCGTCCCTCTCGCTAGTCGTAAGGGTCAAGACAATGATCGAAAAATCCATCTCATATTCCGCTCTGTAAATTATATACAGAGTTATGTACACTTCCCGATTGGAATACACACGGGAAATCAAATTCCCAACGAGAAAATTAGCTTACAGTAGTTCGCGGGAGTTGCAAAGCAGTAACGGCGAAGAAACATCAGAGAACGGACGAGGGGTGTGAGATTCCACGAGTTTCGCAGTAAAATCTACCTGAGAATATCAAGTTTTCAAACTAATTCGTAATTTTCTGGCAAACGAGAGAGAAGCGAGATAGAGTTCTCGTGAGTCGGCTCTTCCTCCGTGTGCGCACGCGCGCGCGCGCTCTGCAGCAGGAACGTCGAGTGAAGCATTCGCAGACAGTCCCGGCCCACGTTTTCTGTAATCTCTTTCCCCGAACTCTCAGACTCTCGCGGCAACGTCTGATTCTCTCCCCCTCCTCTCCGCCTATACCTCGTGTGTGTGTGTATATATATATATATATATATATATATATATATATGTATATGCACTGTACAGTGTACCGAGCAACAGTTCGAAACTCTATATCTTTTTCTTCGAGTTGTTCCTTCCGACCTTAATTTGCACCGTCCAACCCCCCGCCCCGTCTCCCTCCCTCGCCGGGCGAGCACGTTTTCTCCTCTGCTGCGAAGCTGTCTCGCGGCCGCCTCGCGATTCACCATCGCAAAACTTTTCGCTGCACTTCACCACACTTTACCACACTTTCGCTCGGTTTTAACGCGCCGGTATGTGTCGATAACTCGTACGCGTGTCTCGTGTGTGTACGCTCACGCGCACGCGCAGAGACGCACCACGAGTGAGACCGCACAGGCACGTTGCCTCAGTGTTCGAGACTCGTGGCCAACCGCCAACAGCCAACTTCAGTACAGTCCATACGGCCGCCTCCTGACGCGTACTGACCGCACGCCCAATTTCCTGGAATGCTAGTCCGGCGACTCAAGTCAGTTGCAGCCGTTGGGTAACACAACCTGCGATTCAATCTAAGACGGTGCGATACGTGAGACACGAGCACGCATCCAGGCTACGCCGCAATATTAGCCGACGAGAGCTCCTCTCCAATCTCGACGACGGACGAGACGGTCATGCGAGAATGAAACTCGAATTCTCGGGGCTGAACGATATGACGAGTCTTTCCATTGAAAAGTAACGGGAGCATCGACATCAGCGTCAGTCATCGAAAGCTGAAAAAAAAAAAATTAATCAAACTGGACGCAATTAATTTTTTTTTCTTACAGTTTTTATGAAATTTTATTGCAATTTTAATAGTCGAATTATACGAGTTCGTTGTCTTAGAGTTATTTCAGGGATTTTATGATTAATAGAAAAATTAAATTGCAATTATTGTTTTCGGATGGATAATTGATTGATTCGCTTGAAAGGATGAATAAAATTTCGGTCTCTTCTTTTGCCAAGCCGAATTCAATATTTTTTGTATGAAATTATTTGTATATCGATTATCTCCTGAAACATAATTTTCAATCCATCACCATTCGCGAGCTGCTGATTTTATATTTGCCTTACGAAAACTTTCGTGCGAAAATCAAGCTTTTTCCGTTCGGATTTCAAAGCTACATATTTTAATCAGGAACTCACACCACCTATCAGTATGTCGTCGCGGGTCCTTTCTCAAAACAGTCTTTCTTCAATAAAAAAATAATCAAACATACACATGGCCGTATGGTTTAGTCAAATTGACTTCCAGAGCCAGCCCCAACCACAATATTAATAATAATAATCAAACAGCCTAGCGAGACAGTGTCGACTTCTGCACGCGTCAAAGTCTGTTTCACAGCGTCCTCGCAGAACTTTCCACACTGCAGCCGACGGTAACTCTACCGACCGTCGATACGATAGACGTACCGTTCGAAGTCTAAACAGAAAATCTCTGATAAGAAGCTAACCACTGCATCGTTCAGCCTCGCAAATTTCCCACCGACGAACTCGCTCTTTCTACCCCGAGGCTTGCCGCGCATGATAATTGATAGATCGCAATTTCATCAATCCTCGTCAGCGCCGCTTTGTCGCTCTTCCTGCACCCGAGATAGATACGATCTCTCGTTCATTATCTCTCCCCCGACGTTTCGTATTACCATCGCTCCGAGCGGTGCAGGTAAAATTACCGACGCGAATCTTTTTTTTTTCTTTTTTAAGCTCATTGTTCCCGAGGCTCGGTCAAAATGCAAATGAAAATAATGGGTACGGTACCTACGTCCGAGAGACCTTGATCGTAGATCCTCGTTCGTACGAGCCGGATGACTGAAGAGTACGCTCTCTGGAATAACATCGATGTGCCCGGTGTAATATACACGAGGAAACGAGAGAGGCAGGCGGCAGAAGAGATTATTCTCCGTAACCAGACGTGCTGAAGTCGGCAGAATATATCATATATATATATATATATATATGCTACGGCGCAGTAACGTCACCTTTATCCCCCAGTGGCTTGGTTTCACGCTACTTCTATATCTATACCATTAACCGAGCGCGCTTAGCGAAGCATTTCGTAGTTGCATCCATTTGGTAATAATACGATCTCTCTTAGATATATATAAATATATCTATCTACATAACAATAAAGTTCATGTCGATTGGACGGTCACACCGATACACACAGATACTCATAGATACTCACATATTCTCAAACGGATATACACAGATACTCACGGATACTCACATATGCTCACACGGATACTCACATATGCTCACACGGATACACACAGATACTCACGGATACTCACACATACTCACGGATACTCACATATGCTCACACGGATACACACAGATATTCACGGATACTCACATATGCTCACACGGATACACACAGATACTCACGGATACTCACATATGCTCACACGGATACACACAGATACTCACGGATCTCACACGGAATTTACAGTGCTCACACGGGTACTCACACGGATACTGCGAGTATATATGTCAGTATAAACCCAGATCACCGGATAGCCCGAGATGAATCGATGATAAGAAAAGCGAGACGCTCGTGCGCTTGTCGCACGTCGATCAGAATTCTTTAGGCTAGAAAGACCAGGTGCGTCAGAATTACATTTCGACCGCAGAACGCCCACACGAGCTGATTCGATTAGACGGCGGATTTATACACGCTACAATGTGTTTTAAAAAAAGATCGGGCGATGGATTGTAAACTGTGAAGGATGAAAAACAGAGTAGAAACAAGCCCCGTAGAAAAAAATTATTTACTCTTATCAGATAGAATGTATTTATATACCGCGACCTGCCGGACGTTTAAATTAAACCGGACGAACAATTTCTATGAAAATCTAAAAATTTGCGAAGATTCTTTTTTAACACTGGACGAAAATTGAGTTATCCACTGGATGTGAAATATGTAACAAAAAAAGAAAAAAAAAACAATAACAACGAAGAAAAACACGATTGGGAAATAATTTCGACGATATTCTCGGTATCGCTGTCGTCAGTTTCTTTGTCCCTCGTCTAGCGAGCAGAGATGAAAGGGTCAAGCGTTTTGGTACATCTCGTTGTGCCGATAAAGTTTGTAGGTTATCGACTACTGTAACTCGCGTTAGAAGGGGGAAAAGCGAGATAAGGCGAAGAACACAGTGATAAACGTTACCGATGAATATACGTATTGCGGTGACTAAACATATCACTAAACGGTTACGCGTCCGTACGGATTTCCCTTCGTTAAAGGCGACACAGCCACGTACTTGCCGGTCCGACGCGCGAGAGCGGGGAGAAACTCTTCGCAACCAGTTATCAAGCGTTCTACGACGTCGGGCGGCAATTGAGAAGTGCACGTACCGCGGGATAGAATTGATGTGCGTGTGTACGCAACGGTGTTCCGTATGATTATTAAAGCCGCCCGAGCCGCGGTGGCGGGTCATGCGTTGCGAGATCATCGGAAAGTAGATTTTAGTTACCTTGTCAGGGGAACGAGAGACCACGTAACCTAATTACCGACCACGCGTTCGCCCATTATAAAAGCGTGTGCCTGCGAGCCCCGGTACGCCGGAGCTGTAACATCAACGGCGCGCCCGGCTACGCGAAACGGAGAAAAAAATGCCACGTTCCCTATACTTCCAGCGCAGATAAACCGTTGATAGATGGCCAGTTACATTCGAGATATGCAATCTCCTCGGTAGAAAGGTTCTTGTACCGTTCGCGAATGCCGCAGCGGTGAGAAAATAAAGAAAATCGGCTAGCGATAGAAATTGCACAGCGCTACGGGTTTTGCATCTTTTGGGGGACACAATTTTTCAGTTAAAATGTGACGAATTTTTTTTCAGTCAAAAAATGATTTTTTTTTAGTCAAAAAATTACGATTTTTTAAGTCTAAAAAATTACGATTTTTTTAGTCTAAAAAATGACGATTTTTTTAGTCTAAAAAATGACGATTTTTTTAGTCTAAAAATGACGATTTTTTTAGTCTAAAAAATGACGATTTTTTTAGTCTAAAAATGACGATTTTTTTAGTCTAAAAAATTACGATTTTTTTTCTTTCGGTTGTGAGTAAAACGTTGTTCTTATAAAACGAAGAGGCATGGTCTACGATGATCGATAAATAAACCCGTCGAGTTTTTGACTTCCACCGTCAGTAAATTTAAACGAATTCGTCGGCATAAAAAAAATCTATTATATGTATATACCCAAATCTCGAACAGTTTCGACGACGATCCCACTTGTCCTTCCTCTCTCTTTCGAGAAAGAGTTAAGCCGAACGTCAGAACGGATTAAAGTTAGAATAAACAAGGATTATCCCTATCTCCATTGGATAGTTGACGCGCAGTTCTACCTACCGAGTAACTGCAGCGCGACATAACCAAACAGTCTAATCAATCAATTTTTTCAAGCGCCATACTTTTTTTTTTATTGTTCATGTGTACACGGCGATTAATAATTTCCAACATCGCCCTGGATTCCGTATATTCCCTTACCAGCTGCACCAGCCTCAGTTCCTTGTTCACCGTGCTGCGAAACATACTGTAAGGGTTCCCCCCCGGACGTTGCGGCCAGGTGGAACCCAACCGAGAATAAGGGTCGCTCAAACTGACGCTGTTTCGTACGCTCGTCGTGAAACTACGCGTTCGAACCCCCCGGCCAACACACTGGCCCCTCGCTCTCGCCTCTTCACAGGATTTAGATCCCAAAAACTTATACCTACGCTCGACCCCACACCGGTGCGTTCTTCCTTTCGTTCTTTCTTGGCTGTCCGTACGCTGCTCGGCGTCTTAGTTTGGCCTTTTCTCCGCAGCAGCTTCTCGGACCTAGCCATACTTGCCAGCTCGTAATATTCGGCTTCGGCCTGCTCTCCGGTGTCGGCGGCGATCGCCTCGTAAACTGCTTACAGTCTCGTGTTGACGATGGTCTAGGAAAAAAAAGAAAGAAAAGAAACAACACCGCCGAGTGTGCCCGTGAATCGTATTAGTCGGCGCGGTGCCCGAAGCTTCGAGCGCCCGTGCGCCGCACACGGTGTGTTGTGGACGAGAGCTGTATATATCGCGCGGGGCTCTCGACTTGCCGAAGAAGTCCTCGTCTCCCGGCACAGTCTTGCGTGAGACGTTGCGGGGTTAGCGTCGCTCCCACCACGAGAAATTTTTCAGCGTCACGTTCCACACTCCATCGACGTATATCCGAGACATTTCTACATCCAACGACGATTCCTGTACGTAAAATAAAGTCCGTGTGTTCAAAATTCGATGCGTGTTTGTGTTACACAGTGTTCGATTCCGAGTTTTCGATATCGGCAACGAGTTTTCGGTTTTTCGTTGCACACTGCTCGTCCCGCACATTCGCAACTGGTGTGCGAAGGCCCTTCGATGTTCGCGAAAACTTTGTGACGTGGAAAATCCATCGGGAGGCTCGGAGTATTTGCGATATCGGAACTATTGTTCGGTGAGAGAAGCTGACGGAAAGGGAGGTGAGGGAGAGACTGGGAGAGAGAAACACGAGCGTCAAACTATTCTCCTCGGTTTTGATGTTAGGAAGTACCCTCGGCGCACGTACTGCTATACATACTATGAACTGTTGTATCGCGAAACGAGGAAAGTTTGATGCGCGAGCACGATAATGGAAATCTCGGTTGAGACGCGAGCGAACGAAAAACTCTCGGAAATCCTTGAATAGTGAATATCCCAGGTGATTCATGGATTTTTTTTATCGATACGCGTGTTTCGCAGGCTCCGGTTAGAGATTGCTGATCGAGGGACACTTTGAAGAAGGAAATAAAATTGTAAGTATCGCGCGTATCTCTAAAGATTTTGCGGTGAAATAAACTTTTTCCGACACTTGAACCAATTTTGGATTTAAATTGATATATATATTTATAATATGTAATGAAAACATTACTTCGGCACGTTTGATATTCAATAAAAACAGACGGTGAATCATTAGATCTCGATGGAATGAGTTTTGACTTTGCTAACGGAAAAATCTTGGAAATCCTTTAACAGTGAATAAACCCGGTGATTCATGGACTCTGTGGCCGATACACGTGTCCGCGGGCTTCGGTTAGGCATTGCTCATTGAAAGACACTTTGACGTGGGATATAAAATTGTAAGCATCGCGCGTATTTGACGTTAGACGATTTAGCACTGAAACAATATTTTTCCGACAATTAAACCAATTTAAAAAAATAAAAATGTAATCAAAATGTCAAGAAGAAAGTCCTTTGCAGACATTAATTCGGCACGTTTGATATCCGAAAAAAACAGACGATGGATCATCAGGTTTCGGTGGAACAAATTTTGACTGAATACGAATTTTTTACGATCTTACATATTTAACTAATGAACGAGCGAGGCAGATTTTTTGTTGGACATGTGAAACGCATCTACGCATCGAAACGGTCGATTTGGGGTCCGAGCAGGGGATGGTCGAAGCAGCATTGGAGGGCCAAGGGGGGGGGGGGGGGCGGTGTCGAATGAAAGGGGGACGCACGAGCGAGAAAGAGATAAAGGGTGACGGAGAGAGAAATCCTTCTGCCGGAGGCTCATTGGTGGTCCAGTTTTCATACGTGCAGAAGTTCCCTTGCCAGTCTTGCCAGGAAGAGACCGCCTGTACCGACACGTTGTTCTGCCAGGGGGGCTGTCTCGTGCCCTCCTCGCGCCATCGGTTCTTTGTCCTCTCGATTCTCTTCTCCATGAGCCTCTTTCCTGGTAACATATCGCTGAAGACATCGCGAATACCCTACGGTAGAATTCGGCACGGTGATTTTTAGCGGACAGGAGTAAAGAATCGTACTCATCACGCGCCACCGAAGAGCTTCCATCATGGCACATCGCTCGGCGCCGGTTTCATTATTCGCCGCGGAGTGAAATTGTCCACGCCTCAGGTACCCCGCGAAGATCAAACTTTGCACTCGATTTTTTTTTTTCCACTTCACTACCTTTTACAACCGTCGAATACGATTTATGTACAAAAGTATTTTTAACTAAGATAAAGGTAACAATGCCCAGACGGTTAAGAGAATCCCCACATGCCAACAGTCATTAGTTGGTCAAGGAAATTTTTTTGGGAACATAACTGAAACTATCAAGCTGATAGTTTCTAGTTTCCAAAACACGTCGATTAATTATAAATATTTGCTTACTTACGGAAGAAAACAAGAAGAGCGTCCAAATGTACCAGTCTTCAGACGCAGTTTTTCTCGGTACGTCCTTATATTTGGACACTGTATGTCTCAATGTTTCGGACAATCATAGGTTTCGAGAATTCTCATGCACGAACTCAAGTAGATCATATTAACTAAAAGAATTTCTTTGCCCTTTATCAATTAAATCAACGGAAAGATTATATTTACGCGAAATAATACTGAAGATAAATAACGTAGAAAGCTGCCTCACCTAATTCTTCGAACGGTTCGATTATTGGGTTGCGTATGTGGTAACCCTTGTACCAATTTCCGGACACTATATCGTCTGTCTTTTAACAAAATGTAATAGAAAATAATTTCGACTTAAACCTTGTATAACTTTTTACTGTGCATCAAATAATGTTTGTACATATGCTTACGAGTGTCGAACTGGATTTCAAATGCTTAAATTTGGAGTAAATCAAATCTGCATAGGAGTATCCGACTACTGGGACGTGTCCGAGTATTTTTACCTTACAATTCTACTATTATAGTGAAAAATACGATAAAATTAAGATCTTTTTTCTAGTGTCTTAAAAGTCCCATTTAAGTATTAAAATAGTCCTTGGGAATAACCGACAGTGATAGGTGCGCGGTTGGTGTGTGGCTCTGGCGGTCCCCAAAGTCAAGCAGTATCGCTCGCGATCAGTACTTGGATGGGTGACCCCCTAGCCGCGCGCTGGCTTGTCCATCGAATCGTGGAGCGGTAGATAATTTTTTCGGAGATTGGTGATTACCCTGTAGGAACGCCAATCTCTGGGGAAAGAGCCGTCTGTGTATGGCCAGGTTTTCCGCAGTTTTCCTGTGCCCTTGTGCGAATTCGACACAGTAAGGGGGTAAATCGGCTGCGGACGCAATCCGGGTGGAGGTGGGGTGTGTAAAAGGGGAAAGATCCCGTACAGGTGGAACACATTAAAAAAAATCGTCCTTGTGAATAGTGCTCATTTCCCATAAGTTTCAAAGGAATGAGAGAGAATTGCAAACACTTCTCGATAGTATAAAAATCTGAAAAAATCAAGCATATTAAAGGTTCTGAAAATATTAATTTTGTATAATAATAATTCCAAGATGTTATTAACAAATTGATGAAAAATAAAATTGTTCAACAAATTTCCCAGGAACCTAACTTTTTTTATGAAACCGATTCGTTTATTTTTCTGAATACGTATTAATCTTTTCAGATTTATAAATTCACTTTGAATTTTGGGACTTAGTACACATTTTTCCCATATGAAAAAAAAAAAATTCAGTCAATTTAAAAACCTGATCTGAAAAGTAAACGAATGATTTTTATTCTAAAAAAGTTAGGTTTCCGGTAAATTTGTTGAACAATTTTATTTTTCATCAATTTGTTAATAACATTTTGGAATTATTATTGTACAAAATTAATCTTTTCAGCGCCTTTAATATGACCGATTTTTTTTTCAGATTGTTATACCATCGAGAAATGTTTACAATTCGCTCCCACTTCACTGAAACTTATGCGAAGTGAACACCATTCCCAAGGACTACCTTAATGCGCGATCGACATATTACGGTTCCGCCCGGGGGGCTGCCTCGTGCCGTCCTTGCGCCATCGGTTCTTTGTCCTCTCGATTCTCTTCTGTATGAGCCTCTTGCCTGGTACCATATCGCTAAAGACATCGCATACATCCTACGGTAGAATTCGGCACGGTGATTTTTAGCGACAGGAATAAAGAATCGTACTCATCACACGCCACAGAAGAGCTTCCATCATGGAACATTGCTCGGCGCCGGTTTCATTATTCGCCACGGAGTGACATCGTCCACGCCCCGGGTATCCCGCGAAGATCAAACTTTGGACTCGATTTCTTTTCCTTTCTCTTATATGCTACTTTTTACACCCGTCGAATTCTATATATATACAAGTATTTTTCATTTCTATTCGAGTATTATAGTGAGAAATGCGATAAAATTAACATACTTTTCTTGAGTTTTAAAAGTACCATTTAAGGATGTTTGGGCCAAAACGTGTTTCTGTTCGATCGCTATACAACTTTGCTGTAGCAAAGTTTTATAGCAATGTATTGCAGAGAAAGACCCACTGAATCGTTTGCAGTTTTTTCAGATTTTTTGACCATGTAGTTTTTTAGTAGTGCGTATACATAGCCCCATAAGGTATCGTGTAAACGTTTCGGAAATTGGTCGGTAACGACAGAACGTACCGATTTTATCGCCAATTTCTGTTAGATTTGAATACAAATCCTGCCACAGCGAAGGGCATACTATGAAACAGATTGTGTCCAAATTTAGAGAAGATTCACCGTTTTGTTACTGAGATAAATTCAATAAACGAAAGACCCTATCCCCATCTAGTCGCTTCCTTTGTCTGCGTTTCTCACTCGCACACTGACTAACGCGGTCAGCGGAGCCCCTTTCCCGTTCCCCCGTGATTTTGACCCAAAATCCTCAAGTATTAATGCGCGATCGAAATATTACCGTCCGAGTTAGATCTTTCAATATTTTGTTCCAGAAAGACTTTGTTCCAAGGTCTGGAAAACATATCGATTTCCGGTATTAAGAGCATGTGAAACACGTTTTCACCTCCGCCAAGAGCGCCATTAATGCTAGCTCTCTCTCACTCCATAGTCTTTCACATACTCTTAACGAACAGCTTTTGGGTAGAGTTAAGGAAAGCCCCAGGTGACTATTAGTAAGATATTAACTTGCAAACCAAATGGCGGCCAGTAATGGATGCCAAATCCTTAATCTATAAAGAAATAATAAAAACCAATAACCCAGGTAGAAAAATGTGCCGTCAAACTGGTATCGTACCATTGGTACGGCACCGTTCCGTCGCCGTGTCGTCATTTTTCTACCTGTGAAGTTTCAGTATGAACCGTAATAAAACTGCAATGCCCTCGGTAAGTCTTCCCGATTACTCGACATTTCGCGAGAATCCTCTTTCATGATCTCCCGTTGCTTCACGAAAAAAAGCGGGGGGGGAGGGGGAAAGAAAAAAAATAATAATCGCTGAGTTAGCCGGTGGCAGTTTTGCGGTCGAAGACTCTTTTCGCTGCAATATAATACTCACCTCGCTCGAGTCGATGATCATAAGCAGGAGCGCTCAGAGGCGCGTGTTCGCCTTCGGCGGCCAGCCGGACGGGTTATCCGCACGCACGATTTCGATTATTTTCGTGTTTATCGTCAGCTCTCCTGCCACCTCCCCTCCCTGCGAGCGTGATAAAAATCAACGAGGTATACAAGCTTGGACGATAGTTGGGATCGTAAATCTTGGCGGTCGGGGTAATTGCGGCGCGTGGCGGTTCGCCGATTGGGTGTGAACGGAAGCTCGAGTTTATTCTCAACGGTTTATGTTACCGACGAACCGGAGGCCCTCTGGATGAAGACGTTGGCGTCCGACTCTCTCGCGTGTAAAACTAACACGACGAAACCGGCAAAGCAAAACGCTCCGAGCATCGCTGGACCTTCGGTATTTCATACCCGCTGCTTGCTGAGAGTTAATACGCGACACGTACGCATGCGCGCAGCTTTCTGTGTTTACAGTTATCCAATAGTCCCGACGAGTGAATCGTTTCCTTGTTAAACCTCGAGCGCTTTCCTCGGACGGCTTCTTCGTTTATTGAGAGATCGGAAAATCGGTCACACGTTTTAACCTATACTCGTAAGTCGAAGGCTTTCAGGCCACAGTCGCTATAACTGTCGATCGATTCCTCGATGAGGTTTCTGCGAAAGGGAAGATATATCCATGCAATGAGGCGCGAGGCGCTGAAATGATAATTAAGGCGAAGCGAAATACCGCAGTCGGTAACGAAAATTACTGAACTTTTTTTAATTGTGCGCAATTTTTGCGAGATTAAAAAACAAATGCGAGCCAAATGGGCACGGTAAGTTTGCATCCATGAAATGCAAAATGTACCCTTGCAATCAGGGGAGAGGCGCTAGAATGATAATTAAGGCGATGCTAAATACCGCAGTCGGTAACGAAAACTGTAATAAACTTTTTTTTTGTTGTATGAATTATTTCGAGACACAAAGCAAATTCAAGCCGTACGGGCCGATAACTTCGCATCCGCGTCTGATAAAATATGTCTCGCTCGATTTGTTATTTTATTCTTATTACTATTTCTTTACCAAATATCCAATATTTGTAAAAGCTGTCGATTTAGAATAAAAATGGTTCCACCGAAATCCAATCAAATGAGAGACCCTACAGTTCAAATTGAAATTAATTTCAATAACAAAGATTATTGTATACTACGACCTTGATTTGTGTGCCCTTGATTTTCTTAACAGCCCCCCCCCCCCCCCCCCACGGAGCGAATATCGATCGACGCAGAAAGCTATGGGCCATTCTCGACACTTAGCATGGGCGGGGCATGCGCAACCTTGATTTTCTGAAGTGCAATGCGGAGCCGGTCCGCCGCTGTGAAGGAAATCAAGGTCCTAGTGTACTACAAATCCATATTCTGGAAAAACAAAATTGCCGGAAGTACTGCCTTAAGGGGCGGCTAAACACGTATGAGTGCGAGAGAGGCAATGTTAAAATTCTGAATCTGTTATACTTTGAAACGATTTTATAAATGCATTCAAAATATTTGGAGGTCATGTTGATCTTTAGTCCCCCCCCCAAAAGGAATTCAATAGTTACAACGGCAATCTAGAGTTACTTAAAAAATTATGACCCTGAAGATATCTGCATTGGACTAAGTTTTATCAAGCTACAACGGCTGTATTTTGCATCGCACAAACTCTGTTCAGGGAAGTTCACTTAGAGAATAAGCTACTACAAGTGAACAATTTTTTTTTCTTTTTAGAGCCAGTGTATTGATAGAGACTTACCAAGGACGAAATTTGGTGCCATGCAGATATCTTCTGGAATATCCAAAATTCGATAAACACGAAACGATCGTAAATATATTACAAAAAAAAATCGCCGTGGTATCTTGGACTTTAGTTTCTCGAGCAGCGCAGAAAAAAAATATTGTTTACAAACATGCGTCTCATCGTTGTGGCCTGACGAAGGGAGTTACGATTTGCCATCGACGGAAAGTAAGGAAACCAGTTTTTTTTTTCTAAAATCAATGATAAATTTGTAAAGTATGTGTGAAACTGGCGAACTCTACGTACCGAGTATTCGTTTGTCGAGTAATGTAATTTCGGAGAAAATCCGTGGCTATTGTTATCTGACTTCCGAGGTGAATTATAAATACTCTCTCTCTCTAATTGCCCGCTGGATCATCGATTCGGCCGCGGGTTTCGCGGCCGTATTATATTCGCGATAAATTCTCCCTGTATTCGTTTCTTTCTTCCTGTATCATTCTTATTATATCTACGATAAGATAACAAACAAAAACAATAACAAAGCTCGGATACCTCCCAGTCATCGGCCACTCCTATGCAGATTCGATTTATTCCGAATTTAGATATTAGAAATCGAATTTAATACTTGTAACCATACCTGTAAACATTATTTGATGCACAGAAGAAAGTTATACAAGTTTTAAGCCTAACTTATTTTCTAATGTTGCATATTATTTAAAGACAGACGATATTGTGTCCAGAAATTGGTACAAAAGTTACTAAGTATATACGCGACTCAATAATCGGACAGTTCGAAGAAATTAGTTTAGCCATCTTTCTAAGTAGCTTATCTTCAGTATTGTTGCGCGTAAACATCATTTTTTCGTTGATTCAATTAATAAATGACAAAGAAATTCTTATAGTCAATGTGAACTAGTTGAGTTCATACATATATCTGTTCCACCCGTACGGGGTCCTTCCCCTTTTACACAACCCAACTCCCCCCCTGGATTGCGTCCGCAGCCGACTTACCCCCTTACTGTATTGCATTTGCACAAGAGCACAGGGAAACTGCAGAAAACCTGGCCATACACAGACGGCTCTGTCCCCAGAGATTGGTGAGATGATTGGTGGCTAGGCGGTCACCCATCCAACTACTGACCGCGAGCGGTACTGCTTGACTTTGGAGACCGCCAAAGTCACACACCGACCGCGCAACTATCGCCGTCGGTTAGTTGAGTTCGTACATAAGAATTCTCGAAGTCTATGATTGTCTGAAACATTGGGGCATGTAGTATGTGAATACAGGGACGTGCTGAAAAACCGTATTCGGAGACTGGTGCATTTGGTGGACCCTCTTGATATTTTCTTCCATAATTCAAAAAATGTTTGTCGTTTTGGAATTAATGGATGTGTTTTGGAAACTAGAAACTATCAGCTTGACATTGATTTCAGTTAATTTCACAAAAAAAAAATTTCTTGACCAATTAATAACTGCTGGAATGTGGGAATGCTCTTATCCGTTCGAGCATTGTTCCCTTTACCTTACCGGGCGCGTTGCTTATAAACGCTGGCCTCCCCGACCGGTCGGCGCTGAGCGTTCTTATATAATATCGACTGCTGAGAAGCAAAAGGGCGTAAACTTGTATACTTTAACATAGGAGTTACCGCCTTTTGTCTCTCAGCGGTCAATAGGCTGATACCGTGCATCACGGCGGTGGTATATCATAAAAACGATACGGGAAGAAAGAAATGAATACGGAAGGTATTTTTCGTATATACATATATATGGCCGCGAGTGACCCTCGGTCGAATCAATGATGCAGTGAATAATTAGAGAGAATATTTATAATTCAACTCAAGCCACGGATTTTATCGATAGTTATTATTATTGCTCGGTATGCAGAGTTTGCGATTTTTACACATGCGTCACAAATTCGCCATCGATTTTAGAAAAACCGGTTTGTTCCTCTCGGTAACGTGAAGTTCTGAGAAAACTGAGAACAGCGAACGGCCACACTGGGTTCTTTGCTTACAAACGATAGCCTTCCCACCGGTCGGCACTGAGCGTTCTTATAATATCTACCGCCAAGAAATAAAAGGACGTATACTCGTTTAACATGGGAGTTACTCCCTTTTGTCTCTCAGCGGTGGATATGCTGATAACCGACTATAGTAAGAACGATAGAGGAAAAAAGAAACGAATACAGAACGTATTTAAGGTGGTCCTTGTGAATAGCGTTCACTTCGCATAAGTTTCAGAGAAATGAGAGGGAATTTCAAACACTTCTGGATGGTATAAAAATCGAGAAAAAAAATCAAGCATATTACTGGTGCTGAAAAGATTCATTTTGCATAATAATAATTCCAAAATGTTATTAACATATTGATGAAAAATAAAATTGTTCAACAAATCTCTCGGAAACCTAACTTTTTTTTATAAAAATGATTCGTTCATTTTTCTGAATACGTATGCATTTTTTTAGATTTTTAAATTCGATTTTTAGATTTTTAAAATCGAGAAGTATTTGTAATCCCCTCTTATTTCTCTGAATTTGCAAGGAATACCTTAAGGTGAAGTAAAAGTCACGTGACGGAGCTAGAAGTGAGAGAGATAGCGGCATTGGTCGTACGGTGGAGCGAGAGAGAGCAACAGAGAACGTGTGTCACTTCACCTTAAGAGCATTTCCAAATTCCAACAGTTATTAATTGGTCAAGAACAAATTTATTGTAAAAATTACTGAAAATAGTGGCACGCTGATCGTTTCTAGTTTCCAAACACATCGATTAATCATCAAAAGATAAATATTGTTTAATAACGGAAGAAAATAAGGAGAGAATCCAAATGTACGAATCTCCGGACGCGGTTTTTCGGCACATCCCTATATTCGGACACTATATGTCCCGATGTTTCAGACAATCATACATTTCGAGAATTCTGACGTACGAACTCAACTAACCGACCGCGATAGTTGCGCGGTTGGTGTGTGACTCTGGCGGTCCCCAAAGTCAAGCATTACCGCTCGCGGTATCATAGATTCCGAGAATTCTAATGTACGAACTCATCTAGTTCATAATAATCAAAGGAATTTCTTTGCCATTTTATTAATTAAATCAATGAAATTATATTTACGCGAAACAATACTGAAGATAAGGTACGTAGAAAGTTGGCTAAGCTAACTTCTTCGAACTGTCCGATTATTGAGTTGTGTATGTAGTAACACTAGTACCAATTTCCGAAAACTATATCGTCTGCCCTTTAACAAAATGCAACAATAGAAAATAATTTAGGCTTAAAAATTGTATAACTTTTTTTTTGTGCAGCAAATAATGTTCGTGAATACGATTGCAATTGTCAAATTAGCTTTCTAATACTTAAATTCGAAATAAATCAAATCTGCATAGGAGTGTCCGACGACTGGGACTTATCCGAGCATTGGTACCGTTACCTTATATTGATGCCGTTCGCTGTTCAAAGTTTTTCTCAGAACTTCACTCCACTTAGAAGAACAACCCAGATAGAAAAATGACGGCACGGCAACGGAACGGTGACGGTACCAATGGTACGACACCCGCTTCACGGCACATTTTTCTATCTGGGAAACCACAGTTTTTCTAAAATCGATGACAAATTTTTAACGCATGCGTTTCAATGGTGAACACTGCATACCGAGTATTCGTATATCGAGTAATAATAATTGCCAAGATAATCCGTGCCTATCGTTATCCGAGTTCCGAGTTGAATTATAAATACTCTCTCTAATCACCCGCTGGATCATCGATCCGACCGGGAGCCACTCGCGGCCATATTATATTCACGATAAATACCTCCCGTATTATGACTGTGTCGTCATCGGTCTTATTATATTCCACTGCCATGATACACCGTATCAGCATATCGAACGTTGAGTGACAAAAAGGCGTAAATCCCATGTTATATTATACGAGTTACGCCGTTTTGCTTCTCAGCGGTCGGTATTATAGGAACGCTCAGTGCGAACCGAGGGTGGTTAGCGTTTGTAAGCAACGAGCCCGGTATATTGTGGCCGTTCGCTGTTCTTAGTTTTTCTCAGAGCTTCACTTAGAAGTCCGTTGATAATATCCGTGTGCATATGCGTCGGTAAATATATGTAGTGTATTTATCGTTTAAGGCACGTCCGTTCGTGCGAGGCAAACGGGAGACGGCGTAGGTGAGAGTAGGTCAGGAAAGCAGAGGCTGCGGGGAAAATACCTACAGAGAGAAGATTCTTCGCGTGTTCGTATAACGTGCACAGTAACGGCTGGAAATGTAACGAGTAGAAACCGTGTTTCTTGCTCAGGCTTATCACGCTTATCGCAATTTTCATAATTGAATTACCATGGCGTATGAAATTATTTTTTTGTTTTAAAAATTCTGTTTTTATTTTTATTTATTTTTTTTGGCATGTTAGTGAAAATCAATTTTATTTAACACTCACTAATACACAATATGGTATCGATAGACATTTATTTCTATCGTCGGATGGACCAAGTTTTTGCTGCATTATATATCGTTATCCGAACGATGAACCAATCGCAGTTTATTCCTATACAAAGATTTTATTTTTATTTATTACAAATAATTTTACTTTTCATTTTCTTTTTGCGACCGTTGGACCCGAAATGGAAAGTTTCATTTTTTTTGTTTACTCTCATGCATTGATTATATAAACGAGAGCATTTCTGTGATGCAAAGACTACGCCTGGAAATGTAACGACTAAAAATCGTGTTTCTTCCTCATGCTTATCACGCTTATCGCAATTTTCATAACAGAATTACCGTGGCTTATGAAGTTATTTTTGGTTTACAAGTTCTGTGTATAACATTTTTTGTTTTTACGAATACGGAAATCATTTTTTTTTCAACGCTTTTTAATACATATAGTCGTATCGACAAATTTTTTGCTACATTATATATCGTTGTCCGAACGATGAACCAATCGCAATTTATTCTTATATAAATATATTGTTTTGAAAATATTTTTTATATTTTACTTTTCATTTTTTTCCACCCGGTGGATCCGAAATGGAGCTTTCCTTTTATTCAAATTGAGATGCATCGACTATATAAACGAGAGCGATTCTGTCATGCCGAGACTGCGGGGAAAATACCTACAGATGAGATTCTTCGGGTGTTCGTGTAGCTTCCAAAGTAACTGATGGAATTTTAATGACGATAGCCGTGTTTCCTACTGGCGGTTATGACGCTTATCGCAATTTTCATAATACAATTACCGTCGCTTATGAAACGATGTTAGCTTTAAAAATACCATTTTTTTGCATAAATACAAACATCCATTTTTTTTTATCGCTCGCTTATTTCTATCGTCGGATGGACCAAGTTTTTCCTGTATTACATTTCGTTATCCAAACGATGAACCAATTGCAATGCCTTTATACAGATTTTCCTTGTTTTATTAAAAATAAAATTTCACCTTTCATTTTTTTCGCCCCAATGGACCCGGAATGGAGCTTTTCATTATTATTATTATTGTTACTTTTTTATTTTGAAGCATCGACTACATAAACCAGAGCGGTTCTGTAATGCCGCGTCTCGTCGCCGGACCTTCCAAATGTTTACAGCCGTCTGGACGCAGGCGGCTTCGATTAACCGCGATATTTAGACACGAGGAGTGAGTGAGCTTAAGAAGAAACGCGAACGGCGGGAGAGGCCCGGCTCCGGTCTATCTCGCGGTTCGGGCCGGATATTTCAGGAGCGGGAATCTCCGCATCCTCGGCGTTCCGCCCTTTCTCTCCTGTCCCCCCTTCCTCCCCCTCCCTCGCGTCCCTCTCTGCAACGTCAACGTGAATTCTGCTGCAACCGTTTTTTTCTTCTTTATTCTTTTTCCGTTCAAATCGTTTTGCTCGCCTCATTTTTCATTTCGCTTCAACGATGAACGATTAAAAAAAACGAAAAACCGTAATTATGCCCCGAGCTATGCCTTCTCAACGAATCGCAATTAGTGATTGACGCGGAAATTGAGCTAGCGCCGGGCAATATAGCTCGCGCCGGCTAAAATGACTAGAACGCGAAGCGGTTTGTTCCACGTCCGGTCGACAGACACACTCTATAAATCGCACTCGTTGAAATAATATTTGCCTCGTTTCCACGCTTATTTCCGAGCGTCTCTCTGGTATCCGTACAGAGACACGACGGGAACGTGAAATTACACGAATGCCCTCCACACACTCATGAACTTGCACAACTTTTCGCGCTGCTCGGGCGAAATGCTCGTGTCACTTAATAAAAACACGTTTAACACGGATCAATCATCAGCAGGGACGACATTTTATCGCAAATATTTCTCCAATTATAATGTAATAGATTATTGCGAGCATCGTTTTATTGAAATTAATTTTAAAAATACTAGAGATTAATTTAATTAACAATTTTAATTCAAGTAGTCAGAAGTAAAAATAAAAGGCTGCAATTGAAATTGCACGTTGTTTTTGGATTGTTCAAGACTCAATTTTCCGTTTTTAATTCATTTTCTTTCTAGACGCGTTATATATTTTCTAAGTCCCTCCAGAATATTCTGAACACGGCACGAAAATATCGACTTTTTGCATGTATTTAAATTATAATTGTTTAAAACAGAACAATGTCTCCTCAACAAAGTAAAAAACAATTACGAATCTCGTCCTTGCTATAACGTTCTCTAAAATATTCTAAATTAAAAGTCTGCAAATGAAATTGCGCGTGGTTTTCTGGTTATCAAAGTTTTAATTATTCCGCCTCCGATACATTATCTTTCTAGATGTGATTTTTCCTGGAACATTCTAAACCGGCACGAAATTCTGGGTTTTTAAGTTATTTTTATTTTTTAAGATCCGTAACAAAACCTCCACGGTAGTGCGAAAAGAAGTAAAAAAAAAAAATAACGAAAGTTCCCTATTTTCCGACCGTCCCAAATTTCGACTTGCTTTTGCATACAAGATAGTTAAACCGTAAACTAATATTTAATTTTTTTCCAAGAAATCTTTTTTATCCACACCGCGCCTGCATTTTTTTTTCATTTCCGACTAAAGATTAACAGATATCTTATCGAGACTGAGAATCTCGTCCTTGCGATAACGTTGTCGGATACTCGTCGAGAGAACTCTATTCGCTTCGGCGTCTTGACTACGCGGGTAGGGGGGGGGGGGGGAGGGGGGTGCAGGCGGAGAGCACAGGTACGGGCAAGAGGCCATAATAACAGCTCGGCGGAAAAATGCCTTAGGAGCGATAAGCCCTTGTCACTGGAGAATTTTCAAAGTACATACATACATCAGGTTAAATATGGTATCGAAAACGAAAAAAAAAACGATCCCACATCTCAGTATCTCGCGACGATATGTAATACGACATTCCACGAGCTCGGCGATCCACGGAAGCCCCACGAAATCCGATCCACTCTGGTTTTCCTATGCCCCGTCTTTTTTATCCACCGGAAATTCGATATTTTCATCTGATCTTAGCACTGCACAGACGTCGATGCAGCTAGCCGGCTTCCCCTTGTTATTTCTCACGGCGCAATGCAGCCTGCGCATCCGGCACGAGAAATAATTTAATCGAAGTCTTATCTTCGCACTGCACAGGCCATCGAACAATGAGAGCGTTTCTGCATTTCCTCCGGGAAAAATTCAAAGAAATCTTCCAGAGACTTTGACTTGCGAATTAATTATATCGGGACGAACGTATATAAAATAAGTAAAAAAGTCATTATATCGGAACCAACGTTATGGTCTGTATGTTCTTTTTTTTTGTCTTTTATTTGATTTACACTAAGAAAAACTGCGCACGATAAAAAATGGACTAAAAGTACTAAAGTGCTAATATACTATATTGCTAATGACACCGAGGAGCTAAACAAAATATCAACCGGCTTCCCTTGTTATTGCTCACGGCGCAATGCAGCCTGCACGTCCGCTTCGAGAAATAATTTAATCTAAGTCTTATCTTTGCACTGTACACGCCATTGAACAATGAGCGCATTACTGCATTTGTTCCGAGAAGAATTCATAAATAATCTTGCAGAAACTTTGAGTTGCAAATTCATTATATCTGACAGAACTTGTATAAAAATACAATAAAATGTTTATGTCCTTTATTTATTTACTTAATAACGGACTGGGCTCAATTACAAGGACGATAGGAAACCCGTCGCCCAATAAACAACGCGAGAGAGATCCATCAATTTATAAATTGCATGAATTTATCGCTCGTATACATGAAAAAAGGCGAATTATTTCATTCAAGGGGATTTACTTTATTATTCATTAAAACAGAACCAACGCTACAATCTGTATGTTTTTTTCTGTATCTTTTGCTTCATTTGTACTAAAAGAAAAAGAAACTACGGCAAGCAAAGTGTTCGTGAACTCCTGACACTGAAACAGATTCTCAGTTGCCAGAAGTACTAAGCTGCTGAAAGTACTGTTGCTAAAAGTACTAAGCTGCTAAGCATACTAAGCCGCTAAAAAAACACTAATCTTGATAACAACATCAAGGTGTAGAAAAAATATCATGTTACTAACAATATTATTTCTGCTGCTCAGAAAATAGATTAACGTTGTTAGCTCTCCTACGAATTTCACACTCTCGCTCTCTTCCGTCGTTGCACAGAAGCTCGTGCGAAAGAAACGACAACGAATGGGCTATAAGTTAATTTTCAGAACGGGCTTCCTCGGCCCTCCCCTGAAATAGATAACGACGTAAATTCCTGAGACGTCTCACCGGAACGTTAAGCGATAGCTCAACGGCAATTGTAAACGAAAAAAGAAAAAAGAAATTCCAACGACCAACCGTGCTCTTCTGTCCCTGTCGAAATCACCCGAGTTCGAAGAAATTCTAGGTCGACCCGGTATCACATAAATTTTTTCATCTTTCTCTCGCCCGACGCTTGTAGGTCACTGTAAACAAATCGTTCGTTCATTCGCAACGACTAGACGCGACAGTCGGTCGAGCGGGGAGGTGGGGAGGGAGGGAGGGATGGATTACGGTTGGCAGAGAAAGAGGGGAATGAAAATGATGGTCCTCATATTCTCTTCCGACTCTAGGGAGACGAGTTTCTCTTACGGCTCTTTACTCTTCTTCATCTCTTCGTCCACTCATGTTGAACGTGTGAGACACTTCGCGCGGGCCTCGCCCACTATACGGAACAGGTGACGCCAAGGTGACGACTGTGTTTCCTCCGAGTTTTCATCTTTCGCTTCTGTACTTCGTGGTTCTTATTGTTTTTTTTTATGCTCTGTCTCTCGCTCATCTCGTCCGTTTGTCTTCACTTTGCTGGCTGTCACATGACCCAAGTGGTCCGGGGGCTGAGACGTGTCAGCATCGAGAAGCGAAACTCCAGCAGAACGACCGCTGTTAAGAGCCAACAGCAGAAAATAAAAACGACGGCAGCGGCCGTAGCGAGATCACCGATGCAACTGATTTTTGTCAGGAAATATCGGAACAATACGAATCCTATTCAATGTCGAGAAACTAAAAGCATCTCCTCACCTTAACGGCCAGTGAAAAATAGCTTGAACGATTGAAATTTTTAAGTAAGATAAAAAAATATATATAACCGTATAATTAAGAATTTTTAAAGATTATTATTATTATTATTATTACTGTTTACAGAAATAAAGTTTCCACTTATCTCTCTGTTTCTATACAATATAGTATCGCGTGAAAATATATGTACCGATTCTCCTTTTAGCCCTAGAACTGATGTATCATTTTTCCACCTTCTAACTCATGACTAGGGTACTTATGTATCCCGCACGTTTCTTCAAGGTACAAGGGTCTTATGAGCAGTAAATAGGTTTTTGCCGCACATGAATTCCTCTGTTTTTTCATAAGGGAGAGAAAGTTGTGCGGCGAATCTGAGTTTATTAAAGGTCAGAGGGTGAAAATCCTTCAAAGCCCAAAACGTAACGAAAATTGTCAAAAACCGCGCTTTTTGTGAAAAAAATTGTAGTTTAAAAAAATGATCCGATTTTCACATTTCAAACACCATTTTACAGGGGACACATCAGACTATTGGGAAAAATAGTCCCATTGTATACCGTTCAAATACTCTATTTATTTGGACATGTGAAAACGAGGAAAAGTCGAAAACTTGTAACATGGAAAAAATTAATGAAAACGCAAACAAAATTGGGTTTGCATGGGTTTTAACATTTGTTTTTCTTGAAATATTGTAGGTAATTAAAGATAATGATAATTGTTATTTAGAAAATACAAAAATTATAAAAATTATAAAAAAAATTAAATGCCGACTATATACGTCCAAATTATATAGTAGTAACTTAGATTCGATAGTTCTAACAAAAGAAATATCACTTACTTACATAAAACAATAACGGGAACTCCTGACTGGGGTATTTATCTAATCAAGCGCGCTGCGTTAGTGTCCTGTGCTACAGCCAGCCAGTAACTGAGGCTACTACCAGCCTCCGCACATCGTCAGATCATGGAGCTAAATTATCATGGAGGTCCCAAGTCGATAATGCCCATCTTTACTTTAAGACCGCAGTTTGAATATCGTCTGGGGAACTTTTGTACCCCATACTAAAGATGCCGAGTGTTGGATAGATACTTCGAGAAATCGATTTTTCCTCCGTACATATCGATACTTTAAATCGATTTTTACTGAAAGGGTAATCGGTGAATCGATCTTTCAATTAAAAAATCAATCCACGAAATTACCTTTTCCTTGTAGATTTAAAATAAAAAGCGAACTCATATGACTATACGTGTCGATTAGTCGATGTTGGGAAAAGACTAATCGACATGTGTGGAGTTACACTACAAAACCATGTGTGTTGCCACTGCTGCAGGAAAACTCCTCAATTAGCTTCGATAGCGTTGAAATACTTGTCTGCGGTCTGTACCGTCGGAGAGACTTTTTTCAATGGCTGGAAACATCGCAACTCCGAATCGAAATAAGCTTACAGGTCAACACCTTTCACAATTGCTTTTCCTGAAACTCGTCGAATTCGACAAGTAGTGCATGCGATGTCACCTCAACACCACTTTACGTCGACTGCTGAATAATAAATAGTTTTAGGAAAAAAGTCCGAAAAGGTAACACTCTTATCGCGAAGGCATTTTTGTTATTTAACTGTCGATATGAGCTAGGTACAAGTTTAAAATTTTATTGTAATTTTTATTAATCTCTTTTATTTTTCGTTTGGTTGAATGCATCGCGTTTCAGATCGCATACCAAAGAACGGACTACAAAGCGATACATACATATGCATATGTATAATTTAGTAAAAGTATTCCTTACGTTTAAGTTGATAGTTCCTTACAGAAGATTTGAATAATATCGGTTCTTAAAGGTTCCGTGTACTACATGTGTTATCTATAACAAAATACGTTAAATATTTACTTTTTACTATAACCTAGATAAACGAGCACGATAAAACGCAGCAATTGGCGCTTGTCCATCAGGGTATATTAGTTTATAATTTCTTTATGATTAATTGCAAAGGTGACTGATTTGACATTATGTATTTTCCGTATAATGAAACGTTCAATTTTCTTGATATCGATGTTCTTTCTTTCGATATATTGTTGTTGATCAATACTGAAGATCAATCTTTTTTTTTACGATCCGGCATCTCTACCCACTGCATAAGTCCTAGGGTTAAATTGGTTTGATGTCTGCTTCTACTGCAGTCACTGGTAGCGCGTTCCGCAAGTCCGCCACTCCATTGCACAGCGCATGTTTCTATGGGTCTTTTCGGAAGGGCCGCTTGTCCGTTCCGGAAAAGCTGAAACCCATGAATGTTAATTAGACAGCCTGAGATCGCTAGTTTCAGCCACGTTTCCGGAACGATAATCGTATGCGGTTTTGCTTCACGCACCGTCTCCAAGAATTCGCCTCACTTTTTCAAGATGACGCTACAAATCATAACTCTTAGGTGACTCGCATTACCCCTTCGCCTCCGTAATCGAAACCCGACCCTTCCCCATCGTAACAAAAGCGACGGCAGCGGCCGTAACGAGATCCAATGGATTTTTGTTCAGAAAAATCGGACAATAGGAATCCCACTCAATGGCAAAAAACTCAGAGCATCTCCGCATCTTAACGGCCATTGAAAAATGGCTTCCTGGTCGATTGAGATATTTTTTTTTCATGTTTAAATAATTTGAAATATATATCAGGAACTCGGAAAATGTTTACTTTTCTCGGGAGAGAAGAAAATATGACCGAATAATTAAGTATTTTTAAAGATGGCGCTATAAATTATAACTCGTAAGTGTCTCGCATTACCTCGGGACAATACGAATCCTACTCAATGTCAGGCAACTCAAAGAATATCCACAACTTAACGGCTAGTAAGAAATAAGTATTGTTAAATAATTCGAAAAAAAAACATATCGGGAAATAGGGAAATTTTGAGTGTAGTCTGAAAGAAAGGAAATACGATCGAATATTTAACAATTTTTAAAGATGACGCTATAAATGACAACTCTTAGGTGACCCGTATTACCCCTTCGTCGCCACAATCGATTCCCGACCCTGCATAGTCGTGCAACTTAAAAAAAAAAGGTTACCGTTCTCGGAGTCCCTGCCCGAGTTTTCTCATGCGTAGGCGTCCAGTGAACCTTGGCTCACGTTTCTCCGTTAAATCTCACCGGCTCCGCGACTGGCCGATAAAAAGAATACGGAAAAATTGATCGTGACACATGCGTGCTCCCGAAACGTTCTCGATATCCAAGGTTCCTCCCGAGCCTCGTTGCTCGGCAAGAAATTCATTCTCCGCGATCCAAGGAGCTGTAACGGTCGGAGAAAAAAAAATGGCGCGCGGTTCTTGTGTATCGGCACGCTGTTGCGCGAGGTGTCACCTTCGGCTATTTCGCCAACACAAGAGCCGTTCCGTATCTCGTTTCTTTTCTATAATTCTCGCTCGCTTTCCTATCGAACGGACGATCGATGCACTTGCCCGGAGGGCGAACTCGACGGGACATACAACGGACTTTGAAGAGGAAGCGCTGAAAGTTCGCCGAACCGCACACGCCGGTGTAACATCCGAGAACGCCCTCCCATGGAGAGGCGCGTCCGGCACGTCTGTTTGCTTAACAGGGTTGCAAAGTTTTAATGACGTAAATTACGTGAGAAACGAAAGTTCCCGTCTCAAAATTCGATACTACCCGGTCGGAAAGACGCACGGAGAGGAGACCCGGTTGATTGAGCGTGTATATAGTTCAACGTGGAAAGTGTGTAACGTAGAAAGTCTCCACCGTAAGCGCAGGGAAGAGATGCACTGGCTGCTATACTACCGCCGCGCTTACGTCGTGTACACAACTAAAAACTTTTTTTCCTCTGAGTCGAGGGAGAAACTCGAGTCGAAAGGAAATGCAATTAATGGGAATCCGGGATCTTCCTTCATCCTCTGCTACTCGTATCTTTATATATATATATATATATATATATATATATATATATATATATATATATATTTATAAGATACATTATTTATTTTTATATCGAAATAAGTCCTGTCGCGGAGCGATCAAAAGAATTCGCTAACTCGCTGTATCGAATTGCGCACTCAGCTTATTGCGAACGGTTTCGTATCTTATTTCCCGATACTTCCAATATGTCCTGTGAACGGGTCTCTTCCGGTTGTCTATAAATATCTTTCGAGTGCGTACATATATATATATATATATATGACGGACAATACGAGTTTGTTCTGCAGCTGAGATACAATAGTATTGGTATTATTTGAAGACCGCGGCCGAGAAAATTAAGGGATTCGTTAAAAGTTCGGGATTATATCGATACATCTGAGATAATCTTTTTTTTATCAAAAAGCAGCTTCTCGATAGCGTTAAAAGTAATTGATCGAAAGAGCGCTTGAGCGGAAGCGAAAGATTTCACGAAGACAAACTTGGATTCGAAAACTCAATGAGAGATCAATGAAGCATTTAAGATCATTAAAAGTTCAAAAATAATTTCCACAGTCGTTCACCTTTACCAGTACGATGTGTTCATATAACTCGTGCTTAATGCTGAACGAAGATATCAATCTGTCGATACTGAAAAGTTACCTACACGAATCAACTCAATGAGAGATCGGCGAAGCATTTATAGTAATTAAAAGTTCAAAAATAATTGCCGCAGTTGTTCACCTTTGTAACTACGATGTGTTGATACAACACTTGCTCAATGCTCAACAAAATTGTCAAATAATTTGTCCACGTCAAAGAGTGTGCTACAGGAATCATATAGTAATTCAGAGCTTTCAAACAATTTTCCATCTTCTCAACCTCTTGAATATTGCGAACTCTATTGTGCCGAGTTTACTGGCACAAACTTTCGATAAATCCGAGAGGCGTGCCGGAAAAACTTTGGATAAAGTTTTCGTGCCAACTATTTTTGTACAATCCACGAGTCAGAGGGAGGGATGACTGGAAGGAGCCACGAGAGTGCCGGTGTTGCTAATGGTCGGCCCGGCTCTCTCGCGTGTCCACTCTCGCGTAGTCGTATAATTCGAAAAGCTTTTTACAGACAGATTGTGCAGGGTGTCGTATGTGTGTATATATACATATATATGGCGGTTTCGCCGGCTGACTCGGTGACTGTGCGTGGCCGCAGAGCGTCTCAGGCTTGAGCTATTATTAATTAAGTGAGCGAACGGGTTCTCCGGACGTTTTACTGCGGTCCTCGCGCGGAGAGCTTTTTCCATCGACTCTCATCTCATAATACTATTGTTTATCGGATATACGAATACCCGCGGGAGTACTCCATAAAAAACAAAACCCCGCCCCGACCGTTAAAGCGGATTTATTTATTTACTTTTTCTTTTCAGCAGTAGGAATGATTGCCCTCGTCGTAAACGGACTGCTGCTCCTCGGCTTCGGCATGGCAGTCAGAAGCGGCGACGTCATGGTACTCGGAACAGAGTCGCGCGCGACCTTACTCACCGACCGCGACGTACCGACGCCGAAGAGATGCCGGTACAGCCGTGTCGCCTCCATGCTACAGGCGCGCTGCCACGATCTCGGGTTCGAGGAAATTCCGCACAACCTGCAGACCGACGTTCAGGTAACGAAATCGACTCTGTCGGTAAATTTTTCAGAAAAGTTATATTAAAAAAAAGAAAACAATTATAATCTTTTTTTCATTATCTTTTATCTTTTTAATGTAAATAATAAATATACGTTAGTTGTAAGACACATTTATACACTTATATTTTGATAACTGGTCAAGGAGAAATTCGTCAATGAATATACAAGTAATAAAATTTGGACATCATTTTTATTTTGCTTGCAGATTCTCGATTTCACGATGAACAGAATGCGAAAGTTGCACAACGATACTCTGTCGGCGTACACGAGTCTGGCCTATCTCTATCTGCAGGACAACTTTATCCTCAAGATCGAGGAGGCAGCTTTCAGTAAGCTTCGAAATCTTCAAGTGCTCGATCTTTCGAAAAATGCATTTCAACGATTTCCGATGAGCACGCTGACTCTCCCGGTGCTGAGAAAATTGTATCTCGGCGGGATTCAGGAGCCATTGAAGGACGCGGCTTTCGAAGGGACCTCGCTGGGCGAAGAGTCGAGCCTCGAATTTCTCGATTTGTCGCAGAACGAACTAACGCGACTTCCGTCGCTCGGATACTCGCCGTCGCTCACTCATCTCAACGTCTCCGAGAACTCCATAAGTGCGATAACGACGGAACAATTGGCGCCGTTTTGTTCCCTAAATATTTTGGATCTATCGAAGAATCCAATTAAATTCGATTCGTCGACGTGCGATTGTCAAGTTTTCAACGCCTGGATAAGAGCCCGAAGGATAAAGATGAGACCGGAAAAGTTTATCTGCGGCACCGCGAAGGCCGACTGCTCGGACGTATTGTCGGACAACCCGATATTTCCGAACGACACGATGAGCGTGTACGAAGCGTGCCGCGAGGTCATAAGGGCTCGAGCCGAATCGGCGAAGGCTCGATCGATCTGGATCGTCGTAGCTTCCTGCGTCGCCGCCTCGCTCGTCTGTCTCTTCCTCGTCCTGTACTGCATACACAAGCGAAACAACAGGAAAAAAAAGCGTCAGCGATTAAAGCATCAGAAGCAACAGAAGCAACAGCAGCTCGCGACCAGCAACGCGAACACCGAACTCCTGAACGGCAATACACCGCCCGAACAGACGTGAGAGATCGGAATATCGTGTGGAAGTTAAATCGAGGCTTCCGTTGGATCTGTTTCGTTGTTTTATTTTTTAAATAAGCTACGATTATACGCGGTCTGTTGTTCCTCCGTTCGATGAGAGTTTAGAAAACGCGCAGTGTAAACGGAGTTGCAAACGAAGAGGCGATTTTTTTCGACCGTTCGGTCACCGCAAGGAGGACGAGAACGAGGAAAAGCGAGAGATTGACGCCGAAATGCGCTGAGTATGTTGCGCGCTCATTCAGCGCCAACTACGCGTTGGAACGATCCATTGTCAGTCATTAATCCTTTATAAGTCACACCTTTAACTCCACTCTTAGGCATTTTTCGTGTAAGACCTTTATCAGTGAGCAGTCAGATACACATAAAAAAATTTTATTGTATTTTTTATCTTAATATAAGACATTTCATCAATTTATAAAAAAAAGTCGATAAAACTCGAAAAAGGCTCTACCAAGCAAACAGTCAATGTGTATGATGTATGGGACTACGTACTTTAAGAATATTGATTTCGTGCTGCTCGTCTTGTGTGATAGTTATCAACGCTTGGCTCGCGATGTACCGTTTTCGCTGATTTTTTTATTTTTCGCAACCGATTTATTGTCTTTTTTCGTTTTGCCTTTCGTTTTTGTTGATATTGAATCGACACCTTCATCATCAATCGAGATAATCGATTCAAGATCCGATGGTCTTCGAACCCTCAGACGAGCGAAATCCTCGCGGTGCGCCGAATCTTTCTTGTTATTCATAATTTCCTTGACGTTGCGCGCATTTCGGGACCGACAAGATTCTCTTGATCTATTTACTTCTCGGAGCTCAGAACCGTCGTGCTGCTCGTTTTATGACGAATCGCCAGAGAAAATATCTTCCCACGCCCTCGAATGTTTCTTCGTTCCGCTCGGTCCTGGCTTGTTCCAATCGACAGTACGGACACCACGTTATCCTTTTCCGTGGGATACGGAACGCGCGTTATTAATATATGGTCGTCACCGCTGTCGTCGGACGTCGACGACGTCCGTTAGTTCCGTGCAGGTACGGTTTCGGGCGGTGTGATTTGTAAAGGGTTAAGGGCATGTGGCACACACGTATGGATGCTCCGATGGTAACAAATCGCCTTCCCAATTTTCTCCGTGATGGTTGATGGTTTGACCAAAATCAAATTAGGTTTTTGTAGTCAATAGATATAAGTATGAAAACCTAATTTGCTTTTGCTTGTCGTATCAATCGTTTTGGAGAAAACAGGGAAGGCGATTTGTTACCGACTGAGACTGTAACACATGCCCTTAAGGGCATGTGACGGACACGTATCGATGCTCCGATGGTAACAAATCGCTTTCCCTATTTTCTCCGTAATGTTTGAAGCTTCGACCAAAATGTCTTGAAGAAAACAGGGAAGACGATTTGTTACCGACGGAGTCCGTAACATATGCCCTTAAAGGAAATTCATCGTACATTTTTTTTCGTATAAGACGTTTGTCAGTGAGCAGTCAGATACACATTAAAAAATATTTTATTGTATTTATTTATCTTAATATAGGACATTTCATTAATTTATAAAAAAGAAAAGTCGATAAAACTCGAAAAAGGCTCTACCAAGCAAACAGTCAATGTGTATGATGTATGGGGCTACGTACTTTAAGAATATTGATTCCAATATGTATTGTGAAAAATGTTTATTCATAAGAAAAAAAACAACACTCCAAAATATATCATTTTCTTTGCTATTTAAGCTATTCACCTTTCATTTTTTCTTTAATCGTATGTACATTTTTGCTGACAGTCGGACGAATTAAAAAAACGCAGCGATTACGGTGACTACCCATAATCGCCTCGTAATCTTTTGAACTGCATCACGGTGCTTGCGGTGAGATTGAACAAATTCGCGTAGTCATCAATTTTCTTTAGTATCTTGCGGAATTCGTTGTAGAGCGAGTTTGCGGACCGATGCCGAAAGATCTGCAAGACAAACGAAAGTTAACAAGACAAGGATTAATGACTGTAATTCGGACCATCCATTTATAAGTCATTAATCCTTTATAAGTAATAAGACAAGACAAACGAAGAACAAACGAAAATTACAACCTCCATGCTAGAAAATTATGCTGTCTCAAAGGAGAAAAAGACACTTAGCATAAAATTGTTTATTCGGTATCCTAGAGCAAAATACGCTATAAGGACACCGTAAGAACCCCAGCAAACTTACTTTCTCACTAGCCATCACCTGAAAAAAGGCTTCGCCTTTACAACGCGAAATCGCATTTTTATCTACGATGTAGCGAATCATATCTCGCCTTTCCGAGTCCGAATACCACGTCCGGCTTTGAACGAAAAAAAAAAAAAGAAAAAAAAAGGGTTGTCAGTCAATCGATATTTGCTGATATAAAAATTTTATCGTAAAATACTCACTAGCCAGATCGATCTTCATGGGACTCTGCCTTAGCTCTCGCCAAATTCAACTTCGTGTATATGTCCGCGAGGTGCAGTGGATGCGACGATGATGAACTATCGGAATCGGTATCTGAACTGATACAGGTGTCCCTCTTTCGATTTTTCGATTTCGATGAATGTTTATTTTGGCCAGATTTTTTCGTTCTGGCATCGGTTGCAGGCCTGGAACTAATGTTATCATTGTCAGAGTCGCTGTCCACTTCCACGATTTCTATCGGCGGCAAGCGCGTTTTTCCGTTGTCCGCTCCCTTGTTTTTCGCTACAGGCATCGAGTTGTCGTCGTCGAAGATTCTTCGACGTTTCGTGCGATCATTGTTCGCTTCACTCCTGCCGCTCGTAGAGTTCGTTGCGGCGTGACCAGTTCTCTTATTCCTCGCGGCAATCACTTTGGCATTGTAAGACGAGCGGTCCGAATCGCTGGCCGAACTATCGTCGCTTGGCTCGCGGTGTACCGTTTTCTCTGATTTTTTATTCTTCTGAACCGATTTATTGTCTTTTTTCGTTTTGCCTTTCGTTTTTGTTGATATTGAATCGACACCTTCACCATCAATCGAGATAATCGATTCAAGATCCGATGGTCTTCGAACCCTCAGACGAGCGAAATCCTCGCGGTGCACCGAATCTTTCTTGTTATTCATAATTTCCTTGACGTTGCGCGCATTTCGGGACCTACAAGATTCTCTTGATCTATTTACTTCTCGGAGTTCAGAACTGTCGTGCTGCTCGTCTTGTGACGAATCGCCAGAGAACATATCTTCCCTCGCACCCGAATGTTTCTTAGTTCCGCTCGGTCCCGGCTTGTTCCAGTCTTCGTCATTGAGGGAAGTCTTCGAGCTTAAATTCTGCTTTTCCTTTTCGCTCTCGCTCGACTGTACGGACACCGCATTATCCTTTTCCGTGGGGTACGGGACGCGCGTTATTAATATGTGTTCGTCATCGCTGTCGTCGGACGTCGACGACGTGCAAGTAACTCTCGGTGTTTCGAGATCTTTCGATTTTTCGGCATCTTTCGCCGACACGGGCTCCGCACGCGTCGATAAATTCAAGCTTTGTCGATAATTTTTGCTTAACGTATTTATAACCATCGAAGATTTCATTTTTGCCGCACTCGAGGAATCATGAGGCGTCGAACAGCTCGAGGGTATTTCTGAACTCGGGGGGCTCGAATGTTGGCTATCTTTGAGCAACCTTCGCTCGCCGTCGTCGCATCGCATGTACTTTGAGACAGGATGATTGACGTCGTCTTGTCCATCCCCGTCATCCGTCATGATCCAATAGGATTCCGGAAGCGTTTCGGTCTCTGCCGTTTCCGAATGCAATCGTTTTCGCGCGGACGAAGTCGAGAGGTCCGCGGAAGTTTGTGCCGCTATTGTGGACGCTTCCGATCTTGCCGGGCTCGAGCGTGACGATACCGGTTCGTTCTTGATGACGTCAACGTCCGTACCTTCGTTTTCGCAGGACGGAGCTGACCTCGTGACTTCTTCGAGAATTGCCGAAATATTTTTGGGCGCCGAGACGACATCGAGCCTGTCACGCCCATCGGTCAGAGTCGTCGGGGTTCTTTGCTGTCGTTTTTTCGATTCCAAACCCAAGGATGACTCCATATCTTTTTTTCGGTGTGCGACTATCCGTAACTTCGGCTCGACCTGCGTATGGTATTCGACGGAGCAGGGGCGCTTTTCATTCTCTTCGATAGGTTCCGCCAGCCTATCGTCGCCGGTCGATAACTCCGTCGAACGGTGCACCGTGGCCGGTCGGCTAACTGCAGCCTGCGAATCGTCGATCGTTGAACGATTGGATCCATCGGAGCTCTGAGTCGGCGATAAAACGTTTATCTCAATATTGACTGTGGTCGTACAATTAAGGGATATTCGATCACCCGATGAACTACGTTCGCTCTTTACCGATCGATTAAGACCTGAGGAGGCAAGGGGATCCTTGGTGTTCTCGGTGGGATTAACGTTGCGTGCTCCGCGCTCGGACAATTCGCTGTTTGCTGTGAAAAAATCTTCTTCGGGGACGGAACTCGCCTGTGATTGAGTTTGAACTGTCTGCCGGTTGTTAATGGTTGGAGACGGAACTGCCGCAGCTGAAGCGGTCCCAGGACTGGAAATAAAAATCTATTTTTAAAAAACATGTTTTTGTTTTGCATCAAATCATCAAACACTCGTCGATTTTGTAAACTAGCAGATGGCAAGATTCATGTACCTTTACAGCATCGGAAATTCCGTTACGGCTGTAGTACTAATATTGTGTGTGAAATCGTTCCAAATTGACCCGTAATATTTTTCTCCTAAAATTACTCTCAGTGTGTTGTAATCGTTAAAATATATCTTTTTTTTATGAAGGGATTGGTAATACAGAATCCCGATTAACCGAACCTCCGTTATCCAAACCCTCCATTATCTGAACTGCAACTTGCTTTATCGACATTTTTATTATCCCAACCATGACACAAAATGTTGATGTAATTTCATCGTCAGGCGCTACTTTGTTACGAGCACGAGCACGAGCAAGCTTCTATCGCGCGTCCATACGTTACACGGCTCGCACGTCCGTCTTTCGCGGTGTACTCATTAGGTCTTGGTAACGCGTACAAATATTCATATGTGTGCGTGTGGAAAATTATTAGTAATTAAGTAATAGTTTTGTAGTCAAGTGCGTTGTAGCTTCAACGGACAATAATTCAACCTCTAAGCAGAAGTATTATACTTTTTATGCATTATATTTTTATATAACGGTGGAAAAAAAATTTGAAATTTTTTCTAAGCAAGACAGGGGCATCATTATCTCCCTGTTTGATGTTTCTCGTAAGTATGTTATTTTTTATCTTCAAATTTCCGGTATCCGAATAATCTGTATACAATGCTCTATCTCAGATTTCTTTTCTTTCCTGCGTCACTTCTGTTTCCTGGATGGGTGCATGATTTGCAAATCATGCAGGGTATGCACACACTCGTTAAATAAATATATTTATTAATAAATATATTATAAATAAATACATTTATTATCGATAATAAATAATGGATAATCCGAACTAGGCTCGATCCAAATGTATTGAAATAATCAAAGTTCTATCGAGCAAGTCTTGGATCTATCGCTATGAGAAGTGAATACTCGTACTCTGCAATACTACTTCGGGAAAGCGGTCTTTCGATGAAGGTTGCGAAGTTGGCTGCACGAGCCGGATTGAGAGCTACAAGTAGCTCGAGGGGAGGCAAGTGCTGCCTACTTCCCAGCCACCGTCGGGAGACTGCTTTTTCGTACAAGTATCGCATACAATTTTTTGTGACAAGTGCACAAAAATTCCTTTTCGTGCCTGTACAATGCGTGCAGGGAAAACAGCTACATTGCCAGATAAGTATGCGCGAAAGTAGATATAGTGTGAAAAAAGTGCGCAAGATAGAAACTGGTGTGTAAAATAGTATCTGCAGCATTTCTCACGCATCCTCTGCTAGAAAGCGCCACTTTCGCCACACTTTACAAGAAAAGCAGAACTTTTCGTGCACCTGTTACAAAAAATACACACTGCTGGAACTTTAAAAAAAATGGCGCTATTCACAGATATTATATCTACTTACCCAGGACAATCGCAACCTCCGTAAAGGAAGTGCGTCATCAGACATTCGGAGTAGCAAGGGATCTCGCTCAGTCTGAAAAGTGTACGATTAGTGGTAAAATGTATGGTAATTTATAATATATGTATGGTAATTTATAATATTTATAATTTTAAAAAATGTGTAATTTTTTTTTGTTCTTTTTTGTTTTTTTTTAATCTGAGAAGCGTTTGGTACAAACCTATATGGCTCTGGATTGACAATCTTACGTCGACGCACACATTCTTTGATGAATTTTATATCGTATATCAATGTCTTATTTTTCTCCGGCCAAATAATTTTTGAGTAATTGCACGGTTGAGTAAATATGATTGGCATTTTCTTGTCATTGTAACGAACTGCTCCACCATTTTCCTAAAATAGAAAGAACCGAAATATAGCAAAATTTAATCGAACGAGCCCGGATTACGAAGGAGGTTCGAAAGGTTGCGTGCGGGTTAATCTTACCACAATCATTTTTTTCAGTGGCTCTAACTCCTCCTGGAAGACGCGCAAAAGAACGAAAATAAGCGGAGCGTTATTTCGACGAAAGAGCGACATTTTGCCGGAACTTCGTTTCGTATAGTGATTCAAAACTTTTTATAAGCGTTTAACGAATGTACGGCGCTAGTTATCTGACGTTGAGGTTATCGGCTCGTACAGTCTTATGTTCGTTAACGTTAAAACAGTACTGCGAATTTGGCGGTTACTCACTGAAAAGAGGTTATATTATTTCGGTACTTAAACGCGGCAACTAGAGAGATTCAAACGTTTGTTGTTTTTTGTGTCTACGAACCGAGGAACATATGAATGTGCGTGGAGGTTTAGACAAGTTGAGGCACGTTTGACGCGGGAAGCTGAGCCAGGAGCACGGTTTTATACGTTTTATTCACAGGTCTGAAAACTCTTCTTCTTCTTTTTCCTTTTTGTTTCCAGTTTTATGCCATAGGCCAAGTACCGGTCTCCCATTGGGTACTTAAGCTCCGCTCACGAGTTTGTCCTTGTGCTAAGCCATTCGTCGCTCATGCGAACAATGCCTTAACGAGCGGTGAAGTGACCCGTGGAGTTGACGGCTGGTGGCGGGTTGGTAGGATAGGTGGAGGAGCGGGAGGTCTGAAAACTCAACTGGTGGTCGGTTTTATCATTGGACCGGTTTTTCGTGGTTGGCTCTTGACCACCAGGTGCGCACTCAGTTCATAGTTGATTTTTTTTCAAATATATACGGAATTCGTTATGAAGCTATACAGCCGATTGTCCCAATGTATACAACTAGTGCACAAATTACCAAGTGTTTTCGGTGCAATAAGATCCATTCAATTTTATTTACAGCGAAAATGCTGTGAATTTATTCGATTCCTGTTTGTCTTAACAGCATGTGAATCACTATGGAATGCGAGAGAGACAGCATCAGTGGCGCTCTGGGCAAAGTCAGAGAGACACGCTGAGAACGTGTTTTACATGCTCTTAAGGTGAAGTGGAACCGCTATGAGTGCGAGAAAGATACCTTCACTTTCGCTACCCAAAAGTCTCTCAAGCCGTTTATTTCTTGGGGAAATGATGAGAGTAGTGAACTACAGAATTACTGCGTATAGTTTACCGTATTATAGTTCTCGTATTTTTCCCTACAAATTAACCCTCTTGGAAAATTTTGGATTCCAGTTTTTGTTACCTACCGAGGAATTGCACTTCACCTTAAGGGGAAGTGAAATATCGCGGCCGGTAATGAAAACTGTAATGAACTTTTCTCAAGGGTGCTAATTTTTTTGAAGAAAAAGCAAATTCGAACTGGATGCACACGGTAATTTCACATCCGGCCCGAATTCATTTTTTTCTCGAAAAAATGAACACCATTGAATAAAGTTAATTTGAAAATTGCAACTATCTCTCTCACACTCATGACCGCGTCACGCGACTTTCACTTCCCCTTAACACAGTTTGACTGAACCCTCGTTACGACTAGAGGACAGACGGCGCCGACCAAAGTTCCATATACATGATATAGGTGGCTCATGCACACCTTTTTATGTTATTTCATTTTATTTTATTTTACTTCATGTTAAAGGCAGTAAGACGAAGTGGTGCCAGCGCCGTCAAGGCACTTATTCAAACCAACAGTCGTTGGTTTGAATGGACTAAGTGATCGCTATTTACGTTTTTGTTCTTATTTCACCGCTATTTATTCGAAGAGGCTGAAGGGAAGCTGGAAAAGTCGCGTACTTACCTCGGAATCCATTCGATTAATAAAAAAAACGATTTTTAAAAAACCCTGCAAAGCAGCGACATATGTGGTCACGGGTCAAACCTCTGTGTTCACCGTTACCGACGATTAGGCGTCAACACATGGAACTTGGCCTCTTGCATAAATCCATAGAAAGAAGAAGGCGTTAACCTTATCGACGTTTTACTTGCAATACGGTGCATGCGAACATATAAAATCAAAACAATGACGAAAGTGATCGAACTTCGTCCGGACAAAAACTTGATCGATCAGAACTTCGAGAAATATCAATACTCCTCGGATTTGGTCGCTGTTAATCTGGAGAAGAGCTTGGTGAAAGGTAACTCCGGAGATAAAGTTTTGTTTAACCTAATCGAGTTGACGCTCACCCAGTGCTGAAAACCCGAATTATTGTTTTGCACAGATGTCTATCGTCAGGAACCGGGAAGCAGTCAGGACTCCTGGCTGGAGGCGAGACTCTTCGCATTTCACAATCATTTGTTCAAAAATCCGTTCGACTCGTCCAGTTGGTTCGTTGACGAGAGGAGAGACGTTTGGAGATTGAACAGGGATGGCAGCCTCAATCGGATGTGTGCGCTTTCCGTACTGGAGGTTGAACAGTCCATTTACAATCCTTCTATAGCATTTGCGTCAGCAAAAATTGTGGTTTTGTCGAACGGAGGCAAGAGCCTGGAAATTTTTACAGAAAACCTTTCGGAGCAATCTTTCAAAACTGCTGAAGTCGATCCTGGAGTAATATTGGACGCTAGATATATAGAAGAAAAATCTACCATAATCGTAGCAATGTGTTGCATCGTAGAAGTCAATGGAAAAAAATGTTCTCAGCTGGTATTCTTGTATTACGCACATAATCTGGAAAAAGGATCAAAAGAAAACGAATTGGAGCTCTGCAGAAAACAAATTTTGAATGCAAAGGGTCCTATAGAGTATGTATATATAGAACCGAGCGGTAACTACTTTCACACGATAAGCCAAGATACGGCGACTTTCGAGTACGATTCTCTGAAGCTCGTGACCGAGAAAAAGGCCGAAAATTCGGATCCAGAGATAAAGATTCCAAAGTACTGCTGGTCACAGGACGAAGACTCGTTGACCGTCTGGGTCAAAGTACCGGAGCGATATGGCGACGACCGCGCAAAAATTAACGTCACCTCGAGTAACATCTCGATATCGATAAAAGACGAAGTTCTGATACAGGGTGATTCGCAGCATCGATTGGATCCCGATTTGACGACGTGGAAGCGTGAAAAGGACACGGTACAGTTGGAGCTCGGTAAATTCGAGGGTGGGCTAATGTGGAGTGAATTGATAAAAGGCGATACGGGCGGAGAGTGTCTTCCAAACGAAGCTCTAGCGGCTGAAATTCACAACAGGTGAAGTACGATGAAGATACAAAAAATATACGATAGTAAGAATTAAAAATAATTTTTCATAACGATTTGTATTTCAGGCTTTCGCATTTGTGCACTACCGAGCCGCAAACCCGCGCGGGCGAGGATCAGCCGGTGGTGGGGTTCAATGCTGAGCAATTGGAAGAATGCGACTTGCTGGGACGAGACAATTTTCTTCAGAGAATAAATCTTGGTGACCATTCGACGACGCATCTAGTGATGCTGGGTTCGAGCAATCACGTTTTGTTCACTCACAAATTGAAATCAGGACAAGCTTTATGTCTGAGACACGATCATCACGGTGTCGTCTGGATTCCCGAGGAGGAGGAATCGGATGAGTGGGGGATAAGGCACGTCGGAACATTTCCAGGCTTCGGTTACGTAGAGGCTAGCAAAACTAACAAAAAATTTTGCGTTTCGCCTCCGAGTACGTATTATTCTTTTTTTCGCTGCTCTAAAACAACTGAGAGAACATTCAAATAATTTGATGAAATTTAAAAAAATGCAGATGGAACGTACGTTGCAATCGTGGAGCACACGAGACACGCGTTTCTCTACGAAAAACCGGAAGATTCGGAGCCAGTTGCGAAGCAACGCATAGTCGACTTGGGACCGGAAGCTTCGCCCATAATGGGTGCGGTGGCGACGAACAAACATCTAATCCTTCTAACTAAAAACAAGATCTACGAATTAGTGATATATCGATGATTTTTTAGAATTTATTTTGACTTTGTTACAATCCTCCTTCATAAACTGTTAAAACAAACAAGCTTTTTTACGAAATTTAATTCGTTCTTATTCATCGTCGGCAATAGCCTCGATTGTTTCGTTATATAAATACATATATAACAAATCCGATATTGTATAAGACTGACCGCGGTTGCAATACACTAAAATTTGGTGATGGTGATGAGTCGATCCATGGTTCGACGTTCTTTGTTGCCACACTGTTATTGTAATCTTTTTGCAAACAGCTTGGCCTAATCACGCGGTGTTCTTTACCGACGGATCTAAGGACCCTATCCAAAATAAGTGTTCGGCAGCAGTACACTCTGCGAGGTATAATTTAAATCTCGGTTTCGGGTTGCACCAAAACTTCTCGATTTCTAGTGCTGAAACCATCGCTATTCTGCAGGCTCTCCTACTTATTGAAAGGATGCTCTTAAAAAAACAGTCATATGCTCCGACTCACTCAACTCCATTCTTAAACTCGAGAATTCCAACATTTATGTAAATGAGCACTCGATCACTCTAGAGGGTAGAGAAAAAATTTATAATCTTCATCTGCAGGGTTTTGACATACAACTCTTATGGATTCCAGCTCATAAGGGCATTACGGGCAACGAGAGGGCGGACTCTCTGGCTAAAGATGCGCTGGAGATGTATCCCCTGGACGAGTATTATCCTAACGCGTCAGACCAACTATCAGAATTTAATCGTCGATACAAAAGACTGAACGCCGCTTTCTTTCGTAAGACTAGCTTACTGACGGGCAAAAATTATTTAAAAAATGTTTGAATGGAAACATGAAGCCGTGGTTCCATAACAGGAAACTGGGCAGAGGATCGATATGCACAATTTCGCGCGTACGGTCGGGGCATTGTATTACTGGTGCCTATCTATTTAAAATTAAAAAAAGACCTCTGAGGCCTGCGATAGCGGAGAATCACCTCAGGACCTAGAACATATAATAAAATACTGTCCTCAACTTTTCGCGTACTAGGGCAGTTGCTAGTCAAATTATTCAAGACCCTCCAGGAATGGTAATCGAGGCTGTAATGGATTTTTTACAAACACGGGATTTAGATTATAGAACAGTAAATGGTAAAAAAGGACAAATAAAAATAAAAACATTTATTAAAACTGATAAATATGTGTAGGGTTGTTAAGGGGTATGTAGAAAATTTGGGGATTACACGAAGTTTTTCTATGGAATTTGCTACTTTTGAAGAGACAATTACATTTTATCGCTGGATTGAAAAGGAGGAGAACATAGAAGATCTCCGGGAATATGGCGAGATGAATAGTTCGTACTGTAAAATCAAGTCTATAGCCTGTGACGGGGTTTTTTTGCTCCCGTCACAAAGAGAGCTCAATCTCCAGCTCTCGCTCGTATCGGCACGGATCGCGGCACCCTTTCTCCCGGGAGGAGTCCCTTCCAGGCAATCAGGCAGGGTCAAACGCGAGCAAACCGTTCCCACGATTAATCGCGCCATTATTTTCTTTCCTATCATCCTCCCGAGCGCACGACGACCGCCACCGCCGCCAGGACATCTCGACAACGCACAGCAGGCTGGAGCCCCGCTACCGATTTCGTCTCAGTCACACACAACCTATAGCAGGCTGGAGCCTCGCCATCGATCTCGCCGCAGTCGCACACCGCCTACACCTCGATAGGCCTCTCGCCGTTCAGCTGCGCCGCTACCGAGGTAGCGCGCGACGTTACCGGCAACGGGCCCTCCACCATCCGAAGCCGCCTCGACACGACGAGCCACCAGCTACCGAGATCTACAGCGTCCGGCTCGTCGCTATCTCATCGCCTCGCTCGCCTTCCCGAAGTTCCCGTGTCTGCGCGCAACGACGCCCGTCCACCGCGAGTCGACACGCAGGTATTAAATCGCTTATAACTTTGCCATTTTTGAGAATTTTAATTTGAAATATTGCACCCATATTCTCAACACTTTGAAGAATATGAAACAGTGGTCAGCGAAAAATCGATTTTTTTGTCGAAAAAAAAGAAAATCCCCCCTTAAGGTAGTCCTTGCGAATGGTGTTGATATCGCATAAGTTTCAGAGAATTGAGAGGGAATTCTACGCACTTCTCGATGGTATACAAATCTGAAAAAAATCAAGCGTATTAAAGATACCGAAAGGATTAATTTTACATAATAATAAATCCAAAATGTTATTAACAAATTGATGAAAAATTCAATTGTTTAACAAATCTCCCAGAAACATAACTTTTTTTTGTGAAAATTGTTCGTTTATTTTTTGGAATACGTATTCATTTTTTCAGATTTTTCAATTCACTTTGAATTTTTTTAAGATATGGGAAAAACGTGTAGAAAGTCCGAAAATTGTACTTACCTAAGTCAGAAAAGTGTACTTACCTAATTTTTTTAAGCACAGCACTTTTATTCAATTATTGGGGTGTGAGAAAATGCAGGGTATAATGGTTTCTATCTACTTCGGTAATGGATATCTATCAGTTATCTGACGTATAACTGCAGTACACTACTGCTACTGTATATCGGAAAAAGTGCCATATTGTAAAGTTAACTATTTGATAACTTTTTATATCCCTAATTATTCTAGGTAGCACAAAAAAATCCGTTATCAGAAAGTGATCTAAATACATACATGGGTTACATATGTCCATCCGGATGGTAACTATAAGCTATCCTATGTCCAAAAGTGAACTTTTTGGATGGGTGGTGACATTCGGATACTGTCCAAGTGAACATATTATGTAACCTATTTAGATCACTGTCTGATAATTAATTTTTTTGTGCTACCTGGAATGCGTCTTATGACGCGTATCCATCAAGAAGACGTCAAATTGTAACTTTTAGAAAACTACCGAAAACGCACATTCCGATACGATAAAAGGACATCTTTATAACAACTTATTTGATATCCGTATTTGCTATCCAGAAATTGACAACTTTGGGATGCCCCATAACGGGTATCTGTCAAACAAAGTCGATTTATCACTTCCGGAGAACTTTCGAAAAGATTCTTTAAGATAACATAAAATGGACATCTCTAGGGCATCTTTTTTTTTTTTTTGCTATATCTATATTTGCTATCAATACATAGTCAATTTTTCGGTGCCCCATAATTGAGTATCTATCGGAAAAAATCATATGACAACGCTCGAACAACTTTTGAGAAGACTCTTTAAGATAACATAAAACAGACGTCTCTAGGACATCTCATTTTACATTTACATTTATTATCCATACATAGTCAACTTTTCGGTGTCCCATAATTGAGTATCTATCGGACAATATCATATGATAAGTTTCGGAGCAGTTTTGTAAAGATTATTTAAGATAACATAAAATGGACATCTTTAGGACATCTCATTTTATATCTATACTTGTTATCCATACATAGTCAACTTTTCGGTGCTTCATAATTGGATACCTATCGGACGGAATCATATGACGACTTTCGGAGCACTTTTGTGAAGACTATTTAGGATAACATAAAATGGACATCTCTAGGACATCTCATTTTATATCTACACTTGATACGCAGACATAGTCAACTTTTCGGTGCCCCATAACTGGACATCTATCGGACAAAATTATATGATGACCTTCGGAGGAGTTTTATGAAGTCTATTTAAGATAACCAAAACAGGAATCATTACGTCAATACTCGTATGGATGAAAATGTAAAGACACGGTAAAGGTATCTTTCGGATAAATCAGAAAGATAACTTTTAAACGATATCTTATAGATGGCAATCGGATAATACTGTTACCTGGGAGGCGCGCTCCCTGAGTCGTTTAAACACGGACATTTTTCAAGCACAAGGCGGTCAGAAATAACCACAATCACGGTAATTTCGACGAGTATAAATTCACATGATAATTAATGAAACTCTTTATTAATTTTCTTTTCCTCAACAGTATTCATACATTAATTTAATTCATTTTCCTTTTTATATTAAATTTTCACAATTTCGGTAACGTAATTTCTTCATCGTAACAAAGAAGACTAGAAAAATAAAGATGCTATTCTATATGTACAGGAAAGAGATGTTTTTCGTCGCGGCGTTTGAATACATTTTCTAGTACAGCTTATACAGATTTAAAGTTAAAGCGACGACGAAAGCTTACAATGAGAAATACTGATGATCCGAAGCACCCCCTCGAGCAATAAATATAGTGCGTAATATCGATGAAAATTTATCGTTCTTTTTCCTCACATTAATTCATTAGGACAAGGAACACTGGAATTCGAGATTCGCAAAACATAGAAGAACAATTTCGCATACAAATTTTTGCTGTTTGTCTAGTTTTCCACCTGTACGGGACAGTCTCAAATTTTTCCGGCCATCACCAGCGTGCCGCTCATTTTTGGGGTGGCTGGGAAGTTTAGTACAGTACGCATGCGTTCATCGTGTGTTTATGTCTTTGCGTGGACGTTTTTTTTTTTTTGAATGGCTAAACGGGTAAGTGTTACGTGCGCATAAACTAGGCAATCGCAGCGGACGCTGTAGAGTCGGGACTCGAGCGATTATCGTCGTGATCGATATTGACTGCCTCCGTTGCGGTTTCCGGAGGTGGAGGTGTTGGAATGCCGTCGACTTCGTGCATTCTTTCGCCTTTTCGCAATGGCGATTTGCGCTCGTTATCGGGATCCGGTCGGGCCGGACACTCGAAGTGTACGCAATGAAACACCTAAAAGAAAGAAAAAAAAATGGAAGATATCACAAAACAGAGATCCCTCGACCTATTCTTACCAAATTCACTAGCAAGAACTGTTTGAAACATCAATTTTTTTTCGTAGACTAACAAGTAGGAGTACACCAACAAGTATACTTCTGTAGAAAGTTTCAGCTTGATAAGTCAAAAAGCGCGAACACACTTTTTTCGAATATTTAAAAATCTGATAAAATCAGAAGGAATGCTTCAACTATTGCGTAAATTGTAACAAAAAGAAGCACCCAACTGCTTTTCATGCGTGCCCAATGTCAACCCGATTGATAAAGCTGTTCTTGAGTTGCAGACGGTTGAATTTTGCAGGGCTAAAACACACATACACGCACGCACGCACACCCACGTCCATCCATCCATTTTTCCTGAATGTGATTTTCGACGTTTTGGATCACTCTGAACATGTTTTCGTTAAAATCTCGAACTTTTTTCTCACTAAAACAAAGCTTCCTCTATGCGGAAGCTAAAAAACTTGTATTGATTCTGAATTCCTGGAAACAAATTCATTTTACATACCTCGTTTGCCGTATTGTGAGTACCAACGATGCGGATGAATATTATCGGTCGCGGTGGATGGAATCGCAACGTTTGCCAAGACCGACACGCTTCTCTCGTCTTATCGGCGACACGGACCCACTCCTTGCTGTTTTTCGATACCTCGACGTAATACGAGTAGGATCGATCGTCGCAATCCCAAAGCAACAAACTGCAACGGGCAAAATCATTGTATAAAATCGCTATTTAAATGAACATTAGAAATTCATAAAAACAAACGTACCGCATAGAATCTATGATGTAGGGCTGACCAAGCTGAACAAGTATAGAGCCAGATCCAAGTTGGTGACACGTATAACCGCTATCCCAGTCGTAATTCGAGGTATCGCCGTTCAAAAGTGCGTTACGGGATCTATTTGTAGACGGGAAAAAAACATGTCCGGGGAATTAAAGGCTTACGTGATAGTAAAATTTCGATTTTTTTTTCAGATAATTTATAATACTGCGTTAAATTTTGATGTCGAAATTCAAGGTAATTTTCAAGGTCGGTGTACCTGATATCTCAAAAATGGCGTGATGGATTTTTATGAAAATTTGTACCGATATACTCCAACAGGTTCTTTAGTCATTGACGGCCACATTTTTTTTATTTAAGAAGCGTATTCGGTGTTGAAAAATGGATAAAAATTAACTTTTTTGAATGGCCAATACTATGGTCATTTTTTTCGCCCGTCAAGGACCTCGTGGTGTATCATTTGTTAAGAAACAATAATAAAAACATTTGTTTCACATAAAATAACAAGTTGAAATCAGGGACATCGCAAAAAACATTGTTTACGTCAATAGATAAAAAAACATAATAATAATAAAATTCAATGAAAATTTCTAAATGTTCTTTAATATATCCTCCTTCCACCCTAAAAAAATTAGTCGATAAAGCGAAAATTTACCGAAAAAAATCACGAAATATGCATGCTTCATTATCCATATACTGTGGTGTAAACCCTTAATAGATTATTCAGGTATCAATCGCAATCAAATGGATATCTCGAAAAGAAAGATACAATATCAACATAATATTACCTGCAAACTCCTTCCGTGACACTGGCACTTCGTTCCATCGTGGCAACGTTTTGAGTTGGGACGACAAAGCCATTGTACAATTTTTCCGAATGGTTCGTGTAATATGCTTCGAAACTCACGACATGAAATACCTTGAACAAAACGCGTTATTTATAAAATTATAATGATTCATCAACTGCCATAAAGCTCGGCTCGGACTTACTCTGTTGACAGTGTTATCGGTACCAACGATGCGTACGTAGAGTGCAACTCTGGGCTCAAAATACAGATACTGCCAGCTACGACAAAAGTACTTTTCATGATCGATTATTCTCACCCAGTCTTTCTGGTCGATAGAAACCTTTAACGAGATAACAAAGAGTTATTAATGAATCAATTCGATAAAGGGTTGTTCAGAGCGTCAAATTCGTCTTACTTCTAAGTAGTAGCAGTATGAGCGGGCATCGCGATCCCACAATAACATCTTGATATGATTTATTATACTCTGAGTTCCCAGTTTTATAAGTATACAATGATCTTGCAAATCCGATATGCCATGACGAGTGTACCTGATGAAATGATATTATAGTAATTAATAAAAAAAATGCCATGTTCAATAAGGAAAAGTCATCGGTGGAAAAAAAAAATTAATTTACCCTCTCTCCATATCGTAATTGTGAGTATCGCCGTCGAGAAGGTAACTTCGCATCTCGCCTTGCAAAACTTGAGCTCCGTATCTCGGATGCGCGACGTTCTCGTCGACGAGCAAACGACCGCGATAAATGAGATCCGAATTTCTCGTTTGTGTCCGAACGGCTATTGCGTCCAAAATCGCTTCGGGTGATACTAGGCCAGTGGGTCGTACGATGTTCAGCAGATCCGTTATTGCTATGAGGCACAGCCTCACTTGGCCTGTTTGCGTCACACAATTTTGTCAATACACACAGTCAATTACAACGCTCCAAGTATTGTTATGAATATTTATAAATAAATAACGTATTAATTGTCCAATGTACACGAATATTTAAATCACGTAGAATAGTAATATTTGCAGCGGATTCTCTCTTATTGTTTCAACCCTTAACCGAACAGGTGACGTCTCAAGTATCTCGCCACGACGTTGATATACCCATTTGTTTAGATACACATTTTAAACAAACTAAACAAAAATCTATTAGAGTTATTATTTGTCATTCAAATGACACATTTTTTTAGATTAGCAAACGTACTGTGTAAAAATCTCTACTTACGAGTTAATTTATTCGTTATTATAAGACTGCAATCGCGTTTGTGTACTCGAGCCGTCACAGACCTCACCTGGACAAGTACGGTGCAAAAATCGGACCTGTGTAGTTAAGGGTTGAAATTCGCCGAATCAATTACGATTGTTGAAAGTGCACAACATATAAAAAATTATAGGAAGAATAATTGATTATATCGTGTGTGTGTGTGTGTGTGCGTGTGTAATTACACTGTTAGATGAGAACAAACCTAGGACATTTGTGGCGTCTACATCGGAATTAGCTTTGACCCACGACTGGACCGCCGTAAATATATCAATTTCCGGCGCATAGAACGAGTCTCTGGACACAAGTTCCGTCAAAGCGTTCGGGCTCAATTGCAGAAAGCTCTCGTGTTGTATAAGCTCCAGGGCATGCTTATCCATGTATTCCTGACAGACCTTGGTCAGACGATCCAATTGATAGAGACTCGTTGCGTCGAATATCAAACAGACGTTTTTGATGTTGAGTATCTCTCGGAGATAGTCGGAGATCGCCACTTCTAGATGTTGAAATCCATACTGATGCGCCAGGCCCAATATATCCAATATTACCTTGATAAAGGAAATATATGCATTATTCGTTTTTTGTTTTGGACTAAAGTCAAATTGAACATCATTCATTGCAGCAACCGAACTTTTTTTTTCAAAAAATAGATTTCAGACGAACGAATAAATTGCCAAAAATACTGTCCTCATCATTTCTATAAAAGGGGTCACAGATTTTTTTTTTTTTATGTAAGGAATATAAAAATAATGTATAACTATAATATTATTAATACAATAATTAATACTATTACCCATTCATGTATAGTTACTCTTTGATTTTGGAATATACTGCACCTTGATAAATTATAAAATTACATACGGAATCATACATTTTATCTGCATTTACTTTAGAAAGGGCCCATACATAAATAAATATCCCGAATACACTAATATACTCAACAACAGGAATCACCTTAACAGTTCAAAGATCTAGGGTGCTCACAAAAAAATTTGCCCTAAACCAAACTGATAATATTATATAAGCCACTATGTACACAATGCTTCAACAGTTTATGCACAAACACAAATATCCAACACACACAATTTATCAACAATTAGAATTAATGGCCAACATAAGAATCACCGAATAAAATCTACAAATCTTTTAATCGTAAATTAAGGAAAGAGAATAAAAAAAACTTCCAAATACCAAAGAAAATCTTGGGCCAAAGGACCCAGGCCGACGGTCCTTTGCCAAGGTATAAAATTGTCATTAGGCATAATATTAATATAAGAAGATTACTGTAACTGTATAAATATTATTTTTGGCAATAAATCTCTTTTACTACTATAAAATAAATAAATAAGTAAATGTTTGAGCAACGTTTCAAATGAATTTATACTCACATCCTCGCGTAGATTAGCCAGTGACATATGACCGGTATATATATATTTGAGCAATCCCTTGAAAGCAGGTAGAGTCGTGCCTTTGAGTTCAATTTCATCCTGCATAGATTCCTTCAATCCTCCGAACAGGAGAGCTCTGAAGTATTGGCTCCTAGCCGCGAGTATCACCCGATGGGCATTGAATCTCTGACCGCAAACGACGAGCGTGACATCGGAATAGTCGTCCGACAGATACAGAGCTCCGATGTCCTCAGAGAGAAAGTTTGTGTGCTCCACCTCGCCTGAAGATGGATTCAGATGGTGATGGGAACTCATTCCGTCCGCGGAGTCTCTTCAACCCTTCAGGGCTCGCCTGGATGCCTGAAAATCACCGAAGCCATATTGTTAACAATCGCTGAATAATCCTTGGTAACTTTAACGATCGCGTTACACATTCACAACCGCTCTCCGAGGACAATCTTGGAGTCGCGAGATATGAAAAATAGATCTTAGCTGGGCGTCAAAAAATTTTCGAATTTCATAATTTCCGAGCCCGAGACATTGGCACGTTCGGGCAAGACATTAAAATCGCGAGTGACAAACGCCCGATCATATCTGCGACACGGCGAAAAAGTGAGACCAAAAAACATTGCGGGAATATCGGCATAACAGAAGTAATTATTCGTCGAGCACAATCGTTGCGCATAGACGACACGGACCTTGTCGGCGAATGTCATGTGGTTCGACGTTGACAGGTTCCGCTGAATCGACGGTGGGTCGGAATAACAAGCGACAATGCCAGAGGAACAGATGCAAACGATTACAAAACAACGAAACCGGAGACAGAGTTTCGCACACTTAGCCTCGTTAATAATGTACATAAACAAGATGGCAGTGAAAATTGAATGTGCACGTCCTCGGGACGGTACTCACTATATCGTTTACTGTCCTCTCTAGGCAAGTAGCCAGATGCTGACCAATTGGAGGAGTTGCGAGAGATGCACCTACGCGCGTTCGGTTAACTTCGCTTGCGTGCACTAGGACAATACAGTGTGAGCCTGGCTCGTATGCACAAAACGCGTCTAAACTATAGTATTAAAAAGATCTTCTCGACTGTTCTCCGGGGAAACTCGGCAGAGAGGGGACGAATGACCTGTATATGCGAGAGAATATGTGTGCACGATTTATATCGCTGATAAAAAAAAATAACTAAATAAATAATCGAACGTATAGTTGGTCGATGCCGAGAGGCGTGACAACAAAACGTCACTGGTGGCCGTCGCGTGTTTACACACCCTGTGGCACTGGCCGTTTCACCCCTCGTACAATCCAGATTCGAAGGCACATCGAACGAGAGAACGCGGGCTGAAGGGGGGCGGAGCGCGAGAATCGCCGGGAGCTCTCTTCACTCGAAACGAGTTTGCTTTGGTACGAGTCTATCGCGGATTTAACGTAAAATGTAGAGCGATCGAAAGATCGAAGGGAATACGCTTTACCGAAGTTTCGAGTTCTATGTATTGGACGTCGGATCGAGGAAGTTGAAATAAAGAAAAACAGATTATTATCGAGATATCGTGGAGGGGGGTCGCTCCCCGTGACGGTCAGTTTTAGTTACACTGTACACACGACGGTCGTCTGGTGTCGATTCCGTGCGAGAGGCAGTGCAGAGCTCTTTTGCAGATGTGTGCATACGCAGCTTTGCGCACTGTTCGGTCGAACGATATTCGAAATTATTGTAAACCAGCGAGAAAATTATACTCGTCGGGCGAGTAGTTCGTTAAACGGGGAAAAGGTGCGACAGCGGTCCTCGGGACGTTTGAGAATCAGCACCGCTCTGCCGGAGAGGTGCCCGAAGGCGCCCAGATCAGGCCCGTATCCATACATAACAAAACATGGACGCCGTCGAGATTGATACGGCCGACGATGCTCAGAACGACGAGGCCATTGAGACGACAGTGCCGGAGGTATGCCGTGTTTGTTTACTCGGCAATTTGTTGATGAGGGATCTTTTCGTCGAGAACGATGTTGTTTCCCTCTCGACGAAGGCTATGAGCTTCGCCAGTGTGAAGGTTAGTTCCTTCGAGGTTAATTTCGTTCGATACTTTGGCGATAGAATAATTTACGCGAAATTCGCTGTGCCTTCGAAAAAATTGAAACGAAAATATGAAATTTTTTTTTTTTTTTTTTTCATTTAATTTTTTTAGATGCTACCCGGGGATGGCCTCCCTGGACAGGTGTGCTGTGAATGCGCAGACAAATTGGACAGTGCTTACGAGTTTAAGCTGCAAGTCGAGCAGGCCGATAACGTACTGAGGCAGAGATACGATTCTCTGAATATCAAGGAAGAATTGTTCTTCAACGAAGTGGAAGTCCATCTGGACGATGGAGAACGAAGCCAGGATGTACACACTCTAGAGGTAGATGCCCACTACCAAGCTACGGTCGATAGCTTGACCGCCGGGCACGTAGACGATGATAAACCTTCGCTTCTCAAGGACCACTTGGCTCTGCTGCAAGTCCAAAAACTCGCGGAACAGCAGTGCTCCACCGAAGCTGGTAACCATAGAAAATTTATGATATTTTCATTTAAAACCGTTGCTGTGGTTACAACTATTATTTAATTTTATTATAGTAGTTAAATAGTTCATTTAATATCCATAAATTGGCATTTCATATAATATTTACTTTTTAATACAAAATATCTAATACGAAATAAAAAATATATAAATTTCTATGAAGAAATGGAAGGGGCCTTGATTTTAATTTAGTCCGAGGTTCCAGCATCAGAAAAATTTACCATTTTTATTTATTATTGTTGCTATTGTTACTATTATTTTTCTTTTATTAATAGTTACATAATCAATTTAATAGTATATAAAATCGGCATTTTATATAAGATAACATTTTGTAACAACAAAAATAATTAAAAGATGTCAATCTCTGTAAAGATGTGGAACGGGTCGAATCTTGCATTTTATTTAGATATTCCAGCAACGGGAAAATTTACGATCTGTACGAAAAAAAAAAGTTACCATACTGACACCCAAAAATGTTTGCAGCGATGGAGCAAAAAGAGGCCGAAGAATTGGTCGAGGAATCGAACGTGGCCGCCATTCTCGAGTCGACCGAAGATCACACGGAGTATCTTCACGACGGCGAGGAGAGTTCCGAGGAGATGGCGGAGGTTTACAGACAATCGGTGAAGGCCGAGGGTATGAACGACTCCGAGGGGATAACGATCGAGGAGCACAATTATATAATGCAACAGGGTTACACGTTGACGAGAAACGAGGAGGAGCTCGCCCAGGACAGCGTCGATTCCGGTGCTCACGAGTCCGCCGAGTACCTGACGCTCATGGACGAAGATCCGAACGAGACCGGGGCGTTGAACAATGTGAAGGTCGAGGAGGATCGACAAGCGCCAGTGACGGCAGACAAACACGAGAGCACGCACGGCGAGACTCGTCGGAGCAAAAGAAAATTGACGAAACGCTGCCGAACCTCGGACGAGGAGAATTACTTCGAGAATCTGAATCTCAGCAGCAGGTTGAAAAAGACGCAGTCCGAGAAACCGGAAAAGGTATTTCTGTGTTACCTGTGTGACAAGCAATTTATGTCGAAGGACATACTGAAGGAGCACATGCACTCGCACGAAGAGGTGAGGCGAACTTTGTCGCTGAAGAAGAGCGAAAAGGTCGATAAGCGTCTCGCGAGTCCAACGAAACCGGGCGCGGCTACCGCGTCGGCGGGTCCTTCAACTTCCTCCTCCTCGTCCGGCAAGCGCATCAGCAAATGTCCGTACTGCGGCAAAGAATATCTATACGTAATATCTTTCAACAAACATCTGAAACAGCACGAGAGAAACAAAGATTCGTCGAAGGACGCTGCCGCTTCCGTGTCGCAGGATGATACTCTGAACGGTGACGAGGATTCGTCGGATTTTGCCGGCTACGACGACACTCGGACCTCCGAGTCGAGCAGCAGGGTGGAGCACGCCGACGACGATATCAACGACGAATCGAGTCCCGAGAGAAAAAAACGTAGAAGAAAAACCGGACGTTCCGAGACGGTTTACTCTTGCGACAAGTGCAACAAAAAATTCACCACGAAACGAGCGCTCGGCGAGCACACGATCGAGCACAATACGAGCTTGAAGTGTAGCACTTGCGACCAAGATTTCGGCGATCTCGACAAACTTCGTCGGCATCGTTCGGAGCACGTCGTGGAGGGAGTTCTGTCGGAGCAAGATCTCGAGGACAAAGTTTACGAGCGGGAGTTTAACGCCGAAGCGCCGGACGACGGTGGAAACGTTATGTTCGAGGGCACGGAAATTACCGAGAGCCAACTGGAAACCGGAAGTCAGGAACAAGTGGGCGAAGGCGTGAACGAATCACTCCTGGACGACAACGACGATGACGAGTGGCATCTGGGGGTGTCCGAGAGCGAGAAGGAGTCCGAGCAAGTTCAAGCGGCCCAAGTGACCGAGACCGAACTGAAATGTCCCAACTGTCCTATGAGCTATTCGCACAAAAAATCTCTCGCACGACACATGGAGAGTCACGAGGGCACGATATACACGTGCAAAATTTGCAAACAAAAATTCACCCGAAAGGATTATCTTCAGCGTCACGAGGAGCAGCAGCACGCGAGATCGAAGTCGTTCAAGTGCACGGAGTGCAGCAAAATCTTTGGCAACGAGCTGACGCTGCGCAACCATTTGATAGCGACGAGCCACAAGACGATCGTTCACGGCCAGGAGTACGATCCGAACAAGAGACTGAAGCGCGTGGCGGCCAAAGCCGCGCAGAAGATAATCGACAAGATAAAAACTGAGGACGGTCTGGAGGAATACGGGGACGAGGACGAGGAGGCCGTCGACAGTAAAAACTTCAAGGGTAACGTGCGATGGGCGAGAAACGACGAGAAAGTCCATCCCACCGCTTCGTCGAGAAAGGCTCAGCACCGGAATCGCCGGAGATCCGACTTCGAGTGCGAGACTTGCGGTCGTAAGTGCAGCTCTAAAGCGTCGTTGACGAAGCACATGGAGCAGCAGCACGTTAAGATCGATAAGTCCGATCTGACGTCGAAGGTGGAGAAGGGAACGAGAAACAATATTTCGGAGGGATACGAGAGAGCGTCGGGTATCGCGCAGGAGGACAGGACGGAGGACGACGACGACGACGACGACGACAACTCGGACTTTGAGAGCGGTCTCGACTGGCCGATGGACAATCACGAGTGTCCTACGTGCAAGAAGAAATACAGCACAAAAAAATCTCTCCTTCGCCACCAATTGCTCCACGAGGAGCCGAACTTCGAGTGCGACATCTGCAACGTTAAATTCTACCGTAAGGACAAGCTGAAGGCTCACTACGATAAATGTTCGGAGAAAAATCCCGATCAGGTGAGAAAATGTAATATATGCGGGGACAGCTTCGAGAACAACGAGATGCTCAAGGAGCACCGGGGCAAACACGTCGACGAGGGAATACTCACCGAGGAGGATCTTCGTGAGATCGAGCCGGGTCTCGACGACAGAAACGAATCGGGCAAAGTAGCGAGAAAGCGTCGAACCGACATAGTCGGTCTCGAGTGCACGGAGTGCAACAAGCGTTATACCTCGCGCAAGGGACTCCTCAGGCACATACAGGTTCACGAGGGCAAGAAATACCTGTGCGACATATGCCCGAAGAAATTTTATCGACGCGAGCACCTCAAGATTCATGTCGCTAAGCACAACATGATAAAGCCATACAAATGCACCCGCTGCACCAAGAGATTCATAAAGGAGGATCAACTGGCGAATCATCTCTCGAAGCACGATCGTACCTTCAAGAAGACCAAGGAGACCGACAGCTCGAAGAGATTCCTGTGCGAGATATGCTCGAAGAGCTTCACGCAATCAACGACCCTCATAGCTCATCTCAGAGCTCACAACGGCATAAAACCGTACGTTTGCGAGGTCTGCGCCAGGCCGTTCACGACGAACGCTTATCTCAAGATGCACATGAGGACTCACACGCAGGAGCGACCCTACAGCTGCCAGTACTGCTCGAGGGCCTTCGCCCGAGCCGACACCCTCGCCAATCACTTGACCTCGCACACCGGCGAGGCCAAGTATCACTGCAAATACTGTCCGAAAAACTTCCGACGCCTGAAATCCCTGAAGGAGCACGTGTTCATTCACACGGGACAGAGGCCCTACGCGTGTCCGACCTGCGATCGACGTTTCAACAACAACGGCAGTCGTTACGCTCACAGCAAGAGGTGCAAGCAGAATATACTGCAAAATCAAAATCGCAATCAAAACCAAATGGCGAATACGATCGTACAGAGCGCACCTCAACCAATCAGGATACATCAGATCACCGACGATCACGTGACGACCCAGATGCAAGTCGTCAAATCGCAGAGCATAAAAACTATAACGATCGCCAGGCCGACCGATCAGATGACCGCTCATCAAGTGATGCAGCATCAGGAAATACTTATGCCGCTCATTCTACCCCTCACCGTTACGCTCACCGACGTCGACGAGGAAGTTATCCTGCCCGAGGGCACCAAGATATTTACCACAGCTTAAACGGACGAATATCTTTCGTAAATACGAAAGGATTTTTTTTTTTTTTAACATACAAATCGCTGGCTCGTAACAATACCGGGATGTAATTTTACGAGCGATAATGTACAGAAGAGCGCGATTTAATGTCAAGCCTGAGTGAATAGGTCTCAAGATAATTAACTAAATTGGATAACTTTTCTCGTACCTTCGGGAAAATTAATGGTACTTCGCGATTCGAGGATTCGTTTTTGCTTTGCTTCAATTTGTACACTATGTTACCCGGATATAGATGGATCGTTATCCATATCCGATATTCAATCAAGTATTATGTAGATGCGATCACGGGGTCAGTAACCCCCGACCGCGCGCATGTGCTACTCGCAGAAACGAGAAAAACATAGGCAATAGTGAATGTACGCAACACCCGAGAGCCCTTCGATAGGTGGGCATTTTAGTTTCTTTACTCCTTTTTTTTTGGCAATATATCGTACATCGATAAGTTTTAGTCTCTTTTGACCTGGTTGTGCTACTGCCGAGGGGGCCTGTCGACGGTGTATTTTTCAATGAATCGAGGCTTAAGTTAATTTTTAATACTATCCGGACGAAGAAAAATATTTCCATTTTATTTGTACATAAATGTTACCGTGTGAATAAAGAATTTGTAGAATTACAAGAAGACCCTCCCATAATTTACTTTCGGCAAATTTTATGGAAATTAATACATAATAATAATAATAGTAATAATGAAAATTTGATCCGATAAGATCGAAAAAGTTGTTGCAGAATATAACATTTTTAAAGTTAATCGTTGCTATTTCGTAAATTCACCTACTGCTTCCAATGCGTGATTGCGCAAGAGCGCAAGCCACTGACTTTGTAATGAATTAAATGAAAAAAAATGGTTTTTTAATTTCTTAATGAACCTGTAGGGTCGTCGCTCGACGGGAGCTTCTGATATGTATGATCATTTACTATTTTACTACGGGGCAGGCAGCTGCTTCGTATGTGGTAAGCTAATCAGATCTAGCGCTAGTTTCGTCGTTTCATCGATCATCGAACTTTTATATTTGTATGATTTATGAATATTATCAGTAAATTATATTAGTTTCAATTCTTTCCGGTAAAGTTACCAGTTACTTATAGATTCACCGTGCTACTCAAAGCTGGATAAAGTGTGCCATACGACTTTAATTAAAAAATTAAGAACTTATTAAGAGAGTGCGGTAGCGTCTCGAGACAAGTTGATTTCGACCGTCGGTCAAACAGTTAGCTAGACGCGACCAATACCAATATACCCTACCATAAATTCGAGCGGGTATACATAACCCGAAATGTAATAATTCCTCACTAAAAAACCAATAAAAAATATTTGATAATTCGGATAAAACGACGGGAAACCGGAGAATATTATTTACTCGTTCGTTCATCGAAGCTTCGAAATTTCCGACCAATCGCAAAACTTCAAGTTGCAACAATACGCAGTATTTTTTTTACTGCGCGTACAAACACGCACACATACACGACACGTAATGTTTTGGGATAATATAATAATGGCGTCGCGAATGACAGAAGAGCTGTGAAAAAAGATGCTCCGGAAAAAATGAGAGGATAATTATTTCATTTGCGATGCCTGTCGATATAAATCGACTGACTGAGGGCTGGCTCGAGCTCGAGAGTGATCCAGGTAAGAACAATAATAATAACGAGTCGAAACAATGTATCTACAATATTGTTGAAAATTATGTAACGAATTCAATTATTTATTTTGTGTTCACGGAATTTTATTTCCGAGGCATTATTTAGAATTTATATTCTAGCATTATTAAAAAAAAAAATGAAAAAAAAAATACAATCGCTAACGGACCTTGTATGCACGCAGGGCTCTTCACTCTTCTGTTGGAAGACTTCGGAGTCAAAGGAGTTCAGGTGGAGGAGATATACGACCTCCAAAAATCTCTTGAAGGTCCTGTCTATGGATTCATATTTCTCTTCCGATGGATCGAGGAACGCAGGTCACGAAGGAAGATCGTCGAGCAGGATGAGAGCTTTGTCAAAGACGAGGACATCGTCAATAACATTTTCTTTGCGCAACAGGTACATTTGTTTTACCTTACATTGACTAAATTATTTTAAATAAAGAAACAACTTCACGGATAAAACAATTCTGCGCATTCAGCAATAATTTTTTTTCTGTAAATATCCATCACCTTTTCTTATTCATTTTACAATTTTTTTTTAATCATAAATAAAATAAGGTGATAAAAACAAATTGTAAAATTATCAAGAAAAAGAATTGCATTTTTATTTGCAAAAATGTCTGCTAAATGTACAAACCTTTTTTTATGATGTAGTTTTTATAAACGTTGCAGTTTCCAATTACAACTTAAAAATAAATTTAAAAAAATTGGTAAAATTAACAAGAAAAAGAATTGTGAAGCTTTGTTTGCAAAAATGGCTGTTACATCTACAAACCTTGTTTCATTGCATAGTTTTTGAAATCGTAGCAATTTCTAATTACAACTTACTCAATTACCACACATCTGTAAAAGACGCCGTTTAGAGATCGAAAACGGAAATACTTGATATTTCGCTTCAAATTTACAATTATTTATTTATTGATATATTTATTAATTTCGTTACCCCAATTTTTCCAGGTCGTTCCAAACAGTTGCGCGACGCACGCCTTACTTTCGGTTCTTCTGAACTGTCCGAGCATTCATCTGGGCACGACCCTTTCCCGGCTGAAGGTTCACACTTCCGGTATGTGTCCGGAGAACAAAGGTTGGGCGATCGGCAACACTCCCGAATTGGCCTGTGCCCACAATTCGCACGCGATGCCGCAGGCGAAGAGACGCCAGGACAAAAACACCGGTGTATCAACGGGACGATTCACAGGCGAAGCTTTTCACTTCGTCAGTTACGTTCCGATAAACGGTAGGCTCTTCGAGCTGGACGGCTTGAAGCCGTATCCGATGGATCACGGTCCTTGGAAGGAGCACGAGGAGTGGACCGAGCAATTTAGACGCGTTATAACCGATCGTCTAGGCATGGCTACCGGTGAACAACTGCAGGACATTAGATTCAATCTGATGGCCGTCGTGCCCGATCGGCGTCTCGCCATATCGCACAAGCTCACCATGCTGAAGACAAACAGACAGATTGTGCTGGAAGCTCTGCAACAGCTGGTCAAGCTGAGCCATCAGGAAGGCGTTATCGATAAGAGTAACGTCGATTACGAGAAAAATGAAAAGATGAACGACAGAAGAAACAAAACCGAAGACGAAATCAATTGCAAGCACGACGTCGATGGAGCGCTGAACGTGCCGAGCGTCAATGTCGAAAGATCGAGCGAGACCAACAATGAGAACGAGGAGAATTCTGTTAACATGGGAAAATCTGATGCGAGGTAATTCATTTTCGACGCGATTTTCATGTGTGGCGCTTTAAGAAGAAAATAGTCTTCGGACAGAGATTTTTCAGAATTAACAAACAAACTATTTTACTGGTTGAAAAAAATTATTGATTTATTTTCCAATGAACTAAACGTGTACTTCTCTCGGGAATGTTTTCTCGATCTGAAACGCTGTCGTCGTAGTACTCGTGAATAATATTTTTTTGTTGTTGTTTTATAGTAACATGGAAAAGGTAGTGATGTGTGCTCTGGATTACGCAACCCCACTGAGAATCCAAACATCGCCGGCTCACAGTTCTTCGAGCACGGATACATCGTCCGAAATTGGATCGGCTTTCAATTCGCCGACGCAAGGTGAGCATGAAAAGTTCGAACAACGAATAATAATAATAATATTTGTAAAACCGTTTGTATGAACGCAATGGATATTGTATCAAACTTAATCCGTCGTCTATACTACGCGTAACAATGGCTTCGAGCGGTGCACACTCTGTTTTCCTGACAAAATATCAAATCGTTCGAGCACGTCATTCTTATAGTCTCCGTACTTCCAGAAGTTCCATCTGACGCGTAACAGACATAGTAATATTTCAACATGGCGTGATAAACACTCGCGCCTGTTTTGTGTTTGGGTGGCTGTGAACAGCAATTAAATCAAATGTAAAATATCGACACGGATACCGGCTTGCCAAGCGACAAACGACAATTGCGACGCTTGTCTAACCGGTATAACATAATAAACGACATAATTATAGCTGTCACACATAGTAAAGAAATACAATAGAACACATCATACAGGATCACACACAAATAATAGCCAGTTTAATAATAACGCTATGAGCACCGAAAAAGAAAAAATCACAATAGAAAGATACAGGCAAAATAAACATCGTTCTGAAGAGGTCCCGACCAGGGTCGAAACGTAATTGAGTCTCTTCATTAAAAACCAAAAAGAAGAGGATTCCGAAATTAGACCTTCCGAAGCCGCAGAATATCAAAGAATTAGTACATTACTCCATGAGGGCGAAAAACATTTTTCTAACGAGTGTGAGTTTGCAGCACGAGCCGAAGGCGAGTGCTGTAATCACACGAGTTAGAAAAAGTGTTTCGCACGAGGGATGTACGACATTTTTCATCACAAGGTGCGGAAATGGCGGTTTTACGTACGCGAAGCGGGCGGAAAAGTGGCCATTTCCGCACCGTGTGATGAAATAGTATATTATGCCACAAGGGATGAAAGTGCGTCTTTTCACCGAGTGTGAAGTTTGATGCCCGAGCTAAGCGAGGGCGGAAATTCACACGAGGTGAAAAGGCACTTCCTCCCTTGTGCCATACGATATTTTTTTTCCGACTTCATTAAAATAACCGCATTTCTTGCGTCGCAAAATCGTCATATTCGCCAATGACCATTTCTTTCCCGGGAGTAATAGAGCTTGCAGAGGGAGTAATGAGCCGTATTACTCCCTAGGGAGTAATGGAATTGTACTGCGCATGCGCACAGGTTAATAATGATCATCGGTCAATAATAGGCTATTTTCCGCCCTATTGCACGCAAGGAATGCGGTTATTTTAGCGCAGTCGGAAAAAATAAATTTTCGTCACTCGGTGGGGAAATGGCCACTTTTCCTCGAAAATCGCGGTAAAACCGCGATTTTCGCACCTTGTTATGAAAATGTTCGTACATCCCTCGTGCGAAACACTTTTTCTAACTCGTGTGATTGCAGCACGAGCCGAAGGCGAGTGCTGTAACACTCGTTTTAACACACACTCGTTTTTCACAGACGGGCGAAAAACGTTTTTCGCCCGCGTGGAGTAATGTACTATTTCTCATCGGTCACATTCAACAACTACACGTAATAATGTTTTTCCGACAATTCATTCACGAATTTTCCTGTACCCTGACAAGGATTCCTGTTTGCAGGAACTTCCGCACGAACTGACGACAACAACGAATAATAATAACAATATTGATAATTCTAAAATCGTCTGTGTGACTACAATGACTATTTTATCAAATTTAATCCGCCGGCTCGATTACTTGTAGCACCGGCTTCGAGCGGTGCACACTCTTTTTTCCTGGCAAAATATCAAATCGTTCGGGCACGTCATTCTAATGGACTCCATACTTTCAGAATTTCCAACCGACGAGTAACATACATAGTAATGTTTTTCCGACACTTCGTCAACGAATTTTCCTGTACTCTGACAAGGATTCCTGTTTGCAGGGTCTTCCGTACGAGCTGAGGCCAAATCTGGGGCTTGGGTAGACCGAGTCGAACGCAAAGTAGTAGAAAGTTTGTGCTCGGAAAGGCGTTCCTTGGCACATGCTTTGTATCTCTGAGCTTCGCAAACGCGATTGTAATCATTGAAGGCGGTCTTCGACGAGCAAGAAAATTCCACAACAGTCGCGGTCTCAGGATCGCACGTGTAATATTTCGTGCAGTCGGTACGGTTCGGCAGGCGTATGCCTTTGGCGCACACGACGACGTCGATCACCTCGACGTTCACTCGAGTCGAGAGTGACTTGTAGTTCGCTATCGTCACGTATTCTTTCCCTCCTAAGTTGCCCTTCACAGCGACGATGTTGTCGTCGTCTTTCAGTCCATCGATTATCGAATTTATCGAAGCCTCTTGCCTGCTCGAGCTCACAGTGGTTAAATCCATTTCATCCCTCCCCAGCTGATTGGCTTCTGTTGTTCCGCTTGTCGTCATAGACGGGGATTTTTTGGTGTTCTTCTTCGACTTCTCGAGCATAGATTGTCTCCTACCGAGAATGTAACTTTGAACCAGGTAGTTCAAAATATGGTTATTAATGTTGCGCAGATAATCGCTCTTCCCGCGAGTGTTCTCCGTGGCAGGTTCGCAGGTTGCGCTACCGAATTGTGTCATTGGCCCAACAGCGGAAAATACTCGCTGCTCGATGGGCCCTCTGACATTTTCGTAGAGCAGCATTTTCTTCACGAACCCTCTGAGCAATGTGAAATTATTATCCTGCCCTCCGTTGACGATACCGTTTTTGTTTCCCGCCGGAATTTTTTGTTGCCCGTTGAAAAATTGATACAGATAATTTTCTACTCTCTGCTCGATGGCCTGTGGAAGCGCGTTGTTCTTCGTACCTTTTTCATCGTCGTCCTTGCTGTTTTTTTTGGTACCGTCTACGATTTCGATCAGAGGGTAGGGGGTTGCGGGGAGTCCTAGATTGCCGAGTTCCGAGATCGCGTCGATTGGATAGGATTCCCCGATGGACATGCTACCAGCAAACGGCGATGACTCTTGGGTGTTTCCGAGGTAGCTCGTCTGTGCGGGGTCAATCACCTCTGGACTTTCGGGGCTCTTGGTAACGGGGGGTGATTCAGTCGATAAATTGTCGCACGTCCATGCGTCACCCGGTAAAACGCATAAGCGCAAGTACGGCTGAAACACCTGAAAAAAATGTTTATATTGTTTCCTTATAAAAGTCGAAAATTTAAAAGGTTCATATCGTTTCTCATAAAAGTTGAAAATTCAAATTTTCGTATCGCTTTCTCATAAAAGTTGAAAATTTAAATTTTCGTATCGCTTTCTCATAAACGTTGAAAATTCAAATTTTCGTATCGCTTTCTCATAAACGTTGAAAATTCCAATTTTCGTATCGCTTTTTCATAAAAGTTGAAAATTGATATTTTCATACCGTTTTCTCATAATGTTTCTTTATTCACAAAACTTTTTCTATGAGAAAGCATGTATTTTTTCTATATTTTTGGCTTCCTCATAGAAAAAGTTTCGCGAATAAAGGAACATCATTTCGCTTCCTCTATGAGGGAGCAAAATTGGGAGCAATTAGCAGTTTATTCTTGTACGGTGCACCGATTGTTCGCTGGCTGGCTACTAAAAGAATTATGCCGTTTTGTCCGCGATGAAAATAAAGTTGCCCGAGTTTGGATAAATTTACCAGACCATCGGCGCACTTTGCCGGCACCCAGACGTATCCTCCATCGGGCAGATTTACACAATTGTAAAAAATCGTGCAGCTGCTGACATGAGGCTTTCTTGGCTCGGGACATTTCGATGCACCAATAAACGCGATCGACTCAAAGAGCAGAAATATAATAACAAATTTTCGTTGCACATGCATTATTGGAGATGTTGCTCGGGCTACTGAACCTCCGGGGTGGAGTGAACTTGGTTTATGTATCTTTCACACATTCCCCTACCGATCTCTCGCACAGCTTCGTTAGCACTTTGGCGTCACAGTTATGTCAACTTGCTGGAGAACAGCCACCTCGATCTTCAGAAGAGAGATTTCTAGTAGCCAGGTGAAAATTTGCTTCCCGGTCACTCGAGACAAAGTCGCAGCACACGTCTCAGTTGATCGACTATCGATACAAATTTTTGTAAACTCGCCGAAGAATTATTATAAATGAATTTACTTTTTTATTGAATTTTTGTTTGCAGCTTGGGGATGGAACTCCGGCCAGAGCAGCCCTACATCGACGAAAGACTTCAAAAAATTCGTCGTCATACGAGTTGCCGGGGATGAAAAGCACGAGGCGGGTTTAAGTGAGTAAAATTTAAGAGATTACTAATTCGCAAGTACTTAAACACATTGTACATGAAATATTTTTTCCATCAGGTCGATCGTTGGGCAACATAAACATAAATGGCAAGAGGCTCGTCTCCGACAGCGGTCATTTGCACAAAAAGGTTTGCCTGTCCGGTGAGGTGAGGATACCGCACGCCAGAGTGAAGACGAGCAACGGTGACACCGTTACCGAGGAGAAGAAGGTCGAGAAGATCGATCCAAAATTATGCTCCAAGTATCCGGAACTGTTCGAGCCGCATACTTTCGCACCGAAGGATCTTCTCGCGCTTCTGAAGAATCTCGAGCACGAGATAAACATATGCGAAACGAGCCTCAAAGATGAGAACGACAAGAGAAACAAATACAAAGTAGGTCGACATCGTTGTAATTTGACGCCAAGCAATCGAATTGTGGAGTATTAAAATGATTGATGTAGTAAGCGAGCGAAGAAGAAAAATGTTTGTATAAAGTCGGCTACAGACTTGCGGACTTGCGGACTTGCAGACTTGCAGACTACAGACCTGCTGCGCGGAATATTAACATCCGTTGTTTTTCTTTCCAGATCGATGACTGCAGAAGAACCCACAATTACGACGAATTTATTTGCACTTTTCTCTCGATGTTGGCGCAGCAGGGAAAACTGGCTGAACTTGTGCAGCAGCACTTGACCCTGAAAAAACATACGACTTCGGTAACCGTCAACAGAGTGCACAGGTAAGTGTCAATTCTGTAATCGACGGCTCATTTTTTTTCGATCCATTACAGCGATTTCTTAATTCTTCGACGACGTTGCGAATTTTCAGGTCTTCGAAGAAAACGGACGCACGACCAAACGCCTCACGTCGTCGCCGCGGCAGAACCAAATGCAAGAAACGCAAGTAAACGTAATTATCGAATCGACTGACAAACATTGAGACTCGTTCGCGGGGATCGCGACACACTTCGCCTAATATTATCCAACAGTTTTGCGCAGGTCGTGAATTCTGTGACAATTAATTGGAGAGCATAGCAATAATTTTCCTCATTCTTCATACTTGGAAATCATGTAACACGATAATTGTTTAATAATTCACTGATTCAAGATTTTTAAAAAATAATCATCGAAATTTAATTATTTACTCTCCGTGTACTGTTAATTCTATGCAATCGCAGTACGGGCATTATACGCAAAAGCAATCAATCTTTTTTTTAATCAATGTCTACAACATAATTTTTATATTTTACAATGATAAAAAAGCCATACGACCTTCGATCGAACAGTTTTCGAACGATCGCGGACGTAATGAAATTCTACGATTATGTATATCACCAAATCGACGCTGTGGAAGAGAAATGATAATGTTGAAATAAAAACATTGTTGCGATATACTGTCAAAAAACATTGAAAATTTATTATTTCAATACCGATATAGTACAATTACAACTACACGCTGGTTTGATATGTACTTAGAAGCTAAATACGCACAAATTCGTTCGGCACATCGAGCAACCGGAGAAAGATATCGAGTCAACCGCCTTCGCGCAATTCGTCATTCGTTTTATATATTAGGAACTGTATTCGAGTTTGACAAATAAAAACACGTTATTTCGCGTCGTTTTACGATTCTTTGTCGGTCCGATATTTTCGTTCTTCTGTTCGCTCTCGAGACCGTATGCTCCCCGGTACCCGTAGGATACGAATTTTTTGGTATGGGTACAATATGCTCAGCGTATTTTCTTTTTCATTATATATATATATGTATATATATGTACATGTGAACGACGAGCGTGTTTGTGATCGTTTACACTCAGTGCTGAATATAATGAGATAATCGCGTTATCGATACGATTCGAGCCCTCAGCGACTAGAGCCTACCGTTGTATATTTATAATCGCAGTTAATTGTCTCTGCATCGCAGCCGACTTTATTTAAGGCACTCGCGGTACTGTTTTATCTTAAATTTGGCTCGTACAGTCGAGAGACAACCTCGCGTTGACGAAGAAACGTAAAATTATTTGGACGCACTGCGCAATCGATGAATTCGTAAATGTGATAGAGGGAAAGGATAAATCGGTCTTTGCTCGAAAAAAAGAAATCCATCGAAAGATATAAAATTTCAAAGAAAATATAATGCGATCTCTTTGCTGGGCACATTTATTCACCAGTCATGTATCATATTATTCGTAAGTTGTTCTTTTTTGTTTATACAATATTTTTCGACTCTTACGAAGAATCGCGACGAGTCGCGAGTGTGTCTGTATCTCAACATTCTCGAGTGATCATCAATATAAAAAAAAAAAAAAACCAACGAGGGAGTACAAAGCTCGGCGCGTTTAACTTCCACACGTAACACCAATAGTAATAAACAGTCTTGTGTCGGGTTTAATAGGGCTGTGAGATCGTTTCGTGGAAAAGAAAATGATCTCACAAAATGTTATCACGATACTATTCACGATAGTATCATTTTTTTTTTTTTCAACATGGATCACGTTTTTTAAAAATTCTTTCTCGTTTGTTTGAATAGTTATATTCGTTAACACCACATAAATAGTACCAAAGCTATAATACACACGTCGAGAAATCGTCATCACCGTGTTTAAAAAATTTTTTTTCGATTAATTTAATAAATAGTTTGAGGGGGGAGGGCTCAAGGGGGAGAATTACGCTTAAAATTATTAATCGCTGTCGCTGATTGGCATGTTATTCATTTGCGTTTTTTTTGTTCTTTTTTTACAATTAACGTGGATTCTGTTTTCCCACTTCATAAACGGCGCTTCGTGCCGTATCACGTAGTTTATATAATACATAACGATCGGCCAACGACACCAACTCACTATATGTATAAATATCATTGGCCGTACGGAAAAAATTAAGTCGTGACAGGATATATTTTTTTGTTCTTCTTCCTCATTGATAGACAATTAATTGAATCGTACATCGAACGTATTGGTACGTCGCTTTGAGTTTAAATAGAATTTTAAAACGTAGCCAAATTATCCTTCCACGAAAAAAAAATCCCGCTTCACTAATAATACACTTAATGCGCACAACTTTTCGGACGATTTTGCGTGTGTCGCTCTTTCTCCGTCACACACGCTCTCCCTCTCACACCCCCACATATTTCCGTTCGATAAATTTCGATCGTCGCAACTTCGAAAAGAAAAACCCTTCTGCGTACAGCATGTGCGGTAAAACGTTAGCGCCCTATCGTTCTTAAATCACGATATTGGAAAAATACATTAATTTGAAAAATATATCTTATATATGTGTATTTGTTTTTGTGTGTGTATGTATATATATATACGATGAATTTATGTGTGCAATGTGTGTTATTACATATTGAATAGAGACTACGTAGATGTTCTCGCGATAGTGTACACTAAAAATATCAACATACACCTATAGGCTTTTTTTTCTTCAATACTTTAACGTTTAAATTTTCCGCACTTCGCATTTTTTTTAACACACGGCACACATAGCTTTCTTTGTTTTTTGTTTTTTTATCGAATATTTACAATGCTCTAAATACGTGAGAAAAAAAATCAATTATCGATTCCGATTTAAAAATCACTACTTCACGGTTAGCAAGTTTGACGAATGGAAAAACAATAGAAAATAATAACAAAATGAAAAAAAAAAAACAAATAAGCGAGGAGCACTAGATATTATCGCACTAGATTTACAGATGATAATGCTGGATAATAGTGTGATTAATCGCTTAAGGGATAATCTGGCGGTGATGAGATAGCCGGTTGCGCGATCAAGTTTTAAATATTCAACTAGTTGAACGCCGCTGTTTCTACGGTTCTCGTTGCAATAACAGCGTTGTCAACATCGTTCGAACAACAATTCGCGTAACACGATAGCAATAATATAATACAATAATACACATTAATAATATTATTAATAATAATAATAATAATAATAATAATAACAACGAGTGAAATAAACTAATAATTAAATCATAATTTACTTAAAGTTTAGGCATCGTACTAAAAGCTACTATGTTCACGAGGGCGGTTTTTCGTGGTAGTCACCGCGACTGGATAATTATGCGCACACTCCCCGTCTCTGTACTCTCGTTCCCGCGTACGGATATTTCTTTTTTTCTTTTTGCGCCCGCACAATAATTACGACGATGAAGAGAACGGAGAGAAAAAAAGAATGTCGAGTTTCGTACGCCAGGCGGGGCGCGATCATAACGAAGACGGAGAGAGGAGTCAGGTGAGTCAGGAGGCGACGTGAATGCCGCTCGTCTTCAGTTATCCATGACTGCCACCGATGGAGGAATTTGTGACGGGTCCGGGCAATATCTGGGTCGGTACGTGGGTGTCGCCGGGTTTGCCGAGCCGAAGGATGTTTTGCAGGGAGGCGACTTCGCACGCGAGACGATCGAGTCGAGACTTGACTTCCCTCTCGGTCTCGGGAACGGGCTGTACGCTGGGTCCGGTCCATTCGGTTCCCAGCGATATGCCGGAGTCTCTCTCGTCGCTGGAGCCCTCGTTGTCCCAGGGTGGCGACGCTCTTGGCCCGGGTTCCTGCTTTATGCCCTGAAGAGCGAGGAGGGCGCTAGCCGCGTCCTTGTCGCCGATTCTCGACTTGTGCCTCAATTTGTGTGGCAAACAATTGTTCGAGGTGTTGTTCTGGGAGGGTATGACTTGCATGCTCTCGTCACCGCTGCCGGAGGAGAGTTCGAAGGGGGACTGCGGCCTCCGGCCGCGGGACAGATTCAGCGCGCTCGTCGTGTCGAAGTGCATCGCCGGATGTGGATAAGGATACTGAAAGCTCTCGGTCTCCGGATAGGCGGTCGTTTCCGGTACGTAGAGCTGGGCCGGTGATCTCGGTGATCTCGCCCCGCTGACCGGCTGGTGTATCACCGATGTGTGAACCGGACTCGGCGATCTCGCGTAAATCAACGCCGCTGACGCCGGTAATTTTGCCCTCTTCACGCTTATCGGGGGCTCTGCTGGCAGGGCGGCGAGCACGTGCTCCGTGCTTATCACCGACTCGCCGCATATCCCGAACTTGTCCCTTATGGCGTCGAGCTGGGCCTTCAGTATGTGGTTCTCCTTGCTCAGCTCCATTACCCGCTGTTCCAGGACCATGTCGTTGAACCTTCGTTTCTCCCGCGAACGCTTCGCGGCCTCGTTGTTCCTTCTACGCCTGTCCCAGTAACTGTCGTCCTTCTTGTTGTCGGGGATGAACTCGCGTTGCTTGCGCTGCGAGAAGAGCTCCTTTCTTATGTCGAAGTTTTGAGAATAATTGTCCGGATGGGAGCCTTGACTGTCGTGATGATGATGCTGGGCCTGTTGCTGCTGATCTTGATGCTGCTGATGCTGTTGGTGCTGCTGTTGCTGCTGTTGCTGTTGCTGCTGCTGCTGCTGGTGCTGCTGGTGCTGCGAGGGCGGTGGACCGTGATGCGACGGATGAGTCAGGGGAGGCATCGGCCCGTGAGCGTCGTGACCATTGTGACCACCGTGGTTGCCACCCCCGTGACCGGCGTGGGCCATCGTGTGGCTCGCCGGCATGTTGCTGTTCAAACAGGCCGTTTCACCGTTGATGGGCGATCCACTCTGACGGGCGACAAACTCTGCCACCATAATTCGTCTTCTTAGAACATCTGGAACAAAAATTTTAAAAGATTATGAAAAATTTGATATATTGATCTAAAGTTTTTATCGCAGAGATACAGTACATAGTATTTGATCTTAGTAATAAGTCAATCATTTTTTTTATGGTTCGGTTTCAACAACATGCTCGATCGGTTCGTAAAGTTGAACGATGGAAATTATTACAAGATTCGATCGCGGGTTGAAAAATTATTTATTCCGTAAGAATGTCACTCTGTGGATCTTTTCAATTACAGTACATGGCACAGTACATAGTATTTAATCTTAGTAATAAATTGATCTTTTTTATAGCTCAGTTTCAATATGCTCGACCGGTTCGTAAAGTTGAACGATAGAAATTATTACAAGATTCGATCGTGAATTGAAAAATAACTTATTCCGTAAGAGAGTCACTCTGTGGATCTTCTCAATTATAGTACATGGCACAGTACATAGTATGTAATATTAGTGATAAAAGATAAAAATTTCATTCAGTTTTTAGAATCATCTTCGACCGTTTCGTAAAGTTGAACGAAAGCAATGATTAAAAAAATTCAACCACGGGATAAAAAAATGTAATATTCAACAAAAGAGTGACTCTGTGAATCTTCTCAATTCTTTATTTTTTTCCGAAGATCGAATGATCGTTTCTCATGTTTTTTTCCCGAGGGTATCGTCGATCGAGGAAACAGGAAGTATCGAAGGAAGAATCAATCAAACGAGCGTACTTGACGGATAAATATTTATGTTCTTCGCTCGCGGGCATTTATTATAAACGGAAGTGGAAACCGCGGGAAATACGGAAGTGTCTCGGAGACGAGAATTTCATCAGGGTTTTCTCGCGACGGAAAATCCAAGCTCGTAGTTGAGCGGAGGTGAGCGAGCGCGTGGAGCGTGATCGATGGGTGAGAGACGACGACGGGAAGGTCGCGAACGCTACAGCGGCGTACGTTCGAGATCTCCGCGATAATGTCTTACGCGGCACATACATAGTATACGTACGACGAATTACGCGGAATCAGGAACGAGGAAATAACATCTCGCGCGTCTTAGGAATAGAAACACAGGGAGTTAGAGCCGTTTATAGTAGTTTTATTCATACGTACGACCTCGCGGCCGGTAACTTTGTAAATACGAGCCGTGTGTGCATTTGTCCATCAGCGAAAATCGTGCCACGGTCGCGACACTCGATGGACAATCGAGCGACGAGCGTCGACCGAGTCGAATCATCTTTTCATCTCCAATAAAATATAACAATAATAATTCAAAATTATATAGGGGAGAGCGGGGCAAAATGGGACAGTCGGGAAAAACTCAATTTTCCAATAATTTTTGGACGCCCCATTTTGTCCCAACGATACATCCGGACTTTCAAGCCCATTTTGCCCCATTTACCACCACGGCCACCACCCAAATGTTATTGGAAAATTGCGTTTTGCCCCATTGACCTGTTTCGCCTCACTATCTCATTTTGCCCCGCTCTCCACTGTATATATTTTTAACTGGACTGAATGAATTTTTTAAATTAATTTTATGACTATAGTAGTAGTAATTGTGTTTATTGGGAATGTTTTGCATGATGCGATCATCGATACATGTAGGATAATATTAACAGTATGTATTTGAATTTCCATTGCCAACGGGCCATCGGCCTAAATCCTTCAGTCCCTGGTTCCCTTTTTTTTGTACAGGTGCGTTCGTTTTCGTTGGGAAAGTTTATTATTCAAATTAAATACTAAGGTTTAGTTTGCATCTTCGTTTGCCATTCCCTCGAGTTGTTGGTATGTGTTGAGGGTAGGGTATTTGCGTCTGGAGTTTACATTTTGTGTGAGTTGTGTACAGTGCGGTTGGATGTTCAGAATTCGTGACTAGTAATAATTTTATATTACTAGTCACATATTACAATTACTATATAAATTAATAATGAAAACATTAGAAATTGCATAACCGAGACGGACTCGCTGATGGAAATATTTAGTTTAATCGCCTCGGTGCCCCCGATTAAAATCCCCCTCTTCTCCTCCTCATCTCCAGGCACGAATTGCGAAACGGCTCGAAGTTGAGCATTAGAGAGGATAAAAACAAAACACAATGGAACAGAATGAAGGATTAAGAAGAAAAGAAAAAATTAAAGGGCGTCGCAATCTTTATCATCTACGTAGATCTGTCTCTGCGCAGTTTTCCGTGCGGCGCGGTGGCTGCGCGCACGCTCGAGAGCTGACGCAACGCACCGAACGTGAACAATCCCTCGGCGGAGATAGAACACGTGCTGGCGGGTTGCATTCTCCGGAGTAGTTATGCGATTACACAAGAGCGTTTTGCCTTGGGCCTTGCAGTCGCGGGCCGGCTCAGTTGTTTGCCGTTGCGTGGGAGGGGAATGAGGCGAGAGAGTACGGGAGAGGCGATCGGGGGTGGGGGGGGGGGGGGGGACTCGCGACGGTGTTGCACGGCGGCGCTCGCCGGCTTTAATCCGCAAGCGTTGTTACGTCGTCGGGCCGCTGAGAGACATAAGAATTTTCAGGTGTGCCACCCGAATAGTCCGTTCTCACGAGAGCTTCGCGGAGCCTTGAGGAAGGCCGCGTGTATAACAATGATAATATCGGCAATCAAGGCCGCGGAAGCTCATCGAACTTTGCGAACGATCGTTGCCCCGAAATGCCGGAGCGAAGTAGAATTTTTTTTTTTTTTTTGCGGTACGATGTACGCATAAAATTAAATTTCGCGCTCGGATTGCTCGGGGTCGTCGGACGCGGATACTCGACCTTAGAGATCTTTCGCTGTGCCTCTGCCGTTCTGATAGTTTTCGGACTACTCGTTGCGCACAGAAAATAGCGATAGCTCGTAGGGGTGGGATATTTTTTAAAAATATATACATATGTTCAAAATGTTAAGCCTCATTTTTTACCGCGCCGGACACAATTTTTTCATCTCGCAAACCCGAAATTGAATGAACTATAGAAAAAGCAATTTAACATTTTTTTAATCGTGTTCCGCAGTGACAGTCGAAGTTACTTTTCTTCAAACTAATACAAAAGTCTCGACTGACCGTTTTTTTGCAGCAGGTCTATTTTTAAGAGGAAATTTATGTTGAGATAGTTTAGGTAAAAAATGTTGACAATATATAATAAAATTTTGTATAAAATAAATATATATATTTTAATATGATATATTAAAATATATATAATTACATATTAGATATATTATCTAATATGTAATTAGGAAGGAAAGTGCTGAAGTTATTTCGAGTCATCGGGTTGTCAAGAGCTACTGGAACCCGATTCCTGTTTGGCATTAAGCGTCGTACGAGCCGATTGCGTGTTTTATTGAAACATTTTGAGAACGGAATGAGATATGGCTTTCCGCACAGTGCTAACTACCGGGGCTCGTGTAAGCTGTAAGTGATAGCGTGCTTTTATAGTAGTTTAGTGGAGTTGCGTCATCGTACATCACACCAAGGTATATCGGATACTTGTATAATGCAGCGGTGCCAGCGAGCACGAGCCCTGCCGGGCTCTTATGTATACCGCACTATATAGACGCTGTTACGTAAGCGATCTTGCGAGTATATTACTAAACATCGCCGGATATATGTGTGCCGGTGGCTTTAGTGTGGGTGCGAAGAGCGTTAAGCGCGGCTGCGTATCGAGAGCGCCGGCCAGCCGAGCTCGCCACGTGCTGCCTTTGCCTGCTGATGTTGCGTTATAGCGGTGAATGTCAGACACCGCGGAAGGCCCTCGGCACCGAGATACAAAGAGCTCCGCGAGACAATCCGCTTAGGTGGATGAATTAAAAAAATAAAATAAAAAATACGCCTTGCTACATCTATCTGTACACTTTTAATAGGTCGATAACTGCCATTTATAAAAACGCGATATGTATTCATTTTCCAGTTAGGGGAAAAAAAATTCTATTTTTTTTTCGAATAGCTTCAACACGTTCTAGAGCTTGCTAGGCAAGATTTACTATACTGAAGTCTCGCTGGTAAAAAAAGGGTTTCTTTTAAACTTAAGTTGCAAAATATGTCTAACAGCTGCTAATCCTTGATACAACGAAATCATTCCCACAAGACTTTACAGTGTTATCGGTGTAGTCTTAGTGTACGAACGTTCAGGTTAAACCGGCCCGGTAACGAGTTACAAATATAGCGAACGAAGCTTCGATCACGGGCTTCCGACAGGCGAATCGTGCCTCGTGCCCATCGTCGTCAGCCCGAGCAACCCCCGACTCACGTGGCTTCCACATTTTCACCCCTCGATCTCCCTCGTTCGTTAATTGAAACTAATAATAATTTTTTAAAAGAAAGAAAACTGCCCCGATATTCCATAAGTGTCGTCCTTTAATCGACGAGTCTTTTGGTACACACGAAATCGTCTGAATCATCAACGCGATTCAATAGCTTTTTCACAGAAAGAGCAGCTCATCGTCGTCGTTGAGGCTTGTACACGTGCGAGAGGACGCTCTGCCAGCGACGAGTTTTCTCACTAACGACACTCGGATTTTTCTCGAAACTCGATTCAGTGTTTAACACGTAAATATATGCTTGTCCTTGCGTCGCACGCCAACGTTGTTGTTGACGACGTTTCGGCGGATGGATACGTCAAGTGGCGCCATCTGTAACTTCCGTGCAACTGCTCTTAAGTTTCAACGCGTGTCCATGTGGAAACTGTCGTGGAACTGCGGCCGGCGAGTTCGTTTTACGAAAGCAACGCAATTAACGAATTACACACGCAACCGTTGCCGATCGGTGTGCAAATTTCTGTGAAGACAATTTGTTTTATCGTTTACCTCGAAATTCTTCGTCATCCCGAGGATTTCATCGGATTGCACGATCCGACCGGCAAAATTTCGATAGTCCGGAAGTCGTGAATAATTTGGCGCTGACAATTGCGAGTTTCTCTGCTCGCATCATTTTACCGGGTATTCTAATTCGATGTAACGGACCGTTTTCTTACAAAGGTGACCGACCGCTCGGGCTCGCCGCCGCTTCGCGGAATTTAATGCTTCGGCTACACTATACTATATGCATGCCGTAGCCGAGCGGAGAAGTATGGGTTGCGGCACCCGCTCTTGTCTCGGCAGGCTCTTGCCGCTTGACCGAGAGGTTCGCCTAGTTCCCGGTGAGTCATATTTAGCTATCGCTGTATTACGCTCACGGCGAGCACGCTTCTGTCGAGATTACACGCTACGAAGAAATATTATATAGTGCACGTACACACGCATATATATATATATATATATATATATATATATATATATGCACGCTCAATGGCTCGGGTTGAGTACTTTACACATAATAATTATACGATGACTATACTATGTGTGCCAAGAGATCTTGCGAGACATGGAAAAGAACGGAGATTGGTCCGGTTCCAGAACACTTTTTTGTTCTAATATATTATCACCAACCTCGCCGTTTCGTCGTCATGACGTCATTGCAGATTTCTGCGCTATCGACCGATAAATGAATACCGAAGACACACGATGGAAAGTGTACGAAAAATTATCGCTATTTGCTGTCCTGAATGAGCGCGAATAAAAGTAATGAAAAATCGAGGCTATTTACAAAAAATTACGTCAGTGATAACGTCCAGGACACAATAGCCCCACACCAGATTATTAAGTTTAACTACTCCGATGTGGAGAATATGGAAATAACAAAAATTCACCGTCATGCGCCTAGATAGATCTCGAAGGATAAGATTTTTCTAGAATCACCTGCCCGAGCGACGATTCCCCCTCACCTATTTCTCAGATCGCGATGACGCATTAATCGGACGAATCAGCAAATTGGCATAACTCGCTCTCGTCAGGCCTACCACAGCTCGCAATGACGATTCGCGTTTATGCGTCACAAAGCATCGCTATCGCCGGGTTATCGTTATCGTGCACAACAGTCCGTGGATGATTAATCCGATATGAATTTTCTTTTTTTTTTTCATTCAACAATCTTCTTTCTTCTCATCTTCGTTGCGCTATAACGCTTTAGTTTTATTTTTTTTCGAGATGCGACTATTGTACAAGGTTACCGGTGACGCGCCGTTTTGTCTTTGTCCCCTTTTATACACATCCTAGTGGAGATATTTCTCGATTTTATACTTGAATGAATTGGCGCCGCGAGATAAATTTAATACGAAGGCTGGACCTATCTCACGGACGAAGCCGATTGCGTGTTTATATTATTGAAACGATGAGGACAATACGAGAGCAACCGCTTAATCGATATTCCACTGGTTTGGCTCGAACTCCAACGTGTGCGGCCTCGCTGCTATTTCTCTCCGCCGCGACGACGGCGACCACTGGCGGCCGAGTGGCGAAGGAGGGTCTCTCGACGCCACGCGACGCGACGAAACGGTACGACAAGTAAATCTCCCGGTGGGCTGGCCGTCGTGTGACGCACGCGGAAACCCTCGTCGTCGTTGTTCTTGAATGCACTTGGAACGTTCGGTCAACGCTGTGACGATGTCGCCAATGACGCGTCACAAGTTTTCCCTTTCTATATATATTATTTCTCTCCAAGTTTTTCCCCCACCCTCGTCGCAGTTTCGCTAAGTCGGCATTATCGCGTAACACTGATAACACTCGTGCCCGCGTACGACGCAAGCCTTCGATGAAAATTATATTGTTTTTTTTGTTGTTATTTTATCGCCGCGACAGGACGCCTCGGGTTAACCACGGAGCCACGTGTTTTTCGTTAGAGAAACGGGCCGTCGACAACTGCGCATTTTAACATCGAAAACTACATCATCAGCAGCCTCGGGAGAAAGAGATATCTGACTAACGATTCTACACGCTACAGCAGAGCCAAGCTAACCTAACTGCGCACTGTTTTTCCGAGGAAATTAATTTTCGTTCGTTTAACAGAATTCTAATTCTCTGTTTCTTACGTTCATCTGATTTCTCGAATAAAATCGCGTGCGTAATTTGCCGTCCGATTGATCACTGATTCGCAAACACGAGGGCAAACAATTGTACACGGAGGAGACCCGTTTGGAAACTTAAATTGGATAACATAGAACCCAAGGGAGTGCTGCGCTGGTGTGAATGTCGGAGAGAAATGCTCGTTATTTGGGTATGATTTCTCAACGTGGCCCAGCCGAGCCAGCTAGCCTAATTACGCACTGTTTATCGGAGGTCACTATTATTATTTTTTTTTTAAATTAATTTTATTTATGCTAACAAGCCGAGCCCAATTACTATAAGAATAAGCTTTTATGCCTAACGATATGGCGCTAGTATTTTCGCTTACAAAGAATCCAAAATTTGGACACACTTATAGTAATGAATAATGTATATAGTAATGAAATACTATATATAACCAGTAATCTTCATCTCATAGCATTTCAACTTCCGAAATGTCGCTACTGTACCCTTTAACGGTGGACAGCCTTCAACTCATCTCGTAGGGAAAGTCCTAAACACCGCGTTTCGAAAATGAAATACCGAGCCATCGAGCAACGGTAGAGTCTCTGAATAGAAATGTTCGTTCGTTTAACAGTGTTATCAGTTTTCTCTATTTCTTTCGTTCTTCTGATTTCTCGAATAAAATCACGTGCGTCATTTACCGTCCGATTAATCGCTAATTCGCAAACTCGAGAGTCAACCGTTCGATGCAAACATAATCTATATTTGCACAAAATTCAGACGAGCAAATGATTTTACACGGTACATCAGATCAAAGCTAACCGAGCTACGCACTGTTTTTGGGTGGTAATTAATTTTCGTTTGTTCAACGGAATTCCAATTTTTCCATTTCATTCGTTATTCTGATTTCTCGAATCAAATTACGTACGTCGTTTATTGGCTGATTTATCGATAATTAGCAAACACATAAGTCAGCTGTTCAATGCAAAGATAAACATTTTTTACTTTTTTTCGCTAATAGAGAAAAAAATGAATATCGATGACGGGCTTGTCATGAAAAGTATTCTCGTTACGATTAATAATTCTCTGCTGTTATCTCACGACCCAGTGAAATCGAGTGACGCGATAAGAGGAAACATAGTCTATTACGCGAGTCGAAAAATCTTATCGAAATATTGTTATTTACATAGTGAGATTCGTAGTATTAATAACGAGCGGGGTCTGTCTAGAAAAGATTACGATATCGAAATGCTATAATGTGTGTACACAGAGTGTGTAACAGAAAAAAAAATCTTGAAAAAAAAAAAAACAGTATTTATAGAGCATGCAACAACCTCGTGATACTACTCGATCAGCGCGCTTAGCAGTTGTCTCTCGGCTATTGGGGAGCTCGTGATCTCTAATTTCCACGATAGACTCGGGTGGATACTCTCCCAGCTACGGACATAACTCTTGCGGGAACGCGGGTAAGCTCAGTCGTCGTGTGCAGGCGCACGTGTTCCGAGGCGTTGCGCAACACTCGTATGGTGTCTTCTCGGGTAAAACACGTGGCCCGCCACTCGCACCTCTTTCCCTGTCTCTGCCGTTTCCACACAGTTGCCTGTTACGCGAAGTTCGCAGACACGACATGACGCTTGAGAATTAATTAAGAGGAAAAAAAAAAGTTTCAGATTTTTAAGTAATCGTTGATTTTTTTTTTTTTTTTTATAGAACAAAAATCAACGATTACTTAAAAATCTAAAAACATTCATACGTATTCAGAAAAATAAACGAATTATTTTAATTAAAAAAAAGTTTTGTTGCCGGGTAATTTGTTAACCAATTAATTTTTTGATGAATTTGTTAATAACATTTTGCAATTATTATTATGCAAAATTAATCTTCTCAGTACCTTTAGTATACTCAGTACCTTTAGAATATTCTATTTTCAATAATTTTCCGTAATTGTACTGTGCACGTTAAGCACTTTAATGTTAATATTTTAGTTTCATTTCACTGTAAAAGTATATTAATTTCTCATTACAATTGTACATTAAATTGAATGTAACAGTTTTTGCATAAAAGTTTCCAGTTCGGTACATTAAATTTACAATTTTTTTACAGTGAAGAATTGTGTTCTGGAAAATATATATACGTATATTTTTTTTATAGGTAAGATCGAAAAATATACTATAGCACAAGATCAGAGGTCGTTTGTTCCAAATGGTCTGAAAGTGGAACATACATAAAACCGGCGTTTCCATAGCGATAAAGATGCAAAAAAAAATATATTCTATATAACGGACGAAATACCATCGCCGTTTGCAGGTGTCAATAGACTGCAATATTTTTTTTTTGCAATCTCTTACACGTCCATTGAAATGAGATAGTTGCAAGGAATCGGCGGTGCGCATGCGCGTCGGAATTGTTTTCGCGGCGACCGCGAGTAATTTTTTTTTTCTGACACGTAATGAAGTCAAAAAAGGAAAGAAAAAAAAGTGACTAGAAATTATCGCGAGCTCGCGACTCGTGTACCAATTGCATAATGAAGGGTTAACGAGGAGTGCGGTGTTGACGACGAAACGAAAGCGGAATCGGGTTAAAAATAGTTTTGTCACTCGCGTACGTTCGTATTGTAATGGCGATGGAGAAAACACAGCGGGGTGTCAGTCGCGACGACAAGTGGCGGGACGGGGGGGGGGGGAGGGGCTGGTTTGCTCGCGATAACGGTATCAGTGCCGAGAGCTGTTATGTGAGCGTTGACCGCGATCCTATTATGCGTATAAAGTAGAGACGGTTTTGTGTTCAAGCTCGATAAGCGTTAATTTCCCGCGCTTTTGTCCGTATTAAACTCGTACAATAATAATAAGACCACGAATAATAATACGTACAATATTAATAATAAAACCCCAAATAATAATACTCCAAATCATAATAACAATAATAACCAAATAATAGAACCTACAACAATAATGATAATGATAATACCTCAGACAGGAACTGAAATACGAGAAACCGCCGCGACGGTAGAAGGAACAATGCCATTCATTGAGGTAACAAAAAGGGTCTTCGAATTAGCATCTTGTTAAATTCGGAAAAGCATCGTTGAGCCATAATTCGCAATTGTTTTCTGTTTTTCACGTGTACAGTTCTATAATCGAAAAAATGTTAGGTTGAAAAAGAAGCTGATCAGTTTTTCACAATGTTTCGCGAATAATAGCGGACGTTCGGACGTTGAGAAGGAAAACAAAAGTGTCGAGTAAAACGGGAGCTCTCGTTTACACGAGCCCACTGTGTTTTACGACACTTCAGCTAACACGCTCAGCGTCTATCTCGGTTCGATATTGTTTCGTCCCCCCGCGGGAGAGCGCGTTCTCCGCTTCCTGAAAGTGTTTGTTTAGTCGCGTAACTCCCTGCGGGTTTTCAACTCATCGGAAGAAGAGGGGGAAAAAAAATCCCCGCCAGTTTATACTGCGTGCTGATTCGGCCGTCGCCTGGAGACTTTCCTAATCCGTCATCTGGAGACTTTCCTAATGTCGTGCATCGCGGACAAACAACTGGGGATCAGCAAAAAAAATTTCAAGAAAAATATCGGGAAAATCCCGTACCGAAAGCTTTGCGCAACATAAAAGACGCAACCGTCGTGATTCGACATGTTGAGTAGCGAGTTATTGCAATGAGTTATTCAGCGGTCGACACGCAGGCGGCTTAATTAATCGATCGACGTACTTAAGCGTGACTCACAAATAAGTCCGGTGATTCGTGTTATTCAATTTCCGTTCACTCGTACCGAGAACGCCAGAAATATATGTAAAACCGGACTGGGTCGCGCAGAAGTTAGCGTAATAGATAGATAGGCGAGAGCACACAACCTCAGAAGCCCGTGAAGATCAAACCGCGTTTGGCTTATAGTTACGCAACTGGCGTAACGTACGTCACGTACACTTAGCGTCAACAGGCTGTAGGCGGGACACGGAGGTTCGTTGGATTATTGAAAAGAGGAAAACAAGAGAGAAAAAAAGCCGGGTACATTGGTTGTAGTAAATTCGCGGCGATTTGCCGTGAAAAACCGAGAATTAAACTAACGACGAATAATCGGAACGGGAAAGAGAAAATAATTAACACAATTCGGGAAATACGCTAATTTTCATAATAAAAAAATTTTACAGTTCGAGAAACTGACAGACCGATGGCGAATCCCTTTTGTTTTTCTTTTTGATAATCCTGAACGGGATGAAAATTATTAATTCAATTCAGAAAATACAATTTGTTTGGAGAAAAAAAAACCGAAAAAACAATTAATCTAATTCGGAAAATCATTGGTTTGTACAATAAAAATAATTTACCAGTTCGAGAAACTGACGGACTGACAGTGAGTCACTATTGTTTTTCTTTTTCTTAATCTTTTTGTTCGAAGAATAAATATAATTCAATAGGTCGAGAAACATTTCAAATAAAATAAGAGACCGTGAGTCATTTTTGTTTTTTTTTACACGTCTTAGAGATTATTCGTTGTGCGCAGCAGGAATAGTCTAATAGTTTCTGGGATCGAATTTATTTGCGGAAAAACTAGAATGAGCCCATAGGGGGGGAGAGAGCAATAAAACTTCGTATGTGGCATTGCTCCACTTGCCACGACGCATCGAGTACAAAGAAGCTAAACGCGTATGACTATACAATATTCCGCTGTCCGCGCAACGTCGAACGATTTTCCTCGAACGACGCGCCAACAGTCTGTGGAACAGACAATGATACGATTCTCGGCTCGTGAATCGCACGTTTTACGACCTCAGCGATATAATAACAATGATTATTATAATATCAAGTCCGAGCACCTTTGTGTCGCGTCGCCCGGCCGAGGACGGAGTGTTTACTGGTTGTATATTATTATAACGGCGGTGTGAATCGCGCGTGACTCGTCGCAATGCGCGCAAACTCCCCGGGGCGGACCATTCACCTCGACGACGATGACAATCCGACGGCGTTAGAATTTTTGTCACTCGCGCGACGAGAAAACCGTGAACGCGTTGTTCTAGAATGCCGGCTTTGTCGCAGTCGCGAGCTTTAATTTTTTCAGACCCGAAATAACTCAATTTATCAGTTTTTAATTCTTCACGATTAACTTTCCGATTGCTATAGAAATTTGCACGTTATTGATCACCGAAAAATGATCTGGAAATTATTTATCTGTGCTTTGACAATTATGTCATTTTATTGGATGAGGGTTGTTTTAAATTTTTTGTTACCTTTGCTTAAGACATTACAAGCATCCGGCAAAAGTTCTACCCGACAAATTTCGTGCATAGCAATTGCGTTGCAATTTTCAGATTGCTCCCCACAAACTTCGTTCGTCGCAATGGCGTCCAAACTTCCAAATTGACCGGACAAATTCGAAAAAGAAATAACAATCATAATAATAATAATAATAATAATAAAATTGTGCGATGGTCCGTTATCGATTTCGCGGATAATGGAGGTAGTTGAAAAAGTAACGCGTCGATGTTTAACTCCGTGATCGATGGACGAGCAGTGACGCAATTCCTTTCCGTCTACAATGTCTATCTATGCAACGCCCTCTCGCTCGCCGCTACATGTGTTGCCCGTACATTATTATCGCCGTACATAAGTTAAAAAAAAAAAAAGAATCGTCTTCTCTCGCAACAGTCTATACATAACTCGTGTGTCTCTCGGATACACGGAGACCGTATACCTACTGTAGAAAGTAGGTGCATCGTCGCCTCTCGTGTGTCCCACTGAACTGCCTCTATACCGTTAATCCCATCGACTGCGCATGCGCACAAACAACCGCGCGACGCACACTCCGATGATGATCGATATAGAAAAAACGGTATTCACCGGCAATGAAATTCGATACAGTGGAATCTCCAATTTCCCCTGCCTCCTCTCAATTATTTCCCAACAATTTCTCAACCACAAACGGATATCGGTACATAAAAATTATAATCGTTCCAATTTCATTGAAAAATCTCATTTTACGATAATTCCCCGCGAAATTGCGTTATTACCGGCATTATTCTCATGTCCGTTTGTAATCATAATAACAATATTAATAATAATAATAATAATAATAACGATCCATCTGTCGGGGATTCGAAGGACGTGCCCGGTCTGCCCTTCGCATTCGCGAGCGTCCGTGAAACGCTTTACGTACCAATCCATATATATATATATATATATATATATATATATATATATATATATAGAATACGTACGATTCACGGCTATCTATATAGTACAGTAATGTACGAGTTTACAGAGAGCGAGAGAGAAACAGATCCGCCGCGTGAGTGCGAGGCTGAGAGAGCTCTGTAAATTGGGCCGTGGCCCACTTCGCGAGTGAGCCTTTGCAGAACGCGATATAGAGGCAGCAGGGCCGCGTGCTCCTCGCTGGAGGGTGGGAGAGAATGACGATGCCGTTTACGCGACGGCGGTGGCAGACGTGCAGCTTTAACCGCGAAGAGTACGAGAAGAACTTTGTGGAGGGGGGGGGGAAGCGGGGGAGGGGGCAGTGTGCCGATAAAGAGGCAAGCGAGGAGGGGGGGGAGGGGGGGCAAGTCGCGCGAAGCACGGAGAGAGAAGCTTCGGTGGAAAGAGTGGGGAGGGTTCCCGTTTCGCGAGAGCGAGAAAAAGTCGGTGGTGGGGGGAGGGGGAATCCCCCGATTGATGATCGCACGTACGCGAGAGCGCGGCGAGCCACGTGCACTCGACGCTCGGCCAGCCGGTGCATCGGACTGGTGCAGCGGCGCTCTCCGCAACCGAGTCGCACTCGATGACGAAGCACGGAAAACGAGACTCGGAGACTCTGCCGTCGTTCCGAGATGATTCGTTTCAAAATCCGATCGTTAGAACGATTTTTAAGATGATTCAGACGAAATGCAATTTGGCGGGAAATTTGAATTAAATTTTTTGGTAGACAATATATGTGAGATATGTATCGACATTCGTTCGTCTATGTCGAGACAAACTTTGGGCAGACAACGTCGTCGAAAAGATCCGAGTCGAACGAGCAGCTGCTGGCCTTCGCGTGTCACTACCGGCCTCTCAGTTCGCTGCCCTAATTTCTATGACCGAGTTCGAGTAAATTTCTTTGCCGAAGAGCGATATTTTGATGTCGAAAAGCAGCGGTCTCGTTCAATTGAGAGTGCCGAAAAATCGTGTGAAGAATATTTCGTGATACGCACACACACACTCTCGAGAAATATTAGTCACGAAAAATGGGTTTGCCTAACGTCCAATTAGCTGGACGACCCTCGAGCGTGTCGGCGGTTGCACAAACGTGTATCGCACGTTAATCACTCGTTTCGCGCAGTGGCGTTAGAGACTTATAAGAAACGGATTAACCGGCGTGGCCCGGCGTGTCTCCGCTGTAGTCGTGACCGAACATAATCTGCACGCTGAATCTTGCGAGGTAGCCGAGACAGTCTCGTGTTACGCGAATTCGTATGACGCAACGTGGCCGAACCGAGCCGTCACACCGCCGTTGGTGGTCAAGGCAGCAATAGAGAGCCGGCTCGAGGGCAATCGCGATTTTCAAGTTCGTCGCCGCCTACCGTGAAACTCGAGCGACAGACGAGACACGAGTGTTAATCGTAAAATTCAGGTCGACGAACTGAGAAGTCTTCGACAAAAATTAAACCTCGAGAAAAAAAAAAAGTTGAGAAAAAAATCATCTAAAACGATATTTCTCTATTTACCCGCGGCAACCTTGTAGCGAATCCGATAACGGCGGAGTTACAAAATCCCGTACACGTCGCGGCAACGCCAGGGGTTAGTTGGTGGGTCCAAAGTTCCTTAGAGCGTACGCACGTGTTACACTCGAGATATCTTTCGGATTCCCCGAAAGCGTCTGGTATTCTATCTAATCGCTGGTTAATGTCGCACTAATAGATTCGGAGGTTCATCGTAGACATAGCGGAAGGGAGGAAGTGACGGCGCAACAATGAAACGCAGAGCGTATCGTCGATCAACAAAAAGAAAATCTTCTATCAGTAAAAAAAGAGATGGCGATGCTCACCAATGGTTAAATGTTCTTCCAAGCACGACCGCACGTCGTTACAGTGCTCCACTTTGTCCTCGTGTGTTCCTCAGTGACAGGTGAGAAAAACAAAATTCAATCGAAGACCGAAGTATCAGCTCCAGATGAGACGAAAGTCCAATCGGAATAGTCTCGTCGCTATAGTCCAGACAACGGTGTTGGCGTCACTTTTATTTTTATTCAATTATCCCGTCGTTCGTCAAACTGACAGAACGCACGTTAACATAACGCCGCGGTCACCGGCCACCGATGATACGATTATAATTTTTTTTTAATTATTTTTAACAGTTTTAAATCGTAAATGTGTAATCACTGATGGTCCCCGGTGTACTCCGTTGATTGGTTACGCTTAATAAATCACTCCGACGGTAATCGTCGATTATGTCAAATAAAAAACGTAACAACTGCCCTCGGAATTTCTTGGGAACGAAAGAAACCCGATTAACTTTCACGTTGTTATCTTTTCGTTGGTTTTTAAATTTATCATTTGCTACCGAAATACGATGTATTTTATTCCACTATTACGGTAGACAATCCGAACGACATTCGGAAACGCGATTCGATTACTTTGTCGTTAGCGTGTCTGTTTAAAAAGATTGTAAACGTTCGATGAAACGAGAGAAAGTTTTGAGAGTCGGATACGGCACGTCTACTCGGTTCGATGCCGCGCTGCAAACTGACTCGATGCCGCGTGAAACTCGGGACTCTGTCTCTTGGCCCCAATGTCGTCGGTCGGTAGTCTCTCGCGTGTGATGCTAAAAGGCTGACGGAGAGCGCGCGCCGCCTCTCTGTATTACGAAGTTCGCTGGTTCGGTGTTGGTGAAACGAGCGAGTGAGTGCGGCGGCGAGCCGGGGGCTTCACACTCGGGCTCGGGCGGCGCGGTGTGTAAGTATAAATTGTGTATAAGTATATGTGCCTAGAGGAGTAGAGAGATCTTCCACGGCGCGTTCAGTGCTGCCCCGCCGCGTGCGACGTCCACCCGTCCGCGTTTATGCGCTCTCGTGTGGGTGGGTGGATTTTCAGTGCCGGAGTGGGGGGACACAAACGGTGTTATACACGCTTCGTCGTGGTCCTTCGTAAGCGCGCAGCGGAGAAAGAAAATACGAGTGGGGATGATCTCCTCTCGTCGACGCGCCTGGCTCTATCGCCGCGCTCTTCTCCCCGCGCACAGCGAAGCGAGGCTCCGCCGACGTCGAAGCTCCTCGCGGCAATTTTCTCTGCGACAGAAACAACATCCCTCCCCGCCCCACTCGATGAAGGTATAACCGCGGCAGACTAACGACAAGTTTCACACTGCTAATTAGATAGGCTCGAGACGCGGGACTGCGTGGATCCACGCGCTTCTCGCACTCGATCGAATTTAAGACCGAGGGACTTTTGACGATGCGAAGAAGTTATGCAAGAAATTTTATAGTTCGCGGGTAGGCGCCATCTTGGTTTTTTGTTTTCAATCACCAATCCTATTCGATTTCTGATTGGTGTTAAAAGTTTAGAGGTATATGTATTGGTTTATGTTCTTTGACGATTCGAGTCATATTGATCATCGAAATTCGTCTTTCCGGTTATCGCAGGAAACACGGCAAGTCGATTAAAAAATTTACGGCTGTGTGAAATAATTTATCGATCGAGGAAAGAAGGCGGTGGTAGTGGTTGTGGAGCAAACAGGCTCGCTCCGGCACGCGTTTTATTCGCTTCTCTCGTTGTCTAGAGTTGAGAAGCTTCGCGATGAGATTCTCTTCCCTCCTCGTCGCGTTCCCGCACCCGATCCCGCCCCACGCAGTCCCGCCGCTCTTTCTCTCTTCGGCACCGAGCTTGCCGCTGTTGCTTCGCAGCGGAGGCCAGACAACGAGGGCATCAGCCCCCATGAATCACCGCCCGGGTCACCTTCACTTTTTATGCAATTTCGTTAACACTCGCTTCTCCGCACTTTACTACTACGACGACGACGAATCGCGACAACGAAGCAAACGCCCTCCCACTGCGACCTCCCAAACTTACCGACATTGAACAAATAAGATGGTGCATTCACACCGAAACTTATTATTATGATTATTATTTTTTTCTTTTGACGCAATCCATGCAATTATGTTATTCGAGGCTCGACAAACTCGCTGCTCAATGTTAATTTAGCTGCAGTAACGACGATGCTGCAAACAATTAATGAGTGGCTGACCATATTTGCGTTCCTCGGCTTGTCGAGAGTCGCGTAATTAAAATAATTTAGCGCGCTTTTATTTAGATCGGATCTATTTAGAGGCGATTGGATTTGTTCGATGCTCCTCAAACGCTCCAAGATTTTTGTACCTTGTAAACAGTTAAAGCTCTTGCGACAACTCTTTCGTTATTGTTTACGTGTGGCTCTATTGTTATCACAGCTTCTCCGCACTTTACGACTAGGACGACGACGAATCGTGACAACGAAAGAAACGCCTTCCCACCGCGACCTCCCAAACTTACCGACATTGAATAAATAAGATGGTGCATTCACACCGATACTTATTATTACTATGATTATTATTTTTCTCTTGACGCAATTCAAGCAATTATGTTATTCGAGGCTCGACAAACTCGCTGCTCGATGTTAATTTAATTGTGGTAACGGCGATGCGCAAACAATTAACGAGAGGCTGACGAAAAATGTTCACTCTTGGGCTCGTCAAGAGGCGAGGAATTAAAATAATTTCGCGCGCTTCGAAATAGAACCGATTAAATTTGTTCGACGCTCGTTAAACGGACAAAGATTTTTGCACCTCGTAAACAGTTAAAGCTCTTGCGACAACTCTTTCGTTATTGTTTACGCGCGGCTCTATTGTTATCGCAGCAATAACAATGCCCTCGTAAATGCGAAAAAGATTCATTTAAATTCACAAGGACACCTCGATTTATACGATTGCAGTTGATTGCACGACAATTCGATCGCCCGGCCGTTGAAATTTATTCGAACGAAGGTCACTGCACCCGCGGTGTCGATGACCGGTGTATTGACCTTATCGGCAAATTTTCCATTTAAAAAAAAAAAAGAGAATGACTCTTTCAATGCCGCTTATCTGTTTCCACGAAACTCGCGATGCAACTCCTCAAAGTCCTTTCATCGTCCGATAAGGAAGCTTGTAAATCATGTTATGATGAAAAAAAATGGCCTCCTCTCCCTCCATCTCGATTATTTCAACACCATTACGAATATTAGCTGTAATGAGAGGCCGTCTGCGCATGAAAATTAAGTGCTCGATGTTTTCGACCCTCCACTCTGGTACTGCAACAAAAAAAAAATAATCCCAAAAAAAGAAATCATTATTATTATTAAATGACTTATTCATTTATTTGTATAAACGGGAAAAAAGCCCTTATTACATAACCAGAGATTACAAGTTAGAACCCTTTTTACATAACCAACCTACAAGTTAGAACTGAGACCTGATAAAACGAAACTATAACTATAAGTGCTATAAGTGTTTCTGAATGCGAAACGCAGGATCCCAAACAATCCCAAACAGTTCTTATGTGCTATCGAATTCATTGGCTATGCGAATGAGGCGAGGGATTCTATAGTGTTCGTAGTTTGTGCTATATGGTTGTGTTCTGAAAAGCTCCCATCTCCTTGTCTGACGAGCCGGAACACAGTGTATATATACATATAATATAATAATAACAATGTAATAAAATAATATAAAAATAAAGTCGGCAGCTTGGGACACTTTCCCGAAAAACTGAACAGATAATCTATCTAATTCTATATATCTATATCTATATCTATCTGATCGAATCAGATTTTTGGATTTGCCCGCCAAGTATCTTGTCCTGCACTACTTTTGCATCCGTGACATTATCTATAAATACTTTGTATATAATACTCTATCTTATCTTCCTTTTCTTTTCTGTATCGCTTCTGTTTGTTGCATGGGCAAACCATGCACTGTATGCGCACATTCGTTAACATCATGGTAAAAGGCTTGTCCCGTATGAGCACAAAATAAATCAATAAATAAATAATAATCAATTTACTGGGCAGCTCCATTCGGGGCGTCAAGGTCAAATGTCTCGGCTGCGTCGGTCGGATTACACCCCGCACTCCGGGTGTTCTTCGTCTGCGCAGTGGCTGAAGCATCGCGTCGAATTTCCTGGATTAATTTTTGTTCGTTTAGCAAACGACGAACGAAGTCACGTACGGCGAGGGGGGGGGGGGGGAGGAGTATCGGTGTGATAATAAAAATTTCACTGATACTGGTGCCGGATGCACTTGGCCGACGTTCGCGCTCCAACCATGCAACTTACACGTAAGTAAGTGACTCCGATGTTTGTTCTCCGATACGCGGCGCGCATGCTTTCACCGTGTAAACAACACGCGATCTGCGATGTACACGATAAATGTAGTGTGCCGTATCCTTCCGTGCAATTTAAGATGTCCAAGTTAGCGGCGTCGATCGTCCATCGAATTTCTCATCGTCAGAGTAATAATTGTTCCGCTAACCTTCGTTTTTTTTTTTTGTTTTTTTTTTTATTTTTTCCTCATAGAGAAAGGTTTTTTTTTGTGAAAAAAAATCGGGTTTCAATGAAAACGTTTTCGGAATGTTCCAAAACATCGAAAAATCACATTTAGAAAAAAATGTCTGGATGTGTGTGTGTGTGTGTCTGTGTATGTGTGAATCAGACGCGGAAAATTCAAAGCGCTGCAACTCGAGAATGCTTCGAGCGATCAAGCTGAAATTTCAGACGCAGCATGTGTGGTTAATAGTCAACGATTCTTTAATATTTTATTTTAACAATTTCAGTCGTTTTTTTGTACGCGATTTTTCATTTCGTCAAAAATGTCTGTGCGCGCTCTACTATTACAATTTTTCTAGCTATGCGGGCTAAAAGTTGTACACAGAGCTGGAGTACAATCGCCCGATGATCCCTATTAAAATGTGGGGAGAATCGATCGAAACGTTTAAATTACATGTCATTTTGAATTTTTTCAATTTCGCGAAAAATTAGAACTTTAGTTTAGACGCAATTTTCTGTATTAAATATTCATCTACGAATTAAATAAGTTTGAATTAAATAAGTGATTCTTGATCACCGTGTAAAAATACATTAAATATATAGTCTCGCAGCGATAACTAACGAGAAAATGTATCTGGAATTTTTAAATTTTTGTTTCCTTCATTTACAAATTTTTAGTTATTTAAACATTTTTTTACCTTAGTTGGTACATTATAGGCTCTAATCGGTGTTCTATGTACACGCAGAACCGCCCGTGCAATTAAAGATTTCCAAGTTCGGGGCGCGCTCGTTCGTCGTATTTTTCATCTTAAGAGCAACAGTCGTCGCGTTTGACCTCCGTTTTTTTAATATTCTATTTATTTATTTTTCTTATATTTCAAAACTTTTTGTTATTGAAACTTTTTTTAGCTAATAATTTTTAAGTTATTTAAATATTTTTTTACCTCATTCGGTACATTATTGGCTCTAATCGATGTTTTATGTTCGCGCGGAATAATGCATCGGGGATACGCAGCGGAGAAAGTATAACGGTTAAAGTAACATCGGGTAGTGACGATGCAGGTGTAATAGAGATTGCGCACGCGATGCGCGAAAACGATGATGATGACTCTAATAGCTTTGCTCGTAATTCCGGGATGCTGGTGAACAGAAATGTTCTATCGGTCGGAATTCGAGTTTTCGACGAATCAACGGAGTCAGCCTAAATAACTTCCGTGGCTCTTAAGTAGGTGAGGCAGATACGTGTAACACTTTTTCGATGATCGAACGAGCCATGCGCGGAATATACTATCACCGCGGGTCTTTACACTTCTGGGATCCTCGGTCGAGTTCAGTGCCCGACGAAAATATCTGGCGAAAGCGGTTCAAACGTTGGCCACGGAGCGGTTGTCGGCCTATGAGAATCAATGGGACTAGAGGCACGGTGGCAATTGGTCATCGGCCTTTATTTTTCGTTCTTTTCCTCGTACAAATAACGAATCACTTGCGGAAAAATTTATACGTATGATACTTCAAATTTTATTGTTAATAACTTTGAGACACAAACATACGCCAATTGCATTTTTTTTCTTCATATTTTATAGTATCTGAAAAGATAATTTTTTTAAATAATATTTTAATGAATTTGAATGAGATATAGAAAAAAAAATTGAAATTTTTATATAGCTTTCTCACACACACACACACATACATCTGAACGTGTTCTAAATTTGGTTTTTCGATGTTTTGGAATATTCGAACACATTTTCATTAAATTCTCGAAAAAAAATAATTTTTTAACCAAAACATAGCTTCCTCTATGAGAAAGAAAACTTGTCCAAATATCTTAATCAGAAAGAATTGACGAATCGTCGATATCGATAGAAGCTCGATCGATAAGGCAGAGCGTAGTTGATTCGGTGCCCCGAATCGTTCGGTGAGAATGTCCGAAGTAGTGCAGATTTTGCGATCGGGGTAATGGCACAAGACTTTTTCAATCACCCAGTATAAAAGAGCGCGGGAGCCTACTTGGCTCTCGCGCGAGCTCGGGGTATACACGGACGGTACTTTCATCGACCGAGTGAAAGCAATATGAAAGTGCTTGATTGCAAAGTAGAAAGGTGAAATGTACGATAAAAAGACGAAGGAGTTACGTGCGTGTGTGTCGGTCGACTCATTTGAGAGTGTTGCGCCGGGAAACGAGAGAGTAAGAGAAACAAATAGACGATGATGTATACAAACGTCGAGGCGCCAGAGAAGGGAGCGAGCCCTTGAGCCTGGAGACTAAGGTCAATGATATGTACAAACGCTGCCGAGCGCGAATCTTTTTCGATTAATGTAACGCGCAATATCACCGTTATAGTATTAATATCGAAACATTAATTTAACATGTTTATTGATTTTAATCCCTTCGATATTTCGAACCTTTCAGCTATTTCATTCAAGTTCGGCATTAAATAATCATAATACTAATAATATAGAGCCTGTGTTGTGTCGAATAGAAACACGCAGGAACTTTAATATTTTTTCGGAATCTCACGTCACTTATTTTTTTCGTTACCCATTTAACGATTTTTTTTTTGTTGGACCATTTGTTTCGGCCGTTGGCGAGCGGCAAATTGCAAATTTTCGAGCGCGAGTTAAAATACTGATAATACAATACCCAAAAAGTATTTAAACAAATTCTCGACATTTTTTAGTTACGCAAGAACAGAGCCTATTTTTGTCATATACGGTACTTTTTGTGGCCCAGCCGCGTTATTGGTCGGATTTTTTGAAGTCCGTTCAATAACCGAATTCGCATAATAACGACTGTGTCCGCGCGGAAACTTAGTGCCACCCATTTGTCGCTATCTATTTATCGATTTTTTTCGTTGGACATTTCAGCCGAAGCCGCGTGGCAGATTGAAAATCGATCCAAGTTCGATCGCGATATAAAATACTCATAATAGAATACAAAAAAAGTATTTAAACAAGTTCTCTAAATCGTTCAGTTATGCAAGAGACAATCGTATTTTGTGATATATGATATTTTTTTACGGTACAAACGCATCATTGGTCGGATTTTTTTATAAGTCCGACCAATAACCGAACTCGCATAATTACGACTATGTTCAGCCAGTGCGTAATCGACGCCACGATGGCGTCAGCTAACTTATTGTGCATCTTGAGAACAGTTAATCGCGCCAACAAAAGCGTGCGGCCTGATTATCGGTCACGTTAAAGTGTAAACGGTAAGTCGGATGCAATCTTCGTGTTCTCGGGAATCTTCGCGACGACCGGAGAAAAAGAAATGCGTCGCAAAGGCAACCGGAAAACATGGGTGAGTCGTTGTTTGGATACGCAACGACGCTGCGCTCGAATCTTCATTGACCCAGATAGACAGGCACGGCAAAATGGCAGCAGTTGGGCCCAATATTTGCGACACGCACTGCACATGTCGCAAATATTCATCCAACTGCGTCCGTTCGTGGCTCTTGTCTATATGGGGAATAATACAACGTTGACTCTCACAGTTATATTATTGATATCGAACCATTAATTTTCCATGACTATCGACATTTCACAAACTTTCAGCTATTCGATCCAAGTTTGACCTTAAATATAATAATAATAATAATAATAATAGAGCTCCAAATGAGCAGTTTCCAAAATTTTGCACTACACATTTTTCGGTTGTATGTTACACCATTGTTTCGACCGAAGCGGCGTCGCTGATTGAAAGTCGATTGAAGTTCCATCGCGAAATAAAATACAGACAACACATTACACGAAAAAGTATTTAAATGAATACTCGAAATTTTTCTACCCAAAAGATGACCATATTTCGCCATATAAGGTATTGTTCGCGATGCAGCCGCGTTATTGGTCGAACTTCTTCGTCCGACCAATAACCGAACTTGCATAATCGCGCCTATGGTCGGGCAGTCCCCAATCGACGCCAAGATGGCGTCAGCCTCTCGTCCGGTTAACTACTACGATCTTTCACGCTGCCGTGCACAGACGCGTGTCACCTAACCTTTTGTTCTCCTTGAGTATCGTTAGTCGCCTCGACAAAAGTGTGCAGTTAGATTATCACTCAACGGTAAACCGGATGTGATCCTCGTGTTTCTCGGCTATCGAAAATCCGCGACGGGAGTAACAGGAATGCGTTGTCAAGGCAACCAGAAAACTTGGGAGAGTCGTTGTTCGCCCGAGAACATTCAAGAGAAGCGTAACGGCGTCTCTGCGTATCCCGAGGACTGCTTGCACTCTCCTCGGTATTTTATTTTTTTTTAAATAAGGAAAAAAAAGGAATGAGCCGGGGGTATCTCCACAAAAGCTTGATATTCCGCAACTCGCGTGCAATATACAAGTCGTAATAATACTCTATAAATATATTCCTACACTGAACGAGTGGCCATTGGCAACATGGGAGCGCGATAGAGAGGCGAGAGCCGGATTACGAAGTGCGGAATGAGCTCGTAACTATCTGTATCTCCTGGACTCGCGTTCGCAATGGTAATTGCTAAATTGTTGCATTATGCGCCACGAAACGATTAAGTCATATCGTCCCTCGATTCTACGCTGTGTCACGAGGCTCGACGTCGCAACGCTTTGGCCTCTTTACGTATATACATATATATATGTATATAATCGCGCACGACGAGGTTATATTTTATATTTCTCGGGCGTCGTGACGATAGGGCGGCGCCGAAACGATGGCGGTGCAGAAAAAAAATAATGTATATATGTACATTATATATATAACTCTTCGTATTATACCGAAGAGGAAACTACACGCTTACGTGTTCAATCGACGCGTACGTGATGCCGATCGTAATCTCGATAATTATTATCGAAAACAGGAAGAGGAATTGAAAGGATGACAATTATATCGAAAACTTCAATATTATAGTTATTAACTAATTACTTTGACGAAAAGGGATACGACTAATTATTAACTCTTTTACTCGTTCGTACAAAACTTTTTAATCTATTTCGTCGGTTTTTTTCTTTTATTTAGGATTACGGGTAGTTAGTTGTTTCCTTAGAAAAAATGGATCGCCATTACTTATTTAAAAAATGAAGAAAAAATTGCGATTTTAGACAACAAAAAGTGTATAAAAATGGCGATTTTTTATATATTCAGAGAAGATAGGGTCACATCCTATCTTGTGTACTTTTCCCCTGGTCGTTTAAAAATTATTTACCCGGGTCGTAAAACAGGCAAATTATTTTGCTTAATTTATTTTTACAGGTTACTTTTCACCCGCGTAACTCGTCCGTGACCTTATGAGGGAATTTTTCGCGGTCGCCACAGCCGCAGTTACGTCCTACCGGACTCGTCGGAGGGTGAGGGAGTCGGCGACGCGGTCTCTCCTCCCGGGTCAACGCCGGGCAGCGCTTTACATCGGGTACGAAGACCTCGTCTTTTACGCATGCAGTTTTATTGTCGTGATGCACGTTTCGCAGATTCGCAAAAATCAGGTATTTATAGAGGTGTATTTTGAAGGAAGATTTTTCGGACTCACACGTTGGCTTACAGTTTCATGAAACATGTAAAATCGGAGCGAAAGAGATCGGCGGCGGTGATTTGAAGAACGAAGAAAAACAAGGTTTTGTTTAACCGTTTTTATTTTCACTTGCATTATGGAGAAGGACAAAGGACCGCGATGTTTCAGCGGTAAATTTCTTCGAGGCGTTTGTTTATCGGATGCGAACAGGTGCTCTCTTGCGCACTTCGCTCCTGTACCGCACCGGGGGCGGTTAGTCACTCTCGTGTTTGCGCTGTGTGTTGCCTGCGCTGAAATGTTCTCGCCGCGGGCCGAGTGTGCCCGCGCAGCGGTGTCGATGAACCGCTCTCGGGAGGGCTCTAGCGCGCACGCAGCACAAACTTTCTTCCGAGCCGGTGCGTGCCGGCTGGACGTAACTCTCCCGCGAGCCGCGGGATCCGGTCGTCGTCTCGTTCGTTGTACGCAGCTATTACAGTAGCACTGTGTGTGCACTACTGTGATGCTTTGCACTCCCGCGGGGAGAGGGTCAACGATTCGAGAAGTCATTAGACATACCGAGCACGATGTTACACTGGCGCGCGTAACGCTGGAGCCAGGACCAAAAGCAACTTAACTGAATTACTCCGAAATGTAAGAGACAGCGAGATAAATGGATCTCAAGAATAACCTTTGCCTTTAGCAGTAAAAAAAAGAAAATTGACAGTTTGAGGAAAGAAACCTTGGAAATAATTTGGGAGTCGGGAAGCATCTCGTAAGTTTGGGGAAAAAATTGTATATCTGCTGTTCACACTTTTTAATACTTTGTCCATGTGGCTTGCAGTAATTTAAAAAATGTAAGTACTTTTTGAAGTCGGGAGATTATTCGCGACACTGGAACAGATAATTGATTAATTTAGCAGCCAGCAGGGTGAATATTAATACCTTTTTTACTCCCGACTGCCCGCTAAGGCCAAAAGACGAGAGTTATGTGTTTTGTTTTCCTACGTTCTAGGTAGACATTGAGATCACGTCGGCTTAATTTCCGAACGACTCTGTATTTAACCTAAAATATGGAAGACAAATTTGGGGTAAAAAAATGTATATGTGGCTTTCATATTGTTGAGTGCTTCGGCTATGTGTTTTGCAGTTACCAAAACAAATTTTATTTCTCTTTCGTAAATGACCTTTAAAGCCAGGAGATTATTTGTGACACTGGAACAGATAGTTGATTAATTTAGCAGCGCGCAGGATGACTTAATATTTATTTATTTATTTATTTATTTATTTATTAACGGGCAAGCCCTTGTACATATTAAAATAGTATTGTTTAAAATAATACAACTGAAGATAAAAGTGCATTTTAAACAAGAATCAACATTGACATTACATCGGTTTTATTTCTGAACGACTCTGCGTTTAACCTAGAATATGTAAAGTAAATTTGGGTTAAAAAATGGTATATCTGCCGTTCACATTGTTTAATACTTTGTCCACGTGACTTGCAGTAATTAAACAAAAAATTAACTCCTCTACTGTAAATGCTCTTCGAAACTAGGAGCATATTCGTGATACTAGAGCAGCTAAATTGATTAATTTAGCAGCGGGCAGGATGAATATTAATATCTTTTCGTTTCTTTTTCCTGCGTTCTAGAAATACATTGAGATCACGCCGGCTTAATTTCCCAGCGACTCTGCATTTACCCTAGAATATGGAAGGTAAATTTGGGGTAAAAAATTGTATACCTCTCATACCCATTTTTAAATAATTTGACCACGTGGCAGTTGTTTAAAACATTTTAATTCCTCTTTCGTAAACGACTTTCCAAGCCAGCAGATTATTCGAGACACTGAGACATTTGATTAATTTAGCAGTGAGTAGAATGAATATTAATATCTTTTCTTTTTTTTTCCTCTGTGTTCTAGAAAAACATTGAGATCACGCCGGCTTAATTTCCGAACGACTGTGCCTTTACCCTAGAATATGGAAGGCAGCAGTCGATTATACAGCCAGCCTTTCGTGCGGTTCAGGATTAAGCCGTTAAACTATGCGTGGGATAAAGAGTATCGCATACCGGCTGACGCTGGGCACGCCGCAGTGCAAACGCGCTGTTTGAGATATCACGAGCCCGTCGCAGAGGAGAGGAGGAGGAGGAGGAGGATCGTCGTGACGAAGCTGCGGCTCGTCCGTGCCCGCGACGAGAGTTGCGCGAGAGATCTCCGGCGTCGGGACGCGCACGACCGCGATGATAATAATAGAATCGCAGTTGAACGTACACGAGAACGTACATGCCCGCTACGGGATGGAGATAGCCCATGCAAGTACCGGGCTCGTCGCCTCCGACGAGAGAACGTATCAGAACGCAACACGACCTCCGCCTCCGTCGAGCCTTATCGCGGCAGTCGCGGGGCATGTCGCACTTCGCGGCGAAGCGACGAAAAATCGATGGCATTTACGATCCAATCAATGCGGCGATAACTCCATCCGCTCTTCCGCTGTGCCGTCGCAGCGAACATGCGATTTCTTAACATCGTCCGTTACTCACGACAAGATTTTATCTAATCGAACAAGGTCACCCGATTTTGAATAAATAAGACCCAAATTTTGGATCAGTTTCGACCCGGAAGGCTAAATTTTGTGTATATTTCGGAGGAGTTTTGGCTGTTCGAACTTGAAAACATTCGAAGTAATTTTATTCCCATTCGTTGGCATACAAAAGAGATAAAAGATTCACGATTTTTATACAGCTTCGAAGGTTCGATCGAGCGGAAACGATTTTTTTTGTTCTGCACCAAGCAGCACGGAAAAAGTAAACGCGAGAAATATATTAAAAAATAATATCTCTCTGTAATATAAAAAAAAATGTTGCTGCTGTCGCCGTATTCAAGAATCGGGAAGACTGAGATCGAGTGAAACATTTTAACTAGGGTCAAATGAAACAGCTAAAATATCCTAAAGGCCCCTTGGTTCGCCCTCAGCCTGAAATATTACAGGCCTTTTACAGGCGGGGTCTTGATTACTTTAGGTTCCTATTCTAAGTACGTTTCGGAGATATTCAAAGGGAGCGTGCGAAACGTGCGACCCACGAGAAGCGCTAGTATGTAATATATTAAAGATATAATTGTATACTTATTATATGAAAAATATAATTGTATACTTAATATATTAAAAATATTATTGCATATGTTTAATATATTAAATAACTATATATTTTGCGCAAAGTAACGAGTCCTCGAATTCGAGTAGCGAGCGAACGCAATGTCGTCGAGAGCAAACGTACTCGCCGATAAGACTCGTTGCATCGATCCGTGTCACGGAATCTCGATAGATCTCGATCGTTTCGACTACATGCAGACGAACATTGTACGCCCGAGGAAAAAAAATCCTGGTGTAAGTGCGAGTACATGTGTCGGACTTCGGGTCGGCGAACGAGCGGGACGAGTCAAGGAACGATAAACGCCCGTCGAGCGATAAGAGACAACAGTTGATTGAGGAAATAATATTTTTTTAATATTCATCGAAATTTCGTTACCGCTACGTGTTGTAACGAGAAACGCCGAACGACGATTGCACGTCGAGTCTTCTATTATTCCTCGTACGGGCAACAACGGCGACCGATTAACCGAGTAGAAAGAAAAAAGAACAGAAAATTATAAAAAAGAGAGGAAGAAAAAAAATCTTTCGCAGATGCGAGAGGAACCGGAGAGTTCCTCGAGACACAATGGCTCTGGAGAAACGAGTGTTATATGCACCGGTACGTCGTACCGAGCGAATCGGGGTCACGAGGGTAAAATTGAGACGACCCAATAACGAGGTTCAATGGATCGGTAAAAAATAGTGGGTGTCCCGGTATCCTCGCTTATATATCATTTCTTTATGGAACAAAGAACAGCCTGCGCACCGGGGAAAAGCGAAGAGCACCCCCGGCGAGAGAAAAAAGATAGCGGTGCTCTGTATAGGTATATAAACAGCTCCACGCCCTCGGAAATATTTCCTGCCTCTTGAGGAATCCCTCGATTGTATTCCGGTGGGGGCAGCTACGTATTGTACCATCTTTGTGCATCACAAAAAAAAAGAAAAATATAGCCGTTAATATATGTGCGAATATGTATCAGCTACGCCCACGTATTGCACATAGCTGTTCTCCGAGCCTTACCTGCAACATCTACCTGAATCACTTCTCGAACGGATTGTCTCCCATCTTTCACGATGATGACGCATAACAGAGTTAACTGTACATATTTTCGGTACAAATTTGTCCGTTAGTCTGAGAACTGTTCACGGTCCGTTAGACGCTCCGAGTTATGCAAGTTTATTCTTAGATGGATAGACACATATTCTCTTCATTTTTTTTTCTTTTTTTTGCGCAACATCGCATTATTTATAATGCGATTACGCACCGCTAGTCGAGCTATCTCGCAGTCGCTCTGTTACCCCATGGCCGATATATTTATGTACAGCAAAATTATATCGTTAAAAGACTGTAGAACGTAGAAATATGACTGGAAGCCAGAAGGAACAGGTGAGACCTCACCGAGACGTACAAAATACTAAATGGGCATTATTAACTTGGTTACAGTAACTTTCGACACAGGGCGAAACTGGATACGAGACCATACCAAAGAAACCCATGTAAACATACGTTATCGAACAGGGTTGTGAGTGCGTGGAACGCATTGCGGGCCGAAATAATCGAATCAGAGACAATGAATCAATTTAAAAATAGACTCGACAAACACTTGTTTAGTTAATGTAAACTACATGATGCAGATACTATAAGTTGTAAACTTTCATTCTGTAAATAATAATAATAATAATAATAATAATATATCCTACGAATAGAAAATTATATTTTAAAAAGGCTGCGGGGAGATACTCCATAGAGGAAGAAAAATCACTCAAGGAATTCTACGTATATACACTCGAATGCAATTAATTCCGATATAATTTATTTTTTATGTAATTACAGTGATTACACTCAGAATTATCACACTACAAACTTACATCCTACTAGTGTCGAAAAAATTGTATAGTCACATTTGGTATGAAAAAAAAGTTAGTTTAAGTGCATAAATTATGATAATTCTTTTTTATTAATGTGTTCGGGGATTATTGCACCAAATATTAATACAGACAATACATCAAATAATTCTGTTCACACCCATCACGATCACGCACTAAACACCGATAACGTAATTTAACCAAAAAAAATCTCAATAGGTATATAGTATTGACAGCTCATTCGTAGCGAAACGCAGAATGCTCGGGAGATCGGGCATTCAGCCTCTGTGAAATTCACTGCGATAACCGAGGAAAAGGCAAAAGATGGCGGCATAACTCACTGAAATGTCGATATGGACAAACATGCTTCTTTCCGAAAAGTCTTTATCTCTATGAATGTGCACCGAAACGTAACAAAACCTGGAAAAGACACTGTTCGTGATTCAAAGAAATCGCTTCTCAAATTTTGTCAAGTGATTTTTCATCGATTCGGAGAACACTGGACTCGGAGAAAACACGCAGTCACGTAAAACGCATAACTCGTGTCTTTTTGCCCTAGCGGGCAGTCGGGAGGAAAAAAACAAAGTAAAAAAGAAAATTTCACTGAAATAAAATACAGACAATTTTTTATAGTAATTTGCGATACGAGTGCGGTAAAGCGAACTTTATACGCACGCTGTGAAGTGAGTCAGACGGACTGTGACTAACTTCAAATTCCGCGTATGATGTTCGCTACACCGCACTAGTATCGCATAATATTTTATAACACTCGGTGCGAAAATGGCTGTTTTACGCACGCTTTACGTGCGCAAAATCCTCATTTTCCCACCTCGTGAAGTAAAACTTGGTACGATACACGTGCGATAAACGTTTTCTTAACTCGTGTGATCGCAACTCTCGCCTTCGACTCGTGCGGTAAATTCGCACTCGCCAAAAAAAGTTTTTTCGCCCTAGTATCGTAATGCATTATTCTGTAACGAATGCAGAAGAAGAGCTACTCCGTGTCTGCTGATTGGGGCGATGGACAGTCAGCGTGCGTAAAGTACAACAAGCGTGCGGTAAAGTAAAATCGGCCCGACGTGCGCATGCGCCGGGTACTTATAGTACACTTGGCTGTAAAGCGCCATTTACGCCACTCTCGGCATGCACGAAAAGTAGGACATTTCATGTACGAGTTACATGAAAGCTTTTTTGTGAGTGCTTGGGCACAAAAAGAAATTAACATAACCAGTGTATTTTGTAGCTGGCAGTGTCGGATAAAACGGTTGTTCGATTGAATTTTTGTAGCTTTTACGATGCGAGTAGTGGTGCGTGGCAAACGCTGGAAAATTTCCCAATAAGTCATGAGATCCACTGTCTGCGACGATCGTTATTCGCCCCGAGAGCAATGCGCGGTGACGAAATAATGAAATATCAACGAAGTGAAATGTCTTACGGTAAATCGTGCCACTTCGTTCGTATAGTCTCGCGGGTCTCGGTACTCTCTCGGTCGCAGCCGATCCCTCCGGTGCTCTGGCGCTGTACTCGAAACTATACTCGCGAGCCTATCGTGAGAGATTCGTGAATTATTGTCGTGAGACGATTTGTTACACAAATCCATATTTATTTAATAAACCGTCGACCTTCGACGGCCGTTCCTGGCTGAACGAAATGGGACGAAAACAAGACGCGAGTCCGATACGCTTACCCTTTATCGGTCAGTGTCCCGGAGAAACCAAGAACGATATATGATATATATAAATAATAAATATCACAGCATAAAAACAATTTTCTCCGAGCTCATGTCGTCATCACAGATTAACAAGATTATTGGGTAATATTCATCGATCCAAGAAAGTATTTCCTTCATGGCTTTTATTTATTTTTTTACTCTCCCGCGAATTAATTTTGCAATCGAAGATCTTGTCGATTAATGCCGGTAATTATCGTTGCGAAATATTCAAACGATTGTTCCGATTGATTTTGAGAGAGGCTTCGAGAGACGGCGGAGTCTGATAAAAATCTCGTGACAATCGCGGATCCGTGTGAGCGACGCTATCCGCGATTTATATTTTCACGACCGATTGCACGTGGTTTATCTGCGAAGAAAATAAAAACTGTCAAATAAAAATAAAATATAAAATAATTAAAATGCACCTGGGACAGGGGGGATTATTCGGACATTATTGGGTATTCTTTTATTCTATTGTCAGATTGAACAAAGGCAAACTCGAGCTTTGAAAGCGGATAATGCCGAACAGTTGGCGATAGAATTGAAAAAGTATATCGAATACATTAATAATCGTGGCATAATTATTAGTAATTTTGTAATATATTGTGTCTCAAAAATTATTATATTATAGTATTTATTATTTATTATATTACATAATGATATTTTCACAGCCAATAGCAAACCGGTTCGATTGTGATTGTCTCCTCTTGCTGGATAGAGTCAAGGTAAATTTGGGTACAAACGGGCGTCGACTATCGGTCAGTGGGCGATGGAACAGAAGAACAAATGGAACATTTAATAATTTTAATAACATTGCGAAAGAATTATTGGAACATAATAATCGGGCAGTACATTTTTAGAGTAGATTAAATGGAGAATTGAAAGAATCTATCGAATACATTGATAATCGTCGCATAACTATTACGCGGTAATTAAGCGGTAAATTTTATAATATACCTGGTTTAAAAATTATTATATTGTGTAATGTAATAATATTTTCAAGACCAATAGCGAACCGGTTCGATCATTATTGTCTATCTGTTTGTTGGATACAGCCAAGGTAAATTCGGGCTCAAACGGAGTATCGGTCACTTGGCGATAGAACAGAAAAAAAATTGAATGTATAATAATTGTAATCATGTCGTAAAGCGACTAAATTATTGGAAAATAATAATTGGAGGGTAAATTTTTAGAGTAGATTGAGTTGTAAATTTGCAGAAAAAAGACCAAGGAAATCTCAAGTAACGCCGAGGCTGATGGTAATAGGATACGTGGCGAGGGATGCGTAAGTGTGTCGTGCTCGGTGGTTAGACGAGAGGCCCTCCGACATCGGAGGAACACATAATGCATATAACACATCCAGCATGGACGAGATCCTTTCTCGCTCGCGCTCTTGCTCCGCTCTCTGTCATAATACTTGTGTAGACGCAGTTTCACAATGGCGACCGCGTATACACACGCCTGCACGTCGTCTGGGCTATAGTATATCGAGGGCAGGACACCGTTAGTTCCTTCGTTCGCGTTACCCAGAGCCCCCACCGGTCACCGACAGTGTGCAGTAACACCTACACGCGCATGCCTATTGTATTTTTACGTACCCACCTTCGTATCTATATATAACGAATTATATGAGAAAAAGAGTCTCACCTTTGACATTAAAAATATCGGTCTAGACAAACATTAATTGCTTTTTTGTTTTTATAAGGACGTTTTGCTACTACACGGAGAAAAATAGTTCTGTTTCTCTAACAAAATGTAGATCGTCAATAATTTATTTTTTAGTAGCAGAAATATTTGTTACCACAGCGAATTATTTGCTGTCACAGCAAAATATTTTGTTGTCCCTATGTTAACTAGGTAAATCAGTTATGGTAACAATATTCTTGATGTCCTGACAATTTTTTTCTCCGTGTAGGAGAAAAATACATTTTTGTCGTAAGATGTGAACGAAAATTAATAAAAAATTTCGAGTCGAAGATATTGATTTAATACTTTAGACTTTTGTTTAATAACATCTTTTTTGTGAGGTTATATTAGCCCAGGTAAACATTGACCCCGTTCTCATGTAAATGCGTTGTTTTATATATATATATATATATAACGAATTTAATGAGGAACGGAGTCTCATCTTTGTTATTAAAAATATCGGTTCCGATGAACATTAATTGCTTTTTTTTTAAATAAGTTTTGGTACAAGAAAATTGATGCATTTTTTTCGAGGCTAAGATATTGATTTAATACTTCAGATTTTTTTCTTTATCCATTATTTTTCGGGAGGGTACGATTAGGCACGGCTCTAGATATGAAACGGAAAAATTAGAAAAAATACCTATGGGACATTAAAAATATCAACCCAGACAACTGTTACTTATATTTTAAAAATAAGTTTTTACACCATGAAAAAAAAAATGCTTACCAGATTTGCGCGAAAATTGATTCAATTGTTTAGAGACGCAAACATTGATTTGACAATAGATTTTTTTTTTCAATAATCATTTTTTCGAGAAGGTACCGTTAGGCAAGGCCGTCTGGATAAAAATCCATATAAACATCCAGTTGCACATTAACTGTAGTTTGTTTCAATTTTTTAAAGAACCTTTTAGTGAAATTTCCCCATCGCGAAAAAAGAAATTTCGCTAGCTCAAAGCCTTTTTTCCGTAGCTTACAATTCCACGCCCTCTCGCCCATAGAGACGTAATCTTGCAATTGCAATATCAGCAACCACCAACGCATTCTCCCGAGCGTCGTTATAATTTCTATTCGAAGTGAGGGTTAACGACACTATTCTCGTGTGTACCCATCGTACAGGGTACGAGAGGAGGAGGTGGCTCTTACTGATGCTGCGGGTCCAACGGCAGCAGCAGGATGTCCGCAAGGAGATAGAGAAACGCGTCGCCAGTGTATCCTGGCCGCTAGCTGTTATGGCTTTCATTATTAGTTTCCTCGCGTTGGCCGAGTCCAATCTACCGACGGTCTATCAACCAGGGCTATTATCGTCCTAATGCGTTGGTGAACGCGTCATACCACGTTGGATAATTGCGATCCTTACGAGCCACGTATGCGTAAAGAAATTACAATAAACATGAGAAACGTACGACGAGAGAGGAGAGAACACGATTATTCCCGAGAAGCTCTCGAAGCAATTCCGTACAACCAGAAGTGGTATTAAGGTCTCGGCTCCATTCTCCTATCTCACACGAGGAGTGTCCTTCCCCCCCCCCCCCCCCCCTCGCGAGAGTACGACCGGTCCATTTCGAAGTCTCGAACACGAACACGAGCTCGTACATTCCGAACCTCGTTAAGATTAAGAATATCTGCATTCTTGGGTATACCAGAATACGTAAGAATATCCAAGAGGGTCTTAGCGCTCTGGCCAGGGTCGGAATTCTTGGGTTGGTATAGTCCCGAGAAACTGTGGGGAAAACAAGCTCGAGAAGTGTAGCGGAGATTACGAGCGCCTTACGTATGTTCGGACTTGGGGAGGAAAAAAAAAATTGGACTCAGGCAAGATCAGACTTTCAGTCCCATTTTTAGTCCGCGTAGATTTTTTTAATGGGGAGTCTATATTCAGCCTACCGATCCACTGCGGACATGCGACACTTAAAAAAATTACCAAATATTCGATGTGCAAAACAGTAAAAGTATGAAATAAAAAAATGCAGCAATGAGTTTAGGGAACTAAAGAAAAAATTAATTCATGAATCCACCCGAATCCCCTCTTAATATGGTAAAAAGCCTGGGCCGAACGACTGCGGTCGACGGCCCATTGGCAATGTCGATGTGAACGTTATAATTACTACGTAGAGACATGCGCTAGCTATTGGATAAACTACACAATATTTTTAATAAATGCACTTTTCCTACTACTATTACTGTTATTAGTACAAAATACTAAAGGTATAAAGTATTTAAACTATAAAATAGTAAAAGTACAAAATACGACATAGTCAAGATGGTATAATTAACGAGATTTAATATTATCTTTATCTACAGGAAATGTTTGTTAAATATACGAATCTCATTTACCGTGTAAAACGTATTAACCCCGCGAGGCGCCGTGCGAATTTGCCGTTTCATCGAGCCATTAACAAAACCCATTAATTTAACGAGGTCGCTCTGCCTCAATAAAAGGGTCGATTCTTTTTTTAAATTCTTTCTCGAATGAAAAAATAATAATAATCTCACGGGTCTTTGACTCGTTTCGTAAGTTTCTTGGAGGTTGTCGAGGAACACGGCCATGGCCGGACTGTAGCGACAGAGGGAGGAGGGGGGGGGGGGACTGAAGAGTCACAGTAAACATATTATCCAGACTCGTAGATGCGCACCTTTCTTACGAGTTGGAGCGTCGATTCGCGATTGACGAAGGTACGCTACACGTAGGAGCAATATCGCATACGAGGGCACGATGATCGAGGCCAGAGAAAGTGGACGATGAACCCGGGCCTTCCTTCTCGTCGCTACACACGATACACTATGACTGTGCCGCCTCTGCCGCTCGGTCGTCGTCTCTCGGCCGTACATACGTACCTTGGCGTTACGCTACTTTAACTCACTTACGTTTCCGCTTAACGTACACGTCAACCGTTACGTGGCCGAGCTTACGATTTAGAGTAAAAGATAGAGAGGGAAAAAAGAATATTCGCGTGACACCATAACAAGCGTTCCTCGACTGCGAAAGTATCGGATCGTGTTTACGCGTTATTCAGTTACTCATAGCCATCCAGCGGCACGATATATTTTTTTTTCTCGAGAATCGATGAACGATGAGTATAACAGTTTCTCGGAAACCCTTTCGCTGACTTTCACCTTTCGACGATCGTAAGAAAATTTTGTTTTTATTTAAAAAATTGAGTTCGAAAAACTTGCGGTATCTTCCATGGAAAATTTTTGGCTCCTTATTTTTATTTATTTTTTATTTTTTAATACTGATCGATGATTCTGTTTCTACTTCGGAGAAAAGAGACTCTTTTTTCTTGCCGTACTTCAACTGGTGCCGTTCGGTATAACAATAATCGAGTCGGTTTGCAAGTACATCATTTATATAATATTATATTTATGTATTATTAGTGCCTCATAATGAATTATGATCAATCAATATATTATGCGACGAAAAAAAAAATTACGTTATATTGTCATAATTTTTTTATATAGTCGGTACCAACTCCGCCAATACAACCCGTGCAAAAAAGCGGTAACGTTTGTAAAAAAAAAAACGAAAATTCAATTTTAGACTCCACATAAAATCAGAGTTTCCAAATTCCATCTTTTTATTTATTCTTTTTACATTACCGGGCAGTTCGGTATAAAGATAATGGCGAGTACATTAATTATATAATACTATATGATATTATATTTATATATTATTAGTGCATCATAATGAATTATGATCAATCAGTATATTATGCGACGAAAAAAAAATTACGTTATACTGTCATAATTTTTTTATATAGTCGTATCAACTCCGCCAATACAACCCGTGTAAAAAAGCGGTAACGTTTGTAAAGAAAACGAAAATGTAATTTAAGACCCGACATAAAATCAGTGTTTCCAAATTCCATCCTTGTTATTTAATTTTTTTACATTACCGCATTCAGCTTCAGATATCTGGCGCTCTTTTTGCCCGAGCTTTAAAGTGCGCCTTCGAGGCCCTCGGTGTTGGAAAAATGACGTTGCTTTATCCGAGGTTCACGGACGTAGAGTGGGAGAAAAAAAAAACTTAAATGAAAGAACCAAAGGGAAAGAAGGGAGAGAGACGCATAGACTGCAGCACAACGTTTCTATTTACGTCTCGACACCCTCTTTCCTGTAGGCCGTATAACACGCGGAGGGTCAGCCGTCTCCGTACGTAGTCACGTATCTGCCGTCCTTCTGTTCTCTTCCCTCTCGTCTCTTTCGTCTCTCGCGATAATATATATATATATATATATATATATATATATATATATATATATATATATATACGTGTATACGGGAGGCTTACAACGAGCGAGCGCCGCACAGCTCCTCATGGCTCGTTCGTGCCGGCGTGCGCGAGGCACCGCGCATCCAATGCATCACGCACGTACGGTTCAAACCGGGTGGTGCGCGGCTGGCGGGCCCTTTTCCCTTCCCTATCGTCGTCCCTTCTTCCGCTGGACTTAACTCATGCGCGCGCGCGCGAGCGCTCCTATCACTTACGTCACTCTGTTGCGATGCACCCGAGGGGGGAGAGGGTGAGGAAACCGGAGGAAGAAGGGAAGCCGATCAACCATAACCTTCCTCAACAACCGTACATGCGCCCGAGCGAGTTTCGTTAAAGATTCCGAGGGCAAGGATCCCGCAGCCCCGGTGTAAATACGACTTCGATACACTCTTTTTTTTAATCTCGTGCCTGTATTTTTTTATTTCCATAATTTTGCTTCCTCATAAAGGAAGCTTTTTTTGCTATTTTGATAACCGTACTTCTTCCATTATAGAGGTTACATTTTTTATGCTAGCATTTTAACACATGGATTGGGGTTTATTTCATGGTCTGAGACAAATTTACTAATTACGAATTTTAGTTCCTCGAGTGGAATTTATTTCATTTTATGGCCTAAATTTTCGAATGGTTCAATTTTAGCTCACGTAATACACTGAGAAAAATTGCCATAGTAAAATCAACAATACTGACTTTTTACCATATGAAATAGTTCCTAGGGGAAACGTTTAAATTTTATTGTTACGACAGTGACAAAAAATCATGATTGCAACTATAATGATAATTTAACCAATTGAATACTATCAGAATCTATCTACATAGCCGTCCCCCCTGGGAACTATTGGTATAGTCGAAAATACTATCTTTTTTCTGAGTGTAGAATTTATTCCATTCTATGTGTAACATTTTCTAATCGTTCGATTTTAGCTCATGAAATGGACTTTGTTCCATTGTATGGGCAACATTTTCTAATGGTTGAATTAGCTTCTGGAATGGAATGTATTCCATTCTATGGCTAATTTTTTTAATGGTTGAATTTTAACCCATGAAACTTAATTTTTTCCATACCATGGGCAAAATTTTCTAATGGTTGAATTGTAACTCGCGAAATGGAATGTATTCAAGTTCCATTCGGAAGTTCTCAGGCCTCCCGAAAATAATAACAAGGGGGTTTTAGAAGTAAATTTGCAAGAGTCAATTTCGAATTCGAAGTTCGCTATCCCCGATGCTGTCATTCGAGCATAATCGAACGAGCGCTATTACCTTACATACCTGCCCGGCTGGCCGTGGCAGCGAGCCGCCGGGGGCAACCCAGCCGGGCGCGGGTAATAGGCGAGCGGCACGCGATCCAGCACGGAAAGCCGGCCGGAACGACGGAGAAAGTTGACCGCGACCCCTGAGCCGCTGGAAAACATGATCCGCGCTGCGGAGAGTGTCCGCTCGAGTAACAGACTCGAACTGGACGCTGCACCAGCGGCCGAGCCGCAGCGTCCCCTGGATGACACAAATAACTTTTCCATGGAGATAAAAATTCGAAAAATTTATTAACAATTTTTTCAAGTAAAAATTTTATTTTATTTTTTAATTAAAAAATAAATTAAAATATAAAATAAATTGGAAAAACTGCCTTTCATCCGTACGTCACTGAATCTCGTTTCCAGCCGTGAAACATTGCGACACGGCATTACTATAATTAGGTGGGCCGTCCGCAGCTGTTACCGAAAGTATAACGAAACAATTTTTCTCCCCAAATCCCTCCCGACTTCTTCTTCCTCTCGTTAATTATTCCTTCTTGTTCACACTGCAGCCGAGTTTAGTCTCTCGCGTCCATACCGCCCGGCATTTCGTCCCCAATTTTTCGGCCCGAGTTTGTGAAATAAACCCCGCTCGTGTGTCGCGCGTCTAGTCTTGCTTCCGGCTCACGGGTCGTACTCTGTGTTCCTTAATTATTCGTCGCCTCTCGGCTCCCCCGCACGTTTTCACGACGCGCGTCCCGCGATTTAATCCGTCCTCTTCCTGTCGCGCTGCATCTGCTCCGAAAACGTGGAAATTCCTCGGGGCGATAGTCTCGCTGACACTTCACTATCCTGCACACCAACGGTGCTGCAGTTCTCACCGTACCGATGCTCCCCGTCGGTGGACTCGCGACGTTCCGCTTTCATACCCTTCCGGGTCATTCCCTTCTCCCGTTACAGTTTTCTAGTGCATCGCTGTAACGCAATCCTGACACTGAAACGATGCCGTATTACAGAGAATTACATTTCGACCAAGTGAAAGAATCAAAAAAGTGGACATTGCATTTTTTTATTATACTTTGGGAAATATGATTTTCGATATTCGTTTGTGGATATTAATATATTTATTTGTCAATATAAAGTACACGAATATAGCTTAAATGTGCTTGACACCGAATTGTCGACTTTGTGCATTTTTCTTTTTCTTTCAATTTACAAAAAAAAATATTTTTCGATATTCTTTGTCGATATTTCTTTAGTCATCACGACGCCGTATTATACAGTAGAACCCCGATTAACCCGGAAATGGATTAACCGTGCTTCAGCCGAGGTTTTTTTTTAATGCTCCGAGCAAACGAAAGTCACTGAGTACTTCCAAAAAAAGACTAGTTCACATACTATTAATGAAAAAAAAAATCCAAAGCTTGACATACTATTTCACACTATTTAACAATTAAATACAAGTTGTACCAAACGTCATTGTAACTAGTCAAAATAAAGTTGTTTCATTAGCCATTATTGACTTATATACTTTCGCTGTCTAGTTCGGATTAACCGGGCTTTCGATTATCCGAGGACTCTTCGGTCCCGAGCATCCCGGTTAATCGGGGTTCTACTGTAGAGAATTCCATTGCGACCGAGTCAACGAAGACAAAAAAGACATCGCAATTTTTTTTAGCGTTGGAGAACAATGGTTTTCGATATTCGTTTATGAATATTAATTAACTTATTTGTCAATAGAAAATACACGAGTATGGCTGAAGTATGCTTCACACCGAAATGTTGACCTTGTGCATTTTTTTTGTTCAATTTCGCGAAAAATATTTTTTGATATTTGTTTGTGGATATTTATTTATTGATTTGTCATTAGAAAGTAAGCGATCATGGTCGAAGCACGCTCGACACTGCATTGTCGACTTAGTGCATTTTTTGTATTTTTTTTCGATCAGCTTGTACATTGATTGACGAGTGGCAGCTTCGCTTCTGGAATTCGCAGCTCTCACTCTGTAGTTCACGGACGTGTACGCCTATAATAGCACACGGTGCGCATGCATGTTACACGGCAGCGTGTACTCTCGTGTCTAATCTATCTAGAAAGTTGCGCGGGCGCTCTGTAATTCTCGCCGAGCCAAGCCGTCCAGCGAAAGACTTCTCCGCCAATCGCGCATGCGCGCTGACGAGCATCCAGCTAGGAAAAACGCGTTCGCAACAGTGTTAACAGAAGAGACCATTTTTCACTCATGCTCGCGGACGAGGAAAGCAAACAACGGTCAATTGATGTTGCTCGTCGATTCAATCAAATTCATTGTTATTGACAATTTGCATTATGACTTATTCATCATTTATGGTCGATACGAGACAGGTCTCACTTTAGAGATCCTCGTACCAAAGAAACATTTGTAGCGTTATGAAGCAACGGTTGGAAAAAACATTGAACTGATTTTGACAAATTTCTTTTCAGCACTTATTTTGCTCGTTGCCCGTTGCCCGTTGCTCGTTGCTCGTTGCTCGTTGCTCGTTGCTCGTTGCTCGTTGCTCGTTGCTCGTTGCTCGTTGCTCGTTGCTCGTTGCTCGTTGCTCGTTGCTCGTTGCTCGTTGCTCGTTGCTCGTTGCTCGTTGCTCGTTGCTCGTTGCTCGTTGCTCGTTGCTCGTTGCTCGTTGCTCGTTGCTCGTTGCTCGTTGCTCGTTGCTCGTTGCTCGTTGCTCGTTGCTCGTTGCTCGTTGCTCGTTGCTCGTTGCTCGTTGCTCGTTGCTCGTTGCTCGTTGCTCGTTGCTCGTTGCTCGTTGCTCGTTGCTCGTTGCTCGTTGCTCGTTGCTCGTTGCTCGTTGCTCGTTGCTCGTTGCTCGTTGCTCGTTGCTCGTTGCTCGTTGCTCGTTGCTCGTTGCTCGTTGCTCGTTGCTCGTTGCTCGTTGCTCGTTGCTCGTTGCTCGTTGCTCGTTGCTCGTTGCTCGTTGCTCGTTGCTCGTTGCTCGTTGCTCGTTGCTCGTTGCTCGTTGCTCGTTGCTCGTTGCTCGTTGCTCGTTGCTCGTTGCTCGTTGCTCGTTGCTCGTTGCTCGTTGCTCGTTGCTCGTTGCTCGTTGCTCGTTGCTCGTTGCTCGTTGCTCGTTGCTCGTTGCTCGTTGCATAACCGACAAGAGTTTCTGTGTCCGTTGCGTTTATCTCATTATATCACAGCACCCCAGTGTCAACGGCATCGGGAAGCCATTAAATCTCTCGTTTCCTACCGCGCATGCGTGGCGCTCGGTAATTATTATTGCAACGGATTCGGACGTAAGATCCATGGAAGTCTCTCGATGGTGTTCCTTGGCAATGGGCAGGGTGCTGCTCGTCGAATGAGCGAAAGCTATTAGCACGTGCACACACGCGCCCCGAGTGCGAGAGAGAATGAGACGGGTAGCGAGACGCACGAGAAAAGCGTGGAAGAAGGCTCGCGCGCTCCGAGCACCGCAGCAGGTAATCGGAGAAAGTCGCTGACCCTCGATGTAACGCGAAGGAGAGTCGCGACCACTTGGGGGGAAGGGGGTGGGGGAAGAAAAGAGCCTAGAACTACCAGCACCGAAAGAAATTTACGCCGACGTTGCGGGAAGGAAGCGCGATCGCTAACGACAAATCACTACCGAGTATGTCGCAACTACTGCGATCGTGCATCGACCTTGCAATTATACTTTTTTTTCTTCTCATTGCCGGGACAAAAATTACTTAGACATTTTTTACTGTGTTTTTAATAAGCGGTTCAAGCGTAAGCAATTTAATTTCATGACTTACTAGCCTGGACAGTCACTATAAGCTCGCTCGTTTCCGAGTTCGCGATCTCTATTAGAAAGAAAAAACACTTTTTGTTTGTTATCAAAGATTGATCGACTAATTAAAAATTAATAAAAATATTAATGTGATATAGTAGAATTTCAGAAACATTTTCAAAGTGTTATTCAGAATTCTTTTTGGCTTTTTTCTGAGCAACTGTATGAATGATTAAAAAATGTAAAAAAAATTCGTAGCTTAGTTTATTTTTCAAAATCCACCCTTCGAATTACCGATTAATGTTTGTATTTTTTTTTTAGGTATCTCCCACCAATGTCCAGCTGCTCTGTGGTGTATCAGGACTCGCGGTATTCCCACGTTACGGAACGTTAACCAGTTATGAAATGCGCTTATAAGGGATCGAGGGAGCTACCAGCACTGCTTTCACGGCGAGAGAGCGCTCCCGAAGAAAGTTTCCAGTACCGAGAGCATAGCAAGTGCATTCGCGAGGTACGGTATATACACATTGGAAAGTCCGTTGCAATCTCGCTTCCCCTCCCTCCCCCGTCCCGCCGGTCTCGAATTTTCTCGCTGCAACTCCCCGGCGCAATTCTATTCAATCCGACTGACGAGCTGGGAGGCCGCCTTGCGGTTTAGCCTTCACCGTGCGAGAGTCCACGAGCTCCAGACCCCAGCTAATAGTTCTTTGCCTCCTCCCCCTCCTCCATCGGCGAGTTCCTCGCTCGGAGCTAATCACCGCTTCACTCGGAACATACGAAAGTGCCCGGACTCGTTTGCCCGAGAATGCAATGCTTCGAGAACGGCGCAAAGATATTCCGGCAATTACGTCGATGGATTTGGCAAGCTACAATGTAAGAACAATTGCAAAATCCGCACGCTCGCCTGCCAGTTCCAGCTCACCGAACGAATTCGGACTCGTGCATAGATAAAACGAGATGGGAAAACGAGCGAAAAGAAAAATCGAAGAAAATAATTGGCCGAACGCAGCGCGGTACAACACAACCACCGTGTGAAATTGAATGGCTTTCGATAACTCGAGTTCGGAAATGTTGAAGAAGGCAAAAAGTTTGCAGTAGAATTTACTGAATGTTACAGTTCGGACGGATCATCGAAATTATCGAACTTATTCTCGAATAGACACGTACTTGGAGAAATCATTTTTTTTTTCTCTTAATTATTTCAATGCATATTTTTCAAGTTTTGTATTTAGCCAAGACAGTGAGGCACACGTCAACAAGCCGGACATTGGCCTTCCTCGCAATATCGTTCACGTAGTTACTGCTTTTACATAACTCTTTGCCCCACACTTCCATCTATCACGCAGCGAACGTTTCGACAAGTTTTCTTGCCGGCATATTCGTATTAGCTGCGAAAAAGAAAAAATGTTGAAAATTAAAGTTTTCATATCGCTTCCTTATTAAAGTTAAAAATGTACAGTTTCATATCGCTTCCTCATAAAAGTTGAAAATTGAAATTTTCATATCGCTTCCTCATAAAAGTTGAATATTGAAATTTTCATATCGCGTCCGCATAAAAGTTGAAAATTGAAATTTTCATTTCCCTTCGAAATATCAGAAGCGATATTTTTTCACCAAAATAAAGATTCCTCCATGAGCAAGCAAAATTGACTCATGTTCCATTTTTATTCCTTCAATTCTTTTTTCCTCTAAAAAAGTCATTTTACACTGTAGCAGGCCTTTTTTATGCGGGAAAAGGTTCGAGCAAACATATTTTTCTGTTTTTCCAGCATAGATGGCGGACGATGAATGGTCATTTCGCGTTAACTGGTTTGCACACACCCACCCACCTACTTTGCACGTTGGGTGCCTCTCGGAACGGAGCAGAGTTGCACTCTTGCCTGATTACGTTACGAGAGCTCGCGCGAGGCAGTTACAAGTTACGAGGACGTCGACGAGTCCCCGGATCCTCATTTTACGACGTTGCGTGCTCGTGTCTTGTACAGAGAAAGAAAAAAAACAAAAAAGCAACGAGAGCTCTGAACTGCATCGCTCGTACTGCGCATGCGCCCGAGTGTCAACCGGAAATTGGAACAAAACGATATTTGCCCGAGTAAAATTGAAGGGGTCAAATGTAATTGCCGATGTGATTGACATTGCCCGGAGGAGAACACAATCGCTGCGGTATAATAGCCGTAGGACGGGATAGGACGGAACGACGCACCGAGTCACAAAAGTTCAAAACCGCTCGGTACTTACAGCGAGAAAGTAAATTGCACCCGGAGCAGATAAACATATTAACTTAAAAAAAAGAAGAGAAAAAAAAACACAAATTTATACCCAGAGAGCGTAATTTCAATGTCTAACTGCAGTTGCGAATCTACGCAATCTCACGCAAATCGTTTCGCGATAGCCGAATTAATTGGTTACTCCGTCGATTTATCGAGATTAGACGGTGCGATTCGTTTAACTTCTATGATTTTCCTTCCACGATGGAAGATTCGCGGTTTGTTGTACGAAACTCTTTCGAGAACTATAATACAACCGCAGTTGTAGATGGTTGAGTAAAAAAAAATTGAAAAAAAAATTACGGAGGTATACGAATGGCGTGAGCTCGGTTGCTCTGTTACCTATGGGAAAGTGGGTCGCAGAAAGCAAGGCCACTGACACTGGCCGCAGCGCCCGAGAGAGCCGGTGAATCTCGTCTCTCTCCCTCGAACCTTCTGCTTTCTCTCCTCCTCTGTCTCATTCCCGTCGAACAATGAACGTAATTTCGTTCGACTCTTTATCCCTCTCTTCCCCATTCACGTCACCTCCTGTTGAGACCAGCAGCAGCAGTGGAGAAGTCAGCCGGCGGACTCTCTCGCCGTTACGCACTGCGGACAGTGTCACTGACGGTCTCGACCGAATCGCGAAACCTCCATTCCTCTCTGCCCCTATGCACCGCAATATCCCGTAAAACTACGGTGGGTGAAAATGCCCGGCGGAGATTCGCCCGAGCGACGGGTCACTCGTCCGTGACGCTGTTGCGTCACGAATTCGTACGAAATAACGTGCGTAATGCACTTTGGCCAGGGGACTAAAAGTCCGCGCGGATGAATCATGGGTAATCACTTTTGATGAGTCTGTTTTTGCCGTTTTCTTTTTATTGTTCTGCAAAAAAAAATTAAATTAAATATCGGAGAAACTCGAGTTCATCGATCTTGCTCGGCTGACGACCGCAGAGAGCGGTCTTGCGACGTGACGTCATCGTGATTTTAACGGGGAGCAGGGATCGCTGGAATCGACGATTTCGAAAGCGGAAGTTTGAACGAAATTCCGGGTAGCTCGGCGATGAGATCCTCGCTGGTAGGAAACGTCATCGAATTACGTCCTACGTTTTACAGGGTTAATGCACCGGTGATTCAATGAACGCCCGCGAAGATAATTAATTATGTAGCATAAAGTAAAAAATTAAGGGCTGAAGGATGCGGGCCGTTGGCCCATCCGCAACGTCATTGAAAGCGTTGTAACTACTATATAGAGGTATGTATAACATATTGCATGGACTAATTGATATTGTCAATAAATATACTAAAAATTAAAAATTACAAATTAAAAATTAAAAATTAAAAATTAAAAATTAAAAATTAAAAATTAAAAATTAAAAATTAAAAATTAAAAATTAAAAATTAAAAATTAAAAATTAAAAATTAAAAATTAAAAATTAAAAATTAAAAATTAAAAATTAAAAATTAAAAATTAAAAATTAAAAATTAAAAATTAAAAATTAAAAATTAAAAATTAAAAATTAAAAATTAAAAATTAAAAATTAAAAATTAAAAATTAAAAATTAAAAATTAAAAATTAAAAATTAAAAATTAAAAATTAAAAATTAAAAATTAAAAATTAAAAATTAAAAATTAAAAATTAAAAAACACTTTTGGACGGTCTTTTGGCGTCTGCGAAGCCGGTACCATTGTATAGTCCAGAACCATTTTTCAAAGTAAAAAAGAATCAATGTAAAGAATTGAGAAACTAAAAAAAGCCCAAGAAAAAATATCAATCATCGGAAAGTGTCATAAATGTTTCGGAATTTTTGCGTCGGGTCGTTTGAAAGATGAGATTATTTGACATTAGATCCCCAACTACTGTGATTAGAAGGTTCTCGAAGGTTTCCCAGGTGAGTCACCTCCGCGCCGCCGTTTGCGATTTCCATTATTTTCGTCGGTAGAATTAGATCGGGGTAAGGCGAGTATATTTTAGAATCCGTGTCGTGTCGTTGACCCCTTGCGTCTTGTTGTTTGTAACGAAATTCTCTCGAGTTCGCAAGCGACGAAACTCTCGAGGTGGAAAACTTTCACTCGCGAGCTCTGACGCTCGTCCGAGCCTGTTACTTCTTCGTCCCTCATCGACTTCCTATCCGACGGCTTCAGAAATGGAATAACAACTGCCCGTTTCCGCCCCACCGTCGTACGCGCAAGACATCCTCTCTAAAAAAAAAAATGCGTGTTGCACGCTTCACAGTAGCATTCACACATGAGGCGAACAACTCTCCAGTGAAACCTCCGCGAGGTGAGCACACAGTGGCAAAAGTAGGAATGGTGGTGGTTGCGGCCTTTCTCGAGAGTTCGAGGCTGTGAGAGAGGAGTATCCTCCTCACTGCCAATGCCAAATTCCACTCGGGCGATGAACTACTTTCTACAACCCAGCTTTATCCCCTTTCCCTTCTGCCCGACCCTTCCCATCCTCAGCCTCGTTCTCTTGGCCCCCATGGATTTTCGAGATTGACAAACCGACGAGCGGCACGTTCGAGCAACTATTACGAACTCTCTCGCCGTCACTCTTACGTACTTCTTCGCTGACGTAAGGACGCGATGACGAATCACACCGCGGGTTCACGATAGTGAAGTAATATGTATGCGATTATGGATATTAAAAAAAAAACAAAGATTAAACAGTTCAAATAGAAGATTTTTGTCCCGTGTTTTTTTCGCAACTTTTTTTTTTTACATATTCCACAAATTTATTAGTAATGATTATATCCATTGTTGTTACAGGCTTGTTGGAAGCATTCGAAGAGATTCGAGGAGTACGCGGGGAGAGACAGGAATGGCTGAGGATGAATGCAGGATATTTCTTGCGTGCTACTAACGTCATTTGCCTGCGGTTCTCCCGGTCACGTGGACCGACCCAACGTCCACGTCAGCAACAGACCAAAATTCTACGCCTGACAAGGTTTGTCGTAGAAACGCGTGACGCACGTACGCCGGTAAGTAATCTAAAATTAATTATATGTTCGTCATGTATATATTTATGACATATATAGAAGCGCCTGCGAATTGGGGAGAAAAAGTCGGACGAAGTAAAACCAATGATAATTAAAGACCTAAAAAACTGTCAATTTTCAACTTTTACGAGAGAGCAGTATGAAAGTTTCAATTGTCAACTTTTTTCAACGTCAATGTCGTGTTTGACTTTTGTAAAAAACGGCTGGCCGATTCCGTTTCAGCGCAAAAAATACAACTATGTCACGCTTCACTTTTTCGAATCCTGTTTTTTTCCAACACTTTCGATTTTCTAATTAATAAATACAAACGATACCTCTTTAAAAAAAGCTCGGTGAGTTTCTTCAATCCCGTTATATCCATCATGTTGTGTATTTCTTGCCGTAGAACATGATAGGCACCTGGATTTTACCACGATGCCATCGGGAAGCAAAGAAATCGCTGTTTGGAAATACGCAAAACCACTCGGCCTTGCAATATTGGCTATAAGGCTGCTTGATAAACTATTTTCGTTAGTCGTTGCTCCGGGAATGTATTTAATGTATTTTATTCATAGATGAATATTTAATACGGAAAATTGCGTCTAAAACAAAGTACTAATTTTTCATGAAATTCAAAAAATTCAAAATACCATAAAATTTAAACGGTTCAATTGATTCTCCCCGACTTTATTAGGGTTTATCGGGAGGTCCATCTGCGTACAACTTTTTTGCCCCAACAGCAAAAAATTGTAACACCTAGAGTGCGCACAGACATTTTTGAAAAAATAAAAAATGCGTACAAAAAATAACTGAAAATGTTCTGAATGAAATTTTAACGAAACATTTTGACTATTAACTACACCTGCTGCTGTGTGTTAAATTTCAAGCTCGATCAGTCGAGTTATAGTGATTCGAATTTTTCGCGTCTGAGTCACACACACATACATACATACATACATACACACATATATCCTGAAATTTTTCTAAATTTGATTTTTCGATGTTTTCGAATATTCTGAACACGTTTTCATTGAAATCTCGAAACATTTTTTTTCACCAAAACAAAGCTTCCTCTATGGTGCTGAAAAAACGAAAACTACAGTAAAAAATTTCTAAAACATTCCAATAACGTATCACTTCGAGGTATCGAGCTTCTGATGATTCTTACTATTAAAACTTTTTAGGTAAACACGATTTCAATATCGATTCGCAAAACACTACAAACACAATGCATCGCCTATAAGGAAGCAAACCCTATTGATTCTTTGCAGCTGCGGGTTTTCAGAGGCATGCGTTTCCAAGCCTTTTTCTTTTTTACAAGGTAGCTTATTTTGGTTGCCTTTTTTTGGCTATTTTTTGCCTTTTCACCGTTCTTCCGGTCACGAAGAATGGTGAATGAAGACCGGAATAATTTATTAGTACATTGAAACTCGACGTATCTCTCGAGGTACGTCATAGATCTCGCGTAGTATCGTTGACGGCTAAAGTTTAATCGTTTATCAGAATATCCCAGAGTTTCGCATTAGATCTGCAAATTCAGGTTCTAATTAGTCTAATTAATTAATTAAATTAATTAATTAATTCAACTGCGTGTCAACTACCTCAGCCGTAAGATAGTTGAATTGTCGTTCACCGAGCAATCGCGTTGACGACCCGACGTCTTCGGGTTCCTCGAGCTGGAAACTCCGTAAAAACTTTAGTTACTTCAGCTCCCACTTCGACGTACCATCGCGACGAAATTCGTTATATCGGACTAGATTAATTAGTGGACAATTTTTCAAAGGGATAGAGTGAGTCTCGATGCAATTATAATTGACTTCTTGCATTTCCTATATATTAAATAAATTAAATAACATTAAACAAAAAATCCAGTCTGTTGCTATTTTTTTTATATTCTCGAAGTGTGAAATTATACTGTGCAATACTAGTGCAAAGAAGCGGACTTTCGACGAAAGTTGTAGAGGACCCGCCCGAGCCGGAAGCGTACCATAATAGCAGGAGCCGAAGGCGAGTGCTGTCTGTGGTAAGCGCTGAAGGTGAGTGTTCCCTACTTCCTTACCGCCATCGGAAGTCCGCGTATTTGTAAATGTATCGTATACTGTTTTTTGGAACAGATGCACAAAAACTCCCCCTTTTAAGCCTGTAGCATGGAGAAAGCGCGCGAAAAAATAACTAAAGTGTTAAAAAAGCGGGCGAAAAAGTAGCTAGAGTGTTAAAAAAGTGAGCGAAAAAGTAACCAGTGTGATGTGTGCATGCGCAGTATTTTTAGTAAGTGCCTTACTAAAAAGCCCCATTTTCACCACACGTTACAGACACGAAAAGGGAGACTTTTTGTGCATGTATAACAGAATAGTATTTTGCGTTATAATACCAAAAATCGGACGCTCGCGAAGGTTGTGAAGTTGGTTGCATGAGTCGAAAGCGTACCATATAATACACCGAGTCGAAGGAAAGTGTTGTCTGTGGTAATAGCCAAAGGCGAGTGTTCCCTGCTTCCCAACCGCTGTCGGGAGTCCGCTTTTTTCGTACAAGTATCGCATACTGTTTTGGTACGATACGATCGTATACTGTGTGTAGCACGAGCTGAAGGTGAGTGTTGCAGTCCCACGAGTTGAGAAAACGCTCTTCGCACAAGTATCGTACAAAATTTTATATCACAAGGTTCGAAAACGGGGGTTTTCCGCACGCGAAGCGTGCGCAATACGGCCATTGCCAAACCACGTGACATAATAGTACTTTGCGATACTAGTACGGAAAAGCGTATCTTTCGATCTTTCGATAAAGGTTGTGAAGTTGGCTGCACGAGCCGGATCGGGAGCTACAACGGCACGAGGCGAAGCCGAGTGACGTTTGTAGTTCGAGAGGAGGCGAGTGCTGCCTATTTCCCAACCGCCGTCAGGAGACCGCTTTTTCGTACAAGTATCGCATACTACTTTTTGTTACAAGTGCACGAAAATTCCCGCTTTTCGTGCCTGTAAAATGCGTACGGGAAAATAGCTAGAGTGCCAGATAAGTGTGCGCGAAAGTAACTAGAGTGTTAAAAAAGTGTGCGCAAAAGTAGCTACAGTGTGAAAAAAGTGTGCGCAAAAATAGCTAGAGTGTGAAAAAGTGTGCAAAAAAGTAACCAGCGTGTAAAATAGTATCAACAGCACTTTTGGCGCATCTTCTGCTAGAAAGCGCCACTTTCGCCACACTTTACAGGCACGAAAAGCGGGACTTTTCGTGCACGTGTTACAAAAATTACGATTTCGTAACAAGTGCACAAAAACTCCGCTTTCTTATGCCTGTAGCGCGGCAAAAGCCCGCGCAAGAGTAACGAGACTGTTAAAAAGGTAGTTACAGTGTTAAAAAAAGTATTTGCCGTATCGGTGAATAATGTAAAGAAAAAAAAGAAAAAAAATATCGACGGACGTATTTAAATCTGGAAACGTATGAACAAGCGGAAAGACGCATCTCTTTGTCGGATGTCGGTAGTGCGTGAATTGTCTCGTTTCTGGCGAGGCATAACGACCGTAACATGCCAACGAGCTCGTAAAGATCAGGAAGAAGAAGAAGAAGAGGAAAAAGAAGAAGAAGGCGTATAAAGAAGAAGCCGGGAGGAGGAGGGATTTGAGCGAGAGTGCTGCACTCGACGCCACGAGAGAGTGCAAGCCCCCGCAGATATTTTTATTGCACCGAGAAGCAAATCTTCTCGGATCAGAGAGAGGCGCGCAACAGGCAACATCGGTCCAGCACTTCATCGAATCGACGAAACGGGCAGTCTCCACTGGAGCCTGGCCGACTCTCATCCTCCGATTCAGAAGGATGTTTGGAAATATACGCACAAAAAAATGAAAAAATAAACCTCGCGGCTCCGAAGAACTATGATATATGGCCCGCTGCATGGCACGTTCTTCCAACTTCGAAAAAAAAATCATCGCAAGCGGAATAAAAATAAATAAAAAAATAGAAAAATAAAAATCCGTGAATATTACTTTTATGCGTGGGTTCCCTGAGTTATTAGAATTCTCGGATTTATACCAACGTCAGCAAAAAATAAAAAATAATAAAAAAACAAATAAAAAATCCGCGCTGCATTCTCGATTATTCGAATTCTTTGAGTGTGTGAGAGCCGGAGATCAGACGAGACGGGGAGGCTGCGTGGGGCGCGCTCGACAAAGTGCTCTTTCTGGTGTGAGACGCCGGCGACCCGTTCGTGTGGATCCCTCTCGGTCGTCCATGAACGCCGTGACCACCGGCGCAGTTGCCGGCTAGGACAGGTCAGTGACAAAGCAAGGTCACGTCAAGCTGCTCGCCCGTTCTGCGGCCGCCTCGTTGGCGACGATGGGAAAGACGGCGAGGAGGAGAAAGAGGGAAGGGAGGGGGGAGGAAGAATAAAAGAGGAGAGGCCAACAGGCAAACGGGCTTCGAGAGGCAGATAGATAGTTTCGTCATGATATATATTTTTTTTATTTACGGTACAGTTTACATTATTACAATCGAGTTGCATCAGCTGGAAATGATATGGCATTCATTTTAGATAAATAATTACTTTTTTTTTCGTTACGATGTGTATGAGGCAGTTTTGTGTTGATATCGTTCGGAGTGTAGAAGCACACTTGGAAATTTTGCACACGAATGGGGTCGTCGGACGTCGAGGAACGCGCATCGACGAATTGCCACGAGACGGAAATAACTTTTGGCGCTTTGGTCGCGAGTTTATGTACCGAGAGAAATACATAGGTCATAAAGGAAAGGAGCGGTCGATGCTTTCTGCGATGTAATTATTTATAATTTTACGATTAAATATTGTCGGCATTATCCTATCACGTTTGTTGCCGCAATCCGATCGGATCGGATCTGTTGTCGCGACCTGGAGAAAAAAATGGTTACTGCTGCACAGGCGCAGAAGACATTATTGCGCGGAAACGCTACGAAGATCGTTGATTTTTTTTAATTGAAATTCATGAAAATCTAATTTAAAAAAATTCTTTCCCGTCTACATGGGACGAAATATTGTTTACGAAAAGCCGATCTTTTAAAAAAATTACGAAAGTAACCCTTAGACTTTTTTTTTGCGTGGAGTTGATCAGCTTTAACAAATACAATTTGTTAAAAATTAATATTTGTTTTTTCTTATCCTGACGCCGAAATTCAGATTCCAGACATTAAAAAAATGTGAAAGCGAACTTTACATCGAAAAAAAAATACATTGAGCAAATAAAATTCCGATCGACGTGCCGTCGCAAATCGCGAAGCGCTTTCATCCGTAATAATCGAGTCTCGCGTCCGAGATGAGACTCGTTCGTATACGCGACTGGGTATTCCGCGCACCCGCAATAACAAACCGTATCGCGATCGAGATTTAACAATATTTATCCCGACAATAAAATCAATTTTTTCCGAAACGTACTATGTGTTTTATATTGACGCAATAACTTCGGGACGATAGACTGGTGTGGGTCCGTACGTGAGACAGGGGATTATGCAAATGGTTGTTTGCTCGCTAACGTCGCAGTAGCCCCGAGGAAACATGTGCAACGCAAACTGCGCCCAATCCTCGTCGTTTCATTTTATAGTCTCCATACGTCCTACACTATATCATATTTATATTTTAAAAAAGTTATTAAGAAAAAAAAAGTAATAATAATGTTTTGCCCAAAGAAAGTATCACGAAGGCCTATAGACATCGGGCACGTTTAAAGAGACAATTTATCGCGGAGTTCGTTGTGAAAATAATATATTACATAGCCTCGTTGGCAATTGAGACGATGCAATTATCGCCTCGACGTTGAACAACCTTCGAGTACACATAGCTGTATATTATTTTATCCGCGAATCTTCGAGCTCTATCGCTCGCTTTGATCTTTCTCTTTCTCTGTCATCATCGATCGCAACGTTAGTCATATCGATCTCCGAGGTGGGCGATGACTCATTGTCTTGTATACGCCGTTACGCAACGTTTCTCTCGTCGACGCAACGAGACGCGAGATTTTTTCTTCTCTTCGCGATAATCGCCAATGTGGCTCGAATGAACGTCACACGAGTCGACGGTTTATCGGTAAATACAAATGATTTTTTTCAATATTTTTTTTTTCTTTCCTGATCTCTCATCTCTTCCGAGAAAAACTACGTCAACTTCCGGAATCGCACATCCGGTTAGTCTCGCGCGCTGTTCGTCGATCCCTCTCGAAGCGGATATCTCGGAATAGGACGGTCGATTATCGGATATCAAACGACAAACGTGTCATGCAATTTTTAATGTATGAATCATATATCGTCGAGTAGAAAAATCGTTGGTGATAAATTAAAATTGCAGATTTTTGTTTGTTCCGTTCGAGTCGTCGGTGCAAGGATGATCCGAGAAGGGGGGAGGGGGGATTCGTGGAAGTGAATGAATTTCTACGGATCTCGTCGGCGACTGAGCACCAAGTGACTTTTGGCGGTCGTCCAATTACGTCTGACTTCATAAGTGCGCTAATGAAATGAATACAAAGGCTTTCTATTTTCGATACACGGTACTGTGCGCCGTAACGGTCGGATAACTGGAGATTACGCGATCAGAAAAAAAATTACGTACGAAATAAATAACAAGACTGCGGATATTTTAATTCGTTCGCAAGTTTTCAAGTTTGAGCATGATACGGACGTCCGATGAATTAAAAACTTGGAAACAGGTATTTTTTTCACTATTAAGTCTATAATCATCATACATTTATATGTGACTAATCTGTTTCAGATTCACAAGGCTTCTGGTTCAAGAATTCTACGTAATCAATTTTAGCTGCACTGGATAATTCGTGACGAAGATGTAACATGATACGAACGTCCGACGGAACCAAAATGTGTATAAAAGTGATTTGAATAGGCACTTCTTACGTTTTACTAAAAAAACCTCTTGTAACTTATTAAAAATTGATCATAAATATTTGTGATAACATTTTTTGAAAGAGAAACTAATATTTCATGGAAACGGGTCTGGGAGTCACGTCCGAAATGTAATCGTCGCCGATGACTCGAGGTTCAATAACGATGATGAATAACGAGACTGGACAGAGTCGCGTAATTTAAATTAATTAATCGCGGTCGGTAATGAAAACTGTAAAAAAAATTTACGTACGGTAGCACGTGCGGTCGGACGAAATAGTCTCACCGGAAGCAGACATCGTGTCAGTTTCCGTTGACACTTATTTTTCGACCATAAACGACAATAAGTTCTGATAAAATGTATTTCTTTGATTTGCTGCAGTTTCTGAAGGTCTAATTTCGGAACCCTCTTCTTTTTGGTTTTTAATGAAAAGACTCAATTACGTTTCGACCCTGGTCGAGGCTCTCTTCAGAACGGACGGTTATTTTTTCGGTTCCTTTCCATTATGATTTTTTCTTTCTTTTTGGGTGCTGACGGCGTTCTTATTGAACCGACTATTATTTGTCTGTGATCCTCTTTGATGTGTTCTATTATATTACTTGACTATGTGCGGCAGTTAATTATATGGTTTATTCTGTTTTGCTGGTTAGTCAAGTGTCTCAGTTGTCGTTTGTCGCTTGGGAAGCCGGTATCCGTGTCGATACTCTATATTTTATTTATTTGTTGTGGACAGTCACCCAAACAGAACACAGACGCGGTTCTTCATTACGCTATGTTTTCATTGTTTCGAGTAGAGAAAATATTTTATTACTATTTTTTTTATCGACTGAGCCCGGATTGGCTGGGCAAGAATCAAAATTTTGCGAGTCACGCCAAGGTCGTCGCGTGGGTACATCGTGGAATAAGATCAAACGGCATTTTTTTTCGTCTCGTACGCTCTCACCTCGTCCCACTGCCGGCAGAAACTCCACTCGTCCAAATGAACTCGAAGCTTCCTGACGTTAACGGATCCCATCACCGTCAGAACTTTTGCCGCAACAACAAACTATAGAGACGATGGATTCTTCGAAAAAAAATGTATATATGTTTTTTTGATACGATTATTTTTTTAGTTTGTCAAAGAAATCATAATTATCAGTGGCCTATTCGGCGATTTCGATGTTCATCTCGGCTTCCATAATGGGATTCCGCGAAGAGAGCCGGGCAGAGCATTCGCCTCGTCGAGGGTCACCGGGCGGCGTCGGCGGAGCGTTTTGCTCCGTTCGTGTATCGCCCGCATGTGTCTGCGAGTGCGCACAAAGAAAGCGAGCGGTATTGGTGGCGCATCGGCGTGAGCTCGATGTCTCGTTATTCATGGCGCGCCGTTGCATAACGCCGATAGCGCGTCTTCTTCTGCGCGGCTCTCTCGATCCCTTTCCCTCTCGTTCGCTCGGGGTATCCGTCTCCGTGCGTGTCTGCACTGCCGATGCGATTAGCCGTAAACGAAACCAAACGTACGATTCCCTCCGAAGTTAATTGTCCAATTTTTCCACCGCCTTCGCTGTGCGACATCTATTTTCCGAGTTTCCCTCTCTAAGATCAATCAATTTAATTTCTAATTCCATTTTTTTTACAATTATTCTATTTTTAAACCAAATTTTTAAACAGTTTATATCAAAATTGATCCCATTTTTTTGTTTTTAATTTGTTTTTATTGCTTTAATGTATGAAGAATAATTGATAAAAAATTCCCCTGACGATCGTTCGGATAAAAAGTTTGACAAATCCAACTGCCGATACAGGTATGAAAAAAATCCTACACTCGGGACATATCATTAATTTACACCAGCATCGAAAGGTTGTAACCGATCGATAAAAATAAAATAAAATAACAATAATAACGGGCCGAATTTACTTTAATTTTCAACCAAATCCGATTTTGAATTATAACCAAGATCTGCCCCCAGTCCCGAATAAAATGTTTTCTCTCGTCCATCCGCTTCTCCGTTCTCTGTTTCGGCGCAGCTCTCGCTCTCGTTCGAGCGGCGAACAAGGAGAGCTCGAAACGTGCCTTTCTGGTCGTGTGTGTGCGGGCGCTCTCGCACAGCGAGAGGCCCCGAGGCGTCGGGCGCGGTGAGGAGAAAGAAGAGCGCGCGCGCCGCTGAATTTGTCCTGCTTAGGGGGCATCGGGACATTACCCGGGTGACCTTGGCTGGTGGATCGCGCTCGGAGTCGCGCCCGGCTCGGCTGTTTGTGCATCGAACGAACGAGCGTGCGCGCGCGGTCGCGCCTCCGAGCATTGCACCTTGCTCTATCGTAAGCGGCGAAGCCGTTCGCTCGCTCTTTTTCTCGTCTCTGTTTTACCGACGCGCTTCGGCTCTGTCCGTCTCTCGCTTCTCGCTATCCCCCGTCCGTTCTTTCTCGGGCATCGTCGCAACACGTTAAAATATCTCTCCTGCAACAACCACGTCGACGTCCGAAGCTACCCATCGCCTCTATACCGAAACACACCGATGCGATGTTCTATGCAACAGACACTCGCTTCGCGCTTCGAGAACGATGTTTGTCGAGCCGTCTGCCCTCCCCCCCCCCCCCCTCTCGTCGCACACCCGCGCGCTCGCGCACACACATATCTGGCTCGATTGCCGACTCGTCCTGGGAACCGACTCCAGATTGCACGACGTTGTATATATATTGTAACACTATAGTTGCAACTACGCAGTCGATTAAAAACACACTTTCCCGGAATTAATTTTAATTGACGATTCATTTATCGAATCTCGGACCATTCACTTTTTCTTGGGGCTAGAACAAAAATATACACAGTAGAAAAAGTTTGTACCTTTTACAACTTATTGTCCAGAAACAATTTGTTATTTGTTAATTTTCCGATCGCGCCAACCTGCTTTAGATTTGCAAACAAAAGTACAAACTAACATTGTTAATGACACGGGTAATAAAAGGGCAGGTTTGTATATTCAAATGTGAACAAATGAGTTAGTCACTTATATAACTAAATTATTTGTTACGAAACTTCGTATTCCGATTTTACGAAATTATTTTGTACTGTGTAGCTGAGTATCGGCGATGATAAAAAAAGTCTATTATTGGCACGATTATATAATTGAAAAATCTAAAAAAAAACATGTCGACGGTCAAAAAATTGATTTATTGGAGACTGAATGCTTTTAATAAAAATTTCTGCGACGGGACTTAAATATTTTTATTTATATATGGTACACTGAATATGATTTATAACCCAATCTACATTATTATTGTTATTTTACAAAGTGCAAGACGGAGAGACGACCTCTGAGATATTCTTTGTCTGAGGCGGTTTTTCCCATGCGCGAGCGAGAATTTGAAAAAAAAAAGGTCGAAACTCTTTTCTCGATAAACGAGTTTGCTTCGATCGGATATGTTTCCACCGAATAATAATTTTTACGCAACACGTCCAACGTCATTGTCGTTCGGAAACGAGTTGGTAGTTGTAACAAGCGATTAGGGAGAAAAATCGAGAGCGTAAACAGTTCGATAAGTTGGCGAAGGCGGCGATGACGAGGGGTCGACGGTGGGGACGGATACGAGACAAGGTATCGCTGCCGACGGAGAGCGACGACACGGTCGCCGAGAGCGCGATGCACTTTCGGGACGAGAAGGCCAAACGTCCGGACCACATTCTTCGAATGTGAGATCATCCCCTTCGGCTCCTCGAGCCGGGACTCTCGGCTCGGGTTTGGCGTCCTGCTCTGCGCACTCTTTAGGTGGGCGATAGGAAACTCTTGAAAATATAACACACACACATATATATATATATATATATATATATATATATATATATATATATATGTTCGTTCGAAGGAAAAGAATTCGTTCGGTGAGTGCATCAGCAACGGAAAGAGTATCAACGTCGGGTCTGATGCAACGCATCAAGTTTAACCAGCCTGCGCGAGGTGAGCTAATCAGTGATTGGCTCGAAGAAAACGACGCGATTACTTGGTAATAACAGTGATATATACATTTATATACATACATATATATAATTATAGGAGTATGCGCAATTATCGCAGGAAAGTGTGAGCGATAAAATTTTATAGGCTCTCCAGTGTGAGGAGTTCGATGCAAAGTTTGCAACTTCTGTAGCATTAAAAAAATATGCCTGTATGAAGTATTATTCGTATATCCTTTGCAGCAAGATAGAATAGTACTGTGTTGTTTTATTCGTGTCCTGGGGGAAGCCCCTTAAGGAGACTATGCAAAACATAAAACGTCGCCAGACAACAAGATGTTGCAATAGACCATTCAACAATGAAAATGGCGAATCATAAATTTAACATTAAACTATATTACAACCAAAAATTAAACTGAAGTAAGAAAAATATAAGAAAATACAAAATGTAATGTCCCAGCTGCAGACTTCATGCTACTCTGCAGAAATACCCAAAAGAAAATCCAACGAATGTTTTGTACTCTTCCAAACGTACATATTTGGACTCCGCATTTATTATCGCGTAGATAGACTCTCGTCCCTTACCAGCCTATGTGCTTAAACAATAAACGCATAAAACACAAACCCTTGCTGATCCGTCAAACAGTTATCTTCTTTAGAATTTATAGAAAAAAGAAGACTCAGACTTTGTTTTAAACAAAAGACCGTCTGTTTATTTTAAATAGTGAGCCGAACACTTCGGCGGAAAAACGCCGTCGCGTCGCATTTGCGGCCTATTGCCCAAGCCGATCGCACAACACCCCGACGCCTCGAAATCGTAAAGGCCTAACGACCCTAGATAACTCACACACCACACTCCTCCCCACTATTTTAACCCATAGGGATAAAGAATATTTGTATAGAAATAGAAAATAAATTTCCTAATTCTAGTCTTCATCGAAATCTTCGACGTAGCACATCGCTCCAACGAGGCCGAATTGTCCGCAGAACTAGGGTACATTGTGAATCTTGCTTAAAAATGGTGTCTCGTTGAAAAGTGCTGGCTTAAAGATTTGTGTTGTACGAAACAAACGAAGTTTATTTTTACTCTGCGTGCCTCACTTCCTCCATCACAAAAGAATTCTTATTGCATCCTGCGAAGCTATAGAGGGAAAGAAACATGACGATAATGAATGTACGATTATTTTTTCGACATCCATTTAATATATTTTTTACAATGTTCTTTTTTAATTTACACGGCCGTTAAGATCATTACATCAATCAGCGTGCCACCTTGTTTGACACGTTGCAACCAATCATTACCTAAAAAAAAAATGAACAAAAAAAATAACATAATCAACTTCACCGCGACATAAACAATCACCGGACCAATCTCCAAGAGGCTGTTCGTGGCCTCCGGTGGTCTCCCGCATGGTCCTTCGCGCCCCTACGGAGCCAATAACTATTATAACACACATCTCTCTCCTCACCCCCCCCCCCCCCCCCTCCATCCTCGGCGTATATCTCATTGCGAGGGACAGAGCGCGCAACAAGCAGGGCACAGAGAACAGACAGACCACCATGAGGTTATTTATAAATATAAATATGCATAGTCGGTAGGAGACTCGACGAGGGCGATACAGCCGTCTCGCGGACCTTCGCGGATGCTCTCCCCTCCCCTCCATCCGCATCTCTTACACCGGCATCGGTAGTAGTTGGTAGTAGTAGCGGACGAGCGTCGACCGGCGCATCGGCCCAGACGCACTCAGCGCATATGCACAAGGTCACACGGCCACCGCTCCAATGGTACTAACCTCCAGTCCCCCCCCCCCGCTCCCCCTTGCCCGGTCGACCGTCCGGCGATCCTCTCGGCTCGCTGCTGTTCCTCCCGCCGTTTTCTCCTAACGCTCGTATAATCCGTCTTTACCCCTCTCCCCCCCTTCCCCCTCTCGCCTTCTTCTCTTTCGCTCTTACCCTTCGTTCCGAACGATGCACCTCTCGACATCCCTGCGTCGCGCTCCCTCTGCGCATGCGCGTCCCCTGCGCATGCGCGCCGTCGCCGGTCGACGCCGCGATGCGCGATTAAACGCTCTCACGAACAAAACAGCCCTACCTCCCGAGCTCTGTTTTATAAATCGTGTGTGCGTGCATCCGACGTATACAGGGGGGGGACCCGCGGAGGCGTAATAGTAGCGCAACTCGCACACACGTGCCCCTATGACCGGGCCCTGTCGCCGACGTTATTGCCGCTGCCGGTGCGTCCTCCTCGTATCTGCGGCGAACCGCACGGGCTCTCCCGGCGACCCTACCGAGGTACCGGGAATGCAAAGATTATGCAACTAGTTGCACTGCTAGGTTCTTGTGTCATGGAACGACGCGGCGGTTGCGTGGATGGCTCGTACGTGCTGAGAAGAGCGAGGATGCAATACGCCCCTTCGTCTCCCTTCTATACTACTTTCCTCCTTCCCTGCGGCACGAATGCACCGGAGAATTATTTAACTTCGGGAGCTCGTTTGCATCTATTGTTAGGTCTGGGCTTACACCGTATGCTGTGATTGAGGATTTTGTTGGAATGTTTCTTTTTTCGGTACTTTGCATTTTTTTATTTAGTTTCTAGTAGTACTAAATTCAAGTTTGTACGTTTGAGAATTATTTGTTGTTGACGATTGGTTACAATTTTATTTTTGTTTTGTTAGTTTTACAATTTTTCGATTTTTACATTTTAATATATTTAACGTTTTGAGAAGTAACAAGATAAGTGATATGGGATTAGTATAAAGAGATTAGTAGATAAGGGAGAAAATGTAGAGAGGGGGCACAGTTTAAAAACCCTTAAAGTATATACAGAAATAAAGGTCTAATCTATATTTTATATTTTTATTGTACATTTTCTTATATATATTTTTTGTTGTAAACAATACGACTCGAATTTTTCTCAATTGCAAAATTAGGCATAAAGAACATTGTGGATCCTCGCGGACGAGAAATGTTTTTTTGAATGTACTCCTCATTTTCATCATGTAAATCGAGTAGGCAAAAATTCATTAAAAAAAACCTGTCGTGCAGTGACTTCGAAAGTCCACCTGACCGATTGTTGTATCAAACTCTAATCTCCCAAATTTTACCCGAAAATGTCCTAGGAGCTTCGATTTCCGATTTCGAGAGACCAAAATCAAGATCGCATTTCATATAGTAGGTTCGAATTATGGCAGGTCTGTAAGAGTACAGAAAACTACCGTTGAGTCTTCCAGACGATTACGCAATTGTTTTGATGCGCGCACTGGACGGGTTTCTCTCGGATAGTCCGTGCGTTAATACTCGAAACGTTCGAAGGACCCAGCGGCGGCGGATCGTCCCGTATCTAAAGCCGTATCGCGGCTTCCTCACCGGCCGCACTTATACCGCTGCCGGTGTTCATTGCCAGCGAAACACACCCCCTCTGGTTTCGCGTGTGTGCGATTCCTGGAATGCTCTTTGTGCTGCTGACCTCCCTCCTGCTGTCTCCCGGCGGGCCGCCGCTGCGACCTTCATACCGATGGAACTGCTCGACGCTTTTGTGCGATATGTTGTACATACGCGCTCGCCACGGATACGCGCGCGCCGGCATGAGATCCAGTACTTTGTGTATTCTGTACGGTTGTGTTGCAAACGCTCGGGGCCAGACGAGCAGGTACCTCAACATTTGCACTATACACACGTATCGTTCTATCCTCACATTTACCGAGGAGGGGCGGGAGGGGGGATATCATAACCGCCCACGCGACTCCGCACAGGCTTTGTGCAGCGACACAGTGCACCACTGGCGATACTTGGTGAGCGAGCACGTGTGTGCAGCGCAGATGTTTGTCGGACAATGCGGGTCAGCTATGAGATCATTTTTGGAAACAAAATTATCGATTTTTTTTTTTTTGGGAAATGCTTTTTCTGCAATATCGGTGAAGATTTTTCTGAAATATCGATGAGGTGCCAGAGATTCGATTATTCGGTAACACGTTTTGAGGGCAGTAATATTTTTGTCACCGAACGATTGTGGAAATCGTTGATAAATAGAATTACATTTTTTTGGGGCCCTTTATTTTTTTTTGCAGAAATGTACCCCCCTCCCGCCCCGGTAATATCTTTAATTTTCGCAAAATACTCTAAAAATAGTTTGCTATTCTTTTTTATTGTATTTCATCTTTTCAGAGCTGTTTGCGATGTATTTTTTTTTCGCGTATTTTTAATTTATTTTAATGACTTACTTTATTGTATTTAAAAAATAAATGTCGGTATCATCGGTCTTAAATTATCGTTACTCCCAGTAGTTGCTAAAAGGAGGATTAAAACATCTAGTTCCAAGATTAATTGACTAACGTTTCGGGGTTGATGAAAAATTTCGTCAACGGGGTATTTTCGTACCTCGCCACCCCTCCTCCTTCCTCGCTTTCTAGTCGTCGAAGTCGCGTTCTGCGATAATTTACTCGGTTCGTTGGATCTTAGTAATATTTTTGCCACTGAATCATTGTGGAACAAGTTGATAAATAGAATTACATCGGGCTGAAGGACGCAGGTCGATGGCCCTTTGCCATGGTGCTAAATGAGCATTAAGTATAAAAACTAGTATATAAAAAAAAACTCTATATAGGAACTTCGGCAATAAATCTCTTTTACTACTACTACTAGAATTACATTCTATTGGGCCACCTTTGTTTTCTCAAAAATTGACCCCCTCTCCCGCCCGGTAACATCTTTAATTTTCGCAAAATACTCTGAAAAAAGGTTGTTATTACTTTTTGTTGTCCTTCATCGTTTCAGGGCTACGTCCGATATATTTTTTCCGCGTATTTTTAATTTAATTTAAATGACGTATTTTATTTTATAACAAAAAAATATCGCCGTCATCAATCTTAAATTATCGTAACTCCCGGTAGTTGCCAAAAGGAGCATAAAACTACCAAGTTTCAGGATAAATTGACCCTCGTTTCGGGGTCGATGCAAAATTTCTATTTTCGTACCCCCCTACCCTCCCCCCTTCCTAGTCGGAGCAGCATTGCCTCGGTCTTGGATGATTTACTCGGTTCGTTGGATCGTCCCCTCGTTGTCGCGAGAACAGAAAAACACCAAGGTTGTCCAGAAAGGTGCGGAGGATGTATATATAGTATATTAAGGTGAATCGGGGGAGATATAATGCGAGAGAGCCTCGCTGCATCCGGAATGGTACCAGCTTGCGTCCATTATCGATATATACATATACATATATATATATATATATATATATATATATATATATATATACAAGTACAGAATAAAACACACGCAGACGCGGGATCTTGTTTCCCGAGAATGTCCTTGGCTCTTTTTTTATTGTCCGAGCAATCGCGAAAAGTTCGCCGATACGTTTAAAAAATAATTAAAAGTTGGAGCCGGCTCGCGTCGCTCGCGGACACGCGAGGCGTGGTGTTATATATGTACTATATAAAGCGTGTAAAATGTACTATATACACACGGGTAGCACAACCGGGGGAACCGGTCGAAGGCGAGAGTGCACCGGCAATAGCTGCAACATTCCCTCTCCGCGTCCCGGGAGGAATTTTCTTTATACACAACATGTTCGCTCCCTTGGCGCCGCCGAGAGAAATACACTGCTGGCAGGTTCATTCGGATATCGATTAATTATAAAACGATGACAGACGAAATCCCGTCGAAATTATTACCTCTCCGGGTGATTTATCGATCGACGATACATTGTAACTTCCATTCATTGTGCGCTCTCCGGATAGATTTTTTTATGCCTCTATTATAACGACTCGTCTATTATCGTTGCGAAGGTATCCGGGCTACGAACTTTGTAATTTTAATTATCTTTCTCGAAAAAAAATTCGACAAGAAATTTTATTATGTCGATTTTATTATGTCGATATAGAAGAAGACCATTAGGCTTCGATGCTCCATTCTAAAAAAAAGTGCTTACACGCTTTAAAAAGCTTTGTACATTCGACGAACATTTCTTTCCCAAAAGACGCCAAAAGTTCTATTGCTAGTAGTAGTAAATGTATTTATTGACAATATTGTACACGGTATGGATGCTGGTGTATTTAAAAGATTATTTACATTTTCTGTTCCTATTGCTATTGCCAACAGGCCATTGACCTAAGTCATTCAGCCCCTGATTCACTTTTCTTTAATACAAGTTAGTCCATTCATTTTTGTGTCGGTTAAATTGCTTTGAGTTACATTAGGTTATGTTGAGGTTATATCTCCATTTGCCATTCTTTCGAGTTGTTGGTAATGTGAACATTTTTCTTGTAAATTTTACAGTCTTATTAACAAAGAAAAGGTAATAAAAAAAATTGTAGAATTAATTTTTTTTTAATCGTTGGATGTTTGTCAAATGTGCACGGTCATACACCGTTAAAAAAGGTTTGTAAAACTTTTGTAAAAGGTTCTAAAAAAAACAACCAAATGGTAAAAACTTTTTTTTGTTTTCTTTTTTCAATTTTACAATTTTTGTTTCTGGTAATGTTAACATTTTCCTTTTTTATTTCACAGTATTATCAATAAAAAAAGCGATTAATTAAATCTAAAAAAATTGTTAAATTAATTTAAAAAATAATCGTGGCCCTTCGTGTACAACAAATATTTCTCAAACGGACAAAACTACTTTTACCGTTTATACCCTCCAGCCATAACGAGCACCGACATTTTCAGCGCATCGCGAATGACCGAGGCTGTCCGGATGGTTTCCCAATCGTTTCTGAAAGTCGTGCGGCGCAGTAACCCCGTCTCGAGTTTTCGGGGAACCGTGCAGTTCGGGGTCGTTGGATCTCGGTTCTCAGCGGTCGGTGCGCTTTCGCCCGGTTTAGAAAGAGTCTAGAAGTACGAGAGAAAGAGAATGAGGGTGGGGTCGGAGGGGAGAAATTGAAACGAGACAAGTCGAATGGATCGAACCGAGCGAGAGAGAAAGAGAGAGAGAGAAAAATCCTCCAACGGATGAGAGTTAACCAATGTTTGATCTCGTAGCTGTGGCAGGGGTCGGGAGGGGGGGGGGGGAGGGGGCGAATAATACAGAACACAGCGAGAGTGTAGCGCCCCGAATCGAGCAGGCGAGCGGGTCGGTTTGGGTCGCGAAAGCGTGCGAAGTAGTGGTGCAGAAATCGCGAGGGCGGCGGCTTTAGCTTTAGCTCCGAGGGGACGTAGTGGGACAAGATGGACGGCGGAGGGGTGGGGGAGGGGGGCAAGGGGGGGGGGGTGAAGCTCGTTCGCGATCGAGCGAGCAGCCGAGAGCGAAGGAAAGGTTGCGTCGGATGTGGTAAGCTCGAGAGAGAGTCAAAGGAGGACAGCGGAGGTATATAGGATAGTCGGAGAGCGGGTGGGGAGAAAAACGGCGGACGCCCTTGAGCGACGGGCAATGCACCGTGCGGGGTTCAAGGCAGAGCGGCGGCGGCTGCCGCCACCGACGGGGCCTCCCTTCGCCCCTCCGGCGGCACCGCCGCAGCCGCCCCCTTGACTCGGCTCGGACTCCTCCAGCGGGGCATAGTCGGGCGCGGTAATGTACGCTTCACCCCCGCAACTCACTCTCTCGAGCTCCGGCATTCAATTTATAGTGGTCTTATCGGGGTTACAAAAAAAAAAAAAGAAAAAATATATGAATGATTATTTACTTTGGTTATCGATATTTAGTCACTTGTTTATCGGCGAGGTGGACGTTGCAGTCGTTGACATCGGTCGAGTAGCCTCCATTGCGAAAGCTTACATAAAATTTATTATTTTTATGAATATGAAAGGCGTGAAGTAAAAGACTTAATTTTTTTTTCTTCGGTAAATTATTGTTCGAGCCTCGAACGTTGGTGTTAGTTAATAAACGTCGGTATTAACCTTTTTAATGACATTTTCGCGGTCGATCAATTTTCGGTTCCTCGAGGTATTGGTTTTCTATCGATAAACTAGAGAAACGACCACTTTTTTTATTTCAAATCATCAAAACTTGGCCACGGCCATTTTTTCTAAGTGGAATATTTCCGCACCAACTGTGCTCTCCTCAAACCTTTTTAACGGCACTTTTACGATTGACCCATTTTCGATAGGGGTTGCAAAAAAAATGTTTATTTACTTTCGTTATCGATATTTAGTCGCTTGTTTATCGGCGAGGTGGACATTGCAGTCGTTGACATCGGTCGAGTATCCTGCATTGCGAAAGCCGCTTTGTAACGAGCGACGTGAGGATTCCTCCACTCGTCGGGTTTCTTTAATTTGACGGAATAAAAAAAATCTGGACGATTTTAAATGGGTACTTTGTGAAGTACGGTAAAATAAAAAGTTATTTACATTTCTTATCGATATTTAGTCACCTGTTTATCGTCGAGGTGGACGGTTGCGGTCGTTGACATCGGTCGAGTATCCTGCATTGCGAAAGCCGCTTTGTAACGAGCAATCGAGATTACATTTGTCAGGTTTCTTTTATTCCATCGGAAAAAAAGAAAAAAACCTTTTTGAGAAGGTAGAACATTTTTTATTCGAGATCTTAAATCGGAATTTTTTAGGGCACATTATCGTCGACCGTTCCTTTCCAACTTCAACAAAAGGTGCGTTGTTAAGTAAACATTACAATCCGAGTTTTCGAAGCGAAATTTGAAAAACTAAATAGACCGAATAAATTTAAAAATAAATTAGAATAAGATAAAATAAAATAAAATAAAATAAAATAAAATAAAATAAAATAAAATAAAATAAAATAAAATAAAATAAAATAAAATAAAATAAAATAAAATAAAATACTTCGAGGGCTCCGTACGACGTTCACTTGGATTTCCAACACACTCCCGTGTTACTCGTCTACTCGGCGCTCGACCCTCCTTCGGCTATTAGCCGCTGCATTGCCCGCCGCCGGCGTGCGCATCACTTGCGTAAGTGCACGTTTCCGGTACATTCCAATGTCCTGCAAACGTGTTGTTGCAACCCGGTGCAGACATCCCACAGCGGCGACAGCGGTTCCGATTATCGTACGCGAGGGCAGCAGGAGTCTGATAGCGCGCGGTGCGGGGCAGCGCGCGCTGATACGGACAATTCTGTCGGTCGTTTATGAAATTGGATCGTGACGCTTTCCGTTGATCGAGGAATTATTAATATAAATAACTCGCGCGGGCATTGTTCCCTTGTTACGTTCCACAAGAAAGGCAATTACTTGGTATTTGCATTTCGACACTCTGCTCGAATCAACTTTATTTTTACCCTTTATAACCGTCAGGCCAAAGTTATTTTTTCAGATTATTTCTTCTCTACAAAAAAACAACAAAAAAAAACATTTTTCTCATAGATATTTTAAATATACAAATATTTATTTCGGAAAAAAATTATAATTATAAGCAGACATTCCTTTCCTTCGACTAAAGGTTAATCGATTAATTATCCCTGTTTCTTATTATTAATATTATTACTAAAAAAAATCATCTCGAAGGGCATTTAATCTCAGTCATACTCAGCCAGCAATTTGTTTTTTCACCTATAAAATAAATAATTTCCGGGAGAATCGAATACAAATCATAACCGAAAGGCTTGAAATTTCGAGAAATTTAATTTACATACATTTTTCCCAAATTTTTTTGGCGCTTCTCTCCGGCGTTCGCGCTTGCCGACAAAATTCGTCCGGATCTGAAACGCGGGCGTTATCCGCGGGGAATTCGTCATCGGAAATTTCTGGAATCGTTGGCTCCCGAGGAGAGGGCGCGTTGGCCCGAGGAGAGGAGCAACAGCACGGGCGTCCGGTCTATGACTCAGGAATGACCCTCGTTGAACCGAACTCGCTCGTCGTCGCGCGCCACATTCTCTCATCTCTTTCGCCCGTTCTCTCCGTACATATCTTGCGTTCTCACCCTTTTCGCTTCTCGCCTCCGTTCTCCCCGCGGCAAAACATCCGCGGACCAGCCGAGTAGCGCACCGCAATTTCAAATCTCGTCGACGAACTCTTTCTTCCGAGAGACCGGCGGTGCGATCGTCGATGCATTTTTAGGCGGTGCTAAAAATCCCGAAAATACCACCCGCCATCCGGCTCTCGCCCCTTCGTTTCCTCTCACGCTTATTCGTCTTTATGTATTTTTTTTCTGCTTTGGCATTTCGAGAACTCGGCTCGGCTAGCAAAATCTCGTAGATTAATATTCGATGGAAAAATAATGGACTGCAAAAATGCGCTGTCGTTGCGTAACCTCCGGACGGACGAACGGACGGACGGATAGGTTAAGAAGTTTGGAGCGCCTCGCACTACACTGAAAAAAAAATATCGTTGTTCCAATAACACCGATGTAGTTGAAATTTATTTAATTGAATCATGATCAGTAACGTTGAAATGATTACATACGGCTTTGTTTTGAAAACCGCGTTATTGAAGTCAATGCTACCATGTGATTGAAAAATGTTTTTGAGACGATCATCTACGTCGTCTGTTGGAGTACACAAACATTTGTTTCAATGCGACATTAGTTTGATAAATATTTATTCTGTAATTGGAAATTTGAAATCATTTTAAACAAAACTGCTATTGGATCAAATACATCCAGTGTTTGTATCATTTCCGACTTTCAATACGGCTTCCAATATCACTTTGACTATTGCTTCAAAAAAAACTTTCCTTAAATCAAGTGTTTGTTTGGTCACTTCAATACTTGTGCTATTGAATTTTTTAATGAAGTCGTTCCTGAATAGAGCAATTTAATTATCAATCAAATCAGAAAACGACTCGTTTCAATGGCCCATGTAAATCAATTCAATTTCTAATGATATTCATTTACGTAAGCAAAACATAATCTATGACAGATGTAATCACATTGACTGCATATTTTGGTGATAGCTCGTGATGCTGTGCAATTGAAAGTTTAATTGAATCAATAATGATTGCTGTTCATTTTACGATTAGATTGATAAATAGTTATGTTGTACGTTAGTTATAAAAATTTTGGACGCATCGTTTATCATACAAAATAATCTCATTCTCGTAATTCTTGTAGATACCGAACGCTTTTACGAATTTTTTCCAAAGTTCGGCCTGTAAGACAGTAAAATTTGATTAACTTCGATTTTGAATATGATTCACATTGGTTCGATCCCCTATTAGGAAATTAATGTCTTCAATAATAAATCGTAATATTGTTAACGTGAATACAACAAGGGTGCAACTTATAAATCCGATGAGAAAGTTTAATATCAATGAGCGATATAGCGTAGCGGTAAGGTGTTAGGATAGAAAGCGTTAGTTTCGGGGTTCGAGCCCCACTAGGATCTTTAGAATTTTAAGTTGTAAATTGTATTCTAATGATAAGTAAATAATATTGGCGATGATGTATACCTGTCAAAATGACAAATTAACAATGCATATAACAATAAGAAGTAAAAGTATTTACTTTTTTAAAATCGCATTTTTTTTTCTTGAATCTGATTATTACTTGATTCAAACGAATACTCATTCGGTTAGGTGCGTTGCGCGATCGAAAAAGCCTCGTTTGGAACACTTCAACGAGATCATGTAAATGTCTCTAAATCCTTGTGTGATGAAACAATCAAATACACATTTGCAGCGACATTGTGCTTGATTGACCGAAAAGTATATGTCATTGAATCAATACGTTATGATATTTGGACAAGTTGTTTTCAAGAATACGTATACTATGACAGAGATAGTTGAAGCAAGTACGTATTCTAATGGCAGCCCGTGATAGTCACGTTTAATTGAATCAAGCATGATTTTTGTTGATTCAATGGGATTTTTTTTTCAGTGTAGACAAATGTGTGCCACATTTTTAAAGTCGTTTATATAGATTTTTACGCATCCATTGATGTTAGTGATGGTCATTTGTATTACAGCAGATGTTACGCAAAACTAAAAAATCGCCTAATTCTGTCGATAAAATTCTGTTTTTCTATGTTAAGGGAATGCGGGACCCGTTTTTAACTCCTTATTTATCTTTTTTACCGACAGAATTGGGCGATCTTTTTGTTTTAATATGGAATTATTAAATTGCTACGCATATGTTTTAATCGTGCGTTTTCATTAACAAAGTACAGGGAATTAAGAAAATCGAATCGTTTGCGAAAAGGCATGAACGTAGTGTCACAATTGACTCACCGGTGGCTCCACATCGTGCTCTACACCACATTCATGCGCTTTTTATCGGCTTTGATCACTTGCTACAAGTGAACAGTAAACGCAAACGTGGAATACACTTTACATGGATGTCTTTTGTGTGATAGGCTTTGTGAGGATTTTGAGATATTTAGGAAATTTCAGAGAACCGGTGTGCACTCTTGTTTCACGTATGGGAGTTTCAGAATATTTGATTTCCTACAGAATAGATAATGTTGACAATCTGTAATATTCGATTTTCTTCATTTTTTGGACATTTTCAACCGAAGTTCAAGTGCACGCCAAAGCATTTATGGCTAGTTAATACTAGCCATAAACGCTTTGGCGTGCGTGCAGATCAGTAAAATTTTAAGCATATATGTAGCGTATTAATGATGTAAAGTCGATTCTACGAAGTCGCCTTGTTCCGTCGTTACAACAGGAAGGTCCAGCAGCTTTTTATGGTGAAGTGTAACCGCTTTGAGTGCGAGAAAGTGCAATTTTGCAACCCAAAAATCTCCCAAGCCGTTTATTTCTTGGGAAAATGATAAGAATAGTCAACTGCATAATTTACCATTCTCGTATTTTTCCCTGAAAATTAACCGTCTTAGAGAATTTTGGATTGCGGTTTTTGTTACCGACCGAGGAGTCGCACTTCGCCTTAAGGACATGTGAAACGACTCAGTTGCTAACCAAAATCTGTAATGAATGCGATTCAGAGACCGTAGACTTTTCGGGGAAAAGCAAAGCATTACCGGATGTAGAATTTAATACCGCGTCCGATGATGCTTCCGGTTTATCCGAAATGTCAACTGGTGTTAAACGGCATTGATTCGAAAAATACATCTATTTCTCTCGTACTCTCATGTCACGTGGTACATCTTTCACATGGCCTTAAGGACATCTGCTGCAATACAAATAACTATCCACTACAATTAATAGATGCGTAAAAATTTGTATAAGCGACTGTAAAAATGTAACACTCAATTCACTACCGTCAAGCGCTCTAAACTTCTTTAAGATTTATGCAGGCGATAGAAGTCGAACGAGCGTAGAACTCGCGAATAGGTTCGAAATTCAGCAAAAGGACTGCATTGTTTATAGATGGAGCTCGGAATCGTAAATGACGGTCGTACTGTATAAAATTTGGGTCGCATAGGTGTAGGGGAGGAGGGATGAGTGCGCGATGGCCGAGCCCCAGCACACGTGTACGAGCTACACGTGAACGGGTGTATGCAACCTCTCAGCTACGTCTCAGCTGTCTACTTATAGTACGCTCGGTAGGTACGCGGACACCGCACGTGATATATTCAAAGCTTTGAATCGGAAAACAAAGCGGACGTATTACCTAAGCCAAGGAGTAAGCCACGCAAATTATTGGCAATCATTATATTTTTCAGCAAATCGTATCCAGGTTGCACGTAACATTTAGAGACTGTCGAACATCCATTATCCGAAGCCTCTTTTATCCGAACCGCTGCCGGTTAGGGTAAAGTTTCTCCTAACCGAACTATTGCGCGCCATTCTCGGGTAACAACGCTAGAAACACGAAACCAATTTAAGCCCGCTCGAAACTCACATAGTACTCGCACAGCACAGTCGTATGCGTCGTATTTTTTAGTTCCTCAGACCGAGAAAATAGATGCACACGTATTCAAAATTTGTTATCGTTAATCTACTAGTCTAGTAGTTTACTGCGTTGCGGCTTCAATGTCCAGTCCTTCCGCTTCTAAGAATGAGCATAATGTACTTACGGTGGAAAAAAAAATTGGAAATTCTTTTGGCACTCGACAAGGGAGAAACCAGCACATCGTTAGCGCGCTCGTATGATGTTGGCAAATCATCGATCTCTGACATTAAGAAAAATCGTACAACGTTCGTGCACAAAACGAAAATTGTGGATTACGTAATGAAAAAGTTTTGAAGTTACCGTTGAATATTATAAAAATAGATGTATAACGGTATTCCTCCAATGTATATTATAATTATTTAAAATATACACGCACTGCAAATTTGTCTATATGCATCGCGCTATGTCGCTTAACACAGCTTCACGGTTCTGTTATCCGAATTTTCGTTAATCCGAACGAGCTCCGGTCCCAATTTATTGGGATAATCCAAGTTCTACTGTACATGACATTGCTTAAAATATTAAAGGCGAAAAGTAAAATTATTAATTTTTTTCTTCGGTAAATTATTATTCGAGCTTCAAACCACGTGTTATAAAACAATCTTTGGTATAAACCTTTTTAATGACATTTTTAATGGCATTGTAATTTGCAATACCCCGAAGTATTGATTTCCTATCGATAAAGGAGACTGAGAAAAAAAAATTGGTTAGATTAAGGTAAACGGCCCAGTTTGTGACACACAGTAAAAAATAATTTCGTAAAATCGGAATGTGAAATTTCTTAAAAATAATTTTGTTAAATAAGTGACAAACTCGTTCGTCACTTATTTAGATATACGAACCTATCCTTTTATTTCCGGTGTCATTGACAATTTTACTTTGTACTTTTGTTTGTAACACTAGAAAATAAAAAAATAAAAAATTGTCGACGTTTGTGGACAATAAGTTGTTGTAAAGGGTAAAAACTTTTTTTTGGTGCACTGTCCCAGTTTGTGACAGGTGTACCTGTAGCATAGTCGGCGCCTCCTACCATTTGATATACAGCCAATGGGTCGCGCGCGTTCGTGGGGTCACAAACTGCGACACTTGGTCCTCCTTGTTTATTCCCGATGATTTTACACGCTTAAAGTGAGAGAACTGCGTAGAAGGCCTCATAAACTGGGCCTTTTACCTTATTTGTTTGGTACAGATAAAGCATTGTTGTGTTAAACGATTAATTCCTCCAATTCATTCAAAATTTGTCGATTGGAACAAACATTTCTGTTGTACCAACAAAATACACCTTTGAACGTATGTCACCGCTCATTTGCTTAATCCAACCATTTCTTTTTCTCAGTGGACAAAAACGATAACTTTTTTTGAAAAATTTGAAAACAAATAAATTCCGCCACGAGCATTGTTTCTAAATTTCCCATTTCTGCACTAACGGCCCTCCCATCAAGCCTCTTTAAGATCATTCTTACGATCGACAAATGTTTCGAACCCCCGAAGCGCCGCTCTCAAAATTGCCCCCCACCCCCTCGAAGAAGTAAATCCACCTCGCCTTCATTACAGAAATCCGATTCGTTGTATCTAGCGACAATTCTCCGAGACATACCCTTGATGTCTCGTATCGTGTCGTTCGGTAATTCAGTATCGAAAGATTCTCGGTGGCGCAGGTGTGTGGGCACTCGTCGAACGGGCGCTCATTGCATGTATGCAGGCAGATGCGATGAGGTGAGCCAGGCGAGCTTTATTGGGAGCGTCTGGGAACCGCGTGCTGCCCGCTCGCTCGCTTGCCTTCTTGTATGCTTTGCCTCTCAGCTCGGCTGTCCGCGCCTGCCTGCCTGCGAGGGAGCCCGAAGAAGAGAGTTTGGCCGTCCGTGACTACGAGACGATGCAAGCCGGCCCGAAGGTCCCTGGAACGTTGACCATGCGACTCTCTTAAAGGATTGCACCCGTCAAGGTCACCTATTGAGTCGCTCCTTCCCACTGCGCCGTGAGAGACGCGCGGCTCGCCGAGAGAGGGATCCACACATGGAAGAACGTCTCTCGTGCCGCTGGTGCTGCCGCTCCCCGGACCGGGGAGTCCGGCTGCCCGCTCGCTAAATACTGCCGGAGCCCTCCCGATACTCGAGTCTCGATGCGAAAACAAGGCGTCCTCTTACACGATCGCCGGAATCGTCGATGACGACGACCCTTCGGCTCCCAAGGGCGACCGCAACTTCGTTGCCTTCGAGAAAAATTCAAACGCATTTTTTTTTTTCATATTTTTTTTTTCCTCTCGGCACGAGTCTCGGGCAAGCGCGAAAGTTTATCGATGATTCTGCGAGACTTTGATACTCTTATTAGCAGGGGCTACGTAAAAATCTTGTTCCCGTAACGCTCCGAGAAGATACCAAGCGTTCGTGTATTTACAGCTTCATTACAGCGAAACTGTCGGCCAATCAAAAGTACCATGCACTGTAGGAATGATGTGCAAACATTTTTAACACGAAATTATGTTTCTTATTTTTTTTTTTTACTCGGCGGAGACTGAGGGACAAATTTGTGGTCCTGCGATTGAAATAAAGTTCGAACTCTCGTCGAAATCAGTTGAAGATCCAATTTGAGGCGAACATTTATTTTCTGGTTTAAGACCGAGGTTCATTAAGAAAATGTATTTTCTCGTTTATGATCGAGCTTGATTAAAAAAAATGTGTTTCCTGGCTTAAAAATTCTCAAAAAATGTTGACAACGACTATAATACAGGTTTCTGTGTTCGCAACTCCCCACAAATTATGACACACACACTTACGACCGAACATTACAAAACGTGTTTTTAATGCAAAACTTATTTCGCCAAAAAAAATCTTCGTAATAAGAAATTGGTCTTCGAGGTCGGATCTACCGATTACTCGTTACTTACTCGTTAGTTACTCGTCGGGTACTCTAAATGGACATGCCGACGATGAACCGACAATAAACTATCGTTTATAATTAGAATGGCGCATCGGATTCAATGAAAAATTAAATGCACAATTTATGTCGCCAAAAAAGAAAAAAACCATCGTAATAAGAAATTGGTCTTTGTCGTCGGATCGACCGATTTCCACCCCTTAACTCGTTACTTACACATCGGGTACTCTAAAAGTACATGCCGACGATAAACTATCCATTACAATTAGAATGGCGCATCGATTTCAATGTAAAAATTCAATGCACAATTTATATCGCAAAAAAAAATCATCGTAATAAGAAATTGGTCTTCGACGTCGGATCTACCGATTTCCACCCCTTAACTCGTTAGTTACTCGTCGGGTACTCTAAATGGACATGCTGACAATAAACCGACAATAAACTATCGTTTATAATTAGAATGGCGCATCGGATTCAATGAAAAATTAAATGCACAATTTATGTCGCCAAAAAAGAAAAAAACCATCGTAATAAGAAATTGGTCTTTGTCGTCGGACCGACCGATTTCCACCCCTTAACTCGTTACTTACTCATCGGGTACTCTAAAAGTACATGCCGACGATAAACTATCCATTACAATTAAAATGGCGCATCGGTTTCAATGTAAAGATTCAATGCACAATTCATGTCGCAAAAAAAAAAATCATCGTAATAAGAAATTGGTCTTCGTCGTCTGATCTACCGATTCCCACCCCTTAACTCGTTACTTACTCATCGGGTACTCTAAAAGTACATCCCGACGATAAACTATCCATTACAAGTAGAATGGCGCATCGGTTTCAATGTAAAAATTCAATACACAATTCATGTCGCAAAAAAAAAAAAAAAAAAATCATCGTAATAAGAAATTGGTCTTCGTCGTCTGATCTACCGATTCCCACCCCTCAACTCGTTAATTACTCATCGGGTACTCTAAAACTGCATGCCGGTGATGAACCGGCGATAAACTATCGTTTATAATTAGAATGGCGCATCGGTTTATATTGACGCGCGCGTAACGATTATTGCGATGTGTCTATTACGAAAGATTAGCGCCTCGTGTCGAGAGATGCATTCGAATGCGATCGCGTGAAAGGATCAGAGGCGTCGGGCGTTTATTTTACCGATGAAGAAGGGGCGGAGGGGGGGAGGGGGCAGAGTGCAACGCCGGGCCAGCGAGTTCCCGTCGTCGTCGCGCTAATAGTCGAAGGCCAAGCCAAATGCGAGTCGATGACTCTTGGCGGAGGCGCCTGCTACTTGTATCTCGTGTGCGCACACATGTGCGCATCTGTACAGACCCGTGTGTCTCATGCGCGCCGCGAGCTGTATGGCAACGCTACACACAATAAACGTTGCAACTCGAGTTGCAACGTTTCTCGAACTGCGTCGGGTTGAAGGTGCGCGAGCGCGCGTACAGTCAGGGTCACGCATGCGCACCTCGACCGCGCAGTCCGACGAGCGTGAGACGCATTTTTCCGGTTTCTCGGATCGGGCGCAAAAATTCGAAAAACGATTAACATTTATTATTCCCCGGTGTCCTTCGTTTTCTCGCCGGGGCTTTATCTCGGGCGCGTTGCGGAGCCGTGCACTTAGCGTAAAATCGAAAGATCGATAGAGGAAACGAGTTCCGGGAGCGGAATCGAAGCTCCGAAAATAAAAATCCGAAGATCGAGATTTTACACCAAAATTTCCAGGGTCTGACATTTTTCGCAAACTTAGAGGTTATTAATGATTAAAAATTTGTTTTACTGTTTCTTGAAATTTGTAGTCGAAAGGCAAATTAAATGATTTGATAATAATTAATTAATAATTATTATTCATATGAATTATCATTATTATTTCCTAAGTTAATAATAATTAAATGATCGCTAATGACATAGTATGAAAGTGATGGCTTAAATTTTTTTTTTCCCGTGACATCCGCGGGCACTATGAAAAATGTTTCCTCCGAATCGACGTTAGGAAGACGTCGATGTTCGGACGTCGTTATCCCTTTCGGAGTGAGATACAATGAAACAAAAGAAAATAAAGGCAAGGGTTGGAATGATGTCGATGGAACGCCGAGCAAACTTAATTATGACATCACGAGCGCGCTCGCGCGCGAACGAGGGCGAAGAAGTGTGACGAGGGAGGCATGTAACGAGAGACTCGCAATGAAAACAAGACGGATAAGTAGCGAAGCAGCGACGAAGAGGGCGAAGAGAAGGGCGAAAAAAAAATACCTGTCAGTGTGTTTAAGAAAAACGTATAGTTCGAGCCGGTTAACAGAAAATCGAAATTGAAGGAAAAAAAAAAACAAAAAAATATAATTTGGACATTGTTCCCTCATTTTCTACGGCCGCGGATTACGTTTGCGAGCAATTTTTACAAAGACAGCTTGAAATCCAAGTTGGAGTTATTTCCTTCTTGCCACAACACAATTTCCCTAAATAAAAAATAAAAAAAATAAATCTTGTAAAGTGGATGCTGCAAGTGTAGATCGGGGATGGCAGCAGGCATGCCGAGCGATTGTAACAAACAAAGGAGACAACGGTGCGCTGGTCGGTATAGGTGAAGCGACAGAGTGAAAGAAATAAATAAAACAATTTTAAATAAAAAAAGAAGCAGAATAAGAAGAAAAAAAATAAAGAGAAAACTACGCGACAGCGAAGACGACGAGAAAGAGGTGAAGAAATAAGGAGTGGGAGAGATGGGCCAGAAGGCAAACCAGCGGGGAGAAGGCGAACCAGAAGGTGATGGCCGTGATCGGGGGCGGCGGGGAGGGGGGGGGGGTGGTGGTTGTGGTGTGGGGTTGAAAAGAATAAAAGGAAGGAGAGAAATAAAAACAAGAGGTACGGTGGAGGGGGTAACTACGAGGATAAAGAGAAGCTTAAAGCGAGAGAGGGAGAAAAGCGAAACGCTGAAGAGAGCGATGGAGGTGTGGTGGGGGGAGAAAGAGGAACGAAGGATCGCAGAAGAGCGGGGCAGGGGAAGAAACGGCGGCGGCGATGCAGCAGCAGCAACAGCAACGATGCAATTAGGCGAGTTATGCAGAATGACGTCATACAGCGAACGCGAGCCGGGGTAACTGTGCTGAGTCAAGGACAGTCCGCCCAAGGCCCTACCTACCGCGTCTCCGCCACCACCATTATATCGTCGACTGCGTTACGGACCGGCAAAGTTCGCTCTGGTCAACGAGATTACAAAAATTATTTTCGCTCGTAGAAATTACGTTGCAAAAATTTGCGTCAGCGACAACAAATATATCATCGATATCTTTAGTGTCGAAATGGTAAAAAATAAATACATTTTCACGCGCTGTCTGACGCACGGTTAGATATTTTTGGTACCTCAAAAAGATTCCGTTTCGCCTTCAGAAGGCTCGATGAAATATCAAACATGTACGACTTAGGTGGACTGAATATATCTGTTGAAGATTTTTTTTATTTTTACCGACTTTTTTCCTAAGCATTAGACAGAAATTTATTAAAGTTCAATGGTTACGAATTTTTGGTCTTTAATATTTAAAAAATTCTACCGAATCCCACAATTGGGTAGTAGACACAGTTTTATTCATGTATGTTGGATCGAGTCAAATTAAATTCTCTTAAAACCCTCTTACATTCTCTTTAAAAATGAACTTGCATTTTTTTCAGCGACTCTGAAGTTTTCTACTTCAAATTCCCTCGGAAACTCATAATTCTGAAGAATAGGACCGCAGTCTGCATATGAAAGTGTGCGTGTTTGCCTTTATTTTCTTCCCATCTCCGTCCGCTCAGATCGCGTTGAATTTAATTATTTTAAAAGTCTATTGAATTCCCGTAAAAAATTAGACTGCATTTTTTTTCAGTGAGTATGAAGTTTTCTATTTCAAATGTGCTCGGTAACCTATAATTCTGAAAAGTAGTAGCGTAGTCCAGAGACAAAAGTTTGCGTGTTCGCCTTTATTTCCTTCCCGTCTCCGTCCGCTCAGAAGTTTAATTAATGTACGTTGGATCGAGTCGAATTTAATTCTCTTAAAACTCTCTTAAATTCTCTAAAGAAATGAGCTTGCATTTTTGTTTTCAGTGAGTCTGAAATTTTCTATTTCAAATTCGCTCGGTAACCTATAATTCTGAAAAATAGGAGCGCAGTCTTGGTTATGAAAGTGTTTGTGTTAGCCTTTATTTCCTTCCTGTCTCCGTCCGCTTAGAATTTTTCTTCTCCCTCCTTCCGCGAATTTTTTTTTCTCTTTATCTCGCCAAGGCGTGAGGTTGTTCGCGATAATGAGAGCATACGTCGTGTTCGAATCATGCAACGTCGCCAAACGCGTAATATCGTTCGTTACCCTCTGCCCGGCTTAAGCCGCCATCGGATACGTTACTCGTCGTTAAACATGGTTTAAATATATGACACGGTGTACAGTTATACATCCACGCAATTTTTCCTCGGTCTTGGAAAAAAACTGAAGCCTCTTCGTCACCTCTCTAGATCTCATTGTTCGGAGTCATAAAGGAATTAACGGTCGCGGAGAAAGCGAGCTCAATTGCACGAGAAAGCTTGATGCAACGCTAGGTGTGTACCGAGCTCCCGTCTCTAATCAGCCAAATGTCACGGCCGTGAGCATACACATATATATGTACAAAGGCGTGGGTGTCAATGACATTGGCTGTGAATTTTTTTTTTCGCCCTCGGATGTTCTGGCACTCGACCGATAATTTATCAGTAAAAAAGTCTTGTGTGTATATATATATATATATATATATATATATATATATATATATATATATATGCATGAGCGCGTGGCACAAACGACGACGCAGTTACAATATTCGCGGATCCCGACTTCGCACGAAACTCGATTGCTCAACTGCATCGGACAATGTGGAATTTAACCGGGGGTTTTCTTACGCATACTACGAGTTACAGAACGATTTTTTTTTGTGTATTTTATTGCACGAGGAATGACCAATTGGCTCAAGACATCCTTTCTTCACTTTGATCCTAATAATTCTTGTTTTAGGCTTACTTTGTTGTACTTAGGCTTGTCTTAGACTTCAAATAAATAAAAATGAAATAAATAAAAAAGATCTTTATAAAAATAAATTATATAAAGTTCTTTTTAATTCATTTAGTCATTTATTCAAAAATAATATCGAGGTAATGGCACTTTTAAAAAATCATTTGCCACTGTGAATTTGTTTAACGCCTTCGGAACTCCCTTGCAAACTATCCATTGGCGCGGGATTGTCGACCCAATCTTGTATTCCCGAGGAAAAAAATACTTGGAAGAAGAGCGATTGCATAGCTTATATTTATAGTGAGTTATCGAACAAGTTTCTAATCACTGAATGACGCGACCTACCCCTACAGACGGACCATATTCTCATTATCATACGTAAAAAAAAATTATGTACACTTGAGCGAGACAAGGTCTAAGATATTTTCTTCGATGCACTATGCATGTCTGCAGTGTACAAGTTCGCTTGTTATATATCAATTCTATATATAAATTTAGAAGCGAGATAACCGGCTTTGTAATCCACAATGAACATTCCGTGGGTATCGGGAATCGCGGTTATCGGCGTGCACTTTCGAGAAATCGCATGTAATACCTGATATGGAGAGCGGGAGAGTAGTGCGAGGGGCTGCGCGGCTATTCAACTTGTTGTTTCCGTACGGAGTCGTTATCTCAGCTGTCATTGCAATGGTTGACGTTAAAAAAAAGTAAAATAAAAAAACAACTGTTATTCCGTAAAACCCGTCAGTACATCCAACGTCATGCCGTGCGGGAATGTCGCACCGGAATACATTAATAAGCTCGACAGAATGTTATTTTTGAACTCTGGGCTGTCTTCTTTTTTATAAGCTCGAGGAAAATTTCCTCGTTCAATAATTCCTCCGATCAAGACGTTAAATAACACGGAGGAAAAAGCAATAAAGTCGTCTCCGACAAATCGAGGAAAAAACGTTAAATCTTAAAGTATCATTTCTTTGACGTTAGGGAGAGAAAAATTACTATAAATATCCGAATTTCCCTTCCTCATAGAGAAAGCTGTTTTGGTGAAGGAAAAACTTCGAGATTTTAATTTCGGACTACTTAAAGTAGTCTACAATGTCGCGAAATATGATTTTTAGCTGGCGTCCGGATGTATGTGTGTGTAATAGATTTGCGTCGTTTAAACCAGTTATAACTCGGAAACGGCTTGAGACAGCGAGTTAAAATTTGGTACGCTAGTCACGTCGTGTCATTCAGTTCAATGTTTGTGAAGTTTAAGGCTCGATTCTAGATTTTACAAGAGTTTTATTTCTTTTTTAATTCTTGGTGGTAGCCCTAAATTGCATAAATGTTGAGCTGACGTCCTAAAACTGCAAACAAATATAATCTTTGATTAAAGACCTTTGGTAATGAATTTGGTAAAAATGTATCCAATGGTCAGATTTTATGGGATTTTGAGTTTCTTGAAACATTATTAAAAACGCTATAATTCGAGTAAACATGAAGATATCGAGCTTAAATTTGACATGGGAGTGTACTAACAATGTATAATCGATGGTATTCAATTTGGAAAAAAATAGATCAATTATTTAAACTCTATGAAATCTTAAAATGACTGAATTTTCCTACAAATTTTATAAAATATCATGCGAAGAATAAACTGAGTTGCAGTTTTATAATCAGCGGTGAAGAATGGATTACAAAAATTAGTGAGCAATTTTCTAAATTAAGTTTTGCGCCAAATTTCGACCGCTTCAATTATTAAAAATGTATTTTTTTGTATTTTTTTTATCATACCACTAGCTCGACATGAAAGTCATATAAAATAGATCTCGCGGTCAAGAACCGACGCAGTAATAATAGCACATCTGCCAAAGAGAAGATATTAATAAATCACACATTATGAAAAATTACGTTAAAAAGTTAATCGAATAAATCAAAGTAAAAACGTATTAGCGTAACAATTACTTGTTTACGTCCCGATCATAGCACAGCGCTGAGTCACTAAATTTAGTCATAAACAAAAACGATATAAAATCAACTCGTGCGAGATTGTTGCACGAAAAAACTAAAAATAGTCTATGTCATGGACCCGGCCTTGGCGTCAACAGATATATATAAAAGCTCTTTCCGTCTAAGCAGCGGCCAGTGTCTCCGCGTTCGGCCAATCCCAGATTGTACTATAAGCATTAAATTTACTACGTAGTATGGTATAAGTTGGCCGTGATCCGACCGAGCTTGTTTGCGTGCGCAACGCGTCGGTTTCTTTTATAATGATACGCGTTAACGTTATGCAATAGAATCGCGAAGGAGAGATAGGCGTAAAAAATAAAATGAAAAAAAAAGAAGAGGAGGCGTTATGTTTGCGCGGCATTGCGAATTGTCGCCTAGGCGCGATCGTGTCGGCGCGGTAGTCAAACACCCGAGGGCAAAGCGGCAACCTGGAGGCTACGCGGGAGATACGCGCCGAGAATCCGGAATTCGTTGAGTCGTAATTAAATTTCGCAAGGTCAATGCGACGCTATTGAAAGAAGGAAAGAGTTTCAGGGCCTTCCGGTATACCCGCACAATTGCCGAGTTTTATTGTCACAACGCACGATAATCAATGGCACAGTCATTGAAACTCGCCACCATGCGGCTCTCATCGGAGATCATTTTTTAACCCTTGTCTTTGTCCAAGCTATATCGGTGTCTCGTCAACGAGAAATAATAATAATACCGGAAGTGAATAATAATAATAATAATAATAATAATAATAATAATAATGATAATTGAAAATTTACATATTTATTAAATTATTACGGGTTTGCACCCAATTACAAGACAATGGAACCATCATCGAAACCAACATATGAACAAGAATCGCCAGGACGAAGAATAACGTCTTATATAAAATCGAACTTAAATTACACAGGATAAAGCTATAATAAGTAGGTCGTGCCGGCCCGCTAGCAACATGGACCACCTATCCGGAAACAGTAGAGACAATTGTAACAGAAAATAATGTCTGGTTCACAATCAACCACAATTTTCATTTTCTTATTAACCTTACACTTTTTTTCTTTTTATAAATACCATTATGTTTGTCAAAGTAACGAGAGAAAAAAAACATCCTGCAAAATGGAAGAGAAACTTTTGTTAACTGTTTCAACCGTTTTATATAACATCACTTGCGGTCTCGAGACGGTATGCGATCGCGATAACCGTAAGTACATAGAACGAATCTCGGTTATCGGTAGCGCGCGCGCACCGGTAAGCGGGGACTCTGTTTAACGCGTTACCTAGGGCCGGGCAAATGGTGACTCCACGTACGTACATATATATATATATATATATATATCTATACATATAAACACGTGCATCAGTGTGCTCGACGAATGCAGGTGTGCATTCGTCATTCGATCGTGACGACCCTGACTGCCCCAGGGTAAACGGGTAAGATTGCCCATGTCTCTAAATCACCGTATAATTGTAGCGCATAATAATACCCCAGTGCGCATGTCCTTGCGCATGCGCGTTGGCGAATCGCCTCGCGGCACGCCCCGTTCCTCAATTCTATTGCACCAAAAGTTGAAATTCTATTTCAAAATTGTTATTTCATCCGGCTGACGAAAAATATGTCTCGTCATCGCGCCGCGTAGTTTCGACCGTACATACTCGGTTGAATCAATCTATATACGGACTGCAGTTCTCCGTACGGTTCGTTATGCGTTTTTGGTTCCAATCGCCGAACAAATAGAGCAGATGAAGCCGCGGAGAGGCGGTGGTCGTCCGGCGAATTCACGAGCTAGCACGATGTTTACTTTTCGGCGTTATGCAATTAGTCCTAACGAGAATCGCCACCTACCTCGAACTCCGAGCCGCGGTTGCTCACTTTACGATGCAACGAGGGAGGTTTCCACCGTCGCATCTGCTTCGGCGTCGTAGCTTGGCACGGGTGCTCAAATCCCGACCGGAAATACTTTGCGAATCTGTTCACTCTCCGGGAGGGGGCCCTTGGAGAGGTACACCCGACCACAAATACACATAAATTTATATTAGGCACGTGGTTTTCTGTATACACTTATACTAATATCGAGATTTCTGAACCTTGCGGCGGCCGAGGACGCACACGTGCCGATTAACTTCGCACTTCGTCGAATAGTCTCTTATGCGAGACTCGCATAGCTAAACTCAGCATTGCACTCTTGATTGCGATGGAGCGCAGCATTCGGGAGTGATGCTGACCGATGCTATCGAGAGAAGGAAATTTCGGGGAAAATTAATTATTTTTCGGTTCATTTTTGCTTTTATTATATTTAATTATTATTTATGGAGGATCAACTTTTTCCTATGGAGTCAAAAATTTGATAGAAGAATAATTCATCACAGCATTCTTGAATCGCATGCAATATTAGTCAAATGAATTATGCATGCCATTCATGAATATGCAAGACCAACATCATAAACGAAAAACCGAAATGACAAATAATTTCCCAAAACTTGTATGAACAATCTTTAAAGAATATTTGAGACATGAAATGGGTGATAGATTGATAATTTTTTATCGTGGATTCGTGATGTGTGATAAAACACTTAGAATTGGAGGTGTATTAAAATGAACCGGAAGTGAGATTATGATTGGCTCTCTGAACTCTGAGCTTTCGACCGGAAAGGTTGTCGAGCCTGGCACTGATAATTCGGTAAATTGATAGACTGCGATGACAAAATAAACTTTGCATCGATGAATCATAGACTTTGTACCGTAAAGTGTGGATTTCGCATTTTTTTTTTTACATAATCCTTGATGCTTCGTCTGCTCGAAGCTAGTTTTTCAAAACTCTAATTTGGCTCGATCACTAGTAAATTAGTGATCTTTTCTCACAGAAACGTCCGACTGCAATTGTAGAATATAGGAATCATCCTACGGTCAAAGTAGTCAACTTCTAAATTATATTACAAATAGACTATACGGTCAAAATTGCCCAGATTTCAGGAATAGATATGTAGAGTATTCATATAAAAGATATTAAAAAATTGAGGCCTTAAGTTTGATTTCGTCTGATAGTCGATCCTCCTTAAAGAAATGTCACCCTTCCTTCCGGTGGATCTTTTGCCCGTGACGATTATACGCTGAAATAATTCTAAACAATTACAATGACCAGATAGATTGTCGATTGTAGAGATGTCATTTTTTTATTGTTCCTGACACTGGTACGTCCTGTCTAACTAGTTAGAGTGTAATGGAGTCAGTAGCACAGTCGATTTCTTTTTTCGGTACAACGCCGGGCAGCGATTTACACCGGGATCGGAGATTCCGCCTTTTACACTGATAGCTTTATGGTTTTAGGATGATACCGAGGTAGCTCATCTTATACACTAGTTGGGGTTCAGATAATCTGCTACTCTTGCGGAAAAAAATCCACGGGTAGGAAACTATGTGCCCTATTGGGGCACTACGGGAGCCATAATGATTAACGACGCTTTTGTATGGAGCAGCGAATAATAAGACACAACCAACCGTGAATTGGTTTGAGCATATTCGACTGGTGATGCGTATTTAATTATTTGGTCTAAATTTGACGTAATTGTCCTCACGGCGCTTCGTATATAAGAGCCCCAGGTGCGGTTTTAAAGCCGATCTAACGTTGGACCAACTATGACCGCCTGAGTTAGAAAGTCGACCCGACTTTGGTCGCCAATGTAGGCCCGACTACCCGTTAACGTTGGGATGATAACATCGGATGATAACATCCTATGTTATCAAACGACGTTGCCCCAATGTTGGCGGCTGATGTCCAGCTAACGTTGAATGGGAAATATTAATACGCAATAACATTTTTTCTATCGATCGGCACGACTTTAAAATGCTTTTTTATCATCCTACAATTGCTGCAATCATCAGAATAAATTTTTTAGTCGGCAATGGGGGCTCGAACCCGTGAACCCCGGACTACTAGTCCACGCCCTTACGCACTCGGCTATGCTCACCTTGAATATTTCTTTCGAATCTTATATAAAAGCTGCATGTGTACTGCTTCTCTATCTAATATCAATTGCTTTAACTTCTTACTTAGGCTGTCTGCACTACAATACCTTACATAAAACTATAATAATGGAATCTGCAATATTAAAGACGGATTGGCATAAATAAAAAAAATGTCATTGTTAATAAATATTTGGTGTTGCACGTTGGCTGAACGTCGCTAGCACGTACTGGGCCAAAGTCGTTCGACGTCGTGAGCGAACGTCCACTTGATATCACTGAACACGCATTGTTACGACGATACGCCAGCGCCGGCTCAACTCTGGTAAGCAGCGTTTTACCAACTATTGAGTCCAACGTTGGAATGGTTGTCAATCGACAGTTTAGCCAATGGTGGGTATTCGTCGAGATCCGATCATCGTCTGCCAAGCTGCTACCGACTACAAGCTAATCGTCAGCCATCCGGACCTGCGGCAGATCAATAATATTAGGTAAAGGAGTACATTATTTAAATATTAAGGATTACATAGGATGTAACAACACAATTCCAGCCGATAATGTAATAACATAAGCGCTTTGCGACGAGCACTTTCTCGCAGTTTCTCGGCAGTCGATCGGCAAAGATCTCCCCGTTACCACCCTCGTCTATTCCGAGCCGGGGAACAAGTCCAAGAACGTAACTATCCTTCGTCTCGGATCAGGGGTCGAAGTTCCTCTGGCGGCTGCGATTCGTCGTTCAGAGATCGTTCTCTTCGATTTCTAATTCCCTGCCGCGATTCCATGTCCCACTGGTCCACTCACCGTCTAATTCTACAGTTACATAAATACTCGTCCATCCATCGGGTACCGACATAAAAGGACCTCGTCGAAAAGCTCCTGAGCCCCCATCGGGCCAGAAAAGCTTGGTAACCGATTCTACGTTCCTCGCGATCCTCCTCGTCTATATCCGGCACCTTCAATCTTGCTTCTTTTGCGCACCGATGCCTCTATAGAGTTAATTAGACCTCGCTGACTCATCGCTCTCACCCGCAGAAGTTTCTTTTCTTCCCTGTTTAATTCCGTCACCGGAGCTTCCGAGCGATCATGAATAACGATCTTCCTAACGGCCGGAGTCGGTGTTGCAGTTACCGATTCGCCAATAACGACTCAACTGGCCAAGTTTCTCCAGTGCATGTAACCGGTGATGATTAATTCGTCGAGCGTGTCGATCGTTTTGTCTAATAAATAACAATCCGCTCGCTCCTCGTTATCAGGGCACGCATGATTCATTGCTGCAACTGCGGAGCGGCGCGGGCGTCGATGCGCAGGCGCGCGCGCATGCGCTCATGCGACTTCCCACCCGAGAATGAAACAATTAGATCAAACAATTTGCGAACGATAAACACTCGTGCGTGTTTCGCAACCAGTTTGGTATGACATTACATCCTTCGGCTCAGTTACCCGCCTTTGCTCGCCAGGGAGAGTTTATAAAAAAAAAAACCACGTCACTCCCGGGTGAATTATGTTTCTCCGACTATCAGCGATTAAATTTAATGTATACGCGATGACGATTGCGACCTTGCCGGCGCGTTTTCCCGAGCCGAAGGCTCTCCGTCTCGTTCCTCCCGGGATATCAAGATGCGAGTCCGATAATTAACCGGTCGAACCTTCGGACGACGGAGGTAGATAAAAAAAATTGATAATAAAAAAATGAAATAGGAAGAAAAAATAAAATAAAATGCTCTCGTTTATTCAGGCTCGCAGCTGGCTTTCTTTCGCTCGATAAGCGAAGAGGGAAAACTCGACATTGTGTAACTGCCGCGCGTCGCCGGTGCAGTTTTCTTCGACACTCAATCCCGCTCCCGTTTGCACGCGATAAAGAGAACGCACGCACACACGCAGATCGGTGTGCGCCGAGGATAAGCGAGCCGGCTTGGAGCTCTCCATAAAAATACATCGGCGCTCTTAGGCCCGTTAGAAAGTCGGTAGTCGAAGGCTGTGCGCGAGATCCGGAGAGACCTCTTTCTCCGGGTCTTTCTCCGTGCACAAGCTACAAACTCTGTGAGCGTAATATCTCGAGAGAGCGTTTACCTCAAAATTACATTTATAAGTATATGCCTACGAACCGTCCGTACTCGATACATCGGGCGTAAATATGATTGAATAAAATGTTACAAAAAGGTACAAGTCCTTTCTGATGTATTTTTGTTTTCATAAAAGTTTTCTTTTTCCTTATCGCAATGATTTCAAGAAAATGTTCAAATAAGTCGATAAAACGAATTGCGCTTTCTGAGCCATTTTCATTTTATATCAAAGTTTTTTAATTGTATTTCAATCATTTCAAGGAGATCTTCAGATTAGTCGGTAAAGCGAATTACGCTTTCCTTGCAGCCTTGCGCGTCCATCCGGAGGGATTATTACTCAGTAATGTTCCTCCCTGTCCCTACCCCTCCTCCCGGGTGTTCATTAAACAACAACTTTCTTGCGAGCAAATTGAACGGGAGAAAGGTATTGCGCAAATTACAAGACCGCAACGTTCGCGAGCGTATAATAACGATCGTTATATCCACCCACACATCGGAGATTCGTTTCGCGGTGCGAGTTATATATAAGTGATGGTAGAGTAACGTTTTCAACTGCAAACGTGTGGGGGGAGCTTCGCAGCTCTCACCTTGCTCGTTACAAGAACGTTACATCCGGGCAACGATCGGAGCGAAATAGAAGACTGTCCGTGTATATCCAAACGCTCTTGTGTGTGTGTGTACTCTTCGGGGGACCTCGCCACTGGCTTGAGGTAGGTCTCGACCAGTTTTCCAAGCCACGGCGATCCCGGCGGGGCATCGACGGGTGAAACGGAAACGAACGACCGGCCCACAGTCAATATAGTCGACTATTGCGATCGTGAAAGCGATCTCGAGGTGAAGGTGGAAGTTGGCGAAGTTACCGGGCGAAACGTGCGTAGATTCGAAGCGAGGATTCGTATAGATATGAAGTTGTTGCAAGCGAAACGGCGAAGGTGAATCTTCGAAGTCCGAGGATCAATGGCAAACAAAAATTCACTTCACCCTTTCACCGCAGATTTTTTTAGGCATGAAGTACCATGTACTCTCTAATCGAGACTTTTGAGGAATTGAAATAGGATACAATTATTTTACAAATAAATTCACTTTGAATTATGATTATGATTATGATTACGATTGCGATTGCGATTGCGATTGCGATTGCGATTGCGATTGCGATTGCGATTGCGATTGCGATTGCGATTGCGATTGCGATTGCGATTGCGATTGCGATTGCGATTGCGATTGCGATTGCGATTGCGATTGCGATTGCGATTGCGATTGCGATTGCGATTGCGATTGCGATTGCGATTGCGATTGCGATTGCGATTGCGATTGCGATTGTGATTGCGATTGCGATTGCGATTGCGATTGCGGTTGCGAAAAATTAATTAAATTGTTTTAAAATAATTTCACTTTGAAACTTATTTTAAAGACTTATATTTTTTCGTTTTCATGACTTATCGAGTGGAATTAAGGAGTAAATTAGATATAGATCTGGAATAGATTTAGAAGAAAAAAGAAACGAGTTTGGAAGATAGTTTGTTGAGCGCAGTGGTGGGAATCGTCGGGTCGTCGAGTCATCGTCGTTGCACTTTCTTCGCGTTGCCCGTACCCGCATGCGGGGCCGCGGAAAAGAGGGCGACCGTGCGACGTGCGTGCACTTCACCTTTCTCTTTCTCCGCATCGGCTTCATACTCCGCGGGATTGTCCCTGACAGCTTCCGACAGACAATGTCACATCAATTACGGGCACGGCGTGAAGAGCTCTCGCGCACCGAGCTCGGGTTCATCCTGTGCTCGGGAAACTCGAGAGGACGCACCGCGATACCCGACAATGATAGGACCGAGTTAAAGAGCTCAATTGCGAAAGTGCGTGACTGACGCGAAAGGGGTTTCCCCTTTCGTCGGAAAGAACAATATTGTTCGCAGTTTTTGGGCTTAGCCTTGGTGATAAAAAGCCCTTCCGGTCGGTTTAATTTGTCAATTATTTCCCGTCCAAATAATTGTGCAGGGTAATTTTTATGTTTTTTTTTTATTTGATATCCCAAATCGGGTTATAATTACATATTTATTTATTTATTTATTTATTTATTTACTTATTTATACATACGGGGACGAAGCCTTTTTACAATAGTTCGAAATTCCGCAAATGTATTTACGTGTGGTGGTACAATAGTTTGACATTCACAGTAGACCGGCGCGCGACAGGGCGTGAGTTAAAGCACTTAGGGCCAGTGGAAGAGTACTTTAAATAACGTTGCATGGAATATGACGTTACAAAGAAATAGAAAAAAAAATAGAAATCAGGTATGGGTAAAGCCACCCCGCACCCTACCTAGTCCAAGACCCCTGCCTAATCAGAACCTTGCCTGGAGAAGAGACTGTTAGAAAATCCCCCGCGGGATACCGAAAACTTCACTTAATTCATCGAATTCATTCGCGTAGTGAAATAATCTAAGTACTAGGCTAAAGTGACATATGCTATATATATTTATTTTTATACATCCTATATGTATTTATTTCTATATATGCTATATATATTTACTTTTGTATAAAACTGTACTTTTGTACTTTTGTATGTGTATACAACATGTATTTATTTTTATATATGCTATATATACTTAGGTGTCTTACGCAAAAGTTAGCTATACGAAGCTTCGTTTTTTTTTATTTATCGTTGTAACACGAGGACGTTTACGTTTCCACGGACGCAGCTGCCTCTCGTTTTCTACGTCTCACATTATTACCGATCAGCAGAAGAGGCTCCGGTCACGCTATTATTAATGCCTCCGTATGTACTAGGTGCACCCCGTGCGCTACGCAGGTGGCTCGTTGCATCTATAACCGCTCGGTAACGTTTTTTTTTTCTTTTTATCCTAATAGGAGGTAAAACACGCGCTCGCGTTCTCGCGGGTTCAGCGATCCTCTTGCACGCGCCGGTTTATAATAGCGTCTAGAAAGGAAAAAAAAACTTTTGACAACACTTTCGCCGAGCATGTGATCGTCACCTCTGAAATATTCACATCATTAAGAAAAAGAAACATCCATAATCAAAATAATTAATTAAAAATTTCGCATCCCGTTCTCTCATTTTTAAGTCTAAAAAATATTTTCCATTCGCTAATGCTAATGTGTGTCGGTGAAAGATTTAAAAAAATGCTTTTACTGAAAAAAGAAAAAACAAGAAACAATGATTGTCGGTGAAGCTCACTTTACGCGGCGAAAGTACATTTAACCGGTCTAAACTATACATCCGATACAATTATCTTTTTTTTGTGCGTTCATTTTGATTAACGGAGGAAGATACTTTTATGAATACGGCACCTCGGGAAGTGTACAAATTGCTGGTTTGAACTGTGTATTAAGAACAGTGAGAAAAAACGAAGCGTCGGTGCGCGCTAAAAATGGAGTCGAAGATTAGAGGCTCCGACGTGGCTGCGCGCCTTATACGCCCGTGGGAGAGATTCAGTTCTTTTTTTTTTCGCCCGTGCAAAAAACCTCTGCTCTCCGGCAATCCCGGCCAGCAATGGAAAGCTGAAAGTTTTATGAAAGTGCATCGCGTGCCGCTGGTCGTTACGCATTTGCCGGCTCGAGAGAGGAGGTTGCAATCGGCAAGCGAGGCGCGTTAGCCGTTAGTAACGAGACGAGAAAAACGAGGCCTCATCATCCACGCAAACTACGACGATTCGAACGCATAAACATAGACACAGACACATTGCTTGTGTTATAGCGCTCGTGCAAACAAAATGCGCAACCAGCGCTTCCATATCGTTAACACTCGCGCGGCGATGAAAGTGCGCCTGTTATAATACTTGCGAGAGCTGCACTTCGGTAATCGCTATGAGACAATCGCACGCCCCGTTGGTGAAAGAAGCCTACGGTGCTAAATTATACGGGGATCGGAGAAAACTCGGAAAGAACGTTGAACAATAAATCTCACTTCGATAATTAATCGCGCCAATTAAGGTTTCGCATCCGCCGGCTCATTGTTTTTCGAAGTCGAATTTTATGGAATTATAAAATGTTTACGAGTCTATCAAATTTCGAAGTCGAATTTGATTATTGCGTCGAATTCGGGTACAAAAAAGAGTGGGCTCGCACATTTTTGAATTCACGACATTAATTTTAAAAAACATTGGCGCCGAAAATTCCAAATGGTTCATCTACTTTTGTATTCATAGAAATATAGTATACATATTCGTCCGGCTACATTTATCAATATATTCATCAATATATTTATCAATACATTTATCAATATATTTGGGTTTTTGACGACTGTCTAATTTATTTTTAATGTCGTGTACTTAAACATCTTTAAGACATTCTATAATACACGTCAACTCGTTTCGCAAACGATCCAACAACCCCATTCTCCAAAATCGATCAATTGACCAATGAATCAATGTATACCCGAAAATTTATCGATGAATAGAAAATCATCTGGGCGAGAGTACACAGGTCATTTAAATTATCGTTTAAGAGAATTTTTTTATTTTCGAAAAAAGTCGGTTTTCCAATCCGACGGATGTATTGAGTTACGCTCCACTGCGCTCAGCAAAATAATCGCGACGAAAGTGTGCTTTCGAGAGAGAAAGTCGAGTCCCGGGCATCACCGGCGTTCCCGCGCAGCGGGAGATCTCCGGCACGAGGGCCGGGTGAGAGATTTTCACGGTATCCGTACGTGCGCGTGCGATCTATAACAACCGGGATACTCTCGTCCCTGTCATATCGAGTACACGTTGTCACGCGTCGAGAGATCTCGGGAACTCGGTCGAGAGTTCAAACACGCCTTCCCGAATCCATATAATTCTCAGATCGCCGATCGGCATCGGAAAATCACTCGAAAGAGAAAACTGTCGCGGAATGTGTATTATTACATACTTTAATAAAATATTTCTATATTGGCTGAAGGACTGCGGTCGATGGCCAATTGGCAGTATACAATATAGGTGAAAAGAGAAAAGTTTATTAGGGACAAAAAAATCTGTTACATGTTATGTATTGTTAATAAACTCACTACTACTAATACAACTACTATTTCAATATTAAATATTTTAATTTATTCTTTCAATATTTATTATTAAGTACTGAAATAAAAATGCATTATATCAATATTTTCTATTGAATAAAAAATTCGATAACTGATTTCGTTCAATCACCCATTGTGCAATTAACGGTAATACAATAGGCATATTATCGGCGTGAGTTACGCTATTGTAATAGTCCCGCGTGCGTTATGAATAATAAGTTTGTGGCAATGAACTCCGTCCGGTCACCTCGAAACTTTCGAAATCGTTGTATTACACGTCGAGTAAGGTATATATATCGCTCCGGTGTTCCTCGGGCCTTCTTTCGTAATTTCCGTGTCCTCGGGGAGGTCGCGCATCGGAAGAATTTCGAGAGCTGCCCCTCCCTCTTCTCCCCCTCCGGGCAAAACTTTCCAAGTCGTTGAACCTCTTCGCCAGTAGGTAAGACGGGAACGGATTCGGACGTATTGCCGAAACGAGACGAGGTGAACTCACCGCTGCTGTGTAACAGACCGTATTCGGTGTTACACAAGTTCAGGGCCAATTCATGAGAGACTCACTCTACAGCCTCGCTATTCGCGTACCAAGGCATAGTTCTTGATAAATAAAATCGACCTTTCGTAAAAATTCTATGATTTTTTATTTACACCGAACACGATACATTGGGTATAAAAAGGGTAAAAGAAAGTAAAAAAACTGTAAAAAGAAGGCTAAAATGACATTCCTTGCGTGCAAGACTGGTTTAAAACGCCTATTATTGACCAATGATCGTTATTAACCTGTGCGCATGCGCAGCACTGTTTCATTACTCCCTAGGGAGTAATAGGGATCATTACTCCCTAGGGAGTAATAGGGATCATTACTCCCTAGGAAGTAATAGGGATCATTACTCCCTCTGGAAGCCCTATAACTCCCGGGGGTGTAATAGTCATTGACGATTTTGCGACGCAGCAAATATAGTTGTTTCAACGATGTCGGAAAAAAGTATCGTATGCTACACGGGAGGGAGCGGATTTTCACCTCTGGTGATTTTTGCCCTTGTTTAGCTCGCACAGCAACAATGCTTGATTAGGTCAACTAACTGTTTATTAGTTGGGTATAAATTGGGTACCATAACGATCTGTTGCGTTAGAATAACGACTTAGCGTTGGTCTCATATATCATTAGTAGTTAGTTGACGCGGGTAATGAACTAAAATAGTATTCAGGACGGTAAAAGATGGACAACGAATTTTAGGGCACCCTAACCAACTACAGTTAGTGAATCCAAGCTCGAAGTGCGTGTCTATTTGCCGCGAACCCAAGCATGACACCCTTATAGATGCAAGTCAGTTGCTATTTTATTAATACAGGAAATCGTGAAGGCGTCCGGGAGACAAACGGGCTAATTACTTACCTAATTAATGAAAGTATATTCACTTATTGAAAGGGAGAGATGGAGCAGAATCGAAATAATAGTACATTTTGGCTCACGCCACTTAAAGAAAACATGTTTCGCAACTTACCAATTCCCTTAAAGAATCATTCGTATAAAGTAGCTTACACGATAATGTTCACGCAGAAGTGAATCTTATTATGAATGAGTGAATGAATATAGTGAATCTTACAGTAAATGGGAACGTGGACTACTAATCGCAGGGTCGCAGGTTCGAATTTTCATTACCGACCTAATCATACCAGAGAATCCAATGTTTCTCTGGTACGAAGGTAAAGGTAAAAAAACGATAATAAAGCAATTTCGAGTGATAAATAGTACATTACTCCCCGAGGGTGAAAAACGTTTTTCTAACGAGTGTGAGTTTCCAGCACGAGCCGAAGGCGAGTGCTATAATCACACTCGTTAAAAAAGGTATTTCGCACGAGGGATGTACGAAATTTTTCATCACAAGGTGCGAAAAAGGCGGTTTTACGCACGCGAAGCGGGCGGAAAAGTGGTCATTTCTGCACCGAGAGATGAAAAAAGCATTACGCGGTCGCGCAGATTAATGTTTTGTGTTAATTGTTTATTAATATTTTTGGTAATCTGTGCTGTTGGATCAGCCAAGTGGAGTGGTTGCAACACGCCAGTAAATGATTCAAGCAAGCAAGTAATGACTAATCCAACAATTTCACTAGCAGTTGGTCCAACTAATAAATTAGTTAATGTAACTAATACTAAAGTAGCCAACTTAAAAGAGTTGACTCAACCAATGTATCGTCTGGCGCTCAGAGCACTAAGACAATTGGTTGAGTAAACTATTTCTTTTTGGTAGTCCAACTAATTCGATTTTTCCATCCCGGCAGCAAGTTTCACACTCGGGAGAAAAATCGCGCACTTCCGTCCCTCGTACCACAATATACTATCAAACCAAACGGAAGAAACAACATGTATATTAAAAAACATGAGACGCGCACAAAATTTCCTCTCGAAGGATGAAAAAAATAAGTGAATAAAATGAAAAAATAAAATAAACTAACTAAACAATTTTTTTTTCAATCAGCGTAAGCGAAAGGTGTATTTAGAGACTTAAAGGAATCGGGTAGGATAGAGCAGGAGGAAGGAAAGGTGAGCATGAGTAGTCTCGGGCGACGGTGAAAGAGAGCCTCGTGGAATATCGGGGTCAAGTGCTCGCGCGCAATTCTCTTCCTCGGGCCGCGGTGCGCAGATGTACGGAGAGTATATAGAGAGCCCTACTTAGCTCGAACGGAGATAAATGTATAGCGATCGGTCGGAGACGGACAAGGAAGTTGAGCGAAACTCGAAGCAAAGCGCGGAGCAGAAACGCCGGCGCTCTTCGCGCGATCCCGCCGTCGCCATATCGTCACTTGGCCGTGACTGTCGGGAGAGACCTTTCTAATCCGATGGCCTGTTTCGTCGTCCGGCCCGAAAGAATTATCCTTCTTCGTTACACCTTCGTCATTCTATCGTCGTACAGCAGCTTAAATCGTTGTCTAAGTGTTACGTGACACCGGTAAAACGGTATTCACCATTTTCTCGGCACAATCGAGCCTATTAAACCCGTTCGAGATTAACCGATCATCCGTGAACTCCTTACGTCCCATCCATCGCGCAGCTGCCACGTTGAGTGTGCAGCTCCGACCTCCCTTCCGGTCCACTAGTTCACGCAATTTTCTTGATCATTCTTATTTAATTTGTTATTTTTATATAGTATTAATTGGATTTCTCTAATAATAATAATAATAATAATAATGATAATAATAATAATAATAATAAGCGTGCTTTAGTTACGCAGTCGAGCGACAATTAGAATGTGGAAGAGGGATATTCGTGGCGAGGAGCTTATAGCGCCACGCTCCGGCCGAACACTCGAGGGGAATTCCCGAGGGGACCCGCGACAGGTCGAGCGGAAGTTGGCAAGCCCGTGGATAGCTGGTCTGATCGGATGATTCACTCTTCGTAGTTTGTTAAATAGAGGAGGTTCACTTCGAGGGATTTCGCGGTATGCGTATATCGAGTCTAGTCCGCAAGCACGTGCCGACGTTTTATGCGAGGCGCGCTCCGAGGGTGTTTTTTCAATAAAATTTCTCGACGCGAAGCAAAGTCGATGGAACATTATACTGGGCACTTGGAATCACTATATTTATCTCAGACAAGAGATGGTGGAAAATTGGCACTTATAAATTAATCAACCGATTTAAGGTTGAACTAATCATTTGATTTAAGGTCGAATAAATCAATCGATTTAATGTGCAATTAATCAATCGATTTAACATTTTTTAAAGGTAACATCTTCTAAGCGAAAAGTAGTGTCACATCATTATGCAGGTGGGTTAAATTGTACGTACTTACGTAGAACTTTAAAAATAACAAGTTTAAATATAACTCAGACACATAACGCAACATCTGAAACATCTGAAACATCTGAAACATCTGAAACATCTGAAACATCTGAAACATCTGAAACATCTGAAACATCTGAAACATCTGAAACATCTGAAACATCTGAAACATCTGAAACATCTGAAACATCTGAAACATCTGAAACATCTGAAACATCTGAAACATCTGAAACATCTGAAACATCTGAAACATCTGAAACATCTGAAACATCTGAAACATCTGAAACATCTGAAACATCTGAAACATCTGAAACATCTGAAACATCTGAAACATCTGAAACATCTGAAACATCTGAAACATCTGAAACATCTGAAACATCTGAAACATCTGAAACGGCAATACTACTTTCGTCGCGCCTCCGATATTTTCCAGCTCGGGAAAGGGTTAATGAAAGCAATCCACCGCATTCACAGTGATACTCTCTGCTGTGATTTGTAGAAAAAAACAATAAAAAAGGAACTCGCACAGGGGAAAGTGCATATCCGTTGGCTGCAGAGGAGACGAAAGAAAAGAAAAAGTACATTGTCAATTATCCGAATAGTCCTAGAAAATTGAGGTTACTGCTTTCTCCCGCACGCGTTCAACGGTGCTCCGATAAGTGCTGTGCTGAAATTACAATGCACGACCGAAGGATAGCTCGCCCGCTCTAAGGACGACTCCCCGCAAAGTTGCATTCTCTCCCGAGGATTTGTGAAAGTTTCCGAGAGAATGATCTAATCCGCCTTGCCGCAAAAACACGGCGATAGCAACAAAGTAGCAAGTGTAACTGATGTAAATCAGTTGTAGTGCAATTTTATCGAAGGATTAACAAAAAAAAAAAATCTTCCAGCGCCAATGAAGAATCGATTGTTGGATGCAAAAGTTGCATCGAAACTTTCGAATTTCTCGCCACCGATCGCGCCGCCCTGCTCGGCTAATTATTCGACGTCTGTATCGAGTACGATACGTTGAACAGAAAAAAAATATTCTTATGTTTTTTTTTTTTAATGAAAAATATCGAGATCGAAGTCGTCGCAGTAGAAACGGGAACGAGAGCGATGTGCGGTTGCGGTGTCTATGCGTATTATATAGCTCGTTGTGCTGGCACGTTCTCCGTTCTGCAACATCAGCAACAGCAGCGGCGGCGCAGCTGAGGAGAAAGTGCGCTCGCTTGGTGCTACTATGCGACCGCGAGTGTACCGGCGAGAGTAGCCAAGAACTTCTAACTTCTGCAACGCCAACCGTGACTCTCTTCCGATCGACCTCGAAACTCTACCCGACTATTACGGCTCTCGTGACTGCGGGGTAAAAAAACGAGGTAAAAAAAAGAAAAAAAATGAATGTAATGGGACTTAATCAATTATGCTGCACCGGTAGATAATACTGTCGGACATTGTTCATGGCCGAGCTTTATCTCGAGGAGTAATTGTTTAATGGCTCGGGCATATATATATATTTTTTACACCGTTATTGTAAACTAAATGTAATTTTATATCAGTAATAATGTATTTGTATAAGAAAATAGTTTTTTTTTGTCATTTTTGTATTGTTTTAATACACGGTAAAAAGATATTGTAAATTTAATGTACCAGACTGTAAGTTTTGATGCAAAAACTGGTACATTAAATTTAATGTACGATCACAATTGTAGTAAAAAATTAATATACTTTTTCATTGAAATTGAAGTAAATTATAAACATTTTAAATTTAAGGTATATTATTAAAAATTAAGTATATTACTATAATATAATAATTACTAAGTATATTATATAATAATGAAGTATATTATTATATTAAAATGAGGTATATTATTTAAAATTAAGAAGTTCCAATGAAATTTAATATACCAGTTTTTGCATAAAAACTTCCACTCCAGTACATTAAATTTCATACGAATTTTTTGTAGAGTGTAAAATTTTGATCATTTTTTTTTCTTCAATTTTTGAGTCAATTTTACGGTGCACAGGCGTTAGGATAAAATAATAATGCCAAGGCCTCTTCGGCGTTACTCATCTCGTGTACAGATAACGGAGTAAATGCGGAGCCGTTGTAATGATATCGAAGCGCACGTGGCCCCCGACAGTATTATGTACGATTCGACCGTGCGTACATCCTCCAATCGTGACACACTCCGTAGGTCATTGTTTCGTCACGATTCGTAACGTGGGACACACGAGCTCGTAATATCTAGCACGACGATATCGTGTTTCACGATACTTCTTCGTCGCCTAAGCGGCACTATGGAGTTTCGTTTTCGAGGCACGTCTTTCGGCGAATTATCGACAGAAACCGTACGATATTTTCCATTCTTCAATCTTTTCATTCTTTCCCATTTATCCCATTTTTTAAAAATGTTCCATTCTTCGAAGAAACAACCTAGGGAAAACATATCCAAGACATTCCTTTCCAACACCTTTAAGACATTTCCTGTTCTCCAAGACACAACAAATCCAAGACATTTCCTTTTATCCAAGACATTGCCATTTTTTTTTACTTGTCCACACCCACCCGGATAGCATTTTGCCAACAACCGGCCAGCAAATAGGCAGCACAGGATGGCGGTAAAATTGCGGCATGTATGTCCGCATTTTTCTATGTTTTTGCCAGCATTCAAAGCCGAAAATTCTTAGGAGCATATTGTCAGCAAGTTGTCAGCAAGGATTTCTGGTGCTTTGCGACTCACTACGAACATTTATTTGCTTGAGTCACTGTTATTACGCATGAAATCATAGGAATTTTTAGGGAAACAAAGTCTTAAATAACTCATTATCATGTAACGTAATTCATTATCAACCTATTATCGAACTCATTTATCGCATGAAAAAATAAGCTTTCATTATCGTTAGCAATAACGGCTTCTGATGAGAAGGACTTTTGATCTCTTTCACGGCTGTTAAGAATAAGAAATCAGGTTATAGCAACCGTTGTTGGATTTTTGCTACCAATATGCTGCAATTCCGTGTTAGAAACTGTTGTTGCAATATTGTTGGAAATCAAACACCAAAGGTTGGTGGCAAGCAATTGCCCTTCTAGCCTGTGCTACGGTTGACTATCTGGTTTACCGTGAACCCTTTGAAACTCATAATTTTTGTTCTCATGTGACATTATTTCACGGTCGTTTTATTTTACTAGAATCGGATTAGTACAAGAAAAGTCAGCCTCATTCGATAACAAATCGGTTTCTCTATTTTCTCCTTCCACTATAAACATTTCGGACGAAAGGAAATTCGGTTTTCGTGGGCTATCCATAGATGCATTAAACCCATTTTGATTTTGCTCGAAATATTGATAGTCGTGGAGAAAGTAGGGAAACCAATTTGTTACCGACTGAGTTTCCATCGCACGCTCCCGAATAAATATGACTGTAAGATTCTTTACGTCCAAGTAATTTTTCTCGCTTCTCCAAATTAAAGATCGTATTATGCGTGTAAGAAAAAAAATCATTCGAAAACCATTACAAAAAACAGAACAGTCTTAAGACTTAAAGGAAATGCGATGCAGACTCAGTCGGTAATAAATCGAATTCCCAATTATTTCCGCGACTGTTAACATTTCAGACAAAAGGAAATTAGGTTTTTGTGAGCTACACATAGAAGCATTGAGCATTATGCTATAAAGAAGGGAAGTGTGGGCTTTTCCCCGAGTGTGAAGTTTGCTGCCCGAGCAAAACGAGGGCGGAAATCACACGAGGTAAAAATCCGCTCCCTCCCGTGTAGAATACGATACTTTTCTTTCCGAATTCGGAAAAATAACCACATTTCTTGCGTCGCAAAATCGTCATATTCGTCGGTGACTGTTGAGTGACTTCCCCGTGAGTAACAGTGCTTTCAGCGTGAGTAATGAAACAGTAAAATATTTAAAATATTTAAATGAAATCAATATTCATTTAAATCAAAGAAATATTTAATTGCGGGGCGCCCGTCAAATACATTATTTTTCTCGGTGTACCGCGCATGCGCGCAGAATAACAACGATCATTCGTCAATAACAAGCGATTATCCGCCCAATACAACCTAACTCACTTTTGTCCGAAATATTCTTACTCGCGAAGAAAATAGGAAAACCGATTCGTTACCGACTCAGTCCGCATCGCATGCTTTCGTATAAATACGACCGTGAGATTTCATACTCCCAATTTATTTTCTCGTTTCTCCGAGTCAAAGTTCGTATTACGTGTGTAAAAAAATACATGATTGGACATTGAAAATAGGAAAACCGATTCGTTACCGACTCAGTCCGCATCGCATGCTTTCCAATAAATACGACCGTGAGATTTCATACTCCCAACTTATTTTCTCGTTTCTCCGAGTCAAAGTTCGTATTACGTGTGTAAAAAAAAATACATGATTGGACAATCGCGACTGCCGCTCCAAGAATCCCTCGCCCATTTAACAGCACAAAAACGAATCTCTCGCGTCATTCATCTTTGGGAGCAAGTTGAAAGGCCGACGAAGCCGTTGCCACGTGCTCGTTCGCTCGCCCGACGGGGACAAGCCCGAGGCTGATCGGGCTTGAACTTGGCTAATGACATAATTTCGGTCTCCTTCTCCTAGCGCCGAGAGTTTGTGGGTCACCAGGCGAGCACCAACCTCCCGCTCTTTCCCGAGCCTCGTCTTCCGTCTCGGTGTCCCGCTACTCTAGTCTCACCGCTGCCGTCGCTCGTGGGTGTCGCTAGCAGTATCGCTGGATAGGCGAAAGAGAGACGCGCGGAGGACGAGCGCCGGCTGTAGACCCCTGTATACTATCTATGCCTACGACTACTACAGTAAACCGTTCAACGGAACGGTATAACGGCTGAAGGAGTAAAGCGAGAGCGATAAAGACAGAGTCGCGAAGGAGGAGGAGAGTAAACGGGCCGACATCGGCGGAGGAAGGGCGAGGGTAATGTAGGTCAGTAAACGCTCCCGCTCCTCTCTCGCGATCGTCCACCACTTTCTCCAGGCGAACCGTTCGAAAACAGGCTTTGCCTTGGCCGTCGTACCACCGCCAATGCAAGACCCGAGAATCGAGAAGCTCGCACTCCTCTCTTACACTTCTCGTACGCTTCTCTTCGGCTCCGTGTACGCTTTTTTATACTTCTTCGGGCGCACATTGGTGGCTTCGTTTATACATATTTATATGTATGTTGTATATATATATATATATATATATATGTGTGTTTATGTATATATTTATTGGTATGGTGGATCCAATTGGAGCCAACGAGCTGAACCTCCTTATCTCATCGTCGCTCACGCGTTGACGATAGTAACGGGACGCGATTGCGAGGATCGAACGGGATATCTGTATAGTTGTTGCAATAGTTTGTACGAGCGATGGGCACACCGGGCAGAGTGCACCGATGGACCGTGACGGCGATCGATTAAACGGGGCTGGAAAGAGCGGCGAGAGGCGTTTAAAAGATTCAACGTCCGTAGATCGAATGTACCCAATAAAACAGTGCGAATTGGAGTTCATGGTTTCATGGTTTTATAGCACTCTAAGGTTGTAAAAGCAATTATTATTGTTTGGCAATAAAAGTACCAAATGATCGGCGGCAGTAATCATCAATCGCTATTTATTCACAGTTATATAAAAAATTATTGATATTATTAATAATTATTGAATATAAATCGTTACTGATATTATTAATAATTACTGATATTGATAATCAATGACTAAATCATATTAATAAATGATTAATTATCGGATAATTGGCTCCCTGGATAATTGGTCGTAGAAAGATTTACGATCTGATTTGCGGTTTTTTTTTATTTCCAAGTTCGACCGCGAAGAGAGCCGTTAGTTGAGTTGTTTGATTTATCGCATCCCGGTGCGCGAGCGGCGGTGCTCTCTCGGTGTTTTATGATTCAGGATATTATGGAGTTGTGTGTCCGGATTACGATGTGGAGTAGAGCTCTCGAGCACGGTACCATCAGGGCCATTGCCGTTCGCGGTGTTCTCGCAGTTCAGCGTTCCGGCGATAAGTGTGACAGCGAGCCAGCGAAGCGTTGAGCCGTGGCAGTTGCCGTGTCCCCGCTGCTGGTCCCGACTCTCCGAGAGAAAATCTAACGGTAGTCCAGGGAGTCGAGCCGGCTCGCCTGCATTGATGTCGCTGCCCGACAACCTCGCGATATTACGTCCTCGCGCGTTTCGTAACACATACCCCGTTTCATAACCGAAACGTCTAGCGGTTCGCCGTGACGACGAAGACGATCGTGACGCTCGCGCCGTATCGGCGCTTCAAATTCACGTTTTCGGTCCGACGGCCGACACGTGATCGTATCAGCGTAGCAACGGCTTGGGAGCCAAAAACGTCGCTGATTATTTCACAGGTTTTCAGACATCCGTTGAGCAGAATGACAACGAAATTTGTTTTATGTGACTACTCCGATAGCGTTTAGGGAAAAAGTGGCGAATGTGGCTCGGTTTGTATGTAATTTATTTGTGGACTGATAATGAACGATTTTCAACACTTTTATTTTATTTAAAATATATATATATTTTATTTTTAAACTTCGATTCGAAGGGAGGAAGCCTGGGACCATTAATATAAAACACGCCATATTCAACACTTTTATTCTACATGTATACGAAGGTAGGACGTCTGGGAGCATATAATATTAATGTTATGATATTAATATTATATTTTTTTCTTCATTTATGTCCAACACTTAACGAAATAGTAGTGTGTTATCTCAAAGATATAGCTTTCCGATATCGACATTCATTCTACTCCATGAATTCGAAGATACATATTTTTGCTTATTTATTTATTTATTAGTTTACGGGATGAACTCTTGTACTACATACAATAATCAAAATATAAATACATCACTAAATCAGCAAATTATGAAATTTTTATCAATGGAATATAAATAAGTTGTCATAACGATGCCGATCTAAAATTTTTTTACCGATCCAACATGAGCCGGAAAGTGCTCACCTTTCGACTTCCGGTGCATATTTTTAAATAAATTTCGATGATTGCAAAGCCACGGAACAAATTTAGCAGTCGCTTGCTCGAGGATACTGAGAAAAAAATACTGAGAAAATTCCCGAGGGTCTGACGAGGATCCGTATGCAACTTAAGATAGTATGAGCGTACAGACTGTCACCACGTAAGATTCAGAGAGAATTGCGAGCACTTCTCGATGGGATAAGAATCTGAAAAAAATCAAGCATATGGAAGATGTTGAAAAAATTGATTTTTCATAATAATAATTTCAAAATGTTATTAACAAATTAATTTTTAAGAAATTGTTCAAGACATCACCCGGAAACATAACTTTTTAAAATGAAAATTTGTTAGCTTTTTGAGAATTTTTAAAGAATTTTGTCTAATGTTCGAAAATTGCAATTTTCTAGTATCTTTAGAGCTTAAAAATGTAACAAAAACGCAATTTTCAAACATTAGAAAAAAATCTGGAAAAGCACGAGTATTCAGAAAAGTTTACCAATCATCTTCACAATACAAAAGTTATATTGCCGAGTGATTTTTTGAACAATTCTTTAAAATTTACTTTGGTAATAACATTTTGAAATTATTATTATGCAAAATCAATATTTTCAACACCCTCCATATGCTTGATTTTTTTCAGATTCTTATCCCATCGAGAAGTGTTCGCAATGTCCGCTGAATTTTACGTGGTGTCAGTCTATGTTAGCGAAATATCCGCTCCTCTTATCCTTGTGGAATTAACAGTTTCAGAGGGATTTACAGATTGCCATCTTATTCTCGCGTTCCATTTTGTCCTCCGCACTGAGCATCGTAATATCGCTTCGAGTTCTTTCATGGTCCGAGGAGGGGATAAGGAGGGGGCGGAACTTTCACATTACGAGCCATCTCCCTTGCTCGTTCGCACGGACGCGTAAGAAAGTGCACATGTAACACTTACATTACAGAGCGACGGATGAGCAACGTAACTCGAGAGCGAGCGAGCGAGCATCTCTCGTGTGTGCGTATGCGTGAGTGCGTGTGTTTCGTTTCGCGCTGAGAAGCTTTCAGCCGCGGCCTCGGCAAATTGTGAATGCGCGGAAGAGAGCGAGAAGGAATTATGTACCGAGCGAGCACGACTGTATTATACCCGCGGCGCCCTCGTCATTTCGTCAGTGTCAATGCCAATGTCAACGGCCGGCCGCGAAACACATGTCGGCAGGGCGACTTGAAAAAAATCGTTTTTTTTATAATTACGATTCTCGGCGCCGATCTCTCGAGCATTTTTTCTTTACGTTCGTAAAGGCGGGTTTATTTTATTTAAAAAAATGTTTTCTATAAACAATTGATTTTTTAAAGTATTCGACACTTTTCTGTTTCGAAGGATATGCATAATGTCACTTTCGAGAAAAATCCGTTATCAAATTTTTACAACCGGACGAATTGAATTTTTAAGAACCGCGGGCGAAAGACTGTTCCACGATTATTCGTCAAATTTTTTCAGATTTTTTTTTTACTAAATAATGAAGATTATATTTTTGGAAAATTCCTGTTTTCTCGACGTGGCGAATAGTTAAGCCGGCAACTGATGAATGAATCTTTTTATTCTACGTTTCTTTAATTTACATAATTTAAACAATTTTAATTTATATCGTGGTCTAGTCTCGAAAAGGATTATTGAAATAAACAAGTAAATGATCGGTAGCGTCGGTAGCGAAGTCGTACACAATTTCATTTACCGTTCGGCTCTGTGGTAAGAAACAAAAAAAAAAAAAAAACGATCGGACAATCCAGTCTCGCGTGGGCCGAAGAACCGAGCGAGCGGTAAGACAGGAAGTGGCGAAAATTTCCCATTGTCCTCTGACGTAACGTAGGCGTCGTGCGGAGAAACGATCGAGCGCCCGTTCGTCCCAAAATCCCAATTCCGAAATCGGTTACGCTAGCGCGCGACGCTCCTCGATCCGGAGTATATTTTACCGTTACGAGTTTAACGCGCTGACTCGGCGTCGAGCCTCTTTCGCCCGCATCCTTTCTCCTTGGATCCTCCTTCCTGTCCTCCACGAGGTCGCCATTCGTTATTTATAAAAACAAGTTGTTTTTTATCGAATTTAATTTTTTTTTACGCAATTTTTTATCGCAACGATATAAGGCTGATCGATAATAAGGTGATTTTCAAGATAAATAAAGAGCTCAAATTTTCGTACTTCAAACGAAGTGGACGACGACGATCCGGTCTGCAGCATTGTGGTGGAACGGGACAGGGAGGGAGGACTCGTTCCACTTTTATATTTTTAACGCTTCCTCGAGCTCCTTTCCTCTCCCACTTTTCTCTCAGTTCCCTCTCTTCATCTCTTCGCTCGCTGTGTTCTCCGTCACCTTCCTTCGGTCTACTTTACGTGCCCCGTCGCACAAATATACACACACACTTACACACATAATGCGGCGGTACCTCCCGCGGCCTACAGTAAATATTTACAGTTAACATCTCGTTACATAATATAAGTCGCACAGCCGAAAAAAGGGAAGTGGGGGGGAGCGCGGTGATTCTTATGTCTTCGCTCGAAGGAGGCGGAGGTTTTACATCGCGATAACGGATTGTGTTACGTGCTACCGGCTCTCGAGGTCTTGACGGTCTTTCGGAACCTTGAACGAGTTCGGTTTTTTTTAAAGATTTTTTTGTTATGAAACTTTTTTTCACTTATAATCATTAATACAGTTATCAAGATACAATGTTTCTGAAAATTGTACATCCATATTATGCATGTATTAATTTTTTTATCGGAATAGGGTAGAATTTTCGAATAATTTATTTTATTATTCTCCAAGAAACTTCTTTTCTTACAATCATAAATCCAATTATTATCAAAAGCTCAATATTTTTATAGTTTGTTATTCAATGACAAGATAAAAGTTGTTAGTCCGGCTATTTAATTCGATATAGCCCGAGAATAATATCTTCATTGTGCCCATATATTTTTGTTTATTTTATTTTTGACCGGAAGTAAATACGAACATTCTGCGAGAAAGCAATTAATTCATCCAACTCTCTGCCTCCATCCGTCAATTACAAACGGGAATTGTTATTTTCGCATTCGAAGTAAAACGTGCGCGTCCCAGACAAGGACTCTTCGTTGGCCATAAACGTGTGGACATAAAGTGACCGAAGAAAATGAAGGTTCGCCCCGGCTATTCAGCTCATTATTTACGTCGCTAATTGATACGAGGCGGAGCGAGAGAGAATTCGCAACGACACGTTTGTTGGAAGGTTGCAGTTTCCGGGCGACGATTCCCTCACCAAAATAAACCAACGGATATCTGTTTATCGATTTCCGAGTCGAGAGCCCCGATGTAGCAATTCCAAGTCGTATGCGCATGAGCACTTAAAAAAAAAAATTTTCCTCATATTTTCGCTGAACAACGCTTATCGACCTTGGGTACGTTAATTTATCGTCGGTACACTGAGAGAAAAAACGGAGATGGAGCGAACATACATGAGCGCTTGAGCCAACCGAATATGATTGGCTCAATGACGATTTAGGTGGCTCAAATACTGAGAGGTTGAGTTAACGACATAAGCTTGACTCAACTTCTCGGTGACGTTAAATACGGCGAAACTGATGGCGAACTTGAACCAATCGACCTCATTGAGGTTGAGTCAACCTCAATTTGAATCAATCAACTTCACTGAGGTTGGTTCAGCCTCGATGAGGTCTATTGATTCAAGTTCACCATGACCTTCGCCGTATGTAATAACCTCACCGAGAGGTTGAGACCTTATGTTGTTAACTTACTTATGTTGTTAACTTACAACCTTATGGTTAAGCCACCTAAATCGTCCTTGAGTCAACCATATTTGTTTGGGTCAACCTCTCATGTTTGTTCGCTCCATCCCCGATTTTTTTCTCTCAGAGTAGGCGGAAGATTCTCGTTGTCGATCGCGGTTACCTTTTATCATTCTTTAACGGGAAGCACGGTAAAGTTGGTGGCCTAAAGGAACGCTGGACGAGTTTATGGAGCCGAGATCTTCAAGGATAGCCGGAAAAGCTTTTTTTTTTTTATCCGCAGTAGTTCGAATTATCCGCGAGCCAGGATATATTTTGCTGCGAGGCACCGACGTCGAGGAACAAAGAACAGGTGGATCGGCGTAGTCCAAGTGCGTGGGAATAATTAGGTTCGTTGATTTCTCTCAAGGATCACGGAGTTGGCCGGCTGACAAGCGTCTGTACCTGTGTGTGTCTGAGCCGCTTTTTCTGTAGCCTGCATTGACGTGACATTGTGTTTGGTTAACCGGGTGCGTTTCGCACAGCCACGGAATACAAAGGTGTCATAAGCTCGTGCGGGTTTGCATGAGCGGGCGGCACAAATTGCGCAATACAGGAAAACGACGGAGCGAGTCCCTGAGGTTGCGACGTATGGAAATTCGCGACCGTGAAACAACTGGGTGTGAATTTATCTCACTTCTCGAATGCTGCGCGTTGGTGTTTCTTTTTTTGTTTACTCTGTATACAATTTTTTTGGTATACAGTAGTAGGCAATTGAAGTGGAACAAGGTTTTTTTCGCCGATTTTGGCGGAAGTTGGACCGATTTCGAAAAAACAAAAAAGTACATTCGAGTAAATTTATTTACCTGTCGAATGGCGTTGGTTTCATCCAAATCGGTCAATAATTGCCTATTTGCGAGGGAATGAGGTGGGGGCGTGCGAAAATCAGGATTACGCTGACCTCGAGAAGTCGCATACGCCCATAAAAAGTTGGACCGTAACCCATGCCAATCGAAAGAGCAGCTCGCGGCGTGCAAAAAACAGGGGTAACGCGTCTCAATTGGATCATCCCAGAGGAAGTTGTGCACCTAGGAAGCCAAATCAGCTTTTTTGGGGTTACACGAAAACGGCACGACCGATCCGGTAGAAATTTCTCGTGGAGTCATTGTTCGTGACTCTCTTTGAACACAAATTTTTTTTGTGGCGAAAACTTTCCTCGTAGACGAGATCCAGGTGCACATCCGATGCGCCGTGTCGTTTATCGACATTTTTCACAATTACAGACTGGGAGGAGACGGTTGAAATCACCTGAACATTAAAGAGGAGGTTTCAACGATTAAAATGAGCCCAGGTTCATTATCGGAAAGTGTCTCATCAATCCCAATCACGTCTGTGAAAAATGTGTACGAAAAGACGATTACGGCTCGGAGTCGCCAGGCGACAGTCATTTGGTCAGTTACAGGACCGAACTCGCGCGCGACTCCAAGCTTTCGCTTTTGCCGTTTTCTCTTCGTTTCGAATGTTTAACATTCTGTATTAATATCGAACATGTTTTGAGATCCAGTGTGACTGATTGGCCGATAAAAAATGATCGTATCGGCAGGATGAATTCACCGGTGTAACGGACACCTGCGAAAAATTAATCGTCAGTAAAAAAAAAAAAAAAAAAAAATGGATACCCTTTTTTTGTGTGGCTAATTCGGAGACAAAATTGGTTAGGTCGAAAATTGAAAAAAAAAAAAAAAAAAAAAAAAAAAAAAAAAAAAAAACGAAAAAGGCGTCATCTTCTTAACACACCCGCACCCTTCGCGATAGCCTTAAAACGAGGAACTCGCCGTGTCCTCGGGGCTGTGATCGGATCTCGAGGCTCGAATCGATACAGCAGACTCCTGCGACGATTCGAAGGTGGTCAAAAATTTTTGATTTTTTTAAGCCGCCCCCGCACGCTTCTAAACAGCCTTAAAACGAGAAACTCGAGGTGTTCTCGGGCCTGTTATCGGATCTCGAGGCCCAGATCGATACAGTAGATTCGTATCGACACTTCGAAGGTAAAAAAAAAAATGGGAATTTTTTTGCCGCCCCCACACGCTTCTAAACAGCCTTAACACGAGGAACTCAAGGTGTCCTCGGGGCTGTGATCGGATCTCGAAGGCCAAATCGATACAGTAGACTCGTGCTGTACGTTCGAAGGGACGAAAAAATTTGAAATTTCTTTGCCGCCCCCGCACGATTTTTGACAGCCTTAAAACGAAGAACTCGCGGTATCCTCGGGCCTGTGATCGAATCTCAAAGGTCCAATCGACACAGTAGACTCGTGTCGACGGATCGAGGGTTTACAAAAATTTTCAATTTTTTTGTCACCCCCGCACGCTGTTAAGCAGCCTCAAAACGAGGAACTCGAGGTGTCCTCGGGGCTGTAATCGAATATCGAGGCTCGAATCGATACAGCAGACTCGTGTTGAACATTCGAAGTGATAAAAAAATTTGAAAATTTTTTGTCGACCTCGAACGCTTTTAAACAGGCTTAAAACGAGGAACTCGAGGTGTCCTCGGGGCTGTAATCGGATCTCGAGGGCCAAATCGATACTGTAGACTCCTGCTGAACATTTGAAGGTATAAAAAATTTTGGAAATTTTTTCTCGCCCACGCACGATTTTTAACAGCCTTAAAACGTCGAACTCGAGGTGTCCTCGGGGCTGTAATCGGATCTCGAGGGCCAAATCGATACTGTAGACTCGTGCTGAACATTTGAAGGTATAAAAAATTTTGGAAATTTTTTCTCGCCCACGCACGATTTTTAACAGCCTTAAAACGTCGAACTCGAGGTGTCCTCGGGGCTGTGATCGGATCTCGAGGGCCAAATCGATACTGTAGACTCGTGCTAAACATTTGAAGGTATAAAAAATTTTGGAAATTTTTTCTCGCCCACGTACGATTTTTAACAGCCTTAAAACGTCGAACTCGAAGCGTCCTCGGGGCTGTGATCGGATCTCGAGGGCCAAATCGATACAGTAGACTCGTGCTGTACGTTCGAAGGTACGAAAAAATTTGAAATTTGTTTGCCGCCCCCGCACGATTTTTGACAGCCTTAAAACGAAGAACTCGCGGTATCCTCGGGCCTGTGATCGAATCTCAAAGGTCCAATCGACACAGTAGACTCGTGTCGACGGATCGAGGGTTTACAAAAATTTTCAATTTTTTTGTCACCCCCGCACGCTGTTAAGCAGCCTCAAAACGAGGAACTCGAGGTGTCCTCGGGGCTGTAATCGAATATCGAGGCTCGAATCGATACAGCAGACTCGTGTTGAACATTCGAAGTGATAAAAAAATTTGAAAATTTTTTGTCGACCTCGATCGCTTTTAAACAGGCTTAAAACGAGGAACTCGAGGTGTCCTCGGGGCTGTAATCGGATCTCGAGGGCCAAATCGATACTGTAGACTCGTGCTGAACATTTGAAGGTATAAAAAATTTTGGAAATTTTTTCTTGCCCACGCACGATTTTTAGCAGCCTTAAAACGTCGAACTCGAGGTGTCCTCGGGGCTGTAATCGGATCTCGAGGGCCAAATCGATACTGTAGACTCGTGCTGAACATTTGAAGGTATAAAAAATTTTGGAAATTTTTTCTCGCCCACGCACGATTTTTAACAGCCTTAAAACGTCGAACTCGAGGTGTCCTCGGGGCTGTAATCGGATCTCGAGGGCCAAATCGATACTGTAGACTCGTGCTGAACATTTGAAGGTATAAAAAATTTTGGAAATTTTTCCTCGCCCACGCACGATTTTTAACAGCCTTAAAACGTCGAACTCGAGGTGTCCTCGGGGCTGTGATCGGATCTCGAGGGCCAAATCGATACTGTAGACTCGTGCTGAACATTTGAAGGTATAAAAAATTTTGGAAATTTTTTCTCGCCCACGCACGATTTTTAACAGCCTTAAAACGTCGAACTCGAAGCGTCCTCGGGGCTGTGATCGGATCTCGAGGGCCAAATCGATACTGTAGACTCGTGCTAAACATTTGAAGGTATAAAAAATTTTGGAAATTTTTTCTCGCCCACGCACGATTTTTAACAGCCTTAAAACGTCGAACTCGAAGCGTCCTCGGGGCTGTGATCGGATCTCGAGGGCCAAATCGATACAGTAGACTCGTGCTGTACGTTCGAAGGTACGAAAAAATTTGAAATTTGTTTGCCGCCCCCGCACGATTTTTGACAGCCTTAAAACGAAGAACTCGCGGTATCCTCGGGCCTGTGATCGAATCTCAAAGGTCCAATCGACACAGTAGACTCGTGTCGACGGATCGAGGGTTTACAAAAATTTTCAATTTTTTTGTCACCCCCGCACGCTGTTAAGCAGCCTCAAAACGAGGAACTCGAGGTGTCCTCGGGGCTGTAATCGAATATCGAGGCTCGAATCGATACAGCAGACTCGTGTTGAACATTCGAAGTGATAAAAAAATTTGAAAATTTTTTGTCGACCTCGAACGCTTTTAAACAGGCTTAAAACGAGGAACTCGAGGTGTCCTCGGGGCTGTAATCGGATCTCGAGGGCCAAATCGATACTGTAGACTCGTGCTGAACATTTGAAGGTATAAAAAATTTTGGAAATTTTTTCTCGCCCACGCACGATTTTTAACAGCCTTAAAACGTCGAACTCGAGGTGTCCTCGGGGCTGTAATCGGATCTCGAGGGCCAAATCGATACTGTAGACTCGTGCTGAACATTTGAAGGTATAAAAAATTTTGGAAATTTTTTCTCGCCCACGCACGATTTTTAACAGCCTTAAAACGTCGAACTCGAGGTGTCCTCGGGGCTGTAATCGGATCTCGAGGGCCAAATCGATACTGTAGACTCGTGCTGAACATTTGAAGGTATAAAAAATTTTGGAAATTTTTTCTCGCCCACGCACGATTTTTAACAGCCTTAAAACGTCGAACTCGAGGTGTCCTCGGGGCTGTAATCGGATCTCGAGGGCCAAATCGATACTGTAGACTCGTGCTGAACATTTGAAGGTATAAAAAATTTTGGAAATTTTTCCTCGCCCACGCACGATTTTTAACAGCCTTAAAACGTCGAACTCGAGGTGTCCTCGGGGCTGTAATCGGATCTCGAGGGCCAAATCGATACTGTAGACTCGTGCTGAACATTTGAAGGTATAAAAAATTTTGGAAATTTTTTCTCGCCCACGCACGATTTTTAACAGCCTTAAAACGTCGAACTCGAGGTGTCCTCGGGGCTGTAATCGGATCTCGAGGGCCAAATCGATACTGTAGACTCGTGCTGAACATTTGAAGGTATAAAAAATTTTGGAAATTTTTTCTCGCCCACGCACGATTTTTAACAGCCTTAAAACGTCGAACTCGAGGTGTCCTCGGGGCTGTAATCGGATCTCGAGGGCCAAATCGATACTGTAGACTCGTGCTGAACATTTGAAGGTATAAAAAATTTTGGAAATTTTTCCTCGCCCACGCACGATTTTTAACAGCCTTAAAACGTCGAACTCGAGGTGTCCTCGGGGCTGTGATCGGATCTCGAGGGCCAAATCGATACTGTAGACTCGTGCTGAACATTTGAAGGTATAAAAAATTTTGGAAATGTTTTCTCGCCCACGCACGATTTTTAACAGCCTTAAAACGTCGAACTCGAGGTGTCCTCGGGGCTGTAATCGGATCTCGAGGGCCAAATCGATACTGTAGACTCGTGCTGAACATTTGAAGGTATAAAAAATGTTGGAAATGTTTTCTTGCCCACGCACGGTTTTTAACAGCCTTAAAACGTCAAACTCGAGGTGTCCTCGGGGCTGTAATCGGATCCCGAGGGCCAAATCGATACAGTAGATTCGTATCTACTGTTGGAAGGTCAATGAAAATTTTCAATTTTTTGCCGCCCCCGCACGCTTTAAGGCGGCCTCAAAATAAGGAACTCGCTGTATCCTCGGGGCTGCGATCGAGTTCCGAGGGCCCATTGATACAGTCGACTTGTGCTGAAAGTTACAAGTAAAAATCATTTTTTTGTAAAAAAAATCATTTTTTTGTCGCCCCTGCACGATTCGTGGCAACATTACAATGAGGAACTCGCAGTGTCCTCGGGGCTGTGATCGAACCCTGAGACTCAAGTCCTCCGCAACCCTCTGCTAGTCTTCTTCTGATTGTTCGATCATACATCAGACAGGAAATCGTCTCCATAATTTAGTTTACCGTAATCCGAGTTATCTGACGCGCTTACTGCAGAATTCTTCGGTCTTCCCGAACCATTGTCACGCGCTGCCAACCACCACCATGACGATATGTCGCACTGCCGATTTCGTTTTTTGGCGCGTGTAATCGGTTGATTACGGACGCGCTCGTCCCGACGGCCTTCGCAATGCCCCGTTGTGTGCTCCACTCCGCTGACATTGCGAGAGCTCGCCCCGTGTTCACTTCTGATAATTTTGCTATTACACCGTAACTTTCGCGTAAATGTTGGAGGTAATCCGACGATTTTTATAACGAGGATAAACAAGCATTGTCGCGGCTAGACGTTCACTTTATCAAATTTTATGGGTAAAAAAAATATGAACGCCTAGTTACGATATTCAACTGCTTGTTTATCCTTGTTAGAAAAGTCGTCAAATTAATTTGTACGTTCACACGAAAGTTACGGCGAAATGGCAAGAATGTCAGAAGTTGATATGGGGCGAGCCCTTGAAATGTCAAGGGAGGGGCGCACACAACGCGAAATTGCAAATGCGATCGGGACGAGCGCGTCCGTAATTAATCGATTACTCGCGCGTAAACGCGAAACGGGTAATCCGACATACCGTCATGGTGGTGGTCGGCAACGAGTGACAACGGCTCGAGAGGATCGACGTATTGTACAACAAGCACGTCAAAATCCACGGATAACCGTTCACGACATCATCGAGACGATTCCACGCCCGGTGTCGCAACGAACCGTCCGACGGAGACTCACGGAGCGTAATCTGAGTTCCCGACGTCCAGTCATCAAGCCAGCTCTGACTGCGCGGCATCGAGCTGGGCGAATAGGATTCGCCAGAGATCACGAGGCTTGGACACCGGAGGAGTGGCGTCGATGTTTGTTCACGGACGAGTCCAAAATTCAGCTGCGTGATAACACGAGGAGTGCAAGAGTGTGGCGCCAAACTGGCGAAAGGATGCAGGAACGCTTCCAAAACCAGTCTCGAGCTTTCGGTGGAGGTTCCATCACAGTATGGGGTGGAATCTCAATTGAATCTCGGACGGTATTGGTTGTGTTCCGGAATCAAACTGTTAGGGGCCAGGTTTACATCGATCGTATCCTAGCTCCTGTTGTCGTTCCGGAAGCTCGACGAGTCGGGGACGGTTTCGTCTTCATCGACGACAACGCTCCGGCTCATCGTGCACGGATCGTCAACAGATTCCTCGATGAGCAAGGGATCGATCGAAGTTACTGGCCTCCTAACAGTCCAGATTTGAATCCGATCGAGAATGTTTGGGCCATCCTTAAGAGGAGGATTCGTGCGAGGAGACCAGTGCCGCGAACTCTCGACGAACTTGAGGTCGCAGCTCAAGAGGAATGGCTTGCCATTCCTCAAGAACAAATTGCCGCAACGGTCTCCAGCATGACTCGCCGCTGTCTTGCTGTCACGCGTGCTCGAGGAGGTCCTCTAAAATACTGAGTGAGTTTTTGAACATTTTTTTGACTTTTCATTTTCTAACACGAGACTCATGTGTTGATCGGAGACTCGGAATAGGCTCATAGCGCCAAGAATACAATGACTTCTTCGTTCTAAGACATTTCTCGTTTTAAAGCCTCGTTTTAAGCATGCGGTAGCGGCAAAATAAATCAGAATTTTTTGTTAACCTTCCAAGTTACCGTACGAGTCTACTGTATCGATTGGAGCCTCGGGATTCGATCACAGCCTCGAGGACACCTCGAGTACCTCATTATAAGGCTGTCTAAAAGCGTGCGAGGCCAGCAAAAAAATTTCACATTTTTTTATACCGCGATACTATCAGCACGAGTCTACTGTGCTGATGAGAGCCTCGGAACTCGATCGCAGCCCCGAGGACACATCGAGTTCCTCATTTTGAGGCTGCCTTAAAGCGTGCGGGGGCGGTAAAAAAATTTCAAATTTTTTTATACCTCGGCACTATCAGTCCGAGTGTACTGTATCGATGGTAGCCTCGAAACTCGATCGCAGCCCCGAGGACACATCGAGTTCCCCGTTTTAAGGCAGTCTTAAAGCGTGCGGGGGCGGTAAAAAAATTTCAAATTTTTTTATACCTCGGGACTATCAGTACGAGTGTACTGTATCGATGGTAGCCTCGAAACTCGATCGCAGCCCCGAGGACACATCGAGTTCCCCGTTTTAAGGCAGTCTTAAAACGTGCGGGGGCGGTAAAAAAATTTCAAATTTTGTTATACCTCGTCATTATCAGTACGAGTGTACTGTATCGATGGTAGCCTCGAAACTCGATCGCAGCCCCGAGGACACCTTAAATCTCACGTTTTAAGGGTGTTTAAAAGCGTGCGGGGGCGGTAAAAAAATTTCAAATTTTTTTATACCTCGGCACTATCAGTACGAGTGTACTGTATCGATGGTAGCCTCGAAACTCGATCGCAGCCCCGAGGACACATCGAGTTCCTCATTTTGAGGCTGCCTTAAAGCGTGCGGGGGCGGTAAAAAAATTTCAAATTTTTTTATACCTCGGCACTATCAGTACGAGTGTACTGTATCGATGGTAGCCTCGAAACTCGATCGCAGCCCCGAGGACACATCGAGTTCCTCATTTTGAGGCTGCCTTAAAGCGTGCGGGGGTGGTAAAAAAATTTCAAATTTTTTTATACCTCGGCACTATCAGTACGAGTGTACTGTATCGATGGTAGCCTCGAAACTCGATCGCAGCCCCGAGGACACCTTAAATCCCGCTTTTGAAGGGTGTCTAAACGCGTGCGGGGGTGGTAAAAAAATTTCAAATTTTTTTATACCTCGGCACTATCAGTACGAGTGTACTGTATCGATGGTAGCCTCGAAACTCGATCGCAGCCCCGAGGACACATCGAGTTCCTCATTTTGAGGCTGCCTTAAAGCGTGCGGGGGCGGTAAAAAAATTTCAAATTTTTTTATACCTCGTCACTATCAGTACGAGTGTACTGTATCGATGGTAGCCTCGAAACTCGATCGCAGCCCCGAGGACACCTTAAATCTCACGTTTTAAGGGTGTTTAAAAGCGTGCGGGGGCGGTAAAAAAATTTCAAATTTTTTTATACCTCGGGACTATCAGTACGAGTGTACTGTATCGATGGTAGCCTCGAAACTCGATCGCAGCCCCGAGGACACATCGAGTTCCCCGTTTTAAGGCAGTCTTAAAGCGTGCGGGGGCGGTAAAAAAATTTCAAATTTTTTTATACCTCGTCATTATCAGTACGAGTGTACTGTATCGATGGTAGCCTCGAAACTCGATCGCAGCCCCGAGGACACCTTAAATCTCACGTTTTAAGGGTGTTTAAAAGCGTGCGGGGGCGGTAAAAAAATTTCAAATTTTTTTATACCTCGGGACTATCAGTACGAGTGTACTGTATCGATGGTAGCCTCGAAACTCGATCGCAGCCCCGAGGACACATCGAGTTCCCCGTTTTAAGGCAGTCTTAAAGCGTGCGGGGGCGGTAAAAAAATTTCAAATTTTTTTATACCTCGTCACTATCAGTACGAGTGTACTGTATCGATGGTAGCCTCGAAACTCGATCGCAGCCCCGAGGACACATCGAGTTCCCCGTTTTAAGGCAGTCTTAAAGCGTGCGGGGGCGGTAAAAAAATTTCAAATTTTTTTATACCTCGGGACTATCAGTACGAGTGTACTGTATCGATGGTAGCCTCGAAACTCGATCGCAGCCCCGAGGACACATCGAGTTCCCCGTTTTAAGGCAGTCTTAAAGCGTGCGGGGGCGGTAAAAAAATTTCAAATTTTGTTATACCTCGTCATTATCAGTACGAGTGTACTGTATCGATGGTAGCCTCGAAACTCGATCGCAGCCCCGAGGACACCTTAAATCTCACGTTTTAAGGGTGTTTAAAAGCGTGCGGGGGCGGTAAAAAAATTTCAAATTTTTTTATACCTCGGGACTATCAGTACGAGTGTACTGTATCGATGGTAGCCTCGAAACTCGATCGCAGCCCCGAGGACACCTTAAATCCCGCTTTTGAAGGGTGTCTAAACGCGTGCGGGGGTGGTAAAAAAATTTCAAATTTTTTTATACCTCGGGACTATCAGTACGAGTGTACTGTATCGATGGTAGCCTCGAAACTCGATCGCAGCCCCGAGGACACATCGAGTTCCCCGTTTTAAGGCAGTCTTAAAGCGTGCGGGGGCGGTAAAAAAATTTCAAATTTTTTTATACCTCGTCATTATCAGTACGAGTGTACTGTATCGATGGTAGCCTCGAAACTCGATCGCAGCCCCGAGGACACCTTAAATCTCACGTTTTAAGGGTGTTTAAAAGCGTGCGGGGGCGGTAAAAAAATTTCAAATTTTTTTATACCTCGGGACTATCAGTACGAGTGTACTGTATCGATGGTAGCCTCGAAACTCGATCGCAGCCCCGAGGACACATCGAGTTCCCCGTTTTAAGGCAGTCTTAAAGCGTGCGGGGGCGGTAAAAAAATTTCAAATTTTTTTATACCTCGGGACTATCAGTACGAGTGTAGTGTATCGATGGTAGCCTCGAAACTCGATCGCAGCCCCGAGGACACATCGAGTTCCCCGTTTTAAGGCAGTCTTAAAGCGTGCGGGGGCGGTAAAAAAATTTCAAATTTTTTTATACCTCGTCACTATCAGTACGAGTGTACTGTATCGATGGTAGCCTCGAAACTCGATCGCAGCCCCGAGGACACATCGAGTTCCCCGTTTTAAGGCAGTCTTAAAGCGTGCGGGGGCGGTAAAAAAATTTCAAATTTTTTTATACCTCGGGACTATCAGTACGAGTGTACTGTATCGATGGTAGCCTCGAAACTCGATCGCAGCCCCGAGGACACATCGAGTTCCCCGTTTTAAGGCAGTCTTAAAGCGTGCGGGGGCGGTAAAAAAATTTCAAATTTTGTTATACCTCGTCATTATCAGTACGAGTGTACTGTATCGATGGTAGCCTTGAAACTCGATCGCAGCCCCGAGGACACCTTAAATCTCACGTTTTAAGGGTGTTTAAAAGCGTGCGGGGGCGGTAAAAAAATTTCAAATTTTTTTATACCTCGGCACTATCAGTACGAGTGTACTGTATCGATGGTAGCCTCGAAACTCGATCGCAGCCCCGAGGACACATCGAGTTCCCCGTTTTAAGGCAATCTTAAAGCGTGCGGGGGCGGTAGAAAAATTTCAAATTTTTTTATACCTCGGCACTATCAGTATGAGTGTACTGTATCGATGGTAGCCTCGAAACTCGATCGCAGCCCCGAGGACACCTCGAGTTCCTCGTTTTAAGGCTGTTTAAAAGAGTGCGGGGGTGGCAAGAAAAATCAAAAAATTTTAACCACCTTCGAATCGTTGCAGGAGTCTACTGTACTGATTCGAACCTCGAGATCCGATAACAGGCCCGAGAACACCTCGAGTTTCTCGTTTTAAAGCTGTCGCAAAGGGTGTGGGTGTGTTAAGAAGATGACACCTTTTTATTTTTTATTTTATTTTTTTTCAATTTTCGACCTAAGCGATTTTGTCACCGAATTAACCACACAGAAAAAGGGTATTAATTTTTTTTTTTTTTTTACTGACGATTAATTTTTCCCAGGTGTCCGTTACACCGGTGAATTCCTGCCGATACGATAATTTTTTATCGGCCAATCAGTCACACTGGATCTCAAAAAGTGTTTGATATTAATACAAAATGTTAAACATTCGAAGCGAAGAGAAAACGGCAAAAGCGAAAGCTTGGAGTCGCGCGCGAGTTCGGTCCTGTAACTGACCAAATGACTGTCGCCTGGCGACTCCGAGCCGTAATCGTCTTTTCGTACACATTTTTCACAGACGTGATTGGGATTACTGAGACACTTTCCGATAATGAACCTGGGCTCATTTTAATCGTTGAAACCTCCTCTTTAATGTTCAGGTGATTTCAACCGTCTCCTCCCAGTCTGTAATTGTGAAAAATGTCGATAAACGATACGGTGCATTGGATGTGCACCTGGATCTCGTCTACGAGGAAAGTTTTCGGGACAAAAAAAATTTGTGTTCGAACAGGGTCACGAACAATGACTCCCCGAAAAATTTCTACGGGATCGGTTGTGCCGTTTTCGCGTAACCCCAAAAAAGCTGATTTGGCTTCCTGGGTGCACAGCTTCATCTGGGATGATCCAATTTAGGCGCGTTACCCGTGTTTTTTGCACGCCGCGAGCTGCTCTTTCGATTGGCATCGGTTACGGTCCAAGTTTTTATGGGCGTATGCGACTTCTCGAGGTTAGCGTAATCCTGATTTTCGCACGCCCCCACCTCATTCCCTCGCAAATAGGCAATTGTTGACCGATTTGGATGAAACCAACGCCATTCGATAGGTAAATAAATTTACTCGAATGTACTTTTTTGTTTTTTCGAAATCGGTCCAACTTCCGCCAAAATCGGCGAAAAAAACCTTGTTCCACTTCAATTGCCTACTACTGTATTTGTTTTGATAAATTCAGGTTTTTTTTTTAAAGGAAATATTAGAAGTTGGGACCTCCGAGGAGACAGTTTTGGGATCTAGGCTAGTAGGAGAGAAACATCGTGACGAAAAGAGGAACGTGACGACGAGGTTTTCGATTATTAGAGGAAAGCTATTTAAAAGAGGTCGAGTCGCTCCAAAAACTATGAAATACAATTGAGAGACGTTGAGCGCCAATAGTTCGGCAACGATTTTCACAATGTTACGATGCTGTGGAATCGATTATTTCCACCCTGGGAGTTAACGGCGCGATAAGTAAAGATCTTCGGTATCGAACCGGAATTAGAATAGATTCTGCGGAATTTATTTTATATTCATAATTTCTTTTCTTCTATTCGTCAGATAAATCATCGAAAAACAATGTATCCGTTGTTTATTATTAATAATAAAAAATCGTAAGAGACAGCAGATGCATTGTTTTTTTATAAATTATATGTTGAATCGAAAAAAAAAAAATTGTGATAGTAAAATAAATGCTGCAGAGCGAACTTGATAAAGATCAAATTAGTTAAATCTTACGAGCTGTAGAATATTTTTAATTTTTAATTTTTTCTAGCGGGCGTCTACAACGCTGACAATCACTTTACATGTAATGTGAAAAGTCATTAAACAGTCGTGCACACGGATGGGCCATTTATCTCTTTCGCGAGTTTATTTCTAGACACACACTTAGATAACGACCTCTTAATTTTTACAATGTGTTTACGTGACTCGATCCCTTTAATAATATATCGTAATCCCGCTAATGCTTCCGACCTCGTGCCACCCGATGGGCATTCGGTCGCGCAATGCTCTGTATTATTCAGAATATGAAGGGGGAAAAAATTACACGCGATAAAAATAATTTACGAGAAAAATGTCGATCGAGAGTTCCGCGACTCTATTCGATCGTCGCTGAATCAGCGCTGTTGTATGCCATTGCGGTTGCATCTAGCCGATGCTACGTAGTCCCTGGTATAATCGGCGATTCGTGTCCGCGATCGAAATAGCGATCGGGGTAAAAAGTAACAAAAATAAAAAAAATGTAAAAAAAAAAAATGTACGAAGCTCTCTCGTTGAGTGAGCGCGTGCGTGCTAGCTTGGGATACCGATCAATATCGACCGAGCGATACATACGTATTGCATTTGCGTCGCCGAAGGCTAATGGACCGTAAGTGGAGCAACACGCGCAAAGAGATCGTCACCGAGACACGCGAGCGTGGCCGGCGCAAATAGCGTTCTCGCCGGGGTTCCTCGTATATTTAACTATTATCGTCGCTGTACATCCTAGTTATCCAATGAATTTCCGAGCGACTCCGTCAATTCCCGACCGCTCTGCATCCATAAAACGCATATGACAACCTGTACGCCAGTTAACCCACCGAGGGTCCGTGGGAAGATAACTTACCAGTGAATTATTATTTTTACACATTGGTAGATACATTTTTATCCATTTAATTTCAATTTAATTCAAGTTTTTTATTGTTCCATAAAAAAAAAATCGGAATCGTTGCATTTAGTTTTTACGAAACTCTTTCAAGACATTCGATTATTTAATTACACGAATTTATTTTAACGTTATCATGTGCAGTTTCTAGTAAACATTACCGTGCAATATTCTTAAAAAAAAAAACAAAAAGTGTCGAATAAAAATTCAAAATCAACATTACTGTCATTAAACGATTTTCATATCATAATGCAAAAGGAGGTCGAACGATCGAAATAAATATCTTTCGGTCCGATGGTAATTAGAGGATAATTAGAGAAGAAATTATTTATATTTTTGAATAAAAATAAGAATGAACAAAAAAGAACCGCGTGAAGATATAACGAAGCGAAGTGGCGTGTGGTACCGCTGCCTTCTCTCCTCTATCTGGGGCATTGGGTCACACGAGTGAGTTTCCCGTTTGACCCCGCGGCCCGCGTCCGACTCTTTACCCCCCCCCCCCCCTCCCCCTCCCCACCCCCTTCATGTGTGCACGCGAGTTCGCAATTTGTCACAAATGCCTTCACCTCCGCCACAAATATCTGGCGCATGCGCATTAAGTAGGCACATGAATATTATATCAACCGAACGTACTTTTCCTATTTTTCTCTCCCGACTTGACCTTCCCCATTTGCCGTCCAGTTAAGCCGCACGATTAACTGAGTTCGCGATGATCGTTCCTAAGAGATTATCGCGCTGTCGACTTCCTGGCTCCCAGCATGCCTCGGTTGCATCGAGTGTCGAACTTCGCTGATTCGCTGGCCCGATGGAGTTGCAATCCGTTCGTAGCGAAGACGGGATTCGTGGCGCAACCGAGAGACGTAACGGAACACCGACGACGATGTGAAAAACGGAGTCCCGAGCGAAGGCATCGTGCAAGACACAGAGAAATTGAGTAACCGGGAGGCTGAGCAATTTTCACACAGGTATACACGAGTAGTGAACCCGAACAAGCAGAGACTTCCCGAGAAGTGCATATAATGTCATTGATGCAATTCAGCTGCGCTGCAGTTCGCGCTGAGATTGAACTATGCCGTAATACGGCGAAGCTTTTGCCCGGTTTATAAGCGATTATAGTCGCGAGACCGCACAGCCTCCGTGTTCCCGGTTATTTCGTCGACGGCACGCGCGTCGACGAGATCTACAAAACATCTGTAGATACATCGTTTATTCTCATCGGCTCTGTGACACCGTAATAAAAATATCTCGTAGAACTATCGCATACCGATCGCTGACTCCCACACTAATTTACGACCGTAGAGCGCCAGGCAGATAATTATCGGATAATTATTGCAATAGCAATAGCAATAGCAATAGCAATAGCAATAGCAATAGCAATAGCAATAGCAATAGCAATAGCAATAGCAATAGCAATAGCAATAGCAATAGCAATAGCAATAGCAATAGCAATAGCAATAGCAATAGCAATAGCAATAGCAATAGCAATAGCAATAGCAATAGCAATAGCAATAGCAATAGCAATAGCAATAGCAATAGCAATAGCAATAGCAATAGCAATAGCAATAGCAATAGCAATAGCAATAGCAATAGCAATAGCAATAGCAATAGCAATAGCAATAGCAATAGCAATAGCAATAGCAATAGCAATAGCAATAGCAATAGCAATAGCAATAGCAATAGCAATAGCAATAGCAGGTATGTTGAGCACGTGCAGTTATGTATTCGCTGCATAATCTTATTACATTGTCGTGTACATATTCATCGACTGTTAATTTTTTTTATCGCTACCTCGCGTGTCACAACAAAATAGCGAAGCTAGCTGTAATGCAATTCGCTATATGTACTGTGTGTGATTGTATGTATGTGTGTGTAATAGTACGGAGTTTCGCGAGACTCGAACGTCCAACACGTTGCAAGACTGCCTGCTCTGGCTCGCGCATTAAAATTAATGCAGCGTGCCCCGGATACGCTCGATGGCGTTCCACATCTTGCACCGTCGAGCCGTGCAATCTGGAGCAAAGGTGAGACCCCTTTACAGGGAAGAGAGAAAGAAGGATGGAGCCCGGAGCGAACGAGACGATGTCTCGTACGGTGTGTCCTATCGTGTGCGGTATTAAGGCGAGAGACGCATACCAAGATCTAAAGGGGAGAATGTGTAGAAAACACTATCGGCGTCGAATTTTTAACCGCACTGAGACGTTTCGGCCGAGCATATATAAGTCTGCAGGGTAAAAGAGACCTAGGTATTTAACGAATATTTCTTGTCCTTGAATATTAATTATGTAATTTCTTTGACACGTCAATTGTGAAGTTGTTGAATTGTAAGGTTTATAAGACAAAAAAGATTGCGGACTTTTGGGAACAAGATATGGTTGAACATCTAATAGACATTTCTTATCCACAAATGTGCACTGTCTGGAAAAGATAAATGAACATTTGTCGACTTAATTAATAAATTGTTAAACTGCAAAGTTGATAAAAAAAGAATGGTGGATCTTTGTGGAAGAGAAGAGTTTGTTGAATGAACGAATCTTTTACGTCCGAGAAGAGAAGTTCATGAGCTGCCGCACCGACAATCTCGTGACACAGTACTTGAGTATCGAGACTACAGCGATTGTGTGTAGTGCGGACGATGAATTACCGTTAACACGCGTACTCGAGCCGGTCGAGCTATGCACTGATAGCTACTGTTTATACATATCCTCAGAAGTCTAAGCTGTACAATGTTGCGCCAGGTTTCTATTAGCTGAGATGAACTCGATGGGGTTTGAGAGGCAACAAGTGGATCATCGCCAAGTCGTCCGGCAGCCTGGATCAGATTTCTCAGTAACGTAGCCGCACGAAATAAAAAACAAAAAATGTTATGACAAAATTACGACTCGATAGATTTTCTTAACAATAATTCAATTTTCACAATTCGTCAGAATTCGTCAAAATTTTCCAGCATTTAAAAAAATAGAAATTAAAAAATATTTTTTTTTTATGTAGCTGATTACTAGAGGGTTGGAGAGTAGTTTTTTAATGAACCAGAAAAAAAATTGATAAAAAATTAGATATCGTTGCTGTAACTACGAGGAGCAGCTCGGTGCGCTCCTGGGAAAAGTACTCGTCTGTAAAGTTCAATCGCTTCTATGAAGAACTACCTCCTGTGATGGAAGAGTCTTATTGAGGAGCCGTCGAAGCGCCGGTAATTGTATGATTAATATACAGCGACGATGTCCCGTTTACGACGACGAAACGTCGACCGACGATCGACCGAAGAAATGCGTTCGTATAAATACGCCCGCAATGCGTTGCGCACAGCTGTGCGATGCCTCATCCGAGATTCCGAAACGGGACCCGGGCCTGCGGTACCTTCGATATTCGGCGTCCAGGTGAGCTACAGCACACTGTCTACTGTACACGTGGAATTAGCACTCACCCGTTAAAACGGTTACCTCACGCAACGATGGTTCGAAGTTAAAAAAAAAAAGAAAAAAAAAAGAATTAACAAAAATAAATAAATAAAGGTTACGAAAAAGAACAGAAGGCGAGGAGGAAGTTTACGAGGAAGAAAGCAAAAAAGCTGCCTCGCATTATGGTCGTGAGTGTGGCGCGGGAACCGCATCGGTGCGAAGAGTGACGGTCCGCGAGGTGACAGTTGGATGACGCGTCGGAACGTCAACGAAACATAATGCGCAAGTTCACGGGCTCTCGCCTCAGGGGGGGGGGGGGGAGAAAGGAAGAAAGTCCCAAACTGCCTTACGGGGCCCAACGTGAGGTGCCGTTATACTCTCGGGCTCGTGGAATTCAATCTTTCGGCCTGCACGAGCCTCCTCCTCACTCTGGAAGCTGAAGAAGCTCGGATGTCTTGCATTTTTCATTATTTTTTCTTTTTTTTTCTTCTTCATCATCAACATCCGAACAAACAACATCCGAAAAGAGTTGTGAAATACCAGTTTGCCATTTTCCGCCGTCAAAAGAGACGTGCCAGTCGTTTTTCAAAGTTTTTTGTACGAAAAACCACTGTAACTGGTGATTCACACCCTCCATATGATTGCTCATTAGGAATCATATAGCGTGTGTGAATCACCAGTTGAAAAACATCCATCCGTTTTTTTTTTTTTTTTTTTTTTACAAACACCGACAGAAATGGTTATTTCCGTTATTTTCCCCAGCAATAAGAATGCGGTCAGCGACCAACACTGTGTACTATTATATTTCTTAAATTAATTATTCCAAAAACATGCTTTTTTCCAAAAAGTCTATACCTTCATGAATTTGCATCGAATCGTATCAAAACCTTAGAAAGACCCAGATCATCATTCAAAGATACTGCTTGCCGAATTTTGTCAAGAGATTTTTTTGTCGATTTGGAGAACACCGGACTCGAAGAAAACACGCACGGTCATGTGATCGCCGTGAAACGCATAACTCACCTCTTTTTGCCCCAGCGGGCAGTCGGGAGTTAAAAATTATATGATTATTAATTATTTTTTTACATTCCTTTGTGTGTTGCAGTATTCCTTCCGGTGGACCACATACGTTGGTAAGACGTTCTCCCCTACCACCGATAGGAAGCAACTAATCAAAATACATAAAAAAATAACCCTCGAATTACCGATCCGAATTGCGTATCCTTGCGGTCCGTCTTTCTGTGATGCGGACTGGACCAATTCCGAATGCTGTGTATGTGTTTGTGCTCCCGCCGTCTGCACGAACATAACGGCCGGCCACTTACCGTTACAAATGACGTCCCGATCCGATTCAGCATCGATCTTTGAGTCTCTCTCTCTCCCTCTCTCCCCCCCCCCTCCTCTCTCCTCTCGCGGTTTTGATACGATTCCGATGCCCACGCGATTCCGCTCTTTCTCTAGCGGAGTCGGAATTCTCCCCCTCGTTCTCTTTCATTCTCAATTTTCCGTCTTTATCTTCCCCATACCTGGACGTATTCTCTCGTACATATAACTACATACGGTATCCTCCTGATAAATAGAGGCTTGCCTCGTGCCGTTGCCGCCGCTCGGTTCTTCTCTCTCTTTCTCAAATTCCGTTAGTCCCGCTTTATCCCCTCACCCCCCCCCCCCCACCCCCTCCGTTCAACTCCGAACAGCCTATCTCTTTCTCTCGATGATACAACGACCAAGTACAAAGTCGATTACCATACGCTAATGGCCGCGGCGTTCCTGCAGCCCCGCGCCGATCTATCGTTTTACTTTACCGTTAGATAGCTCCATTATTTTATTACGCAATCGAACGGCGGAGTTACCTTTTACACGGTTTTACAGACACAGACGTGCACGCGCAGATTTTACCGCGATCTCACTCGCATCGGAGCTATTGTCTTTGAGGTTGCTTTTTCATTTTTTTTTTATCATTCATCATTGTACCGTAATGCACATTACATACTCTTGGCAGGTGTACGGAACATCTTCTGATGCTATGTACTATGTATATACATATATATGGACGAGGGAAGAGCAATGATGTCGGAATGAGTCCCGACTTGTATTTTTACATTAGAGAAAAAAAATTGATAATTCGTAAAGTAATGGGATTTTCAGTTGTTAATTGCATTTAGCTGGAAATGGTTTTATAGCGTAAAACGCTATTCACGGGTCGGGATGCAAAAGTGTGTTCCCTGCAAAATGTTATAAAATCTTGATTCTACTGAACGGAAGCTGAGATATCAACGTAGTTTTAGTCAAGTAAAATCGTGTGTGGAAAAAAATTCGTTCGACCCTGAAACGAATAGCTGTGGTCAGGAATTCGTTATCCAACTATATCTTTCTTTCGCCGCTGTCGTCGAGAGAAGGTGGAAACAAAAAGTGATAAAAAGAAGAGAAAAGGACAAGCCGAGAGAGCCGTTAAAAATAATTTCGCGAGAGGCTCTCTTTCGCGTACATCATTAACCGGCATGCACGGGACGAAAATAAATAGTCCGCGAGAGCGAGACGACGAGGATGGAACGAAATGGATAACGCCAGAGTGTCTTGCAGAGCGTAAGCGAGTAGAGCCCTCGACGACAAAGAAGATCCAAAGAGTCGTCGAATGAGCGCAGTTAGCAGTCTCGCAAACTTTGGGTCCATAGAGCGTCACGCAGACGCAACATACGGACGGATGGATAAATCACCGTTGCCTCTCCTTTTTCTCTCGGAGATACTCTCGGTTCAACCCTTCCAGCGACAGCAGCACCGTCAGCAAACATCGCCAGAGCCAGACAAAAATCGTCCAAAAATCACCGAGTCCCGAACGCCCACGGAGAGACATTCGCCTTCGTCGCGCGCAGCTCGTGCTCCGAAATGGAAGAAAAAGGGGGACGTCGTCGCCTCGTTTAAAAGAGTTAAAAAAAATGAAACAAAAAGGAGCCAGTCAACCCTCTTTGTTACGTTACCAAGATACACGTAAATAAAGTCAAGAGATCAAGGGGAAACAATTATATTATCGCTCGAATTCTTGAATGTTTTTGTAACCCACTTTTAACAATCTTTTGCTCTTAGTCAGTATATTTTTATATTATAATAATAATAATAATAATAATAATAATAATAATAATAATAATAATAATAATAATAATAATAATAATAATAATAATAATAATAATAATAATAATAATAATAATAATAATAATAATAATAATAATAATAATAATAATAATAATAATAATAATAATAATAATAATAATAATAATAATAATAATCATAATAATAATAATAATAACAATAATAAATTACAATTGTAGAGATAATGGTAAGAAAGTCGATATTGAAATATTGGAAATTACTGGAAAATTGAAGAATCGGAAAAAAAGGAGAACAGTCTGTCAACGGGTGCATCGCTTAATGCAGTTGCATAGCTAACGTTGCGTAACACAGGGGAGTTAGACAATGCTGGAGTATCGCGGTCCGCGCAGTGAGGGATAACTGGGAGCAAGATTTCTTCTCGCGTACGGTTAATGCGCCGGGGAGTGTTGCTGCGTAATAAATCCATTCTTCTATCTGTCTTGTCTCCCTCCGCTGTCTTACGCTCGTTTCTTCAATCGCTTGCATTCACGAGGGTCAATCGGCAGCGCCGAGCCCGCTCGGGGCAAAGGCCGCGCGCGCTCCCGACGATTTAAAAAGGTGAGCCGAGATCTCGATGCTTTACTGGATTGAGTCGAATCGAACAGTGTTAGGCGATGTGAAACAACCTTGTGCAAACTCCGCTCCCTGCCTGACACGGCCGAAGTCGTTTTATCCTTCATTAAAAATACCAAAAATGGATTACAGTCTTCGTTACCGACTGAGTGTGTTTCGCATATTCATAAGAATATCGAACATATTCAAATACAGATAAATATGTTTTAAAACACAATTAAATTAACGAAATTCGGGAGGCATTTTGTTTCTGTTTGTTCGGATCACACGATAAAATTGTGCTGTAGTTGGCAGTTTTTTTGTATTTTTTTTAAGAGCAAAGTTTATCTGCTCTTACAGAGTATATTCATTCATCAATTCTCTTTGAATAAAAAAAAGTAAAATAATTTAAATAAATAATAAAAAATATTTTTAAATATTTGTTTCATTCTTCCACCGTATACCGTTCTGGGTTTTTACGGAACACTATCCCGATTCCCTCTTAGCACTCCCTATCCGCACTCAGCTAAGCTACCTAACTTCACTTAAGCTACTACCTACACTGTACCGCATTTGCTGAGGACATAGGGAATCTACGGAAAACCGGTGCCGGTACAAACAGGCATATTCTACCGATCCCCCGATATTTTTGCACTTGAGTAAAGTGCAGAAACACCAAAGTTTCAGAAGAAAGCACCTCCCGCTCAACGGTCGATAAGCCAGCTAGCGCACGGCTAAGCCGTTACCCATCCAAGCACTCACCGCGAACGATCTTGCTTGACTTGGGAGACCACCGGAGCCCTGCGTCAACTGCGCATCCACCGCTGGCGGTTTAATAAATAATAATAACAAGATATCGATGAGATAGCATCCATATACTCGCTGAAAATTCCACTCGCTAGAACAGCCCCAGAAACAGCTGCAGAATATTTCAATGTTAAAGTCGCCTGGAGAGCACTCAGAGTCATATCCTGATTAAGACTTGCGAACAAGTATTCCATTAGGATCATAGTAAATATGATCAGCTACACGTACGACCTAAATTGAAACTGCCCAATGTGTTATACACAGGGAAAAGATACGGTGGAACATTTAGTATAATGAAATGCCCAATTCTCGATCCACTAAGCATTACTTAGGCTGGCAAATCACCCAATGTCAGACTTGGTGCAAAGCTGCGACAGTAACTCTGTAAATGCAATTTTCCACTATGTTATCAACGAATGTTAAATGCGCGCGTTTTACAAGCGCGGATGTAAAAGGCTAAGCTATCCCTTGCTACAGAATCAATTGTATGCTTAAAAGCAAAAAACACTTACATACGCACATACATACCATAAATAAATACCTAAACAAATAAGTAAATCAATACAAAAATAAATAAATACATACATAAATGAATACCTACGTAAATAAATGCATACGGAAACAAATAAGTAACTGAAAAGTGGAGGGTAAACATGAGTAATCAACAAACAAACAAAAAATGCTCTCTACAGCGTGGCATCGCGTGACTGAAAAAATTCGTCGAGTTACGATCGCTTAATGTGGGATAAAATTGCAGTGTGCGAGAGTACATTCGCGTCACCGTGTATCCCCTTGTTTCGTTGTGGTGCAAGTAAGCGAGCGAGTGTAGCATGCAATAATGGTGTAATACAGATCTCGGGTGCAGGCAGCTATTAGTGACTGCAACGATTCGCTCCGAAGCCATTCAGCGAAAGAGGTCCGCATAGCATGCACAAAACACGCACACGGACAGACGAAGAGCCGCGGCTGTGTGCGTGTCGTAGTTCGCGGGAATCGCGGGGCGGACCGTCGCCGCGGAGTGAAAGCCAACAACCTTGATTTAATAATAAAGGTTGGTGCAGCCCCTACGGTCGAGCCGTGTGGGCGAGCGATCTTAAAAATAAAGTCCACGAGCTTACACCGGCGAGATCCACGTTTCATTCTCCCGTGAGAGGTTTTTTTTTTTTTTTTTTTTTTTTTTTTTTTTTTTTTTTTTTACCGCGCATGCGCTCAAGAGCGCTTTCGTTTCATCCCTCTCTCGTGCGCATGCGCACATTGTTCATCTCGTCGGAGCAGTTTTGATCGCGCTAATTTCGAGCGACGCCGACGACGACCAACATCTGCAACACGAAATGATGAAGAAGAGAAGAGAACGAAAATAAAAACAGAAAAAAATTACAGGTCTGTACACAGTACTCTGTCGAGACCGCATGCGTGTCAGGGTTAAACGAATTTGCAGACTGATTTCAATAGCTGAATGGTCATTCCAATTTGTGAGAAATAACTTGCATTATATTTGTCGCGGATGAGAGAGGAAGGAGTTTGACCGACGAGTTTGAAATTTGTATTTCGGCCACGGTCTCCGCGACGGAGCGGTTTATCGATTATTCGATCGCAATTATATACCGTCCCTCGTCGGAGTGTCGCAAACACTTGTGCGCGCATCCGAGCGGCCGTCCGCGGGGTTGTGTAACGCTCACGTTTTTTCCGCGACAATCACATGCCCCGTTCAGGCGTACGTACACACGGTCGGCGGGAAAATCACGCGGACGGTAGAAAAATTGGCGACGCAATTAGCGTTACATAAACTGGAACGAACTGGAGACGTTGGCGTGTACGGCGCCGATTCCAGAATATTTTTTCGTCAATCAGACAAAACGGCAACATAGTTATTTGTATGGCAAGGGCGTAGAAAGGGAGTTCTTGACGAGTGTGGAAATGCTGCACGAGTCGAAGGCGAGTGCGGCATTCACACGAGTCAAGAACTCCCTTTTCTACGCCCATGCCATCCACATAATTTTTCCTAACAAATCCACGAAAATCGAGCTTTTCGTTTTAAGGAAGTGTGCGTAGAAAGGCACTTTTCCGCACTAGAGTGGGAAAAAATAGCATATTGCGTTTATACGCATGCGCAGTATTTTTCCCGCACGCGATGCGACAAAGTGCCTTTGTACGCACACTTCACAGGAACGGAAAGCGAGATTTTACGTGCATGTGTTAGGAAAACGTTATTTAACTTACATTCTCGTCCTCACGGATTTTAATGTGAACATGAGTAGATTTAATGTGAAAATTAGTAGAAACAGTACATAAATTTCATGTAGGCTCTAACCCTTTGGAGCTTACATTTTTTTTACGTGTATGAAGTTTCAAATACATTGGTTGGGTATTGATGCATTTTTCTGAATTCAAAGAGGTGTATCATCTGCGATACACCTTCAGCCGTAATCAAAGGCTTAAGGAAGTTGTATCAAAAAGATCGTATATAGAAATTTTTATACATACATAACCTACCGTGGATAGTATTTGCGTCATGGCATATCTCCTTAACCTGCGAAAGTAATAACAGTAATTGATTGCAAAACAATTTAATGATTTTTGGCAATTGTATTAATTATTGTATTAACTTAATAATCCATTTTTGTGCTCAAATTTGATGTGGGTACGGTACACGTTCTTTTTCCAAAGACTGCGAATTGACCTTCATAATTCATAGCATTGTATTCATTAAAAAATTAGCCAAAAATTATGTTCGATGGTATTTTCCACAATTTTTCAGACACCTTCCAAAGCCGTTCCCTTGCGATTCTTTTTCATCCTTATATTTCTCAAATATCGATAAAATATCGTCCATAAAGTACGAAAAAATGTTTCTTTGATGGCTAAGAAGAAAAAAATGTTTATGCATTTATATCGTTGTTGCAGATGAATGGATAGATCTTCCGACTCTTCCGTAGAGATTCCGGGGAACGTCTTTCCATCTTCGAGCAAAATATGTTGGAGTCGACTAGCGTTAGGACCAGAGGAGGTGGTCCGAACGGGAGGTAAGTATTATTCAAACATTCAGCAGGGGTCAACGCAGACGACGAGGCTAAAATGGGGGGTCCACTGGCCTCATAACGGTTTATATCTTTGCGAGAGAACGGATCGAGGCGTGTGAACGTGACCATTAGAAGCGAGTCCACGGGCACGGAAAAGCACGTGGCGTATATTATACCGTAATTCTTAGTCGGCTACGAGAACGGGCGAGCGTATACGTTCCCCGGTCTCGTTCGTTCTCCGGTAAGATTTGGTACTGTCTATTCCACTGTACCGTGCCTATAGACGAGTTTCTGAGTAAACCTATGTACCGACCGACCGATGGAATTTACGGTTGGGCATCGAACGAAAAAATTTCGTCATGGACCCGCGTTACCGGGTTCGTCCAACTTCCATCCATCGAGGATCCGATCACTCGAGGCGACGAGTCTCTCCGGATCATGTTCGCCGTTAGAAATTTCGACCTCCCTTTGACCCACTATACTGTCCCGACGGCGCTCAATCAAACTCGTTCCTATGTCGGTGCCGCCGCCGTTTTATCTCGACACTTGACCCTTCGAGTGCACGAGGCCACTCTGACCCCGAAATCACTGAGCGAAATAGTGCGGGGCTTCGACCCTGTTACATCTTGCGTAACCTACCGCCTAGAAGAAATAGTATATTATGACACAAGGGAGGAAAGCGCGTATTTTCACCGAGTGTGAAGGGTGATGTCCGAGAGAAGCGAGGGCAGAAATTCACACGAGGTGAAAAGGCACTTCCTCCCGAGTGTGCAAAAAAGTTCAAACGTACGACGAGGCTCAGAACGCACCCCACGCGCATTGATTATAAAACCGGTCGTATGCTGATAAACAGACTTTCTCATACATGGTTATCTTCGTTTTTCATAAGGAAGAGAATGGTGTACGAGAAATCTGATTGTAATTACATTTAGTTAATGAAAAACCTACTCGAAGACTGAAAACCGGAAAAAAATCAGCAAAAAGCTCATTTTTTCGCGTTCGCGTGGGGTGCGTTCGGATTCCAGTCATGAGTTGTAGGGTTAAATACACAGACTTTTGCTGCGAGTTGCTACACCGCATAGAGTTGGACACGCGTACGCCGAACTATATATCTCTCGGCACTTCTATCGGCGACGCGTGTAAACATAGGGGAAACTGTCGCATCTACTTGAGAGTACTTTTTTTCATAGACTAAAACTCGATGCCAATTACACGTTGGTCCCCTTCGCTACCGCAATGACATCAGCAAAACAGTTGAAAAAAGAGTACTCTCGTTACAGATGTTGAAGAGAATTAGGTTAATAAAATTTTTCGTTCGTTCTTCGATGGAGATATTTTATACCAATTGACCATTGCAGGAATTCGTCGACTCCCTGTGCCAGAAACGAGAAACCTTCGGTTTTTTTTATTTAACTTTTGTTGCGACGAACATATCTTTTCAATTACATTATTCGGTTACTTTTCCGCGACGGATTTTCACTTTTTACAACAGTTTGTAACTATTAGCTGTAACTGTCGAAAACTTTATTTATTTTAACCCTCGGTAGCGACCTCTAAAAATGCATTCATTTCGCGGACCCTTCGCATATCGGGTTTTTATTTTATACTTCACAATAATACCGGGTGGCCCCCAGAAAATTAAAAAATCTTCAATTTCAGGACAACCCCAATGCGCACTTTCTTCCGCCTTGAAGCTAGTTTTCTAAGAATCATAGCATAAAAATAACTCCATATGTAGCATAGGAGAGATGTAGTGTAAAAGGCATACATATTACGCTCACTTCAGTTATTCCTACCGACAGCACCGAGCTGCTACATAATCTACGAGACTCCGAAGAGCAAGCAAAGAAACATTGAATCTTTGGCCAATTGTATGTATATATGACATAGTCTGGTCGATTGTAGTACGAGAACCTGTAACATCACCTGGCTACGAGAAAATAAAATACAATTTCCATGAGTACTAAAAAGAATCATCAAGTCTACATTTGTTCTGCATGCTCTACCACGTGCGTCGGGTTACAACGGCTCAAGTATCCTCCCAACCCATGCTCATACCTAAGGCAGTGTTAGGCGAATCTCTGTCCCTGATGTAAAAGACCAACTCCTTGACTCGAAAGCGAGACCACCGTTACGTTTTCCTCAGCGTGAACTCACCGAGAGCTCTTTGGGACGTAACACCCCCAAGCGCGGTCTTTGATAACTAAAATTAGTAGTACTACGTGTATTTATTGACATTTAGTTATAAATATTAACGATACATAACCACTGTTACATACATATTGTAGATCATACAAGCAACAAAATAATAAAAATGTCAATGAGCCATCGACCGTATTCGTTTATCTCTACACTGAAAAAAACAATCGATTGGGTCAACAAAATGAGCGCTTACGGGTGGCGAAACAAATTTTTGGTTGATCGAACGAAGTAATTGTCATAGTAAGTAAAGAAACATTTGATTCGACGGCCTGTTAGTTTGACCAACGAGGTATTTCTTTCGATGAACCAAACATTTGTTTCGCCCTCGCAAGCACACGTTTTGTTGACTCAATTGATTTTTATTCCGCATGTAGTTTATCTTTGGTTTGGTATAAAATACGGTAATTGTGTGAAGAAATATTGTTTATTGCAGATGCGAGACGGTTTTGCCTATGTAGGAAACATGGGGGCAAGATAGCACAGTGCGCAAAACGGAACAGTGAGGGCAAAACTCAATTTTCCAATAATTTTTGGATGCCTCATTTCGTCCCAACGATACATCTGGATTTTCAAATCCGTTTTGCACCACCTACCACTATCGCCACCATCCAAAACTTATTGGAAAATTACGATTTGTCACATTATCCCGTTTTGCCCCGCTGTGCCATTTTGTCCCGCTCTCCTCTAGTTTCGTTGTACATTCTTTCGATGGACTCCCATATGGTGTGCGTAGGGAACTAAACCTATTTTTTTATTTATTTTATTTTTTTTTTTTTGAACGAACGTAATAATGAAAAATATTAATAAATATATGTATGATGAAAACATTCGGCATGTGAAACCGAAAACGGAAAGAGGGACCTTTTCTGTTTAAGCTCGTGTCGATCGGTCGTCCTTGCACGTCCTTTTTTTCCGTCCCATTGCGTGCATCGACGAGACGCTCGATCGAATAATCTCAATTCAGTTCGAATATCTGACCTAGTCCCGTTTTTCCCCGAAAGTTTCGTAAGAGACCGCGAGGGCAGCAGCAAAAAGAACACAGACGGAGTGGGCCCCCGTCGGGCGAGAGTAACGCCGAGGCCGCAAGAATATAAGTATAATCCAGCAACAGCAACGGGAGAGCATCGCAGCCTACGACCGCTTTGCGGTTGCGCGCGCGCAGCTACGTATTACAAACGCCGACGGAATGAGATAAAAGTTTTTAAAAACGGCGTAGGTGGGGTGCAGCAAAAAAACGAAAAATCGGCCTCGAGACTCTCGCCTTACGCAACGAGAATTCTAAGAGAAAAATTGACATCGCCATGAACGCACAATAAAATAAAACCGAAACAAAGATGGTTTTTCGTAGCTCTGGCATGGTGATATTGCAAACATATATTGTTCAAATGTAAATTATTACATCTTTAAATGTCCTACGTAATACATTCTTTAATATTTTAATTCATTACGCGAACGAATTTTCGGCAATAGAGGGCGACTTAGGCATCCCACGCTCTTCCTTTCGACTCTCTCTCCTACGCTCTAGGCATTAGTAATTCCAACTGCATGCTCAGCATGATTATGTCACACTGTATACCATAAATCTGTTTTGTATTAACTCACTCCGTTCCTCAACAGTATTTCTATTTGTAAAGGACTCGTCCTGTAAATTAATAATAATAATAATAATAATAATAATAATAATAATAATAATAATAATAATAATAATAATAATAATAATAATAATAATAATAATAATAATAATAATAATAATAATAACAGCAATAATATACAGTGATTAAAGGCTCCTGTTTAAAATACTGTCGGGAAAAATGTACTGTTAAACGATCCTCACCAAACTTTGAGAAGTTTTACCAGAGCGTCCGAGAAGAAGGGAAATGATATTTTGAGCGCCGACAATACGAAGTACATTCACAGAAAGGTCGGGTCATTATCGACTCACAAGTACTGCAAAGAGGCTTGACTTGTGGCGTCTACTTGCTACTCCAGACACGTCGTACAACGTGCAGCTTGGAACAAGAGTTCTAAGATACGAATGAATATATGTTTTCCTCTATTCAAAATCATATCCCATGTCATATTGTGATCTCGCAACAAAGTTTATGAAAAAGAGAAATAATGTAAGATAATGACTTTTTATATATCATATACTTTTACACATGCTACAAGCTACATCTGTGAAATTTTATCTAAACTATAAAAATTGAAATGTAAAAGCGTCCCGTAAATAAATAAATAAATAAGTAAATAAATAAATAATAATAACAATAATAATGATAATGTTTATCAAGTAACATGGCGTCCAGTCTCTCCATTCTTGATAAATACATAATTTCTTTTTCGCTTTGACCCCATTACCAATAATCATTTTTATCGTCGGCCCGGGTCAGGTCCGTTACGATAAGAGTAATACTTATCGAATAACCATTTGTTCCCTTATCCCGGCATTGCGGCTAATTGAAGTCCCTCGCGGTCGTTTCGGCACCGGCAGATAGCGCATAACAGGCAGCATGGCAATAAGCTACAGAGCCCGCAGTATTATCAACGTTGGACCGTATATCGCGCAGCTAGGCGCGCGGAATGAAGGCGTGCGGCCGCGGGGCTACAGACGGAGGTGGAGGTGGTGCCGCGGATGCGCGCGAGGTGCGCGGCTCTCTTGCATCACGAATGGCGACGACCTTGTCGAGTGCAGCGGCCGTCGAACTCCGTCGTATTTCAGGGTCAAAAAATACGTGACGCGAGTTCGGTCGCACGCTTTCGGGGGGGCGATGTCGGCGCGACGAACCAGAGCTCCCTCCGCCCCCGCGCGCAGACTCGGTTATAACACCCACACTCGAGCGAGCGACCGAGTCAACGACAACGAAAATTTTCACCGCTCAGAGAGGCACGGAGAGAGAAATAAAGAATGGCATGTAACCACTCTCGGCGGCATATCATATCGTACGTTCGTCTATATATAAACTCGAGGAGTTACACGTACGAAGTGCAAACAAAGAAGACGAGCTAGCCGACGCGAGACGCCGAGCTAAAGATCGCCGAGTTGCACAACGCCGAGTCGCGCATGCGCAGACGAAATTCGCTCGGCAGACTTCGTGCTCGAACGCTTCGATTTTTTCAGCCCGATATAGGTAGATACGCATTTTTGTTTTGCTCGTTTTCTTTTTTTCTTCTTCTTTTTGTTTCATTAAACGCAATAATGAGATATTCGAGACGACGAGGCGGAGACGCGGACCACCAAAGGACGAAACGCTCGAGCTCAAAGTCAAAGTCATGGCCAATGAGCCATGATATCAGGTTTGCTTTATGCCGCTGCAGAATCCGAGGCTATCTACCCTCTCGCGCTTTATTATTTTTCAACGACGCAATGCAAACACGGGTGTATCGGAAGATTACTGCGTTACGTGACGTTACCGGTCGGTGATTCCGAGCCTCTCCGAACTGCGTCGTCGGCCTCGCGACTTCGATCGGGCATTTGTTTCTCAATTGCGAAAAAAAATTTTCCTCGCGTCTCAATTCGCTATTGATCCTTTCATGCTCCACTGTATCGAGGCGTAAATTTGCATAAAAGTTGCGCAAAATTTGTGCAAAGGCACGTCCCGTATATTTACGGAGACACAAAAAACGGCATGACACAAAAACTGTAATGAATTATTTTTTGTGCCATGCCGCATGACAAGATACATGTACAGTTGAATCCCGATTAACCGGGGTTGTATTAAACGGGAAGCGAGTTAACCGTGCGTCTTCCGAGGTCTTTTTTTATGCGCGGACCAAACGAAAGTCACTGAGTACTTAAAAAAAGACTAACTTACGTACTATGAATGAAAAAAATATATCAAAAGACTTTGCATCCTAGTTCACGCTATTTAACAATTAAGTGCAAGTTGTACCAAATGTCATTGTAACTCGTCAAAGTAAAGTTGTATCATTAGTCATTATTGACTTATATACTTACGCTGTCAAGTTCGGATAAACCGGCATTTCGATTATACGGGGACTCTTCGGTCCCGAGCATCCCGGTTAATCGGGGTTCTACTGTATCAAGGCATAAATCACCATGAATCACCATAAAGTAACGTGTAAAGGGCACGACCCGTACATAAAGTTACCCCGTCGGTAATAAAAACTGCTACGAATTATTTTTTATGATGCTGACCATCAACGACTAAAAACCAAATTCTTGAACGAGGCTGTATCGACATCCGCTTCACGTCAGAATATTCTTATTATCATAGATGGTTCGCATCGTTAAAAAAATTGATTGCAGTTTCTACTACCGACCGCGATCTTTCGCGTGCAGTCAAAGTAAAATTTGGCGGCACCTCGTGGCTAAATAGTTTCGCAAACCCGGGAAACAAAACGTGTCCGTCTAGGAGGGAAGTAACTGAAAAAAATGACGATTGCGCACACTGCTGCAACGAAATTTCTCTATATTTAAGAAAATTTCTCGACGCAGATTCGACTATTACGACGTTGCTCCCGCGGCTGGCTCGCGATTTTGATATTGCTTACGTCGGCGAGGGCGTAAACAATGATTGCGCAACGTGACGCAATCGAACCCGTTATCAGGCCCGCGGCTGCGAACGAGGCAACTGCGCCGAAGCTTGACGATCGCGTTGCATTTCAATGCAGGGGAAGTCCGATTGGCGAAGGCGTTTCAAAGTCGCGCGCACACCCCGCGCGCTCGCGAATCTTTCATCGAGGCCCACACACACACGCACGCACACACGAGACAACGATCCACTTGCTGATATACGATGCGGCGGCGTTCCCGCAGTGGACGGTAATATTCTATCTTGCATACCGCGAGCAACGGCGACGGGTTCAACGTCCGCTACCAGGGGTCGGGGGGGAGGTCAGGAGAGGCGAGGGGAATCGATTGCGCGCATTCCGAGTCACGTGACCTGCTAGATCTTCACTCGTAATTCATATTTTTATTAATTAGGGTAATTCGAGGTGATATGGCCATGGTTTTTTAGACAACGAAAATTGGAGGTTGAACATTAATTTTTTTTTTTAATTTTTGTTGTAACCAACTCTACAAATTTCAAACTAAAGTAATTCATTCAGGAGGTTCGATATTTTCGATGCGTGATTTAATTGTAGCTCTATAAATAAATATTTGCGATCGGCCATCTTACCCGGACACTACGGGTGACATTGCCGCAGTAATCACGGTAGTCAATTAGGCCTAGAGAAGCATCGGGATCGCATAAAACATGCCTTACTAAATTTGATTTTGCCTAAGCAAACTACAGAAAGACAAGAATTGACTCCGTCAAATGTTTCAGATGCCAGACTAAAAATAAAATGGTTTCACTGGCCATATAACCCGGATATTGCCACTGCGTGCTATCGCGGGCAGTGGCCCACCACTATTGACGTGGCCATTTCACCCGCGATATCCGGGCGACATGGCCATCACTGACATAGCCATATCTCTCGAAAAATAAGTGGCCATATCACCCATTTTTTCGGAAATACAGGCGCATCTTAAATTTAAAGAAGGAATGAAAAAAAATAAGTTTATTACGCGCCATCTTTTCTTGAATGATCCAACCGTAGTGTACAATCCATATGTACTAACAAAATTATAAATTAAAATTGACAAATTATATATGTCTCCAGAGCGCTAGAAATATAGCTTGAGAAATTTCTGGCTACCTCGAAATAAGGATTCACCGCTCGTACTGACCCTTGCACGTACTATCTCAAAATGTTTTGTGCAAACGCATTGTATCCACATATACCGAAAACTGCGCATGCGGCAGCGCCATTTGTTTGTTACGTTAAAAGATATTACGGGTGGCCATCTCAGCTGATTTACCCGATGCGCATTATTTTAGCGGTGTTTGAACGTTGCATTCAATAATTTACTAAATTACCGTAATTGGTAACTTCGTAAATTATTGCGTGCAACGTGCAAACACCGCGAAAATAATGACACGTTCCTAAACAGTTTGGAGATTCGCGCACGAAAAAAATTCATAATAAATGTCTACCACTCTGTGTTCATCAGAAATTATTGATCATTGCAGTAAGGATTGAGTTTTGTCCGTGTGAGAGATAAAAATTTAATGATCTATTAATGATGCGTAAATGCATAATCAATAACGCATGAAAAATATAATATATAGCGAAGTAATTTTTAATAGATAGTGTCGACGTATCTAATTTTTTGGAAAAACTTTTCAAAATAAACATTTTTTTCTCGCTTCTAGCGTGATTCTTTTTACATAAAATATTGAGCTGGGAGTAAATTAGATGAATTGACGGATTTTTTTAAGACTGTTAAATATTTGTGCTGGTCATTATATTTTATCCGTATACGCTGCTTTGGCGCAAGAGTCACTGGATTGAGGGAGGAAATTAGAAAAAAAATTCGTTCCCGCACCTGTTATCTCGCGATTATCGACCAACTGGTGATGAATAAATTAACGGACTTGCCGTGCGGATCTAACAGTGTAAAACAAACCGACGAAGGTCTCGGCACGTTAGTCAATTACAGTTACTGGTTTGGCCTCTCGTTACGCTATTGATACTGCCTCGCGGTGCAGTCGATTAACGATTTAGTAATAAATTAAAAGCATCGGCCGAGCGTTAAATTACGTAAGCACGGCGTGTATACGTGCCAGATCATTACCATACGCTAACGTGCAGTTCCAATACCTGACCGTTCACTCTTCGACTATCATTATATCTCGCTTACGCTTACTTTATCCTTTTTATTCTTTCTGTTTTTTTCACTCGTTTCATTATAGTAAATTGAGAATCGTTCTCCGCGATTATCTCCATCCTCGCACAGTGTTTACAATTTTTTATTTATATTTTTCCATTTTTTAGGTAAAACAATTTTTTTTCAATAATGCAAAAATGTTGTATTTCTAGAATACTTGAAACTCTGTAGGAACCTTTGCCTACGCTGTCTCATGTGCCCTTCGACATTTTCATTCTCTCAAAATCAATAAACTGCACGAATCCATCCGTCGTACTATAAATAAATCTCGAGGGCAGCTGTGACGTCGATCCTAGCAGAGCGAGAACAATTCTCGTCGCTTCTTCGCCACTTGCCATATCCGTTTCCTCCTCTTTTTTAAATTTTTCACCGGCAATTGCAAGGAATACAAAAGTATAGCTGTTATGTTTATTTAAATCTAATGTTCGCGCTTAACCCTTCATCCGGCCCCAAACGTAATTTCGAGTAATAGCCACCATTTTTTTGCCATTTGCAATTTTAATTCAATTTATCTATATTTCTCGATGAAATCGTATGCTCGGATTTTCTTATTAGGTCGTTTCTTTAGTTATGAGTATGGCAAGGGCGTAGAAAAGGGCGTTCTTGACGCGTGTGAAACTGCCGCATGAGCCGAAGGTGAGTGCGGCTCAGAATCAGAATCCCCTTTTCTATGCTCATGTCATTCGCATAATTGTTCCTAACAAATTCACGAAAGTCCCGCTTTCCATTCCCGTTAAGTGTGCGCAGAAAGCCACTTTACCGCACTGGTGCGGGACAAAGGCCGTATTGCGTTTGTACGCATGCGGAGTATTTTTCCCGCACGCGATGTGGAAAAGTGTCTTTTTGCACACACTTCACAGGAACGGACAGTGAGATTTTACGTGGATACGTTAGGAAATTGTTGTTTGTATGGCAAGGGCGTAGAAAGGGAGTTCTTGACGAGTGCGGTGTTCACATGAGTCAGAACTCTCGTTTCTACGCCACTGTCATTCACATAATTTTTCCTAACAAATTCACGAAAATCACGCTTTCCGTTCTCGTGAAGTGTGCGCAGAGAGATACTTTCCGTACTTTTTCCCGCACTAGTCCGGGAAAAAACCCGGAAAAACCGGTTTGTAACACGGGCGAGAAAAATCGATCTCTCTCGCACTCGTGTGAAGCCCCCGCACTCGTCTTCGGCTTGTGCGTCACTTCACACTCGTCAAGAAGGATCGATTTTTCTCGCCCTTGTAACGAAAATAACTATTTTTCCCGACTGCGCTAAAATAACCACATTCCTTGCGTGCAATACGGGCGGAAAATAGCCTATTATTGACCGATGATCATGATTAATCAGTGCGCATGCGCAGTACAATTTCATTACTCCCTAGGGAGTAATAGGGCTCATTACTCCCTCTGCAAGCTCTATTACTCCCGGGGGAGAAATGGTCATTGGCGAATATGACGATTTTGCGACGCAAGAAATGCGGTTATTTTAACGTAGTCGAAAAAAAAATATCGTATGGCACAAGGGAGGAAGTGCCTTTTCACCTCGTATGAATTTCTGCCCTCGCTTCGCTCGGGCATTAAACTTCACACTCGGTGAAAAGACGCACTTTCCTCCCTTGTGGCATAATATACTATTTCAGCACTAGTGCGAGAAAAAAATACCATATTGCGTTTGTACGCATGCGCAGCATTTTTCCCGCACGTGATGCGAAAAAGTGCATGTGCGCATACTTCACAGGAACGGAAAGCGAAATTTTACGTGCACGTGTCAACAAAATATTTTTAGGAAACCATGTTTTTTCGACACCATTACCGAATAATCAATCGTGGTGAATTTGCAACCCAATGTTTTATTACCTAGAAATAAAATACAACACCTTCGCCAAATTCCTTGACGATGAAGTTAACATCGATCACCCTTGTGTCATCCGCCCGACTGCCATCGTTGGGTTTATCTTCTCTATTTATAAGACACAGCGTCATTGCAGAGAGCGGACCATGCTCCAACGTCATTTGCTCGAATCATAAAATAATCGAAAATAAACGTTTCTCGAGCCGAAGGCCCCGCGTGTGCATGTATCACACGTGTGATTTTGGTCGTGGCATGAATAATCGATTCGTGAAATATACCAGAACATTTTTGCCGGTGTAAGTATCCAGATTTCTTTTTACAGCTAAAGCTGGCATCGATCGATTGTTCGATCTATGAATTGCCTTTGGGAACCAGTTCGGAATATTGAAAAGAAAAAAACAATTAACTCAGGCCCCAGTCACGATGATAGCGCGATTCACATCGTAAGTATAGCCTCGATCCACAATAAAATTGATGCGACGAATGCTAATGAACGTAGACACGCTATTTAACGAGCCAATAGCAGGACGAAAAAAATGTGGGAAAAAAAAGAAGGAAAGAAAACAGACACGTAGTATTTTGTTTACGGCTCTCGAACCTACCTCACTTAAAGACTTGTTATTCATCCTCGTCGATGACGACGATAGGCGTCAAAGTTCAATGAATTATTTTCGTTTCATTCACCGATAGCGTTCCTCGAATTATAACAACGATATTCAATTTATGTCTCTAGGGACAAAAAAAACATCTGTATGGAGTAAACATTGCCAAAGAAGCGTATCGCGTCTGAAGGATACGTCACAATCATTCTCCTTCATAATAATACGACAACGGGAGTTATCACAAAATATTCCCAGGAAAGATTGGAAACATGAACGCAACTGCGACGAGAAAAACAAGTCGCCGCCATGGAAACATGTTTTTATTTATTTTTTCTTCTTAATTATCATCGTATCCTCGAACCCCTTGCGATACTAATTTTTTAATCACATTCTGTTCGGTCTTTGCCTCGTTCTTGTTAACACTATTTGTTATTATTATTATGATTATTGTGTTGGGTAATTAATTATCTCGAGGCTCTTGTTTGTTTCGAGGCGACACCGGCCAGATTTCATGCGCAGTATCGTCTCGTTGTGTATGACGTAACCGGCTAAATTCGCCGGGCTTACCTAAAGTAAATGAAGAAGCGGGAATGGACTTTTGGACTCATCGTAAATTATGATTCCTTTTTTTTCCTTTTATTTATTTTTTTCCCGTTTTTTAATTATTTTTTCGGTGCACCGCGAATGGCACCTTGCGACGCCGACCGCATAACATGTGCTTGCATAACTTCGTGATAAATAACTATTTGCACCGACTGTGGAATATTTTCAATATTTCGCTCCGTTTACGTACAAAGCGATCAACAAGGATAGGGATTTTTTAAAAAATTTCCCAACAAGATGAAAAATCAACGAGGATTCGTGATCAATAAAGATGAGGCATTTTTTTATTTCCGAATCAAGTGGAAAAGTCGTTTCATCGATATCCACAATATAATGAAGTAATATACAAAATATAATATTAATAATAATATAATTTATGTAGGTTTAATATTTTATCCAGTTAATATTAAAATGAAGAAAAAAGAATTAACGATTTTCCGTCAAGTTTATCCGACCGTGTTGGTGGGCCAAAAGTGGAGAGTGGAACGAACCCACTTCTAGGTAAGCGCCGGAACGGGGAGGATCCAGTTCTCCATTTTATAAAGGGTTGATTATCATGCAACATTGATGACACAAAATCCGATTAACCGGTTTAATTATTGTGCGAAGATTTTTCGTTTACCGAATAAACTATTAAATGATTTAAATTACTCGAGCCACGACCGGAGGATAAGAAAATCCGATATCGCCCGTACGCTGCACAGCACATTGCTGCGGTCGTCGTTCTAAATTAGTAGTCCCGACCTAGCCCAACAGCGTCCTACGGCTATGACGCGTTTTCCCCTCCATGTGTGTATGTGTGTTTACCCATGCTTTTTTGTCCATTCCCCCCATCGATAATGACGCATTCCACGCTCGAATACTTGACCGAGGCAGTGCGCGCAGCTTGACGGAGCGGAAGGGACGAGACAAAAGCGGCGAAGGGGCAAGAGGATAGACATGAAAAAAACGAGAAGCTTCTAAAACACCTGCTCCTACAATGGACATCCGGTTCAGAAAACAAAATATTCTTTGTCATCATCCGACAGTGATAATTTTATTTACGTTGCGATGATGATTATTGCGCCGATCGTCTTACATCATCTCTGCACACATACGTCAACAGGGGCGTTATCACATTATTACTTAACTACCTTACCTACACTAGATTACCTTACCTATAATTGCAAGAATAAAAAAAAATTGTCTGGCGAAGAACCGGTCGGTATGCTGATCCTTTTTGAATTATTCATATATGTCCCATCGAAATTATTCTATCTTCACTTCCATTTAATTTAACAGACTATGAGAGAATGGGATCGTTGAAACTCGTATATCATGGCTCACTTCGACCTCTCCCAGACGGTCGAATTACCGAGGAGTCAGCCAAATCGTTAATAAGAACAAAATTAGCGACTCAACAAACGATAATCAAGTGGCGAGAGAGGCGACAAAGCTGAAAAACGATTTTACAGGTGGTACGGATGGTGCATGTTGACAGTGAACTGACGCCAGACGAAATTTGAGACACAATTCAAAAACATAAGCATCTCATTTCTATATAACGTCGAAAAAAATTAAATTAAAGAACATTTATTGATAAACTGTTTCATAATTTTATAAACACCACGAGTGTTTTTTTTTCTTAAATATATTTTTTTTAGACGAACGTAAATTTGGCTAATTATGTCCCCTTTAACTGCCACCTGTAAGTTTTGTAAATAATTTTATCCCATGCATCAATTTATTAGAAAATAAAAAAAAAATTGATTTAATCCCAGACCGGATTCATCAACCGAGAACTCGATGAAACTAGAATGAGGACGAATTTGAATCTGGGCTACCGATAAAAAGCGCGTCGATAAAAAGTTGTCGATGGCTCAAAGTAAAACAGGCGTACGAAGCGTGTACAAGCTATGCGCATGCGCACTTCTGCCGACAGACCGCAGATATGCTCGCGATAGTTCAATACTGAATCTTTCAAGAAGTGCCGGACATCGATCATTAAGTAATCAGTAGTCGATGCGATGGTTAGTTGATATCGACGAAGTGTCATCCTTATCGGGCGAGATATTACATTTTTTACGTTCTGCTTCCTCCGAACGGAATACCTAGTATCTCTCATACATAACCAATCGCGCATGGTATTCAGCGTGTGCACCGCGCAGCTACGAGCCATTCACGCGTTAACTCTTCTTACGGGACATAACGCGTTGCGTAATTACACTACAAACGTGACGCAACTCTACCACATGCATAGTCGATGCAGTGCCGGCTGGCGGGCTCGTAGCCTCGCCAGTCACAGACACATCGCGATGTTAAGCTTGACTCGTACAGAGATACGGCAAATGTCATTCGTTTACATCGTGATTTATTGTTCGATCGATTTATTCTGGAATTTTTACGTTTAAAATTTTTTTTATAATAATAATAATTTTTATAGATCTGATTGATTATTTTGTATTGGTTAGCTGAATTACATTTTTTTTATTAAACTTTGTATGATTATGTTTATAATATCGACGCGCTTACTTCTGAAAGCAAGCACGAAAAGTACATAATTTATTGATCTATGATAGGAGAAAAAAAAACATAATTTCATCATGTCTGAGCTCACTCGACAATTATGCAATTTACTAACTTGTCTGTACAGAAAAAAAAATTGTTTAAAAAAATGTTGTAAATGTCCGCTTATTTTGTAATCGAAATTTTTGCCTGATTTTTTCGCAGTTTTCTTATTTAACGAACTTCGGAAAAGCGTTAAATAATCGTTATTAAGAAGGACAAGACCTTTCACCTCGTTGCCAGCTTCGCACCCCAGCCGGTTTTGCCCACCGTCTCCCCTACCAGTTTTGCGCAAGAGCCCCAGCCGATAATGCGTTATGACATCTCGGACTCGTGCTGTGCACGTTATGCAGAGACCTCGAAACGACAACCGACTAATCGTTCGCGCGGCGTGTTATACAATTTTCCCTCCGCGCACGACGCGCTATAGCGTGTGCATGCCGCAGACATTATAAAAGGATTTTTTTCTCTCGCTTACGCAGAGATTCGCGCATAAAGGGGAACACGTGATTCTTAGAAATTATAATTAGAGGGTCACGTGCGACCGCGAGAGGGAATCTACGCGCAATTGTATCAATCAACGACGCTAACTACAAATCGTAGAATCATCGTGTTGATGAGTGCTAGAATAAAAAGCGCTTCGTCGTTGTTGTCGTACGTTTATTTGAATCTTGGACTTAGTTTCATCGTACCTCTGTTTCGACAAGCTTTCGTACGATCTATAATCCGTACGACCAAGTTATATGTTGATTGTCACTTTCTTTGATGAGTCTAATCGAATATTGATTTACATTGTGGAAGATCAGCCCAATCAAGTATTGACTTAAATTTTGAATGATCAATCCAAACAAATACCGATTAACATTTTGTCCGATCAATTTAATCAAATATTGATTTACATTTTATACGATCGATATATTAAAAAATTAATAATCTAATCGAGTATTGATTTAAATTTCGTATGATCGATCTAATCGAAGATTAATGGACATTTTTATATGGTCAATATAATGAAATATTAATTTCCAGTTAGTGTGACGAAACTGATCGAAGATCGATCTGTATTCCGTGCGATGAAATTAACCGATCGATCACGCATTGGTTTTTACCCACATTAGTGTTTGCAGAACAAATGTTTCGTACCGAAAGTTTTACATAGTTTGACGGTAAATTCTCACCCGATATAGTGTGTTACACTACATAATCGAGGGACACGCGAGAGAGGGGGGGGGGGGGCGGAGAGAGCCCGGCTCGAGGTTTCCTCGTTCTCTTGGCCCACTTCGACACAACCAGACAATCGCGTAATTTCGCCCTTGCCTCGAGTATGCCTCAAGCTCGCCAGAAGTTATCTCACACACGTTGCGGCTATCGCTATAGGCGGCTCGAAACCTAACAGGAATCATGGTCTAGTCGTCAAACGACTTATCTCAGTTATATTCCGGCTGTGGCCACGCGAATCCTACCCTATTATAATTTTTTTTTTTTTCGTGATAATGCTCCACATAGTTATATATAGTTATACACGGAGAGCTCAAGAAGCGATCGAGACACGGTCAGCGAGGCCTTCGAGCGCCGGACGTACCTACGCGTCCTCCTAGCCCGCCTGTGACTCTTCCACCTCTTTTACAAGCCCCACCGTATATACACATATATACAGTAAGTATATTACATTTCCCATATACTATAGAGTGTACTGTACCCGTACGTGTACGTATTCACTCGATCGGGCCTCGACGGTCGCGCATGCGCGCGAGCGCGCTTGCTCCAGAAACCTACTTTGACTCTCGCGGTCCGCTCCTCGATCTTCTCGCCTTATCCGCGTATGTGCCCGTGTGTATATATATGTATGTACGCTTAAACTCGCGAGCGTTTCCGCGGCCTCGCGAACGTTTCAAGTTTCTGGGCTATCGAGTCCCGCTATTACGTCAGGCGCGTGCGAGCGAGTTACGCGCCGCTGGAAGAGCGACGCTGTAACTACTCGCCCCGATAATAAGACGCACATGCCGAGAGAAAATGAGGACAATCCGGGTCAAGTTTATTAAGAAAAAAATTTAAATGGCCAGATGATTTGAGATACTGCATCACGATCGATTAACACCTCACGTTGGGGCGAGCTTGTGCGCATGTACGTCGAGATTTTTTTTAGACCAGTCACTATCCTCAAATTATCGAGCCGGCAGTCAAAATTAATCATAAAATGGTTAAAAGAAAATCTGAAAGGAAAAAATTGCAGAGTAACGGTGAAAAGTGTTTCTACGATGGATCAAACAAAATTTCATTACACCCGTATTGTGAGGGGCAGAGAGGAGGCAAAATGGACCCGCGTCTTCAATTTGAGATGATTTTTTTATTTTCCATGTACGGTGGTAATAAATAGTCCGTTTTGACCCGTCTTTTTTAAAACGAAATTGTAGCGACTCGCGGAGAGATAGCTTTATCCCGCGTAACGTTTCATTTCCGGCGTTACGACAACGAAAAGGTACGGGAAGGTGGATGCAGCAGCGAGATGTACCGTTGCTTTGGACCACGCATCGCCGGCTCGCCGCTGTACATAGTACATCACGAAGCGAGACACGGGATCCATCGTCCGTTCCGTACGTGAACGCGAGCCTGAAACCAATGTGGTACACGAAACGGTACAGCCTGGTGTCCAGTACGATCCGCGTTTCCTGCGACCCGCGTAACACTCTCCGCTTTTGTTCATCGTGTCACCGCGAAAGCGGAGATAGCCGCACATCGCGAATGTGTATCGTACCGTGAATGTGTATCGCTCGTACGCGATCCGAAATCCCAATCTCAAACTTGCCGAGATTACATCGTACCTTGTGTGAAATAAAAAAATGTCCCCGTCGATGTAAAAAAGCTTAAACATCTCATTTTTTTACCGGAAGTGACGTCATACGGAAGAACGTTACTTCCGGTTTAAAAAATTCAATTGTCGATCGAAAATGACGTCGTACGGGAAAACGTCACTTGTGGTTTCAAAATCTCGGTATTCGATATAAAGTGACGTCGTACAAATAACGTCACTTCCGGTTTCAAAATTTCGGTATTCGATATGAACTGACGTCGTACGGGAGAACGTCACTTCCGTTTTCAAAATCTTGGTTTTTTCCCCGGAGTGAGTTCTTTCCATAGCATACAAAATGCTATCTCTCCGTTCCGTCCATGGATGGGCAGTAGTTAGTAACGGTAAATATTCGGTATTTCTCAAGCGGATCGCATTTGAATCGCATCCATAGCGAAGGAGTATTGTAAACGTGACGAAGCTGACGAGCGGTAAGCAGATGGAGGAGGAGGGCGGGATGGTGGGTGACGAGGGGTAGCGGTAAATCGACTTAAGCCGTCGAAGGCCACGCGACCGCGAGATTGCGGAGGACGCCCGCGAAGATGATCACGTAAGAGTGTCGACGAGCGGGCGAGTCATCGTCGGTACGAGCTGTGGAGTCTCGTGGGAAGAAGAAGAATCGGCCGGAGAGAAGAAGCCTCACGGTGTGCGAGAATACACAGCGACCTGGTACAACGCTCATCACTGAGCGTCAATCAGTGGTCATTGATGCTTTTTATTATAGCGTTTCTATATAGCATACCTTGCCCGTTGCATCACGGATTTATCACGGTTAATTCGCCCGAGAGGTTCTCACGTTTACGAACACGAGCAAAACGACGTCACTTTCGTGGATAATTTTCCAATCCTTTAGATGGAAAAAACATCAATTCCTTAATATTTTACTAAACGTATGTATCCGATTGTCATTGTCATTGTCATTGTCATTGTCATTGTCATTGTCATTGTCATTGTCATTGTCATTGTCATTGTCATTGTCATTGTCATTGTCATTGTCATTGTCATTGTCATTGTCATTGTCATTGTCATTGTCATTGTCATTGTCATTGTCATTGTCATTGTCATTGTCATTGTCATTGTCATTGTCATTGTCATTGTCATTGTCATTGTCATTGTCATTGTCATTGTCATTGTCATTGTCATTGTCATTGTCATTGTCATTGTCATTGTCATTGTCATTGTCATTGTCATTGTCATTGTCATTGTCATTGTCATTGTCATTGTCATTGTCATTGTCATTGTCATTGTCATTGTCATTGTCATTGTCATTGTCATTGTCATTGTCATTGTCATTGTCATTGTCATTGTCATTGTCATTGTCATTGTCATTGTCATTGTCATTGTCATTGTCATTGTCATTGTCATTGTCATTGTCATTGTCATTGTCATTGTCATTGTCATTGTCATTGTCATTGTCATTGTCATTGTCATTGTCATTGTCATTGTCATTGTCATTGTCATTGTCATTGTCATTGTCATTGTCATTGTCATTGTCATTGTCATTGTCATTGTCATTGTCATTGTCATTGTCATTGTCATTGTCATTGTCATTGTCATTGTCATTGTCATTGTCATTGTCATTGTCATTGTCATTGTCATTGTCATTGTCATTGTCATTGTCATTGTCATTGTCATTGTCATTGTCATTGTCATTGTCATTGTCATTGTCATTGTCATTGTCATTGTCATTGTCATTGTCATTGTCATTGTCATTGTCATTGTCATTGTCATTGTCATTGTCATTGTCATTGTCATTGTCATTGTCATTGTCATTGTCATTGTCATTGTCATTGTCATTGTCATTGTCATTGTCATTGTCATTGTCATTGTCATTGTCATTGTCATTGTCATTGTCATTGTCATTGTCATTGTCATTGTCATTGTCATTGTCATTGTCATTGTCATTGTCATTGTCATTGTCATTGTCATTGTCATTGTCATTGTCATTGTCATTGTCATTGTCATTGTCATTGTCATTGTCATTGTCATTGTCATTGTCATTGTCATTGTCATTGTCATTGTCATTGTCATTGTCATTGTCATTGTCATTGTCATTGTCATTGTCATTGTCATTGTCATTGTCATTGTCATTGTCATTGTCATTGTCATTGTCATTGTCATTGTCATTGTCATTGTCATTGTCATTGTCATTGTCATTGTTGCAAGGAAGGAGCCATGATTTTTTTTACTAGATGGTGTTCTCGGTATATAATGAACGACTAGAACACATAGGTATTTCTATTCATCGGATATTTCATTTTAGACTTTTTAAAAATTCTTCCTCATCATTTATAAGAAGGTCTCGGTTGATTATTGGAGATAGCCGATTACGTATACAAGGCTCCGGGAGTCCACTCGGGCGAGCGGTTCGTAATTATCTCGAAGAATTGCGCTGGACAGGGACTGGCTTATAATGTTATAATATATACTTGTATAGTTTTTCACTGGATTGATTGCGATCGTCGATTGCGTGACCGAAGTGCACTATTACGGATACAACTGGGCGACTCTTCGCGTACAAGCTACTATGAGAAGCTCGTCCAGCTCGCGCGGGTCCCACTCGCGTGCCGTAAATACCACGTGCACGGGAGTAGACTGGCGTGTGTAAAAATAACTCGTTTGCAGCCCTCGTGTTTCGGTATGAAAGACGTAGATATATATATACAGAGGAAGGGAGAGAGATAACAAGAGCGCCATCAGGGTGGAACGCAACATCGCCGAGCACTATACTGATCTTCGCTCCCTTATTACGAGATAACGCCCAACGTAACCAGGATGCGAAAGGCTTTAATTATTTATCGCCAATTAGGCGATCTACCTCCGTTTATCATCGACCTCCAGGCATCCTTTTAAAAAAACTTCATTTTGGTAAAATTTGTTAATTTAGAAAAGCTTCATGTTTTCTTTTTACTTCATTTTTTTTTCGTACACTATAGCAACACCGAAATCTGTAAATAATTGAGATACCACCACGCTGCAGTGATTTCCAAACGAGACAGATTGTCCTTTCTTTTCTTTTTTTTTTGCCAATCGCTCTTAACGAGGGATGCAACCGAGCGATCGAGTCGCTGGGCGGTACAAGATTGCGCCGAGCAGCTGCGACGGCGGGAGCGCAGTCGATGCCGGGACGCAATGATAGCGGTGGGAGAGAAACGTTTGCGGAGCTATTGCATATACATCGAGGCACGGACGGTTTATTAGCACGAACCGTCCGGCGGTGAAGGAGCGCGCGAGCGCGAACTAGCTTCTACACGTAAGCGGCGGTGTCTGTTATGTCACAACGGGCGCGAACGCTCGCCTAGTTGCGCGGAGCGGCGGGGCGGAGGAGACGCGGTAACTATATTATAGTTGCATAGAGCTAGGCCGTGAACCCAAGAACAACCGGCGGCCGCACGTTGCATACGAGCATGTGACTCGCTCCCCGAGTCTATGCATAAATCTCAGTCTCTAGCTGGTTCGATAGTGTGCAACTAACTACAGCTGTTCTCGTGCGCTATTATACATCCTCGCGTCGAAAAAAAACTTACAATGTGGTACATATATATACATATATATATCGATTAACACTTAATAAGTTACAGCGCCCGAAACCGTACCGAAACGGGACTACCGGCCGCGGAGTGGGGGCCACGCGTTGCGACGGTAGTGCTTAAGAGTGGGGATAGAGGTGTCACTTATAAAGGGTTAATTTATCTCTGTGATATATATGAATATATTTTTTCATTGAAAAATTGTATATCTCGCATATATAATGGAATATATTTTTTTGCATATATTTGATTTTCGCGGAAGACCTCCCCTTCGGCGATAACGCCAGAGGGACTTAAAACAAAAAAATTGAAATCGAAGCTTTCGAACCCTTCGTTCGGATTGAAATGTACACTGCTTGTCAATCACGGGCGTTCGCGCCATTATTCTTGGTCATTTGAGGTATTGAAAGAAATTCGAGAAAAACACTTGCAAATTCATCGGATAGTCAATCAAAGTCACGATAACGAGATTTATCGTTCGAGAATCTAAAGGAACGTCTTGGACGGCGTCCGAATGCAAAAATATACGATCGCATCCGTGTTTCGTGTCTGTCGCGTAAGGCGTTTTTTTTTCTCATCTTATTCTCCTTCTCGGAAGCGTGGGGAGTTACGTAAAACGTTGTTACACAAACCATGCATCGATTTATCTCTCTCTCAGTGCTCCCAAGGAATAAATCAAGCACGCATTTACTGTCGTGGTGGATCAATCGACTCGCTGGATCGATGCGAGTGTCGCGCACAGCGAAAATCGACACCTGACTGCGCCACTTCTGATCCCACACAGTCCCGAGAGAGACTTCCAACTTTGACTCGGCAAAGCGGTTTTTGATAGATCTTACGATAGATCGGTCGTAAGAGACGGGAAACGCCGGTGGACAGATGGTCTTCGAAACGAGTAAAAATATCGTAGACTTAGACGGATGCGCGGCTTATGGTTTCTTCCCTCGTTTCTTCGTCGAGCTGCGAGAACTTCCTTTTCGAGAACTCAGACGGACGTGCGACTTCCTGTTTCCTGGACTCCCGAATCAGAACCTTCTGCTGGAGTTTTAATGAGAATATTTTGGTTTTTCGTTTTTTTCATCTAAAACAGATTTTTCCAAGTCTAATTTAGTATTCCCACGTAAATGTGAAAAACAATTGAGAGAAAAAGAAGAAAAGAAAATAATGAAGAAAACGTTCTCGCCAAGTCGATATCTCGCAATCTTATTTATAAACACGGCTCATCTCATCAATAGCAGATAGCTTATTATTGTAATATACTTACGTGACATAACGGCATTCTAACGGCGTCAATTCTATTTATAGCGGTTAAGCAGCCGATATATAATACGCGTACTGGTACTGTACGGCATGCTAAGAGGCGGATCTCTATCGGGAATTATAATCAGCCTTTATGAATATCACATCGGTTGATTATTACAGCTGCTCCTCATGGTGTTTAATGCTTATTACTTGTAATCGATACTGTACATCGCTTCCAGTATTTATTGTGATTATTTAATGTGGCTTTAACGAACAATGTAAAGCGTCGATGTCTTATAAAATATTTTTTTTACCATTCTGCACACTTGTTAAACCGATTGGAAATACATATCGAACGAATAGAAAAATCCGAATGGCGTATCTGCTGCGCGTAAGAACTGAATACACTGTTGCTCGAATAATATATATTGGATCGCATAATTATTAGAGAAAGCAACAAAGTTGGCCCTAGATAGAGACCCTACGCTCTTGTGTATGCGGGCAGTTTTAACCCTGCTTGTGTACACTCGGTCTTTGAAGGAAAGGTCGAAATTTGAAACTCTCAGTATTTTTCCCTTTATTGATGACTATTCTTCAATTTTTATTAACAACGGTTGTAACCTTTTGAATTTGGCAACGTCTGGGCCATGTAGTAGACACTTCAAAAAGTGACCCAGAATTTTTTCCGATTTTTTGAAAGCTTAGAAAACTTTGCAAACCCGACTGTTCCCTAAAAGACTCAGTGTACACACCGTGTCTGAAAATATCGTGTACACACGCAGGATTAAAGTGGTTGAAACGCTGTACTCCAGTCACATGAGTACTGTTTTGTTTTCGATAGTTCATTGGCGATATGTCCTCGATCTAGTGCAAGCATTAAAAGCAATATATTTGCAACAAACAATAATTGGTTCGTTTGAAAATCAGATGTTTTGAGAGGAAGTGACGTCATACCGGAAATACGTCACTTCCGTTATGAGTATCTCATTTTGCTTCCTCATAGAGGAAGCTTTATGATGGTGACAAAAACATTTTTCGAGATTTTAATGAAAACGTGTTCAGAATGTTCCAAAACATCGAAAAATCACATTTAGAAAAAATGTCCGGATGTGTGTGTGTGTGTGTGTGTGTGTGTGTGTGTGTGTGTGTGTGTGTGTGTGTGTGTGTGTGTGTGTGTGTGTGTGTGTGTGTGTGTGTGTGTGTGTGTGTGTGTGTGTGTGTGTGTGTGTGTGTGTGTGTGTGTGTGTGTGTGTGTGTGTGTGTGTGTGTGTGTGTGTGTGTGTGTGTGTGTGTGAATCAGACGCGAAAAATTCAAATGGCTATATCTCGGGTACGGCTTGTGTGGTTAATAGTCAAAGTTTCTGCCAAATTTCATCCAAAAATGTTCAGTTGTTTTTTTTGTACGCCATTTTTAATTTCTTCGAAAAAGTCTGTGCGCACCGCAGCGCTCGCAATTTTTTAGCTATCGGGCTAAAAACGCGTACACAGATGGAATATGATCACCCGATGATCCCATTAAAATTTTAAGAAAATCGATCGAGCCGTTTAAATTTTATGTCATTTTGAATTTTTTGAATTTCATGAATTTTTTTTTTTTTTTTCAAGACGCATTTTTCCGTATTAAATATTAATCTACGAATAAAAAAGTGTCAGATTCGTGATCAGCGTGAAAAAATACTTATAATACAATCCCGGAGTGACGGCTAACGAAAAAGTTTATTGGGCATTTTTATAGCTAAAATTACAAAAAAGAGTGATTTTGGGTATTTTCAAACAGCAATTTCTTTGCTTCCGGATGAATACTCTATGATACACTATGTATTCCTTCACCTCGAGTACAGATTCGACAGCCGTTTTGACCAAAAGCGTAAGGTTGGTTTTTTTCCGCACTAAACCTGAGTCGGCCAGCAGTTTTGCTTAAAATTTAAATACGACGTTGATATTGAAAAAGCTGAAAATTGAAACTTTCATATCGCTTCCTCATAAAAGTTGAAAGTTGAAAGTTGAAATTTTTATATCACTTTCTCATAATGGCCCTTTATTCACAAAGCTTCCTCTATGAGGAAGCCAAAAATATAGTAAATGCTTTCTCATAGAAGGAGCTTTGCGAATAAAGGGCCATTATGAGAAAGTGATATAAAAATTTCAACTTTCAACTTTCAACTTTCAACGTTCAACTTTCAACTTTTATGAGGAAGCGATATGAAAATTTCAATTTTTTTTCGATGAGAAGTGACGTTTTCCCGTATGACGTCAGTTTCGGTCGAAAAATAAGATTTTTAAAGCGGAAGCACTGCACTTCCGATGTGAGATCACGTCCGTTCGAGAAATGAAATTTTCAAACTGAAAGCAACGTATTTCCGGTATTACTTTACTTCCGGTCGAAAAATTTAATTATCAATCCGGAAGTGACGTTTTCCCGTATGACGTAACTTCCAGTCGTAAGCTGTGAACTCTTGTAACTAATATTGGAAATAATTACCGGTTTTTCTGCGGCCCAGATACTTTTTGGCTGCATTGACTTTTCGCTGCAACCCAAAGAAACGTCTATCGAGCCTAAATATTACTCAACCAAATAGCTTATCGATGATCTTTGCGTGATGATGGTTACATCACCTCATATCCACAGTTTCCTGCGAATTCCATGATACGAGGTGACGTGTTTTCCATCTGGCTTTTCGTCCCTTGGCATGAGAATCACGGCTTCTCGGAACAACGAGCGACTGTCCATGAACTCTCGCCGCGTGGTTTGCATGCTCCTGGCGCATTCGCCGATGATGCATGTGCATAGGACTCGATGGAACCGTCCTCCGCGCTTCTGCCTGAACCTAACCCAACGAGAGTCATTACGCGTCAATCACGAAGTTTATGATCGAGACATCGCCGAGTCGCGTGGGCGCTTCGCTAGCGCATGTACACTGTTACGCGCATGTGGTGTACGTTAAACTCGGCCTCTTCGCAGCGTGTGTGGCTCACACGCGAACACTCACCTACTGCGGCACTGTTGGGTAAGGCACCGGTTCGTATGTACAGCCGCGATGTCAACGGGTTTGTCCACAAAATATTTATCTTCGTTCGTAAATAGTCATCGGCAGTAGCGTATTTGTAGCGATAATTGTTTCTTTATAAAAATGTTGGATTTATTTATTTTTCTTCGAGACACTTTTTTATCATTAGATCATTGTAATAGTATCGTATCGCATTGTATTATATTGTATTGTATTCGATCATTGTAATGGTAATCGTATAAAAAAAAACAATTGTTCACATAAGGCGCTAGTTCGTATGTACAGCCGCGATGTCGACGGGTTTGTCCACAAAATATTTATCTTCGTTCGTAAATAGTCATCGGCAGTAGCGTATTTGTAGCGATAATTGTTTCTTTATAACAATGTTGGATTTATTTATTTTTCTTCGAGACACTTTTTTTATCATTACATCATTGTAATAGTATCGTATCGCATTGTATTATATTATATTGTATTCGATCATTGTAATGGTAATCGTATAAAAAAAAAACAATTGTTCACATAAGGCACTAGTTCGTATGTACGGCCGCGATGTCGACGGGTTTGTTCACAAAATATTTATCTTCGTTCGTAAATAGTCATCAGCAGTAACGTATTTGCAGCGATGATTGTTTCTTTATTGAAATGTTGGATTTATTTTTTTTTTTTCGAGACACTTTTTTATCATTAGATCATTGTAATAGTATCGTATCGCATTGTATTATATTGTATTGTATTCGATCATTGTAATGGGAATCGTATTAAAAAAAAAACAATTTTTCACATAAGGCACTAGTTCGTATGTACAATCGCGATGTCAACGGGTTTGTTCACAAAATATTTATCTTCGTTCGTAAATAGTCATCGGCAGTAGCGTATTTGTAGCGATAATTGTTTCTTTATTAAAATGTTGGATTTATTTATTTTTCTTCGAGACACTTTTTTATCATTAGATCATTGTAATAGTTTCGTATTGTATTGCATTCGATCATTGTAATGGTCGTTCGTATAACAAATGCAATTATTCACATACATTTATGGACAGGATATGGTAGAAGGAAAAATTTAAGCTTAAAAAATAGACAAACATCAGTTCGTAAATAGTCATCGGCAGTAGCATATTTGTAGCGATAATCGTTTCTTTATTAAAATGTTACATTTATTCATTTTTCTTCGAGACACTTTTTTTTATCATTAGATGATTATAATAGTATCGTATTGCATTGTATTACATTGTACTGTATTGTATTCGATCTTCGTAATGCTAATCGTATAAAATAGTGATTTTTTACACAAATTTATGGACAGGATAGGGTAGAGGGAAGAAATTAAGCTTAAAAAGTTGACAAAACATTGCGGTCGGCTTACTCGATGGCCGGTGCCGGAACCGCACAATATTGTAATAAATTAAAGTATATAAATAATCGTTAATTTTTAAAACATGATTCGTAAAATTATTCGGAGCGCTGCTCTATTCACTTACGCTATGCTTCATCGTTTAATATTTCATTCACACGCGCGCTTTTCTGCCAGCCTTCTTGGGAACGCAGTCGTAGCAATCGTCGCTACTCTCGCAACAAGAAGATCCGTCGCATGAGGACGACATGTACTCTGAAATCAGACAGCAGAAAATAAATTATCCTTCATTTATCAACGAACAGTGCAAAATATTAAAAACTAAAAAAAAATGTGATATTTATTAATCGTCGGGAGATTCCGTAGAGTCCGAATTCATGAAATACTTTTATGAAAAAAAAACTTACTGCCATGACGAGAATTCTTTTTCTTTCCCTTGCGAGATGCTTTCGCTGTGGCTTTCGTGGTCTTGTTGACTGGTTTCTTGTTTTTGCCGCCGCGTTTCCTCGCCGGCACGGACACGCATTCGTACTCGTCGGATGATTCGCTGTTCGAGTCCGAATACGAGCTGCTCGACGTGAACGAGGAATCGGACGATTCCGTCGAAGACTCGGAGCTCGATGAGCTCGAGGAACTGCTATCGCAGCATTTGCTTCTGGGCTTCCTCAGCGGGGTCTTCGTCGTTCTCTTGGCCTTCGTCGTCTTCGCAGGCTGCTTCTTCATCGGTGGCATGACTACTGTACTGTCGAAAAACAAACTCGATAATAATACATCCCTATACAAGCAACCGTAATACGTTTCCGAAGCGTTCGACCGTCACTTGATATTGAACGGACTGTTTTTGCCTCAGAAGAAAAAAAAAAGAACTGGCTTCGCCGACTCGAGACGGTTACAGCAAGAACGAGACTGAAATATAATTTCTTCGAAAGATAAAACTTAACGTAAATTTAACGACATTATCGAATTTCAAGTAATTAAACGATACCGATTTCTTACCTTTATTTCTGCTTTCCGCGAGCGAGCTCCGTGAAGCTACTCGGCCACGTTCTCCGATAGATTATTCTCGATATGGTACGAAAATGCTGTATGCTCGATTTTGTCGTTTGGTTATTTGCAGACGATCGTTATTTGCCAAGATTTAACGAATGTGAATTTCGAGAATAGCAACAGTTATAGTGATAACGATATTTGAGAATATTCGTGAACAATGGAAAAGAGAGCAATGGTTTGACCAAAAAAAGAATTTGACTTTGAGGTGAGTTTCTCCTTGTTTCTCCAAAAGCTTCGCGTCGAATACTGAATTCTCACCGAGAGCTTTGATTTTGCTTGTTTCGGTGAAGCGCTGCTCACGTGACAATAGCGTGGCGCTTCTGTTCGGAGAGGATACGGAACGAGCGTGAATTATTGGACCCATTATTTGCCGCCTATATACAAACCGAACAAACGTGTTCGATACTTCTTTTTTAGATATGCAATAAAACATTTATCGTCGAAGAACGTTCCTAATTATTTTTTTCTCGTTCGAATGTACAGACCTTCGTTTCCTAGTTTTCATACCGATAATCGAGGCAACAAGAAGTCGTATTTCACTCAGATAAAATGTTATTGACAACAAACACCCAATAGTATCGATTCTCGTTCGCAAGATCGATTAGAAGTTACTGGATATCGAAAAAAAATATGAATAATAATCGTTTATTACCGATAATTATTATTATCTGTGAAGAAAGTATAGAAATGATGTAAGTATACGGTAAAAAAGTTTGTACATTTTACAACTTACTGTCCACAAACGTCCACAATTTTGTATTTGTTAATTTTCCGATGGTACCAGCCGGCTGCAGTTTCACAAAGAAAAGAGCAAACTAAAATTGTTAATAGCACGGGAAATAAAAGCACAGGTGGCTGAAGGACGGCGGTCGATGGCCAATTGGCAATATACAATATAGGTGAAACGAGAAAAGTAATTAGGTACAAAAAAAGTCTGTTACTTTTTATGTATTGTTAATTAACTCTCTACTACTACTACTACTACTACTACTACTACTAAAAGCACAGGTTTGTATACTCAAACCTGAAGAAAAGTGTTTGTCACTTATTTAACAAAATTATTTTTACGAAACTTCGTATTCTGATTTTACGAAATTATTTTTTTCTGTGTACGATTTTTGGGACATTCGCTTGTGATATAAATAAATATATATGTTGATTATCGACAATGGCTGTTTTTCAGTCTGTCGCGAAACCTTTGAGCTCGTACCGTTCGAACGTTTATCAGCGCAATAAACAATATTGCATAATATTGTCCGCCGAGCCGGTGCACTATCGCTCTTTTGTAACGCGTACAATCGTTCATTGATCCCTCGTATCGATGACCCCGTTGAATTAAATTTTGCAATGAGCGCGAAATAGAGAATGGGCGTGAACAAGCAACGCCGATAGTGACTTGTGGTAGTGGCAAAGTTGTGCCACATTACGTCGGTCCCGCCGGCGCGAACGTCGGAATCGCACACACACCGACACTCCATATAACATACAAGCCGGCTCTATCCATTATGCAACCGTGAACATTCACGCAACTCAGATGCAATCGACGCAAACGAGGCTAGCTTATCCTGGGAAATCCGGAATAGCGTGCAATCTATCTATCCTATATGATATATACCTCATTCGCTGAGTGGATACGTGTATATATCTGTTGCCCTGTCGAAAATCACTGCGTTGCGAAATACGACAATTTCGCGAAATAATAATTCAATAAATCAATGGATGAAATTCATTTTAATAAAACAATCTTTCGTCGTTTCTCTCAGGCTCGCGAGCGTCGAGGTAAGAGCTTCGAAATCTGCCTAAACGGTTTATAAGCTCGGGCAAATTTTTCTCACGTTTTTTAGTTTTTCCTGAGGTAAACAAAAAAATTGTGTCCAAAATAAATAAATTTCTAATTTTTTATGAAATTTAATAAATTCAAAGTGACATAACATTTAAACGGTTCGATCGATTCTCCCCGAATGTAATGGAGATCAGCAGGTGATCATATTCTATCTGTGCACACGTTTTGAGCAGACTAACATTTTTGAAGAAATTAAAAGTCCATACAAAAAAAAAAACAAAAAAAAACTGTACATTTTTTTATGAAATTTTGATCAATCATTGACCATTAACCACACGTACTGTGTATGAAATTTTAGTTTGATCGGTTGAGGCATTCTCAAAACATAGTTGGTTGGTTTTTTGCATCGTATTAATACACACAACATTCGGACCTTTTTTTCTAAATACGATCTTTCTGTGTTTTGAAACATATTAAACACGTTTTAATTAAAATGTCGAAAAAAAACATTTTCGTCAAAACACAGCTTCTCCTATGAGGAAGCAAAAATCCCCATAATTTTAATAAAAACCATATTTCGTCGTTCCTCTCAGGCTCGCCAGCATCGGTTCGTAAGATCTGTCCAATTTTTCTCGCATTTATTATATTTTTTTAGTGTATTCTTATGCTTGCATATATTTTATTTTTCTATTATATTATATTACATACTGTTTTTCTTATCATGTTTGCCTTTTTGGGTTGTAACGATTGTTTGTATCTTGATGCACGGTGTTCTTAGGGGGCTTACGCCTCAGAACACGAAATAAGCGAATCTATCTATCTATCTATTTTTCCCTGGATTGAGGGTCTTCTGTTATTTTGCGGGACGCGACATGCGGGGAGGATCCCTATGCTTATACACAGGCCGGGCTCAGTGTTACCAACCCCAAATCGTCGAAATTTTGATGATTTGCGCATGCGCCACTGACTGGCCCCGACACTGCTGCCGCAGAGAGTATCTCTATCTCTCTCTTACGCATACTGTCACTTTTTATTTAATTACTCGTAAACGGTGAAGCAGATTGCAGTGGCCTTTTGCATGTGTATTACTTATAGTATAAATTAGTTGCACAATTTTTTACAATAAGCTGACACTATTTTTTTGAAAATCGTTGGATTAAAATAAACCGATCATGCGTGCGCGGCCATAAGATCGTGTGTTAAAATCGTCAATTTTTCAAGATTTTTTTTATCAGCAACGGTAAAGACGACCTTTATCAAACTTTGCACAGAGGTTTCATAAGTATTTACGAACACACTGTAAGAATTTCAACGCGTTCTCACGATTTTGATATAACAGTAGACCCTCCTTTTAAACAAAACATACCCCAAATTTAATGAACGAAGTACTTGTGTGTGCAAATGCGCAAAGTAACAAGATTATCAAAAAAAGAAAAGTGTTTGCGTTCCAATGTTGTTTTGATGAAGAAAGAAAAACGTGCGCGGAATGACTTCCTCATAGAGCGAACTGCGCACGTCAATCGAATACTAAAAATATTTACATGGATCAAAAAAGAAAAGAGAAAAAAAAACATTCGGCCAACTCGTAGTCGTTATGAGACGCGTTATTATCGATCAATCGTTTATGTCACTCTCGACTACGTAAGCGAGCTCGGTCCGTCAATAAAGCTCGAGAATTGTTAACAGTGTTATACGTGATTCGTCGCACGCGTGCGCATATAACATTGTCGATTATGCACGTGCTACGACGAATAATGCCTCGAACCCGCGACGACGTGATATCGCCCTCGATGCGCTGACTCGACTTACGTAAAGTATGTATGCGAAACGCGAGAGATTGTTGCGCGTGACCGAAGAAGCTTTTTTTTATCGACGTCTCTGGCTCAAGCGCACGGACATATATCGATGAGAGTTTACACGTGATAATAATAAATAAGCTTTGATCGCTGATAAAACGCATTAGATAGACAACGAGCGACGAGGGATGATTACTTATCGGCTACAACGCTGTTGTTGCAACTACCATCACGGTAACCTAACGTTGAAGACCAGAATCTACGCGGCAAACACTTTTTTGTTTATTAAAAAAAAAAAAAAAATCGGCAATAAAGTGACAAATATCTTTTTCACATTTGGGGCATCACCGGTCTCTTTCATTTTATCTGACATTGGCTAAATGTTATCAAAATCATGTAGAAGTTTAATGACAAACTTTTGAGATCTGCTATCCCATAATACGTTTATACCAGTTTAACATGTTTGTGCTTAAGTTCCGAAATCGTTTTGACGTTTTATAAGTATATTGCCCGCTTTTTTTCACATTTTTGTGAATTCTAGGTTTATCACAGTCCTCGTCCATGCTATAAATATGATCGAGGATATATGTATAATTTTCTTTTAGCTGTTTAAGCATGGTCAGCCTACTGCGGACCAACTGTAAAGAATGACGCACCCGTTATTCTATTTCATGGTGGTGTGGAAATGAGCATAACAAGGTAAAAAGTAAGCATAGTAATGAACGTTTTTGAATATAACGTTTGTTCTGCCCCACAGTCCCGAAAATCTCATTTTTCAACCGCAAGTGACGTCATCTACGGTGAAACGTCACTTGCAGTTGGAAAATCAAATTTTTGGACCAGAATCGACGTCATTTAGAGAGAACATCACTTCGAAAAATGAGATTTTCAAAACGGAAGTGAGGTCATCTAAGCGATCCGTCACTTCTGGTTGAAAACTGAGATTTTAAAACCGGAAGTTATGTTTTCCTTAGATGACGCCACTTCCGGTCGAAAACTGAAATTTTCAAACCGGAAGTTGATGTTCAACCTAGATTACGTCACTGCTGGTTGAAAAATGAAATGTTCAAGCCGGAATTTCCGCTATAACTTTCGCTTTAAAATTAAGATTTTCAAACCGAAGTAATGTTACAGAGAATATTTTTTATTTTCCTCTGCGATGTTTGTTCATGGCAGCCAGCGGCAAAAACGTATGAGTTAAGGTACACACGATAAGAGCTCTAGCACCAGTGAACTTCAGCCGCGTGAGCAGAGTAGTATATCTAAATAAAAATTACGAAGACAATTGATTTCATATTGAAAACAAGACGTAATCGCAGTAGGCGCAGGTTTATTACAGCGTGCGGGGTGCAGAGCAGAGAGATGACGTGAGTCGGCGTGACCTGCGGTGTTGCGTCAGCCTCGATGACGCAATATCGAGCCAGGGGTTCGTCGGACCGGTCGAAGGGCGAGGGTGGTGGTCGTTAGACTGGCTGCTCGGAATCTCACGCGACAAGAACGACCCTTCGGCTAAAGCGCTATGAACAGGCAACGGTAAATTCTCGATCCTGAGTCAACCTGCCTTGCAGGGCGTTGGGTCGTGTTACACAGACACGCTTGGAAAGCCATCGATGCAATTTGATGAGACCCTTGACTAAAAATAAAGAAAAATATATTTTTTTCAAATCGAATACAAGTATTAACCAACCGAGAATATTATGTAGAATTTGAAAATTTTCATCGAGTCGTTTTGATGATACTCTTAGCTGAAATAAGAAATATGATTAACATGTCATATTTTACTTACTAATATTATTATTAAATATTTACTATCATTAATATTTTTACGACCGAGCGCATGAATAACGCGCGTATTAGGTTTTGGGGCGGATATTATTATGTACAATCGCAGCTAAATATTTCGAACAAGAACTGTTAAACGTCTGTTTACTCTGGAAGTCCGACCAAGACTGTTCTACATGACGATCGATCTTATATCGATCGTCCCTTCGTTCGTCTCTTGTCAAACTTAACTAATACCGTGTGCCTCAACGAATAGTCAGGTACATATTCGTTACAATATTAAAAATATTTTGTATGTATTTTCGATAAAGTTTTTTTCGTATTTTTGCTCTACCCATGTTCGTGATATATCGGTGTTATCAGCGTTATAGTCTGGTACACGGCATTGCGTGACGTCGCGATCAAGTGGACGAACCCACTTGCACGGTGCAACAGATATCAGCTCGCAACCCGTTAGTCCGTTAGATGCACATACGTACGTAGGACGAGAACGAGGTCTTTCGGTACAACATTGGTGTGTACAAGCCATGAATGTATGTCTCTCGAATTCTTCTCGCAGCGTTGCCGGTAAACGCGATAAAATCTACACTCGAGACGTAGAGACGGAGAAAGAGAGCCTTCGTTTAATTAGTAGTGACAAGATCATTTCGTGACCAACCTTGCGTAATATCAGCTATGCAGTATGCTGTAATTTTTTTTTTTTACCGCCGCAAGAGCCCCTTGGGGGGGCCGTTCTCGCGGTAATAGACAGTCCGCGGCCTCTCGAGAAAACGTGTATTGGAGCTCCTATAATCTGTAGACTCGGTGCGCAACACTCCCGATGCAATTACAATCATGTTGCATCCCACTTCGCCTGTAAAGTGTCGATTACAAATCTTGGAACGAAATCTTCGTTGGAATTTATTTCAATGCATACAGTCAATTACGTAATTGCCGCAAGATTTTTGAACCTTTACAAGTAGCAAGAAACATCGCCATGTATGTCCACCTACGATTATCAAATTTTTCCTGCACGGAAAAAAGGATCTAGTGAAAATTACCGATCATCTAAGAAAAATTCTTATAAATCCGGTACCTCCTACCATAGGTGGCGCCCTAATGCCCTATTACCTATTACTATGTTCTATGGTAGTATTTCTCAAGCGATATAGTAGTTTTTACTAGATCCTTCTCTCAGTGTGAGATAAATTAATATTGTTGGGATATCGATGAATAAGAAAAAGATCCATCAAAAGAGTGACTCGTACATATGCAAGAAACACGACGTACCATGTATGATCCGGACATCGATGGACACGGAGGTGCCGATAACAAGTGCAGGAGAGCTGCGGCGCTCCATGACTGGCCCAGGCTTGGTCCAGATGGAGGCCGCAGCACGCAATGCCCTGGAAATTGTCGAATCGGCTATTAAGGCTAGTGCGGCGGAAAACGACACGTGTCTTTGAAGTCTTATCTATCTAATCTTGATTAGATAGATGTATATGGGTAACTAAATACTGTATATTAAATATCCGTAATGTGTAAACCTCTTTTCACTGCCGAAAGGCACGAAAATAAACTTCATTACTACTGCTATCGAGTTTTATCTAATAAGGTCAACAATCAGTATAGAATTGAATATAATGAATCCAGATGTGCGTTCACGATTGGACACTTTTGCGTTTTAAAGTCCTTCGTCGAACATCGGGTCAAAATTGATGGCGTAGCAAATTTCCCCACGAGCATTACGAGAATAACGGTAGCAGCGGCCTCCGATACTTTTCAAGTTTTCTTTTTATCTCCAGGCTTGGTCCAGATGGATCCTGCAGCACGCAATGCCCTAGAAACAGTCGAATCAGCGATGAAGGTCACGGCGGCGGAAAATGAAGATTCGCTTTGAAGTCTTATCAATTTAATCGTAAATAGATAGATGTATACGTTTCTGTACAACAAAATACTGTAGGGGAGAGCGGGGCAAAACGGGGCAATAGGCCAAAACGCAATTTTCTAATAAAAGCTTGGACGCTCCATTTTGCCCCATCGATACATCTGGATTATCTGCCCCCTTTTGCCCCACAGTACCATCCAATAATTATAGGAAAATTGCGTTTTGCCCTACTGTCCCATTTTGCCTCGCTGTCCCATTGTGGCCCGCTCTTTCCTATATTAAATATCCGTAAAGTGTAAACCCCTTTTCAATGACAAAGGCCACGAAATAATAGTATTATTATGCTACAAGGGAGGGAACTGCGCGATTGTTGCTGAGTGTGAAGTTCACAGAAATCACACGAAGTGAAAACGCGCTTCCTTCCACGTAGCATACGATACTTTTTTACGACTTCGTTACAATAACCACATTTCTTGCGTCGCAAAATCGTCATATTCGCCAGTTACCATTAATTCCCCGAGAATAATAGGGCTTCCATAGGGAGCAATGAGCTCTATTACTCCCTAGGGAGGAATGAGCCCTATTATTCCCTACGCAGTAATGAGTCTTATTACTCCCTAGGAAGGAATGAGCCCAATTATTCCCTAGGCAGTAATGAGTCTTATTATTCCTCACGGAGTCATGAGCCCTATTGCTCTCTAGGGAGTAATGAAACAGTAGTGCGCATGCGCATCGGTTAATATTGATCATTGGTCAATAATAAGCTATTTTCCGGCCGTATTACATGCAACAAATGTGGTTATTTTAGCGATGTCGGTAAAAACTTCGTTACTACGGCTACCAAGTTTTATCTTATAAGATCAACAACCTGTACAGCATTAAATATAATGAATCTAGTTCTGCGTTAAATATTGGACACTTTCGCGTCTTAGAGTCCTCGGCCGAAAATCGGGTCGAAATTTACGGCATGGAAAATTTCCTCACGAACAAAACGACCGTACTTTCCTTCGGTATTTTTCGAGCTTTAATTTTATCGGCACGAATTGTTACCCGGTGGGCCAATTAATGACTAACAAAGCTAAAACTCCTCGGCCCTCGCGGCTCATCTATACACGTTTTGCTTTTGTACAGTCGGGGTAATTATGCTTCCGATCTCGTCGTTCGTTATTGTGCGTCGAAAAAGTCTGACGTCGGGTAAAATCGTCCTCGAGCGTTTCAGTGGCTCAGCCGCGGAGCAATGTGACTCCTCAATCTCACGTGTTCGTTGGTACACGAGTCTATCCGCCGTCCACAAAGAAATGATGTACATGCTGGATGTGCAGACAAACCCGGCGGAGTTTACAGGTGCGGCCCCGCACGTGTAGGCCAACAGGTACGACAGGGGTACCCGCCGAGAGTGCACGTGCCGCAGCATAATACTTCGGTAGATTAGCAAAGACGGAGCTTTCGGGATAAAGGCCTGACCATGAATCCTCTTGCTGATAATCGAAAATCGATTATTATTCATAGAACAACGTCAAGGTGCGGTGGGTATGCATTATGCGAGGTAAAACGGCGGAAGGGAAGAAGGGACAAAGCAAAGGGGGCCAGGCTATCTTTGTCCTAGGGTCGAAACGCCTGCATTCGATGAACTTGCTGTATTAACGTCATTGATATAATTTCGCGTCAGCGGAATGGCGCGGCGCAAAGGAGCATTCATAATTGATAAATATAATTTTTTTTATGAAATATAAATATAAATATAATAATTTGTAAACAAATTATTTATGATTCGTTAAATTGGTTTATTAACAAATTGAATTTAAAGCCAAATTAATTAATCAAGTTTAAATTGGGCAATTCAATGAAAATGACTTTATAAAATAAATATTTCAGTGATTGAAAGTAAGTAAAGATTTTCAAGCGTCATTTGTCGAATCTTAATTAATTCGTTGCCTCTTCTCTCCAATCTGATCGCTGCGACGATCGTTGCGTCAGTGCAATCTGTTGGTTCTTGCGATATTAGTTTATTTTCAAAATTTCTTAGAGGCGGCGTCTAAATTCATAAGGTTGAGTCAATGCATCGAGGTCTATAATTGTCACGATCATTCACGGCTCCTTGACGGCGATGTTGGCGGCCGAGGTCAATAGCAGGACAATGCGTGCTTTGTTACTCAGTCATCGGTAGTTTTTAATAGATTCGATTATTTCGATACGACTTCCGCCATCTGGAGGCCGCAGTTTCGAGCTTCGTCGGCTCTCGAGAGCTCGGTCGGTAAAACAGCGCTCGAGGTGTCCTCGAGGCACCATCGTGGCGCCATCTAGCTCATTCTCCAACTACATTAGTTTGCACAACAAATCGATCATTTTTTCCCCCCCGGTAACTGAACTGATCGTGCAGATAATGATTTATAGTATAGTTTATTCATTTAAAATTGTTTAAATTTAATACGATTTAATTAAATTTGTCAATGACTCTCATCTTTCGTCTTGCTGTCGTCATCCAAAAGGCCCGTGTACTCGAATGCTCTAATTTTTTACCACAATTATCGATATTATTTGTAGTTTTTTTTATTTATGTAAAAAGTCAACAACGTGAATTACTGTTTGGACAATTGGACGATCTACGGCAAAAACGCTTCGTTACTATTTTATCGTTTCCGCCGCAGTGGCAATTTGGCGCTTGTTCAAATTTGTTTAGCCAACAAGTACGAGAAAGTACTTTCTGCCCGTTATTTCAATTATTCAATGTAATCTATACCCCGACCAAAGCCTGGCGTTGTTTCGTTCCTCGACTTCCCTTATCCGGCAATGATCTATCCGAATACAGGTACGTATATGTATATACACATAATAGCCGTAGCTTTGTACCTTGCGGGACAAAAATCGTTTTTACACGAGCGTAAAAATCATGCGCGCTCGTAGCGCGATGTGGGCACGTGAGTTTATTTATTGGAGTGGATGTACACGCTGGAAGAAAGAGGGTGGAAACAACCCCCAGGTGGAAAAACGCGTGCGTCCGCACGAACGCGCAGCCGCGCTGACCGCTGACCACTTGTACCACTTTTGCCGGACCTTCCAGCCTATACCGGCTCACCGTACGTCCGGACTCAATGAGCTACAGCTCATTACTACCATTCGTCAAGAATAAAAATACATATTTACGTTAAATTTATTTTTTTGAAGTAATATTTATAACAAATGAAACTGTTCCCGGGAACATGTACAGAATCGTCAACTTTTCAATGGTGTTTTGATTAAAGGAAACGAAAATCGTAAAATTCATTCGAGGATACGGGTAAGTACAATCACTTTGTCCAAAGTCACGAAACAAACGAGTTTTTTTCGCACCTTATTATCATTGAAAAACTTTTAAACTATTGTGTTAAACCTCTTTCGTGGTACGCTGTCGGCTAACATTTGTCGCTTGAGTTACCAATATTGATATCTATTTTCACCAGCAACAGTTGTTCCAAACTTAAGACATCGTAACTGAAAAAGAGATATTGACGACGGATCGCACACTTTGGAGAAAATAAATAAAAAAGTCTGATTGTCAATGATAATGAATCTGTAAAAATGAAATGCAAACATTTTTGGCTTCCCTGCGATCACAATTAATCAGAATTGCCAATGAATAAATTATTAATCATTATTAACTTATGTATATATATATTTCGAGAAACTGAGGATCCACAAAGCGACAGAGTTTAAGAATTCGTCATAGTTCAAAGACAAAGAAGTTCATAAACAAATATGTAACGAGTTATAACCGGAAGAAGCTAAATAACTTCCGTATCAACTTCGAAAGGGTTAATTAATAGCGTTTTTCATCCAAGGGTATATATTTTCGTCCCTCGTGCACGTAAATAAGCGGCGAAAGTGCAAATGTTCGACCAATGTCAACCAATGAAGAAACGCTTATAACCACGACCTCGCGAGCTATCGTGAACCATTATGATTAAAGTGCAAAGTTGCGCGCATACCGTTTGATTCTTGACTCTGAAGAGAGGTGGGTGGCTATAGCTTTATTATTTAATGTATAGCCCAATCAATGAAACGTTTCCGGCCTCGTACGGTCTCGACTTATAGACTCTCCCGCGTAGTCAGTCGACCGTTCGCGATGGCCGTGGACTTTGTCGCGAGCGATTTTTCACAATACCCTTTAACTTGAAAATAAAAAATAAAAAAATTTAAATTTAGAAAGATCCTTTATCGATATCATTATCGGCAAGGGATAAAAGTTTCCGGCGAATTAATATAATGTTCGGTCGTTTAAAAAATGTTTTCTCATGCACAACACCAGCCTTCACGAACTTTCATCGCCGAGTAATGGACAAACCGGAGTCATCGACGGGGGCCGAGACCGCCATCGATCTCGAGGATCGGGACCCCAATAATCTTAATCAGCATCTGCAGGTTCGTTCGGTCGATAAAACAGAAAAAGTGATAAGTTTGTGTCTGGAAACTTTTCAAATATTATTACCAAAAACATGACGTTTCTTTTTCGCTATAGACATCGTTATGTAATGTACGTTGTAAAATATTGTTGACGCCACTTTTTTTTCAAATCCTGAGCAGGTAATGTGGGATGACGTCATCGGCGAACCTGAGGGAATTCGCAGTCCTGAGTGCGCCTGGCGACTGAGCAGCCACTGCTTTAGATTGTCCAGGGGATGTTGCTACATATTCCTCTCGGTTCTCATCGCACCGGTGATGGCACTCTTTCTCGGCTGCACCTTCGCCTGTCTGTCGTTTCAGGTAAGTCGATGCCACTGCTCGTATCGAATCACAGTCGTGAGTGTGGCTCGGTCGGTAACTAATTTATTTACACGACAATCGGGTTGGGCCATGTTCGCCACTTTTACCCTACACTGTAAAAGAAATGGTATATTTAATGTACTGGTATTGGAGCTTTTATGCATAATCCAGTATATTGAATTTAATGTACAAATATTATGTAAAATTGCTGTACTTTTTAAATAATTTAAAAATATTTTGCGTACTATTAAAGAAGTTTTATTAAAAATACCACTTTTTTATCATTTTTTTACCGTACATTCATTTCACATAATATTTGTATATTAAATTTAATATACTACTTTAAGCAGAAAAGCTTCCAATACCGGTACACTAATTTTCATGCAGACATTTTTTACAGTCCAAATAATTGATCATTACAATTTTTATAATTATCATTATAATTACAATGTTTATAATATTGTAACGACCGATCGAATGAATAACGCGCTTATTTGGTATTGGAGCGGATATTGTTAATAATGACAAACGTTAATTATCCCGATCACGTAATGTCACGCGACTGTTCGCTTCGAAGGTCTCGTCCAGACTCGCTGACATGACGATCGATCTTGCATCGATCGTCCGTTCCTTTGTCTATTGTCAAATCTAACTAATATCGTCTGTCTCAACGATAGTCCGCTACATCTTCGTTACAATACATACAATGTGTTAATCGATTAATTGATTAATTGCAGCATATATGGTGCATGGCCCCGTGCTTGCGTGTCTGGAAAATCACTTGCGCGGCAACGAGAACATTTTTCACGGCCTTCGTCCACGCTATTGTTCGACCCTGCACGGAAGCGTTGGGATACGTATGTTACAATGTTCGGGTTTTCAGTCAGCGACTGCCGGATGGAGCCGAAGCGAAGGATGACGCGTTAATAGTGTGAAAGAAAGTCCGCAAGAATGGCGTATGGGCTTCTGCACAGTCGAGTTAAATCGTGCCGCATGTACATCGAGGCCTCGTGGATCGGCGCGTACACGAAATATATCGTCGAATCGATCATAAAGTAAACATGAAAGTGTTATTAAAAAAAAAAAAAAAAAAAAATAGAAAGTGCAAACGTACACGCTCGCGATAAGGCCGTAATAACTCTCTTTCCCATTGACAACTATGCGGTGAGTTGGAACAAAGAGTTAAAGTATGCCGTCGTGTCCACCCCTTCGTGCGTGTGCCTAAAGAAACATTGGTTAATTTTCCTCGTGCCTCGAGAACGCGACGAGGAAGGATCGATAACGTTGAATGCGCAGTCGACCCACGCACTAGGGGCGCATACGATCCAAAGGTCCAACGATTATGGTTGTACAAAAGTTATACTACATGGCAATATCTAGAAAGGTTGTTCCTTCGTCTACACGATGGACAATAAATCTATTTTAACTGTTTAGATGAATCGATATATCGAGGAAAAATTATATGTACTGTCACAATCGCAGATCGATTTGTGATCGATCGTAACGCAATCGAAACGATCGATATGTTGGACGCCTGTGAATTCAGTTTTCGATTCAACTTTTGGTCGAAAAACTTTTTTGTGTTTATCTCACTACAAAATACCGACGGTGCCTAATTTGCCATCCGCAAGATTCCTGTTGCGACTATATATATTGACGCGATGAGCGATCAGTTATGATCTATCGATCGTAATCATAAAAATCTTGTAAAAAAAAAAAACTGTCACAATCGCAGATTGAGGTCTATCGATCGCAACGCAATCGAAACAATCGATAGTTGGAAGCCTATAAGTTCAGTTTTCGATTGAATTTTTCATCGAAAAACTTTTAATTTTTTAGCCTCACTATAAAATACCAACAGTGCCTAATTTGTCACCAGCAAAATACCTGTTATGATTACATATGCTGACTCGATGAGCGGTCGATTATGATCTATCGATCGTAATTATAAAAAACTTGTTAAAAAAAAGGTCACAATCGCATATCGATCTCTATCGATGGTGACACAATCGAAACGATCGATATGTTGGAAGCTTTTGGGTTCAGTTTCGATTTGATCTTTAGATCATAAAGCGTTTTATTTTTTAGTCTCACTATAAAATAGGAATGATGCCCAGTTTTTCCCCCGCGAAATACCAATTGCGACTATACATCGACTCGCTGAGCGGTCAGTTATGATCTGTCGATGGTTATAATAAAAAATCTTCTAAAAAAAAAGAAACCATTCACAAAATACCTGTTGTGACTATATATACAGAATTGATAAGGGATCGATTACCATCCAGCGATCGTAATCATAAAAATCTTGTTAAATAAGACTGTCACAATCACAGATTGATCTTTATCGATCGTAAGGCAATGGAAACGATCGATATGCTGGAAGCCTGTGGGTTCAATTTTTCATTAAATTATTGGTGGAAAAACGTTTTATTTTTTAGTCTCACTATACAATACCAATGGTGCCTAATTTGCCACCCTCGAAATACCTGTTGCGACTTTACATCGACTCGATGAGCGACCGGTTACGATCTATCGATCGTGATAATACAAATCTTGTCCAAAAAAAACTATAGTGCAATCACAGTGCTCTTATTTAATTCTAATGAGAATGTATAGAAAATGTATAGGTTACAATATAGAATATTTAATTATAACGACGAACGCTGTAATTGAACTCGATGTAATCAGTGACTCGCAACCGGTTACGATCTATCGATCGTAATAATAAAAATCTTGTACAAGAAATCAGTGCAATCACAGTGCTCTTATTTAATTCTTTTGAGAATTTGTAGAAAATGTATAGGTGACAATATAGAATATTCAATTACAACGTCGATCGCGTGTAATTGAACTCGATGTAATCAGCGACTTGCAGACGACCGAGTAAAGCAAGCGTTTTGCAAAAGATCTCAATGTTATTTTATTATGAATATGTCGTGAATGCAAAAGAATGGAAGAATGCAAAAGGTAAAGAATGTTCGGTGAAATACAGTTTTAATTAGAAGAAAGGTCGCTCTGTTTTGTAGTATACCTGTAGTTGAATTCTCTCGGGGAGTAGATAATAATCTCCGTGTTGTTGATGTAAACGACATCAAACGCAAACGTAAGCTCCCTAGGCGATATGCCGGATCGAAATCTAATTATAATTATTCAAACGAACGCTGGAATAAAAACAAACGTTTTTTTTTATCATGCCCGGAGCGTATTGTTACTGCTCTAATTAAAAGATTAAAGTACGGGACTCTGGAAATTCAAGGATGACTGAAACTCCGAAATTCGATGTTGTTCCTTGTCAATGTCATTAAATTCTGCAAAAAAAATTAATTTCCCAGCAGCTATTTTAATACCATGGACTTCGACTGTTGTTGATCGTCGTCGCCGGAAAGTGTGTACCGTAGCGATACGACGTGTAATCCTGTCTTAACAATGATCAAAACTGACATACACCAACGCAATCTGGAGGTTCGGAGGGTCATGTGATAACGGCGAACGTTCCGTCGAGCCCGCAGAGACTGCTCAGTTTCTCGTGAAGCGCCGGGACGATAAGAGCCGACGAGTCGAATTCTTTCACAAATTTTTCTAGCCTCAACATGGCGTTACGCACTCATGCTTTGCTGCTGAAGTTCGGAAAAATTAGCCGGCTTGAATCTACGAGACGTATCCTTAAAAAAATATATTAATATGTGTGTAGGCAAGATAGGGAAAGTTTCTATTTTTAGTATCGATAAACGATCATCTGATCCATGAATCTTAGATATTTTTTAATGAAATTATCGAATCTCTCAGTGTCACTATATTTTTCTTAAATGTCCCCCTCCGGCCCATCAGCGATCTCAGTTTCTACTTACCTCCGAGGGAAAAGTAAGTTGAATCGTTTATGAATTCCTTTTATTTTAGGGTTATCTCTAGATCATTGTTTGATCGTGCCAATCTCCACGAAAACAAAGAGGCCACTGTGGGTTTTCCAATGCAGCCTGAGCCTCTTACCTTTCGAAGATACATTGGGAGTTTTGTACAGAGCGAGCGTGTTCCTCTGCAGATAGCGCGACGATCGCCATACCAGGATTTCGCGGTCCATAGATCCGTCGGTAATGTAGAAATTTTATAATCGCATAGTTTTAATGATCGACGTGTGATTGCAGGTACGTTCGATTGGCAGGATCCTCTGAATATGGAAGGGCAGTTCACTCAAGACGAGATAATGGTTAGAGATCAGTTCAGATCTTATTGCCAGGAGAAACTCATGCCGAGAGTCACCGAGGGTTACAGGAACGAATTCTTCGACAAGGCGATAATGAAAGAATTCGGACAATTGGGAGTGTTGGCGAGCACGGTAAAGGGATACGGCTCGGCTGAAGTGTCCTCCGTGGCTTATGGTCTGCTCACGAGGGAAGTCGAATCGGTCGACAGCGGGTACCGATCTGCCTTTTCGGTGCAATCGCTTGCGGCCCATGCGATAGACGCGTACGGAAGCGCGGAGCAGAAAGATCGATTCTTACCGAAACTCAGTGAGATTAATTTTATTCAACGAGTTGAGGGAATACGTCACAGATCGCCGTTTCTTAATGGTGGGGGGGTGGTGGGAGGCATGTTGCTAGCAATGGTTGAGGCCTAGGTAACTATTCATATACAGGTTCGAAGCTCCTTCAACTCGTAATTTCTTCGACAATCTATAGGCACAGCTTGATTTAATTTTTTGAATGCGTCCGTAATAATGTCGTAATGTTATTTTAGAAAAAAATTCTAATACAGTAGTCTGAAAATATATATTTCTTAAAAAGAATATGCAGCTCATGCTTATTGATACAATTTTAAGTTCATCTATCTCAGAATCCATGTGGGTAAAAAATTATTAGAATTTCTTTTTAAAAAACCTTATTCATTGCTTTATAACACTTTTGATTTTTAGTTCCAAAAGTAGAAAAGTCGTTGTGTGACGTATTCCCTTCAGGTAGTCGGAGCGGTACAATCCCGCCAAACGTGAGTTTCACAGAAAATTTCGAACATTTCTCGATGGGATAAAAATCTGAAAAAAAATCAAGTATATGGGAGGTGCTGCAAAGATTGTTTTTATGAAATAACAATTCCAATTTGTTATTAATTGAAGATAAAAATCATTATTCAACAAATTAATAAAAATGATTCGTTTATTTTTCTGAATATGTATGCATTTTCCGGAATTTTTTATAATAATTGAAAATTGCGTTTTTTCACAGCTTGAACATAGGAAAAACGGGTTTGTAAAGATTACAAACAATTCTGAAAAAATTCATACGTATTCAGGCAAATAAACGAATCATTTTTATGGAAAAAAATAGTTAAGTTGCTGGGTAATTTGTTGAACAATTATTTTTATCGTTAATTTGTCAATAAAATTTTGGAATTATTATCACATTAAAACAGTATTTGCAGCACCTCCCATATGTTTGATTTTTTCAGATTTTTATCCCATTAAGAAATGTTTGCATTGTTCCCTGAATCTCATATTTCTCGGGACTGTACCGCCCCGACTACCTTAATTTAATTTTCGTTAATGTAATATTTCCATTGCTGTAACAAAAAAAATTTAGTTAGCGGTGATTTGATCGGCTGTTTCGGACTTACGGAACCGAATCACGGTAGCGATCCGGGATCTATGGAAAGCCGAGCGACCTACGACGCCGATAAGAAAGTTTACAAACTCCGTGGCAGCAAGACATGGCTAGTATTTTTTATACGGATAGACTATGAAAAAAATGTTCTGGCTTAAAAATTGGCTTTTAAAATAAAAAAGAATTTGAAGCGGAGGCTCTAAATTTTGTGATAAAAAATTTAGGATCACGAATTCTCCGGTGGCCGATGTCGCGGTTGTTTGGGCAAAGTGCGAGGACGGCAAAATTCGAGGATTCATCGTTGAGCGAAACAAAAGCGGGGATCGTCTGAGCACTCCGGTTATTCGGGGCAAACTGTCCTTAAGGGCCTCGACGACCGGAATGATTCTCATGGATGACGTCATCGTGCCGGTTGAGAATCTTTTGCCCAATGTCGAGGGTCTGAAAGCAAGTAACAATTTTCTAACTGTACTATCCAATACACTAACTATCCGACATCAAATTATCGCTGACTCGTGCTTTCCATAATTCAAGATTTAAACACAAAATTACAATCCGCTAAGCCTACAAAAATAATTTTGTCAGACATTGTCGATTATGTCTTTCGTTACCAGTCCATCTTCACATCTACCCAATACCAATCACTACAATACAATTCGTTACAATATTTACAGTGCTGTAAAATTATTATTATTCAGATGTTAAATTACTAGTCTTGCGATGTAGAAGTATTATTTTTGAGATGTAAAATTATTATTCTTTGAAACGTAAAATTGTTATTTCTACTTCTTTCAAGGGCCCCTTCGGATGCCTAAACGGAGCACGTTACGGGATCGCCTGGGGCGCTCTTGGAGCCGCAGAAACTTGTATGAAATTGGCGGCGCAATACACTCTCGACAGAAAACAATTCAACAGGCCGTTGGCAGCGAATCAATTGGTGCAAAAAAAATTGGCTGATATGATGATGGAAATAGCTACAGGTTTCCAGGCGTGTCTTCGAGTCGGCAGGCTCAAAGATGAGGGAAGGTACACGTTCGATATCTAAACCCTTCAGGATCCAAAACTATTTTTTTTTATATGTGCCGAAACCGCGGATCTCATGCTTGTCGATTATTAAAAGATTTATGTTTTTATAAATATATACCGAATATTCGCACGTATTTTATGTTTCAGAGTAACTCCAGAAATGATATCTCTGATAAAGAGGAATTCAGCTAGCAAAGCTTTGAACATTGCAAGAGTGGCGCGTGAAATGCTCGGCGCGAATGGCATCTCCGACGAATACCACATAATAAGACACATGACAAATTTGGAATCAGTCGTTACCTATGAAGGAACGGACGACGTCCACGCTCTAATTCTCGGCAGAGCGATAACCGGTATTCCCGCGTTCGCCGGTTGAACGATCGTATTTTAATCGTCCCGATTTAAAAAATCCACAAACGTATTAAAAATAAAAAAAATTATTACACATTGTCACATGTTTTGGAAAATAAAATCGTTATCGCTTCTCCGCTCGTTCCATTTTCATCGATACCACTTGCCCAAACGATTGTTATATCTCGACAAAAAAAAATGATCTGAGAAAAATGAGAGCGAAAAAGTAAGAATCTAAATTGCGAAAGGGCGTAACACAGGCGACTCGACGAATCATAAATAAATTAAGTTTTAATTGCTAAGTAATAAAACGTTAATTACAATTTTTTTCTTTCGTCAATAGTTCAATTAAGTACAACACACGTTTCGTGCAAAAGTGTAAAGAGGTTTTCTTCTTTTTTTTCAAGTTACTTTTTCTTTTTCGCTTGCTTGTTTGTTTTGTTCAGTGCTACACTCAAATATACTTTTACGACTTAAATTGTGTTTAATAATTCTTGACTACAATAAGCTCTTCGTAAAACGTAAGTAACATTGTAGTTTACAGTAGTTTACAATTGTTCACGTCTTGAATTCATCAATGTGTCTATTACATAGGTACACATTATTTATGTTGGAATCGAATCGAAATCGTTAATCTCACGGGAGAGTCATCGCGTTCGTTTGACGAGCTTTCCCCTCTCACGTCGACGACAGTGACGGGAGAAATTTCTTTGCTCTCTTTTTTTTCAAAAATCATAATTTATGTGAAAATAGTTTTGAGACACGCCGTGACCCTCCCGACTTGGAGATAACTCGAGATTACTAATGATCGATTCCGAATGATAATCTCACTGAACAAATATTTTCTAATCCGATTCCAGCATGTACAAATTTCGTCTAAGTACAAGAAATAATAATAATAATAGTTTGTTTTTTTCTCAATAAATGCCTGGTTCATAACCACGTTCTCTCATCGGTACACAATTCATACAAACAATAATAAATAATAGATATCTCGAGTACGCTACTTTTATGTATCTTTTTGGTATTTTTTTTTCTTCACGTGAACTCTCCACCGATTCGATTTCACCTACCGTGTAGTCTCCACTAAAACGGCCAGTCACCCATTCGCAAATTCTTTGGTACTGTCGCGTTCTAGTATTTATTTATTTATAGTTTTTTTATTTATAAATCTACAGCGAGTCGTTTTGCTCGTGTTCTTCATTCTCCTTTTCATTTGTTCTATTTTTTTTCTTTCAACACATACGAGAGAGAGATAGTTTTTCGGTACCCCACACTTGTCATGGCCCTTGATCGTAAGCGAAAAGCACAAGAGTTCACACTTGTATTTCGTTTCATCTCAATCTCTTCGTCCACTCATCTCAACAGCCCCCTCGCATACATCGCCCTGCGCGCCTGTACGATGATTCTCGTAATATAATAAATATAATAATGTATACCTTGGTTTTCATTTGTATTTTACATTATTTTTCCTCTCGTTAACTATTCGATACCTTATTGTCGTGCGAACTGTAACTTCTCATTTTTTTTTATCCTTGTTTTACCGCCGTGTTGCTCCAATGAAGATCTACAAACCGAATGTTATACCACATGTAATACGGCACACTGAGTGTAGCGACATTTCGAAATTTCCCTCTGATTTTCGGTCGGTTAGTTGCTCCTTTGTTTTTTTCCTTTTCACCAAACTCATTCAATCCTCTCTCGCACATCCCTTTCTCTCAGGAATCTGTTGCTCGATTGGATCTAAAATTATTCGAGACGACGAGCGTGAGAAATTAAGAAAAAATAAAAATAAAAAACATTGGCCGTTTCCCGGAATATTGAATGAAAAGAACATCTGCGTGGTACAAAACGCGGATTCTAACAATTCGAAGAAAAATCGTATTGTACGTTGTCGTCGTTAGTCTCTAATCCGTTGGATATGTGTTTAAGTATCAATATAAATATACCTTTAATCTTTACAATTTGTTGTCACTTTTCTCTTTTTTTTTACATGCATCGATTAACAGAGCCGAGTTTTCATTGAAGAGATGGAGATTGAATTAACCGGCGAACCAACGAGTTTAGAAAAATATCTTATCTTCACGAATAATACAAAGCATCGAGAAACTGTGTCTCACAACTTTTGTATTGTCCGGAACGCGGTTGGATGACTGTACAGACCACCGCACAATAATAAAAAATAAAAAAAAAAACTATCATTAAATTCGCGGTAAATTATTAAAACGTATTTTTCTTTTTTCTCCGTCCCATACTGGAATGTAGCGTTTCTTGGAATGCGAGAAGCTTTTTAAGTATTGCCTAATCGATCGCGAGTATTAAAATATCGTCGAAATTCGAGATTGAAAAAAAAAAATAGTTCCATTACACCATACATGGGCTTTGGTCATAGAGAAATATTTACTCTTCCCTCGACACTCACAGAGTCCTCATGAAATAACTATGAGGAACGCTCGGCAATGTGCTTCGGACAGACGGGAAAATAACAATTTTCAATGTACTATTAAACGAATACAATATCGAGGAAAGAATTTACTAATTGATGGTCTGCCTCTATATGTCTGGGGGTGTCTGCAATCGGGCTGTAAACAAACATCGTTCAAATTTGATGGATTTTGTTTACACACAAAAGAGAAGAATAGAGAAGAGAAAATGGGATATTTTCCTGCATACATTTTTTTTTACTTTCGAAGGTAAAAGCAAAAGTAGTACAAAACCAGTTTGAGCGCGCGAGAGCACCAATAAACTGCTGTTTATAAATATTTAAATTATATATATCGGACCTTACACTATCTGAATATGACCAAATGCACAGATATGAGACTTGTGTAACTAATATTTTTTTCCACCTTGAATATAACGACTAAAGGTTATTGAAACATTTTTTTTAATTCTCTAAATTCGTCAATCTCCTGGGGTAATAATGATTTTAGCAGCCGGTGATTTAGCGAGCAGTGAAACGCGACGCGACCAAACGTCATCGACGATCAATCTCGAAACCTCGGCGTTAAGTCTTAGTGTTCTTATGGTTCTTTTTTCATTTCTTCTTTTTTTCATCTCCGTCGTAAAATTTGCGGCAACAATAAGTTTCAGTTATATATCCCATTGCATATAAAAACACACGTATACACACACGGATCAGAAATAGATTTTTCCCCTATGAAATCCAGGAGCGTCGACTAAACAATCATCGTTCCGAGCTCCCGTTCGCGAAACTCTGTTTTTCTCTCGTTATTTATTTTTTATTTTTCTTTCACGTCTTTCAAACTCCTCACGCAATTCACGTACTTTTACCAATAATATATATAAATAGATTATCAATTTTTATTACAACGTAATCAATACTATTAATTAATTGTTCAATTAATTAATTGTTGACGTCACGTCAATCTGTTCCCCCCGAAGGATGGTTGATCGGCTCGACGCGTCTCTATCTCGTCCATCCTCACCATTCTCATCCATCCTTCCGTCGTTTGTTTTTATATAATCATTTAATATGTTATTCATTTAATATTTATATATTAATCATTATCAATATATTAAATACTATGTTTTTTCTTGTCGTTTAACTTTTATGTTGTGTATCTAAGTGTGTGTGTGTCCAGTTTGTCAATAAGTTAATACAAGATTTTTATTTATCTGTTTCTACCATTTTTACTGCGTCTCTCTCTCGTGTGATCTTTCGAGTCTCTATGTACGTGTGTCGGGAGTGTTGAACTACCTATGTTTAATCTTTTTGTCACTTAACAAAAAACATCTCGTGTTAATATATATTTATATATTAATCATGATCGTTCGATAATAGTAATAATGGCAATAATATTCGCAATTATATAATAATAATAATAAACTTCTTTCTCGCAATTAATTATATTTACAGAATATTATACAATTACATATGAGGCGACGAGGCGCCGCATTTTTCGCTTCGCGACCTTTCTCTTCGTTTTTTAATTTATCATGTCCTTGTGACGTTCTGTATATGTGTGGCTGCGTGTTTGCTAAATTGAGTCACACGCGACGCTTCCGTGTGCGTGTCATCGTGTTTATAATCCCGGATTTTGCGCGTTATGAATCCGCGCGCTTGTGGTCTCGATCAACTTCGATCGAACATGGGCTGCGTGCTAACAGAGGAGGTGTCATACAAATGTCTTTTTTTTGTTTTGCTCTCGAGTTGAAGTTGACGGAAAACATATTAACAGCATTTACAAGGATACCGCAAGAGTAACGTAGCTCAGTTCAAAATTGCATTGAAAATCGATTTTTTTTTTTAAATAAGTGAATTTTCTAGTGAAACCGAGTTTTAGCGATTAAAATAAAAATGTATGCAACTTTACTATATTGACGAGTATAATTAAAAGCGAGGCACACGACGCGACCGCAGGGCAATATTTTTCTCAACTTGTCACAGAGCTTGCCTTATCTTCTTCATGTTATTGCTCAATTCCTACCGATAACCCATTCGTCTTTACAAGAACACTTTCCGATGAGTTTCGTGGTTACAACAACGAAGGAGCCTAGTTCGCAGATCCGAAATTCCGTTGTCTTCATTAAATCGCACTTGTTTTTTTTTTTTCTCACAACTTCACGAACAGCGACGACCCGCCCATATTTTTGTCTCTTATTACTAATTAAACCAACGTTACAATTAGTATATGTTTACTTTGTACTATATATGATCTTAATCCGTCAGCCAAGACGGCCGCGTTTTGGTACGTTGAATTTTGTTTTCTTGTCTTATTTTTTTTATTATTATTATTTTTTTTTACAGTGACACGACGATCCCCGTCTCGTTTGTTTCTCACCACATCATCCAACCATGCAAAACAGCTCATATTCAAACATTATTCAATTCGCACACTCTTCTTCTTTTCGCTCTTATTGATTTCTTCTCGACTTTGGTTTGGTGCTGCGAACGATTTAATAAACTTTTATTTATACTGAGTATTCCACTCTCACGAGCATCGGGCATCACGTTTCATCGGATATTCACCGGTATCGTCATCATCCCTCGAGACCCAGAAGCTTGGGACTCAGTCTGGACACTACGTGTTCTCAAAAAAAAATGCTTTCGTCAATGACAAAAACTTACTAGCGATTACAAAAAATTCGTTCGAACTATCTAAAAACTCAAATTAACATTCGTAACATACTACATAAAAATTGATAATTTTTTTTTCATGGTCATTTTTGCTCCGAAGCGAATTGATTCGATAAAAAAAAAGAAATTGTGCTTCCCAGACGAGCCATGCCGCTCCGTTTCGGGGTGATGTCGCCGTTACGTACGTAATAATTTCTCATCATTCGTACTTTGATCTAGCTAAAACAACAACGCCGCGTTTCATTCATTTGTTAATTCTTTGTTATTTTTTTTGTTTTGTTATTTTTACGTAATAAAAGTTTTGGTATTTACAATAGCACAGCATGGCACCGGGACACTATGCTGAAGTGCGGTGGAGCGAGGAGCGCAGTGTCTCTCACCGGTCAACACTCGCGAGCCTATTAAAAATTTAACTCTCGCACCTTGCAGCGTCCACGTTAATAAATTAGTATTTTTTTTAAATATATCACTTGGTTTACACACGTGCGACGTCCGTGGTAGCACCGTGATCGCACGTGTGATTTTTGTTGGTTTGTTTTTTTTTTTATAATTGTTTCACTGTGTTAGGTGACCAGCGAGGAATTGACGAGTCTTTTATTGCTTTCGTTTGTATCGCCCGCTGCCATTAGTTGCTCGGCCATTTTTTCGTCCCACATCTCTCTCTCTACGTCTCCCGATCATCGTTAACATGCATAACAAACAGAACTATACAAATAAGACTACGGACAACTAGGCTTATCGCGAAAAGAAGAAACTTACTTTTTTAAAAACTTCATAATTATTGCGTGCTGAACAACGGCATTATTTCAATTCGCGCAGCTCTGTCAATAGTTTTTCCACCCGTCGTATATAGGAACTACCGGATATGCTCGCGTCCCCGCAACAACAACAACAAAAAAACCACGCGTTAATCCTCTCCGCTTGCGAATTGAAAAATTGCAACCACTGCAAAGAACGTCTTAATCGAATTTTGACTAGAACATGTTTGTGATCGTCGATCTGACGATTAAAAAAAATTCACCGGTGACGATTAAGATTTTTAAAAAATCGAGCTGTACAGACTAGAATGATACGTAAAACAATTTCGTCGTCACGAGTCGATGACGAACAGTACGCGGATTAAACTTACACAGCCTACTATGGCAAATTATGGCACTACTCTAGTAACTTCAGTAGCATCGAGATGATCGAGAGTTTTCTCATTCGCTCGAGAGATTTACAAATGTTCGAGCAGTTTTTCGTGGCAGCTTGGAGCTCAACATTGACCGTGGCTTTCTGATCGATTTTTTTTGTTTCTTATTTTTCTCTCTCTCTCTTTCTTACGAACAGCATGCGGAGAGGCTCCTTATTGCGATTGTTCTGACGAACGTGTAAAAAACCTGAAATCTAAGGCCTCCCGCGTCGCTCTCTTTTTTTTTCTTCGCTGCTGAACGCTCGATCGATCAGAATTCACTGTCAATGCGAAACATCCTGACGACGTTTCGTTCGACGAAACGAAAGAAATAATTTACGAGAAGGGAAGATCCTCCTCGGGTGACTCGTCGTGATATTCCTCGTGGTCGGACGTATGTCACAAAACGTCGGTCGCTTGGCGTGGACTTATCCCGAGGCTCGGCGACAATTGTCCCTCGTCGACGGACTGATTTTTCGGATCCTCGTCTTTCCACTTGTCCATAGAGCGTCGTCGCGCGTTCATGAAGAAGTTACCGACTGTCGTTGGCTCGAGGCCCAACTGTCGTGCGATTGTCACCTGCATCTCCTTCGACGGCCTCTTCGTCTCCTGTAAAAATTACAAAAAATAATCCAAAATTAATACAATGTAAAAGGATAAAATATATTTTAACAGTAAATATATGAAATTCAGCTTATAGACCAGAACTACATTCGAGTTTCGACTTTTGGAGCCGACTAATTTAATATGAAATGATCATTCGATAAAATGCAACTGAAATAGATTTCTTGCAAAAAAAAAAAAATAATACAAAACCCATCGAATCAATATCTGATAATGGTTTTCCCTAAATTTAATTTCCATCCATAATTCACCAGACATTCCCGATTCCCCGAATCGATCACGTACGAAATTTTCGTCGTGTTGATATCCCGAAAATAATCTCGGCTGCAATCTCGTAAATAATTCCATCCAGACGCTTTTTAATTTGTAAAAAAAAAATCGTAATTTCGTATCTTCGGCTTGTAAAGATCTCCCGACGTATTTAGATTGGCTTCTCAATGGTAAAATTGATTTTTCAAGACCATTTCTCGGAGAAATTCTTTGAAAGCCCTGTTAAGAAAAAAAATCTTGTTCTATTGTGAAACATCACCGTCTCGAATTCTACGTCTGTTTCATTCTCGTGTGTCACGCGTCAAACTGATCAGACTGAAAAAATAGAGACAGTGAGAGAGCGCAGCATAGGGTCGAGCGCTCCTATTCCGATCTGGGTTACGTTGAATAGTAATGAGCGAATCGAGAGATGATACCGCACCGCCGCCCGGTAGCAAGTTGCAGGCACACCGTCGTGAGCTCTTCACGTTCACGTACAATCAGTAACTGAAATGTGCAGCGTGGGTAAAGAGCTTCTCGCGAAATTATTCAAGCCTCGATCGATAGTCGGACCTGTCTCTCTCCCTCTCCGCGACGAGCTCTCTTCACGACGAGTTGCACTCGATTCTAGATACTATAAACTCCACGGTCTATAAGAAGAGTTAGCGAGCAGTAACGACGGTAAGTATTTCGCGTATCATTCAATAATTATCGCATGAATGATAAAACTTCAGTGGGTAGGTTTGTGAATTGTCAACTGCATGGGAAATCTTCGAAAGGGTTTCGGGCCATCGACCAAATTTCTAACTAAGGACGATGGGGAGATTTTTTTTTAAATAATATTTTCGGACCACGTTCACTCCCTCTCTGCGGGAGGTTCTCTTCAGGACAAGGTTGCACGCGATTTTAGACAGCATAAACTCTACTGTCTATAAAACGAATGAATTAGTGGGCAGTACGCCGAGAAAAAGGATAGTATTTTCTACTATACTTCTGATAATATATATTCAATTGGTTCAATTATAATTATAGTTGCAACCATGATTTTTTGTCACTGTCATAACTATAAAAGGTAAACGTTCCGCCTTCGAACTATTTTTTACGGTAAAGAGTCAGTATAGTTGCTTTTATTACGTCATTTTTTCTCAGCGTAAGGATTTCGCGTATCATTCAATAATTATCGCATGAATGATAAAACTACAGCGGGTGCGTTTGTGAATTGCCGACTGCAGTGGAAATCTAAGAAAGGGTTTTGGGCCATCGACCAAATTTCTAACTCAGGACGATGGGGATAACAAAATTTTTTAATTCATATTTTCGGACTCGGTTCACTCCCTCTCCGCGAGGAGGTCTCTTCACGACGAATTGCACTCGATTCTAAATAGTATGACCTCCACTGTCTATAAGAAAAATGAATTAGCGAGCAGTAACGACGGTAAGAGTTTCGCGTATCACTGAATAATTATTGCGAGAATGATAAAACTATATTTTACAAATAAATTATAAATTCAATGTACTGTAACTTGAAATTTGCTTTCATCACTTACAGTCCAATTTTAATTTCCTTTTTTTAAATAAAAATTTTACTGTAAAATTGCAGAGCACATGTGTTTAAAATTTCAGAAATAGTTGAATCAGTCTGCCCATTAAGCAATTCTAGAAACTAACAAAAAAAGAATTAAAATATAAAAATGCGTTTCGACGGTCCCGGAAACATCGTAGACGGCTCCGAACGACAAATCGACGAGGTAAATTAAATTTCAATATTTTCCGCAGCAAGGTAAACCGACTAGTGAGTGAGCCGAGTTTTTTTCACTAGCTCGATCTACGTCCAATACTGAAAACTAATTGGGTTGGAACAATTCTATCCAGACTTAATTAAAATGTGATGTAAAATAATGTAAGATGAAATCAAAATAAATAATATCGGGTCGATAGTAAACAAACGTCTGCCAATTGATCGGTACGTTGAATCAGTAGGTTCGTTAAGAAATTCTAGAAATAAATATATATATATATAAATGCGGTTTCGACGGACCCGGGAATATCGTAGACGGTTCCGAATGAAAAATCCACGAGATAAATTAAATCGTAATGTTTTCTGCAGCCGAGTAACCAGTGAATAATATAATGTAAGATGAAATCAAAATAAATAATTTAGGGTCCATGGTTAACAAAATTCCGCCAATTGGTCGGTACGTTGAATCAGTCCGTTCAATAAGAAATTCTAAAAATAACTGAATAATAAAAATAAAACAATGCGGTTCAACGGTCCCGGAAATATCGTAGACGTCTCCGAATGACAAATCGACAAGGTAAATTAAATTTTTATATTTTTACTCCCGACTGCCCGCTGGGGCAGAAAGACGGGAGTTATGCGATTAACTGCGATCCGCCGGCTCGGCGACTTTTCGCAAGTGCGGATAAACGTCGGAACGGCAAAAAATTACTTAACAGATTTTCTTATACTAAAACTTTATAGGCTGATCTATGTTTTTGACACTACATTTATGAGCGGAGGTATGAACTCAAGATAATAAACCATAATTGGAGCAATCCGGTTAAAAGTTCACATAGAAAATTGTATCGGAGAAGAATAACACTTAGAAAATTGTATCAGGGACTTGTACAGACGGTAGAATTCAAGAAGCATAAAATTTGTTTAAATTGAATTAACATTTTTTCAAAACTCCCGATTGCAAATTAGTCGTTATTAGTAAAAAAAAAATTCGTAATAAAAGTACGAAAAAACGTAAACTATTTAAAAATGAACCTTACAAAAAAAAAGTGGTTAATGATATGTAACTTAAGAAAGGGATAAAATAATTTATGTATTTAACAATAATTAATATCGTCGATAAACAATAATATTAAATAATTAACAATAAAGAATAATAACATATTTAGTTAACCGTAATTATATCAACTTAATCACAATCTTTGCTACAGTCGGGAGACGTCTCCAAGTTTAATCCACTCCACGACCGCGACGATTGGCTATAGTGCGTTGTGAGGGAAGACGTCTCTCAACTGTAGCAAAGATTGAGAATGAATTGATATAATTACGATTAATTAATTATGTTAATATTCTTTATTGTTAATTGTTACTATTATTGTTTACTGACAATATTAATTATTGTTACATACATGAATTATTTCATCCTTTTTGAAGCTACATTTTATTAACCATTTCTTTAATACTTAAAAAAAAAGATTTTTCTGGAGCAAGATGAACCTACCAGTGAATAGGCTGAGCTTTTTACTAGCTCGATCTACGCTCAAAACTGGCGACTAAGTGTGTTCAAAAAATTCTATCGCGACTTAATTAACACGTAAAATAAAATAAATATAATGGCTCGAATTTTGTGCGATTGAATTCGTAGTGCCTAAATACGATTCGATGGGACTCTAACCGGGTTAAGTGTAATCGAGAACCGATCGAATATCTCCCCCTCCCACCGAGATTAAAGACTGAACTTTTCTCGTATTAAAAAATGTTCTGCTCCGAAACGATGTTTTCGGTGATCAGGCCAAATGTTCAACGGTGAGTAAATTAGAGGCCCGTGGTCGTCAGAATTTTATCTCTTTTATAATTTTTTTTTTTTTATAACGAGGGTTCGCGTTTTTCCCCTTTGCAGCTCACGCCCGAAGCCGTTGCGTGTCGGTCGGCCAGCGGCGAGGCAACGCGCGCTGTGGTTGCGGAATTAGTTATCAGCAAGTAGTAACTGTCGCGGGTTGAGTCAGACGCCGGTGAGCTAGGGGAGCTCACCCGCGCCGCGGCGTCTATGCGGCACGAACGCGATGACTCATTCTACGGGCATTGAATTCAAACTCTGTTGTTTATTATCATTTTTTTTAACTCCAATAAAGAAAGAGCCTTTTGTGTTTCAATTGGCATTATCATCTTTTTATTCGAAAAAATGAGGGAAGCGTGGCGATATCATGAGCGTTATTATTGTCGGGCCAATTCGGGAAGCCCGGCTCGAATCTCGTATGCGAAACAATTTTGGAAGGAATTCAGACTCTCTGGACCGTGTGATACGGTATAGAGAGCGATATGCAGTGCGCGCTGTTGGAGTGTCGCATAGCTTAACATTGTTCACGAGAGTGGCGTATGCCAGAGCAACAGGTGAATCGAATTTCTGACGGAGCATTGGAAGCCCGACGAGTGCGTTTGTGCTGTGAGCTTTGCCCCATTCCCCTCTTCGTTGACACATAAAAAAATCATAGACTGTTCAAACAAAAATCGTAATATTAATACACCGGACTGGAAGTTTTTATGCCTAAAGTGGTACATTCAATTTAACCTGTCAAGTGCCAGTGACTTTTTGCCGATCGCAAACAACAATGTCTTCTTTTTTAAGGTAGTTTTTACATTTTGGTCAAATCTAGATAGGTGAGCAAGTATAATATCAAATGAAAGGGTCAGATGCGCAGAGCCTATTTGTAAAGTTTAGAAGCCTTCCACCGTTTACTTTTTTCGATATAGGCTTGTAAAAGTTGCCAATTTTACATGGTAATAGCAACACCAATGTGGGAAAACGGGTTCAGAGCGCATATTTATGAAATATGTTTATACTTCTCGACTAGATGAAAAAATTAAAACTCGTTTATCCTATGCAATAAATATTTCTGAATATAATAACGCAATAGAAAAGTGATTGACCGTACCGTTTGTGAATAAAATGACACTTTCGATGAACTTTCGGCAAAATTTCGACAACCCTCGAGTGTCATGGCGATCGTCGCCACATTTAATGACGGTGTGGCAACATCGCATGCGTCAGCTGACGTGCAATACGCGTATCCCAGTCGGGGACCAATTATTTCAATGGGTGACACAATCTGCTTCGGCAATCGTACGAATATGTGTTGTAGAAGTTACAAATCGAACATTTTAGTGTAGTTCATTTTTTAGCGTTGATACAAGCCAGATACTAGACAAGCGCCACATTGGCTCTATTTCGTGGCGGTTGTCTATCTAGGAACATTCATAATTCGATAAAGCCGTGTACGGTTTCACTAAGTGTTGCGTTATACGGTTGACATCACAAATCCTTTGCGATTTTTCCGATAATAATTATTCGCTGACCATCGATTTTTGGCTCATCGTATTCCTCGAAAACTATTTTTTCTTGACTTGGCCCCTGCGACGACGTTTTTCTTTCAAAGAATTTTCGTTTCGAAACGACCTGTGCATCGAGGGTCCTCTATCATGTTTGCACGCTCTGAGTTTATGGCATTACAGCGGGCGAAACGCCGGCCATCAAAATCACGACGTTGTCAAATTGTGTTATCTTATAAAAGCATATGACTTCAACTTTAGTTAAATGTAAGACATTGCTCCACTATTTTCTGTATATAGCGAAGGTTTCATGAAAAAGAAAATTAGGGAATAATCAATCGAAGCGTAGGCCGATTTTTATATGAGAAATTACACATACTTGTGACTAATAGCAATAGTTGTCCACATGACTTCAAAGTACTGTAAGAACTACCTTGTAGCCCTTGCGAATAGTGTTCACTTTGCATAAATTTCAGAGAAATGAGAGGGAATTGCAAACACTTCTAGATGGTATAAAAATCTGAAAAAAATCAAGCATATTAAAAGCGCAGAAAATATTAATTTTGCATAATAATAATTCTAAAATGTTATTAACTCATTGATGAAAAATTTAATTGTTCAACATATATCCCGAAAAACCTAACTTTTTTTAATGAAAATGATTCGTTCGTTTTTCTGAATACGTACAAATTTTTTTCAGATTTTCGAATTCGCTTTGAATTTTGTGACATTTTTCACATTTTCCCCATATTAAAAAAAATTCAAAGTGATTTTAAAAATCTAAAAAAATTCATACATATTCAGAAAAATGAACGAACCATTATCATTTTTAAAAATGTAGGTTCCCGGGAGATTTGTTGAAGAATTTTTATTTTCATCCATTTGTTAATAACATTTTGGAATTATTATTATGCAAAATTAATCTTTTCAGCACCTTTAATATGCTTGATTTTTACAGATTTTTGTACCATCCAGAAGTGTTCGGTATTCCCTCCCATTTCTCTGAAACTCATACGTGTTGAACACCCTTCGCAGGGACAACCTTAAGAACATGTTAAACACTATGGAGTTCGAGTGAGATAGCATCCATGGCGCTCTCGGCGGAGCGAGAGAGAGACACTGAGAACTTGTTTCACATGCTCTTAAGCACAAACAGTGCGTTATCAAAAAAACAACTCTTCAAGGTACGTTTGTGAATTATTACAGATTTTTTTAGCACATTAACTTGTTATTCGAATCGGTCGAAGATTGCTTCTCGGTCCTCGTTGAACAAGAATCCGGTACGTGAAGGATTAATGTATAATTGCAATGAAAAATTAATGGACTTCTACAGTGAAATTAAAGTAAATTATTAGACTTAAAGTACTTTTATAGTAAAATAGAAGTTAAGTATTTCTAAAGGTGTACGATTGTACATGAAATTTAATATACTTTCAGTACCAGTACATTAAATTTCATGCGAATTTTGTTTACAGTCTACGATAATAGTACTTAGGCAAGATTTTTGGATTGAAAATCAAAAATTACTTGTCATCATAGAAACAATGAATAATTAACTTTTTCGATGTAAACTCCCGACCTACCCGAGCTCGATGTCCATATTCATTTTTGAATGCCTACTTTTTTTCCGCATTTCATGAAAGCGAAAATAGTTCATCTTTTTAGCTTCTGGATTTCGCGTATTTTCTAATAAAATATTGAGATTTCCTCCTTTCCTTTATTTTTACTCTTTCATTGATTGGTGAGATTATCTATAAGATATGACGCATAAGCGTAGAACTTACTTTAAAAATAGCCTGTAGAGTACGGCGCTGAAGGTCTGTGAAAACCAGTCGTGGTTTCTTGGGCGCGGGCTGTTGGTGTTCTGCCTGAGTCGCCATCTCGTCTTTCCTCTTGCATGCTGAAATTATTTTATTTTTTTCAACGATTAGTACTCACGAAATATTTAAATATATTGAGAGTTATAATAGATCCTCTAGACCAAGCCGTGATCTCAACCAATATGTTTATTAAAATTTATTTGTCAAATCTAAAAAAACAAATAAATATCTACCTCAAACTCAGTGCGATAAAAAAAGTATCATCGATTACTGTACGAAAATCTAATGGACTGTAATCAAAGCAGAGACAAATATCTCTTTTATACTTACTTCCTCGTTGTGGAATCTGTGCAGCTGGAAACAGAAAAAGAAAAGGGATGTAAGTCGACATGAACGATATCAGTGCTTAACGAGACGCTATCAAACGTCGCGTTTACGATGTTCCGAACTTTTTTTGTTGTCATAATTCAACTTAATCGTTAATTAGATACAGATATACATTAACAACATAACATGTACAGTCCATTATAAAGATATAACTGATAATTGCATAAACGAATCCCAACTTGAAACTACAGTCATCAAACATTCCCACTAAGGGGTTATACAAGGGGTGGGGGGTGGGGGGGGGGGGGAGCGAACTATATAGTTTTGTAATGGTATATATTGTAAATGGTATATATATTGTTGATGTTGAATATGTCTGTTGGCGTTGGAGGTCGACTTGACTGGTTATTGTGATATTCTGTAAATGTGGTTTTTTATAATGTGCTGATGGGGGTTCAAGAAAAACATGCGTGAATCGCGGATTTTTCAAACGATAATAATTTTTTTTTCTTTTTTCTTTTTCAATTCGTCTATGAAACGAAGTGGAGCCCTCGGCATTGAAACCGATTAATTTTCTCTTTGCGATCTGCCGTTGAACGCGGAACGGTAAACGCGAGTGGACCTTTTTTGAAATTCCCGACGACGACATTGTCGCCGGGCTTCACGATTTTTTCCGTTTATCTTTTTTTTTTTCTTTTTCCTGGGTTTCTTCTTTTCCGCTCACGGTAAATCGAGTGTCACCCGTCGGCTCTTATTGCGCGACGATTACTGACTATAAAGGCCCGCGCGCTCGCGTGCAGCCGTCGTTTCCCCGGTAACCCGATGGCAATCGAAGCCCATTTACCGAGGTCTGGACGGCGGGGTAAATGAATGAAAAAAGGTAAATCGTAGAACAAAAAAAGATTGGATTGAAATGAAGAGCTGAGGTGAGGAGCGTTGAAAAAAAGTGCCATTTGTACGAAACGGCTGGCAGAGATTGGCAAATCGTTTAGCTTTGTCCTTAGGCGAACGCGGAATTAATAATTCGGTGCTTATTTCGATAATTGGTATCTCCGGACCAACAAAAGGTATCAAAGACGTTTTCGTTACTTCGGACGCTATGGAATGGCACTGCTTTTTCGGACCTTAACTGTACATGGATCGCAATCAAATAGCTTGAGTCATCAAAAAATTTTAACATTTATGAAAAATATTGCTAACAAAGTTCAAATTTTGTCTCCCATGAGCATTAAACTAATTTTCTCGAATAGAAGAGTGGATTCTCGAATAGAAGATCAAAGTGGACCGGGGCTCATCAAAATGGCACTTTTGTTATACGCACGGCAGTAGATTTTTAATACCAAAATTTTCAATCTATAATAATCCATCAATCAGGCATTTTTCATGTTCAGCCCTTTCACAAAAAATGAAAACAAAAAAATTCATCACAGATTTAAATTTGGTCCTCCAGCCATGTGTACAGTGGATAATCCTTCCAAAAATAACGCGACAGCGAACCCTTTTAATCTTTTGACCCTTCCGTCCTTTACACTCCGAAATTCCACGATTCGACCCGCAAAATGCGATGCATTTAAAATTTCTTTCCAATGCCCATCTCTGTCAGCCATCGAGTAAAAAACCGTTTTGGTAAGTGCCTTCTCCAGGTCTAGGGAGCATCAAAATCGTGTTTGTCACGATGCCGGTCTGGCGGGCTGCGAGAGGAACGGAGATTTTTTTTGTATTCGAGCTTTTCTCCCGTCTGGAAATACGTTGAGAAACGAGGGAAAGGGTTTGAGGAAAACGGTCGCGCCGCTCGCTCGTGGAACCAGCCGGGCGTGTACTGTTTAGAATAACTCAAAAACGATTGCGCGGCTTGTATAGGGCGCGGGTTATGCACCGGTGTTCTCCAGCCGATGTACGAGAGCCGCGGGGGCGTCACGTGCTTCCAATAGCCCACGATAAACTCGCACACATATATAATATATATATACATGTGTGTATATACACATTTATATATATATATACATGTGGGTATATTATATTATTATTATAATAAAAATAATAATATAAAGCAGAAGAGTAAGAGATGACGTCGGACGTCGAACACGTGTATCCGGATCGTGCGAACTCCGGTAACTTCCGAGTCGCGATTCGTACCGTGTGTGTATGCGCGCGCACGTTATCGTTCGACGGCCACCGAGTTAGCCTGACACGGGGACATCCGAGCTTCCGGGTACCACCCTAATTTCACGGGCTCCTCCGAGTATGATTTATTCGAGACTGTTCATTTTTTACCGCGACCTTTTTACTTTCTCGATTTTTTTTTTTTTTAATTCCAAATCTCTTTGGTTGTATTTCCTTCTGTCCTCGTTATTTGTACGCGGCGATTTACCGCGCGCAATCGGAATATCGTTTCGATACGAAGGACGTGTCATCGTTGGCGAACGGACACTGGTCTTGATTAAAAAATAAAACAGCAACAAAAAAAAACCTTTCCTTTGCGGTTCGACCGCGCAAATCGACGTTTGATCGAAGTTACGTATATCAGTAAGCGAAAAAGAAACTTCTTTTTTTTTCGGTAGCGTCGAACCGTTTCCGCATACCGGCCACAGTTTCAGAGTCTTTCCCGATAGGCGATGTTTCATACCGTAAAATAATGTTTTTTCAGTTCTCTCATTCGTGGCGAAAAAAATAAGGATCTGCGATGCTTTCGATTAAAATCGGAAGGGCCTATTTGCTATGTGGGAACATAGAAGATAGATCGTTCGGATTTCAGTCACGCGATATGCGCTGGTGTGCGACATCGATTAAACGTCGATTTGCGCGGTCGTACCGCAAACGACGGTTCTTTTTATTCCGACCGGACTTTTCATCCGGGAATCCGCTATCGCCGAAGGGCCGAGGGGGTTTCCGAGTGGTAGTGATGGGTTTTTTTTTTTACAGTATAGTTGTAAAAGTGAATATTTTTGTTGTTTCAGTTTGATGAGTTATATATAAGTAATATATTGTCATATATCAATGATGGAGTGTCGGACTTAACGAGTATAACGGTATGCACACATGCTTTCGTTTTACAGGGCTCGATCTAAGAGTACTGGGCGGGCGAGAAGGGTCTATGGGTTTTATTATGGTTATGATTATATTCTAGTATATTAAAAATAAATATAGATATATATATATATAAATTTATGTATATAACGTTATATCATAGTATTTATCAGTAAGTATATTTGCGACAGGATTTCGAGTCAATCAACATAGCTATATCGGGCTTGTTCGGGGTTAACAGGCGTGGGATTTTTCTGCCAGGGGGTTTGATATCGCAACAAGATGCTCACGTTCGTAAGACAGCGCTTTTTTTGTTTTTTTTTAATCAGCATCAAACATTAGCGAGTTGGTTCGAACGATCGGGAAATAAAAGTAAAAAAGCTTTATCGCTTTTTTTGGAGCTGCTGATCGACGATTCTCGCTAATGTTCGGGCTTACCGAGAATATCCTAATTTTTATTGTTCTCCATTCCCCGTGTACGTCTTCGTGTCGTTTTGAGGCACTGACGTCGTTGCGATTGAACTTTTTTTTGTTTCTTTTTTTTTTCATGGACAATCAAGCGAACCCCAACACGATGTCGTTCCGAGGGCGTCGACGCCGCTAAAATGACGCGAAGACGCCAATTATCGGGGAGAGTTGAAGAAACGTCTTGGAAAATTAATTTTTACTTTATTTTTTGCCAACTTTCATTTCAACCTTTTTTTTTATTTTTTGGTACCTCGGCCATGCATCTACTCGAGCCCGGTGGCGTTTTATTGAGAAATTAAATGTGTATCTTTCTTTTCGTTTTGTTTTATTATTTAGACCGTATTCGCATCCATCCCCCCTCTTTTTGCTTCGAATATCTCTCACCAAATGAAACGAGTACCATGAGCGTCTCGAACTTAGGAGAAGCTTCTGGACCCTGCCATTGAGACAATGGCACGTTCGGTGAAACATAAACTTCGTCGATGTATTTCAATCGTCTCTTGTTATGTCTCTCTCTCTGTACCCTTTCTCTCCCTCTCTCTCTCTTTCTCTCTCTCTCTCCCCCTTCCTCTTTCTCTTTGGGTCTCTCCGATTCTCTCGTCGCGCGACAGCAAGGGTTGCCTCCTTGAGATTCGCATCAATTTGGATGGTAATGATCGTGGAAACTGAGGGAGATTCGACGGAGTGTGTGCGGCGAACAACGAGACTCTTCGCGAAAGTTCACTGTAAGCCAATTGTCCGAGACGACGAAATGCACGCCGCTCTGGAGCGACGGATACAACCGCACGTATAACCGTCGCCCTTGATCAAATATGTATGCCAATTCGTTTCTTAATTCTAATCGGTAGAAATTTTTATTTTTATCTCTTTATTATTATTTTCTTTTTCTTCGGAATTTTGATCGCCAGTTCGCCTGCCTTGAAATACATCGACGGGCGAGTCTCATCGTAAAGGTAGTCGAGTCTTCCAGAAACAATGATTTGTTAAGTATTTTTTTGATATTTTTATTATGTGATATTTTTTTTTTCTTGAACACTACTCTAACATTGTATAAACATTGCCATTAACTCTTTGTACACCTTTGGGGTCATTGGAAAAAGAAACAAGACAAACATTGGTACGATCGTCCGTTCGTAGAGTTTGCGCTCACTCGGTGAACCCCAGAAGCCGAGCCTCGGACACGATCCACTGGTAACACGTTGTGCTGGACGACCAGGGGGTCGGCATGACCGCTACGGAAGTCCGTAAAGTGAGAACCGGCACCGCGACTGACCGGAAGCGGCGAGGTTCTTGCGACCTCGTACAGTATATATTTATATATATATACACGAAAATATATGTATGTGTATACTATATATGTATGTGTATACTATATATGTATGTGTATACTATATATGTATGTGTATACTATATATATATATATATATATAACGCAACCCAGCCCGGGTATCTCGACACAACGAGTCATCGAGGGTGGACGAAAAATAACGTGTTCCGCCGACGCTCGTACGGCTTCCAGGGTTAATCGTGAACACCATACTCGATCCGCCAGGACGCTGACCCCTTACAGTTCCGTTTTTTTTTTACGATTTCTTGTTTTTTTTTCTCTCTTCAATTATTAACTGATTTTTGTTTTTTTTTTTGTTTAAATAAAATGATTATTTAATTGTGCAATATATGGAAGACTGGCTACACTCGAGAGAACCGAGCGAGCCGTTGCCTTGATGACATTACGGAAGTCGATTGTAATTCCGGGTCGTTCGAGAGAATTACGGTCCTTCACTTTAACTCTTTGAAGTCAATTTATCTTTCCGAATGTTTATTACAATAATGTATACATCAAACGGCCCGATTAGTTGTGCCAATTTTTTAATATCAAAATAAATATTAAAATAAATTAACAAAATTTGAGGCTTTTTTGTAGGATTTTTTTAAAAATTCGCTTCAAAGAATTGTTTGCATGCGTTGAATGTCCTCCGGTAAACAACCGAAATACAATCGACTTTCGATGGATCTGGGCGATTGATGGAAAGCTTTTGCGTTACTCGGTACACGCTTTATCCGAACACACGATCAACGTGTCGCCTTCGTCGTGGATATTAAATTTTTTTTCGATTTCAATCAATGCAGGTTTCGAATTTAGAGTGTTATCTACCCAGGTAGTGAGACGGTCCGGAGTGAGCGAGATCCGAACCTTCGTGAACGAGCGGCTTCTCAATAAAATGCCTCCGTTTTTTTTTTTTTTTTTTTTTTTTTGTAACGCTTCAAGATTTTTATTTCAGCTCTTTTCTTCCCTCGTGGCTCTCTCCTCTCCTTATTCCCTCATCTCTCTTTCTCGATTAGTCTAAAGCTTACGTATAAAGAAGCAGCATCAGCAGCAGCAGCAAAAGTACGTGTTTTATGCGAGATAAATAGGCTATGAAATGTATATACGACTCATACAAGGTACAGCGAGCGTGCATTGGGAATCTTATCGTGTTTCGTGGATTCGTGTGTGTCTGTGTTTCTGTTTAAATCTTGCCGACGATCAAAATTATAGAACGAAACAACGGAAAAAAAAAATTAAAGTGCTTTTTTTTTGTTACTTGTTTGTGAGAACTGGCTTGACGTGAAATCTCGTGAGAGATCCAATCGCACGACGGATCTGTTCGCTCAAGACTAATGCAAGATTAATAAATTCAATGATATCACGAATAAAAAATAAATTAAAAAAAATGTAGGTCGCCTCTAAGAGGCCTGAATTATTACTCGCTTCCGTGGAGCACTATTATCGTCCAGGAATGGTGCATTTATGAGATTTATGTCCCAGCTATCGTACCGACCGGATACGTCACTCACCGGCGCATTCCGAATTTTTAATAATCGATCCGCCTCGTCTATCGGGCCGCGAACTATCGCGAACAGATCCGAGATTTCGTTGGTATTTATTTGTCGAATTCTCACGCGTATGTGATTTGTTATCTTTGAAACAAAAAAAAATCATTACCCGACTTGGTCAAATCGTCGATTGCGCGGTTCGAAAATATTAATTAATTTTCTGGGAAAATAAAAAAATGTTAACAAAAAACAAACGCCCGAAAGTCCCGGCACGGACGAGACGCGCCAAAGGATCGCAGCGTGTCGAGTCGAGATGTCCTGCGAGCGAGGCCTGCGCTCGTAGGACATCGAAAACTCCGTACACGAGCTACCCGGGCTTCTCGATTTCCGTTTGAGGACGATATGCGTATAGTACACAATTGTCCAAAATAACCGCGAAATTTAAAAAACAAATGCTCGTTCGAGTAGCAGCGATGCGCAGCGTACGTCTGCGCACGCGTCAACTCGAACGTTTTCGTGCGACATTGACGCGAATGTTTAAACGCAAGTGTAGTGCCTCGTGGGCAATTTACCGCGGCAATCGACGATTCGACACGAGAAACTATCGTCACGATTGTGCAGAGGAAAAAATGGGCAAAGAGGAAAGCGTATTATATAAAGGAATGCGTATACATTGTAGGCTTTCTTTTTTTTTCTTGTACTGTCGACAATTTTTGTATGTGGAGCGATCCGCGCTGGTAGCCGCTCAGTAGGTCTCCGAACTGGAAAAAGTTGAATACTTCACCCGCAAATTTTTGCACCAAATTCCGCCCATCTGTTCTCGAGACCACTGCAATCGGCGCACGAGCGCGCATGCGATTTTTTTTTTCGCATCGAAGAAAAATTTTGTGCCAATAAAATCATGATCGCGTATCGGTTTTTATTTTTATTGGCCCGAACTTTTCTTTCGCTGTACGACAGTAACGAACAACGATATTTTCAACGCGACGTTACTTGCACATTGTATTAAATATAAAAATAAAATCCATGTATACACGAAAGTGTTGAGCATGTATACATGGATATATAGATTTTCGATAATACATAACGGAGATGCAGTGTTCGTGATTCTGTGCTTGTGTGTTTGGTGCACGAGTCGATCAATCGATCCATCCATCATTGTTCAAATTTCAATAAAAAAATTTTCAAAAATTGAAGAAAAAAAAAACAATTAACCAATATGAAGAGTTCGAACGAAAAACGGAACCGTAACGGAATATGGATAATATAACAGTAGTAGTATATAGCGTAGTTTAGTGGTATTAATAGTAGTAGTAACAATAGTATGCAAAGGCAATAAGTTAATCGGCAATTATACAAAGTATAGAGGTTTCAGGTTATTTAAAAAAATATATATATCATATATATATGGTAATTTTTTTTATATATATATAATATGGCAAATAATGTATAACATATGTATCATTATATGTCATAAATCCTCGAACAATTTAATTACAACAAATGGTTAATTGGTTATTATTAATAGGTTATATGGAATTATTACGAACACCGAAACTGAGAGACTCACAAGCAGGAAGAGGAGGGTGTTTTCCTTCTTTTAGAGTTGACTGATCTCACGTTAACATTGCGCATCTGGCAGTCTGCAATGCAAAACACATTGGGATGTTCAAATAACGGGCGGCCTTCGGAAACGACAGGTTGGTCACCATTTTTCTTTTATTGTCCTGTTTTGTCTTTTTTTTTTTATTCTCGAACCCATCTCAAACCCAGAGTATCCGCTTGTTCATACTTTCGTGGCTCTCGATGACTAATTTTCTTCGCCTCGATAAAATGTGCGCAATTTTTTTTTTTTCATTTTTTTTTCTTTTCGACGAAGGGACTCGTTCTAAGTGCATTTACGTTTGTTTCAACACCCTATGTCAGCAAACCTGTCGCTCTCTTACCCCGTTGCCAACTACGAATAGAGTCCACTCTAAATTCGAAACGAAAATATATATACATATATATGTATGGTTTTTTTTTTTGGTATTTTAGGCGAGTTAGGCGGAACACGGCAGTGGCGATCACGAGACCGGTGTCGTTCGCTGTCCGTTATTCGTTAATTCTCTTTTCCATTTTTTAAAACTAATCATAAATTAGGTTTTTATTTACAGTAAATTATTATAAATTACACATTAATATGAATATAATATAGTCATTTTTCTTTTTTTTTTCTTTCTGATTCACCCAAGGGTCACTGCGAAATTTAGCGTGCCGATATGAGTCGAAACATCGAAACTAGTTGAGATCAGTCTCGTGTCTGCGTGCCGTCTTTTGCCGGCGTCGGGTGGATTTTCCCCGTCGGGAAAAAAAAAACGAAAAAAAAGGCCTCGAGTACACCTCCGGAGTGCGATTCCCGATTGCTCTTGAGCATCCCGGAAGCGCCAATGGTGACGAACAATTGGAAGGAAAAAAAAAATTGAAAAAAAAAAAAACGAAATCGGTGACAATAATGATTGAAAGAAAATTATAAAGTCGCGGGGGCATCGAGGCGTATCGTTTAATTAGAACGAGGGGAGGTTCGCGCGCGCGCGAGATTCGAGTGTGTGCGCACACATGCGCGCGTAGGTTTTCCGAGGCGCGAGGAGGAAGCGCCGGGCGTCGGGGCGACGATAACGATAGGCGCCGAGAGGTTGAACCGCGCCGAGGAGGATGCACATCCAGCACGGCCGACGGAGTGCGAAAGAGCGGAGGGGGAAAGATTGCATTGCTCGGCATCGATAATGAAAACGACGATGAGGAGAGCCGAGGGGGAATCCCGCGGTAGCCCGCTCAAGGCTCGCATTGAACGCTCGCAGGGATGCGTGACGTTTTAATTATACACGGCAAAGGGGCACACAATGACTGTATAATTCGCCGGGAGGGTACTCGAGGCGTTTTATATATGTCCCTTGTCCTTTTTCTTTTTTTTATATTTATTATGTATATTTCCTTTATTTTTTTTTATTTTTTTTTCCTGAAAAAGAAGAGGATTAATCTTGTCGTGAGATTGGTATATATAAATGTACATATACATGGGTCGTCGATATCCACAGAGCGTTTTGAGCTCCCGATTGACCTGAAATGTGATCGACCCTCTCGGGAACAATTGGTCACACGCAATCGCGTGGCTCTACGGGAAAGATGTTAAATCGTTCGGGAGTATTGTCTGTAAGGTGGCGTTGAAAGGCTCTCGATGCCAGGAAATTTTTGATTTTGTGACTCGATGGAATCGCTTTGAAATGTATATATATAGAATTTTTTGTTTACCGATCGACTTACTGTACCTATAGAGTAAAACTGGTGAAAATTACCCGCACGATTAAACATCAATACAACGATACATTTACTACGCTATTTCCGCCACCTTTCACCCTAAATCTAATTCGTAAAATAAAAATAAACATTAAAGAGTAACTCGAAAGATCTCTCCATGGTACCGAGTCGATAAAATTCGATAAAATTCGCAAAGAGGGTTGGGATCGGAGCCTAAAAAGTTTCGAAGATTTATCTCGCGTCTATAATCGTCCGCTTCGCACTGTCGTATTCTCTCGTCGCACTTATTGACTCTGAAATAGAACATCAGAAATCTAAATTAAAATTAATAGATTAATCTGTAAAAACTCGCTTAGCGTGTCCTTCGCATCCGTAATGTCATGAAGGGTGGGGTGAGGAGTGGAAGCGACAAAGCGTGCGCGAATCGATGTCTAGTACCGCGGAGTAGCCATGCAAAGGGTTTGTCGCACGCGCTCCCGGATAACCCTTTGCGTTATTACAGGTATGCACTCCCGTCTTGATATAGAATCGAAAAAAAGTAATTTGAACGTCGAGTCGTCGGGTTCGAAGGATCGGGTCCTCGAGCGATATAGTGCGCGTGGATCGCCGGAAAGGGAGGAGTGCAGGATAGCGAGACGGCACAGAAGGTTGCATGAGGGCTTACACACAGGCCCGGAGCATCGGAATCGTAACGAGATCGTCCCTTTGATCGGGGCGAATTAAAAGCCCCCGAAGTCGACGAGTTTTTTTTTTTTTTTTTGACGCGATGGAAGGACCCGTGACCGGCTGTTTCCGTCCTCATCTTTTATCTCTGGTGTTCGATCGCGCGCGAGTCAAGGGAGAGAGGATGGAGAGAGTAGTCAGTCGTACACGCGAAGTAAATTCACCGATCGTCGATGGTTCGTTAACCTGTCTATGAAATTTATTGATACTCCGGCCCGACGAAAGCAAAGGATAAGTGGATATGGAGAGAGAGAGATTTCCCGATAGAGGAGGCCGCAGCGTATCGATAACATATTATTCGTTTCAATTCGTCGGGGCACTCATCGACTCGGTGTTTTCCATTCGGCGAACGCGCAAAACGTCTCTGAGACTCGGTCCGGGCATCGATTGTCGAATGATGAAACGACGATTCGTTATCGATGTATGCATACAGTAACGTTTAACATTACGGATATGTAAATGTTAAGGAGATTTACGAATCCACTGTGCGTCGAGAGGCTCACCACTGAGGTTGGCTCGGATAACTCGGGCCGACTAATTTATTCGATGGAGGGCTCGTATACATGTATATGGATAAAACTCCATCTCAAAAGCACGGAGCCTCTACGGCGGATGGGTATAGAGCGTCGAGTTGATTCTTTTTGTTTTTTTTACTTTTGTCTTTTTTTATTCAGTGTATACACCAATTTTTACTGTATACACCACGGAATCCTCTCGACCTCTCGGAGACCGTAAAGCTCGGGCTAGGAGGGGTCGAACGGGCGCTTCGGGTCTCTTGGACGATTTGTTCGGAGCACGGCCGAGCGATAAGCCTACCTATCCGTATCGACTGCCCCAGCGGGGTGCATGGAAGGGTGGGGCAAAACGGAAAACGTCAATCGCCTTGTGATGTATAGATGCAAAAAATTGTACGGCCCGCGTTGAGTTTCATTCGTCGAGGGTGACGTTCTTTTTTTCTTTTTGTTATTGCTGTTGTTGATAAATTCAAGAGGATCGCGGGAAATTTTTAAAAATATGTACTTTTGCGTACATTTATGGAGGATATAATTTTTGTTGTTGGTTGTAACGAGCGATTTTGATATAACTAAAGTTAACGGAGGATGCGAGAATTCGTCGAAAAGATACTTCAAAAAAGTAATACAAAAGTGCAAAACAATAAAATTTTTCGATCCGACAATCAATTACTCCGGCCTCGCACGATACTATTTGGGATAAGGTCGATTCCCGCCGTTGTGTCGACAAGGGATGGAAAACCTAACCGAACATAGTTAGAACCTCCTATCGCAATGTAGCAATCAATCTTTTTATTAGTGTGCTTCTTATAGGTTATATTAGGTAGTGTTAAGGTATTCTTAAGGTTTTATTTTTTCCCTGCTTATTTTATGAGTCACTATCTCCACTTTGTATTTTTGTGTGTATGTCAGCGTGGTGCAGAGCTAAAGTTAACGGACGATTCAATAATTCGTCGAAAAGTTACATTAAAAAATTAATACAAAATTGCAAACCAATAAAATTTTTCGATCCGACAATCAATTACTCCGGCCTCGCACGATACTATTTGGGATAAGGTCGATTCCCGCCGTTGTGTCGACAAGGGATGGAAAACCCAACCGAACATAGTTAGAATCTTCAATCGCAATGTAGCAATCAATTTTTTTATTAGTGTGCTTCTTATAGGTAATATTAGGTAGTGTTAAGGTATCATTAAAGCTTCTTTTGCCTGCATATGTGATGGTTCCTTATCTTCATTTGGTATTTTCACGTGTATGTCAGCACGGTGCTCTTAGGAAGTTTACTCCAGAGCACGGAATAAGCATTACAGTCTCTCTCTCTCTCACTTTTAATACATTTCCTAATCCCAACTGACCTTTGTACAAAAAATCAGTAGTCCCATCTTGCCCCATCTCCTCTGGACTCTCAGTCCTCCACAAGGCACCGCAGCCCGGAATGACCGGTGACGCACACTCAAATCAGTGCTGCCCATACCTCCCTCTCCCGAGTACGAACATTTTTCACCACCGGACCTATCGAGAGGCTTCGGAAACTTCCATTACGAAAAAAAATAAAACAAAAAAAAATAAGGACAAAACAGAGATCCGCGAGTGTCCAGTCGAACGGCTCGCCGACGTTGAATCCAGTTCGGCTAGCGAAAAGCTCCCTCCGTACCCAAATATACATATATCCATGCATATCTCCGCCTCTCGGACCCTCGAGGACTCGATGAAACCTCGCGCGAGTACGGAATTTAGGCACGGACACACTGAAGTACAGGGAATTCGGTCGTGGATGGGCAGGGGGTTGAAGGGCGGGGTGGAAACCGAAGAGAACGAGTTGCACATGGCAGGATATAGAGAGAGCTCCGGGGCTCCCAGCTATTCCGAAAAATAATGCCTCCGTCCGGACTAAAGCTTATAATAAATGTTTGAGAGGCGCACCGTTTAGGTGGAGGTACTCTCCTCTCTCTCTCTCTCTCCTCCAGTCATCTCCTCCGTCCCGTGCCATGCCCTGTTTCTGGCTCGCCATCGGACAGGCACAACCCGGCTGGTTCGTTCGTCCGCTGTTCGATTCTTTCCAAATATAACGGTCCGCGAGCGATACCGAGAGAGAGACGATACGTCGGATGTACAAGTGGTAGCGGACCGCGGCACAGGGACGGTATATCGCGTGTACGGGCAGTGCGCTCGCAGGAGCCCAGAAGCTTTCGTTGCTCGCGGGAGAGAGAGAGAGAGAGAGAGGAGATGAGAGAGGAGCGACGGGGATATAGAGTTCGGTTCGAATATTGGAAAATGCCGAGTCGGAGAAGCCGGGAAAAGCGAGAGAGGCATGATGGTTCCGAAGTAGAGGAAAACGCTCGGTGTGGAGCTTCGAGAGGGAGGAACGGCAGGGAAGGAGAGACTCGGGAGGTTCGATATGCATATAAACACAATACCTTCCTACCTCGATCCTGCTCTCGGTGGACTGAGGCACACGTACATGGATATACATAGACACCGAGTTTACATATATGTGAAGGTATGGACGCGATGTGTGTACATGTATTTGTGTATATGTCTGGATGTATAGACAAGTTCGATCTGCTTGTATGTGCAAGCTGCTCACACGTTTTCCTCGCGGTCGGTGCATACACGGGAGAGGAAGCAGCCAGTCAGAATATCTACGTACGTGAATATTTTATATCGAGCACCGAGTACGAAGGCGGAGAGAGAGAAGGGGGAGGAGAGTGGAAGAGGAAGCTAGAGAGAACCGTCCGGCGAAGCCGAAGCTAATCCAAACCCCCGAACATCCGTATATGTATGGACCAGGACGCTCGAGCCCGAGGGCGCTCTGGTTATAGGCACAATACTCACGGTATATGCATACGTCCATCTATAACTGAAATTTCTACATGTCGGGGGTATATTAGCTGGCGCATTAGATATATACATTAAGATTGTTATTTTTATTTTTTGTATTGAATTTTTTCAATCATTTTTTTCAAACGAAAGCACTACCTACAGAGTAGCCTGGCGCAACCCGAGTGTGCAAGTTTAGCCGACTTACTCCAAAACATTGACATTTCCGCTGTGAGGAGCATCTTTTGTTTTCTGACGAACTCCCTCATGCTTAGATTTCTTTCTGCCTCGATGCTTAATTTTAAGTAACTACCGTACAGCCTCTGATTTTACCTTAATTTTTATTATCTAATTGTTAGTTTTAAATAAGTGTGTATGGAATATAAATTACAATGTTAGTTGTTAAGCGTTACCCCCTTGCTATAAGAGTGCCTGTAGCTCACTCTTAAGAAGCAATAAATGTACAATACAATGCAATACAATACAATTGATTTTTCCTGCCGTCAAACAATCTGTGGCCAAAATGACTCGCATAAGGTATTATTATTATTATTATTATTATTATTATTATTATTATTATTATTATTATTATTATTATTATTATTATTATTATTATTATTATTATTATTATTATTATTATTATTATTATTATTATTATTATTATTATTATTATTATTATTATTCCCCTAAGGACCGAATGCATACAACAGGCGAGCAAGTACAGAAAATTGAGAGAGTACAAAGAGAAGTGACAGAGATTAAGCAACGGCATCGATGGTTAACAGGAAACGTGAAGTACATATAAGCAAAAGAAAATAGTTGGAAATAATAAGGTTACGGTATTGTGATTTAATGTTGTTGGCCTTTAAGAACTGTATTGTTGTCGCTTAAGAAATGCTACCCGATTCCGTTACCAATTTCACTCAAATAAACCAGACCACGTGTCTAACAGTTCTGTGGTAAAAATTGTTGTATTGACACTGTATTGGCTATTTATATACACGTGTATCGTTTTTTTAGAAAATAACATTTAATCTATAAAAGTTAAAAAATTAAAACCGAATCCCAGATAGTTTATATTATAAAATTTATATTGTTATATTCGGATAAATTTTCTAGTTTAAATTCCTGATTCTAAATTTTATGGTTTAAATCCATTCTTATTTTTATTTATATAGTTATGGAAAAACCTATTTTCAATATAATTTTTTTCTTTTTATGAATATGTAAAGATTATAGAATAATTTTAATATGTTTAAGAATCTCTGCGAAACGACAATGATCGAAGTAAGCCTGACGTGCGAAGCGGCGATGACGATTCGAGCTCGGTGCTGCGAATCGTTATTATCGTTGTACTGGATTCGATACGGAAATGTTTTGAGTCAACGCTTCTGATGTATACTTCGCGTTTGATCATCGGGCAGATGGGCGTATTTTTTCTTTTTTTCTCTACTGTGAAGAAGACATTTTTGTCATGCTACCTCCCGGCGAAAGGTAATCCGGACGGGGAAAAACGCGGGCGAATTTTCTATAGGCTGCACGTATCCGTATCGGAAGTCCCACTCTGATTCTTTATTTCTGTGCTTGGGAAAAAAATATTTATTCACGATATGTTTTTACTACTGTGTGTGGATGCTTCATGTTCTCGTATTTCTCATAGTCTACATTGAAAAAAAGCAGCTTGACAAGTTGCACACGTGCACATGAATAAATTAATATTCCGTACCGTGTTATTTATTTATTTATTTATATACTCATGTATCTATTTTTTTCAAATTTTCGCATCTGTGATTGGTTAATTTTCGAATATAAATTAACGTGAACGTAAAGAATCGTTCAAAACTTGTATTTAGAGACTGCCCAGTTCAGAAGAAGAGTGATCAGACCCTGATTCAACGAAGTCATTTATCAGTAGCGAGAGCAGAGTTGGAACGTCGGAAGAAGAACGGCGAAAAGGGCTTAACTATCAAGTTTCAAAGTGGATTCTCGAGTATCGTGAAAACCGTTCCAGATTAGACATTCAAATGTGTATTTGGTACAACAAAAATATTTGTTTCAATCGACAAATTTAGAATGAATTGAAGCAAATAATCGTTTAAGAAAACAGTGCTTTAATTGTACCAAACAAACAACAGCTTTGAACGTATGTCACCGTGACCTTTGGTTAATCCAACCAATTTTTTTTTCTCAGTAGATTTATCAGCTAATTGGACAATTAATCGTGTGCTTTTTGGTTTTTTCCAGTTTCAATAATCGCCTGCGATTCTTTGTGTATTTTCGAACAGACTCAACTCGAATCGTACGATTTGACGATAGGTCTGCCTATCGTCATGTAATTGGGCCCAGCCCATAATTACTAAATAAATAAATAAATAAATAAATAGATAAATAAATAAATAAATAAATAAATAAATAAATAAATAAATAAATAAATAAATAAATAAATAAATAAATAAATAAATAAATAAATAAATAAATAAATAAATAAATAAATAAATAAATAAATAAATAAATAAATAAATAAATAAATAAATAAATAAATAAATAAATAAATAAATAAATAAATAAATAAATAAATAAATAAATCGAACTAGAAATAGATCGAATAGGTTATTCGTTAACGCGAAGGCAAGACCGCGAGGAACGGAATCCGAGTGTCCGGCACTTCCGTCCGCGTTATCGATTAGCGGCAAATCGAAAAACGAAAAACCGATGAAATCCGGAAATCCGGTATACATTTTTGCTTCCCGAACTGTTCGAAGCTCCGCACCGAACAACGACGATTAGTCCATCAACGATTAAAGATGCAGAGCCGTGGAAGACGGGAGTACACATTGGCGAAGTCAAAGCTTAAGGATCAATAATTCACGCTAGTTAACTAAGCCGTCTAAGTTGCCGGTCCGGAGATGGACCGAGGTCGACGATTTACACCGATAAATACGCATATACATCTATATATGTACATACCTTCGGGTTGAAGAAGAAACTAACGCATATACGATGTTTTTTTTATTAATGTTAAAAAATAAATCCAACAACCATCACTGATGATATTTCCGCGTATTTAAAAATCGCATCAAACTAAAATCTCCCTCAACAACTTCGATAAATGATAGATCAATTACCGAACAACTATCCCTTTATAATATAAATATATTTATAATATTCATAATATAATAATATTTATAATATAAATAAATTGACCCACATTGCCCCCATCCGCCCTAATTTTTATATATATCGGAGAAATACAGAAAAATCCGAGTCCGGAATACCGCGAGAAAGAAATTTCTTGATAAACTAATCGAGCTCTCGGCATCGGGATGCGTTCATTATCGCGTTAGCCCCCGCGTATGCACGAGGGAATGGAAGCGGGAAATATATATAGGAGCTGGATCAGCTATCATCGGAAGCTCGCGCATTAATAATTTATAATATTTAACGAAGCATCCCGCTTGCGGAAACTGGTGCAGATGAAAAAGGTGTATTAAAAAAAAAAAAAAAAAAAAAAAAAAAAAAAAAAAATTAAAAAATTGTTTCATCGTAGCGGTCGCTCGCCGGATGGGTGACGAGGGAGGATCGAGGACTGATGCATACCGGCGGGTAACGGCATGCGGCGAATATCCGAAGTTGGTAGGAGGGGTCGGGGGTGGGGTGGGGGGGGGAACCCGCGTGCTAGCGAGTTCCACGCGAGAAACGGATAGCCGCAGGATTGATGGCTATCTAATTATGCGAATAAAAATATGGCTGGGAGTGTCGAGGCCGTCGACGAGGGTGCGAGAGGGTGGACGGGTAGGTGGTAAATGAATGAACCCGCGAGAGCTCTCGCGCATCGGTGATGGTCGCGTACAAGCCGATATAGGAAGAGGCGGAGATCGCGGAGGATGCAATGCGCGTCAACACACTATATTCCCGATCGCTTCTCGCCTCTTTTCCTCTCAAATATCCCGTTCTTTTTATTACCGGCCGGCGCATCGATATGTGCGCGCGTCCGCGGGTGTGTACGTCGAAAAGGGGGAAGCACAGAAGCCGACGCGGGGCCGAGGCGATGGTGGATGGCGTTGAAGAAAAAGAAGAAAGCAAGGCGGGTGCGTGAGAAAAGCAAAACCCGAGCTTTTTAATTTGCCCGCACGTGCAATTTTTCTTCTTCGTTTATTTTCTATTTTCTAGGTTTTGTTTTTTGCAAATCCCTTGATTTGATGAATGCGCCACGACCATGGCTCCAGGCTGGGTTGCATTCGCGTCGCTGATGCAGTTTCTGATGGGGGATGATGGGGCTGCGGCTGGACGTGATTAATATGCATCGAGGGATGACATAGCACGCGGGAATCTCTGTCCTGGCGGCGACAACGCCTCTCACGTCGAACTCCGGAGAACCGGAGAATCGAGACTTCTTTTCGTTTTTTTTTTTTTTTTTTTTTCCTCTAGCTCGTACCGCGTGGGCATCCGGTCGCTGTGACAGATAGTATACGGTGTATATGTATTACGAGAATGTTGTCGATGCTCCTGCTAGACGTCACTAACCCTTCCAGTATACAATTTTTTTTTTTTTTTTTTTTTCGTTTTCTTTCTCCATCTGCCCTGGCAGTCCGCGTCACGGTAGTAGGGTTTCCTCATTTACTCGAGCTTCCGGTTTCGGTTACCGCGGGACCGGGTTGCGCCGCGACTCCGTTATCCGCGTATGCAGACGACCAACCCTGCCGGACCGTGGATGGCATCGGATCGATCGTTATTGAGTTATGTCGTTAACGACGCGGACGCGCGAGATACAGAGAAGCGTCTGCGAGAGCGGAAGAGCCGGATACCTTCGGATTCGAGGCAACCCGAAAGGGTTGAAAAAGTTAAGGTCTTTTCGACCGTGGATCGACATTTTTTTTCCTTCCGTTTTGAGGCGATACGATTTTTGTTATGTAGAACGGTATTTTTGTTACGCGAATGAACGCTACGAATAATTAATTTAAGTATGAAATTTGTAAGTGTGAATGACGCTCAACCCCCGAAAGGGTTGAAAAAATTATTTCTGTTCATTGAATTTTCTTTCTTTCGCCAAATTCATAAAAATTCTGTGGATTTCGTTTTAAGTTGCCGTTTTTACTTCATCGTTAAATTTTTATTAACTCCCCTTATTCCCTCCGCACGATTAGAGAACGGTAAAAAATATCGTCACAAGCGACATTAAGAAATATTTTTCGAGCAGCGCAACTGTCATCCTGATTGGTCGGAGAGCAAAAACGGAATTTTGCTTCATTCAAGTATTCTTTATTATTTAAATAACGAATACAAAATAAAAATAATGAAAACCAACTTTGTTTTTTCTTTTTTTATTTTTATCATAGTGGTCATTTTTTACTATCTTTTACTACCTTGGTACGATTGGTACGAAATTCCTCCGGCAATTTTGTCGAGCATCTTGCTCGAAATACATAACATTGATTACCCAACCACTACCAATTTTCAATGAATTTTTTTATATCATAAATAAACTTCCGCTTTCCGCTTTAAAAAAGTTGTTCCATCATCCGGAATAATCCAAAGCGGTGCAGACTCAGAGTAAAAAAAATGGATATCAGATCGTCCAAAAAGGTGATTAAATAAAAAAAACATATAATCACAACTGCACATTCTGTCTTTTCTCCCGGCCCAAGGGTTCTCGCTGCAGGTACGCAAACATTAAAGACAAGCACTCGACGGTATTACAGTCGAGCGCTTGTTTTCAATGTTGGGACAACAAGAATTTTGTACAATTGTTGGGACAAATACAATTGTTGGGACAACAAGAGTTTTGTCACCATAAGTCATTTACCTGCACTATAAATAAATTTTGTTCGAAAATTAATTAACAGTATTGGAAGCTTATTTACGTAAACTGTTTTTCAAATTTCAAAGACATATGCATTGCGAATGTACAGTAAAATTTGTATTTTTAATGAACATCTTTGTAAAGTTCCGGTGAAAAATTCGTATTATTAACATCTTGTATTTTTATTTTACAAAAAAGTACATTAATGTTCAATTAATATAAGTAATGTAAACAAATTTCATGTTTTGGTAAATTAAATTTACAATTTATTTTTGCAGTGTCGTTAACATAGAGAAAAGAAAATATTTTGCTGTGGTAGCCAAATATTTTTGCTGCCTCATTTTGTTAGAGAAACAGAACTATTATTCTCCGTACATGCTCGACGAGATGTCCGAGCTGCTCGCGCGAGTTCCCGCATGTTATTCGCTCTACTCCCGAGCTAACATTTATATTCGTGCATAATAACAATCATATTTTAATATCCTATAAATAAACTTCCGTTCTCCGCTTTAAAAAAGTTGATCTATCACCCAGAATAACTCTAAACGCTGCAGACTCAACGTATTGTTACGTTCCCGTGGAATAAATAACGCGCGTATCAGGTTTTCGGGCGGATATTATTAAGTGCAATCGCAGCTAAATATCTCGATCAGGAACTGTCAAACGTCTCTTCTCTCTGAAAGTCCCATCAAGGCTGAAGTCATCCGGTCAATCGATAATCTCCGTTTGTCATTTGTTATACCGAGCTATTCCGGTCATCTGTGTAATATCGTGTGTCTGAACCCATCCTCATCTTTATATTCGTTACAGTATTTTAAAATAGTACTTTGCGATACTAGTACGGAAAAGCGGTCTTTCGACGAAGGTTGTGAAGTTCGCTGCACGAGCTGGATCGAGAGCTACAACAGCACGAGGCGAAGCAGAGTGACGTTTGTAGCTCGAGAGGAGGCGAGTTAATAGCTAGAGTGCCAGATAAGTGTGCGCGAAAGTAACTAGAGTGTTAAAAAAGTGTGCGCAAAAGTAGCTAGAGTGTGAAAAAAGTGCGCAAAAAAGCAACTAGCGTGTAAAATAGTTTTCGCGCATCCTCTGCTAGAAAGCGCCACTTTCGCCACACTTTACAAGCACGAAAAGCGGGACTTTTCGTGCACGTGTTACAAAAAATAATTTTAGATGCTAAAACCATTCTCAAAAATGTTTTTAGATCCTCCAAAAATATAATCAAATAAATAAACATTACAACTCTACATTGCCCTTTCTCTCGACTCAAGCGTTCTCGCTGCACTAAAAAAATATCAATGATTCAAGTAAAATTTGCTTGCGGGCTGTCAAAGAAAAAAAAGTTTCAATTCTACTTTAAATTCGTACAACTTTATACCGGATTGAAACGATAACATGTCACCTTAAAAGTCTCGCCGTCGGTGTTTAATTATCATATGGAATTGTAAGAATTGAAACAAACACTTTTTTTCTTCGGCAACCCGCAAGCGATTTTTTTGTACTTTCAATTCTCATAATCTCATACCAGATTGAAACGATAACATGTCACCTTATCAGTCCTGCCGTCGTTATTTCAATATCATATGGAATCGTAAGAACCAAAAGCAGAATTGAAACAAACATTTTTTTTCCTCGGCAGCCCACAAGCGATTTTTTTTTTTTCAGTGTGCAGTCGCACAAATATAAAAAATAAGCACTCGTCGGTATTGCAGCGAACGCTATAATGTACGTGTCTATGCTCGCCGAGACGTCCGAGCTCCTCGCGCCAGTTCCTGCCTGTTATTCGCTCTACTCTCGAGCCAATGTTCATACTTGTACATAATAATAACGCGAAGGATCGCTACGACAGCGACTATAACCACGTGCACATACACACCCCGCTACATAAATACGTGTTGCGTATCCATGTACGTGTGCATATGCGCTGCATACACGAAGGGGCCGAGGAGAAGGAGGAGGAGGTGAGCGAGGACGCTCGTAGTCCAAGGGTTGGAAAACGGGGTGGAGGAAGCGAGCCAGCGCAGCGGACGGGCGAGCTGCAGTGGTGCACCGCGGTCCTGACCGAACCCTCACACCGCCACTCGTTCCCAGTGCGCCGTTCGGGCTTAAACTCTACAAAATATATATATATACACTTATATATAAATATTATATATATATATATATATATATATGACATATATATATCATATACCGATAGAGAACGTACTGGCAGGTTGGAGAGGGTGGCCCGCAACGTGAAAATTAATAAAGGTACAATTAATAAAAATTACATATTTTTCATCTATCGGTGGCTCGGCGGGGGTGGCGCGGAGCGAGGGCGACCGGTCGAAGAGAGGGGGCGGGTGGAGGCGGGGGTGGAGCGAATGGCGCGAGCACACCGTGGATTTTTTTCGAGTTCATTTCTTTCACTTCTTTTTTTCATTCCGTACTACCTATTAGCTCTACGGTCTTCCGACCCCCCCCCCTCTTCGCCCCCCCCCCGGCCAGCCTCCTCCGCATCCCCGGATTTCTACCCCCTTCCCCCCGCCCCTCCTTCTTTCTTCGTTGCCCCAGTCCACGATATAGCTCGCAACGGCATTTTCAGGAGGGATTTTTATCTCTCGCGTTCGCTTCTCTTCCAATATTATATCAGGCTATATATGGCTCGCAATTGCAGGAGGAAAGAATTTTTCTCAATCAATATTACCTTCTTTTTTTCCTACATCTTTTTTTTTTTTTTTTTTTTTCGTTGTAGCGTTAGATAAACGTTAATTTTTCGACGAGGCAAACGACTGACGAGTTATTGGATTTTAACGGAGTTACGGACGATTTTTACACGAGGCTTTTACGTTGTTTCGTGCGGATGGTATTTCCGCCGACGAAATTCGACTGTTCGCAGAGAGAGCTCGGAGAGGAAAGCGCGGACCGGGTTAAGCATACGTTATATTTCTTTGAAGAGGATGTATTTGCGGAACAATTTTTATACGGCGATTTTTTTTTTTTTTTTGTATCAAAACAAACACTCGATAACTGTATTTCGTAGTATCGCCGGACTCTCTGAAAGGTCAGTTTAAAAAAAAAAAAATTGAATTTTGCATTTTCCCCCGTTCGCAAGCGAACTTCGCGCCTAAACAGGGTCGGCCCGCGTCAATAGCCAGTCCCCCCTTGCGGCCGCATCCGACTTTCCCCTCTGTATTGCTTTTGCCATGACATTTCCGCCATGGGCATAGGAAAACTGCGGAAAACCTTTGCCGATGCAGCCGGTCTCAGGTTCGAATCCTGGCATCGGAGATTCGTCGCGTTTCACCGAGAATGTAAACATGGAGTACAACTATATACATCCGACGCTCACACTTAGAGTTACTAGATGGTGGCCGTTTATCCCAGAAAAAATTCCCTGACTTTTCACTGACCAATAAAAAATTTTCCCTGACCAAACTTCTAACGACTTGGATTTAAAAAAGTTAATGATGCAAATGAAAATCCCTAACTATTGTATTATTATCTAATTTTTTTTTACCAAAATGTTCCCATTTCTTTAAAGGTCCCTTTTTTTAAGGGCATAGGAAAACTGCGGAAAACCTTTGCCGATGCAGCCGGTCTCAGGTTCGAATCCTGGCATCGGAAATTCGTCGCGTTTCACCGAGAATGTAAACATGGAGTACAACTATATACATCCGACGCTCACACTTAGAGTTACTACATGGTGGCCGTTTTTCCCAGAAAAAATTCCGACTTTTCCCTGATTTTTCACTGACCAATTAAAAATTTTCCCTGACCAAACTTCTAACGACTTGGATTTAAAAAAATTAATGATGCTAATGAAAATCCCTAACTATTGTATTATTATCTAATTTTTTTTTACCAAAATGTTCTCATTTTTTAAGGGTCCCTTTTATGTACTTCTTATTTATTTATAGACGGTTCGGCGACAATTTACTTTTTCCCTGACCAATTTTGGAATTCCCTGACTTTTCCTTGATTCCCTGACCAAGATTTTTTTTCCCTGGCTTTTCCCGGTTTTCCCTGACCGCGGCCACCATGTACTACGTGCGAGTGACCGGTGTTTATATCTGGAGCTTCGTCCCGCCCATATTGTTATCCTCGGCGAAACTACGAAAACCGGGAATCGAACCGTCGACCTCCCGATGCTTTGGCCTAGAGGCGCGCACGTAAACCACTAGACCACCGCACCGGTTCGTCTGAAAGGTTAGTTTCTAAGGTGATGGCCAATTCACTGGATCGGAATGAGCCAAAAGTAATTCCGACAACACTTCATTTATCTTCGAAAATATCTTCGTAAATTTTGATACAAAAATTCTGAGAACCACCAAAGCACCCCAATCAAAGTTTTTCGAAAATAATTCCATCGCGGTATTCGCTATTTTTTTCTCGAAAAAAAAACTTCAAGTGTATTTTTTTTCGAACGCTTCAATGCGTTACCTTCAAGCATCCTCGTCCGAAAAATCGTCGAGCATTTAACAGAGCTAGTATTCCATTTTTTTTTCGCAACAGAAGAGACTCAAAACTCGACCGGTAGAACCTCGTTCCTTCCGTGAAACCTTTCCCCGAAAAATTCACCGAACGGTAAAAAAAAAATGATTTTCAATTCTTACAATTTTTGTTTTTTCAAGAGGACAGCCTTCGGAGTTCGCGAACGGTAGGGACTTGGTTGTTTTTTCGAAACTTTGGAGAGCCGAGTGCGTACAGAAACAAGTTCGCAGCGGTGCCCGCAAACGGTTCTTTCACCGAGACTACGACGCCGGCATCTCCCTCTTTGTGTAAGCCGGTTGATGCTACTGCCGCAGACCACGTCGAGTGGCTCACCCACGTAAAAATACACTGTCCTTTGTACACGTTTGACTGGGCCGGGTATCGTGCATGGAGCCGTATGTAAATTGCGCGAGTGATGGAAGCCTCGTGGTGTAGAGAACCGAGCGGTACGGGCGCAGAGTGCAAGCCCCGATAGGCGGGAGCGAGAGACGGATAGGAAGGAAGGGTGTCACCACTTTCGGGCCGAAAATTGAGTTACTCTGCTCACCCGTCGACCTTCCCCGTTCGTCCATCCGCGGCAACGTTTTCATCGCCCCGTCCGGAAACCCCGGACACGCGGCAGCTATGGAAGGGCTTTATAGTCGTAAGTACCGCCGATGCATAAAGACAAGCTAGCTGGGTAGGCCAGGCTATATTCCCGTCAGACACGCCTGCGGATGCACGTCCATCCCGGTATACACGTACTCTTCGCACTGCTCGAGCCTCACGGCATAACCCTGTATAGCCTCCCTCGAGTCTCTACAACCACCGGGGCATATATCGAACCCGACGGAACCCCCGATCGATCCCCCTGCTGGCCGATCAATCGGAAACTTTTGCGATATTATATTTTACGTCACCGGCCGCGACAGCACGTGCTCAGCCTGTTGCCCTCCGATGCGCTGCGAAGAACTACCGGCGCCCGCGAGCGCAAGCGACGAGAAATAAATTATCATCGTCGCGACTGGATCGCGAGATTTATCCAAGATTATTTCGACGACAAATTTGAGATTTTTTTACACCGAAGTGGGTTTCTTTTATTTTATTTTAGGAATTTTTGAAAAGTTTTTTAAGGTTTTAAGGTTTTAAGGGTTTAAGGTTTTAAGGTTTTAAGGTTTTAAGGTTTTAAGGTTTTAGGGTTTTAGGGTTTTAGGGTTTTAGGGGTTTTGAGAATTTTGAGGGTTTTAAGGTTTTTTGAAGGTTGTAAGGTTTATTTAAAGGTTTTGAGTTATATTTTTCAGGGATGTGTTCAGGTTTTAGTCCTTGCGTTCCGTCCTTGCTTTTCTTTTTTATCTGTCCGACGAATAATAATTAAAATGCCTTGATCCAAACGAAATTTTTATTCGTCGATGTAAAATTGATATTTAAATGTGTGTCGAGCAGGGTGGTCGCTGATATGCCGCGAAGAATTATCGAGCACGTTTTCGCAAACGTAAGCTTCGAGAGATGAATTATTATCGCTCGTACCGTCTGTATAGCGGAATGTTGAATATTTAATCGAGAAGTTTGCAATTTTGTACCCCGATGACTTTTTTTTTTTTTTTAAAGACAACTATAAATTTTTCATGCACGTGACATTGTCAGACCTTCTCAAAATTTGCAAATTCGGTTTCTCTTACTATTTATCTCATCGGAAAATCGGAAAATAATTCTTTTTTTGCGTCTCCCTTTAAAATTAGTTAAAATTGGTTTTTTTTTGCGTCTACCGTCCGCATTGCGAAGCATAGAAATTTCGTTCGACAGATGTGAATTTTGTACCATCCAGATGAAATTTTTTATTTCATTTTTATTTTTGTTTTTTCGAGAATATAATTTCGAACTATACCGCATAATGAATTTGTTTTCTCGTGTAATTGATAACGATCAATAAAAAAGTAAAAAAAAAACACCTAGGCGCTATCGGATATTTACCGTTCGTCATTAGTGTCCAAAGTTAATCCACGATGTATCATTTATCACATTAAAAATAATGAAAATAATCGGAAAATCATTTTTTTTCTCTCTCTTAAAATGAGTTAAAATTGGTTTTTGCCTCTCTCGTCCGCATCGCGAAGCATACGAAATTCGTTCGACCGATTTAAATTTTGCAATAACCAGATAAATGTTTTTATTTTTGTTTTTTTTAAATAATGTACTTTCGAACTAAACCCGCACAACGAATTCGTTTCCGCGTGTTACCGATAACAATCACTAATAAAAATAAAAAAAAAAAAAAACGCAGAGGCTATCGGATATTTACCGTCCGTCATTACTACCCAAAGTTAGTCCACGAATATCGTCATCTCAACTCCCTCCGATATTACCCATCGCAGTTCCCACCACGTTCTTTTTTCTTCTCATTTTTCATCCGTGTATATGTAAAAACGCAAAAAGAAGCAAAGCGATATATGATAAAAAAATAAATAAAATAAAAAAAATTTAAATAAAAATAAAAAATTCCCCGCGCAACCGCGACGACGAACGAGCGGCTGCCGCGGACGAGGCCAGAGAGGCGAAAGAGTTGCATCGATGTACGTACGGGGGAGGGATGTACGGGGGTGAGAGGAGGGTGCTCCGCGGAGCGATGGGAAACCGACGAAAGAACGGGCGATACGTATACGAGGGAGAAATAGCGCGCGGCGAATAACGTCGGCGTTGGACGTATGGATGGTTAAAAATATTGAGGCTCGATAGCCTCGCTGGATCGTATAGGTTTGAGTCGTGGGGTATGAGGAGGAATAGTAGGTGGACGACGACGAGCGTTATAGAGGGTGGAAAAGGTCCCTCCCCAACCCAGCCGACCTCCCCCCACCCCCCGAATGGCTCGCGTAACTCGGCTGGTTTTCCTCGCTTTCCTCTCACTCTGCCGATCTCTGCCTCCTCGGGAGCGACGCTGCACCTCCGACCAATCTCCCACCCCCGCCCTCCACCCCCTCGCTCACTACCGCTGTTCGGAAAAATTTAATTACAAAAAAGTTTTGGCATTCCGTCAGTTTGGTTTAGCCACTGACTATATATAGAATGGTATAGTATGGATGGGTGTGTATGGGTGTGTATAATATATATATATACATATATATATATAATATATGTATATATAAAAAATATATGTATATATATGTACATATCAGGGATAGCAGAGAGAAACCTCGGTAAAATCCTCTCTTTTCAGTATACTTTCTCACTCGAGCACATAGAGCCGCGTTACGGTTCGCGTATCTGTGGTTTATTCCATCGAGCCGCGCTGGCCCCGGCGCCACCCTCTTCCAGCCTAACTCGCGGGCTTTCCAGCCCCCGCGAATCCCGTTCGAATCGTCTCTTCGCTGCTGGCGACCCGCAGTTGTACCGCGCGACCTAACAACCGTACAGCTGTGAGGTCCCCCTCTGTGCTCAGGCACACTTTTACTGTACCGCGAGGAGGGTAAAAAGTTTTGGGAAAAACGCTCCGTAACGCTCATTAAAGCGGGTAGTTTCTTAATCAACGGGGCTAAGTGAACGCGGCGAACGGGGGGAGTGGGGCGAAGTGAAAAAACCGGTAAAGTGGACTCGATACGACGTATGATCAGTGATATGTGGAAAGGGTGGCCTTCACCACTTTTACCCTATCTATAATAAATAATACGTAATAGATAGTATAGATAACATATGACATATTATATTATAGTACCAGGGCTTTTGGTGGTTCGCGCGCTCCCTATGAGTGTCTGCAAAACTTACTTAGAATAGGGACTTAGAATAATCTAGAACAAGATCAAGTGTCCCAAGGCACATTGCGTTTTCCGTAAACTAAGTGATACAAAAATGCTGATGTCATGAATCGTATAAACATTCTGGCAGGGACGTTCAAATAAATATTTTGTTGATCGAAGAAAATATTTTAATGCCTCAAAAATATTTTGGTGAAATCATCGAAAAAAAAAAATGTTTGGATTAACCAATTTTTTGGACGTAACAAAATAATATTTATTTGAATGTCGCTGCCCAAATCTGTACTTGATTCGACCATATTTTTTATCAGTGTCAAGTAACACATCAGTCCCCCTTGATTCGAGAATCCTCGACCCCTCCCCCCCCCACCTCCGCCCCACCCCCTCTTTAAGAGAACTTGTAATATTCCAGCCTGCGAGGCCACCCAAGAGGGCTTAGAATATTTCAGCTACCCCCCCCCCCCCCCACCCAGGGGATTTAGAAAATTGCCCGCCTGTTTCATTTGACCCCGGCTTTCTCGATTCTTGAACACGGCGGCGAAATCTTTTTATATTATAGATACACACCTATCGATAATATTACACCCAGAAAAAAAGATTTATTCGACCGCCACTCGCAAATAAATGTTTATTTGTTTTAAGTAAATAGTTATTAAATCAAAGGAATATTTATTTGCGGGGCGCCTATCAATTGAATTATTTTTCTGGGTGTATACGAATATAATATTATAATACGTATATTATAGTACAATATAATCTTTTTGTATTATAGATACGCATCTATCTATAATATTACGCCCAGAAAAAAATGTATTCGACGGCCACTCGCGAATAAATGTTTATTTGCTTTGAGTAAAATATGTATTTGATTTAAATAAATATTTATTTAAATTAAGTAAATGGTTATTAAATCAAATAAATATTTATTTGCGGGGCGCCCGTCAAATAAATTATTTTTCTTGGTGTATGTGAATATAATATTATTATACGTATATTTTTTTAATGTAAAATCACGACTGGTAATATTCAGTCGTGAAATTTGATAGTTTGGACCTCTCCCGAGAATTTCCAGCATCGCGTCTCCACCCGCGGATTACAGTCATCATCCTCCGCTCTCTTATCGCATTACGAGGACTGTCCATTCTATCGATATCCACGACGTCATTCGGCCATTGTCATGTCGCCTGTTTGGCTCCCAACGAAAGGAAAAAAAAAAAGAAAGATAAAATTTTTTTAACGATCCGAATCAGAAGAACCGAGAAGGACGCCCAGACATATTCCACCGTTGGGTACACCGGGCGTTGCGTTCCCGATATCGTCGGCGAACGTTGGAACGACCAGAAAGACGGAGATGCCGCGAACGATCCGGTACCAGAATGACGTGGAAGGGCTGCGAAGTCGCCCGATCTCGCCGTGCTGGATGCAGGAGCTGCGCTCGGGCTGCCTGGCTGGGCCGCTACTCGGGGCAGAGTATTCGCACAGTGAATGCATCGAGAAGGAAAGAGAGAAGGGTAGGAAACAGTGACAGGAGGCCGAGCACAGACAGGACGGGAGGAGAGAAAAAAAAAAAGAAAAAAAAAAGGAAGAAAGAAAAAAAAACAGGAATATAGACGGCTATAGGTTGGGCGCGATGAAAGTGGGTGGCACTGGTGCTCTCTTGCTGCTGCCGGTGGTGGCGTAGAACGAGCGAGAGGAAAGATGAATCGCACGGTAGGTTGGAAGGTATAGACGAACGAAGGGTGAAACGAGACGGTCGAATATAGCGAAGGACGGAAAGGAGAAAGAGAGAAAAAGGACGAGAGCAGGGAGAAGGACGAGGAGGCGGAGTAGGAGGATAGAAAGAGAGAAAGTTACAGGGAAGAGTACGAAAGAGAGCAGGAGGGAGCTGTAAAGATTGGCGGTCTCCCCCTCGACGACCACCCTCCAGTACCGCCACCGCGTCCACCCACGAACTGAGGACAAAAATCAATATGAACGTGTAGCCATTTCTCTTTAATCTGCCAGAGCGTACTACCACTAGGCTAGGCTGTCCCGGTACTCTGGCACTGGTGGTACTGCCTCCTCCCAACCGCCGGCTGTACGCGGATACGCGAAACGGAGCAACACCCGACCGCGAGGAAACGATCGGACACGCACTCCCGTACTGGGAGATTCGGCTCTTAATTTTTTTATAAGTTTCGAATTGATTTACCGGACCGGAGATCCGTGAGTTAAGCGGGATAAGAGTGGTTTGTGTTTGCACTCGGGATCGAGGCTGGTAGGCGAGAGTGGGGCAAAATGGAACATCGGGCGGGGAGAGAATCTTTGCTATTCTTTCGCGGGACATTAAGTTTTTTTGTCTCATGATTCAGGGAGCGGGACCGTTTTGCCCCATGGTCCTGTTTTTACCCGGTTGATCCTATGAGGTCGATGGGTAGGGTTGAGGAGATTCCCTGTCTTGAGAGACTGGAATATCACTCAGGTTTGGAAGAATCGACGGGTCGATGAACTCATGAGCGAAAGGGATGAAGATTTATGAAGTTCCGTAGCAATTATTTCTACTATTCTTTCGCGAGAAATTAAGGTTTTCTAATCTCAAATCGAGGACACGAGACCGTTTTGCCCCATGGTCTTGTTTTGATTAAACCGACTCTTTACGTTTGATCCTTGGTCTTGAGAGTTTCTCTGTCTGAAAGACTAGGAATATCTCTTACTTTCGGAACAATCTCGGGGTCGATGAACTCATAGGCGTAAGGGATGAAGGTTTATGAAGTTTCATAGCAATTATTTTTACCATTCTTTCGCGGGAAATCAAGGGTTTCTAATCTCAAATCGAGGACACGAGACCGTTTTGCCCCACGGTCTTGTTTTGATTAAACCGACTCTTTACGTTTGATCCTTGGTCTTGCGAGTTTCTCTGTCTGAAAGACTAGGAATATCTCTTACTTTCGGAACAATCTCGGGGTCGATGAACTCATAGTCGCAAGGGATGAAGATTTCTAAAGTTCCATAGCAATTATTTTTACCATTCTTTCGCGACAAATTAAGGTTTTCTAATCTCAAATCGAGGACACGAGACCGTTTTGCCCCATGATCTCGTTTTGATCCAGTCGACTCTATACGTTCGAACCTTGGTCCTGAGGGTTTTTCTCTCTGAGATACTAGGAATATCTCTTAGTTTCGGAGTAATCGCGAGGTCGATGAACTCATAGTCGAAACTGATGAAGACTTACAAAGTTCCATAGTAATTTTTTACCATTATTTCGCGGGACATTAAGGTGTTCTGATCTCAGATCGAAGACACCGGACCGTATTGACCCAGTCGACCTCATAAGTTCGTCCTTGGTCTTGGGTAATTTCCTTATCTGAGAGACTAGGGATATCACGGGGTTTTGGGAAGAATCGGCAGGTGAGGGTTTTGGAAGAATCCGTGGGTCGATGACCTTTTAGCCAAAAGTGGTGAATAGTTACACGGTTCTATAGCGACGGAACACTAATTCGGTATAAATGTTGAGGTATGCCCGGAGAAGCCCAATTATTCTCTCTCCGTCTCGTTGCAATCGATATAATTGTATCAATAACGGAGAACAAACGCAATAGGAACCGATGCAGAATCGCGAACGGAAATCGGTGCAGAGACGCCCAAAATAGTAGCGGGAAGTGGAGAGAAGTACATATAGTTTCGCGGTGGTTTGAGAGTGAGGTCGAAGAGAATACCGTGGCGGAATTAGGAGACGCGATTGCGGAAACAGCGCTTCAAGAATGACGCTCTCTGTCTTTCTCCAGAGAAATCAGTTATTATCGGATCAAGCGGAGAAAATCCTCGAGAGAGTAATCTCAAGCCCTTTTTTCCCCACAACTTACACCAAATTGAATTTGCAAAGTAGAGAAGAACTATCGTCTAAAATAAATCATCGTTGCAAAGTCTCGTTGCAAAGTCTTCTTGAAAAATTCTTACAGATTAATCAGGCAGAACCTTGACCCTTCTCTCAATCGATTTCCCAACCCATTTGTCGTTTTTATATTCTCGATCAGCTAAAATTCATCAAATAGAAATAAATACGCGATAAAACATTCTACATTCTACTTTGTTTTTTAATTCTTTGTCCAAAAACGATCAGTTTTTGTTGTTATTTTTGCGAGCGAAATCGTTAATAACATGACCAACAGACGGACAAGTTTCTAGATAAAAAACGATGTCTCCTTGACACTCCGATATTAGAATTTTTTGAATAATTGTCTTTTTTACCCTGTACCGTTTATAACGAATTATCACTACGACGTGTCGGGCAGATCTGTGGGATTTCCGTTTATTTTCATGACAACGTTAACGGCGCACTAGAATCACCGATTTCTCCTTGGTAAATTAAGCAGTGGCTAGATCTTCCTCTCCACCGAGCTGGCGTCTCCCTCGATCGTGATGGCACAGCTGCAATATTCACCGGAGGAGCTTACCCAATGGGGCTCCTGGCTAGGCGAACACCGGGTTCTCTCGCTCTGTCTCTCCGGCTTGTACCTTGTATATACGTATAGATATATACATATATATATGTATACATATATATGTATATAAGCAGCATGTTGGGACTACATATAGATTATTGATTAGGGCAATAACTCAAGGACTAGTTGGGGTGCATATTACCACCATAACGTAGGCTCTGGCCAGGCTCTGGTCAGCCTCTGGCTCCTGCACGACACCTCCGCAGCTATTAGTTATGATAATTAAGGGGCTTGGTGCGCGTTACGAATATTTATTTATTATTGTTGTTTTACGCCACCCCCAATGCTCTCGCGTATTCATCCGACGGTAAAGGCGTTGAGCGGAAAAATGACAGGCTTAACAGTTATGAATCGAAACATACAAGTCTACAATCGTCCCGGTAGACAGACTTCAGTTGAATGCACGGGTCACATCTATCGCAAATCAATGGTAGAAAGGATTTACTTATTCTTACACGGATAAAAAACCTGACTTCGGGATAGTTCTAGGTGTGTATCTGTGCAAGTCTTTGAGACAATCCTCGAGATGCTGGAGGGTTGTCGACAACTTTTTTTAAGGCGATATGCCGAGCTCAACTCGGGCCTGGTCGGTAAGGGAAATTAATTTTTTTTTTTGCACGGGTGCCGACCATTTCCGGTTAAAAGCAAATTCTTACATGATCGACGCACGTTCATGAAAGCATTTGCGTTGGAACGTGAATGGTCGGCATGTTCGAAAAAAATTTATTATAGTTTTCATTACCGACCGCGATAAATCACATCGCCTTAACAGAACCATTTTCCGTTGAAAGCTGATTCTTACATGAAGCAGACATCGAGGCATGTTCATTAAGGGATTTTCCGTTTGTGCGTGAATGGTCGGAATGTTTGAAAGAAAATGATTACAGTTTTCATTACCGACCGCGGTAATTCACGTCGCCTTAGCACAACCGTATCTAGTTAAACGTAAGGATTCCCATGCTCGGTCACATGGTAGTCGGGATGTTATATACGATAGGACTAACCCAACAGTCCAGCGCGAGTGGGCAAGTGGAAATCGATATAAACTGACCCTACGCGTTGCACACGACGTTGCCCGCCGGATGAAACGGTGCTCCCCCAGAAGGGAGGCAAAAACTCAACTTTTGCCAGTACCCTCGTAAATTTTCATAATATGGCCATCGACGATCACCCGTATCGACTATTCTCCTTCGCCCCCCCCCCCCCCCCGCACGGAAAAAGTATGCACCAAAACTAATATTAGTAAAAATAACACATTTTGCGCCCGCAAATATGTTCCGTATATAAATCGTATACTTTTTCATATACGCAAAAATATTTTTAAAAAAATCATATTCGCTATTAATAAGTAATGAAATATATTTAATATACGAAAAACATATTTTCGAATATAATTTTTTTTTCCACGCGGTTTCCCGTCGACAAAAACACCGTCCAATGCGTATCGCTAGCAAATCTTTGACAGTTTCTCTCAAAATAATACCACGTCTTGAATCGGTTGGGTGAAACGAACGATCGATAATTATTGAAATATATTCGCTATTAATAAATATTGAAATTTTTATACGTATAACACATTTTCGCATATAATTTTTCTCCCCGCGGTTTTCCGTCCAAAAAACACCGTCCGATGCGTATCGCCGTCAAATCTTTGACAGTCTCTCTCAAAATAAAACCGTTTCACTAATCGATTGGGAGAAACGCGAACGACCTTTAGTTTATCAGCGCAAGATATGATTGGCGAGGGGGTTCGAGAGACTAAAACACTTCGACAGGAGCTGACGAATCGATAATTCTTCGGTTGGGAGCGTGTTCCAAGGCGCACCGAGGACGGAATAAGACGCTCTTCGTGCCTCTGTGTATTACCGGTAGTCACCCTTGGATATAGAACAGTCGCTGAGGGACCACTGGGAGAGAAGAGCCGCGAGTACTGTAGGCACGGTTTTATAAACTCCTCCCTGGGAGTTGTTCGTAGGTACGAGAAGAGGAGCTTTGCTCCCACCCCCAGGTGCTCCTCTATATATATACACACCCTCGTTGAAACACCGACGGTACAGTCAAGTACCGCTGAAGCATGGACTATTCTACTTGTACTCTGCGGCGAGAGGATACGGAATGTTGACTAGGGGGCATACAACGTGAGGGAGAAAACTTGACTACCTGGGAAACAAGTAAAGCGACTAGCGAAGAAGACGGGAAGGGCCAAGAGGAGAGAAGAACGACGACGCGGGTCCGAGTGCAAAGACCGTGAGGATGAGTACGGGTGTTTCTTCACCGTACAACCTTTCCGGGAGAAAATAAGACTTTCGTGTAGGATAAAATTGGCGAATACGAACCAGTGAAAAGTTTGGTCCTGTATCGACTCTTTTCGGAGGTAAAACACACTTGGGTGGAAGGGCTAAGTACCGAAAACGTCCTTGATAAATACCTGGTGAATCGATGAAAAGAAGTGACTATGCAAATAGTTCGAGCCGATCCGAAAACTTCTCAGTCCGGTCAGCAATGAAAACTGTAATTCATTTTGTAGTGCAAGGTCGCTAAACTTGTCCAAGATCAGAATTATTAGCTTCTACTGTTTTTTTGAGATTCAGGCGTTCGTAGAGTTGAACTCTTCGTACATCCAACTTCTATGTAGTTTTCCTCAAAGCCGAATGAATTCACAAATCACGCTGTATCCCACGAGCTTACTAAGCGACTAGTGAAGACGACGGGAAGGGCCAAGAGGAGGGACGAACGACGACGCGGATCCGAGTGCAAAGCCCGTGAGGATGAGTACCGATGTTTCTTTACGGGAAAACCTTTCCGGGACAAAATAAGACTTTCATGTGGGATAAAATTGGCGAATACGAACCACTAAAAAGTTTGGGCCTGTATCGACTCTTCCCGGAGGTAAAACACACTTGGGTGGAAAGGTTAAGTACCGAAAACGTCCTTGATAAATACCTGGTCGATCGATGAAAAGAACGCTCTAAAAACAAGCGTGTTGTCAAGGGTTTTGGAACAACTGACACACACATATTACATGTGTTGTACCATCCAAATGCATTCATAAAATACGTGTTGGCCGGCTTGCGTGTTGAATCAACACACTTGCAATGCATCTTTCTTGTATTCTCTGTACAACACACTTTTTAGTGTTTTTTTTACAGAACACGCTTATTGGAATACATGTTATGTGTATTGTTTTAACACGTTTAAGGCCGAAACACTCACTTGGTGTGCAGGAACACGCTAGGTATACTACACACGTAATAAAAGAAATCGCTAGGAAAAAAACGCACTTGCACATGCGTTTCCGAGAGAAAATAAGACTTTCGTGTAGGATAAAATTGGTATAGGCTAAAATAGGAATCACTAAAAAATTTGGACCTGTAGCCACTCTTTCCGGAGGTAAAGCACACTTGGGTAGAAGGGTTAAGTACCGAAAACATCCTTGATAAATACCTGGTCAATTGATGAAAAGAACACTCTAAAAACAAGCGTGTTGTCAAGCGTGTTGGAACAACTCACAACACACATATTACATGTGTTATTCATCCAGATGCATTAATAAAATACGTGCTGGGCGGCTTGCGTGTTGAATCAACACACTCGCACTGCATCTTTCTTGTATTCTCTGTACAACACACTTTTTAGTGTTTTTTTTACAGAACACGCTTATTGGAATACATGTTATGTGTATTGTTTCAACACGTTTAAGGCCGAAACACTCACTTGGTGTGCAGGTACACGCTAGGTATACTACACACTTAATAAAAGAGAACACTAGGAAAATAACACACTTGCATATGTCTTTAAATCGATCGCAATATGGCGGATTCGTATATCGCACGGCACGATCGTGGACAAGCCGCCCAATATTTTCAAGTGTATGTGATAATTTGGATTTGGACCGATTTGGATGCGGAGCAACGTGTATGAATTGGACGTCTTTCGGATAGCGTGTCTTTCGAAAGCATCCTCTCATCGAACTTAAAGAAGACACTGCAGATATTCCTGATGTGGAGAGATATGACGTGATTTAGATGGAAGGTAAATCATTGCAATTAATTTGTAAGAGTCTGTAATAAGCGATTACTCATTTAAAGAATAAAGACTATTTCAATTAATGCACATTCTTTTAATATGTTTTTGTAATGTGTACACACTTTATGATGTGTTGAGTGGTGGGGAGAGAGGTGAACACACATAGGGAAGAGCGGGGCAAAATGGCACACCGGGGCAAAACGGGATAATGAGACAAAACGCAATTCTCCAATAACTTTTGGATGGTGGCGATGGTGGTACGTGGGGCAAAACGGATTTGAAAATCCGGATGTATCGTTGAGACAAAATGGGGTATCCAAAAATGATTGGAAAATTGAGTTTTGCCCCGCTGTGTCATTTTGCCCCGGTCTCCCCTAGATCCGTGTAAAAAGTATTTACAGGCGTCAATGCGTTCAGAGGGTGTTGAAAGAATGCACGTGAGGCGTGTAAAGTTTACGCGCGTACAGCGTGTTGAAACAACGCGCTTGTTTTTAGAATGAAGTGACGCTGAAAATGATACGAGGCGATCCAAAAACATCCCCGTCCAGGCGGCAATAAAAACTGCAATCAATTTTTTATTCAAGGTCGCTAAACTTTTCCAAGATCAGAATTATTGACGTCCGATGAACCGTCGGACGAAGACAATGATAACGTTCGATCACCCGAAAATGTCGCAGGCCTTAAAAAAATGGATTACAGTTTTCTTTATCGACTGAGCCTGGAACTCTTTCCCATCGCCTCAAACGGCTCGGGCGCTCCGAAAGTTAAACTCTTCGTACATCCAACTTCGATGTACTTTTCCTCAGAGCCGAACGAATTCACAAATCACGCGATATCTCACGAGCTTATCATTATCCAAAGAGGCTCCAATGAGAAAAGTATCTTCTCCGGTGACGACGTTATATAACAGCGATAGCGATAACGCGCGCCGGGCAAGTAGGACGGTAATCTAACGCGCGAATCGTCAAATTTTATAGTCTCTATCGGAATCCTAGGGGGAGTTCGAACATCGCGAGAAAAGCGAGTTTCTGGTCCCGAGGGGGATGCGAGCGAATCCAGGCGAAGGGCTTGTCGGAAGGGAGAAACACTCAGCGAAGTGTGAGGGTTGCATTTGCGTACACGTGTGGGCACTGAGAAAAGAGTGCTTAATGTTAACAAATCTTTTGTTGGGCATGGCAAAATAAATGTTTACTTATTGCTGAAAAATTTTTGTTGAGCCAAATAATTTTTTTTATGACCAAACAGTTTAACAGTTTTTTGTATCAATTGAATTTTACTTGGCACAACTAAAATTTGTTGGCAATAATGATTTATTGTTAACACATTTTTGTGGAGCCAAATATTCTTCTTTACCATCAAATGATTTAAGTTTTTTCTTTTAAAATAAATTTTACTTGGCTCAACAAAAATTTGTTAACAGTAATCGTTTATTGATTTAAAAAATGTTACTTGAGCTATATAAAATTTAATTGATAGAAAATGAAAGATTTGATACATTAGATAACCTTCTCGCACACTGAGAAAGAAGTTTATTTAATGTTATCAAATTAATTAACTTTTACATATCTCAACTAAAATGTGTTAACAACAAGCATTTATTGTTAACAAATTTTAGCTGAGCCAAATATTCATCTTTACGATCGAACGATTTAACAGTTGTTTTTATCAATTAAATTTGACTTGACTCAACGAAAGTTTGTTAACAATAATAGAATTTAATAAAGTTAAACTAAATTAAAGTAAAATTTAATCAATCGATAATGATGAATTTTTATTTGGCCATATCCGACGAAAGATTTGATAACATTAAATAAACTCCTTTCTCAGTGTGCGAGAAGGGCCGCAAGAGTCGGTCACGACTCTTGCGGCCCGTCGCGCGAGCTCACGGTGGCAGGAGTGGTTTAGCGTCGCAGCGAAATCGTTGCCAGGAACGCGGGAGCGAGCAAGCGTGCGGTGACGCAGCTGAGCCATTATCGGAAACTCGTTACATGCACGAGCCGTCCGCTATGCCAGCCGCGCGACTTTCCCTCCCCCCATCGCGCTGCAGCTCACTCCGCGGAGCCGGAGGACACACCGCTGCAAGAGACTGCAACGTCGGTGCGACGACGAGGACGAGGAACTCTCTCGAAGGAGTCTCGCGAGACACCGAGAACACCGGCGTGCGTTACAGCGCTGGTGCGCCTCTAGCCGGTAGTCGGGCGTAACGCGAGTAGTCGCAGAACGGATCGGGCGGACGTGAAGGGATAACAGTCAACGCTTCGCGAGACACACTACTTTGACGCCGCACACTCAATTCGCGATCCCCTCCTTAGAGTTTTATTTTCTTTAAGCAATTTTTGACAAAACAATTTGTTATCATTATATACATTTTTTTTCAGATTCACTTTTGCCCCATTAAAAAATTATCTGACTAGAGGTGTACAAGGAACTTGCAGGATAGCGGAATTTTTTTGTTATATTACACGTATGTATTTCTTAAAGTTTCAGTGCTCTTTATTTAATGAAAGTCTGACCAAACATTTTTTTTCCTTGAATCATGGCAGTGAACAAATTTCACCAAGATCATTTTTTTTCACTTCCATTTATGGGGCAAGAAATGTCTATTTTTTAACAATTTGAAGAAAGCAGATTAAAACGAAAACCTAGCACATGTTTTACTGAAATGTCCACTATATTCTCCCCTTAGGGAACACTATATAAATAAATACTTGCCGCCAGAAGTAGTGGACAATAACGAAAACTTGCAAACCCCGCTAAGTACACAAAATGCGACCCAGTTAAACGATATTCATTGATACGTGATCAACGCCCTTAAGCTTAGTTCATTCTCAATGAATCAATGAATCCACAACCTAATATATCTAAAATAATCTTAAGTGAATAAAACAATTATAACTTGTGATACTAAATCCATGTAACAACTACAAATGTCAGCGTCTATCAAGATAAAGCTCACAAGAAGACTCTCCTTTTGTACAGACACTTTCTTTGGTAAAATGAACACATCTATCTGTCTATCAGATTAAAACGGGAACCCGGCCAAGAGGGACTATTTTTGCGAATGTCTGAAGGGACATAAAATAAGACTTCGTGTCGAATGGTGGTCACGGTTCAGTTTTAGCAGGTTCCGTTTTGCCCCGCTGTCCCCCATCACCGTTGGACAAATTACCGGATTTATAGATGACACATTTCAACGAACATGCCCGAAGAAGCTAAAGCGGTGCGAGAATCGAATTTTTATTTTATGTCTAAGGTCTAATGACCCGAATGTATTTTATACTATATCCGTTTCGTTGCATTTGTATTCACTCAAGCGAGTCAGATAAGAGCTTAAATTCGAGTCCCACGAAGGTGGGAAACAAAACGCGGTCGAAGGTGCATTGTACAAATATAATCGTGAAAGTCCGGGCGGTGCCTCGGTGGAAGCCGGTGGTCGTGATCGTCGTAATAACGAGAAGCGGAAGTGCCACTTATCACACGGTAACTCTGCTTTGGCTCGGGACCAGCCGAGTCGGGACGGGTCAGCCTTCGAGAATTAAGCTCAAGTCGGGCAAATCGTTATAACTCCCCGTTGACGCTTCGCTCCTCTCGCCAATTCAACAATTTATTCTGCTAACCAGGAGAGACGGCGGCGGAGCAACTTTTGTAAAGAGATATCTAATGTACAGCCGTTACGAATTCTAATAATAATTCAGCGACCGTTTCACACCGAGCAGCCTTATTCTATTCTCAGCACGGGACTGACTTAATCTCATTGAGGATAATAGAAAAAAAGAAAAAGAGAACTGACGAGACGTTGAATTAAGGCTAATATATGAATAGTGTGTTCCCGGAACGATCCATGGGGAGATTCGAGGGGCCTTAATCGTCAAAATAGCTCCAGTTCATATTCAATATTTACATACAAGCTGTTCGGGCTCATTGCGAATTTCATAATCACTATAAGTGAACATTTAGGCTCTTAATCGTATTCCTAAATATCAACTAGTTAAAATAAAAAAAAAATTAATGAAAACTTCACAAACAGCAGATTAATTTTTGGTTGCAACTTTGTTCTAAGACACATGGATGAGTCTGAATTAAAAACTGACGCTAACGGGCTGATGACCGCGTGAATCTGCACGAAGATAAATGTTCAGCTGCTCTAACAAAATCAGTTTTACTCACAATGACCTCGTTGCCGCAGCAAAACGATTAGTAAAAGTAGCAAAAAAAAATTACTACGCAGAAGCAATTGGTTTTGCTATCATGACAAAACTTTTTTGTTACTGCGACGGTTTAGTTTGCTATGAGAACAAACTACGCCTGCTGTAATTTGACGACCGCGTAAAGACCGGTAATAGAAAAATTATAGATACGTACATACATTTATTTGAAGATTAACTCACTGCGTTTGTATTTTATCATTTTATTATATTGAAAATAATTGCTGTACGTGCAATTGCAAATTCTTGAAATATGCTGTATATGAATGTATTAAACTCCGAAAGGAATTACCTTCCGAAAGGAATTTCAAGAATTCGCAATTCCACTTTATTTTTATTTTTACCCGAATACCAAGAAACTGTTTCCTCGTGTCTCATTGTTTTCATTTTGCGCGTCGAGCGTCTCGAGGTCGTCGTACTTGCTAGCACATATACGCGCCCCACTTAGTCATATAACAATTTTTTTTTGTTACAATAACAACAGCTGCTCTGTTGTGGTAGCAAATCGCTCCAAGAGAAACATTTTGCTATGGTTACAAGCCGGTTTTTTTATGCCCATACTAAAAAACTAAATTCGTTACAGTAACGAAAATCTTGTTGTACCAACTAATTTTTTTTCTCCGTCTGGCGACGATCCTAACCATCCGAGATTCTGTACCCTTAACTCAACCGGGACGATCTGTGCAGATGATAATTCACCGTCCGTTCTAGGTCCGATAGCCGATAACGTTTTACAAATGCCAACTTTCTTGGATGGACCCTTTTATTTTTCAACGCCCGAAACCGCAAGATATCGAGGGAGAGAAGTTTGCACTGAAGACAGAGCCGGCTGAAGACACTCGAAAGGCATTAACGACTTTTAAAACATTTTAAAACAGTCAGTCGATGAGAACGAGATTCCCACGCCGGGGACCTCTTGCGAAAGAATCCTTTTTTTTCCATTGGTTCTTCCATCGCCATTTCACATTCGACTCCGGGAAACTGTCTTCCACGCTAGACGCCCGAACAGTATACACGACTTCATTATCGAGAAATTGATCTTATTAGGGACCGCACAGGGTACACTTGGAAGCTCGCCAAAAACATTCCTCCGATCCCTCATCGTTCCCTCAACGTTTTCCTCCCCATCTACACCCCGACGATTCCTCACACTCGAAACCCTGCCAGAATAAAACGAAGAAGGGTCGTGATTTCTATCAACCGCGTCGAGTTTGTTCCGTGAGAAGTTTTCGATACAACACGATTCCCGGCTAACGTTTGAGGCAGTTCCGACACTACAATATTGTCAAACTGGTAGTGAAATTGAAAAAAAAAAAAATTGTTAGCACAAAGTTTCAAAGAGCAGGAGTTGTTAATGACGGCGAGTGTTGATTAATTTGAGAACGCTCGTTACAAACTTTAAGGCTTCTCGCACGGAATCTAGCGAGGTGTGAGAATTTGTCAGCTAGGAACTTCGAACCGTTCGTTCAACGCTAAAGACGGGTGGCAAAATTACGAATTAATTTTCAAGAAGTACCTCGATGTGTACTTTCTTTGATAGGGGAGAATTTTTTTTTATCAAGGTCCATATTAGCGGAAAAGGTTCTCGAGATAGTTTCTTTCAACGCGACTTCGTCCAGAGTAACTGGCATGATGAAATTTCATAATGAGCGTCGAGTTTCGCATCGGGTAAATTTTGTTGGTGAGTTATCAAAATATTTTTGTTATGGCGCGAGTTTGCCGAGATCATTTCTGGCACGAACAGGTTGACAATTTTCGTTGGCAAATTATTGAAATATTCTTGTTACGGCGCCAGTTTGCCAAGATGACTTCCGGCACGGGCAGGTTGACAAATTTGTTTGATCAATTATCGAAATAATTTTGTTACGGCGCTAGTTTGCCAAGATGACTTCTGGCACGGGCAGGCTTATAACATTTGTGTTGGTAAATTATCGAAATATTTTTGTTACGACGCTACTTTGCCAAGATGACTTCTGGCACGGGCAGGATGATAACAATTTTGTTGGTAAATTATCGAAATATTTTTGTTACGACGCTAGTTTGCCGAGATAAATTATGGCACGAACAGGTTGACAATTTTCGTTGGCAAATTATCGAAATATTTTTGTTACGGCGCCAGTTTGACTTCCGGCAACATGACTTCCGGCACGGGTTGACAAATTTCTTTGATCAATTATTAAAATAATTTTGTTACCGCTTTTTGTTAAATTTTGTTAAAATAGTTTGCCAAGATGCCGTGCAATCACGGGCAGGTTTATAACATTTTTGTCGGTAAATTATCGAAATATTTTTGTTACGACGCTAGTTTGCGAAGATGATTCCTGGCACGGACAGGTGCATCGAGTCTATCGAAGTGAAACCGTCCCCAGGCACGGTTTCGTTGTTTGTTACCGCACACGACGGTAGCATCGCCTCTAACGGAATTTTAAGCAACGCGACATCAAAGACCCAAAGGAACAACCCGCGATACCCATTAATTGCATTAGTGCGAAGCTATAATTAGTTTTCCCGTGCGCGCAACCTTCCCGCGGCGTCGAAGAACTTCGATATTTTGCCTCGTTATCCCGAAACGATCGAGAATCCTCTATATCTCCCCTCTCTCGGTAATGTACTACGGTGGGAAATCGCTTCGGGCACTGTTCCGACGTCACGGCAAAAGTGAAATAAATAATTCGCTCTATCGATCCCGATAATATCGAAAATAACGCAAAAAAAATTAAGGCCAGTAATCAATATTAAAGTATCTCTCAGCCAGTTAATTGCAAGTATTCGCACATTTTTAAGTCACATAATATTAAAAAGAAATTCTAATACAAAAAACTTTCTTTTGTTATTTACGAAAAAGCCACAAAAAAATATTTAATTGGCTACGCACAGTTTCTCATTTCCTACATTATTATCATCACATTTTTGATAAAATTGCTCCGAAGTTAAACGCTCTCTATCACAATATGTCTTTATTGCCGGAGTCTGTGAGCGATTCAGTTACGCGCGGAGAAAAAATAAATAAAAATGGTGAAAAAAGGTGCCCTTCGACTCTTTAACCGACAAAAAAATCTTACCGACAAGCCATAACGACTTCCGGCGAAAGGTAATTTAGAATGGAAACCTTCGTTCTGACATGACAAGAGGTGAACCCGCTTCCGCCCCCGTTCGATAAACCGAGTCTAACTCACTCGAGCGACAGATCACCTTAAATTTCGTCTTGCCGGGAAAATCTCGTCTGGAGGCTCGCAAGCCGGAGCGGTTTCGTCGTGCGACCCTCGAGGAGTTTCTCGTTGGAAAAAGGACCATGCCCGCAGTATGGCTGATTCATAGTCCGCGATGCATGTACATGTAACCGACGGTATATCCGCGGCAAATGAAAATCGCCGTCGAGTCTAATACACCCACACATACATGTATGCATACGAACATATATACAAATATATACGCATATACAAATATATACATGTATACATATATACAAATATATACATATATACAAATATATACGCATATACAAATATATACGCATATACAAATATATACATAAATATAAATATATATATATATACCTGTCTGTATATGCAGCACACACGCGGATGAGCAGAGATGCGCGGAGGGTATCGTTTCCACCCAAGTTTAATTAGGTACGCCTCTAGTGGTGCTGGTACATAGCGGTGCAGACTCTCCTAGCGGGGGCTATAGAAGAACCAGAGAGTAACCCAGCCGAGTTGTATACAAACCGATACCTATTGCCGTTGTATCGGAGAATGAGGTGGACGACGTCGGCGAGGAAAGGGAGGATGTCGCGGGGAGAGCCGTGCGAGGGAAGACGCCAGTGAAGAGCGGAAAGAGACGAGAGGGAATGCTCGCAAAGGAGGAAGATGGTTCGAGGGAAAGGACCCGAAGGGGTGGCCCACGGCCCTGTGGAAGGAGCGGGCGGTGTTCTCTTCGCGGCGAGGAGGGAAGCAACGGCTGCGACGGCTCTCCTCGCTCTCTGGCCGGCGACTGTGTCTGTCCCAGTCGCGGACGCGGAGAAACGGACCGTTGCCTCGGATGAGGAGTCGCGGCGGAGGCTGCGAGAAGAACGACTGCGGAGGGAAGCGCCGCATCCGTGTAGGGTATGCGCAGTTTGTAGCCTGCCTACTCTCCTACTCGGCTTCCGGATATAACCGGGAGGTATCTCGTCGTACTTGTCGTAGTCGTCCTCGGGAAACGCGGAATTCTACCGTTGGGACGGAGTTAGAGCCCGACGACTTTTGTACGCGTCGGGATTGAAATTTAGCGTGCGGGGTATATAGCTAAGGGGTTTCTACTATGTGTCGGGGGATGATGAAGGAGAAGAAGTCGGCCGAGGTAATCTGGGTAGTTCTCGAGGGAGGGGGGAGGGAACGAGCGGAAAATAGCGTGGAAGACTAACTTGGGTCAAAACCCTAATGCGGTGACTATATCGGTTCCTCTATCCTCCCCCCCCCCCCTTGCCCGATACCTCGATGTTGACGGTTGTGTGTCTGCTGGAAGAGGAGAGTTTTCACTTGACTTCGATCTCTCGAGGAAGAAGTTTTGCTTGTTAGGGCGGAGAGCTAGGGCGATGGCAATTCTGATTGGAATTGCTGTTACTTTTTTTTTCTAGTTGGAATTCAGCTGGGATTATCGTGGACCACTTTATGAATGTCGATTCGATGGTTTTCAGATAGTTCTGGAGTACTTGGGACAAAATATCAGGTGACGCTTTCGGGCGGTAGTTCGGGCATGATTCTTTCGATTTCGGGAGATGATCGAGTTATTTCAAGTAGCGAGCATACCGATATCTCAGGCGTATCGAAATAATGATGGAAAAGACGCTGCAAACCGAAGGCCCGGAGACGTTTGTGTTTCGAAAACTAATCTCGTTGCTGTAAAACCCTTTTTAAAAAACAAAATTATTATTATCGACGATTATGCTATAGATTTTTGGTTAAATCGCTGGAATAATAAATTGCCTAGACACTAATTACATCACCGACTTGTTTCTTTGTACAAATCGCACACAGTGGTTTATGGCGTGAGAGGGTTGGTGCGTGATTAAATCTCACTCTGCTCTAAAGCACACACTGTGTTGTAAAGTGGACGAGGTTTTTTTTCTTCCTCGTGGATGTAGAAAGGTAATCGATAATTCGAAGAAGGTGCGATTTTAATCTAATGGAGATATTGTAAAAAAAAAATAATTGTCCTTTACAAGCAAAGGAATCAAGTTCGGTGATCGAATGGCGGCAATAATTATGTTGCTAATTAAATATGCAATTTTCATATATAGATATATATATATATATATATACATATATAGATTGGGTATAGATCACGGTCGGTATAGGTGTAATGATTGATTTTGATATTACCATATGAGTTGTGAAACTGTTGATGATGAGTGTCGATTCCGGTTCCTTGGTGATGAATATCCAGCATGGCTTCCGGGTCGCCGCCACTCTCAGAGCAGTTGCTCAGGGCTAAAACCAAACCGATAGACACACACCTTGCGTTTTCACTAAAATTCAGAATATTTTTCGTTTTTTTTTATATTTTATTTTTTCTCTTTTTTTTCATCGTTCAATCTTTCCGTTTTCAGTCCCTCGACTTTGACGCGTATCAGTTTCGAAAAGTTCGCTCCGCACCAAACCCGCCCTCTCTGTACAGTGAAACCGAGCTCTTTTTCACAGATTTTTTATTTTTATTTTTTTATTTGACCGCATGACCTTTCGTTTCGAGCAGCGCAAAATATTTTGAAACAAAAAAAAATAGGGACAAAGAGAAGCCCTTTGCTATTATCGAATTACAATTTATCCGATCGTGGACGGTTCCGACCGCATCGTGAAAAAAAAACAATCACAAAGAGCCTCTAGCTGTACAGTATTAGCGAGTTCGGCGCGAGAGCGATCGCATTTATGGAAACTATACTGGAATAATATCAATTATTTCGATACGACACATACGATCAAAGTAAATATAATTATAACACGAGTACACTGAACGGAAGATCTTTTGACAAGTGATAAATAAGACAAACAATACAAATTAATTCAGGGCAAAGCGGCACACAAAAACACACACAGACACGAAAAAGCATCACGCAATTGACTTTAGTTTAGCAAAGTAATTAATTCAATTAATTATTAACGATTGTACAACGTGATTGGCCGATAGTGCTGTATTATTTTCAAATTGCATTCGCGAAGATAATACGCCAATGACGTTGCACCGTCGATTCGTCAATCAGTACCTTTGGATCATACGATTAGGATACAAACGGGGGTTAAGCGAGATCAACGGACAGTATTCGATAGGAAAAAAGATCGTTCAACGGGCAGAGAGGGTTAACGGATGCAATGTATCGATACGAGGAAACGGGGACATTTCAATCCTACTCAACTGAAATGAAAACAAGGGAAACCAACAAAATCCAGAGTGTCCAATCGCAGCGAAATATCAATGATTTTTTTGTTTCATTTTTTTCCCTTTGAAACTTCTCTCTTTATCGTTTTCTCAATTGTTTCCTCCGTGCCAATTATTTCTTTTTGTCCTACACAACCGTCACGATTTTCGGTGCATTTGTCTATCCGTTTGGTTTTTTATTTTTATATGTTTTCATTCAATGCTTGTTTTTTATTTTTATTTTTATTTATTTTTTCCAAATTCTTTTCAATGTTAGAAAAAAAAGAATAGAGAATGCATGACTTATCGATACAAGTTTTGCAGGTCGATGCGTCCTCGGGCTCTCACGATCTTCCGTGTAGATTATTGTTGGTTTCGCTCTTTCATCTTCGAAGTTGACGACTATATTGTCTTTTCGTGCACGTGTGTGCGCACACTGAGAGAAGGATATAGTAAAAACTACTGGTCATTTAAGAAAAATGACCATACTCATGGACGCAACTAGTGTACACTGCCGGTCATGAATGCCTGGTTTTAGTATCGCCAAGAGTCTCGCCGAGAGTCTCGTCAAGCATCGCAAGAGTCTTGCTGAGAGTCGGTGATGCTTGGCGAGACTTTGGGCGAGCGTTTAGTCTCGGCGAGACTCTCGCCGAGACACCAGGCATTCATGCATGGCACTGTACCCACCTATGGCAGAAAGTCCCAGAATTTCCAAGAACTTTTACCATAATATCTACGAAAAATTCTTATATATCAGATACTTCCTGTCATAGGTGGCGCCCTAGTTCCGTACTACTATGTGCTATGGTAACATCTCCGAAGCGATGTAGTCATATTTACTCCCTCTCTCAGTGTGTATTTTCTTGTACGATACAAATCAGAGCTGAGCGAAGTACCGAAAATACTTCAAGTACAATGTACAAAGTACAATCCACAAAGTACCACGAGTACTCGAAGTATTGAGTACTTTTTGTACTTGAAGTATTTCTCAAGTACTTGCTCCAAGTACTTTTCGCAATTAAGTTCGTAGCGTTAAGCCTTATCTGGACTTTAAAAAGAAGGTGCAAAATAATTTCCACATGGGTTCCAAAAAATCGCTAACTGAAATTTTCGTAATACGTCATTATTCTTCACTTTTTGTCATTACAAAACAATTTCATAATAAAAACAGAGAAAGTCCCTTCTTGTACTTTTTTCTTTTTTTTTATGGAATTAAAAAAAAATTCTCATTAAAATTATACTTATTGAAAAAGTTTAGACAGATCATTATATACTAATAGAAACAGGATTTCATGCTACTTATCGAGTATCTCTAATGCGAGCATGTACTGAAAAAGTATTTGTACTTGGTACTCAAAATCGTAAAAAAAAGTATTTGAAGTACTAAAAGGCACTTTTGTACTTCAAGTACTGCCCAGCTCTGATATAAATACACATATATAGTAAATATATATCATATAATTAGTTTAATGATATAAATATTCATTTATACATAGTCTCGACCTTTCATCTTTGAAACTCCCATGTGTGCTTGTTTGTGTGTGCGTGTGTTGGTGTCCGATAAAAAAAAATACAAGGACGATAGTGGTGGAGATATATTCAAGTGTCTGAAATGAAGCGGTCGACTGAATACGATGAAGAAAAAAAATTGCGACGGTAAAAAAAGGTTGGTTGTAAATTTGTACGCATTGCGACGATCCCGGTCGGGTCTTATCGTTCTCTGTATGTGGCAAGACATACCGTTGTCTTGTGTTTCATTTATCAACGAGACATGCTCCGCGCACGAGTCGAATCCGATCCGGTCTCTCCACATAATCAGGCAAATAATATTACATATACTATATACAATAGTTATTTGTATGACAAGGGCGTAGAATGGGAGTTCTTGACGAGTATGAAAATGCCGCACGAGCCGAAGACGGATCTGCCATTCACATTTTGCCTAACGAATTCACGAAAATCCTGCTTTTCGTTTTTGGGAAATGTGCGCGAGAAAGCAGTTTCTCGCACCAGTGTGAAAAAGAAATACTATATTGCGTTTGTACGCATGCGCAGTATTATTCTCGCACTAGTGCGAAAAAAATACCATATTCCGTTTGTACGCATGCGGAGTATCTTTCTCGCACGCGATGCGAAAAAATGCATCTCCGCGCTCACTTCACGGGAACGGAAAATGGGATTTTACGTGCATGCATTAGGAAAAAATGGTTGGATTAACCACAAGTCCCGGGTGATGAAGCTGCTGATTGTTTGGTGCAAATAAAACATTGTTTTGTCAATCGATCATTTACTTCGATCGATTTAAAATTCGACGATTCAAACATCTTTATTGTACCAACCAAACAACACCTTTGAACGTATGTCACACCCAGAAAAAAATGTATTTGACTGAATAAACATTTATATAAATTAAGTAAATATTTACTTAAATGAAATAAATATTTATTTAAATCAAATAAATATTTTACTTAAACCAAATAAACGGTGGTCGTTAAATAAATTATTTTTCTGGGTGCACCGCACCTTGGTTAATCCAACCATTTCTTTTTCTAAGTGTATGGACAGATGTATGTATGCATGTATCATGTACAAAATCATACATATTTTTTAATATTTGTTCCATCTCTCCACCGCATACCCTTCTGGGTTTTTACGGAATCCCATCCCGATTCCTCCCTAGTATTCCTTACCCGCACTCAGCTAAGCTACCTAATTTCCAGTGCGTCCGCAGCCGACTTAGCTACCGTGTACCGCATTTGCCAGGGACACGGGGAAACTACGGAAAATCCGTGCCGGTACAGACGGCCATATTCAACTGATCTTCCGGTATTTTTACACTTTAGTGACGTGCAGAAACACCAAAGTTTCAGAAGAAAGCGCCTTCCGCTCAACGTTCGATGCAACAGCTAGCGCACGGCTAAGCGGTCACCCATCCAAGCACTGACCGCGAACGATTTTGCTTGACTTGGGAGACCACTGGAGCCGAGCGCCAACCGCGCATACAACGCTGTCGGTTTACAAAACAATATTTATACTAGGGGCGCTCAGGGCTCGCGCGCTCGCGCCTCTTTATGGACTTAAGCCCTTAGTATTCCAAGCCCGTTAAAAGACGTATGCCCTTACAATTCTAAGCCCCACTATTACGCCCATCCAAGTACTGACCCCGTCTTACAAGAAAGACGGGTTTAACACTTGGATGGGTGACCGCGGTCACCCATCCAAGTACTGACCTCACCTTAAAAGAAAGATGGTTTCAATACTTGGATGGGTGACCGCGGTCACCCATCCAAGTACTGACCTCACCTTGAAAGACAGACGGGTTCAATACTTGGATGGGTGACCGCGGAAACCCATCCAAGTTCTGATCTCACCTTAAAAGAAAGACGGGTTCAATACTCGGATGGGTGACCGCGGTCACCCATCCAAGTACTGACCCCCCCCCCCCCCCCCCCCCCCCCCGGAGGCAGCGGCGACAGCGGCGGCGGCGAAATCTTTTTTTATTATAGAAAGATATATATTTATTATATTATTCTACCGGCGCAGTCTGGGACACCGTCATATCGTCTAGCCTCTCTCCCTTTGGCAAGATCCGGAAGGTTTCGCAACTCGCGGATGCGCTGGATGGCACGGAACGGGCCAGGAGAGCGTGTCAACTTCGGGTGAATCCCATGGGGCGACAGGATATCCCGTGGAAGTGAGGTGCACCGATACAACGCCGCCTCACCTCGAATCGTCGAAGTTTCCGAGGGATATTGGAGCGAGAGTAAGGCCGTGTCGGAGGGTGAGAGGCCAATGCGCAAGAACAGGCCATCCGACACGTATGACGTTTTACAGCTCCGTACATGTACGGAGTGCGGAGTGACATACATGAACCACGTGCGGATGTTGCAGCGTCGTTTGCAACTCGAGTGTGTGTACACTAGGTGGGAACCCGCGTAGGGCCTCACCTCGAAGAGAAAGAGAGATAAAGGGTTGGAGCCGCAGTGTCGCGTTTCAGTGGCGCGTGCTGTGACAACGGACTGAAAACTACACCGGCACACACTGCGCATGCGCGGTTACGCGCACGCATTTCCGAACGCGCGCACGCATGCGCCTCGGTGTACTCCGCGCGTTTTAGGCGCTTCACGGCGGATCTGGCTATCCAGAGAGTTCCACCCCTCCGCAAAACTTCCGGCCGAGGAAAGGTTATCGGCACCCAAGACGAAACTTTCACTTCCGGTTTGGGCACTAACGGCACCAATGCGGTAACACTTATCCGGTCGAGGACGACCGCTTTGCTATTCGGGTACGAACATTTATGAATTTGCAGGAAAATACTTCGGGTATTTAGAGGAAAAAACTTTAGGAATTTACAGGAAAAGCCTTTATGAATTTACAGGAAAAACGAGTATAAATTTACAGGAAAAAACTTTATGAATTTACAAGAAAAAAGTGTATGAATTTACAGGAAAAAATGTATGAATTCATAGGAAAAGACTTTATGAATTTGCAGGAATTTACAGGTTCAGTGCATTAAATGTTGGGATTATACCGGATGTTGGTGAAAACGTCTTCGAATTGACAGTAATCGTGTACTCGGTTCGAAAAGAAAATTCTTATGAGAAGGAGACATCAATGCCTAATCAATGTAAAGAATTCGCTTTTGGGCGCAAATGGTTGGCGTGGTTGAAATAAAAATTGATTCGTTTTTATTACCGACCGCGATTTTTCGCATCGCATTGAACACCGTACATGAGCAAGGAACATTGCGAATTTCGAATACAGCCAACAGGTAAAAAAACAGCACCGAGCTTCACAGTATAAACATACTTTTCGTTAAATTTTCACGATATCAATAACGGTGTTTCATTCTTAGCGAGCTCGTCTCGTATATACGTCGATGTCAAGCCGCTGTCGATAGTAAACAAGGATTTATTTTTGCTGGAGCGGAGCTCTTACCGTCGAAAGCTCCGCTCTACCGCGCAGCTCGCTATATTCCGTACGCGGCCCTTAGCTTCGACGTTACGCGCGATCCGAACTGTCGGTGTAAAGAAAGACCGCCATTTTACACGGATTGCGAAAAATGAAGTTTCATAAAAAAAAATCACTAAACCTTTTAATTTTTGAAAACTTCATGTTTCGTAATTTTTTTTCTCTAACAGAGTAAAAAAACAAAGTTTGTACTTTTTATAACAACACATTGTCCACAAACGCCCACAATTTTTTATTTGATATTGACATTGATATTGATACTTGATTAACGGATTCCTCCTTTTGTAAACCCAGAAAAAAAATTTATTTCACCGCCACCGTTTATTTGGTTTAAGTAAAATATTTATATGATTTAAATAAAAATGTATTTAAGTTAAGTAAATAGTTACTTAGATGAAATAAATATTTATTTAAATCAAACAAATATTTTACTTAAACCAAATAAACGGTGGCCGTCAAATAAATTATTTTTCTGAGTGTAGCTCGGAAAAAAAAATACATTTGTTAATTTTGCGATTGCACAATCCGACTCTAGTTTTACAAACAAAAGTACAAACTTAAATTGTCAATAACACTGGAAATAAATGGACAGGTTTGTATATTCAAACCCGAGCAGACGAGTTTGTCACTTATTTAGCATAATTATTTTTACGAAACTGCGTATTCCGATTTTACGAAACTATTTTTTACTGTGTACACCCAAAAAAAAAATTTATTCCAATTAAGGAAGAAAGAAAATGTTTATTTGCTTCATAACCTATTAGAGCGTTTATTGAATCCTAATATATTTATTTGTTTGATAGTATTATTCTTATTATTTAATGATGTTTATTTGGATCTAATAAACAGATATTTATGTCAAATAATTTTTTATTATTTCGTGAAAGACCTGCTACTTTTGCTTGTATGGGAATAATGTGATATATGAATGACGCAGAAACAAATTTCTTGTTGAATAAATCATTTTTCTATCAACGAAGCATCAACAAGCAATGTTTTATTGTTAAATAGCATATCCGAAAACATATGATTTCTTTGGCGCGAACAAACCTCTATTTTCAATAATAAATCTTTAAATAATTTTTTTTCCTTACGTTAAAGAATAGTCGTTATTTGAATCTAATAAGAATTTTGTTAAGGCAAGTAAACATTTTTTTAATCTTAATAGACATAATTTAAAGATCGAAATGTATTTGATTTTAACAAATATTTTTTTCTGGGTGTACAGCTTCAAATTTTCGTGTCGGAAAGGGACTGCTGCAGGACTGCACGAAAGGTGCGCGGGGTGGAATGGCGAATAGGCCTCAGGTCGGCGTTTATACCCGACACCGAGCAGATGATGCGCGGGTATGCCTACTGTATAGGGACCGGGGAGGGAACGGGGTAGGCCGGAGGTTTTTGCCTACGTCATTCGGTGCCGAGGCGCATAGGTTCACAGATATGTATAGACGCGTGTGTGGATCGGCCATAGGCCGTTATGCCTGCTCGTTGGGTACGTAGCGCGTGTACAGCAAAGGTGTGTACGCGAGCGCGGTACCTCGAGGTACACTATATTTAACGATGTGTACACGCTCTGTCTGTCGGTCCACGTGTACAATGTTATTCCGCGTTATAGTGTTATCAATGCTCTATCGTCATTCTGGCGTTGGCAATATAAACGCACGTTCTGCGAAGAAGAAAACGGGGCAAAATGAAATGTTCACGGAAAAAAAATATTAAGAATAATTTTTGACAATTTTAAATCCATTTACATCGTCATGAGAGTTAAAAAATTATAAAAATTTAAGAAATTTTTAGATATTAAAAAAAATTATTGTTGATTAAAATTTAGACTTAAGGGTGAAGTTGAAGAAGTTGACGAAATTATATAGGAAGGCGATAAACTGGTCCGGATGCCGAGCTAAGTTAACCCTTTGGGAATAAGGGCAAGGACGCTTTGAGCTGAAACTGGGAGTAAAGGGGTTGTTACTTAACGGGGGGAGTCAACAAAATAATGCTAGATTAAAATGTAGATTTGGAGATGAAGTTAAATGAATCTACTCCAAATTATATAGGAAGGCGATAAACTGGTCCGGATGCCGAGCTAAGTTAACCCTTTCGGAATAACGGCGAGAACGCTTTGAGCTCAAATTGGGAGTAAAGGGGTTGCTACTTAACGGGCGGAGTGAACATTTTCCCGTGGCTCATGAAGCTCACAAACCCTTCGACGGTTGGATGGCTGAAACCGCCTCGAACCGTAATGCGGGGTCTTCCCGACCCCAATCGCAATTTCGAGCAAAAACCAAAACTTTGCTTTTTTAATTCTTAACCTTAATTCAACTTATCTAATTTAAGAGCGCGTTTTTCCGAGTATATTCATCGGTAAAATTGCATCCTCGACCATTCCGTCAGGTGCGTACCCAAAAAACACACGCTCTTTTTTACCTCTCAGGCTCTATATTTAATACTTTAATTTTGTACTCATTTAATTTATATTTCCATTGTGCAATTTTAAGTATTTAATTATTCCGACAATGCAATAATCGGTATCACCATTAAAGCTACTTTGATTATTTAAAATTCATTTTTTTAATCGCCATATTTCAATCGCGAACCGTCTCATTTTTCCCCGTTTCTCTCCTATATATAAATTCCCATCGGGTGCGTCTAAGTGCGACCTCGGCCAAGTGTACGAGCGTGTGCATCGACGTGTGTAGCACAGGGCCGGTCGCGGCTCGGAGCGGCGGAAGCCCAGAGAATTCTCCTCGACTTCGCGTCGAGAGGGACGCCAGCGGGACGACACAGGTATACTCGCGGCGGGTATACGTCGGAACACATGCGTTCACTCGTCGAACAATCGGGCCCTTGCTCGCGGAGCTTTCGCCTATACACAACCGCGCTAGGAACATCACCTTAATGCCTACCGACGTTCTCGACAGTTTTTTTTTCTCGACAAAAAGAAATAAAAACAAAAACAATTTCAAAGATAATAAAAAAATAAAAAATAATTTAAAAAAAATAGACAATTAAGAACTCGAGTATATCTTGACCAAGCTTGAACTAAATACTGGGAACAAGTAACCATTAAATTTTTTTTTTTTTTTTTTAATAAATATGCTGAATGTAATTCCGACATGCCCGAGACTGCAGAGCACTTCATTGTACACTATCCGATGTACGAACACCACAGGGAAAAATATTTAATACGCTAGCCAACTGAGGCAAAAGACTTGACAGCTTTACTAGTCAATCCAGATGTAGCCGCGAGAAAAGCTCTTTTCTACTTTGTGACTAATGCGTTAACCCTGCGTTAGTTTATCTTGAACGAGTAACCCACGTGTTATAAACAAGTTGCACACGACTACGAACTCGTGTCAATTTTTATATTATAAATTATCTAATCATTCCGATGACTGTAAAATATCGGATCATTGTAATATTTGTAAATTATTTAGTCATGTAAAAATTGTATTCTATTTCTGTTCTTTTGTGAACCATGAAGGTAAGAAAACGTATATGCTCTGTACATGGCACACCCTTCGCCAAGGGGTTTTTACCCTATGAGGCAAATAAATACATACATACATACATTAAAAAACGAAATAAAAAATAAAAAATAATTTATCATAAAATACACAGTTGAGGACTCGAGTAATTTTGACCAATCTTCAACTCCATATCGGGAAGGAGAAATAAAAAAAAAAAAAAATTTAATAAAAATAACGTAGAGCACGAGTTTAGTGGTATTGATTTTTTTACGCGGTTTCTCTCTTTCTCGTCTCCTCGTCCTCCGTTTCTGCACGTAACGTCCATCGCTGACACAGGGTAGCACGGTCTAGTCATGGCGTTTGCGTAACAACCCCACTTCGGCAGGTGTGTGTGTGTTCGTGTCCTTACGTTATACACGGCAAAACTTACCAGTACGTTTTCGTCTTGGCGAGTGAACGTACGAAACCCCGACACGGATTCGAGCGGAAATTATGACTCGCAAATGCGAGCGAGGCGGAGAGACGTACGGATGTTTAGCTTTAGTTTCTCGAGAAGATATACCGGAGGCGAGAAAGAGAGTACTATTTGCCGGGGGTGAGGGGGAGGGATGGCTCGGTCGCGGCGGGAAAACCACGCGGCGGTGTAGCAAACGCTCTCTCTACCTCACCCATCGATTTTTACGTACGCCGAACGTCTCGTGTAACGACCCTTGGGAGCTCGAAAGATCACATGTGCAGAGACTGACCTCACATCGCGCACGAGGTATTGATTTGCAATAAATTTCACCCGCCAACGCTTAAGGTCACGACGACTCGATAACGTTAAAGCGGATTTTCTTCTGACGACAAAATAAAATAAGATAAGATAAAATAAAATAAAATAAAATAAAATAAAATAAAATAAAATAAAATAAAATAAAGGAATTCAGGCACAATTTAATGGACTCGGAGTAAAAATTTGTATACGTAGATACGCGATTTGTAATATGCAAAGAGAAAATTAAATTGCAGGCCTGGAAAAATGAGGTGGATAATTTTGTCGGACTTTTGTTTCGCAATTTTCTTTTTCTTTTCTTTCGTACTTATTTTCCCGCGCGTATAGGCCAGGTGATACGGCCACGCGCAGTCCTCCATTCGTATAAAGTATACGAGTCTGTCTCACGGTAAAAGTAAAAGTTTATCTAGTCCCCCTCCCCCTCGCCCCTCCGTGACTTCACTAACTGGTGCATCCAACCCGGCATTGTGCCGATCAATAGGAGAGAAGCGACTGCCGTCGTCGCGGAACACACGGTGCACGCGATCGTCGAGAAACGATATGGGAGTACTAAATACGAAGGCACCGAGAAAGGGCCGAGAGGGAGGAAGAGGAAGCCGACTGGCGACAAACACTCTCATGCAGCGCGGGGAAACACTCGACTCGATTGTCTGCAAATGAACTTTCCTCGCTCGGTAACTGTCGGAAAAACCTCTCGATTCCCCCTCTGGTTTGTTCTTTTCCGACTTATAATGCGAGACGGCTGTCCTTTTAAACTTTAACTGACTGATAATTTCCGACGTTCGAGAACGCGTAATAAAAAGAGGGGTTCGAAAGGGAGGAAAATTATATCAAATATATATAACTTAATGAGAGGAAAAATATTAAACGCGAAGGTTGTAATTGAAGTGACTCAAGAGTTCTCCCGGCTTGAAACCCACCAATCGCGGTGATAACCAAAATCGATAAGAGCCGACTAATATAATTGATTTCGCCGCAATTAACAGATTGTCATTTCAGTTGGATCCAATTTTTATGTGACTTTTTTTTAAACCAATTTAATTTTTTTTATATCTACTAAAGAAAAGGGTTAACGACAGCGAAAAGATAGAGATGAAAGAAAATAACAAAATCTCACCGAAGACGACGATTTTTAAAAATGAAATATTTTTGATGAAATACGAAATAATGATAATTTGATGGGTGCAAATATTGCTCGTTCGATGCTTTTTAATTTTCGTACTTTCTTTAAAACGATTTAATTTTTTTTTTATATCAACTAAACAGAAGGCTCAAAACAATTGCGAAAAGATAGAGATGAAAAGAAATAACGAAATCTCACCGAAGACGATTTTTAAAAATGAAATATTTTTGAGGAAATACGAAATAATAACTATTTGATCGGTGCAAATATTTCTAGTCCGATGCTCTTCAAACACCGTACTTTTTTTTAAAGCGACGTATTTTTTTTAATCTTCTATACAAAAGGGTTGACAACAGCGAAAAATTAGAGATAAAAATAAATAATAAAATCTTACCGAAGATAAATATAAAAAAAAGAAATATTTTTAACGAAATACGAGATAATAATTATTAGATGGGTGAAAATATTGCTCGTTCGATGCCCTTTAAATTTCGTACATCGATACATTTCTGGTGAAGTTCATTTGTATTTTCCAATTCGCCGGAGGATCGAACCCCCTTAACGAGATGTCGTGGTGGCTTTCGGAGATTCCTCCTTCGAAGAGTTTCGAAGCTTCGCGAACGAAAATGAACGGGGAGGGAGGTGGGCAGAGAGAGAATAGATAGATAGAGAAAGCGTGGAACAATGGAGCTCTCGCTAGCTGGGTCTCCAATCTGAAGGGCACTGGATCGAACCCTTCTGCCGACGAGCATTGTCCCTCTCTGTGTGCCCCGTACCTATCGTGCGCCGCCGCATCTCGCCACCGTCACCTCTTCTCCTTTATTATTATTTTCTTCCTCTTTCTTTGTTTCTTTTTTTTTCACAACACTCTCTATATACTATTTCCCGAGTGTTTCGCGCTACAATAGTCTCAGCAACATCCAAGCCCGAAGCCCATTCCCCGAACTCCTCGAGATTATCTGCCAGACGCACCGGATCAGACAACCGGAAAAAAGAAACAAAAAAAAAGATGCAACAAACTTTTTATACCTTGGAAAAAAAGAGTATTGAAAAAAAAAAAAAAAATTGGCGGGAAAAGTTCTCACGCTTGTTCCACGTAGGACAGACATTCCTTCAATAACGACTGCGACCCACTAAGCCCCAGTCGACAATTATTTCTATTATTTTTCAATGCAATATTTTTTTTTCTTTTATATATATATATATATACGCGGAGGATATCATCATCCCGCTCGTCTGGAAAGTATGAAAACTCGCGTTGGCGGCTAGACGCGAGGTTGATGTGACCATCCGGAGTCTGCGTCGTTCGTAATATCGAGAGAAATACGTAAAGTGGGTTGTAACATAGAGAGCCCGCTCCTATTATATATATGAATACACGTATAAAATATATATGGATACATATATATATAGATACATGGGTATCGAGTGTTGTAAGAGCGTCGCACGCGGAAGGAGAGTGTGCGCGTTCCCGTTGGCGGCAAGAGATAAGGTTCGACTCGGCGTGTCGCCGAAGAGTCGAAAGAGCGGGGAAACGGGAAGAAGAGCGTGCGGTCCGGCAGCGGCAGAGAGCGCCGGTTCGACGTGGGAAATAGACAAAAACGAGAAAGACGGGAAGGATGTAAGATACAGAGTGGGGTGGGATGACGAGAGAGTCGTGGCTAAAGAGAGAGAGAGAGAAAGAGAGAGAGCGGAGAGAGGTGGTCGCTTCGGCGGCATGGCGATGGCGTCCGTCCGAGGTCGCGCATGCGCAGAGCGACCAACACCGCGTGACCATTACGATCAATACTACGTGCTGTGGCTGTGCCGTATTCCCGCTCCTCGCTCTAGTTCCGTCCTTGTTCCACCAACGCGGCGAGCAGTGGCAGCAGCGTCGACCATCCGTTCTGCGTTCCCCCTCCCCGCTCTCCTCCGCTCAGCTCCCTGCGGCGCTGCCGTTCGACGCTCAACCCACCCCAGCGCGAAGGATGTTGAATTCGAAAAGTGTTATTCCGCGCGTCTATCTCTGAATGATATGGAACGAGCACGGGGAACGCCTCTCCACGTGGATAGCACGTGTGCGCCGCAGCAGCACCAGTCCGCGCGTTGCTCTCCTCCTCCTTCTCCTCCTCCTCCTCCTCTCCCCCCCCCCTCCCGTCCTCCTGCGGCGAATCTTCCGAACGCGCGCGTATCGCTCCCCTGGCTCCCGCTCTCTCGCTTCGCGCCTCTCGATTCATCTCGTCTCTTATTCTCTCGCGCTTCTCTCCAGCGGAACGGAGCCGCGGGGGTGCACCGGTGGCCAATCCTCGACGCCGCTCGCGGCTACTGGATTCGAAAATCCTCACGGCACCACCGCCGCACACGCGTTTACGCACAATAACACACTCACACTCCACTTCCGGCGAACTGAAGACCCCCCTCCGCTGGCGAGGCCGTCGCGGCACGCGCTCGAGTTTGTTGTTATCACGAGGGAACTGGATGTACAAGGCGACGGGCGAATTTTTAAGTTTTTTCTTTCCTGCTTTTTTAATGACATGGACGATCTTTATCGTTGAGTGAGTTTTCTTTTCTGGGTACTTCTAATCATTCCGAGGATGCGAAAGATCGTTATGATTGTTACGATGGGTAATTTTTTGTTTAACGGAGGACTTTAATTCCATGGGTAATTTTTGCGATGGTAGAGATTTTTTTCATTCGATACGAAGACGAAAAGAATATTCAGTGCGAAGCGTGTAAGTTTTCTTTCCTCTCGTGAAACCACGATTGCACGACCATATGAATACATGTTTTTTTCACATTCTTTTTCGACAATTGCCTCTGGATTATGTGAATAACTGATGCAGGGTAGTGTAATTGTGGATAGCGGTGTGAAGGGTTATTTCTTTTTTGGTTGTATCTCGGATATCAGGTTTTCCTTCGTGAAACAAAGATACGTTATTTCGTCACGCACCAATTTATCAATAAAAAGAAAATAGAAAAAAATCAGCGTGCGAAACGATGACGCGATTTTTCTCTCTATCACGCCAGAAAAAAAAAGCAACAAAAAAAGAAACTAACTAACCTGCTATTCTCAACGCCGACATTCTCTGAAACTCCGGCTCCTGCAGCCACTTCCACATCCTTCTAAACGTTTCCCTGCCGCTCTTGAGTTTCGACCACGGTTTAGGATTCCTCAGGAGATCGCTGAGTGTCCCTTGGCTACGGCACAGTACCCTCTGGGCGAATATCGCCTGCGGTATGCTGTATCTCTTCAATTCGGCGCTTATTCTCTGCGCGAGCTCCTTAGTGTTGATCTCCTCGACCTCACCGGCACCGTTGCCCGCCGACGACACGGTCTTCATCACTACCGATGTGTGCTGAACGTGTTGCTGCGTGTGCGATATCGTCTGTTGCTGGATCGACTGTTGCTGCTGTTGCTGTTGTTGTTGTTGCTGTTGCTGCTGCTGTTGCAGCTGGCTCTGTATCGGCGGCGGTGAAGCGGCCGGTACGGAGAGGGTCGGGGGCGAGTGATGCGAAGGCGCGAAACTTGTGGCCGCTGAAACCGGCGGCGACGGTGGACTAAGCGCCGCCGGACTCTGCTGTAACCTCGGTAGAAAAGCGGGCTCGTAGTGAGGACTGGCGGACTTGTGGGGCGAATTCAAGCCGCTCTGACTGTACGCACTCTGCGGTGAGAGCGGGCTTGGCTGGAGTCCGGCACCGGGCGACGGATAATTGTGCGGCGGCGACATACCCATAGACGGTAGTTTGTCGTAAGCGTAAGGCGAGCCACCCATTCCGAGACCGATATTCCCAAGACCGTTGTTCTGCATAACGGCGAAACTGCCGGAAACACCGCCGCCCGTGTGACCGTAAGCGAATTTGTCGCTCATAGTGGATATCGGTGGCAGAGGCTGTAGCGGTGTAAGAGTCGCGTAAGACGAGCCGGGACTGAAACCAGGAGGCGACATCCTCTCGGCAACCGATGTCAGTGTCTGATAGGTAGGCTCGGGCTGCATAGCCCTGAAGTCGGTCGCGTCTATCATACTCGCGACCGAGACACTTATACCGGAAGTCGGCGTGAGCTTACCGGGACTGAGCAGCTCGGAATCGGCGTCGTCCCGCGAGTCAACGTCGACGTCCTGCGGCGGAACGATTACCGAGAGTGTTTCGCGGCCGCTGGTTGCCCTGACGGTGCCCGATGTTTCCTGGGACGACGATAGATCCTCGGCAGCGGCGGCGGCAGCGACGACAGCGGCAAGGTGCTGCTGCTGTTGCTGCTGCTGATGATGATGATGATGGTGGTGATGCTCACCTCCGCTGTTGCCTCCTCCGCCTCGTTGCTGCTGCTGCTGCTGATGATGATGCTGCTGCTGCTGCTGCTGCTGTTGCTGCTGGTGCTGCTGCTGCTGCTGGTAGTGATCCACCTCCTGCTTGACACCGCCGAGCCCGCCAGCCCCGAGTAGTTCCAGCGGGAGGCTCGCGCACGCGATGTCGGGACTTTGCGATGCCGACGATGACATACCCTCGGCGATGCAAGCACCCTCAACGCCGCCGACGCCGTCGCCACCTCCACAACGGCTTCCTCCACTTCCTTCTCCTTCCCTCGGCTCTTCGACTCCCTCCGCTTCGGCTTCTGCTTCGTCGAGCTCCGCGATACCCCCACCACTACCGATAATGCCGCGCACCTCGTGGTCTCTTCGGTTACGATGCAACCTGACTCCCCCCCTTCCTCCACCACCTCCTCCTCCTCCTCCGACGACGGTGCTCGTACGTATACGAGCGACGAGCCCGCCGCTAACGCCACCACTGACACCAACACTCCCAACTGTATTACCGATACCGATAATACTACCGTCACCCCTACCCCTGCTAACGTCGCAGCCGTTGCCGCTTCCAGCAGCAACACTGCCACTGCGGCCGCAGCCGGCGATACCGCTCCCGACGCTGCTGATGTTACTCGAACTGCTCGCGCTACTGCTGCTGCTGCTGTTGCTGCTACCGCCGCCCCCGATCCCACGACAGTTCCCATTCGAGCCAACCCCACTTCCACCCCGGCCATGCGTAGTGACCGCAACTGGAGAATCGACCGAGTCCAACAATTGCTCGCTATGCGACCGATGATCGGTTATGTCCCCTATACCTTCCATTTACGCACATCTAGTTCGGGGTTACTACGACTCTACGTTCGCGAGGGTAGTTTAGGTGTTTTTTTTTATTTATTTTCTTGTTTTTTATTTTATTTTATTTACTTTATTCTATTTCCGTTAAAAGCGACGCTCGTGCTTGTCGTGCAGGCGCGTGTGGGTGTGTGTGTTTTTTTTTGTGACGCACGATTATGTTTATCGAAAGCTCGTTCGATGAAACAAGAGTTAACTGGACGCGAACAAAAACACGTTCACTGACGGAGAAAGGAATAATCAGTGAAAACACTTTCGGCTCGTGATTTTTTTTTGTTCTCGTTCCTTCTTACACGTTTCTTTTTGTTGTTGTTGTTGTTTTCTTTTTTTTTGTATCACTGCAAACGGAACCGACGACTATGCTCACGGGGGATTGCTGCCTCGCTTTACGAGGAAAAACGCGAACGGACAACAATGAAACGGGACGTTCGTTCTTCTTCTTCTTCTTCTTCCTCTTCTTCGCGATCTGCAGCAGCCCTTTGGACCGGGTATAGCGAAACGACGTGTCACGGTGAGACCTGCAGCGCGGTTTGTCGTAACGGCCGTTACGAGTTTCGTACGTCGCGACGTCGCGCAAGCCGGCTCTGGAACGTATGCGAGGGATGCTGTCGCCGGTGCTGCTGCGACGGCGTAACGCGCTTCACGGCTCGTCGTTGCTGACGCGAAGTGGAGTTCTCCTCGAGGCGATATCCAGACGCGATTAAGAGTCCTCGCTAATGTACGATATACAATCGAATACGCTCAGCGATGTCAACGCCGAGCACGAGGAAACTGCACTGTCGCGGTCCAAACGAGGGCCTTCACACGGATCGGATTCCTTCGCACACGCAACTGACAGACCGCTCGCCGGTCTAGTGCCACGGGGACTCTCCGGCGTATAGGATATAGCGATGCCGAATCGCTTCTTTTCTTTTTTTTTTTTTTTGTAACCTCGAAAGTTGAAAACTCTCGAGTGCACCGAATAAACGTTACGACGTACTCGGTGTGTCGCGTGCCGTACGTTCCTGTTGGTTGGTCGTCGTTTTTCGACTAGCACCGTTCGCCCGTGACATACGCGGAGCGAGTGAGCACACTGCCGCCCATAGCGAACAGCGGGCCTCGGTGACCCGGGAAGGACGCAGGAGCGAGCGAGAACGATTGCGTTCGGGCCGGGCGAGTGAAACGGCCGAACGTAGGATAGAGCCCCGGCTTGCACTCGCGTCAGTGTTATAACCTCTACACAACTACATTCTGCGCGCTCGATCTAACCTTCGCTAAAACTCTCAAAGTACTAACGTGCGGGTCTGTGTGAGAGACCGACTCCTCCCTCCTCGCCCCACGGACGGACGTACGAACAACCCCTTGCTGCAAAAACCTTCCCACCCAACTGTTCGCACACACGCACACACACACAGAGACACGCACGCACACTTCGTTGTCCGGCAAGTTCTCAGGCACCGAAACGCGCACACAGCCACTTCGAACGACCCCTGCAACCGCGTGTCTTGACGCGGAGAAAACACGTACGCACGGGAGAGCGCACGTGTGTGCACCGACGGCGGCACACCGAACACCCGATGCTCTCTCACTAACCGACGCGCAGCGCGTGCCGTTCCTCTCCGGTCCAGGTGTACCTTCGCGCGGCTCCTCGTTGATGCTTCTCTTCTTTTTTTCTCTCACTTCTCTTATAGAGGGATAATCTTTTCTCACACGATTCTTAGAGTCTTGTTTCACGAGTATGAATATATATATATATATATATATATGTGTGTGTGTGTGGTTTTTTTTTGTTCTTTTTTCTCACTTTATCGGAGTTAAGAAGGGAGCCGAGAGAACGCGAACGGCGCGGTCGGAAAAAAAATCAACCCGAGCAAAAACCAAAGAGCGCGAGTGAGCGCGCTCGCGCGCGCGCAACCCTTCTTCTCCTACTTTGTCCCGCGCGATTCTTTCTTTCGCTTACGATACAATCTTTTGTTACGTTTATTTTATTATTATTTTTTTTTTTAAGTTAATGTCTATTTTTTAGTTTATGTACGGTGTAGGAGTTTTCTCCGAGATATATTTTTACACCGATTCGCGCGAGATTTTCAAAAAATCGTAAATGTCGAGGGAATTTTGGATTAAAAAAAAATGAAATTGACACGAGGATCTGGCGAATGAGGGGAGATTCGAAACCCCCCGACGGAGCGTCTCCGAGGGGAGGGAGGGGGGAGAGCCAGTGCCGCCGCGACGTCGTTTCTCCGCCGCTCCTCTTTCCGACGAATCCTCCACCACCGTCGCCGAAACACTGCTTTCTCGGCGGCCTATAGCTGTTGAAAATTTCCCCTACCGGCTCTAGCGTCAGTCAGGTTTCTATCGATTTTCCGATACCTCGTGACCGTGCTCGCTCGATGCCCGACGATATACGACTACGACTCACTGCTGCCGAGAGTGACGAGGAGTCAGCGACGGACGAGGATAGCGAATCATAAACACACGCTGTCCGGCCTCTGTGCCCTCTGCGACGACGACACCTGAGCCACCCACCTCACGCTCCAATTATCCTCCTTCTCTTCTGTGTATACTCTTTCGCAGACTGCGGGCACCTCTTCGTCTCGATTTCGAATCGAAGAATTAACAAAGAAGCGAAGCAAAATAATCCCGAACGACGAGCAACGACGCGGCGTTGCGACTTTCTCCCGATTGCCTCGGCCACGATACTTCTACCAATCGATGCAATCGATGCGCCTCGAGAAATCGTCCCAATCGCAAAACAAAAAAATCAACAATTAAGTCCGTTTTTTTTTTGACAAATCAGTCACTCGAGGTTCGTAAGAATGAAACTCGTTCCTTCGAGATATCATCGTGCATAATTCCGGCACGCTTACAGCACACGAATTTTGTTCACGCGAACAAAATAAATTAATTCCTATCGACGCTTTACATCGCCGTTTAGTTTCCTTCTTTCTTTGATATATATTTTATTCTTCTTTTTTTATTGTTCTTTTTGATAATAGTCACAAAGTCTCAACTGCGAGTCTCCATTGTCCGTTTACACCACCGTTAACCGTACGAGCCGTGCGTGTAGCGTGTTTCAACACTCTCGGTCGCGTCACCGTCTGCAATTTACGATCGAAAGCTCGATGACGGAATCCCGCAAACGAGTGGCCGCCTCATCGGTTCGATAAACGTTCGAAGGTCCGCAAGCACGCGGTTGCCTGCAGCACTCGGACTCGCACACCGCGCGTATAACCCCGCTCTCGCCCGACGGTGTGCCTTAAATCGAACGTCAATCGTAGAATCAATGAGGTACCGAAGAGGGACGTTACGACGCCGCCATATTGCTCCGGGAACGTTACTACGCTGGCGCAACGGGGAGAAACACACGCTACTCCGCCACCCTCCACGTACACACACGTACAAGAGGACACCCCCGCGGACCACTCGACTCACACTGCTGCACGCCCCGCGTATATAGAGAGACACGGAGAGGGATGATATGGAGTCGTCGCAGAAGCGCGCCGCCGCCGAGAGAACCACGCTCGAAGCGTCAATATATAAATCAATGACCGGAATTTTCGCTCCCACGATACCGTCCGGCAGTCATCGCGGGAAACTCTTCGATCGCCCGATTGCACGATTAGCGCCGCTCGGCGAGCGCCGCGCGGCAATGGACGACTATAGAACCGTCCATGCTAATTATAACAATTTTTACCATTAATTTTCTCTCGGGGATGCAATTTTTTTTTATATTACTGTTAATTCAGGTTACATTCATTTTTCATTATGTTCTCGGGTTATCTGCGCTCTTGCTTCTGAATTAACGTCATTGCTACTTCAGCGTTACTTCCGTGATGTAGACTATAGGATTTTATAACATTTTTAATTAGTTATTTTTCTGTGGTAAAAGCTCTTCTAAGCGAAATAGTTTTCGGGACAGATTGTTGATTTTTTTATTTTAAGATGCAAATTTGAATAAAATGAATGGTCGCGGGTTTCGTTTCCTCGGGGCGCCTTGGTGTGTTGCACGGACGAGGGTAAAACAGTCGCGTTTCGGGACGGTGTTGCGCGAGTCGATCCGTGTTTCAGGGGGTGCTCGGACGGCTGGTACAGAGAGCGAGAGCGAGAAACGCGCAGGACACGGCGAGTCGACGAGCGGGCGAAGAGAGGTAAGGGGCGAGCGGCGGCGATCTCGCGCTACGGGGATCTGTAACGAACTCGATACGCAGGGGTTGCGAGGAACTGTGGTGGGGAGTCTCGGCTCGCGAGCAGCCTCGGGGGTTGAGGGGTTTTATCCAGGCGCGGCGAATGGAATATTCATGCCCCGATCTCTCAAGATATTTCAGGAGATAATAACAATAATAATAACGATAATAATAAATACAAGGATTTTTCCAAATAATGTAAGAACGAAGAAGAAAAAAGAAAGACCTCGAGAATGGGAATTAATTGGGTGTTCATTAATCGGGACGAGGAGAGTGTGACGAGCGCGCGCTCCGGAAACCATATGTTAGGCGGAATACACTGTAACTTCAAGGGTTTCGCTGGCAGCCGCTGTCGAGGTTCGCTGCAAACAGCGCTTTGGATAATTTATTCGTCAAATAATTTTTTTTTTATTTCGTTGAAATAGTACCGTACAATTGTCGATTCGCAAGGTAACTAAGTTATATTTTTTTTATTGAACAATGCAGACGTAAAATTAAATTATTGAGTGCGATAAAATCAGTAAAAATTTTTTTGCCTCCGATAAAAAAAGAATTTTAAGATTTAAAAAATATTAAAGAAAGAGGAATGACTGTAGGAACTGCGACCCGAGTTCTCCATCACTGGAGGGCCGAGCGTCTGCGAGTGTGTGGGGGGGTTTGGTTCCCTCGCTAGGGTTCGCCGGAACGAAGGGGCAGCCTGGCGCTACGGGCACGCGGGGGTTGTTGGAATAAGCGCGCGGCGATGTAACGTCGATATCTCGCTCTATACCGAGGCGGTTTCGCGGGGCGGAGTGGGGGCCGAACGCCCGATAGGGGAAAGTTCCACATGGGCAAAATAATCGATAGGGCGACCGATATGTATGTACACCACTCTCACCGATGTACATATGCCCGCTTTACAGTACATGCTGTCTATACGTCTTATATACCTGTATACACATATCCTATATATCGTGTAACGTGCACATGCATAGAGCCGCGAGGGCTCCGTAGAGTCCACCGAGAGACGTATAGTGACCGCGTGCGTGCGTTATATTCTACCTTCGTGTCTGTAACTCCGAGGGTGACCCGTGCCTTCCCTTTACGCATGACACCCGTACGCATGCTTTATCCACTACACAGTGCAATTCTACAGTAGAAACTCGTTTCTGTTGGTGGCAAAGGCACTGTAATACTTTAAATGTAAATTCAGGCTTTGTTCACGCAATTCCGTGAAGTAATACTGTTGTTATTATTGTTGGTATTATTATTGTTATTATTGTTTTATTTTTTTATTTTTTTTTTATTTTATTTTTTTTTATTTATTTGACGAATTTCTCCTCTACAATCGGAATATAATATATAATAAATCCCAAATATTGGAACTCCGGAGCAACGAGTTATAAAAGTTGAAAAAGTTAAAAACACATTAATCTACGATTTATGAAAATTTTAAACACTCAAGTTTTACGATTTTTCAAACTCCACATGAGACTCTATTTTTTGAGACTATTTTTCTACTTAATTTAATTGAATTATTATTATCGTAACTCATCTCTCCTACTTATTGTTATTATTTTACTTTTTTAAAACTTTAGGCAGGCACCTTTAACTTGTTAATTTAAAGAATTGTTATAATCGTTCATAAATCTTGAGAGCCAAAAATGGCGTGTTACTTCTATTTTATAAATATCTGAACTTGACTTCGCTCATTTTGATGCAAAAATGTACGAGAAATGTAGCGTGTCGAGGATTATTCGGTACGTGCAAGACATAGCTTTTGACGTGTGTACGCAGTTACACAGATGTTTGGGTGGGAATGAAGTACGGTATATACATTGCAAGCTCTCACTCTGCTACCTTCGCTCAGTGTCTCGCCCGTTTTCCGTCGTCTTCCATGTCATTCAGCTCCCCCTTTTCTCTCCGCCGGCCCGTTGAAGCTTCTGCCCCGAAGAGAGAAGATGTTAAAAGGGACGAGAGAAGCGGAGTGGGAAGTACAGCGGTGAAGCTCGTCCTCGCCAGCTTTTATATATGCCGTACTATATATATATATATATATATATATATATATATATATGGACTGTGTATAAACTTCGACAGACATAGCAGTCCATATAGCCAGATAAACTGGTGTAGAATCTCATGCCTCGCTCGGACGATGACTTTCACGACTCTTTGAAATTTTATGGTCGACCGTTTAACCGGAAGTGCCCATGAATGTTATAGCCTTCAACACCATTCATTGCGCCTCTCGATACTTATTTTCTGATTCACAGCTCGTACATTTAATTGGTTTCAACAGCCAATAAAGCGTGGCGACAAAAAAAATTAAATCCTTTATTGTAAAATTAAAGATTTTACACATTTTTTGTTTATTCAAATTATTATTGTTTTTTCAAATATGTCGGTGATATAGCGAAGAGCGCGAGGGATTTGTGCGTGGATGAGTGCAGTCGTCGCGCCGGTTCGAAATACGCGAGGCCTCGAGTTACCGATTATTAAACGCAACCCAATACCGCTGACTGTGTCTCGGCTTTCGTGCGCTCGAGACAGCGAGTGCGTCGCGAGTCGCTGCAGCCAGCGAAGAAGCCGAAACAGTTCACCGCAGCCGCGCGTATAAATAATTAATATTTAATCTCCCAACGATTACGCCAAATACCCTGTCAGCCTCGAAAAAAAAAAAATTATAATTCTGTTACATTTTCAATTTCATAAAAATTTCCGTTTGCTATTTCTTCACCCACATATCAACCTGCTTCCTCGAATATAAGCAAGAATGTAAAAAAAAAGAAAATACAAGATAATAAAATAAAAATTTGTTTACTTGCGTCTGAACTTCTTTTTAAATCTGGTTCTATGGAGTCACCTTAAGGATAGAGTTGTTTCCATTATGGTAGATTAAATAACAACGGTTTATCGAATGTTTTTGTAAAAATATTTAATACTTAATCTCCCAACGATTACGCCAAATACCCTTCGACCTTAAAAAAAAAAATCATTTACTTTTTCGGTTTCATAAAATTTTCCGTTTGCTATTTCTTCACTTACATAACAACCTGCTCCCTCGAATATAGCGAGAAAGTAAAAAAATGATAAAATAATCAATTGTTTGCTTGCATTTGTACTTTTTAAATCTGATGCCGTGGGATCACCTTAATGTGGGATACACATCTTTCCATGATAGTAGATTAAATAAAGACGGTTTATCGATTGTTTTGTATAAATATTTAATATTTAATCTTCCAACGATTACGCCAAATACCCTCAGAGCCTCGATAAAAAAATTATAATTCCGTTACTTTTTCAGTTTCATAAAACGTGCCGTTTCCTATTTTTTCACTTACATATCAACCTCCTTCTTCGAATATAGGCAACAATGTAAAAATAAATAAAATAAAAATTTGTTTACTTGCGCCTGAACTTTTTTTTTAATCTGGTGCTGTGGAATCACCTTAAGGGAAAATGAAATATCGCGGTCGGTAATGAAAACTGTAATGAACTTTTTACAAGGGTGCTAATTTTTTTGAGGAAAAAGCAAATTCGAGCTGGATGCGCACGGTCCTTTCGCATCCGGCGCGAATGAATTTTGTTCTCAAAAAAATTAAGAACCACCATTGAACAAAGTTAATTAAAAAATTGCGACTATCTCTCTCGCACACACAGCTATTTCACTTCACCTTAATGTGGGATACACTTGTTTCCATTATAGTAGATTAAATAAAGACCATTTATCGATTTGTTTTGTTTTTTTTTCGTGTTGAATCGAACATGTGACTGTACAACCTGTTTACAAACCCCCTTCGAGATTACGCGACCCGCACTTCCGCAGCGTAGTATGCTGTGTTGAATGAACCCCCTGCGATTTCTCTCGTGAGAGAGAAACAGAGGGAGAGAAAGGGTGGGGGGGAGGTAGAAAAGTGCAGCAGCATGTACCTCGTTCCTCGAAGAAATCAATATCTATAATTATGTTGTGGCACGCGGATACATAATCGTGGGTAGCACGCGCCCGGTGAAATCCACACCCCGTCCGCAGCAACAGATAGATCTCTCCTCGTGTCCCACTGCAGAGCTATAGGGACGAGCCGAAGCGTGCCGACAATTGCAAAATCGATCGACATGGAAAAGTTCTACGCTCTATGCCGACGCGCTCCCGAGAGCTTTAAGGGGGCTCGGATCGACCTTTAATGTCGGATGCGACTTCACGCAATTTTGTTTAGTCACGAATAGTTAAAATGTTATTTCGCGATTACCATTCAGCGATGATGTGAATCGTTGGGACATAAATTTTCATCTAATTATGAATTTACCTTCATAATGAATTTTTTTCTTGAGATTCAAGAAAGCCCACTTTTTTTAAATAAAAATGTTTTGCAATTACCATTTTTGGAATATTATGAAACATCGGGACGTAACTTTTCGTCCAATTATGAATTTACCTTTATAATTAATTATTTTTCCTGAGATTCATCTAAGTACACTTTCTCGTCAAAATTTTATTTTGCAGTTACCATTTTGCAATATTATGAAACATTGAGACATCAATTTTCGTACCTTATGAATTTAACTTTACAATGAATTTTCGTTCCTGCAATTTTTATCCAAATTCCTTATCCACACTTTCCGTTCCATCGTACGTAAAAACTAACGTTAAAAAAAACGGTACCCAATATTTTGTTTCTCCGCAGGTAACGCAGAATCCGCCACTTATTTCGCTCCTATCTCAGTATTTGATACGAAAACTCACGTCTCGTATGATGACAAAAAATGGTCAGTAACGAAGTGGCTCGTTTTATTCCAAAAAAAAACCATAACATGCTTTGACGAATTCTGAGGTACGCCGAGCGTCACGTAATTATGTCACGTGCCCGGTAAAGCAGGAGTAGCAGCGTAGCGCGTGGGGTTTCCCCCGAAGTTCTCCGGTGGTTGACGAACGCTCGACCATTTCTCGCTCGCACACGTACAATCCATGGCGTTTATACATACGGGCGGGGAATCCGCTGGATACGTGAAAAGGAAACGGTTCCGCGTGGCACGGGCCCCTCCGGATCGAGCCCGCTAACGCAGATGGTTCGGCTCGCTGCTGCTCGCACCTGGCGGCAGGTGAGCCTTCTCTTGCTCTAGGGGGCCCCCCCTTCTGTTACTTAAGGGCGCGGAGCGACGTCGACGACGATGTCATCGCTGCTCCCTGCTCCCCCCCCCCCCCCCCCCCCTCCCGGTACGAACTCGGTTACCCACCTTCCCATGTGTTCGATCACATGTTCTTGCCCACTGGTCGATGTCCCGTTAACCTTTTCGATCCGACGTACCTTTTATTTTCTTCCTTTTCATTGAGAATTATTACACAAAATTCCACAGGGCATGTGAAAATTTCTGTTTTACCGACATTTTTTTTTAGCTATTCTTCTAAGGGTTTACAGAAATTGGAGTTAAAGCGGGGACGGGCAATCTGCAAAATTGATAGAGAAGATGGATCTATGTCGTATCGAATAGGTGTTGCAAATTGGAGATTTTTCGAAAGTTACTGAAGAAAAAAAATGGTACGGTGAATTGGACAATTTTTTTTTAGGATTACAGTTACAAATGCTTAGTTGACCGATTTAGAATAGGAGTCAATTTGTCGCGCGTGTCTCGCATGCGGGTTATTAAAATACGCGCTTCAGTTAGGACGACCCGACAGGACACGTTATATTTAGAACGAGGATTTCACTTTTGCCTCAGATAACTAGATTAATCGTGGCGCATGTACTTTTATTTCAAACCGGAGAAACTATTTTTTTACACACAAAATTTTCCGATTTGTGGGCTCACGATCGGATACACATTTATATATATATATGTATACGCATATGTTCTTTTAGTCATACTCCGCCCCTATGGTGATGCTCATTTCATCCGAGATTATGATGGTCTGATGGTACCAACGATTCGTGTCAAGAATAACTGAAATTTTTTTTTTAATAAATAAAAAGATTAAAAAATTGATATCAATATGAAATAGAGACGCGTCCCGACTTACTTATTTCTCCCGGATGAACGGTAACTTCCAGTCGGCTACACGTATAATGGCATTCCCGCGGGGGTTCCAGTATCCACAGCTTTGTTCCCCTTATCTGCGCCTGCCACGAGGGATACGCCACGTCGTCCACCTTGTCGAGAAATCGCCAAAGCGTTATATACCACATATGCCGCTATAAACGATGGATGGTAAAATAACTTGGGACTCCGGTACTTCATCGATGACAAACTCACGTGCATCGGCGCACCGTATCCGGGACTTCCCATGAAAATCCAATCGGTCTTCTCGCTCTCAGCTGTTGCCGGTAAGAAGTAAGGTCGATGGTAGTGCTCGCGCAATATAGTCCCAATTTTTTCGTCACAATTGCTCCTTTAATTTGTTTGTAAACGTTACCCAGTGTAAACAATAATAATAATAATAGTCTAATTCCATTAGACTTTCTTAAGGTTTTTCTTTTATGTTTATATATATTTGATGTTTTTTTTAACGACAAATGTTAGCCGGTATTAAGAATTATGTAGTATTGTATATATTCAAATTTTATATGCCGCGTGCTTTCGGTTCACAACTTTTGAGTTATGTGTGAAGGAGTTACTCCGTCAATAAAATATAAAATATAAAATATAAAATATAAAATATAAAATATAAAATATAAAATATAAAATATAAAATATAAAATATAAAATATAAAATATAAAATATAAAATATAAAATATAAAATATAAAATATAAAATATAATAGGTCGGGTTCATTTTTCAATAAAAACTCACCATCCGACGTACCAAGGCGTCGTCCCGGGCTTCTGCAATGCTCGGTCAGCACTCATATTGAAAACATCCTGCAGACTATTGAATCCAGTTTTGTATGGAAAAAACTGACAATTGGCTGCTTGCCCTTCATAGAGTTCCTTGAAGAATTCATATGAGAAGACCTTGGTCGCGCTCCAATTGGTCATCGCGTCCGTTACTACGGCGGGTCTTCCCGAATACGCGTAACTTTACATAAAAAAAAAAGAAAATTATTAACAATCATTCTGTACGTTTCGTTTTTTTAGAGATTTGCACACGATTGTTTCGAATCGGGAGATTGTTACCGTCGTTCGAACGACGACGGGTCGACGTTGGCGAGCTTGTCAACCTGTTGAACGTCGAGACAGATCGAACAGTCCTCCGGCGGACGAAAGACTTTTTGAACTATCGGCGGAGTATCCATTAAACACTGCAAAACATTTTATCGACGTCACGTTCTATTTTCAATCTTTGTTTTTCCCTTCGAAGTTTTAGAAAAATTTCACCAGGCTGAACCATTTACATAGTTGAACGTCGATTATCCGAACCCGTCGTAGTTTGGATAATCAAAAATTCCGTTAATCGAAACGCACATTTTCCTAACGGAATTATCACACGTACATATATAAATAAAACATATAAAAATGTAATAATAGTATATATCAACATTCAAAACATATCTTAAACATTCTCCAACATCGAAGCCTTATTTGAAGGATTCTCCGAAATAAAATCGTCCATTTGTAATTGCCGAACGCTAGCTACGCGCATTCGAGCAGCGAGATCTCAAAGCCACTTCACTTCAATGTGAAGTTATTCGCGTAGTTATTAATGGGCCAAGAACAAATTTTTTCTGATAATAACTGAAAGCAATGTCAAGCTGATAGTTTCTAATTTCCGAACCACATTTATTAATTACGAAAAGATAAATATATTTTTAATTACGGAAAAAAATAACAAGAGAGTCCAAGTGGACCAGTCTACGGACGCGGTTTTTCGGCACTTCTCTATATTCGGACACTGCATGTCCCAATTTTTCGGACAATCACAGATTTCGAGAATTCTGATGTACGAACTCAACCAGTTCATATTAACTAAAAGAATTTCTTTGCCATTTATTAATTAAATCAATGAAAAAAATAGACTTACGCGAAACAATATTGAAGATGAACTCAGCAGAAAGGTGGTTAACCTAATTTCGTCGAACGATCCGATTATTGGTTTGCATGTGTAGTAACGCTTGTACCAATTTCCAGACACTATAACGTCATCTTTTAACAAGATGCAACAATCGAAAATAATTTAGGCTTAAGGATGTTTGAGCCAAAAAGCGTTCTTGTTCGATCGCTATAAAACTTTTCTACTTTGTAATTTTTCAGATTTATTTTACATGTAGTTTTTAAGTAATGCGTGTACAAAGCTACATAAGGTACCATGTAAACGTTTCGGAAATCGATCGGTAACGACAGAACGTAGTGATTTTCTCTGCAGATTTCTGTTACATTCGAATAAAAAATCTACTACAGCGAAGGGTATACTTTCAAATTGATTGTGTCCAAATGTCAAGAAGGGTAATTTGTTGTATAATAATTTTTATCTTCAATTTGTTAATAACAAATTGCAATTATTTCAGATTTTTATCACATCGAAAAGTATTCGCAATTTTCTCTGAAACTCACGTTTGGCGGGACTGTACAGCTCCCACATCCTTAAACCTCGAATAACTTTTCTCTGTGCATCGAATAATGTTGGCAGATACGATTACGAGTGTCAGATGGGATTTGTAGTACGCAAATTCGGAATAAATCAAATGTCCACAGTGAGTGTCCGACGACTGGGACGTTTCCAAGCACTGGTACTGTTGCCTTAAGGGGAAGTGAAATATCGCGGTCGGTAATGAAAACTGTAATGAACTTTTCTCAAGGGTGCTCATTTTTTGCGGACAAAGCAAATTCGAGCTGGATGCGCAGGGTAATATCGCATCCGGCTCGAATTTATTTATTTTTCTCAAAAAAATTAACACCATTGAATAAAGTTTATTTGAAAATTGCAACTATCTCTCTCGCACGCATAGCTGTTTCACTTCCCCTTAAGGGCATGTGACACACACGTATCAATGCTCCGATGGTAACAAATCGCTTTCCCTATTTTCTCCGTAATGGTCGATGCTTCGACCAAAATCAAATTAGGTTTTTGTAGTCAATAGATATAAGTATGAAAACCTAATTGGCTTTTGCTCGTCGTATCAATCATTTTGGAGAAAACAGGAAAGGCGATTTGTTACCGACTGGGTCTGTAACACATGCCCTTAAGGTGAATGGAAAGTCACATGTGTCAGGAGTGTGACAGAGATAGGGTAAACCGCCCAATGAATAGACAGTTAAGCAGACGAAAAACCAATGAATAGACGTTTTTAATGCACGTGCTCTTATAGAAAGTGTCCATCCATTGGCTGGTTTACTCTAGTGCCACGGTGAAGCGAGAGACCACTCTAGTGGTCTCACGGTGAAGCGAGAGAGCGACAGAGAAAGTGTTTCCTTTCACCTTATGCTGATTCAAAAAATTTGGTATAGAAACTACTGCCTGATGCGCGCTGTCCGACTCTGCTTGGGTGGGTGAATCTGCTCGCAAAAGCCGGTGTGCAAGCGGATTAACGCTGGAAGTGGAAAAGCGCGCTTTCAACACGCTTCAACGGACTCATGATTCGGATAATTGAGGGTTCGGATAATCGAGGTTCTACTGTATTTGATTCTTCAAAATTCAAAGTAATAATCAAATTGAATAAAAACAGACCCTTCAACCAGACTTAACACTTTAATAAATGCATCATTTTTTTTTAATGCAAAGTACTAATGAAATTTCATAAAACTGACCCTCTTTAAAAATTCATTCAACGGTCATGATTCGGATAATTGAGCGTTCGGATAATCAAGGTTCTACTGTATTTGATTCTTTAAAATTCAACTTAATAATGAAGTTGTATAAAACCAGACCCTTCAACCAGGCTTAACACTTTAATAAATGCATCAATTTGATTTTTTAAATGCAACTTGCTAATGAAATGTAATAAAAACTGACCTTTTTTCTATATACGTCAAAATGCATTCAACGGTCGAATTTATTAAAGTAATTTTACGATGCAAAAGTTAATTTACCTTACGAGTAAAATGTCCATAGATGTATTGTTTCGTAAAACAAAGAATAATCATTGCTAGAACGGTGAGTCCCCAAAAGTGTTTCCTCCTCGGTTTGAATTCGTTGTTACGAAGCCGCTTGTTGACGCGCCAGAGTCCAAGAGCCCTTGACGTTCGTCCTCCAAGTTCGTCGATCTTATCGACGATCGATTGCAATTCACGTTTCGCCGAATCCAAACGCTTTCTCGACTGGATATCTGCTTGACTCTTCTCAGTTTTGTCCGTCATGCTGAATATTCTTGAGGTTCGTTACGCAGCGTACACGGAGACACACATACACACACTGTGTACAACGCGGCTAAACTGCGGTCCGGTCCCGAACGAGTGGCGCGAATGTTTGCACGCCGACAGCTTCGAAAGCTCCTCTCGACGCTGCCCTCGCTCGCGAAAGCTGCGCGGTACGGGAGCGTTCGTCGAGATTAAGGGAGACGCACGGAGGTGTGAAACAAGAAAATCGCGATGCTCGTTCGACTATTGGTCAAATGAAAAAATAAAACGCCTCTCCGCCGCGTCGAGAAAAGGGCAACGGAAAAATTTCCAAGGGGTGATTTCAATCGCGATAGATGTGAGTTATTTTTGTTTTCTTTCGAAACTCTCGTTCCCTACGATACTTTTTGGGACGAGAGTGTTTCGATCCATACAAAAACGATTGACTCATTGACACTTGATTTTAATTAATGGGTGGGGGGCGTCGAAGATTTCAGGTCAAAAAGTTCTTAATTTTTTTCAATTCAGTAATAAAAACCATATAATAAATCCTCCGGACCGAGTATGAGAAATTACAGGCAGAGTTCATTATTGTATTGGAGAAGGTATCGAAACAAAATATGGAAATAATAATCTACATAATAATAAAGTTCATGTCCATTGGACAGTCATACCGATACTCACGGATCCTCACACAGATTCTCACGGATACTTGCGGATACTCGCGGATATTTGCGGATACTCGCGAATACTCGCGGATATTTGCGGATACTCGCGAATACTCGCGGATACTCGCGGATACTCGCGGATACTCGCGAATACTCGCGGATACTCACGGATACTCACGGATACTCACGGATACTCACGGATACTCACGGATACTCACGGATACTCACGGATACTCACGGATACTCGCGGATATTGCAGATACTCCCGGATACTCGCAGATAATCTCGGATACTCGCAGATAATCCCGGATACTCGCAGATAATCCCAGATACTCGCGGATACTCATGAATATTCACAGATCTCACACGGATACTCACGGATAATCACGGATACTCACGGATACTCGCGGATACTCGCGGATACTCGCGGATACTCGCAGATACTCGCGGATACTCGCGGATACTCGCGGATACTCGCGGATACTCACCGATACTCGCAGATACTCGAGAATGCCGCGGCTACTCACGGATACTCACAGATCTCACACGGGTACTTACAGATACTCACGGACAGTCACGGATACTCGCGGATACTCACGGATACTCACAGATCTCACACGAGTACTTACGGGCACTCACGGATACTCACAGATCTCATACGGGTACTTACGGATCTCACACGGGTACTTACGGATACTCACGGATACTCACGGATACTCACGGATACTCACGGCTACTCACGGATACTCACGGATACTCGTGGATACTCGTGGATACTCGCGAATACTCACAGACACTCGAAGAGTCACATGTACCGCGAGCGCTCGAGTTAACATATCCGCCAGTAATAATAATATGAATAATATATTATTAATGATTAAATCTCCATCAGTGAGATATAAAAATTCAATAGTACTTCGACGGTTCGAATACTTCTTTGCATAAACAAATCAAAATCGGATAGAAGAATCGTCTAACGGCGACAGTTTTTCGTAGGCGTATGGGGTTGAGCCGGTGCGTGGCTCGTCGGTGACGTTTCTTATCTCATGGCGCAGCTGCCTGTGCTCAGTGAACCGATTTACTTGCTAAAGTACAATCATCGACTAACCCATATCGCCTCTCACCGTAAAATCTTTTACAGGACAAAATTCGATTTCTTTTTATTCATCTGGCCCCCGATCGAATTCACTATTGAATTGCACTAAATTATGTACATTAAATTGCGGAATTTAATCATCATTGCGCAGAAAATTGAAAAAAGTGTAAATAAATTGTTGGAATAGATTGTGTAATTCAGAGATACTCGCGGATTGTCTCTCTCCGTGTACGAGACTCTGACGCTGGTAGTGCCCGACTGCACACAGTTTTACAATTACTTCGAAATTGGCGAGAACGAGGGAGTGATTGACTTCGTCAAACCACCTCACTCGGTTACGCACCGAATGTCCTTTAAAGTCGCAGATTGCCAATTCGAGAAACAATCTGTCCACTAATTTTCAATCTCCAATTGTTCCCGCACGTACTCGAGGTTTTTTTTAACCTCACAAATATTCGTGATATTCGTGATCGTATCGACGATAGACGACCTTGGCCGAGACTCGTCTAATTCTATTCGTACGTTGATTTACAGTAGAACGTCGCTTATCTGACCGTCGATCAACCGAGCCTTCGCGTTATCCCGAAGCACCCAACTCACCCGAGTCCTCTGCGTTGACCGAGGTGTACGCTCGAATAATACGGAAAACTTGGATAAAACGGATAAAGCAGCAATGCCCACGCGCGGTGTAGTCCTTAAGGTGGTTCTTGCGAATAGTGTTCACTTCGCATAAGTTTCAAAGAAATGAGAGGGAATTGCAAACACTTCTGGATGGGATAAAAATCTGAAAAAAAATCAAACACATTAAAGGTGCCGAAAATATTCATTTTGCTTTATAACAATTTCAAAATGTTATTAACAAATTGATTAAGAGTAAAATTGCTCAACAAATCTCGCGGAAACCTCACTTATTTTTTAATAAAAATGATTCGTTCACTTTTCCAAATACGTAAGAATTTTTTTAGATTTTTAAAGTCGCTTCGAATTTTTCTTTTTTTTATGATAAAAATGTGTAGAAAGTCACAAAATTCAAAGTGAATTCAAAAATCTGAAAAAATCATACTTAGAAAAAGAAACGAATCAACTTCATTAAAAAAAGTTAGGTTTCTGAAAGATTTGTTCAACAATTTTATTTATCATCAATTTGTTAATAACATTGTGAAATTATTATCATGCAAAATTAATCTTCTCAGCACCTTTAATATGCTCGCTTTTTTCAGACTTTTATATCATCGAGAAGTGTTTGCAATTCCCTCTCATTTTTCTGAAATTTATGCGAAGTGAACACTATTAGCAAGGACTACCTTAAAGACTACTTCGTTGCATACGCGCTTCAATTTTACCTCGGATAAACGCCGTTCTGCTGTAATTTCTCGGAATTGATTTTAACGTACCTTGCAGCTTCTTCCATAATTCTTAAGCCCGAAGATTGATCGAGGGCAGCGTGTAAGAGGCAAATTTGCAGTTTAGCTTTAGGAAACATCGTTCTCATTACGAAGGTCTGTGCGATCATTGCACTTGTTGCTGGAGTGTCCGGGAGTCCAACGGTCCTCTACACGAAGCATCGGATCTCTACGCGCAGCGAAAATAACAGCCGTCGATGAATTATCAACCGTCAACCTGTACGCACTCGTTTGCGCATGCGTACTTCGCGATTCATTGAAACCGAGTAGTCTAGAACTTTTAACGCGATTCTACGCACGCGAACATCTCGACGCATAAACACGACTGCACTATATTGAATTAAAAAAAAAACAAATCTTGTTGTCAAATATTTTACGTCGCGACGCGCTGCCGTGTTTGTTGATATGAAATAAGACCACAGTGGCAAAATCACGAGCTGCGAGAGATAGGAATTATTAGTGGGCTTCCGTATTTGTTTACGAGTTTTCAGCCAATGAGGCTTTGAGTCGGCGTCCGTTGCTATGAATACCGTGACGTTAAGGCAGGTCAAGTCGACAAGCGACACAGCTATAGTGACAATGTGCTGATCAACGACGAAAGTGGATCAAATGAGACAAATGGAGTATAGAAGAGCCAGACATGTATTGACTATTTTCCTTTTTTCGATCGTCGAACGTTTATCCTGCTTCCAGTACAGAGCTCGGAACGCTTTCGATCCGCGGGAAGTAAAAGCGGCCGCGAGCTCTCACAGCCGATATAGAAACTCGCCCGAAACCAACGAGGCTTCAAGTCGCCGTCCGTTGCTGTGGATATCGTGACGTTAAGGTAGTCCGAGCGGTACAGTCCCGCCAAACGTGAGTTTCAGGGAAAAATTCAAATATTTCCCGGTGGCATAAAAATTTGAAAAAACAAATCAACCATGTGGGCAAATTAACGATAAAAATTGATCAACAAATTACCCAGCAACTTAACTATTTTTTTCCATAAAAATGATTCGTTTCTTTTTCTGATTACTTATAAATTTTTTCAGAATTTTTTTACTCTTCGAAATTCGCAGATTTTCTATGTTCAACCTGTGAGAAACGCAATTTTCAAAGATTACACAAAAATTCTGAAAAAATTCATACGTATTCAGAAAAATAAACGAATTATTTTTATGAAGTAAAATAGTTAAGTTGCCGGGTAATTTGTTGAATAACGATTTTTATCTTCAATTTGTTGATAACAAAATGTTAGAATTATTATTTCACAAAAACAATTTTTGCAACACCTCCAATATACTTAATTATTTTTCAGATTTTTATCCCATGGAGAAGTGTTGAAAATCTTCTTTGAAACTCACGTTTGGCGGGACTCTACCGTTCGGACTACGTCGACTACCTTAAGGCAGGTAAAAGTGACACAACTATAGTGATATATACTGAATTTCCACCGGGACTGAGAACGGACTGAAACGAGTCTGAACTAGTTGCAAATTTCTAGTTAATTCGAAACTTTTTAGTTAACAGCCATTCCCATGAGTGAGTTTTGAGTCTACTATAGAATTTTTCCACTAGTTCAGAGTAAATCTCACTCACGGTGGAAACTCGATGTTGATCAAAGACGGAAGAGTTTGCCTGAAGATTTTACTTTCATATTGAGTATAGCCAGACATGTATTGACTATGTTCTTTTTTCCGATCGTCGAAAGTTTATCCTGCTTCCTGTACAGAGCTTGAAACGTTTTCGATCCGCGGGAAATAAAAGCGGCGGCGAGCTCTTGTAGTCGATATAGAAACTCATCCGAAACACTCTGCATGCACCGTAATCGGCGAATAGTCACAGCTCGGATGCCTTCGAGAACGCACAGTTAATTCAAAATCCGGAGCGTCCCAACGTCTCTCGCCGGCAAGATCGACAGTCACAGAAATTTATCACGAATCTGTGAGCAACAGCGGATCATCTTTCGTTCATAGGATAAATTAACTTCCGATGGATGGCCAGGTCTGTTGACGCGCATGTTCGAACTTTCGCGAACGAACAAAAATACTGTTACTGCAACCGAAAAACGAAAACATATTTTTTTCTCCGCAGGACCCGAGTGCCAGTACGGAGTCGCACACAACTTTGTCGCCCGCCGTTCGAGAATTGGAGATTCTACGAAAGACCCACGCAGAGTTAGTCAATTATTACACCCTTCTGAGACTCGTCAGATCGGATTTAGAAAACATAACCCAAAACTTCAGCTCGATAAACGGTAAATAGAAAATCCCCTCCCCCTTCCATCTGCGCGCTCCGAAGTTCCTTCAGTATTTCAAGGTTAGTCCTATCACCATCCGGTCATTTAAATCACCCATAACATTTCCTCTCTTCCCATAAAAAAAAACCGAATAAAAAAAAATGGCGGTCAGACGGAGCATAATGCATCCGAGACTGGAAGAGCTGGGTGCGCTGCCGCCATCGGCGTCGCCTCTCCGTCGAAGGTCGAGCATAAGCAGAGTGGCCGAGCCTGCGGACGCTGCGGAGAACGACGACGAGACAGAGCGTCTCCAGCGTCGTCTGGAGAAAAATCAGCCTCAAGCTGGCGAAGCTGAAAAGCGCAGATCCCTGGGGCTCGGCTTTGTGTCTAAAATGTCGAACCCTCAAATAGCCGACGGTGTTTCGCAGTGCATAAAACTCTGCGCAGAGAACAAAATAAACGTTAAAAATGCATTCAGCCTTGAGATGATAGATTTCATGACTTACATGATAAAGAAACGCGACAGCAACATGAACAACCTGCAGGTGGCAAGTACATCGTTGGATGTAAGCACTAAGATCTATGGATTTCGGGTGGACGGTGTTCACACGGACATACTGAAGATGATAGGCGGTCTGGACAAGCAGGAGAAGAGGGACGGCAGAAGGGACAGCGGCGCCGGTGCTGAAAACTCCGAGGCTGGCGGCAGTAACGATGTTGAAGGCGAAACAACTCGGAGAGCAACGAAGAAGAAAAAATCTAAGCACAAGATTCTTGCGAGCGCCGAGTCTCTGCGAGCACCGCTTGATCTGATAAGTCCAGCTTCGATGATGATTGGCGAGTCTGATGCGCAAACTACGGATATGCTTTATCAAGCGATACTTCCAGTTCACGCTAACTCGGATTTGTATCTTCATCCTTACAACGACGTTATCCTCGACACGGTCAATCCCGAGATGGAAGCCGACGTGAATAACGCACTGGTCGACTGCCCGCGCCTCGAGAGGTTCGCCCACTTGGACCTGTGTCCGTCGTTCGCGAACTTCGAGTTTCTCGGCTGGTCCGCGGAGGAAGAGCTCGATCTCACGCCCGAGGCAAGGTCACAGCCTCTGGTCGAGAACGATGGTTTTCAGTTCGATCTGGACGCCAGTTTGCCGGTCGACGACGAGCCAGGACCTTCGGCGATGAATTACTTCGACATGGAGGATGACGAGAACGAGAACGTCGAGGGATGCCACAGAGCCGGTCCGCCTCCTGCGAACATCGTCGATTTTTCCGAAGTCGTTAAATCGGCTAGTCAAAACAAAAATTTTGAATACTCTTACGTTCATGAGAACATGAATATACAGAGCGTTGGTGCTTCCCACTGGAAGATAAGATATCCGGCGAAGAATCTCGGTGGCAGTAGAATCGTGGAGGGCTGCGCTCAAGAGCCGATCAAACGCCGCAAGGATGCAGTGCTGACCTTCGACGCGGAATCATCGGAGGTTGCTATGGCGAAATTCGACATCGCTAAGAACAAACTCGTAAAGTTGCAAACGAAAACGGCGAAGGTCGGCTGGTCGGAGGAGAAACTCACCCTGCCGTCGGACGTGGACTACGACGATTTGAAGTGCTGCAGATATTACTTGCGCCCCGAATTAATTAAAAAATTCCCTCAGAAGGATCAGATGAACGGGACATTGTTGCCGGACGAGGTTGGCGATTACGATTACAACAACGAGAACGACACGACGGATTACTGTCCCAACATCGAGAACGACGATAACCAAGCCGACAACGAGGATAACTGCAATAACGGTGCCGATTTCGAGGAGGACGTCGGTGTCGCTACTCAAGCTTTCACCGGCGATAATCTCGTCGAAGCTCCGAAAATGACCAACAAAATCTTCATACCGTTCTCGCAGCGTGCGAAGAAAATCGATATGAGAGCTTTGAAGAAAGCGATATGGAAAGATCTGGTTAGCACCGAGGGCGACAAGGAAAATGTCGATGTCGCCGAAACCGCGGTCGACAACAACGCCGATAAGATCAACGGTTCGAAAAATTTCAGCGACCTCTTCAAAAATTTGCCGAAAATGCTCACGAAGAGCAACGCCGAGGCTCTGAGCGTTCCCATCGCTTTTATATCGTTGTTGCATCTGGCGAACGAGAAAAATTTGCAGATTGACTCGTCCGATGATAAGACTGATCTCCACATACGCCAGGGATGATTCGCGTCGATCCGTCGAGTATTTATACTTCTATCTAAATGTCGATCTCATGCAAATCAGTTTTATTTAATTCCGCCGAATTGAACAATTCTCTGGATAGAAGATGTTGAAGATTCTTTTTTTTTATCGTCGTTGAAGTTTTGAGGGGGTATATACTTGTAAAGTTGTTCCGAACGATCGAATATCCGATAAGATAGCGATCAAACGATTTACCAAACACCTTTACATATACGTAATATTACATAATACATAATACATTAGGCAAATTATAATATTGTCCACGGTTTTTATCATAAGTTACCGTTCCGATAAAAAAAACTCTGCGGTAATTAAAATTCGATTGGACCCGCAAAGATTGTTCGGTTTTCAGGCACGACTGAATCCATAACGACAAGTGCCTTAGTGTAATTACCATCCTGATATCTTAATTACTGGATGACGAGAAGTAATTGGGTTTAGTTTATTTTTTTACGAACCAACCACTATAAGATAAATCAACACTCTACGATGTAATTATAGTAATCGAAATGGTTAAAAAAAGAAAAACATCGATAATTTATTTTCATCTTGCAGCGTACAATCCTTTGTATAAATCTGTTAAGCCAAAATTGTTTCCTCATCGATTCCCTACGCGTAAATCGTCACGCTTCACCGCAACTGTTTATTTATTTATTTTTATTCGAGTTCAGTATCCTTAAAAATGTTCGTGCTGACTCTGATTCAAGAATTAACGGTGAAAATAGAAGCAAAGTTTCTCCAAGCGGTCCATTGTAGCGTTGGAATGACTGCGACAACAGTAACTGTCCAGTCGAAGCGGATAATATAAAAGTGGCAATAATCGGCGGTGGCATGGCTCCAATTTACGCGGCTGTTCTTCTAAAGCAGTCCAGATTGATAAATAATGTCAACATAGCGGATCCGAAGGACACGCTCGCCAGTGCGGTATTCGATGTCAGTCACATCGAATAAGATATTTTTTTACGGTCTAAAAATGTATACCGGAAGCGCTGATCGACGTACGTTGAAAATTGAATATTTTTTCATTTATCATTTTATTCGTCAAAATGTATGTTTTTAAATTAAATTTTATTTTATTTCTTTATTTACAACGCAATTAACAGGTGGACATTGTCGCGTTGATGGTCGAAACCGATTTCGAGATTGGAAAACTGAGACCGGCTTCCCAATTCGTGGCGACTTCGAAATACGTTCGTCACTGCACTTGTTGCTGGATTGTCCGGGAGCCCAACAGTCCAACAACACCAAGCATTGTTACCCTTCGTCCGTCTGGTTTTATGCAACTAGCCCAACCACCACATTGATACTCTACACCCAGCGTAAATAACGACCATCGATGGATTATCAACCGTCAATCGGTACGAACTCATTTGCGCATGCGTACTGCACGATTAATTGAAACTGAGTATTCTAAAACTTTTCGCGAGACCCTACGCACACGAATATCTTGGTAAATAAACACCTCTGAAACTAAATTGGATTAAAGAAAAAAAAAACAAATCTTGTTATCAAATACCTGACATCGAGACACGCTGCCGCGTTTGTTGATATGGAATAAGCCCATCGTGGTAAAATCACCAGCTGCAAAGGATAGTCTTCCGCATTTGTTTACAAGTTTCTATCCAATGGGCTTCCAGTTAGTGTCCGTTGCCATGGATACCGTGACGTATAGCAGAGACGCGTTCGATTTGCCGTTTTTTAAATTATTATAACATGATTGCGCATGCGCACGGTCCTTTTTTGGTAAGATTTCATACCAGAAAACGATCGTGCGGGTCGTGCTAAACAACGATGTAAGAATGCACAGGTAGATTTTGTTTATATCGAGTAAAGCCAGATAGGTATTAACTATGCCCTTTTATCCATCGTTGAACATTTATCGTGCTCCTAATATACAGCTGAAAACGAGAATTTTAATGACAAAGAACAATACTTTATTATAACCGAAATACGAGAACATATTTTTTTTCTCTACAGGACCCAACTCTGTACAAAATCGAAAAAAACTTCATCACCCGCCGTTCGTGAATTGGAATCTTTACGAACGACCCACACTGAGATACAGAGTTATTACACTCTACTGAGACTAGTCAGATAGGATTTGGAAGATGTAACCCAAAACTTCGTCTCGATAAATGGTAAATAGAAAATCTGCCCCACTTCCGTCGCCGGGATCCGAAATACCCGATGAATTTCGAGGTTAACCCTTGAGTCTTCAGTCATTTAATTCGCCTACAATATTTCCCCTCTAGCGCATGAAAAAAAAATGGCTGTCAGACGGAGCACAATTCATCCAAGGCTGGAAGAGTTGGACGCGTTGTCGGCGCACCCTCTCCGTCGAAGATCAAGCGTCAGCAGAGTGGCCGAGCCTATGGATGCTGCGGAGAACGATGATGAGACCGAGCGTCTCCAGCGTCGTCTGGAGAAGAAGCAGCTTCAAGCCGACAAAGCTGAACAGCGCAGATCCCTGGAGCTAAGCTTTATGTCCAAAATGTCTAATCCTCAGATAGCTGATGGCATGTCGCAGTGCATAAAACTCTGTGCGGAGAACAAGATAAACGTTAAAAATGCGTTCAGCCTGGAGATGATAGATTTCATGGCTTACATGATAAAGAAACGCAAGAGCAACCTGCAGGAGGCTAGTACATGGCTGGACGTAAGCGCCAAGATTTACGGATGTCGGGTGGACAGCATTCATCTGGGTACATTGAAGATGATAGGCACTCTGGACAAGCAGGTGAAGAGTGACGGCAATTGGGACAGTGGCCTTGGTGCCGATTACTCTGAACCTGGCAGCGATAGTGACGTTGAGGGCAAGCGAATTCAGAGAGCAAAGAAGAAAAAATCTAAACAGAAGATTCTCGCGAGCACTGAGTCTTTGCGAGCACCGCTTGATCTGATAAGTCCAGCTTCGATGATGATTGGCGAGTCTGATGTGCAAACTACGGATATGCTTTTTCAAGTGATACTTCCGGTTCATGCCAACTGGGATCTGTATCTTCATCCTTACGACGACGTTATTCTGGACACGGTACAGCCCGAGATGGAAGCCGACATGAATAATGCACCGGTCGACTGTTTGCGCCTTGAGAGATTCTCCCACTTGGACCTGTGTCCGTCGTTCGCGAACTTCGAGTTTCTCGGCTGGTCCGCGGAGGAAGAGCTTGATCTCACGCCCGAGGCGAGGTCACAGCCTCTGGTCGAGGACAATGATTTTCAGTTCGATCTGGAAGCAAGTTTGCCAGCCGACGACGAACCGGGACCGTCGGGGATGAATTACTTCGAGATGGAGGTCGACGACGACGAGAACATAGAGGTATGCCACAGAGCCGGTCTGCACCCTGCGAACATCGTTAATTTTTCCGAAATCGTTAAATCGGCTAGAAAAAACAAAAATTTCGAGTACTCTTAGGTCCACCATAGCATGAATATGCAAAGCGTCTTACAAAGATATTCGGAGGTGAATATCGGTGGCGGTAGAATCGTGGAGGGTTGCACGCAAGAGTCGATCAATCACAGCGCTGCGGTGATCTTCGACGAAGAATCATCGAAGGCTGCTATGGTCAAATTCGAAATCGTTATGCACGAACTCGTAAGGTTGGATAGGAAAACGATGAAGATCGCTTGGTCGGAGGAGAAACTCATCTTGCCGTCGGACACGGACCACGATCATTTGCAGTGTAGCAGATATTACTTGCGTCCCGAAGTAATTAAAAAATTCCCCCAGAAGGATGAGACGAATGGGACATTCTTGCCGGTCGAGTTCGGCGATTACGATTACAACAACAACGAGAACAACACGATGGATTACTGTTCCAACATCGAGAACGAGGATCGCCAAGCCGACAACGAGGAGAACTGCAATAATGTTGCCGATTTCAAGGAGGACGTCGTCGATTACGATTACAACAACAATGAGAACGCCACGAGGGATTGCTGGTCCAACATCGAGACCGAGGATCATCAAGCCGACAACGAGGAGAACTGCAATAACGGTGGCGATCTCGAGGAGGACGTCGCTAGCGCTACTCGGAGTTTCACCGGCGACAACCTCGTCGAAGCTCCGAAGATGACCAACAGAATTTTCATACCGTTCTTGCAGCGCGCAAAGAAAATCGACATGAGAGAATTAAAGAGAGTTATGTGGGAGGGTTTGACCAGCACCGAGGGCGAGAAGGAACATGGCGATGTCGTCGAAAGTTCAGGAGACAACAACGCCGATAAATCCAACGGTCCGAAAAAGTTCAGCGACCTTGTTAAGAATTTGCCGGAGAGGCTCACTAAGAGCAACGCCGAGGCTCTGAGCATTCCAATCGCTTTTGTGTCGCTGTTGCATCTGGCGAACGAGAATAATTTGCAGATCGACTCGTCCGATGATAGGATCGATCTTCACATACGCCAGGGATGATTCGCGTTGTTCGATCTATCGAGTATTTATTACTCTATCCAAATGTCGATCTCACGCTATTAAGCTTAATTTACTTCAGCCGAATCGAAGATTTCTCTGGATAGAGGACGTTAAAGATTCTTTTTCTTAACGTCGTTGAAGTTTCGAATGAGTATATTTTTGTAAAGTTGTTTCGACAGATCGGATATCCGAGAAGATAACGATCAAAAGATTTACCAAAGAACATCGATAATTTGGGTATATTACGCAAATTATAATATTGTACAGCGTTTTTATTACAAGTTTATGTTCCGATAAAAAACTCTCGTTGGGGTAATTAGAATTCTATGGGGACCGCAAAGATTTTTCAGTTGTCAGGCACAACTGAGTTCCCAGCGACAAGTGCCGTAATGTAATTACAGTCCCGATATCTTTCTTACCTGATAACGAGTAAATTCGGCTTAGTTTATTTGTTTTCCGAAACAACCACTGTGATAATTCAACACTCAAAGACTGCATTAAGATAATTAAAATGGTAAAAAAAAAAAAACCAGACACATCGATCATTTATCTTCGTCACGCAGCATAAAGTTCTACCTACAAATCCGTTAAGTAAAAATTGTTTCCTCATCGATTTTCGGCGCGCAAAATCATCTCGCCTCGCCTCAACTGTTTCTTTATTTATTTATTTTTATTCAAGTTCGATAACCTTTAAAATTTCCGTCGTAGATGCTACAGACGTTGAGAAAAAAATATGTTTTCCCTACGAAGATATTGTTGCAAAAGACTCGCGAAAAAACTGCGAAATCGTGTCGAGATGACTCGTAGTGTAGCCGCCGACTCGCATTCAAGGAATGACGGTCGAAGCACAACCAAAGTTTCTCTATGCGATCCATCCTGGCGTTGCAACGAGTCCGACAACGGTAGCTGTTCGGTGAAAGCGGGCGATATAAAAGTGGCAATAATCGGCGGTGGCATGGCTCCAATTTACGCGGCTGTTCTTCTGAAGCAGTCCAGATTGATAAAGAGGGTCAACATAGCGGATCCAAAGGACACGCTCGCCGGTGCGGTATTCGACGCCAGTCACATCGATACTACGGCACGAATAAAATATTACGGTAAAAAATGTATACCGGAAGCATTGATCGACGTACGTTGGATTGAATATTTTTTCTTTCATCATTTGATTCTTCAACATGTATGATATTTTTATTAATTTTTATTTTATTTAAAAAAATTTAAAACGCAACTAACAGGTGGACATTGTCGCACTGATGGACGAGACGGATTTCGACTTGGGAAAACTTGGACCGGTTTCCCAATTCGCTGCGACTTCCAGTTATGTTCGTCAAATGTCCGAGTGCATGGTCAAGACTTGTCCCTCGGCACTCGTTACCCTGTTCGCCAGACCGGTAACAGCAACATTGCCGATGGTAACGGAAATTTACAAGTGTTGCGGCTGGTGGGATCCTAACAGAATCGTAGGATCGACCGCTCTGGACGCTATGCGAATCGAGTCAATGACCGCGAGCCTCTTCGACTTGAATCCCGCTTATCTGTCGGTGCCGATAGTGGGAGGAGCAGATCCTTGCACGGTCGTGCCGCTGTTGACCAAAGCCAGACCGGTCAATCAATTCAGTCCGGTAAGCGCGTAATCTCGTTCAGTCTCCGTTATTAAGAGAGTTCGGTTCGTACCGACCGATGGAGGCACCGCCAACACGAATTCTTTGTGCAAGCTCTATTTTCATTCTAGAGCCCGAACGTGTCCTTGACACAAAAAATGTTCGCGGTAAATTTATCAAATAGTAGCCAAATAGTCGAAATGGTTGGATATAGTTAACTTAATTAAAATTTACAGAATGTGGAAAGGGTTTCTAAAAGATTCCAAAAAATGGTTGTTTTTTCCTTTCTTTTGTGTCCTTGACACAAAAAATGTTCGGGGTAAATTTATCAAATAGTAGCCAAATAGTCAAAATGGTTAGATATAGTTCAATTCATTACAATCCACAGAATTTGGAAAGGGCGTCTAAAAGATTCTAAAAAGTTATTGTGTTTTCCTCTTTTTTGTGTCCTTGACAAAAAAAATGTTCGAGGTAAAATTATCAAATATTTGCCAAATAGTCAAAAACGTTCGAGATATAGTTAACTCAATAAAAATCTATAGCATTTCGAAACGGTGTGTAAAAGATCCCAAAAAATGATTATTACTATCGTAAAAACCGAGCTTTTTCCAATGTATATCTATAGGAGCACGAAGACATGCTAATACATCAGCTGAGAGCAGCGGACAAAGAATTGGCATCGTCCGTAGATCGTTTCAAGGGTCCCTCGCTCTCGACCGGAGCGGCAGCCGCAAAATTCATTCTCGCCCTCGCCGGAGCTATCAGCGGCCATCCGAGAGTAATCTGCAGCGCCTACGTGCGTTCGGATGTTCTACCGGTTTGCCGATTTTTTGCAAACGAGCTGCAATTCGGTACCCGAGGAGTCCACAAGAATCTCGGACTGCCGAAGGTCTCGCCTAGGGCAGTGGATCTCATCGAACAAGCGATACCCCACATAAATGAATTAACCGAAATGGCTGTAAATATTGTTCATACCGAAAATACGGCTAAAGTAAAGGTCTGATAATTTTTGCGGATACGTGTCGCGAGCTCATTGTCGGATAATCGAGTAATTGGTCTCTGTCCAATTAGGAGATTGCCGCATCTGTCGGGTTGCGTGGGGGGGGGGGGGGGGGGGGCAGCGTTACGAGAAGGTGGCGCTCGGAAAGTGGAAACGCGCGGGAATAGTTATTCGCAAACAGTTATCGACTAGACGGACTAGACTCCGCACGGCGAGCGTACCGCTGTTGCTGTGCGCGAGTTTTCTCCTACACTTCGCCAACGGTCGTGCTTCGATGATTAAACGATGATCGCTTACTTTTAACCGCACCAATATAACAATGTTATGACGGACGCCGATGATAAATCACTTACGTTCAAATTCGTGCAATTTTCACAATTTAATAACTGATATACTCGTAGACCTTCGAAGAGCGTGAAGTACGGTAACTGAAAAGAAAATTTTAAACAGAAGAAAAAAAATACTCGACGATAAAGACGATTGAAAGATCATTTCTCTTTTTTCCAGCAAACCGTCGAGCTTTTAATCCCACCGTAGCACGTCGAGTGATGAATCGACCGTGGAAATAATAATAACACCCTCATCATCGATATAAAATCGCATAAAGCCAGCGCTGTTTTTCTATAAATATTCGCCCTGAATAAATACGCGTAGGATTTAAATTTGGATCGCGGGGAGCGTGAGAGCGAGCGGGACGGAGCGAGACTGACAGAGAGGGTCGAGGAGACTGTTGAGACGTGACACAGACCGTACCCGGCTGAAAGGAGGCGCACCGAACCAGTCTATTTTAATATTGTGCGCGAGTTTAACGGCGAGACGATTTCGTTTGACACACACTGTACGTCGGGTAAACAATCTGTTAACACGTATAACGACACCGGAATATTACAAGATACGAAGAGATATTAATCTCTCGACGTCACTATGGGTATACTACTGTCCAGATTTCGGGTGAGTAACTATCGATAGTTTTTTCATCCGACGAGTTATCTTGCGCTCTTATCAAACGTCACAATTTCCGGTGATGTCGACGACTTTGGAGGTTAATTCGACATTTGGCCAGCGTCGGCCCGATGTATGGACGACGATGCGCCGATAACAGCTGGAACTCTCTTCAAAATTAGCGTCCTTTCGTATTTCGAAGTGAAGCGTGAAAAAAAAATCTATTTCAAGATCTTTCGATCTTCGAGTCTAATCCTTTTTTTTAAGGTTAACCGCGTCATTTTGAATAGTCCGAAAGGGCACGGATTGCGACGCGATAGAACATTTTTGATCCGTTGAAACTTCGACGAATATTTTTTTTATCGTGCTTCTCTTTTTTTATTCATTTATATTTTACCTGTGATCGAACGCGTTCGACTTACGCACGGATTCGGCGCTCCGAATACCGGATGACACAGCGATTGTCCGTTTCTCAAAAAAATTTGGTAAAATATTTTTTGATCGTCACGCATTTCGTGTCACGCGAATATCGCCTCAATTTTCGGGCGCTCACGACCTTACGGTGGTCAATTATCGTAACGAAAAATGATGACTCATCAGCGGGTGTGAACTAAAGGAAATTTGCTTACAGCCTATTAGTTATTCAGATCGTGTGTCCCGTTCCGGCTTTCAAAAGCTTCATTGTCATGCAAACTCATTCGAAGTAACCAAAGTTCGAGCAATGTAATTTTATTGTGCAATAAAACCATGTAGCACTCCGGCAACAGTTGGAGTCCGTCGATACAGTCAATGGGGATCACGAGGGTATTGCGTTTGTTTCAGAAAAAGAAAACGACTATCGAGATTCTGGAAGATCTTGATACGGTAAGAAAAAAGTAAGAATTAATTTTCATTTGGCTGTGAAAAGTTCGCGATTGTAATTTGTTTATTATTTCTTTTTTGGAGCAGAAGATAAAGGAGATACAACGCTATGGACAGACAACAGAGCAGAGGCACAAAAAGATAGTCGGCACTCTCATCATCTATAGCGTGGCGCTCTATATCATTGCAGCCCTAGTCTTCTACTTTTACTTCTTTCCGGCGTCGTTGCGCGACAGATTTTTCTACATCACTCCTCTGCTCATCTTTCCCCTGCTGTAAGAAAATCGCTGTTTTGTCTCAATGAAACGCACCGATGAACTTATTTGATTAATTAGTTTGCCACAATTAGAAAAATATAGGTATATTTTTTTTAAATGAATTTTATTATATTTTGTTTATTTAAAATATTCATTAACTTATGCATTCATTTCATTCACGGGACAAATCCTTTGGTAAAGAAAATACCAATGTAAGAGAGAAAATATTGTTGCATTTAGTACAGTGTATACATGACAATATAGAAAATCTCAACAAAACAAAAGACCAACAATAGGTAAAAATATTTACAGAACAGAAATTTGGAAAATGAGTTAAATCAAATAGTTATTCGTAGAGAAGGACTCTAGTAGAGTGAACTGATACGCGGAAGTTATATAAGTATTTCTTTTTTGCCTTTTTAAAAATTTTAGGTGGTACATTTTTATACTCTTTTTGCAGAATAATTTTAACTAAGAGAATGGTGACGTGGTATTACAACCGGAAAATATCGCGGAATCAGGATAAGCTGAGCACGATGCAGGAGCAAAAAAAGAAAATACTCGACGACGTTACGGAAACTGAGACTTACAAGAAAGCTAAAGAGATTCTTCTGAAGTTTGCACCCGATCAGCTGAGAATGACGCCGGTAAGCATGTAATTTCATCGATAGGCACGTTACCAAGTGCGATAAATTTCTCTTAAAGTTTGTATAATATCGATTTTCTTTCTTGACATTGCAGCTTTCACCACAGGTTTGTATTTTCGGGACGCTCATGAAAATCGCGGGTCTCTAGTATTTTCCATCGGACTTCCTGTGTAACACCATTTTATCTTAGCAGGTAAACAAAGCCGCCGTTGTGGAAAGTCCGCGTCGTCCCAGTACACCGCAGGCCGTCGTCGCGCCTTTACCAGGCGCGAGCGAATTGCGACGACGCGCAGTTACAATCTCGAATTCATCGGCGAATGTGCAAACTGGTAGGCCCGCGAATTCCGGTCTGGTACCGGTAGGTCTTGCTCCTGCGCAAACGCCGCTGCGACAAATACCCTTTCAAACGGGGATGAGATCGCTTAACGCCTCGATGATCGGTCCTCGTTAGTATTTTCACTGACACCATAGAATCCGAACAGCGTTCGGCAAAACTTAAGATTTAGCTTCAGATTTTCATATACAGATCATTCGTTTGAGAGATCAGATTATTCTCATATCCGGGAAAAAGGAAAATATAATACGATATTTCATATGAAAAATATGTGAAATTCTCGAACACTGTTCGGAGCTAAGTTAATCAGCGTTGGCTTTGCTAACAAGTTTTCTTAAGGATGCTTCACAAAAACATTCTCAACCAAAAGATTAATTCGATAAAAATTTCAGTACTTCTTGATACGCCAAAAATCTGTTCAAAATCACCCGTATTAATGATGTCAAGTTGTGTGATGTTTCATGTTGCATAATAATAATGTCAACAATTTATTAACAAATTATTCAAAATATTAATTGTTAAAAAAAACAGAAAACCTTTTATTTTCTCATTTCAAATGAATTCCTTGATTTTTTAGAATTCAATATCAATTTTCTAAGAATTTTCTTACATTATACAATTTTTTTTGTTTTGAAAAATCGATGTTCAGGCACGAATTTCAAATATGTTTCCTTATCACGATTTCACAGTACACAAATTGTTTAAACGGAAAATTCAAAAATATAAGAACATTTTTGACAAAATGCATGCATGCATGTAGCTTCTAGAAAATTAATTTAAAAAGAGAAAGGAAAGTTTTACTGATTATTCATTGAACAATTTTTTTAGCAATTTGTTAATAAGTTCTTGAAATTCTTATTAGGCAAAATTAATGTCCATGGCACCTTTAATACAGTTGATTTTTTCAGATATTTATACGATTAGGAAGTGTTCAAATTTTCGCTGAATCTCTCTTTTCGCTGGGAGTGTACATGTGATGCATCGTTAACACCGTCGATCGTGTTCTAAAATAGCGGTGATTACGATTGATCGCAGGATCACCGCTGCCGCGTCCAATACTTCCCCAACAGAGAAGTTACTTGGATCGCTTGGTGGAATATCTCGTTGGCGATGGGCCGTCAAATCGTTACGCGCTAATATGCTCAGTCTGCGATTCCCACAACGGAATGGCCCTTAAGGAAGAGTTCGAATATTTCGGCTTCCGCTGTTGCTACTGCAACTTCTGGAATCCGGCGAGAAAGCAGAAGCCCTCGGCACCGAAGTTGGAGCACGATCACAATTCGCCATTCTCGTCTAGTCTGCAGTCGCCGAAGCTCTCGGAACACAACGCATCCTCCGCATCCTCCGCATCCTCTGCGTCCTCGAGTTCAGGTATTTAAAAATAATCTGTATCGCTACACAGTTCCGTAACTTCTCCGTCGAGCGGCATAAAAAAAAAAAAAACAATTCTCATTCCAGTAAAAAGTATGTCCGAAAACTTGAACATTCCCATTTCTCCTTGCACCAAAGTTCAGATGCGTGAGGACGTATCGAGCCCAGAACCTTCCATTCCTTTTACTTCCAAACCTCCCGACGCAATATCGCTCGACGCAAAGAGGCGCCGTCGAACGATATACCAGCTAAGACCCTACGACCCATCGGATGTCTATGAAGACTGCACATCCGAGACAATATCCTCGAGTCCCAGACGAAGCCTGAATGCAAGGTTTTCAAAATCACCCGGAATTGCACCAGGTGCCACTTTTTCCCTACAAGATTCACCCACTGACGAAGCCTGCCACGCAAATCATAGCAAATCCATTCTCCGATGCCCTAAATGTCCCAAGCCATCGAAAATCGAGCATTGAGTTCCGACAATTTTTCGTAGTATCAAATTATCTGTGTACAGTCGAAAAAAAAAACAAAATAAAAAACGAGATGGTACAATAAACGATCGTTACAGATTCCGACATTGAAGTGGTGGAAAAACCGTCGGACAATTCGGATAACGAAGGGGATAAAGAATCAGTCGCAGGGACGCAGAAATCGGAGGACAACGGTTCATCGAGCGTGGAAGGTAGGCGAATTATTTCCGGTTTTGTTGAAAAGACCGGCGCGGTTTTCGCGGCTCCTTGTTAAATTAAACTGAGAGAGCCAATTCTCAATGTAGAGAAACTCACGAAAACCAAGGAGGACAGCTGCGTGCCGACGGATGAGAAAAATGAAGTGGATGCACAAAACGAGGAAATGGAGGTCGACGAATCTCCGAAGAAATAAGTGCTATGCGAATCGAAAGGCGGGAACTTTCTATGAAGAAAAACAAACAAACAAAAAAGAGCATTACCGACAGTGGCTTGGATTTTATATAAAACAAACAGAGGAGAAAACAAACACACACATTGTTCATAATTGTTAATCGTAACCATTCCAATTCATACGGCGACGGAGTGTATCGTTTCGAAAAAAAAATGCCGAAGTTTACATACGGCCAAGCTACTTTCGTACACACTCCGTTATAACTCCGGTACAGACTGATGTGTTCTCCGTTATTATCGCAACGAACGGTGAGCTGATTTTCTTCAATAATCACTTGATTATCAGATCGGCATTATTCTCTTTCGTTAAACGAAAGAGAAAAAAATATCGCCATGACATTCGATGCGCGAATAACTCTTGTACATCGACACGATAAAAATTGGAAAAAATCCGTGAAATTCATGGAGCTGTTAAAGTTGAAGTAACCATTTGAAACTGTGATTAAAAAAAAAAAGAAAAAAAATTGTATTTATCTCAAGACTGCGTCCATCTCGTCAGTAAACATTGCACTCGTAGACGTAGGGAGGAGATAGAAGGAGGGTTTTGTCAAATAGAATTTAGAGTGTGATGATTGAATTTTAGCAAACAAATGGAACAAAAAATTAAAAACAAAAAAAAACACGAGAGAGTTAGCATTAACGCACTGTACATACCTGCGAAGGAGAGAAAAAAGAAACTTTTACAGTTTTCCAGATGCTTACAGGTAAAACTATTTATAAAAAAAAATTAACAAAAGAAAAGAATACGATGAAAATGTTATTGGCACAATCCCCTTCATCATTTGATTTCGTAGCGCTTTTTTACCATACCCGGTGACAATGTCTTTTGTCGTTTATTTATTTCTAGTTAATATTAATAGTTTTCCCACAGCCAATCATAATGAAGGATTATTGTTCAGGCGAGGTGGTGAGGAACCGTACAAATGTGTGTTAGTAGCGAGCGACTGCCTGATCCTGTTAATTTTCAACGCTTACTATAGGATTCTCTTCTACGTTAAACTGAACTTCTCGCTTTTTTTTTTGTGAAATAGCTTTAGGTAAACGGCTTTGAAAAAGATCTTCTTCATGCGTGAAACAACTGATTTTCAAACACTGTTGAATATAAAATATAGTTTTGAAGAAAAAAAAATGTTTTGTCAATTCGCCATTTTTTCCCCTCCAAGTCGTTATTGCTAATTAACAAATATCGACATTATAGTAAAAATGTGTAAGTAAAATTCCATTATTTTTATTAAAATTTAATTATACATTGATTAAATTATATATAATAACGTAGATTTTCCTTACATATAGGTGGTGTTTGAATACATCGACTTAAAAAAATCGAATCTCAAGGGATCGATTATCGAATAGCGGAGTGAACGTTGCCGCTGCCTCGCAGTTTCCACACGCACGCCTGCGAACTGGTCTCAGATTCTACCGTAAGAATAGTGCTCGGTCATCGACGAAACGCCGTTTGAGGTAAATCCGAATATAAAAGATGCATCGTCAATCATTTCCCAACAATATATGTGAAAAAAGTTTGCCCGTCTATCGAACGTGTATTATCTATCAATAGTGTCGTGAATTTTTGTCTATTGTCACCGGCACAACCGATTCTTCGATCGTTGTTGAAACCGCGAGTGTTATCTTCTCCGCGATCGTCGCGACGAGTTTCTCGCGCGATTAACCGTGCAAATATGGCGAGCCAACGCCCGTATCGTCTAGTTTTAGCATCCCAGCGTTCTTCCTCGTACAAATGCCGTCGTTCACAAGTCAATTTAACTCGGGTGCAAACTCTACGAGACAATTAACACTCGTAGTCCGCTTTGTCGGTCGCCATCGCGGCCTGGCCCGATAATGGGTGGTAAAAAAAAAAAACAAAATGGCACGACCGCGTTATCCGCATTTTGCAAAAAAACCTGATCTCCGTTCACAATTTTAAGAAAAAAAAAATCCTCTACTTTGACTAAGTTGAAGTTTTCATGGTTTAAAGAAAAAACTTTTTTTTATTCAATCCTAGAACTACAAAGATGCCGGAACTGACCGAACTCGACAAAGCAGCGAGCTCCGAGCCAACTAAGGTGGAGGTCTCCGCTGCCGGATCCGGCACGGACTCGGATTCCGACGACTCCATTCCGGAACTGGAGGAGTCAGGCGCAGGTGGTGCAGTTGGCTACTCCAGAAGCGGCACGCTTCCCCTCGACGGCATCTCCAAGGCTAAGCAGAGCCGCAGCGAGAAAAAGGCCAGGAAGCTGATGAGCAAACTCGGTCTCAAGCTGGTAAAAAAAAAGCTAAAAATAAATTTATGAAATTGCCTATGCCTTCTCCGAATTATTAATAGATCTTTTTTCTTTTCTTTCTTTAAAGGTCCAAGGTGTCAACAGGGTGACTATTCGCAAGTCTAAGAACATTCTCTTCGTTATCAACAAACCAGATGTTCTGAAGAATCCTGCCTCAGACACCTACATAGTTTTCGGCGAAGCTAAGGTGAATGTTACAAAAAATTTTGCAGCCTCACCTTTTTTAACAGATTCACTGCTTATGAGAAAAAAAGATTGTACAAAAAATAAGATGTTTTTTCAAAATCATTTATTATCACAAAGATCCTTATATGAAAAACATACATAAAATATATGTATATATGAAACGTATATATATATAAGGTGCAAAATTTCATATGTGGAGTTGCCGGCTTGTAGCAGTGAATCTGTCGATTTGCGATACAACATGATGAATTCTAAAATGGTTTCAAAATAATAACTGAAATATTATGCTGATAATCTTGGCAGACTGAAATGGCTCAAGTTATAAAATAAAGCGAAACTTACATCGATGTTAAACGTTAATCGAACGATGTTTCAACTACACAGATCGAGGATCTGAGCCAGCAAGCTCAGGTCGCGGCTGCTGAGAAGTTTAAGGAGCCTCCGGTAATCCCTGCGACCGAGGCCGGTGGAAGTACGACGGTGAGACAAATTTCATGATCCAATGGACGGAAAACTCCAGTTCACGGTTTTCTTATTTTCGTACAAATTCGTTTTTAGGTCGTGGCACCAATTCAAGAAGAATCGGAAGAGGAAGTGGACGAAACGGGTGTGGAGGAGAAGGACGTGGAGCTGGTAATGTGCCAAGCCAACGTCTCTCGAGGGAAAGCCATCAAGGCGCTCAAAAACAACGAGAACGACATTGTCAACGCCATTATGGTAAGTTCGTCAGAGAGTAAAACTGTCAGTCATAAAAATAATTTTTTTTTTTATCCAATGATGAAAAACGTGAAGGTTTCGCAAATTAATTTCACAGGCAGATTACATTATAATGTTGAAAATCTTGGCAGACTGATCCCGACTGCTCGTCTAGTGCTAATTTATCGAACTTCGCATTTCACAAAATTAAACGATTTTTATTATTTTTGATTCCAGGAGTTGACAATGTGATGAATCTGCTTAGGAGTAAGGTGCGTTGCGCGTTGGCTCGCGTCCTAAAGTCACAATTTCATCATCGATCACACACAGCCCGTCATTATTCTTCTTTATTTCAACGAGTTGCAAGAAAATGAAACGACATAAGGAAAAAAAACACACAAAATAACAAACAATATGAGAATGGCAGAATCGACCCGAGGTCGTCTCGTATTTCAATCGGCAAATCTACATGTATATACATAATTCATACAAAAAAAAAGAAAAAAAATTAAATAAACACGCTAACATAAATTGTATGGTGAAGTCAACCTGCTCCCCATTGCAGAGAATTTCAGTTGTCTCGGGGGAGGAGTGATTCAGCGGGGGTCTTCTATATTCATCGACCGCTTCGGAGTCTCGAGACAATCTCGTCCGATCGGTTTAGTATCAGGCGAGAGGCCTTCCGATGCGGACATACAACCTCTGCAAGAGATACATTCCTCTTTTGGCTTTAACTCTTCACGTATGGGATCCTTTTATAACGAAAACCTAGAATTTGCCAAGACGCAACCTTCGAACGATTCGAATAACAAGTTGATGCGCTAAAAAAAATCTGTAAAAATTCGCAAACATATTTTGAATTGTGGTTTTTTTTTTTTTTTTTTGATAATGCAGAAGAATATTTACGATGAACATCAGTTTTAATCACATCGTTTGTGTATAACATAAGGTATGGTCGTTTGCTCTCGGCAGAAAGTCCCCGGTACTTGAAAGGCTATCATTTTCCATACGGGAGCTCTGCGCCGAGCGAAACTACGCAGGCCGGAGACTCCGCGACCTTGTCAGACCAGGTCCGCGTTCAGAAATCATACCCGGGTAACTAGCTTCTCTCTTTGACATGCGCACCAGCGCAGCTCTCTCATTCTATGTTATCCTAAATAAGTTTCTGAACGGGTCCCTGAGATGTAAAAAAAAAAATGTAAATTCAAAATATAAATTTTGAATAACAATAGCTCACTATATACTGACGATAAAAATATGTATACAAATATAACATCGTAAAGATTACTCTTCAGACTATTTTTCGAATTTTAATATCTTTACTATTTTTTGAGATACAGGGTTTGAGAAGGGTTAAGTAATTCGAGTTCGGGTTTCTGTTATATATCTCTTATTCTTTTTTTTAATTGTCATATATATACGTATGAACAAACATGAACAACATGTACATTACATAATAGTATTGGTCGAATATACAGTTAATTAAGTACACGATATTACGAGCGACATCCTTCGGGTATTATATTACCAGTAATATACGTCGCTTCTTTAGTCTTTGGACGCGCGCTCTCTTGTAGTATTGTCACAGGGGGGTGCGTGTGTTTAAGGGTATGTATCTCGGGATACATTTACGATACAGTACAGGGAAAGATAATTATTTCCACTTTGTGAAAAATGGGACATTTCTTTTTTACGTATGTTCTTTTTTTCCCTACTGTCGCTATAACACTTGTTTTTTTTTTTAATTTAATTCTTCTCATTAATTTGATTTAATTAATAATTCACACAGGTTCCCGGTGTGAAATTCGATTCCAGTCTTTCTTGTCGATGATCAAGTTAGGCCGCGACTTCGTTGGCTGCGCACTTCTCGTACATGGCATCGAGAACTTGCGTAAATTTGAGATGTCTTTCCTCGGGTGCGACGGACGATCCGCGGCTGCCCCACAAGAATTTAATGTGAAACTCGGTTCTGAAAGCGTCGGCGAGTAACTCGTCGCTTCGACAACCTTCGAGGGCGATCTCCGCGTTTCGACGAAATAACGGAAGGCTCTCGGCCAGTTTTCTCGCGGCTTCGAGGTGAGACCAGACGATGGAGAGGCCGCAGTCGGGAGCGGAGTTCTCCCAGGGCGAGAGGATCGCTCCGACGAGGCCGGAAGGCGCGGCAGTTCCTGAATAACAGAAAAGGGATTTGTGCAAAGGTAAATTTTTTTTTTTTTTTTATTACAATGAAAAATCACACTGAATTTTTTTTACAGATTCGAAGCGATACCTAGGATATCCTCAGGACCCCGTTCGCCGAGAAGAGCGATGGGCAAAAGATGCGGAAGCGTCGTGTTCGGAGCTTGGGGATTCGTGCACTCGTTCATCGCCCTCAACGTTGGCCTCAGCTTGGCCTCGAAGCTGAAGGCCTCGTCGGTGTGTTTCTGCCGCAGAAGATGCCACGTGTTGGCGAGCCTCTGAATCTGTGGAAGACACAGTCCGAGCATAACACCGCAGAAACCGTAAAGATTCCCCAGGGCCGTCTTCGTGTCGACGGCGACTTTGATCCACTTGCTTATGGTGGCCGCTCTCTCGATCGCCGTAGCCCCGGCGAGAACGGTCACGGCTACGAGGAGCTTGAGACACTCGGATCTCTCGATGAGATCGAGCCTCGCCTGACGTCCGTGAGGCAGTGTCGCAAGCTCGAGGCCGCTCAGGCCGGACCTGCTGCCGATTCCTGGCGTGAGCGCGACCTCGAGATCCAGCCGAGTCAAATGCGAGGCCAACACTCGAGGCGCGGAGTCGTGAAGCATTCCGGAAACTCCTCTCAGAGCGGTCGGATCGAGCGGCCGATGTTCGCCGGACGGCAACAGGAGAGTCGAGAAACCCTCGATGTCGAGAAGCGTCGTTATCTCCAGACACGGCGCCGCTACGACCAGCTGCTCCTCGGCGGAAAGCTCGTAGTCGCTACCGTTCCCGTTGGCCCCGTCACTCGTTTGGATGTAATGACTTCGAATGACGACACCCTTTATCGGCACAGATGGATTTCCTCCGGAGCTGTTCGCCTCGAACTCGCTGTCGCCGGAACCGTTACCGCTGTCGCTGCCCGATGCCTGATAAGCCTGAAACACCCGACCGGGAAAAACAGAGAAGAAGGTTAATCGAGCTCGAAGCGATGATGAAGAGCGAGACCGAATGAAATTTTATGCCGAATAACACTGAATAGTTGACTGCACAACAGAAAAAAATCTCTGATATGTTTCACGGCAGATTTGAAGTTGTCGGAACGGATACTTTAAGGTGATGTGAAACACTTTCTCTGTCACTTTCTCTCGCTTCACCTTAAGACCAATGGCGCTATCCCTCTCACACTCCTGGATTCGTTACGCGACTTTTACTTCACCTTAACGGTGAGCTTTCGGGTACGACTATCCTTTTGGGAATGAAATGACGAAAGAAAAAGTGCTTGTACCATTTTATGAAATATGTAGATAGGGGGAAGAAGCCAGTTATTGGAGGAGCCAGTAAACTGGAGACACCAGTAAATTGGAGGAGCGAGGAAACTGGAGACACCAGTAAATTGAAGGAGCCCGCAAACTGAAGAAACTAGTAAATTGGAGAAGTCATTAAATTAGAGAATCCAGTGAATTGGTGAAACCAGTAAATTGGGGAAGTCAATGATTGGCGAGAAGCCAGAAAATTGGAGATACTAGTGATTGGTGAGAATCCAGAAAATTGGAGAAGCCAGTGAATTAAAGAGGCCAGTAAATTACATAAGCCAGTGAATTGGAGAGGCTAGCAAATTGGGGAAGCTACTAAATTAGAGAAGCCGGTGAATTGGAGAGGCCAGTAAATTGGAAAACAAGTAAATTAGAGAAGACAATAAATTGAAGAAGCTAACAAATTGGAGAGGCCAGTAAAATTTCCGAATCGACACTACAATTCACGATCACTTGCGCTTATTCTGGCTCCGAAATTCCCGTCTCCTACCTGATGATGTGCATGATGGTGATGATGACGGTAATGCTGTTGCTGGTGATACGGTATGTATGGTACGCGGGGAGGTTTCGGAGGTGCGGCCGGGCCCTGATGATGATTCAAATTGTGCTGGGACGGGGATTGATGCTGATGCTGATGTTGATGTTGAATTTGCTGTTGCTGCAGAGCAGGGTCGGATATTACCCTGGTGATCTTCTGTCGGCCGAGGGACAACGAGCACGACGGAGGCTGATTCTGTATCGGCGGTACCCTCGGCAGAGTGCTCGATTGCACGAGATGATGATGCTGCGACGAGTTTTGATGCTGCTGTGACGAATTTTGATGCTGCTGCTGCTGATGCTGATTGGTCAGGTACGGACCTGGATGATGATCGGAGTCACCGCTGTGATGCTGCTGTTGAGGCGTCAAAGAGTGACTTCTTTGCTGTTTCCTGGGAAGACGAGGCGGCGAACCGGCGGACAACGAAGACGAGGATGGACTCGAACAGTGCAGTCCACCGGAGGACGACGACGAAGGGGGTACACACGTGAGTGGTACGGAACGCGGCTTCGGATTTATGATTCTCGCTCCGCTGGCCTGACTTATCGGTCTGCCGCTACCCACGTAGAAGGTTATCAGGTCGGCGACCGTGTCGAAGGCCTCGTCCTCGAACTGGTACTGGGCTCGCTCGTATACAGTGTCCGGCTGTATCACCACCTGCAGATACCAAATATGGTTACTTAATATTCTCGTTCTCGACGGTTTAATTAAGAGATTTAACAGTATTTAAAATTCAGATTTATAGCATGAAAATTAATAAACCAGATCACCGCGTTTGTTTACGGGAGGCTCTTGGGGAGCCCGTAGGGTGCCTATGAGAAAAAATTTGAGATCCTCGATCTGAACGACCTTCGCGTGAACTTGCTGCAGGAGAAAATTCAATCTCTCATCAATTGCATTCTGGACATTATAGACAGATATGACCGTCCAACGATAGTGGGTGGAGATTGTAACGCTCGTATCAGTCATACCAATCAGCTACACGGAATCTGTGGGCTGACGATATCAAAAGATATTCTACTTCGCCTCCGTCAGCAGTTAACGCACCAAAATAAAGATTTGGTCCAAGAAACGATTAGGGTCGTTTTTGTTCGTCGCTTTTTTCTTTCGTTTATAATTAACAAATAAATGCACTTTATTTTTTATTCGGTCATTAGATAGACAATGTTATAATCAAAGATCGGTTAAAATTTCAACGCTATTGGACGAATAGATTTTGAGATCGATGTTCGTTGTTAATTATTATTTGTTAATCGTGAATTGTTAATAAACCCGTTGTTAACTGATTTAAAAAAAACTCAAACTTCATAACATCTTGTACTAACTCTGTGTAAAAACCCGATCATGACCTCCGAATACCCGCGTTAAAAAAATGTTAGAACTCAACCTGTTTTTTGAACCAAATCCTTATTCTAGTGTCTCAAGTTCGATCGTTTGCTCTACCTGATTGACCAAATCAATATACCTGATTGACCAATCGGATATATGCAACCCAGTTCGTGTTTTTCACGATTGTTTGTATCTTTATTGTATCCTGTTTGTATTCACCACTAAGCTCCCAAATGTCTATTGTTTGTCAGACTAATTTTTTTAGCACATTAGTAAAAGGTCTTTAACTGATACAAATAAATTCTTTTCTAGTGAGCGCGTAGGTACCAATGCGAGTGTGGTTATAACATTTCCTGCGAGCACCAGGCCGCAGATATGCATAAAATTTCAAATAATGACAACGAAGAAAAAAAGAAAATATGTAGTAATGAAATTTTTAGTAACGGAATTTTCATCGGATAATTGATTATTTCGCAAGGTACGAATTCTCATGAATTTATTTTCGTGGAACTTTCGTAGTCTTAACTATGTTATCCAAACGCATAATACCTTTACGTTTGAATTACAGCGATGCGGGCTTAGAAGGGATTTAAATGGAGCTTTGTAATGCTTACCCTATTGATGACAAAGTGCAAAGTTTGACCCTTCCATCGAACCGTGAGAACGTAGTTACCGGGCTGGGAGGCACAGTCGCGTACGAGAAAGTCACCCTCGTTCGGCACTTCGGCCTCGGCACCTTTACGCCCACCCCGAAGGGTGCTCCCGTGGTACCAGGCGTGAGAGCGAAGATCCCGCGGGTCCAGAAGTCGAAGCTCTCGTTCCAACAACTTGCGGGTCGACTCCTCCGGCTGATCCTGCGATTATTGGAAATTATAAACCAATCCCAACTTCATTAATCGATCGGAAAATAACTCGAGGCTGTAGCCACAATGTCGCCGATCGCTTTCATCACTCGCAGATTCGTGGTAAAAAAGATTTCTACTTTGAACATAAAGCTTTTTGCCCATAAAAGCCAATCTTTTTTTTTTTTGTTGTAATTTCGAAATAGAGTAGAGATATTCTATTTTCGCGCACGAGAGAAGTTGCTCGTACAGAGTCGCAATCAATATTTGGAGCTCAAACATCTAGCACGTTCAACGAGTTAAATAATCAATGGAGATGTTGCGGTAGTTCGTACAAACGAGTTGCCCGACAGATTGGCTTAACGAGAGTAACCTTGGCTTCTCATTCCTCGTGGGGAAAGACGCGACGGCGAAATACTCTTCTCGCGTTGTGTCAGCCTCGGTCTTTTTAATGCTCGTTAAAGCCAAATCTTTGCGGTCTTGTGGTTACTGTTCGTCTCTCTTTTATTTCCTTCTAATTCCACTCTGTTTGTCACTGAGCATGTTTAATCATTAATTTACGCGAATTAATATTCTTCCTTGTTGATTATATTTTTGACTCTTGCGAAACAAATTTTTTGACCATTCAATTAACAAAGAAACAAAATTTAATTAAATTTATGGACAATTAATGAATTCGTTTCGGAATCAACGTGATCCGCAATTACAGCTGAGATTATTAATAAAAATAAATAAAATTGTTTATCAATAGAATTTATAAAATATATGCTGATTGAGAAAGAAAGGGAGTTGCCGGCACGATCTGTCAGAAAACATGCCGTTGCTATTTTTGGTCCATCGAACGCGACTAAAACGGGATTTGGAGCCCGTCCCCCTCCCCGAAAAATGCGCTACAGAGATACTCGAATATAGGAGAAGAATTAATCGTTTCAATCGTCGTTGACTCACCATCGATGAATTGTTGTTTCTCTCTCTGCCTCTCGACAGGGATTCCGGCCGGCGAAGAAAGCATGCGTCGTAATGGTTTTCTTCTTCCTCCTCCTCCGCCTCGACTTCCCTGCCGCCGGTTCTGCGATTAGAATATAGTTTTATGAATGATCGGTCCAGAGCACTGCATTTTTTTCTGCGTTCGTCGATTTGTTTGAATTTTTTGTAATCCTTTTCTTTGTTTTTTTTTTAGATCACACTCGGCTCCGAACGCGCGCGTTTCTTCGACGTCGGTGCAAACTTCATCGGCATCGGGGACTTTCTAATATCGTTCTGTCATCGTTCGCTCCAGCCCGGCGTTATAAATATATATAGCGATGGGGGTTTGGACGGAGCACACACGGCTCTCGGCCGAGCGCGCGCACCCTACTAAACTATGTGAGGCCCTATCAGACTCGGGGCTCTCTCCAGTGCCGTATATACCCGGCGAGAAGAAAACGGGACGAGCCTCGTCGGAGACTCGGCCTCGACTCGTTCGCCATGCTCTCGTACCGGAGGGGTTTTCTCATCTCCGCCCTATACCGAGAGTTTATAAATAGTCGTGAAGAAACCAGCGGTTAATGTTATTCCTTTTGTCCGCGAGGAACCGGCGAACGCCTCGAGGATGTGTATACATGGATATGTATATATATTTTATATAACATATATATGCTCACTCGACCGCGAACGCCCGATTAATCTACTCGTCGAGATCCAACGATTCTTACCGCACTCCGTACGAATACCGGAAATATTTCATCCGACGGTCCTTCGAGATTCAAATCTCATTGATCCGTCGAACTTCTCCAGTTAAGTTTTCACGGCACTTTCATACAAAATTTCACGCCAATGTGAATTTTAATGGAAAATGATACTCTATTTTATTTACACTCTATAAGAATACCGGCAATATTTCATTCGATGGTCGTTCGAGATTCAAATCTCATTGATCCGTCGAACTTCTCTAGTTAAGTTTTCACGGCACTTTCATACAAAATTTCACGCCAATGAGAATTTTAATGGAAAATGATGCTCAATTTTTTTGCACTCCATACGAATACCGGAAATATTTCATCCGACGGTCCTTCGAGATTCAAATTTCATTGATCCGTCAAACTTCTCCAGTTAAATTTTCACGGCACTTTCATACAAAATTTCACGCCAATGAGAATTTTACCGAAAAATGATGCTTAATTTTTTTCACACTCTATACGAATACCAGAAATACTTCAATCGACGGTCCTTCGAGATTCAAATCTCATTGTTCCATCGAACTTCTCCAGTTAAGTTTCCACGGCACTTTCATTCAAAATTTCACGCGTATGAGAATTATACTGAAAATGTATGCTCAGTTTTTCTTTTATTTTATTTAATGACAGCAAATCCGACGAAGTTAACGTTTTCCAGTTATAATGAATTGCTTTTGTTTTGTTTGTTACAGTGGCCTATTGAACGATTGTTACGTCACTGTGTCCAGCGTCGGCAACAACGTATATATGCTAGGATTCATTCTCTCTTACTCACTCGGTAGTTTTCTAGACGAGGGCAACGCAGCCCCCGTACGAGGGCTAGAGACTCTCCGGTGACGCCTGCGTTTTCTCACCACTCGCAGCCGGGTCGCTGGCCCTTGGAGGCTCCGCACGCCGCACCGCCGTTTCGTCCTCCTAGACGCGAAAACGAAACCACGAGACGGTGTCTCCGCCCTCGGGCGAAGGTGATGAACACTACCCAAAAAAAATTCGATCGATCCTGACCTAGCGCGCGCGCGGTTATTATTTTGCCCCGAGAGAGAACCGTTAAGTACAGTAGATGTATGGTACGCACGTATAGCTCGCGCAGCCCTTTTTGTTTTCTTCCCCCCCTCGCCCTCCGACCGAGTCGATGGAGTCGGGGCACCCCGAGCGCGGGACCACCAACGAGAAATTATTGATCTACCGGCGCGATGACGGGGCCGATGTATACGGGGGATGATACGAGGGGGCTGAAAAGGCACGCGCTTGCGTACAGTCGAACGTTCGATAGGAGCTATTCTTTAAACTGCTCCCTTGTCAGCTGTGGTCGAAGTTTGTACTTTCTTCTCTCTATCGCTGCAACGAAGATCTCTATCGATTGGGATCAGAGCTGGGCAAAGTACCAAAAAAATACATCAAGTACAAAGTACAACGTATTAGAAGTACTTGACTTATCAGTACTTTTTGTACTTATGTATTTCTCAAATACTTTTCGCAATTAGGTTCGTAGCGTTAAGCGGCATTTGGGCTGAAAAAAAGTACCAAGTAATTTGACTATGTCTTCCTCGTTGTAAAAAATTGCAAATTGACATTTTCGTAATTCGCCGTTTTGAGGCTATTTTTAATCTATTCTTCACTTTTTTTGAAAAAAAAAATTCATAATAAAAACGGAAAGGGTCCTTTTTGTCCCATCTCGTTTTTTATAATGGATTTTTTAAGAATAAATAAAAAAAATTCTCATTAAAATTATACTTATTCAAAAGTTTAGACGATAATCATATATTAATACAAACATGATGTCATTCTACTCATCGAGTAGTCGTAATGCGAGCGCGTACTCAAAAAGTACTTCAAGTACTAAAAAGTACTTTTGTACTTCAAGGACGTACTTGAAGTATTCAAGTACTGCCCAGCTCTGATTGATGCCGATGAAATAATTGAAAAATATGCACTTACATTTTTAAAAATTGTACTGCCTTCATAGTTTGAATTTTAGTATTTTCTGTGTGATTTTTCAAAATATTTGCACTATCACGACCCGCCTCGACTTTCCACTCGATAGTAAGTGATCTGTCGATCGCGACTCCGGCACTTCTTCCGTATATTCGCGGCGATTGGATTTTCAATTCGACCGACTCCGCCGATTGGCAAATACTGATATCCCTCCTTCGTGTTAGTTCGGTCGTGGTCGTTTCTCCTCCCTTCTCTCTATCAATGCAACAAAAATTACTAAATCGATAAATCGAATAATTGAAAAAATATGCACTAACATTTTTTATAAAAATTTATGGTCTTTATCGTTTTGAGTTTTAGTATTTTCTTTTCAATTGTTCAAAATATTTTCACTATCACGATCCAACTCGACTTTCCACTCAATAGCAAATGACCCGTCGATCGCGACTCCAGCGCTTCTTACGTTTGTTCGCGTCGACCGACCGCGCCGATCGGGAATTACTGATATCCCTCCTTCGTGTTAAAATTCTTTCACACAAAAGTTCCCCGGAGCGTAGCCGCGTGACGGAGACTCTTCGGCGATTAGCGCGTGCCTAACATCCGTGCGTCCCGCGCATCACGCACACTTTCATGAATCCTCAATGAGCTCTTTTGTCGGTGGTAACACGCGAGATCGTCGTCCCTAGCGTATTAATTACACACACATACAGTTTAATCGATTCGATGAAGACGTTTTACCGACTTGGATAAATAAACGAGTGGGAATAAATTATACGCTCCCTCTCGATTTATCTGCCCGGGTCGATGATACGATCGCACGCGGAAATGTCTCCTCATATCCCTCGACACTAAACTAACGTACGCCCACCCCTCCTCCAGTTTCTCGTTACGGAGCTCGGAGATCGCGAATCGATTCAGCAAAGCGTGCACGCTTTTGATTTTTAATTTTTCTCTTTTTTTTTTCAGTGTGCCTTGCACCCGGTGGTATAAACGTCGGGGCGTATTAATTAGACGTTTGATAAGGAAAAGTCGCGCATTCGATGAGCGAGTCTCGGGCCTGGTCGAGCGTGAACGGCAAAGATAAACAGGCCACGTCCGCGACGAAGCTGATCGATTGTCCGCAATGTCTTCTAGGAAACTCGTATAACGAGCCGGTCAGCTTCATCCTGGACCGACGATATCTCGGCTGGACCGCGACAGCGGGGTGTATTACGTGCTGCACGCACGCTGAACTTTGCGGGTACCGCCCGGGTACGGAGAGCCGACGCTGGCGAGTAGCAAACAAGTAACGCAACGAGAGCCAGGACGGGGCCGATGCCGATGGAAGGTTTCGTGAGACGGGTATTAATTGACTCGGGCAGCGATAACGAGAGTAAGAGTCTGCGAAGTGTATGCAAGGTGAGCGTTTCCGAGAACCTCATCGGTGGGAGACGGACGAGCGAACGAGGCAGATTGAGAAGCGCTGACCATACCGGAGGGATCTTCCGGTTTATCGCGATGCATCGCTCTCGCCTTACGAGATTGCACTCCAATTTATCCGAACGGTATGCTAGCGAGAGGGAGACCAAGATAACGAGGCTCACTTAGGGTCGAATTTTAAGACGTTACTTCGAACTTAAGAGCGAAGATTGAAGAATTTCTGACCTTCATAGCGTGCTTATAATCTATCTTAAGTTCGAACTTCTGTCTGAATTCAAATTCGATTGCAGTTCGAGTTCGATCTTAAGTTCGAACTTAGAATCGAATGCAGTTCGAATTTCAGTTCGAACCTTAATTCGAACTTTAACGCAGTTCGAACCTCAGTTCAAACTTTAACGCAATTCGAACTTGATTTCATATTTAATTTCGAACTTAGGATCAAACTCAGGCACCAAATCAAGTTAGAACTTAAGATAGAAACTCAGTTCGAGTTTGATCTTAAGTTCAAACTTAAGTCCAAACTCAAATTCGATTGTAAGTTTGAACTTAAGATAAAAATTGAACACGCAATGAAGTACAAACCAAACTTCGATCTTAAGATGATTTGGTATAATCCTCCGCCCATCTGCCCGGCGCCCAGTTGGTAACAAAAACTGCCCTGAATGTCACTTTGTGACCGCAAATTGCCGAGAAAAAAGAAAATTGTCTTTCCCTGCGCCTGCTGATTCCTCAGGGAAAGGCACACTGAGAAAAAGGATAGTATTCCCTATTATAACTTCCTCTCTAAATTTTCTCCTTCCTCGGCAAACTGCAGTCTGAAAATAGTACAGTTTTTGTTACCAGAGGCGGTATTTCGCATCGCCTTAAGTTCGATCTCAAGAGCGATCTTAAGTCTAAACTAACGTCTTAAAATTCGACCCTTAGAGGACACTTAAGAGCATGGGAAATAGCGCGGGCGGTAACGAAAGCCGTAATCAAAATTTTCCACGGGCGGTGGCATTTACGATCGAACGAAAAGTCGCGTCGAAAGGGAATACAAAAATTCAAAACACCGAATCTCTTGCCGTTTTGAAAATGAACGCTGTAAAAAAATGCGTACGAAATTTAATGCATCGGACTGGAAATTTTTACGCGTAAACTAGTATATTAAATTTCATGTACAATCTTGATGAAAGATTAACGTACAGTATATGAAAAACTTTACAAATACTTTCCTTCGAATAATTGACTTTAATTTCTCTCTAAACAGGTACAATTACAATGACAATTGAATGTACCTGTTAGTGCATAAAAACTTCCAGTCCGAAGTATTAAATGTACAATCTTCTTCAACAGCGAAGGATTAAAAAAAAAAAATGTCAGAACACATTCACGTTCGTATATTCGTATTTTCTTGACCGTGGGACGCTTTTAGTATCCAGCGTAACAAGAGTGGCCCGCATAGCGCTCTAATACGTTCCGTACAAACATAAGTATCTCCGCACCTACGTCGAGAGCCTCGCTTAGTTCATACCGCTATTACATATCTCACGCGCCTTGCTGGACCGAGGATCAATTTGAGTCATATAAGTGTACTGGTGGAAGAAGAATAGAGAGCGCCTTAGGCGATGCAGCCGGTCGACCGTCGGTGCATCCCAGTGCTGGGACTATCCGCGCTCCGTGATTCTCCCCTACCCCTCCCCACCGCCAGTCAACTTGGCGAGAAACAAGATTTCACGATATCCGTGAGTTGATCTTTCTCACTGTCTGGCCGCCCGCGCGACCGAGAGAAGTAGTAATCGCGCGGGATTACCCCTTGTAGTCCTGCCGTATACGGGTGCGCGCCGGTATTTCGATGCCGAAGGATCCGATGAAAAACCGGTTACAGCTTCCTTCTCGAGAGCGGGTCCTCTCCGTTCTCTTATCTTCTTTTCGCGTCTCGCTTGTCTCTCTCTCTTTTTTTTTTTAGATGCAGCTAAAGCCGCCGTCGGCTTCTCAGAGTGTTTAATATATGCACTTTATGTTGTAGGCGTACTCACAGCGGTGTTCTTCTCGTGACTTCATCCGGCGACGGAGGCGTGATGACGAGCGCCGGTTCCTTCTGAATAATAACTTCCGGCTGCAGGTGAATCGTGTGACGTTTCTGATCCCGTAGATCTTTGCTCGACGCGAAGCCCGGCATACCCTCCCGCCTCTTGCGACGACCACTCGTTCCGAAATTTTGGAGGGTACCCATCGATGGGAACCGGAAACTCCATGCTATACCTTCAATGACAAAGATTAATTATTAGTTCGAAGTTCAAGGTCCGCTTACGAGACATATACATCTGTACTACTCACAACTCTACCGGGTAACAGCTCTACCGTATTATAACTGTACCAAAATCTCTACCAGAATGTAAAAAAACTACCAGGATCAAAATAAAACTGTACCGGAATGGAAATAAAATTCTACCAAAATCGAAATATAACTCTACTGGAATACGAGGCTAGACGGTAGCCTTGTATTTCGGTAGAGCTTTATTGTAATTCGGGTAGAGTTTTATTTCCATTCGGGTAGTTTTATTTTAATTCCGGTAGAGTTTTATTTCGAGTCCGGTACAGTTTTATCCCAAGTCTGGTAGAATTTTATTTCGATTCTGGTAGAGTTTTTTTTTACTATCTGGTAGAAATTTTAGTAGAGTTGTAATATGGTAGAGATGGGGAGAAATGTTTTCTGGTAGAGTAGTGATTAGTAGAGATGTAAATATGCCCCCCTTACGGTACTTTTATATATATATTTTTTACTATTTCCATCCACTTGTTTCTCCTACAAAAAAAAAAAAATTTCGTCGTTTGAACGAAAATGAAGTCGAAAGGTTTACGACCCGCGTGAAATTTTACCAGCGATTAAAAATTTCATTTTAGCGTTGCAACACCATTCGAAAGGAGTCGAGGAATCGATATAAGCCGTGTGCGTTGTTCGTATCGACGATAATTGAGAGATTACAGAGAGGGGAGATTGGAAAAGGGCGTAGCAGAGTCGAAGATTAAACATGTCGATAATAAATATCGATATAACAGACGGGCGACAGACTCGACCCACATGGGTTGGCCGAGCTGTACGAGAAGTGCCATTCACTGGATGACGCTCACACTCTTCGTTTATTTTGTCTATTTTTAAAAAATTCTTTTATTTCTCCATTCTACCTGGGGTCTTTTAGACCGAAGGTCTTTTTTGGCTTTCATTCACAATTCCGAGGCTTCCCGGCGACAGTGGAGGGGAGGGACCCTTCAGGTATGCACAGTCAGCGTTCGAGTACGCGCTGGCTGACCCTAAAGTCGAATTTGAAAGTTACGACTTCGAACGAACCGTGAAAGTATTCTGTGTGTAATTAACACTGTTCAGTCTTCCCTGACGCTAATTCCGATAATTGCGGATATGATGCACGTTTCGAGCGTTATTTCGTAACAAACGTAACTCTTGCGATGCATCTCAAGCGTGACGATCGTCATTCAGCCTCGTCTGTGTTAGCGCCGTGAGTCGGGAGATGATTATTCGATGCTATGTCTGGTAATTTATGAGAATTTTTCTTCTGAGATTTTTTTATTTATTAAAATTTGTTTGTTGGCTTTTTCGTTATCAGGGAGGTTTGGCCGACCGAAAATGTAGTCACTTTAGATTGTGTGTAACAAGGCTACAACAAAATCTAAACAGTTTTCCTTATGGGGAGCATGTATGTTAACATTATTGTTAAAAAGGTTACAAATGTTAAAAAGGAAAAAACATTCAAAATTCTAATATCATTTATAATAATCGTGTTATTGTCGATTGTACTAAACAAGCACATTTTTGTCTCTTAGCTCGCCATTGCGTGAATTTTTTTAAATACATTTCTTTCAAGGTTCAGTCGATGGTATTGATAATGTCGACGGTATTGATTCAGTCATTGGTATTGGTGAGGAGGTTATCGGGAACAACTTTTGTCTTATAGTTACTAAAACTATTTTCGTTCTATTTACCGGAATCGTGTTAAATCGTGAATAGTACTTGTTTAGTACGAATGGCGATAACTAGATTGTTATAAATATCAACACTTTTTATCGCTCTTCCTACTTAATAATGTTGACATACCTATTCACCACAAGGAAAACTGATTAAATTTTATTGCAGCCTTGTTCTACACACTCTAAAGTAACAGAATTCTCGGAATTCTCGAAAAATCCATCTATCTCTCGCACTCATATGTCACGTACGAAAGATGTGCCGCATCTTTCACATGGCCTTAAGGTGATGTGGTATAATCTCCCGCACACCTGCCCCGCACCCAGTGGGCAGAAAAAATTGTACTGAATGCCCTTATGAGACCACAGACCGTCGACGAAAATGAAAATCGTCTTTTCATTTTCATTTTTCCCGGCGAAAACTGCGGTCTCAAAACGGCATTCAGTACGGTTTTTGGTACCGGCGGTGATATTTCACATCAGCTTAACTGTTTACTTTGCGATCGTTATTCGTGCGATTAAGATCATAAGTTAAGGTGATAAAAATCACAAGGCGCCTTGTGTCTTGTATGCTCGTGCATCAAAAAATACAGCGTGCGATTAAATCGGGCGAAACTCCTCGAGATATCAACTATCGGTGCCGATTATGATAACATAAAATTCTCTGTTCTCGGGGCTTCTCGGAACGCTGAGCACGCGGGATTCAAATTCATGAAGTTCTCCACAGGCGAAGGACCCACCGGCATAACGAATATTCGAGTTCCTGCAGCCGAGAAAATTTCTCGGCACGTATCGCCGGGCTCTCCGGGTCTGCACCGATAAAAGTGCGCGGTAAACGCTCGAGGCGCACGCAGAGTATGTGTACCGCAGGTGTGGGTCGTTCTCCCGCCTCCGTCGACCGTACTCACGTACCTCTTACACATGCAAACGATACCGGGGCGACACTGATAAGCTGCAAGTTTGTCCAGATAACTACGCACACCGTGTGCGCTCCCTACGTTTCCTTCGATTCGTTATATCTCCTACAAGGTTTCTTTTTTTTTTCTTCACCAAGAATATTTTAAACGAAACTCGCGTTCTCCGAGATATCTTTCGTATCTCCGAAATTCGAATAAAACCTGAATCGGGTGTTTCGAAATGAATAAATTTTCGTCATCCAGTATTCTCTCTCGCGGACAAGTTTCTCCAAAGTCAAGAACCTCTCTGAGCATTCCCGAGACCCCAGCAAAAGAGCCCCCCCTTCTCGGCTGAACGTGCCCAAAATTTCAATTTTCTCCCGTACAAATCTCCCCCGAAGCCTTCGATTTATCGCAAATCGGAATTCCCGCGTGGCGCACAAACTACGATGGGAGCTCGTACCGAAAGAACAAATGTTTGTCTCGTGCGAGGGCCTTCGAGTCGGTCGAGACTTCTAAATCGGAGACTCGTCTCCCGAAACGCACGACTTTTCCTCGCGTGCACAAAAAACAAAATCACTCGGATCCACTAAACTTCGTACAATTCACAAATTTAATTTTAACAATTTTGTTTAGTTTAAATCCGTCTTAGCATCGAGATAATAGACTTTCGTTTGTTTCAGGTATAAATTTCGACACTAACTTTGGCTTCTTCGTGACTTCAATTTGCTGGCGGTCTTTCCCATCCTGTCGTCCGGTCCTACGGCAAGTGTTCTGGCGCGCTCGGGACACTCGTACCGTCTGGCACTGTTGCTCCGACGGTCGTGGCCTCTCGGTCGACTCGCAGCATAATGCGATACCGCGCTAACTGAGCGCAAACAGTTCGGTAGGTATGTATAAGCGACGAAGTCGATGGCGAGCTCTCGAGAGTAGCGAAAGAATGTATTACACAGGCTGCTGCCAGGTTCGCGCGGTACAACGTAATGCCCGCAGGAGGAAGCGAGAGAGGAGCGAGACGGTGACGGTTTGGGCGAAGAGCTAATGGAATGTCGAGGGAGTGGGAGGGAGAAGAACGCGCCGAAGAGATACAGAGAGCTGCAACTGTTGCTGCCGCCGCACTGCCTGGTGGGGAGAGGAACGAGGCCCGAAGAATATGTATAAGTTGCACACAGTGCAAATGTGTGAGGACAAACCGAAAGCGAAAAACCTGTGCTGGAGCGAAAGAGACGTATCGCAAAAGCCCCTCGCACGTCGATTGGTTTTACGCACACGTTGCAGCCACGTGACACCGAGAGCGGACTCGCTCGTAAGAACTACACAACGTTGCTCCGAATGTGATGTCATCGGAACCCGGAGCCGTTCCATAAGCATAAGAACGATTAGCCTCGCGTGTTCGAACATACGCGCGTACCGTCCAAAGTAATCGCTAATTATTTATGGATGGCAATGAAATTTGCATTTTTTTTTGTCGACGGATGTTTACACGAAGAACAAGGATAGTATTTCCTACTATGACAAATAGTTCTCAGGGGGAACGTCAATATAGATAGTTCCTGATAGTATGTATTCAATTGGTTAAACTACAATTATGGTTGCAACCATGATTGTTTGTTATTGGCGTAACTATAAGACATAGACGTTCAAAAAGTTAGTATTGCTTTTACTACGTAATTTTATCTCAGTGTAGATTTTGCAAGTAGGTTCTCCGTGGTGACCGCGATCAGGAAAAACCGGGAAACATCAGGGAAAGAAAAACTTGTTCAGGGAAAAAGTAAATTGGCGCCGAACTTTCTATAAATAAATAAAAGGCACATAAAATGAGGCCATAAAAAACAAAATTAAACATCAATACAATGATTAGGCATTTCCATTTGCATGATTGATTTTTTTAATAGAAGTCGTCAGAAGTTTGGTCAGGGAAAAGTGAGGTAATTTATCAAAATCAAAGGTAAGGTAATTAAAAAAGAGAACACACCATGTTCTCTTTTTGGAATTTTTATTTTATACTTTATTTTTTGATAAAATTTATGAGAACAAAATTATCGTTTTAGGGTACTTGCGGATGACAAAAATCTGATGGTTAGAGGAGGAGGAAAAAGCGAGCGCCTTGCGAATAAGCTGTTCCAGAGAGTCACGAATCCTCGGCGGGTATTGCAGACAGTTTGCTGTCTGGAGCTCGGAGCTGTATTGTAGGAATTCAAAAGAGACGGGGGCGTTGCACAGTAGCAGCGAGATACGGCACTATCGAGCCATTTAAATGATTGCCGAGGTGCGTTGGGATTTAGAGATCATTATCGCTTCAAAGCTCGTTCCGTGGGTTCGGGAGCTCGTGCTAGCCAGTCGACCATTATATGCTCGATGGGCCGCGACACTCAGCGCCGATTATTAGTCTCATGATAATATTTTACAATTGTCTCGATACGCTCGCCTTATTCCAATGATCTTATTGCTATAAATTAATCAATGCGGTTAGTTTAGGCCATGTTTATTCGTGCTGCTCCGTTTACATTACATCGAGTTTCACAGTTACACTCGCTATACGACGAACGTTTTTCGTTTCATTTTCTTTTTCTTTCATAATCATCTTGTTTTTTTGTCTTTTATTTTCCTCTTGACTTTTTTTTCAATGAGTAATAATCTAGATACGCCGTATATAACACGAAATAATTCTATGTGTATAATATATATATACTACGCTTTAGTAATATATATATTACGTATATTCGCGCACGGAATAAGGAGCAGAGCACGTTTAAGTACCTTGGGATAAAAAAATAGGACAGAAAACAAAACAATACCAAAGGCGTGTGACTCAATTTCATTATTAATACATTGCAAAAATTTATGAGCGAGAGAAATCACCTTCGGAACTTGGTGGAAAAAACGGGTTTGACAACTATTTATAATGGGGTAGGGAAAAATAAAATGAAGCATTATTTCGGTTCGCTAGCCTCAGCACACCTCAGACGACTCGAGTGAGAAAAAGTCTAGTCGGATAATCTGCTGTCTGGGCTGGCTGGTTGGTTGGTTGAGCTTGTTAGTAAAGTCGCATAATGTTTACAAATAAGTTCTCTTTGGTATGTATAACAAAAATATTAACGTATGTCAAATCGCCCTCAGGTACAGACACGGTACAGACACAATAGTGAAAAAAGTTAACGGACGTATTTTTGTTGTGCTAGGATTCGCGTGGGAAGTTTTGTGGATGTATATTTTCTTAGTTTAAAAAACAATTTTATGGCGTTAAGTTTGTTACTTTTATTCTTGTTTCATTTTGGGCGTTTTTAATCATCGTTTTTAGTGATTGGAAAAGTGTGGTAAAAAAGGTTTTTTTTTAATACGAAACATTGAAATATACTGGATATAGTGAATCATATCTGCTCACGTGTAGTATTTGGGAAAATTATTTCACCGTTTTGATCAACAATATTTTTTTTTACGTACAACGCTTCTCCCTCCACTCCCAATATTGCGAAAATTCGATTGCGTAGTGGCTCGAAAAATAATGCTGTTGCCGTGGGGAATTGCTTTTTGTGTTTTTTTTCCGTCGAGCGTTACGTATTGACGCAAGAGTTCGCACGGTGCGAACTTTAAAATCGATTTGTCAAAATCATGCGGGTGTCTCGTCGTCGGGCTAATCTGCGCGCCTCGTTAAATTCATCTTTCAAACATCCCCGAGGATATTTACAAGAGTGATTGGCCAATACTTTCGGTCGGTCTCCATTCTCGACTCAAAGCTACACGAAAAATCTTCAGATTCTGCGACGACGAGAATACTCCACGATTTTATAGTATAATAACAAAGTGGCAGCGACAATCGCAAGAAACAACTGTACAATCTATTATAATTTCGAAGTATAAAAAACGCGGCTTCGAAGTTTGTGTTAGAGATGATACAATAGGCAGGTACACTATTTTCTTCTATGTTTCGTAAACTTCTGTTATATCTTTCTTTTCTCTTTTTTTCAGACCTCAACTCATCAACTCTTCTGGACTATAGTACAGAAACGGGATACACGCAGAAAAATCTTGCATGACCAAAATTATGTTCAGGTAATTTTTGTTGTTTTTTTCAGCAACAAGCGTTATAATTTGATTCTGGTCAATATAATTCTGTCCCAGCAGTATCAGAGAAGGCCCAGTGGTTTTGTTGTCCTAAGTTTTCCGTATTGCTTACAGGCAAAATTTTTCTGTGCGTAAATTTGGCAGTTCGCCAAAAAGATATTTGATCTCAACGGATTTCACACCTTTGATACAAGATCGATTAAATAATCGTGTGCGATGTTGTGACGAGAGTACAACGTTTTTTGTTTTGTTTGTTATTTGGTTCTAATATCAGCTCGGACGCATAGAGTCGCAACCCGGCGTATGGAATTGACATGACGCACGCGACTTTTCCATTGAATATAATACTTTCATTTGTTTCTCGGGTTATCGTCGCTTTTTATTTATATATTTTTTCTCCTCGGACGTACCCGGGACGTCGGGAAATTATTGTTAAACGAATAATTAAACAAACACGCAAGAGTTGCACGGTCGAATCGTCACAATCGGTTATTCATTACAATTCCGTTAAGTCCGTTGATCGGGAAGTTTAAAAAAGAGGTTGGACCAGGAGAGTGTACGTATGCAAAACTTCGCCAGAACGTTCTATCGCCCGGAATTGACATATAATTTTTCTATTATTATTATTAATTTTTTTTTTGTCAAATACCGAACAGTTATTTGTTATTGACGATATTTTTTTGCCCATTTAGTACGAAGCTTCAGTTGAACAAAATATATAAAAAAATAGAACAACTTGGCTTCGTTATGAAAAATTCTGCAGCCGTTAACCTTTTCGCTGTCTACGTACATAATCTTATGGGTGCTCGTCTTCGACCGTTTCATCTCGTTTTTTTGGCAATTAAAATATCCATCGTGGAAACCCCGAAATATTTTTATTATTATTTTGTTTTCTTTAACGATGGATTACGCGTCTTTTTTTTATTCTGCGCGACATTGAACATTTATCTATATCTCTGTAATTTTTCTTCTTTTTGTTGTTACTTTATTTATGTTTTTCATTGTTAATTGAATTATTCGTTGTCTCATAATAAATGAGAGACTCGAAAGTTGTTTATTGGCAGACTGACATAGACATAGTAGTTAATATTTTTATTAATTGGCTTATTTAAAAAAAAACCGCCCATCTCCGTACATATGGATTACGTTCCCGACCCTCCGCGCTCGCTGCAGGTGCGTTCAGCTTTTACGACACAATTTTTTTTTGCTCGCAACCATTCTATACCTCTCGTCAGCACAAACTTCTCTCGTTCTCCTTGTCTCTATGAACAATTTATCTCGCGGCGAATAAATCGGACCAAGGCTGCGTCGCGTCGTTGCGTCAGCTGGTCTCGGATGCGCGTTTTAGCGCTCTTTGCTCCCTCGCCGATCGCAAAGTAATTGTGTACGAAGCCACAATTCAAAAGTCACACCGGCATTCTATATATATATATATATTTGTATATATATATATTCCATATTTTCTTCCTTCGGTGAAAAACAATTTTACAAACTTCGCCCGTTTTTTGACAATTTGCGTACGACATTACGCTCAAATAGTTCGCAACCACCATTGATAATATACAGTCGGTGATTAAAGTTTCGAGTATGCAAATGCAATTTTTCTTTTTAGTACTTTATTCGTCGACTGTATGGGCAATATACGCACAATAGAGAGCATTCCAATCGGTACGACCGGCGTGAGCCGGTTGTCATCTCGAGGATGCTCGAGCGCCACGTGCTAATCAATTGACTCAGTGAAATAAATTGGATAAATAAAAAAAAGGACGTGCACGTCCAGCACTGATTTTAGGACCAGGGCTGTACTCATATATGTCTGGCCTGGAAAAAACCACATTTTTTTTTGTAATTCATTACGATCTCTGAATTATGTTGGTCAGATCATTCGATCGATAAAGTAGTCAATCGATTGGCACGTGGCGCTCGTACACGACGAAGGATACTGCGGACCGACATAAAATCTCGGCATACCACAAAATGTTTCGTTAAGCACTTTATTCGAAAAATTTTTTTTCAATTAAATTATAAAATACGTTCGGTGCGTTTATTCTGTTGTGAAAAATGATCAACTTTGATTAACGGCCTGCGGTATCCTGACATTCCATCCCGATATTATTATTTTTTATTTTTTTCATATATATGTATATATAAACGATTATTCAAGCGTTGCCCCAAAATCCACTTCGACGTCATATGTTCCCATCATTTTCATCTGTCGTTCGAATTTAACGAAACCCTCGATTTCGTTATCTCCCGAACGCACAGTACAATTCAATTCCACATACGAAAAATACAATATCTCCATTAAAGCAGCGAGAATTACTCGCTGGAGAATTCTCTCGATCGAGTCACGATCGAGCCTCAACAATATATCCAATGATGTGTACGTGTTTCTGTTTTAGCGCGCGGTTACAGTATAACGCAGGCAGTGCCGTGTAACACCTCGGCTATGTAGATTGGCGTGCCTGCCCCCAAACCGCCATCCGACTTCCCCTGCTCGTCCCTCTCGTACTCGCAGTCGAAGTAGTGGCTCTGTGAACGTACAGGTAAGAAATCAAAAATTAAATTTACACGGTTAAAAATTAATTCAACACCCTTAACCAAATTGATTTATATTTGCTTCCTCGTGGAGGAAGCTTTGTTTTAATGAAAACAAGTGTTTTCGATATTTCCATGAAAACGTGTTTAGAATGTTCCAAATATCGGAAAATCCTATTTAGAAAAAAATCTGGATACATGTGAGTGTGCGCGTGCATACGCGCGTATGTATACGTGTGTGTCTCAGAACCGAAAAATTAAAACTTATATGAATAACTTGCGCTTGCGCTGTCAAGCTGGAATTTGTAATGTTCGGTCGAGTGTTCGGTCGAGTGATCGGTCGAGTGTTCGGTCGAGTGTTCGGTCGAGTGTTCGGTCGAGTGTTCGGTCGAGTGTTCGGTCGAGTGTTCGGTCGAGTGTTCGGTCGAGTGTTCGATCCAGTGGTCGGTCCAGTGTTCGGTTCAGTGTTCGGTTCAGTTCTCGGTTCAGTGTTCGGTTCGGTCATAAGAAGTTTATGCGGTTTTGAACTTTACTAAAAAAAGCAGGTCACACGCTAGCTCTTACAATATTTGAACGATCGCGTTAAAGAGTTGTACACAAAGGGACTATTATCGACCAATGATCCTTTACAATTCGCCGAGGATCGATCAACTCGTTTAAATTTTGTGAGGTTTTGAATTATTTAATTTCCCGGTCTATTAGTATTTTTTTATTGACGTGACTTTCCGTATCAAATATTGAGTTGAGAATAAAATAAGTCGCAGATTCGTGATCAGTGGGAAAAAAAGAAACGACGGATAACTACAATTTGTATAGGGAATCTTTGTAGTGAATATTGCAAAAATTAGTGATTTTTTGTACTATCAAAAAGCCATATTTTTCAAACCCGATTATATTCTTTTACCGACAGAGCTTCCTCCATGAGGAAGCCAAATAATCACGTAAATGATTTTTCCTAGCAGCTTTGTAAACAAAAGTACATTAGATGAGGAAGCTTTGTGAGATTTCCTGATCTTTTTCATGAAGAAGCTACTTATAGGGGATTCAAGTTAGAACTTCCTAATGGCCATTGCGGGGCAAAATGGGTTACCTCATCGAAAGGACCGAATTGAAAGATCAGGAAGAAAGGACAGTTCTCGTGAGCCCAATAAGGTCAACCTTGTCGAGAGGTGCGCTATTTTCCCCAACAGTAATTTTTCTTCGACCGAAATAATTAAAACGAATCAAAGTTTTTTTAGGCAAAACAACCAATCAATCCGTAGCTCCGGAATCATCCGAACGTTCTTAATTTCCCAGCGTATCCGTTCTGGTCCGACCTTCCATATAAATCATTGCGAGCGTGTACCCGGACAAATTCACCGTACGATTAACTCTCTACAGTATTTATCGCGTGACCAGACTCGTAAAGGCGTATTCCTCGATGATTGTACAAAGTGAAATGAGCTCGTCAGATTTAACGTCACGCGATGTGTATTTTCAGGGCTAGATACAGAGATTTTCCACGTTGACGCGAGGATGACAAATTAATTCCACTCCTTTGAGCTTAAACGTGTCTGACACGCTCGAGTATAAAGTCGACACACAGTGCGTAACAGTCGGGGGTTACCGTGTAAACCACCGTTGCGATAACGATAATCGATATATCAGCCTGCGGCACATCACTTCCGCTTACCTGACAGTCGAAACACCTGCACTGATCGCTCATTTTGCACGTTATTCCCCATTGCTTGGCGACCGCCCTGTAAAGCTCTTTGCTGGATTTGTGAAGGATTTCCGGTCCCTTCGCCGGCGTTCTTCCACCGCCCGGACCGCCGCCGCCGGAACTTCTTTGTGTCTCGGCAGGCTTAATTTGACGCTGATCGGTTCTCTCCTCCGTAGCGTTCTCGTCCTCCTCGTTCTCCTCGCGCTCCTCCTCCGACCTCGTCGTCGCTGTCGTTGTCGATCTTTTCTGTCGCGTCTGCGAAACAATAACAGGATGCACCAATCAAGATATTGAACCTTGGAAAAAATTTGGACGAGAGATCTGACCAGGGATTGGGGAGAACGGGGCAAAATGGACTTGGGCCAACGTTTCTTTTTTAAATCCTCCGAAGAGAACATTGGTAAAAATCGCACATTTTGTGTCGGGGATTCGTTCCTACCCCCCCGTTCCTACCCCCCCCCCCCCCCCCCCCCGCTTTATAATCTCTTTCCTAGTCGATGGAATGTCTTCCATCGATTTCAACTTAACGCGATGTAATTTTCATTTAAGCCGCAGCGAAATACTCCGTTCGGTATTGAAATGTGTAATGAACTATTTTAAAAGTCTATCGCAAATAGTTTATTATGTATTGTGGGTGTTTCCCGTCGGGCGTTCCGCACGGCACAGCTGCTGCATCCGAGTTTGTAGAAGGGGGAAAAAAATCAAACCACACTGCTTTCCGCCTGATATCGATCCTACCAATTATATTATATTGTATCGTATAGCATTGTTTCGCGTTTGTCCTGTACTATTTTTACTGCTCTATGGGTACAGATGCCCACGCATGCGCACACCCGTATCTATACTCAGGTAGAAAAGGCATTGTGCCATATATATACAAATAAATAAATAAATGAAAGGCAAGTTCGTATAAATAGGATATGCACCGTTATGCATATCCGAAATTTCTCTTTAGCAACATTGAGGTCAAGATCCTTAAAAAAAAGCAATTGCAGTTTTTAATACTGTCTGAGTCCGGCTCAGCTGGGCAGGTGGGGATTTCACGTTTCATATGGTGAACAACCCAATTACTTCCGTTAATCATATTATAAAAAATCCTATTTACTTTCGACATACTCAAATTTTTGTTGTTATTTTTTTCTTATATTGTGCATAATCTAATTATATAATCGTCATATAATCATATAATCGCGTAATCATATAATTGAATCAGCATTGAGTAAACATTTTTATAAAATCGTCGACTTTCAGGGTTTTATCTGTGAGCCTGCCAGAAACAAGGTCGCGCGTTAATTGCGTTTCTAAAATCGGTTCGTGTTCTCTATCAGAAGCAAATAAAATGATGAATTTAAGTTGTACCGTGTGATTAAGGGTCTATTAAAACCGTAGTGCACGAGAAAAAAATTAGAAATGATAATTTCGACGGAAAATACATAGGTTGGAATTAATTCTATAAAGACACCTTATGCTCCCATTTGTGTCCGGATATTTCAGTCAACCCGATGAGCTGGTGCGTTACGTTTTTATTGCCTTATGTCTTTTTTGTATAGAATTTTACTAAAATAGTTATTGAAATGCATAATGTTTGTACAATGTTAATGTGAATTAGCAGGATTATGAATAACCTACCATTTTCCCTGTATCACGATTCGAAGATCGGGCATAGAATATCATGACCTCACTTTCGCTCTAAATATTATTGTTTTCATAGTCACTAATCATGACCCTGAATATATCTGCATCAGACAAAATTTAATCTTTGGCACGCCATAACTCCCTTATTTTACATCGTACAGCCTTTTCTCTGGGTTCATTTTCTTCGTTATGAAATTCTCTAGTGTGTTTTTTTTGTTTAATCTTCTTGAAGGTAGTGCATTAAATAGAATTAGCAATAAATCGTTATATGCAACAAACGGTAGTAGCAAGTTCCAATGCACATATTCGAACTGTTGCCCAGAGCACACCACGAGAAGGTTAAGGTAAGATAACCACAAATAATATATGCTGACAAATGTTCTATGTATTTTTATTTATTTTTTTAATTCGATTTATTTGTTTATTTATTTATTTGTATATTAATATTACGGTAATAAACACCGTAATTAATTATTTTTAACGATGCTGACCTGTGTCAGACAAAATTTATTTTTTAGCACGCCATAACTCCCTTATTTTTCATCGTACGGACTTCTCTCTGGGCTCATTCTCTTCGTTATGGAATTCTCCAAATGTGCATTAAAAATGCACACTTAGTGAATTTCATAACGAAGAAAATGAGAATATATGACAAAATGGTAGGACACTAATCGGGTCTTCAACAACAGTGTGTATATTTCGAGGTTATTATTAAAAAATGCTCAAAAATAATAACATAATACTTTTTTTAGTTAATTAAGACTCTAAACTTTTCTGTAATGCCAGTTATTTCAATACCTCCACTGTTTTTAACAATCTTTCATTTACAATGCCATGCGGAGCTTGGGGAGTCACTAATCAGGCCCTTCACCTTATCGATCCAAAATAAATTTTGCGCATTGCCTCGTTATTGCGGTCGAAGAGGGTGCCCTCATGCTAGCGGGGTAATCGCGATTGTACGGAAACACAATGGATTCGTTGCGGCTTCTGGTTCGAAACCGATTATTCGTAAACGTGTGCCAACAAATCAGCCAATATAATGAGTGTCATAACGAAGCGATGGATGCTGGCACGATCGTTCAAACTAGTTTTCCGGCCGTGGTTCTCTTTATAGCAAAGCCGCACACGAGTTCAGCCACCGCGACGTTTGGACCGCGAAACTAAACGCGCATCGGCCGAGCACGCCCGACGCACCGGCGAAACCGTGCGGTGGACCGCACCGAGGCCTATGCGTTTGTTTCACAGCCCCAATTCCCAGAAATGTTTCAAACTCAACGTTGTACCTCGTTTACTCTCGACGACATAGGGTGATAAATTGGTTTAATTTGATAGCCGGCACGCAACCACGTGGGCTCGTACGTCGAAGCGCGTTAACGCCGAGAGCTTCCGGACGGGGACGTGTATTAGCGCGATCAAGAGCACATTGCGAGAGAGTGTCGGACGAAAAATATGTGGAACAGCTACGAACCGACGCGCGTTGTTCCCAATAACAAATATCGGAGACCGCACAACTCGACCGTGTCATATCGACGAAAAAAAACCCTTATAATGATAACACTCGCGGTAAATGCTGATGTACAACATCCCAACGTTGAAATGGAAAAACAATCAATCAGCATCGGCAGACAGTTTTGTAATATCTCTGGATTATTTTTAAAAAACCATCAATATTGCCCATTAATCTCGTTTAAATTTTCTTTCGAAGAGATCAACGCGGACGAAAAATATAAAATTCAGCAGAAATATTGGTGAATATTTATTTGTCCGGGCGGTAGACATACGTAGGTACTGTATATAAAATACCGCCAGAATGTATAATATTTTCATGGAGGAGGGTATAATTTTACAGTAAATGAAAGGTTTTTATCGAGCATTTGTTTTCCACAGATGTACACCATTTTTTTTATTTGTTTATTTTACTATTATATTTTTTTAACGGATTGTATTTTTTAATTAAAAAATATCGAATCAACGAGAGAACAATTATGGACGTTTGTGGATACGCGGTGTTCGTTCAATATACAAACCCCATGTTGTCATGGGATATTCGAGTACTGTATATAAAAGCAGACTGGAATAGAGAAAAATAGAATAATTTGGAGTTAGAACTTTGATTAAAAATAAAAGCTGTCGGTATGGTGCGCTTGTATAATATTTCCGTGGAGGGGATCTTGTGCAGTAAATGAAAGATTTTTGCATTTATTGAGCATTTGTTTTCCACAGATGTACAGGATTTTTTATGTTAATCAATTTTTTTTAACGAATGGTATTTTTTAGTAAAAAAAAATGTGGAAACAACCAGAATTTTTTTGGGCATTTGAGTTGTCTCTATGTTACCATGCGATCTTCGAGTATTGTATAAAAACTGATTTGGATGGAGGAAAAGAATCGTTTGTATTTATAACGTTGATTTAAGGTGGTTCGAGCGGTACAGTCCAGCCAAACGTGAAGTTCAGAGAAAATTTCGAACACTTCTCGATGGGATAAAGATTCGAAAAAATCAAGCATATGGGAGGTGCCATTTATAATTTTTGTGAAATAATAATTCCAATTTATTATTAACAAATTGAAGATAAAAATCATTATTTAACAAATTACCCGAAAACAACTAATTTCTTTCATAAAAATGATTCGTTTATTTTTCTGAATAATAAATTTTTTATTTGTATGAATTTTTTTCAGAATTTTTTGTAATGTTTGAAAAGTGCGTTTTTTCACAGCTTGAACATAGAAATAACGCGATTTTCAAAGATTACAAAAGATTCTGAAAAAATTCACACGTATTCAAAGACATAAACGAATCATTTTTATGAAGCAGAATAGTTAAGTTGCCGGGTAATTTGTTGAATAATTATTATTATCTTCACTTTAATAAGGTAGTCCGGCGGGACGTATCGCTCGGACTACCTTAAAAAAGCTGTCATAGTATGGTGCTCTTGAGGCATCGTTTGGAATTTCGTTACTCACTTCTTCGAGAACGTGCTGGTAAGACGGTGGGGGTGAATCCGGAAAGCCTGCGCACTCGTTGCAGACGGCAACGACGTTGTTGCTCTCGGTACCGGGTGTTTCCGGTCGGCTATTGGAACCGACGAGTGCATGGATACTACTGCTATTCGGCTGTTGCGGTTGCGCCGGCTCTTCGCACTCCACGCTGTTGCTACGACTTCCCTTGCTGCCGCTGCTTCGTGACTTCGACATCTTTGAGAAGCGTAGTTTGAAAGGGGCCATTTTGGCGACTGACTTTAGCGACTTCGAGTTGCGATGTTTCCGATGATTTCCAATCTATCTAAATTACAACAGATTCGAAATTTTAAGAATTTGAAAAATTGCCACTTCAATGCTTGTACATCGTTAGATCCTCTAACATATAGGCGGCTAAGAATTGAAAGGGCGTAACCGTCGCGTTAAACAAGATAAGTTATGCCCTTTTGGTTCTTCGTCGCTGACATTACTTGAACTATCTTCTTATCTCTCTGTAATATAAAATGACTTCGTTTTCGTCGCCGCCGCGGCCACTGTGTTCAAGAATCGAGAAGGCAGGGGTCAAATGAAACACACTGGCCGTGGTTACATGAAACAGAGAGGGTGGAATATTCTAAGTTTCCTTGGATGGCCCCTCAGTTTGAAATGTTACAAGTGCTTTTAGAGTGGGGGGAGGGGGGTGTTACGTCCAGCCCAACTCGTGAGAGTGTAAGGGAAAGCTGGGCAGCCCTTTACACCGGGGATGGAAATTTCGTGATTTACACTATAGTATTTCATGTGTTTATGGCTCATCGTTGTTATCGATCCTCGACACGGGTATTCAAATTAATTAGTCGCGGTTAAATGTTTATGAATTGTCAATAAAATGTTAAAATGCTCGCATGGATTATTCTTTCGCAATATTAAAAAGTCGATGAGAAGATACAATTGGTTTCACATATAATAGGCGTATAAATTGAATTGTACATATTGGGGGTTTTTGGTGAGCCAATTAATAACTCTTCCCGATGGTTTCAATTAACAGAAATATTCGTGTTTATGTAAATATCAGTGGCCACTAATAGGAACATCGAGTGGCCACTGATGGGTGCAACTCTGTATCGAGAATGCTACTAATAGGAACAACGACATTTATTCACGCTTTTATTCATATCCTTTAAATAACACTACATAATTGGTCACATTTGGGAGGTTTTAGTTAGCCAATGAACTAAACCTCCCGATTGCACATTTCCGACACAATTCTTAATAGGCCACTAATAGGAGCATTTACCTTACGAGCTATGTACTCTGACTTCCAGTTGGACTGTCTTCGAAGTATAATTGCATAGCTTGACGTTGTGCGTAAAGTGGTTCGATGTTAACTAACATACCCTCTGAGCGTTTTGCTCATCTTATATACTAAATCGTATCTAAGAGTGATGTGGTGACTGCGGATGACACATCCTTCCCAGAAACACTCTTGGCATTCCTATAAGGATAAGCTAAGGGCGCGAGTTGCGCTTCCTAGAACGCTTTAGAGAAGGGAACTCAAGGTGTGAGGTTTCAATGAAGCTCCTTGCGTTGGAATTTCTCATGACTATTCGTGGCTTATCGTGGAGTCACCTTCCGTGTCTATTGTTGCTCAACTTGCCTAGTTACACCAGTATGACCCATTGTTTTCGTTGGATCAATACGGCTTGAGATATACACTGTAAAAATAAATTGTAAATTTAACGTACTGGAACTTGAAATTTGCGAAAATTACTTACATTAATTGAACATTAATGTACTTAGCTTGTAAAATAAAAATAGCAGATAGTAAAATTACAAATCTTTTGCTTGAAATTTACAAAAATTTTCATGAAAAACAGAAATTTTACTGTTAAATTGCAAGACACATGTGTTTGAAATTTCAGAAACAGTTTATGTAAAAAAGCTTCCAATACTGTTCATTAATTTTTAAACAAATTTTGTTTACAGTGTAATACTATGATGAATTGTATTATTATTATTTTTTTATAAATGATATCTACGTGAGACGTTACAGGGGTATTGACGAGGGAGGGGTTGAATCGAAAGGGGACCGATGTGTCGCTCTAATTTCTTTTATCAATAAGATTACGGAAAATTATATGTCCCTTAGAGCCCCTGCCTCTGATCTAAATTATTCCAAGTCCCTATTCTAAGTACAGTCGAAGCCCGTTTATGCTAGGTAATGGGAGCGAGCATACGTCGGATAAGTGAAATCTCGGATAACACGGATCACATACTCAATGCAAACTTGTACTACGACTGTTAAATACTACTATTATATATTTTTTTAAAATGACACACCACTTCATTTAAACATTATTGTTCGTTAATTTAGTTATTTTTTAAATATAATTATAATGTAGTTACGTAACATTAACTTCATATCAACATAAACCGTTGACTTTAAAATCGGAACTTGTATTTGCGGCCCGAAATATGAAGACGCAGCAAACTTGTACAAGTTTACGCGCGTATGCAACGACGTACCCTTTACAGACTACTCGGCGCGTGGACATTGCTGCTTTATTCGTTTTATCCGAGTTTTCCGTATTATCCGAGCCTACACCTCGGTTAACGCGGAGAGCTCGGATGAGTTGGGTGTTTCGGATAACGCGGAGGCTTGGTTGATCGAAGATCACATAAGTGACGTTCTACTGTAAGTTTGGGAGACACTCGAAGGGAACGCGCGACCCCCGTAATTCCTAGTATGTATATATTCTTTTTCTTCCATCAGTCACGTAAAAATCGGTGAAATATCAACAACGGAATTGGATATCGTATACGGGGAATGCGGAAAAATAAAAATGGCAAAAAGGTTTAATAAAAATACCGGTGAAACTGCGCATGGATAAAAAGGAACGAGTCACGTTTTGTTCCACCGCAAATCCAATGAAGTTTCGTTACGTGCCGTACGACAGTTGATACCGCACTTCCGCACGATACGTTCGTGTATCGCTCATCCTCGTATTGACAGACGATAAAGCGAAGTTTTCTCATAAAATCGTTCGAAACAGAGCGACAGAGTAGAGTACGTGCATGAAAACGCGTAAGCTCGGATACAAAACCGATGTTCACACACTTCATCGCAGTAGAGACGAAAATGCATACAATGGCTCGAATAATTTTAAAAAAAGTTATAAGTATGAAAATCAGGAATTTCGCATAGCAAAGAATTGTCTATGATTATTTGGCTTTTTCACTGAAAAAAAAGAAAAAAAAAACAATAGCTCAGGATTTAAAAATGAGTCGAAAGCTTTGGGAGGCTCGAACGGTCGTTTGCCGGTGCCATTGCCCTATATAATACCGGAACTCGGAGATAGAGCAAGCATCGAGAGAACGTTCCAATCACGAAAGCTTCGCCTCGGTACCGCGACCGATCTCCACGGGCAACCAGCACAGCACGTTGCCCTGAAAACGCATCTCCACGTCGACCTACTGACCCGATTTCACAGCGTTTCGCGACTGTTTCGGCCCCGGCGACAGGGCGCGCATCCTCCGAACCTCGGGTAACGTTACGAGCTCACTGACATGTACATATATATATAAATTAATATATAAATACTTATGTATTTTAAATTGATATATAAGGCTGAAGGACCTCGGTCAATGGTCCATTAGCCTGAGAAATAAAAACCAAGTAATCACACATGTTAGACGTAATACCACCGAACCATATGTTAGTGTGCGCATTTTCTACAATTAATATCTGAATATTTATATATTTTAAATTGATATATAAAATATTTTATATTTTCGTATATGCGTTCATATATGTGTGTAGGGTAAAAGAGAAGCAAATGACCCGGTCCATATGTCGTTGATTCACTTGTCAATCAGGAATGGCCATATTCACCATTTTTATCCTGTATACATTAAACCATACACTCGTTGTGTCTATGCAATAATCGTCCCATTTTCGCAAGAGTAATCTCCCGAGAATCGAGACAACGCAATATCATCCATGAAATACATGTGCATTATCGTGTCGAAAGTTCGAATTTTCACATGCCATTTCGCAAATACCGGACCCACAGTGAACTAGTACAATTGGTCCCCCGAGGACTGAGACAAAATTCATTTGAATGTTTAATTTAATTTTGGAGTTTCAGCGAGCGTACTTTCGCATTATAATAAATTGTGAGAGTTTTCGCGGCCTCGGCTAACGAGGCCAGATGGTCCCGTTTCAATATTCCGTTATTGTATATATACATTATATATATATATGCATACAGCTCTCGTCGTTATGCAATAGCGCACGGGAATAAAATGATATGTTAATAATTTCGCGAAATATATTTCTGATCCTTCGTTTTTTACTGCTTTACCAGAGTTAGGTATCCAGCCAGAATAATTAATTTTCGATATTCCAATCAAATTTACGTATATAGATATAGGTAGATATTTACAAAACGTAGAAGGTACAGGAACGACGAATCTCGAGCATTATTAATTTATCGGGCGGCATTAGTCGTCCAAGCTGGAGCGAGCTTTGGCACGTTGCCCCCCCCCCCCCCCCCGCTCCTCGCCCCACCAACCATATCAATAGAGTGATGAGCGGGTGAGAACGAGAAATGGAACGTAGTAGATAGGCTATGCAGTAGGCGGACCGTATCCGGATACTCGGCGAGGCGGGCGAATCACGAGTGGAGCAACCCCTGTCAAGGTCAGGCAAGCCTGCGATCGCAACCTCGCGCGCGTATAAAAATTCTATAAGAATCACAGAAAATAGACAATTATTTTTATCCATTAAAAATTGACGGTACAAAGTAAATAAAAAAGAGATCGATCATCAACACAAATTCGTCGCGAAGAGTCGGCGATAATGATTTTTCGAAATAACAATGAAAATGAATTTACGTCGACGACACCGAGAGAATTGTACCCGGATTTCTATTAAAATAAGAAAATTAAAATTCCATCCGCGATGATCTACCTCGCCTCTGAATTTTAATACCGAATAATAAATCTCCGTCGGGGCATTGAAACTGTCGTATAACGCCTATATAACGTTAGGGGGAAGGATATCGTGAATGTCGGATCGACAGGATTCCCGGTTCCAGGCTATCCCAGCCCAGTCCCCATGGGTGGTCCGCCTGGTGCATAGGATTCGACGATGGAGTCGGCCAGACGCGAGGGTGAACGGAGGGGCGGCGCGGGGAGGATATAGGGGCCGGGGGAGGGGGAGGGGGAGGGGGGGGGGGGGTGGGGTGGGCGTTTGCGAGAGGTTGGTGGCACAGGGCAAAGTAGGTTGCAGCCTCGCGCGGTGGGTGAAAATCCGCGTGTCCCCTTTATCCTCTTGCCCCTCTAGCCCCGTTGGTACCCTGGTTTTCCCCAGGAGTGGACGGCCTCGTGTCAGTGGCCCCAGCTAGTTCAAGCCCCCCCGTCCTGGGCTCGCGCGACTCTCGCGTCCTAGTTTCACTTCGCTCGGCATCCTCTCCGTCCCTCCACTCTCCCCCCTTTTGCCCTCGGCTTCTCTCCATCTGTACCTCATCCCTCTCGTCTGGTGCCTATGATCGTCCTCCTTCTCAACTACCCTTCGCAACCGGCTCAGCTGTGCACCCTGCTGGTTCCCCGATGCTTCCTACTCTTCGTCGTCCCGGCTTTTCTTAACTCTCTCGCCCCCCCCCCCCCCCTATCACCCTGGCGCTCTCGAGCCGTTCGTTGGCTCTTTCCACAGTTTCCGCAGCCTCATCGAACCACACCGCGAAATTTCTGAAGAATAAAGGAAGTAAGGCCTCTATTGTTTCGGATGTGGGGAGACGAAGCGCCATCAACCGTACTCGCTTTCTCTGCTTCTAATACACGGCCCACGCCTACCCGCCCTCTCCCGGCTACCGCTTTCCACTTCCGGCTCTTCAAGTCGGCTTCGAGACTCTCCTCGTGGCTGTAGTGTAGAATCTCCGGGCTCGGTACGAGTATCCTAGAAACCTCGGATCCGGTGTGGACCAGACGAGAGCCTCGAATTCTCCGCCGCTGGGTCTCGGTCCTTCGACCAAAAATCGCGGAGGCAGGCGGTTGGGGTCTCGTCTGATGGATCGACCGATGCAATGAGGCAGATAAGGAGGGGTGTTTGATTAGACGATTCAGACTCGAACTCGTCGGTCCGATTTCACGATGCGACAGAATTTGTTCACGATTCGATGCGAACAATTTAATTATTTTACCAATTTCTTAATAACTGTTGGGTAACTATTATGCACTGAGAGAAAAAGGGGGAATGGAGCGAACATACATGAGCGCTTGAGCTAACCGAATATGGTTGGCTCAATGACGATTTACCTGGCTCGACCACCGAGAGGTTGAGTTAACGACATAAGCCTGACCCAACCTCTCGGTGAGGTGAAAAATACGGCGAAACTGATGGTCAACTTGAACCAATCGACCTCATTGAGGTTGAGTCAACGTCAATTTCAATCGATCAACCTCACTGAGGTTGGCCCAGCCTCGATGAGATTTATTGATTCAAGTTACCATTTCGTCGTATTTAGCCTTACCGAGAGGTTGAGCCAACCTCATGTCGTTAACTCAACCTCTCGGTGGTTAAGCCACCTAAATCGTCATTGAGCTAACCATATTTGTCTGAGTCAACCTCTCATGTGTGTTCACTCCATCCCCGATTTTTCTTTCAGTGTGCAAGATCAACGTTTTTAACGGCCCGATTCGGTTGAATTTTTGAGATTCTTACACCACTGGAATAAAAAAATTATTAGTAATCATAAGTATCTGCTTCTTCCGGACGGTCAATTTTGTCCTATCCTTAAAAATGTAAATAATAATTATTGTTCCTGTGCGAAGTATCCGAAAAACATTCAGAAAAGTCGATTCTTTTCGGTGTGTTCGAGCAGTTGGTAATTGGATGCGTAAGGGCTGATAGTAACTGGGACACTCGTCTCATACATATCCCGATGATGAGGAGGCGAGCGAGCGGGAGAGTTCCTCCGCCCTATGTAGGTCATCCGACGGCCTCTGACAAGAACTCGCGCCGATGGGTGGACGAATGCGCCGGTAATTCCCAGCGACTCCGCACACGCGAATGATTGGCACCCTTTCAGCGTGAGAACGAGTCTGTGAAAACGTTCTCGTGGGCGAACGATCACCGCATTATCGATCGATAGAAAAAAAAACATATATATACACATATATATATATATATAATCCCGTCGCGAAAGTCCATAACTTTATCTGACAGCCGGGGTATTTTGGTCCGTCGGAGAAACTTTCCTATGTGCCAGGAACACGTCCGAACCCTTTTCCCATAGTGAGGTGTTTGACGACCGGGACGTCTACCCGGTGGATACGGCATCGAGGAGATGACAGAGGACGAGATTGACGACGCATTAGCGATCGAATAGTAACTCGAACTTCTCATCGTGCTAAACGTCGTTCATCCTCGTCCCCTCGTTTCCCCCTGGGCAATGCAACGCCGAGGCGGACATAACGGCAATCGCGTGTCGAGGAGAGTGGGGCGAAATGGAACACGTGGTACTCTGCGGAGATGGAATGATTTGGGATGGCATTAAATAAAAATTTAGTGGGACAGTCGGACAGTAAAATAGGGACTTTGAATGCAATGCGCATCCACGTTATAATAGGGCGGCTCCGAAATTAGTTGTTTTGTGATAAATGTCTTGGAGAAACTACTGTACGTAGTTTTTTATTTTGCATAGAACACGAATTCGATACAAGTTTTGGTCCAAATTTGAGTTAAACTTCGATTGATTGAAAATGGCAGAACAAACATTTTTCTTCCACAAAAATAACGAAATCCGGGTCGGGGAACCGATTAAAGTGGGGACTTTGGATACAATGCGTATGCGCGGTACAATAAAGTGCCTGCTAAATCGTCTGTTTTGTGACAAATGTTTTGGGTGAAATGATTCGATATATTTGTTGGATACGGAACAAGAATTTGATGCCAGTTTTGGCCCAAAGTCCAGCCGGACATCAACAACAGCAAAAAACAAAATGTTTTCTTTATTTTTTACGCGACCAAAATTTCTCGCGAGTAGGTTTCCAGTTACAAACCCGTGAGACTTTCGATTCTTTCAATACATTTCATGCAATGATTTTCGCTACGTAAGTGAGGAATGCTCTTGCAATTGATTTTTCAAGTCTATCTAAAAGAAGGGAATATCGCTAAAAAAAATTTAGATATACGTTTATATTTTTTCGCATATAATGCCTCGTGTATAATGGTACGAGATCAAAAGCGCTGTCAGCGACATCGCCGTATCGTATTCTCATTAGTCGAGAGTGGTGAGGGCCTCGTCGTCTCGACGTAGCTCCGAACTATATCTTCAGCGTCTGGAAAGGGTGCTCTCCCGGCCAGCGTCTCTCGTATACGTTGTCCCGCGGCACTTATGCATCGTGTTAATTAATATTTTTCATTTTTCCCCGAGTCAGTTTAATTACGAAAATAACGAAGTATCAAGACAAATTTTACGTTTTTTTTTCAGCTCACGTTTGAACTCCTCTGAATTCCGGGACGAAGCTATAAGCAAAGGGTATCCGAGGAGGCGCAGCCTGAGGCTCTTAGGTTCGCAGTTGTTTTTGCCGTTGCAACCCGAGAGACGCAGGCTGATCCTTGGGAAGCTTCCGGGATATAAGGTAAGTCTTGCACGATGTAATCGGTAGACTGTTTGGACTTTCGTGATAGGCAGCCCGCGCATCACCGCGCGAACCGTCAGGCGAACGGATATGACGTAGCCCGGGGGAGTTCGGCAGGAACTCACGTCAGGACGAACCTCTCCGGGTTGAAACCTTGATGTGCATCGGCGCACGTGAGAAGGGAAACGGGCTCCCGCCGCTCCGCAGGCCACACAGAGGCGAAACTGAACCTAAGGGCGTCGTCCGGGTGAAATTTCATATCGACAAACACTATCCAAAATCCTCGAATCCCTCACCTCACGATAACGTCACGCGAGCTTTCAGGCTCGTGGCGATATTCCGGTGCATTGTCGAGGTTCGTTATCGATTCTGTGTACAAAGTTGCGGCGTACAGGCTCCCCGTAAAGTAGACATCAACGGTTATAAAAATGATAATTATTATTAACGCTGCGTGTGTACACTGGGTCTTTGAAGGAACAATCGAAATTGAAGGAACAGCTGTTTTTTTTCCTCTTTTTCGACTATTCTTCAATTTTTATTAACAACGATTTTTAACTTTTGAATTTGGCAACTTCTGGGCCATGTAGTAGACACCTCGAGAACCAACCCAGAATTTTTTCAGATTTTTTGAAAGCTTTGAACACCCGACTGTTTCGTAGTGTCTCCGAACACTGTACACACCGTGTCTTTGAAAATATAGTGTACACACGCAGGGTTCAAACTCAATAATAATTATTAAAAAATTATTATTATTATTGAAAATTATTATTATTTTTTAAAAATAATCATTATCGTTGATAAAAGTACGAATCCGGTATCTGAGCCTCGTCGTTAATGATAAGTTGACGAAGGGCGGAATTAGCAGTCCCAATAACTAAGAAGCAAAGGCGTCAGAGGCATGGAACAGAGTGTAGCCGGTAATATCCAGAAGGGCTGCTTCGGAACATCAGCCGCACTGCCTAATCCACTTTATCTTTACTTTCTGGGTTCACGAGCGGCAATTAATTTCGGCGCATGCGCCGTGACGCGCATCGGGTTTGCTTCTCGTCTCTGTCTATGTACTCTGCGTGTTAAGCGCGTGGCGAACTCTCGCCACCCCGGAGCTTCACACTGTCTCTCTGTTAAATTATTCGCCTCGGCTGACGACATCAAAAGCGAGGATGAAAATTCTTCTCGCGTACGGTGCGCGCCCGTTAACACCGCTAGTAGTGACTACGGTGCGCGGGAACAGAACTCAACCATCTCGAATAGAGTTACCCTGCTTCCATGGCAATGGTCCTTAACGAGAGCGCGAGGCAGATAGGAGGGAACGCGAGGCTCCTTATACTCTTAGTACATTCGCTTGTGCGGGCTCAATAATCCTTGATGAGGTAGATTGCACGTCAAACGTGTCTGGTACAGTGTGGATATGCATTGATGGAAGGCGAAAGAAAAAAAAACCCGACAGAAAAACACCCGGAAATAAAACTCCCGATGATGTATGGATGACGACCAAGTGGGTGAAAAAAAATATCTGGTCGGTGGAAAACCGACCCACCTATCATCACGAAGTGATTGCGACGCCGGGCGCGAATGTCGATTGCTTCGAGCCCACGCGAGTCAATTTACGACCGGAGTCTTTTTTTTATCATGATTTTTTTACGGGATTTAAAATGAATCTGAAGTTTGTTACATGTAGAGAAACTCCGAGCGAAATTTACCGGGTCGTATGAAATAAAAGTACTACGAATACGATTACATGGCGGCCGCGGTCAGGGAAAACCGGGAAAAGTCAGGGAATTCCGAAATTAGTCGGGGAAACAGTAAATTCTCGCCGAACCTTTTATAAATAAACAAAAAGTACATAAAACAAAGCATTGAAAAAAGAATTGGAAACATTTTGAAAAAAAAAAACGGAATTAATCATTAATACAATAATTAGGCATTTTCATTTACATCACTATTTATTTATTTTTTGTTATAGAAGTCGTTAGAAGTTTGGTCAGGGAAAATTTTGAATTGGTCAGAGGAAAGTCAGAGAAAAGTGAGAGGATTTTTTTCCGGAGAAAAACGGCCACCATGCATTAATCACATGCCGCACCGTAACTTCCGGTCGATCCAACGAGAAAGTGCGTTTGATCAGATTTTGAAAGATCGTTTTTGTTTCCTCAGTGCCTTGTACAAAGTAACACGACCCCGCCAGAAGAACAATGACGTTCGGTCCAGTTTTTATCGGATGAAGATTGATGGCAAACGGATTTTCTTTCCGTAACCAGATTCATCGACCTTTGACCTGCAATGCGGGTAAGTGGATTCGTGCCCACGCAAAGTGTTGAATGATTACTCGAACCCACGGTGCAATGCACCTCCCGCTATATATCATGAGAAATGGGATAGTCCGATGTACACGTGCGTGTCGAAGCCGCGCGTGTAACTACCATAAGCGTGCGATTCGCGCGTGCGAAGCCTCCGACGTTTAGTGCGAGCTGGTTGGTTTTTGAAATTAAGCCCTCCTATGGTTGCAGCCCATCGATATTCGCAGGGTTATTGGTCGCGTGCCGATCCAAAAAAGAATATCGTTACAGGGAGTGCCGACACATGAAAAAAAAAAAAATCTGGTCCGCATTGTATAGATTTCGACTTGTAGGGGAGAGCGGGGCAAAATGGCACAGTGGGGCAAAACGGTACAGCGGAGGCAAAACTCAGTTTCCCAATAATTTTTGGATGCCTTATTTTGTCCCAAGAATACATCCGGATTTTCAACACCATTTTTCCCCACTTACCATCATCGCCACCACCCAAAAGTTATTGGAAAATTGCGTTTTTTTCCATTATCCCGTTTTGCCCCACTGTCCCATTTTGCCCCGCTCTTCCCTACACGTTTTAGGGCTCACATTCCTATGTTTCGATAAATCCTAGCTTTCCATCCTCACCCACGAAATATGACGAGAATGAAAGATTTTCCTTTTGCACGTATCGAGGATAATTACCGAGAATTACCCTGATGCGAGTGACACACAGGACTGGTACTAACCGACTGATACTGACTGACTGGGCGAACACTGGCCGACGCTGTGCCAACACTGGCCCCGTGTGCCTCTTCGCACTAGGGTAGTTGTGTATAATATCGGATCCCTGGAATCTAGGATAAGAGCTCTTCCAGCCAGATACCATTTGGCTGCGGTTTCTGCCCGGGAGTCTCCGGCAGACATCCTAGTAAGTAAGTTTCACTGTTTCAATCCCGGTAGAACAATCGTGGGCTTCTCTCTCAGAACCGCACGAATCCTCAACCCTCTTCTCTCCGGTATAGATTCAACCCCTTGTTTTTGCGAGATTCCGTCGGGTCCGTGGGTGAGCGAGTGTCTTTGTGTGTCGACGAGATAAAAACATCTCTCGCATCGCCGTACGGGCCACACGACGATGCCGGAAAGCGCCGAAGACCGTGGGAGATATAGTTTACGGATGGAGCGGTAGATACCGTAACCCGGATCTCGAACAGAAATTCACCGCTGAGAATAATAGCGGGTTTTGCCGAAGACCTTCTTGCGCGTCTCGGATTTCTGGCTGCGACAGATATACACGCTTCATCATCAACTTGTGCCACGACCATGTTTTTTTTTCTACCGACATAAGAATCCCAAACAATATCCTCGGAACAGTTTTGAAAACGGTAACGCGGCAGACTAAACATTTTTATTATTTTCTTATATTCTGGCTTATTTTTTTTACATTCTGGCTTTCTTGTCTTACATTCTGGCTTTCTTTTCTTACATTCTGGCTTATTTTTTTCTTATGTTCTTATATTTTTCTCATATTGCATTGTATTTTTTATTCTTATCTTTTCTTATATTATTTTATATTATTGTTTATCATGTTATTTGCAGTTGTCTTTTTGGGTTGTAAGGATTGTTTGTATCTTGATGCACGGTGTTCTTAGGGGGCTTAGGCCCCAGAACTCGAAATAAATTAATCTATCTATCTATCTAATGACAAATGCGTGTTGGCAAAGATCGCCGGGAACGAGGCACGTGTCGGATTGAATGAAGTTCACAGAAAAATCCCAAGTCCCGCGAGTCATTGGGCTTTAATAATGGATTGCGAGGCCATTCGCGGACTGCTGATTCCTGGAATCTGTTTATCTTCCACCCTTGCCCGAGCTCACGAGGGTTTTATGCTCATCGCAGTGTAAAAAAATTCGTAAAAAAATCGAGGAAACCGGAAAGACACTGTGCCGTGAGTAATTCATGCGGAACAGCACGTTCTCCGATAGCCGAGACGTTTAAAGCTTGGGGAAAAGAGAGATACAAAAGCGTCGCGAAAAAGTAACGATGTCGGGGGGGGGGGGGGAGGGGAATCCCTCACGGATAAAAAGTATATGCGAAAAATGTATTAAAAATTCATTTTTTTAAATAGCCAAGTTTTCGTATACGCGATCATATATTTTTAAAAATATTTGTTCGGACGTATCCGTCAGATATATCTCGCAAATCATAATGGATTAATTATATAAAAAGTTGAAAATTGACATTTTCATATTGCTTTCTCATAAAATTTGGAAATTGGAATTGTCATATCGTTTTCTAATGGTGTTCCTTTATTCGCGAAGCTTCCTCTATGAGGAAGCCAAAAATACAGAAAATGCTTTCTCCATCGGCACGCTTCACTTTCTCGGATCTATGTTTGGCGCGAAAAAATACATGGAAGTATGCGCTCCTGAATTTGTTTTTTTTTTGCACTTTCGATTTTTACTCAAGAAATCTAAGTGAAACGATATGACATTTTCAGTTTCCAACTTTTATGAGAAAGCGATATGAAAATTTCAATTTTAAACTGCATGAGGAAACGCTATGAAAATTCCAATTTTCAACTTTTTTTAACATCAACGTCAAAACGGCTGGCCGATTCAGGTTCAGCGCGTAAAAGAATGTGAACATGAAGTATAGTTGTGGCTTTGAAGATTCGCAGGCTCACGATTATACATTTTCGATAAAAAAATTCTCTATCCAAAAAATGTTTCGTTATTCGTATCGTCACAACTACGGCTGATGTATTTTTTTTTACTGATCATGAATATGCCACTTATTTCGCTTCTACATCAAGAATTGAAACGGAAACGTGCATCTGTGCAAAGTACTAAAAAAACGTTGCTCTTCACTTTGGGGGATCTGGGCTCGGCGCGAAAAAATACATGAAATTATGTGCTCCCGAATTTTTTTTTGCACCAGATTTTTACACAAGAAATCCAAATGATACTTCTTTGTATAGTTTGTTCAAACCCGTTATTTCGTAACCCGTTCATCTTATGTATGTCTTGCCGTAGAATATGACAGGCACTTGAGTTTTCCTGCGATTCTATAGGGAAGCAAAGAAAACTTTTTTTTTTTTTTAATACGTAAAATCACTCATTTTTGCAATATTAATTATCAAAATCCCCGTAAAAGTTTTTCTGTGGTCGTCGTTCTATATTTAATCTGTCGGGACTATATTTAAGCTGTTTTTTCACACTGATCACGAATCTACCAGTTATCTGCTTCCTCAATATTTAAAACGAAAACAGGCGTCTGTTGCGAGGTACGAATTTTTTTTCTTTTTTTTTTTAATGTTGTAAAATTTAAACGGTTGGATCGATTCTTGCCAAATTTAATAGGGAACATAGTTCCATAATAATTAATTCATGTCGAATTTTTCAGGCAAATATCTCAACAATTTTAAGAGCTCGAGTGCAAATCACATATTTTGAAAATTTGGAAATTTCACGAAACCGAGATCCCTCTACCGATTCTTACCAAATTCAATAGCGAATATTGTTTAATAATAGTCTACTCCTGTAGAAAATTTCAACTCACTAACTCAAAATCTGCGAACGCTAGAGTGCGAACACACTTTTGTCAAAAAATTAAAAATCTTATAAAATCTGAACGAATGTCTCAATTATTGCCGAAATTGTAACAAACAGAGGCACCTAACTGCTCTACTTGTGTGCCCAATTTCAACCCGATTGATAAAGCCGTTCTTGAGTTATAGGCGATTGAATTTTATAGGCCTGACACACACATACGCACACACATCCATCCAGATATTTTTTCTAAATGTGATTTTCCGATATTTTAGAACATTCTGAACATGTTTTCATTAAAATCTCGAATTTTTTTTTCGTGAAAACAAAGCTTCCCCTATGAGGAAGCAAACATGTTTGCGAAAAGTGTATCTTTCAATTTACGCGGGAAAATATATATGTACATTCATTGCTAATGTATATACATAAAAAAAAATTTCCTCGGATATATCCGTCGCATGTGTTTCATAAATCATAATATATTAATTATATACAAATTTTCTTGAAAAGTATATTTTTCAATTTTTCGCGGGAAAATATATATGTACATTCCGTACATAAATCATATACTTTTCGTATCCACTAAACCTTCGCACGTGTCTCACATGTCTAATAAATCATGATATATTCATTACATAAAAATTTTCGTGATGAGTATATTTTCAAATTTTTCGCGGGAAAATATATATGTACATTCCGTACATAAATCGTATACTTTTCAAATATGCTAAACTACATTTTTAAAAACATTTCACATGTTCGCTCATGTTCCATAATATATCAATTATATGAAAATTTTGTGAAAAGTGTATTTGACATATGAAAAAATATATATACATATTATACACTTTTTTTGGGAGAGGTGTGAGTCGGGTATGGTCCAACAGGAGGTCTGGTCTACCGAGTTCCAAGAAAGTCAAAGTGTTTTTCGTGCGTCGTAGTTTCAGGTATGCGGTGCGAAATTTCTTCCGGAGACGATTGGGAATCGTGTATGTAGAAGGAGAGAGAATTTTGCAGACAGAGAAATCCCCACCAGAGACTCGTCGAGAGAGGAAACGCAATGCCCGCGTATACCGTCAAAACACACCACCCCCATCGTTTTATTGATCGACGAAGCGGGGCGCTAGTCTCACCCGGCTCTCGCTCTATTCTATTTCATCCCCTATTGTCGCGATACTTTTTTTTTCTAAATTTTTTTTTGTCCGTGTTGTTTTTCACATTGATACGCACACGAAACGATTGACAAATTCACAGGGAATAATCCGATCGGCATGCTCGACGGTTTTCGGTTTTTACTCACGTTGGTTTCCGTCAGCGAGGCTGTGCCGGTGATTTGGCTCGGTGGGTCTCGAGAAAGCACACGATGGGCTCGAGGGGTGTCACGGTGCGACGGCCATGTTACGATACTGGTAGCGCCTCGCAACGGCAACTTTCTCACACGAAAAGCTCGAAACTACACCCCACCGTGGAATCGCCTGAGCGCCGGCGCACCGAATAAACCGAGGGATGAAACTCGACACTGTCTTTCTTGGTTTCTCGTATTTTCAGTTTCGCTAAATCTATATACATATATATCTCAGTTTCTGTCTCGAGCGTTTCTCCTTTTCGCTTCAGCGAAAAACTAGTTAATAATTTAGAACGCGCGTGCTAATTTCATTTCAGCTTCGACCTTTTGTTTTTGTTTTTGTTTCTTTTTTTTGTGTACACGTGCAGCGTACGAAACTTGCGGGCCGAATTTCGCCGCAGGGGAAACAATGTAACTTCGTCAGGCAGTTCGTGTAACTGTTTCTGTAACTGCTCTGACTTCCTTTGCACGCGCATGTTAACCGACATTTAAAATCGTTGGTAGCGACAATCTTGGCGGACGAGTTCTCGTGAAGATATGTTTTTTACTTTTTTTTTTTACGAGAGCACGTTCTATGTTAACGTTATTTGATTTTATCCAGTAAAAGGGTTTGCATTATCTTTGTGAGGCATTTTTTTTAGCTTTCATCGAGTCAATGGGCGAGGAATAAATTTTGTTTCGATGGGTCGAAATAAACGTAAAATCTTGATCGGGCGCCCATCGCGTGGTACTCGAAACTAACCGAGCCGGAAGAATAGGCCAGGTGCATATTATCGATTTAGCCGCGTGGACGATAACGACCCTTCAGCCCCTATTAACCTGCGTTGAGGTGGATTAACGATTAATTAATTAAAGCTTACGGTTGGGCCAAATCGCGGAGGAGTTTCGTTTCACGATGCGGCGCAAGCAACATCGGCAGTAAATGCTGTTTGATACATCGCTCAAATGTTTAATCAGTAGCGCGGCTACGAAGAAAAATCAGTTTATTGCTCGGGGATTTTTATTCCTTTATCTCTTTTTTTCATAAAGGCTTTCGCTGTCTGGCAATATTTCTTCATTTTTCCGGAAAATTTTACAACGTCGGCGATAAACGAAAATGAAGACGCTGATTGGCGAGTTTCTCCCACGCCAACAGCTTAATCTCCAACTCTCTCCCGAGGTGATCTTTTTTTTTACGCTTTTATATCTTTACCCCGATGGTTAAGCGTTCTGAAATTTGATATCCCGGCTGCAACAACGGATCTAGTTCTGATATAATAAGCGGGCGGAATTAGCGGGCCGACCGGGTCTGAACCCACCCGTTTCTTGCTCCAACGGTACGCCTCGAACGTTTTAATTAAAAACTTGAGATCGGCGGGAGTCCGACCGGAGGAATTGGAGCCTCGGAGGAAGTCTTCACTTCGGATAATACGAACCAATTTAGAGCTCGAACCTGCTGGTTAATGGATGACAATACGGAACAAATTGAGAAATATTGGCAGACCACGCATCGTCAGATTTCATACCTGTCCGTTTGATCATATTTCGCGAAATTTCATAAACGACGAAAATTTATCCTCGATCGTGACGATATAATGGGAAGCCGGTAATTAAAATTGCCTTGATTTTTTGTTAGCTCTCAACGAGAAAAAAATCATAGCTTTAATAATTTTTTGGTATCGTAGCCAACATCGGTGACAGATTCGCCCAGAGATATCGATAACCGTACGATATTTAACATCTGACACCCGCTCGCAAATTTTCCTCTCGAAATTCTCGAAAAATTTACCTCGCTGGCAACAATTCGATAACTAAAATTGCCCTGATTTTGTGTAAAACCTCAACGAAAAAAAAAGAAATCATGGCTTCAATAATTTTTGGTATGCTCGCCAACATCAGTTACAGATTTGCGCAGAGATGTCGATAACCGTGCGAAATATAACATCCGACGTACGCTCGCAGAATTTTCCCTCTCAACTTCCACCGCGCTCTCTCGACTGTTTTCTCTTTACTTTAATTTTGCGCTCGAGTTTTTTTTACCGAGGAAAAAAAAATCAGATAAACGTATTAAAAAAAATAAACTTTTATTCCCCTGCAATAACGAGAGCGCGTTTTTGCTACAAAAAAAAAATATCGAGTCTCCTTCCCGGTAGACGCGAAGCCCGAGATTTTTTCGGAGCGCCGGGCGAGATTGTGCTGAGCTAACGTATCTACAGTATGTCGAGGAGCTTGAAACATAAGGAGGCAAGGAAGGCGGTAGAAGAAGGACCCTTCACGGTTGTTACAGACATAATTAATGCGACCCCATCGATCCCTCTCCTCTTCCTCTCTATCTCCATCTCTCGTCCTCCTTCATGTCGAGAGAGCAGAGCGGAAGCATATCATATTAGAAGTGGGTATAGTGCCTCGAGAAGGTGAACAACTTGCTGGTTACAGGAACACGGGAGAGCTTCGACCTCAGCCAACATTCGCCCGCAGGCTGCTGCTGGAATCCTCTCTTGCCCCGTTCTGCATCAACGGTTTGTTTGTGTCTGTATGTGTGCTCGGGTTACAAGGGAATAAAATTAGAATAGTATAACGTCACCGTTGGGTCGCACTGTAATTTTCACGGTAGCACCCCAATTTGGTCCAGACCTACCCCAGACCGCCCCGGCTTGGGGGTGTTTGTTCGTTCGGCCTAGAGGCCGCTTTTCATCCTGAAAGCGTTTTGCAATATGGGTGCCTGCGCGCAGCCACCTGAAGAAAGACCTTAATTTCGGCTATAACGTCAAGTTACGGTCATCAAACTCGATTAGGGGACAGCGGGGCAAGACGGACCGTTCTTGAAAAAATGTCCACGAGACATGAAGAAATCTCTCGGATGAAGAACGTGGATATATTTTGGGCCCTTTTCATTTTTGGAATACTAAATCTTATTGATTTGAGTTCTCTTGCTCTCTCCTCCGTTTTTGAATATGCCCACATATTGCCTCGCAGGGGTGCCTGGGTGCAGTCACCTAGCTGAAGGACGACCTTAATGTCGGCTGCAATGTCAAGTTCCGGTCAACAAACCCGATTAGGGGAAAGCGGTGCAAGACGAACCATTTCTGAAAAATGTCTACGAGACATGAAGAAATCTCTCGGATGGAGGACAGGGGTCCATTTTGCCGCCTTTTAGTTTTGGCAAATTCTAAATGTTACTGACCTGAGTTCTCTCGCTCTCTCCTCCGTTTTCCAATATGCGGACATATGGGCTCGCAGGGGTGACTGGGCGCAGCCACCTGAAGGAGGACCTTAATTTCGGCTGTAACCAACTTACGGTCAACGAACTCGATTAGGAGAAGGCGGGGCAAGACGGACCATTTTTCAAAAATGTCCACGAGACATGAAGGAATCTCTCGGATGGAGGACATGGGTCCATTTTGCCCCCTTTCGGTTTTGGCAAACTCTAAATCTTACTGACTTGAGTTCTCTCGCTCTCTCCTCCGTTTTGCAATATGCCGACATATCGGCTCGCAGGGATGACTGGGCGCAGCCACCTGAATGAGGACCTTAATGTCGGCTGTATCGTCAACTTACGGACAACAAACTCAATAAGGGGAAAGCAGGGCAAAACGAAACATTTCTCAAAAATGTCCACGAGACATAAAGAAATCTCTTGGATGGAGGACCAGGGTCCATTTTGCCCCCTTTCAATTTTGGCAAACGCTGGATTTTACTATCTCGAGTTCTCTCGCTCTGTCCTCGTTTTTCCATCTGCTGCGATGTTAACCGGCTGGTTAGGGGAGTTCCCCTAGTGGGAAATTGGCACTCGTTGGAACTCTTCCGCGCCCTCATGCTTCCTTCTCTTTCTTAAAATTTCGTAATTTTTTATTTTTTGTTCACCAGTACGGTATTTATCGGATTCAGCTTCTTGAATCGTCGCCGTTCAATCAATCGTTGGGTCGTAAACGCCACGAGAATGTTGCAAAGCATAAGGACGGAAGTGCCGATTCGTTGTACTGTTAGAATGGGCCAAGCGACACTGTGGCGGAGAGACGAGGAGTGAGTATGGTTTGAGCTTTCGAGTTCTGTGCTCCATTGTGGCCTCGAGACTTAACGCGAAGCCACGGAAAGTTGGCGCTTTACCGAAATTCAAGCACGAAATGGGCTCCGGTCGTAAGCTTCCCGTTCTCTTCGCGAGGGTCCTTTTGTGGTGGAAAGGCACGGTAGGGTCATTTACACACGCATACATATATACAAGCTGGATACATATACACAAATACCGTACGGTACGGGAATTTATTCGAGACCGAGCGAAGTCACCCGGCGTGCGATCGATGACAATCTATCGATCGATATTTCCTCATTCAACGAGGGAGTTTACCTATACTGAATCCTGCACCGAACATTGGCGAACCGCAACTATCAGATTCCAATAGCTCCAGATGAGTGCGAAGGCACCGGCAGCTATCTTGTTGGCCAGGGTTTCTCTCCGTAAACCGGAAATGATGCGGCTTTCTCCATCCATTTCGCTCGCTGGACGTCCAGAAACCTCCCTAGATGGATGTACATCTTTCTATAATATAAACCAGGCTCGCCGCTGTCGCCGTCGCCTCCGTGTCAATAATCGGGGGGCACTTGAAGCCCTTATTATTAGAAGTGCCCTTAAAGGACTTACGCTTTTGCTATTCTATGTCCCTTAATGCACTTGTGGCCTGTGTATTCTAAGTCCTTTAATGGATTTATGCTCACGTTGGGTTAAAAGCCTCCTTAATGAACTTAGGTCCTTATTATTCTAAGTCCCGTTCATAGGTTGGCACAGCTAATTACTAAAAAAAATTACTTCTGATTGGTCACTATTTAAATTATTGTAGCATACAGTGAATTAGAGGCACGATTTTTTCAAAAGTACTTTCTTTTGAAAGTATTTTTGCCGCCGATCTCTAGTCCCGTTTCCGTTCTAAGTTCGGTTTTACCGAATGAATTACCCATTCCACAACTGTCTTCAGCGTTGTTGTAGATTCTCTGTATTGTGTCCAAGTTCCTCTTTTCCAGCGGCTCACTAGTATGTTTTAAGTCCAGTCTTTTCGCAATATGTCCCAACGATTAGCCTCTAGGCCTCGTCTAGTTTACGTAGTTTATGCTACGTAAACTTTTGTTCTTGTCTGTATCAATCTGGCGCCTGGTCACCCTCTCTATATCCAATTGATAGATGGGATTTCCCATCTCCTTGTAATTAGGCTTGGCCCTTTTGTACACAAATAAATGAATAAAAGTCCCCATTTCTTTATGGACTTACGCTCTGATCATTCGAAGTTCCTTTAAAGGATTTACGCGTTGCTATTCTAAGCCCCTTAATGGACTTATGTCCTTATAAATCTAAACCCCCTTTTTAAGGAACTTACGCCCTAATTATTCCAAGGCCCTTTCATGGATTTACGTAATTATTGGTGTATGAGTACGAGTGTCTGTACACTGTCAAAAAAAAATTGTAAATTTATTGCACTGGACAGAAAGTTTTTATGCAAAAACTGGTACAATAAATTTAACGTACAATTGTGATAAAAATTACTGGTCTTTTACAGTAAGATTTAAGTAAGTTGTTGGATTTCAAGGAGTTTTATGGGAAAATTATACTAAATTATTAAAAGTAAAGTATTTTTACAGATTTTAATATACTGTACGTTAATTTTTCATCACAACTGTACATGAAATTTAATATACCGCTTATTATTGTATATACCGTTATTAAATTGTACATTTAATTTAATGTACCAGTTTTTGCATAAAAACTTTCAGTCCGGTGCATTAAATTTACAATTTTTTTCAACAGTGTACAATTTCGCTACGCGTTTCTCTCGCTTCATCCGCGAGAGATTCCTCGCTGTGCCGCGCGCCCGCCTGCCGGTCGAGGCTGAGGATCGCTTCCACGCTGGCCTCACGGAAACTCACGCGAAACTCAACTTACACTGTTAAAAAAAATTGTAAATTTAATGCACCGGACTGAACTTTTTAATGCAAAAACTGGTACATTAAATTAAATGTAAAATTGTGATAAAAAAGTAATGGTCTTTTACGGTAAAATTAAAGTAAGTTATTGGATTTAAAGGACTTTTACAGGAAAATTATAGTAAATTGTTAAAAGTAAAGTATTTCTAAATATTTTAATAAACTGTACGTTAATTTTTCATCACAACTGTACATGAAATTTAATATAACGGTTTATGGATAAAAACTTCCAGTACCAGTAGATTAAATTTCATACGAATTTTTTTTCCCAGTGTGAGTGTCCATAAGTGTCTTGGGAGGTGTCGGAGTGTTTGTGAATGTTTGTGAGCAACTGTAAGTGTCGATGCTGACCAGCTCGAGAAGCGCGCCGGCAACGACGACCAGTAGCTTACATGTATATCTTTATACATAGATGTTGAGTTTCGCGTGAGTTTCCGTGAGGCTAGCGTGGAACCGATCCTCAGCCACGATCGGCAGGCGGGCGCACGGCACAGCGGGGAATCTCTCGCGGATGAAGCGCGAGAAACGTGTAGCGAAATTGCGACGCTTGCGCCATCGTGTCAGTAAATCGATGGGAAAGGACGGAGGAGTTCGCTCGTTCGTCCGTCTCCCTCGAAAGCTCGGAGGCTCGGGGATGCGAGAGGGCAATGCGGTTCGGAGGAATTCGGGAGAGTCACTGAGACGCTGAGGGGGATCCAGAAGCGTTATCGAGATTGAACTTCTTCCGGATTCCCGACGGCTTCGAGTTTCTCTACGTTCTTTCATAATCTCTCCGAGAAGTAATTGAAACGCTGTTATTCCGAGGAAAGTCAAAACGCTCCGTGAATTAATTGATACTGGTGAGCCGGGCAAAACGACACCCCGGGGCAGAATGGACTATTTTCACCAATTTATTGAGAGACGTAAAAAATAGTTTCGACCAAAATGGAGGTCCATTTTGTCCCCTTGTCAGTATCCGTCATAAACAGTAAAAAAGATTTGTACATTTAACAAACCTTTTTTGTTCACAAACGTACTTAATTATTTAGTTGTTAATTTCACAAAAAATATTTGTAAAATTGACAGACATTTTTTTACATTGTACAAGATTTTATTTGTAAAATTAACATGAAACGAATTGTGGACGTTTGTGGACAAGAAAAGTTGGTACCTAATTTTCAGTGCACGGCGAAAAATAGTTCTGTTTCTCTGACAAAATGTAGATCGTTAATAATTTATTGTTGTGGCAGCAAAAATGTTTGGCTGCAACAGCAAAATATTTGCTACCACAGCAAAATGTTTTGTTGTCCCTGTTTAAGCAGGTAAATGAGTTATGGTAACAAAATTCTTGCTGTCCCAACAATACAAACTCCGTGTGTAAGAACCATTTGCTTTATGTTGTTTATATATCTATTACAAAAAACAGTATAACTTTTTTTTTGCTTATAATGCCTATTACGATATATTTTGGTCGATAATGAGTATCGACCCGCTCCCATGACCCTATTTTTTTTTTTAGTAAAAACATCGAGTTTTCCTGATGGTACGATAATATTTTTTGTTTGTTTTTTCTTCGTCAGAAAGATACAAATTTTTTGCTTGGTGACCCGTATTGCTACGTTAGTTCGAACCCGGTCCTATCGCGGGTTCCGCGCGCTCGGTTCTCCTGCATTCCCCTGGATTTCGGTTGCGCGCCTCCCGCTCGTATCATCCCCTGCGCGCGCTCCGTCAGCTTCTCTGCCGCCCCTACCGTCGTGGCCGCTCGTCGCGCCGGTAAGTTAAGCTCACATACAGCCCCCCACACACACACAAATACACACAAACTCCTTCATCTCACCCCTACACACTCAGAACTCACCATCGTACCCCCTCGCTATCTCGGTTCAGCGGTGTAGTACAGTTCGCCACTTCGAGTCTCCCGCTCACGTGCAAGCAACCCGGTTCACATTCAGTACTATCCTGCAAGCCCGACGAGCAACATCGGAACGACTCTAACGTGCGAGGGAGTGCCGCTCGATCTGCATTATTCGAAACGAAAACAAAACAAAACAAAACTACGTTCTACTATCCTTAAAAAAAAAACGACCACGACATATCGCTAAAAAAAAAAGTAAAACCAACTCTCGCTGTACCGGGAACGCGGATGTCCGCCTTATCGGACGACTACTCTCACCTATCTCAGGTAATTCGATTAACATTGACAATTCATCATCGGCGTCCAGTACCTCGAAACATTTAGTTTATAAATATTTTGCGAGTGTGTGTTCCTTCCGTAATTCAAGAACCGTGCAATGAACCCAATGTGCCAATGTGATTTTTTTTCACTTTAATCTCTTGAGATCACAGACGGTCGGACGGATGGTCCCTTGATCATTTTTTTTTATATCAGCTGGATCTCGACTACCTTATTTTTTTTTCCACTTTGATTGGATGTCTGCGTGACAGAGTCGATTTATTCCATTTCCGCCATACATCGGGAACGATGAGAGAGCCAGTGGGACATTCACGTGTTTCGATTTTCGCGGTGGGAGTGTGAGCGCGAGAGCTCCGTTCTTGCACGTAGACCCAACGGCGTCACCGGCTCCCCAGGCAGTTTCATTCACCGTGTGATGCGGCGTATATATGTATAGATACACATATGCATGTATATATATGTAACTATAATATATATATAGTGAATACATCGATATACGAAGCGCTATTCCACGCACGTCGTAAAGTTGAATGAGACTAGAAGCGGATGATTCGAGGATGGAATGGCTCTATCATCCTCGGGCTTGGGTTCCTTATTTATGATCTCCGCCGGTACGATCGATCAACAATTTCTCGTCCTCTGAGGTCCGCTCGCTCTGATACTTGGCCGATTTTTTTTTTTTTTTTTTACTATCTAGTGCATCGACGACAGCTTGCGGTCTATTCTTTTTTATTGGAGCTTGCGGGTTCGTGGGCCGGGGGAAAAATGGTTCAGCGACAAAAAAAAATCAAGCCACCGCCCCCGAGCCAAACTTCCGGTCGCTGACCACCCCGTAACATGCTTCCGGCCTCCGTCTTGTTTTCCTCGATCGGTGCCAAGATTTTTTGTGTTTCCGTCAATTTTGACCGAGGACGGATGCGCGGATGAAGCTTGCACAGTTACGGGCAGGTAGGGCTTTCGTTGTCGGGTGCGGATGACCGATGTTTTCGCGTATTTTGGACATTCGAAGGGGTTTTCTCGGAACTTCGGGATTTTTTTTTCTGGTGATGTATTCGTTAGAGACGCAGACAGATTTGTAGCATTAAAAAAATAAAAATAAAAGGAAAATTTCAATTTAATTTGATTTAATTTAATCAAATTCAAATCGATTAAATTAATTAAATTTACAATTTATTTATTTATAGTACAATTTAATTAAAATAATTAAGTTTAAATTTAGATTTAATTAAATTTTTTAAATATATGTTTTAACGCTTACGCCAAAAGCTCGCAACTGTCAGGAGACCCCGGCCATTGAGCACCCTGCTATCTTCTACTTTTTACTCACGGTCCATCAACCCCTCGAGTTGGCCTTATTTCTATTATTTCCCCCGATCATCCGGGTATTTTCCAAAGCAAGACAAATAACTGTTTGATCGGTCGTTGAGTTCGTGAATGATTGAACGGCCAAGAGGGGAGCAGCGGATGAGCCCCTTTTTTTACCACAATGTAGGCTCGTCTCAGTCATCTTCGATCACGTTCGAGGAATACCTAAAGGTATCGTGAGGAAAACGGTGAAAATTCTTCGCGATCATTTTCTCATTTCCGCATTCTTTACGACTCCGATATTACTGTTGCCGTTGGAATAGAAATGAAACCGGGCTCGCGAATGAAATAGAAATACACGAGAGTCATAATCGAATTATAGTGTATACGTATCTGATACTGGAGGCCGAGCGTCGTCACGATTAATCATGAGGCTGAGGAACGGAAGGTGAAGAGATCCCTCTCGCTGTCGAGGTTTGAGTGATCGCTGAAGGGGATGAGGATTGCCTGGCTCGCCTCCCTGGAGAAATGTCGATTATTCATATAGTTCGCGAGCTTCCGATACTCATGTGTTTTCGCCGTCGCAATATCTTTTTTATACCCTGCGATCCCCCTTAGACGCAGCTACCTGCGAACCAACGCGGCATTAGTTCGCAATTTTTTGAATACATATTTTGTGAAATGGCAAAGTTAATATTTAATAATTAATAAATAAAATTGCTGAGAAGAATTACGTGCCTTAAAAATTATTCCATTCAAGTATACTAAATATTTTCACACTAGTACACTAAGTATTTTCATTTTCATGTATTTCTTACATTATTTTATATTCTGTTCCTTTCGTTATGTTATTTGCAGTTTTTTTCTTGGGTTGTAAGGATTTTTTTGGATCTTGATGCATGGTGCTCTTGGGGGGCTTAGGCCCCAGAACACGAAATAAGCGAATCTGTCTATCTATCTAAATTCCGACATATACACACACAAATAAATAGAGTAAATCTGATACCGGCTATCACATGGATATTTATTAATATTTTCTTTCTAGATTATATCACTAACATCGTCATCTCAACTTTTGATTAGCCGGTAAATGCCTCGAATACAAAAGATAAGATAAAATAGCACTCACAATTTCCCATAAAATAGATCATAAAATCAATATACTAGTAGTAGTAGTAGATTTATTTCCATGTATACTCTGGCGGGTTTTTATATATATCCCCTTCCCACACAAACACGGAGAAAAATTGTTCTGTTTCTCTAACAAAATATAGATCGTTAATAATTTATTATTGTGGTAGCAAAAATATTTGCTGCCACAGCAAAATATTTTGTTATCCCCATGTTAACCAGGTAAATCAGTTATGGTAACAAAATTGTTGTTGTCATAACAATTTTTTTTCTCCGTGAAACTACCCCCTTAGTGATATTTCCTATTTTCCTGTAATTCATTCCTTTTTTCCGCACTGTCTTTTGTATACCCTCTCTTCTGCCACTTCCGTTATCTCCTCTCACGCGACTTTTTCCCCACGCTCACTTTCTTCACAAAAACGTCCAATCGCATCTGCCTTATCCTTTTATCAAGGCTTGGACACGAGCTCGGTTTTTGCAAATTTTCTTCCCCGATAAAATTAATATAATTTAGATTAGAAAATTCGATACCTTTCGGAATTCATTCACCACTCCTCCACACACACACACACACACACACACAATCGACGGGTCATCGCTCAGTTAAATTCTGTCGCGTACAATTCCACACAAATATACAATATTGCGTACTCAACTTAATAACGGTGACAAGCTTCCTCGATGGCTCTTCTCTGATGTCCCGGGGCTCGCTGTTCTGGTTAGGAAAATATCGCCCGGCCGAACCCGATCGGGATGTCGAACACGAGGGCACCTCGCTAAATCCCGTTTTGAAATATAATTTGGTAATCCGTCAGAAACGGAACGGAAGAGACCGAGATTTTGGGGGTACCGAGAAAGGGTCTTTCTCATCACGTCACCAGCGCGCGTATTACCCGTTTACATATTTTCGGGAGTATCGATCGCTCATCGATTGTCGCGGAGTTGTCGTTCGTCGTTTTCTGAGAACGCGAAATTTTGACTTATTTTTTTCGCTTCTTACAATTTCCAACGCGGTTTCCCAAAAGTTGGATGAAATCAAATTAACAAACTACGTTGGGGATTATTACCAGGATTTTTAAGAAATATTTACCGTCGGTCAGTTTTTATTCGAATTTTCATCATTTTTCAATAAGTTTTACACACGGGAATGATTTTTTTTTATTTTCGAGGGAATAAAAGTATCATTTAATGCAATTTCATTCCCGCTTCTTTTGCGTCGAGAAAACTCTCTATCCTGAAACGAACCCGTAGTATGTCACCCGGGTAATTTTATATTCATTTTGCTTCCTCATAGAGGAAGCTTTGTGATGGTGAAAAAAAAATTTTTCGAGATTTTAATGAAAACGTGTTCAGAATGTTCCAAAACATCGAAAAATCACATTTAGAAAAAATGTCCGGATGTATGTGTGTGTGTGTGTGTGTGTGTGTGTGTGTGTGTGTGTGTGTGTGTGTGTGTGAATCAGACGCGAAAAATTCAAATGGCTATATCTCGGGTACGCCTCCACCGATCAGGCTGAAATTTTGCACACAGCTTGTGTGGTTAACAGTCAATGTTTCTGCCAAATTTCATCCAAAAATGTTCAGTTGTTTTTTTTGTACGCCATTTTTAATTTCTTCGAAAAAGTCTGTGCGCACCGTAGCGCTCGCAATTTGTTAGCTATCGGGCTACAAACGCGTACACAGATGGAATATGATCACCCGATGATCCCATTAAAATTTCAAGAAAATCGATCGAGCCGTTTAAATTTTATGTCATTTTGAATTTTTTGAATTTTATGAAATTTTTTTTTTTTTTTTTCAAGACGCATTTTTCCGTATTTAATATTGATCTATGAATAAAAAAAGTGTCAGATTCATGATCAACGTGAAAAAATACTTTTAATACAATCCCGGAGTGACGGCTAACGAAAAAGTTTATTGGGCATTTTTATAGCTAAAATTTCAAAAAAGAGTGATTTTGGGTATTTTCAAACAGCAATTTCTTTGCTTCCCGATGAATACTCTATGATACTCTATGTATTTTTTCGTCTGGAGTACAGATTCGACAGCCGTTTTGACCAAAAGCGTAAGGTTGGTTTTTAACCTGAGTCGGCCATCAGTTTTGCTTAAAATTTAAATACGACGTTGATATTGAAAAAGCTGAAAATTGAAATTTTCATATCGCTTCCTCATAAAAGTTGAAAGTTGAACGTTGAAAGTTGAAAGTTGAAATTTTTATATCACTTTCTCATAATGGCCCTTTATTCGCTAAGCTTCCTCTATGAGGAAGCCAAAAATATAGTAAATGCTTTCTCATAGAAGGAGCTTTGCGAATAAAGGGCCATTATGAGAAAGTGATATAAAAATTTCAACTTTCAACTTTCAACGTTCAACTTTCAACTTTTATGAGGAAGCGATATGAAAATTTCAATTTTCAGCTTTTTGTTTTATTTTTTCGCATTTCTTACTCCCCGTAGAAAAAAGTGTCGATGGCAAAGAGCTAGGACATATTTAACGCGATCTCGCAATTAATCAAGCTGGGGGGCCTTCGAACGTCGCGCGGGCCAGGTCACTGGACCGTTGCAGGGTTGCCCGACGGTCGCTCTCCCGCTGTCGTTGATATACGTCGCACGAGAAAAACTGCCTTTTCCTTCGTTCTTTTCACTTTTTATTCTTTGCAGAACTGCGGTGTTTTTTTTATTCACTCGAGCTCGAGCTCTCTCTCGTTAGCTGAACGTGGAGCGCACGTCGACCCCGTCCTCTCGAGTACCCACCTCTTTGCACTGCCGCCACGGTGTGCAATACTCGGGTTGTTCAGTATGGAAGGGGGGGGGGGGGGTGGCGAAGCTCGTTAAGAACCAGACTATACTTCAAGTCCAGCGATCAACGACACGAAAGTCTATATGTACCGGCGAGACTGGAGTATAAAGAAGGAAATGCCGGGGCAAAATAGACCGCAGAATTGTGGTGCGATTTGAATGTAAATAAAAAAATTTTATATTAATAATTTAATATTATAAAATGCTATGAATACAATTGACCAGAACGATGGAATTGTTCTAACTCCGCTCGATCTCCCTAGCCTCGCGTCGCGCCGAAAATCTGCCGAAATGATTTTCTTTTTAGTACACTTTTTTATCTTGCGTTATATTACATTCTACATCTTCGCTCGTTATGTATTTACACTCACACTTCTGTAAATTCCGGATAAATGGTCCATACCGTGCATCACACAAAATAAATAAATAAATACATAATAACAATAATCTACATAATAATAAAGTTCATGTCGACTGGACTTCCACACTGATACTCACACATACCCACAGACACTCGTCCAAATAATGCGAGCGCGGGAAGCGCGCGAGCCAACATAATCGCTATTAATAATGATAAACTAAAAAAAATTATCAATCCTACCAAAGAACAAAAAGGTGTTTCAATTTTACTTTCAATTCGTACAATTCGTACAATTCGTTCAATTCATCAAATGATAACATTAACAGTCTTGCCGTCGTTGCTTCAAATCATATGAAATTGTAAGAAATAAAAGTAGAATTGAAACAAACATTTTTTTAATTTGGCAGCCCACAAGCGAATTTTTTTTAAGTGTGATAATAATAATAAATATTATTAAATCATCTTTGCACATTCCAAGAGATATTCTGGATCATGTAATCCGATGTACTTGTCCGTGCCTCAAACGGATCTGATCCCTAGATCCGATGTACTGTGCCGTGCCGAAAACTGATCTGATTCCAGATCCGGTGCCCTTTTCTGTGCCGAAAACGGATCTGATCTCTAGATCCGATGTACTTTTGCGTGCCGAAAACTGGTCTCATATCAAGCAAAACATGGTAATTGCCGACAAAAAATGATTCTTTTTTTTTGCACTTATCACTATCTCTACTGCTACAGTTACATTTTCAAGTTTCCAAATATGACTCCGATCAGAAACGCGGCTCCCAAATGAGCGTATCATCGTTGCACCCTGTGACCATCCAGTCCTATCTTCCGTGTTCCCTCGCGAGCAATGATTCGATCCATGAGAACCAAACCAAAGACGAAACAGACACACTGCCGAAGCGAAAGCTCCGCGGTCGAGGAAGAGACTCGTAGAATTTTAATTAACCCTTCGCCCGAGAGAAAGACAGAGAAATCGGAAAGATGGTGGGCGGAAGGTTAAAAAAACTACCAAAAAAAAAAGAAGAATTTCTCTCTCCTAATTACCGGGGCTCGAGGCCATGTGGTACGCTCGCCGCTCGTCGAGGATACAGTCGGAAGCGGTAGCGGCCTCTTCGTTCGTTTTCTTCCTCCGTCTTAAAAAAAAAAGGCTCACCTAATTACCCACACTTCAGGGCAGCCCGGTGCAAACATGAGTGAGGAAGATGGCAAAAGAAATGGAGGCAAAAAAAAAAGATAAAAAAAAGGAAAGTGGGGACAGAAAGGGTTGCGGAAGGGAGATGAGGTGGGAAACGGTGTCACTCTCTAGGTCGACGCGGGAGGGGAAGAGTGATACTTTATCTTGTCCCCTGGCGCAACTCCATCGAGCGCATATAACCTTGTAAGCCAAGGGAGTAGGTGGACAGAGGGTAGTGACGCGGGTTGACGAGAGTGAAGTAAACAAACAACAACACGAAACCGGATCACAGAGACTGGTGTGCCTCTCGTCAACTGATGCTGATGCTGCCTCCCTCAACCTCCGTCCAGCATCAACATCAGCATCAGCAGCAGCAACGGCAGCGCCAGTGGAGATGGAGCCAAAGTAGATACAAACTCGGCGCAAGTATATATTATGTACGGAAGTCTTGAAGCGCAGTTGGTCCGCTTATATACCTACATCTATATATATAATATATATGTATGTGTCTATATCTATAATACTTGGCAATTCGCGCAGCAGAGCACACGTTTACTCCGCCAGCAGGAGGCCACTTAACTTTCCTTCGATTTTTCTTCAGCGCTCGCTTTTCGCGCCCCCTTTTCGGAACTCCCGCCACCCCCTCCTTCGCTCATCCCTTTAAAGCCTCTCCTAATGGCCCGCAAGAGTGCTGCGGCGAATCCGCGCGGCTTCGCACACTTTCGAATCATGAATTCTTTTTGAAACTCAACCACTTGGTGTGCAAACTCTGTTCTCTCGCTCGAGCTTATTTATTTTTTATTTTCATTTTTTTTTTATCTCTTCTCCCTTCGTCTTTCACCTCTGCAGCCGCGCAGTCACGTATACGATGCCGGCGGGAATGGGCAGCGATTTTCACCTCGACTCGTCTCGCGCGCGCCTCCGCGTCCCCGGAGCGTCATCCGTCGATTCGCGACCCTTCGCCTCTGAAGCAAATGGGGGGAAGATAAACAAAAGGAAAAGTGGAAATAAAACACAGCGAAACGTTTTTACGTGAGGGACGAGGGAGCGGGGGGGGGGGGGGGGGCGGCTGAAAACGCGATAGCCGGGCCTCGGAAAAACGCGTGCCCGCCCGATTTATTTCCAGCCTAGCGAGCAGGAGATGAGAACGACAGCCCTCGAGGCACCCAAGCACCGCAAACTCTTTCTGTTCCTCCCTTCCGCGAGCTCTTTCCCTCTACGTCGTAAACTCGCGGATCCGGGAGACGATGTTATGCCTCGGCTCCGGCATGTTTCACGTTTTACTGGCGGGGTGTTATTATATACGTACAGGGGGATGGGAATAATGCATCGCAGAGCCAGTCGAGCGTTTTCCATCGCGGGCACAGCGTTTGCGGATTGCACGACGCTTTTTACTCGGCATCGTGCGCGGTCTTTGCTCGGCAAAAAAATTATAAAAAAAAAAGAGGAGAAAAAAAGGGCGAGCTCTTTCCGTCTCATTCACAGCGCGATTTCAGTTTTCAGCTCGATGAACGCGCCAAGTTGGACCGCAGAAAACTCGCTCGCCCTCACCCAATCGTTCGGCCTCTTTCGATCGTTTTCATCCCCGCATAACCTGCGCAGTATGTATGTGTACGCGTGTGTTTATCGGAGTCTGTGGAACAACCCATTACGTAACGAGAACGAGGAATTATCCGCCCCCGTCCCACCCCGCTTCCTCCTTTCGCTCCCGTGCTCCTTCTTTCGCGAACGAACGAACTTACTTCGCCCACAAATTTCAATTCCCAAAGGGCCGCGGCCCACACTTTCCTTCTCCCTCTTTCGGTAACCTGCTTTTTCCAGACGAGAGATCAACGCCGAGGGAATCGGTCGGGGAATACCCGGTCGCGCATTTTTCATGCTAACCCGGAGACGAGTCTGAGCCAACGTCGTTTTTTTTTTGGCACTTTTCCACTCCTCGTCGTCGTCGTCGAGATATCGAGGGTTCGCCGATTGCTTCCCACGCTTTCCTTTTCTTTATTTTTATTTCATTCTTAACGACGAAAGAGCACACACGTATGTGCGGCTCTGCTGGATTCGGGAGGCCTAACTTTCTTAAGGTTGTTAAGTTTTTGTATCTTTTTTAATATTTTACTTTATGGCAGACCTGAAATGTTAAAGATGGGTGTTGATTTATCTCGATGCGTAAAAACCGAACGAGCGCCTATAATTTCATCGCTCTGGCTGGTCCAGAAATGTTGTTAATGCCATTTATAGAATCGCTCGATTCTTCGTATACGGAGTGCGACAATTTTTTAAAATCGAAACTTTGAATCTTTACGGTAATCCGAACGGTGCAGTCCCGACAACTTAACTATTTTTTTCCATGAAAATGATTCGTTTATTTTTCTGAATACGGATGAATTTTTTAAAGAATTTTTTGTAATCTTTGAAAATCGTTTTTTCTACGTTCAAGTTGTGAAAAAACACAATTTTCATACAATAATCATACCTATTAAGAAAAATAAAGGAATCATTTTTACGAAGGAAAATAGTTAAGTAGCCAGGTAATTTGTAGAATAATGATTTTTATCTTCAATCTGTTAATAACAAATCGGAATTATTATTTCACAAAAACAATCTCCGCAGCACCTCCCATATTTGATTTATTCAGATTTTTATCCCATCGAGAAGTGTTCGAAATTTTCTTTGAAACTCACGATTCGGCGGGACAGTACTGCTCGGACTACTTTAATTAGAGCAATGAATAAAAAAACGCTTAGAATAAGTAAAGGAACGATCAAGATAGGGGTGATGTAACTCTGTGTGGCGTTCTCGGGTTTGGCTTCAGCTTGGCGGGAAAGTTTAAAAATATGGGTTGCATCGACACCGGATCTGGCATCGATCGGGTGAAATTTTTATGCGCGTTAATTGCTCGACCCCGGTATTCCCACCGAAGGGGTGAAGTATACTACAAAAAAGTGTGTCGCAGGATAATTAATGTTCGACACGTGCGAAACGGGAACGATGGAGACAGGTGACTGGTGAGAGAGATGGGGAAAGAGAGAGAAGAGAGGATAGTCTGACTATGATAAAATAATTCCTCAGCGCCGCAGGGGCTTGTTACAAACTGTCTTCTGTAATGCAGACACGACTGCACCGTGCACCCGAGTACCTCATTAAAAATGTAAAAGGTTATTCTCCACTTTGAGGAAGTATTCCGGTGACGCGTCGTCCACTGTACAGTTAAAGCTAAAGACAGATGGAAAGAGGAATGAAGAAAAAAAAAAAAGAAAATTCACATTGCTTACTTAACAATTTCCTATCGCAATTATTCTGCATACCGCTCGGAGGTGATTCGTTAAGCGTCTAATGATTATATCTCAATTTTCACTCACACTTGTCCATGAAATTCATTCTGTCGGTTTGTGCATTAAAAATACGCATACGGTTTACAAATTTTCTTTTGGAAAAATATAATTCCTTAAATATCATTCCTTCGGGTCTAAATATTAAAAAGTAGACATTTTTTTACATGAAATATACGTTTTAATGAAGCTTTGCCTACGAAATATAGGGTAAATCAGGGTGAAATGGCCCGGCGCGTGAAATGGCTACCTGTAATATCTTTTTTGTGACTCATGCATGAAAAGTGCTGCTTTATGTGGGGGCCGGGCGCCATATAAAGTGGTGTTTTTCAAGAAGGCGTTACATAAATACCAGAAGCGTTTCGTAAATACCGGAAGCGTGTCGTAATGAGTATTTATGCAACGCAACAGTGTATCATAAATACTGTGCGCATGCGCACAGTATTTACGATACACGATGCGCGTGCGCACGCCGACATATTACGGCGCGCATGCGCCGTATTACTGTGCGCATGCGAACGCTGACGGTTTTTCCTTTATTATCGCGCCCGGCCAGCAACAAAACCTTTCATGCATTCGTCACAAAAAATAGTATGCGATACTGGTACGTAAAAGCGGACTTCCGACGGCGGTTGTGAAGTGGCCGTACCTGCCTTCTTTCGCGCTACAACAGCACCCGGCTTCGCCTCGTGCCAACCTTCGCCGAAAGTCCGCTTTTACATACTAGTATCGCAAAGTACTATTAACGTGACAAATGAATGGCGCCGTCGCTTGCACAGTTTTTATGAGTTTAGTATAGTTTAGTATATGAGGATACAATGCGATTGCGCAAAAAATGTAAAGATCGTACGTGTAAGCGTCTGTCGGTGAATCCCTATTTCGAGGTAGCCAGAAATTCCTTGAGCTATATTTCTAGCGCTCTCGAGACATACTAAATTATAATTTTGCTAGTAAATCAACATTGCACACTATAGTTGTATCTTTCAAGAAAATATTGGCGCGTGGTAAACCTATTTTTAAAAATTCCTTCCCTAAATCTAAGCAGCGGCTATTTTTCTGATATGGCCATGTCAGTGGTGGCCATGACACCCGGATATTGCGGGTGAAACGGCTGCGGCAGTGGTGGTGGACCTCTGCCCGCAATATCCGGGTGGTATGGCCAGTGGAACCATTTTCATTTTAGTTTGGCGTCTGAAACATTTGATGGAGGTAATTACTGTCTTTCTGCAGTTTATTTAGACAACATAAAATATAGTAAGACATGTTTTGTGCGAACCCGATGCTTCTCTAGGCGTAATTGACTACGATTATTACTGTGGCTATGTCACCCGTAGTGTCCGGGTGAGACGGCCAATTGCAAATATTTATTTGTAGAGCTACAATTAAATCACGCATCGAAAATATCGAAAGTTCTGAGGGAATTACGTTAGTTTAAAGTTTCTCGAGTTGGTTACAACAAAAATGTTAAAGTTTACAAAATGTTAAAGATGCAGTTATCGTTGTTTCAAAAACCATGGCACTATCACCCCGACTTACCCTATACATTTTTTTCACCCGTCTGACCAGAGACGTTTCGTATTACTGCGTCCTTGTGAAGAAGGGTGTACATCTCGGTAACGATCAAGATTCGACTGTAGCAAGCGTGCGAGGGGTGAGAGGGTGGTATAGGAAGTGGAAAATCAAGAGAGACAGAAACATCGAGCTCAGTGACCCGATAGTGACCTGGTTTCGTATATCTTCCAAACAGATATAGAGATATAACTTTGGATTTTCATATACATGTGTATATATGTATATACATATATATACATGTATACATATATTCCATGTATACATATATATACTGTTATCCGCCAGAATGAGCGGTAGGTCACGGAATAGAGCGCGAAAGCTTCTCTCCTCTCGCTCAATGCAATCCCACCAGCAGCGACAGCAGGAGCGACCGACTTCGTCCCCAATTCGAATTTCCTCGCGCGTTCCCCATCGGCATCAACAACCGCACCGCAGTAATGGCACAGTGAAACCCTCCTGCACCGGCCTTCTGGGCTTCACGCTTGCACCTCCGGAATCGACGACCCCGGGGTACTGGCACTATCCGTATACCTGCGGCCTGTAACTGGAACGTGAACGCCCGTTGCGTACAACAACGTTTAGCTGTATTATTGGGGGAATGATTTCTCATTCCCCCAATTTTCATTTTTCGTCATTGCCCCCATTGCAAATAACGCTTTTATCTCGTTCGCTCACGTCGGTCACTGTTAAAAAACCTACAAACTCTCCGTCCACCTCGATAGTTTGATACATCGAAAACGATACATCGAGAGACTCTTTCGCTGTGCTCCGCTCTCGCTTTGGGTCACCGCGGAGGTACTTCTATTATCTCATATCTTCCACACGCATACTCACACTCGCACGCATAGGGGAGAGCGAGGCATAACGGGACAGTGGGGCAAAACGGGACCGACAGTCAGGCTGCATCGATGGAACGAAATGAGACGTTCCAAAATTAATTGTAAAATTGCCTTATTAAAAACGTAATGTGCTGATAATTTTGGGACGCCCCATTTTGCCCCATCGATGCATCCCGACACACACGCATGCGCACGATCACGCTCACGCTCACGCGCATGCGCACACTCACGCTCTCTTCGTTGTTTCAACTATATCTGCATAGTGTACTATAGATGCTTGCACGAACACGTCGGCAGTTATTTTTCAATAGTCCCCGCACCGCTCGATCAATTCGATCGCGAGAGACACAGGGCAACAGCAGTTTGTTCAACGGAAGAGTAGGTATGAGGTAGTGGCTCGCCAGAGATAAAAAGCGATGTCGAGTCATCGCTTCTCCCGCGCTCCATACCGCTGGAATGCAATCTCGCGGCACTGTTTTAACCCAGTTTTACGAAACTTTATTGACACATTTTTTATTTTCTCTCTTTTTTTTTGAAAACTTATTAAAAACAGTTGACGGCGAAGTTTCATACAAAGCGGAATCGGTGGGAAAAATATACCGTATAAATGTGACGGTGAAAGGAATATACTTTTGAAAGGAATATACTTTTACGATGATAGCAGGTATCGCGTGTCATTCTGGACATAGATGGACATATTTTACTTGATGTGTGAAGGGCAGGTTGACGATGGGACGGTTTGCTAATTCTTTTTTCTAATTATCTGATTATCGATCTTTTGCCGAAAAAGTGAATCTTTTTCAAATCTTTAGCTCCCAGTGTAGCACATTTAAATATGTTCTTCAATATTAATCCAGAAAAAATCCTGAAAAAATTTGATAAAGAATGGAACTGAAGTTCGCAACGTTGCAGCAACGAAATGACCTTAACTGTCAATCGGATATTAAATGTCGATAACTTACAAATTGATCACACATTTTAATATGAATTGAAATGGATGTAGATACAAGCCGTGTGCATGCTCAAAATAATTATGAAGCGTCCTAGACAATTTACAGCAGGTTCCATACAAATCTATCGTGTGGATATCTTTCGTTATACGTTAACAATGATGGGCTTGGAGACCCAACTGATCTTCAAAGCCTCCTATTTTTTTTTTTTGCTACACATTCACGAGCTTGATTTGACTGGATAATTATTGCCAAACATCATCGATAATATTTACCATGATTTGGGAGAGTCTGTTGTGCGCAGAACTTTCTATGCGAGAACAACGATGAACTTGAGTTCCTATCGAATTCTCAAAGTCCCTTAATTTTTGTATTCGCAAACAATTACGGGCTAGATTCAATTCGGTAATTATTATTAAACATCCTTGAAAATATTTAACAAGTTTTATGCCAGTGTATCGTGCAGACAACTTTACAGACGCAAATAATAACAAAATTGGAATCGGCTGACTTTGAAAGCCCCTTCATTTTTTTTTTTATTAACGAACACCTGAGAGTCTACGAACACCTACGAGTAATTATCGAGTCTGTCTAGACACGATAATTATTGTTAAACTTCCTCGATAAGATTTACGAAGTTTTGAAAGCGTCTGTTGCGCAGAAAACAGAAAACTGTTGCGTTCCAAAAAATTTGAAATTCATACCAGAAATCCTGAATAATTTAATTACATCGAGTAACAAACGTTTCCGAGAATTATTCGCCGCTGGAAAGTAAAATTGTTCACTCATAATGAAAGTAGAACAGTTTTTCTTGTTTTCCGCCGTTAAAGACTTATCCGATAATTGTTTTCCAGCGCCTTGTTCCGCGTTTGATTCTTAAAGGCCCGAAGTACCGACTAGACTTCGCGCCGTCCTCTGTCCGAGAGTCGAGAAAATTAAATCAGGACAGATTGTCTCGAGGCGTGCAGCGCGTGTGGCTTATACGCGGGCACAGCCCGCAGAGTCCCAAGGCTGAACGAGAGCGATAAACTATAAATTTTCCCGCAAAAAGGAGGGAAGAGCGAGAACAGGGGATTCGCGTGAGCGGTCAGGAACAGCGAGATAAAGAAAAATAAAGCTCCGAGCCGTCGGAGTCACGTTCGAGGCGAGAAAGCTTGATCTCTGCGGGTTGTCCGCGGACACGGAAGTACGTTAATCCTGGCGATTGTCTCTCAAGGCTGCGCTCTTACTCCGTTCGGCTCCGCTTCTGTGGAGCGAGAAGTCCCGTGGGCATCGTCATCGCTCCGTCGCTCGAGCGCGTTAAAAGCCGTAAGGCAAACGTTCATTTGTCGACCGAGAGCCTCGTGTGCTGCACAAATGAAATGCAGCGACCGCTCGACGACGAGGGACTCTCGGTGGAGTGTGTCACGCGTCCGGACGAGCTACGGACTCTCGGGAGCTTTCCGTGCGGTGACCCGGGCTCACCGCACCGTGACTGTCCACCTTCCCCGTCGGATCCGCTCCTATTCGGATATAGGTAGGCCTCATGCATATACATTCGCGGGCAGTGGTGGACAACATATAGGAAAACATGTGCCCATTTTTTAATCTTCTCTGTAAATTCAGGGGATATTTTGCCGGGAAGTTACATTATTGTTTATTACTGTTTATTGTAGCTTGGGTGTGAAACCCTGTAAGTACAAAAATGTTTACGTATATAAGCGTTTAAACGACACGCACTGTTGGCAAATACAGGTAGATTAGGGAGATTAAGTAAGGTAATAGGCAATTAGGTAGATTAAGTAAGAATTACGGATGAAGGAACAGAAATAGAAATAGGAAAGGTAGGAAAAGCAGTGCCTTCCCATTGCTAGACACAACTATATTGTTACCCCAACATAGATGGACGGAGTGGCGAAAGATTACTATATCGTCATAGGCAAAAGATTAACGGGAGGAGAAATTTTCATGAAAAATACAAGATAGAGGAAGCTATTCGTTTTCCCCTCAACTTTGGGTGAGAAGAGAAGCTCTGGTTTTTACGGATATTTTTTCAGAAATTTTGATGCAAACGCGTCCCAAAATGTCACAAAACATCGGTAATGATATTGAGAAGAAATGTCTCAATGAATGCGGACGATTTCGGGTAACATTTTTTTGACATATTAATTTCAATTATTAAAATTGGATTCATTACTTCAATTAACAAAATATTATATGAATAATTTTTCCTGAAAATTTAGCCGAAACACTTCCTCTTGCACTGCTCCCTGAGGAATTTAAGTAACAAAACACGCAATTTCATTCGCAGCAATTTTTTCACTTGCACAGTCCCAGAATACGGAAACGAAATATTTCTATCGATACCCTGAAGAAAAAGTCCTCGAAGGTTCGTTGAATTTTTATTTCGACAAACATGCGCAGTTTCGATGTTCGAAGCTTCGCCTCGTAGGTCTTTATGTTCCCCATATTTTCTCTACGACACGGATATGAGACACCACGACTTCCGTCGTGACATACATCGAACGCAGTGCAGACTTGTCGAGAATATTTGTTCTTGTGTGCGCGATGCAATGTGCCGAGAAGGCTATTATTTGTCTGGGAATGTCGGCGGCTAGACTGCAGACCCAGAGACAGCTCGCAATCCTTTCAGTCCTTCGAGGATGCGAAAGTTGCACTAGAAGAGACGCAAAAGGAATTGAAAGTTCTCCAAGCACGCTAAGATAACTGGAGACAAGGCTAATCTTTGTAGAAGCCCGGTGTTCCCGTAGGAGGCAGAGAGCTTCTTTGAACGCACGACGTATGTGAATTTCGTGGGCGGAATATCGTCAGATCTCATCTGCTCAAGCTGTGTCTCGATTCTTCGCGAAGTCTCTTCAGCTTCATATTTTTCCACGGGCCTGTCGGCCGAATGGACTTCATTTTTTCTTCGGAGCTCCATCGATCCGAAACTTTCAGAGGTGTCTCTTTTTTTTTGCAACTGGCAACTTGACACTGACACCGCGAACGTCCGATGTTAATCGAGCAAATTTTCTTTCCGGCGGTGAGAGTGTTGGGCGAGATAGAAAATTGCGTCGGGAGGGCAGTAAATCGAATGGACCGGAGTCGAACGAACGGTCGAACTTCGAAGCTGGGACGATCGGGAAATTGAAAAAACAGACATCAAAATAAAAAAAAGAACGATCTGGATTGCGAAAGACGGAAAGCCAATTCGAGACCAATCCGTTCCCAAAGCCGATTCCCCTAGGCGTTTTGTTTCATTGCTCAATCAAGTTAAAAAAAAAAATCTAAAAAAAAATGAGTGCGAGTACTAAAAAAAAAAGAAAACTAATCGAAATAGATTGCGTGGCAAATGAACGAGAAGCTGCGAACTGTGTGTACGTTAAAGTGGACAAAAAGTTTGGAAGTAAAGATGGGTGTGTATTTTCACGATACCCTCTGAATGATACAGCTTTTCCGTCGAGTTTCTCAGAGTGTTAGTTTTACGAAGAGGAGGGTCTCATTGATTTTAGCCACTTTGCCATTTCGGGAAGCAGTCGGAGACTGGCGAACTCCGAGAAGGTGCAAAGACGCGTGAAAAGTTTAATCCGGCGAAGGATTTCTCAAGTAGAAATAGAGGCGAGTTGGTTGAAGAACGGGGGGGTTGAGAAGTAGAGTAAAGGATATCTCTTAACTGCAGCGCGGTAACAATTCGCCGACTGGAGTGCAATTGGACGGTCTTATCGTATTAAATTCACGAAGCAGCGAAAATTAATCTTTATATTACCGCAGTCGAGTTCCGCGATTTCTTCTTCAAATCCATCTTCACAAAAATATAAGCGATATATCAAGGTGCCCCTCCCAGAATTCGATTATTCTCTCCAAGGAGCCTCCCAGGGCCTGATAACTATTCTCCTACTATACTAGTATGTACATCTCGGTGATTTGTGCACAATAATGCGGTGCACAACAACGCAGTGCACTATCGTCGTGTGCGAAATCTCATTTATCAACCGGCAATACGTCACTTCCGGTTGAAAAAATCTCATCTTTTGATCAGAAGTGACCTCATATCGAAAATACGTCACTTACGTTTTGAAAATCTGATTTTTCGACCGAATGTGACGTATTTTCGATATGACCCCACTTCTGGCAGTAAAATAAGGTTTTCAAACCGGAACTGACGTATTTAATTTCATAATCGATAACAAGGCCGCGATTCGAGCCCCAACAACCTGCTAGTTATATTATAAATTGGAAAATTAGTGTCCAATCTTTGAAAACGGACGATCAAACATTAAATCGTCACATTTGGCTCCAAACCATGAAAGCACAAATACGTTCAATTCGCCCGCCTCATGAAAACCGGCATTTTAAATGACTCTTACTTTTTGAAGTCTTATTTTACACGATCATTTATCCGTATACAAGGCCCGCCAGGTTTTGTGAGTGCAAAAAAGCGTGAACCGTCGACTTTGTTTATACACGACGATGAGCGCTCGTTTGAACCTCTCGTTATCTCTCTATTCCCATCCCCTCTGTCTCTCGGCAAAAAAAGCCCGCTGATGACGAGATGCGTACGTTCTATACCCGATTCTATCGAGCGATCAAGAGAGAAAAAACTTGTTCGTTGCATTCCTCATCTACCTAGTTCCGTAGCCTGCGGGATTTCTTCTATATAGCGTTTGATTCGTTTTTTCGACATTCACCCCGAGTTCTCTGCGTCTGGCATCGCTGTGCGCTATATATACCGAACAGGTAAATAAATATATACGTAAAAACAGTGTTCTGTCCCGTGGCCACGGTTCATGTATAGCTTATATATCTTTCACTATATGTATATATTGGGTTTCTACATCGGTTTTACAATATATATATATATATATATATATATATATATATATATATGTATATATATATATATATATATATATACGGATGACGAGTCGATTGAATAGGATGTGACCCCGATTCGGCAACGGCAGAGGTGGATTACCCGAATCGGCCTGCGACACTGAGAGAGCAGCAACCCTATATCTTCCTGCACCCGTTATATATATCTAGAGAAAATCTTCTCTGCTCCTTCCTCCATCTTCGATATTTCATCTTTCAACATCCGTCTCTTTATCGCCACAGCTACTTCCTATATATATGCCACGCTGTCCTTTTTTTCGCCCTTTTTTTCTTTTCATTATCCAATACACCTAATCCCGGCTGATCCATTTTGATTAGCCAACGTCGCCCACGTTGCGGCTGTTCACGGGCGCCCATTGCATCCTCCGCTTCCACCGATTGAATACCGTTCACGTCTTCGTCTCGCGGATATCCCTGCTGAATTATATTCTCGCACCCAGAGGTACATTTTTCGAAGATGAATAAAAAAGTGAGGGATTTGAAAGATTGAGATTGGCGTGGAAATGCAAAGTTCCATAGATTCAAAGACGCACGATAATAGTGTAAAAAATGGTCACCTCTGCGAAGAGGTGAAGTGGTCAAAACTACGCGCGCAAGTTTGAGTCAATTCGACTGTCGGAAGGCCAATGTCGGAGTGAAATTTTCTATAGACGGCCCGGGGACCTCGGGCGATGGGAAAACGCGAGGGGTAGGTTGAGCTTAACTTTGATGAGGAGTGTAACCTTAAACCTCACCCCTTCTCACCTTTACGACCGGTACATTATCTTTTTCTCATATAAGTTAAGCCGACTATTGTTACGGAACTTTTTATATCTCGTTTATTGCGAATTTTGCTCGCGACCGGTAATGTGTACTGTACGTTTAAATTTTTTTATGAATTTTTTTTTAAGCGTACTGCGAAGTCTCCGAAGTTTCCGAAGTTTCTTCATAGGTAAATAGATAGATGGATAGAGTTTTCATTGGTAGTGGGATAAATCCCCCAAGTACCATAGCAGTACAGAAGTTACAGTAAGGTGTAGATCCTTCTTAATGTAAAGCAGTAATGCAGAATGAGAGACAGATAGATAAGTTTTCTATCAATTTCGAACGCGTAACGTAGTCAAACTGAAAATGAACTGTCCCAACACATGCATTAAAACCTTCTGAATGAAATTCACCTATTATATAAGTCAAATAATCTCACCCAGAAAAATAATTTATTTCACGGCTCTGTTTATTTGGTTTAAGTAAAATATTCATTTGATTCAAATAAATATTTATTTCATTTAAGTAACTATTTACGTAATTCAAATAAACATTAATTTAAATCACGTAAATATTTTAATTAAACCAAATAAACGGTGGCGGTCAAATAAATTTGTTTTCTTCGTGCGAGAATTTTTGTAATAATATTGAATTAATAATGCTTGTGTACTGCCGGGTTTCCGACACTGTGGACCAACCCATATCCCAGTTTGTGACCAGCGCGTGTACCCAGTTTCTAAAACTCATGCCGCAGTCTATGACCCACGCGTGAGTCCGGCTTCTGACACTCACGCAGCAGTTACTTACCTACTTTCTGAAACTTCGCAATGTCAATTGAAACGGATCTAATTTCATTTCTTAATTTTAGTATCAAGTATCAGGTAGAAACAATGAAAAATATTTAATTGGCTTAAAGGTATTATAATTCCATTAGATGCGTAGAAAAATCGAGGGTCAGAAACCCCGGCATAACCTTGATTATGTGACGGACTTATTGACTATTGGCGGACTATTGACAACCTTCGCCGAAAGCCCGCCTTTACATACTAGTATCGCAAAGTACTATTAACGTAACAAATGAATGGCGCCGCCGTTTGCACAGTTTTTATGAGTTTAGTATAGTTTAGTATATGAGGATACAATGCGATTGCGCAAAAAATGTAAAGATCGTACGTGTAAGCGTCTGTCGGTGAATCCCTATTTCGAGTCAGCCAGAAATTTCTTGAGCTATATTCTAGCGCTCTCGAGACATACTAAATTATAATTTTGCTAGTAAATCAACATTGCACACTATAGTTGGATCTTTCAAGAAAATATTGGCGCGTGGTAAACCTATTTTTTTTAAGTCCTTCCCTGAAATCTAAGCAGCGGCTATTTTTCCGAGAAAATAGGTGATATGGCCACTTGTTTTTCGGGGGATATGGCCATGTCAGTGGTGGCCATGACACCCGGATATTGCGAGTGAAACGGCTGCGGCAGTGGTGGTGGGCCACTGCCCGCAATATCCGGGTGGTATGGCCAGTGGAACCATTTTCGTTTTAGTTTGGCATCTGAAACATTTGATGGAGGTAATTACTGTCTTTCTGCAGTTTATTTAGACAACATTTCTAAACCTTGATTATGTGACGGACTTATTGACCCCGCGAATTTAACGAACCACGTGAACAAAAGTGGAATTTTTTTTCCTCACATCAATAAACTGGTTCTTGCTCACCATTGTGATATAAGTTTCGTGTGGCTAAATATTTACTTGAGATTGAAAACGCACTATCTGCAATTGCCGAAGCTAGTGAGCTGTGTCTAACAATGGTCTTCTGAGTCGACTGAAGTGCAAGTCATACCATTCGCAGATAAATTTAATTACTAAACATTTAATTTAAAAACGATGCGTGTCGCCAAAATAAACAACATTAAACGCTTTTTAATTTGCCAGTAATCTAGTTAATTTTCGACGAAAACTGAATTTACAGCAGACAAAAATGTGCCGTCGCGATCACAAACTGGTACAAGGTCACAAACTGGGCTGTTTACCTTAGATATAATTTTATCAAGTCCTGGGATGTTCCTGAGGATCGATGCAATACAGGCAGAACCATGCTGGATTAACATCAGTAGATATACCATAGATGATAAATGAAACGAGATAGTACAGATAAAGTATAACTAAAAATACATAAGTAAGAATGAAGTCAGAAGAAATAGATAAGTAAGAATACTATATCAAGTTAAATTTCGCTGCCACGTGTAACAGGTAGAACATTTTGCCTAATTCGACTGTTACGCACGTGACCGCCGATGTAATCTCCCACTTGCGTCCAGGAACCGACAAAATCGCGTGTCTTTGCACTGCCACGTGTATAACGTTATTGGGGAGGAACGGAAAACCGTGTTGAAATTTAGTAAGAGGGGGAGACCGAATTTGTCCTCCAGAATATTAACGATCTCTATAGCCTCGTGAGAGCCTCGAGCCAAGATTTCGTTATCCAAGCTCATCATCGTCGTCGTACCGTGATGATCAGCGGCGAAGTCGTTTCATCAGGCGCTCACGGGGATGAACGACGAGTTATAATATAAGTTACAAGCTTCTTCGGCCGTAGCAACCCCGGGCGAGGACGCTGCGTACCTGTTGTCGCGTGGATGGAGCATGCATGCTCCACGTACCTTGCAGTTGTTCAAAGAAAGTTTGATCTTGCATGCTCGGCAGATACGAGCGAAAGCGGTCCGCATTGCCCGCGGAGCTTGAGACTTGTTCGCACGTGTCGCAAATGATTTGCCGATAAAGGAACGATGGAAACGAAAAATTTATGAGTATGAGATTCGTATACTGTAAATGGGTGGTAAGATGGACCGGGACGTATCGCAGCTTTTGGCGAAATTATTAGAACGGGGAGTTTATAAGCGACAGGGCGAAAACAAGTTTTAACGATGCAAAGTTAGTTACGCGGATTAGAGTTCACGTTCAATGTAGCACGATGTATACAGCTTATATTCCACCTTCGAATCAAAGTTCCAGACAATTAACGGATTGATGTGTAAAATATTTTACTCTCCTTACTGTGATAGCTCGACTAAAACATTCTTGCAAGGTAATAAAACACTCGAGAGTGTTAAAAACCTTTTCACGAAGGTCCGCAATTTTACTTTTTCTTGATATTTTTAGAATTTCTTTTTTTTTCTGTCGACGAATAAATTTTTTTATGGCAAAATAATGAACATTTTAAATTAACGAGAAACAAAATCGCGAAACATCGTGAACAATAAATGTCGGTTACATTTGCGAATATATTTTTTTATCGAATATGGAGTACGTCGGGGTGAAATTCCGAACACGAACTCAGAAAAAATGTTTGCTAATTAAAATTCGCTTATATCTGACCGTTCGAGGCTCGACTTAATGCCGTGAATTCATTCGAAATAACAACGTTGTTTTGTTATTTAAATTACATTATCACGTTGTAAGCTTCAACGAATTTATGCGCAAACTTTCCATTCCGAACGTTCCATTCCGTAGACCCCCGTGTAAATGTCCGTAGCACGCCCGCGCTTTGTGGAAGCTGGAGTACGAGGAGAAAGCATAATAAAATAATATTCAACGGAATATATGCGAGCGCCGGAACACTGACATCCTTGAGCCGTCAGCGTTGCGATATACAGGCCGAGAAAGAGCGAACGAGAAACCGAACGTACGGCCAGTGAGCGTGGCATTGTTACGTTTAATGAGAGACGTCGCGTTGTACGCTGCACGAGAGATATGCCGACCGCGGGGAGAAGACAATGAGGCCTCATCCGTAAGAAATTTAATTACACCGGACGCAAATAAACTCCTATGGCAATTCACCCCATCTGCGTTGACAGCGAATCGTGGAAATGGAAATATTTCTGACGAGCAACTTTTTGTCCCTCGCAGATTAAAAAAAAATGAAACAGGGTTTAAAAAAACGGAGAATATGGATGGTAGCATTGAATCAAGTCCTGAAATGGTCCGGAAGAGACCTAACGAGTTCCTGACAAGACCCCGATGTAACGCTCGGTAATTTCCATTAAGGAGGGAAAATACATAAAAATGGTCAAAAACGACGAAAAATGTTGTGATTTTTTTTCCCAACGCAACTACTCCGACCACTCGTTTTGAAATTTTTGGTCCCGGAATAGCGGAATAGCTTTAAAAAAACTATAAGGTACCAGAGGCTTCGATTTTTCTTTACCCGAAACTTTAAACGCGATTTGCTCAAAACTACATTTTCGAAATTGGCGGCAGCGTTAAAAAAAACTATTCATTCGATTCATTTGAACCAAAGGTTTTTAGACACATAATTGCTAAACCTTGTCGATAAACCTCCATATTCAATTAAAAAAATTAATTTAACAATCATTTTTTGCATACAAATTTTTTGTGAAAATTTGATCTTTTTTCTCTGAGTGCCACCATTCTTACAATATTCAATTTTTTAAACGTTTTCTGGGTTTACCGAGAGCGTACTTTCATATAGAATGTAATGGTTTTTTAATTTTTTGTTTCCGATAAAGAAAAAAACTACAGCTGGCGCAGTTCGACATCGCGGGAAAAATTCGTTCCGCTACAATTGGCTGTAGGGTGCCGATGAACACTTATTATCTATTTTTCAAAAATGTTTTTCATGCCTTCTAATGTACAATACAATACCTTAAAAATTTCAAAACGATTGGTCGAGTAGTTGCGTTGGAAAAAAAAATCCCGAAATTTTTCGTTGTTATTGACCATTTCTATGTATTTCCCCCTTAAGGGACTGATCCATGTATCATTGATTTGCGTTGTAATAGCGCCGGGACATTTTCACCCCCTTTACCCTACGCGTAATAAAGTTAGAAATTCACCTGCACATGCACCAGTGTAATCTACAAAATCTCTGTCGAGAATAAATTTAATCAGGCTCTGAAATGGTCCGGAAAAGGCTTAATGAGATTCTGACCGGCCTCTGACAGGATCCCTATGCAACGCTCGAAAAATGTCCATTAAGTTAAATTATTAAAAATATTAAAGTGTCCGGAAAAGGCTTGATGAGATTCTAACCAGACCCTGGTAAGACCCCGATGCAACGCTCGAAAATGTCCATTAAGAGATCGGTCCATGTACAATTAATTTGCGTTCAAATAGCGCCGGGCCATTCTCACCCCCTTTACCCGACGAGTAACAATGCCCGGAAATTGCCTGCACATGCAACAGTGCAAAGTGCCAAAGCTCCTTCGAGAATAAATTACGTCAGGCCTTGAAATGGTCCGGAAAAGGCTTAATAAGATCCTGACAAGGCCCCGATAAGACCTCAATGTAAAGCCCAAAAATTTGAATTAAGGAACCGATCCGTGTATCATTGATTTGTGTCTCGATAGCGCGGGGCCATTGTAACCCCCTTTGCCCAACGAGTAACGAAGCCCGAAAATCACCTGCACATGCGAAGCTTTTTATTTTCGCTGAGAATGCAAAGACGTCCCACGTTTAACAGAGCGTAGAATTCGCTTACACACGAGACTGTCAATGAAATCTCCCAAATCCTTTCCGGGGACCTATAAAGTCGGGTCTCCTTGCAAAAAAGATTGAAAGTCAATTGAGAACGTCGCAAAAAAGGGGATATGCTTACCCCATTTCTTATTTTTTATTTGTCAACGTAAAATCGCACGAAAATCTATTGACCGTAAATTCAACTCGGTTGACAAGAGATCGCCATCGAGGCTTCCGCCACACTGCTGGAGTTTGATACGTAAACGTCTTCCATCGTTCCATCGTTCTCGTACTCGTACTCCAAACTCTTTCGTTCGGAATTGAAAAAGCTCATTACATGCATCGCTGGAGTTCCCTGCCTTTGCGTCTCTCGCTGGAAAAGCCGGTAAAGATGGAATCTTCCTCCGGGCACTTCGATGTTGCGCAACGACTAACGTAACGACATACGTCCGAGTTCGTTTCACACCGTGGAGGCCGGATATGCGACGAAGAAGCGTCTCTCCGTACGCCGTCGCCCACTGCCTTGGGAAGATTTTTCCCATTCTGCGGTATTTCTGTCCCTCGCTCTCCTGGCCGCGATTTCTTTATCCAATCTTCTCAATCCCCATCGCTCTTACTCCGGTTACCCGTTGAGAGGAGAGATCGAAGACATCTCGGGAGCGTGTCCGATTCTTCGTGACGCTCTTACTCTCGATTTAGATTACGCCGAGCGTCTCTGGAGCACTGAGCGGAAGCCCGACGAGCCTGGAAAGATCAAAAGAAGACAACGTAAGATACGGAGGGTCAACTCTCATGCTGATTTGATTCACGAGTCCCTCGCGCTATCGCTCACGAATTTTGTCGAGCTCTTACATAATAGAGGATCCAATAGCGATATATAGTATCGTAGTCGCGCATGCGCCCCTGGGCAAAGTTGCATCGCGACGCGAATACCCGACTTTCAATTGGGGGATGTGTCCGTGTGTGTGCGCAGGTATGCAATAGAGTTACCATTGGCTTCCGTATGTATGCGGCGGCGAGACGTGATCGATTGACACGACGGAAAAGCTAGAAGCTACGTAACTCGAGAATCGAAGAAGAATGCTGCATATAAAAGTTTCTTTCCTAGGAGAATCATTTCGCGCCGAATTTTGCAGCATTAGAGTAGAGCGTAAATCCTTTCGATGTATTTTTCGAATGAATTGGGCGAGGGACATTTATTTCGCTATCCTATTCATAACTGTGTTACAGTTTGCATTTGTTTTTATTTGAGCAAAAACAAGTTTTTGCTTCTTCGTAGAGAAAGCAATGTTTTGGTGAAAAACATTTTCTTTCGAGATTTTAATGTCAGCGTACTAGAAATGGTCGAAAACGTCGAGAAATGTGATTTTTGGCTAGTGTCCGGATGTATGTGTGTGTGCGTGCGTATGTATGTATGTTGTGACAGACTTGCATTGTTTGGAATGATTTGCGATTTTCTATAATAAATTCTGTTGTACATTTTGATGGTTTTAATTTTATGAGATGTAGACATTTTCTATGTTACGAAAAAAGGTGCAAAGTAATTTGCACATGGTTTTTCTATAGAACTCAAAAATACAATTAAAAAGAGTTAAAAATTGAAATTTTCATATCCCTTCTCATAATGTACCTTTATTTATTTATTTTTTTGTGAAAATTGTATTTTAATTATAGCTTCCTCTATGAGGAAGCCAAAATGGAATAAAGAAATTTATCATAGAGGAAGTTATGTGCAAAACTACAAAAAAGCGTGCAAAGTTTTTGTGGAAATCACTTTGCACGTTTTTTTTTTTATTAAGCCCCTAATATAATAATAATAATAATGTAGGACGAAGGTATGCAAGATAGACATCCGGTATAAATAACTGGGATAAACAGATGGATGTAGAGTGACAAGAAAAATAGTAAGAACTCGGGGAAAGAAGCAAAGGAGGACGGGGATGTAGAAATCGAGGAGGGATCGAGATGAAAACGGGAGAGAGTTGTGGATGCTGCCTCGCATTGAAACAAGGATAAAAGGTGACCCAGTTCTCATAGGGTGGCAGCGAGTGGGCGATGCCCCGGTGTCACCGGTTCCTGGCCCAGTATGACCTGATTTACCCTGGTCTTTGCACCCCCTTTCCTCCCTCATCCTCCCCTTCGACGGTTCCTCCATTCCCACTACCGGCACATCGCCACCTCCCGATTGCACCCAACAGTACATCGGGTTTTCCCTCGCCCACGCTCCTAAAACACATACCGATGAATTTTACCCGCGAAACCGGGAGCATTCAGCGTACCCTCTTATATCACCGGCGTTCCCCACCAGCGATGACTAGCGATGATATTTCGATCTATCGGAAAAAATTGCGGTAGATCTATTATCTGCATCAGCCAAAAATGCTCCGAATGGGTTTAATCACGACTGATCGATATTTATTTGTTTGATACTTCAAAAATTCAGTGAACAATATTTATTGATTTGATTCTTCCAAAATTAAATGTACAATATTTATTTACTTGAGACGTAAAAAATTGAGCGTTGAAAATTTATTAATTTCATACTAGGGAACTTTCAAACATGGGTTCATAATGGAGTATTCTTTACACAATTGATTTCTAAACAAAGTTTCAACCCTTTGGTACAAAACCAGGTAACTCGAGTTTCGAAAGCGAGAATCATGCAAACTTATGCGCCAGACTTATACTTACTCAGACGTAATCGCATGAAACTCGCATAAGATGTAACGATGCAAGACGTCGCCTTTGACGTCGCCCAGCGACGGAGGGTAGAGCCAAAGTGGAAACGTCTGAGTCGCATCAGACAGCTCAAAAGTGGGTATTTCGTGACGCAGTTGATCAGAAGCGACTCGGCGAATTCTTCCGAGGGTATGATCTCCGAGCCGTCGTGAGGGTTTTTCTCAACGGAGAACTTTCGCAATAATGAATAATGTAATTTCATAATGTTGAGACAGTCGCCGCTTGTGTTGTCATAATATAAAAATAAGAGATATTAATATTGAACAACTTGTAAATTCAAAGCCCAGCAAAGTAGATTTTTTCTTTGAAACACAGTAGCTTCACTTCCATCTCCTTGACGTGCACAGCAAAAAAAAAAAAATATATCGTAAAATCGAAATACGTCGTTTCGTCAAAATAATTTTGTTGAATAAGTGACAAACTCGTTTGTTAAAGTTTGAATATACAAACCTGTCCTTTTATTTCCCGTGTCATTAACAATTGTTCGCTTGTACTTTTGTTTGTAGAACTTCGACCCGGATGGTGCGACCGGAAAATTAACAAATAAAAAATTGTGGGCGCTTGTGGACGATAAGTCGTAGAAAGTACAAACTTGTTTTAACTGTGTACTGTACCCTCTAATCAGCTCGATGAAAAATTACAACATTTTTATATAAAAAACAAACAATCTCCGTGGTGGATATGTATCGCAATGTATCGCAAATTGTTAATTTAACCAATTACCCATCGGTCGTTAAGTATCCCGGACAGTATCGCTCTTCGTACAATGAAAATATGCACTACGCTCGCGACCCTTCTCCTTTTTCTTTACAGTAAACGAAAATAATATTACCGGACGTGCCGTAATATAGTTTTATCGGTTCACGGTGAAAGAGCTTTTTCCTGCGTCCGCAATATTTTACACCGTTGCCATTTTTATATTTTCCTCCCGCAATTACTCACGGGATAACGACGAGAAATACGGAGAGAAAGAATTTTTCTTCATTTTACCGAGCTGTTTATGCGTAACAGGAGTTGAAAAGAAATAGTATTCAAGCTGTACGCTCCTCTTTTCCGTGTCTCTCGCGTATATCTATACGGCTCTGCCCTCGCCTTCACAAAACCTGTCATACGGGCGAACAAGAAAGAAATGTTTTTCTAGCGAACGAGAATGAGGCGTAGAATGTGTACGAGCTTTTTTACGAGTCGTGTAACGGTGGAAGAAGCCGCGTGCTTCGATTTCACTCCTGGGGGGGGGGGGGGGGGGGGGGAGCAACGAGGTAAATGGTGAACGTGCGCGGTCAGAACGAAGGGCAAAAAAGTGTGTCGACTCAGATAGGCTCGTAAAAGGCCTTGGTGAATAGTAATTTCCTCTTTATTGCACAAAGCCGCAACCCAGCGAAGGCGTGCGGTTTTAGCTGTATGTAACGCTATATATATATATATCTGACGTATATTTTGGGAAGTGGTTTGTTTGGTTGCTCATCTGTTCATTTGATTGTTTATCCCAATTTTCAAGAATCTATTCCGCCCTCTCCTAATCCCGAATATCTATTCCCAACTATCCCATTCCGTGAGTCTCTGTGATTGGTGCACAATAATGCGGCGTACAGCAGCGCTGTGCACAGTAGTCGTCTGCAAAAAACCACTCATTTTTCGACCTGAAAAACGTCACTTCCGGTCCTGAAGAGTCATTTTTCGACCATAAGTGATGCCATTCACTAGGACATCGATTTTTGCGCCCTCAGTTTCCTCAACAGGCCCCACTACGGAGCGAATATCAATCGGCGCAGCAAGTTGTGGACCATGCTCGACAATTAGTATGGGCCGGGCATGCGCAACCTCGATTTTGTTAAGTGTGATGCGGAGCCAGACCCGCCGCTGTGAACGAAATCGAGGTCCTAGTGTACTGGAGAAACGTCACTACCGGTTTGAAAATCTAATTTTTCGACCGGAAGTGACGTATTTTCGGTATGACGTCACGTCCAGTCGATACTTGAAATTTTCCGAAGCGGAAGTGATTCCCGGTTTCCAAACTCCATAGTTTCACAGCGAAGGCGCAAAGCTTCTGCCCATAACAACCTGCTAGTATTTTCATATAATAGAATTTCATGGGTAGAACACGCGTCCACGGTACATCACGAAAGAGCCAGATGAGCGCCAAGGATGTAGCAAAAATCTTTTTTTAAATGCAAGAGGAAAAAAAATTGCGGTTTTCATAAAACAGTTTTGATAAAAGTTTTATGAAACACGGACGTCCTTATGAGAGCACAATATAAATTATCCGCAGTTCGTACAGTGGAGAGTGGAGGAAAATAAACCCTTTTGAGATGAGACATATTTTTTATGTCCGGCCATAAATTGGTCATAATCATCCATTTTGTCCCGGGCATCGATCCTCCGTATACTCTCTTCGTGCAATTACAATTACTCAAAAATATTTAGAAGTAGGTTGTTGTTATTATTCACTCTACATCGTAGGGAGTAAAATTTGATATTAATTTTTTTATATAAACCGCCCATAAGTTGATAAAAATCATAAATTTTGTTCCGGGCATCGATCCTCCGTACACTCCCTTTACGCAAATACAATTACTCAAGAATATGAAGAAGTAGGTTGTTGTTATTATTCGCTATACATCGTAGAGAGTGAAATTGGGTATTCGCCCTTCGAGGGAGTTTCGAACAGCACGGTTGTAACATTGTTTGCAGTAGTTTGCTTATCGATCATAAATGAACCCGTGGTACCGCACTCGTGGGGCAGCTTTAATGAACTTTGCAAGGAACATTTTGTTCTGAATAATTTCCGACAGTTCGGATAACAGGTCAAGCACTTGTTATTGTTGATCAAACGACACGTGCCCGCGAACAGGTCTCGTCGATCGTAGGGATTCGTGTCTAGAAGAGTCTATACAAAAAATAAATGGATCTTATGCGCTTTTTGAATTATAATTCCAAAAGGGTGGACGCCCATTAAAAAATAATATGAAGAATAAATAAAGTATTTAATGAATAATTTATTTATTCTTCTTATTGTTCTTATGTATATTAATTATATTATTAATATTCAATATTTAATTTTAATTTACCTGTATTGCCTTCTGCTTCTCAGAGCCTTATAGCGGGTCGGCTCGATTGATGCATAATTACTAGTCCTCACTTATTTGTCGTCCTTACGCACCGAGGGAGTCCCCCCATTTTTGCTGCTACTGCCGACATTCCGTCTGTATCCCATTTGCCTTAGTCTTACGATTAAAGGCATAGGGAAACTGCAGAAAACCGATGCAGTCAGTCACAGATTCGCTTCACGGCACCGGAGCTACTTCGAGTTTCGCAGAGAATGTGAACATGAATACCACTAGTACTACAGATATGTACTTGAGGTACATACCTATAAGTACACTGAAAAAAATATCAATGACTCAAATAAAATTCGTTTGCCGGCTGCCAAGAAAAAAAATTGGGGTTTCAATTCTACTTTCAATTCTTACAATTCCATACGGGATTGAAACGATGACATGTCACCTTGACCGTCTTGTCGTCGCTGTTTCAATATCATATGAAATTGTAAGAATTGTAAGTACATAGAATTGAAATATTTTTTTTCTTTGGCAGCCCGCAAGCGAATTGTTCTTTTAGTGTACGCGTGAGCATCAAGTATATGTCTGGAGCTATGCCCATATTTTATTTCTCGACGTAACGACGGCATTGGGAATCGAACCCTCGACTTGCCGGTGCTCCGGTTTAAAGACGAGCATGCTAACCACTGGACCAACGCACCGTTTACTAATATTCAATATTTATATTAAATAATATAAATATATTAAAATCGTACAAGTATAATTTATATTTGAGAATATTTTCATTCATATTTTTAAAAGTTGTTCTTTAGGTAATTATTTCAAAACATAATTGGAATGTTTCTGCACGCCGACAGCTCTTTTTTCCCTGATCATTTACCCGGATCGTAAAAAAAAAATTATTCCCGAAAATTTCTGAAATTTCGAGAGTTTTGTACCGCGATTATTAACATATACGACCACGTATTTGTATTTATTAACAAGCCCAACAGGAATACTCCCATTAATAGTGTTAAGAGATGTACAAAGTAATGTTTACAAAATGAAAATTGGTATTATATAAATTTAGTTTAGAAATTACGGTCTATGAATACGCTGTAAATGTCATTTAAAGATTACGGTCTGTGACTAAGCAAGTACGCGCAAATCTCCCTGGATATTGCCGAGATCGGAGACGTAAAGATATCAATCGAGGGATTAAATCTCAGGAAATTATTAACACTCGAACACAGTACATAAAGAGGTGAATTCATGTCCGTATTTGTTGAAGGGAAAGAAAGATAGAACAACGCATTTTCTCTTCTATTATGGGGGGGGGGGGGCCTTGAAGGGAAGTAATTGCAAGAACTATGGGCAGTCGAGATGGTTCCGGACGAGTATAACCATCTGCACGAGCCGGACGGGCGAATCAACGAGAGCCCTACCGTCGAAAATCGTTTTAAATTCCTTCATTCGCCGCACGTATACGGTCAAAGCTCACACGAGCATTATCTACGTAGCATTAAAGTTTCATAAACAAGTTCATTAAATTTGTGAGAGCAGAGTTAAAATTTAGTTTCGCCTCTCGTGCATTCGTCTCTAATGATGTACATAGTCGAATGAATAAAAGTGCAACGATGTAGGAAACGAGCTGAGTGTGGTTGGATACAGAATAATAATAATTTTCCGATATATTCTGTCGTATTTAATAAACAACGGCGTAAATCTCGATAAATCCTTCTCTCTCGCATCTCTGCAAACTTTCGCCTTTATTACACACCCGAATAGCATCAGAATGGGCGGGAGAATAAAAACGAGGTAGTTCACATCGAACAAAAGAGAGCAATAATAACTTTCCGATATTTTCCGCTGAACGCTCATTCGAGGCTGTCATCGGCAGCAGTCCGTTCGACCGGTCAAAATAATCCAATCCTTTAACTATGCCGGGAGGATAAAATTTCACGGACCATATGTCCTTTTGTTCCTGTAGCGAACAACTATCATACAAACTGCGAGAGCGTCGATACATTTTTCACAGAGGAACAGTGAGTAGCTGAGTATTCAGAGTATGTAACTGAATAGTCCGGAGATATTGGCCTGTCGATGGAGTTATGTAACTGCAATATTGAGAAAAAATTTTCAACGCAAAATGACGAAACGTAAAAAAAAAGTAAATAAAAATGAAAAGTCTGAAAATTCGAACTCTGTTGGAGATGGATGCAGGCGATGTTTGCGACGGAATTACATGGCCCACTGTCCCGTTAACTGTTCCGTTGGATTGTACAGGTAGGATGGTTGAAATTGGCAGAATGATTGAGGGAGTTTTGTAAAACGATGGATTCGACGAGGAGGTACTACGAGGTACTCGTCGACAGCGGATGTTGATAAATATATATCCACATCATGTATATATCAACATCCGCTATCGTGACAGCGGATGTTGATAAATATATATCCACATCGTCAATATTGAGAACAATTGTTCAACGTAAAATGACGTACAATAAAAAAAATTAAAACCAAGAGTCCGAAATTTCGAACTCTGGTGGACATGGATGCAGGTGATGTTTGCGAAGGAATTACATGACCCACAACCCGTTAACTGTTTGCTTTAACTGTATAGGTAGAATGGTTGAAATTGGCGGAATGGATCAGGAAAAGGGGTTTTTGTAAAACGATGGATTCGACGCGGAGTTACTACGTGGTATTCGTCGATAGCGGAAGTCGATGTATACGTTGTGACGAGGCGCTATAACCCGCTCGCGGCAACGTGCCGGTAGGCAACGCTCTAGCGACGCTCGAGCTTTCACTCTAAATAAGAGAAGAATTAAAGTATGCATGTGACGGATGATTGTAACCGAAATTTTGCGGAATGTCGCGACGTGGGACTCGACGCTAGCGAGACGGACGGAATGGACGGAGGAGCAGAACGGCAATGATAATTGACGATCGACGAAATCGATCGATATTCGGCCGTGACCCCCATCCCGGATGGGTAACTCACAGCGTAGCAGGTCACGCGACACCCGTGAGAAATTAGTCTAATTTTGGAGATGTGACGGTACGAACGAGTGTGGAACCGCGACGCGAAAAGTACGTGAGCGAGTACCGAGGCGAGAAAGTACGCGCGCGTCGACTCGCCGATCGCGTTGAGATTTCGAGTCAAGAGTGCCGAGAACCGCGTTCGGGAGCCTGCCGGGAAAATCGTCGCACGGGAAGAGACGTACCACGTAGGCGGCGAGGAAAGATCGGAGAGACTCGTCGAAGTTGAAACCCGGATATTATAATGCGCGCGCGTCGACCGGCAGAGTATCGGAGAGTCTTAATCAGCGTTTAAGACCCGTGCTCGACCATCCGCTGCTGCGGAAATAATTTCGGGAACAAAGTGTGAGGGTGCAAATGGTGAGACTCGAGTCGATCGAGCAGTGGAATGAATGAATTATAATTTGTGAATCGAGTGAACATTATTGTTATTAAACGAAATAAATTGGTGATGCACGCGCGGGGTGTGCAAATATTCGGGAAATACACGGAACTTCGATTACTATTATTTTGCGTTGCCCCCGAATCCACACCTTGCAGTTAGCCACGAAGGACTGGACCGGACGAACCCCGATCCCTGGCAATCGGGTAAGAATAGATTGCCTGGCGCCCAACAGATCGACGGAAACGAAGGAACGCGAAGTAACACGCGCGTCATTATATTTGGGACGAGTGACTCGAGCCGTTTTGCCGAAATTCTCGGTTACGAACCCGTCACAACGTATATAGCGGAGAGCGGGGCAAAACGGGACAGTGGGGAAAACCCAATTTTCCAATAAAAATTTGGACGACTCATTTTGCCCCATCGTTGCATCTGGATTTTCTGCCCAGTTTTGCCTCACAGTGCCATCTAAAAATTATTGGAAAATTACGTTTTGCCCCACTGTCCCGTTTTGCCCCGCTGTCCCATTGTGCCACGCCCTCCTCTACGCTATGTATACAGTCGACAATATTGAGAACAATTTTTCAACGTACAATGACATAAAGTTTAAAAATAAAAATGTTTTTAAAATGAAATAGAAAGAGTCTAAAAATTCAAACTCTGGTGGAAATGGGTGGCGGTGATGTTTGCGGCAGAATAACATGACCCACTATCCCGTTAAAGTAGTTCGGTTATCAAGGGCCGAAGTCAAAATAATGAATTACATTTTTTTCGACTCATACATATCATGATAAAAAAATAGGATAATGCGTCACAGAGCTTTAAGACGACGTGGAACAACCATTAATGATTACTTTTCTCGTCTTATGTCATTATTTTGTATGAAATAGATAAAAATAAGGTGCGTGTTAGTGCGTTACCTGACTATTTTTCAATTGCTGACAATTCCTGACCTTCTACGCTGGCCTTTAAAAAATATTTTTTGTTCCGCTATAAGTTACGTTGGTTTGTAAATAATCCATTATCTCAGTTTAATTTCGTATATATTACAAGTAATTTTGTCCTGTCGCCTTTATTTATTTTCCTTTCGCCATATTATCACTTCCTGCTGCTGACCTATTTCGACTACTACCGTTTCAATGGCCGATTAATTTTTGCTTGAATAAAGTTATCGCAGCACTTTAGAGTTCGTAACAATCTCCGTACAAACATATCCCCCATTTGAATTGGGGCACGCACACACAGTCGCCAATCCTAGCGTACGGTGTCGCCGTATCGCCAGTCGCGCGTCGTAAAAATAATCGCTTGGCCACCGAAAGCAGAACTTTAATAATTAATTTCTAAAAAACTATACAGTAGATCATGTTTTCTTTCAAGTCTAAGATTCATTACAGTGTCCTCTCTCCACCGAGACATTTTGTTTATACATTTTTTTGGAAATAATTTTTCGCAAACGAGTGTTATTCGTAAGAAAACACCTTGTTAAAACCACCAAACTTTAAAGTTAAATATCTTGAGAACCGGATGGTTAATTATCTTTCTTATGAACTTGATCGATTTAGGAGAGTTCGATCTGCCGCTATAAAAAAATACAAAGATATACTTTTTGCAAAAACGTTTCAGCATTGAACTACCTGACGGTAGTCCTTGCGAATAGTGTTCACTTCGCACATGTTTCAGAGAAAAAAGAGGCAATTGCAAACACTTCTGGATTGTATAATTATCTGAAAAAATCAAGCATATTAAAGGTGCTGAAAAGATTAATTTTGCATAATAATAATCCCAAAATGTTATTACCAAATTGATGAAATATAAAATTGATGAAATATAAAATTGATGAAATATAAAATTGTTCAAAAAATCTCCCGGAAATCTAACTTTTTATATCAAAGTGCTTTGTTCACTTTTCTGAATACGTATACACTTTTTCAGATTTTTAAATTCACTTTGTTTTTTTTATATAGGAAAAACGTGTAGAAAGTCACAAAATTCAAAGTGAATTTAAAAATCCAAAAAAATCCATACGTATTCACAAAAATGAACGAATAATTTTCATCAAAAGAAAGTTATGTTTTCGGGAGATTTGTTGAAAATTTTTATTTTTCATCAATTTGTTAATAACATTTTGAAATTATCATTATGCAAAATTAATCCTTTCAGCATCTTTAATGCGCTTGATTTTTTACAGATGTTTGTACCATCAAGAAGTGTTTGCAATTCCCTCACATTTCTCTGAAATTTATGCGAACTGAACACTATTCGCAAGGACTACCCCAACGGTCCCGTTGGACTGTACTGACAGGATGGTTGAAATCGGTGCGGTACAAACGGGTGGGGAACAGGGGTTTTTGTAAAACGATGGTTTCGACGAGGAGGTACTATGAGGTACTCGTCGACAGCGGAGGTCGGTAAATACATCTGTACATTATGTATACAGTAGACGGGGTCGAAGGTCGCCGAGGGCACGTCCTGATTTCGCGGCGGCGGAGATTTCTCGTGCGCTTCGTTAAATCGTCCTGCGGGTAGAATTCGAACGATTCAGCAGCTCTCGTTCCCAGGCGGAGTCTCTAATACAAGAGGCAAAGCTGGACGAGGAGGTGAACGAGGACGGAGAATTGGTAAAGAGGTGGACGGGTGCGCGAGGGTGCTGAGGGAGCTTCGGACTAATTTGGAGAGCTTTGGGGGGAGCTCTTCTGTACCGAACCAGAGTTGCCTCGTCGCTTCGACTCCTCCCGCGGATCATTTTATCTCTTTATCTTCCTACTCTTTCTCCATTCATTCGGGTTGAAATTAATTTCCCGTCACGCGCTTAATCCTCGCGGAACGAGCAAAATGAAGCTGAACTAAAATCCTTTCGGGATTCGTAAGGGTATACGGATTGTATGTCCGGGATGCTACTCTCTACGTGTAGCGACACGTGTTAGAGATTTTTCACGCCGATTTTGTCGGTTTACCATCGAGTATGCTCATCAGTTTGCTTTTTTTCACAGCGATGGAGTATTTTTTACTGGGTAGAGCGCTTCGACTATTCGAATTTTAAATACTGTTGGAGGTTGATTTAAAAGACATTGATACCAAAGTATTATTTTGTAATTTTTTTTTAAATTTAGTTCATTTCACCGATTGCTCCTTTTACATGACACGTAACATTGATACATTACCGACCACAGTGGCGTCTGAAGTCGTAAGCTCGTATGTATCACATTGATTATATCAACTAAATAATCAGGACTTAACGTAATCAAAATCCGTATACGATTTAACACTCAATAGATTTAAAATCTTATAAATGAAAAGAAATAGTTACAACTCTAAATATAGATAATGAATTTAAAAAGTAAAGGAAAGTACACATGTTCACTCGCTTTTTCAGACCTCTAATCATTCATAGGTCAGAATGGCTGCATTTAACTGTTCTTTAAACAATTTAAATGAGACGCCTGTGAAATTGAAGCTTGGTTATTCGTTCGCGAGTCTCGTAATGCGCGAGATCGACACGTTCCTCGTAGTGTTTATGCGGCTTGTATTCTCGTGAAAAACTCGATGTTTCCGATCGTGCATTCTGCCGCGACACTCTTAGGTGGATTTGATTAAGAAGTGAGGGTGATTTCGTAATTTTGTTTAAAATCTTAAATAAGAAACATAGGTCCATCAGCGATCTCACGGAAGCTAGCGATGGAATATTCGTTTCTCTGCATATGTCAGTGTAGTCATAGTTGTCAAATCCCATGGGAGTTCCTGCTCTGTGCGCCATGAGCCTCAGGAATTTATGTTGGACGCACTCCAGCCTTTTAGCATGGCATGCGTAGCAAGGGGACCAAACTATCGACGCGAACATGAGTTTTGAGCGGAGACGAGTCAAATAGAGCCGACGCGTACATTATGTAAAAAAAAAAAATTGTTCGACGTTAGTGACGCAAAAAATGTAATTGGCATCTAAGCGAAACGTCGCTGAATGACTGCACAGTAGCGCGAGTTGACCGCACCGTTGGACTCTATTATTCCATTGACCCACCCGGAACTAAAAAAATGACTTTTCCTGAAACAGGTAGCAAGGTATAATCCCCAACTGTATGCTTCATCAAAATTGCAAACCTAATTACTCGGTAAAAATTTGATGATGGCTCCGGGTGAAGACGGTGGGCTGAGCGAGCATACCTCAGGATCCGGTCGAACGAGATCCTGAACCAATAATGTTATATAAACTCGTTTCGCCCACCTGTATCGACGATGTTTTGTATTATTTTTTATCCACCGCACCTGCGCGTAACACTCTTTGGTAGTATTGGCGGTGAAGATAATTCGCGTCTTTAGTAACACGAAATCGTTGTACATCGTTAACTGCATCAACTTTTCCGAGATTTCGCTATTTTTTACCGAAAAAAAATTATTATGAAATATATCTTGTCTCTCCCGATCCTGGATGTGGTATGGTGTGCGACTGTCGAGTCATGGAGATTAACAGTACAACTTCGCAGATTTGAATGTACTAAATCAATTGGAGTCGTATGTGAGCCGCGGATAAGGGATACCTATTGAACCTCTTCCGTTAAGGCGGGGTATCTTGTTTTATAAGGCCTAAAAAAGCGTTCATTCAGGATTTTTTTCGGAGGGAAAAAAACAAGCGAGCCCAGTGAATTTAGGGGTATGTTTTAATGTATATTTGATCTGTGCAAAAAATTTGATTTAACACAAGACAAAAAAGTACTGCATAGTTATGGTCCCCCTGCATAGTTATTGGTTATTATTTCTCTAAATTGGCGGGAGTGATAACAAAACTAAATGACCTATCGACTTAAACCAAAGTTCATTTTTTTCAGTACTAAATTCTCTTCTATGTGAAGCTAAAACATTGTTAAAAAAACCTTATTAAATCATTTTTATAGCACGTTAAAGTTGCTTTTTCTTCCTCAGAAACAAATTTTTTTTCAAACCTGTATAAAGATATGATTTTTCGATTTTTTTTTTACTTTACCGAGGAAAAATATGTAACAATTGAAAATATATTTGATTTTTCTGTTTCGGTCAAGAATTACGAGCTGCATCTTTTCCACCAACTGAAAACTACGGTGCAGTAAATCGACCAATAACTATGAAGTAATTTTTTGTTTTGTGTTAAAAAAAAAATTTCGTTCAGTTTAAATATACATTAAAACATATCTCTAAACTCGCTGGATTCACTTGTTTGTTTCTCTCCTAAAAAAATTGAGGAACAAACGCCACTTTTAGGCCTTTTAAAGCAGGACTCGCTTAATTGATGGAATTTTCTGTGAACCACAATGGATCTGCCGTTGCCCCCACAATGGTATTATATACACGAGACAGACGTAGAATAGCTGTACCGCTCGCAGTGATGTACTCGACCTACGTTTCTGGGAAAACACGACGGAGGCAGTGCCACTGGGAGAAGCCTAGGGTTTACACGTCATGGATCGGGAACAAAGCCATCGCAGCAGTGCAGCCATCGGGTTCAATCTCGCGATGTAGTTTACGCGGTGGACGTTTAGATATGTATACGAGAGGTGCACGTCGCGAATTTACATAGCCGAATAGAGAGGAGCTACAGGCAAGGGAGAAACAGAACGGGAACGAGACCGTCCGCGCTCTGCACCCAAGGAGGCGTTAAATGAAAATCAACGTTGATTGCGAATCGCGCGGGGGGAGACAATGACGCGCTTGCACCATCAGCAACAGCAAAGCCACCAGATGTCCGTAACGTTTCTACCTCGTACAGATTTTAAAGGACATTCGGTTCAAATTTAAACTCGTTCGAAAGCGAGTTTTATGGATGCAGACAGTTTATGGATACAAACAAGCGAACTTTTTATTTAATATATATTTTTATTTCGATATTTTATACCGCAGATATTATTAGTTTTTTGAATCGATATCGTCGGCAAATGTAATGGATTTAATTAATTCCATTTTACCTGTAATGACGGTAATTGAAAGCGATACGAGTGTCGCTTTTATCAACTGATATACTTCGCGTCGAATATGTATTGGAGAACATTTAATGTATCGGCGCAGTCGCGCTGACTCGAATCAATCGGCGAATTCACCGCTACTTCGCTGCACGGAATACAAACTAGGACAATTTTAGTCCTATGAAATTTTTTTCCACTACAACAGTGTGACGGTGGCTAAAAAAATGTAATTTTAACGGATTTTTAATTCTTTTTTATTCGAATATATTGTAACGAATAAATGACGCGCGTATTTGGTTTTGGGGCGAATATTAGTGATTATAATCACGGCTAAATATCTTTGGGAGCACCAAATGTCTGTTCTCTCGGAAGGTCCGATCAAGACTCTAGTCATCTGGTCAATCGATAATCTGTACGTTCGTCTCTATGTAATCTATGTACACTGAGGAAAAGGAATGGTTGGATTAAATGCGTTGGAGCAAATGCGCGGTGACATACGTTCAAAGGTGTATTCGGTTGGTATAACAAAAATGTTTATTTCACTCGACAAATTTTGAATAAATTGAAGCTCATAATCGTTTAACAAAACAATGCTTTATTTGTACTGAACAAATAACAGTTTGGAACGTATTTCACCACGACATTTGGTTAATCCAACCAATTTTTTTTCCCAGTGTAATATCGTGTTTCTAAGTTAATCTTCATTCCTATATTCGTTACAATATTACAATTTCAGTTACAAGTTTGACAGAGTACATAGTTTCCTCGTTGTTGCGTTGATGAATAGCGAAGCAAATTTGATTCCGTTGCGTAGAGCAAAAAGGAAGATTAAATTTTCTTGTTTGCGAGAGGGACTGCGAGGAAGTGCTAGGGACGACGTCGCACGTAATTCGATTTCTGTGTTGTGACGATTGTATTCGACCCACGCGGTCCCAAGGCCGCGTCATCGTGAATACATCGGAGAATAGTCGCGTCACAAGATCCGTTGGTACTTGCGGCGCTTGCAGGTCTTTCTCATCCTCATTGACGTGGTCGAAATTCATCCAAACGTCCGATACCTTTGGGATACAGAAATGTTCGCGGTGGATGTGTTGCCCGAAGCATGCCAGCTTCACAGTTATAAACACCAATCGCGTGACTGAAATCATAAGGTTTTTTCGCAAAGTATCATTGGTAAAGTATCATTTACGCCAAATTCATTTTAGACAAAACTCATTTCCGCTATAAAGTAACTGATAGCGCGTTATAGAATCACCATGTATCTGAATCTGATATACTATAAATGGGGCTGTAAGGGTGCTCTAAAGCGAATTTAGCTTTTGTCGAATAGTTTAAGAAACAAAAACGTACGAGTGAACATAATCCTCAAACACTCGTATTCTCGTAAAATCGTTTTCGACCACGACATACGAAGTAATCCCGTACCGGAAATACGTCACTTCCGGTTTGAAAATCTAATTTTTCAACTGAAAGTGACGTCATAGTTGAAATACTTTACATTCGTTTGAAAAATTAGATTTTAAAACCGGAACTGACGTTTTTCCGTATAATGACACAACCAATCGCAAAACTGGATTTTCAAACCAGAAGTGACGTATTTCCGGTATGATGTCGCTTCTGATCAGCACTGTGGAGTATATTGTGTATTTATAATTCCTGTGTGTTTAAAATTATAAATTATTATTGATTACAGTAAATTGACCGTCGGTATTTCTGCCTTATATTTATTGCAGAATATGCCTAACGAGAATGCACCTATTTGCGGCTGTATGGCACTCGAAACACCGAAATCTCGCAACGGCCTAAGCTCACCGTCTACAGCACTGTCCACGAGAAATCTGACGATTCTCATACCGAAAACGTCGTCGAAAAGTTCGAGGGGAGACGGTAGGGGCTCCAAGAGGCAACAGCATCAGGAGGATCATGTGAGGCATCAAGGACCGAAGACGAGGGCCCCCGATAGCGGAAGTACTAGCTCCGTTGCACAACAGATGAACGGAGCTTCGCATCACACGACCAATAATGGTAACAAACAGGAGAAGAGGCTCAACGCGTCGAGAAGAACAAGGAGCGCCGAGCGATCGGATTCTCATTACACTTATATCGGTATATAACTTTCTATGCTTTCTTAAAAAAAAAAAAAAACCGCTTCAATTATTTCAACGAATTGCAATTGTGTCCTGAAGATTCGGGTTCGAGCATACTTGGCGGTGGTATACGAGAAAACACGATACCGGAAGCTCTGTACTCGACCGTCCAGGAGACATCGCCAAGCTCGATTACAGGCTTGAACGGTGGGTCAGTTACGATCAGCAATCAGGCGAACACATTGAACCGTAGTTCCCAAGTCGTCTATGCGATTCCATCGATGACCTCGCCACCGCCGACCTACGACGTGGCCATAGCGAAAACTTGCCAGGTAAATGATATAACAGCCATTCACTAATTGTTATAGGAGTTTAATAATCATAACATTGTTTTTCACTGGGTAAGCATACCAAAAGAGAGTGTAAACCAGCCTAGAAAAAGCAGTCTAGACACGTAACGTGTACGGCAGAAAAAATTGCAGAAAAGTCGTGGAAAAAAGGGCAGAAAAAGCAGCCCAGACACGTAACGTGTACGGCAGAAAAAATGGTAGAAAAGTTGTGTAAACCAGCGTAGGAAAAGCAGTCTACACTGAGAGAAGGATCTAGTAAAAACGACCGAACATCTAAGAGAAATTACCATAGCACATAGTAGAGGTGAACCAGGGCGCCACCTATGGCGGAAAATCTGAGATTTTCAAAGAATTTTTACCATAATATCTACGAAACATTCGTATAAATCCGGTACTTCTTACCATAGGTTGCGCCCTACTTCCCTACTGCCATGTGATATGGTAATTTCTCTGAAGCGATATCGTCATATTTACAAGATCCGTCTTTCAGTGTAGTCACGTGACGTGTACGTCAGAAACAATGCCAGAAGAGTAGTGTAAACCAGCGTAGAAAAATCAGTCTACACAGATTTTTAATTTGCATTTTCCCCCGTTGTCAGACATCTGCACCTATACAGGGTCGGTCCGGGTCAGTAGCCAGTCCACCCTTGGAGCTGCATTCAACTTCTCCCTCTGTATCGCATTTGCCATGACATTTCTGCCATGGGCATAGGGAAAATGCGGAAAACCTATGCCGATGCAGCCGGTCTCAGGTTCGATTCCTGGCATCGGAGTTTCGTCGCGTTTCACCGAGAATATAAACATGGAGTACAGCCAGAGCTGGGCAAAGTACCGAAAAGTACTTTAAGTACAAAGAACATTTTTCATTTTTTTTTAATTTGTTTTTTACGTCGACGTGAGTTTATGAATCAAATATTACCCTAAGAGTAAAAGCTATAGTTTTGTAATCGGCTGTGAAGAATAGATGAGAAATTTCCTCAAGACGACTAAATATGCAAATTTCAATTTGCGATTTGCTACAATAAATTCCGCGGTAAATTTTGACGTTTTAAATTTTATGATATAGAAAATTGGTATATTACGAAAAAGGTGCAAAGTACTTTGCACATGGCTTTCTCATATATTACAATTTCGAGCACAGCTTCCTCTTTGAGGAAACCAAAATCGATCAACGAACTTTGTCGTGGAGAAAGCAATGCGTAAAAATGTAATAAATGGGGAAGCCATGTGCAGATGACTTTGCACCTTTTTATATTTAACATTCCAAATTGGAACATTGGTTTGAACATGCTTGGGATTAAAACAGTACAAGTACTTTGGCCTTAGTACTTTATAAAAGTACTTTAAGTACCAACTAAGTACTCATGTACTTTAAGTACTGCCCAGCTCTGAGTACAGCTATATACATCCGACACTCACACTTAGAGTTACTACGCGCGAGTGACCGATGTATATATCTGGAGCTTCGTCCCGCCCATATTCTTATTCTCGGCGAACCTACGAAACCGGGAATCGAACCTTGACCACCCGATACTTTGGTCTAGAGGCGATCGCGCTAACCACTACAGCACCGCACCGGTTTAGCCTACACAGATAATGTTAAAGGCAGCAGAACTGGACGTTGTTTTCGATTCATCCAGTCAGGCTCTCGTTGTATTAACCGAAACGCAAATACAAATCCTCTTAGTTCCCAAAACGCTCAATGGTCCCGCGTTATCTTCTTGCCCGCAAGGAGATCGTGAAAATAACGTCGGAAGTAGCGACACGAGGACGGAGCTGCTAGACATGTTGGCTATCGCTAAACTTCCCGAATATCTCCGTGACATCGTGACAGGAAGAGGAATTCACTTTCGAAGGATTTTCACGAGTAAAACATCCGTATAGAGAGAGGGTGGCATTTGGTAAAAGTCAAGATATAGCGTGCGGGACTCTACTTCGGCGCCGGACGGAACATAAATTTCCTGTGTAGGCGAGAGATGCTGCCGGTACCGCCGCCCCCTCATCTCGACCGGCATCAGCTATTACCGAGCTCTTGGGAGTCCGTGCGAGAGAGGGCAGGGAGACGAAACTCTCGCTCGGCGTTACAGCGAACCGAAAACTTCCGCGGGTCGACCTCGACCACGCTCGAACCACAGAAACCCAACCACCGACTAGCGTGTCGAGGGGATAGCAGCGATGCTTTTTTCACCCACTTTTCCTTTCAGAAAACACCTATTTGCATCTCATTTCTCGTTCGCATCGCCTCCTGGCCCACAACAGTGGGAGAGACCGTTCCTGTGTTTTAAATGAGAAAATAGGAAGTGCGATGGGCGTGAGGAATAGACCGAGGAGAATGGAAAGTCGAAGGGACTCGGCAAATCTATTTTCCTCACCATTTTCATTCATTTGCCGGTGGTCGAGTTTAATCTAGCGCTGTAGGAAGAATTTCTTTTTTTTACCACGTAATATTTTTTATTGAAAGTTTAAAAGACAACTGTCGAGCTTGTTGAGGAGGTTAATGGTGGGGCTTGTACAGTTTCCATTCTGCACTGCTTTTTTTGTTGTAATTAACTCGAGCTCAAATAAACTTTCCGAGCTATAGGTGCGACGGTTCGCTCGGAGGCTGCGCGAGATAGCGCATGGATTTTTAGGGAAGGCACGTCGGAGAGTGGCTGGTTTGAGTCAAACCAGAATCCGATGCGACGGCGTTGGCAACACCGTCACGACGTCGGCTTATCACTCAACGTCTTTCGGAGCAAACACAGCCGGGCGCCGCGGCGAATGAGATGAGAAAAATGAGGGAATATTCCCGCGACAACAACCTTGGAGGATAGAATCTCGCGAGACGACGAGAGACGATCGTACAGTTATCTACAAAACAAAAAAATATGCTGTAAAAATGTAATTCATTGCGAAATTTTTCTCTCTTTCTAAGAGAAGTCTAAGAAAAACATTACCCAATATCTTTTACTGTAGAAATGTATTTATATGTTTGCCAAAAGTAGCTTACATTTAGGGCCTGAAAAAGTTGCGATCGCACGCATTGCCTCACATAAAGTGCAATAAACGCTCTTGTCAAACTTCGAAGGGATAGTCAAGTCGTAACCGTTTTACCGACTGAAAAATTGAAAAATTTTCAGATGGCTTCCTTATTTATTACAATTTTGCGCGCAGCTTCCTCTATGAGACAGTTCGTTGATAGATTTTGACGTCCTCATAGCGGAGGTCCTCTCATAAAATTAAAACGGTGAAAAACTTCTGTAGTATTTATTATAGTGAAAATCGGTAAATGAAATGTGCATAATTCGTAATTTTGCGGCTAAGTCTAATGTATTTTTCCCGGCTGGTGACGAAGCACCGCATTATGTTCTTTCTAGAGCGATATTTAATGCATAAATTCGTGTCTGACATAAGATACAAATTTTCAAAAAAATTCGATAAATTCAAAATCCCATACAATGTTAACGGTAGGATCGATTTTAGCATAATTTAATACTAAAAATAGTACAGTGTTATTCCAGTCCCGTGCCAAATTTCAGCCCGATACCTTCGTGTTTACTCGAATTAGACCATTTTAGTAATTTTTCCAAAAAATCTGAATTCTATAAAATCTGCCCCGCCTGGATAGATTTCGGACAAATTCAATACCAAAGGTCTTTGATCATAGTATTATATTTGTATGCAGTTTTCGGACGATAGCTCAAAATTTATGCAAGTTAGAGCTACCATGACCTTTTTTCAAACATTTCAAAATCGCTAACCAGACGCAGTCTTTATGAAAATTGTATCGAGGCGCTCTATTAGTGTACTACATTTTGACGGGCTCTCTTAAGGAGTTTCCGAGTAGTTGTCATTTTAAACGGTGCAAGTCTGTCACATTTCTCGACGTTTCACACTATTTTATGTACTCTGATATTAAAATCTCGATTTTTTTGTCCGAAAACCGCTTCCTCTATAAAGAAACAAAATGACGGAAGATAATGAGGAGTTTAATATGTATGAGGGGTTTAAGCAATTTATCCGGGCGTTCAAATTATTGTTGATCATCCTTGTACGTCAAAGTGACGGGAGCACTGAGAAAAAATGACAGTAAAAGTAACAATACTGACTTTTTACCATAAAAAATAGTTCCCATGGGGAATGTCTATATTTTATGGTTACGACTATGACAAAAAATCATGGTTGCAACCATAATTATGGAGTGACCAATTTAATATGCACTATCAGAAACTATTTATGTAGACCTTCCTCCTGGGTACTATTCGATATAGTAGGAAATACTATCCTTTTTCTCAGTGAGATAATTGGTTCAGGGGTTTGAGCAATGTATCCGCGGGTTGAAATTATTGTTGATCATCCTGTACACGGCCTTGTTCGCGAGGAGTATACTACAAATGCAACTATGTATGTCCTTATCTCTTTTTTTTATCAATCGCGCTAGAATGTTTGCTCACGCTGTTTGAACAGAGTTTGTCCAAGCATCGGTTGCCGTGCAATTCGCTCCTCCGGAGGTTAACCGGCTTGTTGTCCTACGGGGATTTCACTCGTCACGCTCACGCTCTGCTCTTGTTATTCTCCCGGTGTCTAACCCGTCTTCAACAGTGTATACATAAAGATCCGGGCAAAACGGTATTATCCTCTCGTTCTTTTTCGCCGATTGTATCCCGCACGATCCGAGTCTCTATGTGGTCTAATCTCTTACCATCTTCTTCGCGATGATGTCTCGAAAATTAACTTTCTGTAAAGATGCGTTCAATGTACGGTCTTCTCTCGTCTGACATAGACTAATCGCAGTTTGAACACAATTGACATTTTTTTAAATTGAGTTGAAGAATTTTTTTTCCTAACGCATGAACGTAAAATTCCGTTTCCTGTTCCTATGAAGTGGGCGCAGAAAAGCACTTTTTCACCTCATGTGCGGGAAAAATACTGCACATGCGTACAAACGCAATATGCTCTTTTTTCCCGCACTAGTGCGGGAAAGTGCTTTTCTACGCATACTTCCCACACACTTCCCAAAAACGAAAAGCGCGATTTTCGCGAGATTGTTAGGAAAAATTATTTGGATGGCATGGGCGTAGAAAACGGAGTCCTGACTCGTGTGAATACCGCACTCCCCTTCGGCTCGTGCGGCATTTCACACTCGTCAAGAACGCCCTTGCCATACAAATAACTATTTGTTTCGATACATTGCCTTGTCAGTAGCAAAAAAAAATCAATTAACACTATCGAATGTCATTAAAACTGATCAACTTATTGTCCAATAATAGGTCTGTTCGTTTTCAGAGTAAACCGGAGCAGAGCTCTTTATTTTACGTGGAAAGTATATCTATGTTTAATGGATATATAGATGTACCTTCCACATAAAATCGAGCACTCTGCTCCAGCTTACTCTGAAAATGAACAAACCTAATGTTTCATTTGAAAATAAAAAACTTGATGGCTATATCGTGGTGACTCTCAGGAGGATAAAAAAAAATTAAATTAAATTTATAAACGAGCCTCGAAAACTTTTCGTTCGAACGAAATAACTATTATAGCAACGATAAAGTAGAGGTTGGCCAGGTAACTTTTCAACTTCGGCCATTAACTTGGAAAGTCTATAGGAGATGCGGAGGAAGAGAGCAGCGAACAGCAGAGTGGAGGTTTGAACTATAGGATCTACGTTATGAGGGAAGAGCGGCCGGGTATAACAGGGAACGAGGGAATTTACGTTTCATTTCCAGCATCGTGGATTACGACACGATAGGAGCCTTCGTGACGTCGTTCGTTGAATCTCCGGCACTACGGGCCGAGAAGGTAATATAATAGAAGCGCTGCCGAGATCAAGGCTCCTCCTCTCACACACTCGGAGCTTATACAAGCTCGGAATTGGTGGGTCTTTCCCCACCCCTTGCATAATCGCGGTCGTTTACATTCATGATGACACACGAACGCATCATAGCGCTGTGGTTTAATTTTAGTCACCGTCTAACATCGTCTTAAGCTCTTTCATTGATGAACCAAAAATAGTCCTAACATCAACGTACGATTTAACAAATTTTGAGACAGAGTCGAGAAACAAATATGGGGGAAGAAATATCACGAGTAAAAACAGTTTTGACTCATTCGATAATAGACTGGCAAGCTTTTTGTGCACATCAAATAAATTTCAATGTACCTGAAGTCGCTGTAGAGATGGAAGACATATATTAACGGCGCTGTAAAAAAAGCTTTTTATTTCGTATTAACCCTGTAGGGTGGTGTATAATTTTTTGCCGTTATATGAAACAAGATGGAAGGCCGTAGAAACTATTATCGAAACAAATTTATCAACCCACTGGACGTAAAATGCGACGATAGATTTTATAGTCTTTCATCGGGCCCACTGAACGGTGCAATACGGAACGGACTTTTATCGAGTAGCGATCTACCACTGTGCTTCGAAGGGTTAAGGGCTGAATATAACTTTGTACAGAGCGACGATATTTATCTTTCCCGGGGTGCGAGCTTCGAGCCCTAGTTCGCGCTTCTTGCTGAGTCGCAGTAGTAACGGTCGGTGTACAGTCCGACGGGGAACAAAGTGGGCAGTGTAGTTTCGTGCCGGATGAAGGGGATAAGGAGAAGCTCTGCCCAATGTCAAGTTTTTCGATCGCTCCATATATATATCATCCTTTATTCTGTTTACTGCGAAATTCGTGAATTTTTCCGAGTGGAACCTTAACGACGTTCCTCGAAGTTCGCTTTTCATTGTCGGTGCAGGAATAGCTGAAAGTGGATTTGATCGAATCCTCGGGAGCTGATAGTGAAAGAAACTGAGAGCTCATAGCTCACTTCTCTTCTTGCGTCTATAACTGCTAGATATATCTGTACTTTCCGACTTTGCAGAAGTTAACCGCGCGTAGCCAGTTAGAGGAAGAGACCAGAAGAGCTACGTCGCGATAGCATTATCGAATAACCGTCACAAGTCCCCCCCCCCCCCCCCCTCCGAGTCAATCGTCTTTGTCGCCTTTAGCGGTCTCTCGATCGCGGCCAAAATGAATTTACCCTCTCCACTAAACAAGTGGGTACCTTCCTTTTCCTTTTCCACCAGCTTCCTCCCCCCCCCCCCCCCGCCCCTCTCTTGGATTGAGGATCCGATTCGCTGCTAGCCATCCTTCTCCCTCCGACCGATTTTCAATATTTTAACGTTCCACCGAACTTCGTCGGTAGACCACTGCTGCGAGCCTTTCTCGACTGGGATCCCATTTTCCGATCATAATTCACGAGGCAGCGGGACCAAACAGAAGAGAAGAGAAAAATAAAATAAAAGAGGAATCAATTAAGACTTTATCGATGGAAAAATATTCCATCCACTTCGGGGGCTATACACACCGCTATACCTCCGCGGTTCTTCTGTGTCAGTCGATTAATGAAATGAGGAGAATAATCGATTTCTGTTCTTGCTTGACAAACCCCCTGTGGAGGTTCGGCAAGAGAATTGGAAGAGCAGAGATACGACGGATAGTTATAACCACGAGAGATATGATATTTTATAAAATATTGAATTATGTCGATTCGACAGGTTTGTTCGGCGTGGTTATACATATCGAGGAAGATTGCGGAATTGAATGAAACAATTCGTGTATCATGCGCCGATTTTGTTTTGGCAACGGCCTGACCGATTTTTTGTATGAGAGGAAAATTGCTTTGAAATGGTGAAGTGGATATAGTGAACGTAGTGAATTACGTATTCATACGAGCGATAGAATAATGCAAAGGGAATATAATAACGTAGGTTCATGAAACTAACGATGTACATAATAATGAAAAAAAACATGCTATAAAATGTTTGTTAAATCCACCCTATATTCGAACTATGTAAATGTTAGATAGCATGCGGTAATATAGTTGCAGTGTTTTAACTTCCAATTTTCCACCTTTTGATATCACATTTGCGTATAAAAGAGATTCCGCTGGAGGCAACGTTGCAGGCCTTCGGTCCAAGAGCAATCTCCATTACATTCTATCGTCTAAATTGCAGCGTAACGCTGAACCCCTGCTGTGGACTATCTGCAAAAACTATTTCCTATATTGTAAATGACTGGGCGATCGATCGCTCTTCCGATATAATGGTCTATACGATGCTGACAAAACTTTTTAAATTCCGAAAGCGGAGCAAACTATGCAGTCCCCGCAGTTCAAATTAAACAGCAATCCTTCACGGAAAATTTCTAGGATTCTTTACTTTCTCATCAATCACATACGAGAAGTATGCAGGAAGAGAAAGTATTGTAATCCAAACAAATTGGATTACCAGATTATGGCCTAGAAACATGATTTAGTTTAACAGCCGCAGAACAACCATGTGTTTCCTAGTCCATCCATTTCAGTCGCTGACCACATTCGAGATAAATAGCGAACACGTCCCTTAACCCACTTTAATGTGTTCCTTAATTCATACTTTTTTTCACTAACTGCATTCAAGATACATTCCAGAGAAAAATTATAAATGTTCTTTGCAGCGTTATTTCCGGTGTAAAGTCTCATTTTTCGTCCGGAAGTGACGTCATACCGGAAGTACGTCCGAAAATTATTTCCTGTCAAAAAATGAGATTTTCAAACCGGAAGTCACGTATTTCCGATATAAAGTCACTTCCCGTCGAATAGTGAGATTTTTCCCGTATGACGTCACTACGCGTTGAAAATTGAGATCTTCAAACCGAAATTAACGCTGCAGAGGAAATTAAAAAAAATTTCTCTCACATGTGTCGCCAATGCAGTCAGCGTATGTGTTCGAGAATCCGACGTCTCGCCTGATTTCAACGAGGCAGCCGGACAGCTGCCGGGTGGCAGCACCGCCCGGGCGCTCTCGCTCGAGCTCACGCGCGACGCTCGCGCACGCGCCACGGAGGAAGGTGTGCACCCGGCTTCTTCTTCCTTCTTCTTGCAAATGGCCGCGATCTAAACTCACGTGTTGAAGTCGAGCTCATTTACATACGGGTTTTTCTCACGGTTCTGCTCACGAGTTTTCACTTGAAAATTGGTACATCATCATCGGGAACGCGAGTTATCGTTTCGGAGATATCGCTGCTCAAGTAACGCGAGTTCTTTTTCGGTCAAGTGCTCAGTGTCTTTCACCGGAGAAGCTCGCGCGCTCAACAGGTGTGCGACGCGCCGAGTCGCACGGTCCGCTCACCCGAGTCTATCGCGGATTAATATAATCGGGACGATTTATTCGGGATATTTTTCGGCTCATTGTTTCGGAACTGCTCACGCACGTGCAGGGTGCACGTTTCCGTTGTACTGTTGTTGTTGAAAAGGAAAATATACTTTATTTTTCATTATTATTAATTTTGTGACCAAACGAATAAATGAAAAAACTCGCGGAAAGTGATAAAATAATCTGTCAAAAAATGTAACGCTAAGAGAATTTTTAGATGATTCACGATGTGACACTAAGTTTTTTTCCCGAAATTTTTCAGTCTGGATTACCGCCGTCCTACGATGAGTACCTGTGTCACAAATACGCAATGTTGTCGCGTTCTCACACACCGCCGCCTCCGTGGTCAGATTCGACGTATCCGAGGATTCAGCAAGCACGACTGGAGCATCTTGCGAGTCAACCGGAGTTAAGGGAGTACTTGGCCCAGGTGGCACTGGAGCAAACTTCGTATCATTCGCAACAGCAACAGCAGCAGCAACAGCACGGTGTCTCGCGAGATTCAGCGAGTCTGTCGAACCATCAGCAGCAGCAGCAGCAGCAGCAACAGCAACAGCAGCAGCAACAGCAAGCGCAAAGGTTACAAGCAGCGGCGGTCAGACAGCAGCGAGCCCGCGCGATGCCTCCCAGGTGGGTTGCAAAAGACATTTTCCCGGATCATCCTAAAGTTCCTTATTTTGTAATAATCGCGGAAGTCTCCGCGGAGACTCAGCCGTTGCGGAGTTGAAGTGATATTTAGAACCGTAGCTTTGCATTAGGATCCTCGGTGGATTTCCTTGTAGCCTTTTGGAACGCAACGTGTCTCCTCACTGAATAATTTATAGTTATATCGCATATGAGCCTTGCCCTCTTGGCTTCTGTTTCACGGTGCTCACCGAGAAGTCAGGTCTTATTGCGCTCTCGGGAAAACCGCCGAGACTGTGTACCGCACAAGCGCATCACATGTATACTTACCTACGAGACACCGGGATGCTCATGAAATATTAGTAGCGCAGCTCTCTACTGGGATGCATTTTCTATTAGTGGAGTGGTAAAGTTTGTCGTGAATTTATACAAGGGGTAAATTTTGTCGTAATCGTAAACTGGTCGACTCATCTTAGCGCAATTCCGGGCTCGCACGATGGCATGAAATTCTAAGAAGCCCTATAAGGTAAACGGCCCAGTTTCCGCCGCTGTCCCAGTTACCGCCATCGAAGGCAATTTATACTACGGTATAACCCCTATTAACTGGGATGCTCGGAACCGAAGAGTCCGCGGATAATCGAAAGCCCGGTCAATCCGAATTAGACAGCGAAAGTATATAATTCAATAATGGCTAATGATACAACATTTGGTACAATTTGCACTTAATTGTTAAATAGTGTGAACTAGAATTTCAAGCTTTGGATTTTTTTTTCATTAATAGTACGTAAGCTAATATTTTTTTAAGTACGCAGTGACTTTGGTTTGCTCCCAGTATAAAAAAAAAAAAAAAAACCTCGGAAGACGCACGGTTAATCCGCTTCCGGATTAATCCGACCTCGGTTAATCGGGGTTCTACTGTAATAAGAAATGCAATTTTTGTTCAACACAAAAGAAATTGACGGCTTGTTGAAGGGGCCATTTTACTCTTGATTAATGCCGTAATACATATATTTTTATTTATTAAATGTTCCATTTAAAAATTGAAGGTCGCGGAAACTGGGCCGTTTAACTTGTTTCAATCTTCCAAGTCCCAAGGCTCTTTCCCATAAATTAAAAAATTAAAAAATATTCCTGAACTACTCGACTGCTTTTTTATATCGGAATGTTTTGAAAGACACAACTAGAACGCAAACTTGTTTCGATGAGGTATGCATCAGTTTGGTTCTTTCTGTCGGACAGATCGCAGAGCGAGAGCCGTGCCCATCAGCAGAGAATCGCAACGATGTACGACGACGCCGCTTTCTGCATGGAAACGACAGCGATAACGTCGGCCTTCGAGCACGGTGTGGCGTTCTGCAGTCTAATGTAAACACAAAAAGTCACCGAAGCCTTGGACGGCCTCGCTACCGATGGAAAATTCATTGAAACATTATTAGGAACGAAGAGGAGAAAATCTCGACGGCTAAACGCAGCTTCTTGATTTAACAGAGCTCATACGCGAAGCTTTTGTGCTCGAAGATCGCAAAACTTTTCTCTCTCGTATTCTATGATAATTGTGATGATACCCGATGCAATGTACCGCCAGGCGGTAAAACGGTCATCGGAAAGCTTTATTGTCGAAGTCACGTGTATCAACACTGAACATCGTTATATTCTCACTGGCTACACCCAGAAAAATAATTTTTTTGACGGCCGCCGTTTATTTGGTTTAAGTAAAATATTTATTTGATTTGAATGAATATTTATTTCATTTAAGTAACTATTTACTTAATTTAAATAAATATTTATTCAAATCAAATAAATATTTTACTTAAACCAAATAAACGGTGGCCGTCAAATAATTTTTTTTCTGGGTGTATACACGTGATGTTGGTGCCTCGATATACAAAATTTTAATACGGACGTCCAAAAAATTGTCACTTTGCATCTACTTGGATTTCAACTGATTGGTTCGTCGATATGATATCGATGCTGGATGCGTTTGAAAAGAAAGTCCTGGCTGGTCCAGACACTCCTGCTGTCCTTTTGCTGAAAGCCTCGAGCTTTCTCGCCGCATTATCATTATTTTTGTTGTCATTATGATTATTACTGTTATTATTATTTATTATTATTGTTATTATTATCCGTATTATTATTATTATTATTATTATTATTATTATTATTATTATTATTATTATTATTATTATTATTATTATTATTATTATTATTATTATTATTATTATTATTATCGCCGTACTCGTATTTTCTACTTGCCGCTATACTCAATCGAAAGAGGCACCTCCCCGCTCGCTCGCGAATCCATTGTAACAAATCTTGCGACATTTAACTCAACGGTCAGACTCAAAATCGATTTCGCACTCGAACGGAAGTTACGAGAAAAAGATCGTGTATCGGGGAAATTGTTCATTTGCTCGATCATAAACGTTGTCAATGGACTTCGTTCCTCGCGCGAATGAGCATCACTCCTAGCATCGGTAATATATTCGCAGTATAAATTGTACGCGGGACACGTTCGTTGTGACGTGACATTTTCGCGTCCCGTCACTCCGCACGGTTTTGGTCGAGCAGTGGACCGGATTTACGGCCCTGGGACCGCCGCTTGTCAAACCGGCTCGATCATCGACTCGCCGGGATAAGTTTTTTTTTTTTTGTTCTATATCTAAGTTCTCGGTAAATTTCTACATCAAAGTGATTCTAAACTACAGAGTCTCAAGGTTCTTTTATTTGTGTTGTAGAATTAATATCTCAGCAGAGAGAATAGAACTGCCAACTGAGAGTCGGTCCCATCAGATAATATTATGTTACCTAAAGCAGTCTCCTTGAGAATCTTGAAGATGTCTTTACCAAAGAAAGATCTCAGGGTTGAACTTTTGAGTCTCAGCAACAGTGGTCTCGATTGCTTCAACAACTTTAACTCTTCATCTCCGATGTTCTTTCCTTTAATTTCTTTAGTCTGAACATTGACTGTGATAGGATAGTTCCCGACATTCATCTGATAGGTAGTTGTTGGCTCTTGACTGTCAACAACTGGGATTAGAGGGTTCAGGTGAGAGATTGTTCGCTCTTGTTTTAATTTGTCAATAACCTCATATAGTTCCTTTATAGTGGCGTTCATGGCGTGCAGAGCAGAAGTTGTTAGGCTATAATATGAAGCCAATTTCTTCTCTGATTTCTTCTCCTCGAGCACAGCTTTCTGTGATCAGCTTGGCCATGCCGTCCATCATCTTATGAATGGTCTCTGAGGAATTATATTTGGCCTCCAAAGCTGAGAGGGAGCCTTGGACAGGGCATTAAAAGCTTCTCTCTTAACTCCATTTGAGACATATCTCTTTTCTCTTTCCAGCACTATCACGACTCTTGACTTAGGGTAACATTCTCTGAGTTTAATCAAGCTCTGATCCAGAGAGGTCGTCTCTCCCCAGGTGATTTTCTCTGACCAGTCTTTGGGATTCGCCAATCTCTTGAAAGCCACTATCTTTATTGTGTTGTTGGGAAAGACCTCTTGCTCTTCTGGAGAATTGATCGGAGCGGATATACCGGAAGAAGATGACGGTTGATCTGGGATTTGTATTCCCCCACTCTCAAATACATGTTCCAATTTGGTCATGCATTCATTGAACCTATCTATTTTCTCTGTAGAAAGTTTAAGATTAGACACTCCTTTGTTCGCATTTTTAATTCTTTGTTCTATGGCATCATCAGTCTCTTCAGCTTCTGCCATGGTTGTTATATTACACTTCCCAAATTACGATGAATGAATTTTTATTCGTCGTTCAACAATCAAACTTAAGCGAACAATACTCGCAAACCAAAATTTTATTAAGTTACAGATACAGTCGAAGCGTTAACCTAGCCTCGCGACGTATGTCAAAAAAAAGTAATGCTGAAGAGGGGATATAGCCGAGATGAAAAACTATTGCAAGGAGATTAAATGTAGCCAATGGGGAAACAACTATCGCCAGAAATTAAATGTAGCCGAGGGTAAAATTAACTATGGCAAGGAAAGTCGAAAATTGAAGGTAGCTGAGGTGCGCTTTACTACTGCAGGTAATCCGAAAATGGAAGGTAGCCGAAGATGTAAGTCACTATTGCCGGAAATTTGCGATTGCAAGTTGCGATTGCCAGAGAAAAATATCCTAAATGTAGCCTATTCACCGATACACGGGACGCGAGATAGAACAAAGACATAAACGCTCGCTAGAACGAAACTATACGCCAGATAGCCGAAGTAACCGAGACGGTTCTCGGAACGGGTCGCCCGATGTAAACACTGCGTACCCCTGACGTTTCGCGCGCGGCTATCCCTTAGACTCGAGGGATGTAATTTAACCCATGTAGCCGGCGAATTTGCCCAAAAGCCGATACAACATTTCCGCAGGATATAGCCGCGAATACACAGATTACCGAGAAAAGGCAATCGACGAACGAATTCGGAAGTGTGAGGCGCGGAAATATAACGAAAAGATATCCGACAGTGAAAAAGACATAAAAGGATCAGAAGGTGCGACGAAAAAATACAAAGAAAAGAAAGGTAGCCGAGAATACGAAGGTGACCAGAGAAACGCTCTAGCCGGACATGCCTTGCCGGACCCAAGATGCCGCGAAGGAAAATGACAAAGAAAAAGTGAATCTCTAATCAAACGGACACGCAATATTACATACCTGAAACGCAAATAACGAAATTGGGCCAGGCTTCGGCATTCCCAGCTAGCACAGTGTAACAGAGAGAGGGAGAGACGGGAGGCTTACCGGTGTGCGAACAGCCCGGGAGACACAACACTTAAAACAAAAACTCGACCACTCGTCACCGCACTCGATCGCCGACCGAAGAATAAATTAGCGCCACGCGCTCCCGAGGCAGCCGGCACCAAGGCTCCCCCCTCTCTCGCGACTCCCGAATACTAGCCTACGCTAGACGGCTAGAGCGCCGGTACCCCGATTTTTCTCCGGCCGTGCCCCGCTACCCGCAAGAATCTTCCGCTCGTAGCGATATTGTCGATGTCCACGGACTCCTTCCTCCCAGGATCCGGTGGGGCAAAATGAACATGAGGGGAGGCCTTCCTCGCGAAGTTAAGGCGTCCCTTTTTCTCCGTGGTGGGCCCACACGGTACGTCACATAACTGCACCTCGATGTCCCTTTCTTCCTCGTAATCCCCGACAATGGAGGCGCCGTAATGAGCGATCCGCGGCGTCCGTGAATTCGACGGGACAGGAACGGCTCCAGGCCGTGTAGTCGAGAGGGACGGGAAACTCATTGTATCGGTCACTACCCGTGCCCCTTCGGCCTCCTTGTCCGCGGAAGCTGGTTTTTTGCTTCTGCCTGCTTCCCGAACGGAATTTTCTCCGGCCCTCTTAGGCCAACCTTCCCGATGGGCACGACCGAGAGCAAAACGGTCCGACGGTCAGGGTGAAGAGTCGCGAGACTCCTACGCAGCCTACAGCAAACTTCCAAGACACAAAAAAAGAGAAAGAGACCAAAAAAGAAAATAAAAGAAGAAAAAAAAATCTTATCCCGGCGAGTCGATGATCGAGCCAGTTTGACAAGCGGCGGTCCCAGGGCCGTAAATCCGGCCCACTGCTCGACCAAAACCGTGCGGAGTGACAGGACGCGAAAATGTCACGCCACATCGTAAATGAAATATGAAACCGTTCGAGCATCACGTAACGAAGTCTCGAAAAAAAAAAACTAAAACAAGATTGAAACAAATATAATAAAGTAATACCGACACACATACTCACTACATTGTAAAACTTATTGTAATCGTAAACAAATCGTGTTATAATAACATCGTCATATGCCGTAAGCGTATTCAGTATATTAACAAAATAAATGATGAAAAATTGCAGACAAAACAAGAAAAAATAACCACAAAAAAGAAATCGGTAAACAAAAATAATACTCGAAATATTTGATATATAGAGATTTACACGTGTAAGGGCAAAAAGTGTTTTAGAAGATCGTTAATAAATAATCGAGAGACATATATTATATATACATCCATAAATATATGTAAAATATTGAATTAATTATAGCGGCAGTCCTAAAGACATACAATTGAAAAATAGAGACATTAATTTTATTGTACAGTTTAAGGTCGGTGTGTTAAAAAAAACTGTGTTATTATTTAGCACTAATATACATTAAACACTAATAGACTGTCGTAAGTAACCTTGCGCAGCTACATACTCGATCGCACACTCGTGGGCCTAAGCAACATCCCTTTTGGTCCAGTCGCCACACTGGGCTGCAGTACCATTGTCGTGATCGCCGCATCATTTTTAACATTAACTCTGTTCTATGAAATATAATGTCACTAGTGGTTGTCACATTTTTTCCAGCCTGAAAAGTGCCAGATATCGTTTAATAAAAAAAAAAAAAATAGTGAAATTATCGTAATTTCGCAACAACCAACAGTGTAGCAACTGAACGGCGGCATGCAGTCCGATCCTATGCATCATTTATTAAAAGCAAAAAGTTATTTCATATATTTTGTGTACGATCGATTTAACACGAATTTAATTTTTAAACCGCAAGTCAGGTTGATAAGGTCTGCGTCACTCGAGCTGCGCAGCTAGCGTATTGAAATGAAATGAAACATATTAAAAAAAAAGAAAACATAAACAAAGCGCTATCGAGCCAAATGGAGGAGTACGTGTAACGATTATATTCGTATAAACTCGTCGATCGGACTCTTAGCACCTTGCGTCATCGGCTTTTATCGTGGACCACAACAGTATAGAATCCACTTTTTAGAAACCACCGAAAACATATATAAATGCATACTAAATATCTAAATGCCGCGGCTTTAGAGATTCAATGTTGTAGATGTGTCACGTCTAAGCGCACATAAAATTCGTCAATGAAGAGACGCGAGGGAGAGGGGGAGCCAGAATTTCGGTAAAAGAGCGAATTAACGCCAAAAAATAAAACCTCATTCGCCATGTTGGATTGGACGTTGGAGTGGAGCGAAATCGTATCCAGTCCAGTAGTGACTCTAACGAAAGAGAATAACTCCCGTCTTTTTGCCCTAGCGGGCAGTCGGGAGTTAAAAAAAGTAAAAGTAAAGAAAAACAAAAATAAAAAAGAACACAGATAACCCAATAATAGGACTGCCAAGAGCGAGAAAGTTCTAAAACTATTTAATTCCGCGTATAATCGAGGCTGAATGAACGTACGACAAATTTCAAGGTCCGATCGTCTGTATCAATCGCAAAGAGTGAATCGAGATTATTTATTTTGAACGAAACACCGCTCGTTTCGTTGCATTGATTAAATGCAAAAAAGAAAAAAAAAGAAATCGGCGTGTGTTGAACGAAAAAGTTGAAAGATTGTTACTGAAATGTATTTAACCAGTAGAGCATATGATCTGAACATTTGACGATGCGGGAGAAACCGTTGACATTCAGCCGATTATACTTTAGGTGTATTATTATAATAAAAAATAATGTTAAGAATAAGTATTGATAAAGGTGTAAGTGTCGGGGAGATGAGATTGGTCGGATATACAAAAAATTGGGATATGTTGGTGACTCGTTCAGGTATCTAAACGCCAATTCAACGAGGGCGCGGACACATTTTGACGAGTGCAATGCATTTTAGACTGAGTGATACGTGAGGGATACCGTGAGCAAACGAATTTTGAATTTGGAAAATTGTGTGGGGGAGGCCGAAACGTACGGGATAAACGAGGGACAGGCGAGGAACTTGTATTTTTGTATGGAAACAATTTTTGGTAGGTCTTGGGTATCGAAGAGACGAATTGTAGATCGACGACGGAGAGTGTGTGTGTTTAGAATCGTGTATTATTGCCAACGATAAAAAGCAAGGTTTCGACGAATGATACGGAAAAAAAAATTGAAATATACTACAAGTATATCGACATGAATTGAAACGTATACATTATGAATTACGAGTAACTATATTATAAACTGTCTGTTGTGTAAATTATGGATGTTTAGAGGACCAAGAAATCTAATAAAAATCAATGACTAAACAAACAAATTCAATTATTTTTCTCTTATTTCTATTTGTGGATGGACAAATATGAACTCTTTTATGGAACATACTGTGGCAGCTATGCCCTACAATTTTCTGAAGACTAAGCGGAATACTGCGCTTCTCACCCGACACGGACCCGGTCGGTGTCAAAAACTGTCGGTATAAAAAATTACATTATATGCGCCTACGATGAAGCTGATTACAGTTCTTCATTACCGACCGCGGTATTTTACATAGACGTATCAAGAGATCCCTACTATCCCAAGATCTCTCCTTTACCGACTGAAGATTCCCGACAAACCGTACCTCTGAAGGTTAAATTACCCGCCGCAGTCAGCGCAGACCTCTGAAATCCATGTTCTTGCGGTTCGGGACAATCTCGATAGCTGGCGCCACGGTATCAATCGTTCCGTCCCACAAATCTCCCATTGACAACCCCTCATTGAGATAGCCTCGTAATTACGATGTTCTTTAATTGCAATTCACCGAGGTCTCATGAAGACTTCTTGTTCGAAAGTTTCCCTTCCTCGAATCGTCATTCGATTCTGAGCAGAGTATAATTAACATGTTATGGCCTAGTGATGACTCGCCTTTAGGGGCGAAACATCACCCATTGCCACTAACATTTTTGGTGACGCCACCATTGATTTATTTAGTTATGGTTGAGTTCGACAATATCAAAAGGGTTTCATTCCCGAACATTCTCACGGAGTTTATCATCGAATCTGAAAACCGCCCTATACGTATTCCATGCTGAACAGCAATCGAAGCCCCCCGCGTCTGTCCTCAAAGGATACAGCTAGGTTTGGAGCTCATGCATCCCATATTGCAAAAACCCGCAACGCGCGGCGATCCACGCAGTACCACCGGGAACGTGCAACAATCTCGATTCTGTTAGGAAAATAGCTTAGTCCAATAGTAACCACGGCTACGCAGAAGCGCGTGTATGACCGCTGTTACAGAGGCTTATATGAGAAAAGAGCACCCGGCACCATCAGCGACGACGTCGTCAGCGAGAGCATGAGAAAGCGGGAGGGTCGCTGGATGAAGAAAAAAGGAAAGAAGCGCGTGCGTGGATGTCGACGGGCTTGAGTATTTCTCGTTGAACGAGGGGACAAGGTGCACCTGGTAACCGAAGTGGGGGATCTTGATGAAGTCGGTCCCGGGCTGGAAATAGTGGGGGATCTCTCACCTGGTTGGTTTTTGCTGAACCGGAGGATGGAAGGGGAATTCCCGGCCCCCCCGGAACCCAGCCGTGGGCAACCATCGAGCGTGGGTTTCCCGCATGTGCGAGGAAGAGACGGTACCAGAACCCTAGTGAAAGAAGAGTAGGACGCCAGAAGGTTGGAGAACGCCAGAAAAGGACGGGGTCCAAATAACTAATGGCACCGAGCGAGATGGCATCAATTGGGGGCGTTCCGTATGATGTCTTCTCATCTCCCTCGCTAGATGTCGTCTCGTCACTTACTCGGGAATTTTTCGTAGGTGTGTTCACGTTAAAACACGCCCAGTAACGCCCCTTGCCAGCCCTCCGAGTGCTCGTAGGAGCAGACGCGCCTCGACAACCAAGTGGACAGCCAGGCTAGCGGCCGAGACATCAGGTCCGTGGAGGCGTCCGGGCTTCGTATAGTTTCCTTTATACACGAGAGTACAAACTCTCACCGCGATATTTCAAGCCGGTATTACGCGAACGCGATAACGGATTAAATATTTGTACGGCAACAATCGTAGAAGAGTGCGACTGTCGAGCGTGTGGTTTTTCATTTGAGGGGGGCCGAGGATGCGCGTGTGAATAAAGGGACCCTGGCGGTGTCCCTTTGCGAGAGGCCGAGTGAAGAACGGAGCTTTCTTCTCGAACTGCGGGGTTCTCGGGCTACCCGGGGTTTTATTGCCAAGGAAAAATAAGAGAGAGTGTTACCGAGCCGAGAATCGCTTTGCACTGGAACCGGCAGCGCGGATAAGATGAAAGCTCCGGAGTGTAAAGCAAGAACGGTTTCTTATTTGTAGAACAAGGAATAACGGGAGTGCGCCGACAGTGCGCGATTTAGCCGATATGCAATTAAAAACGTATAAAAAATGGTCGAATGATAGTTGAAAAAAAAAAATCGTAAAGTGTCTCGTCGATCGTAAACAACATCATCTATAATTAATGAATCATAGACTGAATCGTTGGGCAGTGCGGTACCGGGTAATAATACATTTTTGCCGGATCGAGTGGACCTCAACGGTTCCGGGATGACGATCTAACGAGCAAGAATTTACGCAATACTAAGAACCATCTAAAAAAAAAAAGTAAAGAAAATTCCAGCGTTTTGTATCGATCCTAAAACGATGCCAGGATGAAAAGTCGACTGTGTCACAGTTGGGGAACCGGAGAGAGGTGAATGGATTTGACGAAATAGTTCCTTAAAATTCAAACAAGCGACGAGGAGCGTAATCTCCGACACTTCGCAGAAGTTATGGAGCTCGTGGAGCATCGTCGCAGTGTCCAGCGTCTGGATCATCAGGACCATCGCAAAGTCGAGACGGACATTGATTCTCGTGTCGATCGCGTAAGCGGCGCCAATGATCACGACAATGATCGGGACATGCTGTCGGATTGCGAGAGCGAGACCAGCGAGGTACTGAGCGTCGGTAGTGAGCCGATGCCGGCTACCGACGGCCTCGATGCTGACGAGCCGGTGAGCGTCGATCATAACGACAGCGATGCGGCAACTTATATCACCACGAGAGGCGTCGATTCCATCAGAGATCACGACCAAGCCTCCGGAGCCGGAAGGACGACCCTGATAGCGTCTTCGCCTTCCTCGAGGTCGCCCTCCCCGTCGCCTTCCAGTTCCGGAAGCTGCAACCCTCCGCAGAGTCCAGCGAGCAATTACTGCACGACCCCACCTCAGCAACAACCATCACCATCTTCGCCGACAGCATCTTCCGTCAGGTCACCGGCCTCTTCGAGCGCGACAGCCTCGTCACCCGGCCGGCCGGACGCCCACCAGGAAGCCATTGTTCCCCGATACCAATCCGCCAGCAGCAACATTCATCACCAAAATCACGGAAGTATCCATCAGAATCATCACATTAGCCATCAACCCCAGCATCTGCTCTCCACCAGCCGATACGCCGCCGCCGCGATAGTCTCCACGACGAGGGAATCCAGTGAACTCGGGGAATACCCCGCGGTCCTCGGCGGTTCAGCGATCGCGAGAATACCCGCCATCATCGGGCACCACGCGGCCGGTTTGACCGCTTCCGGTCACGGCGCGTCGGCGGTAGCCGATCTCATTGGTTACTCCCAACAATCTTTGGACCCCAGCCGATTGCACGGCAGAGGACCGACGATAAACGTGCCGCTTGTGACGAGGCTCTCGTTGTCGCCACCCTCGGCAATGACCGTCACAGGACTTCAAGCTACGACACCGGGCACCGCTTTCCATCCTGTGGCTGTAGCAGCTGCTGCCGCTGCGGCAGCGGCAGCCGCGGCTGGCTGCAGGGATCCTAGAGAAGCGACATCTCTTCTCGCAGGACATCCCGCTCATCTTCAGCACGCTGGCATCTTGCTGCAGCAACAAGCCACCTCGCAGGTTCAGCATGTTCCTGCCACGAACACAGGAGGCGTTCACCATCATCACCATCACAGTTCTCACAATACCCGTCAGAACTCCAGTCACACGTCAGCGGGACAGCACAGATTGTCGGTGAGCAAGTTGCTACAGCACAATCAGGATTCTTCGAGCGCCAGAGAATCGAGCAGTCCCGTGTCTCCTGCGCCTCGTGTCGACGATCATCCACACCAGCATCATCGACAAGATCCCTCGCGAAGCAACAACTCGCCGGTTTACAATAGTTTGCAGAACAGCTCGAGCCTACCCAGCGGCAACAACAATAGCAATCATCATAGGAATAATAATAACAACAATAACAATAGCAACAGTAGCAATAACAATATGCAGCATCAAGGAAGTTTGAAGTTCAGTATAGACAATATATTGAAAGCGGATTTCGGTAGGCGTATCACGGATCCGATATCGCTTAAAAAATCGAGACCGAAAAAAGTTGTGCCGAGACCGATAGATCTGACGAAAGACTTTCTCGAATCGTCGTCGGAAGGATCGGAAAGGGGATCCGAGACTTCGACCACTAATCCCTCGCCCGGTATACCGAACACGGGGAATAACAGCACGAGCGCCGGAACACCAACCGGCAATAATATTGCTTCCGGTGGAACAACGGCAGGCTCAACGACCAGCGGTGCAACGACCGAACCGGCCAAACAGATGCTATGGCCTGCGTGGGTTTACTGCACGAGATACTCCGACAGACCATCCTCCGGTGAGTTTGTTACATCATTTTGTTATAGTTGAAATCTATGTTCGATCTTTTTTTTTATTGTACAACAACGGGCATCTTATTATATTTTAACGTAGAAATCGCATTTAAGTATTCTACTTCATAATTGGCTTTTTATTTTGCATCAAGATGTTGATTTTTTTTTTGCATAGTTAGCCGTGATTAAAGAAATGGCTTTTTACTCAGTGACCGTTTAAGGGTTAAACTTCCCGAGTCTCGCTTCCGTGAAGCACGACTCAATGGAAGTAACACTCTAGTAAAACATAAAGTATACAAATAACTTTTCACCAAAGTTTCATGCAAAATAGTGCTCGACCTAAAGAGAACTTTCCCGACTTAATGTTGCTCAGGTGCAATAATTTATTCACTTTTTTTATCGAGACTGCTCGTATTAAATGAAGTTAATGGCTCTGAAAACCCATCCTACTACAGAAGTTCCATTACATACGGTCAAAAAATGTGATTAAAAAAATTCTAATGATTAATTATCGAGAACCTTAGAAGTTTCAACAATAGCCAGCAGTGCGTTCATAACGATTCCACTAATTAATGATAATAATTAATAACAGTCAAGGGTACACAACAAGATACGAAACTATAATCCCAACGAGCAACTCACGGCAGGAAATGACTGCGGAGGAAAAAAAGTGAAGTGTACAAATGGTTTTTCGCCAAAGAGCGATGCAAAATAGGTGCACGCATAAGAATCCTCTTCAACGAAAAGTTCTTAGCCCTTGCCAGAATGCGAAGTTTGTAACTTAAAAAAAAAGGAAATATTTGTAATCGAGACCGTACACTGCCTTTATAATTTCCGTTGAGCGAAGTGACACGCCCAGCGGCAGCGAACTATTGCGCATAATTAATTAACAATTCCTCTGATTGGAGAGGCAGTGAGAGAGAGATATAGTAAAAGGGGGCGGGCAATTAGTGAGACCGAGAATTATGCAAAGTGGATACAGCGAAGTCGCGGCGGTCGTGCAGCGGTTGGTGTACAATATTGTTGCTGCACACGTTGTACCAATAAGTAGGCCCGGCGAATGTATAGTGGCACTCGGGTACGTGCTGTGTTCGAGCATCAGCAATAAACCTCGTGTATAACCTCGCGTTGAAACATTGAAGAGAAGAGAGCTACCGAGCCGCCTCGGTTAAACCGCTGTGCGTTGACTTTCACGTGTCTTTCGCGTATTAAACTCGCCGGGTATGTGCGCGTCCGCGGATAAAATAAATATACCGGCATCATCGAGGAGTCTCGTCGGGTTCGTGCAACGAAAGATCGCCGCAAGATTAAAGCCGCGGGAGCGACCAGTTTGACCGCCGTTGACAACGATCGCAAGATCCTGCGACTCGCTTTGCGAGGAGAACGACAAAGAAGAGACCCCCCTTTCGCGGTTGACAGTCGAAAATTCGTTACCCCTCGGACGTGTCGAAATTGCAAGGAGAATTTACTTTATACACCTATCGCGTCCCGCTTACGTGTAATTATACTAATTGATTCCGCGCTCAACGACGATCGTATAAGTTTATTATACCCTATTTCGCAGTCTCTTGGGCATTCATTATTATCGAACGATCCCGTTTCGGTCACTGATGAGGAAAACGATCTTACCATGTACGTATGTATTTAAATCGATCGGCTTGTTGACTGTATCGATCCTTGGATCAAACTGTGCGAGTCTCTGGACGAAACAAACTTTTGCCAAAATGTTTGACAATTGTTTTCTTTACAATTTCTTTATAATTCTTTTCCGCATTTAAGGTATACCGCATTAAGTGCCGATACGAATGAAAAAAATGAATAAAAAATTTGGTTACCGGAGTAGGGGAGACCGGGCAAAACGGGCACCGGGGCCGAACGGGCACCTCGAGTAAAAATATGGATTAGGGGCAAAACTGGCAACGTTGTAACTTTCTTATAAACGACTTATTTCTCTTTTCTGACGTTCCTTACCTAAGAAAAGGACGGAAAATAAGTCAAATTCTTCATGAAGAAAAATATATATATAAATAGGGGAGATGGGGGCAAAACGGCCACCAAGACTAAAAATTATAATTTTGCCTTAATTTATAGTTTATGATATGGCGACGTCTTTTATCAATAATAACACAAGAATACGGAAAAATAAACGAAAATTCGAAACAATTTTTTTATTGTTGCATCTAATCGGTAGCGCAGAAATCGTATGTGTAGATCAAAGATATATCATCCTGATTGGCTTCAGCACATGAACAGTGGGATCAATCCTGATAGATGCTGCACTGAATCCAACCTTCGATCGACTCGGAATAGAGTTCCCTGCAAAATATGCATGGGGCTTCTTCGAATTTTTTTTGTCGATTGTTGAGTCTGTCATTGGCTCTTTCCTTTCCCCTTTCTTTTCAAATTTTCCTGGATCTTCGGCTGCTCCCATTCGATCAATTGCTGACGATAGAGTGATGCAGTTAAAATCACAGTTCTTCCTCTCTGTCTGTTTTATCTACGCTTATATTTTGTTGTGGTAGGATAAGTGATAGGATGATTAAATATCTTTTTTTAATGAACATGTTGACTGATTTTCCGCACTTTTCTTATGTACGGAACCTTCGAAAACTGAAATAAGTCGATTATCAGAAAGTTAATACAGTGGCTGTTTCGCCCTCGTACTTATTTTTACTCAAGGTGCCGGTTTTGCCCCGTCGCCCGTTTTGCTCCGGTCTCCCCTACATCTGATATGTACAAGACAATCAACAAATTTCGCTGCAATCCCTTCGAGAAGTTATTGCGTTTTCGGACCGTACAGACTCAAATGCTTTTTTTCATGCATTCTAGGACAAAAATGTTTCAGGACCATAATCTCGAAGTCTAATTTTTTTTGTAATGCAATATTTTCTCTCCTCACATACCTCGTATGCGACGAGAAAGTAAAAAATGTGCCGGCGACGGTGTAGCTTGATAAATCAAGCGGTGATCGCCGACGACGACGACGACGAGGAGCCGCAGCGAGTCTTTCGCGACGCGGCCGATGGGGGCTGCGACTTTCGCGGCGAAATAAAGAGACATTAATTTGCGCGCGGAGAGCTATATAATAGTTCGAGACTGTCTCTGTGGAAGTCGGCAGCGACGGGGACGACGGGGAAGGCGATAGCGGATAAGCCGCCTATGTACAGAGGAGGCTCTTGAATCGAGCCGCGAATGGTCTTCGTAATCGTTCGCGCGCACGGCCTCTCGGCTATTCCTGAGAGATAGACGAACGGAAAAGTGTACAGTATGTAGGATAGTTATACCGCTATAAAGGAATGTATTTGGAGTCCGTTCACGGCCGCGGCGGCGATCCGCCCGATGATGCCGCGAGCGACCAGCGTATTCCGAGGGATTCATCGATCTTGTTAAGGAAACTTCCTCAACAAATGCACTGTGAAATCAACGTTTCTCGTTCTATGCTGTTCACTCAGAAGTTATTTTTTTTAAGAGTGAGTGAAAAAAATCGCTTCAATTTATTATTTGACACGCTAACTTGAGGTGAATATGAATTTTAACATTAAATCGTTTCGGACAATTAAACATTATGTTCGAGAAAAACAGTGATAAATTAAGATAATTTTATCGTCCCAGTTAAAATAAACCTGCGCAATGAAAATGGCATGAGCGATTGACGATCAATCTATTCGATAGAACAATTCCTTTCACGCAGAAGCGTGTTTGTTCAAGTGTACATTGCAAACAATTAAACATTATAGATATTTCAAAAATAATATAGTGAAGCTCGAGCTCCACGAATTTCAAACAAGATTATGTTCTTTTAATAGCCGACAATAATTTCCGAAAGGAATGCTTATCTAAAAAAATACCGAAAGTTAATGATTTGTGAAAAACATTCGTGTCGCCAAGATCCACGTGCTCTACGAATTTCAAACAAGATTATGTTCTTTTTATAACCGAGAATAATTTCCGAAAGGAATGCTTATAAAAAAAAAACACCGAAAGTTATTGATTTATGAAAAACATTCGTGTTTGCTGCGGCGTTTACTGAGAAGTTATTTTTTGAACAGCGCATAAAAAAAATTGCTTCAATTTATTACTTGACACGCTAATTTGAGGTGAATATGAATTTTAACATTAAATCGTTTCAGACAATTAAACATTGTGTTCGAGAAAAACAGTGATAAATTAAGACAATTTTATCGCCCCAGTTAAAATAAACCTGCGCAAACGGATTAGTCCGGTGCATGGCATGAGCGATTGACGATCAATCTATTCGATAGATAAATTCGTTTCACGCGGAAACGCGTTTGTTCAAGTGTACATTGCAAACAATGTATTTCAAAAATAATTTAGCGAAGCTCATGCTCTACGAATTTCAAACAAGATTATGTTTTTTTAATAGCCGACAATAATTTCCGAAAGCACTGCTTATCTAAAAAAAACACCGAAAGTTAATGAATTGTGAAAAACATTCGTGTCGCCATGATCCACGTGCCGGCTCCGAACAATGTAAAAAGAAAACGTTTTTTAAATAAAATTGCTGGTCCCATCGAGCGAAACTTACCAAAGATTTTTCGTGCAGAGACGATTATCGTGACAGCAGGCAAACGAGAGACTTTCGTGGATAAATGGACAAGCACGCCGTTGCCCGGTAAGCGTGCGTTTTGTAATTATCTCAAAGAAGAATAAAATGGACTAACTAAAAAGTTGAACGCAGCTGAATAAAAAAAAAAATAAAGGAACGATCGAACGATACACCGGCTAATGACGATTTGCGGCATAGCTCGGCAGCCATAAGATTGGAGCTACTCCGGCCGATGGTAGCATGTACACATAATCGGTGCGAGCTTCACAGTCCAATTGTGAAACGTGTTTCCGTGTCGATTACCTTAGCCGGCTCTTGGTTCCGGCTACTCGACGCGTATAACGTCCAACATCCCGGGAGACGATTAATTATGCCCGATAGCAGAGAACCTCCCAGAGAAAACCGATCGTTCTGCTGCTGTTGTTGGTCACGCGAAAATAATTGAGCCAGAGCTGCTAATGCATCAGCGAGGACGACTCGGGAATACGAGAAATTACGCTGTTTCCGGAACTCTTCTTAACACCCCCCCCCCCCCCCCCGGCCCTCAGACTTCCGGTGTCGAATAAAGGAATTCAATTTCTTACGAAATTCTAGTCGCTGTACTCTGGCTCGAGTAGATACATCTCTCGTAAGAGTTACATACACACAGTAGCGGCTGAGGAGAAGACATCCGGGTTTAGCCCGAGCTTTGGTACGTAAGAACGTGTAAACGTTGACGATAAATTAGTCCCTCTTGAGTCTTCCCTTTCGCGCCCGGGAGAACTTTTACCAGCGCTTAAACGACCGCTCATCGTCGTCTCGTTTCGCGACCACGTTCGTTCGGATGTATGCTGCATGCACTGCACTGCATGCACTGCATGCACTGCATGTGCATATGTATGTGTTTATGTATATTTGTATGTGTATGGACCCCTCTGCAGCAACCCGGAGCATATCGCGAAAAGCACGTGTGCATCAGAGGCTGAGTGCGATGCTCTCGAATATAAATGAACTCGCGGGGTAAACGACGTGACGTTGGTGTATACACCTCGGTTCATTCCCGATGTAGGTACATACGTACGGGACAGGGACGATTAACAGGTCCGCGTGCTTCGCGAGATCGAAGGACAAGTCGACGCACGAAACGAGAAAGGAAATTAGCAAAATTGCCTTTCTTCGGATAATTATTGCTTATCTTGATTCGACTCGAATTTACAATGGCGTACACGCAAAATCACGAACGGAAGGATATTTAATTTATGTGGGGGATAAATGAAAATAAAAAACGTAACCGACCTTGAAAATTCCTCAGACGTTCGGCTAATTAACTCTTTGAAGGATTGTATCTCTGCTATGTCCATATGATGACAAGTACCTAGGAAATTTTATTTTACCCATTTTCCTTTGTTGCTTAATTTACACGATTCTGTCACTGAATGCATTCGAGATACATTTCAGAGAAATATTACATAATTTCTCTAACGTCACTTCCGGTTTGGAAATGTCAGTTTCCGACTGGAAGCGACATCATACCGGAAATACGTCACGTCCGGGTTGAAAATCTCAATTTTCTACCAGAAGTGACGTCAAATTGGAACTCCGTAATTTCGGATTCAAAAATCGACTTTTTCGACCGGAAGTGACGTTTCCTTGTATAACGTTCACTTCTGGTCAAAAAACGAGATTTTGAAACCGGAACCAAATTTTTCCCGTATAACGTCACTTCTGGTCAAAAACTAAGATTTTCAAACCGGAAGTGACGTTTTCTCGTATACCGCCACTATCGGCTTAAAAGTGATATTTTCAAACCGGAAGTGACGTTACAAAGATTCTTTGGGTTTCCCGGCGTGTCCGACTGTTCGCAGGAGCGTGGAAATAAAGATCCCGACTCGGTTCTCCGTAGGTGGTAAACCGCGTCTTATATTATGCTCATAACGTTTTACACGTAAACAACAATAGTGACCGAAGGTGAGGAGTACTCGAGGCACATTGCCGGGGCTATTAACATCGACGCGAATAGTCGTTGAACAACGGAAACGTGGGCGAGAGCTCTCGGGCGAGAGCCGAGAGACGAGCGAAACTCTCGGTGTAAAGGGGGGCTATTAGTCTTCCCCGAGACTGCGGTTCGCATGCGAGGCAACTCCGAGTGGTATTAGAGCAAAAGAGACGACAATTTCTCTCGTCGGTACTTGGCGCGAGGGTATTAATCGCGATCGGGTGTCGTCGCCGAGAGAGCATCCGGGGGCACGCGTGCGGCAACGGCGGGCCGCGGACCAGCTAGGAAACCCGACGGGGAAAATGGCTCGAGACACGACGAGACAAACCGGAAGAGAACCTGTCGTCGAGTCCGACCGCCGGGTCGTTCGAGGGAAACCGCGTAGGTGTGCACCGAAGATCTCTCACGTGAAACGAGCCCCGGCAAACAATTTATAATTTTTTAAGTACATTACCACTCAATATGCATATTTTAATATAGTTGCTCATTTCGCGAAATTATTTGTCTTAGGGCTGAAGGACTTCGGTCGATGGCTTATTGGCGATAGTAATAGCAATATGAATTGTAAATAATCTTCGAAATGTACCAGCATTCAAACTGTGTAAAATATTGTAAATAAATACATTTACTACTACTATTTGTCTTAAATAGATCGACGTTGGCGGAGAATCTTAAAAATCGTAAAATAGTGGCGATAGATTGATTTTAGGGTTTCAATAAACATTTATTATTATTATTATTATTATTATTATTATTATTATTATTATTATTATTATTATTATTATTATTATTATTATTATTATTATTATTGTTATTATTATTATTATTATTATTATTATTATTATTATTATTATTATTATTATTATCATTATTATTATTATTATTATTATTATTATTATTACTATTATTGTTATTACAGTAGAACCCCGATTAACCGGGATGCTCGGGACCGAAGAGTTCCCGGATAATCGAAATCCCCCGTTAATCCGAACAGGACAATGAAAGTGTATAAGTCAATAATGGCTAATGATACAATTTTATTTTGACTAGTTACAATGACATTTGGTACAACTTGCACTTGATTGTTAAATAGTATGAACTAAAATGGATATTTTTTTCATTAATAGTACGTAACTAGTATTTTTTTAAAGTACTTAGTGACTTTAGTTTGTTCCGCGCATAAAAAAAAACTGGAAAGACGTGAGGTCAATCCGCTTCCCGGTTAGTCGGAATAGTTCTGTATTATTATTATGACTATTATTATTGTTATTATTATTATTACTGTTGTTATTATGATCAATAGAATTTTGAAAATCGAATTATTTTGAACATTCTTTCCCTCGTTGTTCAGCTGCGAGAAACGTTCCGATCTCGTCACGTATTCGGGAATCAATTTGAAACGCATATACGGTGTTAAAACTTTCGCAGGGGTGGTTTCGTTGTCGTAACCCTCGACGAACATTCCGTGCGGGGGCGCGACCCCTGTTTTAGAATTTCTCACTCGTCGATTTGATTATCCGTCGCAATGTTCGCGGAGGGCGAGGGATTTGAAAAAGAAAATTGAACCCTGCTCTTCATCGTTAATGGAGCGTGAGATATCATCGACTGCGGTTTGACGACTTATCGCTCTATTCTCGCGGACACGTAAAAGTAACGCGCACGCACGCCCATGCGCACACGTTATCGAAAGTCGTACGTGTGTGCCGACTGGGCCGCGCCAACTTTTCACCTCGCCACGGTGGATTCAACGATCATAACGGAAATCTGACGAGTTCATTAATAAAACGAGCACCGCGAGCCGACGTTAGACAAACCGGCCGCTTTTAACGTCTGTGTTTCGTTCCGCGAATTCAGGTGTGTGTGTGTTTCTGTACAAGAGAGCGTGTTACATAGTCTCTCGCAGCTCGGTTATTCCCTCGGATAATCGATACCTCTCTCGGTGCTCTATAGAGTACACGCTGCGCGTCTTACGTAATACCGTTCTCACGAGGGACACGCTCTTTTAGCCGTTAAGGGGATCGAGACGGGTCAAATTCGTTAAAATTAAACCCGTAATGACAAAACAGAAGGAAATTCGTTTTATGAGATTAAAGTTCGCGAAACAATGCCTGTTAGAGTTGGCTTACGACGTTGAATGCAGGTTAATTGAAGTTGGCCAACCGCAGTGATAAAAAAACACGGTTGAATCAATTAAGATTCGGGCAGGGACGTTTAACTAAATATTTTTTTGGTACAGCTAAAAAATTAGCAAGTTCAATAATTTGTTGGGTGATTTCACCAAAATATTTTTGAGTCATTAAAATATTTTTTTCGACCAAATATTTATTTGAATTTATTTGAACGTCCCTGCCCGAATCCTAGTTGATTCAACTGTACTTTTCAAAGTGCGGTAACTTCATTTTTTTTCGCTCTTCGGATCGACTTCAAGTTCGCAATTCGACTTAGAAATATTTTCGAACTCACGATGCTGAATTTCGCCATAGGGCTGAATGGTTCGTAGAATGCAAGGGGGGATGATTTTATTTTTATTTTCGGTGGATGGTGGATGAACATGGGGCAGGGGTTGTAAAAAGAAATAACTTTGGACCTCCCCCCTACCCTCTCACCGGGCCCTTCGAAAAGCGTCGAAGAAAACCGAGAAGAGACTCGACTCAGCTATGCCAGGAATTCAATTGCCTCCATAAGGGACAGTGGCGAAGGGTTGTTTTAATGAATTTACAGTACCCGACCTGCGACCTCCTAAGGGAGTCCTGCGCGAGTTTTAGCACCCTTGGAGCGATGCGTTTTACCGTAAGAGTTTATTCTCCGGGTAAAGGGCACCACCGGAAGTCGTTGATTCTGGAGGGGAGGCCGGCGATGAAGCGTCGAACCATCCTCGGAGTTCCTTCACCACTTTCATGCGAGAATTTCCGGGCTGCTCGCTATCGTCGAGCCGAGCTTTACGTGTAAATAAAATAAATAAATAAACAATATGGCCGGTAGAATTCCTTATCGTCTGCAGTATCCCTTGGAAAAAAGATTTTACGGTCTGCGGTACGAAAACAGTCCTTACTCTCGAAGAATCAAACGTTCCGACCCGTCGACCCATTTTTTTATCGCCGTTTCTCCGGCTGCGGCGAGCCATCAGCGGGCTCGATAATATCGCGTGATCAGTGTATCGAAACCTTCGAAATATTTAATCGCGTATCACGCTCACGACACGTGTAGAGGAGAGTCAAGAGAAATCGACTAACAAAGAAACAATAACATATAATAACGAGCCAAATGGAACATCTTTTTCGCGATAATAGGGTAATAAAAAAATTTCGACATCTGCGATTTTCAGTAAAAAAAAAAAGATCATAACGATTATCAAAGTGAACCATGCGGAATAATCAGCTACACGTGGCTATTTCATATTACACATAATTTTTTCGTGTTTTTTCGAGAATTACTTAAGAAAAGGAAAAATCATCACTGAAACTATTTACACGAGGCATATAGAAAAAAAAACTGTGCCGCGTATCGTGTCACGGAAAAATAAACGATAAATCGTTACGCTATTCTCAACAACTGGAAATAACACAATACTCGTTGTCGTCGTTTTACCGATAAAACGCTCGATGTACCTGTCGTTCGGATACTTTATCCATTAGGCCGATACACTCGAGTCGCTCGAGCGCAATATCGCTTGTCATGATCACTGTTCCAACTCTATCGTACATTACGACGTTACCGATACGTTTGTGTATCATCGAGGCCCTGCACGTGGTTGCGCGACAGTCACGAGAGTAATAAACTCTTGGCTCGTCGATCAGTGGTATGAACGGAGGATAAAACAAAAAAGAGAGAGAAAAAAAGAGAAAACAGCGCCGAGGCGAGGAGACGAGTGGGACTCGGGAAAACACAGGACAGAGTTAACTTCGCACAACTCTCGACGATCGTACGAGTTTAGAGACAATGATCGCATTAGATGTAACGACGAGATAACTGCACGGAAGCACGAAGCGACATTTATCGATTTCTTACTATATATATATATATATATATACACATATATATGTTTTATATACCATATATTTTTTTCTATGCATATGCATATATATATATAGTTTAGAGTTTGTTATCGACTGGTGTAATCAATGTAATCGTGAGCCACTCGATACCCACGGTATTAGATAAAATTGAATAATCTTGTAAATCTCTAGTGTATCGAGAAAGCGTGGTAATTATTGGTTATTGGTTAATCAATCATTTCCTTTTTTTTCTTCTTCTTTTGTATAGTTTTAGATAGGTATTGGCATAAACAAGAATTGCGTAAGTACTAAATCCGTGTTCCAAGATCGTTCCAATTTCCGCAGTAAAAACGGTTACGTTAGTTGGTTTTACATTGCTTTTAACCCGTGTTACGCAAATCTCGGGTAATCCGAGACGAGTGTTGCGACGGAGTGCCCTCGATCCTCGATGCGGTGCCGAGGATTTTATTTCTCACTCTCGGGAGATTAAGGGAAATCTGCATTATTGGCTCTAACGAACCGGGCAAGGCGCGCTCGTTTCGCTGCCGGCTACCGCCTCGAGGGACGCCTTTCCTCGCCTTCTCTACGCGAAACGTGAGAATTACATTCCGCGATCAAATTTATTCCGCCCGTTTGGAAATATTCCGGTGTCGGCTATGCAGCTTTTTTTCTCCAATCATTTTAAGTACCCGCGGTCCACTTTTTTTCGACGAAGTGGCTCAATTTTCATTTTCGATTGAATTTTTTATTTATTAATTCATTGTTCACGGGCAGAACCCATTTACAGGACGATTAGGGGAGAGTGGGGCAAAATGGCACAGCGCGGCAAAACGGGATTATGAGACAAAATGCAGTTTTCCAATAACTTTTGAATGGTGGAAATGGTCGCCCGTGGGGCAAACGGGGTTGAAAATCCTGATGTATCGTTGAGACAAAATGGGGCATCCAAAAATTATTGGAAAATTGAGTTTTGCCCCCACTGTCCCGTTTTGCCCCACTATCCCATTTTGCCAAAAACTCGCTTAGAAGTCACCATCCAAGGTAACAATTAGTAACGATAAAATCGCTCTTACAAAATATTCTCTCATTCCAAACACTTACAAATTATTCTCATCCCTTAACTAGCAGATGACTACTTGGAAGGGTAGTTTACAAGGAGAATATTTGGAACGGAATATTGATATTAGTTTAAAAGGGGAACCGGTTTTACCCCTGTGCGAATATGTCGCGGAATTTGAGAAGAGGATGAAAAATGTGAAAGCATAATGTGTAAGGAACGAAATCTATGTCACAGGAAATATATTAGTTAATGAAAGACACTATTCATTTTAAGGGGGTTATTATAAGGACTGTGGTATGTAAAAACCTGAAGGGTTTAAATGGAAACAAAAACCACTACTATTCTCATCTCTTACAAATTATTCTCTCCCGCAACTAGGATAGCTGGCATTTTGCAACGTGCTCGAAGCAATGAAAACTCTCCATAGTCCTCGGTGTGTAGAAAGGCGCGATGACTTGAACGGTTCCCCGCGTAGAAAAAAGTCGTATGGGAAAGTGTATTAAATTGAGTATAGGTGGAATATGCGGAATATGGGGTGGAATACGGGAAATAATATTGGGTCGAGTATAATATGAATATGGGTTTAGTTCAGCTCCCAGATTCATCCCATACACTTTTCCAGACTCTTGCCCAGTCATCGCGTACAGCTCCGAAAATGTTCGTGCAATCAACCCCGTACACCTTTCTAGACTCTTTCCCAGTCATCGCGTACAGCCTCAAAAAATTTTCGGTCCAACTATCCCATACACTTTTCCATACTGTTTCTCGGAAACCGCGTACAAGAAGAATTTTCAAGGTTGTGCGCGATGGCTGAGAAAGAGTCTGGAAAAGGGTATGGGATGGATTATACGAAAATTTTCGAGGCTGTACGCGATGACTGGGAAAGAGTATGGAAAAGTGTGTGGGGTTGATATCACGAAAGTTTTCGAGGTCGTACGCGATAGCTGGCAAAGAGTCTCGAAAAGTGTATGGGATGAATCTGGGAACTGAACAAAATCGATTTGCAGATTATACTCCACCCAATATTCTTTCACGTTCTATCCCCATATTCCACCCACACTCAATTCAATACACTTTTCCATAGGCTTTTTTGCTACGCGGGTCCCTTTTCCGAAACGTGCACTAAAAGCTGTTCAAGCAAGGCTAACGCTGATGTGATCTTTCGGCTGACGAGCTTATCAATAACAGTGATGGGAACTCCCACTTCCCGCCGACCTTACACGTCAGCGGATTTGAAAAAATTTGTATCGTGCAAATTCAATTTTTTGAATTTTTTACCTCGACGAAAAATCTTTCGAAAGTTGACGGCAAAACCTGCTCCGCGATAAAGCCAGAGAGTCTTTGACTTTATCGCGAAGGAGATGTTGGTGTCATCTTTCGAAAGATTTTTCGTTGAGCTAAATAATTCAAATAAATGGAATTAGCACGATTCAAAATATAAAAAAATCAGCTGAGGTGTCTCTGCTCAGGCAATAAATCAGCGAAATTATCGTCTGTCCTGCGGTAACTTCGCCGCGATAAAATAGCCGACCGGCCGTTCGAAATCCTCGACAATTGCAATTAATTCCCGCTCAATTTCGCTCAGAGTTCTCAGGGGATGCGTTCGTCGTTCTGCGACAGGTGTCTCGCTAATTTGTCTTTAACTTTTTTATAACTCGCGTCGACACGATTCACCTGAAACTTGCATTACACTTCGCAAATGTATGCCCATTCATATCCCTCTCTTGCACTCGCGCGTACGACGATTCGGCTTGCGAACGTCGGTAAGGTAGGGCGAAATAAATGAGCGAGGGTTCGGAAAGCGCACAGGCCGGAGAGCCCGAGGGCCGGTGGTTGGTCGGTGGAAAAATACGCGAGGGAGAACGGAGCGACGAGTAAGAAACAAGTCGGAACGAGAGGAACGAAAGAAAAAAAAAAGAAACATATGAGGAAGCGTACACACGATGCGAGGTTCGCGTGCAACGTACGACGAAGTAGGCGTGACGCCTATTCTTCACCTGTCCTGCGCGTCGTGCGAAGCTAATTATTGTCGAACGTTATAAGCACCGGGGACTCGCGCGCTCCCCTATACATGAGTATATGAAAATTTGCTCACTCGAGTACCATTTCAATTTGCCACTCTGCCACTTTGGTGACAAATGGAATCACAGCTTTTCCTTTCCCTCTTGCGATTGTAAAAAGAAGAAAAAAAGGTAAAACTCAGTTACGAATATTTTTAAGGATCTCGAAGCAAAAGTATTTAAAAAAATATTATGGTTAGGTAAACGTGGTACAAATGGCCCTTCTCGATTATTGCGTAAATCAATAATATACATTCAGATAAGGATCTATTACATACTACCGATAATCTAAAAAAAATTAGCATAGCACACTTTTTTTTCATCCCCCAGTTCTCCTTATGGCTCTGGCCATTTTTCTGCCATCGAGCCGCCTTTCCTCATTTCTTCCAAGTCTTCAATTTTTGCTCGTGGATGTGCGCCTGCAGCCGCTCACCCCATTCCTCTGCTGTATCACATTTGTACGAGGACACAGCATTTGCACGAGACGTGGGTCTTGATGTTCGTATTCGATACTTCGAGTACGAACACCAATCCTCAGAATTCGATCTCACGCTCAACGGTTCCAATGCGCCAGTTAGTGCACGGCTAGGCGGTTACCCATCCAAGTACTGACCGCGAAGGATTCAGCTTGGCTCCGGGGACCACCGAAGCCGACCCGTAGCACATAGTAGTAGGGAACTGGTTCGCCACCTATGGCGGAAAGTCTCAGATTGTCCATAATTTTTGCCACGATGTCTACGAAAAATACTTATAAATCCTGTACTTCTTACCATAGGTGGCGCCCTAGTTCCCTACTACAATGTGCTATGGTAATATCTCTCAAGCAGAGCTGGGCAAATACACTAAGTACTAGAAGTATGCATTTTTTGTATTAGAAGTATGCAGTCTTTAGTAATTCAAGTACCAAGTACTTGAATTACTAAAGACTGCGTAGGACTCGAGTACTGACCCATCGAGTACTGGTAGAATTTAAGTGCTGAAGTTCCAAGTACCGGGTACTGACTCAGTACTTGATATTTCAATACGTACTTCAAGTAATTAGTATTTGCCCAGCTCTGCACTCAAGCGATATAGTCATATTTACTAGATCCTTCTCTCAGTGTATAAATCGGGCCATATTCCCCCCTTTCAGCTATCAGCGTACTTCTTCATACAGCACAGCCGTCCTTACACCTCGGCTGACTGTTTTTTATCGCTCGAACAACCGGCAATACAGTAAGAACAACAAAAATGATAAAACGGACATGAGTAGTCATTAAGCTCGTTGGGCGGTTTAATTCGAAGAAATTCTTGCGTCTTGTCGGTAAGGTGTACACTCGCGGTGCTATACAGTATACAAGTATTCATACGGGTCGGGTAATTAATTAATTAGACGTTACCGTTGACGAGGGACATGCGCACCTGCCTCGCTCGCGCCTGCGCATCGGCTTCATTCTCACATAGTTGCGCTCCGTATTAACTTATCCGTGAATACATAACTATTTGGTAGGGCGAGTGTCCTCGTCGCGCACGGCGGTGCGTGGAAATTCCTGAAATTATGCGAAACATGCATCGAACGGACGAAAGTGGGCATCGAGTTGGCAAAACCGACGTCGGTAAACACAAGTGTCCCGGGCCCGTTCGGCCGCGGGCACGAGAAGTGCCACGGTAAGATGCAGATAGCGCGGTAAACTTCGCAAAGTCGAGGAAACGAAAATAAACGGAACGTAACGTGTTCAACGTGTGTATGCGTTATGTTGCGCGGCTCTCGCCAGATTTGCCCCCGGTTAAACTGCAAGAGCCGAGGAGAGAAAGAAAAAGAGAAGAGAGCGAGAAAGTTTAAGCAAGCGGCATCTGCATCCGCGAACCAGTTGAAAAAGGGAGCCGTGGAAGCGCAGCGCTCGGTGCATATGTGGGCGTAATACATTGCCGGGTGGAAGCCGGAGAGTGTGAGAAAGAGGAAAAGAAGATGAGGAGGAGGTGGAAGATGAAGAGAGCGATCCTCGCGCCGAGTGCAATAAAGTAATAAGCGTCTATAAATAGCGGCGCGATGCCGAGTGCGCGCGCGCGCATGCGCGGTGAAGAGAGAATCCTCGATAGGAAGGAAAGGAAAGGGAATTACATCGCACTGCAGTATTCACTTGCCCGGTTCGTGTTCGCTTAGATGTGCGCGAGTTTGTGGTGGTTTAATGCGTATAGGAGTCGAGGGAGGGCTGAGAGAATAAAACGGGCTTGACCGCAAAAGACGATAATCATAGATCGAGAGATAACTGGGGACGATCAGCGGTCTTTTGCGATCATTTATCTCGTTCTCACAATTGCCGTATCGATCTTGATACGAACCTCTGAATAACGCGGATGAAATCGAACGTTTCTCGGACTTCTTGTTGTTATTCAATTATCCCATTGAGCCTGCACGGTAAAAGAAAATGTTACCGTTCATTTTCAACCAAAAGACAAAATTGACTAAATTTACGAGAAGAAAAGATTGTGGTCGTTTCTGGACGAGAGACGTTCGTTGAACGTGTAACCCTTTTTTTTTACCGTGTCGATGTCTCAGATTTCTCCCTCGTGCTACTTTGCCAAAATGATTATTTTTTGGCTTCTTTGTAGTGAATTCGAAACGGCAGGATGTGGCGAACGTGACCATCGAGATACCATGGGGATGCAAGACACAGTTTCGATATTACAGCCTCGCAAACAAACGTTCACCAAAAAAATGTTAATGGGTCGTCGAACCTCTATAAAAATGTTCTTCTCCATTCGCTATAAATAATAATTCCGGTAGGAAGAATAATGAAGAGAAAAATAGGAGGAGACGCCCGTCTTACGTAGATGTATAGAGAGTGCATAAGGACATAGTTGAATATATATATATATACCATTCGGAATTTTGCGTGTGGGTATTCGTTCCGAGAAACTTGACTTCTCCGTTCACGATCTAATCCTCTGCTATACTACCGACGAATATCTCTCATGCTGAGCAGTATTATATCCTGTGCGAATATCCTCAACTCTAAACACAAACACACATACATATCTATATATATTTTTATCCAGATAGTACACTTCTCGGACTCCTCTGCGTTCGATCGTCCAGCCTCACATTCAGCATCGCGACTCTGAGTGATTAATTAAGGAATAATGATAATAAATTCGTGCCAACCAGCAGAACGGAGATATGAGAAAGATCGAGAGGAAGAGAGGCCAGAAGGAACACGGGAGTGTCTACGTATATATATATATATATATATATATATATATATGACAGAAATCTCTCGCGGATCACACGTGCTCGGAGCGCGAAGCTTGACCGAAGCGTATTTTACGCGTTCGTTATTTATCACCGCCGAATATAAACGACGATGGGACGGAGAGAGACGGACGGTGGAATGTTGTCCGACGCGTCCACCGAAGTGCATCAATCTCCCGCCATTTTCTCAGCTACCAAACACACATACAAAGATTTTGGTTAATCGCCAGTGTTAAATTACATGGAATTGAAATTTTATTATTTGAAATTTCTAATTCATTATTTGACATTTTTTATTCATTATTTGAAAGTTGGTATTCATCATTTTTATTTCTCAATATAAATTTAATTATTTGAATTACTTGAAAATTTAATAATTTTTCCATTTTTTTTTTTTTTTTATTGAGGCTGGATCATCGTCGTTTCTAGTTTCGGTGTCTCGAATCTGCATTGATATCGTTGGAGGATGGACATTATCGGGACTGCATGAGCTGTGAGAGGACATCGATCATCAGAACGTGTATGAGTGATTCCTTGCGATCGATTCTTCTATCTTTTTTCTTCCCTTCATCCTCTCATCCTTTTTCTTCTTTTTCTTCTTATTCATCGCCGGTATGGATGCGAACGCGGTAGACAGAGGAAGTGAGCGAACGAAACGAAGTGCATTTTCGAGAATAGCCAGAGGGGCCCCCGGTCTCGTTTTTCTTTTACTCCTTGCGAGCAAAAAACTATTCGAGTGTATATCTGGCGAACGAGGCTGATGTTGTTCCGTAGAGGCTGATCTGTCGTTTCGTTACCATAGCTCTTTTCTCCGGCTGTTGCTGCTGACGGGCTTCTGCCTTCTGCAGTTATACACCGCAGCCTCTTTTGTTGAGAAGCCCTTTTGGAACCTGTCTCATTCTGATCGCCTGGGCCACGGAAAAGACTTTACGGGCTCGTCGGCCTGGTTCGATGCAGGCTGTTAAAAAGAATGACTTCCACTGTAAGTGAAAATTGCTGGATGCACTCTTTGGACTTTTATCAATCGACTATACTCGACCCGACGTATCCCAGGAAAAAAGGGAATTGTTCGCAACAGTTTAGTATTATTTACGCAAAAAACAGAAATACATTTTTTTTAAATTCCAACGTACCACCGACGAGTGGCAATTTCTGGATGCACTCTTTGTACCCTTATCAATTGACTGCAATCGACCCGATGTATCCCAGGGAAAAAGGAAAGTTTTCATAACACTTTACTATTATTTACGCAAAGAAAAAATTAAAAGAACAATTCCACCGTAACACCGACTAGTGGCAATTTCTAGATGCACTCTTTGCACTCTTATCGATCGACTGCAAGCGAACCGATGTATTCTGGGAAAAAAAATAAATTATTGGTGACAGTTTAGTATTATCTATGAGAGAGAAAAAAAACAGATAATTTCAGCGTAGCACCGACAAGTGGCAATTACTCTGCAAGTGGATGCACTCTTATGAATCGCACTTATCTTAGCACTTTTATCAATCGAATGCAATTGACTCGATGTGCCCTGGGAAAAGGAGAACTATTGGTAACAGTTTTGTATTATATCTACATTTTTTTTCTTTAAATTTTTAGCTCGTTTGACGGTAAAATCTCGTCAAATTGGACATTGCGTCGAACGAGAGTATTTCCTTGGATCTTCTTTGCTGGACTTCGGTGCAGCGGTCTGATAGAGCGATTTCGCGTCCCGCGAAAGGGCGAACGGTCCGTGGGGATACCTTACCGCGTTACAGGCTCTTCAAGTATAGGCTGTCCGTCGTCAAGATTTAACCGAATGAAAGGAGTCCTGAATGCGGGGGGCTGACAGTGCAAACAGACCCACAATTTTCTCAATGAGCCTCGGTCGCCGGGCTCTGCACTGATGTGTACCGGCGATTCTCCGTCCTTCTCTCTCTCTTTCGCTCTCTCGCGGCGTACTTAACAAGCAAAGTTAATCGGGGCGTTTGCCTCTGCTCTCGCAAAGGTACCTAGCTCGTACCATAACGAAATGCGAAGTAGCCTCGTCGCTGGATTAGCCGAACGAGATATTCCTTCGTTCTCCGAGAAACGACGTTCTTGTATTTTTAAGCAATAAAATAACATTTCTTTATTCAATTTCCCTAGCTATTCGTATTCTTACATAGGAGCAATTTTAATTGATCTCTAAGAGGATTAATCTTCGAAGGATTACCAGCCTGAGTGCATTCATTATTTTCAATGTATTTATAAAAAATATTAATAAATAAAATAAAAAGTTGATACACGTAGATAATGATTTTCAAAAACACTTATTTCATTCGGTCGACGAAAAGTATGCTTGGGTCAAGCAAACATTTTTTTAGTACCAACCAATTTTTTATTTTATTTTCCTCAGTGTAAAAAGAAAAGATTGTATTCGAGGCAAAAAATAAATTCCTTGATTCCTTTATAATAATCCCAAGAGCGCGGGGTTCCATGCAGTCTAAATTTGTCGAATCATTCCAACGATCCGTTTTATCCTCCCTCTCTCCTTCAACCGCGGCTTAATTTCACTTCGATCTCTGGCACTTATCTTGTGAGTCTGGAAGCTTCTTGCATTTCGCTGTTGAATCGAGCGAGAGGAGCCGCGCGGTGCGTCTGGAGTAACCGCGAACGGTAATTACTCTCCCCACCCCGTGTATCTCACCCCCCTCCCTCGCCCTTACTTTTTCCACCTCGTAATTATACTTTTAATCGTGAACAATCGGTGCGAGGAGAAATAAGAGCTCGGGAGTTGAATCGATGCTGCGATATAAATCTCGCGGTCCACACGCTGCTTCGACCATACGGGCCGACGATCGACTACGATTCATCGCCCCCCTTCGATCCGCTCTCAGTGCACCCGCGAGTTTCCTCTTCCCGCCACCGCGAAATGGTCCGGAGAACGGAGCGATATAGATTTCGCGTGCCGAATCGCGTTATCTCCCTTCCCGGCTTTGCTCCGACGTCGATCGGCACCAGCGCCGGAATGTTCCGCGCGTTCGATACGCGCAATCCGCTGATCGAAAAATACGAGAGAGCGAGAGGAAAACGAATGGGGAAGCTGCATCGTGTACCGGTCCAGCGGGGGAGGCTGCACCGTCCGTGAAATATCGAGTCTCAATCGATTCACCATCTATCTTTTTTTTCCTCTTTTCGCACTGCGCGCTCGTAGCCAGAAAAAAATTTATTGAAATCAAATAAATTTCGATCTTCGAATGAGGTTTATTAAGATAAAAGAAATGTTTACTTGTGTTATCAAAATCCTTATTAAATTCAAATAATGGCTATTCTTTAGTGTAAGTGAAAAATATATTCAAAGATATGTGCTCAAAAATGAATGTTTATTCGCCCCAAAGAAATCATATATTTGATGTCAAGGCAAACGCGGCTGTTATCCGGTAGCGCGCTTTACAGAGGTGGGCTGTAAGGTGAACGTACCAATGAGCGGACACGTCCCAGTGGCCGGATAAGGCGTGCGTGCAATAAAGATGAAAATACGATTTTTCATGCATGTCCAGGGACTGGGACTGCTCCCTTAAGTGCCCGGTCATTGGTACGTTTACCTTGCAGTTGAGCCGTCTTAGCTGGCTAAAAAATCTTATCCGACTAATGGAAATTATAGTTTGGCCGGGTATGCCGTCTTAGCCGGCTAAGATGGTCTGACTGGTTAAAAATTAGCGGCGGCTTAGCCGGCTAAGATGATTTGACTGGTTAAAAATTAGCAGCGGTTTTGTCGGCTATTCATTTTTATCGTGAATTACAAGGAAACTGATGAAATTAATTATATATTTATCTATGGCACATTACCGGCTTTATTTATTAATTCCTGTACTACGCCCAGAAAAAAGATTTCTTAAAATCAAATAAATTCCGATCTTCAAATGGCGTTTATTAAGATTAAAAAAATGTTTACTTGCCTTAACAAAATCTTCATTAGATTCAAATAACGGCTATACTTTAATGTAAATAAAACAAATTATTGAAAGATTAGTACTTTAAAATAAATGTTTATTCGCGCCAAAGAAATCATATATTTGACGTCAAGACAAATGCGGCTGATATCCGGTATCGCACATTACAGTGTCGTCAACTCGTCACTCGTCCGAAAACATCTCTCCGGGTGGATCCGCTACATTGTAATAGAGAGGCAACTCGTCGGGTTGTTTTTATGAAACTTTGTTTATTTGAAGCTATGTACCTCGATCGAATTGTGGTTGTGGAATAAGTTCTCGAAGAACCAACATCGAGATTGGTTATGTTACGAGTATAACTAATGTTCGACGTGGTTATTGAAATCGTACGTCGATAACGGATCTGTATGCTTATTAAATAATAAAACATTGCTTGTTGATGCCTCGTTAATTGTAAAAATGACTTATTCAACAAAAAATTCGTTTCTGCGTCATTCATATATCACATTATTCCCATACGATCGAAAGTAGCAAGGCTGACACGAAATAAATAAAAAACATTATTTAACATAATTATCTGTTTATTAGATCCAAATAAACATTATTACATAATAAGAATGACACTATCAAACAAATAAATATATTAGAAACTAATAAATGCTCTATTAAGTTATGAAGCAAATAAACATTTTTCTTCGTCCTTAATACAATTTTTTTGATTGGAATAAACTTTTTTCTGGGTGTGCCGGAAAACGATTTTAAGGAGTCTTCTTCTTCCGTCTGGTTTTATGCCACTAGGCCAAGTACCAGATTTTAAGAAGTACGAAGCTATCGGACAGACGCGCATGCGCAGACGCGCGCGCGCAGCCACTGTGCGCGCGAGGCCATCCGAACATACGCGCTCAATCGCGAACAGGGTTCGCGATAGAGTCTTTTGTTGGTCTCGATATATCTCGACGGAATGTCAAAGACGTCCTCGTGCAACCCGCGGAACGTAACCTGCGTTCCCTCTCGCCCGGTGGCTGAAGGAACATGGCAGTGAGAATAAGAGAAGAGAGGAAACATTTAATAAGAGAATTTGCTTGACCCTCGCCGACCGCAACCAACCGCGAAGTAGAACCTCCCCACGGGGTGCTGCCTCGGTGAGTCTTGCCAGACTATTAAGGGGTCAAAAGTAGTATAAAATGATTTCCGTTGCTTTTTTTTGTGTACACGGAACTTTTTTCAATTTTTTACCCAAAACAATTATACCAGTTGGTAAAACAGCTCTAGGAAAACAAAAACTCACACGTTAACTAAAAATAAGCTACACTGAGAGAGAAAATGGCTGAATTAAGAAAATCCGCGGTGACATTCGTTCAAAGGTGTATTTGTTTGGTACAACAAAAATATTTGTTTCAATTGACAAATTTTGAATAAATTGAAGCAGATAATCGTTAACAAATAAATTCTTTATTTGTATCAAACAAATAACAGCTTTGAACGTATATCACCGCGACTTTTGGTTAATCCAACCAATTTTTTTTCTCAGAGTTGTTAAGTTCAATAAAGAATAAGTATAGCTGATATTCCATAGCATAACACTCTAAATATTCTTTGTACTGCATATATGAAATAATTAGTATATTATGCCACAAGAGAGGAAAGTGCGTATTTTCACCGAGTGTCAAGTTTGATGCCACAGCGAAGCACGCGCAGAAATTCACACGAGGTGAAAATGCATTTCCTCCCTTGTCGCCTGCGATATTTTTTTCTCGACTTCGTTAAAATAACCACTTGTGTTGCGTCGCAAAATCGCCATATTCGCCAATGACCATTACTTCTCCAGAAATTATAGAGCTCCCAGCGTGAGTAATGGGCCTTATTAGTCCCTAGGGACACTGAAAAAAAATTTGCTTGCAGGCTGCCAAAGAAAATTAGTACATTACTCCACGAGGGCGAAAAACGTTATTCTAACGAGTGTGAGTTTGCAGCACGAGCCAAAGGCGAGTGCTGTAATCACACGAGTTAAAAAATTCTTATTTCAATTCTACTTTCGATTCTTACAATTCCATATGATATCGAAACAACGACGGCAAGACTGCCAAAGGAACATGTTATCGTTTCCATCCCGAATGCAATTGTAAGAATCGAAAGTAGAATTGAAAGAATAATTTTTTTCTTTGGCAGCCCGAATTTTACTTGAGTCATTTTGTTTTCAGTCGAGTAATGAAACTGTACTGCGCATGCGCACAGGTTTATAATGATCATCGGTCAATAATAGGCTATTTTGCGCCCGTATTTGCACGCAAGGAATGTCGTTGTTCTAGCGAAATCAGGAAAAAAAACTTTTTAAATTGAATTTTTTTGTGAAGGTGATGTTCTCTAGTAGGAGCTTGGATATCTCGCGGGACGTGTAACAAATAAAATCATCTCATCCGATCCATTTTCGGATGCGCGGTTGCAAATTTGCACTACCCGAAAAACGATCTGTCTAATTCAATCAAATTTGTAAAAAAAAAAAAAAATTCTAATACAATTTTCTTTTTTATTTTACCAGTGCAGGGATCGTTTGTCAGCGATTCATCCTGAGCCCCTTAGGAAACACCTGTCTCATCTTTTAATCTCTTATCGCTCCTATCGCTAGATCACACGATGATTTAAAGCTACAAGCGACACAGCGCTTACGGCGGAAAAAAATTATATATATATTTTTTTCTCTTTCCTTCTCCGTTCCCTTATAACTGTACGAAGCATGCGAGAGAAACACGCACCACGAAGCGCATCAAAGCGTTGACTCTCCGAAAGTCTCATCTCCACGTTCTCTCGGTTCTATTTCTTTCACTTTTTTTTTCTTTTTTAAAAATCTCATTTCATTTTTTTTCTAACCCCTCTCTCCTTCGCCTTCTCAATTTCTCATCGTACGTCTCCTTTTTTTTTTCCTTTTCTATCCTGTCACTCTTGGCCGAAGACTCTTGCTCCTTCCTCCTCGTCGCCGTCGTAGTTTCTCCCTTGCTCGCGCGGCGATCCGGCTAAGCACCGGCCGGAATTCGCTCGGCTAGATTGAGAGATATTCCGGAGATCTCGTGAGAAGCGTGTTAGTGCTTCATCGTCGTGTCGGTTGCGCCTGGACATGGCAACTTGTACATACATCACATATATATATTATATATATACATATATATGAGTGCAAGTAAGCACCGCGAGTAGGGTGTATATGTGCGTGCGGTCCCATCGTGCCGGTGCCGCGTGTGTGCCTCACTCAGAAGTGGAGGGGATCACTCTGACTGCTCGTGAAGTTTTTCTGGTGGGGGGCTGAGCTCTGCGTGCGGTCCCTTCTTCGACGGACCACCCAAGTAGCCGGCTTACGATCCTCTCCTGTCCTGTGTATTCCGCTATACCACCTATATATATATATATATATATATATATATATATAAGGCTCAAACTTCACCTATACCCCGGTACGCAACTGTATATCGATACACGTGCGAGTCTGGCAGCGATACTACTGTACGCGAAGTCGATCGAGCACAGGCTATCAGCCAGCCACACCTACGCACCTGTTCTATGAGGGTTGGAGGGCCGTCTTAGGGACGATCTTTATTTTACAACAAAAATGAAGGTTTTGATAATGTAACAATTATAATTCAGTTAATTTTAAATTAACTTAAATTTCATTTATCAATTTATTTTATTTCACTTCATCTTACGATGTTCGATCATTTTTTTCGCTTTGGGGATATCGGGACACGCGTTGGGGGTTAATGAAATTTTTTTAAACCGTTTACGGCCTGATATGATTGAGGAACCATAATTGGAAATTAAATGGCCAAGAATATATAAATATGGATATATATATATTTTTTTTTTTATGCGCCTAACCGACGCCGAGAATTGAGGCGCGTTATCGATAGCCGTACCCGGCGCATGCCGACTATCGCGAATGAAGAGGAGGCAAAGGATTCGACCTCCAGCGTAGTCGTCGTCGTCGTCCCGTGGGCGCGCGCCGCGAGGAGAGCCGCGACCAGGAAGGGTCACGGGTCGACGGTGTAAACTCGGCGCGTTACTACCGGCGAGGAACGTGCGCTCGCGGCCGAGCGGGCGTTATAAAGTCGCGTAACACCTGTTAAAGCCTCCTCTCCCGGCCTCCTCCCCGCGCGCGGTATATTGCCGTGCTACACAAGCGCCATTCGTTTATCTCTTTCCATATCTCATGGCCACGGGACATAATTCAATTCGTTCGCTAAATGCCGACGACTGATTTACAGTCGATTATTATTCTTCCTCCTCGCATTCTTCGCTCAAAAATATCTTCGACCTTTTTTTTGTTATTTTAAAATTTATTTTTTTTCCTTCGGCACACGCGAATCCGCGATTACACGAAGCCAGTGTACACCCTCATGTGTATGTCAGCGCAGAGGCGCGAGATCTCGGATCTAAAGTACTGTCGGGAACACAACTAAATTGGCCGTGCACGCAGGCGTGAACGCTGCGCTTGCGCGTAGGCGCGCCCGCGGCAATTTCGCACTCTCGAGAGCGCCATTATGACTTCATCGAGAGTCGATTTCGCGCGTCTTACCTCTCCCCCCCCTCTCCTCTTTTCTGTTTCTCTCGCTCTCGCGATGCGTCGTTGCTCCATCAGGCCGGTGCAACGAACCGAGGACGATTCCTTATTCGCGAACCTCGACTCACTGGTTGTCGTAGGTGCTGTTCGTGTATACGCGGAATGACGAGCGAATTAAACCACGACGATTAATTATTTCGTTAACTACCCATTCGGGGATTATAAAAGCGGGCTTTAATTATTATTGCTCGTGTAATCGATATCTCCTGCTCGTTAATGTCACTGAAACCGCAGGTGCGGCTTGTACGGTCGTTTCGGTTAACATTTTCGTCTTCGGCGCATGCGCAAAAATGGCTACATAATTTAATCGTCCTTAACGTGTTTTTCTTTCCGACCCGATCGTCCTACATGGATAAACAGATCCTACATTTTGCTTGTCGATTTTTTTAAGACCGATGCTCATAATTAAAAATAGTAATACTTTGTTGGTTTAATGGCCGCCAACAAAACACGGTGAAACTCGCAGATTTAGTAGATGCACCAATCACTATAATTTTATATTATTTTTTTGTAGTCTTTTTTTTATCGTAAACATTCATAACCGTAAAACAATTATATCAAAACGTTGAGTCATTGACCCTATGTTCCATCATAGATATCTTTTACCTTACTGTAACCGACCTTTATACAGCGTCCGAAGTGAACTTCCTCAATGGCTCTTTCGGAGTCACGAGAGGGCAAGTTCGCCGGAAAGTCAACTAATTGCGACGTTCAATATCTCACTGGGTGGACATTGGCAAATTTACAATGGTGCCTCGCTCGTATAGTCAGCTTCGCGACCTGTGCAGCTTGTGGGGTCGCGACAGACGAAAGAGATGAAAAATATGATCTTCTTTCTCGTCGTATCGCCGAAGCGAGAGAGGTATAACTGAAGGATGAACCGCGCCGGCCGGAAAGCCGCGTACGAGAAGATCCAAAGAACGAACCCCGGAGAGAGTCTCTTTGCGTCGGTTCCCTTGCTCTTGTATACCATTCGTCCGATCGTTCCGTTAATATCGCGAAATTAAAACCCCATAATTTATGGGCCGTTTGAAGTAAACGACGACCTGGTGCTATCCCCTGAATTATGGCTCCCTTAACTAGACTTGAGTTACGACGAGGCAGCCCGCGCGCGGCGCGACCCGTCCTTCTTCGACTATCATTATCCATCTCTCTCTTCCCTCCCATCTTGGCTCCTCTACTTTTGGTCGTCTTCCTTCGTCTTCATCCTTCTTCCTTCACGTTCTACTTCGCCGCCGCAACCACATCCACACTACTTCGCCTACTCTATTCCAACCACCCGTTTTCAGCTGATCTCGTACCATTTAGCAAGGAGTCGACATTATTATTGTTATTATTGTTATTATTGTTATTATTGTTATTATTGTTATTATTGTTATTATTGTTATTATTGTTATTATTGTTATTATTGTTATTATTGTTATTATTGTTATTATTGTTATTATTGTTATTATTGTTATTATTGTTATTGGTCGCCTATGTGCGTTAAGTGTATTGCAGAACTCAAAAATTGCCAGCGCAGGTTGTTAAGACTGGCAGTCTGTGAACCAGGTATTGTCCACGTCCAGGGTCAATACCTGGAACGTGGAGTCTGAGTTTGAGCTATGTATGAAATTCAGTCTACTTACGCTACAAGAGAGAAGGATTCACACGTCCATACTGTTCGTAACCAAACTCCTTCGTAACCATCTCGACGGCTCACAGTTCTTGTAATTACTTCCCTTCAAGGTCCCTTCCCAAAACCGAAGAGAAAACGCGATATTCTATCTCCCTTTCCCTTCTACAAATGCGGACATTAATTCACCTCCTTATGTACTTTGCTCGAGTGTAAACAAATTCCTGAGATTTAATTGCTCAATTGATATTTACGGGTCTCCGATCTCGGCAATGTCGAGAGCGATCTCCGCGTATCTGCTTAGTCATAGACCGTAATTCTTTCAAAACTACATTTATATTATAAAATTATATAATACTTCTCATTTTGTAGTGATTACACTGAGAAAAAGAAATTGTTGTATCAAGCAAATGCGCGGTGACGAACGTTCAAAGGTGTATTTTGTTGGTACAGCAAAAATGTTTGTTTCAATCGACAAATTTTGAATATAAATTGAAGCAAATTATCGTTTAACAAAACAATGCTTGATTTGTACCAAGCAGATAACAGCTTCGAACGTATGTCAACGCGACTTTTGGTTACTCCAATTGTTTTTCTCAGTGCACTTTTTACATCTCCAAGCCCTATTAATAGGAATATTACTGATGGGCTTGTTAATAAATAAATACAAATCCAAATTATTGTTATTATTATTATTATCTTGCTATAGATGGTGATCGGACTACGCAATGCCCCACAATTCCATCAATTCGCTCAGCAATGTGATATTATCCGTTAATAAGTGGGACATTCGTGCAAGAATGGAATTCGAAGTGTAACGCCCAGGTGTCTAAGTTGTGCGGTACGTATGCACGTGCAGAAGGTACCGACGTCTCGTATGCGCTGTGGGGCAAATGGGCTCTAGGGCTACATCCCAACGTGTCCCGTAGGCGCTTCGCCCGATCGATGTTACCGGCCTTTGAGCGAGGCCCGAGGCTACCGCATAACGATCGTTCTCTCTCACCGGGCTCTTCGGCTCTCCGACACCGGACAATCTAGACTAGAGCCACACAAGAGACCGGAGAGCTACGACTATCTTGCGGTGTACAACCGGGACATACGTCCGATGGTGCATGGAGGAGGCAAGAGCAGGGCGATCCGATTCTCCGGAGGCTTCGAGCGTAATGGCGTCTCCGCCGAGGAAATGAGAGCGAGGATGTGTAAAAGGCAATTGACCACCTCGCTTTTATGGCACGACATGGAGTCAGAGCCAGACGACCATCGCATAACTTCGTTTCCATCAACGCCGAGCCGCGGACAGTAGTTCCCATTTTTCCGACGAGACCGAGATGAGCCTGATAATGCTCGTGTTCCGATAGCGCAGTACTACCGTACTGGATAGGCTAAGGGAGTGCTGGGGCAAGTCGGAACACTGGGGAACCATCTTCCAACCGGATAGTGGAGCACGGTGAGCATTGAAGTGCACACTGTGCTGAGGTGTTTGTACCGTGCCCTTCAAGAACACTACGCGAAAACCCACTTCACTACTCGCGCGACCCGTCCTCGGTCGCTAACGTAATCTGTAATCAACTTTTTTCACGGTTAGTCACGTGGAGGGTGAAAAGAAAAGTCTCATCGGAAACCGACGTCCGGTTTCGATAACATTTTTCGTTTGACCGTGAATGATTGACTCGATCACAGATTTCACGAGCGACCGTGGTAAGGCGCACACCCAGAAAAATAATTTATTTGACGGGGCCGCCGGAAATAAATATTTAGTTGATTAAAATAAATATTTAGTTGATTTAAATAAATAGTTATTTAAAACAATGAAAATATTTATTTAAACCAAATAACAATATGTTTGTGGGTGCCCGTCAAATAAATTATTTTTCTGGGTGCATGCTTTTGACTGCTGGCTGATTCGAATAATATAGGGAAACTGCAGACATCAATGAAGGTCCCGCGTTGGCGTACCGCTGCATGAGTCTTCCCAAGTGTCTCGATGGGGTGTTCCAACTTGCCCCTACATGCCCTCGTTGTCCCCGATACACACTTAAGCAGCTAAAACAGTACACAAAATTGCCACTAGACAACGTTTACCGATCTATCTCTCGTGTCTTCTTGCACTCGTTGCTCCTAAATGCGACGGCACACGTTTCGAAACGAACGCACGTGCTCGTACGCAACGTCGAGTTCCGTCAGACGTCACCAGAAAGGAAAGACGTCCGCGAGCGTGCGCCCGTAATGCGCGACGTCCGTTTCGGTTTCTATCTGGCTCGAGCCTCGAAACTGAACAGTACGAATAGGCAACAGTAACGAACTAGCTCGCCCAGTTGCCGGTATGGAGATTATTGTTATTGTTATTATACTACCATAAGTCAGTTGGTTGTGATTTATTTTAATCAAGGTTCTACTCCGGGGTCTTAGTGTACCGTGAGGACTGAGTATCGGGAGGTTTGTGAAGCTACGTACACGCACGCCGTCGGGAGTTTCGAGGCAGGAAGGTACATCACGTACACATGTGACTGGCTAGTAAAATGTACGTAAGGTCTTTATACGCCCGCGTGGATAAATTACGCCGAAATTGCGTGGACTTCCGGTGGGGTGGGACGCAGGAGAGAGAACGGGAGGGGGAGAGAGTGGAGTGTGTAGCTCAGGGTTCAACGCGCTCGCGATCGGGAACTCTAAGGGGACACGCGATCCCGAACTAGTGTTCTTACCTCGACGTAGGTATACCCGGTTTTTTTCTCGGCAAGGCATTATTAAAAAGTTGAAAATATGAGGAACGCATAGGATGGAAGGTAATATAATGAAACTTTGGACGGGTTGTGTGAGGGAAAGAAATATTGAAAGTTGTTCGAAAAAATTGCTACGGTTTGATGTAAGTTCGTATAATAGGAGGAAGGTGTTGCATTGCTTTCTTTTTTAAGTAGAAAATATTTAAAAAATCATATTTGAAAAATTGAACTCGCTCCGCAATTCTTTATATTCGAGCCCGGGAATTTTTCGACACGATCAGAACAACGCTAAGAATTATCAAACGTGCGGGATTTGCGATGAAATTTTTTAGTAGCGCGAATAAAATTACCCTTTTTTGCCTGAGATCGATCGGAACACGCCGTTTAGTGGATAATCTTGTAACGAAGCGTGCAACGGAGAACTCAATGAACAATCATTTCTACGCGATTAAAAATGATTAGAAGCGGTGTGCTGAATGCGAGAGCCTTACCGAAGAAAATGATTGGTAACGATAAGCCGTAAAATGTAATGCTTATTTTATTCGATCTCTGCAACTTTTTTTTCGACCGGTATCGAACGATTACATCGAGATAGGATAGATGCACGATTGACACGGTAGGAATACAATCACGAGGTAAAAACTGACTACGAGAACGACGACATAATAGCGTCGCCGGATAATGTCCGTATATATATATACGAATAAAACTTGAGAGTACATGCGCACGTGAGGAAATAGGATATGTAATGTGTGCGTTACGTGGAATTTATGAAAAATGTATGATTTTGCGAGATTGGACGTACGTGATGTGCGTGAACGATGAATGTTGACCCCGATGCGGGCTTGCGACAAACTATATACGCAGCTACTATAAATGCCGATGCAGGATTCCGATAGCGATCGATCGTCCACGCGAGATTTTTGCCTATACCCAGACGCAAAAGAAATACATGCAAACTACCACTCAGTGAAGACTCCATGACATATAAAAGAAAAAAAATACTCAATATAATTATATTCCATTTCACAAAACCCACGTTTGTATTAAATCTCTGCGAACTCGATGTTATCGAAATTATTGATACTATATAATCGAAAGATGTTATCACTAAAATTATCGATGCTATATTGATAAATCTACTAAAGGAAAAAAAATTTTAACAAAAAATCATTATACACAATTTAATCGTGTTCCATTAAGCCTGAAGATCAACAAAACCTCAAAATATTTTAACGACCGAGCGACTAAATAACGCGCGTATTTGATTTTGGAGCGGATATTATTAAGTAAAATCGCAGCTAAACAACTTGAGCACAAACTGTCAAACGTGTCTTCTCTCTTAAAATCCGATCAACACTCTCATCTAATCAATCAATAATCTGTAAGTTTCTCATTTGTCATACCAAACTATTCCGTAATATCATTTATGTAATATCATGTGTCTCGGTCAATCCTCATCTCTATATTCATCACAATATTCTGAATCTATTTTTCTCCGAAACGGTTTTGTAAAATAAAAAACGAATCGCGGGTCTCACTGCGTATTTGATTAACGCAGTGCGCCTAAATCGGCTAACTCGTTTTTCATTTTTTATAGAATCATTTCGGAGAAAAAACGATTCAAAATTTTTACCCTGTTTCTCGCACTCATACGTGTTTAGTCCGCCCGTAAACTAAACTGACAATTCGTATTACTGTCTCGAAAAAAAAAAAATCGTTGTTACTGAAATTACGAAGTCAGACGCAGTGTCGAAAAATTTGACCATAAAAAAATGTTTATTAAATATTAATGTAGATGCACCGAAAGGTAAAGTGGCGATCGGTAGACACCGATGACGAGGCCGATCGGGCGACGATTCGCGTACGGTTTCGTCGTAATCGGTCTCCGGTTCTCGTTCGCGGGACCGAACGATTCGCGGTGCCGTATTGCGGGGCCGTATCGAATGCTAATTAAACGGGTGTCGACTGTATCAAAATACCTAACGGCTGCCGTGGACTGCACGTAGCGCTCGCGATCGCGGCCTCTACATGGATACAATCCCGTGGGAGAAAGCGGGAGAGAACGGGACGGAAGGGAGTGCGACGAAGTGTAGCCCGAAGAGGAGCAAAGAGGGAGCAATACACGAGCGAATAGTGTATCGCAAAAAGATGAAAGACTGGCAGCGATAAAGAGAGGAGAGAATGAGAGCGCGAGGGAAAGAGGGAAAAAAGGGTGATAGTGAATGAGCCGAAGAATGAGGAGTAAAAGAGTAAGAAGCTGAGAGAGCGGGAAAGGGGGGAGGGGGAGCTCGGAGTGTAGTTTTCGGGGAGCCACGGAGAGCGCCTAATGTATGCCAGTGGGCTAGCACGGTGGTCCCGCGGCACGGTGTGGGTGGTCCGCGTCCTCCTCCCGCCATCAGGCACTCCCCTATGCTCTGGCTGTACGCTGCGCTTTACGCGCGTTGCTACGCTATATATATATGTGTTGTATAGCCCTACACGTATATGTATATATATTATATATATACATGTATATATGTATATATGTATGCTATATATATAGACGAACAAGAACTGCGCCACTTCGCGCGCGACACTCTCAAGCTAGTCTGTAGTGCAGATCCAATGAGCTGGAGCCCGTTTACGTCACTCACGCCACGGCTTCGTCACTGTCGTACGACCTTTTTTTACTCTAATTTTTGCCTAATTTTCCGACCGCCGAAATGTTAATTGTTTCAATTATCGGGGCGATGCGAAACGCTGCGTGCCCAAGCCGCGCTCAGCCGGTAACAAATCGACTTACACACTTGCTTCAAGGTTTTTAATACTTTTGAACTTCTTGCATGACAGCTCGACTGTAGTTACAGCTTCGATATGCGATTTCAAACGTCTCGTTCCCTCGACGCAGCGCCGCGTGCAATTTATTTATTTATTTTTATTCTTCGCTTAAAACATATCCCGCGGCATTCGACGATTGGCAGTGGTATTTAACCCCCTTTCGCTCTTCAGCCCGTACTCCTTCCATCTTTGAAACGAATATTTCGTACACGGATAATAACATGGATGGCGAAAATTTAAGATGAAAATTTCAATGAATTTCGTGCAGTTTTCGATTACCACGTTGATGAATTGTTTTATTTATACGATGCACCTTCTTCTGAGAGTGTTTGAATTAAATATCATTAAATAACTGTTAGTTAAATTAACAATTAAAATAAATATATCAATAATCATTTAAAATAAAAAATTATATAAAAAATTAAGGTGATAATTCGTCTGTCTATCGCCCGCGAAAATCAATTCGTATTCGATAGAATACGAATTATAATTTTTAATCTAATTTTTTATTAAAAATTATGATCGATATATTTATTTTAATCGTTAATTTGACTAACAGTTTTTCAATGATGTTTAAACCAAACACTCTCTGAAGTACTGTAAAAAAACTCTCAGGTGCCTCATGTAAAAAAAAACCTACTCATCCTAGGCATCAACCTAATTCATCAACGTGGTAATCGAAAACTGTACGAAATTCATTAAGATTGTCATCTCAAATTTTCATGTTTCATCTGAATTATCCGTGTAAAAAATATTTGTTTCAAAGATGGAAGGAGTATGGGCCGAAGAGCGAAAGGGTTAAATACCACTGCCAATGGTCGATTGCCGCACGATATATTTTAAGCGAAGAACAAAAATAAAAAATAAATAAATTGTACGCGGCGCTGCGTCGAGGGAACGAGACGTTTGAAATCGCATATCGAAGCTGTAACTACAGTCGAGCTGCCATGTAAGAGGATAATAGCAGAGCGAGTCTCTTGCCCTCTGCACACACCGAGTCTCGTAATCTTAGGCACAGGCCGCGCTCTGTATTATACGTTTCGATACGCGTACTTGGCTGCATCCTCGTATAGCTAAAGTACAGACACGAGATAGAGAGGGCAATGCATCTTCGGTGCATCGATCGCATGCACGTACGAATACTCGGACGGGTAAACCGGTCACTCGAACACGACTCTACGACCGACGACGATATGACGGAGATAGGAGTGACGCGTGTGCGTGCGGTCTCCGTGCGTTGCATGCGCGTCCAGGCCAATTTGTTGGGACATACGGAGCGCCCTTCCGTTCGCTCGTGCCGATTCCCCTCTCGATACTCGGTGTATAGGCCGGACATCCAGAGACAAAAAAAGAAAATAAAAAATAAAATAAAAATCAGAAACATATGTAAATAGCATCGACGAGATTCCCGAAGGAATTTCATACATGGTTATTTTAATTTTTGTAAATCATTATTATTATTTATTATAATTACAATTATTAAAAAAGTGTCCTATCGCCAAGAACGGATGATCAGCGATTGCGTTAATAGGACGCATTAGCGTAGTTTAACGCACGGGCATGCGTGCGCTAGAAAGTAATGAGGAGACGATGGTACAGACACGGTGCGGGCTCGATGCGCTCGAGGACAAATTAGCTGGTTGATTGCACGATTTAATTATAAGCTATCCGTCCCTCCTCGTCGCTCTTCGCCTTGCCTCGAAAGAGTTCTCTGTACGGTTGGTCCGGCGATCTCGTCCCGTCTTTCTTTGAAACTCGCGGAGGCTGCCCGGCAGCAGGCGGAGCAACGGGGACGAGAAACAGAACTGCGCGGAGAGAATGTTTGCCGTGGCTCCTCTGGCCCTGCTGTCGACTCGCCGGTATTAAAACGTTGACTTCTTTATTAACGTGGAACGCATACGTATACACACGCGGATGGACGAGTGTATGATACACTGGTGCGGTGTGTGCACGATACATTAATACAAGAGCCAGTCGCGGCGGACCGCCTGCGAGAGTCCGCGATTCGCTTTTCCATCGTCGTCTTCTCGCAGCGGTCCTCGGTCGCGAGAGGTACGATAAAGCTTTACAACGTTCAGGCGATTTTACTCCGCTTGCCGAGTTGAAGTTTGCATTTTTTTTTGCGGCCATTAGTTAGTGTAATTATAGGTAAAGGATAGAGGCGGATGGATAATTGAAAGTGAAACCACGGCGAGACCTTGTTAAATAATGCAGGGACAATATATACCGGGTAATTGACGGTTCGCCATTAGTTCGAGTTGATAGGAGTATTATCAGGGTAAAACTATAGTTTGTACTTGTTGGTTTTTTTTATGGAAGCGGTAACATAGTTTCAGTTTCAATGAGTTTTTTCAGGAAACTGTTACTAACAGGTTATTCGATTGGGCGAAGTGATAATTTGTTGAGACGACTAATTAAAAAAAAAGAGAAATTGATTGTAGCAATGAAGTGTTAGTTGAGAAAACTATTGATATGTTGGTACGATCCATTATTTGGAAAAGTTAATTGCCCAACTAATTAACAAACTCTCCCAATCCATACGTTTTTCCCTATTTACCAAATAAGATATTTTCAACGTTAAATACGACGTTTGGAGCCGAAACAAAATTTGTAAAAACAAAAGTTAATAACAAATGTACTAAAAAGTAATGTATCAGTGCAGCGTCGCGCCGGATAAATTTCACCGCCGATTATTCACATTTAATTTTATTCCCAAACTGGTCAAAGAAAATTTATTCTCAAACCAGTAAGAGCAAATTTAAAAAATTGGTTACACCAACGAACTATTAGTTGAAAAAACCATTAGTATATTGGTATGATCTATCATTTTGAAAAAGTAACTGTCCAACTAATTATAAAACTCTCCCGATTCATCATTTCTTTCCATATATCAAACAAGATGTTCTCAACGTTAAATATAAGATATCTAATCGAAACAAAATTTGTAAAAAACGAAATAAAATAACTTAAGAAAAAAATACACCACAAAGTATCGTTTCAATGCACCGTCGCGCCGTAAGAATTTCGTTCGCAATAAAAATTCGATATATTTCACAGCGGATTATTCACATTTAATTTTATTCCCAAACCCCAGCGTTGGCTCTCGATCGTTCCACGGTTCGAGGAACTTTCTCTCTCAGTCTTTCGAGATGCTGCGTATGGACCGAGAGCGGTGTTCGAGCTGGGCGAGACGGGGAGAGGAGAGCGTAGCGGGCCGAGAGCTCGGGTGGGATCGTGATGAAGACGTTTCTCTAGGTTAAGGGAAGTTTGACGTTTTTATGGGTCAGGCTCCAGCTTCTCATTTTTATTTTTTTTTGTATCTTCCCCCTCTCCTCCGGCATCCTCGGCACCGCCATCGTATCTCGCTACCGTCGTATCTCTCTTGTATCCATACACGTGTCTCAGCCTCTCATCTTCGTCTTCGGCGGTCTGATATCCAGCAGCGTGTAACCGAGAGTCGAGGAGCTCCGCATCTCTTCCTCACCCCGTCTCCTCCTCTTCATCTTCTTCATCTTCTTCGCCCGTCATTGACGGGTCTATCATCTTACTAATTCCTTAATGGGAGATATTCGAGCTTTACGTACGATCCACCGGCTGCCGCAGCTTCTTTTCATTCCGATACACATACAATATCCGTCTTGCTCATCTATAATACCGCCGATCTCTTTTCTTTTTCATCCACTCCCTCCGGTCTTCGCCCTTCCTCGTCCCCTCGTGCGTCATCTCGGCCGGAGACAGAGAAATTTCGAAACCTTAAACGCTCCTATTAACGTTCTCGACGGAGCACTACTTCACGGAGGTATATATATGTATATGCTACTTCTCTGGATGTACATTCTTCTTTCCAGGGTATCTTGCCGAGGCTCTTCACTTGGGTATCTTGATAATGACTCTCGCCGATGGGACACGTTAATCGCCTTTGGATTTTTGGTTTTGCGATCCAGAAACCGATGCTGGTGACGCGGACGCGTCGGCCATACATTCAACGCTTGGTCTATACCGTTGCCGCGGAACTCTTCTTGGCTCTTTCTCGGTCTTGCTCTTTCTCTCTTCACCGGCTACGTTGGTGGTCTTCGGGGATCTCGCGCTCGCGTGGACCGCGAAGAACTCGTTGTGTGCTCGACGATTGAACGAACGAACGAGCGGGCGAGCTCGTTTCGTCGATTCCTCCGAGCTCGCTGCGCTGCTGTGAAGCGTCGTTGGTGTCTCGCGGGCTGCATTGCTCTGCGCTTTCCGATTAAGAGTTCTTCGAGTATTTAACGGCTTTAATGGCTCTGCACCGAGCGGGAATGCGGGAGGAAGAAAGTGAAGGGTCATTATTGTTATTGTTATTTTTATTTTATTTTTTTATGGTCATTCGAAAAGTGAGAGTTCGAACGATTGGATGCTGTGATGAAGATCTTTCCGGATGCTGGTAAGAAGTTTTCGAATCGGGTCGTGACTTTCAGTGTGAGAGGAAGTATTTAAAACTTCGATTAAGTTTTGGTATTTACCGTGCCGGTTGACAATTTTATTTTGACGATAATAGTATATTGCGATACTAGTTCGTAAAAGCGAACTTTCGATGAAGGTTGGGAAGTGGTTGCACGAGCCACCTCCCAACGGCACGAGGCGAAGCCGAGTGCTGTTGTAGCGCGAGAGAAGGCGAGTGCGGCCACGTCACAATCGCCGACGGGAATTCGCTTTTACGTACAAGTATCGTATACTAAACAAGTATCGTATACTCGTTTTATAGCACTCGGTGCGAAAATTTCGTACGATACACGTGCGATAAAACTTCTTCTGACGAGTGTGACTTTTCAGTACGAGCCGAAGGCGAGTCAGAAGAAGTTTTATCGCACTTGTATCGTAAATTACTATTATGTAACGAATGCAGGAGAAGCGCTACTCCGTGCCTGCTAATTGTGGCGCTGCGAACAGCGTGCAATAATTTCCGGAAGTCGCTCGCAAAGAAGCCGAACTGCGCATGCGCAAGGTAAATCGCACGCAAAGGAGCCAAACTACGCATGCGCCGGGAATTTACTAAACTCATGGCTACAAAGCGCCAGTTACGCGACTCTCAGTAGCGCTTTTCATGCATGAGTTACATAAAAATATTAAACGAAAGCCATGAAATTCAGATTTTTTTTTTATTTTTAGAAAATATCGGAAAAAATATCCTTGCCCCGTCGAGTGCTGGTCACGAGCGAGATATTTATTTACGGAGAACAGCGAGCTGAGGAAAATAAAGAAGGGGTAAAAGGATCGTGTTTTAGAGGAAAGAAGTTGAGAAAAAGAGATCCACGTGTGCGATAGTGAAAGGAACATAGTATAATACCCCACCTCTCCTAACTCAAATTTGTGGGCCGTTATAGTCCACGGTAGCAGTTTTATGGAGATTGCATTCCGGGTAACTTTCGAGCTGAAGATATTATTATTAAGAGATCAGGCTTGCGCTCACGACCTGTTTTGACTTCTTCCTCGACGTATTTTTTTTCTTCTTCTTCCACCCGGCTTCTCGTCGTTTCCACCGCGACATCCTACTCACTTTTGTACTCGGAAGGCTCGTGATTCGAGTGTAAGCGTGGTAGCATAAAAAACGAGTATAACGAGCATAAAAAAATATAATAAAAATAAAATTAAAAATCGTCGACCAAAAATAAGAAAATTTCGCCGTGGCTGGAAGAGTTGACCGTCTGGACCAATATCTGCTTTCATTCGGTCCTGGCATTATTTTCCCTATAGAATTTCATAGCGATTTTTTTTTCCAATCCTCGACGTCTTCGTCATAGGGTCGCGGTGAGGTCAAACGAAGAGCAGCCCCGCAACGGAGCAATCAGAAAGGCAACAAGTTTATTTCGGCAAGGTCGAACCGTGAACTCCTGTCGCATTGGCAAGACAACCGACGGGAGATGCGAGACCGTACGAGCCGAAATGACTCCCCGCCGAAATATCTCACTCGACAAATTCGTCCTGCCACGTTCGCTTTCGCCCCCCCCTCCCCCCCTCCCCGAAATACCAAACGTGCGTTTTCCTTTTTTCTCAGAAGAGGAGATTAAATTAATTTTTAAAAAATCGCGTTACCGATATGAAAAGCCAGTTGGAAAAATAATTCTACCGCCTAAAATTCTTTTTTACCGAGCTATTTTTAGGTGAACAATTTTATTTTCATTTTTTGGTCACCTTAATACCATAATATGAGCCAAGCGGGCCGAAGATTTATTTAGCAGGATAGAGATATATACATAAAAGGAAGAAAAAAAAGAAGAAAACAAAAAAAAATCCTGAGAAGCCTCGGAGGCAAAACGCGAGCTAATCCTGTTCTTCTCTCACGTGAAACCCAAACCGGGGATAGAAGAAGCCCGAGATATGAAGGGATTTGAGCCAAGAGTCTTCTAGTGTTGTGTGTGTGTATGTGTGTGCATATATGTATACATGTATATATAGTGTGATGCACGTCATACTATCTTCCGTGTAGATACAGAGGATAAAGGGTGCGTGCCGCCCTGACACCGAATCACATAATAATACGAGAGTAGGTGCAGTGGCACGGGGCTAATTCGAATCTTATTTCCCTCTCGGCGAGGAGGCAGAACGAGACGATCGCCGAGGATTATAAAGCCGGTGGTGAGAAGCGAACCCGCGGAACTCGAAGAATTTCGGCTTCTTCCTCTTCTCGTCTTGCTTACTCGGTTACGCGACCTCGCTCTGGTTCGTTCTCCGATCCGTGAGCGCACGGGCGCCTTGAAGAATTCGCTACAGTACCGACCGAGCAATATACAGGGGCCACACAGGACCTGCACCGCTCCTGCGCTTTCGCGGCTATCCCTGCTCGAACGTATCGTAAAAATTGTTCAACGACACAATACCTATAAAGGGGCCTCGAAAAAATTGTCGAAAAAAAGAAATAATAAATGCGAAATATGAGACATAGAGTTAGCCACCAAGTCCACGATTATCATCAATTTTTTTAATGCATTCAACATTTTTCTTTTATAACATAAAAAAAAGTTATTGCATTTTAGCAAACTATATACTCAAATTTGCAAATGAAATATAATACATTTCGTAATAATAACATATATATATATTACATTATTATATAAGTTCGTAAATAAATATTTTTAAAAATAAATAAAAAAATTTAGCGACATGCGAAATGATATTAATTATTTTAAGGATTTCAATTGTTCGTACTTGAAGCAGGGCGTTAAGAGGGTTACATCCCGACCGAGCTCGATTGACCCGTCTAGGATGTGGTGTATAACGTATTTTCGCGCTCGCGTAACCGCGAGAGCCCTCTCATTCGAGTCCCGTGCCGAATATAGCTCACTTCCGTCGTCGTGTTCGTCGTAGAAGCGTGATGCAATGTTATCAGGGAGTCGAGGAGAGTATGCCAGCCGGCTGTGTATGGAGGAGACAAACCCGCGGCCTACACTTCCCTTTCCCTTCCGCTTGTCTCGACTGCGACTCCCGCGAACTCCAAGGAGGTCCTCATCATCCAGCGCCCTTTGGGAGAGAGATCGTTCTCGCTCCGTTCCCCCCTTTACACCCTCCTCGCTCTATCATCACTCACAAACCGTCCGTGAAGAGCGACGTTACTCTCGCTCGGTCCCGCTCGTCCGGGGGATACCCCGAATATTAAATTCACCGTGGCAGCCTCTCATACGAGCCACGAAATTAAGCGATTTCCGCTGGCTCTGACGAGATCGTCTCGTCAACTCTCGCGTCACCGAACTGTGACGTCATCCCGGTATATTGACCAGAAAAAGCATTCAAATTTAAGGACTGCATCTCAGAGGAGCATAAATTGATGAACGAAAATGTTCCGTGATGAAGATTTTTTTTAACTTCGCGAACGTTTCCGGCACAATCGGTAACAAAAGGTTATTACCAATATATTCCAGTCTCAAATTTTTATTTTTTTTAGGTTTAATATTGGCGCGTTAGTGAAGAAGTTATTTAAAAAATAATTTGTTCACTATTCATTAAAAAAATATCGCTGATATTATTTTATTCATTTTTATCTACGCTGAGCGAAGGATCTACTAAAAATGACTATATCGCTTGAGAAATATTACCATAGCACTTAGGAGTAAGACACTAGGGCACCACCTATGGTAGGAAGTACCGGATTTATAAGAATTTTTCGTTGATATTGTGGTAAACATTTTTTGGAAAATCTTTGACTTTTCGTCATAGGTGGCGCCCTAATTCAAATGGCACAGCGGGGCAAAATTGGATAATGAGACAAAACGCAATTTTCCAATAACTTTTGGATGGTGGCGATGATGGTGCGTGGGGCCAAACGGGTTTAAAAATTCGGATGTATCATCGGGACAAAATAGGGCATCCAAAAATTATTGGAAAATTGAGTTTTGCCCTCGCTGTCCCGTTTTACCCCGATGTGCCATTTTGCCCCGGGCTCCCTTACTATGTGCTGTGGTAATTTTTGTTAGATGATCGGTAATGTTTACTAGATCTTCCTCTCCCCGTATATAATTTTATACATCTAATATGTATTGTATATAACCATATATTTTTTAACTGTTGACTCAATACGTTACGCATCTTTTATTTATCGTTGAAAAATGGAACATACATATTTTTTTTTTAATCATGATATAACTTCCCCTTCGTTGGCCTATCTCTGTCGCATTACCGCGTATATTTCTGTGCCGGAGACTCACAGAAGACACTCTTTGATAGTGAGCGGAGAGACGGACGGACGGAATAGGAGCGATCGAGCCGAGTCCCTTATATTCGTGTATCAGAGTGAGTTTGGTGAGGGAGGGAAGGGACGGTGGACGAAGCGATTGGACCGAGTGAGAGAATCAGTAGCAAACGGCGAACAAGCGGTGTTGGTGGTCCAGCCGGGTAGCTGGAGTTCTGAGCTCTGGCGACGACGACTCGAAACAATGAATTTACTTCATAAATCTCAATTCAGTCTTGTGCCCACCGGCCAATTAAAATTAATCTCGGCGAAGAAACGACCACCGTCGTAGAATTGAGAGGATTCGTAGGGATGCTGCGCGGCGCAGCGCTACGCTATGATTTGTCTCTTTAACAATAAGTATGATTAGGGACAGAAGCTGCTGCCGGTATCGAGCGCACCCGCGATGGCGACGAATCTCGATCTCAGAACTCGGACGGCGACACAGATGGGACACCTGTGCTGTATTCTCGACAGGACTTCGATGGGCGAGAAAACGAGAGGATAATTGAAAATGCTGCGCGCGAACGGTGCACACAAAGCTGAATACGACAGGGAGCGAATTCCGTTCGCGCCCAACGTCCGCGCTAAACGCTGTGCCTTCCCGGAAAGCCGCTTTCTCGGGAACACGAGAACGAGAGAGTTTAGAGCCAGTTGATACGCCAAATACCACCGCTTTAGAATCGCGGCGGTCCAAGAAAAGTCTGAAGCGGCTTACCGAAAAAAATGAAATTGCACAAAAAATCCATGTGCTAATCACTTTGCACCTTTTTTCGTAACATAAAAAAATATCTACAGCTTATAAAATTAAAACCGTCAAAATTTACACCAGAGTTTATTATAGGAAATCGAAAACTGAAATTTGCGGATTTCGTTGTTTTAATGTTGTTGTTTTCGTTGTTTTCGTTGTTTTAATTTGTAATCTATTCTTCACCACTGATTACAAAAATATAACTTATTTTACTTTTGGCGTGATATTTGATTCAGAAACTCGTGTCAGGCGTATAAAACAAATTTTTCAGAGAATTTAAACATTTCAAAATCCCATAAAATTTAAACAGTTGGATTAATTTTTTCCAAATTTAATACAAAATATCGTACGGTCGTGGTCTATGCCCGTACCAAATTTAAGCTCGATACCTTCATTATATTCCAATTACACCGTTATTAGTCATTTTTCAAAAAAATCAAAATTCCATAAAATCTGATTCCTAGGGTAGATTTCCGCCAAATTCAATACCAAAGGTCTTTGTTCATACTATTGTATTTATGTCCATTTATAGAACAATAGCGCAAAATTTATGGAAGCTAGAGCGACCACAGACATTTTTCAAGAATTTCAAAATCACTAAAATCTCGAATGGGGCCTCAATCTTCATGAAAATTACCCTGAAGGAAAATAGGTGACTACTCTCCTTGTGAAGAACATATTATCCCGCTATCTCGAACCGTTTCCGAGTTATAGTCATTCTAAACGATGCAAGCTGTCACATACACACACGCATACATACATCCAGACGCCAGCTAAAAATCACATTTCTTGACGATTTCAACTATTTCTAGTACGCTGACATTAAAGTCGCGAAATTTTTGTTTTTCACGAAAAGAGAGCTTCCTCGGTGAGAATGCAAAATATATCTACAATATATGTGTGTGTACATACATAGATTATAGAAGAATGTGAAGAGTCGGAAGTTTGACGAGGATTGTCATTAACTTTTAACACTTCTCGGATGCTGTGAGAGATAATTGGTCCATGAGATTTTGGCAAGCTCCTGAGTGGTTGGACTAGTTGAATGAATGGACCACTTTCATTTCTCAACAGTGCGATCAGAAATCGCGGTGCCACCAGGAATGACGGTTGTCCTCTACTTCCGGTGATCTAATTTCGTTCGAAATTATAAATTCCAAAAAATTACATGAATTTATTGATCCTGCAGCTGTAATTTATTTTTTTACGAATATCTTAATCAGCTCCACAGAATTTTTTTCGAAGAGAAGCAGACTCTGCAGGATTAAATTGATAAATCATGCGATATCGGTAATAGCGGGAACTGCGGAGCTTGTTCATGCAGCAAAATACCTGCTCCTTGCATCTTGCGCCAAGATAATTTTTTCTTTTTTTTTTTGTACGCAAATATTTCTATCGCTGGGATAGACGTCGAAAGTTTTATTTTCTTGATTGCAACATGGCTCGACCCCCCTTAACTGGAAGTTCGAGTAAGATGTAGTTATTAAGATTCTCCGCGGTAGATAGTGAATTATCGCGCGTACGATAATTAAACGATGTCGACACTGGCTACAACATACAGTGAATAAAATCAGATTAAAAGACGCGGAATAGAGCGACGAGTGAAAAAAAGGGCATCGGATAGTACCGATCGCGGATTAGTATGTCCGTGAAAAAGAAGAGGAGGGAATCCGTGCAGTGCTCGCTCGTGGAAGATCAAAGATGCTTTTGCCTGGTCGGTCGGACGAAGCCAGAGAGAAACGAAGACCGGGAGGCGGCGGCGCACCGGCCTATCTCGGATAATTAATAGCTTAATTTCCACCTTTCAGGAAGTCGTTATTCTCGCGGCCTCCAACGACGACGAAGACGACCACAGTGGAAACACCGCGCGCGCTCCGAGCGGTTCCCAGGAGCCGTTTCGGGTGGCCCAAAAACGCGTGTCTAATGTCCACCGACCGTCGCGATACGAGCTTTAGTTCGGCATCGGGAATAAGAGAAAATAGTCGAAATCGGGAGGACAGAAACAAATTATACGCGTATAACGACCCGAATAATTTTTTTTATATACTGAAAATCGGCACTGCTACTATTCTAAATTGTTCTTTAATGATATATAGATATATATCTCACTTGTTTTTACTATTTAGATATCTTGATCGATTATTACAAATTATAATGCATGTCATCCGGGTAAACACGTTTAAAAAAATATAATTATTATATAATATTTATCTATATATATAATGTAAAGAATTATTTTAAAAATATATAATACGTTTAATATTTATGAACCTGACGATATCTGCATGAGACTAAATTTCATCCCGTTATAACGGCTGTGTTTCGCATCGCGTGAACTTCGCTAAGAGAACGTTCACTTAGAGAATAAAATTCCACAAGTGAACGATTTTTGCTCATAGAGAAGGCTATTTTTACTTCCTACACTCGTACATGGGATAGTGACTTGTCAAAGATGAAATTTGATGTAATGCAGACATCTTCAGGTTCATTCATATTTTGTATACCTTAAAGTGGGAACAATAGTACATTACTCCACGAGGGCGAAAAACGTTTTTCTAACGAGTGTGAGTTTGCAGCACCAGCCGAAGACGAGTGCTGTAATCACAGGAGTTAGAAAAAGTGTTTCGCACGAGGGATGTACGAAATTTTTCATCACAAGGTGCGAAAATGGCAGTTTTACGCACGCGAAGCGGGCGGAAAAGTGGCCACTTCCGCCCCGAGTGATGAAAATATATTTTCCAAACGCTCAAAAATTGTTTCGACAAGAGTGACTCCAAATTGAAACTTTTTCCTTGCTCCCGAATGGTGCACAGTCGCGAATTTCGGTCTGTCGGTAGTATTTTCGGCGTGGCGCGAAATTAAGATGTATCGCCGAATCTGGTCCGGGCAATTTGCATGTTCCGCGACGCCTACGCGCCGCTTTGGACGGAGCGGGTCGCGTGAGGAAGCCGGGCATTTATTCGCCCATGGGGCCCACCCGTAAAGCATATCGGAAACGTTGAAGGCGAAACACGCGTTGCACCCGCGCGTTCCCTTCGGGCGGACTACCCACGAATCTTTTCGACTCACATCTCATCGCTCCGAAATTTTATTCATAATGCACGTGTCAACCCAGGTAGGGTAGGTTTGGCCGGCGGCTCCATTCCAGCACTGGCGCGAGACCGCGCCAAGCCCGGGAGTCGGGCCAGTCCACGTCCAGTGCTGAAACGTAACGTGCAGCCTACCCGAACGCTGTCTGCGAATATCCTGAATAATCTCGGAACGAATAGTCACGATAACGCTGCAAAAATTAAACGCCGCAAAAATTAAACGCCGCAAAAATTAAACAAAAATTAAAAATTAAGCACTGGCGCGAGACCGCGCCAAGCCCGGGAGTCGGGCCAGTCCACGTCCAGTGCTGAAACGTAACGTGCAGCCTACCCGAACGCTGTCTGCGAATATCCTGAATAATATCGGAACGGATAGTCACGATAACGCCACAAAAATTAAACGAACCAAGGCGACTTCTACTTGATATTTATTAATGGACACACGCTGTTTGGACTGGATGAATCGTCGGGAAAAATCGTGAGGCAGATGAAGAGCGCGTGCCGTGTACGTGACGTGACTGCGACGAACCCGTGCCCGCGGACCTTGAACCGCGCCGGACCGGATCCATCCGGGAGGGAAAGAGAGGAACGAGTAAATTAGGATACCAACTTGTTCGGCCAGTCTTCCGTGTACGAGTCCTCTCTCCCAGCCCGCCGATGAATATACCTCCTACGTCTGCATACCGTCTCCGCGGAGACCCCCCCATTCAGCCCGGAGTTAATTATAATTATAGGGAAATTATATGATAATTATAGTGTACGATCGACGGGACGCGTTATAATCGCGGTCTTCGTTAATACCGGCGCTAGTGAGATCCTCCGTCCCGAGATCCACCGTATTTCTTTTTACTACACCGACGGTACCGGCCAATTCAATCCTCGAACGAAAAAATTGTATCGCTAAATATACCTCTATCTATGAAAACTTGGGACATTTTATAAATACATTAAAAAAAAAAGTTAAGTGGAAGAGACTTGCGTGATTGAAATATATCTCAAGCGTTTCTCGTCATAAGCTCTGTACTCGGTAATAGGTGCACTCATTTTTTCAGTAATTATGCAATTATGTCGTTACGCATAATGTAAGTATCTCTTCGAGGTGGGAGTCTAAAAATGTATGGAGTTAATTATTCCAATTGGCTACTCCGAACAGAGGGCCTTGAACGGGAGCTCGGCTTGGTGTCGTACTGAATTTATTAATTTTTTTTGCGTATCTCAATCGGTAAATGATGTTTGGTAACGTCGATGTATGGTGAAAAAAAAAATTAAAAATTTGCATTTTTTTGGAATTTTTCTTTTTTTTCGCGGTCTATGTAGACGCGAAGTTGATTATGAATAATTTTGTTAGATGCATGGGAAGAGGTAGGTGGATATATAATCAAGGGGGCCCTTGGAGAGGGTCGTTCATCATTCGGCTTGATTTATCGGCGGAGGCTTCTCTCTTGCTCGGTGGAAAAGTCAACCCGAACGACCCCGATCCGGGTGCGCGCGCGCTCGCCGATCTTCCGGCTTTAATTGGCCGATCGTTGGTCGTGTACGGTAGCTGGTACCTGACGATCGTCGAGAGACCCCGAGACTCGATTTCATATAGCCGCGAGGAGCACGCGGCTGCACTGCCACCGCGTCGATATATAATAGTATAATAATAATCGTTCGCGTGCAACGTGGCTATCTCGCGGTATACAACGTGCGTGTACACGCGGCCCGGCGCAGCGTTGCTTCTGGCCTTCCGAGCTAATGTAATACCCAAGATAATGCAAGCTTCTCGGATAGGCTGTATCTAGCCTATGTTGCACGGAATTGAAAACTAACGACTTGAAAAAAATATCTCAAAAAAATGGTTTTCTCTTTTATATTTATAAGAAATTTAAACAATTTAATAATTCTTATCGAATTACTTCGTTGATCATCATCTTTTTGTGAGTTCATGACAATGATTTCGACAACGAATTTTTTGTTGGATTATCGATCGGCCGATGACTGCAATTGGGCAGAGCGGGGCAAGATGGGACAGTGGGGCAGAACGGGACAGCGGGGGGAAAACCCAATTTTCCAATAATTTTTGATGCTTCATTTTCCCCCAACGATACATCGAGATTTTCAACTCTTTTTTGCCCCACTTATCATCACCGACACCCTCCAAAAGTTATTGGAAAACTGCGTTTTGTCCCAGTATCCCGTTTTGCCCCGCTATCTCATATTTTTATTTATTTTAAAAACCTCCACCAAAACGGATTTTTGAGCTTCTCCTTATTACAAATTCCTGTTTATTGTCACCAAGCCTTCTATAATGTATTTTATTTAATTAAAATTTTATTAAAATCCAATCTAATTACATTAATTTAATTAAACAATTATTCCTTCTTTCCTCACCGAGTGACGAAAATTATTGAAAACCCTCTTCGCTCTTAATTTCCCCCAAATAAATTGTGCGACAAGTACATGCAGTATTATGAACCGAGAGGATTGAACTTTGAAACGAGTCCCGTAACCCCCGCACGTTATATTAACACATTAGGCTCGCTCGCGTGTCGAAACTCAGTGAGTGAGTAACAATAAGCAAAGCCTGGTTGGAAATGGGGGGGACGGAAGGGGGAAGGGGGTGTCCAAGTCAGTACGAAAGGGTGGAAGACCGAGGGTGGAAGCTACGATGCGGCAACCAGAACGGGTTGTTTTCTCCCTTCTCCGCGCTCCGATTATTCGCCGGAGCTCAAAGAGCCGGGACTATTACGTTACATTATCCTTCGAACGCACTGCCAAAACGAATGCAAACACGATCTCTCTATTCCCTCCCTCAAACAACCGCCCCCAAAAGATCGCTTTGGAGCGCCCATCTATCAAATTTCGCTTTTAAACTTCGAAACAGATCGATACCAACAACCCAACCAGACACAACCCGCAACGGCGGTGCCGAGCGTGTTGCTCGCCGAAATTTGTACTCACTCGGCCGGGTGTTACAACAACAACGGACAATCGGAGAAACGAATTGGCGATAATTTGAACCCCGTAAAATTTTGCTCATTTTCTCGGGTATATTGTAAAGGCCGTGGAGCAATTACGCAACGTGAAAGGTAGCGAGGAGCGAAACGCGACGAGCATCACCGCGGGTTTCCAAGAGCCCGAAGCCTCGGCAATCGATGAGAGAGTCAAATGCTCGGGGAATTTGTTTGGTCGCTGATGCTGATGACCGCGCTCCCGTAACCGTACGGACTGCCAATGCTGGCTGAGCACCACTTCGGCCACACAAACACTCCTCGGTGGCTCCAATTAAGCGGGCAACATTAATTTCCAACCACCCGGTCTCAGGCCCAACGGTTATCTTCTTCTCCCCCGTACTCCCCCCCTCCGCCCCCTCTTCCTCTTAAACGGTTACCGGCTTCACCTCGTTCGTTTTATCCCTCGGCGGTCCTTTCGGACTTCCTCCGTTCTTCCCAAAATTCACGCTTTTCAGAACTTTGGGATGCTTCGCTTCGGGAACTCTTCATTGTGGTGCGAAAAGTCTCAGCGCGGAGAAGAATGCTTTCATTGCTCTAAAAAAAAGTGGATCGTTAATAATTCATCGTGGTGGCAGCGAAAACAATTTTCTACAGCAAGGTAGTTTGTTGTTACTATATTAAGTAAATTAATTAGATTCATTAACGAAGTTCCTGCTGTACCAACAAATTTTTGTTCGCCTTTTGCAAGGTTCGCAAAATTGTTACCGACTGCTGGTAGGCATCTTGCGTTACCAGTCGAGGCTTCGGTGGCTCTGCTTCTATCTTTTCTGATGTTTGCGCTTTTATGTATGGGTAGGCGTGGAAGTTCGTCACGGCTGTCGGACGTTCCGCAGAAGCGCTGGAGCGACGTCATCTTTGCTATGGAGGTTTTTTTTTTTTTACGTTCTTGCAATCTTGCTCCAAATAGTCGAAAATCCACGGCGTTGCTGCAGACATTCCTGTTACCCTAATTATTTGTTGAAATTATTTTTCGCGTGGAAATAATTGAAAATTCCGAGTTCATGAAATATTGAATCGTTGCTGATTTCTTCGGACAAAAATTGATAACAAGCATCAGGACAGTTGTTCTTATTGAAAGAAGGCAACGCGGTTACTCGCGGCGAAAAAATGTTGAAAACACCGCAGTACCATCGAACTGGTCGAACTCAAAAAATAAAAGGCAACCGAATCATTAAAATAATTTTTAAAAAATCCGTTTACGATGCAAAGGGTTGAGGAAAGGAGGAAGTTTAATCGCAAAATTCTGCACCAAGATTCATGAATCTTTCTGTCGGTGGTTCGTCGAAATACGTTAAAGTGATGTAACATAATCGACCTATTCAGCGGGCAGTCGTGTTGCGTGTTTTGAGATGTGCGTTGATATGTTCTCCGCGAAATATCCCACACGGCGAAAGAACTAAACTAATAGGCGCTGTCGGTGATGGGGCGGCACTCTAATGAGCCACTCTCGACCGCGTCACTCGCCTTACCCGCGGAATACTTTGTTAATTAATTTTTTTTTTCTACTTCTCTCGTTCGAAGATTCTCTCACGGTTCTCCGCGGTATTGATGATGATTATTTTTTAGTAGTTTCGCCTAGAAGATGAGAGGAGCGCGGTCTCGCAGCAAAGCGCCAAAAGGCAGGCCCGAGAGAGCATAGAGTAGTAGTCAATTTAGGTTTGCGCATTTTTTTTTGGGCGGGAATAGCTCTCGCGCTTAATGGCATAATAAAAGTGTTTTGGGAGACTCGCGTGGCGCTCATATCATCATCGAACTTTTACAGCTTTATACGGTATTTAATAGTTTCATGATACCTAGTCCGTCCGGTATCATCCCGAGTCTCGTTTAGTCACGAAAAACAAGAGCGAAACTCAATTTGGAGAGCTCGCGGTCTCTTTCAAGCTGTCTCGAACAATTATAAATTCACGCGGTCAATGTAGCTCCAGACGAGTCTCGTCGATAATTAGGCGGTCCTAAAAAGGAGGCGGGGGGAGACATTCTCATGGATTAAAATATCATTCCAATGAAATGGGAACCGGACCTCTCGGAATCTCCAAATCCGAAACTAATTAAGCCATTCAAGTTTGTTCAATAAATTTTTTGATAAAAATAAAAAGAATAAAAAGAAAGAAAGATAAATAAAAACAACAAAAAAACAAGCCGATCACTTTCGATACTATTTCATCGTCAAGAAATTATTTCTCCGTTACGAAATCGATTCCACGCGAATTCCGATACTATAGGCATATAAGCGGCTAACAGTGCATTGACTGCGCTCGCCGATAGCGTAATAAACAAAACGAGGCATATAAATCGTCGAGCGACGAAGTCAGCGAGACACCGCAGCTCGACGCAGAGAGAAGGAGACAAGAAAATTCCAAGATAATTGACGTAACGGGGGGGTAAAGGGAAGGGGAGGGGGAGAACACTCTCGCACGAAGATCGTTTGAGTTCAGTGAAACGCACGCATGCGCCGTTATAGACGATACTTAAAATCTCAACGATAATTATTGTTAACGTAGATATATAAATCGTTACACGATGGAAGGTTGATTGACGCGCGAGGGCCGGCCGTGTACACCGGCGAGTAATTACTCGGACGCAGCTTTCGCGTCTTTTCCTCACGCACTGCTTCGCGCTTATAGTTGAACCACATAATCTACTTGGGTGCGCTGATACACATCGAAGGGATCGATGCGCAAAAAAAAACTCGATCGTTTTAACCGTCAAACTATTATTGACAACATGATATGTGCGCAGCGACGACGTTTCGTCTGAGATATGCGACTATGTGAAAAGAAACTTGATAAAAAAAATTTCTTACTACAGTTTCTTAAAAGATTTTACTACAATATCGCGAGCAGAAAAATGGTTTAGCTGCTCTAACAAAATGAGTTTCGCTAACAATGACCTCATTACCGCAGCAGAACGATTCGTAAAAGCAGCAACAAAATTACTACGAAGAAGCAATTGGATTTGCTATCACGACAACATTTCCTTGTTACCGCAACGACTTAGTTTGCTGTGAGAACAAACGACGCCTGCTGTAATTTGACGACAGAGTAAAGACTGGTAATAGGAGAGTCATAAATACGTGCATAAATTTATTTGATGATTAACCCACTGCGTTTATATTTTATCATTTGATTACATTGAAAATAATGTCTGTATTTGCAATTGCGAATGCTTTAAATTTTCTGTATATGGATGGATTAAACTCCGAATGGAACTTTCGTGGTTTATACGTCCATATGCAGCAAACTTTAAGAGTTAGTAATTCCACTCTATTTTTATTTTTACTCGAATACAAAGGAACTGTTTCCCTGCGTCTGTTTCCTTGTGTAAAAAAAAAAATTGTTTGGATTAACCAAAAGTTGCGGTGACACGTTCAAAGTTGTTATTTGTTTGGTACAAATAAAGCATTGTTCTGTTAAATAATTATTTGCTTCATTTTATTCAAAATTTGTCGATCGAAACAAACATTTTTGTTGAACTGACAAAATACACCTTTGAACGTATGTCACCGCGCATGTGCTTAATCCAACCATTTCTTTTTCTCAGTGTAGTTATCCCATTACCAACAAACTAACTTTGTTACGGTAACAAAAATCTTGTACCAACACATTTTTTTTCTGCCTGCGCACGCAGGGCTTTAATCCGTACTTCTTACTTATTTTAAATTTTTTGTCGAAACATAACCCGAAGCAAAGTTTCCGCACGCTGCAAAGGAGTTTATCGAAAGACACAGAAGCGTGTGTGGATCGAAGGCGAAGAGAGAGGGAAGGGGGGGGGGCAGACAGAGGGAAACGGTGGCCGCGCCTTAATGGAAACGAGTTAACGACCCGTGGAAACGTAAACGCAGTCACGTACTCGCGCAGCCGGTATATAACGATCGACGAGTGACCAATCGAGAGTCATTACTCAGAATGTTTGCCGGTGTTAGGTCCCTACACCGATTACCGGTGCGCAGCGCGAACCCGCGACGGATCTCGCGAACTTGCGAAGCGCAGAATGCAATACGGCTTAGATGTGTGGACGGTCCCCGGCTGCAGTTTGCCGCTTCGAGATCGAGTTGTCGGAATCGATACCGCGATCCTTTTCTGGATACACACGACGATTCCGAAATCGACGGAGAACCTTATGTAATTGAGCCTTCCAAAGCGACTCCTAACGAACGTTTTACGAGTCGTGCATTTTTTTTTTTCATCAATTCTATCAAAGAATTTTCTTCGATCTTCAGAGCGGATAAATTTATGGCAAAGGGAAAAGAATCCGATGGTACAAGATGAAGTTTGTTGTAACTAAAGTTTACCTACATAATAGAGGGGCAATAAACTAAAGTGCTACAGCAGCATTTTTTCTCCTGTTGAGAAAAATTAAATTGATGCAATACCTGTGCAACACTTTTTTTTGTTAGAAAATTGAAAAACTGATGGCACGAAAAAATCGGTCGACAAGTGTCCGAATGAAATTTTTAATGATAGAATATTACGGCATATAATGTTAGATCCTAAAACAGCGTGAAAATATGATTTCAATACTACTAATTAATTTTTTAAAGATTGTTCCCCAATATGTTGATTCCTAATGTGTATAAATCGCGTCTTGATCGACACGCTCTAACGAATTTGTTTTTTCTCTTTCTGTTTACAGGACGAAGTAAGTAGCTCAGTGACCGAGCGCATATCATCGCCGCGCCTCCATTGACCGGATAACGTGAGCTCTAATGTTTAAAAAAAAAAAACTGCGTACAATTCAATCGCGTTGCGATAGGATGCGATTATTAATTTTCTGATAATTGAATCGACGAGGTCGGTCAAGTAGATCGCGCGGGTCGGTAGGATCGGTAGGACGAATTCTGTCGAGGCACTCGCGCCGAAGGAGGTAGCGAAACGGTTGCGGGGATCGGATAAGGAGATGATCTTCTCTTCTGGACGGGATCGGAGGAATCTACCGTTCGGACAACAACGCAAAGTATTTCTTGCCGGTACAGAAGAGCAAAGCGCGCACTATACATAGAACAGAAGTGGACACACACAGAGCGGTGTGCAGAGTGGTTGATCTCGCGCTCCAACTCTTTCCTCCTCGCGATATAGGATAAAGCGGGATCTACACCAGGGGGAAGAGAGGATCAAGCGAGCCGGACGATCAGCCGGCCGGCAAACCACGTTCGCGATCGTGTCGACACGCTTAGCCTCGTTTGTCCGCCGCCAACAACAGTCTCGGTCGTATCTCTCTCTGTGGAAGCGCCGGGGCTCTCTCGGCGCGAGCGATTCTGTACCGCGAACGAGATCACGATTCTCGCGAGAGCTGAACGCGCACGGTGCACCGAGCAACGCATCACCTTGGGTACCGTATTATCGCGTGCTCGAATGAGAGATGTTCCTTTTTTATCTCGGTTCTTGTTTCTTAAATATTACCCATTAACGTCAGGCAATTCAGGGTGATTAGTCATGTCCGTTCTTGATTCGGTTTCTGAAAAGATGTCGACAATAACGAGGTTCAGTTAACGATAATCGAATATCGTGACTGTCGATTGAGGGAGCCGCGGAATTTAAGGCCTAAATTGAAGATTTCCTTAACAATGAAAAGCAATGAAAAAAAAAACCATCCAGATGCATCCTGAGGGCATTGCCGACGATCGGCGGTCACGAGTCGATCTACGCCGGACTGTAGGGTGCGGCGGGGTAAAACGGACCATTCTTTACCAATTTTTTATTTTGCCGGCAATGAAAAAAGTGTCCTCAAACTCAGATTTACTTGGAGGTCGCGAATTAAAGTTACTTTGCCTATTGGTGACAAATAAATATAGCATTTTATCATAAAATCAAGGCTTGTGGCACGAAAGAGCCGCCACTGAGTTTGAAGCTTCCCGCACGAAGAAAAATAGTTCTGTTTCTCTAACAAAATGTAGATCGTTAATAATTTATCGTTGCCACAGCAAAATATTTTGGCCCTATGTTAACCAGGTAAATCAGTTATGGTAACAAAATTCTCGTTGTCCCAACAATTTTTTTTCCTCCGTGCGATGCTGGTTGGTAATTTCCGAGCAGGAGGAAGCTACCCCGTGAGTTAGAGGGAGCGTTTCGTCACGGGTAGCTCCGCGTCAGCCCGTGCATGGATATGCTTCATGCCGGTTGGAAGTCTTCCTCGTCGGCTCGTAGCTAACGTCTAACTCACGGGGCGATGGAAATTAGTGGTTCCCGGTTAGGGTGGTCGGTATGCGAGATACGTCGAGGAGCTCAGTCGGCACTCTCGCACCCTGGAGCTTCCCGTACGAACGGCTCCAGAGACGTCTTGGCGCGTTATTGGTTTCGCCCTCTCGTACCCCCCTATCCGCGCTGAGAATACTATCGCGGTGCCGGTGGAAAGCTATGCACGGTTTTGCTCCTCGACGCACGGCCCTCTCGAAGAGAACTCGCTTAAGTAATTAGACTGCCGTTCGTTACCCTCGAGTCATCCCCGCGACTGGTAACTCCGCTCGGTGTATGAGCTAGCTGGAGTGAGTAGGCGCGTTAGTGGATACTGCTGTCTTGGATCTTGACGCCTTGGCTTTCCGGTCTTGTTTCCACTGCTCCGTTTCTACCTCTCTCCCCTCTCTCGCAGTTGGGGCTGCAGCCGAAGCAAATACTCTCCGTCCGGTATTGATCCTCGACAGACGGGAATTAGTTCGTTATCGTCCCAAATTGCATTATCTCTGGAACTTCGCACCGATCGAAGTTACCCGAAGATTACGGATCGGGCTGAAGTTTCAGTATCTGTTTTTTAACTTTCGGTTCTCAAAATTTCTCAGTGATATATTATCATTCTTTTCATTATCATTTATATCAGGTTTTGGATCCAGTGTCGTGAAATGCACAATTCGGGTTAAGTTTTGAGCGTCGAATTATTAAAATCGCATCTTCATATATATTCTCATTGACTAGAGAGACTGGCGGGCTCCACTGTAGTGAAATGAGTGTATTTTTTCTTTTTAATCTATATTTTCTTTTTAATCGTTAATGTAAAATGTCAAGTTATTTAAAAAACATTGATAACAATCAATCTGCGAAAATATTGAGCTGTTCAAAAAAAAATCGATTTTCCAAAATATATTTTGGGAAATCAATCACTATCAGTATTTCACGGGTCAAGAAAATATACTGTGCCAAAAAACGCCCGTGAAATTTAATTGACGTAAAATGCAAATTTCACGTAAAGTTTAGTTGCCAAATAAAAAAAAAAAATGATATCCTCATGTTCTCATAAATTATCGGATCCATCAAACGACAAAAAAAAATCTTACACGATCCAGAATACGGAGGACAAAACGACGACTTAATTGCAGCAAATTTTATGTGGCGTCCGGAACGTCCGGCTCTCCGATTCGAATTGACCGGGACGGTGATGCTCGAGGGCGGGCAAACACGGAACATATCGTACCTCGTTTGTCGTGTCACGGGGTACCGGGGTTTCACATAAAGTTTCCCTATCGAAAGCTCCGCCGAGAGACAGTCCGGGTAGAATGCACTCTCTCTCTCTCTCTCGCTCTCTCTCTCTCTTTCGCTTCGTTGGCATAATCGCGCGCGGCAGATCGGCAACAGTGATATCGGCGCTCGCGCTGCGGCCTCTACAGCCGTACGTGGTGTTGATCGTTATGATTTGATTTATTCGCAATTACAGCCGCCCGCCAGTCTTGCCCGGCCACGCTCGCCTCGTGAATTATCGGTGTACACTATACGCACCAAACACGTGTGTATTATATACCCCGGCTCCATGTGCTCTCCTCACTGGTCGACGGCGTGGATACACTGTCCGGCGAATTGAAACCTTGATTTCTTCGCCGTCCATTTAACTCGATATAAAAGCTATTGGTAGGAACATCACGATTGATAGAGTCAATATTATGCATAAAAATACGATTAAAGGAAATGTCAAATGTGGAGATTAAATTCTGTATTGAGACGAAATAGATGGAAAAAGAAATCGGTAACACTAGTATTTCCGGCACAGTCAGTGAGTCTTCGGGTCGAATTTGAAGACGCAAGTTCGAACTTGAGATCGCACTTGAGATCGGACTTAAGATCGGTCGTGGGATCGAACTTAAGATCGCTCTTGAGATAGAACTTACGATCGCTCTTGAGATCGAACTTAGGATTCCTCTTGAGATCAAACTTAAGATCGCTCTTGAGATCGAACTTAAGATCGCTCTTAAGATCGAACTTAAGATTGCTCTTGAGATCAAACTTAAGATCGCTCTTGAGATCAAACTTATCATCGAACTCGAACTACAATCGAATTTGAGTTCAGGCTTAAGAGCATGTGAAACACGTTTTCAGTGCGACTTTCTCGCTCTATCGAGAGCGCCAGTGATGCTATTTCTCTCTCGCACTCCATAGTGTTTCACATGATCTTAAGTTAGAACTTAAGATCGAACTTAAGCCCTACCTCGAATTCAATTCCAGTTCCACTTCGATCTTAAGTACGATCTCAAGAGCGATCTTAAGTCCAAATTAACGTTTAAAGTTCGACCCTTAGGATTAAAAACAAAAACTTACATTTTTATGATAGTAGTAAAATGAAAAATTTACATTTGAAACTTTTTATCGTGAAAAATATTTTTACCTAATATTTTTATACAAGAGTCTCTTTTCACGTTGCACGAACGCGAACGTGGACTTCTACACGCGTGCTTATCGGTGTACACTATACGTACCAAACACACGTGTCTTATATCCATACTGGTCGACGGTATGGGACTCTGTCCGGCGCATTGAAACCTTAATTTCTTCAGCGTCTATCTAGTTCGAGATAAACGCGATTGGTAGGAATGTCACGATTGATAGACTCAAGAATAAACATACAAGTACGATTAAAGGACATTTTTTCGAACGTGGAGATTAAAATCGGTATTGATACGAAATAGATAGACAAAGAAACCGATAACTCTAGTATTTTCGGTACAGTCAATTAAAGTTATGGTTAAAAAAAAACTAAAATTTGTTTGATTGTGATAAAATTTTAAAAAATTACATATGAAAGTTTTAATCCTGAAAAATATTTGTACCTTAATATTTCAATATTTTAATGCGAGAATCTCGGTTCACATCGCGCGAGCGCAAACTGACGTGTACGTTTACGCGCGCGTTTACAATAATACGCGGTGCCCAGTACAGCCATCATGCGCTGCGATAATAATGTGTTTGATTTACGATAGAGCCGAGTCACGTCGGATGTTGCGCACCGGCTCGTCGTGAGCGCCGGGATTTTGCTGCACACTTATCGCTTAACTGACCTGCCAGAGGCGAGCGAGGAAAGTTCAAACCGCTCTCGTGTACACTCGGGGGGGTTGCGATCTCGGGTTCCGGAACAGGGATGTTGCCGGAAAATTATTGCGACACGGCGACGTTACAGGTTCATTTTTCTCGGTCTTCCGGCGAACAGAAAATAATTACATCGGCGGACTTCTTTTTTCTAAAATTGTGATCGTTTTTTATATTCGGCTTTCAGCATCTTTTAGCGATGATTATTAATACAATCCGATTTTATTTTATTTTATTTTATTTTATTTTATTTTATTTTATTTTATTTTATTTTTTGCTCAACCAATTAATATTTTGTACGCAGTTAGGAAAGCGGGACTTTTAATTTATTTAGTTGAGAGCTTTGATATATGCACTGAGTGAAGGATCAAGTAAAAACTACCGGTAATCTAAGAAAAATTGCCATACCACATAGTAGAGGATAGCAGGGCAAAACGGGACAGTGGGGGCAAAACTCAACCTTCCAATAATTTTCGGATGCCCCATTTTGTCCTAATGATACATCCGTATTTTCAATCCCGCCGACCTTCCTAAAGTTGTTGGAAAATTGCGTTTTGCCCCATTATCCCGTTTCACCCCACTGTCCCATTTTGCCCCGCTCTCGCCTAGTAGGACACTGGAACGCCACTTATGGCGCAAAATTCTTAGATTTTCTAAGAATTTTTGCCATAATATCTACAAAAAATGCTTATAAATTTTGCACTTCCTAACATAGGTGGCGCCTTAGTTCCCTATTACTATGTGCTATGGTAATATCTCTCAAGTGATATAGTCATATTTACTAAATACTTCTCTCAGTGTACGTATGTATGTTTTATTAAATTTTGGTCGTTACGCAATTAGGAATTTTGAAAATTGAAACCGGCGTTTTGCCTATTACCCGCGATATTGGCAGATACTAGCTAACCGTAGGATCTTCACGTGTGTCCTCAGGTCCGAGAACGAGAAGAGTCAAGAGGCCGAGCGAGGCGCGAGGTTCCGGCGCGACGCCCGAGGAGAAGAGGCCACGAACGGCTTTCAGTGGTGAACAATTGGCCCGGCTGAAGCGCGAGTTTGCAGAAAATCGTTACCTCACCGAGCGCAGAAGGCAACAGCTGTCCCGGGATCTCGGGCTCAACGAGGCGCAGATCAAAATTTGGTTCCAGAACAAACGAGCGAAGATCAAGAAAGCGAGCGGACAAAAAAATCCTCTGGCCCTTCAACTTATGGCTCAGGGTCTCTACAATCATTCTACGGTGCCGTTGACCAAGGAGGAAGAGGAACAGGCCGCCGAACTCCAAGCCAAATGACGAACTTAGACGGAATTACCCCACCCGGGATGATCCCGATTTATTAGAACCAAAAAAAAATTAAGCGAAACAAAAAAATTTGTCTTGTACATTCGAGCGTGAACGAGATAAAAAAGAAAAGAAAGCAGCTCGATCTTATCCATGTAATATCTAAATATCCTAGTGTTGTTTACACCGGGAAAAACTTCCTTGAATCCTCGTTAACGAATGAACGGTATTTATATTATTATTATTATCATTATTATTATTATTATTATGTATCCATATTATGATAAAATAACAGATTACTATTCGAGAGATGACCGCGACAACCTAGTGCAGTCCAGTGTGCCATTTTAAATAATAATGGGTATAGACGAGATGCACGCGAGGATGAAAAAAATTAATAAAAACAGAAAACGAAACAGTAAAGGAACGGAAATGAAGAATTTTTAGTGACTTGCCCTGCGCAAAGAGATAGAACTTAATTTATTGTAAAAATGTAAAATATATCGAGAGAGAGCCTGATTTAATACGGGCGAGATTGCAACGTGCAATAAAAAAAGTATAAATATCTAGAGATCGTAGTACCGAGTGTGCTAGAATTCATGAGTGTGAGTGCGTGTACATGGGTGTGTGTGTAAATTGTGAATGCGAGTGGATATTTTGTGAGAGTCTCAAAGGAGCGTGAGTGTGTAAAATTGGTAAACCGAACGTGTAAATACTCAATCCCACCCGCGTGTAGTGGCAGTAAAGTTGCGCCTATAGACTGTTTAAAGTATCTTAGTTATTTATTTACCCGTGAGCGTCTACCCGGGGATCGAAATGACGAAAGAAATATAAAAAAAAAAGAATGATAATAGCTGACGAACAGCTGCGAGAGCATATACGGAATTCGAGGACATAATGAAACTTCAAACGGCTGGAGAGTCGGAGAGAACAAACATTAAATTACACGGATGGACCGACGGACAGACGGATACAGAAGCTTCGGCTCTCGCGGCGACAAGACCGAGTCGAGGAGTATGAAAAAAGATGTTAAAAAGAAAGCGAGTAATAGGTGTAAGATTATTTAAAAACGATTAAAATATTCCTAGTAATCGAAGCAATATGCGGTTACTTGATTTCTCGTCGCTACCTCGCAGCCTCATTCCCACAATCCTTCAGCACTATCTTATTATCGCGTTGTACATCGAGAGAAAAAAATTTAATCCTACCTGTCAAGAAAGAAAAAAAAAAGAAAATCGTAGTTTCGATAAGAACAAAAAAATAGTACTTTTTCGATAAGAAAAAAAAATTAATGTCACACTGATCATGCACGAAACATCGATAATGTAAAATAATAATGACAAAAAAATCACAGTAGGTATATAGTCTTGACAGCTGAGATCTTGCACTGAGCCACTATGAAATTCGCTGCGAAAAACGGTGAGAAGGCAAAATATCGCGGCATATCTCGCTGACATTTCGACATGGACAAACATGATTTTTCCCAAAAAAGTCTTTATCCCTATGAATTTGCATCGAATCGTAACAAAACCTGAGAAAGACACAGGTCGCACACACACACATATGATCACAGATCATGATTCAAAGAAACTGCTTGCCAAATTTTGTCAAGAGATGTTTTGTCGACTCAGGGAACACCGGACTCAAAGAAAACACGCACGGTCACGTGATCACCGTGAAACGCATAACTCCTGTCTTTTTGCTCTGGCGGGCAGTCAAGAGTGAAAAATTGATTGAGTCAAGAAAATGTGCGCGTTCGGGTGGCGAAACAAAAGTTCGGTTGATCGAAAGGAATATCTCGTTGATCAAACTAACAGGCCGTCGAATCGAATGTTTCTTTACGTGCTACCACAATTATTCCGTTCGATCACTGAAAAATTTGGGTCGCCACCCGTAAGCGCTCATTTCGTGGAGTCAATCGATTTCTTTCTCAGTGCACTGATAATCTCCGTGTGATTCATCGATCGAAGACAATTTCGTGGATCAATCTGCGACCACTTATTTCCAGGGTATTTCCAGGGTAAGTACCGCTGTTACTGTGGTGGTGTGACTTCGAACGTTAATGCACTGTCAAGCGGAACTCAAGAGCGGAACTCGTTTCCGAATTTTGTAATTTTTAATCAAGTCGTTCTACACGACAATTCAATCCTGTAAAATAAAATATCTTCGTAAATTCTGATCTAACAACCCTGGGAAACATTTGACCAATAGTAATGTGTATATTAAAGAAATTTTTTCTACCGTAGTTTTACCAATTTTTAAAATATGGGTTTAATAGTGAAAAGGACAAGATTTATCACACATTTTATGTCAGAAAAAAATGTCGAGCGGCTGAGAATTTTATCTTTCAACATCAAACTTAACCTTGCCTTGGACTCGAAGGGTTGATGACCTAGTTACTGATGTAAACAAATTGTGCTTCGGAGAGTCGCTCTAACGTTGTCGGATCGAAAAAAATCTGCATAAAGTAATCAATGTCACCAGGGACATGTATAACTTTTTTTTTTTTTTAAAGCAAGAGACAGGCTTGATAAAAAATTGTCCAGAATTCCTGCCAATCGAGACATCCAATTCTGCAATAGTGACGAAACTTATTCCAAAGATAATGTATTTTTTTCGTATCTCTGAATGAGATGGATTATTGTTGATGCTCGGCAATGGACGCGTTTTTTTTGTGAGTTCGACGGGGGTATAAAAGCTTTGGGGCGGGTCGATTCGGTCTGGGCTGGAGAGGATTCGGTATTTGGCGCATGCTTGCTTCCCTCGGTCCGCTCGATCTCACTCTGGTGATAGCTTCGCCGGTGCGCCGGGGATACAGCTCGCGATCAACCCCTGTTAACCGTTGGCGGAGGGGGTTGCGAGGGCCCTCGATGGCGGCGAAGCCCGGCTTCGCGGTGGCGGGACGAGATATCAATTGATTTACAGTCGAAAGGTGGCCATCGCTGATACCGTACGGTGCGAGGGCGGCCACGCCTACGCGACGAGGAGAACCCGAAGCGGAGAACCAACAGCAACCCCCTGTATGCCGCTACATGCGCTGCAACCTGTTTACGCGAACGCTCGTTCCATACACACAGTTACCAGCGGTGTTTATGTACGGTACATAATATAAAGTGGCACGGGGAAAACGAGTTACGGGGGTTGACTCGTTACGAAGGGCGAGCGCGTACGCCTCGTTTAACGCTCCCGTCAACCCTGACGACTGCACACGAGCGCGAGACGAACAGCATCGAAGATAAGGCCTGAAGGACATTCTCTGGATGCTGCGATGGAAAAATGGACCACCATTTTTTTCGGTATCTCAGGTATTTATGGAACGCACGGGACAATATGGACCACGGAAATTTTATTAAAATTGTACTGGGCAGAAGGTTTGGGACAAGGTGGAATAGAAGGCTTGTGAATTTAGGAAAGCGTTTTTGGTTCACGAGAGTTCATAATTTTTTCTGTGTTAATTTTGCAATTTTTTTGTACCTTCTATCTGAGATAAGTTGAAGAGGTTGTAAATTCAAAATCGTACCCGAAAATAATATGATGAAAGTAAGGGCTTTTTGTAACTATACATTGTTTTTTAAATTTTGATTGCTGATTAATGTAGTTTTCGAACTAAACGAATCTTCGTTGGTGAAAAAATTAGCACGATATTGTGATTTAAAAATAAAGTCGCTCTCAGATAAGAAAAATAGTGATTTTCGCCAAGGTTTAACACCTTGGCAAAAATTTTGAAATCACACCCCAGTTAGCTAACCGTAGCGTAGGTAAACGATTGCAATTGCTTGCCGCCAAGCGTGCGGTTTCCTTGCCATAAATATGCCTGCATCGCATGGAAAATACAGAATCAGCAATTTGTTGACAAGTTAGCAGGAGATTCCAACATATCAGTGGCAAAATTACTACAACGGTTGATATAATAAGGCGAATTCTTAGCGTAGCCAGAGAATAGTTTATAAGACTTTACACCCAAGGTTCTTGTGCTGCGATAGGGCGAATTGACTTGTTTGACGCTATTAAATGTGAGCGCTTTTTGAGAAGGTAGAAGGTAGGTCCGTTTAATGAAATAAGGCAACGTGGGTCAAATGCAAAAAGAGTGTGTCATCGCTGTTCATACACAACCAATGCATTCTTATAGCTTTGAGCAATCAATGACGAGGGTACGTATGTGTTTCAACTCGGTAAAATTGAACCTCCATAAAAATGAATGCGTAGTTTTGGATTAGTAATTGGTTCAAAAATTGTGCCAATACTCAGTTTCGTGCAAGTATCGATATATCTTTCTAAAATATGATACACAAATGGACTAGCACTAAACGATTTTTGATATTGAATTTTGTGAGAATCGATGAAGGCATTTAAAATTTATAATAAATCGCATTTAAAAAAATTTCACCCAAAATAACCATTACTCAAGCAAATAAACATTGAGCTGTCTTGTGTTGAAATTTTGTTCAAATACTTAAATGAGTGAAATGACAAGAGGATTGGATTTTACTCGCAGTCATGGAAAAGATTGACGAAGCAATTTACGAAAACATACACCTGCATACACGTATGTCATCGGTTGTAGTAGTGAGACGCAAAGTACCAGCAAACTTTGCTGGCAATATGCTCTTAAGAATTTTCGCCATTGAATGTTGACAAAAACATAGGCAAATGCGGACGCAGATGGCGCAATTTTGCTACCATCGTGTGCGGACATATTTTGCCTATTTGCTGGCGGATAGTTGGCAAAATGCTATCTGGAACGAGGTGAAAATTGGCTTCCTTCCATCTAGCATACCAAGCTTTTTTTTTAACTTCGTTAAAATAACCACATTTATTGCTTCGAAAAATCGTCATATTCACCAATGACCAGTCCCTGGGAGTAATAGGCCTTCCAGAGAGAGCCCTATTACTCCCTAGGGTATAAGGAAACAGTACTGCGCATGCGCAGAGGTTCATAACGATCATCGGTCAATAATAGGCTATTTTCCGCCCGTATTGCATGCAAGGAATCTGCATATTTTAGCGAAGTCGGGAAAAAATACTATATTATGCCACAAGGGAGGAAAGTGCGTTCGTTCACCGAGTGTGAAGTTTGATGCCCGAGCGAAGCGAGGGCAGAAATTCACACAAGGTGAAAATGCATTTCCTCCCTTGTCGCATACGATATTTTTTTCCGACTTCGTTAAAATAACCACATTTCTTGCGTCGCAAAAATCATCATATTCGCCGATAACCATTACTACCCCGGGAGTAATAGACCTTCGAGAGGGAAGAATGAGCCCTATTACTCCCTAGGGAGTAATGAAATTGTACTGCGCATGCGTACAGGTTAATAATGATGATCGGTCAATAATAGGTTATTTTCCGCCCGTATTGCACGCAAGGAATGTGGTTATTTTAGCAAAGTCGGGGAAAAAATTATATTTTTCACCCGTCATTTTTTGGAGGGTTAAGATGGGAACATATTGTGGTCCATATTTGTTCCATTCTGAGGGCATGCCCTAATCTCTAGCTCACCGCGCGAGTGTGCTCGAGATTGGACGCCATCCGATAAAGCCCCTCCTCGGGGGTTTCCGCTACTCGACGAATTTATTGACCTGCTCGATGCTTGAGCTTCGGAGTATCCATCGTTCCCGGTTAATTTGATGAGCCGCGTTAGATAGCGCATTCTACGAGATCGTCCGAATGAATAGCAGCTCCGAGGCACGAAATGCTCTAAATATTTATGTCGGAATAGATAAAAATCGGGCATTCGCTGCATCCCCGATCAGGCGCCACGTTCCGGCTACTACGCATGCGAGGAACGAAGTATTTTCGGTGTCGGGGGGTCCAGCGAGACGTCCAGGATGACGAAGTGCCGTCGAGCGATTCTCGACGAGTGGTTCGCATCTCGATTGCAGCGTGGTAAGTAATAGCCGGCATTTGGAGTACACGCTGGCTGAGAGACAGGTAAAACGAGCGAGGGAGTCCCAGCTCGAAAATCGTTGCGGAGGCGACGACGAATCGACGACCGTAGGCGCGGGAGGAGTCGCGATCCGGGTTTTACCGTGGAGCGAAAAGCGACTTCCGTTCATCGTCGCTTTCCATGCCGAGCTCTCTCTCCATCTCGCCGTCCAGAAACGTTTGTGTTTCTAAAAGGATACACGCGGCGTGTCGACGAGACGAGAACGAATGGCCGCTCCTTCGCACGGCGATCAGATATCGATGACCGTGCTGGCCGGCAATATCTCTTCGGTCTTGCACCGGTACCGTTCGCGCTGATGCAACGAATCCGAACGGAAACGGAGTTCTGCCTCGAAATACTCTCGGGGCTGGCAAGCCCGACGGTAATCCAGTCGCATTTGCCATTCCGTTTCTCAAACTGTCTGTTATAAACTTTGCACAAACAATAATAATAAAATAAGGGTTGAAGGACACAGGTCGATGACCCTTTGGCAATGTAAACAAATAGTATACAATAATAGATGTAAATTGTATAACATTGTCAATCACTTTTCTTTCACTGCTACAAATAAATTCTATAATATTTTTTATAAAACACTAGCAGTTATCACGCTCTTCGCGCGCGTATCCCAAATCTCGATAGTTATAAGACCTCGACAAATTTGTATTATTATAAAATAATTTAATAATTATTAAATTATAAAATTCATTACTAATTACAATAACGGACAGCGGTGGATGCGCGTTTGGCGCACGGCTCTGACGGTCCCCCAAGTCAAGCTGATTCGTTCGCGGTCAGTACTTGGATGGGTGACCGCTTAGCCGTGCGCTAGCTGGCGCATCGACCGTTGAGCGGGAGGCGCTTTTCTTCTGAGACTTTGGTGTTTCTGCACTTTACTCAAGTGCAAAAATACCAGTGGCTCAGCCGAATAGGGCCGTATGTATCGACACTTGTTTTCCGTAGCTTCCCCGTGTCCTTGGCAAATGCGGTACAGTGTAGCTAAGTCGACTACGGACGCACTGGAAGTTAGGTAGCTTAGCTGAGTGTGGGTAGGGAGTGATAGGGGGGAATCGGCCTGGGGTTCCGTAAAAACCCGACAGGGTAAACGGTGGAAAATGGAACAAATACAAATATATATACTAATTACACTATTAATTACGTAAACGTAATTATTAAATTAATATGAGAGGAAGCCTTGGACAGAGTCTCTATTGGGTATGCTTTAAAATAAATACATTTTTTTTATCCAGACGATGTCCAGACGGTGTCGTCTATCAGATATTTCCAAGAAAACGTCGTAATCCATGGCGTTTGCATTATAGCATTCACGTTAATATACAATATAACGTTAACCATACAACTGTCAAACACATGGTCCGGTTTATTTGACTGAAATTGGCCATCGCACGACTCCACTTTCAGGCTCGTACGGCAGCCAATCAAGGAGCATTTCTTAAGCGAAAACAATACATATCGAAAATGCGAGTTATTTTGTCCACTGATTTTTTTGAAGAGAAAAATTATTTATGCTAAAATCATTTATACTAAAATAGAAATTCGCAAATATGGGTTAACGAAGCATAAAAAATTATAAGAATTGATGAATTATATTTTTTTTAAAAGCGATCTCGAAAGCCAGCGGGACTCAGACTTGAGACGGTGAGTCACCGAGGAAGCGGCTACCGTAAAAAATGCTCCGCACCGAAGCGGTCCATCTACTCTCTCTCTCTCTCTCCTTCTCTCTCGTGGTGTATTATAATGAAACGAAGTAGCGGAAAAGGATGAACTGCCGGGTTAGTGAGGTCTCGGTTTGATGGTCCTACAGCGTTTGAGTCCAAAGGGTCGCCGAGAATGGGATATATATATATAGCGATAGAGTGTATTCCACGCCGGTCAAGATGAATGCGTAAGTACGCGATGCTTGACCTCTCTCATAGCCGAGGAGCTGCGGAGCCGAGGAATGCCGAACACACCAGGCCAGGTTAATGCCTCGCTGTTGTGCTTCTGCTGCCGGTCTTCCATTTCTCTTCCGTCCCGCTCTTTCGTTCTTTTGTCTACGAAGCCTGTCTCATTCTCGGAATCATTTGTAAAGATTCCGGGACATACAAAGCACGAGACGGGAGGAGGAGGTTGAGTATCGGTTGTTATGGATCTACGCGGAGAAGAGTAGGGAGGTCTGACCTCGCAAAGAAATTTACTACATAGCCGAGGGTATGCATTTTTTTTTTTTTCATTACGTGTGCGTGCGTGTGTGTGTGTCTGTACTGCGAGAGGCTTCCAGCACGCAGCCAGCAGTGACAGACAGAAGCGCGAGTCTGTCAAGCCGGCGATCCTAATCTGACAGGGACGTATTGGACGGTCGCGTATCGCAGCGGCTGCGTAGCCCGCGCGATACTCGGCGGGATCTCGTTCAGCCGCGTCCTTGTCCTCGTCTACCGCGGAGATATCGATGGACACTTTTGTCTAACTCCCGCAGGATTAATTATTAATCGGCGAGCTCGACGGATTTACATACGTTCGGCCTCGATTTTGAGAGCCCGGGGGGATTTGGGACAAGATTTTTCTGAAAGACGGTAGAAAGTACCGGTGCGTGTGTGACATAAGGGCTCACAGACGCAGAGAAAAGTTTATGGTCACTAAAGCAGCACACGCTGCCGTAGTAAATATCGTATGTCAGCATAGTGACAGAAAAAGTATTTATTATTGTAACAAAAAATATTTGATACTGCCGGATTTGCTATGATAGTAAATATCATTTGCTACAGCAGCATAGCTGTGAATTCTGGGCGAGCTCGTATTGCTTGGATTCTTCCTTTCTTAATCAAATAACTTTTTAATAATAAATTATGCACTAATAATTCATACACTATGATAATAGAAATAAAAAATTAAAATATTGATAACAAAAAAAATGTATCAGCGCGAATACTCGAAATACCTATAGCTGCGAGAAGAACGCCCTCGGATCGGGATCGAACCTATAAACCTAACACGCTACCGAGTTCGCTATTTTTAAATTGCAAATCTTTTTTCAAATGCCCTATAACATTGTACACCTACTACATCGAACATTATAGCTGAGACATTACTTGTGATCATTCAAGTAATCATTAAGTGTGTATCACATACACATTCCTAACCAAAAATTTAATTTGATCTTGCATCTAAACATGCAATTCGCTTCTTTCGTGTTGTTTTGGTTGTTTTGGGCCGCACTCCCGACCGCTGGACGAATCGTGGCCCCGGTCCGCGCGTCTTCTAAAGGTGTTCGCACATAAAACAAGGTTTGCCATTTTCCGTCACACAGACGAGTCGAGCGGACTAGATCGGACACCAATACGCTAACATCAGCCAACCAGGGTTGTGTGTGGATACGGCACGGCCCGTCTGTGTTCCGTACGTAGTTTTGTGTGCGAGCAGCGTAAAGCGTCACTTTTTTTATTCCATTGCACATTGGAATATCTCACTGCCTACAATACTTTCTGATTATTTAGGCTTTGTAGTATACGAATTGTATACTTTTTCTTGGCGACTGCTTGTCAGAAAGTAAACAGGTCACGCGAACAAATACTTGACTACACCAGCAAACCCTTTGCTACACCAACAAATCATTTGCTACACAAGCAAATGGTTTGCAGCAGCAGCAAATCTTCCGTGACATATAAAATTTGTTACCATTACAAATTATTTTTGCTGGGAGGGCGATACGTTTGCTGTATATACACATTTTTTTGCTGTTACAACAAAAAGAACTCAGCAAACGCACTTTTGCTGTCATGACTAAAAAATTTTTCTCCTTGCATGCGTTGCAACACTTTGTTTTTTTTAATCTGTTTTTTTTAATTCAATTTTATTAAAAGGCTTAAAAAATGTTGACTGAAATGTATAATATTATCGACGGTTGCAAATTGAATGCCAATTGCGGCACGAACATCGCGTGACTAGAATCAGAGGATAGTTCTTGCCGGGCAAAGGCGTGAAAACGCTTATACCCGATAAGCGTACTGTAATAGCTTTCCGTTTGCGGCTTTCTATTGCATCTTTTTATTGCTATTATTTTTCAAGGATTTAGAAGTAAGAATATAATAACCGCCGCGTAGTCGTTCAGCAACATGGAAAAAATTACTTTTTACCTCAGGCACGCGATACATTTTACTGCAGCTTTACATTTTCCGCGTTCCGTTAATTTACCGTTAATTTTATATTTTTATCGAAAAGTTAAGAATCGAGTAGTATCAAATAAATTGTCGTATCCGCCAATTTATGTGACACTTTACCTGCCAGGTAAATAAATTCGAAAGATAAATACAAGATCGTATTTGCTGTTCACAAGCCTGATAGAACCGCACACTGCCCATGTTCGACTGCAATATAATAAAGACCGTGTAATAAAGATTTTCCTTGTTTCTCTCCGTGAGATGAAAGTAACGATTGAGATCATGGAAGAAGTACGAGATTATTCGCCGATCAACTGCGCCGGTATTACGCATCGATAGCGGGTGTTTTCTGGTCGAGGACGCGCATGCGCGGCAGATCTTGAATCAATCAAGCCGCTCTTGGACGGAGATATTATAGCACGTCGGTAGCAGCGATGATGCGCGACGATGGATGCATCTCGGAGCATCTCGCGTCACCGTGAGGCCGAGGTTGCAGGCGATGCTTCTAGGATGGAAGAGCCAATGCCTTGTACTACGTAAGATCGGCCGGTTTTGCTGGAAAGACCGATCCGATCCCGGGAGGGAGATCAGTGCCGAAGGAACGATCGAGCGAGCTCCGACTCTGGCGCTGCTGCTGCCTTCCAGTATTAAAATTAATGGTCGGCCGCGAACGCTGACGTGTCACCTTATACCGCAATGCGTCATTCTGATTGACCAATAAATTATCTCGAGATCGAGCGCGCGAACAGTAACGGAAGGTTGCGATCTCGGGAGCTCCGGAGCGCCGAAGGTTTCGGATCCCACGGCTCGGCTCGGACTCTGCATCGAGAAAACTCGCTCGGCATCTCACGATTTTTCTTAAAAATTGAAAAATTCAAAAGAACAGACGAAAGATCGTTAACCTTTTAACAGTCGTGCCGCTTACTTGTCTCATTTTTCTAAACCACGCGACACTTTTACATATCACATCGGTTTCTTCATTGTTACACCCAAATGTAAAACGACGAATTTATGAAATCCTGATCGAAAATGTTATTTTACGTAAAGAATGTGAGGATACACCTCAATATAGAAATTTCGTTAGACATTCAAGCATATAAATCAATATTGTAAATAAAAGCTGTTTATGTAATCCGAATGATTTTTTTTTTTTTTTTTAGGAAAACCAAAAATACACATTTCTATCCGAAACGTCGATCTCTCAAAGTAATTTTGCCAAGTTCGTTGTTTCGTCGACCACGTTGTGAACGAGTTTCGAGCGAGAGTAATAAGAGGAAGAAAACAAATTACAAAAAGAAAAAGATACTTATGACCATCGGAGGTATCGTCGAGCCTCCAAAGGATTGCCTTATTCGGATACGAAATCGGTTACTTCTCGCGTAATTACCGAGGACAATTGGTGCGTGTCCCGTTTGCAAAAATAATTTCGCGAGAGAACGAGCAACGAGAAAGATCGAGCACCGTATACACAGACATATCACATATGTGTCTCGGCAAAAGAAAAAAAATAAGTAAATAAAACAACAAAAAAAACTTCTTGTTGTCGATTCGCGTCGAGTCGATCGGATCGTCGCGCTTCCGCGAATCTTTGGGTTTCGAACTTAATGGCTCAATCGCCGGTCGACGGTGAGTTGTTCCGGCAACTCGATGTGTGGGCCCTCCGGGCAACAGTCTACCGAGAGAGAAAGGAAGAGAGAGATAAAGAGAGATCGGAGAAGATCGAAGGAGGAGACGATCACGGGATCGCGAAATTTTCTTCGTCTCCGATGCGAGGCGAACGCGCGATCGATGAGGCCCCGCGGGTCTCGAGTCTGAACCGAGAGGAAGGATCTCTTCTGGTGCAACTTCGACGGGTACGACCGGTGTGTGCTGTTCTGTGTTTGCTCTCGACTCTGTTCCTCTGTTCGGATCGCTCTCGACTCGAAACTGCCGATCTCCCGTGAGTTTTTAGAGGGACGAGAAAACGCGAAATGACCGCGCGGCGACTCGCACCACTCTCATGCATGAATGCAACGTCACCTGCCGTTGTCCACCCGGCCGAGACACTCATCTCTGTATACACCATATCTATACCACTGTATAGATACATATAAGCAGAACTCTTCATTAACCGATCGAGAGAGGAGGAGAGGGAGGGCTGAAGGTCTCGATCAGTCGAGCCTTTTCAGAGATCCATTAAGTGGAAGGCCGAGGACACGAAATTTGAAAAAAAAAAAAGAAAAAAATTGGCTATAAATTTACACATTGCACAGTGTATCAACGTAACAGAGGCATGCGTTTTCTGCATTTGCCGCGAAACCTTTTTATCTTACATCCAGGCGAGAAAATTATGAAAAATTATAAACAATTATTAAAAATTGTAAACAAGTATTATGCTATGAAATTACAAAATAAAAATTGAAAAATGATTTAAAAAAACGGTATTTCACCTTAAATCTGAATAAGATCGCAAAGATGTAATTTTTTTTTACCAAGAACAAGAGGCCGAGAAGAGATGATCATTGGATTGCTATCGAATCTGATCCGGATCTGAGAGTAAAAGTGTAAAATGATCCTAAGCCGTCGGGACATTAGAATTTTGTAGTGAATGGGGGGGCCACCCGAAAGCGCGACGAAACCATATTCACTGATTCCAAGTCGGCACAAGGGAATTAAGTGAGTGAGATCGTCTACCGCCGCTCGAGGAATAGTTCTTGACAGTTTTCGGTCCCGACGTGATTTCGACCTCGCGGTCTCTGCGACCCAGGCGCCCGCAGGTATACCGGCTGAACTAAATATATATACTCCATATACGGGATATTTTGCTACACAGGTATTTAGTTTCGTCGTGCCATGTCACTCTTTACGCGTCCGCGCCTTCGGACAAGTCTGAAATCTAAACACGTCCCGCTCGATTCCCATCGTCACGTCGCACGGCTCTATCCTTCTATTCTACACTGCGTGTGCCGCGATAGCCCCGTATTTTTGCCTTATTTTTTTCTTTAACGCATCGACTGACCGAGCTTTAACGATTTTTTAAATATTTATTTCTACAGGTACAGTCTAGACTAATAGGTAAATAAAAATAAATTGTTTATCAAGGCAGAAAGCAGTGCTTTGTTTTTTATTTCTCGAATTTCATTCAGTACCATTTTATAAAATAAATTCAATCGGGATTGCATTTGATTTTCAGTGATATCGTTATTAACAATATCAGACTGTTCAGCGTATTTTTCTAGAAATTCGACTAGATTGTACCGCTAGGATCCCACGCGACATATCAGCTCTTCTCGAGGCGTATAATATTACCCCGTTAATCCGAGAGCCCCGAAATATTCTATCTGGGCATGCACTACGCGACCTCACTCTCGGAGGCCTTAGAAATAAGTACCTGTAAAAAAATACCTTGCACGAAGAATTCCCGAGGAGAAACAGCCTTAGAGTCTTCAGGAATGAGTCACTGGATTTCTCCGGCGCAGGTCATTGGGCATCTAAATTCGCAAAAATTACCGAAAAGGGTCAATCAGCTAAACGGAGGAAATGCAGAAGTTGCTCTGTCAGTAAGGCAGTATCGCCCGAAAGGAAGAACAACATCAGAATCTTCCGGGATGAATCACTGAATTCACGTCGATCGAGTGTTTATTAGCAATACATACAATAATTTAATGACCTTTTCAAATATTATACATTTTTATATAATATGATATATATATATATATATTTTTTTTTTATTTGTAATTCCTCCCGGTACGGCTCTCGCCTTTGACCCCCCTCAACCCCACCCAGATTGCGTCCGCAGCCGACTTACCCCCTGACTGTGTCGCATTCGCACAAGGGCACAGGGAAACTGCGGAAAACCTGGCCATACACAGACAGCTCTTTCCCCAGAGATTAGTGTTCCTACAGGGTAATCACCAATCTCCGAGAAAATTACCTCCCGCTCCACGATTCGATATGCCAGCCAGCGCGTGGCTAGGCGGTCACCCATAAAAGTACTGACCATGAGCCACGAGTACTGCTTGACTTTCGGGACCGCCAGAGCCACACACCAACCGCGCACCTATCGCTGTCGGTTATATTATTACATATTATTATACATGATTAAATATATTATTAAATTATTAAATATACTCTGCCAAAACCAATAATAATAATTATTATTATACATATTATATTAATATATACGTATATTTATTGTAAATGGGCCATCGACCGGAGTCGGAGGAGAGATATTGTCAATTCCTGGTGATGTATTTTTGCATTGTTTCCCGAGATTCTCTACTTCGGTTTTTGTTACTCTGCTGAATTCTGATTCTCGTACAAATGTTTGGTTGAAATATTATTCGTACCAGTTTCAGACGTCTCTGAATTTTTGGACGCTGAAGGTTGGCTCGTTAGATAGTTTGTAAGTGTTGTTGAAGTGTTGTGAGAACACCTCTGCTTTTTCCACGTTCGATGCTATTGTGTGTCCGTTAATGGTAACGTTTCATGAAGAATTGCGTGCTTGGTTATATTTAGTGACATTTATAATATTGTTCCCCAATAATTTTCGTCCTAGGATTGGTGAATTACCTCACAGGTTTTCGGCCAGGTGTGCGTCTTGTATTGCGATATTATTTTTTGAATGTTTTTCTTGTACACGTTGATTTCTGCTTTGAATAAATTACAACGATTTACCCGGCATTCACGATACAGTTGGCGTTTGATTTTTATTTGTTTTATAATTAGTGGCGGTAGTTCGTGTAGAGAGAAGTTTTTGTTTGTAATGTAGTATCGGCTTATTTTCTTTGCATCGGCGCGTTTGGTATTGAATGTATCGATGATATCTTCGTTAATCGGCGAGTCCGTGAGGGCGTCGGAAAATATGTCTATATCTCGATTGATCTGCATGATGTCTGGTTAGTTAAAGTTTAGCTGTCCTGTAATTTGGCTTTGAATAGTGGGAGTGCCGGTGCCGAGTGTTAGCACTATTGAGAGGTGATCCGCGCCTATGGAATAATCTCTATGTTTAAAACGTTGCTTTTAATATTATACGTGCAAAATATTACGTTCGGGGTAGTGTCTCTATTCTTCGGCATGATGAATGTTGTTGACGTGGTGATTTCAATAAAATTTGAATTTTGTAAGAAGTCTCTGATTTGGGTGTGCTTGCTTCTGTTTGAGTTAAAATCGCCCAAGAGAATTACGGGTACTTTGTTTTTGGTAAGGATATAGTTTTCTATTACTAAGTTTTTGCAGATATGGACTAAGATAATGTGTAGACTATCGTCCAGATACGGCCCAGAGACTTGGATAGCGTTGTTGCGTGAATGATTGAGCTTCGGGGCATTTTCCTTTAAGCGTTCTCGTACCAGCATGACTTCGAAATATTGCTCCGCCTGTTAGGGCGAAGCAGCCGAGCAGAGAAAATGCAGAAGTTGCCCAGACGGTAAGGCCGTACCGGAGATCGAGTACCGGATCTCCATCGATCATTGGGCATCCAAATTCGCTAAAATTACCAAAAAGGGAGAATCAGCCGAGCGGAAGAAATTCATAGGTTGCACGGTCGGAAGGCAGCACCGAGCGAAAGGAAGAACGGGTGCAGCGGGAGCAGCACGCGGTGGAGGCGCCCTAAAAGAGGTGGGAGAAACTGCAGCATTGCAAACGACGAAGCAGTGGGGATGTGGAAGTAGTAAGAGCCAAAGGGAGCAGGACGTAGTGCCGGCGGTGTGCGCTCGGACAGAGTGGATAGAATAAGCGCGGGGAGAAACGACGTCGACCAGGCAGCGTTTCTATCTCCCTCTCGTTCGGAGTGCCCTGGGAGGAAAGAGGTGGGACTCAAACGCCGGGACCACACACGACGCTCCACGCGTCTGCGACTCGGTTACATTGCTTAATTGTAAACGGCCCAGTGGCTCTCAAATCGCGGCTCCCATGCATACACCAATACACACACGAAATCTTTCTCTTGCTTCGTAAGTAATTGCGCGACGTTAGCGGCCTCGAGCCGTTGGGTTTTTAGTATCCGGTACGGAGACCCGCGGGCAAACGTTCGATTCTCTAGAGAAGTCTACAGTCGCTGTCTATAATAACAAGTCATTGACTCGTCGCCTATGTTTTTGTTCCCGCGTCCCCGGAGGTCAGTGACACAGTTTTTATGACTATCATTACATCCCACTAATGGATGGATAAGAAAACGGTAGAACCCAACAGTAAACATAATTTTTTTTTGTGACTATCAACTCCACATAGACAGGTCAAGTATACATATATACATTTCTGTATTTGTCACCCGCAAAGCTATCGGTGTAGAGAGAATCTGATTACAGGAGATTTCATCGGTCCCCTCCGACGAAACGAAGTTACAGATTTCTCTCTCGGTAACAGAAAAATATATTGATAAACCTCCAAAAAAATTGCAGGTTCGGAAACAAAAAATTCTCGAAGTTCAATAAAAAGAATTTTTTTTTTTGCCAAATTTTCTACTTTCAAAAAAACGTAACTCCTTCTCCCTCCTAAAAATAGTTCATGGGCCGAACGAAGAAAATAACAATCACTTCCATAACTGGACTGCAATATAAAAAACCGGTAGAACCCAACAGTAAACATAATTTTTTTCGAGACTGTCCACGTTAAATAAACCGGTCGGGTGTATATACGTTTATGTATCACCCACAAAGCAAAGGTAAACATTTTTTTCCGGCAATAAAAAGTTAGATCGATCAATCCCTAAGGTTGATCGTTCGGGACGGCGTTCTGATAACGGGAAAAAAAATTTTTAACTTAAAAACTTAAACTTAAAAAAGAAAACGTAGTCTTTATACTCCCCTCTAAAAATACCTCTTGAGACAAACGAAAAAATATGATCACTTTCATAACTGGACTGCAAGATAATTATTCACGTATCATCGGACGTCAAGAGTGTAAATGCAAGTGTGTGCTTACCGAGAATGATCTTGATTCTGACGCTCGCGTGATACCTTGTCATCGCGATAATTTCACATCTGATAGTTGCCGCTCGAGTTCCGTGCTCGCGGGATGTTATAACCCGTTTTACAGTGTTAATATCCCGTAATCGTCGAAGCGTCTCTTGACGATAATGAAATATAGGCATAGACGCGGACTGGGTGGAGATGGGGAGGCGGGGGGGGGGGGGGGGGTCGAAGAGGATGAGGGCAATGAGATTTCTCGTTTGAGAGGTGCGGTTCTCGATATCATCGAAAGACTCTCTCCGGTGGTTCGCAGTCGCAGTGTTGAGGCGGCGTCGGAAGGTCAAAGAGTTCGCAAATGGGGCTCCTTATCCGCGACATAATTAATTCCGGCGATTGTTGCCTCACGAAGACGGGCCCGACGAGGACGACGTGGCGACGATTCCAACTAATTAAAGCCTCCCTGCCTCGCCGATACTGTACCGTATCCAAGAAGAAGAAGAAGAAGAAGAAAAGAAAGAAGATCTCGTCTTCTTCTTCCTCCTCTCCTTTTCCTTCGTCTTTCCTTCTTCCTCTCTGTCTTCTACTTCCTCTTCGACTTCTTATTCCGCGTCTTCCTCGTCTTCTGCGTCTTCCTCGTCTTCCTCGTCTTCCTCGTCTTCCTCGTCTTCCTCGTCTTCCTCGTCTTCCTCGTCTTCTGCGTCTTCCTCGTCTTCTGCGTCTTCCTCGTCTTCTGCGTCTTCCTCGTCTTCTGCGTCTTCCTCGTCTTCTGCGTCTTCCTCGTCTTCTGCGTCTTCCTCGTCTTCTGCGTCTTCCTCGTCTTCTGCGTCTTCCTCGTCTTCTGCGTCTTCCTCGTCTTCCTCGTCTTCGTCGTCTTCCTCGTCTTCCTCGTCTTCCTCGTCTTCCTCGTCTTCCTCGTCTTCTGCGTCTTCCTCGTCTTCTGCGTCTTCCTCGTCTTCTGCGTCTTCCTCGTCTTCTGCGTCTTCCTCGTCTTCTGCGTCTTCCTCGTCTTCCTCGTCTTCCTCGTCTTCCTCGTCTTCCTCGTCTTCCTCGTCTTCCTCGTCTTCCTCGTCTTCCTCGTCTTCCTCGTCTTCCTCGTCTTCCTCGTCTTCCTCGTCTTCCTCGTCTTCCTCGTCTTCCTCGTCTTCCTCGTCTTCCTCGTCTTCCTCGTCTTCCTCGTCTTCCTCGTCTTCCTCGTCTCCCTCGTGTTTTTCGTCGTCTTCTTCTTCTGTTTGGACTCCAGGCTATCGGAACCAATATCGTTCTTCTTCGTTCCGGCTCCTCCCCATCTACGAGCGTGAACGGAGAAAGACACGGTGCGTTGGAAGCACGGAAATACAAAGTACAGAGGCGAGAAAGCTCAGAGTCACTGAACGATCGTTAGGCTGAGTGATTCTTCCTGATGTGTTCTCGGTAACTATCTCCCTTCGAGTCAATCATCGAAACGAGGAAGAACCGTGGAGGTGGGGTTGCTGCGATAACGATGTGACAAAATGTGACCTGGCCGTGACGAATCGAATAATCACGATGATCACTTCCGCCCGACGCAACCTATCACCTCTTCTTGCTTACACATGACGCAGGATCCCACAGGACAATTCAGAATTAACGGGGTTTTATATTGAATAACTTGAACTATCGTGAAAAATTGATTATTAAAACGAAATCGCGGGTCATATGCTCGACATTAAAAAGTTTAAAAATCAATCAGCCGGGTATAAAAATAAAAAAATCAAAGATCAATTGTTCACTTTGAGTGAATGCTACCTCAGTATAATCCGTGCTTCAAACCCGACAAGGGCATCGGAAAGTGCATGCCAAGTATCGTTTTTTGGGAAAACTAAAATAAAACAAAAATCAAAATCCATCAACCAACAATGATTTTTTATTCAAAGCCAACAAATGATTCTCTACGTCGATGTGCCACGCGGCAATAAATACATTCTTGAAGTTCGAGGTCGTTGAGTCGTTTTTTGCCCGGTTGGACAAACGAAGCGAGGAAGTCGCGTTCCTCCAGGCATTCTCTGTGTCCCGAGTGCTTTTTCTTCTCCTCCTTCGGCCCCTTCTTTCGTGTGGCTGTTTCCAGCTTGTGCCGTTGCGGCTTCCGGGAATCGAAGAAGTTGCCTCTGCCCTCTTCGATGATGTTGCTGCTGTTTTGCCAGCGCGGGGGGCCGACTCAGTGGATGCTGCCGTTGCTGCTTGCCAGACCGTTCGTCGCCGGGCCCTCGGGGGCTCCCGATGTTTCCGCCTAATCGCCGGTGTACCCGTTCGCCCTCGCTCTTAAGTAGTCGCTAACCACGTGTACTTAACTTCCATCTCCGGCAGTGCACCCGAGACGGATCATTATAATTTTCGTGGGAGCCTCGTGTATACATCGCATTCGCGAAACTGCTCGTTCTGTTTTCCCTAATGTACGACTCTCCGCCGGCAGTAACGATCGTGATCCGATTTTGAGAAGAGGCATAAGTTGCGTTACGTAAATGGGGAAATAGCGACTCGAGCGGGACAGGGAAAAAGGATGGAGAGCAGCACTGCGAGCCCGAAGGAGAAGCGGCAAGGACATCGGTTACATTTCTCATTCCCGGTGCAATGACTCTCTTCGTGTCTGCGGACAATCTTCGTGTCCGCAGCGATCACTTATACGTACAAGCCTCACGGCTCTGGTTCTCGGGTTCTCGCAAATTTCGTACCGCGGACTGGAGTCTCGTGTCGAAGAGCTCACTCGACTTGTCGAAGCGCTCTATGCCAGCGGCTCGGATCGAGGATCGGAAACCGAAATCGGAATCAACATTTTTTTTTATAGAATCATTTCTGGATCGTCTACCGATAATTATTTTGTTACTTAAATGATGCCGAGGCACTTACTTAATTTCCAACGCGGGCCGAACCATTTTTAAATACGGACAAATCCATTTTGAACGTTCATTGGCAATTTTGTAAATACGCATTCACGCAATCGCATTTTTTAAATCACTAAATTGGGTACCTTGAATTATTTCAATGGCACTCTTACATCAGCCATTCCTTGGTGACAACAGCGGTTCGAAGTTGAGCAACTGCCAGTAGATCCTTAGCCAGTTGTACTACCTTTTGCAAATAAAAAATCATCTTGCTCGATAAAAAGAAATAGATCAACACTGAGAATTTTTCTTACTGGGGCCCATCAGTTTGCGAGCAAAAAACATGCTAGGAATGAGTTATTAACACGGATGCCATTCGAAGATAATTTCTAATACCGGAGCTTCCGAAACATGAAAATTTCATGAATGGAATAAGTGAGGGGTCTGATATCGGTTTCGGTTCGCCTACCGATCATTATTTTTTACTTAGAAATAATCCAGAGGCATTTACTTAATTGCGACCTCGTACCGAACCATTTTTAAATATGGACAAATCCATTTTCAACGTTCATTGGCCATTTTTAAAATACGCATTCACGCAATCGCACTTCTTTTTAGTAATTAAATTGGGTACCTTGAATTATTTCAATTCCGACTCTTACATCAGCCATTCCTTGGTGACGACACCGGTTCGAAGTTCTACGGGCAACTGCCAGTAGATCCTTGGCCAGTTTTACTACCTTCTGCAAAAAAAATAAAAAATCATCTTGCTCGATAAAAAGAAATCGATCAACGCTGAGGATTTTTCTTATTAACGCCCGTTAGTTTGCGAGCATAAAACATGCTAGGAATGAGTTATTAACACGGACGCTATTCGAAGATAATTTCTGATGCCGGAGCTTCCGAAACATGCAAATTTCGCGAACGGAATAAGAGATAACAAAGTGAGGGGTCTGATATCGGTTTCGGCCGATGTCTTCGGGGTGGCTAGTAGGTACCAGCTAACCACGTGACGTGGCAGGGCCACCCATGTCGCCGTTGTTCGCTCGCATCTATCACGGAGGCACCTCTTCCTCCCTTTTCATCGTCCTTATATTCCTCATCCTCCCTCCCGCCCTTGCGCCTCTTACGTCCCCTCCGCTCCTTTGCTTAAGCCCCCAATAAAAGCCCGTTAGGGCCCCGCTCGTTCGGTCAACTGCTCGACGCCCCTTCTTTTTCCTCCACCTCCTCTTCTTCATATTCTTTTTTCATTCACCCCTGTACCCTCGCGTTCTGTCTTTGATGGATCAAGCGAAAGATCACTCCGAGCCGGGAAAACCCATACGTGAGAAGCCTCGCGATAAGGTGTTTTGTCAGAAAGTCGGAAACCTTTAGAATCCTGTACGGAAAACCGTGCGGCACATGCTGAGAGACACTGACACACAACTCGCGAGCTGTGACGATTGCTCCACGATACCGAATTTATAGTACCTCAAAACTTGTCTGACCGTCCAATACAAGGCAGCTTCTGTCAGTTCTGATAAGAAATCGCCCTAGTGGGAATGTCACGCAGGATCCGCACTGGCCGACGTTGGGCGAACACTGGCCGACGCTGTGCCGATACTGGCCGACGTTATGCCAGTACCGGCCGACGCTGTACCAATACTGGCGGACGCTGTGCCAATACTGGCCGACGCTGTGCCAATACTGGCCGACGCTGTGCCAATACTGGCCGACGCTGTGCCAATACTGGCCGATGCCGTGCCACTACTGGCCGACGCTGCGGCACTTCCACTAAGGCCTTTAGACTGTATCGCATGGTGTTCTCCACAACGATTTTTAAACCTGCGTGCCACCTCGATAGCGTGCTACGTGTGGAAATTACTGTAGATTAACCACCTATAAATAAGGGACCATATTCTCGGAATCTGCAAAGAAACTATTCAATTTAATTTCGATTCTGCGCTCACCCTCCAGCTAATTACTTCAAATATAATTATTTTCAGGTATCTCCCGAGCATCCCGCGAGCTATCGAAGATCTTGCACTTTTCACTTCTCATCCACGCCGTCCCATTGCCAAGCTCGCTGACGATAAAGTAGATAAAAATCTTTGAGAATAATGATAATCGAAACTACTATTATAAAGTCTTTCACATTTTTTTCTTTACATTTATTCTCACCAAGTACAGAGTAAAGCGATAAAACCGAGGTGTTCCCACGAGATCACAGTCTCCGAGAAAGAAGAAGAAAGTGTATGGAGAACGATCGGGATCGTCATATCTTCGATCCCGAGGAACGCTATTCCCCTTGCACTTACATTCCAACATTACACATTAGATAAACACGTAGACCCTCCGTATCTCGTTCACCGAGCAAGTAGCAAGCGCTGACTATAGCGAGCTGAAGGCTCCAAAAAAAGAAAAATAATTTATTTAAAAATTTTTTAAACCGGCAAATGAATATCTATATAGCGGAGTGAGCCGCGCGTGTATTGGCCATTATCGTCCCCTGGCGAGGGAACCCCAGGACTACGATAAATTCGATTATTATCGTTCGTCGTTGTGGCCAACAGCGCGGAAGGTGAGGCTCCGTATAATAAAGCGTCGGGGGGTCGGAGGACAGAGACCATGTACATGCGGAGGATGCGCAACAGAGCCGCAAGCGCCCATTAACCTCGATAAAAGAACCCAAGGAGCGATACAGAGCTTTTCTCAACAAGATCATTCCCCTATACTCACATATGTACATGTTTTATATGAAATATAAAAAAATTAATATGGACAAATATATATTATATATATATCTATATATATATATATATATATATATGTGTGTGGGATTTTCTATTTCTCTCGCAAAGGCTCGGGGAGTTCCGTAGTCTTCATTACCACCGGAGGGTAATCACCGCTCCTCTCACATCAGTTGAATCGCGATGTTCGGAGGGCATTGGATACCGTGGGGAGAGAGAGGAGAGTCGCAATCATCGCGAGAATAATCGATAGTGGACAGCGGGATACTCGGAGGATGGGAACGAGCCTGATATCGAGACGATACGCTATGTAAATTTAAGTGGTTCAGTAATTGGCCCCCTATCGGCTTAATGTATGGGAAAGGATACTGGACGGAAAGGGACGGAGGGATGCCAATGGATGGCATTCGCTTGTTTGTTAAGGTGCCGATGGCTGTGTGAATTATAAGCCCCGCGATTTGCCGGTGGTCGGGCACCGCGACCGCCTCTTCATCGCTTAATTATTACGAGCGTAGATCCTACCGGTACAGCCTGCAACGTCGGGAACGACGACTTTACACACTGTATGTACAGTGTATACGGTACGAAAATAAACGCCACATACGTAATATAGTACATAGTAGCGGAGGCAGGTGGGGCGAGGCGAGGCACATCCTGGTGCACAGGTTGCAGATATCGCGGACGATGGAGGCACAGTCATCGGCACCTTAAGGGGATCTCGTCAGCAACGAAGAGTCAAAGACATCGCAGAACTTTGATTCTTTCGTTTATAATATTTTTTTGGTTGATATGAATTCGATCAATTTTCTTATACGAAGGACTAATAGGCGACACTTGGGCAAAACGGAATTTCGGAGGAAAATTCATGATTTTTTTGTAGTTTTTTCGCCGGACATGAAAAAAAAAGTTTTACTTAAAATAAGAGTTACCAGATAACTCTTATTTTTTTATCGACACTACCTCCACCTATCATACACCGACTCGTAACTTTATAACTCCGAAACCACTTTCGTGTAAAAAAAAAATCTCTACTGCTCGATACCCTCTTCTGAATCAAGACGTTTGAAAAAAAAGTTACTGTTTCATTTTTTACGTATAGAAAAAAAAATCGAAATAGATGTTGCGTTAAAAAAGCCTTAAATAAAAAAAACATTCCAATTTTCTTAGATAAAATTTTAAGTTATTAAAAGTTATAAAAAAAAAAGTTTCACCATTTACTCTAATACGCATCGACGCTTCGACCGCACAGTGGCTAATCACTGACGCTCGTCACCGTGTATCGCTCACCTCACTGTTACTTAAATAATAATCTCTCCGCGGCACGGCGATCGGAGTTGCGCTCATCGTACTCGGTGGTTCACAGTCCTCTCACTGCCTGAATTTATCGCCCCGGTAATTGCCAATCGTTTATCCGCACGGAACCAGTCCCCCGGACGAGAGAAGTGCAACGGTTCGCGAATCCTCGTCGCTATGGATCGCGTTATCCGAACGCCGTATTGATATCGCTCGCTGCGCGCACGCGCACTCGATCTCGAGCGATTATCATTCGTACCTATCTATATACACAGAAGCGCGAGCGCCGATCAAGTACCGTCGCGATCGAGATCGTTAATTCGATCCCTATTTACATTTTCAATTACCCGGCTCCTCCTTTCCCTACCCCACCCCCTCATCTTCATTGTGTAATATAGTATGCGCATACACCGATGGCGCGCCGATACACTATATATAACCGCATTAAAACCGCGCGTGCTTCCCCCCTCCCACTCCCCAGTCGCCCGAGTGTATTATATATTTACACACACGAGGATCGAGAGTTTACGCGATACACATATGCAAGCGCGTGCGCGTTTCTCCGGTGAGAACCGAGGCAATGGGCGTCGAATTTGCCGCACGCGTGACGATTACATCGGCGTAAAGATAGCGTAACGACAACGTGCGCGCTGTAATTGCAAACATAAAATAGCCTCGGCCAACGCCAGGAGGATCCCCGGCCAGACCCCCCTGCCCATTCGCTTTACACATCTCGTACCGAACATCCCGATGGGGATTTAATTTGGACTGTAAAAGATTAATCCGGTGGAATTTTTGTTGTTGTTGTTGTTTTTTTTTTTTTTTTGTATAAAGGGGATTACACTCGTGTGTCTGATTAAACCAAATTAATCGTGTCGCGCACTTGGATGGGTATGAAAATGGGCGAAATCCACAGGTCTGTAATTGGGGAAGGTGATAGTGGAACAAATTTTGATGCTTGATTGAAAAAAAATCTATTAAAATTCAATAAAAAAGAAGAAATTTTTCTCTTCACCGATGTGGCTATAAATAGCCACGCTGATGAATCATCGTACTCGATAAACAGTGTTTCAGCCTCGGCAACGATACTTCGATAAATACAGCAATTATTTCGATAAATTTCCAATCGCAGACTTCTTTTAGATAGCGTGGTTTTTAAGTAGCATGAAATTGTGTTTAACGATTATTAATTTGCGGAATTTTCTTATGTAAGATAAAGAAGAATTTTCGCTCGTGTGAGGATAACATGGTGAAGGAGGTGAACGAGGTGAAGGAGGATAGGAGAATATTCTTCCCACGGGTGCGTCTTTACGAGATAGACCTGCCGGCACCGACGCAACTTCACCGGTCATCTCTCGAGCGGGCTCTCTCGACTTGGCGGAGTGAGCCTAGGACGACCGTCCGGATCGGTTCGCTGCCACGGCTGCTAGTCTCGTCTCGGTGATGCCCGCGGGAATTTATTAACCTACCGTTTTCCGTTTTAATTACCTGGACGGCGCCAGCGACCTCGAGGCGTTCCTAGGAGGCTGATTCGAACGTATATATCCAACCGACGATCGAAGCCCGATCATCGACCGCCGTTGCTACCGAACGACCTCATCGCGACTCCCGAACGTTTTAATCACTCCAGCGGAGGAGTCTTTTATTTATTCTACGCGCAGTCTTGGAACATTATACTCCAAGATAACGTACTTTTTTTCGAACTAGTGGCGCGTCCGCTCAGGAGCCAAAGCACATGGGAGTGCGGGCCAAAATGGTCCACAAGGAGAACACTAACATATTTTTGTTTTTATGGTTCTTCAAGCTGTGACCGATGATAAAATGTTTTCTTCATCTTCAGGATTTTGTGTCTTTCTCTTCTTCCGGGTTTCAATGGAAGAGAATCCTTCTTACGTTTCGACCCTGGTCGGGGCCCTCTTCAGAATTTGTTTATTATTCTATTATACATTCTTATTATAACATTGTACAATGATTATTTTTGTTTTAATTTTGGCGAGATGCAAAAAAAGCTTAACCCGGAGTATTTTCAATGGTAGTGGTATTGGAGCATAATTTTTTTGTGACATCAAGTTTAATCTCCATCACTCTCGACTCGAGCTCAAAAAATTGACGGGCGTTTAACTTTCGATACTACTACTTTCGGTTATTATGAGTATGTCGTTAAAGCATTATCCCGCTAAACCGATCCATAACGTAATGATCCTCGGTGTGATTTATAATTGTGGTAAGATAAAAAAATGACTTTCCACGCCCAACAAGCCCCATATACTCATGCCTATATGTAGGTACGTATATATATATAGCATAGTATTAGTATATATGCGTATGCACGTTAAGGCACTGGAGCCGGTTGGGTGGTCCCATTCCGCTGACGCGTTCACAACCCGGCTCCACGGTCTTTCGCCTCTCGCGCTCGTATCTCCGATGTTGCTCCTGCTACTTCACCCCGAGCTACTCTACCCCCCCTTTCCTCTCCGTTAAAGACCTTATTAAATATTGCTACACGCGGAATCTCATTTTCGTCCGTAGCGCAATCTCGTGACAAGGCTTGTTTGTACTGCTCAAAAAACCAACGGCAACTCACTTTTTTATCATACGCCACCTTTTTTCAATCTTGCGTTATTCCTCTGCCTTGCCCTGCCGTGATCTAAACAAAAAAAGTAGTCACTAAAAGGAATCAGGAGATTTTTATTCACGGAGACTGGTCGAGGGAAACTGGCCGGGGCAAACTGACCCAGGGAGATTGGTCAAAGGAAGTTGACCGCGGGAAATTAACTCAGACAATTGGCCCAGGGAACCAGACCCAGACCATTCACTAGTACACTGAACCTGACCCAGGGAGACTGGTCCAAGGAATCTGACCCCGGGAAACTAACTCAGAGAGACTGGTTCAAGGAACTTGACCCAGGCCATTGGTCCAGGTAAACTGACCCATGGAGACTGGTCCAGGAAAGCTAACCCAGGAAGATTTGTCCACGGACACTGTCACAGGGAGACTTGTTCAGGGGAACTGACCCAGGGAGGCTGGTCCAAGGAAACTGACCCAGGGAGGCTGGTCCAAGGAAACTGACCCCGGAAAACTAACTCAGAGAAACTGGTTCAAGGAACTTGACGCAGGCCGTTGGTCCAGGTAAACTGACCCATGGAGACTGGCCCAGAAAAGCTAACCCAGGAAGATTTGTCCACGGAAACTGTCACAGGGAGACTTGTTCAGGGGAACTGACCCAGGGAGACTGGTCCAAGGAAACTGACCCCGGGAAACTAACTCAGAGAGACTGGTTCAAGGAACTTGACCCAGGACATTGGTCCAGATAAACTGACCCATGGAGACTGGTCCAGGAAAGCTAACCCAGGAAGATTTGTCCACGGAAACTGTCACAGGGGGACTTGTTCAGGGGAACTGACCCAGGGAGACACTGGTCCAAGGAAACTGACCCCGGAAAACTAACTCAGAGAAACTGGTTCAAGGAACTTGACGCAGGCCGTTGGTCCAGATAAACTGACCCATGGAGACTGGCCCAGGAAAGCTAACCCAGGAAGATTTGTCCACGGAAACTGTCACAGGGAGACTTGTTCCGGGTACTGACCCAGGGAGACTTGTCCGGGGAAAATGAACCAGGGAGACTAACCCTAACGCAAAAGTCCCGCTAAAGATGTTTGCACATCAAAAGTGTCCTGCATTACAAGCGCATCGAAGAAATCCTTCCCAGTGACCGAGCTTACAGCATCCATCCGACTTCTCAGAGTATTTAACTCCAGGCTCTTGAACGAGCATGCCGTTACGGTGACGAAGGGGTTGCCGGGCGCGTTTCGAACGCACCAAGAGAGGACGCGGAGGTTGGTATTTCTTTCAAGGCACCGCGCCGTTATCGGCTCCGGGAGAGTCGGGTACCGATTATCCGGGTAATAAAAGCGTTCGGGTGTCATCCAGCGTGGAACGAACGACACTTTCGTAAGATACGGTCGCAAGAAGCAGTAACCTCGAGAGAGAGAGAGAGAGAGAGAGAGAGGGAGAGAGAGAGAGAGAGAGAGAGAGAGAGAGAGAGAGAGAGAGAGAAACTTCCTCACCATCCTCCTCCCTTCGCCACTTCCCCCTTTCCCTCTTTCCCTCTTATTCCAGCCTTCGCAGCTCCGCATGTACTTCAACAGATGAGCAAGCCTCTCTCTTTGATTACCGCGACATACGATATTGCCGTGCGTAAAGTTTTTTTATCCAGGGTGTGCGCTCTCGCTCTTCTACCGCGCCGCATGTTGCCCCGTCAGAAACTCTTCCGTTCCTCTCGTTGCGGGAGTGCCGGCAAATCGCGAAGGTGGCTCGTCTCTCCGAGGAGCCGCAGCAGAAATCGTCCGCCATGCGATGACCGCTTCCGCGAAACCATTTTCATGCTCGCGTTGCTTATACCGCGAGCTGACTCGCGCACAAACGAGTTATTTTTCTTTTCCGCGCCCGAGAGGTGGAGGGAAGGGGGGAAAGAGATAGAGATAGCGTACCGAGGAAGAGCCGGTGCGGTGACTCGATTGGAACGCGAGAGCCGAGCTCGCGAACGAGCTTACATACTCGAGAACGAAACGACTCGATGATCGCGCGTCAAGGGACACCGGATGGTAACGAGCACACTCGATCTCCGGCCTCATCGTATACACATATATATATATATATCCATACAGTTTTGCGCCCAGTAGCCTTTACGATGATAGCTATGAGAAGCTCCTCAGAATATCGTTGATGGCAGCTGAGAACGGAATTACACGGGTAAAACTATATAATTCGCCGATTTATAGTTTACACCGCGTAGCTGTAGTAATGGATCGTTGTCGGAGATGATATATTGAATGTTGAAGGTATGTCCGAGAAACTGGAAAATCCTGCCACTGCTAGGGCCTCCCATGAAGCCAGCGGAGATGAAAATTAATCAAGTTGCGGAAACGTATACGTGAAGAGATTTGTGATCGTTTAATTAGAACGAAGAAAGGAGATATATATATATGTATGTTTTGAACGATTGTGTAGATCGATGAGGGATTGATGCGGATTTTTGTATGAATTTATATGGCGCAATACAGTTATCGTGTATAGAACGCTCCGTTTTGCTGGAGGGGAAACGTCGAGACAGAAGAGATAATGCCATTTCAATCGGATAAATAGACTACTCTTTGGACGACTCTGTTCGAAACGAGATTATTTTCTTGGATCTATACGATTTAATCGTGACGTCGATACCCGTAAGAAGAGCACACGTTCTTCTCGTTCCACGATCGTCGGGACACTGTTACCCGGAAAATACGATAAATTGCGTTCCGGTTAAGCCTTCGAGGAGTTTTTGTTTTTCGCTGTTGAGAGAGGATTAAATCGACTGCTGGACTGATCAGCGTTTGTGTTCTTCGGACATGCATCTCGGACGAAAGCTCGGCAAGCTCAACTGATCCAAGCCTTGACCGAAAAATCGACAAAACGGATTCAGGTTAAAAAAAAACTCGGTAACTGTGACTCGGACAATTTTCATCAATCGCAGCCTCTGCTACATGAACCGATTATGTTGCATTACTTAATAAACGGTCAATGATCTCATGCCTTAGCTGAGAGAAAACGGGGTAATGAGACAAAACGCAATTTTCCAATAACTTTTGGATGGTGACGATGGTGGTTCGTCGGGAAAACGGGGTTGAAAATCCGGATGTAGCGTTGGGACAAAATGTGGGGCAGCCAAAAGTTATTGGAAAATTGAGTTTTGCCCTCACTGCCCCGTTTTGCCCCACGATCCCATTTTGCCCCGTTCTACATTAAAAAGATACTGCGTTTTCATAACAACAGCAATGTCACCAATTAAATTTATTTCCCAATACAGTAGAAGCCCGTTTATCCGAGGTAATGTGGGGAGAGCGTACGTTAGATAAGTGAAATTTCGGATGACACGGATTACATACTCAATTCAAACTTGTACTACTATTATGTATTTTTAAAAATTATACACCACATCATATAAACATTAACTTTACCAGTGAATGTAGTTATTGTTTTGAATGATCGTAATTTAGTTAATTCCGATTAACTTCATATAAGCATAAACCATTAACTCTAAAATCGCAGCTGTTGCAATTGCAGCTCGCGATATAAAGACGAAGCACACTTATACAAGTTTAAGCGCGTATGCAACAAAGTAGTCGTTACGAAATACTCCGTAACGACTGCGGACTATGCATGGGCATTGCTGCTTTATCCATTTTATCCGTGTTTTCCGTATTTTCCGAGTCTACACTTCAGTTAAAGCGAAGGGCTCATATGAGTTGGGTGCCTCCGCGTTATGACGCGGAGGCTTGGTTGATGGAAAGTCAGATAAGCGACGCTCTACTGTATTAGTTGACTGGGTTTAATCCCTTTAACTGGACTTAAAGGGATTAAAGCCAGTCAATGACGAATTTGCCCCATCTTATTGTGATTTCAAATATGACCCAGCATTTGGAGCTTTAAAAAAACAATAAATAAATGATGTCATCCTTGCACAGTAAAAAATAATTTCGTAAAATACGAATACGAAATTTCGTAAAATTACACAATAATTTAGTTAAATAAGTAAAACAAACTCGTTTATTAAGGCTTGAATATACAAACTTGTCCTTTTATTTCCCATGTTATTAACAATTGTAGTTTGTACTTTGGATTGTAAAACTAGCAGTCGGATCTCGCGATCGCAAAATTAAAAAACAAAAAATTGTGGATTTTTGTTGAGAGTAAGTTGTAAAAAGTACAAAAAGTTGTAAAAAGTACAAACTTTTTTACTCTGTGCGGTCACGAGGAGTGTCAAGTTATCCGCGGAGTACCCTGGTAGGTGAACTGTTCAGCGAGCGATAAGGAACAGAATCTTCGGAAGTTCCTCGTCATCGTCGAGGATCGTCATCTGAAACTAGAGGACCGTTCGGCTGATTCGAGCCACACGAGACCGGGTTGTACCCGGTCGGGGATCGTGTCCCGGCATCAAGGGACTCGGTAATGGGAGGGTTTGGCTTAGCTATAGATATCTCGAAACGTACTAACATACTCCACTATTATACGGCCGGGCTACTATAACAGAGGTAGGTTTAGAGGCGCGAGCGAGCCGCGAACCTCGGGTACGTATACACCCCGGGCCGTATAACGCTATCGCGTTCCGGCAACCACGGCGATAGATCATCGCCGCCGGTCCCATAAACAATAACTTACACTTCGCCGAGCCAGTGAGCAGAGGCCTGGATCTCCCCCCTCTCCGACCTCCCGACGATTTCTCACACCACCCCATCTCTCGTCTTTGCTCTCCCGCTTCGCGCCGCGGATGATGGCGCTTCCGAGCGCTCGCGATCCTCCATCGAGATTCGTACTCTCACCGAGATCAAATTTTACCGTGAATCTGAAGACATATCTCGGGACCAATTTTTCTCCCGGACTTAAAAAAAAATTTATTGCTCTTTTTTTTTACATTTACTTTAATGTTTTTGTTTAGCGCGAGACGAGTTTAGAGTGAGTCCAAGATGACCTCCATGGAGATTCGTACTCTCCGTGAGATAACATTTCGTCGTCGATCTGTAGACAAACTTTGGAGCAAACTTCTTCCCTGATTTTTAATGATAATTTTCGGTCATTTATTTATTTATTTATTTATTATTATTTTTTTGACACGAGGCGAGTTTATAGCGATTACAAGGCGACCTCCATTGAGGTTCGTACTCTCAGCGAAATCAAATTTTACACTGGATCCGTACACGTACCTCGGAGCATTTTTTCCCCCTGACTTTTTATGATTTTCTTACAATTAATTATTTGTCGAGCTATGATCTCGCAACAAAAAGTTTATAAAAATAGAGAAACAATGAACTTTATATATTACGATGTTATTATGTTACGCATGCTATACGCTATATCTTGGGTCTTACCTGAACTGTAAAAATTGTAAATGTAAAGGGTTTTACATTTGCATTATGTTAATAAATAAATTATTAGCATTTTTTAGCGCGTGTCGAGTTTATAGAAAAGGACCTCCATGGAAATTCGTACTTTCACCTCCGTCGAATTAAACCATGGATCCGTAAACTTGGATCCAGACAAGGATATCTCGGAACAATTTTTTCCCCCGATTTTCTTGATTTTAAGTCGGTTTTTTTTTTGTTTTTTTTTTTTACGCGACGTAAGTTTCTAGGGAATACCGGAATACGAGGAAGAAGGAACGTTTGAAGGGCGGAGCGGCAATCGCCGGACAAAGCTGCTTATTAATGTCTCGCCACTAATTATAATCGCGACAGGGCAATCTGCGGGAACAAAGAGGACGCCGGGGAGCCACAAGCTCGCCACACTTACCTCACTGCAAGGAGTCAAGGTGTATACGGTATGCCCGGCAACGAGTGGTATACGCGTCCTCGGCGATGGCGTGACTTACGGCCCACGGCGACAGTCACACTCCGGGGCTGAAGCCCGTTCGCGTATCTACCACGAACCACGTAGAGCTCTGCGCGGAGGAGAGCAAAGCACTCGGGCGACAAGCGTGACTCCTCTTTCTCTCTCCGGCTCACTGATTCGCGAGTTCGAGACGATAAATCTGATTCTACAAAGCTCTTCTTACTATTCTTTAATTCGTGGTTTTTTAAATTCTTCAATTTTTTGTTTTCTTAATTTTTTTTTATTCTTGTCATAATCGCCCGTCGACGAGAAATATTAATCGTCGTGAATTATCGGAGGAACCGGTGACGTCGATTCGTCGCGAGAATCTTATTGTAATTACAGTAAGTACCGTGGAGAAAGGGTGTGACATATGGGCGAGATGAACGACCCAAGTATGGCGGGGTAACATTACTTCAGGGACCGAGTACGAAATTCTGCGCATGCGTACGTATTATCCTGACGCAATCCTACGGTGCGTTCTCACCCGAGGAATCGGAACTGCGCAGGTGATATTTTTGAAGCTCAAATTTTCAAGACTGAAATTTGTTTCACATTTTTTATTCGCTATTCGTTAAACTCAAATTCGTGCGTATGAATCATAGTGACGCAACGTGATATGCGTACTATTGGAAGAAAAGAAACATTTGATTTATTTATATAATTTATTTATTGTTATTTTCCTCTGTAAATTTTTTCATTATTATTGATAAACGATCAAAATTAATTAAAATTAAAATGACCAAAATGATCATAATGCAATTTAATTTCACCCATATAGTACGAACTTTCTGCCCAGAATTGTGCGAGTCAGTGTATAACCTCCCTGCATCCGAAGATACTCTTGTTGCACCCCTGCAGCTAATCAGCGTGATGTAACGATTATTGGAAAAAAGAAACATGTGATTAATTAATATGAATTATTTTTTATTGTAATTTTCCTCTGTAAGATTTTTCATTATTAGCGATAAATTATCATAATGTAATTTAATTTCACGCTTACAGTTCGATCTTACTGCCCGAAACTGTGCGAGTCACTGTGAGATCGCCCCGCATCCAAAGATGTTATCATTGCACCCCTCCACAGCCAATGTCTTTTCCCATCCCCACCGATCATCGCAGGATCAGTCATGAGATTCCGGCAAGTGGCATATTGTTTTATCCCCTCGCGACATCGCGGGGTTAATTTCAATGCCGTGTATACAACGCTCTCCCCTCCGACCCTTCGCCGAAACAAATAGCCGGAAAAGTAAGTGTCGGTACGATATCGGGCTGCAGCACACAACGATATTCACAACCCTGTCCCGGGTCCTTCACAAGCCGGCATAAGGGCTCGCGTTGATCGAGTCAGTATCATAGCTGTCGACTACCGGGGTTGGATTCTGCGGGTGTTTTCATCCCCTCCCCCTCCTCCCCCCTGGCCAGTTTGGACCGTGGAAGGGAAAAGGGTCGCGACCCTTTTCCCTTCCACCGAGCCGGGCCAACGCAACACCGAAAACGAAATGGGGTCCGACACGCATTGCCGACGAGATGTTTGATTAAATAACCGCAGCGATGAATTGAAACGGGCGATGAAGTGCATGACTTGTGTATATCTCGCAATCTCGAGCGAGGCAGCGAGCGAGCCGTTTTACCAAACGGAGACCGGGCAAACCGAGGGAGGGTGAATGCCAATGAGCTGGAAGCACGAAAAAGGGGTCCATGAGAAAGAGGGGGATGGTGGAATGGATATCGGAGTAAGTGAAGTATTGGGTGTGTATACAGTAGCTGTAGAACAGTATGGTCGTAGAAATTGCGTTGCACTTTGTGGAATGCCCTTTATCACTTTAACACTCACATCTCAACCCCCCACCCTTCCAGCCCTTACTACTCTTTTTTCACTTCGCTATCTTCGCGGACCAATAACCAAGAGCGACTTATCTCGCGTTGCCAGAAGCTTTTTTTCAAGCTTTTTAAATCGCTCTTTGAGTTTGGGGGTTAAAAAAAAAAATTTCACCAGTCATCCGAATTTTCGACTTTTGCTTAGATTGAAATTCTTTTAACTTCTTTTTTTCTTTATTTTTTTTTGTTTAAATTCTGCACGGAGTCGACTTTGTCGAAGAGAGTCGAAAACAAATTATTTTGCACCCTCCGTTGAGAGGAAGCTTTACTTTCTACGTTTTTTAATTAACTGCCCGGGAGCTCGACGCGCAACCCTTCGCCAGAGAAAAGTATCTCTTTCGACCTACCTTCTTCTCCCCCCGCGACTATTTCTTTGCAGGAACGGCTCCGGGCTAAAAGTGTTTCTTTCGCTTCGTACACGTGCCCGAGGGGTGAGAACCTTTCATTTTCTTAACGCCGACAGGTCTCCGGAATATCCTTCGCCAACGCTTTCCGGTTTAAGCGGATCTCCGCAGCGGGTTCTTCTCGTGTACTCCGAGAAACGCTATAAACCGGACGGCAAGCGCGGCTCTGAACTCGGCGCAGAGTAGTCGAGTAAATTGTATCAATCCCCAAGCGAACAATTGAATTCTGTTTCCAACTATCGATACTTCTCATGCACGCAACGTCTTTTACCTTTTCTTTTTACGTGTTTAATAATTTCGTATAGGTTTTTTTTTCAATGAGTTCTATAAACATTTCGGAGATCATGTTTCATTCGACGAAAATAAAATCTAAACACCTAAACGACAGGGAACTATTTTTTGGATAAATTTAAATGAATAATGGATGAGAAAAATGTAAAAGGCTCATGATTGTAAATAGCAACAGGAATTCTTAGCGGTTTTGTTTAAAAACAGTTTCAAACAAATCCTCGTTCGAGCATTTAAGTTGATTATAACGAAGAGACTTTGTTTAAACAAAATTTTAAATGCAATTTCGTATAGGGTTTTTTTTAAAGAGTTCTATAAACCTTGCGGAGATAATATTTCGTTTGACAAAAAAATATGTAAACACCTAAACGACATTGAGCTGTTTTTGGATAAATTTAATTCAACAACGGATCATAAAAATATAAAACTCATGATTGCAAATAACAACAGGAATTCTGGGAGGGTTTGTTTAAAAACAGTTTTCAGTAAATCCCAGTTCGAGGGTTTAAGTTCATTTTAACAAGAGACTTTGTTAAAAAATATATATATATATATAAAAAAGAACATCTTTCCCGTGAGGGTTTCCGAGCTGGCGCAAAACTGTTCCTGGCACTTATTTGCGTCGCCCCCCAGGGATGGTTTTTACGGACGGTACGTGTCTATTAGCCTCATTAACGTTTCCGTACCACTATGGAAAAATCCACCGGTACGTAAAAGAGCCCCCCTGTCCCTCGACTTTGTATTTAAAAAAGAGGAAGCTAGCGTTAAGCGGCGGGTGTTTGTGCGATGGTAAAGGGCGCCAGTTTGCGCGAACGATCAACGGAGCGGTGACGCGAGAAAATTTTTCCTCCCTCTCGCCGTCCGTGTCGAGTTTTATTGCACGACGGGAGCGAGCGTGACCGATTCGTCGCGCTTTTCGAGAGCCGAGCGGCGCGCGGGTCTGTCGTTCAAAAATCCAACTTGATTAAATTTTTGATCAAATTACTTCGGCTTAAATAAACATGCCCCGTCCGCTTCCCTTCCTCCCCCTCGCTCCCCTCTCCACGTATGTGTCTGCCGGAGCCGCGGACAGGTTCTCCGACGAGCTTTTTGACTCCTGTGCGCTACCCTCTCACACGTCCCCTAGAACAAAAATTCCGCACGTTCGGGACTCGTCGACGGGATTTCTGGACCGCGACGAATCTCTCCCTTTGCCATGTAACTTCCCTCGGCTTCCGCGTTGACGCGTTCTAGACTTTAGATCGTCCAATTTGGGGCCTCTAACTTTTTACTCGAATCGGCGTCGGCCAGCGTTCGGCCAACGTCGGCCAGCACCGATCCTATGTGTTACTCTCCCTAGTCTTTTTATTCTCGTACGAAATATATTTTTTCCCGACTTCGCTAAAATAACCACATTCCTTGCGAGCAATACGGGCGGAAAATAGCCTATTATTGACCGATGATCATTATTAACCTGTGCGCATGCGCAGTACAGTTTCATTACTCACTAGGGAGTGATAGGGCTCATTACTCCCTCTCGGAGCTCTATTATTCCCGGGGGCGTAATGGTTATTGGCGAATATGGCGATTTTTGCGACGTAAGAAATGAGACTATTTTAACGAAGTAGGAAAAAAAGTATCTATTAACGAATAGGAAAAAAATGTGACTATTTTAACGAAGTAGGGAAAAAAGTATCGTATCCTACATGGGAGGGAGTGCGTTTTCACGTCGCGTGATTTCTGCCCTCTCTTCGCTCGGGCGGCAAACTTCACACTCGGTGAAAATCGCGCACTTCCCTTCCTTGTAGCATAATATACTAGTAGTAGTAAATGTATTTATTGACAATGTATTACATGCTACGGTGATACATTTGCGCGATTATTTATATAATATATTCCTCTGCTATTACCATTGCCAACGGGTCATCGACCTAAGTCCTTCAGCCCCATAATATACTATTTTTCCTGACTTCGCTAAAATAACAACACTCCTTGCGTACAACACGGACGGAAAATAGCCGATTATTGACCGATGATCATTATTAACCTGTGCGCATGCGCAGTACAGTTTCATTACTCCCTAGTCCTAGTAATAGGGCTCATTACTCCTCCTCGAAGCTCTATTACTGTCGGGGGAGTAATGGTTATTGACGAATATGACGATTTTTGCGGCGCAAGAAATGTGGTTGTTTTAACGAAGTCGGAAAAAAAAATCGTATGCCACAACGGAGGAAATGCATTTTCACCTCGTGTGAATTTCTGCCCTCGCTTTGCTCGGGCATCGAACTTCACTCGGTGAAAAGACGCACTTTCCTCCCTTGTGGCATATTATACTATTTTTTTTATTACAAAAATATCATATATATAAAAGAAGTCCAGATAATCATAAAGTGGAATTCTTCTCGCGCCATTGGACGCGCGACGAGTCCGGCAGGAGAGGGTTGTTCGCGCTTCCGCGAGTAGCTTTTCAGGAGGGGCATTTTCCTGACAGGATGAGGCTCGACGAGGGTGGTTTTAACACCCCCCCGCCCAGGGAAGCTGAACAAGCGTGGTTGCCAGTGGCATCGGTCTCTCCCTTCCCACGGTCCGCTCGGCTCCAGCACCTCACAGGGGTGGCTCTCAAACGATAATTGTTCTCAACTATTTCAATTGGCGAGTTTCAGGTCCGCCGCGGAGAAGACGCGAGCTCCGCGCGAATTGTAAAAACGTGATCGTCGCGCAGTTTTCACCCCAGTCTCCGTCCACCCGCTCGCCCCTTCGGTCGTTGCGTGGAAACGGGGCAAATTAGCATGAAAGGTCCGCGATCGCGATGCTTTTACACGAGGATTGTACCTTTTTTCCTGACGATGGAACACGTCGGGAATAAAATTATATACATATTAGGGTCTTTCAAAAAATGAATTTTGTTTTCATCCCACATTTTTTAAATATATATTTTTATCTCAAATTGAACTTCGCGAAAGCGGGTACCTAGGAAAAAATCCTAAGCGGTGCTGCATTCGACGCTTGTACCCAAAAAATGCGGCACCTTTTAAACGTAATTGTCAACAACCGCCTTTCGCGAGATGTTATTTAGATCGAAATATATACTTCTACGGGGTGCAAGATTAATTTTTTGTCATTTTTTGTAGTGAGTCTAAAATACATATTCTTTAATTATTTTTTTAAATTCGTATATAGGAAACTCTGAAAATATCCAGTAGTGTTAATTCGTTGAAAAAAAATTATTTCCATTCTCCAAAAGTATAGATTTCAATCTCAAATTGAACCTCACGAAAGACGGGAACAAGCAAAAAATCCTAAGAAGTACCGCATTCAACGTTTGTGCCGAAAAAATTCGACAACTTCTTTTTTTTTGGCTTTAACCGACGAATGCGGTATCTCTTACGACTTTTTGCTTAGGCCTGCCATTCGCGAGATTCAATTTGAGATCGAAATCTGTACTTTAAAAAGGTAGGACGAAAATGAAAAAAATGCCTTTTGTGAAACACCCTAATGTATACACAATAAAAAATATTTTTAAAGTAAAAAAATGGCACGTCAAAGGGGAGGGGTGGGTGATAGGATTTCGAGATAGCCGATTACGGCTCCATATTCTTTTAATTACCACGCACAAGGAGCCAGCACGGGGGTGGCAAGAAACTAAACGTTTCTCTTTTAATTACGAGAGAACCGCCCTCGTGCCCTCGCCCCCCTCCCCCCCCTTACCTCACTGGCACCCCCTTTCCCACCCGTTTGGCCGTGTCTCACCCGCCGGAGAGCCTCTCGACGTGCATTCCGGTATCGTTCTGCTCGGCAAAGAATTTAATTACCGGCTCTCCTCTGGCTCGACTCTCTCTCACTCTTTGCGGCGGCAATATACCTATGCGACCCCGGACTCGCTCTACTCGCTGCCATGATAATTACTCGAGGGCTCTCCTCACCGGCGTAATTAATCCCCTCGGGGAATAAAACTTTATCGTCAGTGTGATTGGGAAATTGTCGATTGGCAAATCACTGGAATTTCAAAGCCGAAGGGGGGAGGGGGAAGGAGAAGTCATTCTAAAAGTCACGAAATAAAGAATTAAAGAAACATTAATATATTTCTTTCATTCTTTGTGTCGTGACTTTTAGAATGACTTTTAATAAAAAGAACGGTTTAAATTTTATAGACTCGAATCGATTCGGCGTCACAATCAATTTTTTTTTTTCGAGCTCAGACGACCCAACTCGCTAAAAAAGAATGTATTTTTGTGTGCTCATGATACCGATTCCCGCTGCTTCTATAGCTTCCACGTTTACATCGAGTCGATATCCGAGTTTGATTTTTCTTCATGTTAATAGGGTGATTATGGAGACACATTATTGTGCCGGAATTTCAATCTGTCAAGTTGTCGTATGCGAAAAGGTGCGAACGCACCTTTTCCCAATCGCGAAAATTCTGAGACTTTATTTTTTCGAATTGTCACAATGCACATACTTTATTTTTTCGAATTCTCAAATTTCCAAAAGTTCATTTATTCGAATCTTCACATCAGCGTACTTTTCGTAAGTGGTAATTAGCCGAACGTTATTACTCCTAATCGCTATTTAACCGAACTTCATTTCTTCGAATAATAATTTCACCGAACTTCATTTCTTTGAAGAATAAGTTCACCGAACTTGATTTCTTCATTTCTTCGAATAATAAGTTCACCGAACTTCATTTCTCCGAATCGTCAAACCTCCGGACATCAAGTCGCCGAATCGTCATTGATCCAAATTGCCAATCAACCGCGTCACGAATCTAAATAATATGAGTAAATAGTTTGATTATCTGCTATTACATCTGTTCATAAAAGATCTTACGCTCAGTACAAATCGATTCGAATAGATGGCTTGTCATATAAATACTATTCGGAAGAACGATGAGTCGGGGTCTTGGCATTTGGAGGTTTAACGATTCGCGGAAATGAAGTACACTAGGACCTCGATTTCGTTCACAGCGCCGGGACCGGCTCCGCATCGCACTTAACAAAATCGAGGTTGCGCATGCCCCGCCCATACTAACTGTAGCATGGCCCATAGCTTGCTGCGCTGATCGATATTCGCTCCGTGGTGGGGACTATTCAGGAAATCGAGGTAAAAGTGTACAGTGAAATTATTATTTGGAAAAGTAACGTTTGGTTAAATGACGATTCGAAGGGATAACGTTCGGGCAATTACTATTTCCAAACAGTAACGTTCCTTAAAATGAAAATTCGAAATAATAAAGTTTTTGAAATTTGACGATCCGAAAAATAAAGATGCGGCAGTTTGACGATTCGAAAAAATGAAGTTCCGGAAAAATAAAGCGCGTTCGGAACTAAGATTTTCGCCCATACGACGGTTCGGCCAATTGAATTTCCGGCAAAATAATGTGGTTCCGAAGATGATAATATTTTTAAAAATAACCGTACATTTTGTATCGATCGAATAACACCTCAACCCCGCTTTGATCGTTAATGAGAGAATCTAAATTTCTCGTCTCACGTTTTACAGTCTCTATGAGCGTCAGGAGAGTGAAACTCTCTCCCTACCGACAGAAGAAGAATCAGGAATAGGGGGAAGACGAGGTGGCGGACGGGTAATTTTAGAGGAGTCATTCTGAAAGCTACGAAACAAATAATCAAAGAAACATATTAAAAAACGAACAGTTAAAATGTTATCGACTCAAATCGATTCTGCATCACCGCAAATTTCGATTCCAGCTCAGCCGACCTAATCGACCTCTTATCGCGAAGAAAGAAAAAAAATCTATTTTTTTGTACTCTACAATACAAACTCCCGCCGCTTCGATAGCTTGCTCCCAGATTTTTACTTTCATTCCATCACAATAGAATGATTATAATTTTTCGTTAGTAGCCGTAGATATTTCGTAGTTCGAATAACACATCAATTGATCCTTAATGAGAAAATCTAAATTTCTCCTCGCGCGTTTTACAGTCGGTACAAGAGTCAGGAGAGTGCAACTCTCTCCCCACCGACGGGAAGAAGAATCGAGAGTTAGCGGTGAGACGAGGTGGCGGGCGAGGGGGGAGGAGGGCAATCGGTCACTGATTTGGTCAGATCCATAAGGAGTGTGCATAGCGAGGAGCATTAATGACCCAACAAGCATTCTTCGCCCAGATGCCCGGTCGTCGTCCGTCTCCCTTCGTTCTCTTCGGGTTCTCTCCCAGCGTCTCTTTTCCCGTCGTTCAGCTTCCATTCGTCTTCTCTCGCTCCGGACGTCTCTCCCTCGCTCCCTACCTTCCCGATGCCGAAGTCCGGCGCGCGATCGCGTTGGGTGGTCTCTCTACTCCGCTCTCGGGGCCCTCGCGTTCCAATAGCCCCGTGCTGCTGGATGCTGAATGCTGCTGGATGCTCGCTCGCTGCATCGCGCTCTCCCTCTCCGTCCGAACTTACGGCAATCTGTCGATCCTTCTCTCGCGTACTTACACGTTTCGGTTCGCGGCGCGGTCTGCCTCTCTATACTGGATCGCTCCTACGGTGTGCGTATACACCTTTCCGTGTATGTGCCCTTAAACCGTACCAGCGCGCGGAACAAGTGTGCCCCTCGTTGTGTGAACCGTGAAACGAGACGCCCGCGAATCGCCGCCCTCCGACCACCGTCGGGCAAAGCGGTCCGCACTGGTATCAGAAACGCGGCGCGGTCTCGATGGAGATCCCTCTCTTCACCCCGCGATCCTCCGGTCGAACCGCGAAAAGGGAAAAGACCGATTTCGGAGCGCTACCGTGAGAGTCCTTCTCTCCTACCATTTTTATCCCCTATGCTTCCTACGGTCTCTTGAGCTTTCTTGTTGTGCTTTTTATTCGCGGAGAACGCGGAGACACGAGAAGCCGATCGGGTTTTGGGCTCCGTTTCACACGCCCGGAAGACCAGACCGCAAAATTACTTTTTTTCTTTTAAATTGAAGTACATTGTACTTATGGACTGAGAGAAAACCGAAATGGCATTTGGCAAAACCGCTTTCAATGCCTGAAGGCAAATGATGATTTACGGGGATGTGAGATTGTAGTGTTACACGGAGAGAAAATTATGGTAATAATCTCCAGATTCGTATAGTAATTCGAGGACGAAGTGGAAAAATTACGATTTTAACCAGACGCATCGCGAATTTCCCTATGCATAGGCCGCTGTACCATTTACGGCATATCGTAATTATTCCCATACTTTGCGCCCACAAATGTTTAATATTATTCTGCAGACGCATATAAAATGCACAAAGTTGGTTCGGCATAAACTACTAGGAGTTCAGTGATAGATTGCGCATGCTTCATAATTTATTGCTATATACGATTTAGTAACGATTACTATGGCCGCCGCATCACACGATTGAATAGTTTCGTCGGTTTAATTTGTCGTCCCGTACTGTATAGAAAAATTTCCCAGACTTCCGATATGTCCCGCGTTTGCTAAACCGTCTGGAGATTATTCCCAAACTATTTTAGATGATATTACTATATTTTTCTCTCAGTGTACACTAAGAAAAAATTGATTTTACGTAATTACAGAAATATAGTTTCGGGATAGAAAAATGTATTGACTTTGATAATATGATAAGTTAGAAAATACAAAAAATTATCAATGTTCATGCAAATACTTCGAGGCGTAACGTGTAACAACTCGGGAACAATCAAGATCAATGTTTTTACAATATAGACGATAAAAATCTTCCCATCTATTTCTTATTTTTTTCAGTGTAACTACCAAATAAAAAAATGTATGACTTACCTGATAAATTCTACATCGATCTGCCAAATTCCCGTCGCGCGCTTTTTCATTTTGTCATTTTCTTCACTCTGATAAAATAAATAAATCCATCAGCCTCGAAATAGCAACAAAAAAAAACTTCAGTTCGCGCTTCATCCCCAAAAATAGTTTTCACGGAATGCCTTACATTTAATAAAAAATATATAAATATTTCGAAACGATTTCCATTTTCGAAGTGATAGAAACGTCCAAAGTTCGGACGAATGTGTCGGGTCAGCATCCGGAGCGAATATTGTAATTATCGGTGGAGTTTTGATATACCGTGCGATTAACAATCCGGATGACCGGTTACACGACGATACGTATATCCTTTCACAAGACACGCTCGGATATCCCATTTAATTGGTCAGCGAAAATCGTAAATTGTGATCTATCGACACCGTCGGTTAAAACATACTGTATAGTTCCTCCCGCCTTCCCGATGATAGTTGGCCGGGGGAATGGCTCGAAAGATTAATTGGCAACCGGGGGAATATGTACGAGAGCAAACCGAGTCGAGGTACAAAACGTCGACACGGAGAAACGGAAATTAAAGGGAACCCAGCGAGGAGATAGAGGAAGAGACGAAGACTATGAGAAAAAGAAGAAGAGGAAGAACGAAGCGATTCACGATGTCCACGGTAAGTTTCGCCGCTTTTGCTCCGTTACCCCATTCGATTTTCTCACCGTCCAGCGAACACCTCTCTAACGTCTACTTTCCTTTTCCTTTTCCATTCTCGCTCACGCTCGCGCCGACTCCGACGCCCGGTACAGCGCAACAGATATTCGCGAGCGTGTACCGTTTTAGCTGGGTATTTCAGCTCGTTAGGATAACGAGGATCTAATATCGCGTTCACAGCCCGGCCAATTACACGTTACAACCAACGACGATGGAGCGGTGGAGAGTTTCTCGTCCGTGTACGCCCCGGGTCCGTCTTTCGGCGGTTCTAAAGCGACGACGGAGTCAGGATGAGAGAGGAAAACATAGTACGTACCCTACGGAAGACATAGTGCAAACTTGCCCGACAGGACCGCACGGTTGGCCGAGAGAGGAGCCGAAGAGCTGGCAAAAGAGGCGACGAGAGAGACCTCGCCACTGGTCCAGCCGAAGACTCGTCTAGCGACAGAAGTGATAAAAGTCTCGGGATGAAGAACGCGCCGAGGGAATCTCCTCTCGTCCGAAACTTTGCACCCTCTGAGGGCGAACTTCAAGCAGATTTTCACATTTGGCATTCGGAGCCTTTTGAATTTCTGTCCTCCTCGAACCGTACGGCGGAACGGCTTACCAATTCCGTTTTGATACTCGAAGAGACACGCTACGTTGGATACACGTACGGCAAAGACATACATATATATATATATATATATATATATATATATACGTGTATATAGGGCTCGCGCTCCCGGTGATCTATGATGAGACATCTGCTCGGCGAGTTAACGGTAAAGAGGGAGATGGACTTGGGAGATCATACGAGCGACACATTTACGGGCAGCTAAGTGGGCTCGACTCTTTGCTCTTGCAAGCAGCGTCCATACCGTTCCGCTCTATAGGAGAACCTTCAACCTTCCTCGGATTCCTTTTTCTTCTTTGGTGCGTGTTGGTTCCACTTCTCCTTATTTCTCTTCTTATTCCTCTGATTCCTCTTCTTCCTCTGCTTCCTCTTCTCCATTTTCATCTTCATCTTCCTCGTCTTCTTCCTGTTGGCCGGGGTAGACACGGAGCCTCCCGGTCTCTTTGGCTCTGCGCGACGCAGCCCTCTCGATTCCCAAAAGCCATGGCGATAAATTATATCGCTCTCTTCTGTACACCGTACGAGAAACCCACACCCACGCTATTTAATTTCGCTCTTGTCGTCGTTACGCCGGAGCCTCCGCGTAGAAACACGCTCGATCGAGCGCAGGGATAGAAAAGGTAGTCAAAAAGTTCCGGATACCTATTTTTGCGATTCGAGGAAAAGATTGTTCGGAGAATCGGGAGAGCTTTCGTAAAAAAAATTCATTTAAAAACTGGCGAGACTTGCATTGACGAAATTACAGGATGATCTTTTTAATCATTTGATTGGCCACCACGAAAAAAAAAAAATCGGTGCGGCTGAAGTTCCTCGTGCGAACTTCTGACGAATCATTCGAGGAGGCCCAAGATTTGGCATCAGATAAAAAAAAATAAAAAATAAAAACAACAATAACAACAACAACTCCGAGGATTTTATGAAGAGAACGGAACCTTGGATGGAGCTATATCTCCTTCGCCACAATCCTATCCGGTTTCAATTAGCGAACGACTCGTTCCAATTTTATAATTCTACTAAATCAAAGCCCTCATCCAGTCCCATAAAATTTGATACTCGGACCTTGCCGCTTACTCTAATCGCGGTTAATTATTAACTCTTGAATTTCCATCGTTCCGAGTAACGCAGTCGCGCACCGGTGCGATAGTCGAGTTGAAGTTTCCTTCGAGTAACCGCACACCCTCTCGCGAAACCTAAGAGAGGGGTAGTTCCGCCACTTCTCGCGGTTTTCGCGTTTGCGGGTCAAGACTTCCCGGCGCGGTTCTCACAGCGCCGCAGAGTAGAGTCTCGAAAGCCCCTCTTCGCTCTTGGGTAAGTAAGGTAAGAGGAATAATGGGACTTCCTCTTACCTCCGCGCGCGATCTTTCATACAGGGCGTACAGAACAGCGCCGCATAGGTGGTGCGATAAACAAGAGCGCGACCAGCCCCCCCGGGGCAGGGGCGGGGGCAGAACGGTATAGGGTGCCAGCCATTAATTTGCGGTTCGCAAGGTGCCGGGTGTCTCTCTCTACCTTTAGCCCCCGTACAGTGAGCGTTAAAATTTAGTGAGCCACTGGTGCGGCCGCGTCCGGAGACCCCTAATGGCTATCGCTGCGATGCCTGCGGCCTCCGCCGGCCACCCCCGAGCCATAATCCACCCCCCTAGAAACATTCGCCCAATTCACCCGCAGAACGAGCTACAAACACAAGACCCCCTCGAGACCGGCACAGAAATTCCTGTAATTACGAATTGCCAGGGTTAAATACGACAGGGCGAGGGGCGAGTGGGGGGTAACGATTCTGTATTCATGACCCTAGAACCACAAGTTTCGGTGTGCAAACGAGGAAGAACAGTCCACAAGTTGCACCGGAATATTGCAGATGCGGCGACGTTCTCCTCGCTAAGGGCGCATGCGCGTTAGGCCGAACTCGAGGACTGTAACTCCAGTTTCTTAACCCTACTACTCATGACTTAATTTTTTTACTTTCAAACGCGTGACTTGGGTCCTAAGGCACTCCACGCTTTTCTTTCTCGTGTATGGTTTTCTTCGTTTTTTCATAAGGATGAGAACGGTGTACGAGAAATCTAATTTTATTTACATTTGGTTAATGAAAAACCCATTTGAAGACTGAAAACCAGAAAAAATCAGCAAAAAGCTCGTTTTTTCGCGTGGGGTGCGTCCGGACCCCAGTCATGAATTGTAGGGACTTGAGACAGAGTATTCAAATTCACAGATAAATAATTGAGAGCTTTGACTCCGTTTTGCGACGATAAAACTCATTGATTTGCCACTCACTTTTTTTAGACTCTACAAAAGCTCTGTCCATTATATTATGCATAATATTATATTTTGTTTTATAATATTTTACAATATATTTATATCGATGGCCTAATGCCTAAATAGCTAACAGAGTATGCTCATCGATAGCCGATATGCGCTTGAGGAATCCGGCCATCGATATATAATAAATTAGTATATTATGTTACAAGGGAGGGAAGAGCGCGATTTTTGCCGGTTGTGAAGTTGGCTGCCCGTTGGCGAAGCAAGTGCAGAAATCACACGAGGTGAAAATCCGGTCCGCACTTTTTTCCGACTTCGTTAAAACAACCACATTACTTACGCCGCAAAATCGTCATAATCGCCCATGACGATTACCCTCCCCGGAGGATAATAGGGCTTCCAGAAAGCGTAATGAAACGGTACTGCGCATGCGCACAGGTTAATATTGATCATTGGTCAACTTAAGCCTATTTTCCACCTGTATTGCATACAAGGAATGAGGTTATTTTAGTGAAGTCAGAAAAAAAAATTGTATACAAATTTTCATAACAAATTATAATAATTATAATTATAATTTCATAATTATTTAATTATATTTATAGTAGTAGTAATAAATGCATTTTATAAGTCTCAATAATATATGGTTCGGTGATTATTACATTGGTGATTATTGTTTTTTTTCCCCTCCAGGCTAATGGGCCATTGACTGAGGTCCTTCATCTCGTATATTTGTATGTATCTATGGAATACCTCATAGATATATCATTATTTTTATAATAAAGCGACACGACGTATTATAAAAAGCAACGATAAGCTGAATATTCATTATCTCGAGTTATATCTTCTAATCGTTCGTAAATGTCAAACGTCCGTTCGAGATCAAGTCCCGAAAAAGACTGACTTTCAAATCTACGATCGCTGTGAAGTCGATCGTTTGTCCGTACGTCAAATGTCCTGCTGTCTGAGCGGTTCTTCGTGGCCGCTTATCAAGGATAATCGCCTATTGTAACGATATTCGTTACGATATAATAATATTTTTATAGCCGTATGGCCCGTTATTGCCCTAAAATCGAGACGGTTATCAATTTCATTTTCGACGTGCCGTGACGTCGAATGGAGGAATGAGTAAAAAGTGATTGCCGCGATGTTTCGGGCTCTTTGAATCTGGCGACTCGTTTGACGCCGAATTTTCGCGATGACAGAAGAAAACGACGAAACTCTGTCGTCATCGTCTGCCTCGGAAGCCGTTCATTTGTCAGTCGTACCGGCGTGAAAGCGAGATAAAGGGTTGCTCGTTAATTCGGGATCAATTACCGCGGACGTTTGCGCTCACTCGGGCGCACGAGGCTGGGCAATGTGTCACCGGAAAATGGACCGACGGAGGGAAAGAGAGAGAGGAAGTCTCTGGCTCTCTCCGCGGAAGGCAAAGGCACGGTGGCACGCCCACCCGAACGTATAATTAGCGATTCCGGGACTCCGCGACACGCTCGGTTACACTTGGCTCCCGGTTTTCCTACTCGTTATTCGTTATATCTATCCATCGGCAACTTGTTTATACTCTAAATGCAGGAAATATCTAAAAAAAAATTATAATAAATAATAATAAAAAAAAAAACAAAATCAAGTTTTCGTTCAATCACTGTATTTAACATCATTACGTACGTCTTACTCGATGATTATATATAGGTATATATAGTGTATATAATCGTCGAGAGACTGCACTGGGACACGATTACATGTGTTTAATCGTTCCTACATTAATATCAATATAATAATAATAATAATATTAATAATAATAATACTATTTACACAACATGAGATCGTTTTTCTTTCGTAAAGCACGTAATCGTTTTACCGAAGATTCACGTAATAATACCATGATGAGTATGAAGATGAATGACGTATCTATATATACATATACACCGATGTATCTACAACTACGATAACGTTTTCGTATAATATATCTATAATTTCTTTTTATCTTTTTTTTTATCTCCCTATTCGTTATTTTTTTGTTTGTTTTACTACGCGTTTTTACTATGTGTACAGTACGTAGTATCGGCTAATATTCACAGCGACAATATTTACAGTGAAATAAATAGTTACTTTTTTAGGTTTTTTTTTTTTCGCGTTTCAAACATTTTGATCTTCGGGATTTTGGATCTCCTCGCCGTTCTCGTCGACCGGGACGGTGGAGTGATTGTAAAGTCCCTGTGCCATTAATTGGAGCGCAAGAGGATTCTTCTGTCCGGTGGCTTTCTTTATTTTGGCGCGTTTGTTCTGAAACCAAATTTTGATCTGGGCCTCGTTGAGTCCGAGCTCGCGGGACAGCTGTTGTCTTCTTGGCTCGGTGAGGTAACGATTTTCGGCGAATTCGGTCTTGAGCCTCGCCAACTGTTCGCCGCTGAACGCCGTTCTCGGTCTCTTCTCCTCCGGCGTGACGTTCTTTTCGCCGGTCGATGTGCGTTTCACTCGTCTCGTTCGTGGTCCTGTAAAAAAAAAAATCCCACGTTAGTTTCACCCTTTGAAGACGTTGATACTTTGAATTATTTAACGCCCGCCGACGAGGGAAGACTACACTCGTCGATCGACGTGGCGAACTCGTCCAGCGAACGCTCGCAACGGAGGGAAAAAGGCTCGGGATAGTTGTGGGAAAAGAAGCGTATGCGCGTGTCGCTCGATGTCGCACGAAAGGATACGAAACGTCAGTTACACGCGCTCGGTTTTATCGTGCACGTACAAATAGAATACTTTGTAACAATCGAACCGTGTACTCGAACCCTCGTTACCGGCTCTCCCGGCTACTTATTAATAAAACGTCCAGTATACCACGTGCAATTTATTTGACAGCGGAAAAAAAAGAGGAATGAAACCCGAGAGAACGAGAAACACGTCGTCGAGAGACTATACTTTGTGTGTCACACCGTTGCCGGTGTACGTATCTCTTTGCTTACCGAATAATTGATAGTTCCGACGACAATGTCGCATATTTATTATACCCTCAAGGTAAAACTACTTTACCGACCGAGTGTGCAATTCCTTTAATTATCATTCGCGTCAGTCAGCGTTGCAGTTAAATTGGACATGTAAAAAGATCTTTTACGCAAGGTAATTCGTACATTTGTGACGGACTGATATACATTGTCGCGGAAACGGTGTAATAAGGAGACCCCTTTTGCACGAGGGGGCTCCGCCGGAAGGACACTTAGCGAGGGGGTTACGGCTCGTGCATTTTTCATTGATCGACTTGTAATTTTACGTTTTACCGCATGTCTCGCTTTTCCCGCGACCTGCTGCTGTTCCTCCGTAACGATATTACTAACTTCGACGAATCGAAATGCAACTATCAATTAACTTCCACAAACCGCTTATTTTGCCGCTGGTACTTTTGAAGCCACAAAATGTTGGGTGCCCAAACTTGTAATTATTATTTCTGATGAATCCGTTAAATAATAATAATAATACATTTTTTAAAACATTGCTGAGGTAAATTTTGGGACACACTTGTGAGATTATTGTTTATCATTCGTGAGAGCGTGTTATCAGCGGCACGAGTACAACGAGGGTTGTGAATCGAGATTTTTCACCGTTAAAAGTCTTGTTTCGATATTATCCGTGACGGCGGTCGGAAAACTACCGCATCGTGTAACTCCACGGCCGCTACGAGAAACCGCGTATCCGCGAAGGTCCGGGATTTCTCCGTTCGAGAGAACACGTTAAACCCGGTTTTATCGCCCGGCGCGCGAGCGAGCACGCTCCCCGACACGACATATAATTTATCCGATAAATTGCCCGAGCGTACCACCGGTACGTGTACGGCCGCGGCGATAAATTTTTCATCGCTGATTAAACGAATCTTTGACACACCGCGCGCACGCGCGTACGCGTATGGAGATCGGAAATATTTGTACCGCGCAGGGTCACTGCATTTTCTGTCCGGTTGGATGATCAAAAGTAAATAAAAAAATTAATTGATAGCATATGTGTGTGTGTGCACCCTCACGATAGTAAGATATATGGAAAAAATGAATTCAAAATATATTATCTTCGATGAGTGATTTTTTTATATGATCAATATATCAAGCATATATCGACATCTCTATTTATCCTAATTTTATTTTTTCTATTTTTATTTTTATTCTATTGAATTTTCATTTTGTATTTCTTTTTCACTTATGTGCGGATTGGCGCAATTTGTTCGCGTATGGGATGTTTTTGTACGTGGGCACGGTGTTCTTAGAGGGCTGAGGCCCCAGAACACGAAATAAACATTTCTATCTATGTAAGTTGCAATATATCTGAAGAAATATATTTCCATAATTGTATCTCAGAATATCCGAAATATAATTTTTTTTCAGCGACAATATATTTGTATGATATATAAGATATATTACTTTCGATATATGACACATATAGTATTTCTTCAGATTGGGTGTTGTGAGGATTATTAATGAGGAAAGGGGGCGAAAGTAGGTTCCAAGGATAGAATTGGTGGCATGCGAACTTGTCAGGTGGCGGGTTCGAGTGGGCGTACGTTAACCCCGCCGTGAACTATAACTCCGAATGTCCATAGGCGACGCTCGGGAAAACTTGGTTCGGTATCTAGAGACCGGAATCTAGGCTGATGGGTGTCGCGTTCGACCTACTCACTGAATTACACCTCCTCTACACGGAGATACATAATCCCATACAATAAGTGGAACGTATCTTGTGCAATGCGAGTCAAATGAATAAAACACCCGATAAAAACTATTCTCATAGGACAGAATCGTCTATATGGATCTTAGACTATGAATACTCCACCCCGCAACAAAACTTTCCGTCACACTGTCTATAACGTAAAAACTATATTTCTATAAATTTGCATAACTTTGAAGATTTATTTTTCTAATGCTTCGACAAAATAAATTTACCGCCATTTTTTTTTATTTGCTCAAATTGTCTATAGTATATAATCATCATTTTACTCAATCCGTATTCATTTTCATTGCAGATTGTCAGTAAAAAAAAATCGATTTCTCATTGATCTTCGTTAATCTATTTTTTATTTCACGAATCTCGGCCGAACGTGATCGCCGAAGGTGCACTCTCATAAATTTGACTCGGATCGTCCAAAACCGGTCCATCCACTAATCGGCAAAATAAAATATATATATATATATATATATATATACATATATATATAGATAAAAAATCAACTTACCAGAGGACGGTCTGTCGGAGTATCTCGTGCAGTACACCCAAGCGGGCCACTGTCTCTGCCCGCCGGTGCCGTTCTGTCCACTTCCGGTGCTACCGGAAGTCGCCGAAGAGGCGACGCTCTCGCCGCTGACGGATTCTCCGCAGCCGATGGTCGACGCGGCCGAGGAAAGGGACGGTGCACCGGTGACCGAGCATCCAGTGACCGAGCTTCGATTGCTCGCCAAACTTTCGAGGCTTCCGCTTCTGCTGAGGCCGCTCGAGTGGCGGGGAAGTGGCGGCGAAGTGGATCCGGCGCACTGACCGCCGAAGTTATCTCTGTCGTTTCTCGGGTTGCCGTGCACGGTTGGATAAGCGGAGCCGTTGGAGGAAGATGCCGGCGACATCGGCGAGGCAAGTCTCGTGGCGGAGGCGCCGATGGAGAGGTCGCGCGCAACCGGAAGTGGACTGTGCCGGGGCAGCTGGGCGCTCGGTCGTATCGGCGATGGGCAAGGGCGCTTGACACCGGTCCGCAGTATCGCGTCCCTGCCGAAATCCGGACGAAGGATGTTGACAACGCTGAATCTCAGAGAGCCGGTGTCCTCGTCGTTCGCCGGATGGTGAATCATCGGCTGGCGGAGCGCGGGCGAACCAACGGTCACGTGACTGCCCACCGGCATTACCGGCGATGGCGAACGCATGGAGCGCGCCTGATGATGATGGTGATGATGATGATGGTGCGGATAACGGTGATGACGAAGCGGGTGATGATGGTGACCCAAACCGAGAAGAAGACCGTACGAGCCTTCCATAGTCGCCAGGGCAACGCTCATCGTTAAATCTTGGTTATTCGGCGCGGTGGAGAGAAACTCTTCGCGGGGGGCGCGGGGAAGGGGGCGACAGTCCGGAAAATTTCTGGCTAGGAAGTCATCCCGCGGATTTCAATTTTTTGACCACGACACTTTGTCTCTTTCTGTTATTTAAGGTAAAATTTTTTTTTTTAGATCTTCCGTCCTAAATCACTGGGATTCACTGGTGAGATTCGAAGCCCGCTGGTGCACTACTCTGGCCCGATACTGTAGACGACGGTGCGAGACTCGCTGAGCCTCGGTCGCGGGCAGAAAACTCTAAGGTACTTTTCGTTCGTCGCACGAGGAAGGTGGCTTTTCCCGTGGGTTTCCGAGTACTCGAGCGAGTGCCGTGACGGGTCTGACTGGCTGTCCATCCGTCGCTCGGTGATGTCTAAACTAGGGGGGCCCCGAGGTCCCTACTTACCGTTTTCCCTCCTCCGCATCCCGGGCAACCTTCTTCGCCCTCCTCCCCTCGTTCGCCCCCTTCGGCTCACTCCTCCTACACCGTTGCCCCACGGTTGCTGCACTCCCGGCACTGGACACCCTCGATTGTATCTCTATTAACTCCGAGGCACTTTTGCTCCGCCCATTGTTCGAGACTGGATACGCCTTCGTGCCCTGCAATGGTGCAGGAACGCTCCCCACCGCTCGGATCCTCCGGGGCGATCCCCGACGAGGAGAGGGGTAAGGCCCCTCGTTCCCCTACCACACCAAATAATATTTCCCTCACCGATCGTCGACGCGCCGGCGTTCGATCGTCTCTCGACTCATCCCCACCACGGGAAGCAAATGAAAAAAAAAAAAAAAAAAAAAAAACCGAGTCTGTTCACCCTCGGGAGGGCGAAGTCGAGGCGCGACTTGCTTGCCATCAACACCGGACAGTTTTCGGCTGCGATAATCTAAAAAACTATTATAAAAAATAAAAATCGGAGAAGTAATTATAAACATCATTTTTTAAATATTGCTGGTAAATAATATTGGGCGATAATCTTTTTTCAAGAGTTATTCTCCCTTCGAACTCGGTGGGTTGATGAAACGGCGATTTATGATACGAAAAATTGAATCGCGCCCTTAAAACTATTTGTGCTACGAAATATTGGGATGCGTAGCATGCGGGAATTAATTTTTTTTTTCAATGAAATTATTACTGTTCTTTTTTTTTAATATAGGGGTTGATAAAAGCTCGGATTTACGAGCGGCTGCCCAGCCAGCAAGGCAGGAAGCATCTTCCATCCCCACCATGAAAATAAACATTCTCCCACCACGTTTGGATCTTCCCGGCGGAGACTACGCCTACTTTCTCGCTCCTCCCACGCGAGGGAAAGAAACCGCCCAACGCGATGCAATTCCGGACTGGGGACGGTGTCGGAGGTGAACCGTGCCACGGGGGCACCTTCGTGCCTGGGATTTTCTTTGTTCCGGCCCGCGAAGGGCTCTCTCGAGCCCGAGCCAACAACGAATTATTCGTCACGGTTTTGCCGTACGCGCGGGGGTTAATATCGTCTTTTCTCGGAGTTGGCAAACATCCTACCCGCGCGGTGTCTCGGGGACGCCGAAGGGTTTTATAGATCCCTCGAATGGTCCAGCGAGTTAAATTGCTTCATACGAAAATTTACCACCCCGCGGCTTTGCCATTAGCCGCGCGAGGCGCTTCCCTCTTCTTCGTCCCTGGACCGTTCCGTTGCTTCTTTTTTTTTTCTTCCTTTTTTTTCTCGCGTCTCGGCACTAAAACGTACGACGAACAAATGTATTATCCGAACGACCGGAGCGAGCCGGCAGATGCAGTTTTCCTTCTCGGCGGACTGCAGCGTGACGTAATTTATTCCACGATCATTCCCCTCACCGCCGGTTAGTTCGTTCGTCCGGGAACATAGTATTATACACGGGGAAGGTGACGGTGCGCGCGCATGCGCCGACTATCTCGGTATCGCTCCGAAAACTCTCCCGCTCTATTACATTGTATCGCCGACGTCGGCGCACGATTTTGGCCTCTCTATTGAACCAGCTGTCCACGTTGCTAACGTATCAATAAATTATTATTTCTAGAATAAACCCCTCCCGATCGAGGACACGGCCGCTGGAAAGGGCGACCGAGTCGCTCGGTCGATGTACATTATCTTACCCGATGAATCCACGAAACGAAACTGCAATCTTTTTATTTGAATGTTGGGAAAACCCGGTTTTTTCATATTGCCGAAAAATACTAATTGGACCATTTGTTATTTGTCTAAGAAAATTGTTATATGTCTAAGATTTAATCAAACAATAAGAAACAAAAAATAATAATTTCAAACACTTACTAAATTTACCAGTCGAAAGATATTCAAAGATAATTTTTCTTTTTATTTATTTTTTGAGCTATCGGACGAAAATCGTTATTTTTTTTTATTGAACGATTTTCAAGATCATTCGATTGGATTGAGATCAGATTGAATTAGGGGTGGGCAGTTTTGTTGCGGCAGGAAGACAGTGACGGATGTCAGATTTCGCTGAGACGGGTTCTGCGTTTATTACGCCGTGGGGTTTCGTTCACACGCCTCCGCCTTGTATCGCAACGCTTACAGTAATATCCACCGTATGCATATATGTGTATACAATAAGCGGGATGCAAATCTATAGCAAAAGTGCAATAGGTGCATGCCCTCGCATTAGGAGCATGCGAGCCGTATAAAAGTAACATCGTTAAATCTTATATGACTAATAATAATTAAAATCTGTGAAGTTAACGTCTCGTGACAAAGCGGTCACGCGGACGGGGCGATACGCGATTCGCTTTGAATAATTGAACGAGATGGCTCTCAACGGGACGGTCGGCTTTCGCAAAGCGCACTCTCGAGACTTCACTCGCGCTATAGTACGAGAACATTGCTCGATGTGTGTATCGTACGAGCGGCGTATGAAATTACTAGTGGGCTTTGCGGCTCTCGCTCCACTGCTCGTCGATTAGCATGCAAATTGTTTTATCTAATTGTTTCTCATTCTCTGTCTCTCTCTCGACTTCTCTCTTTGTCCCACGTTCCTCCGAGCGCTGTCCCCAGCGAAAGAACTTTAAGATAATTATCCTGAACAGAGCGCGTTCACGTAACTTTTGTACAATCAGCGAGTCGAACCGAAGCGTTCGAATGCACACATGATCGGAGAGATACCGAAGCACCTCGGGGCTCAACGAGACGAATGGGTGTGGTCAGATTTTTGTGTAAATGATTTTTTTTGCTTTTTTTTATAGATATGTCTTATCGGCTGATAAGACCCTCTAATTCGGCAGGTTGTGATACTTTTTTAAAAATAAAATAAACAAAAAAATGAGCTGTTGTGAGCGGTTAAATAGATTCGACGATTTTAGGCTAAATGCGTGTTTTGTTTTGAAAAGGTAAATATAATTATTGTGTACAAAATTCTGAGTCATTGATTGTATGAAACGGTGTTTCAGTCACGTTGAAAAATTTGCCAGGTTCGAATATCACGAATCGTAGAAGTTTCATCTTCCCAATATCTGATATAAAAAAAAAATTGAACTACAATTTTTGACAGTCTGACCTGGAATTTTTTAAATACATGATCACAATACTGAATAACAACCAACCGTATGGGATGTTATACCGGATTTATTTTGACCTTGTTCTAATCGTGTTGAAAAATTTGCCAGATTCGAATGTCACGACTTGTGAAAGTCGCATTTGAACAATATTTGGTACCAAGAACAAAGAAAATAGACCTACAATTTTTCACATCCGGACCGGAATTATTTTTTACATACTTTTACGACACTGAAAAACAACCAACCGCATGGGACGGTATGCCGGTTTTATTTAGACCTTCTTCTAATCATGATGAAAAATTTGCCAAGTTCGAACATCTCGACTTATAAAACTTCCACTTTCCCAATATTCGATACTAAGAAAAAAAAAAAAAAAAAAAAAATAGGACCATTTTTCACATCCGGTTCAAACATTTTTTTCCACTCGATCACAACACCGAAAAACAATCAACAACAAGAGACCTCACATCCGATTTATTCCGCGCAGAAAAAAAAAGTATCAGACGCCGTCGCTCGCAGCAAAAGAAAAAAAAATCTCCTATAATATCTACATGCAGATAGAGACACATCCGAGAGAAGATGAGAAGAGGAGTCGCGTCGAGTTTTGACCATAACGTATTATACGTGTCAATTTATCAATAAGTATATTATCCATGGAAGAGCGTTCGTCGGGGCCGGTACCGCCCCGGCCCTTCACCGACAGCGAATCAACCGTTGGAATTCCCGGGGGTCGTCCGGGCTTCGAGGTGGGATAGGTGGTGGTAGGGCCCGCGAGTTCCCCCGGACGAGTTTACCGGGCCCGCGGGGCCCGACGCAGCGCGCACGTATAGAGGGAACCTCTACGCGTACCGCTCTATTCGGCCGAGGATCAAGGAACGCCGAGGCGAAAACGATCGGTACAGCATCGTCGGAGAGAGCGGCGCGTAAATAAACAGGCCTCTGCCCTAGCCGCTTAATTCTCTCCCCCGGTGTGCAACGAACCAACCACCTCCTCATCGGCCGGCCGACGAGAGATCTTTGTGAAGAGTCTCCGCGCCGGCTACGAGGCTCTCTCGGACGAGGCTCTCTCCGGGACTCTCGGGACGAAAAGCGAGAAGAAAGACGGAGCCGGTGTATCGCACACACATGCGCGAAGGGAGGGCGCGAACAGCATGGGGAATCGCGTTTTAAGAGTCCGTAACTAGCCCCCTGGGAAGAGAGCTGTTTCTCAACCACTTCTTCTCCACTGCCAAGATCGAAGTTAGCTCGCCGATATTAACTCCGCAGGGGGAACACATAAGCGAGGCATATATACCGCATGCTTCTGGCTCTCCTCGACGAGGTTCTTCAGCCCTCCACCGCTATGCCGGCAACAATTCACGAGAATTCCGAATGTTTTAGAGAAAGCGCCTCTCGTCGCGAGGCATTAAATTCTATGATTCTTCGACCAAAAAGGAACGTTACTACCGGTCGGGAGATATTATGGGACCGGATTTTAAATTGGCCGAGGGAGACTGAGGCGCGAGGCTCGTATCTCATCTTCGTACGGTGGAAACTTATTCCTCGCAGCTTGTTTCGGTGTTCAAAAGCGAGTGAATCGAAAAGTTGGTCGAGTCGACGACGCTCGGTGCTTCTTCGCTCGAGTATTCTCGGGGTTCTAACGGTGACGGAAATAATGAATTCATTAGTACGGAAATTAATTCGTAATAAGCATGTAAATTCATGCTCTTCGGTCGTCAATGTCGTCAGTTATCGTCCAGGGCAGTGGCGCGAGATTCACCCACTCATTTTCTGCCGCGGCTATCTCGTACCGTGTTAAAAAAATGCTCTGCGAGGGAAATTTCCATAGAATTTTGCGGCGCTGATCCACACGGTGCAATGGGTAGGGAAGAGTGGGGCAAAATGGGACAGCGGGGCAAAACATGCAAAATGCGACAGTGGGGCAAAAGGCAATTTTTGAATAATTTTTGGATGGTATTGTGGGGCAAAACGGGGCAGAAAATCCAGATGTATCGATGGGGCAAAATGAGGTGTCCGAATTGTTATTGGAAAATTACGTTTTGGCCTATTGCCCCGTTTCGCCCCACTGCCCCCTTCTGGCCCGCTCTCACCTACCAAAGTTTCTTGTCCATACACTGAGAAAAACTTACATAGTAAATAGTACCCAGAGGGGACGTCTATATTTTATAGTTACGACAATGACCAAAAATTGTAGTTGTAACTATAATTATAGTGTAATCAATTGAATATATACTATTACAAACTATCTATATAGACGTCCCCCCTGGGAACTTTTCGTTATAGTAGGAAACACCATCCTTTTTCTCAGTGTAAACGTCCACAACCCGTTTCATGTTAATTTTACAAAAAGATCTTGTTCATTTTACAAAAATGTCCATTCATTTTACGAATATTTTTTTTTGCTAATTTAACAACAAAATAATTGTGGACCTTTATGGACAAAAAAAAGTTTGTTAAAAGTACAAATATTTTTTGCTGTGCACGGTGTTTTTGGGAGAATCGGGATGAAGGCAGTGAAAAATTGAATGTAAAAAAACCATCTCAGCACTTTTTCTTAAAAACTCCCCATCGGATTCGACATCGAAGTCTCCAGTCTAATCCATCGACTCAAAGGGCTCCACTTTTAGATTTTTACTCCAAGTCACCTAATGGGAAAACAGACATATTTTTTATAACAAACTCGCTACGTTCTCATCTTCTTTTATAAAACCCTTCAACCCCAGTCAGTACAAAACATCGGTAGCAAATGCGAGTTTCACGGTGATCCAAATTTGTTTCTTTTTATTAAATAAGAGTGAAAGAAATTGGAAACTCCTTAGAAGACCCAAGGAATCCGCGAGGGATCGAGTTCCGTCACGTGGAAGAGCTCGCAGTCACGCGTCGAGAACGCGGAGAGACCGACACAAACGCAGAATACACCAGTAGAAGATTAAGAATCAGAGAAACGGTCCAATCGGGCTCTTTGCCGGGCGTGAGTGCGCGGCGCGCGCGGATAGATTGGTTTTTTTTTGTCCCTCGGCAGGATCAGCGGGAGCAGAAGCATCGTCACAGGTAGAAGAAACGAGAGAAAAAAAAGATTGGAAAAAACGCCGGCGAAGTCGAATCGAGAACCTGACTCGGCGGTCCGATTATTCTCCGTCTCGCTCGATTCGCCAGCGGGTCGAGAGAGCTTTCGGTAAACGGGGGTTCTATTTATGGCACTCTGCGAACTCTATAATCAGCAGCCGCAGGGCGACGACTTATTTAGAATAATTAAACGAAGCCGCACCCGCGAAACCGGTATCCGGCGAATCGGATCTCCGAAAACCCCACCACGGGCCCGTCGGAGGGGAAAGCAGGCGGGGTTTTCATCCCCCGAGCCACTCCCAGTTCTCCTTCCTCGTGCTCCACGCACATACCTAGAGAGCCATGTGTGAGCTCGTATGCTTCGCAGACCGTAGGTATTCCAACACTCGAACCGGGCTCTTTGCTCGGAGTACTCGTTAACTCTCGTACTCGAAGCGATAAAATAGGAAGAAAAAAAAAAAAAAAAGTGTATGTGTGTATGCACTATCGTATCTTATCCGTGCGCCAGGTCCGCGGGCGGTTCAGCACACTCGTTGTCCGACACCCGCCGCGCTTGTTTATCCCTCGAAGCTATTTCGTCACGATTCGTTAAACCTTTCGCTATCACTTGGGCCGTCACATTCTATTTCTCTCTCGGTCCGGAGCACTGCACGCGGAAGGAGAAACGGGGAATGAGTAAGACGGGGAGAGTCATGGACTCAAGAGCTCAATAACGTTCGACCGCAATGAAAGGTTTTACGGTGCCTTGGCCCCTCTCGATTCGACCGGCGGAAGGTAGATCAAGACGTGCATTGTTCGGAAGCTTCGGGGCAGCAGCACGATCGCGGCGAGTGCGCCGACGAGGGGTAGGCGTGGCTCGATTAATCGACACCCTGACGGCTCCGCGGAAGCCCGAGTTGGCCACGATCGATTCGAATCACTCGCATCGACGGGAGCTGCATGAAACCGCCGATGAAACTCGTCTCGACCGCGACGAAAATTTTGAGCTTCGCATGCCTGCATTAGAAAGAAATATCAACACTAATGACAAAAAAGTACAGTTGAATCAACTGCGACTTCGGGCAGGGATTTCCAAATAAATATTTAGTTGGTCAAAGAAAATATTTGAATGACTCAAAAATATTTTGGTGAAATGACCCAACAAATTGTTAAACTAACCAATTTTTTTCAGCTGTACTAACAAAATAGTATGTTGAACATCCCTGCGCGAATCTTAGTTGATTCAACCGTATTTTTAATCAGTGAATGATTCAAGTAGAATTTGCTTGCGAGCTGCCAAAGAAAAAAAAATTTGTTTCAATTCTACTTTCAATTTGTACAATTTCTTACCAAATTGAAACGATGACATGTCACCTTACCAGTCTTGCCGTCGTTGTTTCAATATCACATGGAGTTGTGAGAATTGAAACAAACATTTTTTTTTTCTTCGGCAGCCCGCGAGCGATTTTTTTTTTCAGTGTGGCGAGTGTCGTCCAAAACTTTGATGATACGACGATTTCAGTCCCAACTCGAGCCTTTCAAACCTAAAAAAAATATATTAGAAAAGTCGTTGCAGCATCAACAAATTTGACCGGAAGCCAACCCAGTGGAGGGCTGACCAAGAAAGGACAAAGTGTAGACCGTCATTTGGTCCGAGTTTTATCCAAACAACTTCGATATTTACTCCTTTCTTTTAAACGGTAAAACAATAAAATTGATCATCAATTTTTGGTCCTTAAACGTCCACATTTTTGGACGAAGAGAGAAGCTGCATTACGACAAGCCACTTTCTGTGAGCGCTCCAATTTTACAATCTTATACATTTATTTTACTGTGCCTACTACGCTATCTTCATACGAATAACGTTCACTAATCCTCCCCCAATTTACTGCTTCGTCCGCAATTGAAATTCGAACGCGTCTGGACTTCAGAAATGATCTATGGACAGTAAACTTTGAATCGTAAGTTAACTCACTGTGATCCTCAATCACTTACTCCAGATACTCTCATGACCTTACAATTTTTTTTACTTAATTGTAGAATCAATGAATTTGACTGGAAAACAACCCAATGAAAGGCTGACCAAGAAATAACAAAGGGTGCGACCGTCCTTTTCGCCGAATTCTATGCAACCAACTTCGTTATCAGCCCTTTCGGATACTCGGTAAAAAAAGAAAAGAAAGAAAAAAAATAATTTTTTGTCCTCAAACGTCCCCGATTTTGGACGTAAAAGAAGAGCTTGCGTATGACAAACGACTTTCCCCCAGCGTTCCAATTTTACAATCTTATATATATTTTTACTGTCTCCTCCGCGCTATCGTCATACGGATAGCGATTATTAAACCTCCCCCGAGTGTCCACAACTGAAATTCGAACCAGCCTGGACATAGGAAACTATCTGCGGGCAATAAACTTTGAATCGTGCCTTAACCCACCGAGATCCTCAATCACGTACTCCAGATAGTCTCCTCGCAGCCGATCGCTCCGCTCGTACATCCAATTAGTTCGATTGAGACCGGGTCTCTTAACCAGTAAATCGGACGTCACGCTGCGTTCGTCTATCCGCATCATCAATGATCCTCAGTCGATCCCCCTCAGACGTATCCATCGGCCGGGGTGCGGTTTCGATCCCTCGCCGGCTGTTCGGGGGCTGTTCCACCTCCGACACCCCGGCAGCGAATAAACGCACCCCATAGTCGCGACACGGCTCTCCCTGCTTATTCCCCTAATCCAGTTTATAAACACTCAGCGACCACACCCACTCGGCCCGCTCGTTCCAAGGGGCCGTGCGCTCGGAATACGGGACGCGGTACGAGCCAGCCCGATGAGCCTCGCATATGTACTTACAAGAGTATTTATATCCGTCGGAGTTGTTTCTGGCTCGTGAGATAATGTACACCCGGTGTCCATAACGTCCGTGTAACACACATACGATAGATAACCGCATTCCGGGGACCAACCCCGTGTCTCCTTCGCTCTTTCGCTCAGCACGGTTCTCCGCATCCCTCCCTTAACTACACCGTGCGCACAGACACGGACACAGTGTATATTAGGCGAACCGTACAAGCCCCTCTTGCGAAGCTCTCTAACGCGCTGGGGAACCGCAAAGCATTCCCGGGACGCGCGCCCGCGCGCCGGTACTGATTTATCGGTAGCCAAGTGATGAACGAGCCGAGCTCATCTCTCTATATCGCACCCCTACCTTGGGCTATCCTCTTTCCGGGGTCTTTTTCACTATCCTCTCGGCTTCGTTCGGTGGTAATGCGAACGCAAGCACGAAATTGTTGCCGACGTTTCCGAAAGAGGGTGGTTCGCCGGTTCCTGCTCCACGGACGGATGAGAGAAATCCGCAGCTGCCGTCGATTCACCGGTACGGTCCCTGTAACGTGTAAACGGAAAAACATTAGGGAATGAACATTTACCCGAATGATTTCTAGCTGTTTGAGGTACGCCTGCGGTTCATTGTGTCTCATAACGGAGGTAAACAAACTGGATGCGGTCAGGGCGATATCTGGAGGTAGCAACTGCAGTGCTTTAGGATACCGTACGAGCCTTTCTCGAATACGGTGGAAATGTACACAGAGAGTTCCATTAATCAACCGGTGCGAAGCACCGCATATGCCGTTGTGGATGGCGAAAGCGTTAGAGACGTTACGATTTGGCATCGCGAGCGCGAAGACTGGCCCCGCGTGCCGGACGCGTATCTTCTCGACGACGGAAGCTCGTTAGGAGATTGTGTACCGTCTAGCTCGCGCACTTCCGCGTCCATTAGAATAGTGGAGTCGCGGTTGTAGTCCACCCCGGCTCGATGCAACCGAGCGTTTGTTCGCGACTCGTTCTCGACTCGCCGCCGCGATGACTCCGTATCCGGCATTGGTCGGACGGGACTTTCTTTCCTCCCGGACTGTTCGTCGGCAGCATACACGGCAAAAAAGGTTTGTACATTTGACAAACGTTTTTGTCCGCGAACGTCCCGATACTTTTATTGTTGGCAATTTCACAAAAAATATTTGTCAAATTAACAGGCGTTTTTGTGAAGTGGACATTTTTGTAGAATGGACAATATTTTTGGAAAATGGACAATGCTGTTGTAAAATGATCAACATCTTTGTAAAATTGACAACATTTTTGTAAAGAGATTGTTGTGAAGTAGACATTGTTTTAAAGTGGACATTGTTGTAAAGTGAACTTTATTGCAAAGTGGACAATATTTTTGTAAAATAGACAACATTTTTTTACATGAACGTTTTTATAAAATGGACAACGTTTTTGTAAAATGAACAACATTTTTAATAAAACGACATTTTATTGGTAAAATTGACGAAATAATAATTGTATACATTTATGGACAAGAAACGTTGCTACCTATTTCACTGTGCCAAGCACGAGCGCGAGTAAAGCTACGGAGTTTCTTTTAGGACTTTGCGAGGGATTGCGACCAGGGATCTTCACCGGGCTGGGTGAAGCAGTCTTTACGGTGGCACAGTGAAACATCCAGGGAAACGACCAAAGCGCGGTATACCGGAGGCCAGCCAGAGTCTCCGTCTCGAGGCCGTTGGGACTCCGGGATTCTCTTCGGGCCGTTTTTCTCGATTGCGGGTGGAGAGAAGACTGCGTTGGGGCAGGTGGCTGTTGACTATGCTCGGTTTATACTATAACATAGACGGAAACCGACTATTTTTCTCCACTGCCAAAAGTTACCGTCACGCATCATCCGGAGCACAATCGGTGTTTCGAAAACACGATTCGTTCCATCCTCTGCGAGGGTGGATTGTTATCAACGAGAGAAACGGAAGGTAGTTCTCGCTCCTGCGGAGACTCCAATGTACTCCTACTGTACCCGGCGCTCAGCCGATGGTTCAGCGAAGCAGGTTTTACCTGAAAGTCCACCAAGTTTCGTCACGGCGAAACCCGTGAAATTCGCGACTAGGATTGCTTTTTTCCTTTCCAGGGTAAACGCTCGTCGATGGAAAAACTCGACTCTCCTGGGTAAAATTACATACCGCCCTCAAGGAGCCCTCAGGGTCTCTGAAGACTGATGAAATTCTCAGTAAAGGAAACGTCTTTTACATCGCATACAAATTTTTATTTTTATTTTGGGCATCGGTTAAAAAGAAGAGATTCGACCAATTTGAATCCGATTCTGCACACGTCTTCCTACGGGACTTCACAATCGCAAGTATTCTCGAACTCTTTTCCAAAAGATCAAGCAAAGCAAGGGGATGACCGCCACACCGCTCTCACAAAGGCTGTGTCCATGTCTCCATTGTGTCTTGCGGTCGAGTCTCTCTTCCGAAATTTCTACTGGTGCACGGACCTATGTATACGTGTGCACGTCCACCAGCCGACGAGCAGTCGAGAAAGAAGGGTTTGTTTATATTCGGCATGGGCAGGGGGCCTCGTTCTATTCCGTGTGACCAATTGCCCGACGGGGGGTCCAGACCCTTCCAGCGGCCGAAACTCTCTGTTCTTCACAGCCTCCGACGGGGTATGATCTTCCTCACCAATTTTCGTTCTTTCGAGCCTTGCCGCGAGAAGAGCTTTCTCTATGATTCACTGTGTGTGAATGTCGTACAGTTTGATGCGCAATTTTATTCCTTATCTCGAGACTTTCGGATACTGGATTCTTTGCTCGACGGTCTTTCTCAAGACTTTCCATGGATTATTGCAGGACCAAAATTCAGCGGAGTCACCTAAAGAATCCAAAGTCTCGTGGATTTCAGGTTGACCTGCTCACGTGACTTAGAGCAGCAGGCAGCGAGGGAAGCGACAAAGTAGTAGCAGAGGATCGAAGGATTCCGCGTTATGGACGTACACTTTGATGTGTATTCTTCTTTCTTATTTGTTTGTTTATTTATTACGGATATACACCCAACTACAAGATAATGGCTTGGGCCAACGTCCAAAGAGCACAGGTAATCAAGAGAGTCGCAGGTAACATGAGAGAATCCAATTTACAGAATCACTATTAATTAACACCGTTAAATACTTAAACAAAACAAAAATAAAAAAATAAACAATCGCGTCGCGAGGCATTCGGATACTGGGCTGTTTGCTCGACGGTCTTTCTCGAGACTTTTCATGGGTCATTGCAGGACCAAAATCCGGCGGAGTCAACGACAGTGTCCAAACTCTCGCGGGTTTCAAGTCGAGCAGCTCAGGTGACTTCAAGCCGCAAGTAGCGAAGAAAGCGGCGAAATAGTAACGGCAGATCGGAGGATTCTGCGTCATTACCGTACACTTTGATGTGCATTTTTATTCCTCATCTCGACACAGTCGGATATTGGGTTCTTTGCGACGGTCTTTCTCAAGACTTTCCATGGGTCATTGCAGGACCAAGATCCGGCAGAGTCAACGAAAGTGTGCAAACTCTCGCGGGTTTCAGGTAGGACAGCTCAGGTGACTTCGTGCCCGGAGCAGCAGGTAGCGAGGGAAGTGACGAAATAGTAGCGGGTGATCCTCCGCTGAATACCAGGTCGAAACTGTGTGCGAAGACTGTTCGCAGAAGAGACACTAGAGATGCACCGAGCTGACCGGGGGACGTCCCGGCGTTATCCCGTCGAGATAATCAGATTTTCCCGTGACTGAGACGTCAAACATTGTCGTCGGTCCTGGTGCCATGGGGGAGTCCGGCCTTGACATATTTTTGCTGCTTCGAGCTGTCGACGGAACATCTCGGGTTTCACAGTTTGGGGAACGCGCAGACAGATCGAGATTACGAAAGTCTAAAGTTGTTTCTTACTTGACTTGGAGTACATTAAAAAAAAAAATTAAACCTATATTCAAAATTTTCCGATATGTGCGGAAAGACCGGATTTTTTTTACACCCCAAATCTTACATTTCTGAAGGAAAAGTTTCTTTTATTTTCTTTTTTTTTTTTAAGAGAGCAAAATTCTTTCCGTCTCGTCGAACGTCCCAAGAAAAATCTTCTCGACGCTGAACGCAGCTAATCTCCGCTTAGGACACGAGTCGATGCCCAAAGCTGCGACAGTGGCTATTTATTCAGCGGTGGATTATCCGGCTGAAAAAGTCAGCATGTTCCTTTCGTCTCTCGCCTTGACGCGCGGGCTGATCAGTCGGCTTGTTTCGAAATTCTCGCTCTTCCTGCGGGCTTCTCCAGATTCGCGAATTTTATCTCTTTCATCCGGAACTTCTGTTTACACTACAGTGGATCATCCGGATTGAAAAGTCGCTTCTCGAAGAACCTCTGGGCTGCCGCTCTGACTTTTAAAGCGGCTTCGGTCATGCGGATTTCATAAATCGGAAGAATACACCAGCGAAAATTCGGACGAGCATCCTCATAATCCAGAAGTCACTTTTCTTTCTTTCCATTGGGAAAAATAAATATTTTCGCGACAGCAGAAATCGAAGCTTGGTGAAACATCGAGGCCCTCTTTGCAACAAACTTTCCGCTTTTTCCGATCTGCAAAATACGTATTGTACGTAAATGGATAGATTCGTTTATTTCGTATTCTGAGGTCTGACGCTCTGAGGTTCCCTGTAAAAAAAATCGTATGAAGTTTATAAGGAAACTATTTAAATTTCAATTTCGCGTATCGACGATACGGTGGGCACACACTAATCGATCGCGGGTATTGATTTTCAAGGGAAAACAAATTACATCTCTGTATGTCGAAGAGAATTTCTGACATATTAGGGTGAATAGACGATTAAGCCACTGGTCGGTTTAAAAGTGTCGCAAAGTAAAAATATTGTATGCACACCTTTCGGGTTCGGTTCAGTTGATAATATACATGATCTTGGTTATGACAAAATATATTGCAGACTGTTTTTAAACCTAACACCGCGGAAATAAAAGATAAAATCACAAAAACACGGATACACCAGTGAATGGACAAATTCTCCAGTAAATGAACGGCAAGTCACCAGTGAATGGACATGTATTCGCTATCCAGGCTATTGTTCACAGATATCAGGAACATAACTCAATAACTCAATATTTCTTTTCATCATTTGAGTTAAATATTATATTTTAATGATCACAGTGTTTTTGATTTCTTATAGAGTAAGCTATGTTTTACTTAAATAATTTTAATAATAATACTGAGAAAGCAGAAAAACAAGCTTATTAGCTTCTCAGTCTGTCTCAAATTAACATAAATCTTTTAAATATTTCTTTGGCACAGCCTTATATAATGTATTATTAAACTATCTATTAATAGACAATTTTCTAATTCAGAAAAAAATAAGAAAAAAAGAATGTGCCATGTCTATGTTCCTAACTTCTCCCCATATCCATTTACTAGAGAGAAGTTAGGAAATCGCGCCAGTGAATGGACGTCGATAATTTGGGCATATTTACAACAATTTATTGAAAAATATTATTATAGAATCAATAATTAATCATATCTTTAATTATTCACCGCACTACTTACCCTCAAAAATTAGACTTACTTTTTTCTTACACAAAACGTCTGCCGCAACAATCGCCGCTTAGTAGTCTCCAGTAACTTCCAGACTATAAAAGAAAAAAAATCTCCTACAGTCTTTAATCTCCATATACCTGCGGCGATAATTTCAATGCTATAATTATAATGTTTTCTAAATTTTGATCACCGAATAATTTATTTTCGATCGAGCACTTTTTTTATTAAGCATATAAGGAATTTCGTCCATTCACTGGTCCCTGTCCATTGACTGGTGCATTTACCCTATATGCGAGTGAGTCCCTGACTCGGCCTTTTTCTCACCGGGGACGTTGAGCGATATGCAGTATTTATATTGTGACAAGTGGGGAAGCAAAAAGGAATACCGAGAAGTATCGTGTCTGGCGCCTTGACAAAAATTGATACGATAATTATTTTCACCTTTGCCGACTCTGCGAACCCCGGAGATCCTGAAAAAGCCACCGCAGAAGCCTTTTTAACTGCTAAGTTATGTAGTCGTTCGAAATATATATTTTTGTTTAATTTTATTTATCGAGATACTACTGATTATTATTCGGGTTTTGGTGGTTTACGAACAGGGGTTATCACTAAATTGCGAGCTCTGAGCGACGACCGGTCGATTGTGTGTGCTTGAATGAAGGAATGATTGATGACTGATGAAATGTTCTGAGGCTAATTATTTTTATTTTGTAATTCATATTATTGGAGATTTCGAATGGCATTTCGCCTTATATTTTGTGTGATGAATTTATCGGTTAATCGGAAAGCTTGAAGGATATCATTTTCAGCAAGAATATCAGAAGAAATTTTAATAAATATTTGTGATAGCCAGTATACGAATTTTAATTTATTTATTTGTAATCGCTTATTTATGGTTAATTTATCCTAGTGAATTGATTTTAATGTGTTTATGGCTCCTTAATGATTTCTTGGCAACATTTTTATTAAATGTAATTGCTGTTTCACAAATTTAATGTACCGGACGGAAAGTTTTTATGTAAAAACTTGTATGTTTACTTATATATATTATTGTGATGAGCAATTAATGTTCAGCGTATTAAAACATTAGGGTTACTTTATTTTTAATCATTTATTTAAGTTTTAATAAAAAAGTACATTAAATTTAAAAGTTTTTTTTACAGTATTCTGTTTTTTTACAGGCACTCCAAGGTTAGTTTTAACATTTTCATTCTATCCTCAGAGTCCAGAAATCGAAGCTTGGAGAAACATGGAGGCCACTTGTGCAACAAACTTTCCGCTTTTTCCGATACGCAAAATACGTATTGTAACTCCAAGATTAGTCTTTTATGATTTTTATTCAATCCTGAGAGTTCAGAACTCGAAACATCTTTGAACATCCGCATGATAGCGTTAATCAGTGCTGGAAGAAATATTTAAGAGAAAAAGCAATATTCAAATTATCGGCAAACAAATTTACTTCAGTTGCCTCCGAGAAAAAAAATATTAAGCAATCGTTCCGGTGATCCCTCGAGCGACAAGATCTTTCAAGTTGATCTGTTTTGACGTCGCACGTCACTCGGTTGGTCGAGGCGTGACGGTAAAAATAATACTCCGGGCTGCCTGTCCGACTTTTAAAGCGGCTTCGGTCATGCGGATTTCATAAATCGGAGGAACACCAGTGAAAATCCGGACGAGGATCCTCACAATTCAGAAGTCGCTTTCCTTTCACCCCATCCGACAAAAAAAAATATTTTCGCGACACCAAAAATCGAAGCTTGGAGAAATATCGAGACCACCCGTGTAAGAAACTTTTCGCTTTTTCCGATCTGCAAGATACACACTGTAACTCAAAGATTAGTCTTTTATGAGTGAAAACCCGGATGAGGATCCTCACAACCCAGAAGACACTTTCTTTTCATTCCATCCGAAAAACGAAATATTTTTGAGAAACCAGAAATCGAAGCTCGAAGAAACATCGAAGCCACCTCTGCAACAAACTTTCCGCTTTCTCCGATCTGCTAAACACATATGGTAACTCTAAAATTAGTCTTTAATGATTTTCATTCTACCAGCCGCGTTAACATATTGAAACATTTTTAAACTTCTGCTGCATAGCGTTAATCAACCACTGAGCCGAAGAAATGGTTGCGAAAACAAGATCCCAATCGGTAAAAAAAAATTGACATTTGTCCAAAAGCAAATTTTTTCCCCTCCGACAGAAAAATATCTTATGGTTGACGGATCTCGAGAGGAATCGTTCCGGTGATCCCTCGAGCGACGAGATTTTTCAGGTTGATCTGTTTTGACTCCGCGCGTCATTCGGCTGGTCGAGGCGTGACGGTAAAAATACAAACACCCAGCGGAATTTCTCGGTTCGTTCTCGGATCGAAGAAAAGCTTTTAAGAACGAAGCGTGTCCGAGCCGGAAGGTCCAAGAAACGACGACGAGGGCCGAAACACGGAGAGCCAGAGAAGTTAAAGAGATCCGTATATGGCGAGAGCGCGTTACGGAGTCTGGAGCTCCGGAGCGAAGAGGATTTGGCGATTAGTCCCGAAACTCCGAGGAAATCCTCTCTTGGGCTGGCAGCGGCAACGGTTCCCTTAACTCCTTCGGGATCCTTCTCGCTCCTCGGATGTTCCTTCGATCCTGAACCTGCCAAGTCGACCATCCGGCGACGGAGTGGGTCAGGGTCGAGACCTCGGTTTCACGCCACGGAAGCAAAATAGGCGCCCGCTGTGGCTTCTCCGACTCTGGCCCTCCCGGATCCCTCGGAGCGTCGAACCAACGCAAAACCCCTGTGGAACGAATTTTCATGAAAACATTACCGTCTTACCTTTTACGCCCGCCGGACGAATTCGCGCTTTTGCCGGACTTCTATTGCGGAACTAATCCGAGGCCGGAACACACATTTGCCGGTCAGGTAAACACGAGCTCGTTCGTTCCCTCGGCCCGTTCGTTTTTACTCGCAAAGATTTCAAGCTCCTTCGTCTGCGACAGAAATAAAGTGGTCGGTGAAGCGAAGCGAGAAGAGGAGATTGCAAGGTAGTCATTTTTTAAATCCGATCGTGACGATTTATTGCTGTCTGATAAATAAAATTGGATTATCGTGTCCATTAGACTATAAATTGTCACTGCCGATATGTCCTCACATATTGTCTCGAAAATATAATCTTTATTTTTCGATGTTAAAAGTATTGCGATTAGATTTAACTTCAACCAAAAATTTTGCGTTCAGCTAAATTACGTTGGCAATGATTCGACGCGAAATTTTAACTGTCGTTGTCTTGGCCAAACTTTCATGAACAGAATAAGCACGGTCGTAAAAAAGAATACATATGTATGTATACATGTATATATACATTAACAAAACGTAACAAATACGTAGCGGACTATTCCTTAAGACACACGATATAACTTAGGTTTGACAACAGCCGAACGAACCAACGATCGATACAAGATCGATCGCAATGAACTCTGGACGAGGCATTCAAAGCGCGTATTTAATTTTTGAGCGGATATTATTAATAATGATAAACGTTAATTATCCCGATCACGTAATGTCACACGTCTCTTGGTTTTGAAGGTCTCGTCCGGACTCCTGACATGACGATCGATCTTGTATCGATCGTCCGTTTCATAATCTATTGTCAAACCTAACTAATATCCGGTGCCTTAACGAATAGTCCGCTACATATTCCTTACAGTATATACACTGAGAGAAGGATCTAGTAAAAACTACTATATCACTTGAGAGATATTACCATAGCATATAGTAGTAGAGCGTTAGGGCGACACCTATGGTAGGAAGTACCGGATTTATAAGATTTTTTCTTAGACATTATGGTACAAATTCTTGGAAATTCCGAGACTTTCTGCCATAGCTGGCGCCCTGGCGCCGTACTACTATGTCCTATGGTAATTTTTCTTAGTTGATTGATAACTTTTACTAGATCCTTCTCTCAGTGTATAAGGTTTATTCATTAACTTTATTATTACATTACATTCCTCCTTACACCCTATACATAATAATCTATTATACATAACTATTCCTTTGCCATGTTGTAACATTGTAACACATACATATATATTTTTTTAATCAGGAAAAACGATGTTTCCTTGCCGTCCGGTCAATGCGGAGGGAGATATATCGGAAGATCTGATCTTCGCGCGCGAGGTAGCTCGACGCGGTCCCGAGACTCACTCTATCGCTCTCTTGCTGTTTTCGGTTCCTCGCTGGACCTCATACCTTTGGCACAACCCGCGGGCCTTCACGATATAACTAACGTTAATTGCCCATTTGTCTCTCGGGGGGCTGCGCGCGGCCGGAGCTCCTTCCGTCCTACGCGCCCGCATCACCAAACCCAAAACTACCACACGCTCTCTTTCCTCGACTCCGCCGTTACCGATGGCTCCGATACTCCTGTGGAGAGACCGCGTGCTCGTCGCTACTATATCCTTCCCGGGAAGATTCCTCGAAAAAGCAGGACTCGTTCGCTCTCGCGCCCGTTCGAAACCCCGACTTCTCCGCATAACTCGCGAATAAGAAATCTTCTTTTAGCTTCTGGTGCCGCGGTTAGGTCCGCGAGCGTCACAGTCAAAACTATTCGCGAATCTCCGGACCGATGCCGAACTGAATAGTCAATGATCGACATTTTAGTCGGATAGAACTCGCGATTAACAGCAAAAAAGCCGCTAAACGTTCCAGGCGAAGAATCAAACATTTTTACGAAAACATTTCGAGCCACGATTTTAATTGAATTTTTATCCCAACGATTTGAGTCGAATAACAATTTTATAGTTTTAACAGCAGTGGCGGAAAAGTCGATCTTTAAAACTTACTTTATAACGGTTTTCTTGTGAAACAACAAATTAATCAGCGAGCATAGATTCCTTCGATAAAATGAGATCTAAAAAAGAACAACGTACGCGTATATTTCTTATTGCGCAGAAAAAAGAAGCAGTCCCAAATAAGAAAAAAGTGGTGACAGTTAATACGATCTATTAAAATTGAATGTATAACCGTTTGGCGTGCGATAAACTACAATAATTATTAGTTACAAACCTTCCACTTCAATGAAGCATGATCTACAGAAGAATGTCCCATATGCATATTTTTTCCGTACTTAAACTGACGTGACGTTGAGTCCATATGACATGTCTGCAGACAGTTACTATTCATCATTCATTGTACTTCGTTTTTTTGCAAATAATATAATCGCCGATCGATCGCATTCGTTTATCGTAATTTCCATTAATTTGATGTGTGTCTGTCAATGTGTTTTTCTTCCCTCCCGTTGAGAAGTATTTTCTCGCCTCGACGTTAACCTCGGGACACTCAAAGTGCCCGCATATTAACAAACTGAGAAATAGGATTGAAGATACGGAATGAGTCACGTAAGCCATTGCGTACCTGACGCACACACGTCTCACATGCGAAAGAGGCTTATTACCCCGTGGGGCACGAACCTTCCACGACTCGTTATCCAAGACACCGGCTGCTGGCTTCTTCCTCGCGAGAGAAATAAAGGGTGAACGAGCAATATCTCTGCCCGATCTCTCTTCGGGCTGAACATTGAGCGCGCATGCAGCTGCATTTATGCAACATTAAATCCAACCTACTAATTGCATTTTCAAAAACGTGCAAAAATTAAATAAAAATCCCCTTCAATTTTTCGTCCGGTTACGACTTCGCTGTGGAAAAATGACTTCGACGCCCCAAATCAGGAAACAAAAAATTGAAACCAAAAAAGAAATCGATTACTCGAACAGCGAAATTAAAATTTTACCTAAACCAACAAAAAAAACCCTTCTCCGATTTTTTTACCTTTTTAAATAAAAAAAAATGTTGCCCTTCGATCGGAAAATGATTTAAAGCGCCGAGGTGGCTGCATCGGGTTTGAGAACCCCTGAACGACGTGTGTGGTCCGTTCTGGCGGCGAGGTGCCGACACTCGAGGTTCCCCTACCTCTTCCTCTTCTTCTTTCTCCTCCTTCTCGCTGGGTCGTGCTACTCTTGTTTCTTCCTCGTCGCGCGTTCTCTTCTTGTTTTCGCATCGGGCGGCTCTTGAATTTCCTCTCTCCCTCGGGCCCGACCCGGCCAAATTGAATTTCTCTTCGTTCATCTCGCACGTCATTATACCCCGAGAGCTCACGGCACGAATCTACTTTAGTACTCTGTCTCTCTCCCCGCGTCCTCGTGTCTCCGTCCTTCTCACCCTCCTCACCCGAGCCAATCGGGCTCTCCTCTTCACTCTCGTCTCTTTCACTCCATCCGTGTACCCCGCCTGATCCTCTCGCGGCTCGAGACGGGGCCCCGGAGAAGAAGGCTTATTACCGTCGAGCGACTAATCCTATCCTTCTTCCTCTCGTTAGCCAAGCTTCGTTTGTACACTCCGAGGGATGCTTTTAAACAGCGCGAGTCCACGCTCGAGATTCACTCAGGAGGATAGGGAAGGGGCGGAGGGGGGCACAGCGAGAAGAGCGAACGAATTCAGAGCTCGTGCCCCGAAGAGAACGAGTTAAAGAGCAAAACGGGACGGGGCGGCGGGAGGGGAATAATCGCGAAGAGGAGACTCTGGATACACCCGGTGCATTAATTTATTTATTCGACCGTTTCGAATCCGGTGAGCTCGAAGTCGCGCTCGTTTGCCAGCCAATTTCGTGGGTGGATCGATTTTTCGCTTTGACATTGCTTCCAATTAGCGAAGAGAAAACATATATATGTTTGCATGTGTGTGTGTGTCTATGGTGTATGGTATACGTATGGTTGCTTGTAGCGGGGCATACGTTTACGGCTCCTACGGTAAGGTGAATGCGATGCCGTTGGAGAGGCATACAGCATCGAGAAACGGAGGGTGCAGGTTTTATCAAAGCAAACCAGCGGAAGCCATTGGCTCTCACTTTAAAAGGCGCTCACCTCAGCTCTTATTTCTCTCGAATGGAATAGAGGTAGCCGCGACGCACAGTGGGCAATGCAATGCCGGGAATTGTCGTCGCGTTATGGGCGCATCGAGGCGAACGAGTCAATGCCGCATTCTTTGAGTCGCCTTGCGTTCCCTCTTATCTTAATTACACGACGAGCTTCGGTCGCGCGCATAACTTTACTCCGATTTCAAGACTTATTAATTGGTTTTCTTATTATTTTTTTTTTTTCTTTATTTTTTTCGCATTTTCAATTGCAAAAATTTGCGTCTCTCGACGTGCGTGCGATAAAACGAGCGTTATCGCTTCTGCACCGATCGACAAATATGCGATCGATCGAAAAGCCAATGGTCATTTTAAATGGGAGATACGCTCAGCAAGAGTGCTTAATTGACGGAGGAGGATTAAATTCTTATGTAATGTAGATAGGATGCGTCGCTATATGGCCATGATTTTTTAAACAATGAAAATTGGAGGTTTGACGTTAAAAAAACCTTTAAATTTTGGTCTTAACCACATCGAACTGAAGTAATTCACTCAGAATTTTCGATATTTTCAATGCGTGATTTAATTGCAACTCTATAAATAAATATCTGCGGTCGGCCATATCACCCGGGCACTACGGGTGATATGGTCATAGTAATAAAGATAGTCGATTGGGCCTAGAGAAGCATAGAGGGATCACACAAAACGTGGCTTAATACATTTTATGTTGTCTATATGAACTACAGAAAGACGATAATTACCTCCATCAAATGTTTTAAATGCCAAACTAAAAAGATAACGATTTCACTGGCCATATCACCCGGGAAATAGCTGGGATATAGTCACGTGGCATATCGTACTGACCCTTGCACATACAATCTTATAATCATCAGTGCAATTACATTATATCCACATATACGCAAAATTGTGCATACGGCAGCGCTGTTTATTTGTTACGTTAATAGTAATTTACGATAATACTACTACTAGCTACTAATACTACTACTAGCTAGGTAATACTAGTGGGATTAAACTTTTTCGGACGAGTGTGACTCTGCAGCACGAGCCGAAGGCGAGTGCTGCAATCCCACGAGTTCAGAAAAAGTTTTTCGCACAAGTATCGTACCAAATTTTACTTCACGAGGCGGGAAAACGGCCGTTTGGTGCACGCGAAGCGTACGAAAAACTGACATTTTCCCACCGAGTGTAATAAAAGATATTACGGGTGACCATAAGATCCGCGTGGTCATATCAACCTGACTTACCCTCTATATTTATTCGGGAGGCACCGGACGAATAAAAGTTATTTTCTGGACGTATATATTCATATCGAATGGAATATCGATGAAGGACATTTTTTTCATAGTTCGAATAATTATTCCCTACAATGTTTAATCTACGATACATCCCGCGACGCTTTTCAATGTAATAACACAGTAATTAACTGCAGTTCACGATTGAAATAAAATATGATAAAATATAATATAAATAAAAATCTATGAGAGGCTTTGGGATATTCAAATTTCTGATTCCTGGCCTCGTGAGAGGGAAGTGGGGAATTCTCTATAGGGTTTTAATCTACGAGTAACGGAGGCGATAGAAACGAGAGACGTTTGAACCATGAGATGCCTGAATAACTCTCGGACCATTCATCTCGCAGCCTTCACCCACGTCTCTCTCTATCTCTATCTCTCTTTCCAGCTTTCTTCTTCAATTCTTATCCCCGTCTTATTCACTGCTCTGTTGTCTTCGTGTGTTTCAAGCCCTGCGGCGGCGTCTGACCACCCCGTTGTTACGTCACGCCGTTATCCTATACCTTACAGCCAGCTCCGTGGCCTAACAAGGTGCAGTTTTTACGGGTTCGCAACATAATTGGGCTCTCATTTGCATAGATTCGCGAGCTCGGCAGGACCTACAAATGCCCAGGCGTATACCAAGCACAAACGAAACGGCGTACAGGCGTTGTGCGCATCGAACTTTTTCACTCCTTTTTCAGCATGGCTTGCTCTCTCGTAAGCGCACAACCGTCCTTAAAAAAACCAAGAAAATAAAAAAAATCGCAGGGCGGAGAGCCAAGAATACTCGATTGTTGAAATTTCAATTTTTATCCTCTCGTCAAGCAAATCACGAAACAAAATAGTTTTTTTTATCGCAAAACATAAAGCTGAGTGAACTCGCTAGGTGAAATTATTCACTTTTATCCTCTCGCAAAATAAGTGGTGGGACGAAATATGAATTTCGAAAAAAATCTGAATATAAACTTGCAATATGAATCAATTCCCATCCTCTCGCAAAATAATTCGATCGGACGGGATAAAATATTATTATTTTTTTATTATTGGAGGAAGGAAGCGACCGAAAATTCGTCACGAGTCTCGAAGCTCGAAAAACAGAGAGACAAAAATCTATTGGTACATTATACGGGGGCAAGATCGAGTTAATATTTTCTCGAGACGGATGAGTGAAGGATAACATTGCGGGATACATACAGCGAGAGAGGAGACACCCGATGAGAAGGGAAAACAAATCACGGCGCGTGTCTGGCATACCAGACACTTCGCACCCTTATGTAAAACGTTCTCCGGCGTCTCTCGTGCTCGGTGTCTCCCGAGTGGCACCCTCACGCTCGGGGCGCCTCGTTTCTCCTCCCCGCCCGGGAAAGCCGTCGACGCGGGAGAAAATATTTGTCGTTTAACCCCTCGTGTCACTCTCACACTCTCTCCGGGTGGCCGGGATGTATCTCGTAACGCACCCGGTCGGTCCATACTGGCACACTCCGGGACGACGAGCTCGTAGTCATCGCCTCGTCGTATTACTGAGCTTCTTCGACACGCCAAGCTCAACTCCTATATTTTCCGGACGAAAGATTTTTTTTTTGTCATCAATTTATGGATTGAAAATAAAATTTATCCTGATTTATTCAATATTAGTGGAAAATTATCGACGAGTTTCTCACAATAAATGGTCACCAGTTCAAAGGTGAAAATAATCATTAAAAAAACATACAAATGAAAATGTTGAGATAGAATATCCGACGTCTCTAAGTTTAATCCACTCCGTGACCGCGAAGATTGGCTATACTGCGTCGTGAGGGAAGACGTCTCCCGACTGTAGCAAAGATTATGAATAAATTGATATAATTACGATTAATTAATTTTGTTATTTTTCATTATTGTTAATTATTACTATTATTGTTTACTGACAATATTAATTATTGTTACAGACATGAATTGTTTCATCGTTTTTGAAGTTACTTTTTATTAACCATTTTCTTTGAAGATTTAAAAAAATCATTTTCATTTTGTTCATACGTTTTTTTGTAAGATTCATTGTGGAATACTTTAAATTTTTCGATGTTTCGATAAAAAATATAAGAAAAACAATGAAAAAAATATATATATATTTTTTATATATATATAATATGTAGCGGACTATTCGTTAAGACTAGTTACGATTGACAAAGGACGAATGAATCATCACGATCGATACAAGATCGATCGTCATGAAGAACAGTCTTGATCGGACTTCCAGAGTAAACAGGCGTTTGGCAGTTCGTGTTCGAGATATTTAGCTGCGATCGTACATAATAATATCCGCCCCAAAACCTAATACGCGCGTTATTCATTCGCTCGGTCGTAACAACATTTTTCCTGGGTGTACCGTGAATTTCGAGGAAAGGCTTTGTAACTTTGCTCACGTAACGACCAATTACCCGCCGGCAAAACATGTCAAAAACAACCTGAAACATCCTGTATATATAAAAAATCAGAATATTAGTCGATATGTAAATGAATTAAATTTCACACAAAAAGAATTTCATTTAAACTTAGCCAATCTTTTTACAGTGTTTCGAGGTTCGGTCCAGCATATCTGCGTAATGAGTCGTTAAAATTTTTCCCTCAATACTTTGGCGAACATGCCTTTGTTGCGATTCGAAGAATTTTCGCGGTTTTTCCGACGCGATAAAATAGTTTCCCAGTCATTGTCTCGAGTAAATTTCATTTCCCTTCCAAGATTCTTCGCCGACCGGGACGATTGTTTTCGATAATTAAAACGTTAATTGCTCTCGCAGGTACTATCCGCCGGTTACAGTGTACATACACACTCAGACTCTTAAAGGCACCGTCCTCTTTTTGCGGACGCGCGAGCGCGTGAGCCGATGCACCGAGGAGTCTCTCAACTTGTTCCGACGTACATTTTTCTTCGCTCCTTCCCATCACCCCTTTTTTTCCTTTCTTTCTTTTAGCCCTCATTTTTCTTCAGTCGCCATTGGTTGCTCCAGATAGTTTCTTGCCGCGTGCGTGCCACGGACTCTTTGATTATTTGCGGAAGTCTCTCAACGATGCTTTTCGTCGACGCTCTCGAAAATCCTGGACGGTCATTCGTTCCACGGGGTTTAATTTCTCGAGTCGGGTCAAGTCGCGCGAACGATGCAACTTTCGTAATTAAAGCGCGTTCGCCGCGGGTGCAAGGGAGCCGGGCCTCTGGACAAGGAGCGGAGCTGGAAAGTGTGTATGTGCATGCGGCAACGGCGCGTCGCATGGTGCTCCTATGCCATCAGCCTCGGGGGCGCAATTATCCGGATTGCGGTAATGTCAGTGATTAAAAGAACCTAATGAGCTGCCATTAGAATAGGCGCTCGTTTCTTTGCCTCTGGCCGACTGTCTTCGTGCTGTACGGATGCACGAATGCATGTACACGTGTATATATATTTATTTATTTATACATATGTATGTTTTGTATATATATATGTGTGTGTGTGTGGGTACTTCGCGTACACGAGCATTTCAAAGGCGGGGAAACGGCAGCGCTATTGACGGGCCACAAAAGACTTACTTCCTGTTACGAGCCGAGTATTATTGTCGGTAAACTTAACATGTTTTATATTCGCGTTTTTTTTTAAATTAAATTGGAAGTATTCTCGACATTATTTTCTCGTATTGGACATATTCTCGAATTGTACGAGGCAATATTAAACTGAAGTTTACATGGTGCTGTGCCAAAGGAATTACAAACAGTGAGTTAAGTGAGTTAACTAAACTCACTTAACTTAATTTATTTTTTAACTCTTTGGTTGTAATTTGCGTGGTAACTCTACGAAGCGCCTGGATATCCTGCGTCTCGTCGAAATACCGTATCCTTTTTAAACGGTTCGACAAAAATTACGAAATTTTTATGACGTCTTCGGAGAACTGGCACTTCCGTTCGAGCATTTTTTGAGATTTTTTCCAACCTCTGTTCCATGGTAATATGGGTGGTCTAATGTCAGAAAGGTAAATGGACTGCAACGACCGATATAGCGTTATCGCATTAATAAGGTTGGAGTGGTTCACACTGGTGAAATGAGTGCTACATTTTTAAAGTCATTTATACAAACTTTGGCACATGTATTGATTACAGTGGATGGTAATACAAATGTATTACAGCGAATGTCTTTGACCTAGAAAAATATTAATTGCAATACATTCGCAAAAATACGAACGGGTTGTGCTAATTTCCGAAAAAGTACATATTCGTTCACTCTTTTCAAAGAATAATCTGCACTTTTTGTCGGCTTTGATGTATTACGGCTCATTCGGTACCTTGAAAGGTGTAAAAATGCTCACCAAATTCATCACCTAGATATTCAATAGTCTTTTCGGTTAAAAAATGACAGCAATTTGTTTATAAAGGTATTTCGTCCATGGATAAACGAAAAGTTGTCATTTTTAAATGGAAAAAACTTGAATTGAAAACTGAAAACATTGAATATCTAGATAGTGAATTCGTAGAGAATCCTTCAAGGGAGAGAATGAACTGTAACACATCAAAATCGAACGCCAACAACGGATTATTCTTTGAAAAAACTAAACAAACATGTGCCTTCTCGAAATTCAGCACGAACCACTTAATATTTTTGTAAATTCGATTCGATGCTTCCTTTTTGAGAAAATCGGGAATGAAGGTTCTACTTCCGGCATATTGGCGAACACAAATTTGGTAACGTCTCGCTTAAAATTTTTGATTTTAAGTACTTGGCATCACGACGCTGCCGCGTCTCTTGATAATCGTCCACTATAATCAATAGGTGCGTAAAAGTTTGTATAAACGCATTTAAAAATATAGCACTCATATGACTAGTGTGAAGCGCTCAAACGTCGTTAATTCATCGATATATTTTTGTAGCACTTTTTGTTCAATTTCGCAGAGGTCTTGCACGAATGCAAAGGGTTAGGAGGGCTGCAGCGAGTTGCCTTTCCAGAGAGCAAAATCGCATGAGGCGCACGTCGGTTCTTACCCGTTCGGGTAATTACCGTCACATCGGCACGTAGGCAGAATCCCGTACGATCATCCCGCCGGTATACCTACACGCGCGAAATTTCCATAATAAAACATAAATAAATAGAAAGATTATCCATTGTTATCCCACTGATATACCCGCAGCAGTGTACAAGCCTCTCAAGCACGCGATCTCACGTCAACACTCCATAATTGACGCCCGTATTTCCGCTAATTCGAACTTCCTCTGCCGACGCATTACTGCGAACATAATCGGCGAGTGCGGAATAATTGAAAATTCGTTTCACACTGCTGCGACGGCTGATCGGATGTACGAGCAATCTCTACAATTTTCTTTATCGCGCCTCTGGCATTTTTTCACAGAACCGCAACACCGTTACTATTTTTTTTCAAGATTTCTGATTTACCTATAAAAAAACACGGTTTTCCTGAAATTGTCGAACGCTCCCGTTTAACGAGATGTGCCCTGTTCCGTTATAGATGCAGCGTCGAATTACGATAAAATTTTTTTTTACTGTTTTCTGTGTCAAGATTTATCAAGGTCTCATCTGCGCGTGCCGCTTAATGGGCAGGGTACTTTCATCCGCCACGATCGATGGGTCGGTTGTTATTTGTATCACTAAAGGCTCTCCGTCCTACACCGACGAAACGATTACGGTAAGATCGTTACTTCTCATTGAAGATCTTTGTTTACCGGTAAATAAATATAACACTTTTTTTTAAACCGATGACCGCTCCGTTTGATTAGAGGAACAATGTCCAATCATAGTTGCAACGCCGAATTATGATCTTTCTGCTTCCTTATAGAGGAAGCTATTTTTTCGTAAAAAAAAGTGTGTGTGTGCGTGCGTGCGTGTGTGTGTATGCGAGAGAGTTGCATGGTTTTAAATGGCTATAACTCGGAAACGGTTTGCGGTAGTGGGTTGAAATTTTCTACACTAGTAGATTGATCACTTCTCTTAATTCAGTGCAATTTTTATACAGATTGAGGCCGAATTGGTGGAGATTTTACGCGATTTTGATTTTTTTAAATGTCCGTGGTCGCTTTAATTTGCGTAAATTTTTAGCTATCGTCCTGAAAGTGTAGACAAATATAATACTATGATCAAAGCCCTTTGGTATTGGAGTTGGCTAAAATTTATCCAAGCGATCAGATTTGATCAAATTTTGATTTTTTTTTTATTACTACCAGTAGCTTAATCCCCGTAAAGATGGAAGTAACAAGTTCAAATTCGGCTAATTAATGAACTAACACTGTACAATGTACGGTGTTAAATTCGGTGAAAATGGATTTATTCGTTTAAAGTTTATACGATTTTGAAATTTTCGTAAAAATTATATTTTAAGCCCTACACGCGTCGATGCATCAAATATCACTTTAGGAGTAAAATAAGTTGGATATTAGTAATCAGCGAGGAAAAATACATTAGTCGAAGACGACAATGGTTTCGAAAATACCACCAAAAGCTTAAAAAAATGGTGCAGACTAATTTACACATGACTTCCTCACGTTTTACTGTTTCGCTCATAACTCCCTCTATGTGAAAGTTCGTTGACAAATGTTTTTTACCTCATATCAGGATGTTTGTGCGCTGAATTTTTGTGTATGTGTGTATACGATGAATTTATCATTTTTAAAGTATGTAACATTTTCCTTTTTTTATTGCGAAAATTGTATTGTAATCACAAATTACTCTATGAGGAAGTCAAAATCTAACAACGAAACTTCTCGTATAGTAAGTTATGTACAAAACAGTACAACATGAGGAAGTTAAGCACAAAACAGTACATCAGGAAGTCATGCGCAAAACAGTAAAACATGAGGAAGTCATGTGCAAAACAGTAAAACATGAGGAAGTCATGTGCAAAAAGTAAAACATGAGGAACTCATGTGCAAAACAGTAAAACATGAGAAAGTCATGTGCAAAACAGTAAAACATGAGAAAGTCATGTACAAAACAGAATAACATGAGGAAGTCATGTACAAATTACCTTACATCATTTTTTTTATATTACATTATTTATCAAAGCCTCGTCTGCACGTGCCGCTTAGACGGCAGGGTGTTTTCATCCCCCGCGATCGACGGGTCGGTTGTTATTTGTATCACCAGAGGCAATACGCGATGTACCGATGAAACGATTACGGGAAGATCGATGCGGGGTACGAGACGGGAAAGTTCACCGGTACGTCACTCTCGAGATATCTTCTACCGGCGGGGGGGAAAAGGGGATCGTGAAGCGAACCTCCGCCAGAGTGGAGAATAGAGCGAGTACCGCTGTAAGAAGAATCTGCGAGACGCGGGACGTTCGCAAGGGAAAGGGGGTGAAATAGGGATGCTGCGAGATCTCGCCCCGCCACACCCCGTCCGGCGTACTGACGGCCTGACAAATCAAGCTGAAAATTGAATTCTGGTGTTGCCGTTTACACTCGGTATTTTCTCGCGCATTTCGTTCTTTACGATTCTTTCCTGGCACCGCGTATCCCTCGGCATGACATTCCTCGAACTGCGAAACGATTTCTTTTATTTCTATCCCCAACCTCATTGATATCCGCGAAAAAGAAACGAGGAAATACATCACCGGGGGAAAACAAATTTCATCGAGGATTCTATTGGGTTGCGCTCCATGATTTTTCTTCGACGAAACATAAAATTTGCCGACCGGCGGAAAAAGCCTCGCGAAGATCGATCAGAATGTTCAAAAGAAAGTAAATTCAAAATAATTCTTGAAAATTAATTCAACGGTGCTATTTATCGAAGCCGTTAACTAACATATCGATGACTCGATCCAATTAATACAACGTCTTGTGTTATTGATTATTAACCCTGCGTGTGTACACAATATTTTCAGAGACACGGTGTGTACACTGGGTCTTTTAGAGAACAGTCGGGTTCTCAAAGGTTTCTAGGCTTTCTAAAAATCTGAAAAAAATGGTGTTACTTCTTGAAGTGTCTACTACATGGCTCAGAAGTTGCCGAAGTCAAAAGTTAAAAATCGTTGTTGATGAAAATTGAACAATAGTCGAAAAAACGCACAAAACGTAGAGCTTCAAATTTCGACTATTCCTTCAACGACCCAGTGTAGACACACAGAGTTAAAGAGAATAGATAAAGTACTTGAATTAATTACAAAAAACCAATACATTTTCGAAGGTACTTAATCCGCGATTCGATTCCGATGCCTCGATGTTGTTTTCTCGACGAAGACTTGAGTAAAACTTGCCTTCCAACCGAAGTGAGAAATAACATAAATAAAATCAACGAGACGTTTTTTTTTCTTCTTTTATCTGAAGATCTTCTCATTTCCCCGGCTTCCTTCGTGCTAATTAACTCCTCGCCGAGCAAAAGGGCACAAGCGAGATGCTCGAGGCATATATATAACAATTCATAAAAAAAAGGAAAAAAAACGGCGCGTCAGTTATAGCTATCGGCAGGAGGATTGCTGATGAGATACGCTTAGGCGTGCATTCTCGCACCCCGAGAAGACGCGATGCAATCGCCGCGCGTCGAGGAAATCGTAAAGTGTAACGTATAATATGGCTAAGCGTGTATATAAAGAGACGGTAGAGTAACCGACACCCGGTAATACGGACGGATCTACTCAGCCAACCAAGCTCTGCATACATATTTTTTTTTTCTTTTTTTCTTTTTCGTTCCGTGACGCGGCCAGAGGTGGAGCATTGCGCACAGCGCAGCGAGCGTTTAATTAACTTATTTATTCCGGGCTCGCGCGCGCACTCACGGTTGCTGGCCCTAATTAAACGTGAACTGTAACACCTCCGAACGGAGTCTGCTCGGTGTACTGTACGAGGGTATTCGCTTATTCGATTCTCTGCACAGCCCAACGGAGCTCTCCGGTGCATCGGGAACGTACACTAAAAGATCCGATAAGAAATGCGCGAGGAGCGCGGGGCAAGAGCCGAGCGGGCGATCGTTAGTGAATGGAGCGGAACTTCGCGGTTCGGTCGAGAGTGTACGCCGAGAACACAGGGAGGAGCCTCGAGTGCACGAAAAAAAATTTGCACTCGATACGATCGGGGAAACGAGAGGAAGGAACAACGAACGCGCAGTCCCGGTCGTAAACCAACAATCCTCGGATTGTTGGTTTGCAGGCCGTAAACCAACAATCCTCGGGTTTTTTACCGATGATAACAAGATTTCGGAAGGATATTGATGGATAATATTTTTTCTACTATTTTGATGGTGAAGTTGCTTAACCTTTTTGAGAGGAATATTGATGCAACGTGAAGAAAGTTTTTCGAAAGGAATTTTGAAACAATTTTTCTTTTATTTTTATTTGGGCGCAGAAACTGAATTTTTTAGACGTTCATGGTGGCCGTTTTTTCAACGGACAAAAAGTCCCTGACTTTTTACTGACCAATCAAAAATGTTCCCTGACCAACCTTCTAACGACTTCTATTTTGAAAAATTAATGATGCAAATGAAAATGTCTAATTATTGTATTAATGTTCAATGCTGGTTTTCTTTTTCGAAAATGTTCCCAATTTGTTTTTTTTTTTCAAGGCTCTCTTTTACGGACTTTTTATTAATTTATAGAAGGCTCGACGACAATTTGCTTTTTCCCTGACCAATTTTGAAGTTCCCTGCCTTCTCCTTGATTCCCTGACCAAGTTTTTTTTCCCTCACTTTTCCCGGTTTTCCCACCATGAAGTTATATGCTTCGATGGTAAAAAGGCAAAGGAAAATTATTTTTTAAGAGTCAAGGCGCTTGCCTGGTAAAAATTTAATTAAGCCTTAATAATATATTAAATGAAAACAACCTGTTTGAAATTGCTCAATGGAAGAGAATTGTTTACCAAAGTGTGAGAAATCGACTCGATTCTCTCGGATTCATTACGTTTCCCTTGCCGAAAAGAAATCAATTTACCGGCCTGGAATAAAAGATAAGGTCCAGTAGGGTGGGGGGGGGGGGGAGAGTTTGAATGTCGAGGTTGAGAAAGGGAGAAAACAGAGTAGTCGAACAGGCAACCCCCTCAAATACTCCGCAACTAATGTATCAATCATTCTGTTTGCGTAACAGCTCCGACACGCGTTCCGCGCTGTAGACGAACCCCCGAACGCCGCCGTATTCAATGCTCTCCACCCGTGTCGAATAAGAAGCAACCGGGAGAGGAGAGCACACAGAGCGCAAGCCTTCCACACCTAGAGAATCCAATACAGATAAAGGCTCGGGCTTAGTGGAGGAGGCGTGCTGGAATCAATAAGCCTTCGGCCTCTGCCGCTTCTTCCGAACATCGTGCACCCCCGCGGTCGTCCCGCCCTTCCTGCTATTCTTCGATTTCTCACTTCTCTTCTTTCCTCGCCGGTTTCGCGATACGGAGGCTTCTTTTAGCCAAGCCGCCATTTTCTCAGCCTTCTCGCAGCCCCCTTCACTTTGAAGCATTTTTTTTTTTCGATGAATTTAAAAGCGATCTCGTTGATCATTCACGAAATATTACCATATAAACGAAGTGTGCTGTAAGAACCCATTTTCTCAGGTTTCTTCTTTGTGGCGTTTTTTTTTCTTATTTTTTATTTTTTATTTTTAGGGAAAAAAATAAGGCGGATGGGTGTGAAGAAAAAACTAAAATATTCGTCAACACCAGCCTGAGAGGTGACGACGTGGGTCCGGGTGGATGAGAAGTGCACGAGGAGGGGGGACGGGGGAGGGAGGGAGGGTTGGACCTCCGAGTTCGCGAGGGAGGATCGATATCGGTTTCCATGACAATGGCCCCTCGCTAAAGCGGGGAACTTGTTACCTACATTCGCCTTAAATCACTTCCTGTTTTATCGTCCCTCTACATAATGTATGTATATAGAGCCCCCCCCCCCTCCTCCGGCCCCGAGAGGCTATTTACTCCCTTTACATCCCCTTGCGTTTATTCGTCCCTTTATACTCTCTAACTCACTTCTCACGCTCTCTGGGACTGTGTATACATAAAAAAGGCACGAATACCTATCTCGAATAGCCTTAGACGTAATGAATTCATTGAGGGCGTCGAGGCGCAGTCGCGATCAGGTCGAAACCTAAAAGATTTATCATCGGATAAACTCCATCGGGAGGTACGGAGTGGATAAAACTATTTCATTGATTCGTTGCCTCTTGCAGGAACTATATTCAAAAATGTTGAAGAAAAAACATTGCCATTTTGCGTTTGACAATTTTTTATCTTCGTTCATTTTATTCTTCGAGAAAAATCGGTATTTTTTTCGTAATGAATGCATCAAGAGCATCGAGGAGCAGTCGAGATCGGGTCTCGATTTATCTGTCGATTTATATATCTGAAGTCTAGAATTATCATCGGGCAGGCTCCGTCGAGCGATACGAAGTAAAAAAAGTTTGTAGTTTTTACAAAAACTTATTGTCCGGAAACGTCAACAATTTTTTATTTGTTAATTTTTCGACTACACCATGCGGTTTCTAGTTTTACAAACAAAAGTACAAACTCAAATTGTTAATAACACGGGAAATTAAAGAATAAGTTTGTATAATCGAGCCTGAACAAACGAATTTGTCCGTTACTTAACAAAATTATTTTTACGAAACTTCGTATTCCGATTTTACGAAATTATGTTTTACTGTGTAGATAAAACTATTTCATTGATTCTTCGCCTGTTGCAGGATCTTTATGAACCAATTTTGAAGAAAAAAAATTGCCATATTGAGTTTAACAATGGTGAAGAAAAAAAATTGCCATTTTCAGTTTGGCAATTTTTAAAAAACGAATTTTATTCTTCGATCGGTATTTTTTTCTTATTGTTTTTCGTAAACACGGGCGGGAGTTACACATATGCTCGCGCGTGTCAGGTCGATCCTCGAGTCTCGATCTCGAAACGCGACACGTCGATAGCCTCGCTCCGTTATCCTATTTCCATCGATCGAAGCTCACCGGATACGACAAACGTTTTGTTATTTAAATTCACCAACGGACTGCCGAGCGATCCCCGAAGCGGAGTTCTCCGTCGTAGATTCGATATCGTATCGACCCATCTCTACCGACGGTAGTTCTACGATCGTCATCGACTCCTCTCCGGCACACTCTCGCGCCACGCACATCTCTTAACCACGTACGACGACTATCTACCTCACGAAATTGCAAAAAAAAAAAAAAAAACCTCAACATCCATTTCCCCTTATGACGTACACTGAGAAAAGGATCTAGTAAAAACTACAAATCATCTAAGAAAAATTACCATAGCACATAGTAGTTGGGCACTAGGGCACAACCTATGGCGGAAAGTCCCAGATTTTCCAAGAATTTTTACCATAATATTTACGAAAAATTCTCATAAATCCGGTACATCTTACCGTAGGTGATGCCCTAGCGTCTTACTATCATGTGCTATGCAGAGCTGGGCAAATATCCTAAGTACTTGAATAACGTATTGAAGTAGCAAGTTCTTGAAGTACCGAGCACTGGGTACTTCGCGAATACTGACGTATTGAGTACTGGCAAAACTTATTAGCTCAAGATCTGAGTACTGTGCACTGACTCAGGACTTGATACGCCAATATGTACTTCAAGTACTTAGTGTATTTGCCCAGCTCTGGATGGTAAAATAGCTCGGGGTTTGCTGCTTTATAATGTACACTGAGAGAAGGATATAGTCATATTTACTAGATCCTTCTCACAGTGTACATTATAAAACAACAAAACCCCGAGCTATTTTACCATCCGCCGGGAATTCCCTCGTTTGTTAACCCCTTATTGTTTCTTTCTTCCGTTCTTTTTTCTCTCGCCAACTTTCGTGAAGAACTCGCGGGGCGAGCCCGCGGATCATCCAGCATCTTCCGAAGGCTCGCTCGAGCGGATAAACTCTCTCTCTCGTCCAGTCTCGCGTGTACAACACGGAGCGAAACACGGTCGCGGAATGCGTCGAGTACAAGCGCGCAGTGAGGCTTTTGCTCTTGACCGAGGGAATCCTTGTTTCTTCCTTTCCCTTTATCGTTTCGTTCGCTCTCTTTTTTCGTTTCTTCCGCGCAGAAGCGGGATCACCTCAGTTTCACAGCCGTTTTACCATCGGGCCCGTAATATACGTTCCTCCGGCCGGTCCATCCTTCCTTACTCTTCATCTTCCTCCGTTTCTTTTTCTTCCTCCCCGGCTCCGGAGGGTCCTCGCGCGTCGCGGCCGTGTGCGACCGTCCGGGAGATTTTTCTCGGACGAATCCGGGCCGGACGCACACGATACTTGTGTGTCGCCGAGAGTTGCCGAGAGATCGTCGAGACAGCTTCCATTCGCGACAGTGATGGACGCCCTCGGGGTTTGCTTCTCTATCACCCGAGTCGCTCCGGGTCCGAAAGAGCCGCTTGGACGAGAGATGGCGGTTCTTCGGTTCATTCTCCTCTCCACCCCCTCGATCTCCTTCCATCTCGTTCGCTTCTTGTACTGAAAGAAAAGATAAACCCCCTGTAGCACGAGTCGAAGAGTATTACGATTCTCCAGCGAAACGAGTCAAACGGAGAGGAGATTGCGCGGCGAGAGGTACATGTCAGACGTACTAACGACTGAGGCCCCCCTTCGCCTCCCCCCCCCCCCGGCCCCCTTCGGCCACCTCTCGTACGTTCTCAGGACCCACGAGGGAGTGATGTTTTATTTAGTACGAAAAGGACTTCAAAAATCTCTCGCGAATTCTCCGCCTTCTTTGCCCTTCGGCCTCGATAGTTCCGATTCTGAGAGGGGAAAAAACGGATATGAAACGACTTTTTGAAGAGTGAGAGGAGAGGCTGTGTTCGGAGAGTAATTAATTCTTGGCTTCGTGGAAATCTAATTAAAAATTACAAATCATCTAAGAAAAATTACACTCAGAAAAAGTTACATAGTAAAAGCAACAATACTGATTTTTTACCATAAAAAATAGTTCCCAAGGGGAACTATTTTTTAGTTACATATTAGTTAGTAACATTTTATAGTTACAACAGTAAAAAAAAGCATGGTTGCAACCACAATTATCTCTTAACCAATTGAATATACACTATTAGAAACTATCTATTTAGTCGTTCCTCCTGGAAACTATTCGATATAGTAAGAAATACTATCATTTTTCTCAGTGTACCATAGCACATAGTATTTGGGCACTAGGGCGCAGCCTATGGTGAAAAGTTTCAGATTTTCCAAGAATTTTTACCATAATACCTACGAAAAATTATTATAAATCCGGTACTTCCTACCATAGGTGGTGCCCTAGAGTTAGACGTACTAACGACTGGGGCCCCCCTTCGCCCCCCCTCCCCCGGTCCCATCGGCCGGCTCTCGTACGCTCTGAGGACCCACGAGCTCTGAGGACCCACGCGAATGATGTTTTATTTAGTACGAAAAAGACTTCGAAAATCCCTCGCGAATTCTCTGCCTTCTTTGCCCTTCGGCCTCGATAGTTTCGATTCTGAGGGGGAAAAAACGGATATGAAACGACTTTTTGGAGACTAAGAGGAGAGGCGGTGTTCGGAGTGCAATTAATTCTTCGCTTCGTGGAAATTGTGTGTTGGGCACGAGCGATCGGCCGGACACGGGATCGTAAGAAACGGAAGAATGGAGGGGGACGATGATTATTTAGGAGAGACGTCGAAGAAGAATCATTGTTTATTCCAGAGTGTGACTAATTAATCAATTAATCTTGGGCCGATTGCGAGCGGTGGACTAAGAAATTGTCGGGGCGGATCGCGTGAATGAGTCTGCAGCAAGCTTAAACAGGAGAAAGTTAGAAATATAAGAGAAATCTTGTGTAAGACCGTAATTCTGTCATGTAAAAAAATCTTGTACACGATAGTATTTGCGTCATGTAAAAAAAATCGCGTGTAAGATCGTAATTATGTGGTGTAAAAAAATCGCGTGTGAGATCGTAATTATGACGTGTAAAAAGAAGAAAAAAAAAGGAAAATGAATTAAAGATGGTAAAGCCTCAGAATACGCCGGATGGAAAAAAGGTTGTATAAAAAATGGAGATCGCGGGTCGAAGAGCGGACCGCGTCAACACTAGTCAGCTTTAACAGGCGAAGGTATGAGACACAGGAAAAATCTTATGCAAGATCGTAATTGTGTTATGTACAAAAAAAATCCCAGAAAAAAAAGAAATTAAATTAAAGGTTTACCATTTTTTTATTTATTTTCTTCCTTTTCGCCACAGAACACAGCGGATAGAGGGAAGTTACAGTAGAACCCCAATTAACCGGGGTCGGATGAACCGGAAGCGGATTAACCGTGCGTCGTCCAACTTTTTTTTTTGAACGCTCGGAGCAAATCAAAGTCACTGAGTACATCCGAAAAAAAGACTAGCTTACGCACTATAAATGAAAAAAATATCCAAAGTTTTACATTCTAGTTCACACAATTTAACAATTAAGCGCAAGTTGTACCAAATTTCATTGCAACTAGTCAAAATAAAGTATATCATTAGCCATTATTGATATACTTTCGCTCTCTAGTTCGCATTAACCTGGCTTTCGATTATCTGGGGACTCTTCGGTCTCAAACATCGCGCTTAATCGGGGTTCTACTGTATATGAAAAAAAAAAAAAAATGCGAACCGCGCGGTGTCGCGAACGGTAGCCATCGTAAGGCTAACAGTCCTGCAACGTATTCCAGCCGATGAATAAATCAATTAATCTCTCCGCCGATTCGACTCAGTGGATAGCGAGTTAACAGGTGGTAAAACGACGTTTGACGATGGCAAAGCGAATTAATTGGCGCGAATTAGCGAGCCGAGCGGTTCCGCGGCTACCGGCGCGCGCTGGTCGCTATCTGCGGTGCGAATCGCCTACAAAATTTCACGGCAAACTTGCGCTATACGCGGTATTATGCTCGCAGGGCATCATCTCAACGAGCTCCCTTCGCCCCGACCCTCCCCGAGGAGTTTCGAGCTGCCGCTTCGCGTATCGTCCTCGAGAAGGGACTCACGGTTGGTAGAACGTGCCTGAGCATTCGTTGTCCCGGGGGGCTTCTCTTCGCGACGGATAAAATCTTCACTATCCCACCGAGCTTCCACGGTGAAGCGAGCACGAGGCGATGGATAATTTTCCATAAACCACCAACGACCCGAAGCACGGCGCGCCGAGCGGCCGAAGGGGTGGGAAAAGGGCGCAGACCACGGTTCCCCATTTAATCGAGAGTGTACGACCAACAGCGTGAAGATTTAACCCTCTGCCATCCGGGGCCACGAGCCCTGCGAGACATGACCCCCGGATTCACCCCCCCCCCCCCCCCTATCTCGTAAAATAATTCACTATGCGATTTTCGCCCTACGACTATCTCGCAATTTAAACGGGATTTATTGTTAGGTAAATATGGGAATGAGTGAATTAAATTTTACGAGACGCTGGGTAAACGGTGATATGACTCTTGTTGCCCGAGGCAAATGATACAAATCCGTCGGTGAAATGTGCCACGGGTTTATGTAATGGAACTTTTTTTTTCTTCTTTTTTTAATTGAAGCTTTATTTATTTTTTATTTTAATATGCTTTACGTAATATTTTTATGTATACTTTTGATTGCGTGATTTTATTTATTTATTTAAAGTCGCCTCAACGTCTAAGGTTATTCGCGACTTAAATATACGTTGAACATATTTATATTATTGGTTTATACATTGAACATTTTGTGTTTGTAGGTTGTTTGTTTATAGCTTGCGGTAGATATCGATGGATTTGGCAAATTTCAGAGTTTTGGTGGCACAAATGTTATCTTTGAGGCATTCTTTCAGAGAGTGGGGAAGCCGATTTGCAGCTCGTTGAGTTTGGAATTTGGGGCAGTCAATAATGAGATGTTGAACAGAAAATTGTGTGTTACATTCGTTAAACGTTTTTGCTTGGGATCTTTCGCATAAGTGGACATGGGTAAGGTTCGTATGCCCTATTCTCAAACGAGTCATTGCACATTGGTCCTTTCTATCTAAGAAATCTATCTGGAGGATTTTCCCATATAGAGTCTCTGATTCCGTGTAGATTCGTCAAGCGTCTTGTGGACCACAGATTGTCCCACTTGTGATATACACCCTTTCGTATTGCGATTTTTAACTCGTAGGGTGATATCTGGATCTCATTGATGTTGTTCGGATGCGTGATATTTGTGAGACACTCGGAGAGATTAAGGAGGCCTGGCTTTTTTTTATCTCCGATAACGAATACTCTCACGGAGAAAAAAAAATTGTTGGTACAACAAGAATTTTGTTACCACAACTGGTTTACCTGGTTAATATTGGGATAACAAAATATTTTGCTGCCGCAACAAATATTTTGCTGTGGCAACAAACATTTTACTGTAGCAACAAAATATTTTTGCTACTACAACAATAAATTATTAACGATCTACATTTTGTTAGAGAAACAGAACTATTTTTCTCCGTGCTAAACGAAATCGGTTCAACGCGAGAGGATCTTTTTGCGACGAGTGGATTGTCACTTCCCGCAATTATCTTGCATCGAATGAATTTTATTTTGGGTGAATCTGTCGATTGTTTTACTCCGAGACCATATTTAAAAAAATAATATATATACATATATATATTTTTTTAAACTGCTTTCGAAGATAAAAATGTCCTATTCTAAAATTTCGAAAATAAAAATTTAATATTTTTAAAGTATTACGAGAAAAAAATCTGGTATCCAAAAGTGATAAGGTGCAAAAAATTGAATGTCAAAATTGGCTGTAAGTAAATGTTTCGGATTTCGCGAGTCTTTGCGGGTACTTTTCTTCGCCCGAGACTCCCGTCGGGAATTCGCTTGGTTCATACTTCGAATTTTTTTTTCTCTCTCCGGTATCTCGAGCATCCTCATCCCTCCCGGAGGTTTTTATCTCACCTCGTCGTAATGAAATTAACTGTCGGCTTGCGGCGCGGCATTGGCAAGAGGCTTCTGCCTTCGTTGCCTGTAAGCCACGTTACCGCGGGGCCGCAGGCCGCAGCTTCCACGCAGAGGCAATTGCTTTGAGCGAGCCAACCAGGATCCTCGGTACCGAGATATTTCAATTGGTTCTTCGCCTCTCCGTCTTCGAACTTCTCCGTGGTCTCGCGTAATTAGGTACGCCGAACGAGAATCACCTTCCAAGTATCTGGCGCATTACGTACGTCTACGTGTACTCTTCAACTTCTCGGTTCATCGTCGTCCTCTCAAACACAAAGAACATCTGTTGGCTCTGATTTCCTACAATCTTTTTGACCGACACTTATCAAAAATGGACCGGTGTTATTAATTTCTCGGGGGACGTATAAAAAAAATATGCGTGTGTGAGACGTATAAAAAAGGTCTCATCTGAGACGAATGATCCATTTTGCCCCGGAGTTCCATTTTGTCCGCTGAGCCCCACATGCAGATGTAAGTCTTACCCTCCGTCTGTCCGTCCGTCTGTCTGATTTTATTATTCGTCGATTGATAAGATCCTACAATTTTATAAACCAACGCTGTTATTAAAAAATATTGACCGTTGTCTCATCTCAGATGAACAATCCGTTTTTCCGCACAGTTCCATTTTGCCCCCTGGTGCCCACATCCAGATATAAGTCTTACCCTCCGTCCGTCCGTTTCTCTGATGTAATTATTTGTCGGTTAATAAGATCCTACAATTTTATTAACCAACGCCGTTATAAAAAAATGGACCAGTGTCATCAATGTGCTGGGGGAGCTCTAAAAAACATATGTATGCGGGATATATATTTTTAAAAAATGATCTTATCTCAGACGGACGATTCGTTTTGCCCCAAGGTTCCATTTTGCCCGCTTACCCCCATTTTATAAACCAACGCTGTTATAAAGAAAATATTGACCGGTGTCTCATCTCGGATGAACAATCCGTTTTTCCATACAGTTTCATTGTGCCCGCTCACCCCCCCACGTCCAGATGTAAGTATAACCCTCCGTCCGTCCCTCACTACGCATCAACTATTGATTAATAACAACGAGAGAGCGTCGATGCTTCGGCTCTTCGACGCAAACGAGTTCGTCAGCCATCTCGAGCTCCAGCTAATTACAAATCGTTAATTAATCTCTCGCTAACCATAGTCGATATACGGATGGCCGGTTGGCCTTGTGCGCCGATTAAAAACCGGGGATGCGATTTGAGGTGCAGATCTGCCCGTTCGGATAATCGGTTTCGATGGTCGATTCCGATTTGCCCCGCTGCTCACTGGTTACTTGCAGCCGCGGTGCGTTCACGCTGTGCCATGCACTGTAGCGTACGAAATGCGTAGGCAGGTAATACTCGGGTTCTACGAGGTGAGCGGTGTTGGGGGCCCCCCTAACGGGCAACGCTACCGGTTACGCTTTGGCTAATTAATACGCTCGTACATTAACGTCCGAATGAGTAATTATACCGCGGCTGAACGAGCCGGGAGAGCTCACGGTACGATGGCGAAGGCCACATTGGCTCGATCCTGTCGTAGATTAGAAGATCGCCGGGGATACACGGGCGAGTATACTGCAGAGGAGGTTGTATACCCTGCACGTATAGCTCGGCCGCTGGATCGCCCCAGACCAGACGCGGTTGTTATGCTACCTTTGCGTCTTTATTAATAACCCACGATGACATTGACCGATTCCGTTTGCCTCGCGTAATTACCATACGCTCTCGAAGATTCATTCTTCGTTTTTTTTTTATTCTCTTCTTTCTTCATTTTTTCAATTCCTTTTGCTCGATGCACGATCGCCGGGCTCAGCTTCGACGGCTCTCGGAACCCTCGATCGGATGAGTGGGACGTAAAGGCTGATCCATCGGCATTCAACTTCTCGTATGTTGTAATTGTATAGCCGGACGGCCGCTTCACCGTCGGCAAATTTCTGTGAACTAAGTATAATGTTATTGTTCGAGAGTGCTGAGACGTTATTTATATCGTGTATTGTATTGTAATTGTGCTATTAAATCGGTGGGAAGACATTTTTTCGTACTATCCGATTTACCAGCTGGATTCTATTTTCTAAGGACCATTAGGGAAAAGAGTTATTGGTTTTATTGTAATTATCGAGTCGGTGAAAAATCATTGAACGATTGAATATCTAGTCAGGGATTTGAACGAAAAATAATTTTTCCATTGATCGTTGAAAGGATCTTTTATTTTTTTTGGGAGCAATGCGACTGCGAATTCCGACGGATGCTTTCGATAATTGTCTGAAGTGGTCGTAAAACAGATTATGCGCTGTAATATGTGTCCAACATCAATGTTGTCCCCGGAAGTATCAAAACACTCGTTTACTGAGGAAGCAAAAAAAGAAATTGAAATATGTATTCTCAGGAATTTTAATTTGCAAATGTAACTGCAGTGATACAATAAGTTCAAATATCAATCGTAATTCCTGTTTTAACGTGCGCCGTCAATTTTCTTCCACGAAACGAACCACAGTCACCGGCTGTATTCGATTCCTTAAACATCATTGCAAAAAAGACTAATTTTGTAATTATAAAGACTGTGAATAAAAATAAAAATTATCGGTTCTAATACCCCGAGAGCTTAAAAATTATCGGGTATTTCCCGATTGTTTCGTTGCGTAGCAACGAGCGAGATAAGTTTTGCTTAAAAAAATCCCGAGCGCGCAGCGCGAGGGATTTTTGAGCAAAACTTATCTCGATCGATGCTACGCAGGGAAACAAGAGGGAAATACCCGATTAATTTTTAAGCTTGAGGGGTATTCGGCTGATTATTTTTTCAACCTCAATTTCGACCAATGAGATTGTGGTATTTAACATTTTCCTGACAAGGTTTTATTTCGAATTTCTAGAATATTTTTATATTTAGGGTTTCATCTGAGGTTGTTGCATCCAGCACATATTTTTTCTCTGTACAAAATCCAGTAAATTGGGCCCAAATCGACTTCTTGCTCTTCTCTGTATTAGCCAGGACATTCTGTTTGATTTTTTTAGAGATGCTCTCTAGAGGTTCATCACCAAATCGCTTTCTTCGCTCACTCATGTCCATGCTCGTGAATGGCAATTTGACGTTTAATCATTCGCATAGGTTACAAGTGACAGAAAAATTAATGTTTATCGCCTAGCAACCTAGCCGGAAAATTTTCGAAAAATTATCGATATAATTTAGACCTAGTTGTACCACGTGATGTCAAATACCGCGCTCTCATTGGTCGAAATTGGGGTTGAAAAAATAATCGAAAAGGAATGATAAAATATCTAGTCGGCAATATTCCTTTACCCTACATTGTATTACTCTATTTTTCCATTGACAGTCCAAAGGATTAAATGTTTTATTTATTTTTTTCGAAGCCACGCAACTGCGCATTCCTACACATAATTTCGACAATTGCATCTTGCAGTCCGTGAAACAGATTATTCGCACGGAAATACATACATCAATTTTTTTTTTCCCCGTAAGTATCGAAACACCCGTTTACCAAGGAAGCAAAAAAAAAACATTGCGATATGTGCTCGGAGATATTTCAATTTGTGTAACCACAGTGATACGATAAGTTCATAGTTTAATCGTAATTCCTGTCTTATCGTGCTCCATCAATTTTCTTCGTCGAACCGAATACACAGTTATAATATGTATATCATTGTTTACCGCGTAACTCGTTTGCCCGACGAGCCGGACGTGCAATCGCGAACGATACCTTTTCATGGAGAGGCGCGGGGGGGGGGGGGGGGGGGAGGTGTGTGTGTCGAGAAAGACAGGTAGATATATAACGGTACGGAGCCCGTGGTAACTCAACGAAACGATAAACGATGTGTCCGCGTGAAAAAAATGAACTGTAGTTATCGTCGCGCGAGTGCGAAAGGTTCGCGTGTTTCGCCTTGTAGTCTCTCGGGTTGTTTGCCGGGGCTTCTCGTTCTACCGCTGATGGTTCTGGCGGTGGCCCAGGGTGTCGGGGGATCGCGCTGGTTAACGAACGTTTTATTTCGCTCGGCAACTCCGACGATCCGCCGAGTCTGCACCGCTGCTAAACGTATAACGTGGCATCGGTGTTCGCGAATCGCGTGATTCGGGGCTCCGGACCTTCTCGACACGTACATATGAATACTGTACGTTCATAAATACACACACATGTGTATATGTGTACATATGTATGTACATATATGTACACATATGTACACATATGTATATACGTGTGTGTTGCTGCAGCAAAGTCTTTCGAGTAGGAAACTCGGAACATTGCAGCGGCAACCATAACGCGAGAGTTCTCTCATCCGTGCGCTAAGTAGGGACCCGTCGGCCGCATTTATCTCCACGCGAAGGAGAAACGTACGAAAAGTTATCTGGCTCTCGCGCGATCATCGTTTATCGCGCGTCGCGGGGAAACAGCCAACGGCGGCGAACACCGGTGCTCAACGACCGTTTCGTCGAAACGAGAAATCGGGATTAAAAAAAAGATTATTTAAAACGGATTTCAGATTTTATCCGAAAGGTATAGTGCATTTTTTTGGGCGTAATGCTGGAATGACTTGGTGAAAAAAATCAAGAAATGCTGATAAAAATTGTCAATACAGTAGAACCTCTTTTATCCGTGGTAATGTGGAGACAGCTTAAAGAGTTAAGAGTTTACACTTTTTACATAAACTTATCGTCCACAAACGTTCACAATTTTTTTATTTGGTCATTTTTTGATGCCACCATCCAGGCTCGTTTTACAAACAAAAGTATAAACTAAAATCGTTGATGGGATGGGAAAAAGGATTGGTTTGTAATATTCAAACATGAAGAAACGAGTTTTTCACTTATTTAACCGAATTATTTGTACGAAAAATCGTATATCAATTTTAGGAAATTATTATTTCCTAAAATGGGTATACGTATACAAATAGCTCCCAGGGGGAACTATTTGTATGCTCTATATAGATAGTTTCCGATAGCATATATTCAATTGGTAAAACTATAATTATGGTTGCAACCATAATTCTTGTCATTGTCGTAACTATAAAATGTGGGTTCCCCTTGGGAACTATTTTTTATGGTGACAAGTCAGTATTGTTGCTTTTACTATGTAATTTTTTCTCGGTGTTTAATCCCGAATAACACAACTACTCCGCGCGCAGGCATTGCCGTTTTACCCGTTTTGTCCGAGTTTTCTCGCCTCGGATAAAGCGGACACTCAGTTGATCGAAGGTCGGATAAGTGGGGTGGTTCTACTGTATCGTGGTGTCCGATTTAACATGGGAATACCTAGCTTAAATTAAACATACACTTTTTAACGTAATTTTAATGAGAATCGCTCGAAAATTTTACCGAGTACAAAACATTGTAGAAATACTCGTTAACCATTTGCCGAAAATCAAGAGACACGATAGCGTGTCGACGCCAAGTACTTAAAAAAAAAAAATACAATTTTTTTAAAAGCGAGACGCTAAGTAGTTATGCTCCAATGTGTCGGAAGTGGAATCTTTGAATCGATGATTTTGAAAACGAAGCATCGTTTTGGAGTTTTTAAGACACTTTCATCACATAATTCGGACACAAGCTTTCCAACGTGCTCAATTATGATCATAACTGTTCGGTAGATGCTGCGATATTGGCACTGTAAAAAGTAGGAAATTATTATAAAAGTGTCGTGTAGATTTCCGGTTTAGTAGATAAAATGTTTACGGTTGTTCATTTGTTTGCTTCGACACTTCCACGATTTATCCCAACGCAGTCTGAAGTGGCAGAGAGTCAAAACCCCGTGACAGTGGATAATAACTACTATTATTGTCGAATCCGACGTGTGCGATCGTCGAGGGTAGATTGTCGTATCGTACTCTTATACAATACAAAAACCCTCGTGCTAGAGTAGGCGCGTCATGTATACTGAGGATGAGCTGAGCAAATACCGCGTGGGAGATAACACCCGTCGAGGCGTTCTCGTATAAAGTTCCTCGCCTAAATTAACCCTCCATTAATCCATTGGGGTAGTAGCATCGGGGGAGAATACAAGCGATCTCAACCGCCCTATGAATTATCGCCTTTTCTCTTAATCGTTCGCTAAAAGATACATCCGACATCGCACGCATTTTTCATAACAATAATAATAATAATAATAATAATAATAATAATAATAATAATAATAATAATAATAATAATAATAATAATAATAATAATAATAATAATAATAATAATAATAATAATAATAATAATAATAATAATAATAATAATAATAATGAAAGTAATACTATAATTATAATAAAAATGTAATTAAATTCGATGAGCTAAAATTGACCCATTAGAAAATTTAGTCTCTAGAAAAATTGATGACAATAAATATTTGTTAATCGTAAAAGCTTTATTTTACCATGTATAAAAATCCGGCTGTTGGCTGAGCGCAGTCATAGCATCGGCGGAATCAGGAGTGGCTTCGCGGATCGAGCCTGGACGAGGCCCGAATGGTCGGTTCGGCCAGCCAGCTCGACTCGGGGCACGAAGAAAGTGGGGGGGAGGGGGAGGGGGGAAAGCCAGGCGCACGAGGGGCCCTGTGATTCGTAGTGGGGGTAAGAACGAGCGAGGCCCGACGGGCCCCGCGTGGAAGCCGCGTGCGCTCTGGGACCGTCGATCTCGTCTCGCGAGGTGGCGCGCGCGGCGCGGGGATCCGACAGCGGTACCTGGGCCCGTGCTGCGGCTCCCGCGGACCACCCAAGACGAAATTCACTATAGTTACATACACGCCGTCTCGGTGAAGCTCTCTCGCGCTGCTGATCCTCGTTCCACGGTTCACTCTTCTCCATTTACTACTCTTCGCTTCCTCTCATCCTCCTCGTTTTCGTTTCGTTTTTTTATTCTTACTTTTTTAAATTCTTTTCTTCTTTCTTTGCGATCTTCCTTTTGTTACTACACTGTAGGATTCACCGATGCTTTTCTCTTTCTTATTCCTCGACTGCTTCTTCGTTCTTCGTTCTCATTCTTATTCTTATTCTTGACTACTCTCTCGTACCGATCTCGTTCGAGCAGTCAAAGAGGCCCGCGAGCGCACCCTCGTATACGTAACGACGACGACGGGAAACGAGCGCGCGCCCGGAGAGACGATGGGAATTAGCGCGAGAGAGAGAGGAGTGGAACACGGTGCGGAGAGAGGATCGTCCCTTTCGTGACGAAGGGAATGCGATTCGAGCGACGGTGAAACGCACACAGGTTCGAGGATAATTCACTGATGGAACTGGAGGATCAAACGCGGGCGGACGACCAGCACGCACGGTGGGATAATAGAGAGAGGCGACGATAAGGCATTTTTTTTCGTTCCAGGTTCGCAACTTATTAAAAGTTACCTACTATATTTTCGTAGCCGTTGCTCGAATGTGACTTGGAAACTAAAAATAAAAATAAAAATTGCAAAATTGCCTCATATGGGTAAAAAAAATCCCAGCATCACTTCGTAAAGCTGATCCTGCGGGGCGACACTCCATTATCCCGAGATAACATCCGTAAGCCTGAATACTATCCGAGAACCGAGAGATCATAATAACGAAATGCCGAATTTTATTATTCTCGTGTCCCATCTTCGACGCAGCACCGCAGGCTTTGCATTGAGAGAATTAGACACGAATTCATTCGATGACAAAATTTATTAAGTGAATTAGGTGTAAAAAAAAAAAACTCTTCGGGACAAAATTAAGTACAAAAAATGTCGGCGAGTAGGAAGAGTCGGGACTTCTCAAGGGGCTCGAGAGATTCGCGAATCCCTTGAAATACGATTATGGAAGAATTCTGTGATTAATACGTGTGCCTGGAGTGATCAGCAGCGACGATATCCCTCGATTCGAGGAGGTTTATTCGTCCCGGCGGTTCTCCATGCCACCGAGCGCGCAGCAACGAACCGACGTACGGCCAACATCCTTGAAAGAGATATTTCATTTGGCGAAAGCGTCTCTTCCACCTCTGGCACTCGAAACTTATTCCTTTCGTGTTACCTTTTATACGTTCTTTCGCACGCTTATCTGTTCTCATCGTCGAGAGGGTTGTCAAACAGAACCAGCGACCGTGTACTCGCGGCGCGCGCTCACATACGCGCGCATGCACACAACAGCATTGGTACTTAATTTCGCCTATTTTTATTTTCTTTCAATTTATTTTTATAAAAAGGGCGATGATGAGTCGAGGCTCTTCAACATCGTTTCTCAATTCTTTAGAAACATCCTGGCCGGTATTGGGCCAAGATGCTTCGTCCACTACACTGAGAACAAATTACATAGTAAAAGCAACAATACTGACTTTTCACCATACAAAATTGTTCCCAAGGGAAACGTCTACATTTTATAGTTGGAACAGTGACAAGAAAGCATGGTTGCAACCTGCAACCACAATTATAGCCTAACCAATTGAATATACACTATCAGATACTATCTATATAGTCGTTCCTCCTGGGAACTATTCAATGTAGTAAGAAATACTATCATTTTTCTCAGCGTATAACGAGACCTTGCGAATCATATTTCCAATTTATTCCTCTCCCCACGACGTCGAAGAGCAGAACGAGAGGGGCAAGAAGAAAAATTAACGAAAAATAACATTTACTTCACTCGGTGCGATTATGGCAGTTTTACGCACGCTTCGTGTACGTAAAAACCCCATTTTCACACCTCGTGAAGTAAAATTTGTTACGATACTCGTGCGAAAAACGTCTTCTTAACTCGTGTGATTGCAAAACACTCGCCTTCGGCTCGTCGTGCTGCAAAATCACACTCGTCAGAAAGTTTTTTCGCACTAGTATCGTAATGTATTATTTTATACTCCAGGCTACCAAACGCGCACCGGTGACCGCATACTCTCGGCTCGCGCGCACAGATGCACACACGCGTACAACAGCATTAATATCTAATTTCACGTATTTTTAAAATATATTTTTATATACAAAGACGAAAATGCGTCGAGACTCATCTTGACGTAGCTTCTCAATTCTTTAGAATCATCCTGGCTCCTCAATTCTTTAGAATCATCGGGCGAGGATGCTTCGTCCACTATAACGAGACCTTGCGAATCATATTTTAAATTTATTCCTCTCCCCATGACGTCGAAGAGCAGAACGAGAGGGCAAGAAGAAAAATTGAAGAAAAATAAAAATTTTATACGCCAGCCTACCGAACACGCACCGGCGACGTGTAAGTGTCGCTCGAGAATTTAATGATTTTTAATGAACCTCTCTTCCCCTCGAGGATACAGGTACTTCGGTTTATTTGTATGAAATATGGCGAATGTCGTGCGCATGAGTTTGCATTAACTACATATTTTTGTACGGAACGGAGGGAGTTTGAATTATTTGCAATGATCGAGTCTTCACTGATTTCTCGATCTTGTCCTCCGTATCTTCCCGTTCGCGAGCTCGTTGTCTCGCCGTCGTCGCAATCCTAACAAGGACATACGTGTGTGAGCAACGTGCACGACAACGGCCATAACTCGCGTTCGAGCACGTACGACAACGCGAACGACAACGAGAGAGTCGTTGCGCTTGTGCTACGTCCGCTCCTGCTGCTGGTTGATGCTCTCGAGGGAGAATCAAAGAGAAAGAAACGATCTCTTGATATTCCCGTCTTCGTAGGTCGCCCCGCTGGCTGCTGCTGCTGCTCCCGCTGCTGATGGGCTGACCGTCCATACGCAATCTCGGCAACTATTCGTTCTTCTTTCCCGAGTATCCTCCGCATACCGACAAGCCTCAGGATTATACTTTGGAAATCCGCGAGTTCTGGCTGGTTCTATAGCCAACTTATTTTGTTGGAAGATTTAATCCGGCGAAAGCTCAAATAGTTGTAATAATATAAACGATTCGATTGATCCTCGCGAAATTAAATCGGGATAATCGGTCGATAACAGTTCCTTTGTATACAATATTCAACAAAAATTGTGATAGTTAGTGTGCACTTAGACTTTTTTTGAGCAAAGTTCAAAACTGCGTAAAATCTGAATGACTGAAAGCATTTTGGTAAAAATAAAAAATTAGTTCAATCCAATGATTAATTTGTACATAAACACTCCTCAACAGCCAAGCACCTTACCGGTAAAAAAAAGTCTCACCTTCACGATATTTACCGGATGATTATTGAAGATTACTATGCATCGACGATTTTAATCAGCAACACGGCAGCAATTCTACTTTTCTCGCTAATGTTGCCGAATATAGTTGAGCTTTGATAAAAAAGTTCTCCCTTCCCGCTGAGGGAATTCGAGTCGTTCCCTCCGGGTTATTCTCGCCCTGTTGTCGAACCTAAGATCTCTTGATCCTGATCTCCCCGGCATCAGCGACAGCACACGCACATAAAAGGACACAAATACTCTATAAAAAGAAAAAAAATAGTTAATTTCAATGATTCATTTGAACATTAAAGCTCTTCAACGGTCAAGCACCTCAGCAGTTTAAAAAAATATTGTTTTCTCTCCTGCACGTAATTTACCGGATGATTATTACAGATTACTATGCATCGACGATTTTAATCAGCAACACGGCAGTGATTCTACTTTTCTCACTAATGTTACCGAATATACTGGAGCTTTGATGATAAAGTTCTCCCTTCCCGCTGAGGGAATTCGAGTCGTTCCCTCCGGGTTATTCTCGTCCTATTGTCGAACCTAAGATCTCTTGATCGAGATCTCTCCGGCATCAGCGGCAGCACACGCAGTCTCGCAGTCTGCGGATCCATGGATACAAGAATCCAGTGGTACAGTGTAGTACGAGGGGGCATCCTTGGCGCAGCCTCCTTCTCATCCTCGGAGGATCCACAGGATCTTCGTTCGCATGCCGTGTGAGGATGGGTAGGCCCAGCCTCGCTCGACCCGTTTCCAGAAGGGGCCTAGAACCGACCACGGGCACATCCAAGGCGCCGCCCATTTTTTTATTCCTCTGCCGGACGAACGAGCCGCGCGATAGTCCCGAATCCTCTTCGGGGCCCTCTTCGTTCGGGGCCTTGCCCGCGGCTCGAATTGCTCCTTCTCCGTCTTTCTCTCCAGATACCCCAATTAAGTCTCGGTTCTCCTGAATTTCGGTCTCTCTCCGCTTTTCGACGTTCCTTTCTCACTTATCTCACCCGGCGTTGACTCTTCTCGCGGTATAAGTTACCGCAAGTGCAACCTATTTCAGGAAGCTGCTTCTCCGGTTCTCCGGCGTGTCTGCACCACGCTCCCCGGGCCTCACCCCGCAGTTGAAAATCTTTACCCAGCGGTGAGGCAAGCGTGCGGCGCACTAAAACCCGGAGAAGCGTAGAGAAGAGCCCTCGCGCGAAGCGTCGAGTTTCGCGTCCGACACGAGTCGCCGCGCCCGCGAGCGATCAACAATCGAACGACATACTCCGGACCAAAACGGATCGAAGGTCGTTCGCGCTGAAAACCGCGTTGACTATAACGGTTTATTTTTATTTTTTTTATTCAAGGCCGCTTCAATGTACTTGAAACAATGTTTCGACGACACTTTACCGTGACTTTTATCACTCATATACTTCTTATACTAGCTGAAAATTAATCATGTTTATTAATGATTTGATATTAATGAACATTACATTGAAAAAATTTAATTTTTCGTGAAATTTATCGACGCAGTATACGACGAATAAATAGAAAATTGCGGAAGATACGAACAAATATAAAGAACGTGACTGTATTAGGCAAGACACTCAGACGTAATGACGACTATTTATCAAATTTGAATATCGTCGTCAAGAACCGTTGCCTTCAGCATAACGTTCATGGAAGACTCGTTCACATATTGCCTCCGACGCGTTGCTCTCTTCATGAAAATCAAAAAATTCAAAATTACATGAAATTAAAAAATATAATATTTCACGAAAATCAAAAAATTCAAAATTTCATGAAATTGAAAAAATTACAAAATTTAAACGCTTTGACCCATTCTCTCCAAATTCAATACCGACAGTCGGTAATAGTCCGCAGACACACACACACACACACACAAACTCATACATGTCCAGACATTTTTTTCGAAATGTTTGAAAGTTTCCTTTATGAGGGATCAGTAATGATATTATCTCTTTCCATGGTCAGTTTGCTTACAATATTCTCGATCAGATATTTTTTTGGAGGCCCCCATTTTCATCGGGTCCGAAACGATCGCGGGGACCCTCCCACCCGATGGGAAACCGCACCGCCCTGCCGGGCGTCCAGCCAGACTCCTGCGATCCGTAGCCATTGAATTCTATATCTCTAACCGTAGCCCAGGGAGGGAGAGATTCCGGTATCGCACGTATATCCATATACACTATATTCACGTATTTAACTAAACGGGTACGGTATACACTGTGTATACCTGTGCAACGGCAGAACGAGATCCACGAGTTCCTCGAGGCCCTTGACTCGCTAATAGCCATCGACGAAACGTTAAACTCTGGACCTCTTTCTCGTTCTCTCGTATACAACACCTAATCTATCCATCGGAGGTAGGCAAGGTAATTATTTCCCTTTGTGTATCCCACTGGATCCACGGGACGCCATGCCGAGAAGGCTCCTCTGTCATCTCCCTCCTCTTTTTCCTCTTCCTCACATCACCGTCTCAAGATCTTCGAGACGCGCCACTTCACCGTAACAAATTAGAAAAAAAGACTACAAATCAAGTTGGTCAACAAAATTTAACGCACAAATCACGCGGCGCTGAGTATTTCGACAAAACAATTTTTTTTAAGTTATTATTTCCCCCGAAAATAATAACTTATCTATTATATAATATGTAAATACTTGTCACTTCACCGTAACAAATTATAAGAAAAGACTATAAATCAAGTAAATTCATAAAGTTTTACCCACGAATCACGTGGCTCTAAGTGCATCAACGAAAAAATTAAAATAAAAGAAGTTATTATTTTCCCCGAGCGGTCGATGGCCAATTGGCAATACACAATAAACCTGAAAGGCTATACATTTGTTAGGTATCAAAAACTGTTACATGTTATACATTCGTCAATAAATTCACTAAAACTACAATTTTCCCCGAAAATAATATCTCATATATTACATCAAATACTCGCCACGTCACCGTCGCAAGTTAGAAAAATAAAACTACAAATTAATTGGTATACAAAGTTTTACCCACGAATCACGTGACGCTAAGTAAATCGACGAAAAAATGAAACAAAAGAATTTATTATCTTCCCCGACACTAATAATGTATTTATTATATAATAATAATATTTATATTAGACTGTTATATAAAATGTAAAAACTCTTAAATAAAAAAGAATATTATTTTCCCTGAAAAAACCTTCTTGCCATCGATAAAAAATTGTCGAGTAATATGTGGCGCCAAGGGTCACCAAAAATTGACCTCGCTGAATTTTTTTAACTAAAAGAATAACATTTTCGAACGATAGAACAAGATGGATTTCCAATGTTTCGTGCGAACCGAAGTGATAACGTCCGAATTACAAAAACCTGCTGGTACCCCATAAATGTACGTCATCGCATAAATTGCTTTTTTTCGTTTGATATTTTTTCTATTTTGTTTAACCTCCCGGAAGTATACGACTCGTAATACCCGTTTGATTCCATGGAATCGCAGAGTTTTTCAATACAATTCACGTTCGGATAACAAGAGTCGCGCCGGCAGGTCGAGGCGGAGTATCGGTTATAAGAATAGAGGAAAGACTATGAGAGGATAGCACCGGCTGTGTTCTACCGTCCGAGCTCTGTTCTACACGCCTGGGCACATCTGCCGTTTCTTCGCTCCACTCTACCGGCCGTTCCTTCGTTCGCCATAAGGCGAAGCCCGAAAAACCTCGTTCTCCCTTCCACGCGCTTCCTTCCTTTTCGTTTATTTTTCAATGGCGGACCTTCGAGATCGAACCCTCGACCCTCGGCGTATCCGAATCCACCCATGAACACACACACAAACACACACATACACTCTACACGCTCTTTATTTCTCCTTGTTTCTCTTCCACCATCTTATTTTTTCAATCATATTGTAGAACTCGCGAGGCACCTCAAGAAATTTACCAAGTCGAATGGAAATTTAAGGAATTAAAGGGAAGTGAAATATCGCGGTCGGTAATGAAAACTGTAATGGACTTTTCTCAAGGGTGCTAACATTTTTAAAGAAAAAGCAAATTCGAGCCGGATGCACACGGTAATTTCGCATCCGGCCCGAATGTATTTTTTTCTCAAAAAAATTTACATCATTGAATACAGTTAATTTGAAAATTGCAACTATCTCTCTCACACTCATGGCCCCGTCACGTGACTTTCACGTCCCCTTAAGGGCATGCAATGCAGACGCAGTCGGTAACCTATTTTCTGCGACTATTAATGTTTTGGAGAAAACAAAATTAGGTTTCCATGCAACTATATATAGCCGACGAAATATCCCAATTTCTTTTTGTCCGAAATATTAATAGTCGCGAACAAAATGGTTAAACAGAGTTGTTATCAGCCGAGTCTGTATCGCATGTCCGTAACAAGAAATAGAATTAATTAAAAAGATAAATAAAAAGAAAAATTGTTGAACGATAAGATATGCTTCGCTCGTCACGAGGGGAGCCCTTTTTGCGTCACCTCGATAGAAATTATCTTTCATCCCAAGCATCACGTTACGTGATCCGAGATTAAATCGTCGGGTTCATGAAGCTACGTTAGCAACTTTCCTGATCGTACGCTATCGATAATCTCTGTCTCAACTAAGCGATAAAGACAGAAGCTTTCTTTGATCGTTTCCTATAATCGGCGACTCCGTCAGCGCTGAGAGAAATCGCGTTCTAAAGATGGGAGAGAGAAAGAGAGATTCCTCGCTAATCGCTCACGCCTACTTTGGAACGTCTTTATATATTTTTCTCAACCACCAAGCTCGCGTCGGGCAAACAACTATTTTGTTCGAGCTTCATCATTCTTTCTTTTATCTCACAATTTCATAAATATTTCATAAATATGTTATAAAGATTTAATAAATATTTCATAAATAATACACGACCGGTGAGTCGTGCAGAGTTTACTGTATGTTTTATCGACGAAAACTGGGCTTTGGGGTCGATCGGAGATGGCTTCCGCTTCCGTGTTATCGACGATGAGTCGAAGTGAATCATTTTTTTTATTGTTCTTTCTCTCTCCCTCGATAAATTGCTCGGGATCCAAGAGCCGGGCATTAACCGTTTACACGTTCCCGAAGAGTTCGCGATCCTCGGCTCTTTGGCCGCAACAAAACATCGGCTACGTGTTTCTCGTGATTGCGTGAAAGCAGGTATAAGGAGCTCTCTGGCATACGCTATAATATAGAGACGGTGGGTTGTATTTATGGGTGTACGCCAGCCAGCAGGAGTGGATAATATACTACCGCGTACAGTACCAGGGTGGGTACAGGTTCGTTAACTCTCAATTTTGCGGTGAGTAACGAGCCAGAAAAACAATCGTATCTGGGCCTCGGTGCCGAGAAGCGAACCGAGTGCCAAGTACTGAAATATTTGTTCGACTAGTTTAAGAGGTTGGTGAAAGATTGAGCAAAAGTTGTCGTGAAGATTTTTTTCAAAATTTCTTCATCTTGTATCCTCGCGCTGGACCTTTGGACTGGCGAGGCTCCGGCCAGAAAACCTCCATAGAGGTGGCGCCACCGGCAGCGTTTCCCACGTGTGTTCGACTGGCCTCTCCCTAGACTAGTGATGCAAAATGACCGTCATTTTTTCGATCCGTCAATTGACCAAAAAAACACCGTCAGTTGACGTCATTTTTTTAAATCCATTTTTCTATGTGAAAATGACGGTCATTTTTTTTTGGTCGCTAATTGGTCACAAATTTTTCACATTTTGATCTATTCGAGGTTGATAACTACACTACAAACAAAAAGTTAACAGGTGACGTTTCCAGTTAGGATAAGAATAAGTAAAGGATGGGATTCACAATTTGTTATTAAAACAGGCGCTCAACTGAATATATTGAATTGAAAAGAAACTTGGTTTGTGTTTTTCTCATTACAAACTATGTATCACATATTTTTAATGCAGCCATCTCTTCTTTATGAAGCTCTATATCTGGTCTTTATTTTTTAATAACTTTTTGTGCACGACAGTTGTTCCCGTTTTGAACTAACGTGTATGCATGTGTGTATACTTTTTTGATTAGGTACCCTCATAAATACGCATATATTATAGTAATTTATTTTAATAGCGCGATAAAACTTTTTCTTACGAGTGCTGCAATCACACGAGTTCAGAAAAAGTTTTTTGCACGAGTATCGTACCAAATTTTCCTTGACGAGGTGTGAAAATGGAGGTTTTGTGCACGTGAAGCGTGCGGAAAACCGACACTTTCGCACCGAGTGTAATAAATTTATTTAGTAGTCTAGTAGGATAAGTCTAGTCAGGCTTTAATACGTACATGAGAATAACATAATGTATCGCTTATCATGTGCAGTGTACACCGATTTGCGATTTATGATAGCGAGTATGGACATAGTTCGATTATCGATAGTTCGGGCTCAAAGCAGGCCGCAAATTTGAAAATCGGTCACAAATAAATCGGTCAATTTTTGATGGGTCAATTGACCGTCAAATGACCCAGTTTGTGACGACCTCGCATCACTACCCTAGACAGAGATTCAATGTTAGATGCAAATTCGATTGAATGAGAATTACCTGAAAGGACGCGAGCCAGGGATTTTGTCGCGTCGGACAGACCGACTGGAAACCGTCGCAATTACCGTGCAATTCCAATATATAGTAGATGATAGACGTTCGACCATTGCGGCACGAAAGCTGTCCGGCCATTAGTGTCATTCTAAATACCAATTACCGCTACGGGCCAGACGTCAACCAATAATCGAGAACTTGTCGGGTATCATTATCGCCAAAGTGTCAAAGTTGTCAATCGATAACTAATAGCAGAAAATCACATGTGCACAGTGTATAGTCGACTGACTGAATAGCCAAGTCGTTATAATTACAATGATTAGTGATTTTTTTTCTTCTCGTTTTTGAGGTAAGATTTCGAAAAAAATTGGCGCCATGATTATCGAAGAACCTTTTATCTAAAGATATTTTCCATATCGAATGCTGTTGACGAAACAGTAATTTCTGCATCGAAGTTCGATCAAAGTCTATCATCTTTAACTATAGCGTAAGGTAGGACTTATACATTAATTAGTCATATGAGAGTTGTATTACGAAAATTTGGAAGTGTCGCTATTTCAGTTAAAAAAATAGTAATATGATAAAGTATTATTTTACATATGTATGACACTACCTGATACCATTCTTTGGGAACTTTAAAAAATTAAGACAAAACGAATTTTAGCTCACATCATTTGACCGCGAAAAAATTTTGAAACGCAAACATAATCTATAACATATGTATTTAAACAAAAAGTTTATTCACCATATTTTCACGATCGATAATACATTTACTAATTATTGATTCTTACACAAATTTAACGTATTGCTACGCGCTTGCGGGCTACCAGTCTAACCTATTGGCTTGACACAGCTAATAAACCAATGGTCCTGAATGCATAGTCTCACCATATTCGTACTTCGATAGCAGATATTAATTAAAGAATTCTCATTGAAACATTCGGTAAGCTCAATATTTTTGGATAACATTTCTATTATCGAAATCTCGGGATCGCATTACGGTTATTGTTCCTGTATGCATCTAGTCGCGAAATACAAATAAAAGTGAACAAAAACGCGATCGTGACCCTTTTCCAACATGAAACCATGCTAAATCTGTCGACTGTAGATTTTTTTAAGGTAGTCCTTGCGAATGGTGTTGATTTCGCATAAGTTTCAGAGAATTGAAAGGGAATTGTAAACACTTCTCGATGGTATAAAAATCTGAAAAAAAGCGTATTGAAGATGCCGAAAAGATTAATTTTGCATAATAATAATTCCAAAATATTAATAACAAATAGATGAAAAATTTAATTGTTTAACAAATCTCCCGGAAACATAACTTTTTTAATGAAAATTATCCGTTTTTTTCTGAAAAAATTCATACGTATTCAGAAAAATAAAAGAATAATTTTCATTTAAAAAAAAGTTATGTATCCGGGAGATTTGTTAAGCAATTAAACTTTTCATCAATTTGTTAATAACATTTTGGAATTATTATTATGCAAAATAAATCTTTTCAGCATCTTTAATACGCTTGATTTTTTTCAGATTCTTATACCATAGAGAAGGGTTTACAATTCCCTCTCAATTCTCTGAAACTTATGCGAAATCAACACCATTCGCAAGGATTACCTTAAATGTAAATAGCCGATAACCTTGCTTGAATTTTTACAGACATCATCAAGTATGCAATGTAACAAAAAATTGTCATTGTATCTAATAATCGTGTTCGTGCTCGTACCACCTTAATACAAAAGCGTAAAAAATGGTGGGAATTACGTTTTTCAGTGAAATCGAAAAGCCGTGTTTAATGTGGCGAATCGCGTCAGGCAAGAGTCAAGAGCGATAGCTCGGGGAGAGGAAGAAGGAACGAGCAATTAGTCGAAGGATTAATTAGCAAACGCGCCTCGTTTCGCCGCCTTGCATTTCCCACGAGATAGATCGCCCAAGCTTCGCGCCACTGGACACATTGTTCTCTCGTCTCTATGCGCAAGTACATCCACGTACAATCACACGGCTATATATTGCACCCTTTATCGTAACTAGCATAGAGTCGAGACAACATAAAATCGCTCGTGTGCGAACTCGAACATCAATACGAACAACCTACTGCCCAGCGAGGCGAACGCAGGCGCGCATGCGCTATAGATCGCGGGAAAGGGGATGGGGATGTACCCATGAGAAAACACTATGCTTGACCACCTAGAGTCAATGAGCGCACTTTAGCCACTGGTATGGCAAACGCTTTCTCAATCACAACAGTCATAGCAAACAGGACGAGTGGCAACGAGGAACGGGAACAAAGTTTTCATAAAAATTCGCTTAGGAATGACTCGTGCAGACACGCTCGTTATTGTCAGACAGCGCATTGTAAAATGAAATAATTGTTTTCTTTTTTTAAATCCTATTAAAAATCCCGGATACGTGGGACGTTCTGAAACGCAAAAGTTGAGGATAGAGCGCGCCAACAGCCGTCGAAAAATTAATAAAATAGAATTGAAAAAAGTATATTTAATTTAAAAAAAAATCGCATATGGAAACACATATGTATTATACATATGTAAATACATGTGTACATTTTCTGAATTTTTCGAGTTAAGGAGTGTATTAGCAGAGGTTGTACCACTATTCATATATGATATTACACGGATTCTTCTGTGCAAATATCACAGAATAATCAATCTACTCATTGTTGTAGCACAAGTGCAAAACACACTCGGTACATTTACTTTTAACCAGATTGTATTTTGGTAGACAGTGGTGCTTTCGACCAGTAGGCTGTGGCAGTGGCAAGCACAAATTCTGTCCATCCATATCCCTTTTCTTTATATGTCTCATTATTGTTACCCCTGGAATGCCTCTGGTGGATCTGGCAGACCTGAGCTGTTTTAGGAAAATCTTTTGATTCTTCAACAATTTTGCCATTTAAGTTTGTTTGTATAGCAATCAACCTCTGTAATACCTACTATGGGTATAGCAGCTCAACGTATCACTTACATCCTATTGTTTCAATATCGCAACAATAAAACTGAAAAGATCTCGATTTTTTGGCAAACATCACCGCATTTGCTAGATTCATGTTGTGGTATTAATGAAGCATAAAAATAAATGCTCCAGACTGAATGCGAAGTCAGAAATATATTACAGGTAGCGTAGGTGCTCGTATAAACATATAAACAAAAACCCAACCTAGATAAGGTTAGGTTCATACCTGTTTGTTTTCTTCGCCTTCCACGTCGAGAATCTCTTGACTCCTCTTAGACTTATTCACTTTTTGTCGAGACGAGTTGGATTGACGAAGGAGTTTCACTTCTGTCGTTCGTCCCGACGAATATTCATGACTCAAACAGCACTGTCGTCCAGAGATTCTGCAAAGAGTTTGAAAAACTTAGAACTGAACAAACGAACTACGAAAAAAGAAAAAATTTATCTCGATCGGCGAGTCAAACGGAGAAAACAGCATCCATCGGCCATTTTCGATTAAATCGTATGAATTCGACGAACTGTCATTCGCTCGAGACGAAAAATATTGGACGATTTTATTCTCGAGTTCGAGCTTCTTCCAAGGGTTTAGCGAAGGTGAGGATGGACGAACTATGGAAAGCCTTCAGTCGATCAATCTTACGTGAAACATCAATCCCGCCAGAAGTTTTCACTGGGAGAAATCACGACGCCGAAAACCGTTACGAGACGCAAAGAATGGAACTTTCGAGAGCAACCGGTGTCCCCGAAAGCGACGCCGAAAAATGAGCAATTCACGATAATTTTCGCAATAATTGACATACTTAGGGTGTTCATGCTTCGCAAGTACCGTAGTAAACAAGGAACAAACCGCGCACTACACACGATCTCACGATCACGACACATCCTGTCAAAAACTCGGCCATTTTAACTAAGCCACTGCAGCGCGCAGACGCCGTCCGGTGAGCGGCAATCCACGACACTACACGCCTGCCCTGATTCAAACTCTTAAGGGGAAGTGAAAGTCACGTGACGGGGAGAGAGATCTATCTCTCTCACACTCACATGAGTGTGAGAGAGATAGTTGAAATTTTCAAATTAACTTTATTCAATGGTGTTAATTTTTTTGATAAAAAAATGAATTCGGGCCAGATGCGAAATTACCGTGTGCATCCGGCTCGAATTTGCTTTTTCCTCAAAAAAATTAGCACCCTTGATAAAAGTTCATTATAGTTTTCATTACCGACCGCGATATTTCACTTCCCCTTAAGAGTATGTGAAACACTATGGAGTGCGAAAGAGATAGCATCAGTGAGACTCTCGGTAGAGCGAGAGAGACAGGCTAAGAACGTGTTTCACATTCTCTTAAGGTGGCGCTTAAGGTAAAGTTAAACATATAAATATTCCTCATATAAATAAATTCAAATAAATAACCTCATATAAATAAACATATAAATAAACCTCAAAATATTCCTAACACGTTTTTTTCCAAAACGCTTTTTCATTATATGGAAACGTTTAAAAGAAAAATGTATTCAAAATTTTAACTCTGTCTCTCGCACTCATCCGTGTTTAGTCTCCCCTTAAAAGGACTCTCCATTGGCGCATCACCGGAAGTAAACGGTCGCATGATGACTTACTTTCAGTGACAAAAAGTGGTTCTGCACATGAACCTTGTTATTTCCTAGTTGTCCTACTCGCAGATGTACAAACATTTTGATTAAATACAAATAAAAAAAATGTTCCGTCGAAAGTAAACTTTTCAAGTATTTTCCCCTCATAGAACTTATTAATCTTTTATTGCACGGTCTGTCGTCATGGAGAAATGAGTCAAACTAATAGACGTATTTACCATTCCGTACATGACCGTACATTCCGGTTGACTATCGATGACTCTAGCGTTAATTTACGTACTGTCACACTAGAATGTTTACAGCACCACAGGTACTCTATTAAATATAAAGCTTATAGTTAATTTACGAATTAATTATTTCGACTGTATTAACGTGTAAGACATAGTACTTCGCGTGGAAACATTTTTCTTTCTGATATATTCAACGACTCACCGTTCTCATTCCGCACAATTATTTTTCTCGCTGAATTGCACCGGCGAGTGTGCAGAGAATTGCAGGATAAGATGAAGGAAGAAGCGGAAGAAGAGTGAAAAGGAGAACTACTGTGTATTCCGAGCGGAGTCGAGTGGACAAAAAGTAATGGGTTTCACGCTAGGCGACCGCCGGCCCTTCGAGACTAATTAGTCGGAGAACCAAAAATGGCGTGCAGCTCGCGGAGTTCTTCAGTCCTTTGTGCCCGAGGTGCAAGGAGGAGAGGGACAGTTCGCGGAGGAAGATCTCGCGTAAGGCGAGTTACTTCTCTCGGGGAAACGGTCAAATGGACGAACACGTGCGCCATCGTCCCAACGGAAGCGCAGAAGAAAAACACCATCTACGAGAAGACATATAAAATTTCATTTTTCGATCACTTTTGAAACACCGCAAGTGAGATAAATATTCAATCTACAATTGCACCATAATTTTCTTTACTGCTGGGAATTCTAACTAATCAAAGTCAAATCAAAATTAAACTCTAAGAATTCTAACTAATCCAGAAAATAAAATAAATAAAAACATCAATAACACTATTTGTTTCGAACCCAACTAATTACCTTCAGCCCATAGCTTCAAAGGTCAAAAGAATCAGATTAACATCGCGTATTGTGCGATTTCCATCGCCTTTGATCTTATATATTGAGAACGATGTCGCGTGAGGCGCCTTGCCGCTCTCGGAGAAACGGGCAAATAAACACTTGCGCTATCGTCCCACCGGAAGCATAGAAGTCACGATTTACTGGAACACAGATAATATTTCATTATTCGATAATTTTTTACACAATACAAGTGAGATAAATATCCAGTCCACAATTGCACCATGATTCTCTTTACTACTGAGAATTCTAACTATCGAGGGACAAAATAAATACAAAAAATCGATAACAACATTTTTTAAAATCCAATTAATTATCTTCAACCCATATTTTCGAAGGTCAAACGCATCAGATGTACACGGCGCATTGTGCGATTTCCATCATCTTTGATATCCTATATATTGAGGAAGATGTCGCGTAAGGGGAGTTACTTCTCTGAGGGAAATGCGCAGATATAAACGCATGTGCCACGTCACAACGGAAGGTTGGGATAAGAGAATGAGATAAATATCCAATCCACAATCCCACAATAATTTTCTTTACTACTGAGAATTCTATCTATCAAGAAAAAAAAAAGAAGCAAATCAATAACAATATTTTTTCGAATCCAACTAATTACCTTCAGCCCATCGTTTCAAAGGTTAAACGCATCAGATTTACTAGACACATTGTGCGATTTCTATCGCCTTTGATCTCATATATCGTACGTACTGTACAGTCTATCTGCTTCCCACGGATTATCGTCGTAATGTATTTAATAAAAAAAAAATTTCGTCACGGAGATGACGAGGATCCGATAAATTCACCGGGCAAGAGTCGTTTCAACGAAATCTCGACAATAAACATATAATAATAATTCTCCCGATGCGCCGGAGAAAGAGGAACGAGAGAGGGGAAGGCGCAATCAAATTTCAATCATCCTATTCTCGTGGTGGGTTGATCATGCGTTAGCTCGTCGGCTTGTGTAGCTGTCTCGGACATTCATGGGGGGCCCTCTCTCGTGCGGACCATAGCCAGGGCGAGCCCGGGGGGGGACCCGTGCTGGCATTTATCTCGCCCCGTGCGGAGGCCTCTCGAACGAGCGCGAAGAAGACGCCGACGCGTGAGTTAACCGTACGATTGACAGTCTGACAGGCGGACCTCTAACGATCCGATTTCCTTGGTGAGATTTAACGCGCGTGTGGCCCCCGCGCCTCTCCCCCTCTCCTCTCCTCTTCGTGCACACCGATCACCCACTCGGACACACTTTATTTCTTTATTTCTATCATCCATCCATCGTTCCTTCCTCTATTCACTTGCGATGCGCCTCCGGAGCCTCTTTTTCGACGGGTCAAGATACACGCTCGAACACTCGTATCGTCGTCCAGCGTCACGCAACATTCCTCGACTTGTTTCTCATACCGGAGTCCTGTCACACGAAAAATCAATGGTATCTGCAATTGAAAAAAAACAAAACGATTAAGTTAATACGTCACACAGGGACTTTTCTACTTCTGGAATAAAAAATCGCAAGTGTTATAAAGCTATGAATAAGGCTTTTTTAAAGAATTTCTAATCATTTTTTCTCCACACGGATTCCGAAATACGCGAGCTTAAAATTGTGTAGATTAGCATAATCTGTATATGGTGCCGCGTGAAAAGCAACGTTCTTTTTTTTTAAATATATATTTTCAGACTACTTTATAAAAAAAAAATTCTAATATTCAATTTTTCTATTATTCTCTTTTCTATGTACGCCGAAGCGTTAATTTTGTATGAAGATTTTACATGGAGATGTTTAAAATATGTTCCTTATCATAATTGCAATACTACTTTAATATATGTAAAAGAGCAGGGCCCGTAAATAAATAAAATAACATTACAACATCATTAGGATCGCGGTAAAAAAATAAAATCGAGCTGTGCCCATAGATTTTCGAAGATATTACGAGTTGAAAGGGCTTCCTGTATATGAATAGATGTCTAGGCCTTGACCGCTGATAGCAATGCTGATAGCAATGCCCCGCACCACCCTCACCATCAAGAAGCGACGAACATGTGACCCATTCCCTTAAAATATAGAAATATTGTGTCTTCGGCCAGCGTGTACATTTTTTTTTCTATACAGAAATTAAACCTTTAATCAGCATCGCTCGATATATGCAATGCTTTATGGCATTCGCCATTCGGCCAGGTTGAGGCCAGACGGGCAAAAGTATTCAATGGGAACGATATGATGAAACGGTGCACTGCGAGCAATTTGACTTACGACATTTTGAAAGCGAGCCGACGCGTTCGTGGGCGTGTGTTGAAACGTTGGGATGTCGGACGGTTTTTGCGTGGGCACCGGCATATTACATCTGGCCTGGTGTTGTCCGCGGCTCTCTGCCCTACACCGAGCCGGTATTACAGTGGTATTCGTTGTACGCGGAGGATCGTGTATAGTATATTAAATGTACGTAAGGTACCCGGGGCCTTATGATGGACGAGACAGGTGATTATGCGTGTGGAAACTACCAGGAACACGCACGCGATTCGAGACTTTCAGCCGTCTTCCTTTCTCGCTCGCTCGATGTTCGCAAACCCTCCTCTCTTTGCCATCTTCTTTCCCATCAAATAAGAGATGCCTTGATCCTGAATCGTCCACGGCGCCCATAACCGAGCGAGCTCCGTAGTGATAACTCGAGGCTCTACGGGACGTATCGCGATTTATTAAAGTGCCACTATTTCTTCAGTGGCGGGACCACGAGAAGAGCCGTTTTTAATTTTAAAGTCTCAACGACAGCCTCAACTTGCTAAATCAACGGGTTAAGAATCATGGGACAGAGAGCTGTTGAAGCAACAACAAAAGATCGCACTCGATAGTTGAGAAAAAGAAGCTAATGGATAAGCTATTTTTTTTAATTTAACAAAAACTGAAAAATGAACTATTAAATTCTTAATTCTCACCGTACAATTTTTACCATAAAATATATATTCAATGACAGTAAATTTCACTACAATCTCTCGTCAATGTTTTCAAAGTTGGAGCAAATTCGTTCGAGCTAATGTGTACTTCACTCGTATTATTAATACATTACGGGACGTATCGCGATTTATCAAAGTGCTACTATTTCTTCAGGGGCAGGGCCACGAGAAATGACGTTTGTAATTTTAAAGTCTCAACGACTGCCTCAAACTTGCTAAATCAACGGGTTAAGAGTCGTGGAACAGAGAGCCGTTGCAGCAACAACAAAAAATCTCACTCGATAGTTGTGAAAAAGAAGCTAATGGAAAAGGCATAAAAAAAAATAAAACTCAGAAATGAAGTGCTCAGTCCTCGCCATACAAATTTTAACATAAAAAAATTAATAAATGGAAATCAATTTCACTACAATCTGACGTCCAATTTTTCCAAGTTGAAGCAAATTTGCCCCAGGCAATGCGTACTTCACTCGTATTATTCATATAATTACGGCACGTATTGCGATTTATTAAAGTGCCACTCGTTCTTCAATGACGGGGCCACGAGAAGAGTCGTTTTTAACTTAAAAATTTCAGACAGCCGTTGCAGCAACAACAAAAAAAAACTCATTCAATAGTTGAGACATACATGATTATAGAGACGGCATTTAAAATTTTTTAAATAAAACTCAAAAATTAACTATCAAGTGCTCAATTCCTACCGTACAGTTTCTACCATAAAAAAGAAAAAAAAAGAATCATTTGGGATGAAGTTCTTTACAACCTGTCGTCCAATGTCTCAAAGTTAAAGCAAGTGTGGACGAGTTAATGTGTACTTCTTCACTCGTATTATTAATATATTAGTCGTATAAGTGGAGTATAAACGATACAGAGCGATTACGATCGCAGAAACGAGAGACTCTCCTCGCGCTGCTGTAATCATTAAATTTTTTCTCGCATTTGTTTTCATATCGTAGCAACAGACAGAGGATCGTTTGACCCCGGGGTGGTTACCGAGGTGACGCCCATTTCCGGTTTCGCGTTTCCGGCGATCTTCGCCACAAGAACAAGCGCCGTCGAGCGAGCGATTAAGGTACACGTGTACATCGCTTCGGCAGTGCTGTTTAACAGTGTACACACACTGTACATATACCGTGCGTATCGTGTTCACGAGGGAAGAATAAGACGACGACAGGCATCGTGCATCGTTCCTGCTGCTGCTGCTGCCGGTGCTGCTGTTGCAGGACACGCCCGTGCCAATTACGCCGAGCTGCATTCTCTCCCCGTGTCCACGTCGTTCGTACCTCTATCTATCTTTCTTCTCGCGAAGTGGATAACGTAACGAGGCACGCGGAGCTCCCGCATCGTGATTTATGCCACAACGAGACTTCAACTCGTTCGCTTCCCTCGCTCTCGCCTCTTTCTCTCGCGCAAAGCGCGGGCGCAAATACATCCTGGCCATTCAATTCAGCGGCCGCAGCCTTTCCCGACCGCTACTGCAGTTCCAGTTTAGTTTGTCGAGAGAAAATTGGCTCCGCGACTCAGGTGGAATTTATATCGGGACTGGACGGCATCGTAGAGAAATCGCTGGAGATTTATAACAGCGCTGCTAACCAACTCGTCAAAGCCTTGACACACCCTGGGCGCACGGAGTATACTTTGGGCGCGGAGAAAGACCGCATACGAAGGCAGGAGAGATCGCGTGTCCCTCGACGAACGCCGATTCTCTAATACCCTTCGGTTATCGTGGATTATTCGCCTCAGTCCATCCAGTAACGTTGAACCTGCAAAAAAGAAAAAAAAGGAATTAAAAAAGAAAGCAAACTAAAAAAAAGAGGACATTATTGAGCCTCACTCTTAGCGTTTCTTTTTTTGCCCTCTCGATCGCCCTAGTCGTATCATAGTACGAAGTCACGAGAAGGTAGTTTCGCCGATGCTGTACCTAGTAGTACGAAGGGGGCGCTTTAAATCCTTCTCGCGCTCACCTAAATCCCGCAACACACGTACACAAACGTAATCGTCCGGCACGTCCGTTCGAGGCTTCGGCAGGCGGTAACGGCGGGGCACGGAAGGCAATACGGTACCGTTCGCGCAACGTTACATGGACGCATGCGAAGAGAGTGCTATAAAGCGATAAAAGTCGATTTGCCGTTGAATGGCCCGCGAGGGATGATATATCGCTACTTAGCGCCCACGTGACTCCTCGCGGGGTGCCGGGTTAACTCGCGACTCGTTTATTTTTCATTATACTTTCTCGCCCCTCTCTCGTTTGGCTGTTCGGCAGTCAGCGACGATGACGACGAATCGTCGAAGTCCGGCGCGAAAGAGAAGCGTCGACTTTACGGCCGATCCCTCCGATCTTTCTCTTCTCTTAGCTTTACAACCAATCCCACGCTAATGTCTGTAAATTGCTTGTATACCGAGGCACGGTACAGCTTATACTTCGACCGGCTGAGAGTCGAAAGGGTGCGAGCCCTGTCTCGAGGCCCACGCGTCACGACCTTCCGATTCCCAGACAGCGATTTTTTTATGTTTTGCCGTATAGGTGAACTGTAAAGTACAGGGATGCCGCGGGATACCCGCTGAGCAATAAAGGTGTCCGACGATAAAATCTCTTTTTTAAAAGTATCACACCCCTGTAACCACCAGTCATCAAAAAAAGTCTCGACGTTCAGGCACTCGATGTTTTTCTTTTCTTCTTGTTTTCGTTTTCTCGATACTTTGGAAAAAAAGAGAATTTCTTTCTTTCCAACGTTACGCACTCGCCGGCGAGGTGGATAAGGATTATCGAGGTCCGATCGTAAATTATGCACGCTCTTACTCTCCGGGTATGATGTTACAGGGCTCGAAGAATCCTCGAGAATTTTTGTACGACCGAGGAAGGACGGTGGAAGAATTTCTCTTATTCTTTTTTTTTTTTTTTTTTTTTTCTTCAAAAGCCTCGCCAAGGTACTTCGACCGGATATCTGGAATTCACGATCTTGACGACTCCCTAACAGCATCCTAAATGACGTATCAGTGAATTTTTAAACACTCGATGTAAGATTCACGCTTGACGCGTCGTTAAAGAACCGTTGCGACGGAAACGAACTTTTCTTTATCTTGTTGCCGCTGGAATCTTCCTCGGTGCAGCAGCAGATCGAGTAAGTCTTTTCGTTCCAAGATTTATTCGGATTATCATCGCACTCGCAAATCTGGAGCTCGTCACAGTCCGACGCGAGGTCCTTCGTGGATTCGGTTGCTTTCGGAGTTTTCTTCCTCCTCTGTTCCGTGCCCGACGCAAGGCTCGTCAGAGACTTCCGGCTTGGAGCGGAAGTCCTCGAGGTACAATCGTCCGTTCCACTGCCGCAGCCGTCCAAGTCGCAATTTTTTTTGCGCATAAAAAATTGACTCTCGCTCAAGTTTCTGCATCCTTTTTTGACCTTGCTCAAGGCCGTTCTGGACTTCTTCTTCAAAACCGGAAACACTCGTTTCTGCCGAAGAAACCGAAAAAAAGTATGGATCAGATCAGAGCTTTGATGTACGCAGGCGATCAATGGACTCGTTGAACCTTTAGTCTCTTGCAATTTTTTTTTATCGTCGCCATGACCTCGTCCGCGAATTTTGAAATTTTATTAACATCCTCATCGTCCCTCTCGCGGGAGCCTTTGGGTCTTCTTATCTTCGGAGCGGGCTCGCAGAGCTCGATCTTTACCCTGCGCACCGCCGGCGAACGAAGAGTCATAAAACGGTTGGTTACTCGGTACTTGGACTACGATAAGAGTTGCGCGTCGCGAGATCCGTATGTCTGAAAATAAACTTGCCTGGATGGACGCTGGCACTTGCTCCTCGAACGCTCGATACTTCCGGTCATCCTCTTCCCGGGCGGATAGTTCGCGTTGGTTCGCAGCTGCGAACACTTCCCGGAGCAGCCACTGGTGGAAGCTCGAGGTTCGGCGCGTCTGCGATCTCCCGAAGACTTCCGGTTGCCGATCGTTAGTGCCGAAGGACTCGCACCTTCGGACATCCTCGAAGTCCTCGACTTCGACGACTTGGCGATGCTCTTCGTCGAGGAAGTCGTGCCGATGTTCGACGGCGTTCCGCTGACGAAAAAAACCTCCTTCGGTTCGAAGAACAATTGCTGCTCGACCATCTTGTCGTCGCTCCTTTGACGATATTTCGATTCATCCCGAGCGATCTTCCTCGGACTCCTCTCGGATCCTCCCTTGGTCAGACCCGCCGAAGATCTCGACTCGGTCGACTTTGACGGCTCGATACTCTTCCGCGATTTTTTGCTTGTTTTGCTCGCCTCGCTCCGCAGTGACGTTCCTGATGGCTCAAGCTCGGGGCTCTCCACCTTTCGTCTCGGTGCGCCCCGCGACCTCCGAGACCCGCTCGATTTTTTTGCCGCTTCTCTGTCGCCCGGGTCCCTCGGGTCCTCGTCTTTTTTCTTTCTCGGCTTCTTTGGCTTCTTCCTCGTCTTTTTCTTCATCGGCTTTGACTGATTTCTCCTCGACGAGGCGCACTGCCATTTCCGCTCGGACGATCCCTTCTCGCGCTCAGTAGAGTTCTCGGAGTTTTCGGAGTCGCGCGAAGAAACGCAACCCACTGAGTTTTTTTTTTAGATAAAAGGACGATAGTGAATAATATGTGTATGAGTTTAGCGAAGGTTAATCTTACTTCTCGTCCAGAAAAGATGGATCTTTTTTTTTTAGAATGTCTCCACCTCCATGGCGAACTTTGCCGATCGACCTCTCATCCTTGAAAGATCGACCCCTATTTCGGAAAGTGGAGTGCAGACCGCATAGCTTGAATTTCGGCTGACGTACCTCGTAATTTTTATTTTCATATTGGAGCTTTGACTGATTGTCCGATCGATCGAGGTTACAAAAAAAAAAAGAAAAGAAGAGCGTTACGTCACTATTTATCGGGCCGTTGACAACTTGTCCGTTCGGAATTTTTCTGCAAAAAAAAAAAACGATGGTACAAAGTTGTACTTCGATAATTAATGAAAATGATACCTTTCCTCATAAAGCAAGAAAAATACTACCTTTCCATCGAGTCTTTTTATTTCTACCCTCGTCGTAATGTTCGAGCGATCCGGTCTCAGGAGTTACGGGACGTGATCTCGGAAGTGCCGATTCGCGAAGCGTCAGAATTGTTTTGGTGCCCATTTTTATAGTCGTCGGATAAGTCGGTGGCGAACATCTCACGACTATTATGATCTTCCCGATTTCCATTTCGTCCTACGGCCGTTAGCGTATAATCGATCGATCCAAATTACTATCGACGTCTTTTTTATCAATTGCTTCATTAAATTGTCATCTTCACTGACTGTTTCGCTCCGGTCAGGCCCACGATCCATCAGCTTCCTCATCATTTTTTTTCTCCAGCGCCGAAAAAACTTGCGTATCTTCGACGGCACGATTAGGTCTTTGGTTTTCTCTCGCGACGGGAACCGCTCTTCGGTGATGCCAAGTCATCCGCGATACTGAGAAACTGTAATTTTTAATTTTTGTAAAAAAAAATAATAATAAAAAAATTCGATGATCTACGATATTGATTTGAGGCTCGATAGTCGAGCAACTTCGGACCTCGTAGCTGTGTTTGTATTTATACTGTACTAACTGGCTTCGAATCTCTGAGCCCTCTGTCCTTTTTTTTGCCACTCGATTTTATTCTCGGTGCATTCTCGCTTGTGAAAGTCTGCAGAGGACCGTCTTCGGAGACGATTGAGTGCTTTCCGTACCAGGCATCACGCGATCGTGCCGCATCTGCCAAGTTAATCATTAACTATTTTTTTTATTTATTTTTGCATTTTTCCCCCGTTTAGAGGCATTGTGCTTGTTATAGGGTCGGCCCAGGTCAGTCGCAAGTCGACCCTTGCGGCTGCAGCCGACTTTCCCAATGCATCGCATTCGCCTTGGCATTATTGTCAAGGGCATAGGGAAACTGCAGAAAACCTATGCCGATACCTAATCTCCGTCGGTCTCAGATTTGCTTCACGGTGCCGGAGCTACGTCGTGTTTCGTCAAGAATGTAAACATGGACTACAGCTATATACGTGAGGCACACACGTCCAATGACGCGTGTGAATCACGTATATATTTGGGGCAGGGTGGTCCTTCAATTGAACATTTTTGAATTTTCCGGGGGCCACCTCGTATTATCGTGAGGTATAAAGTAAAAATGCGATGTGCGAAGGGTCCCTGAAATGAATGCATTTTTAGAGGTTGCTACTGGCTATTTAAAAAATGAAAAATCTTCGGAACATCTAAATTTAAAATCAAAATGAAATATTCGAGATTTCCTTGGAGTCACCTCGCACTTCTAGAATATACAGAATAAGAAAAACTCTGCGATATCTCTATGAAGTCGAAGCATTTTTAGAGATCGCTACCGAGGGTTAATAAAACAAAGTTTTCCACAATTATAGTTAATAGTTACAAAATGTTGTAGGAAGTGAAAATCTGGAGCGACAAACTAACCGAATATTTCATTTGGAACTTTTTAAAAATTATTAGTTATTATATGGGTCGAAAACTTCGTTTCTTAACCCTCGGTAGCTAGCTTTGAAGATGCTTCAATTTCATAGGAATTCCTATAGTTTTTTCTTATTCGTTATACTTTGGAAGTTCGGGGTGGCTCGAAGGAAATCTCGAATATTTCATTTTGACTTTAAATTTCGATGTTCCGAAGTTTTACATTTTTGAAATAGCCGGTAGCGATCTCTAGAAATACATTAATTTCGGGGGCCCTTCGCAGATCGCAATTTTGCTTATATTACACGATAATACGGGGTGGCCCCCAGAAAATTCAAAAATTTTCAATTATAGGACCACCCTAAACTGGATCTCTATCCCGCCCATATTTTTAATCCCGATAGAACGACGGCACCGGGACTCGAACCCTCGACCTGCCGGTGCGTTGGTTTAAAAGCGAGCACGCTAACCGCTAGCCCAATGCTCCGATGTTAATCATTAACGACTTCGACGCTATTTTTTTCCAGCTATAACTACACTGCGGTATCGAACTGTTCTGTTCATGAATGCCTGCACGATCTAAATAGGGCGGTTGTAAGAAAACTGAACAGGCGTTCATGAACAGCAGTGTACCAAATTTCTAGGGAACAAAGTACCGAATAAAAAAATTACTTTCAATCAAATGTAATATAAAATACACATTGATTTTTTCTTTACGTTAAAAAAATTACTTTGAAAATCTTCTGGTAAAGTGCGATCCACCATTTCCGTCTGTCCTTTTTTCGGCTCAATAATTTCATTCTCGTCTCTAAGTTTACTATCGCTTTTCTTGTCAAGAATTGGCAAATCTTTCTTCGACCTTGAGCACGATGGCCCGCCTTCGATATTTTTCCTGCAGTCGAGCTTCGAGGAGATCCTGGAGTCCGCGACATTCTTGTCGATCGCGCAAGCCGCAGCACACGTCAAGTCTCTCTTTCCTTTGGCTTCGCCATGCTTGGCTTCGTGCGACGTTTCCTCCAGACCTTTCTCCAGCTCCGAGACGACTTTGACAGAACTCTCGCTGTCCGGAGTCCCGTGACTCTCCGAGGCAATCTTATGCGACTCACGGTCAGCCAAAGCTTGCTGTCGGGGTTCGGGCAATTTTTCTTCCGGAAACTTGACCACGACGCTCAGACCGTCGATCGTGGTGTGAACATGCCCGGATTTCTCGTCACAACAAGCCGTGCTCCTACGTTCCTCGATCTGCTTCATACAGTCTCGGGATTGGCAAAACTTTCGGAGCTTCGTTAGATCGCTGCTGCAAGTACCAAGAGCCTCGCGCACTCCCAGAAGATCGGTTATGAACCTGCCGGTTGTCTGGCTGCTCGCGTTCTCCTCCGAAACTTTTGCCTTTTGCTGCCTCCGTGAAGAAACAAAAAATATTACTGGCTAGCTTTACCTTAAGAAGGATCGACTATGAGACGAAATCGAACTTAAGTCCTCAATTTTTTAACATGTTCTACACGAACCCACTATGCATCTATTCCCGACGTCTGGGCAATCTTGACCGTATAGTTTATTTGCAATACAATATAGAAGTTAACTACATTGACCGTATCATTCTATGTTCTATCATTGGAGTCCGCCGGTTCCGGAATAAACTATCACTAATTTACTATTATCAAGCCAGCTTAGAGCTTTGAAAAACTAGCTTTCACACATCAAGAATCCTCGACATAAAATTATGAATTTTGTAATAATTTTATGTCTCAAATATTCTTTAAAAATTCTTCATATAAGTTTGGGGAAATGATTTGAGATTTTGTTTTTCGTTTCGTAATCTTAGCCAGTGGTACGTAATGACGATGGAAGTCGAGGAAATTCTCAAACTTGATTACGTATTTCTCTTAATTCGCTACACGGATCATTTTTGCAACATATATCCCATGAATGGTATGCATAATCCATTTTACTAACATTGCATGCGATTCGAGACAGCTGCGATGCATTTTTTTTTTCAATTACATTTTTTACTCCAAAGAAACAGTCGATCCTCCTTAATTTAATACTTCCGCTTTTACCACCGTATCGTTCCTCTTGGCCGCTTCCAGATCTTCAACGGTTTTCTTGAGCTCCTGAATCTTCCCTATCAGCTCTTGCAAGTCGACGGTCACGTCGGTCTCGGCTTCTCGAAACTCGACTTTGCTCTTCACCTGCTTGCAGCCTCGGCTGTCGCACAAAGTCTTCTTTTTCTTGTCGCTGCCACGAGAGCCCGAAACTTGTCGATTTTCTTTGGCATCGAGGTAAGTCTGGCGAAGCGGCGAGGTGACGAAGGAGTCCCGAGCGTTGCTCAAAGTTCTCTTTGCTTCGTGATAGCGCATAGCTTGAACACCGCTGCTCGCCCCGAAACCATCGATCATCAAATTTCTATCGATTTTCTCGAAATTCCTCGTTTCACTCTGACGATCTTTCGTCCTTGCATTATCCGATTTTTTTTCGTGCCGCTCGTCGAAGATCGTGTGCCTCGGTTTCTTTTCCCCATGATCGGTTCCTTGCAGAGTCGCGTATATCTTGCCGATTATACCCGGTCGATCCTCGCCTCGATCGTCGACGGAACCCGTAATCTCGCACGGTAGCCGCTCCGATCTCCGTTCCGTGTGTTTAACTGCGAACAAATAAAAATTACACCGTCAATAATTTAACCGATCAAGCCACTAGCCTCGGGCTGCGGATACTCCAGGCACTTGCCCTTGTAAACGACACCCTCGTCACCTCGACTATCCCCGACCTCGCTCTTCTCGCGTCCTCCCGATTTTTTTCCTACGTGTTAAAAAAACACGATTATCAACATCGGGGCCGGCTCGAAACTTTTTTTATCATCAAACGAGATTAATCACTAACCGCGCTCTCCTCCGCGAAAACCCGGCGCCAGCTCGAATTTCGAGGCCAGCTTCTTCAATTTCTTCATTATGCTGGGTTTTTTGTTATCGGGTTTTTTTTTTTATTCTCTCGGAATTAACCTGTCGATTTTTGTAAGAGGCTCATCGCGCGTCACTGGTAATTTATCTTTTGTGCATCCAAATTGGATGAAAAAAAAGAAACGAAACGATGCTGAATCATTTTTAACCCTCCGACCGTCGATAATATTCAATCAACTTCAAGGCGCTCCGAGAGTTTGAGACACGAAAAAAATACTGAAAGGAACCAAAGAAAAGCCGAAAGGGAAGTTTTGACTATTCGACTTCATTGTCACTTGCGTTCGAGTGACTTCGAGAGGTTTCTAGCATTCATGTGTAAAACCACCGGCACCGAACATTATCGCCTGCACTACTGTGCGTTCGAAGCTAGAATACGAGATGAGAAAAACTCTCGAGGACGACACAAAACGAACGAGTCGAACAAGCGTGAAAGCTAGATCTCACGCATTTCTGAATTCTCGGACCCCTCGTTTCTCGACTCTTCTTTCGAAGCGCAAATCTAGTCTATGATTCTCGCCACGCCCGGTTTCACCGCAAGCGAGAAATTGGTGTTTTTTTTTTCTTTTTTAGGAAAGAATAAGAAGCATATCGTCGCTGTATAGCTGCTCAACCGCACGATAAATTCTCGCGTCGTCTCCCGACAATGGAAAATCCCTGAAGAGTCAACGAGCTTGTCCGAGGAAAATCGGCCGTCTCATTTTCACCCACAAGACAAAAAAAGAGCAGAAAAGTCCGTGTAAATTTCCTCTCACGTACAGCGACTCGTTTACCTCCATTCAATCGCAAAACAGAAATTATTGTAGATGGAAAAGAGAATAGAGAAGAGCGGGGCAAAACGAATCCTGGTCTTCCATTTAGTACTCTTAGAAGAGCATCGTCATATCTCTTGTAGGATAGCCGTACAGGTTGTTACACTACAGTTCCAGGGTGCGATTTAATTGCAATATTTTTTTTATGTCCCACGAAAAATTGGATAATTAATCGAGGTGGGCCATATTCACCACTGACACCCTGGGCAAGAAATCGCCAATCTCGTTTTTATCCATAACACAAAAAAAGAAGAAAAGTCCGTGTAATTTTTCTCTCACTTTCAGCTACTCGTTCACCTCCCTTCAATTGCAAAACAGAAATAATTAAAGATGGAAAAAAAATAGAGGAGAGCGAGGTAAAATTTCCATCCATTTAGTACTCTTAGAACAGCTTCGTGATATCTCTTGTTCGATTGCCATACAGGTTGTTGCACTGCTATCCCAGGGGTGCGATTTAAGATGCGATCTTTTTTTGTCCCACGAAAAATTAGAAAATTAATCGGGATGGGCTATATTCACCACATTCACCCAGGGTTCGTGCGAGGAAGAAGCACCCCGAAAATTGGATCATTCAGGTGCAAAGCAGTCACCATCGGTGCATCACTCGACGGGCTTCCCTAAACCGCATGCCACAAATCATAATAGCATTGAACCCTGCAGCCAACCATAACAGGAGCGTGGGTCGTTCGGTCCAGCATCCCCACAATGAATGCCAATACAGCATCAGAATGCGGGGAAAAAATGAAATTTTAAGAAAAGAATGCGTTCACAAGGTTTGAGCGGCGACAACTCGCGAGCCGCAGCATCCCCTGAAAGCCAGAAGGCATCGGCCTCGTTGCCTCGTAAATCTTCATCGAATTGATTGTTTGCCAACATAGTTTGCGTCGAAGGGGCTGAGACGTGCGGTCGCTCTTGCGTGCGGGCTACTCTATTCTGCGTGGGCGTCAAGCGTGTTATACGAATTACAAATGTGACCGTTCGTATCTCTCGGCCGATGTTGACGGTGTTTTCGGTCCACTGGCTGAGCGTGTATTGTGTCTGCATTACATCAGAGCCATCTACGGGCAGAAACAGACAAGACTGGGTGACAAGCTCTTTGCGTGTTCACGCAATACACTCTGAACCGTTGGGCTCGTGTAGTGGCACAGCGAATACTCAATCGGTTAGGTGAGATCCAGGGGACAGCCGAAGAGCGCCGAAGAAGAAGAAGAAAAAGAAGGGAAGGCGTTGGGGTTCAAACGCGCCCCCATAGAATTCGGCTCGCAGCAAAGGCTGCCCAGGGGACCATTTGCCGCATCGCCGGAGAGATCTCCCGTACCAAAGGGGATCTCTTGTGCTCCCGCTTGGCCTCGAACTCCGGCCGCGTGGATGACAGGTACGAGATGAAGAAAGCGAAGAAAACTGCACGACGCAGAGATGCACTCTGGCAAAAGAGCTTATACAAGCAAGTCAGCGGCACATTTCCAAGGCGTTTTTCACGCTGTCGTTTACAAACAGAACGGCAAAGTGCACACCGTCGCAACGAGGAAGGGAGAGACCGATGTAGCGCCAACAAAGCCATTGCCGGCGAGGGACGAATGGAAGGGAGATAAAAAAGAAGAAAAAGGAAAGAAGCAAAGTCGCAAGAGAGCAAGGTGTTTGTTGAGCCTCGCCGAGCCGCAAAGTCAAAATAAAGTAATTGTTACCTTTTGTAGGTGAAATACCCGAATTCATCCCTGAGCCGGTACAACACCGAGCTATCCTAAATCTTTAGCCTCGCGATGGTGGAATTTAGGACGGATCGAAGATTTTTTTAACGTCCCAGAAATTTGTTCGGCCTTTATTGAAACAGATTTTTTTTCACACGTTTCGTTTTATTTTTATGTTTTTACGGGTGACTTTGTCGAGTGGATTGGGCGCAACGATGCAATTCTCTATTGTGCCGAGTTTTGACCGAGACTGTGACCGGCATGAGGCTTGAGCGGTTTTCGGCGATCATTCGATCGATCCGCGGATCGGCGAGATCTGACCGAGGATAGCGCAAATGGTTAATTTTTTTTTATTTCTTAGGCTGCTCTGCGAGAGCTATGAGGATGGGAAAAAAGCAGTCGCAGGTGGCGAGCGATCACCATGAGATCGTCAGCTAGTACCCGATTTTTCGACAGCCGGCATCGCGAAGCGCTAGTGGATTATTCCAAATCCAAATAAAGTAATTGTTTTCATTTATAATGATCATTACTTTATTTAAATAAAGCTATTATTTTAAATTTAGGATAGATAGGTAGAATTTAGGATGGATCGAAGATTTCTTTAACGTCCCAGAAATTTGTTCAGCCTTTATTAAAACGGTTTTTTTTTATTTTCATACGTTTTGTTTTATTGTTTTTTTTTATGGGTGACTTTGTCAAGTGGATCGGGCATAACGATGCAACTTGTGCGCAGTTATGTCGGATCTTTGAGGTCTGTTTCAAGACCGTCTTCGATCAGCATGAGGCTCGAACGGTTTTTGGAGATCGTTCGATCGATCCGCCGATCAGCGAGATCTGCCCGAGGATCGCGCGAATGGTTATTTTTTATTTTTTAGGCTGCCCTGCGAGAGCTATGAGAGTGGGAAAGAAACAGTCGCAGGTGGCGAGCGTATCGATCACCGTGAGATCGTCAGCTAGGACACGATTTTTTCACTGCCGGGATCGCTAATCGCTAGTGGGTTATTCGCTCTCCGTCCGTCTCTCGTGTGCTATATCGCACGTATTGTATACTGGAAATGCCGCCGATGGTGTTTCTTCGGGGCCTCCGGCGAAACAGAGAAAGTGAGAGAACACATCAAGGAACGGCAGCAGCCGCTTCTGCCGTGAAAGAGTGCCGCTCGCGCGCGCTTTAAGAAAACGAAACAGTAGAGACGAACTGTTCGACTGCTTGGGTGGGCCCCATAAAACGCTTTGCGTTCTCCTAATATTATGCGGGACGAAACGCGCTCGTTGCACCTTCTCGCGCGCGCGCTCACGCGAGGGAGAGACGTGTGCTATATAACAAACGCGCGCATCAACAAAAAGCCGGAAAGGGATGAGAGGAAAGAAATCTCGGACTGTTCCTTCTTACCGCGGTTGTTATGCGCGCTTTTTTTATTCGGTCGCTCCATTATTTTTTCGTCGACCGGAATCGGTATTTCCACGCACGGAATACAGATTTAAAGGGTCTCTCTATTGTAACTATGTATATCAGAGATTAAGTGAGAAAACTATTCAATGTCTCGGAAAAATATGCATTATTGTGTGTAGCGTTCTCACTGGTAAACTCCGAAGAACGATTTTTTTTAATTTTGCAAACAAAAAAGGAGATCGCCTTGAGACATTCGTCTGAAAATTCCGACCTAAACTGACCAATAGTCAGTTCAATTCCTGGCCAATGCCAGAGAAGAGTGCCGTCACTGCATAACTGCCTTATCACAATCTAATCGACCATACCGTCAACATAATTCCCGAAACAATTTACAGATGAGCAGATGCCATTAAGTCAAAGACAGACTGCCTCCTCCGAGTCTTCCCAAAGTGGCTTTTCCCCGCTGCTATCTATATCCTTATCCGGTCGGATCAACAAACAAACAAAAAAAACGGAGAAGAAAAGTCAGAAACAGATACACGAAGATCCGAGTCTCTTTCCTCCTAATGCCCATATACGCGACGCCGTGCGTGTTTCTTAGCCTCGTTGACGGTGAGAACGCGCGCGCCGAGGCCCACCCTGTGTCGGGGAAACGCAGTGCGGTTCGTTTCATCCCTTAGTCCTGCCAGGCACCGGCATCGGAAGCAGAAGGCACATAGATCAAGCGGTGTCGCTCTGTTTACCGCAAACGTCCAAACAAGCCTCGTCTCCTAGGTCTATTAAGAGTATCCCGTGGTGTCCCAGAGTCAAAGATACGCCGGGGGGATCACCGATGGGTTATGGAAAGGGAACGAAGCCAGGTATCGCGTGTACCTGGGACCTAGGCGAGACAGATCCCCTCGATGCTGACTCGGCATACTTCCTTCTCTATCGTGCCTTCGGTTAATCCAGGCAGGTCCCCGGGCCCGACGTGTTCCACCAAGGCTCATCCGAGGCTGACCATCAGCCATTGATGTCACCGCGCTCCGCTCTGCACGATCCCGAGGATACAGCACAGACCCGAGCGGAGAGGAGACAGAACGAACAGGGGCGTGCCTCTCTTCTTACTCGACTCTCTCGGTCCAGCCGCAGCATCAACCCTCGTCGAACTCGTCCTCGAACTCTCTCGGTGTCTTCCTCTGGGACTCTCCGAGCTGATCGTCTTAAAGTCGGTCGAGCACAGGCCCCCGCCGGGGCGATCATATCTCGCGACAACGCGACATCCTTTCCTTGATCCGCCGACATTGACCGGTGCGCCTAAGAACAGAATAGATCAAGAATCAAGAATTGTCCGGTGTACAAACCGTATCAAGCGTAACAAAAAAATTTTTAAACAAAAAAAATAAAATACGAAGCAAACTTTACGCACAGGTCATTTCTTTGGCACTCCTCGCTTCTCCCAGCTTAACTATGTCGGTCTGGTCGCAAAAGGCAGAGGAGCCAGATCCCGCGCGATCCCGAACACCTCTCTCGCGCGGCTCTCTCGTCCGAGACCGGGAGACTCTCCATTAGCCCGCGACTCGGGGGACGACGTCTCATTTCTCGAATACGCTTGTCCGCTGGCAAAGCTGAGAAACTGAGTGAGAGGCGAAGAAGAGACGGGGAGGAAAAAGAAGAGAAAAAGTGAAGAGGCTGCTGCTGCTGATGCCGATGCTACTCCTACTGGTGCTGCTGCTGCACGCGAAACCACTACGTTTTGTCCGGCTCGCTTAGATAAGCTCCCAAGAGGACATCCAAGAAGCGGGTATATATCCGATACACAGCATCTCAAGCCTTTCGTTCTCCGTCCCGGTGAAACTCTCCGGCTTTCTTGCAGGTACACTATAAACAAAACAAAAAAAGTAAAAAACAAAAAAGCATCGAAGCTCCCGCTGCTGTTGGACGACCTCTTCGCGAAAGACAAAAAACCCCTCGATACATCATCCTGGCTCGTTGCCTTTTCGGTTGGCTCGAGCTCATCGCGACTTCTTTTTCACCCACCCCGAGCTTGATAAAGCCCGCGGATTAAATGCTCGAACTACCGGTCTCGGCATGAACTTCTATATTTATAAACTAGCCCATTTCATTTGTTTCCTTTATCTTTGCACTTTGGCCTTTTTTTCGTTTGCTTTGAGCTCGGAGGGACCAGTTCCATTAGGCTGAGTGTGCGAGGATGAGAAAAATTACTTTTGCGGCCCCTCTCTTGTTCCCGTTCCCGTCGTTTCCTTACACACCCCGTGCCTCTTTCTGTTTTACTGGGATGCCTCGCTCGCAGCTCGCCTTCCCGAAGAAGGGGCTCGTTAGCTCCAACAGTTTCTGCAGTCTCTCTTCCTCCCGGTCTCTGCCTCTCTCGAGCTGCCACTGCCGCCGGGAATTTGCCGAGACTACGTTACAATCCGCGAGAGAAACTCGAAGAGGATGAAGCACATAAGAGTAGAGAGGTGTACGTACCCTACGTATTCATTACCCGCGCATCGCGTGTGTGGGCGTGCTCCCGACGATTAGCTGTTTGGTTACGCCCTGGCAACGCCAAGACTCGCGAGAGATGGAGGAATATCCCGAGAGGCCGAGCAGAGAGAGCTCTTCGTTTATTTCTGAAAAAAAAACAAACAAAAATATTTTCTATCGTGCAACGGAATAAAGACGCAACGGATGAATGTTTATTTACTTATTCTTTTAAAAAAATATACGGTACGGTAAAAGATAAGATATTAAAATTTGTTTGCGTACTTACTGACACTTGTGTGGGGCTAATTATTATAATTAGTGGACGATAGCTTTAGGCGTCCTCACCTGCCATGCGTATTGACCGACAAGGTGTGCTCGAACTTTTTAACTCCGGAATTTTCTTCTTTCAGTGTTTCTGGAATAATAAAATCGTCGAATATAATAATGTACGTCTATTGGTCAGACTGTTGAAATATATCTGTATGAGAATTCGTAAATTCGAAGTTTTTATGCATAAAACCGATGGATTCATTTTAGTATGCAAGCCCCACATAAGGCTTTTGTGTGGGGATAATCATTATAATTAGTGCACGATCGCTTTACGCGTCCTCACCTGCCGTGCGTATTGATCGACAAAGTGTGCTCAAACTTTTTAACTCAGAAATTTCCTTCTTTTAGTGTTACTGTAATAATTTAAATTATCCAATAAAAAAAAATTGACGTCTACTGCTGAAACTGTTAAAACATATCTGTAAGAAAATTCGTAAATTCGAAACTTCTTATGCATAAAACCGATGGATTAATTTTAGTATGCAAGCCCCATACAGAACTCTTGTGTGGGGTCAATCATTATAATTAGTAGACGATCGCTTTACGCGCCTCACCTGCCGTGCGTATTGACGGACAAGGTGTGCTCGAACTTTTTAACTTCTGAATTATCTTTTTTTAGTGTTTCTGTAGAAACATATCTGTATAAAAATTCGTAAATTCGAAGTTTTATGCATAGAATCAACGGATTAATTTAAGTATGCAAGTACATGTTCAATCGCTGCCAGGTATATTTAAAAAATTGAGGTTTTCAAACGTTTTTAATATACCGAACAATTAACTTAATCTCAATGTTCTATAATAATTTTCTCTCAATTACGGGTTTCAACAATGCCAACTGTAATGGACGTATCGGATATTTTTCCATCCGGCGCGCCCAAGAAGAACGAAAACGGTATTTCAAACTCCGACCATACGCACACTGACAGAAAGGTCGGCCCAACTATCGTTTCAATGTCGGTCATTCCTTATCATGTTCTCAGAACAAACATTTTAGAAAAGGAAAAAAAATTGATTATATTACAATGTTATTATGTTTGCATATGCTATATTGTAGTTCACATGTGAGTTATCTGAACTGTAACAATTGTAAATATAAAAGATCTCGTACCGTAAATAAATAAAACAATTAAGTAAATAAATAAAATTCTATTTAATTTCATCGTTTTCAGGCGCCAAAAAAAAGATGTATCGCTGCTCTGAAGCTTGTCGGGCAAGTGGCTATGGATCGCTGAAGAGGGCAGCACCAACAGGGCCTCGAGCGGTGCGTCTCGATCGATTTAAAGTCCCACCAGGAATAAGCGCGCGGACCCGGTTCCGCGTGGGAGAGGGAGCCCGTGTTTCAACTCAGCCGTCGGGCAAGGCTCGAAGGTTTTACATCCTGTCAACGAATATGTTTACCCGGTCGGGTATTAATCTCGCGTTGTACGACTTAACGAGAGTTAACGACAGCGTTAACGAATCTTGGCAGAAATCGAGCGGTCTATCACAAGCTTTCTTGTTCCCTTCCAGGAGAGACTCGAGTGCACAATAAAATTCTCTCAGGTAACAGAAGAATTTTACTCCGATATAACGACAGGCTAAGGAGATCTTTGCTGGTCTCCAATTCCAGTTAAAGACCCTCGAGAAACTTTAAAGAGATCTTTAACGAACGGAATTATAATGGCACTCGTGGAAAGGGGGCAAAGAAAATCAGTCGGGTTCGTTTATCTCTCGAGACGGATGGAAAGGAGTAAATCGTACCTCAGGGGCAAAACGGACCAGCGAAAAAATTGGCAAAAATGGTCCGTTTTACCTCGGATTTCCAGTTTGCCTTCGAGTTTCACCTCTGGGAGAAATTTTTCGTCCATCCCCTTCCTTCCTCGTCCGTTAAATTTTTATTCCAATTTCTCGCTCCTGCTGTTGCGGATAGAAGAGTCTCGGGACTTCTGTGGTGAGGAAGAAAGGGGGCACGAGGGGCCCACCTAGGTCGTCGCGCCGTCGGAGGGACGAGAGCTTTCGGGGTTTGTGCTCCCTCTGAAAAGATGTGTTGGAGCGCTCTACGGGTAACAGGACCGCAACGGAGCCCGGTATAATGGCGCCCGTTTGTCAAAACACGTCAAAACAGAATATACTTTCGTGGGCCGACGAGAAGAGCAAGAACGAACGAGAAGGGAAGAAAAAAAAGCTTGCGTTTCTTGCAGTGTTTGTAAGAGTCACGCCCCGCGATGCATCAACGAGAATTCCGGAGCGTGTCGCTTCGGGGTACGGTTAGGTATAGCCTAATAACGATATACCTTGAGTGGCATCATCAGCCGGACCAGGTAGGTATATGCTAAAGAATATTAAGGATATGACGTCTCTTATTCTTCATCTCACTCGCCTTAAATACTCTCCGTCACGCCTCGGCTATCTATACACGGGGCCAAGGGAAACGCCTGCCGTTCGCCAGGATCGACGCGAAAAATTATACCCGATTTGTTATGTGCTCGCCCGAGCGCGAGAATTCTTAATTGTTTCTTCGAGCTGTTCACGGAACGACGGTTCTCCGAGGCGATTCATTGAAATTTTTTATCTCCGACCGTTTCGTTTCTTTTTTACTTAAAAAAAAAAATTAGCATCATGAAACGCGGTGTTATAAAATAAAGCTTGGTGTAAATCGTTTCGATGTCATTTTTGCAATCGACCCATTTTCGATACCCCGAAGTATTGATTTCCGTTTGTGGATAAGAAAAGTCTACTGAACGCGGAACCGGTCTGGCTATTCGACGTTGCTCTCGTCGAAGCGACGGCGATGTCGGACAGTTTGCAGTGTACCGGGTGTACATGCGAAGTACCGAGGTACAGAGGGAGGCCCCCACGGAGCAATGGCACAGTAGCGATCATGATAAAAAATTATACTCGATTTGTTATGTGCGCGCCCGAGCGCGAGAATTCTTAATTGTTGCTTCGAGCTGTTCACGGAACGAGGATTCCCCGAGGCGATTCATTGAAATATTTTATCTTCGGTCGTTTCGTTGCTTTTTTTTACTAAAACAAACAAAAAAAAAAACATCACGAAGGTCGGTGTTTTAAAATAAACCTTGGTGTAAACCGTTTTGATGGAATTTTTGCAACCGACAAATTTTCGATACCCCAAAGTATTAATTTCCGTTGTTGATAAGAAACATCGGTTGAACGTATAACATAGAAAACAAAAATTGCAATTTTTCACTCGTTTCATTGCGTTTTTACTAAAAAAAAAAAAAAAAAAAAAACTAGCATTGTGAACCTTGATGTCATAAAATAAACCTCGGTGGTAGCCGTTTCGATGCAATTCGATATCCCGAAGTATCGATCCCCGTTTGTGAATAAGAAACGTCTTTTAAACGCAGAACCGGTCTAGCTATTCGGCGTTGCTCTCGTCGAATCGACGGTCGTATCGGACAGGCTCGAGTATGCCGTGTGTACGTGCAAAGTACCGAGGTACCGAGGAAGCCCCCCCTCCCCCCTCGGAGCAATGGCACAGTAGCGATCATGATCGCCGAGAGAGACGGAGCGCGGGAGAGCGTTCGCATGTCGCCGGGAATATTTCGGTCTTATCGCGCTCTCCGATTAGGCGAAACGTTATTAGGTGACAGAGATCGCGTGGCCCGTTGCACCGCGCCAAGAGGGTAATGGCACCTAGTCACGTCAGGTACACGTTATTCTCGAGGAACAGAAAGGGCGAAAGAGAGACCACGATCGTCAGCTGAGAAATCTATACGAGGAAAAGAGTTACAGATGAGGTAATCCACCTCGGGTATATGCGCTGAGGATCGTACTTGAGTTTCACACAAAAACCCAATTCGGCGTAGGCGAGTGAATAGGAAAAACGAAAAGGAAAAAAAAATGTGTCCCTCGAAACAAGAAAGTTTTGTCGTATATAGCAATATCGTAGAGATCGATATTACGCTAACGAGGATTATCATTGTGCGGGTTATTAAAGAGCCCTTACGTTTCCGGAGTCACGTGCGAGGCGAGCGGTAAGAGGCGTCACGAAGCAATCGCCACGACGAGAGAGTTCTCGCTAGCGTACGAGTAACTCTCACACTCCTCGTTCTCCTTATCGGGTCTCTTGATCTTCGCTGAACGCGGCTCGAGATACACCACTCGCGGTAATAAGTGCGGGCACGCGTGATGATAAAAGCGTTCGAGCTTAAAGTCCTTATCGTCCGCTCGCCCCGACCGGCTATACGCGATTCTCGTTTGGGTGCCGAGCTTCGAGTCAACATGGGACCTGAGAAAGAAAAAAGATTATGTATTTCATATTCCTTACATGCATCATACGAGAGAGTATTTACTACGTTTGGGAGGAAAAAAAACTACTTAATTAGCATAGCTTCGCAGCGTGGCTAACGGTGTACGCTACTAACGGGCCCGAGTATCCGATAAGCGCGGAGCTTTATGCTTTACTACTTGTCGTAAGTTTCACAGTGGAGGCTCGTGCTTCGAATTGACTTCGTGAGAGATTTCTTCTTTTTTTCGTAGCCAGATAGTACTAAAAATAGTTAATGTTCATGACATTTTTTTATATTAAATTCTTAATAGACAAAGAGATGTGACATGTTTTTAATCTTTTATTCATGACTGTACTATTATCATTTTAAAGAAAATTTAATGAAACATTTAAAATATAAAAAAAGAGCTCGCGCAATTTAATTGAATACAAAGATCAGTGCGCAGCTTTATGCTTTTTTCATAGCCAGACAATATAAAAATAATTAATTAAAAAAATTTTTTTGTATTACATTTTTAAAAGACGGAAAGATTTAACATTTTGTAAGCCTTTTATTCTCGATTGATATTACTACTATTAATGTTATTATTATTATTTTAAAGAAAATTCGATGAAGCGTTCAAAATATAAAAAAACGAGCTCGCGCGATTTAACCGAATATAAAAAAAAACTTACTGCCTATAGAAAAGCGCATCTGCCTGGCCCGCCTCTCGTAGTTCTCTGCCTTGCAAATCGTGCGTTTCACCCTGGGGTGCAACAATGCAATGACGGATGTTGTCCGCCATAGGAGGAGAGTGAAAGAAAACTTGTGTAGCCCGAGAAAAATGCAAGGAGGAGAAGTGACAACTGACTATGCGGTATAAGCGAGAGTGACATAACAAACGCGTGCTTGCAAGGGGAAGGTGGGGATGCGACCGCTTGTGCTCCATCGGTCGTAATACACACCCAAATTTGATTTTGTTGTCGCCCTTACAATACTCAATTATCCTTACTGCGGCGAATGGTTACGACGCGGTGCAGGGCCTGTACACAGCAGCCATCTGCAACCCTCGAGGAGAGAAACCGAATATAACGTGTAAGACCACAGCCCTCCCCTTGGCTGTGGGGCTAAACTTGTTTTCCCATTAACGCCACGGTCTCGACACGAATTCATGACCAATTGCGACGACCAGGGATCCCACACGAAACATCCCTGCAAACATATATAACATGTATATACATAATATACTATGTCAAGGATTTAAAAAATACATCAAATATATTCAGAATATCCGTCTTTGACTGTTGCCAGACACTTTCTGCAAACAATATGCTAAGAACAAAAAATTGAAATTTGTTCTTCAAAACTCAACATCAAACCCACACGATTGCAGGGAAGGATCGAAATGACGAAATCTCAAGCATCTTTCGGTTATTTTTTTCAATCTCATATTGAACTGTAAGCATTTTAACTAGAACCAAAATAACAATATACTTTTATAACACTCGGTGAACAAAATAGCGGTTTTGCGCACGCTTCGCGTGCTTAAAACATCGGTTTTCAGGCCTTGCGAAATAAAATTTTGTACGATACTCGTGCGAAAAACGTTTTCTTAACACTCGCCTTCGGTTCGTGCTGATAACTCACTTTCGTCAAAAAAAGATTTTTCGCACTAGATCGTAATGTACTATTCTTGCAGCTCAAAGACGATTCTTTTTTTCAGTGTACGGTCGATTAAATTTAATAAACTCAATCACGAAATGAAAATCTTCATATGAACTGGCATGCGTATCCAGGTAGTCATGGCAGCAATTAGTATGATCCTCTTTAAAACAAAATAGAAAAGAATCTCACATTTTTCGCAAACAATATATTGAGGACAAATAACAAACTGTTCTTCAAAACTCAACTTTGAATTCTCACGATTCCAGGCAAGATTAAACAACAGGTTGTCTAAAGCGTCTTTCGGTAAATTTTTTCAATCTCATACAGAATTGTAAGAACTATAATTACAGCCGAAATAACAATGTTCTTTACTTACAGCCCGGAGGTAGTTTTTTTCAGTGTACGGTCGATTAAATTTAATAAACTCAACCACGAAATGAAAATCTTGATACGCACTGGCCGCCGTCGGCAGGTAGTCATGACCCCTTTAGCATGATCCCGTTTAAAACAACAAAAAAATAACCTAACGATAAAAGAAAGTAGGAAGTGATGGAAGCCGGCCGGAATGGAAAATATAATGTCGGTCCCGCAAACTCAATCTATTATAGCGGAGCGCGTGTAAAAGCTTAATTTAGCCTGTGCGCCAAAGATTCGATTAAACCAGCGGCAAGTGGACTCCCTTAGCGCGGAAGCCCTACTCGGCATTAAGATAGCCGTTCGACTTTAGGCGAGACGCGCGTGATGAGCTGTCGAGGTATGGTTGCGCTCAGGTGATCGAGTTCGATGGAACGATGGTTATGGCTTATAATTATAGAACGTAAGAAAATAAAGAGGAACGGAGAGAGATACGCGGAGAGAGAAGTCGAAACGAGTCAACGCTCGGACGTAGTACGCACCCAACGCAAGAACGTTAGGTACATCGTTCGGATAGCCGCGAGGCTTGTTACGCCGCGCGCCGAGACGGCGAAGGAGAGACGAAATGAGATGTGATGGAGGCTGAGGAGGGAGCGAGCAAGAAAGGAGGCAGATAGACCCTTTACCCTTCCTTTCTTCTTCGCCACTCCCGAGGGTCCACTTTTCCCGTCTCTCCCTCTTCATCGTCTCTCCTATATGTATATATATATACTATGCTATATATACTTGGTAGCTTTTTATTATTGCTCCGGCTCCTCGCGAGCTCTCCGGGTCTTTTTAGCCGCGGGGACGCGCGCTAACATGGCCGCGTACCTCGCCTCACATGGTCCAAAACAATGGCGGATATACAAGAGCGGACCCGTGTCCTCAGCGAATACGGGAGAAAAAGGAGAACACGCTTAAACCCGATTTCGTGCCTGTTGTTTCGATGAAGCCGGGGTCCCTCGGACATCGCGCATTCGCCTCGAGGAGCCTCGACTCTCTCGCCGGTACATGCACCACATAGGAAACTGGCGGGCAATAACGGTCAGCTTTGTCACAATCGAGCTTTACGAACTACTCGATACCCGCTTTAGCTTTTCACCGGTCTTTTTCTTTGAGAATGAACACTTTCATATAATGTTCCGTCAGATAATTATTCGTTCATACACAGTAAAAAAGAGTTTGTAGTTTTTACAACAACTTAGTGTCCACGAACGTCCATAATTTTTTATTTGTTGTATTGTATTGCTCCGATTGCACCAGTCGGCTCTAGTTTTACAAACAAAACTAGAAACTAGAATTGTTACTGACACGGGAAATAAAAATATGCTACAATCGATTCAAAATTTGTAGATTCAAACATTTTTGTTGCGCCAAACAAGTAGCACTTTCCAACGTATTTCACCGAGCGTTCGTGAATCCATTTGTTTTTCTCAATGCATACACTTGCAAATTGTGTGAGAATAATTATTGCTCCTTTACAAAAAATACTGCTAAAAAGAGAAACTTCCAGTCGATGTGTGAAAACGAGCATACTATTAACGATTCTTTTTTTTTAGTTCGCCTACATTATTTTTTTAAAGTAAATTTTTTTCACAATAAATATACGGATGTGCTCTCAGCGTATAGGAAAATTTTCACAACTAAGCTGATACATAAACCTGTCGTAAAATCGAATAGGTACCCCGAGGTGTACATGTCAGCGTGAAATTGTAATCGCGAGGACTTGGCGCGAATTAATTTTCACGAGCGTGTAAAGATAGTGATTAGTGTCGTTTAATCACACCGTCACACGATAGGCGCAGCGCAAACGAGGGTAGGTGTAACAGCACTCTTGCATACGTGTATACCAGGAAAGGGAGGAGAGAGGCCCTTGGCTCCAGCTGCTCGGCTCGTTTTCCACAGGAGTCACCGAGATTGTCACGTAAAGTTGTAATTCCCACCCGAGAAGGATAACGATGCATTACCGTGCCGATCGTTTATCCGGTTAGAGGAGTTCCCTGCATGTATATGTATATGTATATGTATATGTATATGTATATGTATATGTATATGTATATGTATATGTATATGTATATGTATATGTATATGTATATGTATATGTATATGTATATGTATATGTATATGTATATGTATATGTATATGTATATGTATATGTATATGTATATGTATATGTATATGTATATGTATATGTATATGTATATGTATATGTATAGACACGATATTCTCTCTAGCGTACGTCCCATGCCGGTGAGCAGCGATTTCACGATAAGATCGGTCGCGTCGTCGTACTCGTCGATGCCAAGCGTACACAAGAGGCCCTACCGAGGTCGAGCACAGACCGCACACGGGCCGCGCGAGTCCGACAATTGCGTCCGGCACCACATAATAAGTGGTGTGCGGTGTGCTCACCCAGTGGTGTGTTCACCCTGAAGCGCTTACTTGCGTGACTCCCGATTAATTTACACCTGAGATAATCGAGAATTGTGAGGGATAACGAACGAGAGGTTTAGGGAAAAAGAGGCACTGTATTTTTTTCATTAAAGATCATGCGAACGTGTTGTATATCTGTTACGCATTAATGTTTTTTTTATTTATATTATTTCAGAAATACGCTTTTCTATGTTGGTCGAATTATTGCGAGAAAAAACAGACATCTTTGTTAACAGAGAATTCATTGATCATCGATATAAAAAATCCTTTTTTACTCCAAAAACGTCAGAAAATTGCAATTGATTGGAAATGACGAGTTGAAGGCTAGACCATGTAAATTATGTAACGTTTTTTAATTTATAATATTTTGAAAATATATTTTCTACGTTTTTCGAATTATTTTGAGAAATAAGAAAGAAATCTTCATTAACTCAGAGTTCATTAACGATCCATATAAGAAATTATTTTTCTATCTCCAAAAACATCAGAAAATAGTAATTTATTGGAAGTGACGAGTTAAAGGGTAAAAATATGTAAAAATAAAACGATATCCGTGATACATCGCCTCGATAAATCTACGCTTTCGGGCAGCCCATGCATATCGGAATGGATTAGAAATTTAATTTCCATCTCATATACATATATACGCGCATATACCCCGCAGGATATTTTATATAATTTATTATCATTTATTGCTCTTTGTTTGTTAGTTCGAGCGGTAAACGTGTGGCTTCTACAAAGGTGCAAAAAAAACTAGCTTTTATTACACTAGTGTAATAAAAGCTAGTTTTGTTTTTTTGCATGCGTGTCTTCCATTGATAATTAAATTGTTCATAAATTATAATTGCTTTCGAGAAAGAAGTTGCATAGCGCTGAGATATACATAAGAGGGAAGAGAGGCAGCGGGACGAATGAAATGTTTCTCGGGAATGAAGCGCGAGAGAAGGATCGCAAAGGGGGTTGCATTTGCGGTGCACTATTAATCCCGCGTCTTGGATTTGCCAGAACATGGATGGAGGAGTGGGAGGAGGAAAGGGGGGGCTCTTTGCATTCGCGATTCTCTCGCTTGGGCGCGAATAGTGGCCAGGGTGCATTTTGCACACCACAGACCACCGGACTGTGTGTGCACCATGCATCGTGTCGGCGGTGCATGCTACGGTCGTATGCGGTCGCGGGGCCGCTGCGGCGGCCTGCGGTTTGTGATTTATCTCGCGCCGCTTCTCTCTCACGCAACCGCGATAACTCACCGGCCCTTAATTTCTATTTTTCACCTTTCTCCCGTTCTTCGCTCCTCTTCCTCCTTCTACCTCGACGACTACCGCTATACCGGCTCGGCTCGTTCGCCGGAAAGAGACAAAGCTCGGATCCTTGTATTCCGCCATCCTTCTGCGATCCACCGTAGTACCCTTCCTCGTCTTGGTGTTCCGGCAGCCGAAAACCATCGACAACTGCCCGCTACGCTCGCCTGCAAAGAGAATTTCAATTACTGAATTGGAACTTTATATACGCTATTCGTTTTTCTAGCTGAGGGTGAAATATGAGCGCTCCAAAATCGTTCGTACATTTGACTAATATTTATCGTAAGGCTAACATTTTTTATTTATTTATTACTTTTTTATTGTTCTTGTTAATTTGAATATCTTTTTTTTGGCCTGAAATAGGGTTCATTGCACCGGCGAGGCAGAATTGCGAAGAGGAAAGTCGACGGACTGTCGCGGGGTGTGTGCTTTTTGAAGAAATTACAAAGTCGATGAGAAAGACGGATAAATCGAACAGTATTATGCGTGTGCCACGGATGCCGCACGACATTTTTTATTTATGTATTTATTTATTTAGTTATTTATTTATTTTTTATTATTCTCGTTAATTTTACAAACTTTTTTTTGTCTTTTTTTCTGGGCCAGGAATAGAGTTCATTGTACCGGTGAGGCAGAATTGCGAAGAGGAAAGCTGACGAACTATTGCGGAGTGTGTGTTTTATGAAGAAATTACAAAGTCGATGAGTAGGTTAATTAAATCGAACAGTATTATGCGTGTGCAATGTATCTCGCACGGTACGTGGCCCCCCGGGGAGAACGAGCGAAAAGCTGCGTGAGCCTCGATCTCCCGCGTCGATCATATCCCTGCCTGCGGGGATTTCCACTTATTGCCAAGACAACTCAGCGCAAGTCTCATTTTCTTTTTGTGGAAAACTGATTATTCAACGAAGAATTAATTAACGTTAAGTTACAGACTCCCAACTGAGGTACAAGGTCCGATGAAAAAAAAACTACACTCGGAGCTGATCTTCGGGGTCAAAAATCGCCGATAGTTCTAGAAAAAAAAAAAAAACCATCAAATTTTCTCGTAATAAAAAACACCACCGCAATATGGAAATGCCATTAGGCATTAATATATCTCCGTTCAGCTAAATTTAAATATATCAGGTAAATTTTAATTTTAAGATATCTCCGTTCAGCTAAATTTTACACAGAGTCTCGCCCGACGAAAATCCTCTAAAAACAATCCTAGATCTTGAGAAACACCTCAATCAGATCTCAACTTCGCGATTCAGTATGGAAGCCCCAAACGTTTAATCGTCCCATAAAAAAATCTACAACGTCGGACAAGCAAAAAACCCATAAAATTTTCTCGTAATAAAAAAGTACCGCAGAAATATAAAAATGCCATCAGTTCGATATATCTCCATTCAAGTAAATTTTATACAGAAACTCGTTCGACGAAAACCCTCTTACAAAACAATCCAAGATCCTGAGGAACACCTCAATCAGATTCTAGCTTCACGATACAGTATGGAAGTTCGAAACGTTAAATCATCTCATAAAAAAATGTATAACGTCAGACAATCTATCCATTCAATTCCCGCACGATGTGCCATAACTACAGCGTACTCTCGAGATTTAATTAATTCATACATATATACATATATACATGTATATATAATTTTTCAACAAAGCTTCAAAGGGTGCGAAGGTCGATAGGTACGGATACATGAAAAAAAAAGAAATAAAAAAGAAGAGAGTAAAGTATTCCGAAATGACGAAGCGATGACTTGGCAAAGCTGTCGGAGCTCAAAGAGAAATGGATAACGAGACACTGGACGCTGGCTGTACGAGAAAGAGCGAGGAGGGAGGCCGAAGCAGACGAGGAGTTATTTCTCGTGTAGAAACGCGGCTTTCTACCTGAGCCATTATCGATTATGATAGGTGCTCGTAACGATCGATCGAGGGGTGAGCCACGCAGCGCGCGCCGCGTTATAATTCGTACATATAACCCGGAGAACCCGGAGAACTTGCGCGGCAGGCACAGCACGGATATCTTTCCTGTAGCGGGTCTCTCACCTGCCGGCCCGGTTGGCTTCTCCCTCGGGTTCAGGCGCGGTCCGTGCTTCCTTACCCCGGTGTATCGAGGGTATACTCGATTTTTCTACGGTTTCATCGCAAGAATAAAACCCGCCTGCTCGCTCTCATTAGCCGTGCAGTGAAAATCGTATGGTACAATATATCGACGGCTGAGAAACAAAAGGGCATACTTCGCGTACATTAACAGGGGAGTTATGCCCTTCTGTCTCTCGGCCGTCAATATTGGACATGGACGGGTATAGAGGGGCTTGCATCACGTGGCCGCTGTTTGATCTCTGCACGGCGAGAGGGGTCAAGCGAGAGTCGTATTAACGAGTTTAATAATTCTCAATTTCACATCGAGCCGGCAGATATCGGAAACCTGCTGGAATGATAATCGATGAGTACAAATCATCGGGTACAAAAAGGTTAAAGACAGGCACTTAAAAAAAAAAAATTAAAAACATTAAATGTGTCGAGAACTACGCTGTAGTTATGATATATCGTGAGCGTATAAAACCAGGTAGATTCTCGGAGACTGCTGATTTAATTGGATAATTTAATGTCCCGAACTTCTAATTGAGGTATTCCTGCCGCAGTCGCCGGCGCACACGACATTTTTATATATTTAATTAAATTATTCATACGATTATTGATTTATATATTTTTATTTTTTAAAAAGTTTTAGTTGTTGCAAGGGGAGTTCTATAGATTTCTGGGGATGTAACGTTTTTATTTTTTCTCGGCAATGAAAAATCAGGTAAAGAATCTTCGCGATTTATCGTTTGTAACGGGTCATGCGAAAACATACTAACTTAGGAATATATAAAATTATCGCAGTTCCATTTTTATAGAATAAAATATATATATAAATTTCTTTAAAAATAATATTGAAAAGAAAAAAATGGAGCTCTGACATTTTTTTATGCACAGACCCGGGATTTTTTTACACCACTGGAACACCGTTACGAGCGATCAATCAATGCAGCGTTTCCGATTTATTTTTTGATTACCCAGAAAAAAAAAATTAAGGCCTTTGCATTTTTTAGTCTTAATATATTCCACAGCCTCAATTTTTGCCTCAGCCTCTATTTTTCTTTTAGCCTACATCTATGCATTTCGAACAGGACTTTCATTACATTTCCAGCGAGAGGGTGGAGCTTCTCGTTTCGAAGGGTGTGGCAACCCCAAGGAACATTCGTCTAACCGAACGAAGGGTAGTTAGCGCCAACGGGAAATGCGCCGCACACATTCACATGTGTCTTTCGAATATAGGAATACATAGTCATAGGTGCCCTGAGAGGCTGAAAACGATTTAGTTTCTCTCCCCCTCCCCGCCCCCCGTAGTTTCCCCGTCGAGAATTCTGAGTGGATGATGCGCGGATGTTCGAGATCCAATGTTCCTAATGCCGAGGTGAGAAAAAAGCGCGCGGGGAAAGAATATGGAGAGAGGATAGAGATAGAGATCATAATATATCTACGATGTAACGCGCAGTGTGTGTGTGTACTCTGCGGAATGGCAGGCAATCTGCTCGGTCGAAAGGGAGAAAAAGATATTCGCGGTCGGAGGGGTTGGGCTTTCCAATATTAACCAGCTGGCGCATCACACGGGGATGATCTCCGCTTCCACACTGCGATTCGTCCTGCCTCCTAGATCGAGCTTTTCGATATCTCGATGGAAAAACGAACTCCGAGTCATGGCCTCGGCGAGGGTAATTTCATCCTCAACGGAAGAACGATTTCCTGCTCAGCGTCAGAAAAACGGACTTAAACGGACATAAAGCGGAAGAAGGAAAAGATAACGGGAAAGATCAAACCCCGATGATTGTCACAGTGGAATAGAAAACAAACATCGGCAGCGATAGCGCCGACGACGACGACTGAGGGTAGTAAAAAATAATGGAGATATCGTCAAATTGATCGCACTTGCCGGGGTAAAAAGAATTATTATTTACTGTTTCTGTCAAACTGGATGAATCGAGCTGAGCGAGTGAAAGAGGTTTGTACACTTGAAAAACCTTTCTTGTCCAAAAAGATTCAAACAAAGTTCTCGTTCATTGTATATTTTTTTTGTCAACGAAACGTATTGTCACTTTTGAAAAATTGGTGAAATTGACAAGAAAAAAAATTATAAAAGAAATAAGAAAAAGGATAATAAAATAAATAAGAAAAAACAGTTTTTTAATAAAGAAAAAAAAATTATGGATGGCTGTGGACAAGAAACGTTTGTTGAATGTAGAAACCTTTACTATCGCGTTCACGAGTGACAATTTCCAGCGCACGTGCTAGGCGATATTTTATCCCAACCGAAAAAGAAAAAAAGAGGCGCCTAAGAGACGCGTCTCACAATGCTACGAGGATACCCTCGGCGAGGAATAATGATCCACGCGCTAGCGCGAGATCTGAGGAAGAGCTTCTTAGCGTGTGTCCGACCGACGCGTTTTATTCAATCGAAAACTCCATCCTTCCATTATCCTCAGCGCGTAACGCGCGTGTCTTGCCAGCGGGGAGACAAACTTGAACAGGAAAACTCGTGTGCGCGGGGTGTTTTCTGTACGACGAGCCAGGAGTCCTCCGGGAGTCCGCCAACAACCCCGGACGCGGCGGAGAACGAGCGAGACGGCACCTTGCGGGCTCCGAATACAGAAATACGGAAAGAAGAGGCCAGTGGCCAATGAAAAGGTTTCCACCGGGTGCAGAAGTCGCGCGTGAACATGGGCCACCCGCCCACTCGGACCTTTGTCGCTCGGGTCGTTTTCTCCCTTGACAGTCTTCCTTTCCTCTTTCCCTTCCTCTCGTATTCTCTGAACTCATGATTTTTTTTCCTCTTTCTTTTCTCGAAGGGCAAACCGATCCAGCGAGTGTTTGTCGCAGTTCGCGCGTGTTTGCGCCCGTTTGCGTCGTTTTTGTGTGCGGTTGTCGCGCGCTTTTCTTCGCTCCGTCGCTGTTTATTCGGGATATTTGGCCGAGCGTCCACTGTGACGTTAACCGCACGAGGACACGGGCCATCCACAATGGTAAACCGAACGGAGTGGTATCTGTTTTTCGACAAAGCGAACAGATTTGTTCGAGACGGTAAATCAGCCAGCCGGACGTCCATCCACCGGCCGGGAATCAGAAGGGCGTGACACGCGCGTTTCAGCATGGCGTTTCCGGCCTTTCGGATCTCCCGTACGAACTCGGAGATTCTGCGGTGAATCACGGGGCTGATTTTTCCGGGCGCGTGTCCAGTCCGGCTTTGGCGGGTCATCCAGAGCTTCGTCCAACGATCCTTCGCTTACGCGAGGAAGCCAGCACGGCGCCCTCGTCTTCCAATCGTCCTTCTTCCTTACGCACTTCGCGTCCAACGCAGTGAATTGACCGGCGAGCCGCACGCAGCGAGCTTGAATAAACACCGGAGAAGAGAAGGCGGCAGAAGTCGAAACGGACTTTGATGTTTGCTCAGCTTACGCGATGTTTCCACCTAAACATTGACGGAAAACAACATTTATTTTTATGCTCGATTACAATATCAGAAAATTGTTTTCTTTAAAAAAATTAATTATTTTTTGCTTTTAAAAATTTATTTTCTTAAAAAATGTATTTATTTTTTTCTTTAAAAAATGTATTTCCTTAAATTTTTTTTAAATTTATTTCAGGCTGTAAAGATTATGAAATATCGTGTTTTAAGAAGAATCGATGACCGACGGTATCCGCGATGCCCCTATTCAGCGCTGCATCAACCGCCCTCCTCCTTTCTCGGATGGTACGCCGAGTGGCTCGTTATCGTCCGAGGCATGTATTTTGCGCATGTTCTCGGCAATTTTATCTTTAACCAAGCACAACATTTCCAAGTCATTTTCAGGAGTTATTAAACTTGCAAATTTAATTGAATATTTGCCCTCCCCCCCACCCTGCCTCCTCAGGAATTGTGTTCCGCGGGCCTAAATGGTACCATACGTGTCGCGCATGCGTGCGGCCGCGCGTGTGGCGCGAGGAGAACGACGTGCTTCCAGCACAATGAGATCGTCCATCCGAAAGCGGACGGACAACGAGAAAAGAAGGAGCAACGGCGAAGAGAAGAATGAAGAAGCGAGAGGGACAGCAGGACGGAACGCGAGACGACCAACAACGAGGGATCCTCGAGCACCTGGCAGGCGGATCGCGCGTCTCTTCCTCGACTTCTTCTTTCATCCGTCCGCGTGTCTCTCGTCCCCCTCGCCCCCCCGCTCGTTCTCTCTGCCACAGGGTGCTCTGCTCCGCAGCTTTTACAAATCGGAGATACAAATTATCGTGGGCGGACGCGCGTCCCCCGAACAAGTCAGAAAGAAAGAAACACGAAGCAGCAAAATAAAAATAAAATAAAAAATAAAAAGAAGTTGAAGCCGAAGAGCCGAGGCCGCAGGTTGGTTGGTCATCTTTCCTCTGCCGGGAAAAACCGCAAACCCACTTCCACATTTCCACTACTCCGGACTTTTTTTTATTCCTCTTCTGCGGATCGCGGCGCGCGCGCATGCGCGGGTCTTCCAGCTTCTCTTCCAGCATCCGCGCCCCCGGATGCGTCGGGGGTCCAGCGTTCGAGCGCATCGGGGGTCGTTTCCCCGACTTCGTTACAGCACGTGCACGCTGAGTTTCCGCTGTAATCAGCTTCCTCCGTTGATGCGGTTTGCCGACTGAGACGCTTCCCTCCCTCCGGCCTCCGCGTCGGTCCCCGGCGCGTCATCTTCTTCGCGCGTTGCACTGCGAGAGGCTGCAAGAAAATTCCAAATGGCAGAAACTAACGAGCGGCCCTTCTTGCCGGACGCTTAACGGCCGGTGGGATCTTTCTTACTTGGCACGTTTTGCGAATACTGAGAGAAGTGGAGCTGAGCGGACATTGGCTGCTTCGAGGCCGTGGATGATCTTCGGTTGTCGGCGCGATTCCTCTCCTCGTGCCGTTTCTTGCAGATCATTCGCCACGGGGAATGGCTAATTTCCTGAAGGAGAAACAAACGAACGGACCTCTTACAGAGGGCCGTGGAAATCTTGGCGATTAGCTTAGTTTGTACGGTTTCTGGACCATGGAATGCCGCACAAGCCCAAATAGGAAATTTTTAAAAAGGCCCCGAGAGCATCCGAGCGCCACATGCGGCGTCCATTAAATACCGGTTCTGAGGAAGAGCGTCAACGAATCGGAATGATAATAACACACCGTAATGTATATCGTCGGGGTATCATATTCTTGAGGTATAGCCGAGTTTTTTTTTTTTTTTTTAGAAACTTGATAAAGTGTAACGATAAATTGTGGAGCCATATTTTCGGCAATATCCCATGTCGATACAACGGCGACTTTGATGACGAGTTCGTCGCGATTGTAATCGATACATCATTAATTTTTATCAAAACAAATATTCTAGCAAAATTTTGACTCCGTCCCGGTGAACATTTTTTGACCGGAATTTCTTAGATTCTTTTTTCGTTATCTGGGTGTAAAAATGTTTAAAACTGATTTTTTCAAAGATTCATTATTTCTTTAACGTATCTTTTTTTACAAATAAAAGTACCGACCGGTAATGAATGTTTATTTTATTTTTCCAACCAAACCAACAGGCAGAAGCCTCGGCCATTAAAGAGTTAAAAGGACATTCTCGTGGACATTGATTATCAGTAACAACCGCAAAATTTAACTAATAACGCGGCCCCAGAAGGTACATAATATCCGTAGCTGATGTACGAGCGAAAAGAGATAATAATTAAGCCACGAGTTTTCTTCCTTACCAGTGAAAGCGATCGGGCATAAGGTGCTCGATGGCTTTGGCCGCCGCCGACTATACGGCAAGCCGCACGGAAGGATTTCTTCTACCGGGCGTGCAACTCTTGGATGCGAAGAAAAGAGAGAATGAGTGAGAGAAAGAGAGTTGGCAAGCTCCTCCGGAGGACATAATTTACCTGGGGGCAGAGCGTCTGTTTGCGCTTGGGAAAAAAAGGAGCGAGTAGCGACAGCATTAGTAGCTAAGTGGGACCCTACGTTATCCTATACCTCTCTGAAATCGTGCGAGGTTTAAAGTTTTGCTGCCGCCTTCCCTCCGCTCCTTCCCACCCGAACAAGAAAGAAGATAAAGAAGAGACGAAGAGAATTTAAAGTAAAGAGAGCTGAGAAGAGATATTCAAAGCAGCGATTGTGGGCAAAGAATAAAAAAAAAAAGGAAGGTAAAGAGAGAGCACTGGCGGACACCGTGTTGTGTTCCGAAGCGATCATTATCTCGAAGTTTGTGCTGTGTGTGGCACCCGCCCGCACGCTGCGCGAAACACCGGGCAAGAAGGAGAAACAAGACCGCGACGGGATTACGATCTCTCGGTCGGAGCGTATCTATGTGCCGAGCGCGAGGCTATAACCCTTCACCGGTTATCTCGAGGATTATAATATACAATAATACGTATGGGAGGGTAAAGAGATCGGGGGGACTTTCCCGGCTCCCGGTTATATTGATATCGGGTTCCCGGGACGCGATATATCGGCGATCTGTGTACATCCGCGTTAGAGCGTATACTGTCCGAAAACTAGAGTCGCGGCGAGGCTCGAGAATAACAATGCTACACTGAGAAAAAATGACATAGTAAAAGCAACAATACTGACTTTTTACTATAAAAAATAATTCCCAGGCGGAACGTTCACATTTTATAGTTACGACAGTGACAAAAAAATCATGGTTGCAAATATAATAATATTATAATATAATATTAAATTAAATAATATAATATTATAATTTAAACAATTTAATATATACTATCGGAAATTATCTATATATACGATTCCCCTGGGAAGCATTGGTATAGTAGAAAACGCTATCCTTTTTCTCAGTGTACCGACTATCCCGAGCGAACTACTTTCTTGGGAAACTCGTTGAGGCCCATTACCATCTTGCGGGACGTTGAAAACTGGACAACTGAGGGTGGTTGCTCGGACAACGGAAGTGCATGACTGAAACGCTGGCCTCACGCTGGGAAAAATTGGTGATTTGCTGAAAGGCGTTGTGGGGCAAAATGGACCACGGGGTGCTGAGACACATCGGAATTTAATTTTTCTAAATCAAAAGCTTAGTTCGATTATTTGCATCGATGACAGTGAGGTATTCTGAAGTGTTGAACCTTATAAAACCTTGAAAAAATGTATATTTGCCTGGACAGCATATGGGGTAAGATGGACCAGGCGGTGTTGAGACAAATACGGATTTAATAACAATAATCTACGACTTGTTTCGGTTACTTGTATCGATGACAGTGAGATATTCTGAGGCGTTAAACCTTGAATTTTTATTCTTGTTTTATCGACCAGCATATGGGACAAGATGAACCAGTGTGTATTGAGGAAAATGGGGGTTTAATTTTAAAAAATCTAAAACTTCATTCGTTTACTTGCATCGATAACAATGAGGTGTTCCAAATGTTGAACCTCCCGAAAAGGTTCAAAACTATCACATTGAGATTCCTCGAAGCACGCAAAAACGTTTGTTATGTAAAATCGAAAAAAAAAATCTCCTCGTCGAGAAAGATTGTAGAACGGAAGAATAGACCAATCTAAATTCCACCAAGACGGCTGCGCCTCGAATCGCGGTGTGCGAAATATTAATTGGAACGTTCCGATGCTCATCGTTATTTATGAATCGAAACACGATTAAAATCAATCCCCCCCCCCCCGGAGCAAAGAATTCGCGACGCAGGTGCTCGCTTCCCCATTTTTGTCGAAGACGTCCAATAAATTTTTTTTGCCTCTATACCCGACCGCAGAAGCTGCAAAAAAAAACGGAAAAATAATCGTAAAAAGTAAAAAGTCTCGGAGAGAATCCTCTCGCCGATTATCATAAGCAGTCTGATACCCGCGTGGACAGACGACGTTCTCAAGGATATCGTATGACGACCACGGTTGGCAAAGGAGCTTCAGAAAAAAAAAAAGAAAAAAAAAAAAAAAAATTGGTGAAGAGAGGAAGAAATGGAGAAGGCGGCGCTTTCACGGCGAAGCCAGCGGCCGGTCCTACTGGCAGTGACATTTTCGTTAATGCCTCGGTCAGTTCAATTAATTAAGGCCAAAATGGTGGGTGCCCCTCGAGACTCCTCGCCGTGTATGTTACCTCCAGCTACAGCTTCGAAATTTCGAAGCCACAACCGCTCACCCATACGCGCGTTTTATACATTAGAATAAAAATGTATGTACGCGTTCATCTGTGCCTGTGTATCTCGGGTACATGCGGCCCGAGAATACTCAACCGGTCCACCATTTTATCTCCGTTCGAATTCTGTTCGGGTTGTTGCAAGAGAGAGTAGGAGGAAGCTCGAGCTCGCGGGTGCGAGAAGTTCTTCTGTCCCTCTTTCTCTCTACATTATACACGAAGGGAAACCGAGCGACTCGGAGCCCGCTCGTAAAGCAGATAAAGTCGCCGCCTACCAAAGGATCGACCGAAACCGGCAGCAAGGAACAGCAGCAGCAACCAGCGAAGCAGCAGCTGTGGTGCGGCACCGGCAACGCATCGCTTTTTCCTCCTCTCCACCGGTTCTTCTCCTTCCCTCTTGTTTTCCGGAGAACAACCGCGGCCACGGTATTAGAGGTATGGCGCCGAAAAGTGGTGGGGCTGAAAAGTATAAATTTAACGTTGAGATTAGATCGCGGCGAGGACTCTGTGAAACTCCGCTGAACGGCCGATACCCAGTCCGCAGCGGAATTAAATAAAATAGTGGAATAAAATAAAATAGTGGAATAAAATAAACAATAATGTAACCAAAAAAAAACACTGCGTGAGATCGTTTAACGATTTTCACAATAGCGGAGGGGCTCCGCGCACCGGATTCTTTTTAAATACAATATTTTTTTAAATAGCAATAATTAATGGATAAAAAATCATTTTTTAAATCTGCGATACTGCAATAACGAGTTTCCGCTCTTCGGCATTGTAAAAATCGGTAAATTATCTCTCGCAGTTTCTTGGTTTTATTCTTTTTGTGGTGGATGTTTCTAGTACTGGTTGGAACGAAGGGAGAAAAACTGTAAAAAAAAATCGAAAATCGTTAAACGATTTTCACAATGGCGGAGGGGGCTCCGCGCACCGGATTCTTTTTAAATACAATAATTTTTTAAATAACAATAATTAATGGATAACAAATCATTCTAAAAATCTGCGATACTGCAATACCGAGGTTCCGCTCTTCGGCATTGTGAAAATCGGTAAACGATCTCTGACAGGTTCTTGTTTTTATTTTCTTTGTGGTGGATGTTATTTGTACAGGTCGGATCGAAGGAAGAAAAACTGTTTAAAAAAATCGAAAATCGTTTGACGATTTTCTCAATAGCGGAGGGACTCCGCTCACCGGTTTCTTTTTAAATAAAATAATTTAGAAAAAAATGATAAAATGATAAAAAAATAAACATCTTAAGAAAATTAAATGTTATGTACGGATTCTTTGTTCATGAGATTTAGTATGTAAGTTGGGGTAGAGGATTGGAGGTGCCAAAGAAGCTCTTAAAGGCTTATGCGACCAGCTCAAGGGGACCGTTTTTATTAACTATTGTAAATAAAATTAACTATATATTATATATTATTTTTGTAAAAAGGAAAAAAAACAGCAATGTATACACTTGAGCGGCCACAATAAATATTATTATTATTATTATTTGTTAAAACTGCGAGATACTGCAATTCCGAGATTGCGCTCGCCGATATTGTGAAAATCGTTAATCGATCTCCCGCAGTTTTTGTTTTTATTATTTTTTATTTCATTCTTTATATCGCGGCTGTTTCTGGTATGGATCGGATCGAAGAGAGGAAACCTGTAAAAAAAATAATTTAAAGGTATGTTTTTTGTATGTTTTGGTTAATTGACGAAGGAGCGAAACTTTTACGAGAGAAGCTCGACGGGATTAAATTATGTATGCGGTTTTATAGTTTTTCACGTGCACGGAGGAGGGAATTTGGCGAAGACGTAGAGGCGAACGATTTTATTATACGAACGACTTTTACTCGATGACTGTCTTTCTTCGTTTGACTTTATCTGCGTCTTTGTCGGGAGAGTGATTTAAATTTCCGAAATATCGGGGACAGGACCGCCCGGCGACTGCGTGTACCGTATTTGGTTCCCCGATGTGTAAGTGCGCTCCGGCACTCTGGCCGGTATCGGTATATCACGACTCGGAGCCGCCTATCGTTAAATTCCTTAGCGAGACGGGAGGAACATTTGCGAAAATGGCGAGTGAATAATTAAGTCAGAGGGGAGGACCTCTCGGGGCGCCCTCCGCCATTTTTGGCTCCGCCGATGAGAAAAGAAGAAATCCGAACGAATTCGGTTATCGCTCTGTTTACGGCTTTGATCCATTACCGGACGATATTTCCCCGAACCAATTATTCGAGGATAATTAAGGTAGTACTAGAGGACAGTTTGACCTCACGTGAGTTCAGAGAGAATTGAGAAAGAATTGCCAACACTTGACTATCGGATAAAAATCTGACAAAAAAATCAAGCATATGGAAGGTGTTGAAAAGATTGATATTGCATAATAATAATTCCAAAAAGTTATTAAATTAATGAAAATAAAAACTTGTTCAACGAATTCCCCGGCAACTTCATTTTTTATTCATATAAAAACAATTTGTTAATCTTTTTGAATACGTATGATTTTTTTCAGAATATTGTGCAATTTTTGAAAGTTACGTTTTTTATTAACTAAAAAAGTAATTTTCAAAAATTAAGTAAAATGAAACTAACAAACTATTTATACCACCTAACTAACTAAATATTCAACTAACACTTGTTCACAATGCTTATTTCGTGTTCATTTTGCATTTTTTTCCTTTTTTTATCGGATTTTCAGCAATATTGACAACAAAAATATCGTGGACTTTTAAACATGAAACGTATGTTTAACTCACGAGTCTTTTTTTACCGTCCAGCGACAGTTTTTATAGTCATTTTTTACCGTCCATCACAAATTTTTACAACTAAATATTATTTTTATTTTTATTATTCATTGAGCCATTCTGGTCTTTTATGGCTTTGGAGTATAACATACGTTTTGCATATACAATGTACAAGCTTGGGTTTCGTTGGTACTTACATTTTGACTTACTGTCTAGGTTCTTCGGTAATTCCTTTTTCACTCGCATCTTCACCCATTCCCATTACACACTTCGGTTCACTTTCGCTTTGCGTCCACACTTTTATAGCTTTTTCATACTCTCGACAATGCTCGCACAAGATTGGAATAATTTACATTTTAATATAATTTAATGTTATATCATAATATAAAATAATAATTGTAATATTGATTTAAATATAAATTGATCCATTACCGGACGATGTTTCTCCGAACTAATTGTACCAGGATAAGTAAGAGACGCTCGATCGCTAAAGCAGGTATCGTCAAAACTATTCGTGAGTCGAGAGGAGAGAAAGGCTTTCTCAATGAGACAAAAACGACATTCGAAGGGACGAGAGAATTAACCTGGGGCTGACAATTGTATACACTAGAAACTCGATTTCGTTCACAGCGGCAGGACCGGCTCCGCATCACAATAACAAAATCGAGGTTGCGCACACCCCGCTCATACTCACTGTCGAGCATGGCCCATAGCTTTCTGCGCCGATTGATACTCGCTCTGTGGTAGCAACTAATTGTTCAGTTAACCGAGGGCGCAAAAATCGAGGTCCTCATGTACAATAAAAGGTGTGAATATTGTACGACCGAGAAAAATTGGTGTAAAAAAGGACCACAAAACACTTTACGAAAAGGAACCGCTAAGCAGCCTGTATTTCTGCGGTGAGCCTACGAAGTAAAAAAGTAAATTTAACTAACGCTTCTCCACAATTTTTATCTGTTAATTTTGTAACTTGTTTTTCGTTTTTGTACCGTATTTTCAGCGAGAAAAGAGTGTACTATCTTCAAAAAAAATATCGTGGACTTCCGGATAATAAACCTCTGTGTAAGGTACAGATCTTTTACCGTGCAGCGACAGTTTCATCACAAATGTCTGCATCCCAATATTAATAGTTGATATTATAATATAAGTAATAGATATAAACAATTATAATACAATACAATTTAATGTTGTATATCATAATATGAAATAATAATTTTAATATTAATTTAAATATAAATCGACCCCGCATTAAATTTTTTGTCGATCGCTGATTTTCCTTACTTTGTATCATTTACTTTAGCGAAGCGACGGCTTTATCAATTTTCGATAAATATTCAAGAATCCCGGAGGGCTTCGAAAATCGATTTTCCTAAGTAATGCGAAAGCCCCTGAGTGCTCTCCCGGTCCGTAACGAGAGTACTATGGAGGATGATGAGAGGTGAGGACATCGTATATCAGGCGTATATATTCTTCGCAGCGCAGAGACTCGTAGCTGCCCGCAATATAAAGTACAAGCTTGTTCCCGGTTGTGAAGAGAACACGAGAGGTGCAATCGACCGCGTAATAACTCGCTCGACGCCATCGTCGTTCTCGTCCTCAGCGCGAAACGATCGCCTCCTTCGACCCCCCTTCATATGCCATTTATCCTCATACACATACGCGCTTCAGAGCCCGAGAGTTTATTATCGGGAAGCGAGATCAATCGATCGATCGAATGAAAAAAAATATATATATATACACATTTTAAAAAACCAAGAGTTCGAAAAAAAAATAGAACTCGTGGCAATCAATCGTACGTGAAATATATTCCAAAGAATTATTACGTGAATCATTATGTATGCAAAAGAAAAAATGTATTAAACGATTTTTCATTTCATTAATTTTTTTTTATATGGTACAATGAGCCCGCACGGATGTTAGCGATCGGTAGGATCCTCCTTCAACCGACGATATATAATTTGCAGCGCAGCACGAACTCGGGCGCAAATGATTTTCCGTTAAACGACGTCGACGGCTAGAACGGCTCTGCGGGCAATTTAAAAAAATCGCCGGCGACGCGGCTGCGCATGCGCGGAACGGGCGGTGGGGGTAATAATGCAATTATGCAACGCGCGCTGCCTCGTGTGTGCGCAGTTCGACCTGAGCGCGATATCATTAGCAGGCAATATTTTAATGGCAAATTGGAGCTCGAATGAGGTGCGCGGGACCCTCTCGGCGAAATACGGGTTTCGCGTGTCATTACGTACGGCGGAGTGGACGCCCGAACTCGAAGAAAATTTCTCGCGGTCCCTCGGCCTGCATTCGCAATTGAGAAACCTGCGAGAGGTGCACCGGAGAGATTCCGGGCGACACGTGCAGCGGAGAGAACCGGTAAACCGTTTATGGAAGTAACGAGAAACAATTTGCATATTTCTTTTTTAAAAAAATATACAGTTTAAATGAAAAATAAATAAAAGGACTCTTTAGAATGAGCCAATCGCTTCGAAGCGCTCTAAGGGTTGATCGGAAGTTTTGCGAACTTGGTATAAATTCGTTATTTTTTTTTGTAATCAAGTTTTTTTTTACTCCAAATAAATGTTAAAAATAATTAAAGAAGAACGAAACAATCGTCGTTACAATGATTTTTATTTTATTCTATTTATACAGCAACTATGAAGGTTAGATGACCTTTCGATTAATTTTGAAATTGAGTAACTAGATTTTTAAAAAAATGCCAATTCTGTGAGGCAAAATGTTAAACAAATTTCTGTTATACCAAAAAAAAAAATTACCTTTTTCTTAATATTCTCATTAACGAACTGGAAAAAGTAACCGATTGACAACATTTTCTCAATCTTTTCTTTTAAGAGCCAATTCTGCCGATAAAACATTTCAACCTCATAAAAACCCCACATAAAGTCTCTACAGCACCGGCAGAGATAAAATTATCTTCACCATTTATTTTGTCACCGACGCGGTATTAACAAAGTCAAAACTGGACATAATTTTGTCAAACTTTCCTGGGCCGGAGACACTGCGCCGTCTGACCCGAATTACCCCCGCCTCCCTCCGAAAAGAGGACTAAGAAAGCGAGGGGAGTGCGAAGAAAAAGAAAAAAAAAAGTGACCGTAAGGTACCGGCCCACGTGAGCCAGCACTCAATTCAGATAATGGAATGACTTGATCGTTCTTCACGAGAACGGTTGCAGAGACGACGTGGCGAAGAGTGCCCAGAGGATACAACATCCAGCTGTATGCGGTCGCTCCGGCAATGAGGTCTTGGTTGAAGCCACGATGGGCAAGTGTTGGAATATATACGAGCCGGATTGGATGCTCGAAGCGCGAGAGCGAACGATGATCGAAGTATCGTGTCTCCCGAGTATTTTAGCCTGCGGGGCAGTAGCAGTTGGGAGCAGGCAGCGCGCGCATCTCGTCTCGGCACGATCGATCTGAGTCGCATGCGCGATCGATCGATAGATCGTTGCGCGTGTGGACAGAGAGAGTCACTCTCACTCTCCCGCGCTCTCACCGGGCATCGATAAAGCAATAACATTCATATTTATCGACCCCGAGCACGCCCGGCTCAGCCGTCGATCCAAAATGGAGATAATTTTAGCGAATTACACGGCAATCCGATCGAGCCTCCGTCCCGATTTCGCCGAACGCGTGAAACATCAACGATTTTCACGAATCAATCGTTTTCGGGGAGTGTTTATTCGTCCGAGTAAATCGTTCTCCCTCCAGAAACGATATCTCGCCGATCCAAGAATGGGATCCCTACATTACCAACCGGGCGATGACTGAGCGACAACTCAACAGACTGAGAAAAAATTAAATAGTAAGGGCTGAAGGACTTAGGTCGATGGCCTATTGGCAATAGCAATAGCAGTACTATATGTAATTAATCTTAGAAATGTATCAGCAACCAAAGATTGTTAAATATTGTCAATAAATACTTTTACTACTACTTAAATAGTAAAAGCAACAATACTGAGTGTTTACCATAAAAATATTTCAAGGGGAAAGTCTACATTTTATAGTTACGACAAAGCCAAAAAATCATGGTTGCAGCCATAATTATAGTTTAACCAATTGAATATATACTATCAGAATCTATGTACAAACGCTGTTATATCCGCAGAAACTCAGTCAGTTCCAGGTTCTGCGCTCGAGCCGTTAGCTCGAATGTTCGGGAATTATCCAGGGCAGGGTTAGAACCTAATAATAAATGCAGAATTTATTACAAAAAGGTCGATAATGTTCATTTAGTGATGTTCCTTATCCTTTATAAGAACAATTTTTATTACAGTTTGTTTGCCAATCGCTCAGTACACTTTGTACGCTTCTCTTCTATGACAAGAGTTGATCTGTTGTATACCTTGTTTATCGAATTACGAGCCCTTGCTCAGTTTAGATGTATCGTAGTCAACCGTAAGAATCAGGATTACCGAAGAGAATGATGAGTGCTTGCGCGTGCTCGCTTATATCCGGATATGGGGCGTCAGGCACGTAAGCTTAATATTGTTTACATGTTTATGGCTTACATTATCTTGTTTATGTCCCCGATATTTGGGTAAACAAATATCGCTCCTAATTCTTTGTCTCCGAAAGGAATTTGGAGATGCTTCGATTGCGCAATCCCTGACTCGGCAATTGCCGAGCGCATGCTCTAATTACAGAGTCGCTCGCGATTGCCTAAATGCTGACTCGACTGTGCAGTGACTTCGGTGATTTTGTTATTATTTCGCAACGACGTCTGCTTGTCGCTCGCCTTTGCATACTTCGAATACTGTGCAATGACGCTGCGGCAATAATCGAGGTACGGGGTATGAAATACTACTATCCTTTATTTCACTTGGTTCAAAAATGACAATCGTACACCTTGTGACATAAAATTTTGAACGATACTCGTGCGAAAGACGTTTTCTTAACTCATGTGATTGCAACACTCATCTTCGGCTCGTACTGCACCCAGAAAATTAATTTATTTGACGGGCGCCACGCAAATAAGTAGTTATTCGATTTAAATAAATACCTATTTAATTTAAATGAACATTTATTTACAACAATTAAAGTATTTACTTAAACCAAATAAATATTTATTTCCGGTTGCCCGTCAAGTAAATGATTTTTGTGGGCGTACAAACTCACACTCGTCAGAAAAAAATTTTTTTCGCACGAGTATCGTAATGTACTATTTTCTCAGTGCAGCGATTGGTCAACGGGAGAAACTAAAATTTCGTTAGAACGACACTTTTTCTCGTCCGGCGGACAATGGACAACAAAGAAAGAGTCGAAAGAGACTCGTCTCGGAGTTATAAAAATGTATATATATATAAATTGAAAAATAGAGAATAAAGTAACAAAAAATTAGCACGGACCATCGAAAGATCTATAGGGAGGAGGAGTGAAATAATAATAGAGTCTGCGAGCTCGCGAGCAGACTGAGAAATAAAGAAGAGGAGGGAAGAAGAGCGAGGCACAAGAGTCACAATCAGAGGGAGTGAAGGTCCCAGTGGGGAGGTTCTCTCGGCTCTCGGTCTCCGTCCTGTCTCTCTTTAACTCGTGCCCTTTTGCCCGGACGCAGAGCGTTCGGGCTCGCGCGAGAGGCCTCACGAAAAAAAAGCGCGGCGTGGCGATGGCGGACGGCCCAACGATCTAACCCGTCTTAACTACATAACTACATCTTTCTTCTACGTCCCCCCCCCCTTTACCCCCGCCCCACCCCTCGCCGCTCACGCAGCTCCCTCTCGCGAGAATCTCTTCCTCTCCTCCCTTTCTTCGCCGCCCTTCATCTTCTTCTTTTATTTATTTTCATCCTCCACCTTTTCTTCTTCTTCTTCTTCTCATTCGGTCCTGCTTCCTCTCCCGGTCAACCTGTGTATCTCATTCGCCTGAACGTTCGTCCTTTCCTTCTCTCGCCCACGAAGTTATCTGTACAGCGAGGAAGCAGAAGCACCGCGAACCTCTCTTCTACGCTGTGTGAGACGCGCCGCGCGGCGGCTTCGTAAAAAAGGCGGCCCTAAAAGAACTTCATATTTTTTATGCTCTGACAGCGTCTTGGGTGGTCCAAAATGGCCGCCAATGATATAATATAGTGCTCTCGACGGCCCGGGCTCTCCGCACTCGGAACCCCCCGACAACCACGTGCAGACGCTTATAACCCTTTCCCTTGTATATGTACGCGGTCCGTGCCGTACGGATCTCCGCGGCGCACACGAGCGCGAATGTTATACGCGTTCGTACAACCTTGACTGATTTTATGTATCTGTGTAAGTCATACACGGCACGCGGAACATCTATGGGGAATTTCGTTCCTAATTTTAACGCTCCATCGGTAAATTCATCGTAATTTGTTCGTAGGAAGAGTCGCGATTCTATTTTCGTAGTTTTTTTTATTTATACAATTAATAAATGTAATTTTGATGTGTTTATTCAATTAATTTGTTTATTTGAATTTATTTATTCCGTCTAAATTTATTTATTTTATTTTAATTTTATTAACTTTTTTGCCCTTGCTGTTGCAACGAACAATCGTTCGTTAACGTGTATCGAAATGTAAAAGTTATTCTTAAGAGCATGTGAAACACTATGGAGTGCGAGAGAGATAACATCAGTGGCGCTCTCGCACTCCAAGTGGCCCTTTCAAGTTTCAACGATTTGCGGAATTTTTCATTTTTTTCCTTTCTCTTTCGTCTCCTTACACGAAACGCCCCATAGATGCATGTACCAGAGTACAAGAGGCAGAGTACTCGCAGCCCTCGCTCGCATAAAGTAACTCGAGCTTTTATTTATTCTTATTTTTTTTCTTCTCTCCGTCCAACCCGAGCACGCTACAAGGGAGCTCCTAACTGAGAGCCCTCTGCAGCCATAGCGGGTTGAATCGTGGTGCGTAATAGTGTACGATATGTACACTAGTCAAATATCCCACGTACCGCAGAGCTCATAATAATACTGCCATACGCATTACAATGATAATTTATCCTGTCCCATCTACTGCCACGTGTACTCGGGTTTTCATTTATTTCAGCTGGACCAGTTTGGTAGTCGAGATTTCACGAATTAATTTAACCCCACACTGTGGATACATATATCTATAGTATATATAAATATATACATACATTATCCACACAAATGTCTTTGCTGCTGCCATCTGTGATAAAGCTTATCCGCATGCGCGCATTCGCGCGGGGGTGGCAACAGTTAACAGTTGAAATTTAATAATAACACGAGAAAGTATACAAGAGCACAACGCGTAACCCACGCTACTAGTGTCATGCATCTCTTCGTCTACGGGCTATACATATTTGTCTGCCTACTTGCTATCTTCGCACGAGTCTCGAACATAATGCAAACTAACCTGTGTATGTACAAGTACTCGGGTTATCCCAACTTATCCGACAGCGAACGTTTGCGCGAAGGTGAATTCCACTCTGGTAATAATCCGAGGCTTCCCGACGGCGACAAATCCCCCCCGAGCGACAGGCTAATTGCCCCGCCGGAGACTACGACACTTTCCACTGACGCGTAAAATGTTGCAGAGAGAGCTCAGGCAAGCCGGTTAAATCTGTGTGCGTCCGTACTACGCGTGCTGACTCGACGAGCTATTATATGCTCAACCGCACAGTACACACGTACACGTATCGTTAACAGTAGACTCGACGTATTAATCTAGGATCGGTAGCCGTTAGAGAGGCGTAGAATAATTCGTCGCGCCGCGGCTAGAACAGCTGCTCGATGCAAAGCCACTGCCGAGAGTACTACCAGCGCCGCGACGGATGTGCGCCTTACTAATCACTACCGGAAACGTAATGAGCGGACTTGGAGGGTTCGGTAGCTGGCGACGATCGAACGTTACTTTCACGGTGAGATTTATGTGCGCCCGTTTCGACTGATCAATCGAGTGAGACTTTATCGATTATTCTCGTCACTCTGAGGTCAAAGAGCTCGAATCCGATCGTTCCGCGATAGGACGATGTGCAGTAGAGTTTTCTGAACGAGATGGAGGTTAGTTTAGCACTTCGACGAAACGTTGAAGATTTTTTGCCATTTTCGGACGGGCTGACTGAGGGATTAATTCTTCTTCTTTTAATTCTGCGAAGTTAATGCGGTGATTTTAACGTTGAAAAGTACTAATCGTAAAAGTTCGTGCGCGGACAGGAGGATTCTATTGGGACGGGGTCGTAACGAATCGGGATTCTCTCGTCCAAATGACCTTGGTGCCTGTTTTTCGTAAATTTGCGTTTCGTTACGCGCAGCGGTTTCCGCAGCCCGAAGAATGCGATCCCTTTTCCATGCACGAGGAAAGCTATACCCGGTAGGTATAAATATTGGGTCTACCTATGGTTAACTTGTACCTTGCTCCATGGAGGCCTCGAAGGTAGACGCTATAGGTGTGCCTAATTATATACCGAGCAACAATTTTGTGAAAGCATCGACGAGCATCCTTTTTCGGGCTTACCCACAAACGAAACTGGGGAACCCACAACAATGCCACGAGATCTTAAATATTGTGACGTTTGGGCGTTAGTTGCGAGACCGTGAATTCGGAGGAAAAGTGGCTCGATAAATGTTTCGAAGGGAAAAGCATAACGAAACGGGGAATGCGGACGAGCTCCAAGGGCGAGCGGGGAGAAGAAGCGAACGAACAGAATGGCTCATCCGAAATAAATATACTCGAGAGCGGGAACGGACGTCGTTCGAGAAACCCCTAATAGACCGAGATACTCCCGATGGAAAAGGCCGATTTAAGCGTTTCCATACATAAATGAATATTTTAAAAACAGACGCGGCGAGAGAAGGGACGAAAAGCGAATGGGAATAGAATTGTGGAAAGCCGTCGAGCGATTATTTTATTTTTTCTGTAGGCTGTAATTTACTTTAATGGGTATAGCGCGCCGATTAGAGCCGATAACACTTGAGAGAACAGACAAGAGGCGGCAACCGAGCAACACTGATGAAGTCAAGTGTTTGTCAGTCCGGAGGAGAACCATAAACAACGGTAATTCCACAGGAGCGGCCGTCTGTGGAAGACACAATTTTTGCATCCCGAGTGTTGATTCCTTTCCGCTTCTGTGCGAAACTGTTTTTTTTTTTTGCAAAAATATTAAACTGAAATATAAATAAAAATAATGAATAATAATACGTTTTATATAATATTGCTATTGATATTAACTGTAAGATGTTAGGTATTGAGAATCATAACTTAATTTTTCCCTTTTACTGTAAGTATTAACAAAAACAGGACGGTGAGAGCTCGACTCATATAGATAACAACACGGTCCAATATTGAGAAACTAACTATAGCAAATACGAGAAATCACGGACTGAACGAAATTGCTTGAATTACTGCAGTAATATAACTCGAGAAAGATAAATAATTTTTTTTCTTCACCTTCCGAGGATAGGCGCACAAGACGGAAGATAAAAAAAATGCCGGAATGACCGAGACGGTTTCGCGGTTCGACGATTCGCAGAGCTACCATTTGCGGCAGTTTTGCTAATTTTCTCTCGTCGGCGCGGGGAAGCCGGCGTTGTGTTTCGGTTTTTTACGACCGTGTTCGAGGCATCGCTCGCTTTGCTTAACAATAACACTCTGTACACGAGAGGAGCGTGCATTTATCCCGAACGCACGATTACGCCCTTTCTCGCTCGATGGAAATCCGAGAACGGGCACGGGAAAGGGAACCAATTCGACAAATTTTGGGCCGGGAAGATTCGTAGTTTCTCGCCATTGTTTGGACGATATGGCCGGAAGCCAGAAAAGCCGCCGGAAACCGAGAGAAATAATTGACAAAGTCATCCATATATTAAAAAAAAAAAACTACCGTGGCGAAAGATGAAGCGAAGAAATTTCAACTAAACCGGTCTCAAAGATGGCCGTGAGACCTACACGCCTACCGAGAATCCTTTAGCCCCCCTCCCCTACACATATTGGCTCAACTTAAGCGGCACGGTTTTTTTTCGTCTCATCGCCGCTATTCTGCGAGACATATTAATTTATAGCGGTGGAATTAGGACGGTGCGGTCCATCGAGCTACAAGCATCTATATCCTCCCTGCCACGTAAGTCGATATATAGCTCTTACGGAGAATAATTTCGAAATAACTTTTACCCCCCCTAGTAAATAGTCTTTTCATTTATTTGTTTATTTATTTATTTTAAACGGATTTCTCTTTTAAAATATTTTTTTCTTTTACGTATAACTTAGGTCAAGACCTGACACTACAAAAATATGCTATTTAACCAGTACAAAAACATTTTTAATTCTTATTTTCATTTTTCCGCCTTAATTCTGTATCATTTATACCTTGTAACTAGATATCAACGACGCCTTTATTTCTAATCAAACCTAAGGACCTTCTCCCTCGCACTATTCTGGAACCTGCTGAGCGGCAGATATTGAAGCTCTGGGTTCGCATTACCCAAGCTAGCTAATCGTGCTACCGTAGAGTTAGCAGAAAAAACGGAGACATGATTTTTCTCATGAAAATGAATAGAATTTGCGTTTCTCAGTCCACGAATAGGGACACGCAATGATATTAACGCCAGTATAGATGCATTATTGACTAAGTTCAAGATTTTGAACAGGTACCATATACGATCAAATTCCCTTAGGGACTCCAGAGTCGGAACTTTCGCGAGCTTTGCTGCAACCCGTTAATCATGGTCGTCAAACGCCATCGTATTGCCGAACCGGAAGGCAACGTGTCTCGAGAACTTATGTTGTACTGATTCTAGTTCTTTCACGTCTTTTTTTTTTACAAATGAAAATACTACATTTATATTTAAGGTTACACATAACAAGGTAATAAAAAATACTTATTCTCTTCTCAGTGATTTCCATAATGTACAGATAGATATTTTTTCCGTGCACGTCCTAGAATATTAATATTTCCTGAAACAATATCAAAGTCCTTCGATCATCAGTTGAGATCGAATACGTGGTATACGAGATACCCGCGCAACGGCGCATCGTGCGCGAGCGCATGCGCACGCACGCCAAACTCATCAGCGTTAATACGCCTGCTATAGATAAGAGAGCGTTTTCGACACCCGGGTTTCTCGCGCCCGGCGAGACCGTTACCGGCGTCGCTTTAGCCCAGTAGAACGAGAGAGAACGGCCGATCTGCATTCACGGGCACGAGTGAGACGCGCTAGAGGAGAGACCGGGAGAGGATCGCTTATATCTTCTTCGTGCACGCGGCATGCTTTCGGTATAATTTTGCCATTAGCCCTACCACACCGCCGGTGCTCTCTCACTCGAGTATATGGATCGCGAGCATAACGCATACCAAAGAGCATCAGGAGTGACGAGGGCCTCCGGTGCTCGAGCTATAACCGAGCGAGGGCGCCCTCGAGCACCTCGGCCGGCGGAGAGGAGGACAGCGAGAGAAGGCGCAAGAGCGATCATAATGATTTCGATGATGATCGTTCCCCTCGTTATTACTCGTTCCACCTCGAGCGAGTATCTTCCTCCTTCGCTCTACACATGCTCCATAGGCTCTCTTCCGTTTAGGAAACATCGGCACCGAAGACCCTGGACTCTCCGTTCCTGTGTGTTATTCAATGAGCAACCCCGGCTCTCCGTTCTCGACGAGCCCTCCGAGCGCCATTACTCACACCGTTTGCGCCTGCCACATGGCACGACGCGTCAATTTCTCACTCGCTTCACTCCTTTTATTCCTCTCCTCGGCGCATCGCCCCGTCGATGCCCGTCAATTAGGAATACACTTAATTTTCTCACTTCCTACATACATGGTAAAAATGAGGTACATTTTCGTTTTTTTAATCGTAACACCCTGGCAACTGGACGGTGAGATTTTCAAGAATCTTTGTACTGAAAAGTATTGTTGTTCGTTAAAATTTGTGATGCGTGTTTTTGAGGTTCTACAAGCCGTAATGTGCAATACTATGTGAATGAGAATAGCTAGTGTCCACATTTTGAGAACATAAATAGCGCTAAAATTGTACTTTTGTCTATACACCGATGATTAAAGAGAACCCTCCCCTAAAGTACCAACTTCTTTATTATATTATTATATTATTAAAACATGGCGTGATAAACACCCGCGCCTGTTTTCTGTTTGGGTGACTATCCACAGCGAATAAATAACATGTAAAACATCGACACGGCTACCGGCGCATTTGTCCCGAATGACAAACGACTACTGCGACGCTTGTCTAATCGCTATAACAGAATAGGCCATATAATTAGCTGTCACTCATAGTCAAGAAATACAATAGAACACATCATAGAGGATCACACACAATTAATTGCAAATCAAAAAAAATAATTTTTTTATCGGTCAGAGCATTCGACAACTATATTATTCCAATTTTTTTAATACGATTTTCGAATCGATTGTCAGGCGATGAAAATTGCAATACCTAAAGTTCACAAACAAAAAAAAAGTTACAAATTGCTTTTCAAAGAGTTAAAAGTATAAAGAGCTTTCGTCGAGTCGAAGCGCACGACTTTCGTGAAGCGTGACGAGGCGTCACGCAATGGGAGGGCAATTTTCACGGGTCCTTTATGAAGACGTCGCAAGACCGGAGATCGTCGACGGTTATCCGGTGCCGGAAGTACGACACACGACTTCGAATCATCCGTACATTTCATATATATATATATATATATATATATATATAAAAAGCCCGTTTTTCGCCCGTCCGTTCGTCTGTCCGTGACGACTTTGCGTTTAGCTCGTACGTATCCGAATAACCTCTACAAATGTGTACGCGCGAGGTTAAACGGACGTTATCCGATATCGCAGAGGACACACGTCTCCTGGCTGTCGGACAATCGTTATGGAACGATCAAACTCTTCGCCCAACTCTCGTATTATTAAGCAGAGGGCTTGCTTCGGCCGCCACCGTGAAACGAATCTGGGCTCGAGAGGTCCGTCCACAGCGGAATCAGCTCGTCGCTTTTTACAACTAAAATGCTACATCAGCGCCCCCTCGAGTCTCCCGCAGTAGTTCAGCAAACGCGACCCCAGAGTGAGAGACAGCGGAGGTTCGAGAAAAAGATTCATCATTTCGTATATATGTAGAAGGGCCGAGCGAGACACCTGTGCCCCGATGACGCCGGCCATGCACGTCCGAGGACTCTCTCGACTTCTTCATTCTCATCCAGCTAGAGTCGTTCTCGGCTGTACAGAACAACGCTGCTCACTCTTCGCCACGTTCCCCTGCCGACACGCGGGACGTATATTCGTCGATCGATCATTCGCGTTCGCGCTTCCTTCGTTTGTCAACGTATCTATTATTTATTCTCGATTTATGCCCGCGTCCCTGTGCGCGACTGTCGAGTCGACGGAACCAGCCGAGAGACGAGAGAAGGCGGAAAAACTAAACGGGAATTATATCACTTGCGCGAAGTGGTGACTCGATACAATTTTTTCAGTCAATTTGTTCAACCGACTTGTACGCTTGTATATTTTATGATAATTTATGGGTTCAAGCAAAATTGTCAATATACGGATAATACGATAAACACGTACGACTTAACCGAAGTTTGGGAACATTTGAGCCAATAATTTCGTGCATTCAAATCGAAAGTTTTGATTAAAATAAATCATCAAGTACATGAAAATAGTATATTATGCTACTAGGGAGGAAAGTGCGTCTTTTTACCGAGTGTTAAGTTTGATGCCCGAGCGAAGCGAGAGCAGAAATTCATACGAGGTGAAAAGGCACTTCCTGCCGAGTGGCTTACACTATTTTTTTCCCGACTGTGCTAAAAAAGTGGCCATATTTTTATGCCTGGAGCAGGGATGGAAATTGGCCGAGTCTTGACGAGCGGGAGGAAAAGTCATTTAGCGGGAGGAAAAGTGATTTAGTGGGAGGAAAAGTGATTTAGCGGGGTGAAAAGTTCACTTTTCCTCCCGCTAACTCACTTTTCCTCCCCCTAAATTACTTTTCCTCCTGCTGGTCAAGAATCGTCCAAATTCCACCCCCGTTGCAGGCATAAAAAGGGCCTTTTTTGCGTAGTCGGGAAAAAATTAGTTAACAAAAAGTGATCTGATTGGGTCCCATATAGCCGTCTGGACGGTGTCCGAAAGTTCTCAGACATCCTAAAAGTTAACTTTTGGACATAGGATAGCTTAGAGTTACCAACCGGAGGGACATAAGTGACGCATCTTGATCGCTTTTTTCGTAGGCAGGAGGTAGAGACAACGGACAATGAAACGATGGAAGGCTCAAGACGAACAGCGTCGCGAAAATCGGCGCCAAAAATTGGGTTATGTACTCACAAAATATTTTGTGACAACTGAAAGACCGAAAGTGTTCCATAAATCAGACGACCTTAACAAAGAACTTCATGTGGAACGAAGCTGAAAAACTCGAAAACACACAAAAACTGCGCACAACACACAATACTTAACGTGCACCCGCAGAGGCAGCCATTTTGAACTAGGTGACTGCAACACGGGAACGCCGGCCGGTTAGCGCCGGTCTACGACTCCACGAGAATTGCGCTGATTGGACCTTTGAAAATTCAGTACCGATAACCGCCCCAGTCTTGTTTTAGCACTTTTGTGCTTTAACAAAATGTTCAAAATTTTAGGCAAACGAAGGACGGCACAGGAACGCCTCTCCAACTGTCCGTTCGGCATTTACCAAAAACATAAAATTTTATGTTGAAATACGGCAGTATTCTTTTTTTGGTTAAACTTTTGCCTTTCGTATTGGAATCCATATTGGAATAACTCTTGCTGAAAATTTCCTCATTTGATATCAGGCCGTATATGCATTGGGACGTTTGAATCGAACTGTATTCAATTTACGATATGCGTGGGAAAAAAATTGTGAAATTTTCGGGTCTCGAGAACAGTCCAAATGGTGCGACAGTCGTCGAGGAACGGTGTTTTTTCGCGATTTTCGTCGAAAGTATCACCGCCCCTTTTTCGACCATCTTCGGATCTTTCTCGCGCCGCCGAGCACCACGTTTTTATTACGTGACGATCTTCCCGAACTTATTTGCCCCCACCCCCTTAAGCAATAACGAATAAGCGTCCCGGTGGCAGCAAAGTGCTCGACCACATGTCGCTGCAGTGTCATATGAGAGGAAAAATCTCAAATATCGGATAAATGGGCGAGAGAGCGAGAGAGAATCCACTCTCGGCTCCTTCCTTTCTCCGATGCTCTGCGGTTTGAGAGATAACTCTGAAGGGGCTTCCTTAATATCCTCACGTTTCTCCGCATCGCGGCGATCCGCAATATATAGGTTAGAATTTCGACGAACCTCGTCGACGACGGTGACGACACGTGCACTAAACTGCTTGTAAAAGTTTTCCGCTACGGCGAACACAGAAGGGACTTCCACGAACATTTTGCGGTCCCCGATGCCGCCAAATGTTTTTTCTTTCTTTTTCGCAACACTTCGGAGAGCGTCTATAAAAACTGCCGTCTCGCGGTTACGATGGAGAGAAAAAGATCACGTCCCTGCAAGATACCGTACACGTACGTTGATGCACCGAGAATCCTACTGTGTGCTATATTATTATGAAAACACGAGCTCTGCGGTTTAGACACTTTCCAACGAACCACGGGACGACTAAGTTCGATCGTTTTAACGATACAGTGATTACAAGAAATTGCATGTTACGAGCTTGAAATCACGTTTGTTATGTTGAACGGCGAATAAATGAGACGTTTGTGGGTAGTTTTCTTTTTGCTCGCACTCCTGTGCGAGAAGGAAGATCGATTTATCATCGAATGAATTGTCCGGGAAAGGATCGACGACACGATGATCTATCAAAACTTTTGTACTTCTGTTCGATACGTTCCGGCGCTACCCGCAAGATGGTTTATTTAGATGGTAAGGTGTATGGAATGAAATTGACATTAAAAAAATTATAGCGACAATCAAATTTGGATGAGTATTTACATAGATCTCCAACTTCTTTTTTGTGCGTGAAAGGGCAGCACCAATTTGCCGCATACACCACACTTTTCTTACGATATCAGCACTGTGTCGCCATCTCTTCGGCAAACGTCGAGGAATAGATCGTGTCGGTATTGCAGAAATCTGGAAACTGATCATCGAATCAATTGTCGGGGAAAGGATCAATGACGCGATAAATTATCAATAAAACGTGTGTACTACTGTTCGAAACACTCTGGCGTCTCTCGCGAGAGAGTTTACGCAGATGGTTGATTTTAGTGACAACCTGTGTGAACCGAAATCACTGACATTTAAAAAAATTATTTGGACAATCAAATTTGGCTGAGTAGCTACATAGATCTCTAATTTCTTCTTCTCCGAGTGTGAAGGACTACTCCATTTTACCATACGCACAAACTTTTCTTACGAAACCCGAAACCAGTAGTCTGTCGCCATCTCTTCGGCAAGCGGCGAAGAACAGATGGTGTCGGTATTGCAGAGATCCGGAAACTAGCCGATGGTCGATATTGAAGTGAGGGTAACACCATGATATTCTCTCGACGGAGATGTCCCGAGAAAATGATGAATAATCCTGCAATGCCGTAACAAGATATGTATATTCATGCCACGATACTAACAGAGGACGTTACTCTCCACAGGTAAATCCTTCCAGTCACACTAGTCGCAATTCTACCTTCAGACCGTACAGCTAATCCCATTTCGTTAGCGTAATATGCGTATAAACTCGAAGCACGAGTAGTGGTTGTTAAATATAAATTTAGTGAAAACGGGCCAAAGCGTCGCTATCAAAATTCTGTTCGGTGCCCCAATGTAGGCGCCCGCAGAATACGCGCCTTCTCGAACCGACCACCTTGAAGCACTGCTCCTTCGACGCTTGTTTCAATAACGTGACCGTTACCTCAGTACTTATCATCAGCCTCGACAGTACCGATGAACTTTTCATATTTCTCAAATTTTCATAAATTCGTCGACCGTAATTTTGATCGCGAGATCACCGCGAGCGGGAAAAAGCCTGTGGCGATGGCAGAGCGACGATCCAAGTGAGCATTTTTCAACTTCCGGTTGTGCGTCGAACGAGGGACGCGTCAGCCCGACCGAAGCCACCTTTCGTACACGGTCGACTGCAACTTTCGGCTCGGTCTGAGCATAGCTGCAAGATCGAGGCAAGTTACGTCTCGTGTGTGTGTGTCCCCTCGAATTTGCGGGGTGCTTGAAAATTAACTTTGTCTCATTTTATATTCACCCCGACGCGACAAGCCCGATCGTGCGACGTGAAGAGGCGTTCGGAGTGTCGTCGCGATGCTCGTCTATGACGATGAACGTGTTTGCGCGGAGGTACGGCGATCGTGTAAATAGCGTGCCGCCGAAGTTGATATCGTCGCAAGTGTCTCCCGCGCGTTGTCGCCGAGCGTGCGAGTGCGAGCGGAACAGATGAACGACGCGTCTCTTAGTCCTCGCGTATATTCCAGACGGAATAATTAATTAGTCGAGCCTTCGTCCTCCCCCCTCCCCGCACCCCTGCTCCCGCTCTCTCTCCCGCGCGATAACGTCGAAAAGTTGTCTTTTTTTTTTTTGTGTTTCGGAACAATTTCGCGCACAGAGCTCCGAGCGACAGGCCAGCTCTGCGTTAAAAAAAAGGAAAGAAAAAATCGTCGTCTTGCGAACGTTTCGCCCGGCTAAGGACTCTCCGCCGCACGATGGAGTCGGCCGACGTGAATGGCGGGAACGCCGAGGTGGCGCGCGACGAACCTAACCTAGAACCAATCCGATACGACGAAACAATGCCGGAGTCACAGCGCGAGCCGATCGACGACAATACGACGAGCAACGTCGTTAAGATGGAGGAGGGCGGTGAGGTGAACGGCGACGTTAAGAGCCCGAGGAAAAAGGGCACACCGGTTTTCAGGAGAAAGCTAAGAAAGTTCAAGGCCAATTCAACGAGCAACGCCGAGACCGACGCGAAACCGCACACCAGAGGACAGAAGCGCAAAGTCTCGGAACCCGACGATGTCAGCTCCGAGGACTCCACCGAATTCAATGGATTCGACACGCAGCTCATGGACACTGTCGAGCCCGGCACTCAGGTCCTCCAGAAACTCATCGGTGAGTAACGCAACGTTGCATCAGCGTTTTTCTCCTCTCGCTAGCTTACGTGTGACCATATTTTTTTTCTGACGTCCATTTTATTTGCGCGCTTAGCCGAAGCGGAATCAGCTGAGGCGCCGCAGGGCAAGAGGCGTAGACGCTCGACGTCGAAGATCTTCACCACGCTGAGAAATCTCGATGACAAGGAGGAGGATGACTTCGACGACACGACCGACAATGCCGATTCGCACAAAACGAAGAGGGACAAGGAGTCCGACACGGATTCCATCGGCGTGCCAAACAGTTTAGACTCAGAAATGGATCCCCTGAAAACGGACGAATCTTCCGCAAAGTCAGCTAACTCCTCCGCCAACAGCAGTCCCTCCGGTATCGGACAGAAATTGAAAATCGCCAGAACCGTTAGGGTCATAAGTCCCGGAGGAGTGACAAAACAAAAAATTTCTGTGGACATGAGCAATCCGCTGTTCAGAGAACCTTTCAAGTACGGATGGAAGAGGGAACTGGTGTTCAGAGCCGGGTCGGAGCATGCCGTCAGGAGAATGGCCGATATATACTACTACACACCAAAGGGCAAAAAAGTCAGGAGCTTTAGGGAGGTAGCAGAATTCTGTGAGTATAATAAATGATCAATTAATCATTTGTTTACTTAAAAACGACCAAAAAATGTGTGAATTTTCTCAAACTTGCGATTGTTTTTCTTTTGAAATGTAATTTTTTATTTATTTATTTATTTATACGACGAGCCTTTGAACAAAGTAAATACAGATAAAATATTTGACTCTATTTTTAGCATATCAGCAACATACTTTTTTGTCCTTGCTAAAGTGACCTTTCACATTAAAAAGATATTGATTGATCTTTTCTATGAAATTTATCTAGTGGTGTACTCGTATTTTTGTAATCGCAAATTTTCGTGTCGCGACGCCGAGGACGGTGTCGCAATACGAAAATGATAGAAAAACGAGTTAATTTATTGTTTAATTAACTCGTAAACTTTTTTCTTCGTTTTCATTGCAGTGAATACGAAAGAATTGACGATAGACAACTTCACATTCTTCAAAGAGCCGCTCGGCGTTAACAATCCCGATTTCGAGATAATTAGAGACGCGAGAGTGAGAGACTCGACGGGGCCGGTACCAACACCGCCGAAGAAGCACGTGGCACCGAAAAAGACCCCGGCGAGAAAGAGCGTCGAGAAGCCTCTGACGCCACCGCCTCCGGCTAAAGTCGCTGCGAAATCGCCGAAAGTCACGCCGGCTGGTTTCAAAATAAAACTTCCAGCCAAGAGGGGACAACAAAAAAGTGCGTAATACTTTTTTTTTAAATCGTCAACAGACCACGTTTATGTACTTTGACTTTGATGAAAAACAGAGCCTACAATACGATTTTTATTGTTTGGACAGAAGAAGTCAGAAAGTCACCGCCGAAAGAGCCGGAGATGTTGCCACCTCAATGGAGTTCGCCCGCGACTACGAGGCGGAGTCAACCGGTCGTAGAAAAAACACCACCGGCCAAGCCCAAGCGCGTGCTCAAGTGAGTATACAGACAGTATTCATACTTCAACTTTTTTTTTGTTTCTTCTATGACGTACCGCTTCTCCAGCGCTTGGAATCACAACAACTAAAGCCGTTCGCAAACTCCGTTTGATACATCGTCGTTAAAACTTGATGAAAAAAAAGCGACTCTTGTCCGCGAACTCTCGTTCAAGCAGATTCTTATTTCTTCTTTTGTCGATGCAAATATCGTATGCAATGATTTCATCCCTTATCGGTTTATCTCCTCGATCCCGTTGATCCAAAAAAAAAACGAACAAAAACTCGTCACAAACACGCACGAATCTCAAATTGTTATTACCCTCTCGATCCTTTCCCCTACCGACGCACATCTTGCAGGGCGAAACTTCAGGAACCCTGCAGCATACGATGTTCAACGAGTATGGGCCTTATACCGAGCTTACAGTGTTCTGTCTGCCTGTGCTTGTATCATCACGAATGCGTTGGCGATGTCGATAGAGCAGGCAGCGACGAATACGTCTGCAAGGTAAAAAAAAATCCGCACGAAATCGTCCACACGAGAAATCGTCCGTGCCAAGATGAAATTTGACACGGACAATGCTCGGATTTCTCGATAATGAACGGTGAAATAAGTCGGCGGATTTTGTTTGTAGAATTGTCACGAGGATTCTTCGAAAACTCAGCAGCATCAGCAAGTAGCTACAGTACCCCCGCCCCCTCCGTTAATACCGATAAGTATGATAAGCTCGCAAAATTCAAAGACTATCCACCCGACCGGTACATCGCTGCCGAAGCTTCAGAGAATTCCGAAAGCCGATGGTGCGGAGACGAAAAAAGCCACTAAAAGCTCGAACATTCCATCGAGGGCTTCGCCGAGCCCCGACAGAATGGACGGCTCGTGGTTGCAAGCGGGAAACGAGTTTCTTCACAGTCACGACGGGTCGATACCAAAACCGGCGCAGAACATCGCGCTTATGGCGGGAAAACGTTACATCGTCGTGCCGAAGAACAACGCCATGGCTGTGCAGCCGGCGGTCACAGTCAGACCCGATAAGATCGGTGATAAAGCGCCAATGTTGCCAGAGGCTTCGCACTCGGATATTTCGGCGGAAGATTCCAGCTCGCGGCTCTCACCGAAGCCCACGAGCGAGCACGTCGCGCCGACTGAGAGTGCCAATGTAAATTCGAAGGAGAGACCGCAAGTGATCAGTCCGATGGAGACTGTGACTGAATTGGATGAATCGATGGACGAAAGATCCAGCGTCGATACTCCAGAAACGAGAGACATCGTGGAAAGAATTTGCACCGATGATCACGAGAACTTGAAGCTCGAGGAGGATGCGAAAAACGAGGAAAATGAATTAGCCAATAGAGGGATCAATCCCGAAGCAACGATTGCAGAGTCTCCGGTTAATCCCGAGGAAACGGAAATAAAGATAATGGAGGTAGCGACAAATTCTGGCACGGTACCACCGGACAATGTTGAATTGAATTCCGATAACAAGCGAACGGAGGCTGTGGCTATGAATACTGTTTTTGTACAACCAGAGATTAAGTAAGTCAATTTCTCATTCGTATCTACATTTTTATTTACTTTTCAATCCTGATTATATGTTTATGACGAACTCTCCCTTCTGAGGTTTTGGCAGTTGCTTTGTACATATTGTATTTACAAGATTTTTTTTTATCGCGTTGCATTTAAATTATCTTTTTTTTTTTACACATTGAACGTGAGAAAGGCTTCGATATACTCTTGGCTTGTTCGGTTCGTTGACATGAGCTGAACATTTTACAAATTGGCATTAAAATTTGTACTGACGCAGAGGCGAAAATTCGAGCCGCGTAAATTGTTAGTTCATTTATTGTAAATGCAATATATACCAATGTTCATTATATTTGCAAATATAAAAGCTCGACGAAGGTGCAAAAAAAAAATGAATTTGATTTTTACTTATGATCGAAGCACACTGCCTTAGCTTCGAAATGTGGTCAAATTTTTTTTTTCTTGAAAATTTGCGAAATTTGATGAAACGAAAGATACGATAATGTGATTACCGACGAATAAAGTGTGCCGGGCTTGTTTGATACCCCGTAATTGTAGTATCAAAGTAATCGGGCCGATAATTTTCATCATCGAGACAATTTTTATTTTATTTTTTCCAATAATTCGAGCTGTTGTGAATTAAAAGCCTTTACATTAATGCTACAATTATGGAATCAATTATTTTTTAAGTGCTTCATTGAACAAACGAAGAAAAAAAATCTAATTCATTTTTACTTTTTATATTTACAGATATAAAGGCATGTGTGAGCCAGAACACAAAAAACAGTTTAGTGCGTTATCCTTACGAAAAAAAACCAAAGAATCTCCTTGTATCCTCGCTTCCCATATCGCAATCCTTTCGCTAAAATTTTGTTTCTTTCGATGATGTTCGCTTAAGTAGACGAACGAACGCTTGAAAAAAAAAAACTACAAAAAATCTAAAATAAAAATGAATCGTATATTCTTTGGAAATTTAAGGAGCATATTCAAACGTACGTTTTTTTCTGCTTGAATTTTTCAGAAAGAAAACCGCACCGATTGAGCCAGAACAGAGGCACTTCATGGTATCCGTTTGCGGTGGATACGACGCACTTTCGCGGATCTTTCAGTACCTCAAAGTTCAAGAATTATTGCGAGCGGCTCGTGTGTGCAAAATGTGGCGAGATCTTGCGGCACATTCTAATCTGTGGAAGACCGTACGCATGAAGAACAGTCAAGTAACCGACTGGGACGGTCTAGCGGATTCCCTTAAGAGGCACGGCACGCAACACTTGGACTTGAGAAAAATGTTGGTCGCCGGCGAATCCGACGGTATCTGGAAAAAATTCGTTACTGTCATACCGCGTGTCACGAGTCTGGTGAAGCTGGAACTCTGTCGCTGTCCCGTAATGGTCGTGGAGGAGGTTATCAAGAGTTGTCCACAGCTCGAAGTATTGAGCGCTATGTCGATAAAATGCGACTCGCTGAATCTTGAATCCGTTGGAAATCTCAAATCGTGTCAAGAGCTGAGGCTCAAAGCTATAAGCGGTATGTCGTTGCACGGAGATCTGTCGCCGCTTCAAGAACTCACACAACTGACGCATCTGGTGAGTGAAGTTTTGAGCGAATTTTTTTTTCTGTTCCTACGAGCCTCTGCATCACAATTACGGCTCTAACTTTTTATTTTTATGGTATAAATTAATATATACATAAATAGATAGATCCATTTATTTCGTGTTTGGAGGCCTGAGCCCCCTCAGGGGCCGAGATAAAAGATAGAAAACAAGTACACACGCAACAACAATGACATAAGTAGAAAATAATAAAGCACGAAATAAAGTAACAGAAAATACAGTAAAGAGTCGGAAATTACAGAAAAAATATTATTAATATAATGAAATGAAAAAAACTTAATGACCAGAGAATATAATACATAAAAAAGAATAATAGAACATAATATAATATAATATTGGTTCGATAATAACATTGCATACGCTAATTGAAACAAAAAATGATTTGTGTTATTGCAGAGCTTGACGTCAGTGAAAGAATTGGGCAAGAAGAAAGTGGACGTACTGGCGTCGTTGATAAATCTCGAGACTCTCGAGCTCGGCGAGTGTTCGGACTTCCCGGACAAATTCGGTACCGCGGTTCTGTTGAAGCTCGAAAAACTCGAGCGTCTCAGGCTTGAGAAAGGTCAGGGCACGTGTTGCACATTTGACATACTCGAGGGTGTCTCGAAGCTGGAGACTCTCAATCAACTGGAGCTGGTCAATTTCGACGTGAAGAACGGGTTCGACAAGTGTCTCTCGAATTGTAAGAATATCAAGAGGCTGCTGATCATTCCGACTTACATATCGCAGTCGGCGACCTCCAACAACATGGTGCTGGGCGGTGTCACGGAATTGTCGAACAACTTGACGCATTTCGTATGGGGCGTGACGCTCGAGTTACTCAGAGTTACCGAACTCTTCGTCGATCAATGCAATCAGATGAACAAACAGGTTACCGGAGACTCCATACCGGTGCTAAAACCGGTGCCGTGCTTAAAACTCATCGAGGACGTCGAGGAAGATCCCGATCTTCTCAAAGGTAACGACAATTTTTTTCGCTTCATCAATTTATACACAGTAATTTTTTTTTCTCAAAGTTAATCCCTGATAAATAAACAACTCGTTTTTTTCGTCTTTTTGTAGACGAGAAGCCACAGCCAAACCTGACGAACCCGCAGGTGGATATTCTGCCTTTGCCGCAGTTGCAAAAGCTTCTTCTCACGGCGTTGCCAAAGACGCGAGTCAAGATTCTGAAGATACCTTTCCACGCCACCTGGCGCCAAAGCATATCGGACACGACGACGCAATAAACGAATTACAAACCGGACGTATCCATGAAAAGAACAATTCACCTCGATTTTAGGAGAAACGAGGTACGGTCTTAAAAAAAAAAGAAAAAATACAACAAATTTGACACTTCGTTGCCCTGCACAATGTACTCCAGTGTTTGTGAATCAATTGCCGCGATTTTCTCCGAAAGTACGTTTTGAGCATACCGTCGAAACGCTAAAACTCTCGCACGGTTCGGGTATACACGAGGTAAATGGTTAATCGTTCGAAAAACGCGTAGCTGTTTTTCCAATTTTTATAATGAAAGAAAATAACGTAAATAAAGCACGGAGCATCTCAGAGGCCTCGTGCGTGCGCGTGTGTCTGTGACTAAAAACTTTAAAAAAATAATAAAAAAGTGGCAAAATCACCATTAGAGACTAATAGGAATCGGATACATGCCGCGACCGTGTCTGATACGCGACCAATTTGACATTGAATTTGTAACAGATGCACGATATGAACAACTGAATCATGTGGAGTTTACTAAATAAGGCTCTATTTAGAATTTAGGCTGTATAAAATAATGATATCTATTATTATTATTATTATTATTATTATTATTATTATTATTATTATTATTATTATTATTATTATTATTATATTAATATTATTCTATTGTAACTGTATCTGTATCTTTAGTGTTTACGGTACCGAGTTTTTACGCTGCAAAGAAGCCGTATGTGTGGGGAGAAAAGAGAAAAAAAGAAAAAGAATAATTTGTCGTCGCAATTCTGTAGAATGTACAATGTACATAATTATACTGTAGCGAAAAAACGTATCGGTTAACTTTGGCTTCTGTAACAAGCACAATCGAGACGGTGAGTCACGGATTTAACGACGATTGACTCGAGACCTTAGATTTTTCATGCAGATAAATAACGTGAGCCTTAAAAAAATTGAATTCGCTCCCTTCGAATACGAATTATGATCGATTTCACAGATGAAAAAAAAGACGAGAAATATATTTTATATAGATGAAAGAGTAAGAGAGCGATTATTCGGGATAGCGATATCCCGATAGCGCGGGATATATTGTTGAAATAATTCGTGGGAGGGGATTTTGATGATAAAAGTTTTTTCTTTCTTTTTTTTATATTTTAGAACAGCGATATTGTCCAGAAATGGCTAAGCATAGAGTTATATATTAGTAAATAAAATTATTAATCGAACGATACTGGTTGTGTATAAAAAAAAAAAAGAATTTGTTTTACCAGTAAACTTCAAACACACCTGAGATTGATTTAAAGTGTAAAATTTGTGACTGTGGCAATTGCGATGGGGGAAGAATCGCTTTGCAGCGCTAAAATTTACCGGGCGTCACAACAATATTTTACTGTTTGTAACGATCGGTTGAAAATTTAAAAGGAATTTTATATTATAAAACAAAAATGGTTTCTGCGATATATTCCCGACAAAACGATAACGACGAATTCTCCCGGACTTATGCACATAAGCTTCTATGTGTGGAAAAAAAAAATCACAAATTTTTATGTATATGTACTCCATGTTTAAATTCAGTTACGACAAATAAAAAGTATATATACATATATATATATATACGATGTGGGAATTACGAGATTTTAAGATAAAAAAATTAAAGTCCAAAAACATTTTTCCGTTATCTTTTACTACTGCAACCATTATAGTTAACTACAATAGGAAAACAAAAACAAAAAAAATTGTGATCATCTCTTTAAAAGTAGTTTACAAAATCATACGCCGAGCGATAACGCGGTTCACCGTTGCTTAATTAAATTATTTATTTTTTTGACAAACCCCCGCTAGAAGTAGGTGACCCGCCGCATCGAAAATCAATAAAGCGCATCGCCTCGCGAGCCTTTCGAGGGCATCAATTCCCTCCGGAGGGATCCTCGCGAGTTAGGTTATGTTAGACGAATTCCGTGTTCGCCACTGTAGTACGGTCGGAAACGATTTAGGATCTATTTTTAGTTGAGAGAGAAGAATCGAGGATTTTCCTTGACTAACATACCGTGTCGTCGTAGTAGCGTGGGCTCATAATGCGTCTGCATGTTAAAGAAAAGGTCGCGAGCTCAGCGAGATAGCGTAGTAATTTGAGGGTAAGAGGAAAAAAAAATATGGGTAGAAAGAAGCCTCATCCGTCGTCGAGAGGTAAACATCATCCGCCGCCACAGAGAAAGACACCTGTGCCGAAGAAGAATGAGACGAATATTCTATGCGAAAAACTTTTTTTACGTGAGTACCGTTCGAAAAAAAAAAACCCAAAATCTTTTTGCATGGGTAAAAAAAAAAACTTTCACCCAATGTTGAATTCCCTGTCGTCCAGTGTGCAGCGACCCGGTGGACGTAGCTCGTCTATGGGACAACTATCTGGAAGTCTCGGAGGTCCTCAAAGAGATCAATAGCCTAAAGGAGATGAAGACTAGCGTGACCAAACGATCTCAGGCGATAGATCAATTCATGAAATGGTTGAGGGACAACGGAGCCAATGTGGACGGAGCGAGTATATCAGAGTTTCCTGGCTACGACATGGGTCTCAAGGCGGACCGGGACTTCGCCGCCAACGAAGTTGCTCTCGAGATACCTGGAAAATTAATTTTGAGCACGGAAACCGCAGCTCCGGAGTTGAGCGCTCTTCAGAATGATCCTCTGATACAGCACATGCCTCAAGTGGCTCTGGCTATAGCGCTTCTCATAGAGAGGCACAAAGACAATTCCAAATGGAAAGCTTACCTGGACGTCTTGCCTACCACATACTGCACCGTGCTGTACATGACTGCTCTGGAGCTGGTGGAGCTCAAGGGCAGCCCCACTCTTGGTAATTTTTGCTTCCTCATTGAAGAAGCTTTGTTTTATATTTGCTATTTCTCTTGGCCGGAAACGATTTTCTTAAAATCCATGTACGTCTACCCTCGACGTTAGCAGCGCACGCGGGATTCTCGCGGGATATTGTGAATTTATTTATTCAATTATTTGATTTTTTCAACTTGGCTCGACCGGAAACGATTTTCTTAAAATATATTTTCGTCTACCCTCGACGTTTACCGCACACGTCGCATTCACGCCGAATATTGTAAATTTACTTATTTAATTATTCGACTTTTTCCACCTATCTTGGCTGGAAACTTTCTTAAAATATATTTTCGTCTACCCTCGACGTTAACCGCGCGCGCCGGATTCATGCGGATATATTGTGAACTTATTTACTTATTTATTTTATTGGTTTTTTTTTTTCGCGCAGAATCAGCTATGAAGCAGAGCAGAAACATCGTCAGACAGTTCGCCTATTTCTCGGAAATGTTTTACAACACCCGTAACGCTGTATCCGATTTGCTAAGGCCTTACTTCAATTGGGAAGAATATCGGTGAGTTCCCGCTAGCTATATCGATTAGGAACGGGAATGGGTAAGTGGTTGATGTTCAACGATAAAACCATAATTTTTTTACATTTTTTCTTTTAATACAAAAATTCGTAATACAGAGTAAAAAATAAATATACATCCTATCCTCCGCGGTTCGCGCGGAGATGTAAAATTAAAATCTAGTCGAAATTTGAACATGAACATTTTTCCAAGAATTCTCTAACATTGAACATTTTTTTGGTAGGTGCCAGGGGCTCGAAAAGATTTTACAATAAATAAAGTCGCATCGTTCGGTCGCCATACGTCGTGCTCGTATCAGCATTAACGGACTAAGAATCAGCCTTGGAAAAGAATTTCATTAAGAACAAATCCAGATCATCGATCGAATAACTAACAGTCGTCATTTCATAAAATCGGGTATAGTTTCCCAGCTGTCGTTGGCGTCCAGAGAATCATTCTCGATGTCGCTCTTGAACTCGAAATCGTCTTCGATCTCCTGAGTCTCGCGTCTCTCTGGTCTCTTGGCCGTCGACGTCGCAACGACGTTGACCATAATCGTGTTCAAACTGCTCGAGTTCGATAATTTTCTCGCCGTCATAGCGGGACCTTGAAAGACGGCTCTCGAAAATGTGTTTCTGTAGGTGTACTTTTGTTTCTGTCGTATTCTACAAGCTATGAAGATTGCCAAGAACACGACTATCGTGACACCGAGTATCGCACCGCTCGCGATAATGCTCGGTCGGACTTTGGACGAAATTTTTCTGTCCTCCACTATCGTGCCCGATGAATAATTCTTCGAAACATTGGTGTCTTCCAGGTCTCCGGCAGCCGTCGAATCGTCACTCAGGATCTCCTCGACCAAGCCGACTTCGACGAAGCTCGCAGGTTCTTCGGACGAGCCATCGGTTTTCCCAACTCGAACCTCGAGCGTTCGTCGATCTTCGGCTTCGCGCAGCAGCGTCGTCTCCTCGATATTCCTCGGTCTCGCCGTGCTATCGAAATCCGGACGGACGGAAAACGGCAGAGAATCGAAAGCCGTTAACAGATCCAGCAAACGAACGTTCCTCCTCTCGTTGGACTCTGTCGTCGAGGCCGATTCTCCTCGCTCGGTTCCGATCGAATAAATATTCGTATGTTCTTCGGTGGTGAAACTCTGTTGCTCCGTCGTGGGGCGCGCGGTCGCCTCAGCCGACGTCGCATCAATCTCGATATCCGAAAGATCCTCCGAAGATTCCGTACTAGTCTTTTCCCTCAAAATCTCTTCGGTCGTTACGACCTCGTCGTCCCTTTCCGTATTACCGGAAGCTTGATTATCGACATTGTGCTTCTGCGATCTCGAGGCCAACGTTTCTCTCGATCTCGAAACTTCGGCCAAGTGAACTTTGCTAGATCCTCTTTGCCTCAGAGCTATAAGCTCGCCGATGCTCATGTTCCTCGACATCAAAAGGCGCTCCAGCCGCTTCGCGCTCGAGCCCGAACTGAACAGCTCAAAGATTTCCGCTCGAGCCTCCGGCTCGATCTCGGATATCACGACCTCGTAGGGTTTGCTGCTCGTCGAGAAAACTTGATGATTGCTCAGAAGCGTCTCTTCGTCGCTCGACTCGTCAACGAGATCAGGATTTTCCGTTGATCTCTCGTAGGGCTGATCTCCCAAGAGCAATTCTTCTTCGTCGGTGTCGATCTCTTCCACGACTTCGCGAGGTTCGTCACTCGGATAGTCGAAACTTTCGAACATGTATGTGTCGTTACCGCGAGCCGACTCGGCAACGACGTTGTTAAATTTATTGTCGAAGCTGTTCCGCTCGTCCGTCGTAGCGGGAAAAAATGTTGGAGCTTGTTCGGTCGCGCTCAATATATGTTCGATGCTCAGAGTAGATCCAGAATCTTCCTCGTAAGTGTCGTCGAATTTGGTTGTTTCGAGGCCGTTCTTTCTCGTCGTTTCGATCGGATAATTCGTCGTACTGGGAAAATGTTTTTTCATCGTAAAATCGGAAAATTCCATGATCTCGTCCTCCTCGACGCTTTTCGATGGTTTCGCGGTGGCCGCAACGGCCGCAGCCCTGTCGGTGAAGGAGCTCAAGCGCGGAAGTATAATCGGCCCGGTAAGTCTGACGATAGCCGAGAGCTTCTCCTCGTTTGAGTTTCTTTGAGCGTCCTCGGTCTCGGCGCTGTCGAGCTTCTCCAGAGACTCCTTCTGCGGCTCGTTGGACGAACTGTTGCGAGCCGGAAGGTCGTCGTCGCTCTTCGCCAATGGAGAAACCTCGTTGCGTTTGGAATCGAAAACGCTCGGAGCCGGAGGTCGACTCGGCTCCCATCTGGGACGCTCCGTCGTCGCGAACACCTTCTTCGCCTCGAAGATCTTTGGTTTGATGCTGGAAAATCCTGTCGAATCTTCATTGCTGTCGGTGGACTTTAGCACGTTTATCACATCCGCTTTCCCCTTCAATAAATCATTCAGGGTCAAGTTGCGTCGCTGAAGAATCTCCGACAGACTCAGACCTTCGATCTGCTGCATCTTCAGAAGAGACTTCAGTTCGGCGTTTTCGGACATTCTCTGAGAATCCACGGCGGTCGCTCTGTTTCGGTCTCTCCGGATCGAAGAATTCTTCGAATCGGGTCTTCTTCGTGTCGACACTTCCGGTCGCTTTGCCGACGATCTCGTCGAACTCGCAACCCTCTCGATGTACTTCTCCGTGCTCCATGTTATCGAATAGGTCGGCGCTCGTTCCTCCGAAAATTCGTAGTGCTGCGGCGGTCGTCGCTTGCGCGGGCGTGGCTTCTGGTACTCCTCGTCGTTTAGCTCGTACTCGTTTGGATGAACTTTGAAGGTTTCTCTGTAACGCGATTTCGATACCAAATCGTCATCTTCCGCTGGTTTTGACTCATGTTTTTCCGTTCTTTTTCCAGATCTCCCGGAAGTCCCAGCGTCTTCCGTTGTTTCGTAACGCAACTCGTCCGTGAGAACCGCGGAAGGTCTCTGCTTCCTTCCACGCGGAAGGATTACGCTCTCGTATTCTGTGCGATAACGAGAATCGCCCTCGTAATCGTTCTCGACGATACGCCGATCTTTCGTCTCGCGATTTATCGCCGGCGAGTACCTCGCTTCGTCCGGCCTATCGCTGATCGTGCCCTCGATCGATTCTTCGCCGCTGGTCCCTTCAGCGGCCTCCTGACGAGTGTTGGCTTTCGTCACCGCGTGGGAAGAGTCCCATTCTCGGAACGTCGAATCCTCACGAGGAATCTCGTGACGCCCCGGTTTCGTATGCTTCGCCGCGTTGAAAGGCACCAACGGCACCGAGTCGCCGTCCCGCCACTTCGGCTCGAATGCCGCTCCATTGTTTCGCCAATTTCCTAATAATCTTCCACCCTCCGATTTCGAAGTTTCTTGACGAGTGTAATCGTCCTCGAATGGCAGTGACTCCTCGATGTAATCGGCGCTCCTCGCGTCCGAGCTGTCGTTCTGAAAATTAGAAGAAAACAAAAAAACGAACGAGTTAAAGACAATTAAGCTTGGAGCCGTACAGTGTTTTCGGCATTCTCTGACGTAATCGATGGGTAGAATTTTTTTACGTTGCAACTCGAAGCATCTTCCTCGTAAATGTTTTTCATAATTTTCTATAGGACAATTTTTTTTATTGTTAAAAATTGCACATTTTTTTTACAATGGACTGAGGGCATTCTAGGTTCACCTTTGTAAAAAAAAGGAAAGTTTTCTTTAGGTAATACGTGAGTGTAGAGATGCGGTTTCTCCATATTTGGGTACTGTGCGTAAAAATGGGTGATTGTTACGCGAGACACGACAAAGGTCGTTCTGAAAATTAGAAGAAGACTAAAAAAACAAAGGAGTTAAAAACTATTAAGGCTGGAGCCGTTCAGTGTTTTTCGGCATTTTTTGACGCTTTCCACGAGTAACATTTTTCAACGTTATGACTTGAAGAATTTTTTTCGTAAATATGCATTTTTGTGGATAAAAATTGCAAAGTTTTTTTCACAACTCTGCTACAAAGGGAATTCTAGATTCTTCTTTATAAAAAAAGATCTCGGTAGGTAGTTCGTGAGTGTAGAGATGCGGTTTCTCCGTAGTCGGGTACTGTGCGAAAAAGTGGGTGATTGCGACGCGAGAAACGACAAAGGTCGTGAGAACGAAACTCCAATTATAATTCTGTCGGGAGTCGAAAGTTCCATGGAAAGTTGAGGCGGGAATCTCTGCACGGCCGACGAGCATGAGCGATTCACCGCGCGCAAATTAATCTATATAAAAAAAAATTGAAAAATAAATAAGTATTCTTATTTGTCACACGGTCCAGCGAATCGGTAGATTTCATTGTAGTTTATCGATTCGATCTGCGTAGCTGGCCGCTCAGTCGGCCGAGTGTAAATATTTGCAATACGCGCCGAATACGTTAAAACTTTATCAATGGAATGTTCTACCTGAAAGGGAAGGTTAGATAATTTTTCGGCTCGTTCGTTCGGGCGATCGTAAAAACACGAGTCGTCACGGGTCATAAGCTTCGGCCGATAAACCGAAGCTTGTTAAGACAAATAATGTTCAAAGTTCAACGACCATAAAAAAGAAAGTTTTACGGTAATTATACAGTTCGACGTTGCACAATTGGATGAAAGTAATTCGGCGAAAATAAAATAGGTACGCATAATTCAAATTGAATTAATGTCGAACGGTGAAGAAGAATAATTTCGCGCCGAGCTGAGTAGAGTTTAATCCTTAGTTGGGATACTTTTTCCGACGGGCAAAATTTTGCAATTTTTTTTTACCCAAATTTAATTAACATAGATAGGAAATATAAAAAAAATTATTTTTGTTTATTTTTTCTCGTCGAGACACTTTTCTGGAGTATAATTTGTCTTACCGAGTTCTCGTCATTGCGAAGACTTCTCGAACCTTCCGTCACCGACGTGACGATCGTATCGCGAGTCGAGCAATTTCCAACGGTAATTAACAATAAAAAAATACACGACACTTTACACATCGTTGCGATGCTGAATTAAAAATTCATAATCGATGGATCGATTTTTTTTGCATGTGAACTTAATGGGGATTGAAGAATTCAATTAACGACAACATTATTATCTTCTGTCTCAAAAGTGTAGTCTCCTGTTTATTATCTCGCGCGGTACTCTGTTCAGGATGAAATGCACGTAATACACTGCGATGCACAATATCAAAAATATTATATTTTTTCGATTGCACAAACTCAAAATTTCCTCAAGATTCATGCGGTATTATAAAAAAAAAGTCGCGCATCGGTATTATTGTTTTTTCATATCGAGCACTTTCTTTACACTTAAAAAAAAAAAATTTATAAATTTCTTAATACAAATTTTATGGTCGATGATAAAAGAAATCCACTCTTAAAAAAACATGTTTACGGTGTCTAGAAACTATGGAAGCGAATGTAAAACAAAAAACATCGGGTTGTACAAAGTGTCTTTTCTGGCGCGAAACGCTCGATCCGCGCGGCGTAAGTTCCTCTCGCAAACTGATGCGGTTTTCTCTCGCCGACGTCGTAAGTAAGTCGGTGAAACTTGAGGAGACTTGTAAAGGTTCTTAGATAGGCGCTCTCTTCCTCTTCTCGCTCGGGTGTATATACGAAAGATGAAATTCATCTCAGAACGACCACTCGCCTCACGAGCGAGGACGGGTGAACGTCTTCACAAATACATTCTAATTCACAATATCGCGGCAGTGCCGTTTATTTACGCCGATCTCTCTCGCCTCGTGCTAACGCGGCAGAGAGAGATTCAAGTTGCCCCAATTGTCGCTCAAACCTCTATGAATTAATGCGCTCTCAAGATTTTTATGTATATACAATTTAATACAATTGAATCCATTATGCCGGCCGGACAATAAACTGAATTCTTCGCGAGACTAAGACCGATGAACTATAATGCAATTAATTGCTCACTAAAATACTATCTGTTTGAAAGTGAAAAGAAAAAATTGAAAAAACTATTTTATTGCCATGGTATGAATCACAAATTTAGCAAATTTTAAGTTATTTTGAGAATTCATGAGTAAGATAATAATAGACTGATTTGAATTCCTAATATCATTCAGGACATTAAGTGTCTCGTCGAGTTCATAAAATAAATTTTGTTAATAGAACATGCGACGGAATAAAAACAAGGGCGACTCGTATTGTGCCAGCCTGACAATAGAATGAATTCTTCGCGAGAGTTAGACCGAAGGACTATAATGCCGTTAATCGCTCACTAAAAATACTATCTTCTTGAAAGTGAAAATAAAAAATTAAAAAATAGTATATTATGTCACAAGGGAGGAAAGTGCGTCTTTTCACGGAGCATGAAGTTTGATGCCTGAGCGAAGCGAGGGGAGAAATAAACACAAGGTGAAACGGCACTTCCTCCCGAGTGGCACATGCCATTTTTTTTGCCCGACTATGCAAAAAATGGCCACATTTCTATGCCTGTAATGGGGATGGAAAGTGGCCGATTGTAATGGGGCTTTTTTAGCGTAGTCGGGAAAAAGTGTTTCGCACGAGGGATGTGCGAAATTTTTCATCACTCGGTGCGGAAATGACCACTTTTCCGCCCGCTTCGCGTGCGGAAAACTGTCATTTTCGCACCTTGTGATGAAAAATTTCGTACATCCCTCGTGTGAAACGCTTTTTCTAACCTGTGTGATTACAGCACTCGCCTTCGGCTCGTGCTGCAAACCCACACTCGTTAGAAAAACGTTTTTCGCCCTCGTGGAGTAATGTACTAATTTTTCCCGACTTCGCTAAAATATCTACATTCCTTGCGTGCAATACGGGCGGAAAATAGCCTATTATTGACCGATGGTCATTACTAACCTGTGCGCATGCGCAGTACAGTTTCATTACTCCCTAGAGAGTAATAGGGCTCATTACTCTCTTCGGAAGCTCTATTCCTCCCCGGGAGTAATGATCATTGGCGAATATGGCGATTTTGTGACGCAAGAAATGTGGTTATTTTAACGAAATCGAAAAAAAAATATCGGATGCCACAAGGGAGGAAGTGCATTTTCACCTCGTGTGAATTCCTGTTCTCGCTTTGCTCTAGCGACGCAAGGACGCACTTTCCTCCCTTGTGGCATAATATACTAATTATAACCATGGTAATAATCAGAAATTTTGCAAATTTTAAGTTATTTTGACGACTCATGAGTAAGATAATAATAGACTGATTTGAATTCCGAATGTCATTCAGATCATCAGTGTCTCGTTGAGTACATAAAATAAATTTTGTCAATAGAACGGGATAAAAAAGGCGACTCGTATTGTGCCGGCCCGACATTAGAATGAATTCTTCGCCAGGGTAAGACGGGGAGAATATAATGTAATTAATCGCTCAGTAAAAATTAATAACATCTTAAAAGTAAAAATGAAAAATGGAAAATAATCTATTTCGTCACCGTGGGAAGAGTCTCCAATTTTTTATAATCCACCATGAGTAAGGTACTGACTAATTCGAATTCCGAATATCAATCAGGACATCACAGTTTCATCGGGCTCATGAAATAATTTTTTTAGTAGAACATCCAATGGAATTTAAAAGAGGCGACTCGATAGTTTATCCTACCGGTTGCTATCGCCGTAGCACAAAAACCTAGATTCTACCGGTTCTCAGCGAGTTTTAGTTCGTCGAATTAGAATATCAAATAAATTATCAATTAATTTGCAGGAAAACGTACAAGTGTGAACGACAGAAGGGGTTATTGGACTTTCGTGGAATAAATCATCGAGTCGTCCGCGAAGAGCAGCGAAGCTATAATGAAGTCGAGTTATCCCAGTAGAAAGTATGGCGAAGATCTCACGATCTTCAATTCTTCGCACGACCTTCCCACATGCACTCGAGTGGATATCCCCGTGGTTAGAGCCCGTCGCACGCCTGCCGTTTCTAGCCGTTTTCTTCTCGCGGGTTGGAATTGTGAAACGCAAAATCCTTCCTCCGGACGAACAACAAAGTTTTCATTCTCTAGTCCACGACGCGTTACGTCCGTTGCGTTCATCATGATTATATTACCATTCCGAGATACACCGCTAATTCCGAAGTAAAATCTTTTTAATCTCGTTAAAACTTTAGATAGACCGGTAGTCGTTTAATCGAGCCCGCGTTCTGGAAGAACCACGCCGATTCCGCGAAACGAAACTCTCACTGTCGTTACTCAACCCTTCACCTGCTGGCATATTCGCAATGTTCGTGAAACAGCAACTTTAAACGTTTCTAATATTCAATTTTTTTTGTTATTTTGGAATTATTTGATGAACAGTAATTTCGCCTAAAGCGCAATTTACGACCAGAATTTCATTAACATTTTTGTTATTATTTTGGTACAAACAATGGTAAACGATTTTTTTTAAATATACATTTTTTCTCATCTTTTTACACGGTAAAGTGTCACGGGCTTGAGAACAATAATTTCTTGTTCAAATCTTCGGCCAAGGGGTTTGGCTGTTGAAAAATTAAAATCCAATAATCAATTGCTGGGGATAAAAAAAAACCGTAAGCACAAGATCTCTTCATCATCGTAGCCGAACGAGATGAAAAATAGCCGCTGCAAAGAGTCGTTGCGTAACAGTCAAAGACTCGCATCTTAGATATTCAAAACTTATACCGTAAGAGATCTCGCGTACATGCAGAAAGTTACATGTACTTGCAAATGAGCTGTTGTATCCACTTTCACACGTCGGACTTTCTTGTCTTCGCGAGGTGATCGCGAATCGAAGCGTGGAAGGGCATCCGTGAATCTTCTCTTCCATCGTCGCGGCAGCCTTCGAATTGTTCCTTCGTGTCTTCGCATCGTACGCCGATTTTTACTCCCATTATCGTTAATGCCGAGCGAAAGTTAATTGGAACCACTCGATGGTCAATTAACGCCGAATTGGTCGGGGATCCAATTATATCGCCTTATTAATTTATTTCGTCTCGAGAATTATTATCGATGCGAACGACTGATACAGAAAAAAGGTATGGCTAATTGCCGCATGGAGAGCGTTTCTACGAATCATCGTTACTTCTATACACGAGTGAACGTATAGTTGTGTATGCGTGTGTGTATACGGAACGAAAAAAGAATGCCATTCGCAGCCGCCGCCGCTCGCTTCCTGAGAGAGAAAGTCGTCTTTCTCGACAACAATGTAATCCCTTTTATTTACATTTGCGACTTTCTAGGTCAGCTTCGCCCAAAAAATGAGGATACATCATCTTCTTCCTCTTGTCCGTTACGGTGACTGGAATTTCGTCACTCCGAGCGCGCAGTCTGTTTTAGAGTGCGCTTCATTAGAGAAACCGATGGAAAGTCAAAACATCTCTATCGAATTCTAGCTATCTCTTCAGCTCGCGACTTCTCCTCTCAGTATCAAATCTTACCAGATCAAAAAATGAAGAAACAACGTAAACGGAAATATACAACAGAAAAATACTTTATTTCACTCGGTGGGAAAATAGTGGTTTTGCGCACGCTTTTCGTGCGTAAAACCCCCGTTTTCATACCTCGTGAAACAAAATTTTATATAATACTGAAGCGGAAAACGTTTTCTTAACTCGTGTGATTGTAACACCTGCGTTCGACTCGTGCTGCGAACTCACATTCGTCAGAAAAAGTTTTTTCGCACTAGTATCGTAATGTACGATTTTTCCATTAGGTTTTAATATTTTTTTCAAAGCTTTTATTCAGCTCTCTTCTATTTTATATATAAAACAATAGTAGTAGTGAATTTATTGAAAATATGGCAGAAGACACAATTTTTGGTACACAGCATGACATAATGTACATTATAGTGAAAACATATTTATTGCTAATTGGCCATCGGCCTAACTCCTTCAGCCACGGGTTTTACATAATTCATCAACATTTGTTACATAGGGTGAATTTGTAGTTAAAATATGGTTACGCAGTTAACTTCCTCGTTGTTCATTACTTCGAGCTTCTGGTATATTGTATGTGATGGGTGTTTAACTTTGCATATTATGATTTGAGCGGGTTGTATACATAGCGGTTTGATATTTTCTATTTGCACGGTAGCGAATCTTTTTGTAATTTTATGAAAGTTTAGTTCTCATTCTTAAGGCTGTAATGCCTATAGCTTCATATAGAAGAGTATTTCAGTGACGCGCATTTGCTGGACATATAACATTTCTTACAAATTAATTACTTGGAATTTCATTCACCTCAATCTATAGTAATTTCCGATGAGCGGCTCAAGTAGCACTTCAATAAGATCCGGAAAGTGTCGAGTGACAGCTCCGTAAAAGTGAAAATCATGCATGCATTTCACGGAGAGAAGGCGCACGGTCTATGTAGGCTGTCGACCTCGTTTCCTATTCATCCGTTCGATAACAGATCGTGAGGATTAGATTAAATTTTTTTTTTTTATTCATCAAAAGAATTTGTCTCTTTTAGTTGGGCAGTATCCACGGTAATGACGAGACAGAATCTTATACCGAGCAAAAACGGCACGCAAATGATTCACGCATTGATCCCAATGTGGGACATGTGCAATCACGAGGAAGGCGAGGTAAGTGCTTGGTGACTTTAATGACACGTTTCTATTTATTTCTGTTGAGTTTAATCGTCATCTGATCTCGCTCGCTATTTTTTCAGATAACAACCGATTTCAATCTCACTTCCGACACCTGCGTCTGTTACGCAAAAAGATCGTTCAAGCAGGGCGAACAAATTTTTATCAATTACGGACCAAGAACGAACTCCGATTTCTTCGTCCATTCGGGTTTTGTGTATCCGGACAACAAGAACGATGGTTTCAAGCTCAAACTTGGAATAAGCAAAGCCGACACCCTGTACAAGGATCGCATAAGCCTACTCGAGAAATTGGGTTTCACCTCGCACACCGTTACCTTTCTTCTCATGTCCGGTACGGAGCCTATATCCGAGGAGATGCTCGCATTTCTCAGGGTCTTCAGCATGCGAAAGGTCGAGCTCGAGCATTGGCTGCAGTCCGAAAAAGTTTTCGATCTCAAGCACAGAGACTGCGCACTCGACACGGTCGTCGAGGAGAATGTGAGAAAGTTCTTGCTGACTAGATTGAAGCTTCTTATAGCCAATTATCCAACTACTCTCGAGGTAACAACAATACAAAGTTTGATGGGCGAAACGATGTTTCGTTGAGTTTCTAATTTCAACGAACTTGTTTCCCCGAATAAAAATTCGTGGAAAGCAAAATTTTTTTTTTTTTATCGTAAACTTTTGTATTCCAGGAGGATCTCGTGTTGGTCACAACGCCGATGCATCGAGAAAAAATGATGCCAATTCAGTTGAGAATTTTGGAGAAGAGAATACTTCTCGGAGCTCTCGATTACGTCGAGCAGTGGATGAAAGCCTGAGCCAACGAAGCTATGCTCTCTACAGTCGTAATCTAATGTTCCTAGCGGGCTTGAGAAGCTTCGTTGTGGTGTCGTTTAATCAGTGTAGACTGCGATTTTACTGTTACATTTTTTAAATATCAACGGCAGCGATTTTTTTCGATATGAATCATCTAGTTCGATAGATTGTGAAATTCTGACCGATCTTCAACAAATTTAATTTTACAGAAACGCTGCTCATATTCCGCATGTAAACCCTGTACGGTTATTGTCCGAATCTCATATATACGACGTATCGATCAATGATATTCACGCATAAGCTTCGAACTGTATGCTTTCGGCTTCGAACTTTCGACAACGACTGTAAAGAGTTCAATTTACAGGGATCCTTTGCCTTGCGACCGATTAACTCTTTGTACAGGGAACGAAAAATCTCAACTCCTCGGTTCTCCCGTAGGTAACTTCGCGCTACTGTTTCGTGCGTTCCCGTTTACAGAGGATTAATTTTCTACACATATATTTCTTCGCGCAATTGACTATACTATATATTTTTCTTGTTAAAAAAAGAAAATAAAATTATTTATTCGTCGCGTTTGTCAAGGACGTCCTGTAACGAAAAACAAAGAAAATAATACAACGCTCCGATTAAATGGAATATCTTGTCTCTCGATAAACCTATATTTATGCGAATTTTGTGTACTTAACAAAGCTTTTAATTCTATCGAAACGGTATTGTGTAATTTGAAATTTGGAATACTCAATACAGCAAAGAATTATTTATTTACATGCACAGCAGTTTAATTGTAGATACGTAGTTAATCGTGTCCTCGATGGATGATCAGCGTGTGAACAAGAGAACAGGAAAATGAATCATTCATGCGGAGAAAAGTAGGTTGCATTATCGATCGATCGTGTCATTCTCCTGCATCGGTCAAGGTTACGAAATGTAATTCTTTGGAACGGCAGAGACCGTGCTTACCGACGGAGGCCGGACGCCGAGACGATCAGCTTTCTTTTTCAGCCGTACGATTAAAGATGTCCGCGCTGTTGAGAACAATAAAGTTTAGCCTCCTCGATCGTTTAACAAGTGAAATATAAACAAAACAGAAAAATCGTTATATTTATAATTATCGTTGTGTCCCAACGATGAGCGGAAAGCGTCATGGTTTGTCCGTAAGTAAAAAACATACGAAAGTTCGAATGTAAACACGAAGAATACAAAGTTTTGTTAATGCGATAATTGTACTAAGCGAAATTTTTCAACAGAAAGAGGAAATCGCCAAGCAGTTTATGCTGCCGGAGCGAAAAAGCAAGATAGCGACGCTTCTCAAGCAGGATGGTCAGGCTTATTGCATATGCCGAAGCTCAGACAGTTCGCGTTTCATGATGTGAGTTTTTGCATTAAAGTTTCAAGATTCTTCGCTCCAGGCGACTTTATGATTTGTAATTTCTTACAGAGGATGTGACGCCTGCGAGGAATGGTATCACGGAGATTGCATAAATGTAACCGAAAAAGATGCCAAGTACATAAAACAATTTTTCTGCGTAGTAAGTATCGACGATCGATAAAGTGGAAAATTATTTATTTATTATTTTATATTATATTATTTATTTATTTACATTTGTATATATACAGGGTAAAGCCCTTTTTACACGAATATAAAATACAAATTCGTACATGCACGAGTACGTCTGTCCATAGAGCGGTAGAAGCAAGGCAGAATAGAAGCGATAGAAGCGATACAGAAACATACGATAGAAATGGTAGAGGCGGATACAAAGAAGATAGCTCTAATAATTATGCTAATTTATGCAGTGCAATTTTTAATTACACTCATTTGTACTACAATCTCGGACATAAAGGCAGTTCCACATGAGACACCTGGCTGGGAACACCTTATATTATGTTAATATTAATGTTAATTTTATATATGGAGTAGATTCTTTATACAAAACTCAAAAATAGTGAACCAAAAACATGATGCATATAAAATTTGAATATACACAATCCATAATACATCATATACGCCAAATATTTTTTGAGAAAAATAATATCAAATATATAATAAATCCAAAAGAAAGAAAACCCTAATGAACCGATGAACCGCATCAACTTAGTAGAGGCTACCCTTTATTGTTTCTACTTGTATGTTAGGGCCATTCAGTTTGCCTGTGTCTCAGACGCTACGAACGATACTCCAGTAAAATTTAGCATGTCATACTGATTTCCCGAAGCTGAGACGTTGTGTATCGTATATTCCGTCCAATGACTGTTAGGGCATATTATATTATACTATATTATTTATTATTTATCATGTGTGTAATTCTCGGGGACGTTTTCTTATCGTTTTTTTTACCAGCGTTGCAGAGAAGAGGATGCCACCCTGATAACGCGCTACAAGCCCAGAAAATCGGATCAGGACGATCGCAAGTTCAAGAAATACAAGGAAAAAGTAAGAGACCATCGGTACGAATACGATGCCCCGTGGGATCCGGCCCTGGTGAAAAAATCGTCAAAACGCTGCGGCGAGTGTAGTGGTTGTCTGCGAAGCGACAATTGCGGCAAGTGCGACGCGTGCAGGTAATTACTTACGGATGTATTGATCCAAAGATTACTTGTGTCTTTGGAGCGCGCTGCAACGGATACCTTTTTGATAATTTTTTACTTGGACGGATTTCTCCTTTATACATATCAGTTTATAATATATCATAAATATTAGAGCTCCTGAATAACTAGCTGTAACAGTTGTGAACACTCACGCTTATGAATTATACAAGTTGAAAAGACTTAAACTTTACGCATGAATTGATTTTGTACCATCATTGATTTAACCACTACAATTATAAAAGTTAAAAATACTTAAACTTACAACGTTTGAATGGATTTAACCACTAGCATAAGATTTGGATGTGACTCGGCGCCCCTCTTTTTTTAATGCCATTGTATACCCCTTCGCCTCGAATAACCGTGATTTTCGTCGTTTTTTTTCAAAGGCATTTGAAGAAGTATGGTCTGTCAGTAAGATTGAAGTTGCGGTGCGTTCAGAGAACGTGCCGCACGGTCGGCGTTCCGCTAAAACCATCGAAGAGCCTCAACAGAGCCGTCAAGCCGAGCAAAAAACGCAAAAGAGACTCGAGCAACGAGAGGAACGATCATCTCGTCGAGCCGCGGCAGTGTTACGGTCCGGCGTGTCTGCTGCAATCCCGGCCGGGCAGCAAGTACTGTTCGGACGAGTGCGGTATGAAACTCGCGACGAACCGAATTTATCAGGTTCTGCCTCAGCGTATCCAGGAGTGGTCATTGACTTCGTGCGTCGCCGAGCAGAACAACAGGAGAGCCTTGGAGACCGTGAGAAAGCAGCAGCACGACGTGAGAAGAATACTGCAAGAGTTGGACAAACGTCACGCCGAACTCGATCGAATAGTCGAACGTGCCAGACACGCCAGCATCGATCCGAAAGCCGACGATGACGATAACGACGACACGGAAATGAGTACCTATTGCATTACTTGCGGACACGAGATCAATTCGCGAACCGCGATCAAGCACATGGAGAAGTGTTTCAATAAGGTAATGTTTCACAGTGCTACGACGTTAACTAAACTTTTCTGCAGATTGAGAATCTAAACGAATGCATTTTACGAATGCAGTCTACTCGGTGCATTCGTAAAACATATTTCAACAAATAATATAACGAGTCACTGGTCAAGATCGGACCAAAATAACAAATTGGACTTCACAAAAATTGCGTAAAACTATGTCCGTGGATTTATTGGCGTGAGCTCAATTATTTTTCTGTGAAATCATTGTCGTACATTTGCTTCTTCGTAACGAAGGAAGTCTTTAATCTAGATCTACTTTAGTTCGCAAAAATTTCTCCTTTAAGGGAATACGTCACACAACGACTTTTTTCCTTTTGGAACTAAAAGTCACAAGTGTTATAAGCCAATGAATAAGGTTTTTTACAAGAATTTCTAATAATTTTTTCCCCGAATCGTCTGTCGCTAACAAAAACTGCAATCCGAAATTCTCTAAGACGGTTAATTTTTAAGGAAAAATACGAGAACGGTAAAGTATGCGCAGTAATTCTGCAGTTCACTATTCTCATCATTTTCCAAAGAAATAACCGGCTTGAGAGATTCTTGGGTTCCGAAATTGCAGCTATCTCTCTCGCACTCATAGCGGTTACACTTAAGCGAAACGATCCCATGCAGTTATACACCGATATGCCGGAAGTGAAACGTCGGATCGAAATTTCTACGACACTTTTATTATATCGATTATACACGCTTCGCAATAATCCTTCACAGCAATTTTTATCGACCTGTTTCAGTACGAGTCCCAGGCTTCCTTCGGCTCGATATTCAAGACGCGGATTGAGGGTCAAGTGATGTTCTGCGACTTCTTCAATCCGGTAAACCGTACCTACTGCAAGAGGCTGCGAGTTCTCTGTCCCGAGCACTGCAAAGATCCGAAGATCAGCGACTCGGAAGTCTGCGGCTGTCCGTTGGTCACGAACGTCTTCGATTCGACCGGCGAATTTTGTCGTGCGCCGAAGAAGAGTTGCGTGAGGCACCACGTGTGGGAAAAATTGCGTCGGGCCGAGATAGACATGGAGAGAGTGCGACAGTGGCTTAAAATTGACGAGCTCGTCGAGCAGGAAAGACAGATTCGATCGAACATGGCAACACGCGCCGGAGTCCTGGCTCTGATGCTGCACTCGACCTACAATCACGAACTCATGGAGCAAATGACTCAGGAACAGAACAGGGAACAGATGGAAGCCATGGAGGAAGAACTTCAGCGTAGGTACATGCTTAATAATCGCAATGAAAACAACATAGACTGATAGGACGAACAAAAGTACTAAACTATTCCATCACCGTCGTCCGATCGTGACCGGAATAGTGTGAAGCGTGAGACAGCTTTGAAACCTTTGTATTCACATTTTTTATGGTAATCGTCCGAGCATATAAAAAAAATCAATAATATCCAAACTTGTGATAGAGACGGGAAATGAAAATAAACTTTATGTTATTTACGTTCCATAAATATTTATTAAATATGCTGCTTTTTGAAACTGCTAGGCGCGCGGGTGTATTTTGTAGTTGTACGCGCCATGTAAAAAAGCGCAATTACCTTGTACAAATAATGGATTTTACATTGATAATATAAGTGCGCACCCGCAGCAATGCGATAGAAACAACACAGTTACAGTGACATATAAATCGGTCGTTAAGTAAATAAATAGATTGCAATTAGATTTTGGACGGGGAGGTCAGGTTGCTTTTTTTCCTCTGATGTGCTCCCCGACCGGTGAGACAGGTGTCTTCGTCGACCGTCGGAAGCGAATGAAAAGGTCCCATAATATTTATTCCAGGACATGGACCGAGTCTTTACAAGAGGAGTCTCTTTTGAAGAGACAGTGCATGTCCTGCAATAAATTTCGCGGCACCTTTTCCCTTGCTTCCGACGGTTGATGGAGCCTTTCTCGGATTCGTGTTATTCGCAGCGAGGATCTTGGACTCGGAATATCCTGAAAATGTACGGGTTTCACGGATTATTAATAGTAACGAACGAATCTCGAGAAAAAATGGAAAAAGAAAATAAAACATAGAATTTACCAGCTGTTCACTGGCCTTGGCGAATACCCTTCTGAGTTAAAAAGCCGGACGAATTGAGGAAGATCCAACCAATAATATACATCGATAATATAAGTGCGCATGCGCAGCAACGCAATCAAAACAACACAGTACATTAACACATAAATAAGTCGATAAATTAAAAAAAAAAATAGATTACAAATTAGACTTTGGACCGGGAGGACAGGCTGCGTTTTTTCCTCTGATGTACTCCCTGACCGGCGAAACAATCTTCTTGTAATAGCTCGGTCCATGTCCGGGTAGAAATGTCATGTAACCTTTTCTCTCGCTTCCGACGCTCGATGGGATCTTTCTCGGTATCGTTTGTTTCGCACCGAGGTTCTTGGACTTGGAGCAGCCTGGAAAAGTACGGATTTCACAAATTATCAATTGTAATGTAAGGATTTAGAGAAAACAAATGTAAAAAAAATAATAATAAAAGATAGAATTTACCAGCTGTTCCTGGCCTCGGCGAGAATACCCTCCTGAGTTGAGAAACCGTACCAATCGACGAAGTGTCCACACATGTTTCCTTCATCTTGGGCGAGACTACCCGATTCCGTGGCGAATGAGTTAACTTCACACGGCTACTGAGGAATCTCGGACTCGGCATTTTATTCAAGGACTTTCGCTGTTTGCTCATTGACTTCCGAGCGGCGCGAGGACTCTTGGAATTTGTCCTCTTCAAGTTCATTTTTACGCTCGTAACGAAACGGTGATTATTATTTTTCTTAGTAATTTCGGGCGCATGCATCGCATACTGCATATACTCCTGAAAGGCTGAAAGTACGCTGCAAAACTCTTTAGAGAGCATACACGGAGAACAGGCGCAGGGAGACTTGACTTCCGGTTCGCTGGGATCCGAGACAGACTTCTGCAGCATTTCATCCACTAAATCGAAGCATTTCTGGCGCTTCTCTGTAAGTTTCTTGAGCCAGCGCATCTCCAATTTGTTCGTATGGCTTGAGAGTTTCCTTTTCCGTTCAGTGGTTCTCAACGAAGTGTCGCAGGTGTATTTTGAATGCTGCTCGAACGTCGTCACCCACTTGCGATGATGCGACGCGATGTTGCTCATATCTAATATTTTTTTAGGCGATCCATCCGTTTTTGTGTTTTCCGACGTGTCCGACACTTCTTCGGTTTCCGACTCTGCTGTTACATACTCATCGTCATCTTTGTTACTTAACGGCGACAAAATTGGCAATCCCCTTCGACGATCGACGATGCCTTCGAAACTTGGTGCATTTATCTTCGGTCGACTTACAGGTGATCTGGGCATTCTTCTTACCGGCGTTCGGTTTCCCCGACAATTGGCTGCCCGGTTGGTGGAGTTGATAGGTGTGCCAGGGTCTACTATTATCCTCGGAGTTTGCACGTATTTTTTGGGTTCTTTTGTCGAAATGCTCCCAGTACCGGTGGTTATCCTTGGCGTCTCAAGACTCGAGTACGACGACTGGGGCGACTCATCCGCAAGGCCTTCGAAACTTACTGCATTTACCTTCGGTCTGATAGTCGATCTGGGCATTCTCCTTACCGGCGTCCCGTTTCCTCGATAATTGACTTCCCGGTTGGTGGCGTTGGTAGGTGTGCCAGAGTCTATAGTGATCCTCGGAGTTTGGAAGTTTTTTTTTTGTGCCTTTGTTGAAATTCTCCCAGTACCGGCGTTTGCAGTCAGCGCCTCAAGACCCGAGCACGACGACTGGGGCGATTCATCCGCAATGCCTTCGAAACTTACTGCATTTATCTTCGGTCGAAACACAGGTGATCTGGGCATCCTCTTTTCCGGCGTCCGGTTTCTCTGACAATTGGCTGCCCAGCTGGTGAAGTTGGTAGGTGTATCAGGGCGTACCGTTATCCTCGCAGTGTTTACGTATTTGTTGGGTTCCTTCGTCGATATGCTCTGAGTACCGGTTCTTATCGTCAGCGTCTCGAGACTCATATAGGACGACTGGGCCGATTCATTCGCGAGTGCTTGGCTTTCGCTTGGCAAAGAAATAAAGCGTTCGATAGATTTGTTGTCACAATCGGATCCGAGTGAATTGCCCTTTGCTTCCTTGCCAGTTTGTTTACTTCTCCCGGACCAAGAAAACATTAGTTCCGGCGGCGATTCGTCCTCAAGACGCTTCTCAACGGTCGCGGTCTTTTTTAATAGTTCCATTAATCCGTACCTCGAAACATCGCCATGTCCTTCCTCCCATTCTCCGAAGGATTCTTCGATAATCGTCATCAGCGTCGCGGTGAATTGTCTCGGAGAGGAACTAAATTCCTCGTCCAATTTTTTCAATATATCCGTATCGTCTGGCGATATTTGTTCGTCGGACGAGTGCAGGCTGGTTTCCAACGCGGTCAGCGCAGGCCACAGATTGCTCTGCGTGATATTCTCGACGTCGTGGAGATTTTTTATTGATCGAACTGCGTTCGATTTTTTATCGTCTTTTAGCCCGACCGGTTGTTTCGATTTTGCATCGCTGTATTTTGGAATGCGAGATACGAATGTCTCTTTCCTCTGAATGGCGTAAGGTTCTATTAAAATTTCGTCCCCGATTATTTTGGGCGTACATCGTTTGACCGGAAGCGAGATCGTTTTTTCGACGATAGTTGAATCGACATAAGACGAACAATTACCCGTTAATGTTGTAGTTAACGAATCTGTCGTGAAATTATGTTGCGTCGAAGACAAAGTGTCGCTGAACGACATGAGCATCGCTCTATTGAGATCGTGGCTGTCGTTTGTATTGTCTACAATTTAAACAACGGGTCCTTTAAGTGAGCTTCGGTGCAACGCAGATAAAGTTATATCAGGAATAAAGTACTCACCGCAAGTTGCGTTATACTCGTCGAAGGAGGCTTTTCTGCTGCTCATGACTCTTCGAATCGTAGAAATAGACTGGCACGGATCTACATCGATGGGAGAATGACCTTTAACGGAATACGTAAACAACTTTGAACTTGGGCTTCTCGAACGGCAGGTAAGATTGATCAGAATCAATCGTTGTCACATTATAACTACATTTGGTAGAAAAGTCTGGCGATTTGCAATCATATTTTTAATGTTCAACCGACATCAAAAATGTTACTTAATGCTCAATTGTTCATTTATTTATCGTTCCATCGAAATGTGAAAATACCGACCGTGTCGAGTGCGCGAAATGCTGAAACCGGACGAGGTCGATGAATCCAAAGATCCCTATTTGTCCGAATGGATTATTGTACGAATTGTTATTTGCCCGAAGGTATTGAACAATAGAATATATTTTCCTCTGAATCGTCAGAATCGCGAACGCATTATCCTGCATGGGTTAAGTTCACGAAGTGTGATTTAGAGTTAACTGATCGCCGGCTTTTAGCATTTAGTAGGCCTGACTCGGATGGTACATTAACATTTTGTCCCGGAACTCCAAGGTCACCATTGTCAAGCAATTCTTCGATTATTTATTTTATTTATTTTATTTATTTTATTTATTTTATTTATTTTATTTATTTTATTTATTTTATTTATTTTATTTATTTTATTTATTTTATTTATTTTATTTATTTTATTTATTTTATTTATTTTATTTATTTTATTTATTTTATTTATTTTATTTATTTTATTTATTTTATTTATTTTATACGAAAACGAAAGTTTTACGCACGTTTTGCGTACGTTAAACCCCCACTTCCACGTGCGAAAAGCTTTTTCTGAACACGTGTGATTACAACACTCGCCTTTGGCTCATGCTGCTAACTCACATTCGTCGGAAAAAGTTATATCACACTAGTATCGTCAATTACTATTATTTAATGGGAACTAGTCCCTTGTTACATCGCACATACACGTTTAATTTAATTAATTTAATTGTAAAAAAAGCGGACTATCAATTAACACTACCCGACAAAACTTCGACAGTCGAAAGAGAATATTTTGCCAAAGAAAAGGTATTTATTTAAAGTTAACAGAAATTCAAAACAAAACAAAATAATCTCCAAGTGAATACTCGTACGGAAACGAATGTCGTGAAACTATACTGCGGCGAGGACAAAGTGTCGCTGAACGACATGAGAATCGCTCGATTCGGATCGACGCCGTCGATTGTACTGTCTACAATTAAAACTATAGGTCTTTTATGCGAGTTTCGATGCATCGCGAATAAAATTATCAGGAATAAAGTACTCACCGCAAGTTGCGTTCTACTCGTCGAAACAGGCTTTTCTGTTGCACGTGTTATCGCTTCGGATCGTAAGAACAGACTGGCACGGATCTACAACGATCGCCGATTGACCTTTAACGGAATACGTAAACAAATTTGAACTTGGGCTTACCGAACGGTGGGTAAAAGGTCCGTTGATCAGAATCACTCGCAGTCACGTTATAACTGCGAACGTTTGGTAGATTAAAAAATCTTTGGCGATTTTACGTATTTCGAGAGCGACGGTGCGTTCTTATTTTTTAACGTTACATTTATCTTTGTATCTGGAAATGCTGAACAAAGTATTGGCTCGCCATCGAAACGTCCCATCCATCGTTCCATCGAAAAGTGAAAATACCGACCGAGTTGAGTTCACGAAATGCTGAAACCGGACGGGGTCAATGAACCCAAAAATGTCTTTTCCGAATGAATAATTGTACGGATTAATATTTTCCCGACCGTATCGAACAACCGACTATATTTTCCTCCGAATCGCCAGAGGAAAATATATTCGCCTGCATGGTTCAAGTTCATGAAGTGTAATTTCTGATTAACTGACCGTCGACATTTATCATTTTGTGAGTCCGACTCGGTCGGTACATTAGCATTTCGTCCCGTAACCACAAGGTCACAATTGTCAAGCAATCCTTCGATTGATTGTAAAAAAAAGCAAACTATCAATTAACACAAGCGGACAAAGCTTCGACCGTCAAAAATGAATATTTTGCCAAAGAAAAGGTATTTATTTAAACGTAACGGAGTTCGTCATATATCCGATATTCGAGATGACAAAAATTTTGTATAACCTCCAACTGAATACTTGTGTGAAAGCCTATAATTTTTTGCTCGCCCTGAAAAAAACACCCGGAGGGCATCGAAACATTCTTATTGAGTAGCGTAAATTGAGTCTGCACGTTTCGTTGTGTGTTGTCGAAACGAATTTCGACAAATTCTAATTCTAGTCTTTTGTAACGACAGATGGCATGTTAGAACTAAAGAGAACATAGCCCGAGTCAGAAGAGACGAGGCAAAAGCTGAGGAGGAACAAAAAGCCATAAAGGCCAGAATCCAAAAAGCTGTAAGTATGGACATTCGATTGCAGTAATCGAACAATTCTGCAGTGTAAAAATAAATTGTACATTTAATGTATGCATATTTGAAATTTGCTTACATTACTGACATTAGTTGAACATTAATGTATGTTTTTGTAAAGTAAAAACACCAGATATTAAAATTATAAATCTTGCCTAAAATTTATAAAAATTTTCATTGAAAATAAAAATGTTGCTGTAAAATTGCAACGCACGTGTGTTTGAAATTTCAGAAACATTTTTTGTTAAAAAGCTTTCAATATTGTTCATTAATTTTCAAACAAATTTTTCTTACAATATGGAATTTATTGATTAGAGCAGAGTTGCTCCAATTTTACACAAGAGCATTTGTTTTTTAGGAAACCGAAGCGAGGATCAATTTTCTGAGGGAGAAATCGAGAAAGAAGTATGACGGACGAGAAGCCAACACGGATGAACCTAAGAAGCCAGAAAAATTGGAGCACGTTAATTTTTTTGCTGACCTGGAGGATGGCAAAGTCGACTACAGCAAGCCGAACGCAGAGCACGAGGCGGAGAAGAAGGCTGAGCAGGAAAAATATGAGAAGCAGATAGGTTATTTGACTTATCTGGGCCAGGACACGAACGAGGCAACTGGAAAGACAAATTGGTACGACGAATTACCGATGCGCCTGAGGGACGAAGAGCCCAAGGTCGAGGTTCAAATAGCGAAAAAATTATCCGACGATCCTATGAAAGACATAAGAGGATATCTGAATTTGTTGGGATCGTCGTCCGCATCGTCCGCTAAAGATAAGCCGAAATTAGTGAGACCAAAGGAGGAAAAAAGAATTGAAAAAAGAAAACGCGATTCCGACGATTCGGGCGACGAGAGATCAAGGTCGCGCAAGAGACGCAAGAAGGACAAGAAATCGAAGTCGAAATCGAAGAGGCGTGGTACCTCGAAAAGCGGTGGAGCATCGCGATCGGATTCGACCGAGGAGCCAAAGCCCGACGTATCGAAATTACGAGCCGCGCGATTGTTGCGCGAGCAGAGCGAAAAATTGCGTGCCGAAGCTCTGCTCGCCAAAATAAGGGGCGATCCACTGCCGATCCTTGTACCGAAAGAATCGCCGAGACATAAGATCAAACAGAAGTACAATTCGCAATTTTGCCCGGAAATTGCTCGGCAAAATGCCGAAAGGACGCCGAGAGGGAAAGGACGGGTTTCGCGATGAGCCTGAGAAGAATTGGCTGTGGAATTGGCTGTAATAATTGAGCGAACGCTTGCAATTACGTGGCTGGACGGCGTGGAAGCGTTGCCGGTCCTGAAATAAATAATTGTCCAGCAATCACATATTTCGGCGACAAGCTGCGAACTGGAATTCTCATGAGCGAATCCGCGTTCGATTGCGGCTGGGGAGAGATCATCGTACGAATCTCGCCTGGCTATAAAATTGTTAAATAAATAACTCTACATCGAAGACCCCAATTTGCCTATCCCGTTTATTTTACCAGTTCGGGCTAATCCGTAATAATGATCGGGTTTTTATGAGCATCGATAAAGGTCAAATCGACCTCTTATCAATTATTGTCGGCGAACGGTCAATAATCGGATCATCCACCTTAATCCTTCGACACGTGATTCAAGATGGCCGCACCGTGAGGATCAATTGTCACCGAAAACAGTGTACTATTTACGTCGATTTTTTAAAAAGCTAACTATCACCCGGCAATATCACTGACTCGAGGTATGCTCGATAATATTCACGAAATTAATAATAATTTCGTATTACCTACAAGCCGACAATATCGGTCGAAAATTCGTCCTGCAATCCTTGGTCGGAAACCTCGAACCAGACGCTTACACGCGCGAGTTGTAAAGCAAAATATGATTTTTCGAATTTGAATAATGATACACTAATTACTGCTCTCAACTATGTTATAAGAGTTCAAGTAAATCACACTGTTCGCGTATATTTCCGGCGAGTTACAACCAATTGCGATGATTCTTTCGTGCCGACAATTCTATCCGATAATCAGCGGTTAACCTCTCTCCGAATTGCATTCCACTAGCTCTTCAAGAATTGCACTCAAAATGCACTTCTTATCAGCGCTAAATTAAATCATCATCCGGCATCTTTTTTTCCACGTCAGTCACGAACAAGGTGTTTAACACCAATTAACGTAATTTTTACAATTTCGCCACTATTATTGTGCCTATAATATATATACATATATATTTTTTAATTTTTTAATCGCAATCAAAACTCATTCGCTATTTGTTGGTTTCAGCTACGACAACAATGCTAGCTTCGCGCGGGTGAAATTACGTCGATGCATGTACGGGCAAGAAATCAATCATGAGCGCCGATCCAGATATTGCGAATCACTCTTTATTGAGCTACGAGATAAACGGCACGCAGTTCATCGTACAACCTTTGGGAAGCACGCCGGAGACCGTTGTGAGACTGAGTGAGCCGGAGGACGGCGAAAGCGTCGTTAGATTCGTGGAGCAGATAGCGGATGACAAGGAAGACGTAGAGTCGATTCCACTCGTATGCCTGGACGGCCAGGTTTATGCCATCCGCAACGGAGCACTTCAGGCATTGGACATAAGCCAACTGGAGTACGAAAATGTGATAGGTTCTACTCAGGGAAAAGCCTTCGTTCTGTCCGAAGATCCGGAAGAGGATGAGGCTGACTGCATTGAGATAACGCGATACGTGTCGGACAGCGAAGCATCCGTGGCTCAGGAAGACGAGGGCGAGGAACTCGAGATCGTGCCCGACGAGAACGAGCGGCTCTTCGTCGTCGCCAAGGACGACGTGAACGCCGACGACTTCGTCGAAGTCGTCACCGCATTCAAATGCAAAATATGTCCCTACACGACCCAAGACAGAGAACAACTCGTCAAGCACTTCGAGAACGTGCACGCGAATCCCGCGACTAAGGCGAGTAAAATCATGCTGGACTATCTTCTGAAGTCTGCTCCGACTGTGCTAAGCAAGTAAAATTGTCGGGAAAACTTCGAGACTTAATTTTTTTTAATGAGGATTCGATTCTGCAGGTGCAAGCCGATGAGACTGAAAACGCGGAGGAAGTCAAACTGATGTACATGTGCGGCGAATGCTCGAACTGCTTTCCGTCTATGGAAGATTGCCGGGAACACATGATACAAGTAATTGTCGCACCCAATTGAATTGCCGTTAATTCACCCACGTCTTTGCGAGAGCGTGTGCTTTAAATGGTTAATCGATTTTTGTTTAAATCGATTAATTATCCATCGGACGGACAATCTATCGTATAAATATATATTTTTTAATTATTCATTTAAGACTTGTTATGGTGATAAAGGAATGATTATTCTTTAAGGACCATCAATTGATGGATCGCGGAGGCGACAAGGGCGAAAACAAACCCACCGACGATGCGAAGAAGACCATGCAACTGAATTTCAAGCCCAGCATCTTGGGTGCGAGACGTCCAAAATCCCCGACGCTAGAAGAGAAAATCGTCGCTCCGAAACCTCAAAGCGCGCCGTGCAATCGGAATAAAAAAACTTCGGAATCGAATGATCGCAACGTCAAGTACGTAGCTCGAAGCGGCGGTATTAAATTTTCTGTTACATTGTTTGTCCTACACTCTCGCGACATTTTTTTTTTTTGCAGATGCACTTATCGGGGATGTTTTCACAAATTCACGACAGACATAAAGATGCAGCAACACGCCGTTTGCCACCTGGACGTGCCGTATCATGCCAATGTTTTCAAGTGCAACATATGCCGGGACGTTAAGTTCCCGAAGTGGAAACCCTGCAGTCTGCATCTCTGGAAGAAACATCAGATCGGTGAGCAACGACGTGTAGACGATCGCTAAAGAAATAACGCTTGTTTCCCTCAACTAAATTTACACGATCAATGTTTATGCGCGAATTAAAAAAAACGTATTTTTGTTACAGACGTCGATCTTTTTTCTTGCAAGATTTGCAAACTTTACAAGAGCACGACGCTGGTAAAGTTGTTGACTCACATGAGGGTTCACAGTGACAATCGTGAATTCGAGTGCCCGGAGTGCGGCAAATGTTTCAAGCAGTCGAGCCAGTTACGAAATCATCGGGTCATGCATCTCGATCGCAAAGCGTCGGAAGTGCCGCGCTGGTATACGTCGAAGACGTGCGATCTTTGCGGCAAAACATACGCGGATTCCAAGTGTCTGAAGAATCACATACAGGCCGTACACTCGAAGCTGAGGCCTTACGTTTGTAACGTGTGCGGTCACTCGAGCGCGAGAAAAGCAATGCTGCAGATGCATCTTCGACAGCACACGGGCGATAAGCCTTTCAACTGCGAGCTCTGCGACTACAAGACCGGTGATCATAATTCTCTGCGCCGCCACATGATGAGGCATACCGGTATGTCAATTCGATACTTTTTACCACAGGACATTTATTTATTTATTTATTTATTTATTTATTTATTTATTTATTTATTTATTTATTTATTTATTTATTTATTTATTTATTTATTTATTTATTTATTTATCAGCGGGATAAACCCTTTTATGTAAACGTTTTTTTGTCACAGGTGTCAGGCCATACAAATGTCCGCATTGTCCGTACTCAGCGATACAGAGCAACAGCTACAAAAATCATCTCAGATCGAAACATCCGCTTTTATCGGGTCTGTTCGTTTGCGAACTGTGCCCTTTCAAGACGGTCAAGAACGAAAGTTATTTGCAACACGTCGGGGATCATCAGAAGGGACTTATTAAAACTATCACGCCGAAGAAAGGTAATTCAGTATTTTATTTTTACGTTTTTTTCTTAATCCAGTAAATTCACCAAACATGCTGACTACTTTCGGATGTATTAACTATTAGCAAATTGTTGTGGCTCGGGCGCTTCGCGTTTTCGTCATTTGCAGTTTAAAATTGTTTGTGATTGCAGCACTCGTTGGAAAAAGTTTTATCGCACTACTATCGTAAATTACTATTTACGATACTAGTGCGATACAACTGCAAACACACGAGTTCCAAAAAGTTTTTCGCATGAGTATCATACCAGATTTTACTTCACGAGGTGTGAAAACGGGGGTTTTGTGCACGCGAAGCGTGCGGAAAACTGACATTTTCGCACCGAGTTTGATACATTTCATTTTTCAACTGGAAGTGATGCGTGTCTAGTATGTCATTGCATCTAGTCGAAAAAAATGTTTTCAAGCCGCAAGTGACTTATTTCCGGTATGACGTAATTTTCGGTCGAAACATGAAATTTTCGGACCGGAAGGGACGTTTTTCAGTATGTTATCACTTACGGTCGAAAAATGACAGGGAGGCTCCTAAGGAGACTTAATATAATCATGGCCTGGGAAAACTTCCTGGATTCTCGAAAATTGGAACAAACAAAGAAATTTAAAAATATATATAAGATGGTTTTCCGTTTCTTAATTAAAAATCTTTTTTTCATTGCGTAGATAGTGAAAACGTTGAAGTATTCCCTGGCAACATAGCGGCAGCGCAGTTGATCTACAGTTGTCTCGGGGCGTATTCGAAAGTCGGAAAAACGATAGAGGCCAGTCTGATGTCGTCCTCGACATCGGCGGACGGTACTTCGCAAACTATCACCATTCAAATACCATCGAAGCACCTGGAAGGCTCACTGCCGATAAGCGAAAGTGCAACGAAAAACAATTCGGCTATAGAACAAGAGGACGACGAAACTATGCATTGTTTTCTGAAAATACCCCGAGAAGAGGAGGAAAATATAGACACCGGTGGTATAACTATTCCTGCTGAACCGGAGGAAGAAAGTTCCACTCAGATCGTCGTCGATTCTTGAACGAATCAAGACGAAATGTTATTTTAAATAATCGTTAAGGACAAAACTAGTCAATCGCGTATGTAAATAGAAATCTTTATTTTTCTATCGAGCTTCGTCCGGTCACTTTCTTAGTGGAAAGTTAAACGCCTTGTTTATTTTTTTTTATGATTACATTATGGAAACGATAGATGAGATGGATAAAAGTTTTATTCGTTCGTATACCTGCATTTTTTTCTCCATTTTACAAATTATTACACGTTTACAAATTATGGCATGTTTTCTCTGCACTTTACACGCCCAAGCCGTGCAGCGGAGATGAGAAAAGAATGAAACGTAGGAATTCACAAAGAAGATCGATGCATTTGGTGTTCCGGATATATTTATTAATAATAGTAAAGTAACACAAGTGTACATAAAAACTGTAAAATAATAGTTCGGTTTAGTTTCAAAATTAAAAAAATTACAATATCCTCGGGAGTTCGAAGTTTGAAAGAGAGTTGGTGGAATGAGAAGGAATATTTTACATAGCTGTCCGGAGGGAAGTGTTTGAACGCCGAACGGCCGATCTCTTTTTTTTTTCTTTTTTTTTGTGTCTCACAAAGTTTTCAACGTTACGTGGTACTTGCTTACAACACACTGTGGAAGATACGAATGAAAATCGTTGCGAGCGTTGGTTGTTTTATCCGATGATCGTAATTTATCGAGGCTTTGCATGGACATCAATGAGCCGTATCGATTCGCTCAATTGCAAACGAGACAGGTAGTAGCAACATCTAAGTTGTACGCGAAATAATGCACAACGAAATATTATCATTTTTCGAACATTCGACGAGAATTCTCGCGACGCACCGGTGGTCGGAATTTTCAGTATTTCAACTATTGAATTAGTAAAGCTGCTGCAGACAAGACAAAATTCGAGAACGGCATCGACAGTGTTAAGCAAATCGATACGGTTCTCACTTTTTTTATGTACAACACAGTCCATCGATACTTAGGAGCCCTTTTCTTCGTCATCGGATCAACCGGGGATGAATTATCTCGCCCGATCTACGTTTTATCACAACTAACAGTCTCGCGGAAGTTCTCCATAGTATGCTGTCAGAGCTATGAGCTTTCGATCTAGAAAATTTTGCTCGACTTCCACACCGGATCCAGGTCCCGCTAGCATGGCAAGCTGGAACAATTGAATTGCAAAGGGTAAGCTATTAACAAAGTTGAAGCTACATTATTTTGCCGAAACTTCAATCGGTCAAATCGTCGTATGGGTCTAAACTTCCATGGCGTCAAACTTCCGAAACTTTATTATCCCAATTCTTCATTTAAGTGAACGTTACTCTTCGGAAATTGTAGTTGGCCGAATATTCTTCCTCCAAATCTTTATTTAACCGACCGTCATTTTTCCGAATAATAATTTCATCGAACTTCATTTCTCCGCTTCGTTAAACTTTCGAACACGAAGTCGCCGAATCGTCGCCGAATCGTCATTCTTCCGGATCTCCAATCAACCGAATCACGAAACTAAATGATTTGAGTGAATAGTCTGACTATCTGCTATTATATATATTCATGAAAATCTTACGCCCAGTAGGAATTGACTTGGATAAATGACTTGTCGGATAAATACTATTAGGATTTAGGACTTAGAATTTGACGTTTGGAGATTTAACTATGAGAGGAAATAACGTTGGTGAAATTATTATTCAGAAAAATAACGTTCGATTGGCTGACGCTTCGGAGGGACAACGTTCGGCCAACTACCATTGCCGATGAGCTGAAATAAAGATTCGGATAAATAAAGTTTTGGAGCTTTGACGATTCGGAGAAGTGCGTTTGGACATATAATTTTCGGCCATAACTCGATTCGGCTAAATAATGTAGTTCCGCAAAATTTCAAGTTGGTTCACAATGGGCCAAATTATAGATGAATGGAAAAAATAATTTTTTTAAGAAGCCGTATTTGAAAAGGTAGAATGTATGTCGTCAAAATTTACCTGTATAGTGTCAACGTTTCTTGGAAGAAAGTACGCGACATGATCCGAGATGCGTTTTGCTGTTTTGAACAATCGTGTACCACCAACCGGATACATAATGTTACTCAGATCGAAAGTCTCGTCCTTCGCGTAGCCTGGTCCACCCCATGGCGGACTGAGAAAAACAACGTCGGCGACCAGCATCTCAGCCATTTCGAAGAAGTCTCCAACTATAAATTCTATCCGGTCCTCTACACCGTACACTCTGGCATTGTTGCGAGCGAGCTCTATCTTCTTTGGATCTATGTCTATGGCGAACACTGTAAATCAAGCGTGAATCATGAGTTCCATCTTCCGAGGATTATCTTTCAGGAGGGAGACTAACCTCTCTCGCACGTAAAAGCAAATTGTATCGCATTTCCTCCAGCTCCACAAAATCCATCCACTATTGTGTCGCATCGACATCTCTCAGCGATGTGCGCTGCTATCTTCTCCGGTGTTACGGAAAACCAACTCTCTGCGGGAGTGAAGAATTTAATGGTATCTGTAAAGATGGAAACTCGCCCCTCTGATTTGGATGTTCCAGATATTGTCCCGTCGTTACGCTCAATCTTAGGAAAAGGTTCGTCAACATTTTACTTATGAAATTATTTTCTCATATAGCCTTCAACTAATTTATCATTAACTAGTTTTCAATTACTTTATCATTAACTTGTTTTCAATCAATTAAAGTGTGCTTTGAATCAATGGCTGGAACATCCCTTTTGGTTAGCAAATGAAACTCACCTCTGTCGAGCTTAATCCCTTGATCAAATTTACTGAACAAACGATACCTTTTTACCCAGTACTTCATCAATTCTTTGTCACCGTCAACCTCAGCGGGAAGACTAACGTTTCTCTTATTTTGCTTTCTTCTGCGTTTCTTTTGAGTCTTCTTGACGCTGTCCTCGTCAGAGATCTTTATACCCACTATGTCATTCTGGCTGTATTTCCCATCGACATCCATTTCGGCTTGATTTCTCACTTCCGCGTCCGGCGAGGTTTCCCCCACGCTGTTCGGCGTTCTATTTTCGTTTGCTTCGAGGGATCGTTCGAACACATCGTCCTGATCGACGCTGATCGTCGATGATTCGTTGATGCAAATCATTTCCGGCCTCGACTCCAACGAGCTTGTGCTCGGTTTACTGAAGACGAGTCTCTTAGCGTGAAGTTTAATTTTTTGACTGGGATCACAATCCTCGTCGGAACTTGATGTAAATTGTGCTTTCGTGTAGGAACCTTTTTCGCCTGGTTGCAGCTCCGTCTCGGTGGGAAGTGCGATCGGACAGTAGTTGAGATAATGCTTTACCTGAGATCGATAAAGAAACGCGGTTTTGAATTAACGATCAACTGACTCTTGCTAACGGTCAAAAGACAGGAACACAATAAAAAAGCAACGGTGGGTGAAATTACCTTGTCTATCGTATCAGTTATCTCTACACCATTGTCATCGAAGTACGTATGCTTGTTCGATGGTTTAGGTCTAGTGATTTTCATTTTTAACTGTCTATTCTGCAATCTTATGTTCCGCTTTCTGTACACCACTTCTCCTTGCAACTTCATCTGCTTTTGATTCTCGTTGAACGTATAGCCCATCAAGGAAAATGCTTTCTTTACGGTTTCCATACCCTCCTCGGCTTCGTCGCAATCTGCTTCATGGCTACAAAAAAAAATATATATATATATATATATTTCTCAATCTTCTAATCAACGAAATTTCAATAAACGGGTCGATAATTTTTTCGTGAGTTTACAGTTTACCTGCGCTTGAGCGTGATCGGCTTATCTTCGTTGGGCTTATCTCCATCTCCCCCGCTAGAAGATCTTCGATTAGTATTGCCGCTACTACTATTACAATTAATATTTGTTTTTGTATTGTTGCTATTATGCGGTGTTACAAAATCATTGTTTCCATTGACTCCCTGAGTTTGCTGCGTATCCTTCGACTCGCTATCGTTCTCCATTGTTTCCTCGGACTTCATTGTCAAATTTTGCATCAACGCACCCACCGATTCGATGATCATTTTCTTTTTGTTCGAACCGTCGCGGCGCGTCGAACCGTTCTTGCGACTTCCACTCTTGTGCGATACGCCGACAGGATTTTCCTTAGATTCGACTTTTTCGGTGCTCTTTCTTAATTTTTCTTGTACCGGTGTCTCGACGACTACGCCGCTCTTCGGTGCGTCGTTATCCTTGCGAAATTTCGACAAAAATTTTTCGTACTGCATCTGATATTGCAACTGAAAATTTTCCTTCCACAAATGTTGCCAGTATTTGTCGTTGTCCTCGGAATTGATTTCGTTCTCCTGATCCGAACTGCTACTCGTGACGTTACTCTCGATCGAACTTGTCACCGAACTGACCAGGCTGAATGATTGAGCGGAATTTGAATCGAAGCTTGAACTAGTGAGCGTCATTTTTGTAACGTTCGTCATTGAATCGGACGTTGCATTGGTTTTTGCGATAGAACCGTTTATCGAATCGCATCTCGACATCGCTATGAGTCTCTCGTCCTCGCCGTTCGACTGTTGATTGTAGTAACTCTCCTCGGCGCTGAACGGACTCAGAGGATTCCATCCGTCACCAGCTTCCGGCGATAATTCGTTATTGACCATTTTAGTTCGGTTCTCCTCGGCCTCCTTGTCGTTGACGGTGGCGCGATGGGTGTTCTCGAATGTGAAACTCAAATTTGATGAATTATCCTTGAGCCGTGACTCGCAGCTCGCACCCTCGGTCTTACCGAATATACCCTCGAAACTCGAACGACCGAGTTCACAATTTTTGTGCGCTTGATTAGGAAAACATGTGTTCTGCTCCGGATACTTTTCGACCGGACGTTCGTGCGTTTCGACGCTGGTCGATCCGTCCTCGATCGTCTGTGGCTCTTGCAGATAACCGGGATTTATGTAATCCACGTATTTCTCTATCCAAGATGCCCATATCAGTTGCTCACCGTGCTCGGACCAAAATTTCTCCCACGCCGCCTCCTCGACGGTTTTCTTCAATACCGGATAAAATATTTCCCTCTGATGTGGCGTGTCGACGCACAACGACATCACACCGATGTCGACGACGGTGTCCGTCGTGCCGTTGTTCAATATTAACTTTTTACATTTTCTCGCTGTTGAATATTGCGTATCGCTGCTGTTGCCTAAGGTAAATGACGGACGATTAGACGTTTCCGTGCAGGGGCTGCATACATTCTCCGAAGATTCTTCCGTCAATCCCTTATCCATGTTTTCGCACTCCACAGCTTCGGAGCTCAAATCGCAATTTTCGTTTTCACGATATTGCGTAAAATTCTTCGGGTTCCCAGTGTCGGTTGGCAACTTTTCGTTGGGCGTGTCGAACGCTTTCTCGTACGTCGCCAACAGGCCCTGAATACTTTTAGCCTCGTGCTGATCATGATATTCCGATAGATCTGCACCGGAATCGGACTGATGTAAGCCGAGCTTTTGCGTGAGGGACTGATTGGCCGGACGATGAGCCGAATCACGGACAGAATCATGCTCGTCGGTCGAGTAATTGTTGTCTGTATGCGACGCGCTGCAGTAACAGCTCACGGGTTCTTCCTAAATCGGAGCAGACACAATACCAATTATAATAAAAATTTCAAGAGCTACGCGCTTACGAATATTGCGGCGAATTATAATCTTACATCGTGCTTCTCCGTAAACTGTGCCTCGACCGATGTCCTCTTGTGCAGATCTAACATCTCACCCACGTAATCGCTCTCGACATCTTCCCCCTCGCTCGCATCTTCCTGCGTGACGACCGTGTAAACCTCGGGATTCCTTTAAACAAATAGACGAGACATTAGTCGACGAGTTACGTAAGCAGTCATAATATTATGTTTTTGGGTGCGCTATCGCGCAATTTGAGTTGTTGACAGAAATTAGAGTTAACTTTATATTTTTTATTGACGAAGTCTTGATTAATTTTTTGGAGCAATGTCAGGTGAAATTTGGAGCAAAGTGGGATGGTTGGCTGTTGTATAGTCTCAACAGGGTCGACGACCCTGCAAATTGCTGGATCTTGATGACCTTGAGAAATTCTATTGTGAATTGCACAAACATTCAAAGCTGGAAGACAAGCTGGCATATTTTTATAATAATGAGTGTGAAGATTATCTCTATAGTACTCTTGCTTACTTAAAGTAATCTCTGAACATCCTTGATAAGGTTTTTTATCAAAAAAAGGCAACGACCCTGCAAAGTCAATTGAGCCAATGAATTCTAAAAACACATTTGCAAACTAACTATATCAGGAAATCTCTGTGGTTAAGAAAATCATTCCAACCTTTGGGGCTCTAAGGAGATTATGTGTAAATTTTATTGTTGATAATTTCAATCTGCCTGAGCAGACTTATGCACATTTATTTAGCATCATGCATGTTCAATATTCGATACCAAAAAAAAAAAACAATCAACTCTTTTAGTCTTATTCCTTTCTTAGTCTTGTAACTTAGTAATTCGCTTGCCAACGATGAGAAAAAATGTTCTAAACTTTACGGCTCTAACCTGATTATATCCTAACTGTTATTTTTGATAATTTGAATCTGCCTCAGCTGATTTATTCCCATTTATTTCCGATTTATTAACATGCATGTTCGATATTTTTTCATCCATGATCTTATATCTTGTATTTTGGATATTCAATACAAGCACAAAAAAAAAGCAATCAATTTTCTTCTTATCGCTTGTTTAGTCTTGGATCTTAATAATTCGCTTGCCAACAATGAGAAATAAACATTTGAAATCTTAGGTGTCTAAGCAGATTATATCCAGTTTATTTTTGATCATTTCAATCTGCCTCAGCTGCCTTGTTCCCATTTATTTCTGATTTAGCAACATGCGTGTTCTGTATTTTTTTCAACTATGAGCTTATATCTTGTATCTCTTTGGCACTAATGAATTATTGCATATTCCAAATAATTGGTACGAGCCAAAAAAAAAAAACACACAATCAACTTTTTTCTTCTGCCTTCCTCTTAGTCTTGCTTCTTAATTATTCGCTTTCGTCATGAGAAAAATATTCCACATTTCACAGCTCCAAGCAGATTTTATCCAAAGTTTATTTTTCATAATTCCAATCTGCCTCAACTGACTTGCTCCTATTAATTTCTGATTTAACAACAAGCATGTTCCATATTTTTTTCACCCATGAGCTTATATCTCATGTCTATTTGGGACTGATATAAGATTGCATATTCCAAACACAAGCAAAAAAAAAACGTTATAAGCTTTTTTCTTATTGCTTTCTTACTCTTGGATCTTAGAAATTTGCCTGTACACAATGAGAAAAAAACATATGATCTTAATGCATACAAAGAAATGCTCTACCACTAAAATACCCAAGCCCAATAATCGTCGCACACCGCCGTTAACATTAAAACGATAAATCGACTGAAAAATTAGCGAAAATCGAGTTACGAGTGAAAGAAAAAAATTAATTAACGAGGACCTAGTATAGTCGAGTGGGTGTCGTGGTTAGGTCATGTGTCACGCCACTGATCGATAAGCATGCAACACAACACGCAGAGCTCGAAGGATAATTGAAACAATGAAAGAAAGAGAAAATAATAATAACGGCCTCAAGTAAAAATTAGAAGGTCAAGGGCCCGAGAGAGGAGAGTTCTTCGAGCGTTTGAGAATAATGGTATTTACCGAATGAAAACCCTGCTGCACAGACAGTAAATATAACTGTCGGGTTCAGGGCTTTCAGCCTGTTCCGCGATGTAAACTTCGGCGAGAGGTTCCCAAAAGTGTTCGCACATACCGACTCAGGCTTGCGATTGAGGTTTCTTTACTTCGATCGTCAACGGTCACAACACCCTCATGACCCACGCAAAAAAAAAAAAAAACAACTATCAGATTATCATGATTCCCTTCCGTAAAAACAGTCCGCCATTTATCCCTCGGCAGAGAGCTTCGGCACTGACGACCGCTCTGAAGCCCGCGGTTCACGGGCAATCGTGTGAAGTGCCGTGCGACGGATGAATAATCGATATCACGGGTGAGTTTCAATATTGGCTGCAAGAGAGCTCTATCGCTCGCAGCAGGCGCGCCGCTTGCAGTTGTTGATTGTTTTATATCTGACAGCCGAGGAGACCGGGGCCACTAATATAATAATATCGTAAAATATAAGATGCAGCAATATTAAACCCGTTGGAGTTTAATAAAAAGGAGCAGAGATGCAAGACATATGCGAGGACATTCGTACTGCTATAGAACACGGTCGCACCGACATCATCAGATCGCTTCTCGGTGCATGTACGTACACAAAAATCAACCGCATAACCTCCCCGCGTTAACTTACCGACCCACTGACGCAAAAGTTTTATCGATACCGTAATAAGGAATTTTTGTTTAGAGCAAACGCTCGTATTAATCGCGGTATTCGTACATTTAATTTAATTTTGCAAACAGGCGAGAACGGCAATACGGGCGAAGGCGTGACGAAGGACGAAATATTGAATCATCCTTTTCTCGAGGAAGGAACTTTTTTATCTTATGCTTCAAAGGTAAAGTCATATTATGAAAGATAAAATTTTGGTGTTCTGCATTGCATTTTCATTAGAAATGTCTTGTCCCTCTTTCGCTGTTACTAGATAAACCAGGTAGACGTTGTGAGGACTCTGCTCAGCTGCGGCGCGGATCCTGCAATTAAAAATAGCCATGGACTGAACGCCGTAGATCTCGCTGCCAGCGAAGTTATTCGCTTGATTTATGTAGAAGAGTTGCTGAGGGCCACCGCTGCTTCCGAGTAGGTTCCGTTCCGTGGTGTAATAATTGAATTGTTATTTATTTATTTTTATTAATTATCATAATTTTATTTATTAATTATTGATTTCTATTACTTATTATTTATTTATTATATAATTAGATAGAGCTTCTTGCAATGAAACGCTAATTTTTTATTTCAGAATAGACAGGGTGGAGCAATTATTAGCTGCAGGTATCAATGTTAATTCCTGGGACTCTGAGGGCAGTAAAAACACTCCCCTGCATTGGGCGGCTTGCTATGGGAACAAAGAGATCGTTGGTTGTCTACTGGGTATAACAGATAGAATGATTTACCGGCACCACAGAAGTTTCCTTTGCGATTGAAATACATTTTGTTTGATTTTATTCTATTGTTGCAGACCGCGGGGCTGACGTTAATTCGGAGAACGGATGTGGAGCGACGCCTCTGCACGATGCCGTAAATCGTGGAGACATTGCGATTTGCCAAGAGTTGCTGCAGGCTGGAGCTGATCCTCACATTCGCGCCTTACAAGGGTAAATAACTTTCGCTATGTTCAACGTTACTTGTTCCAATCCTGGTAATCTAAAAAAAACTCTATAATGTTCGTTATTGTTTCTATACAGAACCTTCGCCGGCAAGACCCCTTACGATTTGTCGCGTAATAAGCCGGCGGTACAATCGGTCATGCAGCGCCTCATACCCAACTCGATCGCCAAAGAGAACGAAAACATTCACAATGCGACTACTGCCTTTACGGATTCGAATTTTTGCCAAAAAAGCATGTCAGCTAACATGAGCCAATTGTCGATAGACTCAACAAAGTCGACGGATCCCCTGTACGATATTTCTATAAGGGAACAAAGCGTTGAGAGTCCGGTCAGGTCGATCCTCGACAAATCCGGCATTTACAATCTCATATGGCCGGAACCGAGGACCGTGCTGGAATTGGGCAATACATCCCCACCGTTTATAGCTGGCAAGGAACTCTTCATCTCAATTATTCAGGTGTGGAAAAGTCATCCTCTGCATTGGTCTGTTTTATCAATTGTTTTGTTGTACCGGTCATTTTTACGACTTTTGCTTCCTCATAGAGGGAGTTTTGTTTTAGTGAAAACTATTTTTTTCGAGATTTTAATGAAAACGTGTTCGGTATGTTCCAAAATATCGAAAAATCACATTTAGAAAGTATCCGGATGTATGTGTGTGTATGAATCAGGCGCGATAAATTCAAACCCCTATAACTCGAGAATGCCTCGACCGATCAAGCTGAAATTTCACACGCAGTTTGTATGGTCAATTGTCAATGTTTAATTAAAAAATTGCAATCTTTTTTTGCAATTTGCAAAAAAGTCTGTTGACGCTTTAGCTCTTACAATACTTTCGCTGTCCTTCTAAAAACGTGGACACACATGGAATATTATCGTATGATGATCCCCATTAAATTTGGGGCGAAACGATCGGTCCGTTTAAATTTTATGCCATTAAGAATTCAGAATTTTTGGAATTTGATGAAAAATTAAATTAAAAAATTAAATTAAAAAAATTAAATTCCTTATTAAATATTCATCTATGAATAAAATAAGTGTTAGATTTGTAATAAGCGTGAAAAAATACATTCATTATAGTGCTGAACCGTCGACTAATGAAAAAAGTGTATCGGCCATTTTTATAGGCAATATTGCAAAAATGAGCGATTTCGCGTGCTTTCAAACAGCGATTTCATTGCTCCCAAATGGCGTCGCGGAAAACCCCGGTACCATCATGTTCTACGGCGAGAAATATGACAGATGATGGATATGACTGTGTTAAAAAAGTTAGATAAAGCGGTATCATTTTCTTTTTTTGAGTCGAAATCAAAAGTTTCAAACAAAAATCCGGAGCGCATAAGTCCATTTATTTTTTCGCGCTGAGCACAGATCCAACATACGTTTTACCAAAAAGTCAAGGACAACGTTGACGTTGAAAAAAGTTGAACATTTCAATTTTTAACAATTTTTTTTATCGGTCGTGGGATTTTCAGGGTAGCGAGTCCATTCACGGAATACTGGATGTATGGGAGATAAGCAGAACGCACTTGTTGGAGCTCGGTCACAACGTTAAAATCGGCGAGGTCCAGCCGGGCTCCGGGAGAGCTATAGGGGACAATAGAATCGAGTGCATAGTGAACAGGAAACTGTTTAACGTGGCGGACGGTTATCAGCTCCACATATCCCAAAACTCGATAAAGGTGAGTGCCGGGAGCCTCGCCGGTTTGCACTATGCCGTCTGTACCTTCGTCCAGATATTGCGATTAAGCAAAAATCAACAAGTTCCCGAGATATGCGAGATCGAGGCGGTGTTGATAAAGGACGAGCCGAGATTCATGCATAGAGCTATACTTTTGGATATATCGCCGAGAGGTCGGATACCGACGTTGGAATATTTGTTGTACACCATAGATCTCTGGTCATCGTTCAAGATATCCCACTTGCATCTGTACTCCAGGCTAACCCCCAGTTGCGACTGGCAGCTTTGTTATTCACGATCCGAGATGGTAACGCTTGATCGTTATTGCAGGTATGTCTTGAAATTCTCGCTACGAATTATTGAATTTTCTCTGACTGGTTTCTTTGTAATTGCAGAGACCGACATCTGGAGCTCGTACCGGCTCTGGACGTCGATTCGAATGTCAGCCAACGTCATCTCACACAAATGTGGCCGGTCTTTCAGGAGCTACTCGCGACGTTTCCGAGCTTGAGTTACGTTCACGTGGGCCCCAGATTAGCTAGCCTGCTCGTTCAGCCGGACAACCTCGATCTCAGCTTGAGCATAAACGAGACCGTGGAAACCGACATGTCCGAAGTCTTCAAATCTTACTCGTGCCTGCAAGAACTGTGGCACATACTGAATTTAAATTCCGACACGACGCTTCTGCTCTGCTCCAATGGTCTACATTCCAAGCCGGAGTTCCGTAGTGTTCCGAGCAACGTTATCCTGGTGGAGTACGGCTTTCAGGTAAGACAATTTTGTGTTAATCGATTTCTTGCTTACGCAGAAAAATACGCGAATTAAATTTGTAAAATTAATTCCTCATGATTGGAATCCGTTCAGGCGGATTATGATTTTTCCGAATGGACAGACCCGTTCAAAGTTGCGGGCGGCAATGTTCTTCCGAGCTCCGGCACAGCGAGTTACAACAGTCTCGCTGGATGTCCCGCGTCGACATTCGCCAATACGAAGAACGCTGTGAAGACCGCCCTGGAACAGGATTCCATCGGTATCGTTGTGGCTCACTGGTCCGGAAGTCATCATTTGACGCCTCATCCGTTCTCCTGGGTCGGGTACCTAATCGGCGCTGGACTTGCCTGGAATCCCTCCACGGAGATAGATCTCGGACAAACCGACAACTACGAACACTGCGATACTGTCCTGTCGGCGAAGCAACGGTGAGCGTTCCGTCTTTCGCTTGTACTATGCAATCCTACTGGTGCAACACTTTTTTAATGCTCGTCTCTTCGTTGTTCGATAGCCAACGTTCGATAACGAACATACTAAATACCCACGTATTCCAAGACTTGGAGCACAAGATCGGCGGAGCGATTCTCGAATTGGGACGAGTCGACACACTGGTATTGACTCTGAGCAAGAATCAAGATTCCAAGGATCTGCAACAAATACCCGACAATCGAGGATCCACGCTGTACAGATTGCTCACCGATCCTGATAACGTCAATCTGGAGTATCTCTCGGCCGATCTTTTCGCAGTACGTATAATTCTTTCATTACTCGATCCTTTCGCAATTAAATGCGGAAGGATTTATGTATCTATTTATTTCTTGGATTTCTGCGGCTCCGGAACCGTGTAGATAAACACCCGTGCCTGTTTTCTGTTTGGGTTACAATCCACAAAAGTGGCCGTTTGTCGGCTTCCCAAGAAACAAACGACCACTGACACGTTTGTCTTACCGGTATAACAGAATCAACCACACTGTTCCACATAGTTAAGAAACACAACAGAACACACCGTAGACGATCACACACAAATAATAGCCGTTTTAATAAGAACGTCATGAGCAGCCAAAAAGAAAGAAAAAGTCATCATGAAAAGCAACGGAGAAAATAAACATCGTTCTGAAGAGATCCCCGACCCGGGACGAAACGTAATTTAGTCTCTTCATAAAAGACCAAAAAGAAGGGGATTCCGAAATTAGACCTTTCCGATGCCGCAGCTAATAAAAGAAATAAATGTTTTCATCGGTCACAGCATTCGACAACTATATGAATCTATTTTCCATTCCGAAACTTATCGAAAGGCATTTATTTCCGTAGAAAATGACGAAGCAGATAAAACGCGTGACCCATTCGCTATACGAAGGAAACGTTACGTCCAAGTTCGGCTCCATGGAAATACAAGAGTTACAGCTAACCGCTGATCTGATGCTGACCGCTTGTCGAATCGGAAGAACCCTGATCGGCGTCGGCGTTAATCCCAACAGCAACATGGGTCTCGCGGTTATAAATTTAGGCGTGTGCAACCTACCGCCGACCTTCAGAACGGACATTGCCAATAAGATGCTCGCTCACATTGAACAGTACAAGGGTGCGTGGTTGCAGAGGCACTTGCCACAGGGCCTACAAAGTTCGCTTTTAGTATTGACCAGCGCGCTGCACAGATTCGTGCCGGAACAGTGAATTGTCGGGTGTGCGCCAAGGAAAACACCATGAATTTACTTTTCTCGCCTCTGCACACATACGGGAAGGTTCCTGAGCCGTAAAAAAAGAAACTATCGGTACACTTGCGCAAGTATGTTTTTATCAATGATCGTTAAATCATCGAGCAAACTCGATTGTAATTTATTCTTCCAACGCAATATTTTTTTATTTTATTTTTCCATTAGTCGTTGACTTCATTAACACAAAACAATATCGAGTCGATTAAATCGTCATATATTTTGAAATGCCGGTAATCGTTCACTGAACGTCTACCGTCTGGGTATTAATTGTCAAAGACTGTTGCATTATAAGTAATTATAAATACGAATATTGTACAATTAGTAATACAAATTTATGTACAAAGGTGACGATGAGTAAACGTGCTTTTTACGAAGGCAATTCGTCGGAGATTTTTCGCGTGATCTTTATCTCGAAAGTGATCAAAGCAAATTAGTCGAAGTATCGTAGAGGAGTGTTGTGCCCAATCTTGGACAAGTGATTACACAATTTTTTTTTTAGAGGCATCGATTACAGTACATTATCACACGTTTATCAAATCCTATATGTGTGAAAGCTGAATCACCCTGAAGATATCTGCATGAGACTAAATGTCGTCAACGTAGAAACGACTGTGTTTTGCATCGCACAAAATTTGCTCGGGGAATTTCACTTGGAAAATAAAATTCTACAATTAAACAATTTTATTCTTTCGCTAAAGCAGTGCATTGACAGAGACTTGCCAAAGATTAAATTTTATGTCATGCAGATATCTTCAGGGTCATAAAGCTGGCCGGTGGAGAGTTATATTCAAACAGCGCGCAAGTTTCTATGTGTTTGGAAGATATAAAAGAGTGGAAGAATCTAGCAACGCAGATCCAAATGGAAGATATCGAGGTATCAAAAACAAAAATATATTACAGGCATATTTCAATGATTAATCAGGCACTTTGGTTTTTTTCTTTTTTTTTTGGGGGTGAAACAACAAAAATTTAACTATTGATTAACAGCTTGCTGTTGTTCTGAATTTGTAGCTTGGACGTTTGTTATAATATTGTTTCTATGGCGTTCGTTCCAGCCACCCATTTCCAAATCTTGCCTGCGAGCGTCCTCGCTCTGCATTGCTTGCATCCTTTTGTATTCATCTATTTCGAACTGATACTTTGGCGACGTTATGCCCAAAAAGTCGGCGAGAGCTTCACCCACGTAGTCGCAGCCGTGCAGTAGTTTAGAACTCACCCAGACGGTCTGGTACCAAGCCCATGGCATCCAATTCAAGGATTTCTAAGGAGTACTTTTAGTGTGAATATCAAAAGACGTTTGCGTATCGCCGAGTGTTCGATACTTACGGGATTGACAGTAGCAATTTGAGCATCAGTTTTCGGAGAATCAGCCTCGTCTTCGGAAGAATATTCTACCATATCGCCGTCCGAGAAGTGGAGAATTCTTTTCGGTCTTCTCTGTCGTTTGCACGTACTCTGACCGAGCAGGACATTGCGTGAGGTCATAGGCGGAGTTTAGAGATTAAGGTTATTGTTTTTATACATACCTCCACGTTGGACTCAGAGTTTTCTTGTAAAATTATACCGGGACAATCGGCTACATTTTCGACGTCGTCCTGCGACACGGTTTCGGTGTTCATTTTACTTATTCAATGGGATTTACACGAGAAAGTTCGAAGGCCACGTTGTTATGACAGTTCTCCATAGGCCCAAATTATCTGCTACATTTGTTTAGTGCGTACCGACCCGATAATCGACGGAGAGCGCGTTTCAATATCAGCTGCGAGTTCTACCAGCTTGGAGTCTATGGGTGAGTTTCAATATTAGCTGCAAGAGTTTGTAGTTGCTGCGGACCTAAGGTGCTTTCGATTTGGCCTTTTTTATGATAAGGCGACTGCGCATGCGCTCCGTTATTTTTTGGTCAGAATTTGGGCAGTATATCAAATATCAAATGGGCACGCAGACTTCACACCGCGAATGTGGGCACGCAACATATGACGACGAATAGGCTGTACGCCAAGTCAACTGTACACCGAAGAGGGTGAATACAGTACCAACTGAACACTCAAGAACTGCATACAAATGACCGCATACTTAAGGGGGCGCTATTCTCGATCGATTTCCCCATGAGAGATTACGACAAACTACATAGCCGATATTCGCCTTGAGGAAAATCTAAGCCTAAAGTGTCATAATAATGTTCACGCTGGAATTACGCGCTTGTAGTATTGCGTTGCGAACTAGCGCCTCTTGTATTGTCACAATAAGACATGGGCATTTGACACAGTGGCCTAAAGCGGTCTGCACTTGTGTTGAGTTGTCGAGTGTGCAGTTGTTGGGGTGTTCAATTGGTAGTGTGTATACTCTCTTAGTGTTGATTTGACTGGGTATACAGCCTATTCATGGTCATATGTTTGCGTGCCCACATTCACGGTGTACAGCCTTCGTGTCGACTTTTTCTGTGTCCACCTGATGTACGGCCCACCTCAGTTCGACCGTCTTACACGATCGAGTCGAGATAAGTACATTTGCCGTCGGTAAAACAGTTGACGAAACGCGATCACGAGTCTTTTACTTGAAACGAACGCGCTTTTTGGGCTATTGCCACAGTAAATGTTCGATTATAAATATATTTTGCACATGTAGCACTGTCTCAGCAATACAAATATACATGCATTTTATTACTGAAGATTGTGACTAAAATGGAAGCGACAGGAAAGGCATTTCAATAATAATCGTATTATTATTTCAACGACGCCAGTTTTTGTTACGACTCAGTGGTCGGTCTTTTTCGATCGTCTCTGACGGCACGCACACCAGCCAGCTTCTGTACCTCTATGTATGTGGCGGTAGATCGTAAACATCGTGATTTGTAGATTATTTTTTCTTTTATACCCAATAGACAAACATGCTGTTATGGCAAGCAATGACCGCTTAAGGGGAAGTGAAACAGCTGTGCGTGTAAGAGATAGTGGCCATTGTCAAATTAACTTTATTCAATGGTGTTAATTTTTTTGAGAAAAAAATGAATTTGGGCCGGGTGCGAAATTACCGTGCACATACAGCACGAATTTGCTTTTTCCTCAACAAAATTAGCACCCTTGAGAAACCGCCCTTTTAGTTCGAGTGTAATTTTAATTTTTCTTGAAATCGACGTTTTGCATTTTTCTGGAGTGTGCTACACAAACACAATGCGGAAATACAGTTTTTTAAAATTAAACTGAAAAATGCAATTTTTTTTCTTGTTATATCGTTATTTATTTTAATAATTACATTTTTATTGGATTATTAAAATTACTCGATTCATTTTCATTTAATTGTTATTTTTATTATTCTATTACAAAAAAAAATTGAAATTTTCATATCGCTTCCTCGTGAAAGTTGAAAGTTGAAAGTTGATATTTTTATATCACTTTCTCATAATGGCCCTTTATTGGCAAAGCTCCTTCTATGAGAAAGCATTTACTATATTTTTGGCTTCCTCATAGAGGAAGCTTTGCGAATAAAGGGCCATTATGAGAAAGTGATATAAAAATGTTAACTTTCAACTTTCAACTTTTAACTTTCATGAGGAAGCGATATGAAAATTTCAATTTTCAGCTTTTTCGATATCAACGTCGCATTCAACTTTTAAGCAAAACTGCTGTCCGACTCAGGAATCTGTACTCGAGGTGAAAAAATACATAGACTATCATAGAGTGTCCATCGGAATGCAAAGAAATCGCTGTTAAAAAAAAAACGCAAAATCACTCACTTTTGCTATTTTAGCTATACAAATGCCCGATAAGCTTTTTCGTCAGTCATCACTTTGGGACTATATTTATGTATTTTTTCACGCTGATCACGAATCTAACAGTTATTTTATTCATCAATGAATATTTAATGAGGAAAATTGCGTCTAAAGTAAAGTACAAATTTTTCATGAATTTCGAAAAATTCAAAGTGACATAAAATTTAAACGGCTCGATCGATTTTCTTGAAATTTTAATGGGATCATCGGGTGATCATATTCCATCTGTGTACGCGTTTTTAGCCCGATAGCACAGACTTTTTCGAAGAAATTAAAAATGGCGTACAAAAAAAACAACTGAATATTTTTGAATGAAATTTTGCAGAAACATTGACTATTAACCATACATACTGTGTGTGAAATTTCAGCTTTTTCGGTCGAGGCGTTCTCGAGTTATAGCCGTTTGAATTTTTCACGTACGATTCACACACGCACGCACGCACGCACGCGCGCGCGCGCACACACACACACACACACACACACACACACACACACACACACACACACACACACACACACACACACACACACACACACACACACACACACACACACACACACACACATCCGGACATTTTTTCTAAATGTGATTTTTTCGATGTTTTGGAACATTCTGAACACGTTTTCATAAAAATGTCTAAACATTTTTTTTCACCATCACAAAGCTTCCTCTATGAGGAAGCAAAATTGATCAGAATGCTTCAAAATAGTGTGAAACAACGATTCCTTTCTGATGGAATCAGAAATTTTCTCGCGTCACCGTAGGGCAACGAATACTATAGAAAAACATGATGCAGTTGCATGTGCAGTCTGCTCGGTCGATCACAGGTAAATGAGCGCAGTTTCAGCGGATGACCGCTCAAACTGGACGAGCGCTCATTTTCGCCAGGCGCTCGCTTAATGTGCGCTCGAAGCGAAGGAGCGTTTGTTCTGTGGTTTGAGTACGCTCGAGCCATGCATGCGATACTTGAGCGTGCTCGATCTCGCTCCTGCACATCCTTAGTACTCTCTCACTATTTTAAAAAACATTGAGTCTACAATGATGGGCCTAAAAATGCAGTATTTATCGAACTATATATACAGTAATACAGACATTGAACGACCACAGATCATTAATGTGTCTATTGTGACCGAAAACCTGGACTGCGTAAGAAAGTGGGACTGGCTTTTTCATTTTTTCTAAGGACGCATTTTTTCCAAAGGCCCAAATCTCTTATTATTTTTCTATTTTTCCACGAGCGGTCATCTAATTATTCTTGGGACTAATAAAACTCTATTTAGTCGACGGTCCAATACGAAAAATTTCGAAATTTATGTACCACAAATTTCTGAGAAATTGAACGTGGCTCACTGTGTCCACTCTCCCCTACATAAAAAAGATTTTTAATCAAGAGGCCACCATGTATACTTACGCCAATGTGCTGGAAGTGGAACCATCATTCTCTATTTATAGTCTTGGAGATATATTTTCGTGAAAATCAATGACAAACTATGCATTTTGCAGACTTGGACCTGGAGTTTGAGATGGACTCCGGACCACCATTTGCAGAAAAAAAACACCGATATATAAACCCATAGGAGCTGACATGGGAATCGAACGCTGGCTTGCACCATGCAAGCGACAGCTTGCATGACGCGCTCCGGTGAACTCGACCACGCTCTGTCGTCGTCACACTGTCGGCGTCGAGATCGCTCCTACATTGAAGTACGCCTGCGCGAAACTGTGAATAGAGCCATTTTCTCTCTCGTTTTAGGCTAGTGCTGAAAATATCTTACATTTCAATCGACTATTATAGAAAAATATTTTTCCAACAAATGTACACGTCAGCTCATGGACTCAACCAGTTATTACAGTTATTACAGTACTACAATCCATTTCAAGTCTTGCGAAGGGACGTTGAATAAACGATGAGTTAATGACGCATACCTAAGGCAGAGAGGCTATACACCCTCGTATCGCTGTCGCTCAACGTTGACGTGGAGTAATTTAAACGTTCATCATCAAGAGGTGATACTTTGACGTAATTCATGGAAATTTCATGCCGAGAAGGGAACGTTGGAACATATGAAAAAGTCAGCCTGTGGTGTATAGTATTTCGTAAGGAAGAGCAGTAGTAGTACTAACGGCATCGTTGACTATAGATCGAGCCACTATGGATCTTTTCGAACACCATTACTATAGATTGAGCAAAAATTTGATGAGGCTCATTGGACAATGGCCGTATCAGAGCATCCGTAGCAAACGCCGCTATCTTGTCGTTTTACTTTTTGTCGTCATCACGGGTTGCCCACCGCCGTTATTGGCTTTAGTGAGATATCGTAACGACTGGAATACTGTCCTCAACTCCATTTTCGCATGTTCGTTCGCGACAATCGGTCTTATAAAGTTGCTTGATATGATGTGGAATCCGCAGAAGGTTAGTTATGTTATTGCAAATGACAATACTATAATAAAAAACGTGAAAACGAGACAATTAATCCTTACCTGTCATTGATGAATACTTGTTCGATATTTACAGACATTAAAGTTGCTGAATCATATTTGTAAGAACTGGCAAGTGTGGGCTCAGGATCGAGAAGTTAATATTCTCCACGAATACTCTGAGCAGGGAGAAAAAATAACAATTCTCTATACAGGTTAATCAAGTATACAAAAAAAAAAATGGGATTGTTGAAAAGTTGACATATGCTTTATAGATTTATCGATATTACTTAAAGCGGCGATCTATTCAACCATCATTCTCTATACGACTCAACCGACAATATCAAAGATTATCGACGTCATGCTAAAGAACGGTACCGAACCCGGAAAATTTCCATATTCCGTCGACTATTATTATTTCGATGAGCAGAAATATTATTGTCTTATTATGATGCACTTTTACATGTGCGGATGTATGGCTGCGATTCCCTTAGTAGCCAGTGACAATATGTTAATAACTTATGTGCAGCACGTATGTGGTGTTTTCGAGGCGTTGGGGTGAGTCAATAATCAATTAATTCCAATACCAAGAATAATGAAGTATTAATTGCAAACGTCAGGCGCAAATTAGAAGGAATTGGGAATAGCGATACATCAGTAGAAAACGTCGTACACCTAAGTTCGTTCATCGACAGACACAATGATACTATTGAGTGAGATAGTTTAGAGAATATATCTAGTAAAACTTCTGAACAATTATTAATAAATTCACTATGACCAGATACGCCAATCTCATCGAGGCATCTTACACATGGAATTTTTTTTTTTTGATTGGGCTTGGCACAATTCTGGTTAATATTTTAGGACTTCAGGTAATAGTTACGACAAATGATGAATAAGCTTTCGAATAGGTAGATATGCTGCTCAATTCATTGAAATTCAGATTGTTATGGGAAGAAACGATCCCGGGTCAACCATAAGATTCATAGTTGTTCTGCTGTCTCTTCTATTTATATTCTACATACGCTGCCACCTTTCGCAAACTTTGACGGATCACAGTATTAATGTTGGCTTTTACATGTGAGTAATCTGTCCAGTACTGGGAGCGTTGTCTTAAAAAAATATCTTGCGCACAGATGTAACAGCCAATGGTACAGACTATGGCCGAGGAATCAGAAATGCCTACTGTTCATGATAATGCGTTGTCGCGTACCTTGCCAACTAACAGCCGGAAAAATGATGATCATGTCGATGAGAAATTTTTTGCTGGTAAGAACGTTTTTTTTTTTAACAGTGTATAAACATTTTGTGACACCTGAAATACAATTAATAGGTCATATTTATATTTCAGACAATTCGGGCAGCCATGTCATACTTTGCAGTTGTTCGTCCAAAGTAGCTATTATAGACTTTATTGCATGACTAAAGTCAGAAGAAAATATTTTCCATGCGTAAATACGCCTTTCTGGATTTATTCACGCCATATCAAGAGACTCGGCAGCGCCTCGACGCCGCGGACTTGAAAATATTTTTTTAAGCGGTACACTACGAAGTAGTGTACTCCAATATGCCGGAAGTGGAATCATTGAATTGATGATATTTAAAAATGAAGCATAGGTTTGGAATTTTGAAGAAACTTTCATTATATCATTTGGATAGAAGCTTTGATAAGGCGCCCAGTTGCGATCATAACTGTTCAGCAGATGCTGCGATATGGGTATTGTGCACCGAAAACGTTCGAAATTATTATAAAAATATCATGTCGATTTCCGGTTTTGTACATATTCGGTCGCTTAAATATCGCTACGGAGAGCTCAGTTTTCAGCTACCGTCAGGCGCCTTGATAACCTATAATCTTGCTGTTATAATAATATTATTCTCGGAAGTTTTTATGACGTTTTATTTATATACATGATGTAATAATATTAAAAATTATAGAACATCCCGGGAAAAATTATCATATACGATCATACCCAGCCAGACAAGCGTCACCAAACGAAGCAGTTAGGGCAATAATTGCGAAATGTGCTGCACATGTTGCAATAATGCGCCAATATTGCTTCTTTCCATGGCGCTTGTCTATATGGGTTCATATCTGATCGTATATGATCCGATCAGATTCGTATTTAATACAGATTTGGACATATATGATCAGATATGATCATTTTCTCCCGGGATATCATAGTATTAACAATCGGGCGCTTCGCGCCCGTCCGTTAGGTTAGCTTCTTTCCATTGAATTTAATTAATCGTAATCGTCTAACGGACGATTACGATTAATTAAATTTTCAAAGATTTAAAATTAATTAAATTTTAAAAAGATAACGGTCCAAAATGGGGGTGTCCATTCGCACGACTCCGTATACAGTCTATGGTCTACTGTACACCTTCCACGGAGTAAATGACATACTGATACCTTTTTGAGCACATCCCTAGCGGAACTGGTGCAACCACGGATTTGAAGTTGCATCGTAGTCGCAGTCGCACTAGGGTTGGCTAGAGATGCATCTGCGAGTTGCAATTACTATAACGAGACTTCGGGTATACAGGAATGAGACTGATCACTTTGTTCAAACTTTTAACCTTTATGCAACTTTGTTTTCATGGACTCGAGTGATTCCTATGCAACTACAAGTCAAACAAATAAGGCTATACAACGATGGTTGCAAGGGTTACAGAAAAACGAAGTTAAAATAAAGGTTATACACCAGTCCAGGGCAAGTCAAAATTTTGAACATTGTGCATTAGTCTATTGAAGTCTACCGATGGTCACCTCAGTTGCGTTAGGGATATGAGGTGAAAGATACGTCCTATAGGGCTCGCATGTATATTCGCATTGTAGCGACAATTCTCTCCGAGGAGAATTTCCTACTGAAACCCTAATGGTACTCCCCTGTATTTTTTACCCGGGGCGCCAGGTACGACCGCTCGTACCGGGGACAACTAAACAACTTCCCGACTAACTGCTGTCAATCTCTAGGGCACAGTGGCTAGATAAGGGGCGCGTTCGATCGGTAAATAAGCCCAGATAAATAATTACTCTAAAAAATAGGATTTTATTGCAACAGAAATTAATGACTCGACGAGAAGGAAACCGGGCAAATCCCGGAGGAAAACCTTCCACCAAAATATGAAATGCCCGTGTCCGTCACAACTCGACGGCAGACGCGATAACAATTCACAATAAATGCCGAACAATACTCGGAATCCCGCTCAACACTCTTGCACACACCCACGCACATTAATTCGCTTGTCGCCGAGACGCTAAAGCTGAATAAAACCCCAATGTCACAAAATAATTATTACAATTAGACAAATCTCTCCACTCGACGACACAAGACGGCAACGCTCGACAAACGAGACGAAATCTACGCGAGCACACACACATTCTCACATAACGATCGCGACACGGGACAATTTCGCTGTTGAACAGTACCAGGCTCTAAAACCCGACAAAGCCCGATAAAACCGAGCACAGGTACTGGACGTTAGACCGCCCGCCGACGACGACCCGATTTCGGCAATTTCCTGGGGCCACGATTTACCGGGTGGCTCGAAACTATTACGCGACAAAAATAATACGACGATGCGAAAACACGTCGCGACTCACCGAGATATGCCTCGGATAATCAGTCTCTTGCGCTCTCGTTAGCCTTATCCCTACCCTGCCTAATCGCTCCCGAATTCTTCATACCTCGGTAATATTCTATAGTCTTCGACTCCCGAGCGCGTGACGTAACGCTGATACTTGTCGCGCTCGGTACAGGTGCACTCGGTACGGCAGCGGCGAATAATTCTCGTCCCGATCCTTCGACTACCGGAACTTTAGATATTCTCGCAACGGTTGAGTTGCACTCCGGTGCACGCCGAACGATGCTTCTCTTCGGGAAGAATTCAACGATCTTTTCGATCTGAAGCTGCGACTCCGACAGCAGCGCAGGTGATACGGGCGTTGACGAGCGGAGAACCTCGGTACAGATAAACCGGGCAACTCCGTATTTCGCTGCCTCTCCAGCGCTGGCGTGATCTTGATCACGAGCGGAGAAATCCCGTGTTGGATACCTCTGTATCCGATGTTCACCGGCGCGATGATGCCGATGACGTTGACCGGCTCCCTCGTCCGCCCCGGATCACATAAAATAATTTCAGTTTGCCGTTAATAATAATATTTTTAAAGCCCTAACATTGTCCGGCGGAGCCACCTATGAGCCTGTCGAGCGACAGACGGCCGCTAGCTACTCAATTACGTTCATAAAAATAAGCGTATACGATTTAAGTAACGTGGTCAAATTTTGCCATGTTACAACCCAATAGACAAACATGCTGTTATGGCAAGCAATGACTGCTTAAGGGGACGTGAAACAGCTGTGCGTGTGAGAGATAGTGGCCATTTTCAATTTAACTTTATTCAATGGTGCCAATTTTTTTTAGAAAAAAATGAATTTGGGCCGGGTGCGAAATTACCGTGCACATACAGCACGAATTTCCTTTTTCCTCAACAAAATTAGCACCCTTGAGAAAACGCCGATTTAGTTCGAGTGCAATTTAAATTTTTCTTAAAATCGACGTTTTGCATTTTTCTGCAGTCTGAGGCACAAACACAATGCGGAAAAACAGTTTTAAAAAATTAAACTAAAAAATGCAATTTTTGTTTTGTCATATCTTTTTTTATTTTAATAATTACATTTTTATTGGATTATTAAAATTACTCGATTAATTTCCATTTAATTATTATTTTTATTATTCGATTACACTAGGACCTTGATTTCCTTCACAGCGGCGGGACCGGCTCCGCATTGCACTTAAGAAAATCAAGGTTGCGCACTCCCCGCCCATACTAACTGTCGAGAATGGCCCATAGCTTTTTGCGTCGATCGATATTCGCTCCGTGGGGGGGGGGGGGGGGGGGGGGGGCTGTTAAGAAAAACAAGGGCGCACAAATCAAGGTCCTAGTGTACAATAAAATTTATCAGAATGCTCCAAAATAGTGTGAAAAAGCTGAAAATTGAAATTTTCATATCACTTCCTCATAAAAGTTGAAAGTTGAAAGTTGAAATTTTTATATCACTTTCTCAAAATGGCCCTTTATTCGCAAAGCTCCTTCTATGAGAAAGCATTTACTATATTTTTGGCTTCCTCATAGAGGAAGCTTCGCGAATAAAGGCCCATTTTGAGAAAGTGATATAAAACTTCCAACTTTCAACTTTCAACTTTCAACTTTCAACTTTCAACTTTCAACTTTCAACTTTCAACTTTCAACTTTCAACTTTCAACTTTCAACTTTCAACTTTCAACTTTCAACTTTCAACTTTCAACTTTCAACTTTCAACTTTCAACTTTCAACTTTCAACTTTCAACTTTCAACCTTCAACTTTCAACTTTCAACTTTCAACTTTCAACTTTCAACCTTCAACTTTCAACTTTCAACTTTCAACTTTCAACTTTCAACTTTTACGAGGAAGCGATATGAAAATTTCAATTTCCAGCTTTTTCAATATCGACGCCGTATTTAACTTTTAAGCAAAACTGCTGGCTGACTCAGGTTTAGTGCGGAAAAATACACCAACCTGGCGCTTTTGGTAAAAATGGCTATCGAATCTGTACTCAAGGCGAAAAAATACATGGCGTATCATAGAGTATTCATCGGGAAGCAAGGAAATCGCTGTTTGAAAATACGCAAAATCACCAATTTTTATAATTTTGGCTGTATAAATGCCCGATAAAATTTTTCGTTAGCCGTCACTCCGGGATTGTATTCTATGTATTTTTTCACGATGATCAAGAATCTGAAACTTTTTTTATTCGTAGATTAATATTTAATACGGAAAAATGCGTCTTGATGAAAAAAAAAATTTCATGAAATTCAAAAAATTCAAAATGACATAAAATTTAAACGGCTCGATTGATTTTCTTGAAATTTTAATCGGATCATCAGGTGATCATATTCCATCTGTGTACGCGTTTTTAGCCCGATAGCTAAAAAATTGCGAGCCTTACAGTACGCACAGACATTTTCGAAGAAATTAAAAATGGCGTACAAAAAAAACAACTGAACATGAAATTTTTGGATGAAGCGTGCGTGCACGCACGCACGCACGCACGCACGCACGCACGCACATACACGGACATACACGGACATTTTTTCTAAATGTGATTTTTCGATGTTTTGGAACATTCTGAACACGTTTTCATTAAAATCTCGAATTTTTTTTTTTCACCATCACAAAGCTCTATGAGAAGGAACAATGATTACTTTCTGATGAAATCAGAAATTTTCTCGGGTCACCGTAGGGCAACGAATACCATAGAAAAACATGATACAGTTGCATGTGTAGTCTGCTCGGTCGATCACAGGTAAATAAGCGCAGTTTGAGCGGATGACCGCTCAAACTGGACGAGCGCTCATGCTCGCCAGGCGCTCGCTTAATGTGCGCTCGAAGCGAAGGAGCGTTTATTCTGTGGTTTCAGTACACTCGAGCCATGCATGCGATACTTGAGCGTGCTCGATCTCGCTCCTGCACATCCTTAGTACTCTCTCAATATTTAAAAAAACAATGAGTCTACAATGATGGGCCTAAAACTGCAGTATTTATCGAACTAAATGTACAGTAATACAGACATTGAAGGACCACAGATCATTAATGTGTCTATTGTGACCGAAAACCTGGACTGCGTAAGAAAGTGGGATTGGTTTTTTCATTTTTTCTGAAGACGCATTTTTTCCAAAGTCCCAAATCTCTTATTATTTTTTAATTTTTCCACGAGCGGTCATCTAATTTTTCTTGGGACTGATAAAACTCTATTTAGTTGACGGTCCAATACGAAAAATTTCGCAATTTATGTACCACAAATTTCTGAGAAATTGAACGTGGCTCACTGTGCCCACTCTCCCCTACATAAAAAAAAGTTTTTTAGTCAAGATGCCACCGAGTATACTTACGTCAATGTGCTGGAAGTGGAACCATCATTCTCTATTTATAGTCTTGGAGATAAATGTTCGTGAAGATCAATGACAAACTATGCATTTTGCAGACTTGGACCTGCAGTTTAAGATGGGCTCCGGACCACCATTTGCAGAAAAAAACACCGATATGTAAACCCATAGGAGCTGACGTGGGAATCGAACGCTGGCTTGCACCATGCAAGCGACAGCTTGCATGACGCGCTCCGGTGAACTCAACCACGCTCTGTCGGCGTCACTCTGACGGCGTTGAGATCGCTCCTACATTGAAGTACGCCTGCACGAAACTGTGAATAGAGCCATTTCCCTCTCATTTCAGGCTGGTGCTGAAAATATCTTACACTTCAATAGACTAGTATAGAAAAATATTTTTCCAACAAATATACACGTCAGCTCATGGTCTCAACCAGTTATTACAGTACTACAATTCATTTCAAGTCTTGCGAAGGGACGTTGAATAAACGATGAGTTAATGATGCATACCTACGGCAGGGCTATACACCCTCGTATCGCTGTCGCTCAACTTTGACGTGGAGTAATTTACACGTTCATCATCAAGAGGTGATACTTTGACGTAATTCAAGGAAATTTCATGCCGAGAAGGAACGTTGGTACATATGAAAACGTCAGCCTGTGGTGTATAGTATTTCGTAAGGAAGAGCAGTAGTAGAACCAACGTGATCGTTGACTATAGATTGAGCCAATATGGATCTTTTCGAACACCATTATTATAGACTGAGCAAAAATTTGATGAGGCTCATTGGACAATGGCCGTATCAGAGCATCCGTAACAGACTCAGCTACCTTGTCGTTTATCTTTTCTTCGCTATCACGGGGTTCTCACCGCTGTTATTGGCTTTAGTGAGATATCGTGACGACTGGAATACTGTCCTCGACGCCACTTACGCAGGTCTGTTCGCGACAATGGGTTTTATGAAGATGCTTGATATGATGTGGAACCCGCAGAAGGTTAGTTATATTATTGCAAATGACAATACTATAATAAATGAAAGCGAGACAATTAATCGTTACCTGCCATTGACGAATATTTATTCGATATGTACAGACATTAAAGTTGCTGAATCATATTTGTACGAACTGGCAAGTGTGGGCTCAGGATCGAGAAGTTAACATTCTCCACCAATACTCTGAGCAGGGAGAAAAAATAACAATTCTCTATACAGGTTAATCAAGTATACCAAAAAAAATGGGATTGTTGAAAAGTTGACAAATGCTTTATAGATTTCTCGATATTACTTAAAGCGGCGATCTATTCAACCATCATTCTCTATACGACTCAACCGACAATACCAAAGATCATCGACGTCATGTTAAGGAACGGTACCGAACCCGGAAAATTTCCATATGCCGTCGACTATTATTATTTCGATGAGCAGAAATATTATTGTCTCATTATGATGCACTTTTACATGTGCGGATGTATGGCTGCGATTCCCTTAGTAGCCAGTGACAATATGTTAATCACTTATGTGCAGCACGTATGTGGTATTTTCGAGGCGTTGGGGTGAGTCAATAATCAATTAATCCTAATACCAAGAATAATGAAGGATCTATTGAAAACTCCAGGCGCAAATTAGAACGAATTGGGAATAGCAATGCATCAGTGGAAAACGTCGTACACCTAAGTTCGTTAATCGACAGACACAATGGTGCTATTGAGTGAGATAGCTTAAGAAATGTATCTAGCCAAACTTCTGAACATTTATTCATAAATTCACTATAACTAGATACGCCAATCTTATCGAGGCATCTTACACATGGAATTTCTTTTTTATGATTGGGCTTGGCACAATTCTGGTTAATATTTTAGGACTTCAGGTAATAGTTACGACAAATGATGAATAAGCTTTCGAATTGGTAGATATGCTGCGCAATTCCTTGAAATTCAGATTGTTATGGGAATAAACGATCCCGGGTCAACCATACGATTCATAGTTGTTCTGCTGTCTCTCGAATTGGTGTTCTACATACATTGCCACCTTTCCCAAACTTTGACGGATCACAGTATTAATGTTGGCTTTTACATGTAAGTAAACTGTCCAGTACTGGGAGCGTTGCCTCAAAAAAATCTATCTTGCGTACAGATGTAACAGCCAATGGTACAGACTATGGCCTAGGAATCAGAAATTCCTACTATTGATGATAATGCGTTGTCGCGTACCTTGCCAACTAACAGCCGGGAAAATGATGATCATGTCTATGAGAAATTTTTTGCTGGTAAGAACGATCTTTTTCTTTGAACAGTGTATAAACATTTTGTGACACCTGAAATACAATTAATAGGTCATTTTTATATTTCAGACAATTCGGGCAGCCATGTCATACTTTGCAGTTGTTCGTCCAAAGTAGCCATTATAGACTTTATTTCATGTCTAAAGTCAGAAGAAAATATTTCCTATGTGTAAGTACGCCTTTCTGGATTTATTCACGCGATATCAAGAGATTCGGCAGCGTCTCGACGCCGCCGACTTGAAAATATTTTTTTAAGTGATACACTACCAAGTACTTTGCTCCAATATGCCGGAAGTGGAATCATTGAATTGATGATATTTAAAAATGAAGTATACGTTTGGAATTTTGAAGAAACTTTCATTATATCATTTGGAAGCTTTGCTAACACGCCCAGTTACGATCATAATTGTTAAGCAGGTGCCGCGGTATGGGTATTGTGCCCCGAAATTATTATAAAAATATCATATAGATTTCTGGTTTTGTAAGTAGCTAGTCGGTCGCGTAAATATCGCTACGGACAGCTCAGTTTTCAGCTGCTGTCAGGCGCCTTGATAACCTATAATCTCGCCGTTATAATAATATTATTCTCGGAAGTTTTTACCAAGTTTTATTTATATACATGATGTAATAATATTAAAAACGATAGAATATCCCGGGAAAAATTATCATATATGATCATACCCCGCCGGACAACCGTCACAAAACGAAGCAGTTGGCACAGTAATTGCGACATGTGCTGCACACGTTGCAAACATTGCGCCAGTATTGCTACTTTCCATGGCGCTTGTCTATATGGGTTCATATCTGATCGTATATGATCATATATTATCCGATCCGATTCGTATTTAATACAGATATGGACATATATGATCAGATATGATCATTTTTTCCGGGGATACTATATCATATTATTATTGATCTGGCGCTTCGCGCCCGGCCGTTAGGTTAGCTTATTTCAATCTAATTTAATTAATCGTAATCGTCTTACCATCCAAAACGGATGCGTCCATTCGCACAACTCCGTATACAGTCTATGGTGTACTGTGCACCTTCCACGGAGTAAATGGTATACTAATAGCTTTTTGAGCACATATGAGATGAAAATGCTGTAGTGCTCGCATGTATTGGCATACACACACGAGCGAATAAATGGATAGATTTCGCGAGCACTCCCTTGTATGCATTTTTTCCCTCGTATGCTCCAAAATTATAATTTTTTCGGTAATTATGTGTTATTCCCAACTTCGGTGAGCAATACGGTTTAACCTAGCCATTATTCGCAGTTTCGAGTTGCGTCCGGTTAGAGAAGGACGAATATGAGCGCCGAACCGTTGCGTAATGTCTTAATTTGCAAATGTTCACTTTCGAAGTTGCACGCAATGTCCGGCGACATTCTACTGGAATTCAACAAATCACAAGTTTGTCATCACAAGAAGGACATATTTCTGATACGCGTCAAAACGATGAGTGCCAAGACTAATTTTGGCATCGCGGTACATTTTTTTTTTCAAATCCATTTCGCAAAAAACAGGATGGGAGAGCGGTAGAGTGAGAGACCGAGAACGAAGGTATCGAAGGAGCGAGAATACGAGGAGAACGAACATCGAGAGAACAAGGAGAGCGGGTAGAGCGGGTAGAGCGAGGAATGCGAGAAGTGCGAGAAGTGTACGTCATACGCCGAATTGGTGTAGTAAGGGCTAAGCGCGACGAAACACGCGCGCGACGATCCTAAATCCGACGGTATAATTACTCACACGATATACATACACCATTTTCTACTATACACTGTCGATGGTATACGAAGTCGGAATAATTAATTTAATCAAATTAAATAAATATAAAGTAACCTGGTGTCAGGTGCGAAGCGCCTGATCGCTAATTATATATAATAAAATTAATAAGTTTTCGTTACCCCTACATTATTTTGCATTTTCGACCACCGTCCTACTGGGGAACAACGAATATGAGTGCCAAACCGTTGCCAAATGTACTTATCCAAAAATATTTGCCCTCAAAGTTGGAAAACATTTTTGCTTGTTCGACGTTCGAGGCAATTAGCGCGAAATATGTCCGTTTATCCACGCGCGTGTGTGCGAGCAATCTATTGGATGCATTTTTGTAGTACATGTGAGCAATCTATTGGATGCATTTTTGTCCCTCGAGTGCTCAAAAACATTTTTGTTCGGCATTTATGTGTTTTTTCCAACATTAGCGACACCCTGTTTTTCCTATTTCCGGGCGCAATATGGGCTTAATCTGACCATGATTTGCAGTTTCGAGTTGCGTCCGGGCGGGGAGCGACAAATATCAGAGCAATGTCTTAATTTCAAAGTATTCGCACTCGAAGCTAGACTGAATGTTCGGCGACATTACGCTTTGTGGCGTCGCAGGGCGAATTACTCATGAAATGTGTCCATGTACCCATGTGTGTGTATGCAACTACACGCGAGCACCCTATTGGATGTATTTTTTTTACCTCGTGCACCGAAAAATAAACAATTACGGTTTTTATGTGTATTTTTGAATTTCGGTGACACGCCGTTTTTCGTTTTCCGGGCGCAACACGGCGCGAAAGTGACAGTTTTTGCCTTTTCGAGTTAGCTCCGTTTGGGGATTCCAGATAGCAATTTCCTAAAATAAATGTTGCAGTCAATTTTAACCCTTTCAATTTTATGAGATGTAGAAATTATTTCATGTTCTGCAAAAAGGTGCAAAGTGATTTGCAAATGGCTTTCTCATATATTATAATTTTGCGCATAGCTCCCTTTATGAGAAAGCCAAAATCGATCAACGAAGTTTGTCATAGAGAAAAGACTGCGCAAAATTCTAATAATTGAGGACGCTATGGTACCAGCTTTCGTAAAAAACTAGATAACTCTTAACGTTACGAAACTAATTGTGAAAAGTAATTGGAAAAACTAGTGGAGAAATACTTCAAGTACTATTTGTACTTGAAGTATTTGCAAAGTATCACAAGCATTTGAAACTTCAAGTACTTGTGATACTTGGTACTTTGCCTAGCTCTGTTTGAAATAAATTATATTGTTAATTTCCTGAAATAAATTCATAAGAATTAGGCATGCGACAAGTTTTAAAGCCTACATCCCCAGCAACCCATTCGCGGTAGTTACTCCGTGAATTTCGGGTCCGAGTCAGCATCCAGCGGAGACATTAAACGATTTGTATAGTATCCAGCTAGGTCGCATTACTGGGAGTAAGTATTAAACGCTTCTCTGACGATATTGTTTGCTATCGTCAAGAAACTCCACTATGTTCTTCTTTAAACCCGAGGGTACATTCGACTTGCAGAATTCAAGATGAAAAATTTCATTCAACGGACATTATACCTCTTGGAAGCCAATGCATTGAGAGCTGTAGTGCGCTGGGGATTTCGTACAGGTTGGTAATGGGAGTTAATGTGCATTCGGCACCTATGTGTCACCCAAGGATTCGACCCGCAATGCGAGGGACTGATACAATATCTGATGTTAAATATATTGTTACAGACTTTTACCCAATAACTTGATGCTCACAGCTCCAAATTCAAACAAGTTCTGTCCGTTCATTTTTTGTACAAATTTTCTTTGCGATAATTTTCGACGATGATGCTTCTTCAATATCCAGCAGTCGGGGTGGCTCAAGCCCTCCAGGGAGTGCGTTATCCAGTCCCGCAGTGGTAGATACCGGAGTCCGAAGTACCGGCGGTGAAAAGCATGTGCATATTTTTATGAGTTTGGGCCTTTTCTTTACCGGACTCTAACAAGCCTGCGTTCTTTTATAGCATTTCTTTTATTTGGGTAAAAGTGTCCACGTCTGGCATCCATCCTTAGGGAAAGTTCTGCATCCTCGATGGTTTTTCCCAGGATCCGCTTCTGTAGACAGTTCGCCTGTGACCTTCCTGCATAATAATAACTATTCGATTCTCGCTCGTATTATTTTATATTTGAATCGGACAAACCGCGCGTCGTGCACAATTCGACTATTGATTAATATCTTCGTTACCAAAAACTAGATCCTTTACAATCGAAAGTGCTACGGCAAACCGGAAAATCGGACAGTATATTGACATCACATTTAAAAAAGTCGACACCACGACATTTTTTCGCAATGTATTTTGGGCGCAAATCGGTACCTAGTTTGTAATGACGTCATGTACGGTTGTACAACCTCATTTTTCTACCCGAAGTGACGTCATACCCGAAATACGTTACTTCCGGTTTGAAAATTTTAGTTGTTTGGAAATCGCACTTTTCGATCGGAAGTGACGTCATACTCTAAATACGTTACGTCCGGTTCGAAAATCTCCCTTCCTGTTTGGAAATCTCACTTTTCGACAGGACGTGACGTCATAACGGAAATACGTCACCTCCGGTTTCGATATGTCAATTGTTATCTCTTACAATGGAAATTTATAAGAAAACGCATTTTGAGGGAATTTATCGCTTGGAAAAGTGTTAACCGGTGGGACAACCATAAAAAAGAACCTACACCATATGTAACATGAAGTACAACCAATTTTTATTCCAATAAATAATCATCTATATGAGATACATATATTTTTTTTATTTGCATTTTCCCCCATGCCCAAGCGACATCGCGCGTACACAGGGTCGGCCCAGGTCAGTAGCCAGACCCCCCTTGCGGCCGCATCCGACTTCCCCCTCTGTATCGCATTTGCCTCGACATTTCTGCCATGAGCATAGGGAAACTGCGGAAAACCTATGCCGATACAGCCGGTCTCAGGTTCGATTCCTGGCATCGGAGCTTCGTCGCGTTTCACCGAGAATATAAACATGGAAACACATCTATATACATCCGACACTCTCGCTTAGAATTACTACGCTCTGGAGTATATATCTGGCGCTTCGTCCCGCCCACATTTTTATTCTCGGCGAAACTGAGAAACCGGAAATCGAACCGTTGACCTCCCGATGGTTTGGTGTAGAGGCGAGTACGCTAACCACTAGCCCATCGCACCGGTATTGTCTATATGAGATACTTACAGAGTAATGCAATTTCGAACAACGGTTATCCATTTATGCGCATTTAATTACAGTAATGTACAAGTTTCGTTGATTAGTTTTATGTATACTTAGTAATTTCGCCCGTAACGTCGTAACTTTGATCACCATACGGTACATTTTTTTTCAGGATTCATCGCACTGCCGGAAGGACAGTTCCAGGCTTTGGCGAATTCAGCGCTGTTCTGCAATGCTCCGATGATTCTGAAGCGACCCGGAGAGTGTAGGTCCTTTTCTATAAACTGCTTCAGTTTGGCGTCCGTAAAACTGTCGCACCACATCTAAACAAATTATTTTACCATTGTTACAGTTCGATGTCGATACGCGGAGTGTTGGAGAGCATGCAGTTTACCTGTGCATAGCCGAGGAAGAAAAGCTGTTCGTCGGTATATTTGACAAGACCTGAAATAGCTTGTTGAGGCTGGCTTCTCCCTTTCAGTTTTTTGTAAGCTTTAAAAGCCATCGCCAAACCACCCATATCCGCGACATTCTCCCTCTCGGTAAGTTCTCCGTCCAACTGGGAATTACACGATTGTTATTCGTTTATTTTATATATACATTTTTTGAGTCTTCTCCCAGGCCTCATATATTTTTTACTCACCGTGACATTTTTACCTAACTGGGTGACCTCGTATCCCGAATATTGGTTTGTCACACAGTCGACGTTCTCTCGATAGTGTTTCACAGTCTCTTCGCTCCACCATTCGTGAACAGTCCTATTCTCGTCGTATTCATGTCCTAGAAATCATCCCAATTTGCATCAAGCTCAATGCACCGATTATAAAACATTGAAAACATTAAACGGATCACAGAGAATCTTTACCGTGACTGTCGAAGCCGTGAATAATCCCGTGACCCATCATCGCTCCCAGGGCTCCATAATTTAGGGGTCTGTTAATAAGAAAGTTAACCGATGCATCTCAAAAAAACTATTTCATAAGGTCTAGATTCATCCATACTTACTCCACTGCATTCCCGTACAAAGGTTCGTGCAGAGCAGTAACGGCAATTGCTAAACGATACACGTGATATAAATGTTTTCTAAAGTGGATCATTTTGTTAAAGAAGAACTTTTGTTTTAAGACTTATGAAAAACATTAGACTCACTTATTGTATTCTGCGACACGGCAGGATGTATGAGCAATTCTGTACCCAAAATTGACCATGTATTTCTGTCCGGTGTTTGCCTCCAGCTGTTCAAAAGCTGTTTTCTCACAGTGGATTGTAAATACGAATACATATGGAACAGACTTCCTTCAAAACCTTCGTACTGCAAAGAAAAAAAATGAATTTTTTCATTTAACGAACATCCGTTGAATCGTGAACTTCGTTGAAAAGGTTGTCGGTGAAACTTACTTCCTTGTAGTGCTCTTCCAACTTTTCCCGATCGGTAATCCACTCAGGATAAGCGATCAAGGGATTCATATCATGGATTTTTCTGCGAGCCTGCGCTTTCGTTTCGTCGTCCATCCACTTGTATTCTGTGAGCATCTCGTCGAAGGATGAACTTAGGTCGGTCCACATTTCGATCGCCTGCCGAGAAGGGCTGTGCATATTATCTCAGAAGGGAAGAGCTCACAAATAAGTTATTTTTGAACGATCGTTCAAACACCTCAACAGAGCATCCATGTTACCGAACAATCATTAGTTCCCGATATGATCAGATTGCGATACTCACAGTTTTCCTGTTTTGCACGTTAAAGTGCTTCTCCACATAGGCGGCAGTGAGGGCCATTTTGAAATACGCTTTGACAATTTTCGTGCATCCATGCCATGTCGCTTCAAAACCAGGAATTTGTTTTTTGAAACGTACGAGATAATCGCGGAAGCTCTGTAGAGTTTGAGGCGCTATCTGATAGTATACCTTCCACCAGAGATATCGAGCTGAAAATTGATCGCAATTACATGGAAGTTATGCAATCATTGGGAAATAATATTTAACCTGTGATTCCTTGAGAAATTTTGCTCAGAAGTAATGGCAAGCCTTTCATAAAACCCATATCGTCTATTAGCACAGTATCGTTTTTCGGATCGACGATGACATCCGTCTGTTCGAACACAGCATTCATATATGTCGTCCAGTTCCAGTGTTTGGAATCGGGATCAGTGAGTTTCTGGAGTTCCCAGATCGTCATGTCGTGGTATGTATGATTCTCGCTGGCCATCTTTTTTGGAGTTGTCTTCATCTGTGCTCCAAAAGTAGACACGACTCATAGAAACAGATTGTAGCTGGATTTGGATGATCGACGAGCGTATAGGAATAATTCTTACTTTGGCTATTTCAGTCTCAAAATCCATGATCTCTTGGGCATACGTCTTGACATCCTCTTTCACTGCACCAAGCTGCATCATCCCTTGTATATAACTTTTGTACCGTTTCACTATGGTCTTGAAAACTATCGGGTGTTTTAGAAACACATCGAGATTGACAACAGGTGGGGTAAGTTGTTCCAGCTGAGTAAACATAAAGGAGAGATTAATCAATGGGAACGCTAATAGTTTTTTTTTTTTCTTTTTAAAATTATATACCAATTTGTTACTTGCCATCAATCGATTTATAGAACTGTTACTTGGATCCCTGCGCACGAATGCTTTGAAAAAAAATCCTATTCCGTAATGTCTCACCGCTGAGCCAGCGATCTTCGGTATATCAAGAGTTGCGGCTTCCTCGTCAGTAGGAGGCGATATTGGAAGTCCGAGTTTCGTAAATGCATCGGTCAGTGGCTTGAATCCGAGATTTTCAACGCTTTCTGAATAGAGAAAAAAATACTTCACTTTCCAGTTAATAAATGAAAAAAAACTTGATTTATCTGGAGCAGCAAAGCTTCAGCGTGCTTAGTTAACAGGGAAAAAATGCAGTGCGTGATTCCAGATGGTACAGAATTTAAGGTTCGTCATTAGTAAGTTTTTCTCATCGTCAATTATAGGTTTTGCGCAATCAAATCTATTATCAATGACGATTCTATTATGAGTATAGCATTATTTGTATCGTTACTCGAATCCATGCAACTCCCGTACAATGCCCGAGCCATTTTTATCGGTCTCCCATCTTCCTCCTTGTCCGGTGTATCAAGAATCTTATAAAGCCTCAACTCTATTTCCTCCTGGATGACCCTTATCGTACTCCATGAGACTGCATGCTTTGGAATCGGATTGTTCCTTATCCAACCTCTGCACGCGAACTCGAAGAAGTCGTCGCAAGGGTTTGCCGTTTCATTCATCATGTTCAGCACCCTCACAGCTGCAATTAATATAAAAAATATTATCCTCGTGGCACTTTGTGCCCCGACAATTCTCAACCCAATGACATTCGCTGTTCTTGACAATCAAGTGAATGAAAAATGAAAAGTGTAAATTGAAGTTGCACAGTTTATAAGTCCTGCCATCAAAGCAAACCATCAAAGCAAACCATAAAATAAAATCTTCGATCTGTTCTATGCACTTGTTATCCCGGATATCCTGAGAAAATCGATAAAATACCATGATGAATGCTTGGCATATAATACTGGAAAAATATTACATATTCATTTAATTGATTCACAGATACGTTTTGTAACAGATCGCAAGAAGAATAAACAATATGTTTATTGCGCGATCGATAATAATCGGAAGTATCTATATCGCAAATATAGATTACATCTTGATTAAAGTACTGTTATTATGATCAAGATACCTATTCTACATGCTTGTTGTTGTTTTTTTTACGTTGTTGCATAAGTATAATGTCATGTTTGTTCCTTTTTTCAAACTTGCTGTTCGTTACAATGGAGTACCATACAGTCGAAAGATTGTCAATACTCAGTAAAAAATAATTCCGTAACAGATCGTAAGAACAATAAACAATATGTTTATTGTGCGGTCGATAATAATCAGAAGTACCTATATCGCAAATATAGATTAAAGATATTGATACAGAGTGAAAAATAATTCCGTAAAATCAGAATACGAAGCTTCGTAAAAATAATTTTGTTAAATAAGTGACAAACTCGATTGTTCAGGTTTGAATATTACAAAACTGCCTTTTTATTTCTCGTGCAATTAGCAACTTTAGTTTGTACCTTTGTTTGTAAAACTAAAAAATTAACAAGTAAAAAATGGTGGAAGTTTGTGGACAATAAGTTATTGTAAAAAGTACAAACTTTTTTTTACTATGTAGCCGAAAAATCCTTGGATAAATTACAAATAAATATAATCTATGGAATTCCATTTAAAAAATTACTTCGCTCTGCATAATCCATCGACTTGTATAGGGAATGGACCTTATTCACAATATACCTGTTTCAAGGCACGATTTAGTCTGACACATCTCCTCGCAGTTACCCTTCTGGACAGAAGATATCAGCAGGCACGTGACAGCGGCGAGGACGATCATCGTGAATACGAGAAGAATCACGACTGTGATCAGCCCCTTTGCTTTCTTCTATATCCAGATATTTGCCAGAACTGTTTCTCTTATACTGCCTGTTAACAAAATTAACAACGCGTTATTACGTTTTGATGATCAAAAGAATGTCGGTACCGGGTTTTTCCGAGTATTCCGCGCTAGGTCATTGCTGACACGGAATTCTTGAATTTCCAGTAAGGACCCAAAATTTCGTAGCGAAGTTCACTATAAGGCCCGTATAGTGATCTTATATGACGAGCTGAAACACCTACAGCGAACGCAAAACTCAAATGTTCGATTTCGATATAACGCGACTTTGCATTCAATCGGGGCTAGTCTGGCTGCTCGAAACGCATGAAACTTACGTATTGACATAGAACGAAGGGTTTTTGATCTTATACTACGCCTAAAGTGAACGTAAAACTGGAGTGTTTGATTTCGATATAAAGCGATCCTGCATTCAATGGGGCCTGGTCTGGCTGCGCGGAATTTATTTATTTATTTATTTATTTATCAGCAGGCAAAGCCCTTTTACATATTAAAATAGATTAAAAAAAATACAACTGAAGACAAAAGTCCGTTTTAAACAAGAATCAACAGTGACGTAAACATTTGTTTGGTTTGGAAGCAGTCTATGCAATTTGAAGTCCCCATTTAGGCGTAGCGCAGAATCCTGCCTGCTGCTGCCTCCTTGAAAATTCTAGGTATCCCATGAATCCGAGATTAGTTAGAAATGCATGAATCTCGTATATTGACATAGAACGAAGCATTTTCGATCTTAACCTACGAGCTGAAGCGCCTAAAGCGACCTCAAAACTCAAACTTTCAATTTCGGTATAAAGCGACTTTGCATTGGATGCGGGCATGTCTGGCTGCTAGCAACGCATGAATCTTGTGTATTTATATAGAACGAAGGGTTTTTATTTACAAAAGTATATACATAGAACGAAGGGATAGACGAGAAAAAATAAACTAAAAAATAAAAATGACTTACCGTGCAGTACAAAGTAGACGATAACAAAGTGGTTCGGGAGGCGTTTATTGACTGCCATGAAATTGAGGATGTGCTGAGTTTCTCTACTTAACTGATTTTCGAATATCCCCACTACCGCTATTTCCCTCCTGCCGATCATAACTACGGATATTCCACTCCCGCCAGTCATTGTATAATCGACGATGTTCTCCTCATTGTTGTAGGGGAACGTGGGGCAAAACGGGCCACTGGGGGTAAAACGGGCCACAAAAAAATGGCTCATGCGCATTGTCGGGTTAGAAGGGGTCAGACAAAAAAACTCAGCATATCTCCGCTAATAACAGAAAACAATACGGCACTGGAGCAAATCTGGCTACCCAATGAGAACAAGCTGAATCGTATGTTTGCTTTCAGAGGTGTACGACAAAATGCTTACAAACGATTATAAAAAAGGACATCGGGCCAACAATTAAAGAAAAAAATGTTTTTGGTATTTCGCGATTAAAAAAATGTCCTGTTATTTTTTTTTAATTGTACAATTTAATTATATAAATCAACAACGGCTATTCCACTCCCGCCAGGCATTGTATAATCGACGATGTTCTCCTCATTGTTGTGGGGGAACGTGGGGCAAAACGGGCCGCTGGGGTAAAACGAGCCACCAAAAAAAATGGCTCATGCGCATTTTCCGGTTAAAATGAGTCGGATAAAAAACTCAGCGTATCTTCGCTAATAACAGAAAACAATACGGCACTGGGGCAAAACGGGCCACCCAAGGAAAACAAGCTAAATCGCATGTTTGCTTCCAGAGGAGTAGGACAAAATGCTTAAAAACTATTAAAACAGGACATCGGGCCAACAATTAAAGAATAAAATGTTTTCGGTATTTTTCGATTTAAAAAATGTTCTGTCATTTTTTTAAACTGTACAATTTTTTATCGGAGCATAAACAACCCAGGTAGACAAGCGCCATGAAAAGTACCAATATTGGCACGATATTTGCGACATGTGCGGCACATGCTGCATTTATTGCGCCAACTGCTACTTTTCGTGCCGCTTGTCTATCAGCGAATCTGCTGCACTCAGCTGTCGCTTTTACGCTCTCGGAGCGGAAACCACCGTAAAGCTCACATTGTCAACACGTCGCGTGATGGATGTGAATTTGCTGACTTTGTGTTTATGAACAGTTCCATCGGGCTGTTTCGTTAGCGAGAAAGAGCTGAGTCCGTAGCCATCTCGCGAACATTTGAAGAACTCGTGTTTCGTCGGTGTCTTCGGACGTACTTGAAAATTATACCTTGAAGCCCTGAGTCGAAAGACGCCAACGACGCTAGCAACTTCAATAACCGTTGTTTTAAAAAAAGATAACCGTTGTTTTTAAAAAGGTATAATCGTAGAACAACCGAAAAAACTAGCGTGTTTCAACTTCTGGTCATGCGCGGTTATTTTTTCAGTTACTCAAACAAAAAACGACCGTTCGAAAACAAAGGCAGCAAGAGCTCTCGCACGCGGATGCGCAGAAGTTAAGATGTGGTTTAAAACGTGATCTGAAAATATAGTCATTTTTTTCGGTCATTTTTACGGTTGCTGAAACTGCTAGGGGAAACACCAGTTTCTCAAATGATGTACAGAAGACGATCGCCTAAGTTGCATCCAGATAAGTTTTACCGACCGATTGCGTTGGACGAAGCACGACCGGGTAAGTTGCATAGGCCTTTTCTGGGTGTCCGTCTACTTGCATGGCGGGAAGACGAGATACCCCTTCCATTTTGTTACCTGCCTATCAAATCGTTCCTGCTCCGAGTTTTTGTACGGAAAGGGAGAGTAGGCCGTCACGAAGGCACGTAAGGTAAACGGCCCAGTTTCCGCCGCTGGCCCAGTTACCGCCATCGAACGTAATTTACACTAATAATAAATACCGTTTTTGTTTAATACAAAAGAAATTGTAGACATGTTGAAGAACGGATTTTGCTCTTGATTAATGTCGCAATGCGTATATTTTTTTATAAAATGTTCTATTTAACAATTGAAGATGGCGGAAACTGGGCCGTTACCTTACATAGTGGGGAATCCAACTTATCCGGTCGTACTTTTTTTTTGCCTTATTTGGCTCGTCCCTCTAGGGGACCTGTGCCACTCACAACTGAATTACAATTTCATCGGTATATTTTCCACTCACGTCAAAATTCTGCGTCGATTTTGAAGTGGAGGGTTTATAACATACAGATGGGGAAAGGATAGGACAAGACGGGACACCCAGAGGTGTGCGAAGAAATACCTCGCACCGGGAATCGAACCCGCGACGTCGTGGACTACAGAGTAGCACGCTAGCCAGTAGACCACGCAGCACCCCATCCGGACGTACTTAATTCGGTTGATTCCTGACCGTACAACTTACCGATTTGGAACTTGGCCTCTGGCATAAAACCATCTACAAGGAAGAAGAAGAACTTACGCGACTTTGGAATCGGAGCGTTTTTACACTCCTATTCGATCCAATATACATTGCATCAAAGAGTGTAAAAATCCTCAGTTTCTAAAATTAGGACAGAAATGAGATCAATTTGTATGAAATCAACGTAATCATAGTTGCTCGATCAGGTGTAGAGCTTTTTCGAGTTTCCTTTAAAATTAAAACAATTATTTAGGAAACGTGGGGCAAAATGGGTTACCAAGAAAATGGCTCTCGCGCATTTTCGTGTTAAGGGGCGTCGAATAAAACAAAACTCAGCGTATCTTCGTTAATAACGGAAAAATGGGGCACTAGGGCAGAAAGGGCCATCAGAAGAGTAGTGGTTAAATCACATTCTTGCTTTCAGGCGAGTGGGACAAGATGGAAAACGATTTAAAAAAGAGAACATCGGGACCAAAACTAAATTTTTAAAAATTGTTTTTCGATTTTTTGCTTCCTCATAGAGGAAGCTTTGTTTCGACCAAAAAATTTTTTTTTGAGATTGTAATGAAAACATGTTCAAAATGTTCCAAAACATCGAAAATTCGCATTTAGAATAAATGTCCGGATGTATGTGTGTGTGTGTGAATCGGATGCGAAAAATTCAAACCGCTATAACTCGAAAACGCCTCGTCCGATCAAGCTGAAATTTCACACAAAACATGTGTGGTTAATAGTCAATGTTTCTGGAAAAATTTCATCCGAAAATGTTCAGTTTTTTTTTGTACGCCATTTTTAATGTCTTCAAAAATGTCGGTTTGCGCTCTAGCGCTCGCAATTTTTTAGCCATCGGGCTAAAAACGCGTACGCAGATAGAGTATGACCACCCGATGATCCCATTAAAATTTCACGAAATTCGATTGAAGCGTAAAAATTTTATGTTATTTTGAATTTTTCGAATTTCTTGAAAAATTAGTACTGTACTTTAGACGCAATTTTCCTCATTAAATATTCATTTATGAATAAAATAAGTGGTAGTTTCATGATCAGCGCGGAAAAATACATTAAATAGAGTCCCAGAGCGACGACTGACGGAAAAAGATTATGGGTAATTTTTATAGCCAATATTGCAAAAATTAGTCATTTTGCGTATTTTCAGACAGTGATTTTTTTGCTTCCTGATGGCATCGTGGAAAAACCTAAGTACCTATCACGTCCTACGACAAGAAATACACAAAATGATAGTTATGACGGAGTTAAAATAATTAGATAAAGCGGTGTCATTCGAACTTCCCGACTAAAAATTAAAAGATTGAAAAAAAGAATTGGAACATATAATTTTATGTATTTTTCGCGCCGAGCACTCCTAACGGAAATGAGGTGACCGTCGGCAGACTTCGATAGACTAATGCACAATGTACAAAATTTTGACTTGTTCTAGACTTGCATGTAACCATTATTTTAATGTCGTTTTTCGTGTAACCCTTGCAACCATCGTTGTATAGTCTTATTTATTTGATTTGTAGTTGCATGGGGATCGCTCGAGTCCATCAAAACAGAGTTGCACAATGGATAAAAGTTTGAACAAAGCGATCGGTCTCATTTCAGTATACCCCAGAGTCTTGTCATAGTCATTGCAACTCGCAGATGCATGTCCAGTCAACTCAGTGCGACTGCGACTACGATGCAACTCCGAATCCGTGGTTGCACCAGTTCTGCTAGGGACAAATCCTGCATCCGTTTTGACCAAAAGCGTAAGGTTGGTGTATTTTTTCAGGCTAAACCTGAGTCAGCCAGCAGGTTTGCCTGAACGTTAAATACGACGTTATTGTTGGAACAAGTTGACAATTGACATTTTCGTAACGCTTCCTCATAAAAGTTGAAATTTTTATATCCCTTTCTCATAATGGCCCTTTATTCACAAAGCTTCCTCTATGAGGAAGCCAAAAATATAGTAAATGCTTTCTTATAGAAGGAGCTTTGCGAATAACGGGCCATCATGAAAAGGGGTATAAAAATTTCAACTTTCAATTTTCAACTTGCAACTTTTATGAGGAAGCGATATGAAAATTTCAATTTTCAGTTTTTTCCCGCCTTACTTTGATTTTTTTTTTATTTCTGAATATGAATTTTTTCAAAATTCTTCTGATTTGGTTGGTCATATTGAATCTGACATTTCTAATTTAATTATATTGACCGATTCTGATTCGAAATCAGCGACCTCAGAAACTTGGGAGTACCGAGTTTCATCTACAGTAGACGACCGCGTAAGTTGCATCCCTTTGGTTCTTCTTCTGATTTAATTTTTTGGCGTACTTAATAGGTGCCAGAATATTTGCTCTATCGTTATGGACTATAGAATTTAGAAATCGGATATTTAGATTGCCGGAAATGTACTGGAAATACGTTGAGTTGTAAAAAATGGAAATGCGCTTTAGAAATCACATTTTTCGACCGGAAGTAGCGTCATACCAGCTTGGAATTATATATATTGATGAGCATGTGCAGGCAATTCGATTCAATTTAGCACACGTACTATACTTAGACATCGGGTGGAATATAATTGGAACTTTTAACACTGCAGCAACCGTTAGTGGTTTTTTTCATTTATCGTTGATCATCGCTGCTCAATGCGTGTCTGCTCTTTAATCGATCATTGCAGTTGTTCTGTGCATTTTTACATGTGGAAATAAATGTTTCATTGTTGCTTTTTTAAGTTTTTCACACGATAACGGACTGAATATTTCGGCCCAAAAAGGTGAAAAGGTAAAATTACTGACGAGTTTTCTGGCTTTCGGGGATTTATGGGAGTGCTCAGTTGATGAATATCATCAAACTGTGTATATTAGTTTTTTTTTGTTTTTAGGAAGGCAATTATACGACGCAAAAGTACACTCAGGGATAGCAGACGCTTTTTTCTTCAGTTCGCGCTATCATTCGGCGGTCTCGAGAGCTGTTATCTTTTTGTAATTCGGTTTATTTATTCGCCTTCTTTCACTTTATGCTTCATATAATATATATTTTTTTCTTCGTTAGACCATACGACGACCTGGTCTGCCTATACAATGACTAGGTTAGTAAAATATATCGTGTCATGCAATGGATTTTTGGATCGTATCGAACGCATATTTACGTTGAAACATAAAAAACGTCTTTTTTCATATAAAAACGAGAATAGTTTTTCTTCTTTTTGTTGTTGTTGTTTCGTCACATTTTTTTACATTATTGGAACTAAAATTTGTTAACAAACATCAATTCACGTAAATGCAATAGCATCCGCTTTGGCAGTAAAATTTTTCATTTTTTCCTTTTCTTCTCATTAGCCGATTAAAATCAATCATATCAATAAAAAAAACTATCGTGTACGTCGTAAACATAGATAAAATGGATGCGTATATATCGTAATAATAACTTATATACGATAACTTCAAATTAATCAATCGATATACTAACGGCTAAGCAAGTATAATAATACAATACATGTAATCTAAACAGTGTAAATAGGAGTTTCGTCGTTTTTTTTTTCACACGAGCGGTCCTCGAAACTCGAGCGATAGTATGATCGCACGCTTCGAAGTCCGTTGCGATTTTCAAGTTTAAATTATACTTAACAATTATCCAACATAGCTACCTAAAAAAGCACCGAAACAAAAAAAATCATCACAAACGCGTAGTACGAATCTTTTGTATGGATCATGGTCGTTGGTCGTTCGTTACAATATTCATATTTATATATATTCGCGGAAACCCGTGCGACCGGCGGGGGGACGAAGTCTTCGGAAGGATTCTCCCGTGAGACTTAACCGCGCGCAGGGCTTTTGTGAAAATAAAAAAAAAACTCAAGAAATACGATTATACAGAGGAGCACAGCGATAACTTTTGAAATCATGTTCGTGGCAGGAATATTCTCATCCTCATTGATCCATATCGCGGCTAGCAATCTTTCTCGCGAGGAATGGAAATGTGAGGCGTGAATGAAAAAAAAGTCAAAGGAACTCGCCACCAGTCCTCGAGAAGCTTGATTGTTTGAAACAAAAACGAGATTCCGTGGCTCGCGCACAACATTAATTTTCGATGGATATTCGGATCTACAAATGTCCGAACGAACGGTCCGTGAATCGTTTCGTTCTGGTTTATCGACTATCGTAAATATCGCAGACACGTGCGCGCGTCCATCGCGCCAAGGTGAGCAGAAGGAAAGCAGACGGGGAATTTATTAATTTTTGTTTCCGCGCGTGGTGGAATCTATAAGACGTCCGCTTTCGATCAATCAGCGACGGGGCAGGGGAGCGGAGGGATAGAGTGATCGTCGGTAGGTCCGTCGTTGAAATCGAACCGGGCAATGTACTTTAGAGGGCAACCTTACGCGACGTACAACATTTTCAACGTTTAACGTTAAATTATCTAAGGACAAAAAGTATCGATTCCATCTTCCATTCCTTCGCTACTTCACGCGCGTCTCTCTCTCGTCTACGAGACATAATCAGTTTCCTCTGGATAGTCGACCACGTAAATAGTTTTTTTTTACTATGATAGGCTCGGACAGAAAATTTTCTCACAGTGAGAAGAATTTAAGGAAGGTTTGAGGGGGTATCGGAACGTGGAGGGAGGCCTGATCGACGTCCGCGAGCTTTTCCTGGAAGGCAGGATCCTGGTCGGCGATGCAGGGATGCCCGAGCGATCGCCAGAAGAGACAACGGCAGTTACGACACAGCTGTATCATCTCCGCGTACTCTTCCCTCAATCCGAAAGACCTAAAAGCAAAGTCACATATCGTCACGTGGCAAAAGCAAAAAAAATGTGATAATCGAGATTTTTACAAAGCTTCCTCACCGAAACTACTTTTGTGAAGAACGTTTCTATGAAAAATCATTTTTGGTGATTATTTGGCTTCCTCATAGAGGAAACTTTGTCGGTAAAAGAAAATAATAGCGTTTGGGAAATATGGTTGTTTGAAACTACAAAAAAACAGTTGGATGAATTTTTGCCAAATATAATACGAAACATTGTACAGTGTTAGTCCATTCCATGCGAAATTTAAGCTCGATATCTCCATGTTTACTCAAATTAAACCGTTTTGAGTAATTACCCAAAAAAAAAAAAATCCGTAAAGTCTTCCTTCCTTCGGTAGATTTCGGCCAAATTCAATACCAAAGGTCTTTGATCACAATATTAGAGTCGTGTGTAGTTTTAGGACGATAGCTCAAAATTTACGCAAGCTAAAGCTACCACAGACATTTTTCAAAAATTTCAAAATTGCGTAAAATATCGAACCAGGCCTCAATCTTCATGACAATCACTCCAAAAGAAGAAACGTAACCACTCTACTAGTATACAAAATTTTAACCCGCTATCTCAATCCGTTTCTGAGTTACAGTCATTCTAAACAATGCGAGTCTCATACATATTCATACATACATACAAACACACACACATACATACATACATACATACATACATCCGAACGCCAGCTAAAAATCACATGTCACGACATTTTCGGCCATTTCAAGTACGCGGACATTAAAATCTCGAAAAATGTTTGTTGACGAAATCAGCTTCCTCTATGAGAAAGCAAAAAAACGAAGCGTACAAAAATACAGTAAAAGGACTTATTACCGTCGAGCAGCTGTGAATAGGCCCTTCCAGTCTTTCCCCGGATTTTTTTGCATCGTCGTGGCAAGTTGCTGGGGTGAGAAGTGATACTGTGCGAGCTCCCGCCAGATTCGTTGTTCCTGTGCGAGACTGGCGAGATGCTCGCAGGCCTCGGATGAGGCCTCCAGATCTCGCGGGTCGCTCAGTCGCAGGAGTACCTCGCGTCGGCATTCGGCGGGTAGATCTGACCATTGCGGCTGCTGACCTTCGTCAGGCTGCGAAGATACGACGGACACATTCACGTTCCAGACTATCGATCGGAAAACTAATACCAAGCTGCTGTGCGCATCTCCGTCACGGCCGTGGCCTTGGGAGTATAATTACCTGTGTAATCGTGATTGACGATGCGATATGTAAAATCCTATCGAGAGCAGCTTTGTGCTTCTCCCACAGAATAACCGAGCCCAATGGTCTGCCGCCCCAGCAACAACCGGCGCTAAAGGCCCGCACACGTTCAATCAGTCTTCGCAGTCTTCCGGTCTGCTGTTGGGACAATGAGACCTCCAGCGCAACCTCCTCGAGCATATTGAAGAGGACGCGTTGAGCGCATCCGCTCAGACCGCCCATTGTATGGCTGACCAGAAGATCCAGAAGCCTCACTATGTAGTTGAAGCGACGACAGTCGTGAACCGCCGACAAGAAGTCGAGCCTCTTCAGTGCATCGCTCAGACCGTTGAAACCGGCGATCTACGAATATAGAACGAAAAAACGATTTAATTATCTTCCCCGCTCTCCCTCGACATCCTTCCCGCCGTTCGAGTCCCTCCGTCTGTGTATTTTTCTATCCCCCATCTCATTCTTCTTTTCTTGGCACGCGTGCTTCGGGCGTTGCAACTAAACCGTGCACCGGGAAAGGAAACGGCTGGTCCGCGTTTTTTTTTTTTCATTTCCCTCTGGCTCTCACTCTTAACAGCATTGCTCGTACGTGTGCATATATATATACACATATGTATCTATATATATATACATCTGCATCTCCATACCGATTATCTCGACAGTTTTAGCGCCGCATAAAGTAGAGTCTAAAAATAAATATAAAAAAAGATGTGTACGCCGGAAGAGTCACTCACCTCACGGGTGCATTTCAGCGTTATGTGACAGTGGGGCTGGACGGCGTACTCTGTAAAACGGAAGAAAAAAAAGTTGTAGAAACGATGTGAGTGTTAAAAAGATGAAGTTAATTCTGTAACCGAAGATATATTAATGGTAAGGTATGTTAATGGTAAGGAAGAAGATTAGAGGAACACCATGTATTCGAATCTTATATATTGTAGGTAGCTCTGTAAGGCCGCTTTCGGGCGAATTTAGCTTTCATCGAATAGATTAAGCGAGCGCGTGATTGGCATGAGCCGCAAACACTTCATTTTTTATTTAAAATTTTGTAGTTAAACGCATTAAAGACTGTGACGGAAAATCTCAGCGTCGCGAGTTCGCGCACGACTGAATGCTAATTCTATTTCTTCCTTGGTTTTTTGCTTCCTCATAGAGGAAACTTTGTTTTGGTGATAAAATTTTGTTTTCGAGATTTAAAAAAAATGTGTTCAGAATGTTCCAAAACGTCGAAAAATCGCATAAAATAAAATCTGGATGAATGTCCGTTAGGCCTGCAAAAAAAATTCAACCGTCTGTAACTCAAGAACGGGTTTATCAATTATATTGAGAGCAGTTGGATGCCTGTTAAAATATACGCAGCAATTGAAGCATTCGTTGCCATTTTATCAGATTTTGAAATTTTCGAAAAAAGTATGTTCGCGCCCTAGCTTTCGCAAATGTTGAATTATCGGGCTGAATCTTTCTACAGAAGTAGACTAACATCAAACAATTCTCGCTATTGAATTTGGTAAGAATTGGTCGAGGGGTCTCGGTTTTGTGATATTTTCAATTTTTAAAAAAATATCATTTCGAGTCTGGCTCATAATTTTTTTTTAGATATTTGTCTAAAAAAATCGACATAAATAAATTGTTATGGACTCATGTTCCGTATTTTAATACGGTACATTTTGGCAAGAATGGATTGACCCGTTCAAATTTTATAAAATTTTGAAATGAAAATCAATAATTCGTTCCTGACAACAGACGCTCGTTTTCGTTTCAAATATTGAGGAAGGAGCTGATTTACTGGTTGATTCGTGATTAATGTGAAAAACATATTAAATATAGTCACTGACCAAAGTGTAAATAAAAAAAGGAATCTTCATAACCAATATTCCACAAATAGGTGATTTTGTGTATTTTTAAACAACGATTTCTTTACCTCTCAATGTCATCGCGGAAAACTAAGATGTCTATCATGTTCATATATTAAGGCGTAGCAAGAGATACACAAGATGAAAGATATCCCGGGGTTAATAAAAACGCTAAATAAAAAGGTATCATTTGGATTTCTGGAGTAAAAATCGAGTGACAAAAAAAAATTCAGGAGCGCATAATTCTTTTTTTTTTATGTCGCCATTGTTTCCAAGCCTCTTACACCCCATTTTCCGTAATTCACTCGTCTCTGTCACTGTCTGCATTCGTGATAATTGATCAAAACCGGGCCATGTTCTTTGTCTTGACGTCACTTCCTTTTTTGGAAAATCAATTTTTCGACCGGAAGTGACATCATACCTGAAATACGTCACTTCCGGTTTGAAAATCTTATTTTTCGAAACCGCAAGTGACATATTTCCCCTATGATGTCAGTTTCGGTAAAAAAAAATGAGTTTTCCGGATGGGAAGTAACGGAGATTTCCGACCGGGAAGGGAAATCACTAATAAAAAAAAATTCTGGAAGGTACCTCTTCAGTCAGTGACGGACACGGTTGATTCAAAGAACGAAAAGTATACCGCTCAGAAACGATGGTGACATAAAAAAAATAAACGAAGAAAAAAATGGCATAAATTACCGGTCAGGGTTTAGTGCGCTTAACCACAAAGCGTTTATACACAAAGAAGTGTTTTCGGCGTATGTTCGTCCGCACACTTGTTTGAGCTATTCGATAAAAGATAAATTTGGTTGACACCGCCGAATATAGATATAAGATTCGCATACATGGTGTTTCTCCAACCTAGTTAGTTTTTGGCGCAAATGAAAACCTGTCATTACAATGTATACAATGAAAAATAAAAATAGATATCGGAAAAAAAAATTCCGGGCAGTTTCGGTCAGAATTCTTGGTGAAACGTACCTTTCTTCTTCTCTTTTTCCTTCTCCCTCTTCTCGCCATCTTTCTCGCTTCTGAAAATAAAATCGAGATATATTTTAATTAACCATTCGCGCTTGAAGCTAACGAGCAGCACACGTAATTTCTACGATATACATTGAACCATCCCAGAAATTATTCCCGACTTGAATTACTGCAGTCGTAAAAAAAAAAAAAAATCCCATATAAATGCATCTCTTCGTCGTCCGATGAAATCGATCGACCGTTCACTGTACCTCCCCGGCTAGTGGGCGAGGTAATCATGATACGATCGGTAATAGATCCGCGGAGATTCGCTCAGGCGTGATCAGCGTACATACATATATATATATATATATATATATATATATATATATATATATATATATATATATATATATATATATATATATATATATATATCCATGTATATACGTATTTATATACACATATTTTTCCTATTGTTCGTAACTCGTTCAGCGATCGATGAGAGACGAGGGCACATTCTCGATTCTAATAAAGGATTCGACGCACGCAAAGTACAGTGCGGTAACTGGTCGCTACGTGTACATACAGATGCTATGTGTCTCTATCCCATGTCCTGTATGCGTCAAAGCGTACTGCACCAGGGATTTGTGGAATTGGTACGCGAGGCTCTCCGGGTTTGCTATGCTCGCGTTGCTGCCCTGCTGTCGCTGTCCTATCTCTCGTATCGCCGGGTCACGACCTACTTTTCGACGGATCCCGAGCAGGGTCAAACCGATATTTTCCTAACAGGATTCGAAGCGTGATCTCGGGGTTTGCTCGCTGCGCCAGTTCCAAGGACGAATCTCCCCCCCCCCCTCTCTCTCTTCGGAAAAAGCGATAGGAAGGAAAAGTGAGAACCGCGATATTCCTTCCGCTTTCTCTAGGGAATCTAACGAGCCAAAAAAATTGATGCCGGCTTGAAAAACGTGCAGTCTATCACCGAGGCAAAAATTCTTTTGCAGCGCCGACGTGAAGCGTAAGGAAAAAAAAATTTGTTCTTGGAATGGGTTTTAGGAATAATTATTTAACACCAGAATCACGAAACTCGCTAATGAACTTGCTGGCTTACGCGCGTAAAAAAGCAATAACTGTGGCTGTGAAAAATATTCCCAGGCATGTTACTAAGTGAAATGGTAAATTAGTTCTTAAGCCCTACGCAGCGAGGAAAAGCTGTGTGTAAAACAAACTGTTCAACCCGCTAAAGAAACGTTACATATTACAGTTTTTTCTGTTAATATAATTTTAGATTGCGGACAAGTGCTTATGGCACTTTTGCAATCACTTTATGTGTATTGAGCGCGACAGGAATACTTCGTGTTTTAAGCATTAGCCCCACTAGCTCGTATAAGAGGAATTATACGTAATGTTACGAAATGTCTAAATGTAAATATCAGATGAATTTATTTTGTTGAGAATGCTCAATAGATTATTATTATTAATATTATTATTATTATCTCGGTTCTAATTCGTGGCTCTCCGGTGTGAGCGCTCGATTTGTGGACTCCTCTCGTGCCTCGGTTTAATTTGATTTTTAATTGCGCCGCTGCTCACGCTGTGGTTAGGAAAAGTATTAAACAAGACACCGCGGCTCTGCAGCGCCTGGAAAAAAAAGTAATAATTGTCGGAACGTGCGAGCGATCGATCTCCCGTAATACCTGGTCGTGCGTGAAACTTGCGGTTTTTCCGGAAGTGGTTGCTAACCGACTACCTCTCGCTCTCCGGCTCTGGTATATGGGGGAGGGGGGAGCGAAGAGGAATACAAGCGAATGGTACGAATGCGAACGTACGACGCTCGGGATCTATGTATAGCGGGCGGTTAGGCGACCGGGGGGACACGGCACAAGTGCGCAATTCCTTGCGCTGCAGGTCTTTCATTATAACGCGTTATACGCTACAAACCGCCAACACGATTTATCCTGTCGGACGCGTACAACGTTCTATGCTGTGCCCCCCCCCCTCCCCCCTTACCGCTAGAAACGTATGTCCCTATAATTATTCCGAACGCGCCTCGTCCGCACCTGCCTGCAAAAAGCAAAAAAAAATGCTCATTATTTTCACCGATTAAATTCGCGTTGAGTAAAAAAAATATTGGTGTAGACCTTGGGCTTGTGTTTGCGAACAAAGAACCGTCCGAACGGTATTCTTTCGAAACAGCTGAGCGAGCCGACGATTCAAGGTAAAAACGAGCCTCCCCGAGAGATATGAGAGAAACGTCAATGTCAATGAAACTCTTGACGATACGAGATCATTCGACGCGAAGATTCAACAGCCTGTAACGCATTATCGCTAAAACCTTTGTGTCGCGTTATCTCCCTGAATCCCCGTCCGATGTAAACACTAGCTTGTAAACAAAGATGTCGACCGGATCGATGTAACAGCTGTGCGGAGTGTTCCTCGAGACACGACGACGAGAGGCCGCCCGAGGACAGTGCGATAGGCCGTGCGACAAGAGCGAAAGAGAGCCCGCCACGCACTGACCGCCCCGCGCTCGCGAGCTCTTTGCCTGACCATTTAAATCGTTCCCGACGAATGGCGCCGGAAGACTCCTCGCTGCTTGCTTCCCGTTGAAATTACAATTTTTCGCAGTAATTATTCTTTCACGGCTCTACGGATACGTTTTTTTTTTCTGCACGGAATTATTCAACCGCAGACTCACCGCATAAGGAGCGATATCGTTTTGTTGTTTGCGCACTCGAGGATCTTCTTCTTCTCCCAGCCTTCTACAGTTTTCACCCATTCCTCGCCCGGGCTTCTCCAGTCTTTCGAGATAAATGGCATCGTTTTGCTCTTGTTATTATTTTTTTCTTCTACTCTTTACCGTCGTCCGACAAGCCTGTGCGAGCCGCGAGCTTATGACACGTTATAACTCGGCTAGCTCTTCGGTAGGCTTCGTCGCGACGCCTTCCTTCGGTACGTTACTTTTTCTTCTTTTCAGTTTCACTTTTCTTTCTCTCTCTCCGGATCTTCTTGAAATGCACTCTCGTGTTGTCGTCGCTCTCCGCCGCACACCGCCAGCAACCTCGGAACCCGCCACTCCGTTCCGCCTGCGGACGTCGAATGCTCGCCTCGCTCTCCTTCCTTCTCGCTCGCTGCTCAGCTACTACTGCCTGTTTGTCCGGTACTGCGGCTGCTCGCTCGAGTCTCGAGAAGCCGCTGATCGACCGCGCATGGCTTTGTTACCGTGACGTCACGTCCAACGCGACGACGAGAGACTATCCTCCCGTCAGCTGTGCGGCTGTCGCGATCTCCTCCAGGCGAACCCTCCTTCCAGGTAGCGGTGGCAAATTGCATCTAGCGCATCGCGCTGCCGATCGAAGCGAACAGCCTGGTTGCGCCACCTCTCCCCGATTGCATCGAAGCTCTACGCGCGAAGAATGCGTCGATAGATGCGGTAAACCATGCGAAATGTAAAATTTAGCCACAGATCAATAATTCTAGGAGAATTTTTTTAAAAAATACATTGGCGAAAAGAAATTTAAGGGAAACTTACGATTAAACTGGAGTTATCTCCCGTTTATCCCCGAAGATGTTAGCAGTTATTGTTTTTTTTTCGAACTTTTTTTTTCTCGTTATTTGTACGATAATTTATTAATTTACGGTACTCCGTAGCGTTTATGTATGTACAGGATATCCGCAGACCCTCGGGATATTTAATCCCGTGAGCGATACTTTAATTTAATCACTAGATAAATGAACCCTGCGTTATTTATCGTCGTTCTTTGCCTCTTCGGATTTACTCGTCACGGCAGTAGAAGCTTCTTTTTTCGTGTCTTCGCTTTCCTCCGCTTCTTCCGAGGATTCTTCGTCGCTTGGAGGGAAATCTGGGAGAGCTGTGGAAATTGGGAGCGTAATAAAAAAAATTCGATCGATACGTTACGTGTCTGTCCTGACCGGAAACGTGACATTACCTTGCCTATCCATCTTCTCTTGCCTCGCCTCGCGCAAAAATTTCTCCTGCGCGGCTATGATATCTTCGCTGTTTGAGCAAGCTGCGTATGCGGCCAGCAACTCCGCGTTCAGCTCCAAAAACGAGTGACCCCAGGAAAACTTCCCCAGATAAAAGTCCGCCTCTTTCGGGAACCCGGTGATGACCAGAGTGGCCGCGATAGCCTCCACGCAGCTCAGTTGACAAGGTTTCCCATAATTAATCGGATTCGCGGCTACGAGGAATGGAAGAAGACGCGGATTCGGCGTTTTCATTCTGCCGAACGGCGTTTCGTCCAATTTTGCCCAACTGCAGTCCACCACGGCGCATCCCAGATCCTGCACTATATCTCGATCCGTCGGTGATACGCACTGCAAAACAATTAACCCGATTGTAACAGAAGAAACCATTTTTTTTTCCAGATATTACACAGATTGCAATTCTGCATTTTGTCTGTTTGTCATACACATGACTGCGTACACAAAATATAAAATATAAAATATTAGTTTACTAATATGAAGCTAATACTAAGCACGGGTCAGATGGAACAGTTGTCCTAAGGAATTATTTTCAAGTATTTTTCTATACTTGAAAGAATATAAAATATAACGACGGCGACACTGCGCGTTTTTTTTTATCACCCCTCACCATGCAGGGTGTTTTTATGTTCTTAGTTTTATATGCACCCTCCCTTAGTCTAACTGTATTCTTCGCTACCTATTATGCTTTGAGCTTTTTGTCATTCTAGAACTGATATCAATATCGAAACTCATGTAAATCAAGTGTATTATTGTATTCATGTCAATAAATGTTTGTCAAAAAAATGTTCTGTTAAGTGGTAGATGCATGGTTAGTGTACAACTTTGATTGTCTCCAGAGTGAAGCAGAATCATTCGCGGCCAGTACTTGGACGGTTCATAGCCTAGCTCTACACTAACTGGCGCAATGAAACCATTGAGCGGGAGGTCGAATTATGAGGATTGGTCTTAGTACTCGAAGTATTGAATGTACAGTTTCCTTTGCACAAATGAAATACAGTATGGAATAGTAACAGCAACTACAACTGCAAACTTTACAAGCAACAAATTCGAGAAAAATTATGAGCATAGTAGGTTCATGGCTTAGAGAATGATAGAGCCTAAAAAACCAGAATTGGGAGAAAAAAATATATATATAAATTTTATAATAAACCCAATAAATATATAAATTTTGGCTGAGGGACTTTGGTTGATCGCCAATTGGCAGCATATATGTGATTAAAGTCTGTTATGTATCAAAAACTGTTTTATGTTATGCGCTGTCAATAAATTCACTACTACTATATATCTTTATATATTCAGTACTAATATTAAGGACCCAATAAATATATATATATATTTACTGGGTCCTTTTTTGAAACTTCTAAAAGGGTGGTAAACATTACTGTAGTTAGATATGAGTATACAAGGGGGTTTATAATAACATATAAAAATGGAAGGCACCTAGTCACATGCAAGTTTTATGCTAGTAGTTAAATTAATTTAAGCATTGTAAGTTTGTGTTTTTAACTTATATAATTTGTTATTCAGGAGCGCTAATCTTTATGAATTACCATAGACTGATTGTAAAGGAGAAATCCGTCAAAGTAATAAGTTATCAATTATCAATATTTCGGAAGAAGAAAATAATTATAACATATAACTTGTCGTCAATAATCGAATAGCGATGGAGCATTCGCCGGACAAAAGATACAAAGAAATCATCATTAAAAACTGGGTACAAAAAACAGATGAACAAATAACACGATTATGAGGAACATACTTTCTTTCCTACAGGAGTGAGAACGAGTCCGGGAAATCGAGCGCCGAGTCTCAGAGTTTTGATCAGACCGTGCCTCGCCAACTTTCTCCCCGAGCATTTCTTCGGGTCGCAGTGCTCCAGGTCCCACATAGCCACGGGAAAAGGAACCGGCCACTCAGTCTCATTTTCTGTACAATCAATACGAAAATTATACCCGCAACGAAACGAAGAAAAATTCACGATTCAACGCTTGTTTTTCTAACCTGAATCTTGGTCCTCCTCGGGATCCGATCTGTCCTGCTCCTGTCGATATCTCTCCTCCTTCCCGACAACGTGACGTTTTCTTCTCTCGAGGATCTTGCCCTTGCCCTTCTTTCCCTTGGCCGACATACCTTCCGTGTTTTCTTGAAAAAAACAAAACAAACAGCACTGCGTGGAATGAGACGGCGACTATTTACACCGAAGTACGCGTCTGTTGCTTCGCCCTCGGTCGGTGCGATCGGTCGCGCGTTTTTGCGGCCTTTCTAAAATGAAGGTTATTCCTTCGGAGAGCCATTCGGACCGACCGCAGACGGATGCAGTTTCGGTGCGTCTCGTCGGATTGTGCAATAACCGGGAATCCCGCGTCGACGAACAGCGATAAACGAGCCGTGAGCCGTCGGGAGGTTTGGTTGTATTCTCGATGGATGGAAGATTGATGGATTTCTATGTTTTGCGTCTCGACGCGTTTCCTCGGGTGTGCGTGTGTTTGTGTATATCGCGCCTACGGCAGTGTGGCTAGCCGAGAGACCACTTGTAGCTTTACGTTGCGTACGTGACGCAGGAACGTCCTCGGAGCTTCGCAGTCCCGTCGACTAAGATTAAACCCGTCTAATTAGCATCGACTGGCGTCACACCAGTCGATAATTCATCGATGAGATTCATTAACGTAACATCGTCGAGGGTAACGGAGCTTTTTTTTCCTCAACGAGGACGCACCGCGCGAAAAGCCGTCGCCGAGCGTTAAAAATGTCGTAATCTCCCGGATGGAAATGGAGCGTGACGGCCCTGTCTCGTGTATCCCGGCTACGTGGGGGAAATTTAACAAGTGGCTGGCCCAGTCTCTCAATCGCTCCGCGGACACACGAATCGTTTGATCGCGCAAAACGATTCGGTTTTTTTTTTTTTTTCTTTCTCGCGACTCGACAATCTTGTACAAAGCTACTCGATAGGACCGAGGAAAGCTCGACTCCGTACGGCAGAAAAAGTTTGGTCTTCATTTACCCGACGACCACGGTGAGTACATCAATTTTCTCCGCTCAAAGTTGTTGACAATGTTTTCGTTAACAACCCCGTCGCTCCGACGAATGTATTTCGTTTCGCCGATACCGCTGACGCGAATGAGAAGAATGTTCAACAAGATTGTTTATACTGAACCATAGCGAGTCTCTCGCGTGTCGCTCTTTCGTTCTTGTACCTTATTCGCATATTCGACGTGTTTATGCCGCACAGGACTATGGATCCAGGTATTATGCAAACAGGAAATGAGTGTAAAAAATAAAAATTACAAAACTTTCACCTCTACATTGAAATTTTCTTTGATGCAACTATTTATTTCTTACACCACAAACAGAAAATTAATGTAAAAAAAAAATGGAGAAAAAAAGGACTTGTGAAGCACTTGAATGTTACTGTACTCCGTATGGAGTTAGTTCCTTCGGATCATGAAAAAAAAAAAAAATTTCACAACTACATTGAAAGTTTCTTTGATGCAACTGTTCATTTCATACACCATGCACGAATAGAAAGTCTCTCACTGTCTATTCTATGATGCAAAAAGGGAATGTATAGCGAAACACATTCTATCTTCTTTAATTTTTTTTTTTTTTTTTTCCCCCATCGTGAGTGTTTGTATCGCACTTCTCATCGATGCTCGTCTTGGATATGCTCGGTGACGCAAACTTCTAGATCTCTGCTCGAGTCTGTCGTTGTGTAAAAAAAAAAGTAATATAATAATTAACGCCGCTGCCTTGCCGACGATGACTAATGAGTTTTATTGATTTGCAGAAAACGTTGGGAAAGAAGCTATACTGAAGGTCACTGATTGGCTCAGAGGCATTTGGGAAATGAGACGAAGGGCAGGTCCGGTTCAACAATGGGTTGATTCTATTCCATCGCCGGTCAAGCCGGCTGTGGACATTAACGCCGAGTTGGATCAAAATCCTACTCCTCCGCTGACTCCTGTGTCCTGCAAAGAGAGCATATTTGCAAAGCCCAGCATGACCGTGTCGGCTCCCATCAGCGTTCCGAGCTCGCCGGTCATCACTATGACGGGTGTACCGAGGTATGTGAAATTTCGGTATTATCGTCAGCAATAAAACGATTTTTAGACGTCTCAATGAAGTCCGCTTAAAAATCCATTTTTTCATTGTTTCAGTCCACTTTCGCAAAATCGATTGGCGAGAGATCCGAGCTTTCAATCGGACAGCAGCCACTGCAGCAGCGTCGAAAGTCTCCTGGAACTGCGTCGAGCGGATCCGGAAGCGATTCTGCTGGGTCTCGGCTTTGGCGGTTGTTCGAACAGTGCGCAAGAAAACGGACCACTGTCGCGAATTCCAAGGAGATTTCTTCAACCCTCGAAACTCCAGGGTATCGCGATAAATGACTTTATGAAACATCAGCAGGAGACGAGCGAGTCTCTCGACTCCACGTCGCTTGGATATCGCGGCCTAACAGGTGAGCCGAGATCGATCTGCGTTATCTCGTGTAACAACTGCGTACGAGCAATAATGGACGTTACGAGCGTTAAAAATTATATCTCACGGCCGGAAAACATGCCCCCGAGCGTCCGAGAGATACGCGTCTCGTCCATTCTATAAATACGTTATTTACGACGAGAGGCTGCGAGAATGTAAACATCGATGGGGGTATCGTATTTGGCTCTGAGCTGATGGTGATGGGTTTATAGGAAGCAGCGATACGCTGAGCGTACCAGCGCGCGTTCGTCATCGTAGGCTCTCCGGACCTAGCGATTTAGTAAGTCCTCAACAGAATATCGACGTTTCTGCGTGCCAAGAATTGTTATCAATTTTTTTTCGTATTTTTTTTGTTTCTTTCTGACTTAATCAATTGTTTTGACCTGAGTTTTCGCTTTCTTGTTCAGCACCTTGCCGCCTCTGATTGTTCGCCGAGATAATGAAGAAGTAGGTCTGCCGACGGAACTCGACTCGACGTACGCCTCGATAACGGACCCGGCATTCGTTACGCGCGCGAGATCTCGATTTGTTTGCGAGCTGTAACACGCGCGTAACAGATAAAGTTTTAATCTCCAAACGACTGTCGTGCTCCACTCCGCTAATTGACCGCTGATAAACTCGCCGCGCCGAGTGTCTATGAGTCATAGTGGAGGAGAATCTTTTCTTCTCCCTATTTCCGTTTCGTTTGATCGGATTAATTTGCAACCGTCGGGAGCGTTCGTTCAGAGACGTTGAACTCGCTCGCGCATTATAGCTTCACGAGTAACACACACACAAACACGCATACACACACTCGTCACAAAAAAGTTTTCCATTCGTAGAAGCTCGTCACACTATCGCATACCTTGGGTCTGCGAATGACGTACGTTGATGTTGTTTAAGTACGTAACACGTGGCCGTGGTTTCTCCTAAGCGGAGCAATGACGAACGTTTACCAGCAAACGTGAATTAGAAAAGTTTTAACGAGAGCAGTCAGTTTCTTTCTAAATCAACAACAATGAACTCGTTATCGATAATTCGACGAAGTTTGCATGCTTCATTGTTACACCCAATTAACAGTAGTTCTCGCTGCATCCGATCATTGTTATTTTTATTTGCGACGTAATTATTATATTTTACAAGTTGAATTATTTCGAGCGTTTATTTTATTTTTTTCTCATCGATCGTCTGATTCCTCTCTTTGTGTCCCGAAGGTTCACCATATGTAGCTCCGTCGGAGATAGTCCAGAAGATCATGGAGCGTCTGCGCGAGCACGAGAGTCACGAGCAGGATGCTTACACCGTTCACAACAACAATACCGAGCCCTACAGCCCAATATTCCAAGACACGAGCAGACTCTCCGTACTATCGCCGGACAATCGGCAATTTTTGGAACGGCCACGCTCCAAGAGTCCTGATATGCGTAACAAACGGATGATCATAGGTGTGTATTAATCGTGGCATGGAAGTTGGCAACGTTGCTCCAACGAAATCATTGACATCGGTAATTTTTTCGCAAACACTTGCTCTCCAATGCCATTATTATTCGCCTGATACCTGATCGTGGACGTAACTCTCATTCTTTCAGGACAAAAGTCGTTCGCCTTTGGTTGCGACGGTGACTTAATAGAGATCAGTCCGCTCAACCAGCAGCAGGTACAAAGATCAAGCACAAACGGCAACACGGACAATCACGAGATCGAGCTTGACGATACTTTCCTAGCGACCGGATCGATGCTTAACATGGATCTGAAATCATCTTATCCGGATAGTAATATTAAGAACTCGAAGGACACGAAGAGCGCAATATCAAACGGTAGACGCGAGAAGAGACTCGCTAAACAAGTGTCCATAGACGATAGCGCGCGAGACTTAAATTCTCCCAACAGTGATTCTCTGCCGGACGATGATTCTTACTCGCGTTCGTGCGAAAATTCTCTCGAGGCAACGAGCTTCGAGGTGCCGGAAACTCCGTGTGGAGATACGTACGATGATCGATGGAAAACGAGAGTCGACAGCGACGACGACGAACGGACGTCGAGAAACGGCTCGCGGAGAGCCAGCGATGGATTGTGCGTTACGAAGATGCCGTGGGGTAGATTGAACCACGACGATGGACGTCGATTCAGCGACGGAGTCCTGAGATTGACGTCGGGCCTGTTGAACAGGCGAAGGAGCTTGAAACGGCAATCGAGAATCAGCGACGCCGAGGTCGTCCAATATTGCGAGTCCGACGAGTGTTCGAGTCAGCAGGTGAAGAAAAACGATCTATCGCCGGGAATCTCGGAAGGCTCGAAACTCGAAGTCGATGAGACTGAAGGAAGAAATCGAAGATCTGATAGATTATTAAGCACGCCGGATTCCGTCGAACAGTCGGAATCCTTGACGAAGATATTAGCGACGATAGATATCGACGAGTCGACGGAGATTAACGGCGCACCGAGCGCACGCAGTGGACTCCCGGACGGTGGAGGAACACGTACAAAAAAAGTTAAAAGTAGGCAGGGCTTGGCGGCGCTTCGCGACATGCACGGTCCAGTTATGAGCGTTAGAATGGAACCGGGTTTTTAATAGTCGACGTGTCATAAATAGGTACAATGATGTACTCCTGAAAAATGGAAAAATAGGCCTAACTACGTGGTTACTTTAAGAGGCGACGAAGTCTCGTGTCACTACTTTTTTTTTTTTTTACCCAAAATCTTCTAATAATGGGTAATTATGTTATCAATTTATAGAGTTTATTTTCACGTTATTCGGGCAGAGAATTATATATATATCTGACGTTAGTCATTCCATAATAATTATCGATAACAACTAATATAATAGGAGAATAGATATATAATTATACTGTACGTATATGCCCTGGGAACTGATAATTTTTTTTCAGTACTCGAGACCACGCATTATCTACTAAAGCCGTCGCACAAAAACGACAATGCATTTCTCTTTCACTGAAAGACTTAATAAGTTTTTTTTTTTTTTTCAAATGAGACGACAGTCGAGTGTCGTGCACAAGTCAGTTTTCACATGGATAGTGCAAATTTAATTCAATCGACGATCTTGCCTCTCTCTCTAACGAACAAGAAACTAAATATTAATCTTTTCCAGTCCATGATATGTGATGAATGTGTGGAGGTAATATTTTATATATTTTTGCTTATACGAAAATTTACGGCCTAGCCGAGGTTCAAGTACTTTTTCAAATCGCGTATAGAGAACGCGGCAATTCCACCGACGAGACGATTTGAAGAGAAATAACATGCGCCGAATGTCGTTTGCCAATGTATGTAGGAAAATATTGATCATCATTATTTTCATTCATACACACTTATCTTATGTTTTTTTTTAGTGTGTATTAACGTCACAGTACGCGAGTCATAAAATGAACGAGTACACAGGCCTCTTTTTTTGGATTACTGTAATCCATTAATCGTGGGGCGCAACGAAGGGCCTAAAAAACGATACGATTATATTCGTATGTTACTTACCAAAAATGGTTCCTGCCTCGTTTCGGCGAATCATTCCGCCGATAACTGTGCCACGCAACAGAACTACCCATCACTCGTCGAGCGATGCTTAGACTGTGTGAGACACGAATGAAACACATAATCAAATTGTATGTCGGAAGTCATCGAATACAAATTTACTGCAAATACTTCGAATAAGACGTTTTCGTTTTTCTTTTTCCTTCTCTTGACCTCTCATCGACATCCACTTTATTCTCGCGCACAGTTACGCAGAAGTTGATCTTTGGGTTAAAGTCTCGTAAATTAATCTCTTTCAACGGAACACCCACTGTTTTTTTATTTGGATTAATATTATCATTATTATTAAGAACGCAAATTAAAGACCATCGGTGTACTTACGATTACGTTATCGGTATAATTACAAAATGTTATTCGGACTTAATCACGTAATTTTTCGGAGTAAATAACGTAGTTTCTTCGTAAATATGGCGACAGGTCTTCACTTGTGTGTCGTCGTTAATTGCGACTCGTCGCTCAACATACGTGACATCGAAAATATATAAATGCCGAGTTTTTTTTTTTTTTTTTTTTTTCAATGCTGAAAGTTGCCGGATTTTCGTTCAAGTTTTATCAATGTCGGCGTTCGTGTGTTATAATTAGATTGGAGAATTGCCCCGTACGGTTAGCCAACAGTTTCAGAAGTGGTCTTTGCAACACAGTTATTCGCTTCAATTCTGTTTCGTCGATTTTTCGTATTATTTTTTAAATATAACGCTAACGGGAGAGCCGGGGGAAATTCATGACTGTTAAATCTAACAACTCTACGGTAAATGTTTCACGGTTAATCGATGGAGGAAAATGGGGTCGGGGGGGGGGGGGGGGGGTTGTTGATTTGCCAGGTAAAGCTCAACCGTTCTTTGTATTCTCACATGATAAAACGTACGTACGCGCTCTCTCTCTTTCTCTCTCGCTCTCATACGCAATTTGACGAATTAAAAATTGAAACATTATCAATAGCTTGTGACCGAAATAGTCAAATTCATAGTGTACAACCGAACTAAATTTCTCTCTTGAATATGAACCCTGCAGGAGTACCATAAGTGTCGCGCGCGCTCCGTCGCACTTGACTCTGTGTTCGGCGTTTTTTGTTTCCATTCCTTTCCTCTGTATCCGTGTGTTTATGTGGCAATGTAATGTACCTTATGTGTATCTTAAAACTTATATAAACAGATAAGGGAACGCGCTCCTGCTACGTTTTTTAGTCCTCTTTTTCTACCCTGGAATCGAGGAAAACAAAAAAAATTTTAGAACCGCTATTCTTCATCGTTTTCACTCACTCACTCTCTCGCTCGCTCTCTTTCTCTCATTCTCTTTCTCTTTTACGGCGGTAGTTTACGAACGGTTTGAGGGCTCGGAGGCTTTTTTATATTAGACTGGGAAGGGGCTTACTTTACAACTTCTTGCTGCTGCTGCTCGTCGAGATGGAGCTCGACGATCGTCTCCAATCTATTTTGCACCTTGAAGGTCACCTGAGCCGCTAGGTATTTGTCTTTGTTATTGATTGACCATCCAGAGTACTGCATTTCATGGAAAAATAATAATAATAAATTAATTCCAACTCGATCATACGATCGTCATGGACGGTCGTGCCGCGAAAAAAAAAAAAAAAAAAACATCGTCTCACCGTGGATGTGCTTTTGTACAGTGTTTTGCCGTCCTCTTTGAAAGGCAAGTATTTTTGTAGGAGCGCTTTGCCGTCTATCCTCCACAGGGTGGGATCGGTGCTTCCTCCGACATCTGATTTCGCGACGACGAATGCTCCCGACTGCAAATTAAAACAAACAAAAATCAATAATCGATCCAACAAGTTGCTAGCGGTTAATCGTTGATTTTTTTTTTTAATCGTTACCGTGTAATCTTTCGGTGGTATTCCGGAGGCGTCGTTGAAGCTGTTATCGTCGGAATCCTCATCCTCGTCCTCCTCCTTTTTGGAGCGCCGCTTTTTCTTCGGTTTCTTTCCCGAATCGGAGTCCGAATCGTCCTCCTCCTCTTCTTCCTCTTCCTCCTCGTCTTCCTCCTCCTCGTCCTCTTCCTCTTCCTCAGAGTGATGTCGCTTCTTCGCCGAGCCTCTCTGTGGCCTCTTTTTGGCACCACCCTGGAAAACAATAAACCGTAACCGTTATTTATTATTTATTTGCGGAACAAGGACTTTCAGGGTGTATTAAAAAAGCGGGAAAAGCAGACGAAAATATAAACCGTAAAATTGATTATTACTGCAGGATTATTATAAATTACGAGATCGAGTATTCGAAAAAATAAATGAAAAAGGTTAAGTGGTACAATAAATAAAGAAGGTACAGGTAAATAAAAACTAAACGAGAATAACGCGAAAGTGAAAAACTGTATAGAAACGAATCTAATCGAATAAAGATTCATCATGCGGTACAACACAGTATACAGGGTGTCCCATTTGTGTTTCCCAATGGGACACCCTGTATATATAACACAGTTTCATTGATGCATTCGAGTGAAAAATGATCCAATACCGACGCCACTGGGCTATCGTGAACTTTATCGTCTTCTCACTCATACACACACATACACACACACTCACACACCTATGCAGGGAAGCTTCAGATATCGCGAGCGACTGCTCCGCAAGGTTCTCAGTCCGATATATCGACGCGAAGAGTTGTAATTATTATGAAGCTGTAACAAAGTACGAGTCACGTAGGTAACGAGTATTGCGTACTTTCAAAATAAATCGGAAACCGGCGCCACTGGCCGGCCGGCAACAGCATTACCGAGTAGCGTGGCGCTCAACCGAAAAAAAAGCATAAAAATCCGCGAAAAAAACTCCACGACAGTTGTCGTTAAAGGTAGTCTCGTCTTCGTCACGAATGTATTGCGCATATCCCTTGGAAAATGTACGAACTCTACGCATATCGGGGGGTCCCGCAAAGAACACGGAACGAATATTCTATTTCGTGTAACACGGCGTTGGTAACGACGCGCGCGCGTTCCAACCGCCGGCCATGGAGAGGTGTTAGTTCGTTTCTGTGCCTCGCGAAGCTCTCACCGTGCGTCTACTCGACGAGAAATTACCACGGGAGAAAAAAAAGGGAAATATAATTATTTTTTTCGTAGCAGGCGTATATAGCGAACGAGGGGGGCAGCGATAGTGCGTTCGAAAAATATCGACGCCAGCAGACGGACATATCGAAAATATCGCACTGTCGGCGCTGCACCGAATGCGCCGCTTCGGCGAACAATCGTGTAGCGTAGTATATAAGGTCAAGCTTCGAAGACGGTATGGATTTTCGATCGTACTACACGATGATACTTTGCAGCTATTACAATAAACGACCTCGACAAACACGAGCTTTCGGTTCTCTCGTAGCAACGATATCTCATGAAACGGCACAATGATACAAGAATAATGCACTTTCGTGGAAAGAAAAAAAAAAGATAATTGGGGTAGCGTGGGCTCACCTCGGCCCCGGCCTCGGTCCAATCCTCCTCGGATGCTCCTTCCACCTCCTCGGGATCGTCCGCGGAGTACTCGTCCTCGTCCGACACGTCCTTCGTCTTCTTCATATTGCCTTTTCGCGAAATTTTTGCTGATTTACCTCGAGCACTCGCGGAGCTGAACTTATCTCACGCACAATGGTAGTAACTGGGGGGCCCGAGCGGTCTATTGGCGGCGAAACGTTATTCACGGGAGCTAACGGACTGGCGAGATGTGTGCGCGAACACCGCAAACAATATGGCGTAGTGGCGGCGCGAGCGGCGGCTTTCGTATAACTCTCACGCGCATTATAACACGCGCAGTACAGGAAGCGACGCGAATTCTTGTTGTTCCCGTTGTGCGCGCGCAGCCGCGCTCGCATTATCATATTTTTCGGGGGGGATTTTCACGGATCTGCTTGTCTCTTACCGGCGCTGGACGAATCTTCGATTAGCGAAAATAAAAAAAAAGAAAGAAAGAAAAGAACATACAAAAAACACTTTCGGGAGCGTCGTTAACGATGAACATTTCTTCGGGAATGAGCCGAGAGCACATTAAATGAATTAAAGATACATAAGTTAATAAACGCGATAGAATAATTATAGTGATATATGGATGAACCTTCCTCGCAGATTTTGCTCAATTCTGGCGAGTTAGTACTTATATAGCTTCTGCATAGCTTCTTCTTCTCTGTAGCTCTTATGTATAGCTTCTGGGTCGCTTGAAATGCATGAGATAGCTCCGAAATTAATTATCAATATAGAGGAGCGGGGGAAGGCTTGGCAGGAATTTCTTTAACAATTTCAAAATACATTTTCCTCGTTTCGATCAATATAAGGGATTGGCGCATGCTCCGGTAGATTCGAGGCGTCAGAACCACCCCACGGTAGTACACTACTATTTAGCGGGGTTCCTGCTGCCGCTGCTGGCACACCTCGTACATACGCTATCCGGTATAGAGACCGGGCTTGTGGGGCTTCTCGACAAAATAGAGAAACGCTTACGGAGTGTGTGATATGTTCGAACTTTATGGAGTTAGCAGGGATGGAATGGTTTATCACTCGCCACCACCGCGACGAAAGGAAGTTGACATACTCGAGGTATATTTTCCTCGAAACGATACAAAAAAGATAATAATAATAATTCACATTTTAGTGCGATATTGTTTGATTAATTTTCTTTTATTTGAATAAAGAAAATTGTCCATCGCTCATCACAATTCGAAATATTTGCAGACATGTCTGCAGCTCTCGTCACCGGAGCTGATGAGAAAATTGCCAAACGGCGATGCTATACACCACGTTAAGAATACTGTTGTATCCTCGCCGCACGACAAGGACAAAGGACCATCGCGGGAAAGAGGTGAGTTCTCTCTCTGAAACTCACTATCAATGTTTTTGTCAAATGTTAAGTGGGCGATACTGAAAAAAACTACTGCGGGCGGAGTTGCTTACAATAATAACAATAATAACAATAATAACAATAATAACAATAATAACAATAATAACAATAATAACAATAATAACAATAATAACAATAATAACAATAATAACAATAATAACAATAATAACAATAATAACAATAATAACAATAATAACAATAATAACAATAATAACAATAATAACAATAATAACAATAATAACAATAATAACAATAATAACAATAATAACAATAATAACAATTTACTAGTTTTTGCGAAACTGGACAAATATTTATAAAATAATAAAAATTCAGCACGGAATTTAGGAAAACGATGGCTCGTCATGGCGGGACTATTCTTCCTTGGCTGTGCTCTCGTGGCCGGTGTGGGTCTTCCTCTAGCCCTGGAATTGAGGAGTTCCCATCTGCTCGAGGCGAGGCTTCAGGTCGTCAAAAGAATTTTGTCGGATACTCCTCTCGTCGATGGGTAAACAAAGCTTTCACATCATCCATTAATCACGAAAAAAAACCTTAAGACAAAAAAGCAAATATCAGACCATTATTAATTTTTCTTTTGCTTAATCTCTAAAAGGCACAACGACTTTGCGTGGAACCTTCGGAAGCACCGTGGCAACACGAACCTCCGTGATTTTCCATTCGACGACCTTTCTCAAAATTCGACTTTTGGGCCCCAATGGCAGACCGACCTGTCGCGTCTCCGTCAAGGAAACATGGGCGCGCAATTTTGGTCGGCGTACGTGCCCTGCGAGGCACAGTTTCTCGATGCGGTCCAGCTCACCCTCGAGCAGATCGACGTTGTGCGAAGACTGACCACGAAATACTCGTCGAGGATGAGGCTCGTAACGTCGAGCAAAGAGTTGGAGAAAGCCCATCGGGACGGGGTGCTGGCGAGTCTCGTGGGTATCGAGGGTGGTCACAGCATTGGGGCTTCCATGGCAGTACTCAGAAGCTTTCATTTGCTTGGAGCTCGTTACATGACCCTTACGCATCGGTGTAATACACCGTGGTAATTGTCCATTCGAGCTTCTTATCTTTATAGTGATATTAGCTCCCTCATAAAGGAAGCTATGCCTACGTAAAAAAAAATCGAGATTTTAAGGGCAGAGTAATTTAAATAGATCAAAACGTCGAAAAATGCTATCTTTGGTGTGCGTGTGCGTGTGCGTGTGCGTGTGCGTGTGCGTGAGCGTGCCTCGCACAATCGAAAACGTCTATAACTCGGAATCGGCTTGAGATAACGAATTGAAGTTTGATACAATAGTTGAGTGATCACATGTCTTTTCTCGGCAACATTTTCATGAAGATTATGATTTTACGCTATTTTGAAATTTTTGAAAAAGTTTCTGGCTGCTCTAACTTACGTAAATTTGGAGCCATCGTCCTAAAACTGCATACGAATATAACACTACGATCAAGGATGTTTGGCGCATTGAATTGATCCGAAATCTATTCAAGCTATCAGAATTCAGATGTCAGATGGAATTTCGATTTTATGGAAAAATTACTAAAAACAGTCTATTTTGAGTAAACACGAAGGTATCGAGCTGAAATTTGGCAACTGAATGGACTAACACCGTACAATGTTTGGTATTAAATTTGGCAAAAATCAATCTAACCATCTAAACTTTATAACATTTTGAAGTATTTGAATTTTTCGGCACATTTGTATTTTACGTCCGACGAGAGTTTATGCATGAAATTTCATTCCATGAGTGGAATAATTTGAAGATTCGTCATCAGTAGGGGAAAAAAATAAGACATGACCTCAAAACGACGAATTATGCAAATTTCAGTTAGCGATTTTCTACATATAACTTTTGATCCTTTCAATTATATGAGATGTACAATTTTTTAAATGTTACGAAAACAGCTGCGAAGTAATTTGCACATGGCTTCCGCATGTCTTACAATCTTGCGCATAGCTTCCTCTATGAGGAAGCCAAAGATCGATCAGCGAACTTTCTCATAGAGAGAGCTATTCGCAAAATAGTAAGAAATGTGGAAGCCACGTGAAAATTACGTTATTAAAAAATAAAATTTGTATAATAATTAATCATCCTGGAATCAATTTAGGGCAGACTCCTGCTCCGTCGAGGATCCGAACGAGGACGCTCCCCTGGATTTTCATAGTGACGGTCTCTCAAATTTCGGCAAAGCTGTAGTTCAAGAGCTCAATAGGCTCGGGATGCTGGTGGATCTTTCTCACGTGTCGATAAGAACGATGAGGGACACACTGGCCATCACGAAAGCTCCTGTGATATTTTCCCACAGCGCTGCGAGGACTCTGTGCAATTCTTCGAGCAACGTGCCTGACGACGTCCTGAAACATTTGGTAATTCACATACGATTACAGTAAAGCAGTTTTTTTCCTTCTTTTTTATATTTAATTTTTCGTCAAGAAGCGGCCAAGCTCGATTGATCTATGCTTGCATCTAAAAATAATTTATTTCTTTAATCCTCAGTCAATGAACGGTGGTCTGGTCATGATCAGTTTCGACAGCACGCATCTCAGCTGTGGTGATAAGGCTTCGATGTACGACGTCATAGGTACGAAGTTTACGAGCAACCTCGGTCCACTAAAAACCCGAGCCTTCTCCAAGTGTCGGCAACGATATTTCAGTCTTATATATAGTTTGGAAAGTTGTTTTTGTTTGTTTGGCCCAATTTACAAAAAGCCAGGCGTTACTCCTAGGGGCCCCCCAGATCCTGATTATTCTAGGATGTCCTAAGCGATTCCCAGGCCCTGATAACTATTCCCCTATTATACTATTCTGGTTCTATACTGTACATCTCAATGAGTTGCGCACATTAATACGGTGTACAACAGCCCTGTGCACTATCGTCGTGTGCAAAAAAACTAAATCACAAATATAATAAATAAATAAGATATCCGTCACGGCCGGTTTGAAAATAAGTTTTTTTTACCGGAAGCGACGTCATACCGAAAATACGTCACTTCTGGTTTGAAAATAAGAGTTTTAGACCGAAAGTGACGTATTTCCGGTAAATCGCCGAAAATCTACACTGCCTTTTGTTTATCGCGTGGTCGATGATAAAAATATCGTAGTAACTGTACTTATATAATGTTGTTTTTTTTCTCACTTGTCTATAGCTCATATTAACCATATAAGAAGAACCGCGGGTGTTAATCATGTAGGCCTGGGCGCGGGTTACGACGGAATAATGAGGTACGTATTTCGTACACATCGTTCGTTCCCATTAGTTTGTCATTTTCATATATTTATGAATTTTACTTGATCATACAGTCCACCGAGTGACCTTCCGGATGTATCGGGCTATCCGTTGCTCCTCGCTGAACTGACCAGAGACAGAAGATGGTCAGCCTCTGATATAAAGAAGCTCGTGGGTGGTAATCTCATAAGAATAATGAAGGAGGTCGAAAGACACGCGGCCGCAGTGTCGAATCAGTCGCCGAACGAGGAATGGATACCGCAAGAATTGATCGAAGATACTTCATACTGCAGATATCACGATACTTAAATTTAAATAACTATGAACAATAAACGAAAGAGACCGAATCTCGGGTCTTACTAAAATCTAAGATCTATCGTTAAGCGTATAAAAGTACCTTCGACTGTTTTCGACTATTTTATAAATAAAGTTCACGTCGCTGAGGACATCTCGCTCCATAAAACACAGTAACAATTTTTGGCAAATATGAGATGATTGGTAACGATCCGCTGTACCATTTGTTTTATTTAGCTTAAATAGTTACAGAGCGCTTAAAAGATCGTTTGGATAGCAGTGATATATATGCACGCAGAAAAATAATTTATTTGACGGCCACCGTCTATTTTACTTCAAGCAAATAAACGGTGGCCATCAAATAATTTTTTTTTCCTAACACATGCACGTAAAATCCCGCTTTCTGTTTCTGTGAAGTGTGCGCAGAAAGGCACTTTGTCGCATCGCGTGCGGGGAAAATACTGCGCATGCGTACAAACCGAATATGATCTTTTTTCCAGCACTAGTGCGGAAAAGTGCCTTTCTACGCACGCTTCACGGGAACGAAAAGCGTGATTTTCGTGAATTTGTTAGGAAAAATTATGTGTATGGCATGGGAGTAGAAAAGGGAGTTCTGACACGTGTGAATACCGCGCTCGCCTTCGGCTCGTGCCATACAAATAACTATTCTGGGTGTGTGTTCCACCTGTATGGCGTCTTTCCCCTTTAACACACCCCACCTCCCCCCCGGACTGCGTCCGCAGCCGACTTACCCCTTACTGTGCCGCATTCGCACAAGGGCACAGGAAAACTGCGGGAAATCGGCCATACACAGACGACTCTTTCCCCAGAGATTGGTGTTTCTACAGGGTACTCATCAATCTCCGAGAAAATTGCCTCCCGCTCCACGATTCGATGCACAAGCCAGCGCGCCGCCCGGTGGTCACCCATCCAAGTATTGACCGCGAGCGGTACTGCTTGACTTTGGGGACCGCCAGAGCCACTTCCCCTGAAATATTTCCCAAGGTGACCCCAATAATACGCCCCCCCCATAATACAAAGAAAATGTCCCGAAATATAATTTCCCCCATAAAACCCCAAAATAACCCCGCGGCGTTGAGGAAGACCGTTCACGATTTCCTGGACCGGCGACGCGACAGTCACGATCTAAAAAATCAACTCAATACGCATCCACACACCACGTCGAATCGCGGCACTTGCGTTCTCTCCGGAACGGCCGAACGAAGCACGCTGCCAGGTACACAATTTAATAATCATTCTTCAAAATGCACAATTATATACAACTATCGACGATTGTAATTGTCCGGGACGAAAGCTTACCGGGATCGAGATCGTTGACACGTCAGCGACGGGGATCGAGATAGCCGCTTCTTGATCCTTCCCCGGGAATAAAACAGTGTCTCACAAATACTCGTCTGGCGTCCTCGATCTCACACCGAGAAGTGCCCCGAATGTCGATGCTCGATTGCTCTCGTTACGCTATCCCTACCCCCTGCCACATAGCTTGTTTCGACTTATTTCGACGTTGTTAGGCCCTTTCCGAAAATTTGCCTATCGCACACGCTCCGATAGATTCACGCTCCTGTCCGCTCCTGCCGCTCATTCTTGATGATTAAACGACGATAAAAAAATTACTTAAACGTGAAACTCCTTTGAAAGTAAGCCCTGGCATACTGAACGACTGAAGAAGCGACTGCTGAAGCGACCGCTCTGGCGACACATTTTTTTGCCGTGTTTCGGCAATGAAGTCGTTTGTTTGATTGGCGACCGAATAAAAGACCGTAATATCAACCGTCTAGAAAAGCTCATCCCGATCGTCAAAAAGCTTATATCTGGACGGTTGCTTTTACGCTCGTTTGTTCGGTCGACACTCAAAGAAGCGACTTCACTGCCGAAATGAGGCGAAAGAATGTCGCCAGAGCGGTCGCTTCGGCGGTCGTTAATGTAGTTGATTTTTGGCACCAAACCACCTTCACTTTTAGGAACGCTTCTTCGGCCGCTGTGAAAGTCGCTTAGTTTGCTAGGGACATACAATGGACATTCTCTTGGCAAGCGATAGAAATGTGGACCGATGTGAGTTCGGCCTCCGACGGAATGCTCACCGAAATCAACTGGTGTCGTCGATACGAAAGTAGAGGCTAGCAAGAAACTTCTCGCCATGAAACCCATCATTCGTTTTCCCGAATGGATGATGAATCCGGCGGAGTTAGAAGAGTATTGCGAAGAAGTGAGTTTGGAAAAGACCTATTCTAGATACTAATTCTTCCGACGAATGTTCGCATGAGAAAAATGCATGATTTCTTATTTCTTCGCAGTTCGAAGTTTTCGATGAAAAACTGTTCGACACGTAGAAGAGACCGGGACGAAATGGGCTAGGGAAAAATCGGGCCGACGCGGGGCATAATGGGCCACCCTAAACAAGACAACTAGAAGGCTGCAATGGCGGATTATTAGCGCATGAGCACTACTGACCGGTAGAACTAGGGAAACTCAAGTTGTATGGATAGTACAGAGGGGGGTAAAAAAGTGGACAATTTAAGGGTAGCCCGTCTCGCCCCAGACAATATTTTTTTTCGGACGCGCTATAAAACTGTGTAAATATCATTGTTGGATGACAAACAATAAACTATGCTTTCGGCAGCATTGTTGCCACATTATTTCCTTAGGGGGCCTATTTCACCCCGGTCTCTGCTATATCAATTTGAACATGATTGCGCAGAGACAAAGTCTGAATAACTAGGAGCATCCCATTCAATAAAAATGAATGGGAGTGTTACATCGCGACGTAACCTGCCGCCTACAAGACAATTTATTTTTAAATTCATTGCCTCTTGCCACGAGTCCCTACACTCCATAGAGTTGGACACGGTTACACCAATCTATATATTCGTCGGCACTTCTATCGTCGCCTCGTGTAAACATAGGGGAAACTGTCGCATCTACGCAACAGTACTATTCTCCATAGGCCAAAACTCAGTGCCAATTGCACGTTGGGCCCCTTTGGTGCCGCAATGACACCCGCAAACTCTCTCGGAGTTAGTTTTCTAAGGAACATAATATAAAAATATCATCATACGTAGTATAGGAGCGATTTAGTATAAAAGATGTAGGCACTACCCTCAATTCAGTTATTACTACCTATAAAGTATTCACTCAGTTTTATGGCAATAAGCACACTTTTTTAAAATCCTGATAATACACCTGAAAATGCACGAAGAAAGGCTACTCTACCCTTAATCGATGGGTCGAACTAACACAATATCGACACGATTTTTAGGACGACGATTGGACGAAAAGAGCAATGTTCGACAATGGTGGAGCAGAGATAGTTTGTGGTGCTATCTCAAAAAGGTCGAGTGCATTGTACACCAATATTCCGGATGTGTCGTTACCCAGTTGGGTAATTATATACTCACCGTTACACTGTTGTCTAGTTAGTGAACAATTTCACGATTAGTATGAAATATGGGGGTCGCTTCAGGATCATCGGAACATTACAGAACAGCGCAGAATTCATAAAAACTTGGAACTATTCTTTCGGTAAGTCGATGAATCCTGCGAAAAAAATTATCGAGTAGTGATCAAAGTTTCGACATTACGGTCGAAAATACTCAGTTTACATAAATCTACTCGACAAAACTTGTACAATATTATCGTGTACGCCGCTTACGGTTTAAGAATCTCATTTTTCGGCCGGAAGCAAGGTCATATCGGGAATACATAATTTTCAGTTCGAAAATCTCATGTTTTTACCGGAAGTGACGTTATACCAGAAGTACATACCGGAAGTGACGTTATAATTAAGTACAGGAAATACGTCGCTTACGGTTTAAGAATCTCATTTTTCGGCCGGAAGCAACGTCATATCGGGAATACATAATTTCCAGTTCGAAAATCTCATGTTTTTACGGGAAGTGACGTTATACCAGAAATACGTCTCTCCGGTTACGCGCGATGGCGTCAATAGTTTCAGAGCGCTTAAAAGATCGTGCGGATAACGGTGGAGTACTCTTCTCGTATCCTTTGTTCGGTTACACGCGACAACTTACGATATACCGCACTCTGTGCAGCCTGCCATTTTTTGCGGCTAATAATCAGGACTCGCACCACGATTCCGCTTGTTCCCACTCTCCGCTTCTTCGAAGGCTTTTTTTCAGTTTAGTTTTTCCTCGACCACTACTGGTTGTACAATGAACTTTAAAACATAATTTTGTATACTGCAAAGTTCGAGAATCGTTAATCGCGCGTTAAGCGGTCGATACGTAGTTTACAGTGGTGGTTTTACTTGCAATCGTCATGTATGTCATCATTGCTATCGTCCTCTTGCAGATGTGTCATTTCGAGAAGATCAACCACACGGAGATTATTTGTGAGACCAAGTTGTGCAATGAAACTGGTATATTGACAATGCGACAAATATATATTTTTTAAATAAAGTTCACTACTGCTCTGCAGCAATTGATTTCATCTACTTAAGGTAGGCCAAGCGGTACAGTACCGCGAAACGTGTTTTTCAGGGAAAAATTCAAACATTTCTCGATGGCATAGAAATCTGAAAAAATCAACCATATGGGAGGTGCTGCAAATATTGTTTTTATGTAATAATAATTCCAAAATGTTATTGACAAATTAACGTTAAAAAGAATTGTCTAACAAATTACCCGGCAACTTAACAATTTTTTCATAAAAATGATTCGTTTATTTTTCTGAATACGTATGAATTTTGCAGAATTTTTTGTAATCTTTGAAAATCGCGTTTATTATTGGTTCAAGCTGTGAAAAAACGAGAGTTTCAAAGATTACAATCAATTCTGAAAACATTCATACGTATTCAGAAAAATAAACAAATTATTTCTATGAAGGAAAATAGTTAAGTTGCCGGGTAATTTGTTGAATATTGATTTTTATCTTCAATTTGTTGATAACAAATTGGAATTGTTATTTTACAAAAACAATCTTTGCAGCACCTCTCATATACTTGATTTTTTCAGATCTTCATTCCATCAAGTAGTATTCGAAATTTTCTCTGAAACTCACGTTTGGCAGGACCGTGCCGCTTGGACTACCTTAATCAGTCCAGCCTCATCGAACGGTCTTATGAAATTTTATCGTGAAGAACAATGAGAGTAACCGCGTTGATTAATTGTCAAAGAGTTGTTTGCCACGGGTCTAATATTTTATATATCAATGGTAGCTGAGAGGATACTGGAATCAATGAACGAAACAATAGATCCTTGCGACGACTTCTACGAGTTCGCGTGCAGAGGTTGGATCGATAAAAATCCTATTCAGAATGGCTTCTCATGGGATCCGATATGGGCCCTTACGGATGAAGTAGAAATAAAACTCAATGATATTCTCGACGAACCGGATAAGAAGGAAGACGGGAGACCGATCAAACTAGCTCGGGCAATGTACAGAACTTGCATGGACATGAGTAATGATAAAAATAATATTAAAACAGAACCACCATTAATAACGTATTCGAATTATTCATCATAATCCTTTTCTTCTTTTGTTAATTGGAACGTGAATTTTTTTTCCTGAATACAGAGAGCATCGAGGATGTCGGCCTGAAACCGGTCAACGATACATTGAATAAACTTGGCCTTCCGCAAAATCCTCCCACTGACGATGAAGGTAAAAACCTCAATATACCGAAGATCGTCGGATTGGCACAAAGATACTACGGTAAAGATATTTTTCTTTACATGAGCATCGATCAGGACTGGAGGAACAGTACTAAAAATCGTTTGATGGCAAGTAAAGAATCCAGGAAATTCGTATAGAAAAAAAATTAAATATCGTTCGCATCGATTAATCTTTATATCCGTCCAGATAGAACAAAGTTCGCTGGCATTGAAGCATCTCGAGAGAAATCTACGGAATCCAGCACGTTACAAGAAATTACTGGACAAGCAGAGAGTTTATGTTGATCAGATAATGAGGCTTGGTGGAGCGGGCGAGAAGAGCAAGGAATATACCACCGAGATTATGGACTTTATGAGCGAAATTGCTAAAGTAGTTATAGCAGTAGTTTTACTATTGCGTATACCCTCGCAGATTATAAAGTTTTTATATAAGGAGAATACGGTCAAACATTATGATTCAGCATCAATTTCAATCCATCTGTATACGTCGTGTTACTTCCGATTCACAGATAATGGTAACTCCGAACGAAAGAACTCTCACCAATCATAAGATCGATGACATCGGGATCGCTAGATTCAAGGAAAGCACTGATGTTAATGCCAGTCGATGGAACTGGACAACGTATTTTCACAGCGTTTTCGAACAGACCGATGTAATCGTTGATTTGGAAAAGGATATTGCTGGTTTAACTGACACGAGTTACTTCCACGATCTGCCATCGCTTATGGATAAAACTTCTCCGGGAACGATAGGTACAATCTACGTACTTAACGAATGAAATGTTTTCCGCGTGTCATGGCAAATGAAAGCCGAAGATTGACTTCCAGACACTGCGGGGAAGAAACGTTGCAGTTTGTCCAAGCTGCCTTAAGAGCATGTGAAGAAATATGGAGTGCGAGAGATAGCGTCAGCGGCGCTCTCGGCGGAGCGAGAAAGACACGCTGAGAACGTGTTTCACATGCTCTTAAGGCCATGTGAAAGATGTACCTCGTGACATATGAGTTCGAGAGAGATAGATGGATTTTTCGAATCAATGCCATTTAAAACCGATTAATGTTTCGGATAAAACGGAAGCATCATAGGACGCGGTATTAAATTGTACATCCGCTAATGCTATCCTTTTTCCCGAAAAGTCTACGGTCTCTGAATCGCATTCATTACAGATTTTGGTTACCGACTGAGTCGTTTCACATGTCCTTAACAGCGTGAGCAATACCACGGTCGGTAATCAAAACTGTAATCAACTTTTCTCATGGATTCTGGGAAGTACGGTCAAAAGAAAAGTCTCATCGGAAGCCGAGATGATATTCGCTTCCGATAAGACTTTTCTTTTGACCGCACATGCAAGAGCCCGTGAGAAAAGTTGATTACATTTTTCGATACCGATTGAGCCCGGGATGGCCGGGGAGGAAGGTGTTTCGTGAGTTGAAAAAAGAAAATAGTTAAAGAGTTGTAAAGGGGCTTCACTCGCAATCCAATGGGGCCACGAGAGTTAACTGGACTTATGCCTCGCTCATTTTCGTTACACTGAGACTCTTGAGACGGTTGAATCAGTGATTGTTATTTTGCAGCTCGATACGTCTGGTGGGAGATATGCTCGTGGGCTATGTCTCAAACTAAGGAAAAGTATCGTCATGTCGGCTATCGATACAGGAAAGAAGTTCACGGTCCTTCAACCCAATTACAGAGATGGCGAGGATGCACGAAATTCGTCAATAACTATTTCGACCTGGCAATCACTGCCTCTTACGTGGAGAAGCACTTTAGCGTGGAGGCGAAGAAAAAAGTGAGTATTACCATCGCATTATGCCGGGAATTGTTTTAAAGCACTGCCGCTCATTCAAGGTGATTAAACGATAAAAAACTACTTGAACGTTAAACTCCTTTGAAAGTAAAATAGAATCAACGCTCTCTTGTCAGGCGATAGATATGTGGACCAACGTGAGCTCGGCCTTCGATGACATGCTCACCGAAATCAAGTGGATGGACGCCGAAACGAAAGCAGAGGCTCGCAAAAAACTTCACTGCATCAGATCCTTCATCGGCTTTCCCGAGTGGATTATCGATCCGCAAGAGTTAGAAAAGTATTACGAAAAAGTAAGTTTGGAAAAGATCGAGGCACGTGCAATCGCCGTTCAATCCTACACGCGTTTATTGTTACGGAAATAAATCGTACATTGCAAAAAATGTTACATAAGTTCACAACTTCGTTCAAGTTTACGCCTAAATATTTTACACTTGTCCAATTCTCGGTTCAAAAACTGTACACCGTCATTTCCGTACATCACCAAAGGTTTACGTATTCAATATGTTACACATTAGTAAGTTTACACTATTTGATTGTAACACTCGCCAAACCTTACAACTTTAAAACATTACACATCTAATATACTCCAGATACATAAGCTTACACGCGTGCAACCTTACACTGACGGATGGAACACACGTTAAATCTTATACCCGTGAAATTTTGCGCGGGTTAACAGGGAAGGGGGCGGATTGAAAATGCCGTTGATGAGAAGCACTGCTATTATGCGGGTTAAATGGTCTTCCCAGCAGGCAATGTTCGCACGGTAACCCTGTGAAGTCCATTTACCCTGCATAGTAGCAGTGCTTCTCATCAGCGGCATTTTCGATCCGTCTCCTTCCCTGTTAACCCGTGTAAGATTGCATGGGTGTAAGATCCAATGTCTGTTACAAATTTCTCGTGTAAGCTTTCGAAGTTGTTACATTTCGCGAATGTTACAAAATAATGTTGTTAAATTCTGAATGTGTTCATTTAAAATGTGAAAGCTTTTCGAAGTGTTGTAAATTTGCGGTGTACGGTTTGTAAGATGTTAGAAAATCGTTTGTTACAAATGTGTGCCATTTCGTGAAATGTACGTTCCAGTTGTGTTACGGTGAACCTATGTACGTTTGAACGGTGTACGTATGAAGGCGCCTCCGTTGGACTAGCGCCGCTGTTATTCTGCACGTAAGGTGAACCGACTGTTGACTGTGATCACATAGTAACCCGCCATGTGATTCATTTTACCTGCAGAATAACAGCGGCGCTCATCGAATTCCCTCCTCGAAGGCCGTCTTTCCTCCCCGTCGGTGTATGGATATACGCGTGTAAGCTTACGTATGTGGAGTATATTGGATGTGTAATGTTTTACATTTGTAAGGTCTGGTGCCTGTTACAATCAAATAGTGTAAACTTACTAGTGTGTAATATATTGAATACGTAAACTTTTTTTGGTGTAAGGAAATGACGGTGTACAGTTTTTGATCCGAAGATTGGGCAAGTGTAAGGTATTTGCGGTGTACATTTGAACGAAGTGGTGAACTTATGTAACATTCTTTGCGGTGTACGATTTATTTCCGTAAGAATGAATGAGTGTACGATTGAAGGCGCCTAAAAAGATCGATTCTACAAATTACAACATTCGACTAATGTTGGCACGAATAAGATGCATGATGTCCTTTTTTCTCCGCAGTTCGAAGTTTTCGATGGAAGACTGTTCGACACGTATATCAATTTGGACACAATTGCGATGAGACAAAGTCTGAATAGCTGGAGGCACGAGCCCAATAAAAATGAATGGGATGCTCCGGGCACAACGGTCAACGCAATTTATAACAAGATCAAGAATACAGTCAGTGAGTCGGCAGATTTCGTTTTCTTCTTGACAAAAATTGTCAACAAAATTATTTGCACTTTGATGGGAATTGGTATTTCAAACATTCTGTAGCAATTCCCGCTGGTTATTTACTCATCCCCCTCTATGGCAATGGTATTGAGTGAGTATTAATAAATCCAGAACCGATGGAATAATTTTTTAAATCAGATATACATGTTGACTTTTCTTTTCGCAATAGAGCCATAAATTATGGAGCCATCGGAGCGGTGATGGGCCACGAACTTACTCACGGCTTCGACAGCGATGGTGAAGATTCCTCAAGTCGTTTTGTCTCTTCAACGTTTACCGACGGGTCGAACTAACACAATATTGGGACGATTTCTAGGAAGACGATTCGATGAAAAAGGCAACGTTCGACAATGGTGGAGCGCAGATACTTTGCGATACTATCTCAAAAAGGTCGAGTGCATAATACGCCAATATGCCGGATTTGTCGTTACCCAACTAGGCAACAATGTCACCGTAAGTATAAAATATCCTAATCGGGAAGAAATGTCGCAACATGTCGTATTTCTATGCAAAAATTAATGAATATTAATCGTGGGTTTCGAAGTTGGACGGAGAGCTTACCCAGGGTGAGAACATCGCGGATAACGGTGGGCTAAGGGAGGCTTTTCGAGCTTACAAAAAACTGAAGACTAAACACTCGCCTCAGCAAGAACTTCCTGGTCTCGTTAAGTATACGGACGAACAACTTTTCTACCTCGGCTATACTCAGGTTAATCCCGTGTTCATCGAGGATTCTGGTATCAGCATCGAATCATGATAATGGAAAATTAATTATTGCAGATTTACTGCGGAAGTGAAACGAATGAAGAACTGAAGGCAAGTATTAAAAGGGATCCACACTCACCTAATCGCTACCGGGTCATGGGGACATTGCAGAACGACGTCGAATTCGCGAAAGTCTGGAACTGTTCAGTCGGCACTCCCATGAATCCAGAACACAAATGTGTCGTATGGTGATGAAAGATGCGACGTCTCAAGTTCGGACGAAACTTGGGGCGTAAGTAGCTGCGGATGCGAGGAAGTATCCGTTGCTTGCCGCCTTCATTGTACGGTCCCAATGTCTATAGAAGCTTCTCTATAAATGGTGCGCCTGTAAAAATACGACTGGAGTTGTTAATAAAGAGTTGTCTTCGCGAAGTTTCTTAGTTACCGCGTGCACTGATTAGATAATGATGTATTAATTATGTAACTATGAATGATGTAGACACGTGGCAAAGAACACAACAGGATGTTCTTACAAAGTAGATTCTAGGAAACGATCCTTTATACCCTTTGGTTTTTATTGCACGCGAGAGTTTAGTTAGTTGCACAACAATAAAAATATCGTACTCATAACGGGCGGGGGAGACGAACTCCATTTATCTATTGTTGACTCGGTTACACGCGACGCCTTACCAAATAGCGATCTACAACTTTTCTGTACACCCTCATGTTTATTGCAGTCGATAATCGGTACCCGGGAGTAGCACAACCATTTTCACCGCACTTCCATATCGTACTTTGAAGTTTCAAAAAAAGGTTTCTTTAGATAACTTCTCTTGACTGCTGGGTGTCGTATGGTGGACTTCGGTACATAAGTCTGCAAACTGTAAGTACGGGAATGGTTTAATTCAGGCGCAGTTGGGCGCGCGTCATCTAAAAGCAGACGATAGGTTATACCGAGAAAGAAATTACTCTTAACACGAAAAAGAGATCGTATAAATTAACGTACGTGGCAGTGTCGAACGGAAACCGACATGGAAAATCTAAACCACTGCCTGGAACTTAAAAAAAAATGTAAAGCGTAATAATTTGTTTTTTAATATGGATTATCAGGCAGGAAGAAGAACAGTTCAAAGATATCAACGGATCGAAAAGTGAGAAGGCTCAGATTACTGTGGTGGATCTTCTCGCAATGGCGATGGTTGTCTTCATAGCTATCGTGTGGCAGATTTTTGCTTTACAGACGGTCAGCTGTGAGGTGTGTCAAACCCCGTTGTGCAAGGAAACAGGTATATTGACAATGATGTACCTTCGCTGTAGAATCCAATTGGCAGCACGAAAGAGATTTTGTGTTTTTGTATAGCTAACTTCGATTTCGGTAGTATTCGAACTCGTCTCCTGTAACACTACAATCTCAATCGACGATCTTGTGCGATTATACGCAATGTCAAGCTGCAACTGAACTAAGGATTTTTTGATAATCCTTGTGTTTGTGATCATCCTTTTGATAATCCTGTTTGTGATCATCCTTTTGATAATCCTGTTTGTGATCATCCTTTTGATAGTCCTGTTTGTGATCATCCTTTTGATAATTCTCCTGCTTTTGATAATTCTCCTGTTTTGATAATTCTCCTGCTTTTGATAATTCTCCTGTTTTGATAATTCTCCTGCTTTTGATAATCCTCCTTTTTTTAATAATCCTTCTGCTTTTTATAATTAATTCTGTATTTGATACTCCTTCTGCTTTTAACAATCCTTCTAGTTTTGATAATCCTTCTGCTGCACTGCAATAAAACGACGAATCCAACCTGTAGACAGAAAACATGTTGAAGTAGAGCTGTCCATACGTGCGTACATTTATTATAGAGCGTGCAATATGTTTTTGTTATTCCACGTCCGCTCTGCCACAACAGTAAATGATCTTTCTATTGTTCTCAAGCATGCAACGAATTGTTTGTTCTTTCGTTTTTATTTTGAACGTTTGATCAGATAAATCTGATCGAACAGAGTTTTTGATTGTGCAATTTTAATGCAACCACCAATGAGAGCGAACGTGTCGAAAATTATCAGATGATCAATTGCCACGAGGATAATATTTTATACATTAATTGCAGCTACGAGAGTGCTGGAATCGATGAACACGAAAGTCAGCCCTTGCGACGACTTCTATGAATTCGCGTGCAGAGGTTGGATTGAAAAGAATCCGATTCAGAATGGCTTCGTATCGGATCCGATATGGACCATTAAGAATGATGTAGATATAAAACTTTATAGAATTCTCACTGAACCGGACAAGAAGGGAGACGGGAGACCGATCAAACTAGCTCGGGCGATGTACAGAACTTGCATAGACTGGAGTAATGATAAAGACTATACTATAATTGTAATAGAATCGTCATTCACAACGTAGTCATGTATCATGTTAAACCTATAAGTGACAATGAACCAAACTCAGTTAAACCAACCTTAAATTTTGAATCACATCTGGAATCTCACACTGCAATGACACTGAGATTTATTTTCTTCATTTATTACAATAACTACAGTTGCCATGTTTATTAGCTTGACGTTCGAACTTCACTTTAGATTGGCACCGAAAGACTTAAGCTTCGCGCTCGCACAAACATCTTTCTCTCGTTTTTTTTTCTTCTCATGGTAACTGGAATGTAAATGTGTTTTCTTCCTGAATTCAGAAGCCCTTGACAATGTCGGACTGAGACCGGTTTACGATGCATTCAATAAACTCGGGCTTCCACAAAAACCTCCCACCGACAGGGAAGCCGAAAGCCTCAATATACCAAGGATCGTTGGATTAGCAAAAAGATTCTACGGCAAAGATATTCTTCTTGACATGAAGATCGATCAGGATTGGAGGGACAGTACAAAAAATCGATTGATGGCAAGTAACGAATCTCAAGATCGTATAGTATACATTTTTTTTTTAAACCCCAATATCATGCGCATTGATTAATCGCTCTTTTGTACTCGCCCAGATCATGCAGCCCAAGATGGGAATTTGGAATCTCGTGAGAAATTTACTAGATCCTGTAAGTAACAAGGGCGAACTGGATCTACAGAGACGTTACATTAAAAATATGTGGGCTCGTGCTGGAGCGGGAAAGCGGAGCAATGCGTACACTACCGAGCTTATGGACTTTATGACTGAACTAGCCAAAGTAAAAAGTTTTCAGAAACACTTGTCATCCGTTGAATCGAACTATCAACTTTGATATATCTCTATACGTTGTGTTATTTTCGACGCACAGATAATGGTTAATCCGAAATCAAGGATTCTCGCCAATCACATGATCAAGGGCCGGACGATCGACAACTTACAGCGAAGGACTGACCCTTCTGCCAATAAGTGGAATTGGATGGCGTATCTGAACGGCATTTTTGAAAACACCAATATCGTTGTCGATTCGAACAAGGATATCGCGGGCGTAACCGATATGAGCTATATGAAAGCTTTCCCGAGTCTTTTAGCTAAAACATCTCTAGGAACGATAGGTAAAATCTACTTTCTTCATCCAACAATCAAGGAATTTCACATAGCTCCGATACAACAATCGTCACGATGGGTGTTGGACGATGCCTCCTTTCCGGGGCTGCGAAGAAGAAGCGCTTCAGTTCGTCACTCATCTTCGTATGAGTGACATGAAAAAAGAAAATAGTTATATACGTGTAAAGGAGTTTAGCTCGCAATCTAATAGGGCTATGAGGGCCGCGAAAAGTATTTGAACACACGTCTCGCAAATTGTTTTACACTCAAATTCTTGCGGGCTGTTGAAAAATTTCATAGGAGCGAAGAGCGACATAAATGCATGAGTTTTTGTTATTTGATATAGACTTTTTACAATCCATTTACTTTGACTTTCAGTTCGATATATCTGGTGGGAGATATGGTCGTACCTAACGCCTGAAACTACGGAACCCTTTCGTGAACTTGGCCATCATTTTCTGGAAAAAATTCCCGGTCCCTCAACCCGAATGCAGAGATGGCAAGCGTGCACGACATTCGTCAATAAATACTTCGACCTGGCGATAACTGCCGCTTACGTGAAAAAGCACTTTAACGTGGAAGAAAAGAAAAAAGCGAGTATTTCCATCTTATTATACCGCAAATGAATCATTGTTTTAAAATGAAAACACAAAATTACTTATCCGTAAACATTTTTTTTTTTTAATAACATTAACTGGACGCTCTCTTGGCAGGCGATGGATATGTGGAACGACGTGAGATCAGCCTTCGACGATATGCTCACCGAAAATAGCTGGCTGGAGGACGGAACGAAGGCAGAGGCTCACAGGAAACTTCACTTTATGAAAGCTTTCGTTGGCTTTCCCGAGTGGATTAGCAATCCTAGAAAGTTGAACAATTATTACAAGGAAGTGAGCTTGAAAAATATCAATTTTACAAATTCTGCGACTCGGCGAGTGTTCGCAAATGTAGAATTAACTTTTTTTTTGTTTAAACCTCGCAGTTCGAAGTTTTTGAGGGAAGACTGTTCGACACGTACATCAATCTAGATTCACTTGCAAGAAGAGCTGAACTAAACGGCTGGAGGCAAGCACCGGACAAGAATAAATGGATAACTTCGGGCACAACGGTCAATGCAATTTATAATATGATCGCGAATTCCGCTAGTGAGTAATTATATATATATATATTATATATATATTATTTTTTAACTCAAATTCTACCCAAAATTATTCGTACCTTCACTTGGATTTATATGAAAAATATTGTTTAGCATTCCCCGCTGGTTATCTACACAAACCTTTCTATGGCAATGGAGTGGAGTAAGTGTTGATAAATCCGATGGAATAGGTTTGTTCAGATACACATTTTGATTTTGTAATTGTTAATTTTTTGTAATAGAGCCATAAATTATGGAGCCATCGGGGCGACAATGGGCCACGAGTTAACTCACGGCTTCGACAGTCAAGGTGAATTTTTTAAAATCGTATCGTCTTTTCGATTTCAAGCGATGGGTCCAACACATTCAAATTTGGACGATTTTCAGGATACCGATTCGACCAGAACGGCAATGTTCGAAATTGGTGGAGTCGATTCGATTTGAAACGCTTTTGGGAGAAGGCCAAGTGTGTAATAAAACAATACTCCTCATACGTGGTCGCTCAACTAGGTGGCAATATCAAGGTGAGCAGAAAATAGAGAGATCGAAAAGAAAGGTCGCGAAGTTTCTGTACGAAACTAGACGAATAACGATCATGGCATTAACAGGTGAACGGAGAACTTACCGCGGGTGAGAACATCGCGGATAACGGTGGTTTGAGGGAGGCTTTTCGAGCTTACAAAAAACTAAAAGCGAGAACCGGGCCTCAGCCAGCTCTTCCGGGACTCGAACAATACACCGACGAGCAACTATTTTTTCTCGGCTTTGCTCAGGTAAATCGCACGTTCACGGAGACTCCTGGTATCGTCGTTGAATCGCTAAAAAGTAAAAATCATGTTTTCAGATGTACTGCGGAAGTTACACGAACGCAGAACTAGAGGCAGTTCTCCAAAAGGATGAACACGCGCCGAATCGTTACAGGGTCATCGGAACATTGCAGAACAACAAGGCGTTCGCGAAAGCTTGGAATTGTCCTCGAGGCTCGGCGATGACCTCTAACCAAAGATGTATTGTTTGGTGATGAAAGATTGTAAATTTAAGGGCGAAATGGCCAAAGTGTACATAAGCTAATTGATGATACGTGTACATATAATTATTGGATAATTGATCGAAAAATCATATGATATAAATATTGTACACAGATTGTTACTGTGTATCGAAAAATAAAAATTGGTTGACGTATTAAGTACGGCGAAAGCATTAAATGGCAAGAAGTAGGATTTAAAAAATTGGTATTCATAAAAATGAGAAAAATGAGGAGGAAATCGTTGACAAAAAATTAAGGGAGAACAATGGCTCAGTCACCTTCTATCTAAATGGATGCGCCGTTGCAGAAGATAACACTACCGCTTGTTTACATATACTGTGCACTGATTCATATATCAATAAATATTTTCCAAAGTCAAAGTCAGCGTCTGAGTGGATGAGGCATGGGTTTGCATGCAACAGATCCGGCTTCGACTCCCGGTCGACACCGCCCACTGGCATTTTTTTCCAAGTGTTTTTCTATTATATCGATGGTTGAGTGCCACCCAAAGGTCGCAACTACATAACAAAATATTTATCAAAATAATAATTTTGATACATGTTTATCAAAATAAATATGTGCCCGAAAACCACCACTCAGTGATCGGTGGGTGGTCTTCTGATTTTAATCACCGAGAGATGGAGGAGGCTATCTTAAGCGCCTCTGATGACCGTGCTTGAGTTAGAGTAGAAACCCGATTAACCTGGGTCGGATTAACCGGGCAGCGGATTAACCGTGCGTCTTCCGAGGGTGTTTTTTTTCTTGTTTTTTTATGCGCGGAGTGCCCGCTTGTGCTGGTGCCGCGTCCCTGTTGAACGAGTTGCATAGACATGTTGAAATACGAAACTTGCTAATCATAGCGAGTGAAAACAATGTAGGAAAATAAAGTTGTATCATCAGCCATTATTGACTTAAGTACTTTCGCTGTCTAGTACGAATTAACCAGGATTTCGATTATCCGGGGACTCTTTGGTCCCGAGCATTCGGTTAATCGGAGTTCTCCTGTTCCATTGCCACCGAAGGACATGGAACTTGGCCAAACGGTATAAATCCAAGAAAAAAAGGAGGGGGAAGAAGAAGTCACTGAAAGACTTACAGATAGTCATCGGCTGTATCGGCACAGTTTTATCGCAGTTTCCCTGCGCCGTCGGCGAATGCGATACAGTAAGGGAGTAAGTTGGCTGCGGACGTAACGGAGTAGGGTGGGAAAAATGGAAATACGGTAGAAATGGAAGTATGGTTTAAAAAAGGTGGAAAAAATTGTTAAAAGTTGTGGCAAGATAGGGAGAGAACAATGGTAAAAATCCTCACGAGTATACCTCGGAAGTGAAAATACAAACATATAGTTTATAAATAATTGAAAATAATACCCCACCTGTAATGTACCTACTAGCAACGCTTTTTGCACGCGCATCTAAAATCTGCTTCATGTCGCGTAGTGGGAGCATTGGTGGAAGTGGAATTGCTACAGTTGAAGCGTTCGGAGATCGGTTAAATAGAGGATCTGCAGAGCCACAATTTCATTGCAGTTGACAAGCTGTGCACCGCACTTCGCACCACGCTCCTGCTTCGTACTTCTTGGTAAGTCTTTATAATTTTTTTCTATTCATCTTTTCTCGGCTAACACGAGTCGTACAGTGAACGTCAGTAGGAAATTTTTCATACCAAACACTCAAGAAACCCATGTTTTTTTTTCGTCCAAATTTAATAAAACCTTTGTTAATTTCATCATTCGGCAGACAGAAAAACCGTTCAGGAAATATCAAGAAATCGAGAAAAAATTATAGATTCTCATCATAGTCGCAGGTCTTTTCGCGGCCACGATGATTGTCTTCGTCGCTACCATGTTCTTGCTGGTGTCTGCTTTACGAACGGCCAACTGCGGGGAGGTGTGTCAAACTCCGGCATGTGTAGAAACAGGTATGTCGATGATAATTCGGATTCGCTATGGAATCCAATCGTTCTTGTAGCGCGACAGATTTCTTTTAAGTTAAATTAAGATATTATGAGATATAGACGACAGAGCAAATATTGCAAAATACATATATTTTGCGCACGTGGAAATGATATAATTTTTATACAGAATATACTTTCGCGTGAACAAATTTGATATTTCGCCTCATCAGAGAGGCAGCTGTTTTCGAAAACAAAACTTTTGAGATTTTAATGTCAGAGTATTTTTAAAAATATGCATATCTGCCACACACACACATACATACATTTGGACGCCACGTAAAAATCGCATTTCTCGACGCTTTAGACTATTTTAAGTAGTCAGCCATTGAAATATTATAAAATTTTTTTTACGAAAACATCAGAATGAAAATTTAATTTAATTTAAAAAGACTAATATTTGGACTATTACTTCCACTATACGAAAGTTATAGTCTAAAACATCTAAAATGCAATTATCAGCTGTCATTCGGTTGTAGGTGTGTGAGAGCTTTGTATCGTGTGAAACGTCTATAACTCGGAAACGGCTTGAGACAGCAAGTTGAAATTTAATATACTGGTAGAATGGCTACGTCGCATCGTTCAGTGCGATTTTCACGAAGATCGAGGTCCCATTGGAAATTTTACACGATTTTGAATGGTTTGAACATTCTCTGTGGCAACTCTAAATTGCGTAAATTTTGACCTGTTGTCCTAAAACTGCATACATATATAATGTTTTGATTAAAGACCGTTGGTATTGAATTTGGTCGAAATCTATTCAAGTGGTCAGATTTGATAAAACATTGATTAAAAAAAAAAAAAAAACGCTGTAAATCGAGTAAACATGGAGGCATCGAGCTTAAAATTGACACGGAAATTGATTAACACTGTAAATTGTCAGGTCTTTCATTGAGCAAAAATTAATCTAATCATTTAAATTTTATGAAATTTTGACATTATTGAACGGTTCGGAAAATTTGTTTATTACGTCTGACACGAGTGTCTGAATAAAAAATCATGCTAAGAGTAAAATGCGTTGGAGTTTTGTAATCAGCGGTGAAGAATAGATTTACAACATCCTCAAATTGACGAATTATGCAAATTTAAGTTAGCGATATTCTACAATAAATTTTGCGGTCAATTTTGACCGTTTCAATTTTATGAGATGTAGATCTTTTTTTATGTTACGAGAAAAGGTACAAAGTGATTTGTATATGACTTCCTAATGTATTACAATTTTGTGCATAGCTTCCTCTCTGAGGAAGCCAAAATTGATCAACGAACTTTGTCATAGAGAAAGCTGGGCGCAAAATTTGTATTAAATGCGGAAGCCATATGCAAATATCATTGCGCCTTTTTAATATATATTTTTTCTTTGCGGGTAATTACAATATATATATATTCCCGATACACATACACCTAACTATTAGCGAACATACTGCATGTTTGTTTATTCCTCGTGCGATCCGTTACAGTGAGTATCTCTGAATCTATAAAATTGATATCTGATACTGCATATTTTATTATCAAGCATCCGACATGGTTACATATTATATTTTTTTTAAATCTATTTCGTCAACATATCCCAAACAGCAAAAGCATTAACCGGATGGGGGCGTTCAATCCGATGGGCCTCCATTCGTGCAAAGGAAGTTTAACTTTTATCGAGATTTGCTTCGATATCGTGAATTTTTTATTATGCAATGTTTGTTGTTTTTTCTTTTATTCATTTTTATCAAGAACAATGAGAGCGATCGTGTTGAGAGTTGTCGCCCAATTAATTGCCACTAGGATAATATATTGTATGTTGATTGCAGCCGCGAGGGTGACGAAATCGATGAAGGTCGATCCATGCGACGACTTTTTCGAGTTCGCGTGCAGAGGTTGGATAACAAAGAATCCGATTCCGCCGAACGAACTCGCGATCAATACGGTTGCCCTCATTGAGCAGGAAATAGAGATGAAACTCCATAACATTCTCAATACAACAGACAACGATAAAGATGGAAAACCAATCAAGCTAGCTCGGGCACTTTACAGAACTTGCATGGACGAGGGTAACGATAAAATAAATACTATACTCACGATGGAATCACCATTCATAACTCAATCGAATAATTGTCAAACCCCATCACAGAAAACAGCCAAACTTCTACAATTTTTAGTCCTACTATGTTTATTGGCTTAAACCGCGCACACCGAAGCTTTGCACTCCAATAAACGTGCGTACTTGTTTTTTTGCTTTGGTGAACAGGAATACGAATTTTTATTTTCTGAATTCAGATAGCGTCAACAAACTCGGAATGAAACCGTTCCACGATATGTTGACAAAACTCGGACTTCCAGAAGGGCCGCCCTCTGACGAAAAAGCCAAAAAACTCGATATACCGAAGATTGTTGCGTTAGCAACCAAACTCTATGGTATAAATATTTTTCTTACGGCAACTATCGACCAAAATTCGACGGACAGTACTAAAAATCAATTGAAGGTCCGTAGCGCATCCAGGCAACGCAATTGATTTTTTTTAAATTAGAAAATCGTAATATCATTCTCATCATTTAATCTCTTCTTTATGCTTGTTCAGATAGAACAAAGATCGCCGGCATCCCAGATTTTCTGTACATTTCTCCAACGTCCTGAACTTTTCCATGCCGTCCTTGATGCTCTTAGAAAATACGTAAAAATTCTGTTTGAGTTGGGCGGAGCGGGAGACAAGAGCGAGGAGTATACCACCGAGCATATGGACTTTATGATGAAAATAGCGAAAGTAAAAATTTGTTTGTACGCACTTCTCTACGGTTAAAGTTTAGCTTCAATTTAGCTCACACACACGTTGGGTTACTTTTAACGCACAGATAATGGGTACTCCGGCAGAGAGGGCTAGCAAGAATTATAATCACAGCGTCGTGACGATCGACGAGGCCCAGGAAATAACGGATCCTCACGGCGACACGTGGAACTGGACGACGTTTTTTAACACCCTTTTCGACCAGACCGATATCATCGTTGATACGAAGAACGACACTGTGCTCCTAAATGATGTCCGTTATTTCGTAAATTTGTCATCACTTCTGAAAGAAACTTCTCCAGGGAAACTTGGTAATATCACCTTCTCACGAATGGGCCAAAAATATAAAATAATTAAAGTGTTGAACTTAAACTAAATTTTCTATAAAATAAAACTCTCGGGGACTGTTTAATGACTCCAAATGAGTGAAGAAAGACGATCAAACAATAAAACTATTATTTGATTAGAAACAAAAACCCTGGTTTTGCAGGTCGATTCCTTTATGGGCAGTTGTTATACATGTACCGGGAAATAGTGTACAGTTCCACTTCGTCTTTGCCAAGGTGGCAAGCATGCACGAGGATAGTCAATAAACATTTTGATTCAGCACTCACGGCTGCCTACGTGGAGAAGCACTTTGACGTGCAATACAAAAAAAAAGTAAGTAAAACGAGCCTATTGCATAGTGGTAATGTCACACGGGACCAGAGCTAGCACAGCGTCGGCCAAGTATTGGCCCAACGTCGGCTAGTATTCGCAAAGATGCGACCGGTACCGGTCCAGTGTGACGTTATTCACTACGTTTGCGCCAGGAACTGACCATTGTTTTGAAATCCATACACCATCTCAGGGTGGTGTTAACGTGGGTTGAAAAAATAAGTTAATAATTATACACTCGATATTCTCCTGACAGGTGATGGAAATGTGGACAGACGTGAGCGCGTCTGCCGACGAGATGATCACCGAAATCGATTGGATGGATGCCGAAACGAAAGCACAGGCTCATAAAAAATTGAATGCTGTGCGACCCTTCATCGGTTATCCCGAGTGGATTACCAATCAGGAGGAGTTAAACAAGGTTTACGAAGAAGTAAGTTTGGGTGAAAACTCATTTTGCGAATTTTACGATTCGGGCAATGTTCGCAAATGTAAAATGCACTTTTTTTTTTTACCTCGTAGATTAATGTTTTCGATGGAAGACTCTTCGAAACGTACATCCAGCATCATTCAATTATGGGTAAACGCTTACTGAATAGCTGGAAGCAAGTCCCGGACAAAAATAAGTGGACAATAGCGGGTACGTCGGTCAACGGAATTTACATGTCGAATCTGAACGCAGTCGGTGAGTCGAAGAATTTAAACGAAAGATTTCATTACGTACTGGACAAAATTTTTAAACGAAATTATTCGTACTTCCGTGAGAATTCATAAAATAAATATTGTTTAGCAATCGCCGCCGGTGTACTACACATACCCGTGTATGGCAATGAAGTTGAGTTAGTATCGATGAATCTAGACTATTATCTAGTCTTTTTTTTGCAGATACGCAAGTTACTTTTTATTTTTCTATGCAATAGATCCCTGAATTATGGAGCCATGGGATCGTTATTGGGCAGCAAACTTATTCAAAGCATCGACAGTCCAGGTAAAGATTCCTTGCATGACTTTATATTTCCGATATTACTATCGATCCATCGATCTAACACAAATTGCGATGATACCTAGAACGGCCAACAGACGAGAATGGCAATCTTCGACAGTGGTGGAGCAACGAGACTGTTACATTCTATCTGCAAAAGGTTCACTGTATAATCAACCATTATACCAAATTGGTGATCACCGAACTAGATGGCAATGTCAAGGTTAGCCGAAAGATATTGTAATTGAGAATAAAAGTCGCGAATTTTTTATGTACAAAGTAACGAATAATAATCGTGTGTTTGACAGTTGAACGGACACAATATTCAAGCCACGAGTATAGCGGATATGGCCGGTTTGGAGATAGCTTTTCGAGCTTATAAAAAATTCAAGGCGAGAAGCGAGCCTCAGCAAGGTCTTCCGGCCCTAGATAAGTATACCGACGAACAACTCTTATTTCTCGGCTTTGCTCAGGTAAGTCGCAAGCTTTCCGAACCCCCGAGCAACTGAATCGAGTTATAAAAATTGAAACAAATTTTTGCAGGTGTGGTGCGGCAGTGATACGGACGTTGCACTGAAGAAAATTATCCAGACAAGTCCATACGCACCAAATCGTTACAGGGTCATCGGAACATTGCAGAGCAGCGACGAGTTTGCCAAAGCGTGGAATTGTTCTCGCGGCAGCCCGATGAATCCTGAAAATACATGTAAAATATGGTGATCAAAGTTGCGTTACGGCTGAAATTACCAAATGTACGTAAACCTAACCGATGATAAATTGTACGTTCATAATTAAAAGCGCGTGGATAGACGCGTTTCTTCAAAATTTTAATGCTTTCTACATATAATACACAGATATCATATTCAGATGTAACTATGTAACGAAATAAAAATTTGTTGATATTCTCAATACGTCTGGAATAATGGATTTGTTTGGATTTTAGTTTTTTTTGCTTTCCTTCCACAACTTCCTAGAGAATTATCACAATCACCTTTACTCTTCAAGGATGGATAGTTTCCTGTTTTTCCAACCAGCACTGTGCACTATCGTGGTATACAAGATAACCTTATTTTTCGATCGGAAATACGTCACTTTCGGTCCATAAACTCATTTTTCGACAAGAAGTTTGTGCCGGTAAGTCAGTTTCGAATAAATTCCACTACGGGATTACGCGGATAATATAAGTTTATTAGAGAAATATTAATGTGATCGACAGCGGTGGATGGGCGGTTGGTGCACGGCTTTGGGGGTTCCCACAGTGAAGCTGAAGTGTTCGCGGTCAGTACTTGGGTGGGTGACCGGCCAACCGTGCACTAACTGGCGCATTGGAACCGTTGAGCGAAAGGTCGAATTCTGAGGATTGGTGTTCCTACTCGAAGTATCGAATACGAACATCAAGACTCAGTTGGACTGACCGGCTGTATCGGCGCAGGTTTCTGCAGTTTCCCTGTGTCCTCATGCAAATGCGATACAGTAGTGGGCAAGGGGAAGCGGTGGCAGACACACATCTACAAGCGAAAAGTTTTGAAGACTTGCAATAAATGAGGAAAGGCGGCTTGATGGCAAAAAAACGCCAGAGCCATAAGGGGAACTTGGGGAGAAATATCACGTACGTTCGTAAAAGAAATCTTGGTAAACAATTAAGTGTTATTATCATAGTCGTCATAGAAACCAAGATCAAAATATACGGAGCAAGGATTAAACGCAATAAAAGAATCGAGAATAATCGATCGGTAAAGACAATTTCCTTAACAATTATAAAGGAATTTAGCAAGTATTCTGGTGCCTGTTACGTAGAATTGAGAGTTGCGACAGCGACGTATGACAAGAGATAAAATAAGAAAAAGAGCCGAAGCGATACATTGCATCGTAGGGCATAAAATCGCTGCGATTCCAAACTCAGGACAGCATTGAAATAAATTTTTATAAAATCGATGTGACAGTTGATCGATACCCTCATAAAAATGAACCATTGGTCTTCAAATGGTTACCGTCGAATCTGAACAGTGTACTGAATGGTGCATTAGCGTTATCCATTCACTCTGAATGGTATGAATGGGGAACCATTGATATTTTGAACGGCTACTATTCGTCTTTTGACCATTGGCGAATGTTAAACATTCGCGGCGTCATTGGTGAGTTTGAACCATTTGCAGCGTAGTCATTGGTAATGGTAACCAATCAAAAGAATCAAAACAAATCCAATCAAAAAACCAATCAAAACAAAATGATAACCAGTCGAAACATTACCATTGATCAATTGTAATTATGGAGAACCTAACTATAAAGCAATTGAAACCGTTTCGAGTATTACTATGGACCAATTCTTACTATTTAGAACACTACAATTGATGAACGGTAACTATTTAAAGCATTACCATTGACTAATTGTAACTGTTAGGAAAATGACCATTAACTGGTTGTAACTATTGCGGGCACAAGGATTGATCAATATTTGCTATTTCGGTCTATACTAGTAACACGAGTAACACGTTGAACACTTACCTTTTAATAATCAGAATAATTTCTACCTATCTTCCTTGATTCTTAAGTCCTAAGTTGTGGTACTCTTCTCTAGCGGCTCGATAGGAGCTCTATATTCCGGAGAAAAATATACTTGGATCAACGCAAAAAATCAAAGTCTATAAGTATTTACCTGCTTAGCCCGACATTCATCGATATCCTTATGTATTTCGAGAGCACTGGTTCAGGTTACAGCAAACATTACATTTACTTAAACTCGAAACAATAAAAAGAATCTGACATCTCTTGTGGACGTTTCTTATGAAAATTAGACCGATTTGTGCACTGACCAAATAACACTTTTTAGAAATTTCTTCGATTTTCGGATATTTCCTACGATTATAAATACCCACGTATAAAAAATGACTATGCATTATCATTGTTGTAATGACTGAGTGGCGACTCAGTCATTACAATATCAAATCACCTTTTATGTCATCCATGGAAAACGACAAAATTGATCGGTAGAGCTGTGGCAGAGCTCTCGTCTGGTAAGTCGACAGTCGTTGGTCCGATTCCAACATCAACCGAAAGTTTTTCCCAACATATAATTAGATCGAGGTTTGGCTCATAAGCAAAATCGTAAAAAAGCAGAAACACTCTAATTTTTTTCATATTATTTGGTGTAAAATAATAACCAATAGTGACCATCGAGAAATTGGATGGTTAACATTGGGATATTGATTGAATGGTTACCGTTGAAAATCGAATGGTTGTCCCAATTGTGCGCCAATTTACCAATAGACATATTGCAATCGTTATCCTAATAGGTTTTCCCTAAGAGTGCCCAATGGTTTATTTTCATGAGGGTACACCTGTAGAGGTTTTCCAAGTTCAATTTAAGATTTAAACAATTGTGTACAACGACGAGGAGACAATCGTCGATTACGCAACGACTGGCGGAAGTGGAATAGCCGTAGTGGGGCCCGTAGCTATGATCGGCGGGAGGGCGATAGCCGTAGTGGGGACTTTCGAAAATCGATCGAGTTGAAAAAGTCTGCTCATCCTCGACTTCATTGCAATTGACAAGCGGTACACGGGCCGCGCACTGCGATACCGCTTTATTATCTTGAACTTCGTACACCTTGGTGAGTATGTTTATTTCTTTAGTTTATTTTTTCTCGTCTACCACGGATCATACAGTGAACTTCGATACGAAATTCTGCGTAACCGAAATTCAAGAATTCCGTGTCGGAAGTGACTGTGCGCGGAATACTCGGAAGAAGCCGATACCGAAAACCTTTTTTTATGATAAAAATGTAGTAAGTTGTTGTTAATTTGTTTAATAGGCAGTATAAGAGAAACAGTTCAGGAAACTATCTTGAAATCAAAGAAAACAAAGGGGCTGATCATAGTGGTGATACTGCTCATAATCGCGATGATCGTCCTCGTCGCAGTCACATTCGTGCTGATGTCTTCTTTCCAGACGGGCAACTGCGAGGAGATGTGTCAGACGAAATCGTGCCTCGAAACAGGTATATTGTCAATACCGTCCTATCGCTGTACAATCCGATCGATTATACGGCGTGTAAGAATTTTTTGTTTATGCAATTATATAGATAAGATCAAGTTACAATTGCCCCAGGATTTTTCGGCTATCGATAATCTTTCTACTGTAGTATACTAAAAAAAACGGACATACTAAAAAATACGCTTGCGGCTGCCAAAGAAAACAAATTTATTTCAATTCTACTTTTAATTCGTACAATTTCATATGATATTGAAACAAGGACGGAGAGACTGTCAAGATAATATGTTATCGTTTGCAACTCTTATGGAATTATAAGAATTAAAAGTAGAATTGATAGAACAATTTTTCTTCAATCATTGATGTTCTTTTTCAGTGCAGCAATGATATTATACTTCTGCAACAACGTAGAAAAAATCATGCACATGGAATACTTTGCCCATAATAAAAAATCTTTAATCATGATGAAGATGTAATCTATATTTTCGATATACGTACTTCCGATCATTATTGAGCGCACAATAAACATATTGTTTACTCCTCTCGAGCTCAGTCGCAATACGTATCTCTGAATCTATTAAATGTATATCTGATATTTTCATGTATTATTAAGCTTCATCATGCTTGTTTGTTTTAAATCAATTTTCTCAGGATATCCCGAATAACAAGTGCATAGAACATAGGGCCGTTCGATCGGATGCATCCGCAAAAGGAAGTCTAATTTTAATTCCTGGTACGCTTCGATGGCAGGACTTATGCATTGTGCAACTTCAATTAAATTTTTTTTTTTTTCATTTTTCATTCACTTCATTGTCAAGAACAATGAAATTGATCGAGTTGATAATTGTCGGAGAACAAATTTCCACGGGATAATATTTTTTATAATAATTGCAGGTGTAAGGGTGCTGAACTCGATGAATGAAACGGTAAACCCTTGCGGCGACTTCTTCGAGTTCGCGTGCAGAGGTTGGATAACGAACAATCCGATTCCGAAGCATGAAACCTCATGGAGTACGATAAATCTCATCGAGGAGGAAACAGAGTTGAAACTTTATAGGATTCTCAACACACCGGACAAGGAGGAAGATGGGAGAGCGATAAAAATGGCTCGGGAATTGTACAGAAGCTGCATGAATTTGCGTAACGATAAAAATAACGTTATACTTATAATAGAATCACTATCGATATCGTACTTCAATGTCTTGCAAAGCCTAAAATCGACGATAAGATAAACTCAGTAATGACAAACCTTAAATTCTGCATCATCTGAAAGCCCGCACTGCAATTTTTTCCTGTTAACTAAGTACTCTGAAGCTTTGCCGCTCCAGATAAATCAATTCTTTTTTCAATTTATTAACTGGAAAGTGAATGCTTTTTTTCTCCATTTAGAGAGCGTTGCGAATCCCAAAGACAAACTGCTTACCGATGCATTGACGAAACTCGGGCTTTCAAAATCACCTCCTACCGACGAGGAAGGTGCAAATCTCGATATATCGAAGATCGCCGGATCAGCGATGAGACATTACGGAATATATATTTTTATTGACCCACTCTTTCGCAAGGATTCAAGTAAAAATTCCATATATCGATTGGAGGCAAGTAACGAATTCGTGTAAAATAAAAAAGAAAAGTCTAATATCGGTCTCATTGACTCATCTATCTTTTATGCTCAATCAGCTCGAACAACTTTCGCCGGGCTCCGACAATTTCGATGTGTATCTAAGAGACCCAGACCGCTTTGAGTACATATTGAAAAAGCGGAAATATTATATACAACTGACGATGCGACTTTCGGGAATGAAAAATAACAGCGAAAAGTATGCCACCGAAATTATGAACTTTACGACTGGAATAGCCAATGTAAGAATTATCGGTATAAGCTCATCGATAATCGAAGTTCATCTTCAACATGTTTCTCAATCGTGTTACCTTTGGAGCACAGATGATGGCAACTGCGGAGGAGAGGGCCATGAAGAATTATACACACCAAGTCATGACTATCTGGGAACTCCAAAACCTCACAGATCCGGATGCTAAACACTGGAACTGGACAACATATATGAATGCTCTGTTCGAACAGACGGATGTCATCGTCGATCCTAAAATCGATACTGCGTACATACGCGATATGAGTTATTACCAAAGCTTGCCATTACTTCTCAGCGAAACTCCTCCAGGAACCATAGGTACAATGTTATTTCCCAATGAATGCATAACTTCGATGTAACTGCGATCAATTTTCAGGTCGATACGTCTGGTGGGAGATATACTCCAGGTTAGTGCTTGAGACTATGAAGTACAATCGTTATTATGGCGCCCATTTCGGAAAACATGCGGATGGTTTTAAAGCTACATGGTACGGATGCACCAACATTGTCAACAACTTTTTCAAAATGGCCCTCACTGCCGCCTACGTGGAGAAGCACTTTAACGTGCAAAACAAGAAAACTGTGCGTACCACAATCTTATAATATTGAGAACTAATGATTGTTTGCAAACATGGATGCCCGGTCGAGGTGTTTAAACGGTGGTTCAAAAATAACTTATCAGTGAACCCTTCCCTTTTAAAATAATATACACCGGACGCTTTTCTCGGCAGGCGATTGAAATGTGGACCGACGTGAGTTCATCCTTCGACGAGATGCTCACAGAATACAAGTGGATGGACGACGAAACGAAGTCGCAGGCTCACAGAAAACTCAGCGCTATGAATGCATCGATTGCCTATCCTGAGTGGATTGCCGATCGGGCAAAGTTAGAAGAGTACTACAAGGAAGTGAGTTTCATCGAAGATCTTCTCTACAAATTCGGCGATGCGACGCATGTTCGTTAAATGAAAATTCAATTTTTTTTTTACAGTACGAAGGGTCGGAAGGAAGTCTGGTTCATATGTACATGAATTCAAAATCCAATAAGATAAAACGGTTTTTGAACCTCTGGAAGCAAACAACCGACAGAAATACATGGCCAATTTCGGGTACAGAAGCCAATTCACAATATACCCCACGGCTGAATACAATCAGTGAGTCGAAAGTTTTCCATTCGTTTCGAATAAAATTTTTAGTGTAACAAAATAACCCACACTTTGGCGAAAATTTATATGACTAATATCGTTTAGCAATCGGAGCTGGTGCTCTGCACGAACCTTTGTACGGAAATGCAGCGGAGTGAGTATCGATGAATCTAGATCCGGCAAAATAGTTTTTTGAGATGCATCGGTTAACTTTCATCTTAACAGAGCTCTGAATTATGGAGCCCTTGGAGCGATGATGGGTCACGAACTTACTCACGGCTTCGACATTTACGGTAAAGATTCCCTACGATCCTTTTTATCTTTTCAATTTTTTGTAATCGATGCATCGAGCTGATACAGATTGGGATGATTTCTAGGACAGCGATACGACGAGAATATGACTCTTCGAGAATGGTGGAGCGCAGAGGCTCTGAAACACTATAACGAGAAGGCCGACTGTGTCATGAAACAATATTCGGAATACAATGTTACCCAGTTGGGTGAAAGATTCAAGGTGCGTAGAAAATATATGAGGTCTGGGCGAAAACTGGGAATATTTATATGTAAAAAAATAAACGAATAACAATCCTGTGATTCACAGTTAGACGGAATACTTACCAAGACCGAGAATGTCGCAAATATAGGTGGTTTAGCGGTGGCTTTTAAAGCTTACAAAAAACTGAAAGCGAGAAGCCAGCCTCAGCAAGTTATTCCAGGTCTCGCCAAATATACCGACGAACAGCTTTTCTTCCTCGGCTATGCCCAGGTAAACTGTGAGCTGTCCAACGCTCCGTGTGTCAGCATCGAACAGTAACAATGATACAATAATTTCTGCAGATGTCCTGCGACAGTTTTACGGATGCCGGACTCAAGCACTTTATAAAAGAGGATCGACATTCACCGGGTCGCTTCAGGGTCATCGGAGCATTGCAGAACAGCGATGAATTTGCCAAAGTCTGGAACTGTCCTTCCGGCAGCTCGATGAATCCTAAAAAAAAATGTACCGTGTGGTGATCAAAGTTGCGACATTACCACAAAAATTACAAAGTGTACATAAAACTAATCGACAAAACTTGTTCGAAATTGCGTTACTCTGTAAATATCTCACACAGATGGCTGTCTATTGGAATTAAAATTAGTTCAACTTCATGTCACGTGTGATGTAGTTTTTTCTGACTGTCTCACCCACCTTACACTATTTGGTGCGGAGAGATCACAACGGTTCCGAAATCGGCATCGTTCGAAAGCACGCACACCATTCTATACTCCACAAGCACCAGTTATCCCTATTCTATTTTTTCTCTCCTTCATCCACAATCATCCGCCCGCAAGCTACCGCTTCGTCCCACCACCATCAGTTACCGAATTCTCGCTGTAGAATACACACACATTTTAATAAATATAATTTCGTTATCGGTTTATTCGACCGTCTTTTATTCGTAGCTCCTTAACCAACTTCTCTGGGTCCAGCCGGAACTATACGCTACACTATTCCAAACGACAAATTTCGGCGAAATGCTCATTCTTATAAATTTCCATTGTAAGAACTAAAAATTGAACCTTGGTTTATTTACCTTGTCGAATGGAATGTCAATACCATTCTATGGGCTAAATTTTCTAATGGTTGAATGTTCTCTCATGGAAGAAAATTTATTCAGTTCTATAGTCTAAATTTTCTAATGATCGAATTTTACCTACAGACGGATTCGCGTCATATCGGAAATACGTCACTTCCTGTTTAAGAATCTCATTACTTAACGGGAAATGACGTCATCCCGGAAAAATGAGAATGACTTCCGGTCAAAAAATAGCATTTGCAAACTGGAAGTGACGAGGAAGTCGCTTCCGGTAAAAAAAATGCGTTTTTTGAACCGGAAATGACATATTCCCGGTGTGACGTCACTTCCAGTTCAAAAATGATATTTTCAAACCGTATTTCCGGTAAATCTCAGGGAATGAAAATTTTCGTCTCCTAAACTCTGTAGTTTACAGCGATGGACCAAGTATTCCGGCGCTTGTTAAGTAGGTACGGCAAAAAATAAAATAAGAAGAAGAACCGAAGTAATATATTGCATTAAAGAAGAGAGTAGAAACACTCCGACCCCAAACTCAAGAGGACAGAATTGAGATAAATTTGTATAAAGTCAACGTAATAGTTGGCCAATCAGCTGTGCAGCTTTTTCAACTTCAGTTTAAGGTTAAAACAATTATGCATAACAATGAGACGAAAATAGTAAATTACGCAATGACTGGCAAAAGTGGAATAACCGTAGTGGGGCCCGCAGTTATGATCGGAGGGAGAGGAATTGCTGTAGAGGGGATATAAAAAAATCCGTTAAGTCGAGAAACTCTTCTGCACATCCTCAATTTCATTCCAGTTGACAAGCAATATACAGGCCTCGCACCGCGATCCCGCTTTGTTATCTTCACCTTTGTACTTCTTGGTAAGTCATTTTTATTTTTTTAGTTTAGTTTTTCTTGTCTACCATCGATCGCACCCAGAAAAATAATTTATTTGGCGGCCACCGTTTATTTGGTTTAAGTAAAATCTTTATTTGATTTAAATAAATATTTATTTCATAAAGTAACTATTAACTATTATTTATTTAAATTAAGTAAATAGTTACTTAAGTGTAAACGAGTGTGTCAGCGCATTTTTTTTGCTTTACACTGAATTTTGGGCAAGACGGCGTCAATCGGACGATAGTCAGAATTTTATTCTTTTAGAAGTCGCGCGACGACCTATCAAGGCTGTTTGCTTCGATCGCATGCTGTTGTACTACACTACAAGTGTATTGCGTATGGGCCGATTAGTTTTTGAAAACTTGCAATTCATGGAACATGATTTTTAAAATATGTGTAAAATAATAAAAAGACTATGTCGATGTCATTTGATATTTTTTTTCTCGTAAAACTAAATTTTTCGCAAGAGCGCAAGTCGGGCGATCGGACGTCAGTCAGAATATGACTGACGTCGTTATGATTTTTTTTTTTGTAAAACTGTATTGAGACCGTGCGATCAGCACAAGTTATTCGGAGTATCTTTTTTTGGGCTTGTTTTTTTTAGCGGTCGCTCCTTTTTTGGGTCTGGTTTTTTTAGGGCTAGTGTTTTTTTAGGGGTCGCTCCTTATTTGGGTCTGGTTTTTTTAGGGCTAGTGTTTTTTTAGTGCTAGTGTTTTTTAGGGGTCGCTCCTTTTTTGGGTCTGGTTTTTTAGGGCGTTCACACTTAAGTAACTATTTACTTAATTTAAATAAATATTTATTTAAATCATAAAGATTTTACTTAAACCAACTAAACGGTGGACACAGAATTTCGGTACGAAATTCTGTGTACTAGAAATTCAACAATTCCATATCGGGAGTGATTGTGCTCGGAATACTCGAAAGAAGCCAATACCGAAATCCTTTTTTTTCATGAAAATATTTTTTCATACAAAACTAACGCGTTGTTAATTTGTTCAACAGGCGGTATAAGAGAAACTGTTCACGCTAATATCTGAACATCAAAGTACGCAAAAGGGCTGATCATAGTGGTGATTCTTCTCATAATCACGATGATCGTCCTCGTCGCCGTCACGTTCTTGTTGCTGTCTTCTTTCCAGAAGGGCACCTGCGAGGAGTCGTGTCAGACCATATCGTGCCTCGAAACAGGTATATTGGTAATAACGTCCTTCCGCTAAAAATTCCAATCGATTATGCAGCGCGAATTTTTTTTAAAGCATTTACATACTACATAAGATCAAGTTGCAATTGATACAACCGCTTTTGACTATCGATAATCTTCCTACTGTATTGTACTGCATTATGACGAGCAGCAAGTCTGCAAAAGGGCAGCAATGACATTATACTTATGTAGCAATGTAGAAAAAAAACATGCGCGTGGAATACCTTGCTCATAATAAAAAATAATCCTTGCTCATAATCTATATGTCCCATCATTATGAAGCGCACAATGAACATATTGTTTATTCGCTTGCGATCCGTTACAATATGCATCTCTGGATCGATTGAATGAATATCTAATATTTTCCGGTATTATCAAGCGTAGAATAAACATATTGTTTACTCCTCTCGAGCTCAATTGCAATACGTATCTCCGAATCTATTAAATGTATATCTGATATTTTCCTGTATTATCAAGCTTCAACATGCTTGTTTTTTTTATCATTTTTCTCAGGATATCCCGAATAGCAGATGCATAGAACAGATACGGGCGTTTGATCGGTTCATCCGATTCGCATGCATTCTCAGAAAGAAAGTTTAACTTTAGTTCCTGATTTGCTTCAGTGGCAGGATGTATTAATTGTGCAACTTCAATTTTCGTTTTTTTTCTTCATTTTTCATTATTCATTTCCTTCATTGTCAAAAACAATGGAGGTGATCGAGTCGGGAATTCTCGAGGAACGAATTGCCATGAAGGATAATATTTTTTATATGAATTGCAGCCGTGAGAGTGTTAAAGTCGATGAACGAAACGGTGCAGCCTTGCGACGACTTCTTCGAGTTCGCGTGCAGAGGTTGGATAACGAAGAATCCGATTCCAAACCATGATCTCTCATGGAGTACACTAAAGGCCATCGAGCAGGAAATAGAATGGAGACTTTATGCGATTCTCAATGAACCGGACAACGAGGAGGATGGGAGACCGATAAAAATGGCTCGGGCATTGTACCGAACTTGCATGGATTCGAGTAACGATAAAAATAACCCTATACTTATAATAGAATCGCCATTAATAACGTACTCGAATATCTAGCAAAGCCTATAATCAACGATGAGACAAACCCAATAATGTCGAACCTTACATTCTGTATTATCTGGAATCCCGCACTGCAATTTTTCCTTGTTAACCAAGCACGCTGGTGCTTTGCTGCTCAAGTTAAACTACATTTTTTTATTCTCATATATTACCTAGAAAGTGAATGCTTTTTACAATTCAGGCAGCGTTGAAAATGTCGGTTTAAAACCGCTTATCGATGCATTCGTGAAACTCGGCCTCCCAATTGTGCCTCCCACCGACGAGGAAGCCGCACATCTCGATATACCGAAGATCGCTGGATTAGCTATGAGACATTACGGAATAGTGTTTTTTGTTAGACCAGTCATCGACCAGGATTTAAACAACAGTTCTATGTACCGATTGGTGGCAAGTAACAAATTCGTATAAAATAAATATACAAAGAAGAACGTAATATCGTTCTCATTGATTGATCTCTCTTCTACTATGCTCGTTCAGCTGCAACAAGTTCCGCCGGATTCCTACAATCTCGATGTGTACCTAAGAGACCCGATACGTTTCAATACCACAGTGCACGCACAGAAACGTTATATGCAAGGGATGATGGTGCTTATTGGAATGAAAGAGAAGAACGTGACCTATGCCAACGAGACTTTGAACTTTATGACTGAATTATCCAAAGTAAGAATTATCGGTATACGCTCATCGATAATCGAAATTCAGCTTCAACGTGTCTCTATGAGTCGTGTTACTTTTGGAGCACAGATAATGGCAGCTCCGGAAGAGAGGGCCAGCAAGAATTATACACACCCCGTCATGACGATTTCGGAACTCCAGAACCTCACTGACCCCAATGCCAAAGATTGGAACTGGACGACATATATGAATGCCCTGTTCGATGAGACGGATGTCATCGTCGACCCGAAAAACGACACTGCGCACATAGAAGATATGGATTATTTCAAAAGCTTGCCATTACTTCTGAGCAAAACTTCTCGAGGAATCATAGGTAAAATATTAGGTCCAACAACCGACAGCGATAGGTGCGTAGTTGGCGGTTCCCAAAGTCAAGCAGTATCGCTCGCGGTCAGTACTTGGATGGGTGACCGTCTAGCCGCGCGCTGGCTTGCGCATCGAATTTTCTCGGAGATTGATGATTATCCTGTAGGAACGCCAATCTCTGGGGAAAGAGCCGTTTGTGTATGGCCAGGTTTTCCGCAGTTTCGGGCGGCACAGTAACGGGGTAAGTCGGCTGCGGACGCAATCCGGGGGGGAGGTGGGGTGTGTAAAAGGGGAAGGACTCCGTACAGGTGGAATACATACATATATTAAGTCCAACAACCGACGGCGGTGGACGGGCGATTGGCGCACGGCTCCGGTGGTCTCCCATGTGAAACGGAATCGTTCACGGTCAGTACTTGGATGGGTGACCGCTTATCCGTGCGCTAGCTGGCGCCTCGACCGTTGAGCGAGAGGCGCTTTCTTCTGAAACTTTTCCGTTTCTGCACTTTACACAAGTGCAAAAATACCGGAGGATCAGTAGAATATGGCCGTCTGTATCGGCATGGGTTTTTCGTAGTTTCTCCGCGTCCCCTGGCAAATGCAGTACGGTGTATTTTTTTTTTTTAGCCCGGTGTTGGCTCGTCCCCTAGCGGAGACCTGTGCCACTCTCTTCAGCAGTGCGGTGTAGCTAATTCGGCTACGGGCGCACTGGAAGTTAGGTAGCTTAGCTGAGTGCAAGTAGGGAGTGCTGGGGGGGAATCGGGATGGGGTGCCGAAAAAACCCGGAAGGGTATACGGCGGAAGAAAATAGAACGCCATAAATATCATGTCCAACGAATGCATAACTTCGATGTAATTGCGATAAATTTTCAGCTCGATACGCCTGGTGGGAGGTATACGGTCGGATAGGGCCTCAAACTCTGCAGGTGTTTCGCGATTGGGGCGCCCGTTTCGGAAGAAAAGCGCACGGTTTCCCACTGGGTCCACCGACATGGGACGGATGCACAGGAGATGTCAACAACTTTTTCAAAATGGCACTCACTGCCACCTACGTGAGGAAGCACTTCAACGTACAAAAGAAGAAAACTGTGAGTACTACAATCCTATTATATCAGGAAGTAATGATCGTTTGGAAACATGGAATGCCCTACCGAGATGCTGAAACTATGGTTCGAAAATAATTTATCTGTGAACCTTTCCCTTTTTAACCCCCGACTGCCCGCTAGGGCAAAAAGACCGGAGTTATGCGTTTCACCGCGATGAGCGATTTCGTTGTTCCGCGATGTTCTTGTAAACGGCTACAAATAACTTGACGAAATTTGATACAGCTATTCTATGAGTCACCTTCATCCATGTTTTCAAAGAAAAATTGAAAACTGCACAACATTGGTAGAAATAAATGCGATTTATTAGTCACTCGAATATATCGAAAATTGACCGCCATTTTCTGCGATATATTTTTGAAATAATATACACCGGACGCTCTTCTCGGCAGGCGAGCGAAATGTGGACCGACCTAAGTTCTTCCTTCGACGAGATGCTCACAGAATACAAGTGGATGGACGACAAAACGAAAGCGCAAGCCCACAGAAAATTGCACAATATGAATCCCTTGATTGCCTATCCTGAGTGGATTATGGATCCGAAAAAGTTGGAAGAGCACTACAAGGAAGTAAGTTTCACCGAAAACATTCTCTACGATTTTCGCGATTCGGCGGATCTTCGTTAAATGAAAAATCCATTTTCTTTTTTTTCGCAGTACGAAGTTTTGGAAGGAAGTCTTGTCCATATGTACACGAATTTCGAATCTATTGAGAGAAAACGGCTTTTCAACAGCTGGAGGCAAACACCGGACAGAAATACCTGGTCAAATTCAGGTACAGAAGTCTCCACATATCCTTCCACTTCGACGAATACAATCAGTGAGTCAAAATTTTTTCATACGTTTCAAACCAAAGTTTTTCTTAAAAAAAAATTATCCACTTCAAAGAAAATTTATATCACGAATATCGTTTAGCAATTCCCGCTGGTATTCTGCACGAACCTTTCTACGGAAATGCAGCGGAGTAAGTATGGATGAATCTAGACCCTATGAAATAGTTTTTTTGAAATGCATCGGTTAATTTTTTTTAACAGAGCCCTGAATTATGGAGCCGTTGGAGCGATGATAGGTCACGAAATTATTCACGGCTTCGACGGTTGGGGTAAAGATTCCTTGCGATTCTTTTTATGTGATTTAATTTATTCGACGGATTTCCCCTTGTTTGACCTATTTACATTAAACCCAGTACAGAGCTCTGAATACAAAATGATTATATATCTGAATAAAAATTAAATATAAAACAACATTAGTTTCTAGAATTACATACCAATCTAACATACATTAAACAATCTACCATTTTAACGAGACTAGTCCTCCCTACACTTCTCTGCTATTTTTTCTTTACCATAACCTGATTTGTTCATACTTCAGCACTACGGAGAAAATTTTATGTATTGCAAATTAGGATGATTTTTAGGACAACAATACGACGAGAATACGACTCTTCGTAATTGGTGGGGCCAAGAGGATCTGAAACACTATAAACAGAAGGTCGAATGTGTGACAAAACAATATTCGGGATACGAGGTTGCCCAATTGGGTAAAAATTTCACGGTGCGTAGACAATATATGAGGTCTACGAAAAAATTGGAAAATTTCAATACAAAAATGGAGAATAACAATCGTGTGATTCGCAGTTGGACGGAATTCTTACCGAGGGCGAGGATGTCGCAGATATGGGTGGTTTGGCGGTGGCTTTTAAAGCTTACAAAAAACTGAAAGCGAGAAGCCAGCCTCAACAAGCTATTCCAGGTCTCGCCAAATATACCGACGAACAGCTATTCTTCCTCGGCTATGCCCAGGTAAACTCTGAACTACCCAACGCTCCGAGTGTCAGCATCGAACTGTAACAATGGTACAATAATTTTTGCAGATGTATTGCGCCAATTTTTCGGATACCCAATTGAAGCACTTTATAAAAAAAGCTTCACAGTCACCGGGACGGTTCAGGGTCATCGGAGTATTGCGGAACAGCGCTGAATTCGCCAAAGTCTGGAACTGTCCTTCTGGCAGCCCGATGAATCCCGAACAAAAATGTACCGTGTGGTGATCGAAATAGCGAAGTTACGGGCGAAATTACTAAGTGTACCCAAAAATAACCGACAAAACTTGTACATTTTTGTAATTGAATGGGCATAAATAAATCACGGTTGTTCCAAATTGCGTCACTTATATATAAATATCTCATACAGATGTCTGTTTATTGGAATAAAAATTTGTTGAATTTCATGTTACGTGTGGAATAGTTTTTTTCTTATTGTCCTACTGATGTTACGTCATTCGAAACGACAAATTCTCGCGAAATGCGTGTTATTATAAATTTCCATTGTAAGAGATAAAAAATTGACATAACTTCAGGTGGAAAAATGAGATTTTCAAGCCGGAGGTGACAAATTTCCGGTATGACGACACTTTCGGTAAAAAAAAAGTTGAAAATTGAAATTTTCATATCGCTTTCTCATAAATTCCTCATTCTTATCGCTTTCGCATAATGTCCCTTTATTCGCGAAGCTTCCTCTGAGAAAACATTTTCTGTATTTTTTGCTTCCTCGTAGAGGAAGCTTCGCGAATACAGGAACATTATAAGAAATAGATATGAAAATTTCAATGTTGAGCTTTTTCAACGTGAACTCGTGTAACACTTTTATGCCAAACGGTTGGCTGATTCAGGTTCAGCGCGTAAAAATACACCAAAGTCACACTTCACTTTGTCGGATCTGTGCTCGGGGCGAAAAAATATATGGAATTCTGCGCTCCTGAATTTTTTGGATGCACTTTCGATTTTTTACATACGACAATTAAATGATACCTCTTTATCTTTTTCAACCCCGCCATATCCATCATCTTATATATTTCTTGCCGTAGAAAACGATAAGAAATCCTTGTTTGAATATATACAAAATCTCTCATTTTTGCAATTTTGGCTATACAAATTCCCTATAAACTGTTTTCGTTAGTCGTCGCTCTGGTACTATATTTAATGTATTTTTCCAAGCTGATCACGAGTCTACCACTTATTTTATTTATTAGTCATAAATCAATAATTAATACGGAAAATTGCGTCTAAAAGAAAGTACACATTTCTCATGATATTAAAAAGAATCTAAGTAAATGACATAAAATTTAAAAGATCATCGGGCGATCATATTCCATCTGCGTACGCATATTTAGCAGATAGCTGAAAAATTGTAAGCGCTAGCGTGTGCACAGACAGAAAAAACAACTAAACATTTTTTAATCAAATTTTGAAGAAACATTGCCTATTAAGTACACATGCCGTGTCTGAAATTTTAGCTCGATCGGTCGAGGCATTCTCGAGTTATGTTTAAAATTTTTGGCGTCTTATTCACGCAAACACACATGCATCCGAACATTTGTTCAAAATGCGATTGTTCGATGTTTTGGAACATTCTGAACACGTTTTAATAAAAATTTCGAAATAGTACATTTCGATACGAGTGCGAAAAGACTTTTTTTGACGCGTGTGGGTTTGCAGCACGAGCCGCATGCGAGTGTTGCAATCACACGAGTTCAGAAAACGTTTTTCGCACGAGTATCGGACAAAATTTTATTTCACAACGTGTGAAAATGGGGTTTTCCCCACGCGAAGCGTGCGCAAAAACTGCCAGTTTCCCACCAAGTGAAATAAAGAATGTTTTCATCAGAACAAAGCTTCCTCCATGCAAAAGCAAAAAAGGGAGATTTTTAAATTAGAAGCGACATATTTCCGGTATAACGTTACTTCCGGTCGAAAAATGCGATATTCAAACCGAAGTGACGTATTTCCGGTAAATCTGCGGATATCTAAATTTCCGGTTTCTATATTCCATAGTCGATAGCAAGTGCGCGAAACGCGCGAGCTACAACAACCTGCCAGTTTTATAATAAAGTTTATTGCTTCAGCCGTTAATAGCGAGAAAGAAGATCCAACCGAGTTCCTAGCGAATGTCGAAACATTGATGTTAAGTTCTTTAATCCATCGGGATAATAGTCACTTACATTCGACAGTTCTAACAACAACAAAAAATCACCTTTATGTAATTAAAAAATTACATAAAACACTAACGCGAACTCCTGACTGGGGTAGTTTGGTACCCCATACATGAGTTTTAGGGTTAAGATTGGATTTCCTCGGCACGTGCCTCCGAATTGTCGCTACCTTTTAGCCTTTAAGGGTGATTTTCATCCCCTAAACATTAATAAAGCCAAATTTGCCGCATACCATTCTCTTCCTTATGAAAAAACAAAGAGATTCATGTGAGGCAAAACCCATTTACTTCTCATAGTACCCTTATACACTGAGAAAAAATGACATAGTAAAAGCAAAAATACTGACTTTTTACCATAAACAATAGTTCCCAGGCTGAACGCTTAAATTTTATAGTTACGACAGTGACAAAAAATCATGGCTGCAAGTGATTATAATTCAACCAATTGAATATATATCATCAGAAACTAACTATATAGACGTTCTCGCCGGGAACTATTGGTATGGTTGAAAATACTATCCTTTTTCTCAGTGTACGTTGAAGAAACGCATGGGGTACATATGTACCCCGGTCATGATTTAATAGTTACAAAAAAAATGATACATGAGATCTAGGGTTCCGTATCTTCACATCAGGTTACCATACCATGGGTACCGATTAACGTAAAATGCAAGGCTACGACAAGAGAACTGATATACAGCATCTTCCAGCGGAACGACGATAGAAGACCACTTCCGGTCGTCGCTCGTTCGATCTGTTTGAGTGAACATAGCATAATTCGCCCACGCTCGAGTGACTCGAATAAAATTCTTTTGTGGCCGACAATCGATCACGACTCTGAATCGGACGTACAGTTTCGTTGCCCATCGTCGCACGGTTGTTTACAGTTGTAGCGTCAGATATCGGGTCGCACGAAAAATAGTTTAGTTACCGTGTACAGTGATCAGATAACAAACGAATCATTGTAACTACGAATAATATACACGCGTCGCATAAAATACAATAGAGATTCTTGCTAGCGATCTACAATGTTTGCTTTCTGTTACACGCGATAGATTAAAGTGTTACAGAACGCTCGAAAGATCGGAAAATGATAACACGGGCAGGTGGTATGGAATACAATGATGCCTTCGCAAAAGCAATGCCCGGTGCCGATCCGCTATAATGTTTGGTTTTTTTTTTTTTAGTTACACGCGACAGCTCGAATAGTCGTGGAATGCTCGAAAGACCGTAAATACCGATGGAAAATTGCACGTGTTATTTATTTATTCGGATACACGCGGCAGCATCCGGTATACTGGTTACAGACCGCCCAAAAGATCATTGATAGCGTTTTGCAGTAAAAAAAAATTGCTATTAATTATTAATAAATTAAATAATTGTATCGATTTTAATAAATCCTGGTCGATAATGCCAATTCGTGTGGTTGCACGGTCGCCTCTCGTCTTCATAAAAAATATATATATTTATTATATTACATATTACGCCGCCGCCGTGTCTAGAATCGTCGGGGGGGATCAGTACTTGGATGGGTGACCGCGGTCAGCCATCCAAGTATTGAACCCGTCTTTCTTTTAAGGCGAAGTCAGTACTTGGATGGGCGTAATAGTGGGGCTTAGAATTGTAAGGGCATACGTATGCCCTTACAATTCTAAGACCCACTATTAAAGGACTTGGAATAATAAGGACTTCAGTCCATAAACGGTCCCCCTAGTATATGTCTTTAATGTATGTAGTCTATGGATACACACATTATGGTCGAGTCTATAAATATACGAAAATCAATCAGCCAATAATGCCCTTGAGGCCATTCTTTTTTTACATACTCTGTATTGAATTGACCTTGAGCCAATGAAGTCAATGAGGTCAATGAGGTCATAGAGTAATTAAAAATTAATTCTCCTTTCCACGAATCGTCCAACGCTTCGGGAACGAAGGACCCAGCGCGTCTAAGAATCGCATGATAGTGAACTCTTTCGTACGTTTCATTCTAATCGCCGACCGAGGTCGAGATATCGCTGTCAAATTAATTTGCCCTATATATAATAAGCACAGTGCGTCTATAAGTGGCAGAACGCGGGACAAACGCACGTGAGTCATTGATGCCGAGTAGAGCAACATGGCATTCGATGCTCTCGTAAATTTTCATCAGTCATGTTCATTCGTTAATTGTAATTGTCTACATCTCTCTTGGGTCAATTGTGACGGCGTGGGTGCTTATCCCATGGCAAGGGCGTTGAGGGAAAATATTCAAGGTTCTAGAGGGGGGGGGGGGGGGGGGGGGGTTAGGAGAAGAATACTACTCTTATCGGGCTTCTGGATTCACTCGAAGTACTCGACCAATTTCTTTCTCGTGCTCTTAACTGTGCCTCTTAATGCCCTCACTGACGGTCATCTTTTTAATTTTTTAATTCTTTTTATTGTAATTTTTTTTATATACACTGTGGGAATAAGACTGACGATATCATGTTCCGGAGCAGTCAAAGCTCGGGAGCTGAGATGGAGCGAGAGCCACGTCTGTTTCCCATAAATCGTAAATCTAATCGCATCTCTGGCGAGGCAACTAGGGAGTGAAACAGAGAGAGAGGCATCGAGCCCAGATGGAATATACCAAGAGGCCAGCGAGACAGTAAGAAAAGCTCATCTGTAGAATGTTAAGCCATAGAGCCACATATCCGTACGAGAAAAAAAAGTTGAAGAACGATCGAGAAACGCAACTCGCAAATTCTGAAGGTTGCTCTCGTTCGTTTTTTAAATACATTTTTTTTACTCCACCAGATATAGAATAGTATATTAAGATACTAGTGCCAAAAACCTTTTTTTTACGAGTTGCAGTACGAACCGAAGGCGAGTGTTGCAATCACACGAGTTAAGAAAACGTTTTTCGGACGAGTGTAGTAAATAAATTTTATGTCTCGATTAAAAACAAAATTTCATGTCTCGAGGTGTGAAAATGGGGTTTTTATGCACACAAAGCGTTAACAAAACTATCATTTTCGGTGTTGTTATTTCGCGCTTCTTTGAAAAAATAATTGACGAAATTTTCCGTAACGGATATAACGATATAATTACGATGAGGTAACTGGGTTTCTATGCCTGGGCAGCTTAGAGATCGAAAAAAAACTATAGTTTCTGCGATGGAGAAACACGGCATTGCAATAATTACAGAGTGTCGTATCTTGCCGGCAATTATATATATATATATATATATATATATTGACCACACGTGATGCACGTACGTATATTGTGTTTTCTGAAAAAAAAAAAAAATTATATCGAACAACAACGGTGATACATATGCGAGGCTTTTATTGAAGATCAGCACGTGTACCGTCGGGCAATAGGAGCAGAGACTGAGCAAGCAGGCCGAATTGAGTAGGGCGAGAAATAGCATAAGAAGACGCAACCGTAGCTCTATATCTCGTCGGAGAAGAGCCCATCGCGCAGAGCCCAAACTCGCGAGGTCAGAGTTGAGATTGTTAATATCAATCGACGTTATCGATCGAGCTGCTCGATCAGCTGTGGAGCATTAATGAATTCAGTGTGAGGTTCAAAAAATGACAACGAGGAAACCCTCGTGGACAAACGTATATACGGAAATATATTTTTCATATATTGAATATACTTGTTACGATTAAAAAAATAAAAAATAATTCATATGTCGTAGGATATATATGACGCATGTGTCCGAGCAAATATTTAAAAGTATTTATTTACGAGCGAAAAATTTGATATTTCAAATATGCTTTAATTATATTTTTATATTTTTAATATATTTTCGCACATACTTTTTTCGGTGCGGGTAAACTCGACTACATAATTCAATGTCAAGTGATTCTCTTCGCGAACGGAAGCGCGCGGAGCCGGCGCTGTACAGTCCGTATCTACTGGCTAGTGCTTTTTACACGCGCGTCCGAAACCTGCGTTGTGTCGCGTGGTGGGAGCATTGGCGGGAGTGGAACAGCCGTGGTGGGGGCTTTCGAAGATTGGTAACGTAGAGGCAAACTCTTCTGTACACCCTCAACTTTATTGCGGTTGTCAAGCCGTACACTCGACTCGCACTACCATTTAACTTTACGATTTTTCAAATCTTTCTTCAATTTTTTTTTTCATTTTTTTGTTAATTTTGTAAACATTGATTAATATTTTCCGCGGTTATTACAGTGAACCTCGGTGAAGAGTTCCGTGAAAATAAACATTCGAGAGTCCTGTGCTGTGGGTTACCGTGTGCGGGTTCATTGGGAAGCAGCGATAGCTATACCGAGAAGTAACTTACTCTCGAAAGGAAGAAGAGATCGTATACAGTACGAGCAAGATTCCAAGCGTGGAATGACGCGAGAAATCTGATCCAGTGGCTTATTGCATCTCATCTATCATCCAGTGACATTATAGTGTCTCACTGGAAAGACACGTAGACTCAATCTCGTATGTATATTAAAAACATACTTTTTTTCTTCTGCAGTCCTTGCGAATCATATGCGAATCACATGCACGTTCAATTATTCTAATCGACCATTGAAATATTCTCACGCACGTGCCGTTCCACGCGTTCCATCGACCAAAGCGTCGGAATCGCAGTTATCAACGCACCCCGACCACGAGCGGGTGGTCGTCATAATTCTTTCGATTTTTTTTTCGCGTCGTGCGTTTTAGACACGACGTTCCATACATTCGTCGTGAAAAAATGTTTCGACTGAAAAATTAATCTAAAATGCGTTTGAAAATTTATACATGGATTAAATTGAATATGCCAGGCGGAGTTGAAACTCATATTCGCTATATTAAATCGAATCATTCAGAAGTATTTGATGAATATCGATCAATCAATATAGATAGATGGATTAATGGATAGATGGATTAACGGATAGATGGATTAACGGATAGATGGATTAATGGATAGATGGATTAATGGATAGATGGATTAATGGATAGATGGATTAATGGATAGATGGATTAATGGATAGATGGATTAATGGATAGATGGATTAATGGATAGATGGATTCATGGATAGATGGATTAATGGATAGATGGATTAATGGATAGATGGATTCATGGATAGATGGATTAATGGATAGATGGATTAATGGATAGATGGATTAATGGATAGATGGATTAATGGATAGATGGATTAATGGATAGATGGATTAATGGATAGATGGATTAATGGATAGATGGATTAATGGATAGCTGGATTAATGGATAGATGGATTAATGGATAGATGGATTAATGGATAGATGGATTAATGGATAGACGGATGGATAGACGGATGGATAGACGGATGGATAGACGGATGGATAGACGGATGGATAGACGGATGGATAGACGGATGGATAGACGGATGGATAGACGGATGTATAGACGGATGGATAGACGGATGAAACAGAAAATAAACTGTGAGGAAGCAAAACGGTGCAAAGTACCGCATGGTTTGCACATGGCTTCCTTATTTATTACAATTTTGTCCACAGCTTTCTCTACGACAAAGTTCGTTGATCGATTTTGGTTTCCTCGTGGAGGACGCTGTGGGCAAAATTGTAACAAATAAGGAAGCCATGTGCAAATTACTTGGTATGTTTTTTTCATCTCATAAAATTGAAACGGTCAAAATTGTCCGCAAAATTTATTGCAGAAAACGGCCAACTGAAATTTGCCGAATTCGTTGTTTTGAGGCTAAGTCTAATATATTTTTATGACGCGAATCTCCATATTATGTTACTCCTAGAGCCACCTTTAATGCATAAACTCGTGCCGGACGAAAAATACACATCTCCCGAAAAATGTTTAAATCTAGAAATCAGAAAATTTAAACGGTTAGATCAATTTTTGCCAAATGTAAGACCAAAAATTCTACAATATTAGGCCATTCCCAAGTAAAGTTTAAGCTCGATACCTACATATTTACTCGAATTATACCTTTTTTTTAGCAATTTTTCAAAAAACTCAAAATCCCATAAAGTTCGACCGCTTGGATAGATTTTGACTCAATTCAACACCAAAGGTCTTTGGTCAAAATATTTGTGCGCAGTTTTAGGACCTCTGCTTAATACGAAAACAATAGAAATAGTAGGAAGTAACGGTAAGTAAAAATGATATGAAAAGAAAGGAAAACAACAAGAAAATTGAATATATGAATACTGGACAAACAGGTTGCAGCAACAATAAAGTATGCAAATAGAGATAGAATAAAAGCGAAACCGTTAACCGTCGACACCGCACCTCATACCAATCCGATCAATTGATCGATATCAATATCCGATCAATTAATTTTACTTAAATTTTCCATTTAAAAAATCTTCATCATTTTGTGTATTCATATTCCAATTTGCTTTATCACTCTTTATCTATCAGCTGTGTGTGGCTTTTGTTTTTTTTCTTGTTTTTATTAGAGCCCTGATGATTAATTAGTTAGCAAAGCGTATTGCGAGATCCACGGAGCGTCTCCTCGTCGCGGATCGGGAGATCGAGATCGAAAGCGCCGCGACGTCTGCGGCGTACGAGAGAATAAGAGCGCGCGGTATTTCGTCCGTCAGCGATTTCGCGGCGAAAGCTTCCACGGATTTGACCCAAAGTACTCGCACTATTTAAAGCAAACGGTCATTGCTAATGGAACCGTGTCTTCCGATCCGAGTTTATAGTTCTCTGATTTAGTAATAATTTTTTTTTCTTCTCAAATATGTTTTTCCAATATTTATCACCGTACAGCGGCCAATTACGTTGCAAAAAGGATCGGGCAATAATTTTGCTCGCGGTTCGGCTGATGGATTATCAGTTCACCTCCACGTGCTAGATCTCTGTACACGATTGTCTATCACTTAAAATTATCCGCGCGTTATTAAGTTATTAAACTAATGGGAGCTTGGAAGATATAACGATTAATCGGAAAGACCTCGCATCGTTGGCTGCTCCAAGAGAAAATCGTCTCTTCGAACGATCCTTATCGGGTAAGATCCACGGTAAAGAGGAGAGGGGCAAAACGGACCAGTGTCCTCCGTTCGAGACGAGAGTTTGTTATTTTTTACCTTCCCGCGAAAAAATTGTATCAAAACCGGTCCATTTTGCCCCGGTGGATAAGCCACGATCTCACTTCCGATCGAACGATCTCTCGACCGCTCATCCCACCGGTTGTTCCCGAAGTACCGAGATCAATAGAAGAGACCAATGAAATTCATTCGTCCGTGGTTTCTCGTCGACGATTTTCTCGTCCGGATCGTGCCTTCTCGTCTCAATGATTTATCCGATCTGCGTATCGCTCCGAATCGAAATAAAAAAAAAGATAAAAAAATTATTGAGCAAAAGTAACGTAGAACAAAAGGGGACGAGCGTCGATCTCGCTAGCGCATTCTATGCAAATCGCAGGAGCGCGCGAGTCAATGATTCAGAGGATCCGAGCGCGGATTATCACAGTGGAGTTCATTGTGATGCGTCGTGACCGCGTTATATGGAGCGGGGGAGGGGGAAGATCTCGGAGGCCCGTCGAGAATATAATCGTCTCTGGCCCGGAGACACTTTCGTTCTCTAATGGGAGCTCTCTTGGCGGGTGTAATGATAATCCTCGTCTACGCAACGCCATTTTTTTAAAAATAATTCTACGCTTCTGTTGTTTCAGCGTCTTCAGAGTCAGTGGATAGAAGTGAACGTAACGCGCTGAGATGAGGTACAAGGTGAGTGCGCATCGGGCGCCGAGAACATTTTTTTTTTTGTCGCTCTCAAACGATTGTCCTGCGATCGACAGGTTGCGTGGCTCGCATCGCAAATACGTGGCTTAATGCGTGTCGCAACAACAAAAAAATTTATTCGCAACACGAAAGCCCCCTGATTTCAATATAATATTGCTCGTCAAATTGAAAATGGGGATCTCGCCTATGTGCGCAGCTCCGGGTCGGACACGTTTGCATCTGCGCCGATATTCTTATACCTCTCTTGTACGAGCTCTTGCTCGTGACGATAACCGGACCATAATACGAGTCTGGGCGGATAACTGTCGCCGATTTAAAAAACTGCGCACAACTCTACACGAAGAAAAATGGTTTAGCTGCTCTAACAAAATGCGTTTTGCTGACAATGACGCCGTTCCCGCAGTAAAACGATTAGTAAAAGCAGCAACAAAATTACTACGTCATGGTGGCCGCGGTCAGGGAAAACCGGGAAAAGTGAGGGGAAAAAAACTTGGTCAGGGAATCAGGGAAAAGTCAGGGAATTTCAAAATTGGTCGGGGAATGAGAAAATTGTCGCCAAATCTTCTACAAATAAATTAAAAGGGCATAGAAAGAAGCCTTGATAAAAAAATTGGGACCATTTTGAAAATAAAAAAACAGAATTAAACATTATACAATAATTAGGCATTTTCTTTTGCATCATTAATTTTTTTAATAGACGTCGTTAGAAGTTTGGTCAGGGAACATTTTTAATTGGTCAGTGAAAAATCAGGGAAAAGTTAGAGAATTTTTTTAGGGGTAAAAACAGCCACCGTCTACGTGGAAGCAATTGGTTTTGCTATCACGACAAAACTTTCTTGTGACTGCGACGATTTAGTTTGCTATGAGAATAAACGGCGTCTGCTGTAATTTGACGGCTGAGAAATTACTGGTAATAGGATAGTTATGGATACGTACGTACATTTATTACACTCGGTGCGAAAATGTCAGTTTTCCGCACGCTTTGCGTGCACGAAAACCCCATTTTCGCACCTGGTGAAGTAAAATTTTCTTCGATACTCGTGTGAAAACCGTTTTCTGAACTCGTGTGATTGCAACATTCGCCTTCGGCTAAAGTCACACTTGTCAGAAATTTTTTTTCGCACTTGTATCGAAATGTACTATTATCGCACTAGTATCGTAAATGACTATTATTTGAAAGTTAACTCACCGCGTTTGTATTTTATCATTTTATTATATTGAAAATAATCTCCGAATTCTTGAATGGGCTGTATATAGACGTATTAAACTCCAAAAGGTATTCGCAGGTGGTACATCCATATACAGCAAATTTCAAGAGTTCGCGAATTCACTCTATTTTTATTTTTACTCGAATACGAAGCAACTGTTTCCTCGCGTCGCTTTGTTTTCATTTTGCATGTTGAGCGTCTTGAGCTCGTAGTATTGTTGACACATACAAGCGCCCAACTCAGTCATAACAATTTTTTATTGTTACAGCAGTAAATGCTGTTTCGTTGTGGTTAGCAAATCGCTCCAAGCGAAAAATTTGGCTATAGTTACAAGCTGGTTTTGTTATGCCGATACCAATAAACTAAATTTGTTACGGTAACGAAAATCTTGTTGTACCAACAAATTTTGTTTCTTCGTGTACCGAGTGATGACTCTGCCGATTCGAAAATCGGTTTGCAACTCTGCAGCGCTACCGTTGTGCCAGAAAGACCGCCTTTCAAAAACTTTTGCCGACCAGAATATGTCTGCACGGCAAAAGTTTATATTTTGGCTGTCTTAGTACGGGTATAGTTCCATTTCGGTACAATCGTATCTTGCGGAGATGTAAATGCGCCGATAACAGAAAAAAATAAATAAAAATTGCGCACGAGATTATCGAGCATGTCTCGATTATTCGGTGCCTCTGATGGAGATTTAAATGCGCCAGTGAAGAAACGACTCTGCTGCACCCAGAAAAATAATTTCTTTAACGAGCCAGCCGGAAATAAATATTTATTTGATTAAAATAAATATTTAATTGATTAAAATGAATATTTAATTGATTAAAATGAATATTTAATTGATTTAAATAAATATTTAATTGATTTAAATAAATATTTAATTGATTTAAATGAATATCTAATCGATTTAAATAAATATTTAGTTGATTAAAATAAATATTGACCGGTGCGTTGGTCCAGTGGTTAGCGTGTTCGCCTCTAAACTAGAGCACCGGTCGGTCGAGGGTTCGATTCCCGGTGCCGTCTTTTTGTCGAGAAATAAAAATATGGGTGGGACATAGCTTCAGACATATACTTGAGGCACACGTGACTTGTCCGTGAGTGCCACAAGTATATAGCTGTAGTCCATGTTTACATTCTCGGCGAAACTGGACGTAGCTCCGGTGCCGTGAAGCGAATCCGAGACCGACTGTATCGGCATAGGCTTTCTGCAGTTCCCCTATGCCTGTAGTTGTAAGAATCTAAGGCGAATGCGGTACAGGGGGGAAGTCGGCTGCTGCCGCAAAAATGGGGGGACTGGCGCGGTGCGTAAGGACAAAAAAACAGCAATGGACATAAAATTAAATAAGGTCTCAGTAAATACGCATCAACCGAATCGACCCTCTTTAAAGTAGTAGCTTTGAGAAGCGGGAAACAATAACAAAAAAAAAATATTTAGTTGATTTAAACAAATATTTATTTAATTTAAATAAATAGTTATTTAAAACAATGAAAATATTTATTTACACCAAATAACAATTTATTTGCGGGTGCCCGTCAAATAAATTATTTTTCTGGTTGTGGATCGAACAGCAGCTTGGAACTCTACAGCGTTACCATTGTACCGGAATACCGGCCTCCGGAATGTATCTGCTCGGCAAAAGTTTATATTCCGGTTGAGTCTTAACATGGTTACAGTTTCATTTCCGTAGAGTCGTATCTGGCGGAGATGTAAATGCGCCGATAAAAAAACGGCTCTGCTGTTTCGAACAGCAGCTTGCAAGTAGAAGCAGCAGCTTGCAAGAGAATCTTTGTAATAAATTCATAATCATCTAGTAAATGCACAGATAACAGAATTTTTCTTAAATTGCGTACGAGATTATCGCGTACATGTCGATTATCCAGTGCCGCTGGTGAAGGTGTAGAAAATATTTTAAAAAATTACATAGTAAGTGATCGAGCATGTCTCAACAATTCAGCGTGCGAAACTTTTACCAAGAATTTTTTCAATAAATTCATAATCGTCACGGGTTAACGCATCCGGGGTCCGACTTTCCGACTTCCCGAAGCGATCGGTTGCAGTATAAATACGTTGAACCTAAAAAATTGATCGCCTGGAAACAGAAGAATAATAAATTGGCAAAAATATCGTAAGAATGTAGGAAAGTAGCTGCTTATTGAAGGTATTTTGGGAAAACACTTAGCGCAAGTTATCCGAGAATAATCGTTCGAGCAATGATAGAAACGCGCTCGCTGCCGAGTCGCGACCGATCTAGGGGCTTTCCGCGGCGAACTCGCTTCTCCGCTATCTTAGGTCGCGCGTTGACCTCGAGCCCCTCACATCAAAGAGCGAGGGGCTGTCATTTACTGGACCGGCTCCGGAACGAGAGACGCCATCAAGGGCCGATCGGTAGCGAGAAGCAAAAAATCATCGAAAAAAAGTTCTTGAGATTTTTGAGTTAATGCACGAGTATTAGTTCCAACTATCTCAAGCAAGAGACGAAGAGTCGGGCTCAGAAAGATGTTGCCGTGGAGCCGGTAATGAGAACAACGATCTCGTCACCGTCCACGTAACGATCTCGTCACCGTCCACGTAACGATCTCGTCACCGTCCACGTAACGATCTCGTCATCGTCTACGTAACGATCTAGTCACGATCAACGTAACGATCCCGTCACCGTAACGATTTCATCACCGTAACGATCTCGTCACCGTCAACGATCTCGTCACCGTCAACGATCTCGTCACCGTCAACGATCTCGTCACCGTCAACGATCTCGTCACCGTCAACGATCTCGTCACCGTCAACGATCTCGTCACCGTCAACGATCTCGTCACCGTCAACGATCTCGTCACCGTCAACGATCTCGTCACCGTCAACGATCTCGTTACCGTCAACGATCTCGTCACCGTCAACGATCTCGCCACCGTCAACGATCTCGTCACCGTCAACGATCTCGTCAACGTCAACGATCTCGTCACTGTCAACGCAACGATCTCGTCACCGCCAACGTAACGATCTCGTCATCGGCAACGTAACGATCTCGTAAATTCGGAGCATGCGGGTTCGAACAATCCTTCCTACCCGCCCCGCTCGGACTCGGTCGGTAACGAAAACTACTTTTCTTTTCTTGGGTGCCCCTAAAAGCTGGAAACAGAAACAGGATGGAAAAAGCCTCCTTTTCGGTCTCGTTTCTGTTTTCAATTTTTAGGAGCATCCGAGAAAAAAAAAAACATATCGCCTCAAATACGTCTTCCACGTGTCGAAAACAAAGCAAGAAGAAACAAACCCTGGACGCGCCACCGAGACCGGCGAACTCCTGTTCTAAAAGCGTTACAAGTAACAGTGGGATTGCCGCTGCGACGAGTACGCGAAACGGCATCGAGGCCACACTTATACCCACATGGGGTCTATTCTCGATTTCAAACTACAGTTTTGAGTATACGCTAACTTACGTCTCATGCTGATGTACATACAGCCAGGCGTACGTTGCTCTCGGCCCGTCAGGAAGAAATTACAGCAGGACTTCCACTATACAAATTACAGAAGTCGGTAACAAAAACTGTAATACATCTTTTTTTTCAAGAGCCGTAAACTTCTCCGAGAAAAACCAATTTATTGAAGACGCTAATAATTTCCGTTTAGAGCAAGCTGTTACCGATCGAGCCCGTTCAGCGTTTTATGAGAAATACGCGCGACATCCTCGAGCGGCAGCGACCGCGAAGTGTCGCCTTGACTCAAACGGTCGAAGACAATAAACAATTCCGACGCCAATTCGAATAAATTATGGTGCACTTGAACGATCCGACAGCTGCGTAAGAATAGTACATTAAGACCTCTGTGAAAATAATAATTTCATGTATATTAATCATATAACTCTTCTGATGAGCATACTGCCTTGAGTCGCGCGGTGTCCTTGTCAAGAATATTAAACTTTTAATCCTCACTGTTCATTATATATATATTTTTTTCTTCTCCTAGCAAAGGATTCAATTATTCAAGGTACTTCCGTGCATAATCGCGAATCTACCTACGAACTATAATATGAAAAATGTTAAACGTAAAATACTATAGAGTAGAATAGAATTAATAACGCTCATCTTCCCTGGGGTTTGAAGAGCTATTACAAACACAGAGCAAAAAAACTATACGAGAAAACCTGGAGAAGCACAAAAATTTGATGGATGGATGTTTCAAGAGAGCGCGATACTATAATTGGCCGGTCATGAGATTCTATTATATTTTTTTACGTCTCGGTAGCGTCAATCGGTTAACGTCAATCACGGTCGAGTTGCCGGGCGCCTCATTACAACGGGATTATTGTTGGATGCTGGGCACAGACGGTTAGTCTGTAGCACTGTGTATAAAGTACAGATGTGCATATATATATATATATATATATATATATCGCAATCGCGCCATCCCGCACGATTCTGGGGCAAGGTGAGAGCATCCATCGTGAACACAAAAGTCCCGGGTATCCGGGACTTATCCTTTTTCTGAATACTCGTACGCATCGACACATCGCTACTTTCGGTTCCTGATGAACCTCGATCTCAATTTGACTAACCCCAGGAGTATACAACTAGATAAAAATGGTTGTTATTCAAAGACAACATTTGTAGAGGAGAACGGGGAAAAATGAACCGGCTAAGCGATACTGGAAGATCGAATAAAATTAAGATTAAAAAAAGAAATTATGTAGGGCAAAGTGGTCTTTCGGATTTAAGGTAGCTACCGTGTGGCATACTAGTCAACTAAGTACTAAATCTTTATAATTGTTTGTGCAAAATTGTATGCATTTATTGACAGTAAAGAAGGTTGATTTGTATTATTGCGTATGCATTCAAGCAAGAGAAATTTTTATCACGGTGGCCCTTCAGGAACAACTGGTAAATGCAAATTTCCAACGATAGTACGGTTTTGTTGGGCTTTTCAAAGTAAAATCCGTGTTTTTAACCGATTTTAATGCACGACGGGTACAGTTTGTTTCTTAAGCTTTGATCTACAAATTCACCAAGAAGTTTTTTGTAGGTTTGACCATTTGTCAAATACGGCCCATTGTTTAACCAGTGAATTTTTTCCCCTATAAACAAACTGCTGTCATTTTTAAACGACCAAAGCTATAAAAAAATCTACTTGATGAATGTGTAGAGCGACGTTTGAGAAACAAAATTAGTCGTGGTACATTAAAATTGATTGAAAAATAAGAATTCTTCTTTAAAAAAAAATCAATGAAATTCCCAGATAGAAAAATGATGGCAAGGCCACGGAACGGTGGCGGTACCAATAGTACGAAACTCGTTTGACGGCGCGTTTTCTATCTAGGATGCATCGAAAATCTATCAAGGAAATTTGCATTTATCAGTTTATGTATTTGCGAAAACATCGGTATCAATATATTCCTTGATTGACGATTCATGCAGTAACACAAATCGACTTCGGTTACCGTTTATAAATGCACACAATTTAGGATAAACAATTGTGAAAATTTAGCACTCGTTTGACTAGGGTTCCGCGCAGAAGCTACCTTAATGAAATAAAAAAAAGCTAATTCGAAGATTTCAAGTCTCGTTTAAAAGAGGGATTAAAAAATATATATTTTTCGATGAAATGTCTTACGTCTATGTACATTTGGACAGGTGAACGACCCGGACGCCACGGAGGTCACGACACATCAAACGCCCGCGACATGGTACGTGCCAAAACTTTGTTTTTCTCCTAATTATGAAACAACCTTCGTTTGTTTCTCAAAATGTAGTATTTTGTTGATTGGATTATTCGGCAGGCCGAAAAACAGTTCGGGCGATATGAAGAAATCGAAGAAAGAAAAGGCGCTGTTTATAATCGTGGCTATTCTCATAATGGCGGTGATGGCCCTTATCGCTACCGTGTTCTTGCAGAGGGCTGCATTCCGGAAGGGTGAAAACAAGGAGATGTGTCAGACGAAGCCGTGCGTCGAAACAGGTATTATTTACTACGGATGCGCCTTCGCTGTGCAAGCCAATTGATAATGCAGCCATTTAATAATGCAACCAAAGAAATTTTTCTATTATGCAGCTACTTCTATTTCCGTATAGTTCACGTTTCACTTCCACCGTCACTGCATCCTCATCTAACGGTCTTATGCATTTATGCAGTCACGATCGGGTTGCATTTGATCCAAGGATTATTCAACTATCGATAATCTCTCCACTGTATTATACCGCGTTAGTCATGCAGAGCGCGTGGAATATTTATAAAAAAAGAAAAAAACACGGCACGTGGAACCCTTGATAATAATCGAAAATCTTCCCCAGACAATGTACTGTAGATCCTCGATATAAATACTTGCGATTATTACCGAGGGGACAATACGGTTGTTTATTGCGCGTGGTGAATATCTGATATTATTTTCTATTATTATCAAGCACGGAACGAGATTTTTTTACCGATTTCTTACAAACAAAAAAAAACAACTAACGGGGAAGACCGGATGAAACCGCACTCGCCAAAGGAAGTTTAACTTTTAATTCCCGGTTTGGTTTCGATGTCGCGAGCTTTTGGTTATGCAACTTTGTCCCAAACAACAGCCGGAAGGCTGGGGTGTAATCGTAGCGATAATTGTCCAAGAATCGATCGCCAAGTGGATAATATTTTTTTAATTTGTTGCAGCTCTGAGAGTATTGGACGCGATAAACAACACGATAGAACCCTGCGACGACTTCTTCGAGTTCGCTTGCAGAGGTTGGATGACGAAAAATCCGATTCCGCACAACGACGTTTCGTGGGATCCTATATCGATGATAAGGGACGAAGTGGTGGCGAAACTTAAAGCCATTCTCGACACACCGGACAAGAAGGAAGACGGAAGACCGATCAAACTAGCTCGGGCAATGTACAGAACTTGCATGGACTGGAGTAATGATGATGAAAAATACTATAATTTATAACGAAGTCGCCGTCGACAACGTAGTTCAAGATGAGCCGGCCTCGGTCGCGAGCCTTGACTCCGTTGTCGTCTAGAATCTCGCACCGCAGTGGAACCGCGATTTTTCTTTTCTCCTCAACTTCGCACGATTAATCTCTGTCAATCCTAATACGTTAATTACCTCGACCGGAGCACGCCGAAGCTTTGCCGCTCCAGATCGCTTGAGCTTTGCACTCGAATAAACGTCTTTCAATTTTTTTTTTCCCGCTTTTCTCAACGGGAGCGTGAATTTTTATTCTTCTGGAATTCAGATAGCGTCTACAAACTCGGGACGCAACCGCTCAACAGTACATTGGAGAAATTCAGCCTCACGCAAAAGCCGCCCACAGACGAGGAAGCCATACATCTCGATATACCGAAGATCGTCGGAATATCGCAGAGATACAGCGGTCTGGATATTCTCGTTGAAATGTACATCGGCCAGGATATGAGGGATAGTACGAAGAATCGATTGATGGCAAGTAACGAATCCAGAAGATTCCTGTAAAATGAAGAAAAAAAAGCGTGCAAAGTGATTTGCACATGACTACCTCGTGATTAACGGTTTTGTGCCGATGATAAATTTCGTTGTTCGGTGTTGACTTCCTCGTAGAGGAAGCTGTAATTAAAATACAATTTTCACAAAAAAAAAAGAACATTATGAGAAAACGATATGAAAATTTCAATTTTTAACTTTTTAAAATTGTATTTTTGAATGAAGTATAAAAAAGCTATGGGCAAATTACTCTGCACCTTTTTATGTAATATGAAAAAATGTCTACATCTCATAAAATTAAAACCGTACAAATTTAAACCAGAATTTATTATAAAAAATTGCAAACTGAAATTTGTGGATTTCGTCGTTTTGAGGCAATTTTTAATCCGTTCTTTACCGCTGATTACAAAACTATAACTTACTGTACTCTTTGCGTAATATTTGATTCGGAAACTCGTGTCAGGCGTAAAAAAACAAATTTTACAAAAAATTCAAAATTTCATAATATTTAAACGGTTCGATCAATAGTTGCCAAATTGAATTCGAAAAATTGTACAGTGTTAGTCTATTCCGGTGCCAAATTATAAGCTCGATACTTCCATGTTTACTCCAATTAAACCGTTTTTAGTGATTTTTCAAAAAAATCACAATCCCATACAATATGACCACTGGGATATATTCCGACCAAATTCAGTTGCAAAGATCAAAATATTATATTCGTGTGCTGTTTTAGGACGATAGCTCACAATTTACTCAAGTTAGAGATACTACAGAAATTTTTCAAAAAATTCTAAATCGCGTAACATCTCCAATTTGGCTCCAATCTGCATAAATATTGCACTAACTAAAGAGACGTGACCACTCTACTATTGTACCAACTGTCAACTGATTTTTTACGAAAACATAGCTTCCTCTAGGAAGGTATGTTTTCGTAAAATTATGTCGAGGAAGCCAAAATAATAACAAAAAAAAAAAAGAAAATAAAACATAATATAATTTACGATCAATCAGTTACAACAAGCACCACCGTCGTACAGTGGTTTCGAGATATATCTGCGAGATCCAGTACGCTTCAAGACGTTGGTGGACGCGCAGAGACGTTACCTGAGGGGAATGATAAAGCTCAGCGGAGCGGGAGACAAGACCGATCGGTATACCACCGAGCTTATGAATTTTATGACCGAACTAGCAAAAGTAATGTTTTTACAATAGTTAATCGACTATTGGAGCTTCGCTTCGATCTACGCCTACAAATTTTGTTAATTTAAACGCCACAGATATCGTCGACTCCAGAAGAGAGGAGCAGCGATCATCATAGAATCTACGACACGACGATCGACAGACTCCAGCAAATGACTGATCATTTCGCCAGCCAGTGGAACTGGACGAGGTATCTGAACGGTGTCTTCGAGCAGACCGATGTAACCGTTCATCCCAAGAACGATACCGCGGTCATAGTCGATATGAGTTACTTCAAAGCCTTGCCACTGCTCATGGACAAAACTTCTCCAGGAATTATAGGTAAGAATCTACTTTCGCGACGAATGAACAGATTCGGTGTAGATTCGCGATAGTCCAATCGTTGCGCCGAATGAAGAAGGGTCGTCTCCAGATTCTCTGCCTCGAAGAAACGCCGCTGTTTGTCCAAGCTATCTTGGTATAAAGGGGCTAAAAAAAGAAAATAGTTAAAGAGTTGTAACGGGGCTTGGCTCGCAATCTAATGGGGCCACAAGGGTCGCGGGAGCTATCTTAACTCGCGTCTCGCACATTGTTGTACAGTGAAACTCTCGCGGACTGTTTGATAATTCCTCTGAAGCGAAGAAATACTATTAATCTATATCATGTTTGTTCAACAGAGAAGAATTCCGTTCGCTTTGATTTTCAGCTCGATATGTCTGGTGGAGGGTGTACTCGGCGGTCGCGCCTCAAACTGCCCAGTCGGAGTTTCACGAACTTGGATTGGAATTCTGGAAAACAGTGTACGGTCTGAAATCCGGATCGGCGAGGGCGCACAGTTGCACGAGAATCACAAATTCCTATTTCGGCATGGCGCTCACTGCCGCCTACGTGGAGAGGCACTTCAGCCTGCAGGAGAAGAAAAAGGTCAGCATTATGATATAATCCACACCGAGGAGCTAATGATTGTTTTATACAACACAGACGCCCTATCGAGGTGTTTAAACGATGGTTCAAAAATAACTTATCCGCGAGCACTTTTTTTTCTTTGAAATAACATACATCGAACGATCTTTTTTTCGGGCAGGCTATGGAAATGTGGACCGACGTGAGTTCGTCATTCGACGAGATGCTCACCGAAATAAAGTGGATGGACGTCGGAACGAAAGCTCGGGCTCACAGAAAGCTTCTCGCTATGAGACCCTTCATTGGCTTTCCTGAATGGGTCACCCGTCCGGAAAAATTGGCAAAGTATTACGAAGAAGTAAGAAGTTCGAAAGAGGAGGGGAAAAAAGACTACTGATTCTACGAATTTTAAACTCATTGGTATTTCTTCGCAGGTTAAAGTTTTCGAAGGAAGACTGTACGACACGTACATGTATTACAACCTTATTGCGGGTAGAAACACTCTGAATAGCTGGAGGGAAAGACCGAACAGAAATAGATGGATAACTTCGGGCACAACGGTCAACGCATTTTATAGCGCGACACTAAATTCAGTCAGTGAGTCGAAAAAAAATCAATTTCTTTAGAAAAAAAACAAATTGTTTTTAATAATTTACGGACCGCAGTGACAATTTATATTAAAAATATCGTTTAGCATTCCCCGCCGCTATTCTGCACGCGCCTTTGTATGGCAACGGAGTGGAGTGAGTATCGATTAATCAGACCCCAATGGAATAATCTTTGCACGTACATAAGTTAATTTTCATTGCAATAGAGCCCTGAATTATGGAGCGATCGGAGCGATAATGGGTCACGAGCTTACTCACGGCTTCGATAATCACGGTAAGGATTCTCAACAAGTTTTTTTTTCGGAGCGAGGGCCTCAATTCCGGACGATTCGGGCGGGATCCTCGCTCAGCGAGTAGCTAAATGGCGCGGTATGAAAATAGCTATGTCTCAAAAAGTATTGAGGTCATCGAAATTCGGAAAAATACTCTTTGAAGAGTAATGTTCACGATATTATATTTCTGTAAAATAATATTTATGTTACTATAATGACTTTACTTCCGTGCCTGCCGAGAGTGGCGAAGTGACGCATTACAGTAAAGTGTACTATAAATACCCAGCGAATGCGCAGATCGGGTCGATTTTACTTTACGCACGCTTCGCGTATTTTACGCACGCTTCGCGTATTTTACGCACGCTTCTCGTACTTTACGTACGCTTCGCGTATTTTACGCACGCTTCTCGTACTTTACGTACGCTTCTCGTTCTTTACGTACGCTTCTCGTACTTTACGACGCTTCTCGTACTTTACGCGCGCTGGCTAAATAGCGCCGCAATCAGCAGGCACGGAGTAGCACTTCTTCTGCATCCGTTACAAAAAAATATTACGCGATACTAGTGCGGTGTAGCGAACATCATACGCGGTTTGTGAAGTGAGTCGTACTCGCTTAACATCGTGCGCACAAGGTTAGCTTTATCGCACTTGTATCGCAAATTACTAGTTTATCGTCAATACATAGGGTGCTTTCGTTATTCGAAATTTCCATTTTCATCTCAGGTCTGTTGTCAGACCTTGTGATCGCGGAGCGCCCGGCCTGCGAGGTCACGCTCGACTAGAGGATCCCGTACGTGAAGGGTGAAATCTATTCAGCGATAATCGATCAAACTAACGCAAATTGAAAAAATGTCTAGGACGGAGATACGACGAGAATGGCAGTGTTCGAGAATGGTGGAGCGAAACGACTTTGCAACACTATCTAGAGAAGGTCGGTTGTATAATAAAACAATACACCGGATATGAGGTCACCCAATTGGGCAAGAATTACACGGTGAATAAAAACAATGATTGAGATCGAGAAGAGTCGCGAGAATTTGCATTCCAAAAATAGACGAATAATAATGGTGTTGTTCATAGGTGAACGGAGTCAATACTCAGGGTGAGAACATCGCGGATAACGGCGGTCTGAGAGAGGCTTTCCGAGCTTACAAAAAAATGAAAGGGAGAAGTAGCCCTCAGCAAGGCCTTCCGGGTCTCCTCAAGTACACCGACGAGCAGCTTTTCTTCCTCGGCTTTGCCCAGGTAAATCGCGAGCTCTCCAAGGACCCGCGGTATCGACATGAAATAAACACATAAATAAATGTACACATAAACACATAAATAATATTCGATAACACATAAATAATATTCGAAGATGTGGTGCGGAGCTGAGACTGACGGCTACCTGAAGACAAGGGTCGTAACGGGTCAACACTCACCGAATCGCTTCAGGGTAATTGGAACGTTACAGAACAACGCCGAGTTCGCTAAAGCCTGGAAATGTTCTCGCGGAAGCCCGATGAATCCTAAACACAAATGCATCGTGTGGTGATGAGAGTCGCGACGTTACGGTCGTAGAACTTGTACATAAAATAAAACTTGTACATAAAATAATTATACAAGCGACGAACAGAAATATTTGGTCGAAATTTTATACTCTGTAAATATCGTGTGCAAATCGCTGTGTAGTAAAATGAAAAATTTGGCAATGTTCCTGATACGCATAAAACGAGCATCTATATTTCATCCGAATAGTTATTTCAACAGAAATACATCGTTAACGAAATGTAAAACACTCTCTCTCATGTTGTCTCTCTTAATCCACTGCGAGCGTCAATACTGGTATCTCTCGCTCTCGTGTCGCGGTCACGTGACTTTCACCTCCTCTTAACACGGGCCACTCGCTATCCGGCGAGTTTCTTTTTCTTCGTTTTGGATGGAAAGCCCGTTGTGCTCGTTATTACGTTCTGCTGTTTCCTTTTATTGGACAACGGTTTGCTCGGCTTCTCGATAGACTGCGCGGCATTCTGCTTCTTCTTCTTTTTCTTCGCCGGAACGGATTCGCCGTTCTGAGATTTTTCACTTTTGGCCTCCGGCGTCGAATCGTTTGCTGCTTTTTCCGGTTCGGTGTGGGAATTTTCTATGGACAACGTTCTCCTTTTCCTCTTCGTCGTTTCGACGTTCGTCTCCTCGGCGAGTGCGCGTTTCTTATTCTTAATCTTCTTTTGCTTCTTGCTCGGTATATGAGCGGGTTCCTCGGTTTCCACCGCCACTTCCACTACTCGTTTCTTTCCACGGGATTTCTTCTTTCCCTTACCGGTCTCCTTCGGCTCGTCTTCACCCTCGTCCTCGACAGTGACTTCCTGCCGCATCCTGAACACGTCCCTCTTCTTGGTTTCGACTTCCTCGATCTTCTGCGGCTCCTCGCGTTTCACCGTCAAGTCCGGACAGGGCTGTGTCAGGGTCATGCAAGTGATCCTGACGCCGCAAGTAGCGCGCGACAGCATGTTCAATTTTTTCTTACCGAATCGCCAGAGCTTTATCTCGCCGGAGCTCGAGGCCGAAACGAGATAATTGTTTCTGCGAGCGAGACACTTTACTCGAACGTCGTGAGCGATTATCTCCGTGACATCGGCGCTCGCCGCTAGATCGTACAAGCGCAGCTTACCGTCCTCGTGTCCTATAGCGATGAGATCGTTCTTGACGAACTCGACGCATACGACTTTGGATCTGCTCGATATTTCCGCGTATAATCCTGCCGTCTCCACGGTGTAAACGTCGATCTTGAAATTCGATACTAGCAGGTACTTCGTGCCGTCGGGACTCCATCTTATGATCGTCACGTTTTTCGCGTCGGACTTCAGTCGCGGCACGAGATTCGTCGCGTAGGCTGGTCTGCCTTTTACCAGGTTCCACGTTCTGAGAACTCCGTCGCCACCCGTGGACATCGCTAATTTTCCCGTCGGATGAACGGCCAGCGCGTTCACGGGATTCTCCTTGTGAGCGGCTTTCCAGTGCTTCTCCAATTGCCAATTACCGCATCTCACTATACCAATACTTCCGTCGTAACTGGCTGTGAGAATGTGCGATGCGTCCGGCGTGAATTCTACGCAGCTGATGGTGTCTGGAAACAAAAAAAGATTCTATTAAGATTTGCGAGCGGGGTCGAGCATCGGTTTCAAATAAAATTCAAGGACATTTCCAAGACTTTTCAAGGTCAAACGGAGTTCAAGAACGTTCCAAGGACTTTGTAAGGATAAACGTATTTTAAGGTCTTTTCAAGGACTCCAGAGATTTAAGGTAGTTCATGCAGTGCAGTCAAGTCAAGCGAGTACCAATATTTCAAAAATGGTTTGTTCATAGTTTAAAGAGACAATTAGTGCAAACTAAGGTGCGTCTAGGTGAAAGAGTTCCTAACTTATGTACAAAACCATATACAATGAATTTACAGTAAAATAACTCAGTTTACGCCAATAAATTCATGGGCATATTTTTTACACAGTTTTTGTGAAGTCAATTTTGTAATTTTCGTTCGATTTTGGGGCGTGAAAGCTCGTTTTGCTTCTCAAAGGATACTCTACCAATTCACTGGAAAACATGAATGATAATATTCATCGTTTACAAGTTGAAAGTCATTTGTTTATGAAAAAAACAGAGCTACGACGTTCACTGACCTTTTCTTTGATTGAGAATTTGAACGAAGCAAATTGGGGAATTCGTAAAACATATTTCAAGAAACGGAATAAGCAGTCACTCGACAATATTGGATGATAATTACAAATTTGACTTCACAAAAATTGCGTAAAAATATGCTCACGAGTTTATTGGCGCAAACCAATGTTATTTTTCTGTAAATTCATTGTTGTACATTTTTTTCTACATAAAGTTGGAACTCTTTATTGTAGATCCACCTTAGTTCGCAAAAGTATCTCCTTCAAATCGTGTAGAACATTTTTTTGGAAATCCAGGTACTTGATTGACTTGAGTGCACCGCACAGACACCTTAAGGCTCCAACATAAGGATTGATTTTTTCTTTTTATTGACAAATATCAATTAACAACAAACTTTTTAACAATTGAAAAATAACGTTTAACAACGGATATCGTATCTCAAAATCTATTTGTCCAAACCTTAATAATTAGTTATTAATAATTAAATTAACATTTTTTAAAGCATCCTACCATTAGATAGAAAATGTTATAATCATGGATCTGTCCAAATTTGAATACAATCAGATGAATAGATTTTGAGATACAATGTCTATTGGTAATAAGTCTGTTGTTAATTGATATTTGTCAATTAAAAAAAAAAAACTTAAACTTCATAACAGTTTGTACTAATTGTGTGCGAAAACATGGTCCCGTTCTTCTAATATACCTAGGTGTTGAAAAAAAAGGTTGAGAATCAACCTGTCTTTTTAACCAAATCCTTATTCTAGTGCCTTAAGGAGAAGTGAAATATCACGGTCGGTAATGAAAACTGTAATGAACTTTTCTCAAGGGTGCTGATTTTTTTGAGGAAAAAGCAAATTCGAGCTGGATACGCATGGCAATTTTGCATCTGGCCCGAATTAATTTTGTCCTCAAAAAAATTAACACCATTGAACAAAGTTAATTTGAAAATTGCAACTATCTCTCACACACTCATAGCCCCGTCACGTGACTTTCACTTCCCCTTAAAGAGCGTTAGACGCTATGGATTTGAGAACGATGATCTTATTAGTATCCGTGCCGTACCAGTGTGATGCATTAGCCTCCCTGATTCTACTCTGTAGCGCATGTCGTAGAGATACACAGAATCGTCGGCACCTGCGGATGCTAGGTAGTGCCTGTTGCTCGCCACCGCCCTTATGCTGGCCAAATGGCTGTGGGTAGCGAAGCTTCGTTCCAAACTGTAGGTCTGCAAAACAATACCGATAAACAATTGTGTTGCGTTCTACACGAGTTATTTTGCAAGGCAAGACGGTACGTAACCTCCAAACACCGATCGTATCACGAATCGTACTTACTTCTTCGACATTCCGGACTTTGTAGCCGAGCAAAAACTGCTCGTAAGTGCCGACGATTATTTCAAAGTCTATGGACATCTTCGATGCGTCGCACTGACTGTACAATTATTAACAAATCAGCTTTCGTTGAAAGCGCGGTCAAACAAAACACGTGCGCATCTTCGATCACAAGTGCGTCAACAAAAACTAAACTTGGCGGAGGGGGGGACGGTCGTCCCAAGAGATGTCGACTTTATGAGTTTCTGAAAGCTGTGAGGGATGGGAATTTTCTTTATTCTGGTCGGTATGAGCATGTTTCACACACACGCGCTAAACAAAACAGCGTTCGGATAGTTGCTATGTTTTATTCGCACCTGTCGAGATCTTACATTGTCTCAAATTGTAAAAAAACAGTATCTTTACAAAGTCCTTGAGCGATGACCTTGGAGAATAAGTGATCCTCACGAAAAGAGTAATGCTGAGTAATAATGAGTTGGCGATACGATGAATAGATAAGGGCGTATATCGTGTTCATTTTTTATACGATGATTTACACGTCCTGTAAATGTTTGACTGTTAATTATTTACTGTAAATATTTCACTCTGTATCAACTGAGTCTCGTAAAACCCTACATACAATAAGTTTCCACACAGGAAATATAATAATAAATCTAATTCGGCCAGTTGAAGTCTACGAACTTACCCCTCGAGTCTTACCCCTTTCCCTGTCGGATGAACGACGTAGAAGCCTTACGTAATATACTTGTTTACCTTGTATATACGATATAAATGCAACCGGCTGGCGACGCCTCGCTTCAGTTGTTCCCAGGCGCATCGCCGATAAGGAACAAAAATTAACTACTATCACCAAACAAAAATGGTGCATGTAAAGATAAGCGAAACGAGTGTCAAAGACATCAGATTTCCGACGTCTCTGTACGCCGACGGAAGCGATGCGATAGTAAGAGGATAAAAACTTTATAATAACATGGTCAATTATTGCAATTTCTTCGTTGGGTTATCATTGAAGGATTTTAAATATATAAAATCGATTGCAGCACATCGATCCCGATTACTCTTGCGCCTACGTGACGATAAGAGCGAGACTCGGTGTAGATGTATTCGAAGGGTTCGGCCTAACGTTTACTCTCGGCAGAGGAACGGAGATCGGTATAGTTATAACCGTAGTAATATTCCATTAGCGATAAGCTTATCGGATGTCTTGCACGATCGAATAAATAACAATTTTATGCAGTCGTTCTGGCCTGCAAAGCCATGCTGAGGATGGTCGAGGGCCAGTATCTCGACGAGATATACCGTGATTTTGCTGGATTTTGGAGAAAATTGACGAGTGAATCGCAGCTCAGATGGGTAGAGATTAAAAACCTATCGTCGAGTAAATTCCACTCGAAACGTTGTATACAAATATGCTGATGAATTACAGATTGGACCGGAGAAAGGTGTTACTCATTTAGCGGCAGCAGCGATAATAAATGCCTTGTGGGACTTGTGGGGCAAGTGCAGAGGAAGACCCGTCTGGAAACTACTCGTCGATATGTCGCCGGAAGAATTGGTGTCCACTATAGATTTTCGATACATGTAAGTTAAGATCGAGATGGAGAAAATGATAACGAATATAATAATAATTTAATACAATAATAATGTAATATAACCATGTAGCATAAAATATTTTGAAGATTTTAAATCTTACGAAATAAATCTGAAATATATGAAAATAATATTTTTAAATATTCTATTGAAATATTCCAACGCATATGAAGTATTCTTGAAACATAGTGATAAAAATATGTTGAAATTTTTTAAATTTCATGTTTCACTGAAATGTTTCTAAGAATGTTCAGTGTTATGCGAGTGTATATATGCAATTTGGATTGGTAATGCTGAGTTTGGTGATGAATTTGATGATGAATTTGGATTCACATTTTTCGCTGACATGGTTTTGAACCATTTCAATGTAAGATTTACGAGCAAACAAAAAAATATTTTCAAAATGTCTTTAAAACATTTCACAAATATTTTTTAATATTGATAAAATATTTCGAATATTAAAAAAAAAAAATCTTTCAAAAATATTTCCGTGCTATGTGGGTAATATTAATTTAATATAGCAATACTTCCAGCACCGACGTAATAACCAAGGAGGAAGCCATAGCTATTCTAAAGGACCGACAATCCGGCAAGGAGGACCGCGAGAAGTTATTACTGGAAAAGGGATTGCCGGCTTACACGACGCAGGTCGCGTGGATGGGATACACTGACGAGCAGGTTCGAAGGATGTGCAAAACGTATCTGCAACGAGGCTTCACGGCTTTCAAGGTCAAAGTCGGAAGAAACTTGCAGGACGATATCAGACGTTGCGGTCTCGTTCGGGAGGCAATCGGGCGGGACAGTAAGCTCATGATCGACGCTAATCAAGTCTGGGACGTCGATCAGGCCATCGATTGGACGAAGAAGTTGTCGAATTTCAATATCTACTGGATCGAGGAGCCAACCTCGCCGGACGATGTCCTGGGCCACGCCAAAATTGCCGAAGCTCTGCGTCCTCTCGGGATCGGCGTTGCCAGCGGCGAAATGGCCGCGAATCGCGTTATCTTCAAGCAAATGCTGCAGGCTAGGGCGATCAATTTTTGTCAAATCGACTCGGCGAGGATCGGCGGCGTCAACGAGATTCTCGCCGTTTATCTGATGGCTTGTAAACTCGGAGGTACGAATAAGAACAACTCCTGAATTTAATCGATTGATCATTTGGGTTTCTCACTTTTACCTCCTCAGTCCCCGTCTGTCCTCACGCCGGCGGTGTGGGACTGTGCGAAATGGTGCAGCATCTGCAGATGTGGGACTTCGTGTCGCTTAGCGGAACGACGGACGATCGAATGGTCGAGTATGTCGATCAACAGCACGACCACTTTGTCGATCCGGCGGAAGTTCGGAACGCTCGTTACGTCGCGCCAAAATCCCCGGGATACTCCACCGAGTTGAGAGCCGAAAGCGTCCTGGATTATGAGTATCCCGGAGGCCACGAGTGGCAGCGTATGTTCGGCGAAGGAATCTTTCAAAAACCCCAAGACTGATATCATCTTTTTTTTTTAAATTCATTTCGCGCCTATGGCTCGAATTCTATGTGTACGAAATAATTATTCGTTGTTCGCGCGGACTCTTTAACGACAAACTGAGAAACCTTGTCTCCCGTTTCTCTCAAATATAGATAAGATTCAACAGACGTAATAAAAAGGTTTTAAACCTTTAAAAAAAAATAAAAAAATAAAAATCGAATATTTCTAACAATCCCTACAGACTACTTTTTTTGGATTTGTGTATGTTTGTTTAAAGCATTTTTGTTGTTGTTGGAGATTAGCGGCGAGCGTCTCTAAGGAGTTAACTGCTCACTGAGAATCTTGACTTGACGTAGTTAGTCTGCAAAAGAAAAATGATACGTGTGTTAAAAATATTATCAAAATACAACAAAAATATGAGGTTACATTGGGGCACGATTTTTTTTTTTTTTTTTACTTACGCTCACGAACCAGAAGGAGTCCGGCTTGAACATCACCCTCTGAAGAAAGCCCATACTCTCAACTGGCGCAATGACGTGAAGATGCAGATGGTGAACTGTGTTGAACGGAGGCCAATGGAATCCTGTGCGAACTGATGCAAGATCCACCCCTTGTTGCGCGCAGACTACCTCCACGGTATCCACGATCTTGTCGACTTAAACAAAAAAAAATATCGACATTAATTACATGGAAAAAGTCAACCAGTAAAAACTATATATGGAATAAGAAGAATGGACCAATTTAAAAATAAACTTAACAAACATGACTAAATGACATAAACTTACAAACGCTATGGATATTATACATTATAAACTTCCTTTCTGAGATTTCTAATAAATAATAATAATAATCATAATAATAATGCGGTTTCTTACATAGTGGTTCGTCGTCAGGCTTCAATTCTTTGGCATTCGCTATATGAACTTTTGGTATGATCAAATAATGATGGGTAGATGCTGGCTTGATGTCCTTAATGCACAGTACATCGTCGTCCTAAGAATGAAAAAAAACGTCGATTAAAATTTTTTTTACGAAATCAAAGTACAATTGCTTGACGGATAAAAAAAAAGTCCGTAGGCCGTTTTTTTTTTGGTTCTTACCTCGTAAACACTGTCGTATGGTGCTTCGGATTTGAGGATCTTGCAAAAAATGCAATTCTCGGTGGAATCCGTAGCAGCCATTACAGTGTGCGGAATGTCGACGAGTTGTCGATAATATAAGAATAACCGAGAATAACTAATAGCAGCTACGGCAGTGAATTTCAATTAACATTTAACCCCGAAAGGTCGAGAGTGTTATGTTGACTCTGCAGCGGTGCGCAGTCGACTGTGGTCGACTGCCGGACGAGGCGTTGCGACGCTCAGCTTCGACGGATCTGCGCATGACCGTTGCACTAACGTTAACGAATTATCGGACGTAATTTTTCTTCGTTTGCAGTAAAGTCGCGTAGTCACGTAAAAGGTGCAACGCCGCAGTCGTCGTATACATTATAGAGTACTTGGATTTTTTGTTCTCTCGTTTTTGTTGCTTTTTCTCGACGAAGGTAATTTAAGGAGTGGCCGTACAATTTTTTTTTTTTTTTTACAGTTGCATTAAATTTTAATTTAAAATATATAAACTGTACATTTATTTATCATTAATATAGATAGATTTTATATTTGTTTGTTTGTTTTTTATGTACTCTTATACAATATATAGTAGCTGTGAGCATGATAAATTAAATAGTGTGTAAACGCATTGATACGCGTGGCAGTTGAGCCGCGAGGAGACGGACAGAATTTTCCTACGGAAAAAGTAAACTGCACCGATCAGCCTCCGGGTACTTTTGCGATGCTCGCCGGCCCCTGAAATTTCTTTGTTCTCTAACATCGAAATCAATTGCTTTTTCTATGTTTCTTTTTTTTCTTGATTCGCTCTCTTCCTTCGACTCTCGTACCCTATTCAGTCCATTCCACGTCGTGCGGCAAAACGCTAACGTGTTTTCAAAAAATTCATTTGCCTCTGCCGCATTTGTCACATACGTACGGTTTTGTTTGTTTCATTGATTTTTTTAATTATTTTTTTTCATTTAGTCGTATTGTGTTTTTTTGCTTCTGTGATGAGAAGGGCTATTCGATACGGCTAAAATTGCTCTGGAAGACAATAAAATAAATAGGAGAAAAAAAAACGAGCCGGCCTTTATCAATCTTTTTGCTTTGCACTCGTGCGCTTCGCAACATCTAAAATATGTAGAAAGTTGCGCGCGCACCCCTGAACTTTTTTTTTTACGTATTATACGACGTTTTTATCTTTTTCTTCTTTTCGTTCGGATGCCGACTAAATATAAATCTTCCCCCCCTCGCCATTATTCATCTGCCTAGGAGTCGACGAGTGTTGCGTGTTTTTTTTTTCATTCTTTTTTCACAAGCCAAATTATTGCAAAACGAAACGTGACCCTGTCGAACGACAATTAACGAAAGGATAATAATGCTGCGCCGTCTCGTCGGATTCACAAGCTTTCGCTGCGTTTCCGTGCGAACCAGTCTCTTTTCTTCTTGTACAGTCTACTAAAAAAAAACTAAATAATTACAACGAAGAACAATAATATAAGTTATCTGCCTTGGCGGTTATACCCCGCCATATCGTCTCTCGTTGGCCCCCCTAGGCACCCATTATTTCCACTTTAAAAATACGAAAAGTCTTTCGCGGTGACTCACGCGCCCCGCCTGTACAAATTCCTTCTCCTCTTTCTCTTTCGATCCTCTCTTTTGTTGTCGTTATAAATAATCCTTACTTTAACAAATTAACTCGCACACACACATCTCGCCTCACAGTTATTCCTTCCTAATACTGCAAGTGTATGTACCGTTGTTATCGCGGTGTAAATAATCCAAAAATCCTCGAATCGGCTATTCAACTCCGCGACTCAACGGTGCGCTTACGGGATCACATCCCGGATCTTTAAATAGGAAAACTTATCAAATGTTTGTTCGTATGTGTTGTTTGTTTGTTTTTTTTCGTATCATTATTTTGCTTATTGCGTGAATTTAATTCGTGGAACTACTCTTCTCTCATTTTGTGTTGTTTTTTTTGTTTCTCCGCTCATACTCACGAACGATTTTGATCCTTGTAGAAAACAAAAACAAAACAAAAAAAAACGTTCGGTCAAATCTCCGGCGTCCCTGATGCGATGTATACTCGCGTTGCTCGGTACACCCCAGACGGTACCGAGAATTGCACGCTTCCGATCGCGACTAACGATATATCGCGTACGTGTTCGTTTTTTTAAGCTAGTCCCGTTGGTCCGGTCTAGTAGAGGGGTAAGTTTCAGCTACCCTGATAAGGCATTTGATCGGGTAGGGAGGACGAGTGATTCTGATGTGGACTCTGATGCGAATGAAAATGTGGATTGCTTCCGTCTTGCGACATCTCGCTGACCACAGGATCCTCGTACTTTCCCCTCTTGAATCTTCCGTAAAGCGACGAGTACGGGAGATTGTAGTGAATGGCGGCCTGATTGATGCTCATGTGACCCAACCTGACGACAGTAATTGCATAATTGAATCGTCGTTCAAAAGAGCTCGACGAGACAGCATTTTTTTTCTATTCGATAATATAGGAGAAAATTATTGCTGTCTCACCTGACAGCCTCGAGCGCCTCCGTCATCGCGTCCTCGCTCCAAGGCGTAGGATTGCTTCTGCTCAACTCGATGCCTTCCCTCTTGCATCTACCGTAAAGAGTTCCGGTAGGAATGCCAAACTCCGTGGACGCTCGCTGCACCGACGTCTGACCGGACCTTATAGCTTCGAGGGCTCTGTCGAGATCGGCCGGAGACCATGTTGTTGGACTAGCGTTGAATGGTGCCGCGAGCCTTATGCCTTCTCGCCTCGCGATTTTGTATAGTGTACTGGATGGTATGCCGAACGCCTTCGACGCTTTGTTGGCGGATATCGTACCGGTTCTGAGAGCTTCGAGGGCGTTGTTCAGACTCTCGTCGCTCCACGATTTCGTCGGGCCGTCCTTCTTCGGTGTGTCTATGCCGAGTCTGTGAGCTCTTTGCCACAGCGTCGTCGAGGGGATTCCAAAGGTCGCTGAAAAATCAAAAGAAAACAAAAAAAGGTTAGTTCGATAATGATTTTACCGAGAAGAAATACAACTATAGGAAGGAAATGCCATCATTACCTAGTAACTACGATATTTAAGGGGGGGAAATACATAGAAATGGTCGAAAACGACGCAAAATTTCGGGATTTTTTTCCAACGCAACTACTCGTTCAATCGTTTTGAAATTTTTAGGGTATTTTATTGTACATTAGAAGGCATAAAGAACATTTTTTTTCAATCGATAATAAGTGTTCATCAGCAGCCTGCAGCGAATGGTAGCTGAAAGAATTTTCCCCGCAATGTCGAACTGCGACAGCTGTAGTTGTTTTCATTTTTTTAATCGAAAACAAAAAATTCAAAAACCATTACATTCTATATGAAAGTACGCTGTCGATACACCAAGAAAAAGTTTTTAAAAATTGAATATTGTAAGAATGGCAGCACTCAGAGTAAAAAGATCAAATTTTCACCGTAACCTTTTACGCAAAAAATGATTGTTAAATTAATTTTTTATTGGATGTGGAGGTTTATCGAGAAGGGTTTGCAATTTTATGTGTCTAAAAACCTTTGATTGAAATTATTCGAAGTTTTTTTCTTTTAACGCTGCCGCAAATTTCGTAAAATGTAGTTTTGAGTACATCGCGTTTAAAGTTTCGGGTAAAGAAAAATCATAGTTTCTGGCATCTTATAGTTGCCTAAGCTATTCCGCTATTCCGGGACCAAACATTTCAAAACGATTGGTCGAGTAGTTGCGTTGGAAAAAAAATCCCGAAATTTGTCGTCGTTTTCGACCATTTCTATGTATTTCCCCCCTTAAAGCGTTGCCTCCTGAGATAATAATATGGATGTATACGGATATATGGGGATGTGATTTGCAGCTTGGCAAAAGCGATTGCACGGGTCGCGTCGACGCCTGAGGCAGCGATTAGGGAAGTTTTTACGTAGATGGAATTATGATAGTCGGGCTGAATGAATTTTTAAACCCCAATGAGTGTGATGGACAGTGGCTTAAAATAGTCGATTCCGACAAAATTGTCCGGATCGAACCGGGACCATGAAATATCCAAGTGTCATGACATTTCTGAACGAATAACATAGGTTTTAAATGTTCAGATTTTCAGACCTCAAAAAGTGTAAAGGTACAAGTGTGAAAAATTTGGTATTGGCGCACGTTGAAGGAAATTTAAAGTGAGCCAAAAGGAGAAAGCCAAATGACTTAATATAGGTATAATAGTACGCAAGGCTTTCTATGTGTTTTTTCTGTAATCCTGGGTGGTTGGGTTCCCACATTTGATAAATATGTGCCCTAAAAACACCTCTCGGCGATGAGATGGTCGGTGTTCGGCTTTGGTGAGGACTCCCTCGGGTTCTTATCCGCGGATGGTGTCAGCCGGGTGGGACGACGGCCATTGCATCACCGGGAGGAGGTGTCGTTCTAAGCGCCCTCGGTGGCCGTGCTTGAGTTTACTCGCATTGCCACCGGGGACTTAGAAAGGCGCCGGCTGTATCGGCCAAGTGTTTTCCGTAGTTTCCCTGGGCCCTCGGCAAATGCGATACAGTCAGGGGGTAAGTCGGCTGCGGACGCAATCTGGGAGGGGGTGAGGAGGGGTAAAAGGCGCGAGCCGTACCTAGAGGAACGTATAATAATAAAAAAAAAAAAAAATAGTACGCAAGGCATAGTTTTTGTAGGGGGCAGCTGTTGTAAAGAAAATACGCAATGCAAGGAGCAACCAAACTCTGTGATATCCACGAACGAGCAAATCTTGCTTCTGCGGACTAAACAATCCTAGAGAGTTTTTCGCGTAAACGTATTACATTATTAGTTAATAACTAATTATTATATAAATCTATGGAATATTATGTAATAATAATAAACAGTAAACTATAACTGTATAACTCTGTAATCTTATAATTCCACAATTGCCCACCTGACGCTTTCGTAAGGCTCATATCGTGGTTCCTGAGAGCCTCGAGAGCCGCATCCATGTCCTCCTGCGTCCAAGATTTCGATCCGTGATGATGTGAACCAGATCCTCCGCCTCGGGAATTATTCTCACCGGAGTCCGAGTGTACCGAGCTGCCGGAAGGCATGAGACCCAAGAGTTCCGGCGTTATCATCATCATGTTGTCGCTCTCGGCAGCGTGTTTCGAACTGACGCTCGCCCGATCCGACATGTGGCTGTCGATGTCGATCGTGTCCGACGAATCCATTGTGTGAAGCGTCTCGAATTTTATCTTGACGCTGTCACAGTTCTGAATGTCTGTGCGCCGAAACAGATAAAAAAAGCAAATATCACACATAAACTCGGGTGAACGGTGGAAAGTGCAAGAAAAGAAAAAAGTGAACGAATAGAAACTGCTACGTATCGGTAAACGGACCGTTGAGTGCTGATGCGATCGCGCGCGCGCCTTCGATGCACGTGAAAAACCCTACCGGTCGTCGTGAACGTTAAACAAGACTGCGTGGGCCGTCCACGAACCGAGCAAAGCAAATCTAATCACGAGTAGTTAAGCCCGATTAGACCAATTATTCCGATTCCCTCCCCGACTAATGAGCGGGGACTCGCTGATGCTCTCTTTTATCTGTTGTCTGCAGAGTCAATGGGTGTGCCGTTTCGCCCCGCGCGCCTCTACCGATCTGACGATCTAGCTCGCAATAAAAACAGCTCGCACGTTAAAAAATTCTCTTATCGTATACGAAAAATAATAAAATCTTCATATCACATATGGAGTATTCCATACCAAGTGGGCCACCCTAATTTTGCGTGGTCTCAAAAAATGTTCATACATTTTTTTTTGCGTTGTTCATACTGTCAAAAATGTCCACAAATTATTTTAGATTTTTGAATCGTATTGTTCACTAAAAATTTAATAGTGCTTTTTTTAGTTTTACTTCAATTTGCTCTATCTTTAAAACTATCGATTGCACAAAAAAATGTGTATCAATGAAAGTTTTGGTATTTGAATGTACTTTATGAGAACATTTTTTCATAGCCACTCCGAATAATTTTCAATTTATTTTTTGGGCAAAAGAAAGTAGAACTATTTTTCTTCGTTGAGAGGGACCATTTCGATTTTTTTGAAAATTGAACCTAAATTTCGTTATTGTGTCTACAAGTTAAAAACAGCTTTCTGCATTTTACAGGGTTGACACTGTCAATAGTTATTATCTAAAGCCCGCATTATTGTTTTTTACTATTTACATTTTTATTTATTTTTATTACCTGTTTTTATTTGAAGTACTTTTGACATTTTTCGACCAAAATTTGCAAATATATGGATGTGCCATCACGCCAATTTTTTTGTAACTTGTAAACATTTTGAGTAAACATTTTAAATTGTAAGAAATGTATGAACACTTTTTTGAGACTACGAAAAATTAGGGTGGCCCACTTGGTATGGAATACCCCATATATGAATTATTATTATTGAACTGATATTTTTCTTCCGACCGAAAGTGCCCAACGATTATTTCCATATTTTCGTCAACGCGGATTCGATTCCCCTTTCGTAGAAGCTGTCCGGGAAAACATACCGGTCGAGTGATGATCGGTGTCGCGCAGATGCGTTATCGTCGTGCCGACGAGCGTCGCGCTGGGTGGTGTTGGCTGGGTCTCGGGCGGTAGGTCGACCTCTCCAGGATCCGGATGATGACCGTAATGACCTAGACCTGTGTGACAGAACATGTCACCTTTTTATTCCAAGTGAAAAGGGTCTGTCCCCACGGCCCCCGCAATATGGCAGAGCGCCTCGCGCCTGAGTACTTTTTTATTTCTCTCTCGCGACAGCAGCGGCAGCCTTAATAAAAAAATAAAAATAGAAAATAAAAAATAATAACAAAATAAAGAAAAAATACTGAAAAAAGCAAACATTCGTTTTGAGACGATTAAGAGTCTCTGTCTCTCGATACAAAAACCTATCGCCGTTTGAGCGATGGCCACGGACTCAGGTGCGGGGCGCAGCGTCGTCGTACGATTGGCTTACCGTTATTGTTGTTTGTACCGTTACCGTTGTTGCTGTCGCGCTGGCAGGATTCCAGGACTACTGATGCTGTCTCCGCGCCGCACTCCTCATCCTCCGTCTGCCAGTCGCCTCTGTGGTTCTACGGGAACATCCGGTACAAATTTAACTCGGCTGCTTGCACAGTACCCGACTACTCTGTATGCGAGAGAGTAAAGAGAGAAATATTCGCCCTCTCGTCTCATCCTCGGTTATGTCGCACGTAAACGAACGAATGAATCGATGAATTAATGATTTTGTGGCAAACCTCTTTGTTGTTGTCACGGCCGAGGCCCTCGATGTCGTGCTCTTCCTCTTTGTACTTGTCGTAGTGACGCGAATCCGTACTCGTTGCACGCGGCTCGAACGTAGTTCTCTGCCTCTTGTATCTCGGATGATGCCTCTTCAGTTTCGTGTAGTTCAGCCTCGTCGTGCCGGTATCGCGGGGCGGTGGCGAACTCAGGCTCACCGACGGCGGTCCTTCTCTGCTCTCCGGGACCTCGCAGAGGCCCTTGATTTTCAACTGATCGGCCGTCTTCAGCAAGGACTGTTAAAAAAATATATTTATCATTAATAATGATGTAGCAACATTTATTAATTCACTGAAATGGAGCTGCTCCCTTCCAGAAAAAACTAGGGAGGTAAACTAGGGAGTGAGCGTAAAGTAATAACATTGCGAAAATCATGTTATGGTAAACAATAGTACGAATGAGTCTGCGATCCGAATAACATTTATCGTCCACAATTTTTCTCTTTTCACCGAATCGTATTTCTAACTACAAAAAAAAAGTTTCAATAAAAAAAATATTTAAAAAAATAAAGAAAAAAAAGGTGGGCAATAAATATTTGATAACAAGCGTTTTTTTTTTCTTTTTAATCAGGCATGGGGCATCTCGTCACTCGTTTCACACGAGATCGCAATAGTTCCGGGGCGTTCTGAGAAAAACGTATAGACCCTCGATTGCGATTACTGCGCTCGGAGTGACAGGGGTAGAAAGACAATGTAGTTAAGAAAATAAATGGAAAAATTAAGAAATTAGTGAAAAGATGAAGAAAGATTGCCAGGAAAACGAACGGATTCGTTCCCGATTCTGGAGAGCCGTTTGGCGTGCGCGGCTCTGTTCTTTAATCAAGCCAAGGGCTGTCTCGCGATTAGTCCGGGACTGAGCTGGCAGCAGCACCGGCAGCGGGGACGGTGTTCGGAAAGGTAGCGGGGATCCCGGAGCTGACGACGGCGGGACACGGTGTGTGTGCAGCGCGCGCGAGAGCGGCTCGCGACCGCTTCGTGGATGCGAAGCGGAGGCGCAAAAACCCCCCCGCCCGGTCGCTGGAAGAATGGGAAAAGCCGGCGACGAAGCTTTCGTAACTCCCAACGTATATCGACCCCTCCTAGCCGGCATTCGGCAGCTGCCATGCGAAAATCTCCCTCTCGCGAGTCTGCGATTCTCCGAGCTTAAGCGGATGCGACTGGACTTCGACTCCGTCCCGTGATCGACAAATTTTTTTGTTGTTATTATTTTTTATTCACAAGTAAACAACGTTAAAGGAAATAAGAAAGAAATCAAATTCATTAAAAAAATATATATAAATCGACTGAAATTCTGTAAACTATATATATATATATATATATATATATATATATATATATATATATATATATATATATATATATATATATATATATATATATATTTAATATACTTAAAACGAAATTTTGTGAACAATTTTTGTTTTTGTTAAAAATATAACTAACTTCAAATTTTGTAAATTTTTGTACAAACAAATATAAATAAAATAAAATAGGGCTGAAGGACCCAGGTCGATGGACCTTTGCCAATGTGTAAAGATAGCATTAGGTATAAAATTTAGTATAAGAAGATAACTATAAATATTAACTTTGGCAATAAAGCTCTTTTGCCACTACTAAAATAAAATGTAAATAAAAAAAAATATATAAATAATGTAAAATTTCGTACATTTAAAAAAATATATATATAAATAAAATACAGTTTCGTAAATTTTTAAAAAATAAATATTAAAAAATAAATAAAATCTTGTAAAAAAAAAGTGTTCCATCGAAGCCCGTGACGTCGGTCGTTGAAAAAATCGAAGCATCGATGACGACGCCGGGGGAGGCTGGGCGAATTTTTCTGTAGCAAAATGTTCGCGGACGGTTCGATTAGGAGTGACGAATCTCCTCCGCAGCGTTGGTGCGCGGGAGACGAAGTTCGAGCCCGGTTAGCCCGCGCCAAATGGCGTTTCGACGTCGTTCAATCAAACGGGGGATAAAAGGGGTGAAATAGGATTAAAAAAAAAAAAGTCGAAAAAAGAAAAAACCGCTGGCTCGACGTCGACGACAGCGGAACAAGCGGGAACGGGGAACCCGTTCGAGGACCGGGAGAGAAGCGCACCGGGTAGCAGGGACATCGGCACCCGGGGAGAGAGAGAGAGGTTTGTACCGCAGGCGTTGGGCGCCGCGGCGATGCAGGAGAGGAGGGATCCGTACCGGCGAGCAGGGACCTGTACTATATATCGTATATAGGTACACACCGAGCGTAGTTGCGGACAGGGGAAATGAGAAAACCCCCCGTCGACCACTGCCAGAATACCCCAAGCTCTCACCAATCAATACTTAGGGTTCAAGGGCATCGCCCGCCCGAGCAATTATACCCCGGACTAATTGGCGCGAAAAGAGATGAAAAAGAAAAAAATAAAGAAGGAAAACGAAAAAAAAATTTCATGTCTGTTTCCCGAAGACCCGAAGAAAGGTGCGGCAATAAACGAGAAAACTCGTCTGCTGCATCGACATTCTCATTTCCGAAACAAAAAAAAAATTCCCCGTTTATCGGAGCTTTTTTGTTTCTAGATTGAATGGTAGGAAAATGTTTTGTTTATCGTCACCGATCGGAATCACCGGAGAGCGGGGCGGATCGGACTACTCCAGAATTTTTGGCGAGTCGTAAATAAAGGATCGTATCCCAAACGTTCTATTTGGCCTCGATTGACATCGTCGAGATGAGTGAATCCGTGTCTCTAAAGAAATCCTCCTTCGATATGCAGAAAAAAAAATAAAGAGGAAAGAAAAAAATCGTATGACGCGCGAAGACGAAGTTTTCTTTGAGAGACAAGTAAGTGAACGAGCCGTTTTGCCGGCAGGTCCAACAGGTGTAAGTCCGTGAAAAGAGAGGCGTCGTGCTAGTGTGCCCTCCTTCTTCCTTCCCCCCCCCCCTCCGCTTCTCAAGGTTAGATAGGAGAAACGAAAGAGAGAGTGCAGCAGCAAGAGAGGCCGAAGAAAAGTGAAAAGAGGTTTCACACATCCGTCGTGCTCTTTCCCTCCCATTCGGGCGGATGCTTCGCGGAAGGGCGATGAAACACGCGATCCTTTTTCACTATCGCGTTATAGCAGTACGTAGTACGCTGGCCGTAGTGTGGTTGGCGGCGACGTAGAAGTCGTTGGCTCGCCCCGAGAAGCGTACGGCGAAGGTGGGCAAAAAAGGGGAGAAGAAGGAAGAAAATAAAGATAAAGAGGAATAGGGTAGTGGAGTGGGGTAAAAGCGAGAGTGAATGAAGAAGGACGAAGCGAGGAAGCCGAGGGGGCCGACGACGCCGACGCCATCGGGGATGAAGTGTGAGAACCTGCGAAGAAGAGGAAGAAGGCCAATCCGCGAAGATTGCAGAATGGTTACATTCTATCCTCTTTATCTTTTTCACTTTCTCACTATCGGCGAGAGAGACGGAGACCTCTTTCTCGTACTCGCCCGGGTATTACGAATACGGTGTCATAAAGGAATTGATAATGTAACTGGCGTAGTCGCGAGAAAACAATCTTCCGACTCGCTCTCTCGCAACGGTGGCGAGGCGGGATGGAGGGAGAGAGGGATATACTGTCCGTAACCTTCTTACTGAATGGAGGAGACTCCGCGACGACGACCCCTTTTGCACCACGTGCTTGCAACACACACTACCGAGAATGAGCCAAACGGGAAAGAGACGAAGGGAGAACGTTCTACAAGCAACTTTTCTCGCGATAAAAACCGTTACACGGCTTTGTTTTGGAACTGTTATTGCGTATACTTTACTGAATTTTTATTTTTATGTTTTTGGCCCAAATGTAGTACTTTCTACCGGATACTTTTTGTAGCCGATATATGAGTGTTTCAAATTTTACTACGATTTTCGTTATTGCGAGTCTCGGATTCGACAACGTTTAATGGGACAGTCTTCAGCTCTTTCGCTTCGGAATAAAGAGTTTTACACATGTTTCAATCTACTCTTTAACGAGTATGAGAGACGGAACTAGTTACAATGTCGACTGAAATAAATTAATAGAACATATACTTTACTAATATTGTGCTGTGATACTATATTATCATGTTGTAGCACAATATCGACTGCTCAGAAACGGAAAGGCGTATCGACACCTTTTAAGACGTAAAACGATGCAGTATACGCCCTTCTGTTTCTTAGCAGTCGATATTGGTATTACACTGATAGATTATGGGATGTACCATTTGGCAGTAGACGACTATGTCGAGAACTGTTTGTTGCTGATTAGTAAGAAAATAAGCTCCAGAATAAAGAGTTTCACACATTTCAATATACATTTCGACGAGTATAAGAGGCATAACTGATTACAATGTCGACTGAAATAAATATTGTACTGTGATACTATTGTTACATTGTATATTGTATACTACAATGTATTTTGTTACATTGTATATTGTATACTACAATGTATTTTGTTACATTGTATATTGTATACTACAATGTATTTTGTTACTTTGTTTATTGTATACTACAATGTATTTTGTTACATTGTAGGACTGCATCGACTGCTAAGAAACGGAAGGGTGTAGCCATTAAACGCGTAAAAGGTGTGGTACACGTCCTTCTGTTTCTTGGCAGTCGACTAGTATTCCCTTAATAGATTAAGAATGTACTATTTGGCAATAGACGACTATGTCGGGATCTGTTGAAAAAAAAGTCCGACTTTTGTGAAAATTTTATGATGCCACATCACACGACAATTTAAGATTCGGACCTCAAAGTTCCCATACTTGCAGTGCAAATTATAAGCTCCAGAGTAAAAAGTTGTACACGTTTCAATGTATTTTTTAAACGAGTATGAGAGACACAACTGGTTGCAATGCCGACTGAAATAAATTACTATATATAATCAGTATATATACTTGACTAATATTGTTCTATGATAATATATTATCATATTGTAGTACAATATCGACTGGTAAGAATCGGAAAGGCGTAACCATTTAACATGTAAAACAATGTGGTGTACGCCCTTCCGGTTCTTAGCAGTCTAAATTATTATTACCCTGATACATTAAAGTACGCACTATTACGAAGTGAACGATTGCGGCGAGATATGTAAAAGAAAAAGTCGGACATTTGTGAAAATTTTCGTCGCCGGTTTACGAGAATTTCAGGGTTAGTTTGTGGTGTACGCCCTTCCGTTTCTTAGCAGTCTATATTATTATTACCCTGATACATTATAGTACGCACTATTACGCAGTGAACGATTGCGTCGAGATATGTAAAAGAAAAAGTCTGACATTTGTGAAAATTTTCGTTACCGGTTTACGAGAATTTCAGGGTTAGTTTGTAACCTAAAAATCCCCATAATTGCGGTAAAAATTATCGTGTATCGTCCGCTCGTTGAGAGATGGCGGCACGGTCGCCGCTACCGTACGCGCCATGGTAATTCTTTTCTCCGTCGACATTATAATTTTGCTCGACCTCCGCGTGCGATGGAATTTCCGTACCGACGATACGAATTCGCGTCGACAGAACACTTCGGTGATGATGAATAAGATATTTTCGTTCGATGCCGCGTTTGCCGGTGCCGAAGTGCAGCGGGGCATCGTCTGGCACTCGGCTCTCCGTCGGTCCATAAAAATCCGGGACAACTCTCAGCGCACTCCGGGCGGAGGGTACGAAGCTCGGTGGGAAAACCACGTCGTCGCGGGCTTTTCGAGTCAACGTGCAAGAATGTTTACGAACGTGCGAAGGAAAGAGGGTTGATAATGCGAGAGCGAGTCGGAGAGAGAGAGCGAGGGAGCCGAGCGTGCTCAGTGAATAGGAGAAAGAGACGCGAAGTAGCGTAGACTGAGCCGGCGGCTTCGCGAGGAGAGGCAGACGTTTCCGAGGGCCCTCGTAAAGTCACTTCCTCGCCACTTCGCTCGGCGAGGCAGTGCGCGCCGGGCGAATCGCCGAGGGAGCGAGAGAGAGACGGCGAGAGGGCGAGGTACGGGGCGAGGAAAGGCAAGCATCGGCAGCAGTCTACCCGACGGTCTCTCGCCACGGAACCGTGCACAGCTTTCGCCCGGCAAACGTGCAGACAGGCCAACCCGACGGCAAAGGCATGCAAAACTCGGCTACGAAATTCGCCAGACAAGTCGTTCGAATTTTTTTAACAATATTCTTCGAGCCTTTGCCTCCCCCCGGCCCTCCTTTAAAGCCTTTGCCTTGCATCAAGTTTCTCCTACTTATGTCCAGTTGCACGACATTTTTTTAGCCGATTCGGTACAATCGATCGGATGCTCGATCGATAAGAAAGGGTTGAGCCTATTCGTCCTGTTCAATCCCTCGAATCGAGTCTCTCTTATCGAGTTTCAGTTCCAAAAAAAAATTCGCCGATTCGATAGAATTGCTTTCTCGATAAAAAAAAGGGTTATTTTTTTTAATTCCACTGGGGCAATACAGATAGAGCTACGGAGAGGGTGAACTTTATAGGACTCTAAACCCGAACTGTAGCGCTGCTACGAAGTCTTGAAAAAAAAAATTCGTTTCTAAGAAACTTCACGAATAAGAGATAAACCGTTGCTTCACGATACTATGCAAAGTATTCCCCGTTGAAAGCACAAAGGAACACCTTCGACCGAGAGAACACAGTACCGAGAGAACACTAAAACTTTACCGTCGGATTTTTCTTTCAAAGACGAATCGAGTCCACGGACAATTCCGGCAACCTTATTTTTCTTCACTCTCCGTATCCCGAAACTTTCTCGTTGCTCGTACGTAAAAATCACAGTATCACACAAAGCGGCGCACGGGGGACGAACACACTCGGAACACACAAACAAACGCACGCATTCACACGAGCCTCTCTCAACGGTCGAGTATATATCTCTCTGCCCGCGTAGAGAAATGTAACGCGCTACTCGTAGAAAAGATCCGACGCGCGGAACACCCGTGAAAGAAGAGAACGAAGATAAAACGACGACGGAGGAGAGAAGAACCGCACGAGCGCGCGAAGAAAGTTATATCGTTTATCACTCACCTGGCACTCCGTAGGCGTAGGAACGGTGTCCCCTCGCGGGGCGCCGTGGAAGGAAAGAAGAGACGAGACGTGCGGCGCGAACGAGCGTCGCGGGGGAGTTGTGTGTTCCGAGAGAGAGTAGGGATGGAGACTCGGTGAGTAGTGGTGGATACCCGAGGTCCTCCTCGGCCGAGGAACGAAGAAGTAGGAAAGAGGAGGAGGAAGAAGAGGAACGCGAAAGAGGCAAAGCGCGAAAATCGAATAAAGGGTAAAAGGGAAGTGAGAAAAAAAGAAGAACGAAAAAAGTATAAACGCGTGTACGACTCTCCCGAAGGAAAGTTGGCGCGAAGATGAAGAATCGAACGAGAAGGATAAGAGAAAGAAAAAAATGAAATAAAAAAAAATCTCGGATCCCCGACCGTTCAAAGTCCGCGTCCGCGTCTTCCGGCGACGATCCCGTTCGATTTATATAACGTATGTATACGGACGATTGTTAATGTCCACCGCTAATTCGACTGTTACATATAAAAATTCACGAGTGCCGATCGGACACGAGCCGGAGAGAGAAGGTTTGATGTTCGCCAACGGCGAAACTGTGACTCCCTAAAGCCGCGCGTTTCTCCCAGTGGTATCGTAAAAGAGGCGGACGGAGGCGAGAAGCGGACGAGAGGAGAGAGCGAGAGTCCAGAGAGGATAAAACACGCGACGACGAGAGACACGCCGAGAACGTACGAGCGACCGGCGAGAAAGGGACGCTCGGACGACGGCGGCAGCGACGACGACGACGACGTAGAGAACGGGAGGATAATTCCTGGCAGCAGCAGCAGCAGCAGCAGCAGCGGCGGGGCCCGCTCTCCTCCGTGGCGAAGCCCAACGAAAGTGAAATGGCATTCGGCGGCGGCGTCGGGAATATCCCGTCCCGCTCGCTCTCTCAGTCGGTTCTATTCGTCCGCCTTGCTCCTTCTATCTCTGTTCGTGTTGCGGAGGGCGGGTATCGAGAGAGGACGCCGTGCAGCAGCAGCAGCAGCAACGGCAGCAGCAGCAGCAGCGTCGGCGTCGAGAACAGCGGCAACAGAGCTAAAGCATAGGGCAAAGAGGGAAGGCGGCGGAGGAGACGACGATGCCCCGACGAGAGGAGAGAAGAGAGGAGAGTCGAAGCGAGGCTGCCCCGCTGCCCGACCGCCGCGGCACGAAATTCGTCGACGCGACGAAGAGAGCCACAGAGAGGCTAGCGGCGGCAGCGGCAGCAGCGTGCTTCGAAACCTCGGGCCGGTGGTGCTCGCTCGTGGCATCCACACGTTCGACGAGCGAGAAACCAAGAGAGACTCGAGGAGAAACGAGGAGGAGGCGGAGGAGGAGGAGGAAGGCATGTATGTGCGTGCCCGAGCTTGGACAGAGAACGAATGACTCCGAGACGCGTCGGTGCGACGAGGCCGTGCTAACCCCTTCGAGGCTATTGCGATGGCGGAGCGGAGAGAGACCGGTAGGAGCGAGGTGGAGAGGCGCGGGCCAATGAGGATCCGCGGGACGGGAGGGCACGCGGAGCGGCGACGGAAGAGGGTGGAGGGGGGGCTTTAGACTCGGTTCTCACTGTACTACTCGCTACGCCTGGTCTCTCTGCCTATATACATGTACAGAGAGGCTCTCTCGCCGCACACTCTCGCCGGGGGACGAACAGAGGCGCGCTGAAGATAGCGGACCGATGTGTGCAGGGCTCTCTCCACTCTTGATACAGAATAGTTTTTTGGCCGGGTAACAGTTATGAGCAGGTTCCCGCGTAAAGAGGCATTGGAAGAAAGAGGAAAGAACTATGCCGATTACTGCTTTACCTCGGCCGCTTGAGCGGTCAATCACTCCGCTGTTTAGTCTACGCCCGTTGTTGCGTACAGCCGTCGTACGGTGCATGGACGAGCGCTGCCTGTTGGAGGACAGAGACGGCGAGAGTCTGCGGCGGGTGAGACCTGCGCGAAAATCGGACGAGAGGTCTGCGGACCCGCTGATACTCTCGAGAGGGAGAGAGGATTGAAGAGTGTACACACACCCGAAAGGGTGAGTCCGCCCGTTCACGGACGAGGGACAAACCGAGGGTTAGAGCAGTGTGGGAAGGAGAAGGGGCGGAGAAGCGAATATACACGGGCGGCGCGCACACAGAGACCTCCGGAGTACGAAGCGGACCACTCTATACGCGGCCCCGGTATAAAGGTATGTGGGCGACAGAGAGGATCGATCTATCGGAACGTGGATAATCTCGAGGAGGGGAACCCCGTTGTTTGGCTGTCTGCACGGGTCTTTGCCTCCGTGATGATGATGGTGGTAGTACGGTCTGGGAAGGGGTGGGGGGAGGCTTCTCGATCTCTCGTGGAGGAGACGAACGCGAGGAAACCGACGCTCTCTCTATGCGCACTGCCAGCGTCGCGGAGCTTATACTGCGCTATAACTATATCGCGTGTATACATATATATACAGGTGTAGTTATAATACGCCCGTTCGCTTTTTCGAGGGTCCGAGATAGAAGCCCTTTGCCTCGTAATTTATCTTACACGAATTTCCAACAAAGTTATGTCTCGCTTGTGTCGCATCAACGGTCCTCGATCAGGGTGAATAGTCGATGATTCTTTCTATGGAACGATCATTTGTTTTGTTGAGCTCTTCGCGGTCTCAAGATTTTTTTTCTTTTGCATCGGAATGTTTCATTTGTTTTTTTTTTTCTTTAATATATACTCGGAACGAACGCGAAGTTTCCGTTCCTTTTTTTTTGTACGTCGGTTGAAAAATTTCTCGGAGTATGTATTTTATCGGGCGTGTTGCGTGTATCTCTCATTGAGAGCCGAGGAAGTGTTTCCACAGGGTTGCGCGCGATGCCGTGCGTGCAGAGCGCACACCACTCGAGAGGCCGACGGCGAGAGCCGGGACGCGCCCAAACCGAGAGTCTCGCTTACACACGTACAGACGAGCGCAAAGTGTACGCGCTGCGTCGAGTGTGTACGTGCGGGCAGGCCAAGAGAGGAGGATGGGGAGGAGGAGGGATAAAGACCGCGGTGGGATAAAGAAAGACAGCGTGTAGACAGGAACCGGCGTGGATTTGGCGAGTGAGCGAGACAGGGGGAAGCGAGAGGACTCTGTCGCGGCCGCTGCAGAGTTTGCGCGGACAAAGGGAATCTGCGGCTCCAGTCGTCTCTCTGGCCACGCATACAACGACGTTGCACATCCCCGGCGTCGTTGGTGCACGCACTGTCAAACCACACACAGTCACGAACACACGGGCCGTCCCGTGTTTCGCGCTGCAGAAACCGCGCGGGCGCCCGCGCGCACTGCCTAGTCGTACAGTCGGCCCGAAAATTTTCGAGAGTCGAAGACCCCCATTGTTCGGCATCATTATTCCCGAGATACGAGACACGGTGAAGGAGCATTCTGCCGAGGGAATAAAATTCCATCGACGAGGAAACTAGCAAATTTAATGTTACGACGAAAGAAAGGAAAAAAAACTTTTCGGATCTTCGAAATTCGACAATTTATCGTGATGCTACAATTAATCCCACTGAAAAAAAATTTTACACTCGAGAGAAAACTTTATTGAATATTTTTCGTACTCTCTGAGACTAGCGATAAGGCTCTTTATAATTTTAACGGATTTTCACTTCGGAATCCGGTTACTCGAGGATCGGAAAATGTATGCCATAATAGTACATTGCTCCACGAGGGCGAAAAACGCTTTTCTAACGAGTGTGAGTTTGCAGCACGAGCCGAAGGCGAGTGCTGTAATCACACGAGTTAGAAAAAGTGTTTCGCACGAGGGATGTACGATATTTTTCATCACAAGGTGCGAAAATGGCGGTTTTACGCACGCGAAGCGGGCGGAAAAGTAGCCATTTCCGCACCTTGTGATGAAAATAATAATAATGATAATAACAATACTGAGTCACATTTACTCTCGGTTTGTTCCTTGGAGTAATAGCGTTTATCGATCTTTCGCTCGACTTCGCGAATAAATCTATTACTTGAGTTGCAAAATGTATTAAATGTTTGGTACTCTTTGAGACTTGCGACAGGGCTCTTTATAATTTTGACCGATTTTCACTTCGTAATTCGGTCGTTCGAGAGTCGAAAAGTGTATGCAATAAAATAATAATAACAACAATGCTGAGTCACGCTTACTCTCGGTCGTTCCCTGGGGTAATGGCGATTGGCGATCTCCCGCTCGACTTCGGAGAGCGCCCATCGGAGATTTTCGGCACCGCGAAAAGATGTATTACTTGCGAGGTAAAATATATTAAATATTTCTCGTACTCTCCGAGTCTCGTGATAGGGCTCCGTATCATTTTGACGGATTTGCACTTCGGAATCCGAAGCGTATGCAATAAAATAATAATTATTATTATAATATAGATCTTTCAATATTGGTACTTTTCTCTATCTTTTTAAGAAAAACTTAATTAGTTTATTTCCAATTGGTTGATACCAGTTTCTTTTCATTCATATTTATGGTAGCAACCGTCTCTTTTTACCCACTATTTATTTATTATCTTCCAATCTAATATTATTTAACCTGATAATGCAATGTACGACAAAGGATATTCATGATTACAAGACTCACCTAAGTGCCATTATAATGTTTGGACGATACGTGTGTGTCGTCCGGTAAAAAGACCCATAAATAAATAAATATAAATAAATAAATATTGAATCACGTTTACTCTCGGTTGGTTCCCTGAGCTAATGGCGATTGTCGATCTCTCGCTCGACTTCGGAGAGCCCCCATCGGAGATTTTCGGCATCGCGCACGCAAGCGTTTTCGTGTATCGCGAAACCGCTCACCGTACAGTCCTTCGAATAAATTATCATTATACATCTGCATAAAAGCGAGAAAGATTTTTTGGTTTTTTCAAGGCCGCGAGGCATTATAATGCACCGACATACAAAACTCAGCGCGGAGACTCGACGAGATCGGAGACTTTGAATTCTTCGACGAGTATACTGGTTCTCGGAGGTTTTCCTGTGTCTGGGCATGTTTATGGCACGAGGAAAGTTCAAGGCCGAGCGAACGGTACCGGCAATACGCACTAAGCGCGCTTTCCTCGCGAACAAGATAGCCGAGAGCTGAAGGAGCAAGTTGTATGTACACACTCGCTCGCATATAAATGTATATACATACATATATATGTATGTGGTATAGAAGAAAGAGAGGTGAGCGAGAGAAGAAGAGTTCCTGGTCCGGCCAGGTGTCCGAGTTTCTCCGTAACCGTTGCAACGAGCGCGAGCCAGTCAGCCAGGCAAGCAAGAACGTCTGCACGGACTATAGGGAACGAGGTCAGACTCGAGCAGCTTTATCAAACCTCTTCATCTTTCTTTCGTCTTTCCAATTTTGTTTGTTTTTTTTCCTTATTTTTTTTTTTTCTGTTATGTATCTTATCCCATCGGGGTCAAACGTTCGCTCGCCCGACCAATAAAATTGTTTAGAAACAAATGTGCAACGGAGAGCCGCGAGAGATCCGGCTGTGAGCCGGTCGAGGAGGCAGGAAGAGTGAGTTACAAGAAAGGCATAAAAGTGATGCGAGATTGCGCACAATCGATACGGTAGCTTGTAGCTGAGCAGATTAAATCGTAGGACAGCGAGATAAAGAGCGGGAGATGAGAATTAAAAAAAAATGAAAACAATAACAAGGGGAGTATAGAGAAAAAAAAGTACGCCACTTGTCGACCCGAAGCGGGAGTCTCCCCCTCCGAGGAAGGGGGTCATCTCTGCGCAATGTACTTCGCGAACTCGCGGATATCCTTCCTTCTTTCTTTCTTTCTTCGGCTATGCGCTATCGCCTCGCCGTGCGCTCCCTCGGACCGTCTGGAAACGAGAATGTAACAGCGTGGGAGGACGAGAGTGAGGAGTTTGGCGAGACGATAGTGCGAACCCGGCACGGTGCACCGAACTCACCAGCTTTTCAAACGCTTCTCCGCCACTTCTTATTCTTTACAAGAGATAATAAAAGCATTCTGGCGGGGGACCAAACAAAAAACTTTTTTTTATTATTCATGCATTATAAAATCGACCTGTTGCCGAGGTTTTTCCTGCCAATGCTAATAAGTAATTAGAAACGGAACAGCGTTCTTCATTTTTTTTTTAACGCTTGGACCTTTCTATTATTCACTGTAAACTAGCATCGTGCGCGCGCATCCTCGATTCTTGGTATTATAAAACAAACCTTGGTGTAAAGCTTTTTAATGACATTTATTACGCTCCGTGCGAAAATGTCAGTTTTCCGCACGCTTCGCGTGCACAAAAACCCCATTTTTACGTCTCGTGAAATAAAAGTTTGTCCGATACTCGTGCGAAAAACGTTTTCTGAACTCGTGCGATTCACACTTATGAAAGTCACGCTCGTCAGAAAAAGTTTTATCGCACTAGTATCGTAATAGTACATTTCGATACGAGTGCAAAAAAACTTGTTCAGACTAGCGTGACTTTGCAGCCCGAGCCGAAGGCAAGTATTGCAATCACACGAGTTCAGAAATCTTTTTCGCACGAGTATCGGACAAATTTTTATTTCACGAGGTGTAAAAATGAGGGTTTTGGCACGCAAATCCGCCATTTTCCCACCGACTGAAAAGAATTAGTATTTTGTGATCGACCAATTATTCGATACCCCGAAGTATTTATTTCCTGTCGAAATACGCCAGAAACGATCCCTTAAAAAATACCCTTTCTTTATTATTCATGCATTATGAAATCGACCTGTTAGCGAGATTTTTCTTGACAATGCTAATAAGTAATTAGAACCGAAACAGCGTTCCAATTTTTTTAAAGCTTGGACCTTCCAATTTTTACTATAAAGTAGATCGTGCGCGCGCACCTTCGGGCCTTGGTATTATAAAATAAACCTTGGTATAAACCTTTTTAATGTAATTTTTGCGATCGACCAATTATTCGATACCCCGAAGTATTAATTTCCTGTCAATAAACGCCAGAAACGATGACTTAAAAAAAAAAAAAAAAAAATCCCCGTATCATCGAGTTTAATACTACAGTATATAAGAATGCCGTTCGGATCTTCGCGACGATCGTTCTGGAGTCTGGACTCCGGCCCTGGTCTCTCCTATGTGTGTCGCCTTACAGCAGTCGTGTCAAGGCCATCCGGAGCTGGTAGGAACGGAGAGAGAGTCAAGAAGACCGGGTTATGCGCTTCGAGCTTCGTCGGCTTCCCGACGAAGATAAAGACGGACGAACTCTTCGAGACTCTCGAGCGGCCGGTGTAACACGGCGGCGTCACCGGTGCGCCGTCTATCGTTACCAAAGATTTCCGAGAGCCCGAATTTTTCTTCTCCATTCACAAACATCGAACGAGTTTTCGTTAGTCGAGCCGATGAGCGAAGTTGGAGATCGGGGCGTTTGGCGAGTCGCTCCGGTGGAATAAAACCGATGGGGTTGCAGAGCGTCGAACACAACACACGCGTCGGCCGGTTGCACCAATCACGGTGTTCGAGCGAGCGGTGCGCCGCGTTGCGTGCCAGCACGTCGCGCCCGGCCGCTCGAGGGACAAAGAGAAAGAAACCCGCCAAGGGGGGAAAAAGCGAAGAAAAAATAAGACAGACCAGAGTCGCTGAGAGGGCTTCGAGGGGAGGGCGGAGGAATGAAGAGAAAAAGAAACAAGAAAAAAAAAAAAAAGAACGACAGCAAAACGGCGACGAAACTCAAGCCATTCTCGAGAAGAGAACGAACCGACTGTGTGCGCGCCAGCCGAGACCCGCGCGTATTTTTGCACTCTCGATTCTCTCTCTCTCACTCTGTTCGTAGACCGGGCGAGCTCACCGAGGGTGGAGAACGCTCTCGCTCAGCGAGAGAGACACCGGGCGCAAATATTCAATCACCAGTACAAACACTGTCTGGACGGAGAAGTTTAACGGAAACTGTATTAAACAGAACGAGAACGATCCCACCCTAATTTCGCTCGATGGTTTACGCTCGTATTAAACATACCTCATCATTGTAGCTGTACGACTGTAGAACTATAAAACTTTACGTAGGGGGAGGGGGGCAAAATGGAAGCCGGACGAACCATTTTTACCATTTTTTCGTAGGGCATTAAGAAAAATAGCGTCTCGTCTCGAACGGAGGACACTGGACCATTTTGCCCCCAACCTCCACTAGCTATAGCACTACATAATGATACAAGCGTCCAAATTATAATCTGAATTATTCTGATGATTTTTTAAAGCCCTTAAACCCCCAAATTTGTCTATGCATTAAAATAGAAATTACCGTGTTTGTGAGCAGCGAAATCTTTTAACAATAAGTTCTAACAATAAGCGATAAACTTATGAGAGGAAAAAGTAATAGTTACACTGCGAAAATTCTCCACAGAGATCTGTTCTATTTTACCCCAAGCTGCACTAACTATAAACGATACAATCGTCCCAATTATAAACTTAAATATATTCCAATGAAATTTTTTTAGGCCCTTAAATCCCCAAATTTGACTATGTATAAAAAAAAATTTAACCGTGTCTGTGAGCTGCGGAATGTTTTAACAATCCCCTCTTAAAATAAGATAAAACAAAACGTTACTTTACATGACTCGGTGAATATGCGTATTCGAGCTTGCCGATAATTCTCCGATAAGCCGTGTTTGTCCAGTACCGATCGCCGATGCATTTCTTGCAACGTATTGTTCCACAATTTACGATAGACCAACTTTTCCCGCAACGGGTCTCTTACTGCACGAATGCAGAAAAACATACGAGAGAAAAATTTAATAGTTACACTGTGAGAATCACCCTCGAGAGAAATCTGGCCCATTTTGTCCCAAGCTGCACTATCTATATAACCATACAACCGTCCGAATTATAGTCTTAAATATTCCAATGACCTTTTTTATATCTTTAAACGCCCAAAGTTGACTACAGATATTTAAAAATATGGCCGTGTCTGTGAGTAGCGAAATGTGTTAACAATAAGATTTAAAAAAAAACGTTAGTCGAGTCGTGCATGACTCGATGAATATGCGTATTCGAGGTTGCCCCGATAATTCCCCGATAACAAGCATGTGTCCAGTAGCCATCCCCGATGCATTTCTCGCAACGTATTATTCCAGAATAAAAACATCGACAGACCTCTCCGGCAACGACTCACTGCACGAATACCGAAAAACTTACAAGAGGGAAATTTAATAGTTAAACCGCCTCGCCTTTAATAGAGAATCAGCCTCGACAAAGAGCTCCATTTTGCCCCGATCTCCACTAGCTATGTAACCATACAATCGTCCGAATTATAGTCTTAAATATTCCAATGACCTTTTTTATATCCTTAAACGCCCAAAGTTGTCTATAGGCATTTAAAAAATTGCCCTGTCTGTGAGCAGCGGAATGTTTCAACAATAAGAACAATAAGAAGAAAATAAGAAAAAACATCGACAGACCTCACCGACAACGAGTAATTGCACGAATACCGAAAAACTTAGAAGAGGAAAATTTAATAGTTAAACCGCCTCGCCTTTAATAGAGAATCCGCCTCGACAAAGAGCTCCATTTTGCCCCAATCTCCACTAGCTATGTAGCCATACAATCGTCCGAATTATAGTCTTAAATATTCCAATGACCTTTTTTATATCCTTAAACGCCCAAAGTTGACTATAGGTATTAAAACAAAAATTGCCGTGTCTGTCAACAGAAAAATGTTTTAACAATAAGATTTAACAAAAAAAAAAATGTTATTTTGCATGACTCGATGAATATGCGTATTCGATATTGTCCCGATAATTCTCCGATAAGGAGCATGCGTCCAGTAGCGATCCCCGATGCATTTCTCGCAACGTATTATTCCAGAATAAAAACATCGACAGACCTCTCCAGCAACTCTCTCACTACACGAATGCCGATAAACATCCGAGGAAAATTTAATAATTAACAACCGCAAGAGTCCTCCTCGACAGAGATTGCGTAATTATCGATGGATTACGCGAGGCCCGAAGCCAACGACTCGGCGCGATAACGTTTACGCAGCCTCGGTGAGGTCGTCGACTCAATTGAATATTACTTGCAGCGCGAAGAGACTCGAGCGATAAGAGCGATCGCGAAAAGTCCGAGGCCTCGAGGAGAGCCCAGTGACGCGGAGATGCAAAGCGGGACCGTTGGCGTCGGAGAGAATCCGAAGCCGGGACGGGGGACAATGAGAACCACTGAGCGAGCGTCGCCCGCAGTAGCCTGATTGCCGAACAATGCGCGTCCTAACGAGACGCGGGGTCGAAGACTGTCCTTTTATTGATTTCACGGGGCGCGGCGGGGGTCACGACGAGGCTTCGACGTCGCGACGCTCCTCCCTGGCCTTTACCCACCCGCATCTAGACATCGAACCATTCATATCCGGGAAAAACTCGGGGACCAATTTTCCATCCGGTATAGCCGACCTAATCGAACGGCAAGTGCTCTTCTCCTCGGAGACCAGACGCCCCTCTCTAACGTAGGTAACGAAACTTTTTATTTTCTTTTATTTTTTTTTGTTAACGCAAAGTTCGAGGGGAAGCTCGCCAAGTTGGTTTTCGGACGACAGAAGTGTTGTCACCTGAGTCACGTGGGCTCGTCGCACCGGAAACCGTTCCCCCGGTTCTCAATTATTCCTCGCATGGGTAATTTCGTAAATCGTTCGACGAGTAGAACCAGTGCTGGTCATTAAATCGAAGGCAACAAAAGCTACAATGTTGACAGACAATGAGATAGTACAAATGACAACAGTTTGCAGGTGTAGCAGGAATAATGATAAAAACAAATGTATAAGAATTTCTGATAATTATGGGCTAACCTCTTACTTTCGGCGAAAATGTGGGTTCGGAACGGAGCTCAATGCGCGTTCGACAGGGGGCCCAGGTGGAGCGCACGTCAGGCAACTAAGTTACTTATTTTTTATTTGATACTTCTTTGATTTTTATTTTTTCTCTCCGACGAAACGCGAGATACGTCGAAAAACCGTAACCGCCAATTTCTCGTTTCTTTTTTTTTTTATTATTATTTTTTTTCGTCCAACTTATGAGGAAACTCGCGTAGCGTTTTTTTTTTTTTTTTTTGACGATTACGATACGGAAAATATGTACCGGCAGGTGTATCAAAGTAAGGCGATGAGGTAACCGGAGTCGCGATAATTTGACGTCGAACGACCGCGACGACGACGACGAGGATCGACGTCGAGAAACGCGAAACCGCCAGTCATTTCGCGTGTAAAACTACGCGAGTGAGAGTGTACGCCGGATTATTTACGGCGAGGCTGTACCACTGAATAAGAGAGTCCCCGCGTATCCGCGGATAAAGACGAACGAGACCGATACCGAAGGAGAGAAGCACACACGGCTCTCTCTCGAGTTTTCACGGAACATCCCGAACTCTTCGCCGCTTTCTCGCCGACTCTGTTCTACGACGTATGTATTTCAGACATTATCGCGCTATCTCGCGGTTCGAAAAAAATTACGGCTTGCCGCTCGTCAGTAAAGCGATCGCGAAGTCGAAAAGACTGTAAACGGTAACCGGCAATTTAGATTTAATCGCGTCGATAATGCAGAGCTCTGAGGTCGGTAAGGAAGATCCCCGAGGCAGAGCTCTTCGCAGCCGAGCAAAGCGATTGCAGAGCGCGACGGAAGCGACGGTCGGTAAGCGTGTACCGAGCGAGCAGTCGATAAACCAAATTATCCGATCATGGACAGAGATTGATTTTTCTCTCGATCTTTGCACGATCGCGTTGCAATGATTTTTTTTCTTATCTCACCTGAAGCTCGGCCTGCGACACGTCGATCTCCCCCTTGTAAACGAATTCGATGATAAATTTGAGGTCGTTGAAGCACACGTCTTGCGGCATTATTATCGTTGGATGTTTGCAGGGATTAGACAGCAGAAGCTTCTTGAAGTACGAACTGCACGCCGATAGTACGACCTGCAGCAGAAAAAAAAATTAATCGATACCGTATTATTGATCATTAAAATTGCGTCATCGATGAAGGAAGCGAAAAAGCTCGTTTCTTAAAAAAAAAAAAAAAAAAAAAAAAAAATTATCGGAAAGAGATATACATATAATACAATAGGCAGGTAATGCCCACGATGTAACATTTGCGATAAGAGTCGAGCGGAGAGATACGCGTAATCGGTGTATCGTGATTATCCACTTTTTTTTTCTTGTATTTTTTTCTTCTCGCTCTCGGAGCGTTTTCGCGATTGACGAGTATTTGTCGACGAAGGAGGCGTATATATGTATCCTCGATGAGTTACAAACCCGACTGGCCTACCTTGTGCGCCTTTAACGAAGCCTCGTTGCAGGCCAGGGTGACGTCCACGAAGGCCTCCGTCTGCAGCAGCTGATGGAATACGGACGTCATATTTGACTGGTAATTGTTCCAGCGCAGGCAGTAGTGCTGCCCGGCCATGCCTCCGCTGAAACACGATAAGATAACGATTAATTTTCAGCAAAAGCCATCCCCTCTCGATTTCACGCACTTGGCAGTTCTTATGTCACGACAGTCGTCAAAATAACTCTTTTATTATTTTTTTAATCATCGAGAGGAAGAAAAGAAGGGCCGAAGACTATCGAGAACGCGTCTAAACCCTCCGCCAGGGCCTCGAGCCGCACGGTTTTACCTGTAATGCGCACCCCAATAACGTGGCGTCTCCATTCCCCAAAATAATTTTTTTATCACACTCGGCAATTCATATAACAAAATAAAATAGATAAAATTAATAATATATTTCACACTTCGTCCGTCACTTCGATCCGGTGATAGCCTTAAAAAAATATATATAATCTCTTTCTCGGGAGGAATAATGGAACGCGGATAAAAATACTGCCAGACAGCTAATACAGACTTTGACACTGACGGAGGAAAAAAAAATGTGTATAAGATTCACCGAACGTCGGCTAAATTCTTTTCGGAATAAAGTATCATTGGCGCTCTCACTCGCGGTATTATGTCTCTCTCTCTCCCTCTCTCCCTCCGGGTCTCTCCCCGCGATTCCTCCTGATATTCGAGACGCGAATGTGTAGCAAAAAAGAAAAACAAAAAAAAATTAAGGAAATAATTTTTGAAAATTTTTTGATAAAATGACAGTAATTCAATGACGAAAAAAAGAATCACGGCTGCGTTTTAGTGAACGAGGGTTCGGGCGTTGGTCTGTCCCCGGCTCGGATATGTATTACACACGACATTCACCTGTTCTGTGAACCTCTGCTTTATCTTTCTCTATCTATGCGAGACTCTTTATACCGGGCTGTTTGCGTTATCTGTCCCACGTAGACACACGGACTTTTATCAGCTGCTTAGACGCTCGCTCGCGTCGCGATAACGTTCGGTGGATGCCTCTCTCCTAAGCCCTCTTCTCTCTATCGTATCTCCGTTTTTCCTCTTCTCCGTTCCTCCCCTTCTCTCGTCCTTTTCTCTTCGCGCTCTAATTTATCATTGCCTCCGCCTCCTCTCCGCCCCTCCCCTCCCCTCTCTTTTTTTTTACTCTTCGCTTCCCCGCTTCGCAACACGATTTCTCTTCGTGGCTCTCGCGCGATCATCCATTTCTCTCCGTCTCAACCTCAATCTCCCACCTTTCCTCTTCGCTACGCTCCGTCTCTCTCTGTTTTTCTCTCCTCCTTCTTTGCTTCTTCTTCTTCTTCTTCCTCCTTCGTATCTTGCAGTTTTTATTTATCTCACTACCGGCGCTTATTTATTGCCGAGTATTTCTTTCTCGCTCGTTCAACCTCTCGTACGGGACGCGAGACGGGAACGCGCCTCGCGCACGGGAGAGAGGGACGGAGACTACCGAACTCTTTCTTATTCCGTCCCGGAGGAGACGCCGTTTCCCGGTCTCTCGGTAACCGCGCACACGACGCACCGCACCTGCGACCCCCTTGCAGACGAAGGATCTCTGTCCCGCGGAATCGCACTCGCGATTTTACCGTACAGTTTTGGACAATGAAAACTAAACGGTTTTTAACAGTTGGAGACTATTTTTTTTTTAATAAAAAAAATGCGTGTATTCCAGAAATACTTCTCCGCGATGGTAGTTTTTTTTTTTTTTTCTCTTTAATTACAATTCTTCGTTGCCGTGGATGAACGGTATGTTTAAGGAAAACATAATTAAAGTAAAACAATTATGAATGTTTGTCAATTGTACGAAACGCTTTTTTACCGTGCGAGTGAGTTACATGCGCGAACTTTAGTTCAAAGTAATCAGCAAACACTTCCCCGCGAAGGTACTTTTCGTTTTTTTTTTGTTGCTATTCTTCGTTGCCGTGGATGAACGGTATTTTTAAGAAAAATAATTAAAGTAAAAAAATTATGAATGTTTGTCAATTGTACGAAACGGTTTTTTTACCGTGTGAGTGAGTTACATGCGCGAACTTTAGTTCAAAGTAATCAGCAAACACTTCTCCGCGAAGGTACATTTTTTCTATTCTTCGTTGCCGTGGATGAACGGTATTTTCAAGATAAAAATAATTAAAGCAAAAAAATTATGAATGTTTGTCAATTGTGCGAAACACTTTTTCACCGTGCAAGTGAGTTATATGTGCGAAGTTTAGTTCAAAGTAATCAGCAGACACTTCTTCGCGAGGGTACTTTTTTTTACAATTCTTCGTTGCCGCGGATGAATGGTATTTTAAAAAATAAAAATAAATAATTAAACCAAAAAAAATTAAAAATGTTTGTCGGATGTAAAAAAAAAAATTTACCGTGCAAGTGAATTATATACGCGCACTTAGGTACAATGCAATAGTGTCGCTGTAGAAGTATTGGAGATTAAACTAATTTCAGAATTGCCGAAATTTCTTATCGAAGCACAATCAAGCATCTGCCCCGCGGAATTGCACTCTCGTGCGATTTTATCGTACAGTTGGACACTATGCAGTTAAAAAAAGGTTGAATATTTAACAAACACTTCGCCGTATCCCCTCTTTTTTTAGTTTGATAATTTCTCGTTGCCCTGAATAATCCGTATTATTAACAATTTTTTTCATTAAACTAAAAATATTATCGATGTTTGTTTATTGAATGTACAAAACCTTTTTTACCGTGCGAACGAGTTATACCCGCACACTGCAATTCCTCGTTGCCCTGAATGATCCGAATTTTTTACAAGTTTTAAAAAAATTAAACTAAAAATATTATCGATGTTTGTTGAATGTACAAAACCTTTTTTACCGTGCGAACAACTTATACGCGCACACTGCAATTCCACGTTGCCCTCAATGATCAGTACTTTTAACATTTTTATCAAACAAAATAAATTATCGATGTTTGTTTATTAAACGTACAAAACCTTTTTCACCGTGCGAACGAGTTATACGCGCACACTGCAGTACAGAGTGACATTATCACAGGATTAATAACAGAGATTGAGCCAATATCGGATTTGCAAAATTTTTTAATCGCCGCACTATCTTGTTTACGACATCTGAGATAATGTGGAACATTTTCACCGCATTTGGAAAATAATTTTTCCTTATTATTATTATTATTATTATTAATAATTGTTTAACGAATTTACGATAGGCGATGTACCAACACGTAGACGGTGACTTGTGGGCGGTTTTACTGTAGTCCGTATGCACCTGGAGTTCACCTCGGTGAGTACCTGCGCTACTGCCCGCATCTCCCCGAGGAGACTGCTGCGGCCACAACTACAACTGGCCGCTCCATTATGAAAGCAACCGGTGCCGATGTGTGCCTACCTACTCCCGGCACGCTTCGCAGTTTAAACATCGCAAGCGCGCCGGGATTGTTACCGCGATCCTCCATGAATCCCATTAGATCTCTCGCGTACGACATCAGAGGTACAACAGCGCGAACATGCTTCACCATCACCATCGGGGCCCGATACATTCGGCGACTTTCCTCGTTCTCGACATATCGGGGAAAACCCTGATTGATTATCGTTATTTTTATTATTTCGCTCGCGAATCGATAAGACAGGAAGCGTGAGAAAAAGCAGCGATTCGATATAAACATACATATATCGTGTTTTGTTATTCTCGGTGGAGATAATCACGGGAAGAGCGGGTTAAAGGGGTAACGGTCAGTTCGTCCATGCTCGTGAAAAACTTGATCGTGATCGGCTCAGCCGCTTTTAGTATTAACATTTTTATTTTTATTTTTTTTATTTTTATTATATTTTATTTTATTTAAACTCATTCTTCTGTATGCACGTTTCTGTATCATCGCTATTGTTTTTTGTTTTGGCACGAGGGCTGTTCCCATCTTCCCAGTAATTGATCTTTGCCCGTTTATTACGATTTCTTTTATTATATATATATTCTTTTATTTTAATTCATTCTCTTTTGTATGTGCCTTTCTGCATTATCGCTATGGTTTTTGTTTTGGCACGTGGACTGTTCCCATCTTCCCAGTGATTGATCTTCGTCCATTTATTACGATTTTTAAAAGAATTATATATATATATATATATATATATTTTTTTCAATTCATTCTTTTTTGTATGTGCGCATCTTCAAAGGGACTTGAAATGCGAGACACTTATCCGAGCCTCTACTGTAGCTGGCTGCAGTTACAGTGTACCCAGTGGACGAGGGGCACTTTGATATCTTGAAAATTGGGTTAACGCAGATCCCGGGATACGCGCGTGATAGACATACTGATAATGCGCGATAACGTGCGTTCCTAACACGCTTACAACAACACCGAAGAAGTTTGTAAGTTGTGTGATTAAGGGTTAAATTTTTCAAATTTATTTTCCAGGTAACCCACCAGCGGTAAGATTTTTTCCTCACTACTACCGAGTGGCTATTACTGAAGGAATAAAAAAAGAACGAAGCGGAATAACGGGCCAAGATTGTAATTATAATTCCGGTCTATTTGGACGATATGTCGGACCTCGTAACACTCTCGAAACTCGGGTTCCCGTTATGTTGCACGATTTTTCGTGTTCTCTTCACAACGCTACGTGTTTTTTTCTTCTCGTTTTTTTTAACTACAGTAGAACCTCCATCATCGGGACCCTCAATTATCCGAACCATTCCTCCGCTTATCCGAACATCAGCGCGAAACATTATACATTGTTGCTCGGCGCGGCAAGAACCGCGCCCGTGCTCGAGCGTGTTGGAGCGCGTTTTTCTCTTCCAGCGTCAATTCGCTCGTACACTGGCTTTCCCGAGCAGTTTCACCCACTCCAGCAGAGTCGGACTGCGCGCATCAGAGACTAGTTTCAATACGTTTCTATTACTCGTATAGTTAATAATTACTATAATACTACTTTCAATACGTGAAAATCTAAATAAATAAATAAATAAATAAATAAATACCAAATCGTTTGAATGGGCTTACATATGTAGTTTAGACTGAAGGCGGCTTCGAGATTTCACTGCTCAAAGGCGCATAGCTAGCGTTCGGCAATTAAAAAAATGGACTACTCTATTTCACAGAATGAGAAAAAAATGCACTACTCTATTTCACAGAATGCTTGAAATAAGACTTTGAGATCTTGGATATATGTCAAAAATATGTTTTGAAGTATAATGTTATACTATTATTTCGTTTACTTCACTCGGTGCAAAAATTGCCGTTTTACGCACGCATCGCGTGCGTAACACCCCCATTTTCACACCTAGTGAGGTAAAGTTTGGTACGATACTCGTGCGAAAAACTTTTTCTTAACTCGTGTGATTGCAACACTCGCCTTTGGCAAACACGCTGCAAATTCACCACCGTCATAAAAAGTTTTATATATGTCTCATCTATATACGTGTTATAATGGCTTGAAAAAAATTTGCATTTCAATTATCCGAATTTTTGTTTATCCGAACTAGACTCGGTCCCGACGGTTCGGATAATCGAGGTTCTACTGTACATAGTTCACAATGAAGCGGCTTCGAAATTCCACTGCTCAAAAGCGCGTGGCTAGCGTTTGGAAATTTTTTAATGGACGACTGGATTTCACAGATCCCTTGAAATAAGACTTCGGTGATAGTAATATATTAAAAATATCTTTCGAAGTTTGATATTTATTGTTATTTCATTGATATGTGTCTGATTTATATACGTGTTGTAATGTCGTAAAAAAAATGCGTTTCGATTATCCGATCTACTGTACATAGTTCACAATGAAGCGGCTTCGAAATTCTGCTGCTCAAAAGCGCGTAGCTAGCGTTCGGCAATAAAAAAATGGACAACTCTACTTCACAGAACCCTTGAAATAAGACTTCGATGTGGAACATATTAAGGTAGTCCGAGCGGTACAGTCCCGCTAAACGTGAGTTTCAGGGAAAAATTCAAAGATTTCTCGATGGAATAAAAATCTGAAAAAATGAACCATCTCGACTTTTTTGTAATCTTTGAAAATCGCTTTTTTTTTTCTTTGTTCAAGCTGTGAAAAAAACGCAATTTTCAAGGATTACAAAAAATTCTGAAAACATTCACACGTATTCAGAAAAATAAACGAATTATTTTTATGAAGGAAAATAGTTAAGTTGTCGGGTAATTTGTTGTATAATGATTTTTACCTTCAATTTTTAAGTTAACAACAAATTGGAATTATTATTTCACAACAACAATCTTTGCAACATCTCTCATATACTTGATTTTTTCAGATTTTTATCCCATCGAGAAGTGTTCAAAATTTTGTCTGAAACTCAAGTTCGACGGGACTGTACCGTTCGGACTACCTTAAAAAGATGTGTTTGAAGTTTAATATATACTGTTATTTCATTTACATATGTCACTTATATACGTGTTACAACGCCGTATAAAAAAAATTCCGTTTCGGTTATCCGAATTTTTTAATCATCCGAACTAGCCCCGGTCCCGACGCGCTCGGATAATCGAGGTTCTACTGTACAGCCTCTTATACAGAGGTCTGTTATTAAGCCTCGAAGCTCCGAGACGTCTCGTGCAAGAAGTAGGCTACGAGTCGGAAAGTAGATACATTTTTTGTGTGTTCCGTTAAAAAAACGAAAAAAAAACGTATGTCGAAGACAAGTCAGGAGTTTCGACGATTTAATTCTCCGGAGGGTGAAAGTATTTCGCTCCGGTTAAACGAATTCCGGTTAGTCAATGAAGCGTCTTGAATTGAGCGGCCCGGCGGGACGATCAGCTTCGAGTATCAGGGGTGGCTTCTACTACTCGATGAATGAAGATACATTTTTTTTTCCTTTTTACCTCAATGAAGAGATAATCGCGGGCCTCTGTGCTATAATCCCAAAGTCGTATGAAGACTTTATTAAGGCAAAGCTACTTTTCCGTCCTCATTTTCCAACTCGGCGATTTCATCCGATTGGAAAATTATGCTGTGGAAAAGGGGCGCTTTCCTCGTGTCTTCGTAGAGATACATTTGTCAAAGTGTGTATACGTGTGGCTCATGAAACCTCTCTCGCGTTCCAATCGTTCGGATGGAAAATTCTCTCGTTCGACCGGAAGAAAGTTGAAACCTCGAAGGCCGGATGTAATCGTGATGCCCGTACAGCGTTACCGTGCACATACAGCGAATGAGACGGAGACGGAGAAAAGGAAACGACGGCTGTCTCGTTCCAGAATGCGCCGCGTATACGAGGCAACCGAGACCGTATCCTTGCATCCTCTGTACAGTATGTCTGTATATCTATGCGTGTATATGTATATATATATATATATGTGTGTGTGTGTGTGTATATGTATATATGTGTATATCTCGAAAACGAAACGCGAGACGGGATCGATGTTCAGGAAGATGCTGCGACCACAACTTCGCGGGAAGATCGATCTTTGAGTCTTCGAAAAACTTCCCACTTCACAAAATAAAAAACATAAAATAAAATAATATTCGTTCACCAAAAAAATGTCGACACGAAGAAAAATGGACGATAAGATTTTGGGCAATTTTTATACTCCAAATGTATTGTTACTAGGTAATGCTATTTTTTTTATCACAGCGATTGTGAAAAACTTGGAAATTTGAAAATTGGACATTTAACTACGCGAACGGTAATAGACAATATAAAAATATGCTGCGACCCACTTCGCCCCCTTTACAGAATAACAAATTTTGGAAAATTCGAAGTATAAAATAATACACGTTTACCGAAAAAATTTGAACTCTAACTATATTGATACTAGCTATTGAGATTTTTCATAATACAACATATGAATTGTGAAAAACTGGAAAATTTGATGATTGAAAATTTTGAAAATTACAAATTTAACTACGCGAGCAGTAATAGTCAATATCAAAATATTGTGAATATAAATACTGCCGGGAACCTTGCGGTCCATCTGCGTCGGTGCGACTATTCGAGACACCAAGAAGACATTTGAGTTCGGCTGATAACGTATAAAAAAAAAAAAAATAGAATAAAACGCACGTATAGATCATTGTGCACAGTCCGGAAAATTTTCACCGATTCAGGACACCTAGCAGACGTTGAAGTTCTGCAGGTTACACATACACAAACACAAACAAAAACGGATGGAAAAAAAATAAAAAATGAAGAATAAAGAAGAATGAAAAAGTGAAGAATGGAGAGATGTGAAGGCGTTCTTCAGCGAAGGATAAAATCGGATGTGCCGTTATAACGCGACCGGGCACCAGCAGCAGCAGCAGCGGCAGCGTCAGCCACGGGTTCTTCTTTTATTCGAAGTTCGGTCCGTCGTAAAATCCCGCAGCAGCAGCAGCAGCAGCCCGGTATAGAGCAAGGGGGGACGAGAGTAAGGAAAGAGGTAACGGCGGAGTAAGAAAGAAAAATAGAATGTGAAAGATAAAAAAGTAAGAGAGAAATAGAAGTTTTGCTCTACCCCAAAGGGTCGACGACGACGACGTCGACGTCGTCGTCGGGGCGAGTATCCTCCTCCATCTTCCTTCCCTTTCAAAGTACCCAGAAGCGCTAGCACCGCTGTACCATAATACCAACCCTCCGTCCATCCTCTTTTTTCTATTTTTTTTGTTCCTTTCTTCATTCTCTTACCCCTCGCCCTTTCTCGTTTGCTTTCTCCTTTCCGCGTTATAAAAAAATAAAAAACGTGTAGCTGTGCAGAGTTTATTCTTACGAGCGTGCAGGGCAAGACGAGCTCTGCGATACCGCGAGAAACCTTCTCCCCGATCCGTCACAATTTTTCTTCCCGCTTGCTTTATTTAATTCAATATCTGTTGTTTTTTTGTTAGTTTTCCATCACTACTTTGCACCATTCCTAAAGGGGTCTTCAATCGTAGTAAACATGAATACATTTGAATTCCGAAAAAAAACGTATAAAATCACAAATTACAGACTGTGTTTTGAAACCTTGCTATATTCCTTTATGCTTTCGTCATATTCCGACACGAGTCCATTTTGCCCCACTTGTTCTGTTTGCCCCACTCTCCCCTATATATATATATATATATATTGGATCCCTTACCGGAGATCCATTTCTTTCCTCTTGCCTCTTTCCCTCCGTCCCTTTTTCCATTCCTCTCCCTTCGCTCCTTCCGTTTCTACCCTCGCTCCCCCTCGCCTCGATTTTTCTTTCCCCCGAGCTCGCCGTCTTGCCCTCGCGCACCTCCTCGCCTTCGTTCCTTCGTTCCGTCCTCCCTCTGCTTCTTCTCCGTTCTAACCCTCATTTGCTCGACGAGAATGTACGAGAGAGATAGAGAGAGCCAGAGAGAAGAAAGCTCCCGTATACGAGAGAGGGTGTATCCCTCGCGCCCGGCGCCTTCGACCCTCTCTCTCTCTCTCTCTCTCTATCCCTCACTTCCATTTACTCGCCGGTCTCTCTGTACCGGCGCTGATGTTCCGAGCTCTCTCCTGTAGCCCGTCCCGCGCCTCCCCGGCCCCTTCAATTCCCACGAAGCGCGAACGGCAAAGTCGCTATTTTCTCGTGGCCCCCTTTTCTTCACGGTCTCCGGTCTGCCTCTCTACCGCGCTCTCCTTTCCATTCCTTTCCTTTCCGCTGACTCTCCCCTCCGCCCTTCTTCCTCTTCTCACTCGCTGCTGCTCCTGCTCTTTTATTTTCATCATCTCTTTTTTTTTATTTCTCCTCTCCCAACGTCCTTTTATCCCTCTCGCACGCTCCCTCGTTTCCGCCTCTGCCAATCGCAAACTTCTCGCTTCGTCCTTCTCGTCCTACTCTTCTTTCCTCCTTTCTTTCGCATCTCCATTCCGCCCTTCTCTTTTGATCTGTTCTCTCGTTTCCCGGCGCAAAGCTACTACTCTCCTTTCCTTTCTTTCATTTTCCTTTCTTTATTTCTTTCTTCAGCTTGGTTTTATGTGTATATATATACAGAATCAGCGACGAGTTCCCTCTTTCACCCTTGAAGTTACCCCGATGTTCTTGCGAACCTCTTCTTTTTTATCCCACCCATCCGCCCACACCTTCCATCTTTCGACCCCCTAGCCTTTTACGTTTTTCCGACGTTATCGACGTTCCTCGCTCGCTCCGCGCTGTGTTCGGTTTCTTTATTCGTCCCCCTTTTTCGAGGGAACGAGCCCGAACGCTTCTCTGCGAAGCTTCGAGATAAAAAAAAATAGGAAAAGGGTAAGGGTGATGCGGACGAAGAACGATAGCTGTATACACACGCGAATAGAGTGGCGAACGGGCGAAAGAAAAATATACGCTGCGAAGGGTGTATCCTTGTGCCCAACGGAAACGAGAGCCTCCACCGAGCTCGGTTCGATCCCGTGCTGTACGAGCAAGGGGATACACGAAAAACTATCTTTTCCACGCAGCGCCATCCGTCGATCGATTCTCGCATCGCGCGAAGTAAAAATAACGAAGGAATATTATTCCGAAGGCGAAAACATTGTCTTTGTAACAGCATAGATTAATATCAGAGTCGCGTTGGACTGATGAAGAGAAAAAAAGCGACTAACCTCGTCACGACGTCGAGTTAGATCCGGTCGCTCGGTAGGCACCGAACTTGAAAACAATTTCCCATCATGCGAGTTTTACTCGCACAATATAACCTCTCTCTCGAGCGACCGCTCCGCCGCTGTATATCGCGCATAGCTCCCGTACTTTCTACACACCGGCGTGACGAAGATTCTTCTACGTTCTACGAGTGGGTTAACAGTTCGCCTGTTTTTTTTACCCTCTCTCTTCCATCTTTCTTCTTATTCAAGTCCGTCGACGGTATTTTTTTTTTTATTCACGAGCTCTCTCTGTATACCTCCGCGAACGACACGACGCGCGCGTACTTTCATCCGACGTGCTGCTGCCTGCTGCGGCCGCGCGCGGCAGCTCTCTCGCCCAATCGTTTTCCAAGCGCTTTTGTATATATATATATATATATATATATAGACATATGTATGTATATGCATCGTCGTCTCGTCGAATTTACTTCGCCGCGTTCAGCGAGCGAGAGAACAGAGAAACGAAAGGCGGGAGATACGAACAGGGCTTTCCCCGCGACGAACGAGCGAGCTGGTGGCCACGAGGAAAATCATGGCTGCGTGGCTTGGAGGTGTCTGCGAGTGGACGGGCCGACACGAGGGCGGCCGAGTAGTCGGTAACGTGTATCTTAGACCGCGCACGCCGAGATAGGCACGAAGGAGCAACGGGGAGGAGGAAGGTTACTTACTTCGTTCGTTTAGATCGCGAGAAAGCGATGAATCAGGCGTCCACGGCACCGTGGCAGAGTAGTCCTAATTTCCGTCCAGCGAGCAGGCATCGAGCGTGAGCTCGCCGGGCACCACCGTCTTTACCGTAAGGCATAACAGTACCGCATTCCGAATGCCCTTCGCGCGTTTATTCGTTTCTTTTCGCCTTCTCTCCACCTCCGCCTCTCCTTCGGATATTATATATATATATGTATCCTATTTATCCGAGGACTCCTCTCACGCTCTCCCGTCTCTCGACTGGTCGTCTCCGCGCGTTCTCTCCTCGCGGCCTCCTTCGGCTCGCTGCCGACTACTTACTTGCGCGTCCTCTTTATTACTTTTATTTACTATATCTTTTTCCATCACTCGGCCCGAACCTCTCACCTTGCTCACCTTATTCGCCGGATCGCGGCACGGAAGAGATTATCTCCTCGGCTTTATGCTTGCTTCGTCTAATCCCTTTACTTTCGAAATATATCGAATATATAGTATATGTCGTACTCTGGACGCTGAAAACGAATGGAAAATATTTCCGAACTTTCGCGCGACTCAGGCTTTTCGAACGAAGAAATATGTGCTTTTAAACAGTTTTAGTTGTCTAACAAACAATTCACGATAATTGCATGTCTAATGGACCAATAAATTATAAAAAAAAAAAAATATTGCAAGTTGCGGAACTTATATGTAGTAAAATGTACGATACAAAGTAGTCATTGGCTGCCGTGCATCAAAGGGTTATTGTATCGTTGCAGACGAACTGGGCCAATTTGTTTTATTTTTTTCGTTACGCCCGCACTTCAATTTTTTTCCGGAAACGGTTTCGCCGTATAAATTGTTTACACACGAGTTTCATACACCGCGTAAAAATTTGTCCTAATTTCGGCGATGTACTTTTACCGTAAGGAAATAACAGTATACCGACATTCCGAGTGTTGCCCTTTCGTTACCCTTCCCGCTTCGGTTCCCTCGGCTTTCCTTCCGTACCGTGCTCTCGCAAATGACCGGTCATCGGTCTTCCTCTTTCCACGAGTCCCGAGCAGTTTTTCTTCCTCGCGTCTTCTCCGACCGGAGTTACAAAAGAAAGCCCGAGTGAAAGAGGAAACTGGAGTACAATGAGTCGGAGTGCGGCGGGAAGGGAGAGCTCGCCTCGCTGAAGAAAGAGAGGGAGCGCGTCCCGGAAATGTCAATTTTCGTTCGCTCTCGCTCGACGGAAAAGCGAGGGAACGGGACGGAGAGAACACACGCGAGAGAGGTTCTCGGGCTCGATAAGAAATGGCGGATAGCAAGAGCTCGGGAAAAATCGCTTCGATTTATCGTCCATTCGATTCGCTCGTCCTTCATTCCCTCTCCCGCACAGACCCCTCGACTCCCCTTAGTTTCTTTACACCATCAACCTCATTTTCCCTCCTCATACAGGAAGCCCTGTTTTCAAGAATTTTCTTTTATCCTTAAATGGTACTTCGCAAACAAATGTTAATTGCACGAGGAAGTTAATGAGATCATTTCAATTTTTACTTTTTTTCTTCTTCTCTTCTCCGTTCTTCTCAAACCAGGAGGCCGAAGCTTCGGACCGATTGTCGTTGCAAAACAAATTGACGACAGAACAAAGCTTCCGCTATGAAGCAAAGAATAAAAGATGAAAAAAAAACGCAGATTTTCTCTGCGGCCGTTCGTGCCAGCTTTGAAATAATATTTTCCGTGGGGACGGCGAACACTGTTATTATTATACATACGTTTGTACAACGATCTTATTCTCCTGCAGGAACGAGGGTAGCGGGGAAATCGCTTTCGGCGCACAGCCCAGCGGGGGCGAAAGTTTCTCCCGTGCGTGTTCACGGAAGGGAACGGCGAAGGGTTCGCGATTCACCCCTTGCTCACCCTCGCCTCTGAGCACACCGACTAAGTGAGAATCACGAATAAAGGGTAGCGTACAGCCCACGATGACTCACACACACACACACGCACATAGACAAGGGAGCGCGGATAGGACGCACTCGTAGACACGGGCACGTGGTATACGAACAAAGAAGAGGAGGTGGATAACGGGTGGCTTCGAAATATAAACGCGCAAGGGGAGAGGTGGGGGGGGGGGACGCGCTGCGACGTTCAAGGTCGCGCGTGTAGCCGCGCGCCTCTACGAAGAGAACTAGCACAGTATAGAGGGAGGGAAGGCCTACGAAGCTCCTGCGCCTCTTGCCACCAATATAAGTGCGAGTGGGAGACTGTTGTTATTATTATTTTTTTTTAACCACCCCTCCGCTCAAAGGGCGCACGTGCACGAAGAAAAACTTCGTCTTCCTTATAAATAAACAACACTTTGATGACCAGCTCGATCTAACGTGGAACGGAAAATCTCTTCTCGATAATTAAATTGAGAAGAGAAAGAATTTTTTTAAATGCAAATACGCGAATCTCGCAAAAAATGTCGGGGGCAAAATGGACTGGTGGGCTTGGATCGGGCATTGGAGAAAATGGATCTTAGAGCGCGCGGAGGGGTTGGAATTGGATTTCTTAGGAAAAAAAACTCGTCTTCCCTATAAATAAACAACACTTTGATGACGGATAAAATAAATTCCCTATAAATAAACAATACGCTGATCGGAAAAATCTCTTCTCAATAATTAAATCGAGAAGAAAAAGAAAATTATAATAATAAAAAAATGCGAGGACGGGAATCACGCAAAAAATTTCGGAGGCAAAATGGACCGGTGGTCGGCTTGGATCTAGAATTGGAGAAATTCTTCCAGCGCGCGGAGGGGTTGGGTTTGGTTTTCTTCGGCAAAAAGAAAAAAACTCGAGAGAGAAAAATCGGTATGATGTCTCGAAGACTGGCTGGGAGAGAGTAAAAAGAAGAGGAAACGAAAAATAAAGGAAAAGGAAAAAGATAGAAGGATAGGCAGAGGGGAATGGTGTGGAGAGGCGCTAGAAAGAAAAACGGGGGGTTTGCAGGAAGAAAGAGGGTGGAAAGTGGGTGGAAGGTGGAACGAGAAGAAGGGTCTGTGTGGAGAAAGAGAGCGAAGCGGAGGTGTGCGAGGCGGAGGGATAGGATAAGAGAGTCTCTTTGTGTCCGAGAAGGAGGGGGGGGGGGGCGGTGAGGCGAAGGGATGAAAGCGTACGATGAAAAAGCCGAGGGACAGATGGCCGTTACGGACAATGAGAAACTCGAGAGATAAGAGGGGGAGGAACAGAGAGAGAGGAAGAGAGAGAATGCCCGTTGGAGCTGCACGGAGACGAAGCGAAGAGACGAGCCCGTGCGCGGGAGAGAGTTAAAAATAAAGAGTGTACGAACGGACAGAGACGCGAAGAGTCGAGGGTAGAAAACGGGCGGAGAATGAAACGAGAGCGCGGATAGTAAAAGATAGTAAAGAAAAAAAGAAGAAGTTAATGAAGGAAAGGAAGGGAGGGAGGCGGAGAACGGAGCGACGCGAAGAACGGAGGCAACCGGAAAGGCGATGAGTCACAGAGCAGAGCGAACGGACAATCGCCAAGCTCGATTAATGAGATAGCTCGAGACTCGCGGCGAAGAACGGGAAAACGTATCAAATTTTCGAAAGCTCGTCACCCGTCATTCCGGAAAACTATTTTTAATATTGCAATTGCACAAGGTAAGCAAAATGCACAAGGTAACAGCGGGGCAAAACGGACACTTTCTTCAAGGCATGTGGCACAGTCTCGGTTGGTAACAAATCGGTTTCCCGGTTTGCCCCCCCCCCCCCGTCAATATTTTTGAACAAAAAGTAAGCTAGGTTTTTATGCTTCCTGTACGAAACGTACGAAAACCGAATTTCCTTTTATCCCAAATATTCATACTCGCGGAGAAAAAATAGGAAAATCGATTTGTTACCGACTGAGCTTGCATCATCCTTTTCCCATCCCGCGAAGGATTAATGAGAAACAGTCCATATTGCCCCGCTCCGCAGGTAAGAAACCGGAGCTCATACTACGACAATCGAGACGGTGGAAAAAAGATTAAAAAAACATCACTTGTACATCTCGAAAGAATCTTGGGAATTTAATCGAGAAAGCAAGAAAATTGTGAGAATATTTCCATCGAGTTTCCTCCCGGAAAAAAGATCTCTCTTCCCGTCTCGGTGCATCCGTTTCGCGCGTGTGTGTCTGTTACTTCCTTTCCTCGGCGGCCGTTCGCGCGCTGAGACGGCGTAGTTACGTGTGGGTGGGTTGTGCGGAGGATTCGAACCCGATGGAACGTAACTGGAAGGCGGAATGGAGTCGGGTGAAAGGCGAGCGCGTGGAGAGCGAGAGGAAGCAAGTAGCGAGGCACGAGGGAGGGTTGGTGGGCGAACGAGAGGCGAAGCGAGCAGGGAAGGAAGGAGAACGACGTCGAGGGAGCGCGAGGCGGCGGATAGGGAGTATCCGTAGAGAAGAGAGGGAGAGAGAGCTCGGACGAAGAAGAATCGTTGCGCTGTTGCTGTGGCTGCGGCCCGAAGAACTCGGCTCGCCGACGCTCGCAGAGGGACGAAAGAAAACCGAGAAAGGAAGGAAGAACGAGGGATAGATGTGTGGGGCCAGAGAGAACGGAGGAGAACGGACGGGAAGCGTTGAGAGCTTCGCGCGTACATACCTCTATGTACCTGCCTACATATATATACTATATATATAGTATATTTCTTTCTTTATCTCAGTCTCGGCGGAGAGCAAGAGACCCGGCCAAAGAGGAAATGGAAGGGTGCCCCCCCCCCCCTCCCTGGAGGGGAGAAGGACTGAAGAAGGTGACGGGCTTTTATACAAGAAGGAAGCAGAGACGGGAAGGAAAGAGAGTCGCGAGTGCGATGAGGACGGAGGACAAAGAGAAAAGGGGAGAAGGAGGAGAGGCAGAGAAGAAAAAGATAGGAGGAAGCCAGCGAGAGAGTTCCGACGGGCAACTGTGTGAAAGAGGAGAAGAATGAGCGAAGTGCAAACGAAACGATGGAAGAGAAACAGACCCACACAGGCGCGCGCACAGAGATACGGCAGAAAATTGCGGGAGAAACGAAGAAGGAGAGCGGGGCAACGAGGCGAGGAATAAAAAAAAATAAAAAAAAATCATAATAATAATAATAAAACACTGTGAGAGTAGTATAAGAAAGACGAAAGGAAGAGAGGAGAAAAGAAATGTTGGTGTGTGTGTTTGTTTGTGTGTATATAAAGTGAGGTATGAGTATAGAGAGAGAGTCTGACTGGCCGTGGAGGGCACATAAAGAAGAGCGCATATCTGCTTTGCTCTCGGTCGGTCGCTGACGGTAGTAACATCGAGAGAGGGAAATTCGACGAGGAAAAAGTATATAAGGCAACGATGGGAGACCGTTGAGCAGAAAAGAGCGCTTCTCTCGCGTTACATATATATGTATGTATATATATATACATATATATCTATATGTATATACGTTAGCGAGCGGCAAGAGAGGATAGGAGCCAAAATGGGGACAAAGAGAAAATGACAAAGACGAGAGCGAGAAGGGGGCGAAGAGCATTCGATTGGATTGGAAAGGCGAACGCGCCCGGAGAGTACTAGTATAGCAGTAGCAACGAGCGGCGGTGGTGGCGGCGAGGAGGAGGGGCTCTCGTTCCTTTTACTCCGACGTTTTCTACGTATTATATCTCGTTGATGCTTCCCCGTTGTTCCTGCCCTACGCTCACTCATCGTAATATCTTTCTATCTCGGGAGAGCCCTCATTTGATATAAAAATTTCTATCCCTGTCTCTGTATTTTATCCCTCCCTTTCACGACGTATTTTCCCTTCCCTTGCATATCATGTATTTTCTAGCCGGGGCTCGAGTTGCGCCCGATGCGCTGTTCCGTTCGTTCGCTAGGCCTTGTTAGGGATGATGATCGCAAAAAAAAATAAATAAAACAGTATTTGTAACGCGTCAAAGGCGAAGCCGATTGCAGGTTTGATGAGAAAAATACGGAACACAGATTGGTAATTAAATAAAAATGTGAATAATTACCAATTTTTCCGTAAAACACTGCCACGAATTTTAGCACTGATGGAGCAGAAAAAAATAATTCGCCGTGACTTATATTTTTATTCAACTCTTTTGACGATAAAATTATTCAAAAATAATTGCTTTTGTAAGCCAAATTATGCGAAGTAATGTGAGGATGAAAGACGGTATTTTCGCGGTAATTTTAGTGGAAACAAAAACACCGGAATTTTGATATCTATTCACTTCCTCATCTTCAATTCCGGTCCAACAGCCGATAACCGAGCAAACGAAGGACGAAAATAAACAACGATTATTCCGGCGTGTTTAGTGACATGGATTTCTTCTCGATAGGATCCGTCTAGGATTCTCCGACTCGTCGTCGGCCGTTCGAAGTGTTTACTCCTCGCATCTCGCAGTTTCACCGCGCGTCTCGCTCGACGTAGTTTCTCTCTCTTCCCATCTTCATCTCTCCTCTCGGGCGCGCGCGCGAGCGGGTTCTTCGAGAGAGCTATGTCAATTACTACGTTTCACGTTATGCGCCTCCGGTTCGCCGACGCGCGTATATAGTAGCGGAGCGACACCGCGAGCGTTCTCTCCTCGACGCTCGCATTTATATACGTGGGTGAACGGGAAAATGTTTGCTCCTGTCTCACTCGGAGGCCCGGATCCTTGCTCGATCCTCTCTTACTCGCTCGCGATCCTGCACGTTCCTCTCGGGGAGCCTTTCTAGGTCGCTCTCGATCGCTCTCGTCCTGTCAAGTTCAGGACTCTGGCTCCCCGGCTGCTGTACACCTTCGACAGCCAACGAGATCGTTGCCTGATAGGCGATTCATATTACACCTAAATATATAATATATAATATATAATATATAATATATAATATATAATATATAATATATAATATATAATATATAATATATAATATATAATATATAATATATAATATATAATATATAATATATAATATATAATATATAATATATAATATATAATATATTCTCATTTAATTTTTGAAATATTATGTTAATCTTCTCACGCCTAGCAACGAATATTTATTAAGGTAGTCTTTGCGGTCCAGTAAAGTGAATCGGGTACTGAGTGTTCAAAATTCTTTTGCAAGCGCTTGAAACAAGAAACTCGTGGGAATTAAGCCGGATCTGAGTTAAACAATATTTAATTCACGTAAGAAACAACTGTATATCGATAAATTTACGGAAACAGACAATTTATAGAAACAAACTGCGTGAAAATTAATGACTTTATTTATTTATTTAAGTGAAAACGGGTCAAGTCCAATGTGCCAATTGACGTATTGCCGTAGACCGAGTTATTTTTCCGTTAATTCATTGTCATAAATCTTTTTTTTTTAATTAAGCAGGGGAGCTCCCCGAAGCAGATCGATGTTTTTCCGCTGAAGCGGGTACAAACAATTTTTCAAATCTTAGTACCCGATCGACTTTACCGTACCCGAATTTCCTTCCCCCAGCTTTTTCGTAGATCCCTCGATCCGTTTTTCCGGACAACTTATCAACGATTTTTATGGATTTGGTATTAAAGAAAAAATTTGACGTTTAAACTGGTAAACGATGGCTTCTTACACGTCCGAGTGCAAAAGACCGACGGAGAGACAGACAGCGTAACAGTAGCGCGCAAAGAGAGAGGCGCGGAGAGTCGGCTGTGTGAAATAAAGAACGTGGTCGGAGACTGAGAAAGAGAGGTGAGAGAGAATGTCCGTTCTCGTTGCAGAAAACACACGGACGCATACAGAGACGGGGGACAGGCAAGGCCGCGACGAGAAGGAGAGAAGGAACAGTAAAATTGTGGAGAATGTGTGTATATACGTGTATAATACAAGTATTGCCGAGCAGAAACGCCAGTAACAGCAGCATCGGTGGCTGGCCTAGATTCGAGTCAAGACCTGCTTTCTAGCCAGCATTTCTCTTTATCACCGCCGAACGTAGCATACTCTCATCGTGCGGCGTTCATCTACTCTCCTGCTACGTGTACACACGGTTTTACATCCCATTGCAACTGGTCTCTTGCACCCGTGCTTTTATCGGTATTAGTTAAAATTTACAACAGATTGAGTCAAATGTGTGTGTGTGTGTGTGTGTGTGTGCGCGCGCGCGGATAGGCCAGAACCGTCCGCCGCTCTCGCCACGCGGGGGCATAAGAGAAAATCCACGACGGAAAGAGTCGAATGACGAGGAAAGAAAAGGAAAAAAAAATACACAATAAGGCTGGGATAAACCGCTGAGAGTTCTCTCTGCACGGTCTAATCGCTGATCTTTTTTTTTGTATCTCCTCCATATCTTCCTTTCATTCAAAATTTTCGTGCTCGATTTATTTTCTATATATATATATGTATATATGGACGGCGTGCATAAATTTTCACCGTTAAACTTTCCATTAGTTTTCTGGTACGTGCGGTAGTCGTAGTGGTAGTGACGGTGTGTGTTTGCGCAGGGGGGCTCGAGCGCACACTCAGGGGCCTTGTTAAACTCGTTCTCTCCGGTTCCGCTTTAACGGTACTACTCCCTCTGCGTTCGATGTATATATATAGCACACTAGCCCACCGGTGAATAATTACCGAGGACTACTGAATTCCCTACGCCACCCCCAGTACTATATTTCATGATTTTCTTTTTTAGTTTTTCTCTTTTTTTTTTTGTTCTTTCTTTTCTTTCGTTCCTCGTAATGACGTACGAATGCGATGCGTCGGTCGGTCCGCCCGTCGGATAAACACGAGCGCGCTTTCCCATCGATGACCTTCACCCGCATACGTGCGATAGTCCGCGATACGGTAGCACCACGAGGAACCGAGGCGCATCCGTAACTGGGACAGGATAGGCGTCGAACTCGCCGCGAGTCACCTCGGATCGACGGAGAAAATTATCGTCGGGTGTTCGAAACGTCGAACGAGATTGAGAGACGCGAGGAAACGCACGTGCGAATTCGGACACGCGAAGCTAAATACGTCACGCGATTCTATCGCACGAGCCTGTGCGCGTACGCGAAACCTTCGACGCGATGTACTTTGTAAGAATTTGAAGGATTTTTCTTTTTTTTTTCTGGACTGCGATTTCGTCGAGACTTTCCTGAGATTGGAAAAATTTTATTCGCGTCTGGCGATGAGGAACAACGGAACTATTGAGTTACTGGTTTTTGTCACACGTGCAATAAAAAGTATAAATATTGAATACACATATTAAGTATAAATATTAAATACAAAGATTAAGTATAAATATTAAATACAAATATTAAGCATAAATATTAAATACAAATATTGAGTGCAAATATTAAGTATTATTATTAATATTACGAAAAAAACCTGTGATATAAGTGCAAAAATATGACTTGGCACTGCGTTATTAAAAGCTTCAAAAAGAATATTTTCTTTAGTACAGAATTAATGCGAATTTGGTAAGATGACATTTTGGACTAAAAAAAAAACAAAAAAAAAATTATAACTAATGTTTAATCGAAAATATTTCCTAGCAAAGTGCGCACACCGATAACTGTTGACAACGTGACGAATTATGTAACGAGCGTATGGCAGTAGGAATATTCGTTACGCGGGGCATGGACCTCATCGAAAGAGTCGCTCTCGCGGGAGACTCATTCACGATTAAGTATTGGTTGAAATCATGCACGTGACCTACCGTAATCCTCGCGTTGCGTCTCGTCTCGTATACATTAAATGTCTCTCTGTCGCCGTATATACAATCACACATATATTCGTCCGCGTAACGTACTACGTTTGAAACGTGAACGCGGGAAGCTTGCGAGCGAGGATGTCACACCGCTGACCCCGATTCTCGATCGCTGCTATCTTTCGAAAATGTAACTATTGAATAATTCATGCGACTAGACGTACGAGGGTGAACAAGCGCCGGGCGGCGATACGTCGCGAGCGTCGCTAATTTTTGTTTTTTCATTTTTATTCACGAAAAGTAACGCGCTTCGGTAAAAACACGAATATAAGATCCGTTAAGTTGAATAATGACTGTTTTATCGAGCTAAGTGCAAAGAAATTCGAAGTCACTGACTCAAAGATCGACTCGTCACGCACGCAACGCCAGACAGTCAGCGCGTTTCACCGATCAAAACAAAACCAGCGCGTTAGCTGTCAAACCCGTAAAGACTGAATCACGCTCGCGGGCCTCGAACGCACCGTCGCGAAGTAAAATGCCAAAGTAGGTATTAAAGATATTTTAATGATTTTTTTTCCACGAATGTGTGCGCTAAGGAGATGATTTAGTTCGGAAAGCTTTGATAAGCATTAATAAATACGATAATCAAAGATGTTCTCGTACCTTACCATGACCTGACCCACAAATCGTTCGGTATTTGAGAGTCCAGGACGCCTGTCAAAGTCCACCTTCGTTATCTCCTCAACAATCCTCTTCGACTCCTCCGTGACGTCTCTCCGTCCTAGCGAAATAGAGATCCGTGGCTTTTCTCTCTTCCTCGTCGTATGTCGGCGCTCTCCGCTAACGTTCCGAACACGTTGAAAATCGCGAGACAACTAACCGCGTACGCACGAACTCACACGTACGTGCGTGTCTGTGTATCCCTGTACTACTAATGTATATGTTATATATATATATATATATAACATATATGTATATATGTATATAGTACGAGATTGTCGCGGGAGGCCGCTCGCTTGCCGCCTCCTCACGATTTACCGTGTCTTTCGAACTGTTTTTTCGCGCCCTCACGCACTGTCAATTGTCAGATGTAAGGCAAAGTAAATATTTGTGTAACCCTCTTTAGCTGTCACTCGTCGATTATTTCGCGCAAACCTCGGGACGAACGAGATTTTTTTCGTAGTTTGCATGTAAAATTTTTTGTCTGTTTTCTCCTCTCTCTTTCTCTCTCGGGTTTCAGTATTTTGACACACACGACACACACGGGGGCTCACCCCGTGATGGCGGCGGTAGCGGGCTGCTAGCAGGCTCTCGAGACGGTCGGCTCGGGCCCGGTATCTCTCGGCGTTTGCGTGCGTTCCCGTAGCGTTGCGGACGGTGGCGCAAAGCGATTAAGCGATTTTGTTGTGGACCCCGATTCTTCCTTGGGCTCTCTCTTCCCGGCTTTCCACTTCTCCCGCGCGCGCTCCTTTCGCCTCTCCCGCCGGCTGCGCTACGCGGTGAACACATCCCGTGAACGAAAACCTCGCGAGATCCCCCACCATCGTGCCCGATGATACACGCTCTCCTCAGCACCTCGGGAACTACGCGTCGCGACTACTCCACCGAACGCCGGCCAGGAGCGTCGCGAGAGGGCGGGAGTTCCCGCATAAATATAATATTAGGCATTGAAGAAAATATGGCTCGTCGGGTTTATTCTATGCAGACGCGTTGCCTCGTGTCCGCCGCACGACAGTTATTGATCACTTCGGCACGATGCACAGTTTTGTTTTATCGTCGTGATTTTTCAATTACTAACGAACAACCGAGCTGCGTCGATTCGGTTGATGACAAGCCGGTTAAATAAATACAGCGCAGCAGCGTGGCCCCCGGGCGAGCATCGCCGCTACTGACCAGCACTGCCACGGTTGGCCTCCCACCGTCTCTCCCTCTCTGCGCAGAAGGTTCATTTCCAACTTGTGCGCCGCGTCTCCCCACACAACGGCCGTAGTTTCCGTTCATCCCGGCGTACGCGGCACAGAGCCTCGTCGATCGTTAACGCGTAGCAGCACGGCCATTGTGTAAAAAGAACCCACGACGCTCGGATAGTGCACGCTGAGGACCGGACAAGCCGGACGCGTAGTTTTTCCTTAAGAAAATTTTCCTCTTGTGATATTTAGACTGTGCCAACGTAGGTGAGTACTAAAAAAACGACAAAATATATTTTTAATTAAGCCTCGTATAGGGTTGTCTGGGCGGTGTTGTGGAGTTTTTTTCGGAGAGAGAACGGCGAAAAGTTTTTCGTGGGGAAAAATCGAGGTCGTGCTTGAAGCGTGCCCAGAAGTCGTGGCAAGGCGCGTCCCCACTCCCATGCGATAAACCAGTGAGTTTTTTTTCCTCGATAATTCATCGTACCTCGACATACATTCGCACAATCGCGACCATAAACATTCTTCGCACTTTTACGAAATAAATTCGATGAATGCAAGGTACGAGATATCGCGTCAGCGTTGATTTTCGTTCGTTGAGCTTTTTCCGATACCTCTGTCGCCATTTTGTCTCGACGTTAGTGAAACGTCGGCCATTACTGTACGTGTCCCCCGGCTTGCGGGTAACGTAGTCTCGCCATACATCCAAATAACTCAATCGCATCGTGTCTCCGAGAGACGCCTCCGAACTAGAATATCTTTTTCGGACATCGATATTACGCGCTCGCGAATACAATGACGATCCTTACCAATACCATTTTTCAGACTGCAGAGACTCGGGGAAACTTGATCAATACATTTCATAATTCCTTATGACGCGTATCTCGTGTTAGTCAACGTGAGACTGTATTTGCCTTCGGCTTCGTATTTATTTAACGTCGCTCTTAATAATCGCAGAAAAACATCTTGATAAATATTCAATCGCTGCAGCGAATTATCTCAGCTATTTGCTTCTCGTTATCGATCCTACTTATCCGTCATCATTATTATTCTGAGAAAAAAAATGGCTTCTCCGTCCAGCGTATGGAAAAACCCATTCAAGCAGCCCGTGATCGATGCGCCTAGCGGCTTTCCCCGTTACACGCCCCGCGTTGTATATAACTCGTACGCAATCGCAATTGCTCTCGGAAATCACGACGAGCGGGACGCCGAGTAGCTCCCGCGCAAGAGAGAGGTCTATATAGTTATGTATATATATATGACTGCGAAACGCGAGGGATAAGGACAGATGTACGGGTTTCGAGTGGACTTGTATAAAGCGCATGCTTGCAGCACAGGGCTGCCCGCTTTTTCTTGTTTTTCGTCGGTGCCCTCTTCCGGGGAGTCCGCCTGCGCTCTCTAACGGCCAAGCTTCGGGCGTTGCTCGAACTGACGCGCAACGAAACCGCGCGCGGGGCACATCGCGCCATTGTCGTTGAGGGCAGCGCTCGAGGCGCACACGTCGCGGTGGCAACAACTCTGCCCGAGTCCCAACAAGAAGACAGACGCCTCCGGGGGGGGCTTCAGTATAGTTCTATATCTTTATCGTGTCGTATCAAACTCTCGTCGGACCCCTCAACGCTGTGATATTAGCATTCATTTTTTGTACTACACCGTATTGGGTGAGTTTTTTTCCACACTTCTATAACATATACATAACACATACATAACACATATACATTCATACATACATCTGCCTCTCTCACTTCCTGTCTCGTAAAAGTTCTCTAACATAAAGAAAATATGCATGCGCGTTATTGATCGGTTAGTCCGAACGACGACCGCGTACACCAGCTTGCCGCAGCCGTGCGGTTCTCGACACGCGCATTAGATAATTAGCATAACTCTTAGCGTCACTATATAAACGTGATTACATTTGAAAAAAAAAAGTAGTGTATCATTAAATTTTTTCTCGTTACCCGGTGAAAGTGGACGTTTGAGATTTCTCAAAGTATTAGCCCGGACGGCCTTTCCACGGGAAACAAACGCGTTTTTGTACATAACTCACGTACAACATCCATACCCGATCGATAATCGTAGTCTGGGAGGGGGGGATTACAAACGCGTAAATTTTTCGCCATCTTGTCCGGATGCGAGCTCGCAAGTCCGCCATATTGAGTGTGTCCCCGATGTCGCGGTTTCCAGCCGTTGCTGCTGCCGGGCAAGGCGGCGGGGAACGTCGGGGCAGAGCGGGGTGGGGCGAGAGGGGAAACCAAGCAACCGTCGTACCGGGTTTCTCGTTCAGGGGTGGGACAACGAGTGCCTGCGCGCGTTTCGAGGCTTGAGCCAGCACATTGTATAATGAGAAAAAAAGAGACTATAGAGAGAAAAACGTAAGTCGCGGCCGGCTAACTTCTATGACGACGATCGAAAGAAATGAAATAAAATAAAAATTTTCCGACAATAATTTGTTTTCGTCTTACACGTTGCTGCACTCCGGGGATTTGCGTTCGTCATAAGCAAACACACCGGCGTTTGCAATCTCGTGACGCAATTCCCGAGAGACGAGATAATAATATAAATAGATTATGCAATGGGTGAGCAGGCATTGAACGCGCTCTCCTTCGCCTCTCGCGTCGCTTCTGCTCCTCGCGTAGCTTCTCGCCTTCGCCGTTTTTCCCCTCTCGCGGCTTTTCGCGCTACCGTCACTGCTGCCTGCCTGCCACCCTTGATCGATGTTTGCGCGTTTGCGCGTGCGAAACTCTTTCAATCGATCGCTCGTTTCGCCCACGCGTCTGCGATAACGCCGAATCAGATTTTCTCATTCGCGTGTAAATTTTTCAATGCAACCGTGCTTTGCCGGCTTCGATTAAAGTTTCATTTCCGTTTGGATTGCTAAAACAATTTCGGTAGCGTTTTTCCGAATTTTTTTTTTCTTCCATTCATTTTTCTCGCGCATTCGGTAGAGTTTCGTTCTTGTCTCCGCTCTCGACCTGGAAAAATCGGGCCTGGCCAGGTTTCGTAGCCGCTCCTGGGGCCAGCGAGGTCTCTGCCGTCGCGCATCGCAACTTGCGCAGAAACCTCTTCACTACTTTCATCCCCCCTCTTCGCCTCGAGCCACGGTCTGTGCGCTCCGTGCGCATGCGCGGTGCTTGCGCGTCCTCCCGCAACATCCCCACCACCTAGGAGTAGAGGTTCGGACGCGCCGGATTTTACCGTTAGGAGAGGACACGCACAAAGGAAAAGGCCAGACTATCCCGACGCGCTTGCATCATACAGCCATTTTGGAAGCTTCGCCGCATCGTCGAGGAGCTTTTGCGCTCTACAAGTATTACTTTATTTTAAAAAATATTCAACGACGCACCGTCGTAGTTTACTCGGGGCTTCCTTGTTATCGTTTAATAGTTTTTCACACCGGGTTCAAAGGCGCGTAATAAAAATATCGTTCGGTCGGCGGAAATTGAGATTCGAAAGGGAAAAAAAGGAACGTAGACGCGATCGACCCACCGCGTCACAAAACAGACGCGCTCGCCCAAAGCCACATCGCCGCCCAGATGTACTCTCTAACGAGGCGACGAATAAGGAGATAATATCAAATCGTGTTTTTTTTTTTTTTTTTGAAGAATCGTAACTCAACGAAAGTTTCGTTTTTCTTGTTTTTTTTCATCCCGTTTCGGATCATCGAACGAAAAATCTACAACAGAAAACGAGGGAACGAAGAAGACATGGAGGACGACCAGCAGTTCTGCCTTAGGTGGAACAATCACCAGAGCACGCTCATACAAAACTTCGACACACTCCTAGAGAGCGGCACGTTGGTCGACTGCACCCTGGCCGCGGAGGGGAAGTACCTAAAGGCCCACAAAGTCGTCCTCTCCGCGTGCAGTCCGTACTTTGAGGTAAGCATTTTTCTTCTTATCAATAATTATTCTCACATAAATTATCGTAATCGTCGTTGTTAATTTTTTTTTTTCCACTCTCGCGCATGCAATTAAAGAATTATAATTTTTAAAAGCTAATTTTTTCGTTACGAAATCACGTAATTGCCGGAAAGTTCTGTTGAAAATAATAAATTGGTCGGTCGATGAATCATGCAACGACCACGTATGCGCGTAGCTAAGCTCCAAAGAAAAAGGGGGCTCCAGTGGCCTCTCCGTCTCTCCTCGCTCTCGAGAGCGCACTTCTCCTTGTTGGCACGTTTTTCCACCTCCTCGTCTAGTTCATCTCTCGGGCGAGAGTTAGAAGATCAATACCAAATAGGGAGTGTTTGCGAGAGCGAGAGAGAGACGGATGGAAGGACCATGTCGAAACAAGATGGCGTCGCTGAGAGAGCTGGAACGACGTAGTCGGTCGCCCGGACGCGCAACGGGCACGGGCGGCCAGACGGAATCCCCCTCCTGGCTTCCCCCTGATCAATACAGGGAAAGCAAGATGGCCGATTTCCAGGGCACTCGCCCTGGGATTTTCCCCTGTTGCGAGATCGGAGGACCAGCGGGGGGTTGCGTCTGCCCACTTCCCACTCTATGCCCGGATTTTACTGGAAATAATTAACCGAGTCGCACAGATCTATTGAAACGAAGATATTTCTTTAAATTATATTTTAAGAATCGACGTTTTTTTTTATTAAAGTTTTTTTTTATTTATTAAAGTCTATGATGAAATTTGTTCGTTTTTTATTTACTTTCATTACATGCGCGTGGTGTTTGTGGGCCTTTAGAACACGACTCGATGAACGATGTTTCTAATGATTTTTTTTTTTTTATGATTCACAGGGCCTCCTCAGCGAGCATTACGATAAACATCCCGTCTTCATACTGAAAGACGTAAAATTTAAAGAACTGAAAGCCATGATGGACTACATGTACAGGGGAGAAGTTAATATTTCCCAAGACCAATTGGCAGCACTCCTAAAAGCGGCCGAGTCCCTACAAATAAAAGGTCTCTCGGAGAGCAAAACGGGGGGCGGTGGTGGCGGCAAGAGCGAGTCATCGAGGCAACAACAAAAAGTCGTAACACAGCCTACGGCACCGTCGTTGGACATTCCACACGCGTCTTCCGGTCTCACGATAGAAAAGAACAGCAAAGTTCCTAGACAGAGTTTGGCCCAGAGCTCCGTAAGTGACCTACCCGAAGACTCGGCCAGTCCTCAGCTACCTAAGGGGCTCTCCTCCAGGTAAAAATATTTTTTTTTTTATACTATGAAACTAAACGATATAATAATTTTTATCCTCTTCGCGTTTCTCATGAATGTATTTTTGTTTGTTTGTACAAGCAGGGAAGGCTCGCAAAGTCCAACCGCAAGAAAAAGAAAGAGGTTCAGAAGAAGAAGCGTCGGAGACGATAATTCGGTTGAAAATCACGATGCCTCAAACTCGAGTGACATGCCACAACAAATGAGCGTACCGTCACTCGGTGTTGCTCCGGTTGCGGACGAAAAGTCTCACGCCGATTCCACAGACTCTCTCGGCCGGTCGGCACTAATGCAACAGCTGACCAAACCTGCCGACGAACTGCTACAGGTGCGTCCGGCGCGAATTTTTTTTTTATTATTATTTTTTTTTTCGGGTTTTCTCCAACGCCTAATAGAAGTTGGCTCTCACTTGCACTTTCTTCTTTCGCTCGTTGGTACAATAAATTTCGAGCAATTATCCTACTGTCTGGTCCCATATTCAACTGACTCTTCAGTGTGGAAACGGTTCGATACAAAAAAAATCTGATCAATTTCTCCGCGTGTATCGGACGATCTATTTTCTTTTTTTTTTTTCTTCAGTTATCTTTCTTCGAGAATCGAGCATTCGACAATAACGTGTTGAACCTTGCGTTTTACAGATGCCACTCGAAAAACCAGAGCCCACCGATAGCTTGATCGAGCCAAAGTCCGAGTACCTGGAGGAAAACGAGGAGAGCGTCGAAGATCTGACGCTCGACGATGACATGAACGACCTCAATGAAATGGAACAAGACAACAACAGAGCCGGCCCTTCACACGACCCATCCCAACACCCTGGTAAGTCGTCGATTACGTACCATCACTTTAATAAAAATCCGATCATATAATTTGCATTATCGGACGATGATTTTGGGACGCGATCGACGAAAACAAAGAGCGAGAGAGAGACAGAGAGAAAAAATCAGTGCTCTTGCAGTGTCGCCGGTTCGACTGAAAAAAAAAGAAAAAAAAATACAATAAATGCATACACGCACACACGAGCGCGCCATACACACATGCGCATTACTATCGAGCTTAGAACTACAGGGTATCGTGAATAAAAATTAATTTTCTCATTTCGCGAATTTCTCGCGCGCGACGCTCCGTTACAAAATACTTCGTGCCGTATCTCGTGTTCGTGACGTAAAAAAAAAAAATAATAATAAATAAGTTTTAAAAAAGTGTGCCGTTGTCTCCGCGAAATATTATTTAATGTTTCGTTTTTGAACGGGTCGTGTACTAATTTGGCCGACACTAGCTTGGGTTTCCTCGTTGCAGGTAGGGGGGCGGGATCGCGGTCTCGTACTTCGAGAGGTGGTAATTCGGTCGGCGGTGATATTGGCCTCGGCGGTGATGCCCAATGGGCATCGCATTTCCTCGATTGTCATAAAAAGGCCCCGATCACGAGACGTCCGCGTCCGGACGTCGACGTAGGCGCGTTACTCAAGTCGCTGGCCAACAAGCAAGGCCGAAAGTATAGTTTAGACTCGGTTAAAATGTCCCTGGAGGCAATATTGCAACAGGGAGTTAGCACCACTCACGCATCGGAGATGTACGGAATAAATCGTTCGACACTGCAGTTCTATCTGAAAAAATTGAACGTCGTGAGAAGACGGTGGAGGCAACCGACTACCCTCGTTCCGCACAGACAGTCTTGAATCTGCTACTTGGACGTAAAAAAATAAAAAATAAAAATATATATATATAAAAATAAAAAACCTGAACTTAAGAAACCAGTATTAGGTGTCCGCGATTCGTTCCGCTCGCTACGACCCGTTCCACCGCGTAATTAATCTTCCGGCACACGTGTGTGTCTGCCGTCAAAGGTTTCGTTGCTCGTTCTTGCTCGATACTTTCTCGATCGAACAAATCGTTTCGCCGGTTTCGCAAACGATGCGTGCTCTCCGTCACCCGAGATAGACTGGAAATTTCACCGATCAGTATTGTCCGCGCTATTAATACTACCGAAATGATACACCCGTAGCGATTCTTTCGATCTTATTAATTAAAATACGCTCCGTTGATAAATGCGCATATGTGAGTAAGAGTTTTGTGCGGCGCGTGTGTACGCGTGTGCACGTATGTATATATACATACATATATATAAATGAAGAACATTACTACGCGCGTATGTGTATGTGTGTAGATATCGTGTTATCTGCCAAATTATACCTGTATACAAAAAAACTGTCTCCCAATGGACATTGTTCGTCTTCGTGACTCAATAAACGGAATGTCTTCTGCTCTCCGAACCGATTAATCTGTTTGTTACATCGAAAAAGAAAGAAAAAAAAAGAAACATAACTGAAAGAAATATCTTATCCGAGTTATTCCGGATCGATTACGATTCTCGTCGATTGCAATCCCAAATCATCGTATCCGCATATACATATTATTTTTATTTTTTAATTATGAAATTCTTGATCGCCAACGCCTAATAGAATTTGGCTCTTTCCTTGCTCGTCTTCTTTCGCTCGTTGGTAGATAAAACATTCGGGCACCTATCCTACTGTCTAGTCCTATACTTTACTGACTCTGCAGTGCGGAAACGGCTCGAGACATTTGATCCTTATTTCACTTTATTTAATTTTTTTAATAGTCAATTTTATTAAAATTTTTTCACTTGTGTACAATTTTTTTTTCATCGACTTATCCGAGCGCACCCGTTCTCTCTGTTTTCGTATCGAGCAGGCCTAGCATCCTGGCACGTTACCGGAGATCGAAGTAATGCGGGAGGCGTTGCGGTGGCAGGAGCCCCAGGAGCTACGGACGAAGTCTTCCTAGCTGCCCAGGAGGCCGCCCAGGCCCATCGCGACTCTCAAGGTAGGCTCATCCTCGTCATTTGTCAATCGCCTATGGCCCCCGTAACAATAGGCACTCGTAATCTACACCACGGCCTTGATCCTCGAAAACAAAAAAGAAAAAAAGAAAATGATCTTGAATCAAAAATTTCTAATGGTTTTGCCAAAACCTATTTTTTAATGCTCAAATTACAAAGCGAAAAACAATCGATATTGACGGAAAAAAATTCGATCGCGCGCTAAAATCTCAATAATAAAATTTTAAAAAAAGATCTATTAAAAATTATCGTGTTCACCCGTGCTCGTTCGAATGAGTCTGTTCGCGACCGCTTCGCAGATCCCAACAACGAGAGACGGACGGATTTATCCGATCGATCGAATTGCTCGCGGCCGCGTTACGTAAAGTAAAAAAAAAAAAAAAAAATCGGGCTCATTTGTCCCGCAGTACGGATAAGTTGAACACGGCGGGAGAGACTACTCAAAATTTATATATCCGGGGCGTATCGATAACAAAACGAAAAAAAATAATAATAAAAAAAAACAAAATCTACTGACCCCGGATTGAAAAGTGCCAATTGCGCAGGCGGGACTAAGGCTTCTTTATATACGAATAATGAAAAAAAAACGCTGACAAACAACGTGGCACAATCGAGATAAAGATATCTCGGTACGTTCAAGTGTAGCACGGTCTCTGAAAGAGCTTATTTATTTTTGTAGAAACAAAAAGAAAAAAAAACACTCTTCCCCCTCGTTCTTTCTACACGCTATAACACCGATATACATTTTTTTTCTTCACCTCAATATACTCGCAAGTCATTGTCGATCGATGCGAATATATAATAATATACATATTGTCCCCTCAACGGGGACGACGCGATGCGATGCCGACGGAGATCCTCCATTCAATATATAGATACATATATTTTTAATAAAAAAAAATGCATGTACCATTCATCCAAATGCCCCTCGTGCCGACGATTGTCTCTCGAGAACAGCACGCCATACCTTCCGCACTCTCCCTCGGCTCCGCAGCGCGGTCTCTCCGCCTCTCTCTCCTGCGACAAAAAGACACACACACCGCGCGAAGCGCCGAGAAGAGAACCCATCAGCGAAGCCAGAAGCTCGCGATAAATGGCGAACAACTTTTTTCAGCGTAGCGTAGACCGGAGTTTCGTAACAGAGAAAACGGGCGAACAAGCGATAGAGAAGATTCTCTCGGTAACGCGAATCAACCATTGGACGAGCTCCGAGCCTCGTCGGGAGTAACGCAATTCGGCCCGCGAGACAGATGCGCTGGAAAAAAAAACGACGATGGAAAGCTCGTCGCGAAAATCCGGCATCGTCGGTACGGTCGAACCGCCGCAGCGGAGTGTTCCGTCATGAGTTTCTCGAAGCCGAGCCGATTTGGTCGAGACGTTCCCACGAAAACTCGTTGGCCTTGAGCCCCATAGAGAGCCCGAGCGAGCTCGGATAGAACAGCGCGCGGGCCCGCCGGAGGGGTCGGGAGAGAACGCGCCGATATTCTCTCCGGCAGCGTAAGCTGCATTCCCATCGAGCGGAGACTTCGACGACGATTCGGAAGGTCCGGGGCAGAGCGGGGACTCCGTCGCGCTCTGCGAGATACATTAGATATTCTCGCTGTACTGTTCTCTCGCGTCTCGTGAGAGGAGCCGATCCAACTAGCGCAGCCAGATACAGCCCTCCGCTTCGCCCGATTGCGTTCGCTCTGCGGAGAGCGGCGTGAGAAGTCGTTTTTTCTTATTAGAGTAGGGAACTTATTCGTTGCTCCCTCCCGAGCTCCGTCGGAGTGGAAGAATGAGTCGGGCATAGGGATATCCCGATGAAAAAAAAAATAACGTGAGAGAAGAGCGAGAGAGCCTTCCATAGTCTCTCGATAAGACAAACACGCCGCGAGAATCTCTACCGCGCCGGTGACCCAGATACGGAGCTCTCTCGACGTGGCAACGCGCTCGACGACGGCCAATGAACCTGTGTATGCGATGCCTCGATCGCTCGCGCTCCGGCAGCTCAACGTTGCGCAATTGTTGTTCGCGAAATCGTCGTTTGCGTCGCGATTATCCCGTTTTTTGTTTCTCTGCGGCTGCGAAGCTGTCGACTTTAAGCCCGCTTCGGCCGCGATCGCGGTAGGGAGGAGCACGAGTGAAAATTGAAAAAGTACGGTCAAAGTCGTGCAGTCGGAATGCCGAGGGGGACGGGACGGTGTCTCGGCTCGGTGAACAAGGCAGACGGCGGGCGTACGTGAATTCCGTCCGGGGGCGATCGAAAAAGGCAGGGCGGGGAAAAGGCAGGGCGCGCACAGCTGCCGGCGCATCTGCCGCGAAGCGTTCTTCGTCGCAGCTGGCGCAAAGCTGCTCCGGCAGATGTTTCGCGATTTTCGTAGTCGCGGGAACTTTCCGAGAGAAAAATTAATTTTATTTTAATTTCGTTCCGAAGAGGTGCCGACGGGCGACAGGGTAGATAAGGCAGGTTTCTTTTGGTTTTTTTTTTGTTTTTTTTTAAAGGTAGTTGAGAGGTTTAGCCGGTCGCTCGGAGACGGGTGATCCAACGAGGGAAGTAACAAGGTAATTACGGAGAGAGAGGAGGCGACCTCTCCGTCAATGCTAGCGCAATGCGCGATCGATCCGTTTCACGATACACACACGTAGACTTTTTTGTTCGTCGATCTCGGCGCGGTTAATGAACGCGCACGAAGATCCGGGTTAAACGGTCTTTTTGTTTTCAAAGTATTTTCTTCGCCTTCCTGGCGAGTGCCATTGGCTTATTCTCGATTTTATTCTCATCGCACGTGTCCGTGCGCCGGAGAAAATAATTCTCGCGGTTGTCGGCAGTGCCGATTAATGTCGAGGGAGTTTTCTCGGGCTCGGACTCTCTCTTCTCCCCGACGTGGAGTTCCCACGATTAAATTCGCCGGTGTTTCACTCCCGCGAGAGGCAAGCGTCGCACCGAGCAGAGCGCTCATCCTTGCCGTACGGATGTGGGAATTCGATTCGCGAATGATAACAAATAAAATTAAAAAAAAGGACCGACGTGTTGTGTCGCTCGCATTGATGGCGATGGTCGTTTTGTTTCCACCGTCAGAGACTCGCTGTTACCTTGAATAGAGTTTTACAAACGGGATTAGACTTCTTTTTTTGTCCGGGGAGATTGTGTATCGAGAGAGGTGGCCCCTCTGCGATCCAGATCGAGAATCATAATTTCGTTCTCGTCCGTCGTTTGTATATATTTATTATATATATTTTTTTATTCAAATTTTTACGGATAGTTCGACAATCGTTTTTCTGTTCGAAAAATAGTTGAACCGCTCGTTTGTCATTCGAATTGGATTTATGTCGATAGAGCCGATGTTGCGCCACGTTGTTTGCAGCGAGTAGTTTGAAGAAAAACCAACGAATCTCGATTTTACGTGTTTTGTGAAAGGCGCGACGACGAAAAAGAAGCCCAATGGCTGCGAGCGCGTGTGCGAAGGAACGAAGCCGGACCAGGGATAAATGTCGTTGTCGCCTGTGTGTCGTACGAGCTCGATAATCGTTCCTCCGGACAAATTTCCCAGCCGTTCTTCTCGTTCGTCGTACCCGCTCTGAAAAAAAAGAAACCCCCCTCAAGTTTCCCCACAAAGAAAACAAATTATGAAAGAGAAAACCACCCCACCAAAACCCCCCTCGTAGTCGTGTTCGTGTTTTTTTTTCTTTGTTGGTAGTGATATTTACGTAGTAAAAAAAAGGAGGATACTCTTGGATAATCGTGAAGAGTCACGAGAAATCACACGAATGCAATATCCGTTCACACAAAAGAAATAAAGGAAAAAAAAACCAGTAAAAATAATCAATGAAAAAAAGTAGACGATCGTAACGGTGAATTTTGCGAAAGACGCACGGTCAATCATCAGCACAGACACCTTACTGGGGTTTCCTATTTGCACGTGGGTGAGGCTACGTTCGCTCGTGACGTTCGTGTTCATTCTATCGTCCCTCTCTGTCACGAACGTGCTTTTTTTTATTCTCTCGCCTCATATACATCGTCCTCACGCTGCTCGTGGTTGATCGTACGTTCGAGTGTTATTCCCCAGGTCGTACTACGAATTCCATCGCCTCGTTCATCGTGGATATATATATATATATATTTTTTTTTTTCGAGATAAACTTGACTCGTACAAAATCTCCCTTGTGTGGACGAGATATTATGAATATTTCTCCATGACGTTGTGCCATTATTATTTTTTTCATTTTTTTTTGTTTTTGTTTTTTTTTTTTTTCGTAATCGTCTTGCATGTCACGCTTCCTTCGGTAGTGTAATTTTAAATCTTAACTCACAGAGGCGTGCGCGCGCGCGTCTCGCAATGGCACGATAAATATATATATCTGTAAATATATATCTATGCGGAACAAATGGGTCATAGTTGTGTATAGTTGGTGGAGGGTGAGCTATTGAAATGAAAAAGGCAAGTACGTGAAACCTCTCCGAAAAAAAGAATATTTGTCTACAAAAAGATCCCCGGTGACAGACCCATTTGCGTCGATTATGCCTTGTACGCGCGCGTGCTCTGAACCAAATTTTTTTTTAAATTATTTTTTTCATTTATTTTTTTTTTTTTGCTAACCCACGTGTACATAACTCGCTTCTTTGTTCGTAACGCATATACATCAAATGTTTGATTAACCCAATCACATATATTTATATGATATATACTTAAATTACTCCATATTAATGTCGAGGAAGGACAGAACAAAAAAAGAAAAAAAAAGAAAAGAATTTTCATATATTTACACCTCGAATTACCTCGTACATTATTTATATTATGCTTAACATTATGAGATAATGTTTTTTCTTCTTCAAATTGAGAAATTTTTAATGTTATTATTATATAATCTACGTACGTTTATTTTTATACTGTTCGAATCCATGGTATTTGTACTTCAAAATGGTAATTCAACTCACGTTGTGTTTCTCGTTTTACCATGCCATGTTCACCATGATTTTTCTATCCACTTATTGTTCAATATCTCGCAAATCAATGTTCTGTACCATGTACCTCTTTTCCTCCAAAAAAAAGTGTCCAGGGTCAGAAAGAAGAAAAGAAGAATGGTAAAAAGAAGAGCCCGGAAGGATGTCTGGGTCGTGGGAGATTTTCTCCGGGCACGGACGAGCGATTTCTCGTCTCGGGCCTGGTTATCTCGCGCGAAGCTCCTTCCGGTTGGCCGAGATCATCTGCGGACAAACGAAGAAAGAAGAGAGAAGAGACCACTGTACAGCGTGCGCATTTTGCGCGCTGGACGGTTCAACGATTTTTAACGGGAACGCATACATGTTTTTTTTTCTTCTGCCGCGTAATCGCTCCTATCGGGCATCAACGTCACATTTACAGCGCGCGCGAGAATTTGTAATATGCACTTTGCAAATTTAATTTCTCGCGCAGCTGCTACAATTTTTTTTCTACGAGGTCGAAGAAGGAAGAAACGAAGATCGAAGACGACGTTTGCTGAAGAACGAGAGGTAATAAAATTTGGTAAACGGTAAAACTGTATGAAGGTAAAAAGGTAAAAGGTAAAACGGTAAACAGGTATAAAGGTATGAAGGTAAAAAGGTAAAACGGTAAGAAGGTAAAAAAGGTAAAAAAGGTATAAAAGGTAAAAAAAAAGGTAAAAAGGTAAAAGGTAACCAGGTACATATAACCATCGATTATTCGTAACTTTTTTATCGTACTCGTTATTATGTGAAACGTATTTATTTATACTGTATTCTCCTTCAGGTACATTTACTGTTATTGTTAACTCTGTTCCTATGTGCACTTGAACATTTTTACGTAACAAATGTTCGCAAGGAAATGTTTATCGTCGATTATGCAACGATTTGCAAATGAAGGCTTGGTAGCCTCGGCGAGTCCGTAGTTCGAGTGCTTTTGGTAAGAAGACCCGGGCTCCTGGCTCGTCGACTACATTTTTTTTATTCGCAAATTGTTATTCGTTGAACTTTTGTATCCTCCATATTTGTGATCCGCAAATGTTTTATTTGTAGCGTGAATGTGTCGTCGAATACGAGCGAGTGAGAGAGAGAGCGATAGTATTTTTTTTAACGAGCATCGTGCCAATTGAAGACAATTTAACCTTCAATAATGAATCTTGTATGATTATTCCGCCGGTCTCTACCTGAGTGGTATTTAATTGTTAAACTTGTTTCTTCTATTCCAATGTCAGCGCATTTTTTCGCAACACGGATTTCGCTGACCTTTTCTCGCTAGTCCTGGAAGCGCTGGTAAAACGAATACAGTCGCGATTGCATCATCGCGACTTATTTTTTTTCAGCCCTGAGCACGATTGGCCGAGAAAAAAATGACACGTGCCGTGCTTGTCGAAGCGCTTTTTCCATTGTTTCTCTTCACAGGACTTCTCTGCTGCCTCGACGACGGGCGAAGAAGTTCGTGCAATCGACTACTGCTAATTGTTACCGAATCGAGAAAAATATCGCGATATCAGCAATTTCTGTTATCCGATATTTTAATTCTCGTCGGTAACACATTGAATGTAGTTCACCGAGGAAGATCAAGAATGAGCAAGAAGAAAGAAGAACAAGTCTCGACAGTCATCGATGTTGCAAAAAATTGTCCAAGTTTTTTCGGCAAGCCATTTTTTGTTGCTTGACGAAAACGCTAATTGACAAATGTAGAATCAGTGCTTTACTTCTTATTTTTTATTTACTGTTCTGTAGCTGAGTGCTCAGCGAAGTCTCGGTTTTGAGTTCTTGGCTGAGCGTCTACGTGGGCGGCAGAAAGAAGAAGACGACACCACACTTGGCCAGAGTTATTCGAAAGCTCGGCCTTTTCCGGGCTTTCGAATACGGGCTCGCAGCAAGAAGATGACAGACAACAATCGAAGAACATGGTGGTAATTTATCGGTAACGTATAGGTAAAGCGAGGGTAAACTCTAGTCATAATCGATTCGTTCCTACGATTTTTGTCGATGAATTTTCCAATGTTTACATATAACAGCTGATTCTTTTTCTTTCACGTTAACATTTTTTTTCATGTAATAGGATCTGTTTTTTTTTACTATTGTAATAATGTGATATGTACTTTTGTCGCTGTCCCAACAGATCTCTCCAAGAACGTCTAAAAATTACTTCCCTATCGAGAATTGTCGATTTCTCATTGACGATCTGGTTATTAATCGTTCGGTCGGTTGCCATTTTTGTAGCCGAAGATCTTTAAAAGCTCGAGAGTCATGGGTAATCCCAATCCGATACAAATTGTTAATAATGTGTGTGTATGTGTGTGAGTGCGTTTTTTGAACGTTCGCAGCGAAACTGATTTTTATTTATCCTTCACAGTTACTTGAAAATTATTTGCTCGTTCGTAACATGTATAATGCAATTTTAAAACCCAACAGAACAAGAAAAGTGTCGACCGATAACGCATGGATTGGCCTGCTCCGTTCGCAAATTCGCAACTTTGAATTTTGCGGGTGGATGCGCCTCCTTGCTGAAGAACGAAGAGTCTGGTGTTCTCGAATACACGGTAAAATGGTAAAAAGGTAAACAAATGACAAAGGTAAAAAAAAACAATACAATTCGTAAGTATATAATCTTGCGCGTTGTATCGGCGTGCAGGGTGCTCTTTTCTTATCTACTTCTGTTAGTACGTAATTATCGTCGTCGAGTATGGCTGTAAGCGGTATTATGCAACGGTCGAGTAGTTTTATCACTGTTAAATTTTTATTTTATTTTTGTGTTCTCTTCTTTTTATTGAGTCTACGGCCATCCTTGACGCGATGAAATTGAAATTATTGATGTTACATCGTCGATTACTTCTGAAATTTATACTCGCATAATATTCTTGTCGTTTTGTCCCACATTGATATTTTATTTCCTACATATATGTGTGTCCCATATTTGCAATATCTTTGTCGACGTACCCTTTGCATCCCCCTATTTATTTTGTATCCCCCCTCGTATTAAGTTTCTTCTTTCAGCTTCCATCGTCGTCGTTGTCTCATCGTCGTTTATAACTTCCCCTCGTTTCGATGAGACCGTGCGTGTGTGCTGTTCAGTTAAGCTCAAAGATCTGCAGCTAGAAAAAAAAAGAAAAACAAAAGAGGAAAATATTCGGCTAATCGTTTCGACGTTCCCTCGTTGATCTCTTACGTAGGATTCCCAAGGCGCCTGGGTTCCGTCGTTATAGAGATTCACCCGGTAACGTCAGCGATAAGCTGCAATGTTTTAAACCCTCAGATTGAAACCTCACAGTATTACGAGAAACGCTCGCGAGTGTTGGATTTTTTATTGTAATCCGAGAAAGTTGTTGGATTCTCGACAGTTCCGTTGGGCGTCCGGTTGCGGGCATCGCACGGGCAACCACCGAACTATTCGTTGCTAAAACAACTGCGCTCCCGTTACATTAAATTTGAAAAATCAGTCTTTATTTTCAGAATGCGAGTTTCAATGATATGCCTGTGATTGCGTGACTGTGTCGATCGATTCGTTCCAATGTTCTCATCCACGAGTCGCGAGAAGTCGGATTGTCCACCTGCACGAAGATCCATCTCGAAGACACTGTCGCGGACGTCACCGAGGAGAGATCCATCGAAGCTGACGTATGGGTTCCACCCATTGTGATGAGAATCTTCAACTCTGCCGACTCCAGCGTCATCGCCTCGTCGTCGTTCACCCCTGCCTCTTGCACGTTTGTTAACCCGAGAGAGTTCTACGTCACGTCTACAAGTATGAAATTTCTTGTTTTCGTATAGTTTCCGTTTATTTATTTTTTTTTTATAATTTTTATTGTTGTCTTTATTGTCAGTCGAGTTTTGTGTTGGATTTTTTTTTACATTTATTAATTTTGTAATTGATACTGTCACGTGACGTAGAACACTCTTTATCGGGTGACTCCCATGTACGTGGTCGGGGAACGCTGCTGCTCTGAACAAAAAAAATAATAAAATAAAATAAAAAATTAATAAACACGTGGATGAAGGCGGTGCTCGCTGTTCGCTGATGCTTTACGTACATGTATGAGACTTTGCGCAAGGCGTACGCACATTGCCTGCGAGCATCGCTTCACCGCAGGGTCGTCGTAATTTTCAAATTCTAAACCAAATTCGAGTCATTGTTCGTTTGCTGGATTGATTTATTTTAACTTTTTTTTTAACTAGTAGTTTTTCAGAATTTTGTTGTTTTTTCTCACTAATTAGATTCTTACAAACTCGTCGACTCGGTATCGCCGTAGATAAAAATGTAACGATATTCGACGTGTAGCCTCTCATACGATAATTCGTAAAAATAATTTTGTGTCCAATAAACGATTGTTTTCTCGAGAGATAAACAAGAAAAATTTAACCAGGCATGTTGTTGCAGTGATCCCTCAATACTCTACTTTTTGTTCCTATCGGTTATACAATAACGCGTTTCGCGAGCGAGGGACGTAAAATAATTTATAAAATATTATATATTAAATTTCTTTCGAGATACTCGGAAATCTCTCTTGCTGTTAGTTTCCGTCACTCGCGGAGCGCTGTGCCGCAAAAAAAAAAAAAAAAAAAAAAAAAAAAAAAAAAAAAAAAAAAGAATAAATTAAAAAAAAAATAGTAAAAAAAAGCCACGTCTGTTTCGAGCAACTTTTATCCAGTAAAAAAGCCTCATTAAGCATAAATTATTTGTTCTTTCTTTCGCAATTAAATTGTATCGAAGAAAAGAAAAAAAACACGAGAGCTTCATTAGATTGATCGTTAGACCGGAGCCGCCCTCGGTCCTCGAAGGGACCCCGTGAATCACATCGAGTTGCTTTTTACAGCTTTGTCCTCTAATATGTGGCAAATGACAAACTTGGAATGCGAACGCTGCGGTCGGGTTTACAAAAGGTACAGCTCACTGCGTCGTCATCAGCGGGTCGAGTGCGGCAAGGAACCCTCGATCAAGTGTGCGATCTGCCCCTACAAGGTCTATTACTCTTCCACCCTGACATTGCACATGATCAACGTACACGGATTTAAGGTCATCAAGTGATCGCTCTGCCATCGCGATTTTTTTTTTCACATTTCAAACACTTCAAACGAATTTTTTTGCTCGCGTGCAGCCTCGAGTTTTTCAAGGATCAACTTTTTTTTTTATATCAATGAGTAATCTCTTACCTTAATGAAAAAAAAAATCCATGAATATTCTGCTTTCGGTGCTGCACGCGAGACAATTTTCAACTTAGTTCGTTCGATGAAAATTCTCCCCGCAATTCGAATTCAATTTATCCACCCGACTAACTGAAGGGAATCACCGAATAACGCAAGAGATATCCAACACAACAACGTCCGTCTACTCGCATGTGCGAACCATTATAAAAAAGACAAATATTGACGAATAAAGAGAAACATTGAAAATTAATAACAACGAGTCTACTTTGATGTTCGATGCGCCGCAATTCCTCTCCCGCTTTCAGGAAGCAGCTTTGTAGCATGGACCGGAGTCGATTCCGAGATCGGAGCCGAGAGAAGGAAAGTGTAGCTGGTAGCTTTGAATATATAATTCTTTTCATCTGATTTTTTTTATTGTAAAATTTTACACTTTTCTCTTGGCAAAGAGCCTTGGAATTTCGACTCTGTTCTTACTAACTTCGAAGAGAAAGCTTCTCGAGACGTTTGCATCGGCCGGGATCGAGCGGATCGCGAGCTCATTGAAATAATATTGAAAAAAAAAGAGAATCAAAAACTAAAAGTAAATTCAGCAACAGAAATTCTTAGAGTCTCATCGATCTCTGCTGATGAAAATCGGAACGACGTTTGCGTCAGGGGTTGTTAAATGTCTTTTATTTCTATTCTGCTTGTCGAGGTAGCACGAAGCCGATGAAAATTATAATGATCTTAATAATTCGACATTGAATGGAGTACTTTTTCGGGTTTTTTTTTTTTTATATAGAAATATGGATTAATTAATTAAAAAAATAATGACTCAAATAACAGCTTGCAGCCTCGGGCTAGTTCCTGGTACGAAAATTAACCGCGGATGCAATGAGACTCATAAACAAATATCGTTTTCATACAAAATAAAAACAAACAAAAAATCGAGAAAGTACTCCTGACAATCGACAATCGAGTTCCTCCTTTTCTAGTTCGAGTAGAGCCATTCGAATTTTTTTGAATGAAAAAAAAATACAAAAATAACGAAAGATAAGAAAGATTTTATTGAAAATTAAAGCACATTAGTTATGTTGGTATTTTTGTTCTGTCGCCGTTGGTCGCTGGGGTGATATCGTTTCGCCCTGGATGCTTGCAGCTGGCCTGTGGTACGGGACGAGTCATCGACAGGAGCTGAGTCAACGTTCGCCGATGTCCGTCGTCATCCCGAGCTCGCATCCCACGGTCGATTACGGCAGGCTTTCCTGCCCTAGCTGCGGACGGAGTTACAAGTATCGTGGCGGTTTGCTGAGACACATTGCCGAGTGTTTCTCCGACAATGACGATAATCTCGTCTCTGCTGGAACCTCCGCGAATTCCAGTCAGCAGATCACGGTCAAGGATGTCAGGGCTCTCTATAAATTTTGGACGACAGAGTCTTCGCGCGATCCTCTATAAGTCGTTGATCCTTTATTTATTTTTATTTTTTTATTATTAATTATCACATGGCTACTTAATAGCTGCAAAAAAAGTCTGAATTAAATCTGGATCGTGGATCAGAACCAAAATTTCCGTACGAAAACTTGCAGAATTCTCGGCATCGAAAGCACAGTTTTTTTTATTTGTTTTTTACCAGGTGAGTCTTCGGGGCTTTGGATATTCGCATGATTTTACAGATTCATCTTCATCGGTGACATCCGCAGCCTTGCCAAAACTCCCGGGTTGTCCTCTGCATCAGACTAATTTGTAAAAATTATTTGGACTATATATATATATATATATATACATACATTCGTAAATGTTATAGAATAGATTCAATATAACCAGAAGCTAATTAAAATTCCACGATTAACAAAAGGAAGTTTTTTTTCTCCATCTACCTTGGTACCGTGTAAGATCATAGTGCGTAAGGGACGTCTATCCAGACGAGGCTCCGAAATTGTGGATGTGTATGTTGGGTGAAAAAAAAAAAATGTACACGGAGGCATCTTTTATACGTTGGGTTGGATTGAAATTGTCACAGGTGTAAAGAGAAAAAAAAAGTCGCTCGGTATTAAATAAAAGAAACGAACAGCAATTACAAGCAAACTAATGAGCCAGTTCATTTTGGGGCCGCATGTAAATAACAGCCTGAAAAGTAAAAGGATTTCGCACTGGAGAATCACTCGAGACTATTGTCATAAATAAAATAAAATAAAACAATAAAAGCTTCTATATAAAATAATCGTTAACAAAATTACCAAGTCTCTAGACGGAAACACGTGCGAAGTCTGGATTATAAGAAGATTTTGCGATTCGTTGACACGCTTCGAGTTCGACCTATGAATTAAAAAAATAAAAATAAATAAATTAAAAAAAATGGCAAATCGTGTAAATTTCAAAATATCCCGAAGCCGAAGGGCCATACGTGCCGGTGTCTCTGCCGCTGAGGAAGAGGTCATTGACCGGGGGTCGAGATTTTTTTTTGCACCCCGAAGACGCCGCTGCTAACTCCGAACCCACATGTGTATAAAAGGTTCCTCCCTGTATGTTTGCAGCGAGTCCCGCGTTGGAAGCCGGTGGTTCTCCAGGCGGGCTGAGATTTCGATGTGTCATGTGCGGACGCGGCTATAGATCACGCTCCTCCCTCACCAGACACTCGAGATACGAGTGCGGCGGATTGGGATCTCGTTACACCTTCACCTGCACACTTTGCGGAAAGTACTTCTGTCGGCCGGATCATCTCAAGCAGCATATTCTCAACATACACGGGGCCACCGCTGCCAAATAGCCCGACCTCGCGTACGATAGTTTCTCGTACGGTTAAATTATTGATAAACTAACGCCTAAACTCTCCCGATCTGTTATCCGATGCAAGACGCGAGAGATGGTCGTTAACGTGATTTACAAAAAAAAAAAAAAAAAAACGAAAGAAAAAAAAATTAACTGCCAAATATGAGTGAAATATGCCAAATGCCAATTATTCCTATCTCTAGTGCAATACAAAATACAAATATCGTTTAATTAATTAATATATTTCACATAAGTTACTTTGCTCGTGCGTGGGCATCGCACGAGAGATCTAAGACAGCGCCCAGAGTCGCGTTTCCTCGAACGATGAGAAGATATCCATTGTTGAGATTTTTTTTATTCTAACCGGGCAATTGAATATTAATTATATACAAAGAATATTTGAAGAGATGTTGAATACGTGTATAGTTTCTGTACATTTTATATGGCGTTGATACGATAATAGAAGAAGATTATACGAATTTATTGATGAATATATATATATACATGTATTTATGTATTTTTTATATATATACATATATATGTGTGTATATATAGATCGTATATAATTATACTGATTGAATAAACAATTGACTATGTACAAAATGTACCTTCAGTATCCTCCAACGATAAAAAAAAAATCTCGAAACTCGTTCCCCGTTCCGTATTTTATGTGGTGTCGGTCTTGGTCTCTGTTTCTTCTCTATCCCTCTGTGTCACTCGTACGAAGGTCCATCATCGTCACACTGATTTTTTGGAGCACGGAAGTTGTGAAAAAAAAAGAAAAAAAAATGTCAGCTCAAAGTTATCCTCGTTAGGCTTAGGGCTCTTGCGAAGATGAACTTCCGGTTCGTCCAATCGGTAACTGAAGCTATGGCTATTTTTCTTTTTCTCGTTCCAGAGTCACCCTATGACCCGTATAAAATGGCAACGGGTTCCGGCGATCACCAGTGCCCTCAGTGCGGCAAGAGATACAAGAATCACTCGTCGTTGAGCAGGCACATAAGATACGGATGTGGTAAATTGAAGTGCGTCTGTCCGCACTGCGGAAGATATTATTCCAGAACGGACACACTGGCGGAGCACGTCGCGCGGATGCACACGCGTCTGCTCGATTCCAAGATGCTCGACGATGTCGCACGACGATAGATTAACAACAATAAGAACACAACGAAGATTATTTATTTATTTAAAATATTAAATTTTAAAGAAATACGAGGCATCTTATCCGTCGGACGAGTGGCTCGCGACACATTTGAAAATTTTAGAAAAATTGATATTCAAAATTTTGAAGTTTTTTTTTTAAATGCGTAAAACGACATATTACTTTTGATACGGGAAACTGAGATTTTTTTTTTCTTCAAGAATATACGAAATTTTAATTCTCACCCACACTCGTATTTTTAATTCGATGCATCGGTTTTTGCATTAAAAAATAAATACTTGGGAAACTTTTTTTACCGTCAAGTTCTCTGTGTTACAATTGATCTTTTTCTTTGTAATAAAAATCGCTCGTTAGTTTTTTATATCTCTTCGATGATCGTCAGTTTTTTAATCGACGGCGTCGTTAACTCTTGTACAGCTGTTATTTTGTACGAGGAGCATCTCTACGCGGGGCAATAAAAAAGTTTTTTAAATAAGAAGAATTGGGATTCGAAGAAGCACCGCAAACGATAACCATGTGCACAGATAATCGTACGTTTAAGCTTCGATAGCAATATTTCTTCCTTCATTCTTGTTGACATTACAAACGAGCTGATTTTTTCCCGTGATTTGTTGATTGCAGGCACGAAATTTACAGCGGACGGTGACGTCTGGCTGGATGGGTACCAAATTATAGAGGACCTGGGATCGAGAACCGAAGGCTACAACTGTCCCAGATGTTGGAAGACATACTCGGCTATGAAGGGCGTGTCGAGACACTTGAAGTACGAGTGCGATCAACAACCGAAATTCAAGTGTCCGTATTGTGATTCAAGATCGAAGCAGCGTACCAATACCTACAGACACGTGCGACTTTGTCATCCCGGCCTCAGAGTATACTCCGTCGAGCTTTGAAGCCTGATGACTGTGCTCCGAGAAAAAAAAACAAAACAAAAAATCATTGGACCGGTGGGGTCACAAATTATGACCAGGAAATGGGACCAAGAATAAGAAGCTACGACTGTCCAAGATGTTGGAAGACATACTCCGTGATGAACACGTTGGGACTCTTGAAGTACGAGTACACAGTAAAATTGGTACCAACTTTTCTGACACATTTACATTTCTACCACTCACAACTCTACCAGAAAACATCTCTCCGCAAACATCTCTACTATATTACAACTACTGAATTAGAACTCCACCAAAATCTCTAGCGCTGAGAAAAAAACTCTACCGGAATTGAAATAAAACTCCCGGAATTGAAATAAAACTCTCGGAATTTTATTTCAATTCTGGAAGACTTTTATTTTATTTCCGGTAGAGTTTTATTTCAATTTCGGTGAGTTTATTTCTTCAGCGGTACAGATTTTGGTAGACTTCTGATACGGCAGAGTTGTAATATGGTAGGGATATTTTCTGGTAGAGCTGTTAGAGCTAGCTTTTTTGGCAGAGTTATTATCCGGTAGCCTTGTTTTCTGATAGAGATGTTTGGGGAGAGATGTTTTCTGTTCGAGTTGTGAGTGGTAGAGATGTAAATGTGCCACTTTTCTTGTCCACAAACGTCCACAATTATTTTCATATGAATTTATTTGAAAAATCTTGTCTATTTTACAAAAATGACTATTAGTTTTGCAAACATTTTTTGTAAAATTAACAACAAAACAATTGTGGACGTTTGTGGACAAAAAAAAACTTTGTGCAATGTACCAATATTTTGTACTATTTGTGGTGAAGAACCGAAATTCAAGTTTTCGTATTGCCATTCAAGCTCGCAGCAGCATGTCAATTCAAAGCAGAGCTTTGAAGCCTGCCTGCGCTCCGTTACCAAAAAAAATATATATGAATAAAGGATAATAATTTTTAAGCGCAAAGTAAATGTCTCTTTTCTCGAATCGCAGCGTTTCCAGTTATTTTTCACACGATTACTCTCATTCCCCAGAATAGTTTCAATTAATATTCACGGATTGATATTGTGTTTCAGAATATTCCGGCGACGCAAGCGAGATGCCGAACAAGTTCTACTGCGATTATTGCAAATGCCCGTTCACCTCACAGGGATATCTGACGCGTCACCTGCGCAAGGGGTGTTACATGGAGCCGTCGTTCTCAGAGTGCTTCAGTCAAAATTGTCCGAGATGCTGCGTGAATTTCAAGTCTCCGAGAGCACTGACGTTTCATCTGAGGAACGAGTGCGGCGAGGCACCGAAATACAAGTGTCCCTACTGCGGAGCGAGATCCAATCATCGGCACAATATTTATAGACACGTTCGTCAGACCCATCCCGGATGTGACGTATACGCCAACGAATTCGCATAGGCAATTTTTATTCTCACTACCGACTCATAGAATCGCAACGAATCGTTTTTTTTAATACTGTTTTCATTATTACACACTTACTTTTTTTTTCTCCGCGATACTATAAGAACAAAATAAACAACTTGGAGTCTCGATTCGAACAAGCGGCGCTTCTGTTTCTCGCTCGATCTGCATGTAGGTGTACGATGATTTTTCAGCCCTTCGTCCTTAACCCTCTAACGGTCGCTGGGAACAAAGCCTGAATGCCTGAAATTTTTTTTTAAGCAGGAAGATTACTTCCCACGAAATTTTGTTGAGGCGTTTATTAAGAAAACCGCGGTGGCTTTCGCAGGCTTTCATGAATGCTCGAACTCTCTGTTTCAGCCTCACCGGAAAGCGGAAGGCTGCCAGTGTTCTATCATTGCCAGTTCTGCAATCATCCCTACACCAGCGTCGGACACGTCGCTCGACACGTTATAAGGGGCTGCAGCATGGATCCGTCTTTCTCGATCGAGGAGAGACAAAAGATGAACATCGCCAACAGGAAGAATTACGTTTGCTCCAAGTGCTTCATGGGTTACAAGTCGAACACGGCGTTGATGCATCATCTTCGCACGCGGTGCGGACACCCGTCGACGTTCAAGTGTCCGTACTGCGACGCGGTTTCCCAATACCGGGACAATCTCCTCAGGCACGTGTGCTCCGTTCACCCCAGCGAGAAAGTCTACGTGCTTACGCTGCAAAGATCAGGACCATTATTCGTCGACACAAATAATATATAAAAACAAGTATATCGTTAAAACAACGCTCGCAAAACTCGACGCTTCCCTCTCGGGAAACATACTGTATTTTTTTTTATTTCAGATCTAAATAAAGACTACACTAACAATTGGAAAAATCTGCATTATACATAAATAGGTAATAAATACTTTCTCAGAATAGACACAGAAATGTCCTACAAAGATTTCAATTATTTTTTGCTCTCTAACATATTCATCGAATTGATTCTTTTGTTTCTTCTTTGCAAAAATATGTGTACGTTGAGGAGCATGCAGATTTAAAAAAAAAGCCAAGAAACTGTACAATCGAGCTTCAGTGTGAAACCCGTCGCTTCTTCGTTAACGACGAAGCATTAGAGAAAAAATATTTAACTCTTTTACGGAACTTTGACACTCTGTTGCAGATCCATTGAAGATAACGGAAGCTTCGTCGTCGGGCGATTACCGTTGCACGTTCTGCGATTGTCCGTACTCGACGATGGGACACGTCATGCGACACATAAACAAGGGATGCCTCATGGATCCGTCGTTCTCGATCGAGAAGAGACGCACGATGAATATACAGAACGCGAGGAATTACGTTTGTCCGAAGTGTTTTCTCGGTTACAAGAACAACAGATCGTTGAACACTCATCTTAAAATGGAGTGCGGTCAGGCGCCAAGATTCAAGTGTCCGTACTGCGAAGCGAGATCGAAACAACGACACAACACACTCGCGCACGTGCGATCCCGTCATCCCGGTCTGCCGGTCTATATCAACGAATCGACCTGAATCAGTTATACCGTTTACACTCTAGAGTCAGATTACGCACGCTTGATGTTTTCACCACTCGATGTTAAATGTGTATCCTCACGAGGGGGATCATCTCCGTGTGATTGCTGTATACAATAAAGGCTCAAAAAAAATCGTCAGCGTTGTAAATACATAGCACTTTATTAATTTCTTATTTTATCTGCAAAGTTCGTCAACTAATTTTTTTTAAAAATTATTGGAGCCTTATTCACGTGTTGTTTTACACCGCTCTACAAACTGCCTATCTTTAATACTGAGTGAGTCGTGATGCATGCTCGAAAACTGTATGCGAAAAAAACACACAAATGAGAAGACAGGTTTATGCTCACGCACAGGTCGGCAATAGGTTTGGTTCAAATTTATGAAAATTTTGGAATCATGTTTCAGCAACTTTGACGAACGGAAGCGAGAAGTTGGACGCTCACCGTTGCCATTCCTGCAAGTGTGTTTATTCCTCTCTGGGACATCTGAGCCGTCACTTGCGCCTGGGATGCCCAATGAGTCCTTCGTCCTCGCTGGTGAAACGACAACTGAACGGCACAGAATTGAAAAAGCACGTCTGTCCGAGGTGCTCTCGTCGTTACAAAAACAAGAGGACACTAAGCAGTCACCTTCGGATAGAGTGCGGCAAAGCGCCGAGATACAAGTGTCCCTACTGCGAGACAAAAATGAAGCGGCGCGCCAATACTTACAGGCACGTGCGATACCACCATCGCGGTCTGCCAGTCTATATCAACGAATTGACCTGAATCAATTATACCGTTTACATCCTAGACTCGGATTACGCACGCTTGATATCTTCACTCGATATTACATGTGTACCCTCCCGAGGGGGATCATCTTCGTGCGTTTACTGTATACAATCAAGTAAAAAAAAAAAAAAAAAAATTGTCAGCGTTGTAAATACATGGCGCTTTATTAATTTCATATTTTATCTGCAAAGTTCGTCAACTAATTTCTTTATTTTTATTATTAGAACCTTATTCACGTGTTGTTTCACACCGCTGTACAAATTGACTATCTTTGACACTGAGCGAGACGTCATGCATGTTCGAAGACTGTTGAGATTTTAATTATAATTATATGCAAAAAAAAAACCAAAAATGAGAAGACAGGTTTATGCGCACGCATAGGTCGGCAATAAGTTTGGTTCAAATTTATGAAAATTTTGGAATCATGTTTCAGCAACTTTGCCGGACGGAGGCGAGAAGTTGGACGCTCACCGTTGCCATTTCTGCAAGTGTGCTTATTCCTCTCCGGGACATCTGAGTCGTCACTTGCGCTTGGGATGCATAATGAGTCCTTCGTTCTCGCTGGTAAAACGACAACTGAACAGCACGGAATTGAAGAAGCACGTCTGCCCTAGGTGCTCTCGTCGATACAAAAACAAGAGAACACTGACCAGTCACCTTCGGATAGAGTGCGGCCAGGCGCCGAGATTCAAGTGTCCCTACTGCGAGACCAGAACGAAACAGCGCGCCAATACTTACAGGCACGTGCGATACCATCACCCCGGACTTCCGGTGTACGCCGACGAACTATGAGACTATCCGGGACTATGTTCGAATTTATTTCCCCGAACAATCTTCAAATCGTCCCTCAACTGTGTGAGAATTGATCAAGATAATCATTTTAAATTTTCATCGTCGGGACCATCTGTTTGTGCAAATTGCAATAAAGGCACCGCCCAAACGAATGTGACGACTGAGCGATATTACTTAGCAATAATCTTATGTCTCGGGGTAATCGGGTACTTTTTTTAAGAATTAACCGGTAACATTGTCGATCGAACCGAGTCTTTTTTTTCTCGGCTGTGGAGGATCTTGGTTCGGTCATAGCATGTAAGCAGAAAAAAAAATCGTCGTTTACACGTCTGGATCGCAATTTTGTAGTTTTTCATGGTTGCTCGAATTGTGTTGCAGCGTCTTCGGAGGAGGGAAAAGATGCGCCGACCGAGTACCGTTGCGATTTCTGCAATTGTCCGTATTCCTCGCAGGGACATCTCAAGCGTCACATAAACATGGGCTGTTTCATGGACCCTTCGTTCTCGGTCGAGGCGAGACGCACCCTCAATGTCATGGAGTCGAGGAACCACGTCTGTCCGAGATGTTCCCAGGGTTACAAGAACAAGAGGACGCTGAACACTCACCTGCGGATGGCGTGCGGTAGAGAGCCCAAGTTTCGTTGTCCATACTGCGGCCTCAAGAGCAAACATCCGCCGAATATCTACACTCACATCAGGAGACGACACAAGGGGATGGACGCTTGTCTGATCGTCGATCAGGAGAGGGCAGGTGATGTCTGCCTCGAGGCCCCCGATCGATTCGTTTGAGCTTCGTAATTTGTATATATACCTTTTTTTCATCGAGTGAGTCAATAAACTATATATTTTTCTTAAATTCTACACCGAATAAGATCATCCAAATATTTTATCTCCCGATAAAATTTCAATTTTCATTCCCGAAGTGTGTCATCTCTCGCTCGTCTCATCGCAGAGAGCATGCGGATGTGTATCACAATGACGTTCGGGAAACGTGTTCGCTAACGATAGATTCGTCGCTCGTGTTTCAGAATTTTACGGGGACGTACGGCAGCTCGCGGCGACGGACCTCAAGAGGCGTTACACCTGCAGGTACTGCACCAAGACTTTCATGCAGATCGGTCATCTGCGAAGTCACGTGACGAGCTCGTGTTACTGGAATCCCTCGGCGACCTGCCATCAATCGTCGAGGACACGGGCGCACTCCTGCGCTCAGTGTGGCTCAAGTTACATGAAACAGTCGCATCTGATCTATCACATTCGTCACGACTGCGGAAGAACGCAGAAGTGCTTTCGTTGCGGGAAAACGTTTCTTCACGGGAGCAGCCTGAGGCGGCATCAGGTTCGTTGCTGCGGACCTCCCCCGGAATGGAGCGCACCCGACCGGAGGCTTCCCGACAATTGATACGGCTGGTTCCGCGATCGGACGAAGAGAATCGAAAATGTGACGATAAATATTGAACCTAGAGCTTTGCCGGCTTTGTTAACTCTATAGTATTTTTTATTTCTTCCACGAGAGAGCGTTTCCTAATTCCATTAATTTTTTTGTTCGACGCTACACGTTTGAAAAAATCTTTCGGTCACGATCGCTAACTATCTGCTCTCGTAATTCCAGATTCGATGTGTCTCTTCGATTACTCACCGAGGCCTCGTCGTCACTCCGCGCTGGAGCAACAGCAACAGCAGCAGCAGCCAAAACGAATTAAATCCTCGTTCGCTTGTTCCAATTGCGACGTCAGCTTCAGCACCAAAGCCTCCCTCACCTATCACGTTCGTCACAATTGCGGGAAGATGCGACAGTGCGTCTACTGCGGAAGCGTCTACAAGAGACTGCAGGACATGAAGTTGCATTTCAGACGACACCACGATAATCTTCCCTTTCAAGTTACCATGTTCCCGATTCTTCGTGTAAAACGCATCTGATTCACACCTTGCAGTGACACGGGAATATTTATTCGTTACCGCTTTCTCGAACTGAGCGAGATTACAAAAGTTTCGTGGTTATTTTGTACCGGTACACACAAACACACACATACATCTGTTGCTTGTAAATAAATAATCAATCAAACGATCTCGCACGATGTTAACTTCGTTTTATCGAGACTGGAAAGAAGTTGGTATTAACGTCGAGCGAGCGCGCATGGGATATTGTTTTATGTTCCGTTCCGCATAGTCGAAAGTTTGGAAGAGTCTCGTCGAATTTTTTTTTCTCTCTCCTAGAAACGTGCAATCTTACTGACTCTAGAAAAAAAATCTCGATCTTGCTTTCAGGCACGAGGCAAACGTACGGCTTGGCTCAGCAGTTTCCAGCCTCGTCGTCGGTCTCGTTCGCACCTCGGACCACTCATCAGCCGAGAATCCTCCAGCCGAGAGGCGACCATCTTCGCGGGACGAGGAGGACCATCGTCAGAAACAAAGTCGACTCTTATCAATACGGCGCACGTGGTTATCGCGGCGAGGCGACTACGAGCTCCGGCATGACGACTTACTGGGGACAGTACCAGCGTTCCATGAGGACCCAGGAGGCTACTTCGTCGACGCGAAAGAAGTTTCATTGCCCCCGATGCAACAGCGGCTACACGAGACTCGCGGACATGAAGACCCACTGCCAGTTTCAGTGCGGCAAAGAGCCGCGCTATCAGTGTCCTTACTGCACGAAAAAAGCAAAATTCTCGTCGAACATGTACGTCCACGTTCGGAGAATGCACAAGGAAGAGAAGCTTCTCATAATCGATCTGCACAAACAGTAATCGACCGAATTTTTTTGTGATCGTCAACGTGAGGTAAAGCAGCCTCGACGAAAAGTCACGCTCTATGAGGAGAAGAGTTCCTTGTGTCGCTCATTTAAGATAAGCTAGCTTTGGGAATTTTTTTCCGAAAAGACTATACCCGACGATGCTTTTTAAATTTTAATATTCGATAATATAAGATTAACGTTCGAAAAGCATCGCTCGTGTAGTTTTCGCAGAAAAAATAGAATCCCGGAATTCAGTTGATTTTTGGTGAGTCGAAGGAATCTTCCTCTCGATCCATTGAATCGCTTAGCTTGAGCCAACTGTAGAATCGTCGTAGCTCGTCGAACATGCGTTTTGCGAAAGCTCCGTAGTATTCACGAGTACTTATAGTAAGCTATTTATTTATTTCGAAACATCACCGTCAATAAAAGCAACGTCGAAAAAAAAATGAAGATACCTCTCGATCACAGCCGATTTCCCAAGCCTTTAGCTTCACTAGTCTCACAGGATGTGCAATGAGTTTGACCGTGTGGAAACGTGCACAAAAAAAAAAAAAAAGAAAAAAATTACATCGTATCTCACTGACGAGCTGATTTAATTTTCAGGACACGAATGTTATTCCGTCTCCAGGCTGTCGACGGATCATCGGTCGTGCAACGTTGGCTCGATAGCGAATCCCGAGAGATACCCGTGCACCAACTGCAGCAGCGTCTTCGGTCAGAAACGGAGCCTGATGACTCACATGCGGTACGAGTGCGGACAACCACCGAGATTCAAGTGTCCCTACTGCGAGCTCACCTCGAAGAAGACGTCGAACGTCCACAAACACATAAGGAGGAAACACGGTGGCAACGTCGTTTATCATCAGGATCTGTATCACCCCCGCCACTTAGCAGTGTAGACCAATCCCAATAAATTATTATTCCCGACAACGATGATTATTAATCTCGCATGAATTCGTTCACCATTGCAATTCACCGCCGTCCGATGAATCCTGTTCCTTTTTCAGTGAAAAAATATGAAATAAAAAAAGATTAAGAGGAACCGAATAAATGGATTGATCGGCAAGCTGGTTGTTTTATATTTTTTCAGACTTCATAATGGATCCGTGGCTGAAGCCTCGTCGTTTGCGCCGTGGGCAGAAGGTCTTCCAGTGTCCCAACTGTAGCAGCTCGTACAGCAGGAAACCCGACCTGACGAAGCATCGAATGTACGAGTGCGGACAACCACCGAGATTCAAGTGTCCTTACTGCGATCTGAGATCGAAGAAGACGTCGAACGTCAACAAGCACATAAGAAACAAGCACAAAGGCCACGCAGTTTACATTCTCGACATATTTAGTTCGCACGATCAAGCTGTGTAGTCCTGTCGAATAAAGAATATTTAACGATTTACGAAGTAACCGGCTGTTGAACGTAGCTCGTCCGGTGTACACGTGGGGCACGTCGAAGTCGAGGACTCTGATATTAAAGTTTTAGCGATAGATTGGTCTTCAAACTCGAACGATTTTTTTTTCTCTCTTTACTTTGCAGAAATCTACTTGAATTCGCCGACGTTAGACTCATTTGCGAGACGCGACGAGCGCAAGGTCTATCCTTGTCCGAACTGCAACAGCGTCTACAATCTGAAGGGTACACTGACGAGGCATCAGATGTACGAGTGCGGCCAGCTGCCGAGATTCAAGTGCCCTTACTGCGACTATCGGGCCAAACAAAAATCCAACACTCGCACCCACATTCGAACCCGTCACGTTGGCCACGTCATATGCGTTATCGATCTCGCCGACAAATCTTACGAGGAATTGGACGACAGCGATTTGGGAAAATCCAAACTAGAGTGAGTGAATTCCACGGGTGGACAAATCTATCTTCTGATTTTTAATTGTTTAATTTTTTTTACCGTTGTTAATATTGTACCTTATTTTTAACAAACAATCCCTACAAGTAAATTGTTGTAATTAGAGCATAATCATTTACAAGCTTCACTTTTGAATCACTGTTTAAGGACATTCAGCATTGAAGCCAGTAATAACGTGGTTGATGTCTGTATTTGCAGGTGGTAAAAGACGCTCGACTAGAGCGTTACCCGTTCCGAGCTTCCAGGATGGTGTTCCGACGGCGATAGCTTCGGCGAAAAATATCAAATACCCGTGCCCGAGATGCACCAGTACGTTCAGCCGGAAAAACAATCTTGGTCGTCACCTTCAGTACGATTGCGGTCAGCTTCGGAGATTCGGCTGTCCGTACTGCGGTACCATGTCGAAGAGAACGACCGACGTGTACGCTCACGTGAGGAAGAAACACGAAGGCTGCAAAGTGTACGCCATAGACACGGCATCGCTTTACGCTGATCCGACAACGACACGGCAATGACTTGCTACGTAACCGTGTACAGTGTGAATACTTTTTATGAACAACAGGAAAGTTCGCGTTGCTTCGTGAGATAAAATTCACCCTTCAACGGTCAATGAGAAAAAGATAGCGTCTCACAAAATTGCAATTTTCACAAACTCATGAAAAACAATTAATCTATGTTAGGCATTTTTTATGCGTCATATTGATATTTACGTTTATAGATATGGCATTCTTTCCAGTGACCGTCAAAGGGTTGATTTCAGTGCGTACCTCGGTGCTGTGAACGATAATTGATCGATCGAACTCGAGCTATATCAATTACGAACATTTACTCCAAATTTATGTTTAAAAAAAGTGTTTTGCAATATCAGGATGTGTGTAGCTTCGTCAATAAAATGTCATTGAAGATACACCGTAAACCTTGCACATACTTGTCTGTGTTGTATACAGATTGATCCGGGATATATATTTTTTTTACCGAGACCGAAGAGAGATACTTAATTTACAAAATTGGTCGGATCTGTTTTGTGTTTCAGAGTCCTTGAATTTCTTCGCCTTTGCATCGACGACATTCGCAGCGGATTTCACGGGTCCCGACCGGTGTCAGGAGAATCGTCGGCGCTTTCCGTGTTCCAAATGCAACAGCGTGTTCAACAGAAAGGGCGGTCTCACTTATCACGAGAAATGGGAGTGCGGGGTCGGTCCGCGTTTCAGCTGTCCCTATTGTCGCTATCGGGCGAGACACGTGTCGAATGCCCGGAGACACGTTCGCAATCGTCATCCCGACAAGGAACTTTATACGGTCGATGTGCTCGGTCGAATAACTTCGGACCCTTGAGTTTTTCTTTGTTTTCCTCCCTCGCATGTACAAAAATCGCACTACTTTGACTAACCGCTCGTTACACCTTGTAAAGCGAAGTCAAATAAAATAGCCGAAAGGCATTATAGTAACGAATATGCATTCGAAGATGTGGGAATGATGATATTTTAATGAAGAAATATTCGACGAATCGACAGTCTCGTCAAAGCTAATAGAAGCAAATTTTACTTATTGATATTTCGCTTTTCTTTTTTTTTTACAGATTCGATGTTTGAAACCGTAGGGCTCGACGGTTCGGACTTTATGCGGGACGGCTTCTTCATGGGTTATTCGAGCGTCGATTCTTCATCCGGCCGAGTGACGTATCCGTGCCCACGGTGCTCGAGTACGTTTAACAGAATCGACAATCGGAATTATCATTTGAAAAACCTCTGCGGCAACGGTCGTAGATACGGCTGTCCCTACTGCGACCACACGGCTACACAAGTGTCGAACGCGCGTGTCCACATACGCCGAAAGCATCAGGGCAATCCAGTGTACACCGTCGATCTTCTCAAGAACGGAGCTCACACCTCCTGAACTGCGAACAACGGACCGATGGTTTACAGAAAAATGTACATCGACGTTGGAATAAATTTTAACACAATTACATCTCTTCTCTGACGTGCCTACACTCGAACTTTTAACGCGGCAATAAGAGGCCGCGATAAGAGGCGATAAGTTGCTTTAGGACGGCGAAATTAATTATTCTTGCGCATTCGAGACAAATCTTAGAACTTTGAGTCTGTGTCCGTTAATTCACCGTATTGCAACCGCACAACGAGCGAAATTAATCGAGGCCGATGAAACACCTTCACTCACAGTTGCGAATGATGTTTGTTCAATTTGTTTTGTTTTTATTTTTTAATTTCTTTTTTTTGCCTGATACAGCACAACGAGCGAATTAATCGTGGCTAAGAAATTACGTTTAATCGCATCGGCGAATGATTTTTTTATGTTTTATTTTACAGAAGTAATATACGCGAGCGAATTGAACGTTCACATGGGAATGGGCTTGGAATTTGCCGGACGACAGAGGAGGCCGGGCTTGAGGATCTGCGATCCGAGTCCTTCGAGTTTTCCCTGCGAGAACTGCAACAGCGTGTTCAGCCGGAAGCACAATCTTCAGTACCATTTGAAGTTCGAGTGCGGACAGTCGCCGAGATTCAATTGTCCGTACTGCGTCTACAGGACCAGACATCCGTCCAACGTACGGGCTCACGTTCGCAGGATACATCCTGGCCTGCTAGTACACGTGATCGATGTTTGCAATCCTGATGTTCTGTAAACGTCTTACACCCAACGCAATCACAACTTCTTCGACGTTCGATTTTCATTTCACACTCTGTTATTTATTTAATCGAGTATATATACGTATACCCGAAGGATGTAATAAAACCTGGAAGAAGATTCTGTGCAACGAGTAATAATTAATTAATCTCATCGCAGGAGAACGGAAGCGGAGTAAATTTTGAAAATCACCTCGGAAAATCACCCACCTAACCCTCCAAGGACAGAATATATGTTTTATATTTATTTCACAAAAATTCGTCTGTTCTCTAAATCAGGTGAAATCTTTTTTTTTTATTACGTGATTCTTTTTTTTATGAACCGTTTCGTGCGGATTATTTCGAACAGGTGATAGAAGTTGTCTCGTCCTTTTAGTGTTAATATATACGTATACTGGAAGGATGTTAATAAAGCCTGGAAGAGGATTCTGTGCCACGAGTAATGATTGATTGAGCTTACCGCAGGAGAACCGAAGCGATGTACATTTTGAAAATCACCTCGGAAGGATTCGCCTCTCACATAGTACTTCCTTCTGACGTACCTCGGACAAAATATATGTTTTATATTTATTTAACAAAAATTCATCTGTTTTCTCAATCAGATCAAAGCTTTTTTTATATTAATATTATTATTATTTTTTTTTAACGAACCGTTTCGTCCAGATAAATTTGCATGCGGCTTATTTCGCACAGGGAATAGAAGTTGTCTCGTCCTTTTAGCATTACGCGCAAAAGCAGCCTTTCTTCTTTTTTTCTCTTAGATTAACCGCGACATTAGTTTTTTTTTCTTTTCTTCTTTTCTTCTCATCGCTGACCAATTCGATCGCTTATCTGTTTGCAGGCTACGACAATACGGGCATGATGATGAATCCGTATCTGGACGTGCCGTTGCTGGAGCCACGCCTGAGGATCCGTAAATTCACCCCTTTCGGTCAGACGGGAAACAGACGTTTCGCTTGTCCCCATTGCCCGAGTGTATTCGTATGGCAGTGCACGCTGCAAAGACATCTGAGAAACGAATGCGGCGTCGCGCCCCGCTTCAAATGTCCGTATTGCAATTATCGTGGAAAATGGAAAGCTAACATAACGAGACACGTTGCCAGGAGACACAAGGACGAGAGGAACTACGTGGTTACTGTAGACTAAGGAACATTTTTTTCGTTATTTTATTTTTCTGACGAAACTAATCATTTTCGCATGAGTAGGGTTCGTTGTAAGACTTGGTTAATAAAGAATGAATACATACAAAAGGTTGAAGAATAATGAGATTGTAAATATATGAAATATCAGCCCATCCCGGCCCTTCGACGTGAGATTTACGAACTTCGATCGTGCCATGTTCCATTTCTAACTCATTCTTTATACCTTCGATATTCATATTCATTTATTTCCTTCGATATTTATATATTTATACTTTCGATAATTCTAGATGACGGGATGTTTGGTATTCTCTCGAGAAATCCGATGCACCAAGATTTCGTGGAAGGAGGCCTGTACGCATGTCCGAACGCAGACTGCGGGAAAGCTTTTAGCTGGAAGGGAAATCTGAACAGGCATCTTCGCTACCACTGCGGTCAGGCTCCGAGATTCAAGTGTCCTTACTGCGAGTATTGCTGCAAAGTGAAGGCCGACGTTTCGAAACACATAAGAAGAAAGCACAAAGATGCCGGTGTCTACGTTCTCGACGTTAAACCCTGGACGGACATGCCGAGCTCGACACTCTCCTGGTAGTAAATAATTAAAATACGAAAAACAAACGAAATTGGATCTGCCGGTGCTGAAAGTTGAACCGTCTTAAGCTATCATATATATTAGTCCCCAATGGAACGGCCTGTTTTATTTTATTTATTTATTTATTTATTCATTTACTTACTTATTTATTTTTATTGGCCTCGAATAAAAGAACTGAGATCACAAATGAGAAACGATGTACGGAGTAAGGTGTATACCTAACGTTCCCGGTATTTTATCTGTGCTTCAGGTGTTTATCTACCGTGGGAGCAGCAGACTGAGATGGAGCCTTACTGGGATCCGGCGAGACCGGTAAATCATCGAAGGGACAACGCGGAAGCTCGGAGGCGGATTAAATTCGTTTGCCCAAAACCCGGCTGCGACAGAACATTCTATTGGAAGGGCAGCCTGACCTGGCACCTGAGATATTCGTGCGGTCAGCAGCCGCGCTTCAAGTGTCCATACTGTAGTTATCGTTGCAAGGTGAAAGGCGACATTCGCAAGCACATCGGGAGAATACACAAGAACAAGAGAGTTCAAGTCGTCGATCTCTTCAAAGACAGAGCTCTCGGCAGTGCGTCTATCAGGCACTCGATGTAACACCACGCCTATAAATAAATATTGTATCCGCACAAGTCGAATTTCTTTTTCTTAATTAGTCGATGGGGGAAGATCAGCACGGAAGAATGAAGTTACACATGGAAATTTAGGCAGATTTACTAATCCTCCGTCCTATTCTATTTTCGCAGATTTCAAGATGAACAGACCGATCAACATCGAGAAGAGATACGTGTGCACGCACGACGGGTGTGGAAGGACCTTCGGTTCCAATGAAATTTATTTATTTATTTATTTATTTACTTATTTATTTATTTATTTATTTATTTATTTATCATTCATGTTTAAAAATTATTCGATGGGGTAAGATCCACACGGAATAATGAAGTTACCCATGGAAATTTGGGCAGATTTACTAATTCTTCATCCTGTCCAATTTTCGCAGATTCCAAGATGATCGGACCAATCAACATCGAGAAGAGATACGTGTGCACGAACGACGGGTGCGGAAGGACCTTCGGTCGCAAAGAAAATCTCACGAGTCACCTGGCCCATCAGTGTGATGTCCAGCCGCGCTTCAAGTGTCCCTATTGCTCGCACTGCGCCAAGATCAAGTCGAACGTTACCAGACACATTCGAAACAGGCACACGGATCGGAACGTGTACGTCATGGATCTGTCGAGGTTCTAGACGTTTTCGACGTCTAGAAATAAATGTCTGTTGTACCATTAATCCCACGAATTACTGTTAGTTTAGCAATTTTTTAAAATTTATTAATTCTTTTATTCATTTTTTTTCTTTCATTCATTCATTTTACTTATTTACACATCCCCTTGACAGAACACTCGGCAATCGCTAATTCTCGCGTTTCCGTTTGTTGTCGCAAGTGGGTGTGCGACGATAACCGAATAAGCCGGATGATTGATTCCGAAATGTTTATGTGTTTCAGGCTACTTCGATCTACCGAGAAGCATCGCAGGATCGCGAGTTAATTATTCGGCTTCGGGGAGATCCGTCGGTAACGCCAATTTGCAAATCAGAAAGCAAAGGATGAGCGTGCCGAACGAGGGACGTCGTTTGAAACTCGCCTGCCCGAATCGAAACTGTCGAAGCACCTTCAGCTGGAAGAGAAATCTTCACACTCATCTCAAGTACTACTGCGGTCAGAAGCCGAGATTCAAGTGTCCCTACTGCGAGTACAAGTGCAAAGTGAAGACCGACGTGAGGAAGCATATAAGGGTCAAACACTCCGGCTACGGAGTTTACGTTGTCGACTTGTCGGCCCCATGGAAAACGGAGCTGCAATGATTGTACATTACGATAACAAAATGAAATTTGTTTTATTCATGGTTGGAAATAAATTCGACATCGTCCAACGACTAAGACTGACCGCGAACGGTTTTTATTCCCGAGTTGCAAAAAACGAACGGAGTGATTTTTTTTTTTAAAGATCGGCTCTAGACTTTTACTAACGTGCGGGGTCTTGTCCATGTGTTTCAGAAGTACGCCCGTGGGCTGTGAAGACTGAACCGGAGCAGTCGTGGGTCTGCGCAGAGAACGTTGATCTGTGGGATCCGCAGAGCGAGATCGATCAGTCCATCGGTCCAACGACGAGCGCGTACGATCCCACGAATTCCCAGACTGAGACTAATCAGGCCTGGGGTCCTGCTGGAAATGTTAGTTGCTGGAGAGATAGCGCGGAGGGCCAAGGTCGTGTAAAATTTAATTGTACTAATCCGGGTTGCGGGCGATCGTTCTTTTGGATTCGCAGCTTAAATTGGCACATGAAAAACTCGTGCGGTCAGCAGCCACGCTTTATGTGTCCCTATTGCGATTATCGTTGCAAGGTAAAGAGCGATATTCGCAAGCACATTATCAGGCTGCACAAAAACAAGAGGGTTGTGGTGGTAGATCTTCTGAAAGATCGAGCGCGCTCGGTGGCGCCTCCGTGAGAAACCGACGCTGATAACATGTAGAAATAAAAAATCTTTAACTTCTAGAATAATTTTTTTAGTTTTTTTTTTAAGTCGTCTCCGCGCACACATCCTCGTTCCTTGTGTACGATGAATCGAAGAGGATTCTCGATGAAAAAGCCTGTAACCTTTATCCGTTTTGTCTTGTGTTTTCAGGATATTCCACGGGCTACTCGAGAAACACCGGGAGCAAGCATTTCTGTCCGAACGAGGGCTGCGGAAGAAGCTTCTGTTACAAGTGGAATCTAACGAGTCATCTGAAATATCAGTGCGGTTTCGGGCCGCGTTTCAAATGTCCCTATTGCAACTACTACTGCAAGGTCAAATGGAACACCCTGAGGCACATTAAGCTCAAGCACAAGAACGAAGAGCTCTACGTCGTGGAGTTGCCGCAATGCTAGACCCGAGGCAATGCGACATCGACTGTAAAGACTTTGCTTGTTAGTACGAATTTCCATGCTCGTTTACAACCGAGAATTAACGACCTTCGATATAGAAACTATTTTTCTTTCTACAATTACACAAACCGCTAGTTTTGGTCGAGCACAAAAAAAAGGATAACCCTCACAGAACACTTGGCAGACACCCGGTTTTCTCTTTCATTGGACGGGATTGTCATTGGACATTGGGATATTAATGTACCTGCAACATTTGTGTGTTTTAGAATACGTCGATCCACTCGGAAGATTCGAGGAGTCGCCGGTTAATTATTTCGTTCCCGCCAGGCCGGAGACCAACGTTCATCGTCAGCGCAGAACTCGAAGGATGACAAAGTTGCCGATCGAACCGCGGCGACAACAGAAATTCGGCTGTCCGAATCGCAATTGCAGGAGCACTTTCAGCCAGAAGAGAAACCTCCTCAGTCACATGCGGTATCGGTGCGGTCAGAAGCCAAGATTCCAGTGTCCCTACTGCGAGTACAAGTGTAAATTCAGGAGCGACATCAAGAGGCACATCAAAGCTCAACATCCGGAATGTGCAGTTTACGTAATCGACCTATTAGCCTCGTACAAAACGGAGCTGTAATACATTGTATGGAATAATCTCACGCACAAATGGAAGATGTTTTATTCACGCGTAAAAAAATATTATAACAATAAAATTAACATCACCCTCACGATGGCTCTGAGACTAACTGGCGATAGATGATTTTTTTTTTTAATTTCCGCGTTCGCGAAACGACACAGCTACGACAAGAGAAGTCAATCGAGCATCTTTTATCTTCTTGTGTTTCAGCGAAAGGAAAACTCTGGTACGTCTACGATCCGGGAAGCTCGAAGCCATATCAGTGTCTCAATTGCTCGTACAGTTACTTCTCGAGGGATCATCTTCGGCGCCATCTCGTTTCGGCCTGCAGCGGCAAGAAACCCCGATACAAGTGTCCTCATTGCTCTTACATGTCGCGATATCCGTCGGATACGTACAAACACGTCAGACGAAAACACGTCGATGGCGATATATTTGCGATCGACGTAGTGAGCTTGAAACATTATTTTCCTAAAGATCCGCTCGTCAATTAATTTTTGTAAAAAAAACATATATATAATATATCTTCATTTGCGTTCGTTTTTCGTGTGTAAATAAATGTTACCACGTGAGAAAATATTACAGTCGTCATTGTCACCGTTGATAAATAGATTGCACGGCTTTCTCGTACTCGTGACGTGACTATCGGATAATGTAAAGAGAAGAAAAAAAAATGTTGCCAGACAGAACGGATTTCGTGCAGAGCACATGACGTAAAATAGTATCTGTTTGAAGAGTTCTTCAGCATAGATAAGTCATTGAATTTTGGAGGATTCACCTGTGTCCCGGGTTTTTTATGTTCCAGATGGCCGCTATATGTACACGAGAAGCAAATCGAAAGAGTTTTGCTGTCCGAATTGCCCGAGCGGCTTCACGAGGGAGACCAATCTCAGGCGTCACATACGTTACGGTTGCGGTCAGGGACCGAGATTCCAGTGTCCATATTGCGTGATGCAGTCGAAAGAGGTGTCGAACGTGTACAGGCACATCAGAAGCAAGCATCAGGGGATGCGCGTTTACCTCATCGACGTAGCGACCAACAGACACTTCTACGCGAGGAAAACCGATTGACGATATCGAACGATCGACCGGAAGTCCCGTAGCGTTGACGGAAATCGATTACGCGTGACTTCTCCGCCGGCAGCGACTGTAATCGACGCTACTTGTGAATAAAAGTTACAAAAAAAGACATTAAATCGTGAGGAACGATTACGTATCTTCCGACTTCGATGCGAGTCCTCCTCGCTGTCCCGTTGCCAGAATTAATCGATTTTCATTTTTTTTCAGCCTTCACCGAGGCTCCCTTCCGGTCGGACGGACGGAAGAAGTCGCTGATTTGTCCGAGTTCTCGTCGCGCAGTCTCTCAGTCGTGAAGAAACGGAAGAGAAGAAAAAGAAAGATAGAAAAAAGAAAAATAGTAGAAATCTTGAAACAAGTACTCTCTCCCTTCGAGACACGAAATATTCAGCTTAATAATAATCTTCGCCTCTATTTACCAAAGCCTCCCAACGCATGAATCTTCTGTTTTAAAATCGCATCGGGTCGCTCTATGCCGGTCGGTGCCTTCCTATCCGTAATAAGAAACGCACAAATATATATTTTTAAAAAATTTTCTTTTAAAATATGCATCACGGAATCGACATATCTTATATCCGAATGATGTATTGTTTGTTTTTTGTAGGTTCCAAGTTCGGCTTTATACCACACTACGCGGACTTCTGTAGGAGAAAATTCTTTAAGAGGCGCGACGTCCAGTATAACTCGAGCACCGGCAAGTTCCATTGTCCAACGTGCAATAACGGTTACGGGAGAAGGGACACCATGCTGGCTCACTATCGTTACGAATGCGGCAAAGCTCCGCGTTACAAGTGTCCCTATTGCGCTATGTGCAGTAAGAAAACATCCAACATATACCAGCACGTGAGATCGGTTCATCCTAACGAGCCTGTAACGCTCGTCAGGCTCTATTAGGAGACGCGATGAAAGGTTCACGATCACACCGATTTCGGAGTATCCACGTCGATGTAATTCCATGAATTTGTAGATAAGAATTTTTTTAAAAAAACCTACCCGACACCCGAGAATTTCTTTCGTGTTCGAAATAATAAAACGAAGTTATCCCTCGAAAAAAAAGAAAAAACTGGTCACCTTGTTTGAGATCTGCCTCTAAATGCCATTTACTCGCGAAGCTTCGATTGTTCTCTCCTCCAAGTCACGCTAATTAAAAAAAATTAAAATTGCTTTCAGATTTCTGGCGCAATGCTCAACCGGACCTCCAGCAATGTGCCGCATACGGAAACGGAAGAAAAACCGATCAAACAATAATCGACACGAGTCGGAAGTTCAAGTGTCCGAAGTGCGACAAATTCTTCTCCCAGAGCTATTCGATGTACCGTCATTACAGATACGAGTGCGACACTATGCCGAGGTATCAGTGCCCTTACTGCTCGCACCTGAGCAAGTGGACGCACTCGATCTATAATCACATACGGAAGTTGCATCCCGGCCTGGAGGTCACCGTCAACAGGCTCTACTAGCCGACCGAGGAGGAACGACAGGAACATTGTCATTTGCCGATGTACGCTTTAACGATGCAATAAAGAGGAAATAATGTGCCGCTGTAAACGGTAGTGCTTTATTGCAGTCGGAATGACGCGTCGTTTTGGCTTGGGAGCCGCGCACGTGGCCGGTCCGCTTTTTCCACAATTCCATCGATCCATCGGCATCGTCTTCTCGCTAATCGTACCAACATCGGCTTAAATTCTGCTTGCAGATCACCATCCGCGGAACGCAAGATATCAAATCAAGGGTCGGACTTATCCTTGCCCAAAGTGCCATCGACTCTTTCGCACTTTCGCCGGCATGAAGCGTCATTGCAGACTGGAGTGCGGCGACGTGCCGCGCTTCAAGTGCATTCACTGCGACATGCGAAGCAAGTACACTCAGGCGGTGCGCAGGCACATTAGAATCCAGCATCGAGGCATGGAGTACAGATACGTCAAGCTGTTCTGAGATTAAACGTTGGACGTTAAAGACTTTTTTATGTATCTTGGATTATTTATGAAAAAAGTTCGACGTTAGGACCAACCGGCTGAGAGAATTCGTTGATCATCGTTATCTTCGAGTTATTTAATTCAACACTGAAGATATCGTCTACACGGAAGCTTGTTTGATTTTTTTTTTCGACCTCGGACGCATACCATCGTCGACCACGAAGATCAATCAATGTTTGCACGTGAACGTTGATTCTCATCGTCAAATTAACATAATTGAAGCTCAGGCTCGAGATCCGAAAAATGTCTGCATTCAAAGTTTTAACGCATGTGGTGCTTTGTGTTTTGTTCCTTATAATCATAATCAATATATTTATCTTGTTGTCGAATCATCGTCTCATGTGTCGCAAAATTCAGATAAAGAAAAACCTCGCGGGATCGATTCGAGCGTCGAATCGATCGCTTCTCGGTGAGGTTTTTCGTGATTACAAAAGAAATCTTCCTCTTTCCTTATCTTCAACCGACAAAATATAATCGTAAACAATTGATGGCCGAAACTTATGCAAACAATGCTTCGCGTTATCTTTCGTACGAAGATATTTTGAACACAGCTTCGAAGAAGGTTTACTGAATCACCCTGTATGATCCGAAGAAGTTGTAATAAAATAACGAATTATCGACGATACTCGAATTTTAAATAGTCCCGGTAATTAAAATTCGTTATCCGCCTACACTCTCTCTCTCTCTATTTCTCCCCGTCGAGGGGCTGTACCGATATAGAATTTACGATTGATTTTTGTTTTGTCTAACTCTCTCCGTCCCTTTCTTCCAGGAGGATATTCTAACAACACGGACGGATGGTTCCACTGTCCGAGATGCACGCACAGCTTTCTCTCGAAGGACTGTATGCTCCGACACTTCCAGTCGCACTGTAATCTTCATGAGACCCGTTTCCGGTGCACCTACTGCGACTACGGCTCCAAGTACAGCTCTAACGTCTACAAGCACGTTAGACGGGTGCACAAGCAGATGCCTTTTTTCAAACCGGATAGAATTTATCTTCACTGAAGAAGATGCAATTTCAATGTATAATTGTTAAACTTTTCGTTGCGACTCCGCGACCATGTGAGAAGAAATAGAAGACAAAAAGAAACCGAAGAAGAAGAAAGGAAGAAAACCCTCAACAGCTAGAAGAAATAATTCGGCGGCAAAAAATAAAAATAAAAATGCGGCAATTGTATAATCGCATCATGTTTCCCAGCTCAACAAATAAAACAAAAACTTGAAACATTGTTCAGTATACGAGCACGATTTTTCTGTGGACACGAATCACCGATCACTTTTTTTTTGGTTTGTTTTTCTTCACTATACACATTCTCAGATGAGCACAATCGTCACGTTTGAAGGAAAAAAAAATAACGGCAGCATCGCTTGTCTTCGTCATTGCTTTGTCTCGTGCCACGTAGACGTTGAAATTCCAAAGCACATTTTGGCCAACGTAAATTTTTGCATATACACATGTTTTTATAAACATACAAATATTTTGTTACACTGTAAAGATAAGATTGCTTTGCAGCTTGAAGATCCGTGAATTCATCATCATGAAGATATATTAACTACCCCGGGGCCGAGACTTCGACTCCCGAAGATGAGATATTGTCTCTTGATTCGGACTGGTCCTATCCTAAAAAAAAGAATGTATATATATATATATATACTAACCGCGTGTCTCGTCCGAAGAAATGTTGAGATATTTCGAGAGAGTCGAGACGCGTGTTGTGTTGCCGGTAACGCGGAGATCTAACAGCTACAAATCTTCCAAATTTTCAGCCTTCAAGCCAACGGCGAAGCAGCAGCAACTGGCTCTGGAGAGAACGAAGAAACAGTTCTTCTGTCCTCGATGTAGCAGCGGTTTCACGATGGAGTCCAACATGATGACGCACTATCGGCATCTGTGCGGGAGGGAGCCACGCTTCGGATGTCCGTACTGCGACAAGAGGGACAAGAAGGCTTACAACATATACAGACACGTTGCTCGATGGCATCCGGGCCTCAAGAATTACACCCTCAAGCTCCACTGACTTGGATGTAAGATTCACCCGGAGCGTAAGAATAAATTCAGTGTTAAACGAGTGCGGACCGCTCTTCCGGTATTTCTTCTTTAAAATTTTTCTTCCCCGTCTCACATCCGTTGTTTGGTCGTTGGCAAAGTTGTTCTTCAATCACCTCCAATATATTTCTCGCATCGCGCACCTCCAGAGAGAGAACTAACTCATCGATGAAGAAATCTTGTCGCAATGGTCTATAAAAATCATGTTTGTTTTTCATTTATTTTTTTTCAGACATAGCGACTCGCCATTCGGAGCGTATGAGGCAACCGGCGGAAAGGAAGATGCCGAAGGGTAGGTCGCGCGCGTCGCAAGAGGTCTCGACAGCGAGACACGATTGTCCGACTTGTCGGAGAACTTTTACACGACGAAAAGACATGATGTCGCACTTCAGATGGGACTGCGGCATGGTTCCGAGATTCCGGTGTTTCTACTGCGGCAAGAGCACGCGAAAGTCCTCGAACATGTACGCACACATCCGAGCGTATCACAAAGGCTGCCGCGTAGAGTTCGACAAGCTGTACTGATCAATCTGAGTACTCGGACCCAACAAGAGAGACCTTCTATATTGTACTGTAGGTGCGTGTGTGTTGCATGTATGTGAGTATGTTCGTTCGAACGATTCGTTGAATAAAGAACAACTCGATAAGACGTGCATAAGTAACATGGATTTAAAGAAAGAAAAACAAAAAGAAGAAATCAATTCGATTCGTTCCCCCATATCGCATCGCATCTCTCTAGAATAAACGTCGATTCTCTCTTCACCGAATTAACGCTGGGCACTGAATGCACCCCTTTTTTATCTCCGACTGGTGTGACTTATTGTTATTAAAGATATATTTTTTGCGTCATTATAAGCGAATTTATCGCTTCGCACAATAAGTTAGGGCTACTTTCGTTATCTTCTTTCGTTATTAATCGTCCATCTTATATATTTCTTCCAATGTCAGATTTAACGTTTGGTTGTCGTGCCTTTCGATCTAATTTTTTTATGATATTCCTGCCCGCAGGTATGGGTCTTCCCTACGTTATGGAAATAATGCGCGCCCACATGGACTATGCTGGGAGCGACGTTAAACGGGAAGACGATCCGTGCTGGCAAACCGGAAGGATGGCTTATCACTGTCCGCGCTGCAACGCCGGCTACACCTACAAGAAGACTCTGAAGACACACATGAAGTACGATTGCGGAAAGGAGCCGAGATTCAAGTGTCCTTATTGCAACAAGAAGGACAAGTGCTCGTCGAATATCTACAAACACGTCAGAGTCAGGCACGACGGCCTTCCGGTTATCGTTCATCGAAATTATTAGATTAAAAATCGGCTCGGAATTCGATTCGGATTTAGCTTTCGCTTCGATCAATCTGTCTCAATGTCGAGGGACGCGCGGTAGTTGTACACCCGCTGTCGAGATGTCTCTTATCTCAAAAGATATAATGTGTCTCCGGCTCATTCTCATCGAGACCCTGTGTTTCCTATCCGAAAGTGTCTCGGGCGACGCTCGGCGAAACTATCATTTGAATAAAGATATGAGAAAGTGATGAAAAAAAATAATAATAATAAATTATTGGGTCTCTATGGTGTGTATGCGAACGCTTGTGTATGCAAAAGTATGCCGAGCGTATAATTAGCCCTTCTCGTATGGGATCCTTGTTCAACGAGGGCCTAGGATTTGGCAAGACGCAACAAGTTGATTTGCTAAAAAAATCGGTAAAAATTGACGGACGGACCTCGAAGTGTTGTTTTTTTTTGACAACGCAGAAGAAAGTTTATTACGAACATCCGTATCGTTTTTGTACTTAAAAGAAGGCATGGTCGTTTGCTCTGGGCGAAAGTCCCCCGTACTCGAAGGGTTTAAATTTTTACTTTTTTTATTTATACACACTGCTCGGTAGATCTTATTTCATAAGTATCATCGACGCCGGCTTGAGTCATGTTTCTATAGTTTTTTCTTCCAAAGATATATAGACATATATATCGTCATACAGACGCGTTATAAATATCTAAATTAATATTTTAACATTTGAACGTTGCTTTCAGATACCGCGCTGTCGAACTGGGAGGATGTGGTCGTAACGAACTACATCTGTCCGAAATGTAACGCGGGTTTCCGAAGAATGTGGGATCTGATTCGTCACAGATGTGGACAAACGCCCCGATACGCTTGTCCTTATTGTCACAAGAAAGACAATTCTTCCTCAAACGTTTACAGACACATAAGACGATGGCATCCTAAGTTGCCTGTAGGCGTCAACAAGATGTTCTAGATTAAGGACTGTAACGAATAAAATTTTGTGTGTGCTTTCGCCGGCATTATTTTGTGTCTCTTCACGTGTGACCCTCAAACACGGAATCACTGATTTAACAGAACGTCGCCCGTTGAAATTGTCGTATTTAGTAACGAAAATGTTAATTGTTACTGTTTCAGTTATACGCAACATGACGTTCCACGTACCGTCGAATGGAGCCAACTCCGTTGCCGGACAGTACCTCGAATACAAAACCGGAGTCAAAAGATTCCAGTGCCTCAAGTGCTTTCATCGTTACACGAACAAACGCACTGTAGTTTCTCACATTCGATACGATTGCCAATAGAACATACGTTTTAGCGTGTCCTCTTAATATTACTGTAAAGATCGTCTCTTCACTTAATTAAAAAAAAAAACGCTTGTGAAATGTATTGAGACAATCTGAAGTTCCGTTAGAAATTCATTCGTGCCGCACGGGACTGGAAGATTCTTATTAAAGACTTTAGCCACGTTTTTCTTACAATCACCGATATTAAACATGAAAATTCGCTTCAATAGCTGATCAAAATATTTTTGAAGAAACAAAATGCGTAAGAAATAAAGATTGAAAAATCATTTTAAAAAATGATTATTTCACAGAGTCCGATCATTAGCTCTGCGAATAATTCTCGGCGAGTTGCGCTCTCATTCGTGAATTTTACGAATATCAATCAACCATTGTTTCAGGTTCATGGTTCGAGGATTCCAGCACGACGGAGATCCGGAGGAACGGTTCTTACTGGCCATACAACGATCCTCATTTCGCCACAGTGGACTTGGGCGTAGGGGATCGTTCTCGTAATAATATCTCCGGGCAGCATCCTTGTTACGGATGTCCTTATTGCGGTTATCGAGCGACCTGGTCGTCGAACATTTATAGACACGTGAGAAGGAGGCATCGTGGAAATCAGGAGAAAATTGTCAAACTCTACTAAAAAAAAAAAAACCAAATAATAAACAAGATGACCAAATTTGAATAATTTTCGTCTACATCACATTGTCCGCTAGCGTGTGTTGTCTTCTGATAGACTGAGCTAACAGGCCCCGTGTGCCGGTCGGTGTAATTATTCGCACTCATTCTTCCATCGAGATCAACATGTTTTTGTCTCGTAAAAGAGATTTTAAAAAATCTGACTGTCATCGCTCTAATCGCGATTATCACTGACGAATATCTATAATCACTGTTCTAGATACATCCAACGAGTTCATCCTCTACGGACCGGAAATCAGGGAGGACTCCTTGGCAGGGAAATACTTCGATCATCGGCATGGCCCGAAGAGATTCGAGTGTCTCAAGTGCTCGCGTCGCTATACTCAGAAGAAGGGTCTGGTCCAGCACGTCCGATACTTTTGCGATAAGCCGAGAAGCTTCGAGTGTCCTTATTGTGGTTATCGAGCCAACAGCTCGTCGAACATTTATTCGCACGTCAGAAAGATGCATCGGGGCTACAAGCCCTCTGTCATCAGACTCTTCGAGAACGACATGGCAAACTAGACTACAAAAAATTTTGTTTTTTTTTTTAAATTAAATTTTTATTGTATTCAATTTTCATCGATTGTTATTTTTACGATTCATTAAATACAATTGATTCGTCGTAAATTGAGCATTTCTTTGTTGCATACCAGCGTATAATTCCAGAAGGAGTTTTCTTCTAGCATTCTAGCATTTTTACACAGTAAGGCATATAGGATGCTTTTAAAAATGTCGCTGATTAATTTTATATCGTCACTGTTCTAGATCCACTGCAATGCGAAGCTTCCTCCGGATCGACGGTCGAGCAGGACTGCGGGACTTATCGCTGTCATCTCTCCGGACCCAACAGATTCGAGTGCTTGAAATGCTCTCGACGTTTCTCTCAGAAGAGGACCATCGTTACGCACCTCCGATATTATTGCGGACAATCAAGACGATTCGCCTGTCCCCACTGCAAATATCGAGCTACGATTTCGTTCAATCTTACCAGACACATCCAAATCAAACACCAGTGATAGACGTTGATGTACGATCTGGAAAAAAACGAAAAAACGAATGCATTGACCATTAAAAAAACATCTTCTATGCGTAAAAATTTGAGAGTTTTTGTGTAATCCCGGTGTGCAAGGAATTTTTTACAATTTTTGTTTTAAAAAAAAGGTGGGCGGCTATTGTGAAACCGGACTAAAAATTTTGCTGGCTAATATCAATCGACACTTGTTGCAGATACAATCGGATATGTTTCCCATCGTCGGGCAAACATGAAGTTTCCTCCAGCTGCAAGATACACCGATCAACAGAACACTAGGGGATTCGAGTGTCCGAATTGCTACCGTCGTTACGCCCAAAAGAAGGGTCTCATGGAACATCTGCGTTTCTCGTGCGGAAAACCACCGAGTTTCGCCTGCCCATACTGCGATTATCGTTCCAGCTATCCGCACAATATAAAAAAACACGTGAAAAGGCGACACCCGAGTGAAATGGTTCAAGTGATCCAGCTATTGGTGTCGTAGTCCGAATTTTTTTCTTTCGCGCCGCGGAGCACTTTAGCTTTTGTTACTTCGAATCATTCCTGAATTCTACATTCCAGTTAAATCAACGATCGAATTGTATCTTCACGTCTATAGTGTTCTACAAAGTGCGCTCGTTGTTTTTTCTTTCTCTTCCTCTTAACTCTGTTTATGTTAAATTACTTTTCGGTAACATTAAAAATAAAATTTGTCCGGCGAATTTCTAGCGTTCGTCTCGGTTAAAGATTCTAAAAAAAGCGAAAAAGAATCATTGGATTATCTTCCGTCGAATGACTCACGTAACTGACGAAAAAACGACGATTCCTGTTCCAGGTGTGCGCAGAGGAAGCGAGGATATTTTTGCCGGAAAATACCGAGATCACGGGAATGGCCCAAAGCAATTCGAGTGTCTGCAGTGCTTCCATCGTTACACCCAGAAAAAGGGCCTATTCGAGCACATAAGATACGCCTGTGGCAAGCCACCGGGATTTGGTTGTCCTTACTGCAACCATCGGGCTAACAATTCCTCAAATATTTACGCCCATGTCAAGAAAGTGCATAAAAATTGCCAGCCGAGAGTTGTCAGGCTGTTTGACGAAGAAAGTTCCAAATAGATTAATCCTAACTCCACAAAGTTGTTTTTATTTTCTTTCGTTTTTTTTATCCACTGGTCATTTTTTTACGTACTATAATTAAACCAAATGCCTTTATCGAGCTTCCAATGTTCCATGTCGTTTAGAGCACACAGGGGAGAGCGGGGCAAAAAATACCATTTTCATAAATTTAGATTTTTAAAAGAATCATCTCAAATAGTCCCGGTCCGTTTTACCCCGAGGTCCTGTTTTGCCACACTCTCCCCTATATATCATCTAGTATCATCCATCATCTTCAAGGCTTTCACGAATATCGCTGATAAAGCTGAATCCTCGCTGTTCTAGGTATGCGCACGAAGATCCTTCAATCGCAGACGAACGAGTGGCATTCCGGTTATGAGTTTTACGGTTCTCATAGGGACGAGCCGAAAAAATTTCAGTGCACGAACTGCTGCCGTCGGTATTCGTTAAAGAGGGGTCTCGTCGAGCACATGCGATACGCCTGCGGCAAGCCACCGGGTTTCGCCTGTCCATACTGCAACTATCGGGCGACTAATTCATCAAATATTTATACCCACGTGAGAAAGCGCCATTGGGGTTGTGAGCCGAGGGTCGTAAGGTTGTTCGAAGAAGGAAGTGCCGAATAATGCGTGAATTTAAATTTTAAGTTAAAAAAATTAAGTAAATTTGTCACGCATCGAACATTCTATATCGAATTACTAGTAAATTGTATTTTTTACATATGATAAACAAAATACCTTTACCAAGCCTCTGGAGTGTCTTGTGCCATCGTTTGTATCTTTAGTATAATTTAAGCACAGTTTTTATCCATAAGCGTTTCGATGTCGAGTCTCTCTCATGAATATCGATAATCACTGTTTTAGATACATGGGACAACGAGACCTGGGAAGCGCCGGATAAACCTTTGCCCGGAACGTACCGCTGCCATCGCACCGGACCGAAGAGATACGAGTGCCTCAGATGTTCTCATCGTTATTCCAGAAAGAGGGGCCTCGTCGAACATATGCGATACGCCTGTGGAAAACCGCCCGGTTTTTCTTGTCCCTACTGCGTTTACAGATCTACCTTCCGATACAGTGTTTTCAGACATGTTAGAAGCATACATCCAAAACGAGCTGTCCAAGCTGTCCAATTGTTCTCTTAGTGGAAGCGAATAGTTTCTTAATTTTCGGTCGACGTCTGTATTTACGAGATACCGCCAATACGACAATTTTACCGATTGACGAAAGATATTTGATTTTTATTAGTCTACTCCCTTTATTCGTATTTTGGTGTTTTGTGAGCACCACAAAAAAAATCCATCGTTAAGTTTCCATCCTAATTGTCAAAATGTTGGCTACAAATTATCGAACACCGTTGACGAATGTCTGTTATCATTGTTACAGGTTTACCTATCGAGAGGTTCGGAAGAAACCCCGGGGCGGGGTCGTACTTAGAGTATCCGAGCGGGACGAAAAGATTCCAGTGCTCTAGGTGTTCCCATCTTTTTACCCTGAAGAGCAATGTTATTTATCATCTTCGATACTATTGCGGACGACCGCCGCGTTTTGCCTGCCCCTGCTGCGATTACCGATCAGTCTATAGCCACCATATTCATCGGCACGCTAAGAGGATGCACCAGGAGAGCACCGTAACAGTTATCAAGCTCTTCGATTAGCGCAACGGCAGTTGCCCGCTCCGCTAATAATTGTTTATTTTGTTTTACTGTTTCTTTTTAAATCTTCACACATTAATAACACACGCTTAATTTGTCTATCGATAGCCTTTTAACCCTTTAACGGTTAATGGGGGAAAAATATATTTCTTTTCTTGCACTTCTGAAATCCGCAAAAAAAAAAAAAAAAAATTGAAAGAAAAACATTATACCTAAAATATTAAAAGTTATTTTTTTTCTATAAAAATGGAAAAATAACAGTTCAGCGAAAATCTGCCCACCGGCAGATTTCAAGGGTTAATTTAAAGGGTTAAGCGCTAATTCTATAATCGACTGTATTATAACGTCGCAATAACGACGACTGTAATGCACTTTGGAGCGCATCGACTGTGATTTTGTTATCTCGGCCGCACTCAGTTTTTTTTTTTGGTGACCTCGAATAAATGTATTCATGGATCTCTTGTAAAGACTTTCTTTGATGTTTTTTTTTAATTTTGAAATTACTAACAACGTCTCAACAATCGTCGAACGAATTTCGTGGAAAGCTAACGATTATATTAATTGTTCTAGGTACGACACACGCTGCTGCGGAGTACGGAAGCAATCCTGTATACTACGAACATTCCAGCGGAACAAAAAGATTCGAGTGCTCGAGATGCTTTCATCGTTTTACCCAGAAGTGTAACGTTGTGAGACACATCAGAGATCATTGCGGACAACCGATGCGTTTCGCCTGTCCATACTGCGATTATCGCTCGAAGTATTCGTTTATCATTCCGAGACACATTAGAAACAGACATCCGAAGCGCACGGTCGAGGTGTTGAAACTGTTCTAGTGATAAATTACATCAATACAGTTTTCTGCATAGATAATTATATTCGTTCATTATTTGAATTTTAAATTGAATTTTTTAAATTATTTTTCTTTCGTTCTTCGATGTATTTTTTTTTATATGTACAATATAACAGCTACGAATTTATTGCTACACTCCGAGGCCCTGTCAATCTGTAAATTGATTCGTACGTTTCCTTCGCCTAACGCTTTGTCGTCGGCGAGACTGTCGAAATATCCCGATCTCGATCATCATCTCCGGCAATGCGATTATTCATGAGAACCGTCGTTAACAATTGTTCTAGATTCTTACGGCAAGATGTGGTACACGCCCGACGACGGAACCGGCGCAGGAAGCGGACAGTACTACGAATATCAGAGTGGCCAACAGAGATTTCAGTGCACGAGATGCTTTCACCGTTTTACCCAGAAGGGCAACGTCGTGAGACACATCAGGGATCACTGCGGACAGCCAGTTCGTTACGCGTGTCCGCACTGCGACTATCGGTCGAAGTACTCGTTTATAATACCGAGGCACATAAGAAACCGTCATCCGAAGCGCTCAGTGGAGGTCCTCAAACTCTTCTAGCATTAAATTTCACCGGAAGATTTGCGAGTAAAATGTTAAATTCGCTAGCTGATTTTATCGTTCGTTAGCTATCGATCGAAAATACATTTGTTTTTTATTTTGTTTCCGAATGTATGACGTAAAATATAGCGGATGTCACGATTTTATCTCCATGTTTCGCACATTCGTTATCATTCCGTAATGTCATTCGTAGGTTTCCTCTGTCCAGCTCCCAACGCTTTGCGTCGACGATATTGTCGACCGAAGTATCCCGATTTCGATTATTGTATGTGTTGATGCGAGTATTTACAAGAAACATCGGTAATCATTGTTCTAGATCCAAACGGGACAACGTGGGACATCCCCGACCACGGAAGCTACCCAGCTAGCGAACAGTACTGCGAATATCAGAGTGGCTCCAGAAGATTCCAGTGCCTCAAGTGCTCTCGTCGTTTTACCCTACAGCGCAGTGTAATTTTTCATCTGCGTCATATCTGCGGCAAACCGCCGCGCTTCGGATGTCCCTATTGCCATTATCGTTCCAAATACAAGCAGGATGTTCGTAGACACGTACAAAATTTGCACCGCAAGTATTCCGTTAAGGTCCTCAAGCTCGTCGATTAGTTCGTTGGAACTGACCGTTCGATTATCTTTTTTCTTGTACGATTTTTGGTATGTTCGTTATTTCAGTACCGACAAATATAATTTCGTCACTCTGTATATCTTCGAAGAAGTGAAAATACCACGTTTCCACGTTAATCCCTTTTTTGAATTCCGGGTTTATGTGTTCCATACAAAAAAATCCTAATCCACTTCACTCAGATTTGTAGTCGCCATAGACAGTGTTTTTTTCTCCATTTTTAAAAATTTTTATCGAGACTGACAACTGTTATGGTGACTGTTCTAGGTTCTCGCGGAAAGGTGTTCAACGCCAGTGGCGAAGAGGTCGACAACTACGCATCCGGTGAATACTTCGAGCATCCGAGCGGTCCGAAAAGATACCAGTGCCTCAAGTGCTCGGGCCGTTCTACTCTACAGAGTGCGATCATTTTTCACCTGCGTTATATTTGCGGCAAACCGCCGCATCTCGGCTGTCCCTACTGCAATTATCATTCTCAATCCAAGCAAGGTGTTCGTAGACACGTACAAAATTCGCATCGGAAGTGTTCCGTCCAGGTGGTCAGGATCATCGATTAGTTCGTTGGAACTGGCCACTAAATTCTCTTTTTTTCTTGTTCGATCTTTGATACGTTCGTTATTTCGGTACCGACAAATATAATTTCTTTGCTCCGTATATCTTCGAAGAACTTAAAATTCCACTTTTTCGCGTTAATCCCTTATTTAGACTTAGTCATTTGTCCAGGTTCATGTGGTCCTAATCCATTTCTCTCAGATTTATGGTCGTCATAAGTATCGTCGAAGACAACGCGTCATTGTTTTATGTTTATTTTTAGGGAAACTGACAACAATTATCGTGACTGTTCTAGGTTCTCGCACGAAGATGTTCAATGCCGACAGCGACGAGGTCCACGACTCCCCGGCCGATGAATACTTCGAGTATGCGAGCGGTCCGAAAAGATATCAGTGCTTCAAGTGCTCTAGTCGTTTCACGCAGAAGGGCAGTGTCGTTTATCATTTTCGGCACTATTGCGGACGTCCCCGCCGTTATGCCTGCTCTCGCTGGGATTATCGTTCTAAATATAAGCAGGATGTTGGTAGACACATACGAAATTTGCACCGCGAGTATTCCGTTAAGGTGGTCAAGCTCGTCGATTAGTTCGTCGGAACTGGCCACTTGATTCTCTTTCTTTCTTGTTTGATCTATGATGCATTCGTCATTTGGGTACCGACAAATATAATTTCTTCACTCTGTGTGTCACCGAAGTAGTAAAAATTCCACTATTCCACGTTAATCCCTTATTTGGACTTAGTCACTCGTCCGGTTGTTTTATTAAGTGTTCCATTTAAAAACAAAAATTGTCCCAGTTTACTTCCCTCAGATTTATGGTCGTCATAAGTATCGTCGAAGACAACTCGTCATTGTTTTATGTTTATTTTTAGGGAAACTGACAACTATTATCGTGACTGTTCTAGGTTCTCGCAGAAAGTTGGTCAACGTCGACAGCGACGGGGTCGACGACGCCGCCGTCGGTGAATACCTCGAGTATGCGAGCGGTCCGAAAAGATACCAGTGCCTCAAGTGCTCCAGTCGTTTTACACAGAAGGGCAATGTCATTTATCATCTTCGGCACTATTGCGGACGTCCACCGCGTTATGCCTGCTCTCACTGCGATTATCGTTCTAAATATAAGCAGGATGTTTGTAGACACATACAAAGTTTGCATCGCAAGGACTCCGTTAGGGTGGTCAAGCTCGTCGATTAGTTCGTTGGAACTGGCCGCTTGATTCTGTTTTTTTCTTGTTCGATCTATGATGCATTCGTTATTTGGGTACCGACAAATATAATTTCTTCACTCTGTGTATCACCGAAGTAGTAAAAGTTCCACTATTCCACGTTAATCCCTTATTTGGACTTAGTCACTCGTCCGGGTATTTTATTAAGTGTTCCATTTGAAAACAAAAATTGTCCCAGTCTAATTCCCTCAGATTTGTGGTCGTCATAAATATCGTCAAAGACAACTCGTCATTGTTTTATTTTTATTTTTAGCGAGACTGACAACTATTGTCGTGACTGTTCTAGGTTCTCGCAGAAAGATGTTCAACGCCGACAGCGACGAGGTCGACGACTCCGCGGCCGGTGAATACTTCGAATATCCGAGCGGTCCGAAAAGATACCAGTGCCTCAAGTGCTCCCATCGTTTTACACAGAAGGGCAATGTCATTTATCATCTTCGGCACTATTGCGGACGCCCACCCCGTTATGCCTGCTCTCACTGCGATTATCGTTCTAAATATAAGCAGGATGTGACCAAACACACACGACGACACGCTAACAAAATCGCGGTCGCTGCGTGTGCGAGTGTGGTTCAACTTTTCTAATAAATAGATTCGATCCAATCGCTCTTCTCGAAACAATGATAAAAATAATCTGATACGAGAGGGCAAAGTAATTTTGATGTTTCAGAAACGATCGGCAAACGATATCTTCGCAAGTAAACAGAAAAAAGGAAAAATCCTATTGATTTTATTGCCTTCGATTCTAACCGCATGAATTCCTGGATTCACTAGCGGAAACTCCAATTTGTCCTCGTCAGTGAAATATTCAGTGTGTCGTCAACATTTTTTTTTTATTCCTGAAAAACATACTGACGACATTTAATCCTCATTGTTCCAGATTCACGCAGAATAGTTGGAAAAAGTATGAGCAAGAAGAAATTTGGAGAAAGAGTCGCGAAGACAATCAAGGAGGACATATGTGGCGCAAAGTATCGGTGTATAACGAGAGGCAGCTGAGATACCAGTGTGTACAGTGTTTGCGTCGTTTCGTCAGCGAGGTTGACGTTGTTACAAACTTAAGAGACATATGCGACGGACTACCTCCTTACGCTTGTCCCTACTGCGATTATCGAAGTACATATCCGCGCAGTGTCTACTCACATGTTAGGCACAAGCATTCCAAAAGCAACGTCTACGCCCTCCAGGTCCTCGACCAGAAGAAATGACCTTGTCTTCACATTTGTCCGTACCTCGTGACCGCTGCAGGAAGCTTTCTTTGAAGCTGCATTGTTCACATTTTGCTATCCAAGTACCAATAAATATTGATATCTTCGTTAACAAGAATTCGTTGAAAATGTCCATCCACAATCCTTTGATGTTCGATTTTTTTTAAATTGCTGACAACGATCATGATCACTGTTTCAGATGCGAGTGGCGACACGTTCTTCGGCCCGGGGACCAGGAGAGGATGCATAGCCGGAGAATACATCGAGCATCGGACCGGTCCAAAGAGATTCCAGTGTCTCAAGTGCCTGCACTCTTTCACGATGAAGCACAATGTAGTTTATCACCTGCGTTACTACTGCGGCAAACCGCCGCGTTTCGCGTGTCCTCACTGCGATTACCGATCCGTCTATAGACATCACGTCGCCGGTCACATACAACGGGTCCATTTTAATAACATCGCAACAGTAGTGAAGCTATTCGAGTAACGTCAGCTTCTATCCTACTGTCTTGCAAAAAAAAAAAAAATCTATTTTTAAAAATCTTTATTATCTGTAAATCGTGCGTTGTGGTATCATTAAAAGTAATTTCTTTTATTATTGCAGATGGAACAGTTTTTTTTTATTACTTTTTATTTCTTCTCTTCGCACACTGCTAATATTGGGTTATTAACATTAATTCATCTTAGACCGCTATAAATGTTCATCGTTGTCGAAAAAAAAGAAAAGAAAATTACCGTCTGAAATAATCAGTGCGTGTAATTGTTATTCTGATTATTACCGATAAATATCGATGATCACTGTTGTAGGAGCGTATAGCGAGAGCTTCTACACACCGGAAAACGAGAGCAACGCTATGGTGGGATTGTACCGACCCCATGGAAGTGGTAGCAAGAAATTCGAGTGCCCGAAGTGTCTTCGACGTTACGGCCAGAAGAAGCATCTGTTGGAGCACATCCGATACGCCTGCGGCAAACCGCCCAGCTTCGCCTGTCCCTACTGCAACTCCCGACGTACCTTCCGTTACAGTATGTACGAACACATCAGAAGAAGACACCCGACGGCCGAAGTAACAGCCGTTCAACTCTTCACCGAGCAAACCGAATAGAAAACCATCAAGGAAGTACACGCCGCGATCTAGTGTTTTATTATCCGCATTTTCGTTGTACCTCGTTGCTATTAAAGTTCCATATGTTTATCGAATGTATCCAGTGATTTTACGGTTTCATATATTTTTATTTCACACTATATCTTCACCGATACAAAAAGAGCTATATAAATTCAAAAGCGTTATTTTTCCATTCAGTGATTAAAGTATCGTGTCGTAAAAAAAGAAGGAATACGTTCGCAACGTGGGCAATATTAAATACGCTTGTAATCTCTCTGTTGCAGGTAACGAAGACATTTCCGACCAATATTTCATCCACGAAACTGGAACGAGAAGATTCGAGTGCCTCAAGTGTTTCCGTCGTTACCCGGTTAAAAAGACCGTAGTTCAGCATCTTCGGTACCACTGCGGGCAGCCGCGACGCTTCTCTTGTCCCTACTGCATTCATCGGGATCCTTCGCCGTTTCACATTTATAGACACATTCGAATTAAACATCCGAATCACGAGGTCCGAGTGATCCGGCTCATGGACTAACGAACATCGCAATTGTCCACTTTCTACCTGCGACCACACAATTATAATAATTTTATAATTTATCGTCCATAATTAAAATATGAAGAGAACTGCGATACTGGTTTTCTTATTTTTACATCGAACGGTGATCGTAAGATCGGCAATTTGTACCCGGTCGTCCGAGCTATCTCCGACCACTTGTAGTCATTGCAATTGGAACTCCTTATCTGACGAATACAAAATCGCAATGTTCTAGGTACCGATTACGAGAGCAACATGGAAGCCCGTGAATACGAAAAATACACATCGATGGGAGAATACAGAGATCTGGGAAGTGGACCGAAGAGATTCCAGTGCCTGAGATGCCTGCATTATTTCAGCCTGAAGAACAACGTCGTTTCTCACGTCCGATACTATTGCGGACAACCGCCGCGTTTCTCGTGTGCCTATTGCGATTACGTCTCCGTCTACAAGCAGAACATCACGAGACACACGAATCTCCGTCATCGGGATCGCGATGGAAGAATGGATCTGCATTATCAGTCTTAAACACCGTTCAACAAACCTCAGTACTCTTTTTCCTAACGCATGAACGTAAAATCCCGCTTTCCGTTCCTGCTAAGTGAACGAAGAAAGTCACTTTTTCGTATCGCGTGCGAGAGAAATACTGCGCATGCTTACAAACGCAACATAGTATATTTTCTCATACTAGTGCGAAAAAGTGCCTTTCTGTGCACACTTCTAAAAAAAAAGTGTGATTTTCGTGAATTTGTTAGGAAAAACCATGTGAATGGCACGGGCGTAAAAAGGAGAGTCCTGACGCGTGCAAATACCGCACTCGTCAAGAATTTTCTTTCTACACCCTTGCTATACAAACAACTATTGTATTTTTCTAATATCGTAATGTCTCTAGTCAACTTATCTTCGAAGCCACTAAAAAAATATTGTATCTTCCTCGTCGAGGGGCAGTCTCTGCAACGTCGTCTCTATGTGCGTAACGACTTGACAATTTTTTTGTTGTACCGTTTCTCCTTTGATTCTTTGGGATCATTAGACGAGAGTATCCTCCGCGAGGTCGACGAATTATTATTAATTAATCGTCGTCATCGCGAGAAACGCTGACGAATGTTGTCGTAACTGTTGCAGATATGTGCAGAGTGATATGTCAAGTATCGGAGAACGGGAGGGACACAATCGCCGGAAGTTATCGATGCCATCAGAGCGGACCGAAGGGCTTCGAGTGTCTGGGATGCTTTCGTCGTTTTACCCAGAAGACCACCGTTGTCGATCACGTTCGATATTATTGCGGCAAACCGCCGGGTTATGCATGCTCGTTTTGTGGGTTCCGGGCTAGGTATTCGTCAAGCGTTTATAATCACATAAGAAAGAGCCATTGGGGTTGCGATGCAACGGTTGTGAGGCTCTTTCAGAAAGAGAGGGCCTAATAGAAAACTATCTTTTAACATTCCTGAAGAAACATTTATTCTCATTTCTTTTTGTTCGTCGTGTTATCCATTTCCATAGCCTTCTTTTTTTAATTTCCCGAAAGAACACAAATAATTTCCTCCGCCGAATCCCAGACTCTTGAACGATTGCAGACAATGTAACGATCTTGCATCTCGAATATCGCTGACTAATTGTAACCGTTTGTTGTTTCAGCACCGACTGGCACTGCGGACGAATGGTATTACGAGGCGATGTACGGGAAAGACAAAGCCGTCGCCGGAACTTACTGCTATCGTCACGACGCCGGTTCGAAGAGATTCGAGTGTCTGAGATGCAATCGTCGTTTTACCCAAAAGACCACTATTGTGGATCACGTTCGGTACTTTTGCGGTCGAGCACCGGGCTACTCGTGTCCTTACTGCGATCATCTAGCTAGCAACTCGTCCAACGTTTACAAGCACGTGAGGAGGAAGCATCCCGGACAAAAGGCCACCGTCGTTCGGCTCTTCGTCAAATAGATTAACACGTTTACACTCTGCGAAGTACACTTCTTCTTTTTTTTTTACTTTACCGAATAACATCCTGCTGTCTTGGTATAATTAAAAATATAATTTCTGGATTGACTGTCTAACGAATTTTTATCCGACGAAAAGAACAAAAAAAGAAAACTTATACACAAAAAAAATCCTTGTAACAATCGTCAGAATTTTTTGTGTGTGGCTGATGAAATATCCGATCGTTAACTGTTTCAGATACCGGCAACGGCAAGTTCAACGAGCGTGAAATGGATACATCCCAGTGGTCGAATACTTATCATCTTGGGGCTCCCAATAAAAAATACGAGTGCCCGAAATGCTTTCATCGATTTACGCAAAAGATAACTTGTATTCGTCATATGCGTTACATATGCGGCAAACCACCGGGTTACGGGTGTCCATACTGCGATCATCTGGCAACTTGTTCGTCGAATATGTACAGACACGTGAGAATGAGACACAAGGGCTACGAAGTTAAAGTCGTGCGGCTCATCAAGGACTGAAAAAAAGAGAAAAAAAAAATTGCTCCGTTCGCTTAATCGAAGACGATCCGTGGCTCTTTAATTTATTGTCGTAAACGAAGCTTCTCGTCGATTATAGCATGTTACTTTTGAATTTATAAATTAAAAAGCGAAAAAAAAACACAATTACTGCATCTAAATGTGTTGTACAGCTGCTTTGTCCTGTTCCACGATGAAGATTCTGCAAATCATATCCTCCGATCACCGATCTTCACCGCTACCGATCGTGAGGCTAATTTGTTATCCTTCAAATTACAGGTAACTGCAGCATCGTCGAAGTTCAACGCCCGGGGACCCACTCGATGAAGAAGCGTTATTACTGTCCGAGTTGCAATCACGGCTTCACTCTCGAGAGAAATTTGAATAGTCACATTCGTCACCAGTGCGGTATGGCACCAAAGTATCAATGTCCTTACTGCGACAATCGGCCCTCAAAGTTCGCTCACAATATATACCGTCACATAAGAAGACATCATCCAAGCCAGATACACTGCGTTCGGATCTTGTACTGAGAGATCTCCGTTTCGAAGAGAACCAAAAAGACAAAAAAAAATAAAAATAAATTATTTCCGCAACTTTCGACCCAACGAACGCGAACTGTAAGAAGTTTGGTCTAATAAAAATCATCAGTAGGATTTCATCTTCATGTGCGGATATAATCTTTGATTAACAGACGGTGGGGAAAAGAAAAGATTTTCACCGAATTTTTTTTTTCTTTTTTTGCTTCTACTCACACTATCGTATGCGTGCGTTCGAATCCTCTTGCGATCTTCCGATCCGGACTAACACGATCGTGTATCTCTCTTATTGCAGAAACTTTGCGGGGATCTCAGCGTCCTCGACAATACGTTTGCGTCCAGTGCGGAAGGCGTTACGTTAACGGCAAGGATCTCAAGAGGCATGAGAAATACGGCTGCGACCGAAGTCCACGCTTCCAGTGTCCCTATTGCGATCACAGGGCAAAGTATCGATCGACGATTTACAGTCACGTGCGATCGCGCCATCCGAACTTAGACGTTGCTACGCTGGATCTCGATACCGTAGATCTTCTGATATAGTCATGAGAATAAAAAAAAAAAGTCAAAATCTGCTCATCAGTCAGTATTTAAAATTATTGTACCCTCGTACGTGTATTATTATTTTGCTCTCGCTGATCGTCGAAGCACAGACACAGATGTTCGTCATGATTTATTATTATTATTATATTTTTCTTTATATTTTCAGCAAATTTATTGCATTAAATAGAAATCGACAGTTCCTCAAATCAGTCGGTACAGTAAAATATAAATATAATAAAATGATCTTGTGTGTTTTCAGTAATGAACGAGGATCCTTGGGCGAATTCTGTCGGCCATATGATTTCCGTAAGGAGGACTCGCTTTCGTGGCACCGCCTCGGGCACGAACGAACGAGGAAATTACACCTGCAATAATTGCGGAAAGACGTACAAATGGTATCGCGGCCTCCACAGACATTTGCAGTACGAGTGCGGAAAAGCGCCGCGATTCGGTTGTCCTTATTGTAGTTACATAAAGAAGCACAGATCGCAGGTTTACTCGCACATCAAGATACAGCATCCGTCTCAAGCCATCTACGTTCTGGACACGCAGCAAGGATTTTGATGTTCCGACGTTACCAAATCGCACATCTCTCTCTATCAATAAACGTGAATGTGTTTAAAATTCTTTCTGTTATTCATTACATGTCGATGGTTTCTTATCCGACAATACGTATCCTTATAGTAAAAATAAAATCACGAAACAATATTTCTAAAAATAACTCGTAATTTCATTGACGGGAGAGACGTTAAAACAAAATTAATGAACTTTCTATTTCAGCTATCAGTGGTTTCGGACTGGACATCGGCCGCTTGGTTCCCGGCAAGAGGAGACGAGCCCGCGGTGGCTCGTACAAATCTCACGCGCAGGGAAACTTCGTCTGTCAGAATTGCGGAAAATCGTACAAATGGTATTGCGCCCTCGACAGGCACTTGAAGTACGAGTGTGGCAAAGCTCCCCGCTTCAAGTGTCCCTATTGTCCGTACGCCGGAAAGCACAGGTCTCACGTTTATTCGCACATCAAGGTTCATCACGCGTTTCAAGAAGTCTACGCCATCGACACCCAGCAGGCCGATCCCGCGGTCTCGTTGGGAAATGAATTGTTTCAATAAACTCAACATCGTAATCGCAATCAGATCGAAATTGTAATTCTCTCTCGTCGATCCTACTCAATCTTTACGACTAACATTTTGTGAATTTTTCATGAGTTTATTTTTGTACTTAAATATATACATTTTTTTTTTCATAAATGAACATTTTGCGAATAATCGATGACATTGTGTTTTCAGAGTTGGTCGACGTTGGATCGACGAAAGTAACCAACCGTTTGCTTCGCGTAAGGAAGCAAGTACCTTGGGGGACTGCCGCAGAGATATACACGAGACCGGGAAAATTTGATTGTAACAATTGCGGAAAGACGTACAGATCGTCCCGGGCACTGTACAGACACATGAAATACGAGTGCGGCAAGTTGCCACGCTTTCGTTGTCCCTACTGTGTTTACTTGGGGAGACACAGATTCCAAGTTTACGCACACATCAGAGGTATTCACGTGTCCCATGACGTCTACGCTATAGATGCTCAGCATGGAAACGAAAACGTCTATCCCAACGTAGATAAGTAATTGTTAAGTTATAACCATTTTACATATATATATAATATATATATCGACTGCTATGAAATAGAAGGTCGAAAGAGATCCCAAAATAAATATACATTGTTAAATCAACTCCGCTTACAATTCTTGAAGTTTCATACAAGATTTATACAATATCGGGTATACGATCGAGATTACACGGTCATTTTTATTGTCTCGCTTGCGCCAGGACTAAAGTTCCTCTTGAATAACTCCCAGCTTGAGCTTTGTACGACGTCAACTCGCAGCCCGAATGAAGTGACAATTGTATTGTATATATATATTTTTTCTCAACATGAATTTTGTTCTTTTTTAGGCAGGAAAGGAAAATTTGTTAGAAAAAAGTGCGCCCATTTTTTATCCCACCTGCTTTCAGCCCCGCTGAAGTTACAAACGATTTCTTGACTACGTGAGCGAGAAATGAAAAACAGCCTCTAAAAATAATCGGTGGATCTTTGTTTACAGCCTACAGCTATAACCAGTCGGCGTTTATCGGCGGCATCGCGACTCCGTCAGTGAGGAAACGTCCTCAGCCCGGATCGTCCAGTACACCGGGAAAATTCGTTTGTCACAATTGCGGAAAATCGTACAGATGGCAGCATGGACTGGCGAGACATTTGCGGAACGAGTGCGGAAAGAAACCGCGCTTCGCTTGTCCGTACTGCGCTTACAAAGGAAAGCACAAGGCTCACGTTTATTCGCACGTCAAGACGAGGCATCGATACCAGCCCCGATACGCCATCGACACGGAGAAGATAATTTAATCATCCATGTGTTCCACCTGTACGTGGTCCTTCCCCTTTTACACACCCCACCTCCACCCGGATTGCGTCCGCAGCCGACGATGCGACACAATAAGGGGGTAACCCTTACTGTGCCGTATTCGCACGAGGGCACAGGGAAACTGCGGAAAGCCTGGCCATACACAGACGGCTCTTTTCCCAGAGACTGGCGATCCTACAGGGTAATCACCAATCTCCGAGAAAATTGCCTCCCGTTCCACGATTCGATGCGCAAGCCAGCGCGCGGCTAGGTGGTCACCCATCCAAGTACTGACCGCGAACGGTACTGTTTGACTTTGGGGACCGCCAGAGCCACACACCAACCGCGCGCCTATCGCTGTCGGTAACTTAATCATCTATAATCGACTGATAAATTATTTCAATAAATTTTACGTTGGCTATTGTCAGTGCGTTTATTTCTGAATTGACCGAAGAAAAAAAAATCCTGTGAATATGTTCAACACAGCAGCGCTCAGTTTTCACTTTTGTCACTATTTCTTCGCTAATGCAAATGATTTGATTTCAGCGATAGGGACCTTTGGACCGCACAACCGTCGCCCTCACGCACCCTCCAGGAAGACATCCAAGACGCGTGGTAAATACAGATCTCGTGGCCGAGGGCAATATGAGTGTGCTCATTGCGGAAATACGTACAAATGGGATCGTGGCCTGCTGAGTCATTTGCGATACGAGTGCGGCAAGAAGCCCCGCTTCAATTGTCCCTACTGTGATTTCGTAAAGAAGCACAGATCGCAGGTCTACTCGCACATCAAGAGGAATCATCCCTCGTGCGCTATCTACGCTCTGGACAATCTCCTGGAATCTCAGTACTCACTCGACAACGAATAGAGTCCTGTAAGAAATTTATGATTGTAAATATTTTTTTTATTACATTGTGTCGAACGCAACGGTTATTATTCATTTTTTTTACCCTACTATTGAAATTATAGAGAAATAAAAATCATGAATCAGGTGAATCGCGAACGAAAATTTGAGGCTAATCGAATTGCTTGTGTGTTTTCAGTTATGGCCGAGCCTGAGTGGGACAATCGTTACGGCCGTTTTATTGTCGCTAGGGAGAAGGGCGACTTTCCGTCTGCTCCGTACAGTGCCGAATCGGGTCTACCGGGCAAATTCAATTGTCACAATTGCGGCAAAACTTATAAATTGTGTAGTGGTCTGAGGAGACATTTGCGGTACGAGTGCGGCAAAGATCCGCGCTTCAATTGTCCGTACTGTGATTCTTTGAAGAAGAGAAGATCGCAGGTATATTCGCACATAAAAAAGCATCATCCCTCTCAGGCTGTCTACGCCGTGGACATCCAGCAGAATTTTTGACGATCGCTGGCCGGCGAACAAGTTTCATCGATCAATAAATGTTAGTTAGTTATCGATGATCGGCCCACCTCTGTCTTCGACTTCTGTACGATTGATTGATAATTAAAGGTCACGACCAGCAAATTTCATGAGATCGACCTGTTGTTTTCTTTTCTTTTTTTTATGTACTCAACGATACGTAATTTATCGTTGCAAAAACGGAATTGTTGACGCGGATCGAGAATCGGCAACCGTTGAAGATAATCAATGATCTCGTGTGTTTCAGGAATCGAGGACGTCGGGTGGGACGATAGCGTCGGCCGTTTCGTTCCCGCCAAGAGGAGACTCCGCGGTGCATCGAAAATATCGCAGGATCGTGGAAAGTTCACTTGTTTCAATTGCGGAAAAATGTATAACTATTACCGATCGCTGCACAGTCATTTGCAGTACGAGTGCGGCAAGGAGCCCCGGTTCAATTGTCCATACTGTAGTTATAGAAAGAAGCAAAGATCTCAGGTTTATTGTCACATCAAGAAGCATCATGCCACTCGCGCGGTGTACGCGCTGGACGTGCAACAGCAGTGCTGACCCCTCCCTTGACCGATTGTCGCGCATCAAGGTAACGGGCCCGTTTCACTGTAAAAAAAAAAAAAAAAAAAAGACGAGCGCAAAATAAACAGCATTCGACGATTTACACGATTTCTTCAATAAAGTTTTTTCTTATCATTGCAGAGCTACCGGTAATTTTAAGCCACCCTTCACCGTTAGTTCGATGTTCGAGCTTAAGATTGTATAACATAATTGTACTTTCGAATTTATCGATAGTGAAATATTCTAAATAAATGACCAATCTTGTGCTTCCAGATGTCGACGAAATCGCGTGGGGGAATCGCATCGGCCGGTTGATACCCGGCAAGAGGCGGCGGGTTCACGGCACCACAGGAGGCAAAGGGCCCGGGATTAACGCTTGTCCCGATTGCGGCAAGATATACAATTATTATCGTTCGCTTCATCGTCACCTGAAGTACGAGTGCGGCCAAGCGCCCCGTTTCTACTGTCCCTATTGCACTTACATAAGGAAGCAAAGATCTCAGGTTTATTCGCACATAAAGATAAAACACCCGTCCCGAGACGTCTACGCTCTGGACACGCAGCAGCAAACGTAACGGCTCTTCTGTCACTGAAGTATCTGTCAATAAATGTGGAGCTACAATGATCGTAATTTTTTTCTATCGATCGCAAGGGTGATTGCCAACCGGACCGGACTCTATCGACGAAGGAATCGTAAAAATGAATTTTTATCTTGTGTTTCAGATTCGCTCGACATTGAAAACACCGGGACTATGATTCTCATCCAGAAGATGACTGCGCCTCGGGCCCCAGGAAAATACGCGTGTCTGGAGTGCGGCAAGACTTACAGTTATCATCGTTCGCTCAACGCACATTTGCGTTACGAGTGCGGCAAAAAGCCACGCTTCGGTTGCCCCTACTGCAACTACGTGCAAAAGCTCAGTCGTCACGTTTATTCCCACATCAAGAGATGCCATCCGGCCGAGGCGGTTTACGCCATCGATATCCAACTTCAATGACGAATTATTAATAAACGTCGTGAAAAGTTCGTCGATGCAATTGTCAATGATTCGTTATCCTCTGTTGCGCTTTATTAATTTCTATCACCGAACGTGTGTCTATTTAACGACAAGAATCAAGAAAGAAATGTTGTATTAACGACCGACCTTGTGCCTTGTTTCAGTGATCGGCTACGACGGATGGAACAATCGCGTCAGTCGTCCGATTACCGACAGTATGGGACATCCTCGGAGTGCCTCAGCCAAATTTCACCGGGAGGGTCGATACGATTGTGTGAATTGTGGAAAATCGTATAAGTATTATCGTTCCCTTCATAGGCATCTAAAATACGAGTGCGGCAAGGAGCCACGATTCAGGTGTCCGTACTGCGATTATCTGAAGAAGCACAAATGCGATATCTACGGGCACATAAAGCATTTTCATCCGTCCCGAGAGGTCTACGTTATAGACACTCGACCCCAAACATGATGCTGATCTTGTTGCCCAATAAATACACTGCGATCATTTGTGAAGTTACTATCACTATATTTTCGTCAATCACACTTCGCTTTCTAGCGAGAATTTTTCTTTTTTTTTTAACCTTAACAGATTTTTCGTGTCTAACGATATAAATTAAATCATCGCGTTGATCGAGATTTTTAAAGCAAAAAAAATTAATCTAACAGTAATCGACTGTCTTGTGTTTTCAGCCTTCGACGATGGAGTGGACAGTGGCGTTGGACGTTTGATAAGCGTCAGGAAGAAACGCTTTCGGGACTCTTCGTACAAGACTTACGGCAAACAAGGAAGATTCGATTGTCACGATTGCGGAAAATCTTACAGATGGTATCGCGGACTTCACAGCCATTTGGAGTACGAGTGCGGAAAACCACCGCGTTTCTGTTGTCCGTATTGCAATTATTTGAAGAAGCAGAGATCTCAGGTTTATTCGCACATAAGAAAGAATCATCCGACCTTCGCCGTCTACGCTATGGACACGCAGGAGCAAACGTGATAATTTCTTTTTCAGTTAATAAAAAGTTAAAGGAAAACAAAAGTTGCTTTCAATAAATGCTGAACAACGATAGGAAACCCATTTATCGTCTATCAAAGCATAATGTGGCACAGCGTGCAATTGTTTATCGCTCGTACATGTTTCCAGATCCTTTCTTTTTGGCTAATCTACTAGACTGTATCGGACGCGCTTCGCACTATATTGCGTATGTTCTTTAATTCATCCGTTTTCGTCGCTGGCTAAATTCGTGATGAATTCCAAATACCTTTGCGGCGTATGACATACGTTCTTTTACCCACATTCCAGTGTCCCATAATTCACATGTTACTGTCTCTGACTGCATTCGAAATACACTCCAGAGAACATCTAAAAATATTGCCTGTAACGTCGCTTCCGGTTTGATAACCTCATTTTTTGGACCGGAAGTGACCTCATACGGAAAGCAGGTCAATTCCGATTGATAAATGAGTTTTTCAAATCGGAAGGGACGTTACAGACAATTTTTTTTTCTCCAATGTATCTCGAATGCAGCCCGTGACAAGAGCGTGTGTATTAAAGAATAAAGGAAAGTGGGAAAAAGAACGTGTGTAATACATCTAAAATGTATTTGGAATTCATCTCGAATGTGGCCAACTACAGAAAATGATGAATTAAGGAGTGCACGGTACGTCTTTAGCTCACGTTACCTCGTGCGAACTTGATCATACGACCCTGACCAATCACGGCACGAATGAAAGGGCGACACAATGGAAATATCGAATTTCGGCCTATTTCGAGATAATATCGTTGCACATCAATTTTTTAGGTATTAAAAAATATTTTTTAAATACAAAAATCGACTAACTTCGTACGGAAAATGAAATATTGTACAATGTAAAAAATAATGAAAATAACCGTGTGTTTTCAGGAGCCATGAATGCCGGATTTGCGAATCTTCTGGGTCGTTTGGTTCCCGCCAAGAAGAAACGATGGGGCAGATGTTCGACTAGCGAACGAGGAAGATTCGATTGTCATAATTGCGGAAAGACGTATAAATGGTACCGTGGACTACGCAGACACGTTCAGTACGAGTGTGGAAAACCGCCGCGTTTTCGTTGTCCATATTGTAGTTATCTGAAGAAACAAACCTCTCAGGTTTACACCCACATAAGGAATCATCATCCATCCCAAGCCATCTACGCTCTGGACATGGAACGTCAAAACTGATAATCCGATTTTTCAGTCGATAAATTTATTCAAATAAAGTTTAAATTATATTTGTCGCAGTACGATTCTATTCTAGATTTAGTCTCACAGAGGCTAAGGTTGATCTAGGAGCTCAAGAATGCAAATGTTTAATTGAACTTTTTTCTTTTTATAACTTCAGTAGTTTAATTGAAAAATCGACTTTATCTGGGAGTATAAAAAAATATATAACGACAAAACCTGTGTTTTCAGCAATCATCGATGCCAGATGGAATCTCAGGGGTCTCTCGAATCAGTTGAAGAGGAGTAAGAGGAAGTCCCGGGTAACTTCTGACAACTCTCGCGGCGAAGACAGCTTCGATTGTCATAATTGCGGCAAGAAATATAGATGGTACCGCGGACTTAGCAGTCATTTGCGGTACGAGTGCGGCAAAGAACCACGCTTCCAGTGTCCCTATTGCGATTACAGAGGAAAGCACAAATCGCACGTTTATTCCCACGTCAGGACGAATCATCCGCACTCGGAGGTCTACGGTCTCGACACTCAGCAACCAATGTGATTTGTCGATCGAATAAATCAATCGAGCAATTCGCAGTATTTGCAGTTTCACTTGTTCTCAGCGAACCGACAAACCTTGTAACGATGTTAAGCAGTCGTTCATCTTACGTATGTATATTCTGGATTTTTTTTGTTGTTTCCATGTCTACGGAGCTTCACACTCACATTTTTATTTAATCGATATGTGCACATGATGACGTTCCTAGAGCTAACGGATCAACATTGAAAATCTCGTGTTCACCAACCCGAAAACACCTACAGGTGGAACTTAAATGTTATAATAACGAATGACACTGTGTTTTCAGCGACGGCTGATCCCACGTGGAATTTCGCGGGTCCCTCGATTCCCGCGAAGAGAAGACGCCCTCGAGGTTCCTCGTCCAAGTCCACCCTTCGAGGACGCTTCGATTGTCACAATTGCGGCAAGACATATAAATGGTATCGAGGTCTTCACAGCCACTTGCAGTACGAGTGCGGCAAAGCGCCGCGCTTCCGATGTCCCTATTGCGTCTACAAAGGAAAACACAGAACCTACGTTTACGCGCACATCAAGACTAATCATCCGAGCCTGGCCGTCTATGCTCTCGACACCGAGCAACAAATTTGACAATCTCTCGACGTCCAATAAATTCTGCAAATTATTTTTTTAAGTCGTAATTGGTCCTCGCCCATTTTGTAGTGAGTAGATTTTTTTTACTCCCGCCTCCAAGTCATCGGGTAGACTCGACCGAGTTCTTTGACGACGTCGATTATTTGTTAATTCGCAGCAAATGAGAATGAATGTAAAGAAACAAAAGAAATAATCAATCTCCTTCTGTTTTCAGTTCACGATGATGTCGGATGGGGCAATCGTTGCGAACTCCTGACCGTCACCAAGAGGAGACGCTATCGCAACGCCACGAATCACTCAAGTGCGCCAGGAAAATTCGACTGTAACAATTGTGGAAAGACATACAAATGGTATCGCGGTCTCCACAGACACTTGAAATACGAGTGCGGCAAGGAGCCCCGGTTCATTTGTCCCTACTGTCCCTATTTAGCTAAACATCGTCCCTACGTTTATTCGCACATAAAAGCGAATCATCCGACTCTGCCGATCTACGCCCTGGACAAGCAACAGCTATGCTGATGCCCTTCTTTTTTTTCTTCCGATAGTTCGATTCGACAAGTGTAAAATTTTTACTGATAATAATATTGTATTTAATTTATTGTAACAATTTCCAATTATTTTGGATACCTGTCGCGAATCTGTAAAATATTAAAGCTCGGAGTGATCATTCATTTTGTAATTTTCGTGCGTTTGCCGAGTTTCATTTGTTTTTAATATCACATTGGTTTTTCTGTGTCACTGCGTCGAATAAATGCACTGAACTAACCGGTGATTTTGTGTTTTCAGTTGTGGGCGAGTGGGGTCCGGAATACTATAGCGATCTCCACGCCACCGCGAAGAAGAAACGCTTCCGGGCAACGTACAAGTCTAGCGCACGGGGAAGTTTCGATTGTCACAATTGTGGAAAGGCGTACAAATATTATCGCTCGCTGTACACTCATTTGAACTACGAGTGTGGTAAAGACCCACGATTCCTTTGTCCCTATTGCAATTGTGTGAAGAAACGAAGATATCAGATTTATTCCCACGTAAAGACGACTCATCCGTCGCTGCCGGTCTACGCCCTGGACAAACAAAAACAATATTGACCATATCTCCTTCTCCGCCCACAGATTCTTGAAAAAAAAATATATAAATGACACAATTTTATCATTACTGTAAATAATTGTAAGAATTTTATTGATAAATTTGTCGTGTTGTTGAACATTAAAGCTTATATTACTTGTAAAGCTTTAATTGCTTTTTACGAAACACGTTACATGTTTGCAGACATTAATTGTTTAACACTAGGAATTATTATCGACGTTATGCCATGCGCGAAAGAATTTTTGTTTGAGCTAATTTACGATTGTGTGTTTCAGCGATCGGTGACTTTGAGTGGGATCCGCGTTGTGGCCGTTTGGTACCCGTCACTAGGAAATCCTTCGCGTCCTCTTCTTCGTACAGCCACTCTAGCGGACGTGGAAGATTCGAGTGTCACAGTTGCGGAAAGACGTACAAATGGTACCGTGGACTTCACAGACACTTGCAGTACGAGTGCGGCAAAGAGCCGCGCTTTAATTGTCCGTACTGCACTCACATAGCGAAGCACAGGCACAACGTTTACGCTCACATCAAAATAAATCATCCACTGGAAGCCGTGTACGCCGTTGACAAACAGGAGCAAGCTTGATTTTTATCTTCTCTATGATGATCGGTATAAAAAAAGAAAAAAAAAATCGGTGTCAATAAAAACTAAAATGGTAATTATAGTACACCTACTCATTTCGTCCTCCGTTGTGACTCCTCGATTGCACTGTATGCACATTTTTTTTATGTTATTACCCGCGATGCGAATGAATTGTTTGATCCGACGATGTTTATCGGTAATGGGAATATCTTCGATTAACGGTTACATTTTTTTTCCAGCGATTTATAGCGCCGGATGGGATAATCGAATCGGCCGTTTGACACCCGCCAAGTGGACACGCTTGAGGAATTGCTCCTCGAAAAAGCCCGCCGGACGAGGAAAATTCGATTGTCCGAATTGTGGAAAATCATATAAGTGGTATCGGGGACTTCACAGACACTTGCAGTACGAGTGCAACAAGCCGCCGCGTTTCAAGTGTCCATATTGCATTTATATAGCAAAGCACAGACCCCACGTTTATTCGCACATTAAAACTCACCATCCTGACCTGGAAGTTTACGCTCTTGACAAACTGCAACAAGCCTGATGCCACTTTGTCAGCGAATGTGTGGTCATCTTCAATAAATGTAAAAAAAAATATTGCCTGACGAATATTCGCGATCATTTAATTTTCGACTAACTCTCGTCACAATACAGCCTTCGCACCCCCTTAATATTTCGCTGAAGGAAGACATATTACTAACATAACATACCTATAATATTGCGATATTCCCACTGGTGGTCCTTTCTCCTAGCTTCTTTATTCGTTGTCCCAAATTTCGTTGTTAGTGGTTATTTCTTCCTTTCGAAAAATCCGCCGCGCCGAGCGCGGAGAAGCTTATCGGAAACAATGATTCTCACAATGACGATAAATTGTCCACAGGTTGGATATCCGCTTACCGTGTCTACCCGAAGCGCGCACGACGAAAGCTATCGGCAACGAATCCCGAGGATCTGAAGTACGCCTGTCCTTACTGCGATTTCCTCAACAAACGAAAAGATCACGTTTACAGGCACATCAGAGGGAGGCATCCGAACTTCGAGGTCTGCTACGTCGATGTCTCCAAAACGTGGTCCAAGCAGGAGCGTTACGCCTCTTAGTTTATTAGACAAAAACGATCACGAGATCTATAAATTACATATATATCTTCATTCTGAAAAATATTCACGTTTATTATTATTTCGATCAAACTTTTGTTAACACACTGTTTGTATATTACCTACAAATGAAACGAAATTTTCGAGAAAGATCTCAGTTTTCTTTTATGGTTACGATTTTATTTTTTGCATTATTTATTTATATACTTCAATATAAAATTGACGATTTTAGAGAGCTGTGTGAGGTGTGCACGTTTCTTCGCGACGTAGGTGGGAAGTTTCGTTTGCTCGGCGAGACAAGTCACGAGTGAGACTAGACTAATCTAGGAAATATTCTTATTCGGTTGCAGAGCGAAGATCCAAGGGTTGGATAACCGTGCGAAGAATATCAAGGGAACCGGCGAACAGCGATCAGACACTGCAGCGACATCCGTGCCCGAGATGCTGTCGAAGCTACAAACATCGGAGCCACATGATACGCCATTACAGATACGAGTGCGGAACGCCACAGCGATTCGAGTGCCCTTACTGCAAGCATCATCTTCGCCAGAGGACTCACGTCTGGACTCACATAAGGACCTTTCATCCCAATCAGGAACTGTACTGTATCGACATTGCGACGAACGCCAGGCTGACCCGACAGGATTACAGAAACGAGTGATACGATTGTTCGATCGTTTTTTTGTTAGCCTTCGAAGTTTTCGATATGGTCGAGACCGTTTTGAGTGTCGAAATCCCGTAACGAGATTAGAGAAACTCGATGGCGTTTCCACATTTTAACAAACATTTCTTGTCCACGTTGGTCCACAATTTTTCTCTTCTTAATCTTACAATTTTTTTTTTTTTTTTGTCAACGAACGCTATTTCTAATTTCAAAAAATTGCGAAGTTAATAAGAAGAAACAGAATGGTGGACGTTTGCGGAGAAGAAATGTTTGTTCGAGTCTCGATCGTGGTCGGGCGGCGTTATTTATACGAGAAAGAAAAAACAAATCCACAATCAAGAGCACACTTTGATTATGTAAATAATTTTAAAGGAGAGTAAATACGTGTATTCTATTGTTATAGACGAATTTTATCTAAGATTAATTTTTTTTTCTTCCGGGCAGTATGTCTTCACGATTGGAGACGTACAATAAAATGAGTCCATCGAACTCGCCGTTAATGTTGCCGTCAGTTCGGAATGTTCGTGAGCTTCTTCCGTCCGATAAAAAAAAAAAAAAAAAAAAATTGGTGAAGAAATCCTTTTCCCGATCTTTCGCGACGAATGATCTTCGACATGTCTATCGTAGTTAATTCTCGATCACGACCGTAATTCAGTAATCTCATTTGACTTCGATATCTTTCAGGATTTTATACGAGGCCACCTATCGAGCTCCCGGAAGAAGATAGGACGATGGAGATCGTAGGCGAGCGGGACAAAACAACAGGAATGTATCAGTGTCCGGAGTGCTACAAGCAGTACGCGTGGAAGAAATCGATGATGAATCACGTTATGCACGAGTGCGGCAAAAGGGGACGCTTCCAATGTTCTTACTGCTCTATAAAGTATTATCAGAAAGTGCAAGTGAGCCGTCATCTTCAGGTTCATCATGCGAACATGCCGCCGATCCTCTACGACAATAAGTTCAACACTTTCGTCACGATATTGTGAAGCTATCAGACAGATATCAATAAAACAACACTTGGAAGATTCTGTACCACAAAAAACTTAAATTTAGACAATTTATTCCGAGATCGTACAGCATGTTGTAGATACAGATGGGTCTCCGCGACATATACATGTATTTTTTTATTTTTGTATATTTCTCGTTATCAACGGGGTTATCGTTTATCGTGATCGTTTCGATTAACGAGCTAACGTTTTATTACTACCTTCCAGATTACTACATGATTTCTAATCCGGAGTTGAACTACATTCTTCGCGCGGCAGAGTGCAGCGGGGAGGTGGAAGATATCACCTCGAGGGATTCCACGGGACGGTTTTCCTCCACCGGAGACTACTTCGCGCAGAGAAGGCCGATCAACGATGCTTTGGCGAAAAGTTCTTCGTCTCGCCACACCTCGGACATTAACACGGGCAAGCGTATTCCTTGTCCAAAGTGCGGTCGGGGCTTTGCCGTCAAGGGCAGCATGACGAGACACTTCAAATTCGAGTGCGGACAACAGCCAAGATTTCAGTGTCCTTACTGCGAAGTTCGCAGCAAACAGACCTCGTACATCCTGACGCACGTTAGGAAGCGTCATCCGGGAAAACGCGTCTACGTGTTGGATATCCAGTTTTAGATATTACCGAAAATTCGGAGAGAGCTTTGAAACCTTCGATCACCTGCGAGCTCTTCTAAGCGTGTAATTTATGTCGGAGCGTGTTCTTATCGGGAGTCACGTCTAACACTGATTGCTTTCCTCGAGGTGCGGAAGCGAAGATAATCGGACCGAATCTGCAGGTACAAATTTGTAATTCGTGGGGGGAACGAAAATTTTTGATCTGCGAATAAATACAGCCGTCCAACCAACCGTTGAGATTTCGTCACGAATAATTAGTACCATTGTCACGTCATTTATCGTTTTTTCCGTGATTTAATAATACAATTAATACACGGATTTTCATGTATTCTCGATCCACACTTTGCATCCAGTGCGCAAGACGTAATGTTTCCTGTCTAACATTTTATTGCTGAGGGTATAAGTGATATTACTATTTTGTTTTTCACCAAGGAAGATCCAGTCTCCGGAACATGACGAAAGTTTGTCTTTCGCGTTCTACAATCGAGCGCGAAACAATATTAACGAGCCTCCATTCCATTTCTTCTTTTCCAGATTTCTTCAGGATGGATTCGTACAGGAGCATGGTTGGTCCAAGTGCGAACATGATCTGCAACCCTTGCACCCTGCAACCAGAAAACACTCGTTACTACTGTCCGAAGTGTTTGCATAGCTTCACTAGGAAGAGCAATCGCGACCGTCACTTCAAGTACGAGTGCGGGCAGGAGCCGAGATTCCAGTGTCCCTACTGCGAGTTTCGAAGCAAACAGACCTCGAACGTTCTCTGCCACATACGGAGTCGTCACAAAGAACAAGAACGTGCCTACGTAGTGCATCTGAAATACTAGAATTCACAAAACCAAAGAACCCCTTGGACATTATACATCCTATCGCAGTTATACTTATTTTTTTCCCATCTTTTTATCGAAGCTATCTTCCACGAAAACGTATTTTTCTCGTTAAGTTTTGACTATCGATCTCCAATGCAATATCTGACGACAATTAGATACTGCAGGTTCCTATTTGTAATCAGTGGAATCTCAATGGTGTCAATAAACTTACCGTTAGTCAAGAACTTCGATTGTTAATCACCAAAAAAAAATCATCATTTCACATCACAAGATGGCATCGTCTTCCCTCTATCGATTAATAAGATTGTTGGTATTTGGTTTCTTAAACGTGTTCAATTTGTGTTTCGTACGCTTTGCATCCAGATCCGCGGGCTACGTGTTTTTTTTCCTTCTTTTCTTATAGTCATTACTGTGACGAGATTATTTTTCTTCGAGGCTGACGCAGTCCGCAGGACGCAATTTTTTTGTTGTTTCTATCTCCACCCCCTGCCGGAAAAAAACAGTACTAACAAGCTGGTCTTCGATTTTTATTTTTTCAGGTACCCTGAGGCTGGCTCCGTACGCGAGTCTGGCTGGTCCCAGCGGATTGACCATTCGTCATTACCCGCCGCAGCGACAATCCGGTCTCTTTTACTGCCCGAAATGCTCGCGAGGATTCACTCTGAAGAGCAACTGCAAGCGTCACTTCAAGTTCGAGTGCGGACAGTTACCGAGATTCAAGTGTCCTTACTGCGAGCTGCGTAGCAAACAGACATCACAAATATACTCTCACATAAGAAGAAAGCATCCCGGTGAAAATGTCTTCTTCATTGACCTCAAGTCGTAAGAATTTTTTAGAGATCATTGATCGCACACTTGTCTTGCGTACAATCCTCGACGAAGAAATCTGTACAGTTGTTAACAAAAAAAATCTGAGAACGTATCAGCAGCGTCTAATAAATTTGTAACGTATCTCAAAATACGGTTAATCGTTTCACTGGCCCGCAGGTAAATCGGAGCGAGGATAACCGAATTTTATCGAGTGAGTGTTTATTATTTTTTTAAACTGGTTCGTCGTTGTTTTTCCTCGTATCGTCTCATTACATCTTCGGCGTTCGTAGGCCATCAGTCTCTTCCTCTGTCCGTATTCATAAATAAAAACGTAATTAACCCAAAAAATCCAACTAACTGGATGAAATTTTGTGATTTCAGAAGTACAGCGTTACGATCATCTCTACGGAAAGTACGGGAGCGTTTATCCTGGAGTAGCGAAAGCTGAGGGAGGCGGTTATCCCCGTAGACCGGCTAATCGTTTGATTCACGTGTGCCCAAAGTGCGGCAACGGTTACACCGCAAACAAAAGTCTTCAGCGTCATTTGCGCTACGAGTGCGGCCTAGCGCCGAGATTCAAGTGTCCCTACTGCGAGGCCCGTTGCAAGCAGAAGGCTCACGTTAACGAGCATATCCGTAGAAAACACTCGGGCAAACGGATCTACATCATCGAGTCTCCGAGTTGAGGAGCGTTCCTCTGCCGAAGATCTTCTTCTCATTCGCGACCAAAATCTCCCGGTGCAAGTTCACACAGTGTGCGATCAGTGTTATTGAAGATCATCGTTTAACTCATTCGTTCTTTCGTCGATGTTCGTGCACTCTAAATTCCTCGATTCCTCGTCGACTCGACCTTGAAGCAAGGCAGGGTTTGATATCTTCTAAAAAAAAACATTATCTAGGACCTTTCTCATATTTCTTCGGCGCACGAAGAAGTTTCTTCTCCCTTGTCGGAGGGAATTGTAAAATGCTTTCGATCATGATCTGTCGGAATTTGTAATAAAATAAAATATGAACTATCCAGCGTTGTCTTTCGACGACGTTTTTGCATCGTTACGCCATCTTCGATTCTCGCATATGTACATTTTTTTTTTTAATTTTCTCTAAGATATTACTGTATACTCATAAAGCTTATTTTTTCTTTGCTGGAAGCTTGATGTCAGTGTCGAAGAATTCATCGAATGGGATTGCCAAGATTTTTTAATATCGTTCGTCGTCAAGCTTGATTTTCACTAACGAAGATCCGTTCTTCTATTGCAGATCGCGTTCAGCTCGTAAAGTACGAGAACGAGCTGGATCTTTGCTCCGATAACGTGGACGCCGATACCATCGGATTTCCCGAAACTCTGACGTACAACTGGGCCGCGGCGAGTTTGGATGGTCGTGTGTCGATGCGTACGAGGATGCAGACAACCCTCGTGAGGAATGTCGTCGAGAAAAGGCATCGTTGTCCGAGTTGCGCGAAGACTTACATGCACGTGTGGGGTCTGACAAGACACAGAAAGTTCGAGTGCGGTCAAGGACCAAAATTCAAGTGTCCTTACTGCAAGAGGAAGATGAAGCAACGTGGCCACGTTTACAGACACATAAGGCACTGTCATCGCGGAAAGAGCGTTTATTGTATAGATCTCATTTAGGATCTACGAATGTGCGTGCACGCGTGCTGAAACGGTGATCGTTCAATAAAAGAAACTATGACCGCACACATCCTCGCGCACTCTTCTCCTCGCGCACTCGTCGAGGGAAACGCTGAAGTGAAGAAACCGAATGTTACTCTCCGATAAATGATCTTATCTATTTCAGACAAGCCGATCATAACGAAAATCGCAATGGCTCGTAGCGTTGCTAGTGAGATGCCTGCTAGGATCATTGATCATTCGGGGGATGAATTATTTAATGATCGATTTACCGACGGTATGAATGTCGCTTCCGTATTACATTTATAGATAGAACCATGCATATACAGCATGCTTTCGCTTTCAGAAGGGACGAAAACAAAAGAAACAACGATGGTCCTTAGATAGAAGAACGACTTTAAACAAAAGCCCCGATTCGTTCGTCGTCGCGGCTCTAACGAAACTCTCATTATTACTTACAAAAAAATAATATAATTTTATTATCATGTTTTGTATGCGCGTGCGTATGTACGAGTTTTTATTTTTATTTTTTGTTATCGTTGACTAACACATTATTCTTTTTGTCTGACTCTAAATCGCAGATGTCCTGCCGTGCATGATGATGTCGAAGACTCTGCAGAGGACCTATCCGGTGCTGCCGTTGATCAAGGACCTCGCAACGATATGGATGGCTAAGCAACAAACCCAGTATCCATATAGGTGTGAGCGGTGCGGAAAGGGCTACCAGCACCGAGCCACCCTCGTGAGGCACACGCGACACGAGTGTGGCAAGGAGCCGCAGTTCAAGTGTCCATACTGCGCCCACCGTACCAAGCAACGGGGCAATCTTTATCAGCACATAAGGACCAATCATCCAGGAAAAAATGTCTTCTCCAGTACCATCTAGCGTTAACGAAAAAAAAAAAAAACAAAAAGAACAAAAACAAAATCACTATCACCGATAACCTCTCTCATTGTCGGAAAGAAATAATTTTCTTCTTTTACTCTTCCCTTTTTTTCTATGAAACCTTGTATTTTTTATGGCTTCAAAGCCCAAAACGTAGGAGTCGTGACTCAATGAGGACGTGGAGATTTTTTCCATAATCGAGCTTGAGGCTTCGATGGAACGATGATTGTAATTATACTAGTGTAATTAGGGGGATTCGACTAGTGTCGCCCCATCGGCAAACGACGGGTCCTACGATCAGAGGATTCGTCTCCGATTTCGCGTAGAAAATCGCAGCTAAGATCCCTCCTCCAACGCGTCCTTGAAATCGGTATTTAAATCTATCGAAAACAATTTACCTTGCGTTCCACCTCTACCTCTCTATCTCTATCGCTCTTTTAAACCGTCGAACGAGATACTTGGAATAATAAAATTGTACAAGATACTGATGTCTTTATTTCGAGCGATCTTGTTCTGAATTCCAACCGATAGTCCTCTCAAGACCAATGGTTTCTTCTTTTTTTTTTTATATATATTAACGTTTCTTCGTAACATCGCTTAAGTAGCGATGAAAGTCTCTGGCGAACTCATCCTGACGTAAGGGTTTTTTTTTTTGCTGATTTCAGGCTCCACAGTACCATGGCCGGACTATCGTCAGCAGGTGTACTACGATCATCGGGGAATGAATCCGCGTCGAGGTATTCAGTACAGATCCGAAGTGGTGGCGAAGAATCCGAGGGATGCGGACGGTTGCACGGATAAGCAGCCAGGTTGCTTCAAGTGTCCTAAGTGCGGGAAGGGCTATCGATGGTTGAGGAACATGAAGAATCATCTCAAAGTCGAGTGCGGCAAGGATCCGATGGAGTGCTGCCCGTACTGTCCCCACAGAACCAAATACAAGAGGAGTCTTCAGAAGCACATACTTCGAATACACTGCGCTTGATTCGCGAGTCGGCCACGACAATCTTCGTTCGCCAACTATACGATTAGTCATTTTTGTTGTATGTTGAAGAGAATACAAGTCGTTACGATCGCATAAAAATTATTTTTTCAAACTCGGGGGCAATCTCTCGTTTCTAGATATCTTCCAGTACAATTTTTTTTTTCCACAGTATAAAAAAAAGAAAAAAAAATAGCCGAGAAGAAATTCCAAACTCCTCGTGTGTCGGCACTCACTACCGGTGGCTTGGTGTTCGATTTTCCATTGGATCGGAGAACCGAGTTTACGTAGAAACGGCCGGTTGCCCATCGTGCAAGCTTTTATCACTGCACCCTGTCGCTTTGTCAGCTGCCTTTGGATGTTTTTTTGATCGTTTCCTCACGTATTAATAGATATTTTGTGATTTTTTCTTTCAGATCCTATGTACCGCTGTTTCCGGTGTGGAAGAATATACGCATGGTTGAAGAGCCTGAGGAAACATATTCGTACCGAGTGCGGACTACCGCCGAAGCAGCAGTGTCCCTTCTGCCCTCACAGGACGAAACAGAAGTGGAACATGAACGTGCACATTATGAAGATGCACGGGATTCGTGCCAGTCGTACATACAGGGACTACAATGAACGTTGAAGAATATTCTTCGACGTTGGATCTCAAGAGTTTATCGTTACACATTTGAATAAAGTTCTATCACTGTCGTCCTCTCTATCTATCACTGCTCGCTGACAAAAACGTATACACATCGAAACGCCTGCTTAACCAACGCATATTGTCACGTGAATATCTTCCCGCTTTGTTTCAATGCTCGAAATCTTTATCGTTGGCTCTCTGATAAACCCACAGGTTTTGGATATCCCTGAAGTTGCTAAAAAAAAACTTTTTAAAATTAAAGTTGTACCACAGCTTCCGAAAGATTGATACTTTTTTGTTGTACTCATACTGACTAGTAATTCCTCGTTTCAGGTGTCAGGTACTCGTGCAACTGGTGCGGCCGACCTTTCGCCTGGCCCTCGAGTCTTCGTCTTCATCAGAAAATGGCGTGTGGAAAGCCGCCAAATTTTTGCTGCACAATTTGTGGCTACAAATCCAACTTCAAGGGAAATCTCAAAAGACACTTGTACACGATGCACAAGATAAACATGTGCTGATCTCGAAACTTAACTCTTTTATTTTGGCATTTTTGTTTCTTCAAACTCCTACGGTAGGCTATCATTTACGCCAAACTCATTTCAGCCAAAGCTCGGTTCCGCTGACAAGTAACTAGGTTGGAGAAACACCATGTATACGGAAATCATCACTCTCGGCTTGAAAATCTCATTTTCCGACTAGAAATGATGTCATACGAGAAAACGTCACTTCCGGTTTGAAAATCTCATTTTTCGACCGGAAGCGACGTCTCTCCGGTATGACGTCACTTCCGGTCGAAAAATGAGTTTTTCAACACGGAAGTGACGTATTTCCGACATGACGTCACTTCCGGTCAAAAAAAGGGATTTTCAAACCGGAGACGGTTGCGAGTTTCTGCAGCTAATATTGAAACTTGGCATAAATGAGATTGGCGTAAATGATACCTAACCACTCCTACCTCTACTGTCTAGATAAGTTCGTTTCAGAGTATCTTCCGTGCGACATGGAAGAAATACGTGAAGAATCCACGCAGCTTTACGGAAGAACTCGTCCCTTCAACAGTGAAGAATCATTAGCGAATTCGTCGTTTCGACTGGACAAGAAGATATCTGGGTAAACGGTCTTGCTCCATCGTGTTTTTCTCGACCTTCCGGATTTTTCTTTCGTGAGGCATGCGCTTCGATGTTAGCGACTAGCCATGAAAACACATGCTCTTGTTTATCTCATCCTTTGCATCCTGTAAGGAAAACAAACAAAACAAAAAATACACACCGTCCAAATTCAGTTGCCCCGTGATTCGCAAGATCAGTGAGTCACGGACCTGGAGGACATCGATCATGTGTTTAAAAGTTTAACCCTTTATCGTTGTAATATTTTACAGATGCCCCGCTGTTCCCGATCGTTAGACCTCGCCTCCACGTGTGTCCACGCTGTGGACAGATGTACTCGTGGGCGTCGAATCTTCGGAAGCATCTCAAAGTTGGCTGCGGAATGGTGACGTGCGAGACCCACTTTTCCTGTCAGTACTGCCCTTACAGATCGAGGATTCAAGCTAGCTTCTTGAAGCATCTCCTGTCGGTCCACAATATCAAGTAGACGAGCTGGCAATCAAAAATGTCGAGGATACTCGAAGCACGAAAATAAAATTCGTGTCGAAGTGAATGACAAAAATGTGGTCTGTGTGTGTGTGTGTGTGTGTGTGTGTGTGTGTGTGTGTGTGCGTATGTGTGCATGGGTGTGTTTTTTGTGTATGCATGAATAGCAGAAGGTGCGATATCTTTCTATATGGGGATATGGAATCGTAGGTCGAGAATCAAAACAAACAACAAAAAACGAAACTATATCACTTCCCGTGTATTCTTTGTAGATTTACCCAATTTTAAGTCCACGATTAAGTCTGAATTCGCACTTATGAACGTGAAAAAAAAAACTGTACATCTTCGGCAACGAAGGATCTCAAGCCAGAAGGATAATGTCAATTTTTGAATCGAAACTACGAGCCAAGATTAAAGAGGGCTGGGGGGAGACAGAGTGCAAATGATATATCGAGAGAAAAAAAATCAGAATATCGTAAACGATAATAATTTAGTAATGTAGACAATTAAATTAAGATCTCTTCATCCTACCGATCACATCAATATAGAGCGTATAGATCGCTGTATATCTCAACTTCGAGTAAAAAAAAATCAAGACAAAAAGTGTATGTGTGTAACAAGATGTTTCATCACTATACCATTCTATGGGTTTTGCCAATAAACTCATGTAAATACGCGAATATTATATTCTTCACGAGAATATTGAAAAAAAAAACCGTTCCTACATAACCTTCTAAAAATTTTTTTCCAGAAGCAGAGCGACACGTTTTCGTTCCATTCGCCAAACAAAAGAAAAAAACAAAGCTTCCTCTATGAGGAAGCAAAAGCGAACAGTTTGTCCGAATGCTCGTCATTCTGCCGTTAGAAGCTTATGTTAGACACCTCACGACACGCGCCCATACATGAAAATATTGTCGATTGACCATTCGATGAGTTTTGCCAATAAACTCATGTAAATACGCGAATATTATATTCTTCACGAGAATATTGAAAACAAAACAAACGAAAAAACCAACCCTACAGCATTTTTTTTATTTTTCAGAAGCAGATCGACATGTTTTCTTTCCATTCGCTAAACTAACGAAAAAGAGCGAACAGTTTGTCCGAATGCTTATCATTTATCGTTAGAAGTTTATGTTAGACACCTCTCGACGCGAGCTGATACATGAAAATATTGTCGATTTGTTTCAGGTTTTGTGAGCCTCTGGGACGACTACAACGTCGCCGACCCCCTTGAGACCGACGAGAGCACTGGTACCGGACCGTTTCTCCAGATGCGCGACAGTAACTCGTCTTGCGGCGATAACGATCGTTACTGTCGGAATGATCGTCGTTTTCCAAGATCATCGAGATTCCGTTCGGTCGAACAACCGCCCGGATCTTACAAGTGTACAAAGTGCCCGAAATCGTATCGCTGGAAGCAAGACTTGGTAGAACATTTAAAGACATCTTGCGGCTCGAGCAAAGAGGAATGCTGCCCATTCTGTAGTTACAGAACTAACAGGAAATGGAACTTGAAATCGCACATGAGACGAATTCACACAACCGCGTGAAACTATCGGCTTTGTTGTCGCACGGAAAATAAAAAGGTTTGAACATCAAACTAACATTTTTTCTCCACAAAGCTCGACAATCGTCTTTTACGAAATTTCACAATCTCCTTTTCGTTTCGTTGAAAAAAAAAATTACAATTAAGAAGAAAAAAAAATTGTCGACTTTTGTGGACAATACATGTTTGTCGAACGTACGAACTTTTTTGTAATGTGAATTGTGCATGGTCCGAGTGCGGTATTCTTCTCGTTGGGGGGGGAAAAAAATAAATATTAAGATTGGGGACAAAGCTGAGATCTCGTTTTTCCGTCGAGATAACTGTAACGTGTTGTTTAATAAAGAACGAAGAAAAAAAACATAACACCCGTTTCAGCGAGGAATATACGAAGACGTAACGTGTTTAAGATCGCTAGCCCTTCGCCGCTCGTCTGCGGCTCTCTGTATAAGTTTTACACTTCGATTGAACGTAATTCGATGAATTTCATTAATTAAATTAGTTTAAAGTAATAAAAAATCTTTATTTTCTGCAGGTGAAGTCGCGTGGACGTATTGGCCTGCTCCTCGAAAGTTTCACGACAATCCGGACGACATGCACAACGCGATGGAGGCAGTGAGGAACGGCCTGTCTCTGAGGAAGGCAGCGGCGATGTTCTCTGTTACCAAGTCCAGACTTCATCGTTACGTTCGTCAGGGTATACCGGCTTATCGCAATCGGCCGCAATAACGAAGACTGGCCGAGGAGCGCTCAGGAGTATCTAAATTTTATTTTTAATGTACAAAATAAAGTGTCGCATCGCCTTCGACGGACTTTGATTTTTGTGTGACGATACACGCGCAGTAAAGTTTGTGAAACACGAGAAAAGAAAAACAACTCTGTGTATCATATTTCTTCATTGCCCGTCCTCATCCCTCACTGTCCCGGCCCTCGATAATTCGAAGTTTAGGAATTTTCGATGAAATTTAACTCGACTGACTTGGTGGGACAAATTTGTTGCAGGTATCCGGCTTTACTTCTGTCCTGGCTGCGGAACGTCTCATCGTCACAAGAAGAATCTGCTGAGGCACTTGTCAATCGAGTGCGGAAAAGAGCCGGCTTTGAAGTGCTTCTATTGCGATCACAGATCAAAGAGGAAGGGAAACGTCGTGGCCCACATAAAGAGAAGACATCCGGATCTCACAGTGAAGTGGCTCAACGAGCAAACTGGAAATTTTACTTCATTACCATTCTCGAGAAAATAATTCTTATTCTCGCTATTTTTTTTATGACTCTCTCCCATTAACGATTGTATTATAATTGTACATAAAACACATTTGTCACACGTGAATGATCGATTCATTGCACAGCCGCAAGAAACGATGAGATCATGATTTTTTATCGATTTTTTTTTTTTTTTTTTTTTTTACAAGCGAAGATGTAACACCGTGCTTGAGTAATTGTGGGGTTGATCGAACAATCCATTCCGTAACTAATACTGTAATTTCTCGTTCTTGCTGCTTGCAGATGCGAGGATGCTGGACATTTTGAACAATCAACGAGTGACTTATCCTTGCAAGAATTGCGGCAAGGTTTACAACTACTATTCGAGCTTGGCGAGACATTTGAAGCACGAGTGCGGGGTGGAACCGAAATTCCATTGTCCATTGTGTCCTTACAGAACCAAGCACAAATCAAGCTTGAACACGCATCTTAACGGTAGACACATGAAGCTATTGAACGACTTCTACGTGCTGCCGAATGGTAACGGATCGGCATCGTTGGACAGAAGCGATATAAAGTTCGCCAATAACTGACGAAGAGAAGATAAATAATTCGTCGAGAAATCGTTTCGTTTCTGTAATTACCTCGGACCGCAGAGTTACCATGTGCGTGTGCGTGTGCAGTAGTGTGTAGATCGACAATGATTCGACTAAGTCGTAGGCATGAAAAAGAAAAGAAAAAAAATATATATATATAGAACAGTGCCACAGCACCAGAGGTGAAGGTAAAACGAGATGCGCATGGGTCTTTCACTAGATCGATAAAAAAAAGTGTATAAGATGTCTGCGATATCGTCGAGTTTCCGAGAGCAGAGAGAAATCTATACTACACACACTAGAGAGTGCGATAATAAATTAATAATTTAAAGATATATTCCTCAGCTCCGCTATTGACCCTTTGTCCAATTTCTGCGCGCATATGCGATTAAATATTTGTCGTCACCGCATCAAAACGTGATTTCAATTAACGATTTTTCGAAACGTTTTCAGGTCCCTGGCGCAGAGACGGACCGGAAATAATCCAGAAGATCGAGAGCCGCAAGTATTTCTGCCCGAACTGCACCGCGTCGTTCGACGTCGAGCAATGGCTGGAGCATCACATGAAGGAGTGCAAGAGACCGGCCGTACTGCACTGTCCTCACTGCTCGCACTACAAGAGCAAGAAGAAGTACAATTTGCGCAGGCATATATTGCACATTCACGGCCGGGTACTTTAAATGCTCGAAAGATAGAACCTGTATAAACGGCGATACAACAATTAATAAAGGGACTAGTCTCGAGCGAGACGATCAGTCATAAACGATCAGAGAGAAGACAAAGTTTATCTAGAGATTCATTGTAGACGACAGTGATTTTTTTCATTATAATTTACTTTTATTTTATATTTTGCCCGCAATGTTATTCGTTTCGTCGTTCGACTTATTTTCTCACAATTCTTTTATCGTTGTTTCACCAAGTGTACTGTGATGAAAACTCTGGCCGATCCAACTATTGATGTGACTGGGAAGATATATATTTTGTTTTTAATTTTTAATTTTGCAATGGCGCATTAATCGGTAAACTCGTGATTGCAGGTTTCAATGTGCCGGAGATGTTTGGCATGCGGCCGTCGGCAATGTGCCCGAGAAGATTGCGTGGACAGGGTCGAATGGTCTGCGAGAACTGTGGTAGGCGTTATCATCAAGCGAAGAATCTGAGGAGGCACGTTATGAACGAGTGTGGAAAGGAGCCGAGTCTTCAGTGTTCCTACTGTCCTTACAAAGCGACGTACAAGTCCTACCTCGAGATACACATGATGAAACACGCGAGGCACCATGCGCCGGGATCGGGCGCAATGCGCTACAATCCGTACGAGAATCCGTGAACGAAGAAATGACATCGGTATAAGGATGGCGGCAAAACGCGCGAGGACGAAACGATGAAAAAAAAAATCATTTCTTCAACTGTATTATTGTAACATCCAAGATTATACAATATTATTGACATAGTTTATGTCACGAGGCGGTAAAGACTTCGTTAATTCTTTGCTGGATCTTTTTCATAAAAATCCTTGTCGAAGGTTCATCTCTATATCGTCGCTTCAACATTTCTTTCGTCATTATTTTCTCGGTTTCTCTCCCTCTCTCTCTCTCTCCCACTATTCCTTTGTCTCTCTGATATTTGCATCTCTCCGGTTTTTATATTCTCTTTATTTTCGTGTGAGGCCGTTGTGTAACACTTTTTTTTCTTCTTATCGTCCACCCTCTGCGGACTGCATTGAGGAAAAATTAATTGAAGATATTTTTTTTCTTCTTTTTTGTTTGCAGACCGTACGTACAGCTCTTCGAATTGGACAGTTCCGACTCTGCCGTCGGCCAGAGATAATTTTGGAAGGCGTCTTCGATCCACCACTCACGGACCCGACGTTATGTGCGGCGTCGATGCTTCGGGTCGTCGTCGAATAGGCTCGAAAAAATATCTCTGCGTCGATTGCGGTAGCACTTTTGCTCTGAAAGCCTCCCTGTCGCGTCACCAATATCTCGAGTGTACCAAAACACCGCCGCCTACTAAACGTCGCAGCGAGCCGGCACGCCCCTCCGAGGCGAAGAAAACTTCGAAGAAACATGATTGCTCCGTTTGCGGACGCTCTTACGCTTTCTACACTTCGCTATGGCGGCACCAAAATTACGAGTGCGGAATGGAACCAAAGTTTCCGTGCGACGTCTGCCGCATCAAGTTTGCCCAGAAGAGCAATCTCGATCGCCACATGCGTAACCGGCATTCGTAACTTTTCTTCTTTTCCTTTTTCTCCGATATTTAATTATTTTTAAAAATGATTTTTCCCCTTTTTGCTATAAGGTGTAACCGTTTGTCGTGCACTCGCTTTATCGTGAAACCTACGAGCGATGTAAAGGTATACTTCTTTTTTCAAGTTTACATAACTCCACCCTCAAAGATGCCGGTATTTGTTTAATGATGTGTAACGTTACTAAAGACATGTACATGTAGGGAGAATAAAGAATCATTGATTAGCATTATTGGATAAAAAAAATAACGTAAATGCTCCTGTAAAATTTTGGGCAGAAGGTATCTCCTTATCCAGTCGTGAATCGTCGGGTGATTCGTAAATCTTAACAAAAATAATTTTCTCTAATAATGCTTTCCCATTTGTATTTTCAGGCATAATGAACCTGAACCGTCGGCATCAACGACGATCGAGACCACTCAACGATTCGACGAGCGACTCTTCACTCAAGTGTCCAAATTGCGGTAGATCGTACAAGATGAAGAGGAATCTGGCTCGTCACATCAACTTTGAGTGCGGTGGACAACGAAACTATGCATGTCACGTGTGCCCGTCTAAGTACACGCAGAACATTACACTACGTCGGCACTTGTTGCAACGACACAATATCTACGTGCCACCTTTGAACTCCGTTCCCAAAAGAATATTGATGCCTAACGAAAAAGGAATGAATCCATTGACTTGAGAAGCCGATATCTTCTCTAAATGACTACGATTTTTTTTTTATTATCCACTTCGCAACCGGGCGCGCAATCTCATTTGCCAACAGATTGATTCGCGATAATTTATACCAATAAAAAAAGGAAAACAATATAAGACTGTGCTGGCGCACATTGTTAAGCATGTACGGGATAATTAATGCACAAATAAAGTCTGCAACAATTAATAGCGATGGTAAGGCTCTAGAATCGATATATTGTGAACTCGTAAGGTATTTCATTAACGAAACTATATTGCGTATCGATTCGGATGCGGAAAAGGTTCCTCGGCACTCAAGCGCTCATCCAGAGTTCCTTATTTTATCCGTTTCTGTCGCTGGCTGCACTCGAGATACATTCCAGAGAAGAATTAAATATATTCTCTGTAACGTCACATGCAGTTTCCAAATTTTGGTTTTTTGACTAGAAGTGACGTCGTTCGGCAAAACGTCACTTCTGGTTTGAAACTCTCATTCTTCAACCGGAAGTTACGACATACCGGGATCACGTCACTTCTGGTTGAAAAATGAGATTTTCCGGTATGACGTCACTTCCGATTGAAAAATGAGTTTTTAAAACCGGAAGTGACCTTTCCTCGTATGGCGTCACTTCTGGTCAAAAAATGAGATTTTCTAACCGGAAGCGACGTATTTCCGGTATTACGTCACTTCCGATTGCAAATGCGATTTTCATACTGGAAGTAACGAGTGCCGCACAAAATTATGTCACGCGTCTCGTAGATTATAAAAACCATCGCCAAGGTATCGTCGTCACTCCCCAAAACAGTTTCGAATTCTTGGATTCTTACGTGACTTATCTCTTCTTTTTGTTCAGATTCCTTGGCGTTACAAAGTGGATTCGGATGCCCGAGGTGTGGACGTAGCTACACCATGAGATGTAATCTTAATCGTCACATGAAATGGGAGTGCGGTGGAAGACGACGCTTCGCCTGTGTCTACTGTCACGCCACCTTCACCCAGAAGACTACCCTCCGACGACACCTCTCCGGCAAACACAACATCTTCATCATAACAAACTCCGTCGATTTTACGCAGTTGTACTAGATCAATTTTTGTTTGATTCGAATCAAAGATATTCTCGGAAAACAACGATTTGCATTCGGATAAGAACGCGATGATTCAACCTGTGCCCTCGAATTTCCTCAGCTTCCCATCTAGTAACCATTTTGTGTAAAAACAACAAGCGGCATATCTTTAACGTTTTGAATTTCTTCTTTGCAGGCTATCGTCTCGAAGAGGAGGCGTACAACAACGTTCGTCGCCGAAGATCGAGACACGACGAACGTCGAAGAGGCGCCTCCTTGCTGGAGTGCGTGTGCGGTAGAACTTACCTCAAGCGAGCTGGACTCTACAAGCATCAACGTTACGAATGCGGTGGCCAGCAGCGTTATCTCTGCGACGTGTGCGGAAGAGCTTTCTCCCAGAACTCAAGTCGTCGACGTCATCTGAAGCTAACTCACAATATCATACGCCCACCGATTCCTCGAGGGGGTTCTAGAAAACGACAGTATTGAAGAATCAAGTTGTACCATTCAGCGAATCGAAGAAATATCTCTTCTTATCCGACAAACGTCTCTGGATGCCATGCAATCGTTGATGATCGCTCGGTTTTATGATTTTTTTTGTCTCTGGGCTAGATTTAATCGCTTCTCGCTTGTGTTTGATAACTTGATCAGCTTCTTCATGTATCTTTTTTATCTTCGGCTCATTTACTTCACGAGACCTACCATTTTTTTTTTTTTTTTTTTTTTTTTTTTAATACACTTCCTGTAACACGAATCCTCCAACGACGAAAGTTTAACAACACTGAAGACGATCGTATTTCCGCGCGGATTGGCGTGTGTATCCCATACGTAATTTAGAATTAAAAAAATAAACAATAATTTCTGGATCTCTGATAAATCGCTGTCGAAAAGAAAACAAACATCTCCTCGAAGACGAGTCTTTCTTATCGTCCAACGTTGACGCAAAAATATAGTAAACGCGAGCTAATTTCTTCTTTTTATTCTCTCAAATTGCAGACGCCAGACGCGCGTTCCCTCTCTATCCCGAGTGTACGATGAACGAAAATATGCAAAGATGGGATCCGATAACTTCGACCTGGACACCGGAAACCGACAAGCCATTCATGTGCACCAATTGCGGCAAGGGTTACACCCACATATTCACCCTCAATCGGCACCGTCGAACGGTGTGCGGGAAGATGAGAAGCTCCGGTGGAAGCTGGAAGTGCCCCCGTTGCTCGAGATCCTACGTGAATGAGGGCAATCTCGCGAGACACGTTAAATTCGAGTGCGGCGTCAGAAGAAAATTTTGCTGCATATTCTGCAATCACAAGTTCACGCAGCGTTGCAGTTTGCTCAGACATCTGAAAACGTTCCACAATGAAAATCAGGAGGGCGCCGATCCTGGTGTTCCCATTCAGGACGAACATTTCTGAAAGTCGAATTACGAATGGTTAAAAAATTGAAAAAGAACACGAGAATCCGTTCTCGAATTAAGAAAATGTATCGGGCACGAGTTAATTATAATAAAAAACAAATTACATGTGGGAATGTTAATGGCTTTGAATGTATCTTACCGCGATATATCGGTTATAATGAAACGAAGCTATGACGAGTGGATGGAATAAATTTTTTAAAAAGTATATCTTCGATCGAATTTAATAACGCGTTTATTCTGCTTACATTTCAGAAGCCCGCTGCCTCAATTCGGAAAGGAAGCTCGGACCGTACGTTTGCCATAGATGCGGACACAGATACATGAACAAGTATTCGTTGGGAAGGCACGTGAGAATCGAGTGTGGAAAACCGCCGAGCTGGGCATGTCCTTTGTGTCCTTACCTCACCACTCACAAATCGAATCTCGTGAGGCATTGCAAAAATGTTCATTGCAAGTTTGACGGACAATGAATAAAGATTTTTTACACAATTATTCGCACAACTTGTGTTAAAAGTACGACGAGAGAAGAAATGTTTTCTCCTATGAAGATAACGTTTCGATTGCACGAGACTTAGTAATTTTTTTTTTTTTTTGCGAATGACTAGTCGCGCTGTGATTACGTGGTAGAGCCCATCTTCCGCCGCGCATTAATGCTTGACGACAGTTTTCTTCCCTTGCTGTTCCAGTTTTAGGATGGCCGACCGACCAGGCATTCTCGTACGATGTGAGGAACGATTACTACCAGGACAATCGCGGCTGTCCCCGACGTCCGAGGTCGTTCGCGTGTTCCGTGTGCGGCAAGGCCTACACCGTTTGGAGATCATTGTGGAGACACGAGAAGTTCGAGTGCGTCAATGCGAGACCGGCTCTCTCCTGCGATCTGTGTCCTTACAAGAGCCCTCACAAGTGGTGCATCCAAAATCACAAGAAGAAACATCACAGCGACATTCAGACCGGCCGTTACAGTTCAACGTGACTTTCCGAACGGGGATAGCTTCCCCTGCTCACCTCCTGCAAATTCCAATAACCGCGTGCAAAGCTGAGAAAAAATGTAATCTTAAAAGATTCATAAAATTGTTAATCCTTGATTTTCTGGAAAGGTATCTTGCTATCCTTCCGTCATCCACAATTGTTCCTGATAACGAGACATGTCTTGTGTGGGACCGATGTTTTAACTGTTTTATACAATGTGTTGCAGAGTCGGAGATAATCGAGGATGAATCCCTATCGACGTCAATCGTCGATGAAGAAGAAAAAGAAGAAGAAGAAGAAGTGGAGGAGAAGGAGCAATACAACGGTGCCGAGGACGACGAGTCAATGTTTATGGAATACCCCAATGATGACAACGATGAAGAGATCGAACTCGGTTCGGAGCATTATCCGTCCAGCGTCGTCGAGACGCCAAACTCGATTCATAAGAGAACCACGGATCTGTTCGAGGTGTCGGAGGAGGGAGAATTGATATTGAAGAGTAACAACGAGGAGTGCCAGTGCGAAAACTGCGGAAAGGTTTACAACTGGTTGACGTCGTTGAGTCGACACAGGAGAAATTGTCCGAACAGGCGAGACTTCGAGAAAGACGAGATGAAAAAGGAAGAAGCGGCATTGGATGAGACGGAAGGAGTCGACGAGGAGTCGAAGAAGAAATCGTGCGAAGATTCGCTGGCGAGCCACAAGCCCCGATTCCGCGAGCTTCACAAGTACGAGACCAACGACGGTGTTTACTCCTGCTGGGACTGCGGAAAATCGTATCTGTGGGCCTCCTCGTTGTCGCGACATCGGACCATCGAGTGCGGTCCGAAGAACAAAAAGAGATTCGTATGCGCTATGTGCAACTACAGAACCGGGTACAAGGGCAATTTCGTCAGGCATCTCAAGGCACCGCGACACCTGTTTAACAGCACCATCGAGAAGAAAAGAAGTCAAGAGGCGAACACTGCGAGAAGATGTGTCCGAGAAGTGTTGCTGGAAGCTGTCGAATCGCGGGAAGAAATATCGGACATACTCGAGGCTAAAGATACTAACGAGAGCGAGGAATCTCCGAAGGGAATCGATTTACAGTTATGATTTATAAAGACGTCGAAGATAATTCTCTCACGACGGTGATCGCGAATATGGCTGTACGCATTTCAATAAAAATGCCATTTTTAGAATCTAAGATAGAGATTTCACATACCGCTCAGGGGAATCTGCCTTCCGACTAAGATTCTATTGTAGATAAATACTTATAACCATAACACTGCATAATAGACTCCGCGATACTAACGTGCATGCAACGCGGAACGCGGGCTGTAAACCGTGGAAAATTGAATATTAATATTTTTTGTTATTACAGCGCTACACGGACATCGGCGAGGGAACCTGATACAAACCGCTAAGGGAGAGGACGGATTGTACACTTGTCAATTTTGCGGTCGTCAGTACACATGGCAATCGTCACTGTGCCGTCATCTACGAGAGTATCATCGACAATCGAACTTTATGAAACCAGCCACGGCTGCTCCATCGTTTCACGAAGAATTTGGATTCTTATAGTTAAAGATATTTCTTTGCAATAAACGAAACCATTTACCATTATTATATCTTCTCGGAGAAAACAAGAGAACACCAAACTGTCATCCTCTAAAAAAAAAAAAAGAGAGAAAAGAAAACAACCTCCTCTGTGGCTTTCTCACAATTAGATACAGTTTTTGCTTGTACCAAGTGCTGATTTTTTTTATCTTTTACGGAATGGATTTTTTTGAAGTTGTTTTTATTATTTTTTATTTTCTTTTTAACGTTAATATTAATAACGAAAATTCCGCTGTCCCGCGGTATTTCTCGACGCTGAGTGTCGACGATCGGAGCTCATCTAATTATGAAAATTCTGTTTCTAGGATACCGCAAGCTGTACATGGGCGAACAAATGCTCGGCTACACTTGCACCAAGTGCAGCAAGTTCTACAAGATGTGGAGCAACTATCTGAAGCACAAGTGCGAGCCGCCGCAGTTCAAGTGCTCGATGTGCCCGTTCGCTGCCTTTAAGGCGTTCATACTTCACGCTCATCAGGCAGAACAGCACTTCAATATATCGTCGACGAATTCTTGAACGAATTTGGGGGACAAGCGGCGATCCTCCGGGAACGCTGCCGCTGTTCGTCCAGTCGGACTCTCATAATTCTGACTGAACTTGAATTTGCCTTAAACTGTCGCAAGCCACACATTTTAATCCATTATTCGTTTACCGTATACTCTCCGCATCGTCTGCATTATACTATACTTGAATTCTGTCAGCCGATCCTCGTTAACTGTCTGTTGTTTTTTTTTTATTCCGCTCTCACGAGTATCGACGACGAGCCTATATTCTTGCCTACCGTTCCAATAACTAATAATATCCCCGTTTTTTTTTCTTCTCCCAGTAAAAGCTTGACGAATCTGTAGCATTTGTATAATCGTGTATTTTCGTAACGTCGTATGATTAATAAAATGTGAAAGAAATAATTTGATTCGAACGTTATCCATCTGTTAAAACGAATCTATGTCTGTCTCTCGCGTGATTAAACTCTCCGTTCGTTGAAAGACCTGCCGTCCCCCCCCCCCCCCCCCGTAAAATTATCGGGATCCATGCAGGATTTATGGGGGAAAAACAAAAATTGATCTAACTTCTCCTTCCGTGTTATTCTGTTTCAGGATTGGTGTCGCATCGGTGTACGACTTGTTCGAAGACCTTCAAGTGGGAGCAGTCGTTGATTCGTCATCTTCGCGAGGAGTGCGGCAAGAAACCTTATCGTTGCCCTTACTGTCCGAGCTTGATGCATCTGAAGAACAGTCTGATACGTCATCTGATGAAAAAACACGGGCAGGATTGTCGCACGAAGATCAGGCCCGTCTCGCACTACAACAACAGGTCGAGGACACTGAGACGTCATTCGCTCGTCGATCGAATCTGTCGGGATTAAAATATTTCTTCGATAAATGTCTTCTTTCGTTACTGGCATTCTTCTGACCATGGGGCTTGCACAATAACGGTGTGTTCTCCCTGTACGCTCAAACGTCCTAAGATAAAAAGACAAATATTGTGAATCATCCGAGAACGAGGAACGGGTTTTTCCTGTGACAAGCAAAAAGCGAATAAATTAGTTTCGAGGAAGCACAATAATCGTCGAACAGCAATAATCGTCATCGGGTTCATTTCTTCATCGATATGTTTGTCGCCAAGTCCTGGGTAAAATCCTTGTCCCAATAATTGTCGAGTGCTGAAAAAAAAGTAAAGAACAACCGTAAATACACAATACATCATCGCTTCCGCATAACACGTGCGTTAAATAACTATGTCTATATCTATGAGCCGTTAGCTTCGACGATCTTGTTATTCAGGATTCCGTTCAGTTACCTTCTTGTCATTGGCACTCATCAACGTGATTTCCTTTTTGCAGGTTTCGTCGTCGGGAGCTTGGCTCACACTTGCAGGATGTGTGGAAACGTGTACATGTACCACAGCTCGTTGACGAGACACATTAAAGAGGAATGCGGCCAATCGCCAAAGTACCAGTGTCCCTATTGTCCAAAGAGAACAAAGTTGCACTGCAATCTTCTGAAGCACATGAGAAAAAAACATCCTGGATAATTCGCAGAATTATTTGCATACGGCACGTTATTTATTCTTCACGATGTATATATTACGTTTACGTATTTAATTTTTATTTATTTAAAAAATAAATTATATTGCGGTCCCCTCGCGCGGCCCGAGATTCGTTGCCGCTGGAGCGCTCACCGTGTGTTCCTTAATTCACATATTTCTATTAGTGGTTGCATTCACGATACGTTTCAGAGAAAATTAAAAACATCCTTTGTAACGTCACTTCCGGTTTGAAAATCTCAGTTTTCAACCGAAACTGAGATTATGAGACTTATGAGACGTCATAAAGAAAAATGTAATTTCCTGTTTGAAAATTATATTTTCCGACCGGAAGTAACGTATTTCCGACATGACGCCACTTCCGGTTGTAAAGTTAGATTTTTAAACCGGAATCGCAGTATTTCTGGTATCACGTCACTTCGGGTCGAAAGATAAGATTTTGTAACCAGAAGTGAGGTTTTCCGCTATGACGTCATTTCCGGTCGAAAAATGGGATTTTCAAACCGAAAATGACGTTACCGAGAAATTGTTCTATTTCCCTCTGAAATATATCTCGAATGCAGCCAGTGACTAAGAATTAAGGAACACACGGTACGTCTTCAGCTCACACTTTACTTGGTGCGAATTTGGTCATACGACCCCGACCGATCACGACAAGAACCTTTGATAAATCTTCTAATTCTATAGAATATCGCAATATGGTAGCCCTTCAATTTTTAAAAGGTGAAATTAATTGCCACCTCACACCAAACGGCACGAATTTGTAAATAACCTTCGTGATAGTTCGGTGCGTTTGCGCCGCCGCGCATATAAATATGTTTGTTATTCCGAATAACTACTCTTCGTATCGTTAAATCCGCGGAACATTGCAAGGAAAGACTTTTGCTCATCTGAACTGACCACCTCGTGGTGTTACTTTTGCTTTTTACAGAATACAACAGGTGTCTCGCGTGCTCCAAGTCCTACAAGTGGAAGAAATCTCTTCACAGGCATATCCGGGACAGTCCCGAATGCTGGCCGGTTTTGCTCACATCCGGTAACGAGGAATTCATCAAGCAGATCCACTTCAAAATGCTCTACAACGTCAACAACTGAGTGTGTATGTGCGGGCGTATGCGCGTGTGTATGTGTCTGTGTGTGAAGAAAAAAAAGTATCACTAAAAATGTAAAGAAGAAACAAATTTTATATCGTCGAAAAATGTTGCGTTCGGCGTCGCTTTAATTTTTCTAAAGCATCTTGTTAAAACAGCTTGGATATTTTTATATGTTAAAATAAAAATTTTGTTGTATATTCTGATACACTCCAGCTGGGCCTGTTGTTCGGCGCGCGAGTTTCCCCTCCGGCGAGCTGTGCCTGTTGCTTCGCGAAATTAGTTCAGTAAGGCGAAATGTTCAGCAGTAGCCAAGGGCAACCCTTGACGCGCCGACGACCTGTTGCTTTCCTCGAACAGGTCACCGCACTTCTTCAAGAGCGAACTGCTGTTGTTGAAAAAAATACTGAACATTTCTGTATTTCTTTTTTTGCAGCCGCTTCGATAGACACAGGCTCGGGAATTGTGTTAATCAATTGAATGCTTTATTTTTCAGATCAACTACTAAGAATGCGCGAACCTTACAGACGTCGATGGTGCTGCACGAAATGTTTCAAGTCCTACAAGCTCAGGGATTCCCTTACGCGTCATCTTCGCGTCGAGTGCGGGAAGAAACCTACTGTCTGCTGTCCTTATTGCAGTCATCGCTCCAAATGGAAATTCAGCATGCATCAGCACATACTGACCAAACACAAGGCGCAAGTAATGCGTCAATGACCGAAAATTTTTTAAGATTTGTCATAATATCAATGGGATTTTTAATCATTACTAAGTCGTTCTCAGAATCAAAGATAAAATTGTGAAGAAAAATATACCAGTTATGTAGCTATCGAATGTACACGAACCATGGGTAAGAATAGCTTTGCAATTGCGATCAATAAAGTTAAGTCGTTTTCGTTCTCCATATCATTCATGTGTGTGAGTGAAAAGAAAAACGAGACTTAATCCAAGAATTGAGCCAAGAAGCCGACAATCGAGAGATGGTGAATTTTTTTGGGGAAAAAAATTAGAGCAGTTACTAAAATCGGATCTGCGTATTTTGTTTCAGATGGTGAATCGACTTACGCTCTCGATGGATCGGTGAGAAAGCCGTATCCCTGCAGCCACTGCGACAGAAGTTACGAAAACAGGAGTTCGCTCAATCGTCACATGCGCTACGAATGTGGCGGGCAGAAGCTATTCGTTTGTCCAATATGTCAGAAAAAATTGATGCAGAGGAGTAGCCTGCACAAACACATGCTAGGCTTTCATGGCATTTGAATATGCAAAAAAAACGAAAGAACAAAAATTACAATTCCTTGCCTTCTTTCGGAATTTGTTTAGTTCTGCAAATCTATTAATGTAACTTGTACATATATATATCAAGACACAGTTAATTAGAAAAATACATAGAATAATGATATATTTTTAAACGTAAACGGAGATTCCATAATCCGGTTCTTGTACATTGATTCTGTATTTAAAAATACGGTCGAGTGAAGATATGTTTTCACGCTACCAGTTGGTTGGTTTCTCTGGAGGGGGTTGACGATGGGTTGCTCATATCGGTAAGCGAGCACGACGGAAGACTGGACATATGAGAGAGTATTTCTTCTTCCGTCGCGCTCGCCGTTTCTTCCTTTTATCTCTTCAAACAACGAACTATATCTATTTATCATTTGGCAAAATTTAAATCCTGGGCATAAACCTACTTCGGGGCTATTGGCTGATTAAAAGTTTGTGTTTTGGGTTTGGTTACGGGTTTAATTGTAATTCTTTACATAATATTATTTTATCTATGCAAGTATAACAAGTCATCAGAAAAAAAAAAAAAAAATCATCGGCAATATGTATCCGCACAGCCCGCCCGAACAAGTCTTTGCGTCTTCGACGTCGCATCGACTAATGTTTTTTTTTGTCAATTTTTTTTCTTTTTTTTCCGTTACTTTTACCCTAGTTCTATTTATTTTGTCCCAATATTTTTTTAATTTTTCGATTTCGTTTTCTTCGCGGATTGTTACAGGCATGGGAGCCCTGCTCTCGCTGTTGCGCTCGGACTACAAGAATTCCGGAACGAAGAAGAGTCGTTCGATCAGCGGCGACACCCGGAGTACAGGCGGACGGGAGTGTCGTTCGGCCGATGGAAGCAACTACAGCGAGACCGGCGACCGTTCGACTCGGGAAGTCATATTTCCGGACTCGTTCGAGGTTCTTCCGCAGCCTCGTGATCTCAGCGTTGTTTACATGGGAGTGCCGCACGAGCAGCAGAGAAAATTCAGATGCAGATTTTGCGGCAAGGGTTATCGCTGGAAGAGCACGATGCGCCGTCACGAGATGGTAGAGTGCGGCGGAAAACCGCCGGCTTTTCAGTGTCCCGAATGCCCGTACAAGGCGAGACAGCGTGGAAATTTAACAGTTCACTACAAGCGGCACCATCAGAAATTGGGATACGACGACGCGGCGATAGCTTCGCAACTGGCGAACGTATCCAGAGAATAATGATTCGAGATCGGGTCTGGGCACCGAGCCAAAGCCATCTCTTCACTCTTTTCTTCACTTGTCGGTTCACTTAACGTACCTACCTCATGTGTTTTTTTTATTACTATGACTTTTTATCTTTGAATTTTTTTTACCTAACGAAACGAACGCCTCTTCCTCGCCCGACGCGCTGGAAGAAGAAGAAATATTTAATGATATTTTTTTAATTGCTATTCAAATTGCCGATTACCCCTCCAACGCGGCTTCAACATTTTTATTGGGATAGGTGGTCGAGGTAATGGTGCCCGGACCGCCGGTAGACAATAATGTTTCTTCATACACAGCAAGGATGTACGCGAGTTAGATAATTGTCTCCGATCTAAAGGGGCTCTGTACTCTACTTACGATTCCATTTCTTTTTTTTTCTTTTAATGTAAAAAAACAATCAATTACGCGACCTCGGATCCCTCAGCGGTGTCTATAACCATGCACTGTTTAATGTTCGTTTAATCGCGAAATTTCAATCGAACTGGGGGCTGTCTTCTTTTTTCTTTTTATTAATTTATGTAAAATGCTAATTGGCACTTCGTCGCCACAGCGACGAGTTTTCCACGAGGAATCGGAATATTCCTCTTGACGACCTTGCTCACAAAAAAAATCTAGGTATTCCGCGTACGAACGGAAACCCGGGGGACATAAACGTGATTTATCAATTTCACCAAGTGCCGGGCTACTAATGCCTCTCCAATTTACTTTATCATTCCAGTATTTTTTATACTATATACAAGAAAAAAAGACAAAAAAGAATAGAAAAAAAGAAACTATCTCGAGCTTTTAGTTACCTACGTCTTGGGAGGCGATAGGTGAAGAATAAACAAACTCGAGTGCTTTTTTTTAATATGAAGATATGAAGACAAGAAGAGTTGCGAGCACGCTTAGCCCTTTGCCTTTCGTACTTCGTTCTGATGACCGATCAATTATACTCTTAGACGCTTAAGGATAAAATTTTGTTTTCATACTTATTAATTCTCTCTGTCCATTTTTGGCGATACTAAGACACAACATACTATGTTTATAATGTATAAAGAGAAAGAGTAATTTTTTTTCGATGCACGCGCGCCACGCCACTCGTGACGAGCGTCAGTATTTTTGATATCAGTATTTGCGAACTTTTCGCTACCGTCGTGCCTGCGAATATCACCGTGGGATATACTCGTTACTTTCCACAGAACAAACACTCTCACACCGTTACCTAATGAACCTCCCTCCCCCCTTGAATCTAATCCTTAAGTATAAATAATGCTCTTCGTACTTCACAATACCCTCGGACCTGCGGTTCATCGTTATTTGTAAACTTATTCTTGGCCTCTCATATTGTTTTGTTTTTTTGTTTTTTTTTTTGTAATTTGGTCTTTTGGTACCTATTGTATACTTAACTTTATAGGTAAGCCTTATGGTTCTTTTGTTCGATTGTTTTTTTTAACACTCCGTCTCTCTGACTTTGTTTAAGATAGGGTAAAATAAAACTGGCGGTGTTGCTAAATGAGCAGTATCACTCGCGACTTTTGTCGGCTCTAATACCGCCTCGTCGATATTTAATGTTTTTTTGGAAAGGTTTATCATACGTATTCAAATATCTATTCTTATTATTATTATTATTATTATTATTATTATTATTATTATTATTATTATTATTATTATTATTAATATTATTATTAATAAAAGACACACACTTTGTTGCGGGTTATTTTATAAAAAAAAAAAACGAATTACCAATGAATGTTTTTCTTCCTATAAGAACTTTCCCACGAGACTTCCCTCGTATCGTTAATATTTATCGTTGTCATCTCTTCACCGTCATCTGTGTTACGTTCGATTATTCTTTTTCTGGTTTTGTTCTCCCTTCCTCTAATCCGTCAAAGTTCAGAATTACACTCACTGACGAAAATTGATTTGTTTTTTTTCAGGCGGATGGTACAGCTTTCCACCGATAGACGAGCAGATATATCCGTGCGAGGCCTGCGGAAGACAATACCGAAGATTGATATCGCTTCAGCGCCACAAGAGGCTCGAGTGCGGAAAGGAGGCTCAATTCGAGTGCATACTGTGTCACTCGAGATTCAAGCACAAGCACAGCCTTCTTCGTCACTACAACGTTCATCTGAGTACGCACGGCGACGTCGAGAAGCTGGACATCGTCGACCCGTCGGGAAAAATTGTTTGACACAACGAAAAGCAAAGAAGTTCTTGTCGGTATAAAATTCCGTGTGTGCCAAGGGAGTAATCGTTCTAGTTCTAGAATAATCTTAGGCTGTGATCGACTACAAAGAAGTTTCCGCGTGGAAGCCTTGTGACAATTACCGTTAACACAAAATCGCATATCCGTGAACTCAAAGGCCTGCGATATATACATCTTTCATTTCTTTCATTGTTTGTAATTATTTTCTCTATCGTTCTATATTGTTCCTGGTGTGTCGCGATAATTATGGGAGCAGAGTCATTTCTGTCCTAAAATAAAATTGTTGCCTCGATTAATTGACTGCCTGTAGTTCGCGTTTGAGGAAGAAATTCCCATCCCGAATTTCTCTCGTTCCATGCTGTTTGGGAAGATATCGTAGATGGACAGTGGGTTTAATTGTTGTCTTCAGTTTCAGGTATCTCGATTCGCCGCAGGACAGAGAAGGCTTCGATGGTGGATTCGGCGAACCAGTTCGAGGAATCACAGACGAGCTCGCGATCGACTCGCGCTCCGGGGCCATCCGCGTGCAATTCGTCATACAAGTGCTGGAACTGCAATGGATTCTATACGACGAAAACCAGTCTGAAGCATCATATGCAGATGGAATGCGGCAAATCTCCGAATTTCGAGTGTCAAATATGCATGGGTCGTTTCACGTACGCGTGCACTCTCGCGGCTCACATGAAGAGTCACGAGCATCATCGGAGTAACGTCGGGAGGAAGGAAGAAATCGATGCCGGTAAAACGGACACGAGAGCAGCGGTCTCGTGTTCGCGGACTCGTCAAAACTTTAGCTGAATTGTCGGCAATGTGTGCAACGAACAAGTCGGAAGTCGTCCTTTTTTTTTGTCACTAATTAAATAAATTAAATAAGTTTTTAACGAATACATCGATATCTTCTTCGAAGCCGTAGGAAGAAATAGAGTCGTTAAGGTTTTTTTTTTATGATCCCAGATAACTGACATCACTTTGGCCCAATTAATGTCCTCGCGTTTATAAGAAGAAGTTGGCGAGTATCTTAGTAGAAAGCGGTTGATCGAAGTTTGGAACAATTGTTTCATGATTATATTTACTTTCAGATATCTGGGCTCATCATCACTCGACGCTGGGACGGCCATCGGGACTAGAATCCGGACTGGAATTCTACGAGGGATCGCAAACCCTCGCAAGGGAGGGAAGCTCGCGACCCTCCCATCCGAACATATTCCAACCGGTTCGAACGGCTCGTGGTCAATCGTCTTTCAAGTGCCCGAATTGCAATCGATTCTACATGAGGGCCTCCTGCCTGAAGCGCCATCTTCGCATGGAGTGCGGCAAGGCACCGAACTATCAGTGTCGAATATGCTTGGGACGTTTCACTTACAAGCACAATCTCGCGGCTCACATGAAGCTTCACGTCGAGGAGCCAAAGTATCACTGTGTTCTATGCCCGAAGAAATTTTACCGACGCGACAAGCTCGCCGAGCACGAGAAGAAATTTCACCATTTGTTTGCGACCTGATCGAAAGGAAAAACAAATCGATGGTGCTGACGAATGTACTTTTTCTTCTTCACTCGGATTTTTTTTTTCATCGTTACGAAAGCTGATTAATTTTGTGAATAAGCTAAATCCGACCAAACGTTTGTTATTAACGTTTCGCTATATCTTCCAAAGACACTGGATACGAGGGCGGTCCCCGTACGCCCGCAATCTCAGAATTAATTATCCAACCCGCTCTCTATCGGTGTCCCAGTCTGCATAGTATTTATTTACAGATCGATCGTTAAATTCAGTGGAATTCAGTATTCGAAAGTAGCTGTCATAACGACCCAATAGTTCATCTTCTCTTGAAGATTTCTTCTTTTTTTTATACAGTAAATTTAAGTTGATAAATCGGTGCGACGAATCTGTTGAACGTCGAAACTTACCGAAACGTATACGAAGTTCGATATCGTCTTTGATATCGTTGATAGTTATATAGAATAAAGCACCGATTGCGCCGAATGTCTATCAGTGTCTATCCTGTCAATACAATGTAACTTCTTATTATTTTCTATTTTTTTTTGTTTGTTCTCCACCCACAATTTTAACAGCAAAGAAATCTTACGAATGCAGGTACTTCAGTGTAGCACGGTTAACGTAATTTTTTATTTTCATTTTTTTTAATCACATATAGCATTTCAAAGTTAACGAAGCGGCTTTTATCTTCTTCCAGGAGACTGGTTCAAGTTCGAGAGCACGCCGAGCTTCGAGTCTGGATTTCGCAAGGAATTCACGTGTCACGCCTGTCCACGGACTTACAGCACACTTCCGGCTCTCAAGTTTCATCAGAAAATCGAATGTAACCAGGAACCCCGTTTCTTCTGCGACTATTGTACCTACAGATCGGTCAGACGTACTAGCCTGCAGCGTCACATGCTTCGACATACGAGAGATCCGCTTCTCTGACTTTCATGTCCGACACGCGGATAAATTTCACGCGAATATTAATTTAGAACTCTTCACTTCATCGACTGTGTACTTCGGAATAAACGATTCGTCTAGTTCTATCAGAGGCAGCGTTTTTTGTAAGGTAATCCTAAAGAAGAAACGTTTGTGGATGAACAATCAAAGGGAAGAAACGTTTTTTGGTGAACAATCAAAAGGAAGAAACGTTTTTGATAGAATACTAAAGAAGAAACAGCCGCGATTTCTCATACAGTAATCGTTGTACTTTTCTATGTTCTCGAATTAAGAAATGAATCTTGTTTTGTCGGTTTCAGGTATGCACTGGAACGTCGTGACTCGTCGTGGCAAGAGGAAGTCGTTTCCCTGTGAAACTTGTCCCAAGCTTTACGGAACCGCGGAAGCTTTGAGATTTCATCGGCGCGTAGAGTGCAATCGGAAGCCACGATTCATCTGCGACTATTGTACCTATAGATCCGTCAGACGCACGAGCCTTCAGCGGCACATGCTTCGGCATATCAGAGATCCACTCCTCTAATATATTTTTGCAAAAAAAAAAATCTCTTGTGTACGACGAATAAACAATTTGTGCATCTTCTCGGATACAGGTTTTTGTTAGAAAAGCCGCGAAGGATGATTCGTTCAAAATTTTTAGCGAAGAAATCCGGCGCAAGATTTCTGTTACCAGATATAAATTAACAATCAATGTTATTTATTGATTACAGTGTCAGACTGGAGCTTCGCTCCTCGCTCTATCAAGATTAGGCGATACCCCTGTGCCACTTGTCCCAAGCTCTACAATACCGTGGAGGCGTTGAGATTTCATCAGGGCGTCGAGTGCAATCGAAAACCAAGATTTGCCTGTACAGTGTGCACGTATAAAACTTTGAGGAAGGGCAATCTTCATCGACACTTCCGTCGGAAACACGAGAAGGCGAAACGGGCGTTGAATTAGAAGCGACAAAAATGTGCAAAAGATAATGGCAAATAATTTTTCTTTTTATTCACAATAAATACGCCACTCGATCGGAGAAAAAAAAATCATCGATTCACTCGTTGCATTGTCGGAGTTTACTTATATATTTTTTTTCACTAATTGCACCTAGAAACTGTAGTTTATACAGAGTCGATTTTTTTGTTTCATAATCGTTTGTGACTGGAGTTTTCCTCGAGGACCTTGTCTATCATCCGATCCATTTTTCTTCCTCGAATCTTATGTTAAAATTTTCCCGTTTTGAGTATACATATTTTTGCAAGCTGTGGGGTAAAAGGAAGGAACGTTCGAGAGCTCTGTATTCCTGCACGCGCACAGATCCGGAAGCGGGGAGAGAAAGGGAGTTCAGTGCATCAGTGACATTGTATCTTCAGTGGTGGTGGAACTTATCGCGGGGGGGTTGAAGAATCGAACACTGTTAAATCTTTGATATTTTCAATTTTTCAGATTACGGTTGGGCCGAAGAGGAGAGCGCCGATATGCCGATGCAGGCGCTCAAATTCGACAACAGCTGCTTTGCCGAGCTCAAGATACCGAAGGCAAAGTTTACCGTTAAAAAAACATCCACCGATCAATTCACATGCAGCAAGTGCCGAAGATCTTACATGCGAAAAGATTCGTTGCAGCGCCACTTGCGGTGGGAGTGCGGCAAGGAGCCTCTGTTCCAGTGTCCCTTCTGTCCTCAGCGTTGCAAACGCAAGCCACACTGGCTGAGACACATAAGACGCCAGCATCGCGAGAGAATCGGCGATATCGAGAACGACCTGATTGCCTATACACCAAAAATGCCGTACGATTGAAGAAAGATGGATAAGACTGACTGCTTCTTATGTTTGTCTTTACTGATTGACATTTCACATCGGTCGGCATTAATCCTTTTCGTCTGTTCCTTAATTTATATGTTTCTGTAAGTGACTGCATTAGCGACATATTTCCGGCATGACGTTACTTCCGGTCGAAAAATTAGTTTTTCAAACCGAAAGTGACGTATCTTCGGTACGACGTCATTTCTCGTCGAAAAATTAGTTTTTTACACCGCAATTGACGTCACAAAATTATGATCGAGATTGAAACCGGAAGTGACGTCACAACGAATCCTTTCAAACTTTTTTGTGTGATATTACTTACGGTTTAAAAGAGAGATTGTCATACCGGAAGTGACGTTACGGAAAAAAAATGCTTTGGAATGTATCTCGAATGTAGTCAGTGACAGCGACGTGTGACTTAAGGAACACACGGTTTATCTCAGAAGGTAGCATATTTGCTACGTTGATAAAACAGTTATTTTTACAAATATGTTCTTCAATTTGTCATTTCTCACTTTTTTTTTCAATGAGAAAGTCTCGTAGCCGTTGAAGGACCAACAATTTTTCTATCCAACTAGGTGTAACTCGAGTGCCTAAATTGAAATTTATAATATTGATATTCTATATAATTCAAGTTACCCAAATGATCGCTAGTTATCCATAAGTGCCTTACAAAAATGTAACTGCGTACAATAAATGACAGATTCATTTGAAAAAAATTAAATAAAAAGACAAATCGGCAGTAAGTATCCTCGTCGGGTCGTTGGAAATTGAAGATACTCGTCGGTGCAGTTTCGTCAAAGGGTTAATAACTGTGTTTTGGAACATATCTTAAATTGCATCTCATTTTCAGGTTCCCATTCGGAGCTGGAGGAATTTCGGAGCGGCAAGTACCACGGAGGATATTTTTTTATCGTGGAGAAGCCGAAGAACCATCAGCCATCCACTAAAGCGATCTCCCGGCGGATAGAAGAAATAAAAGAAGAAAAAGAAGCTGTGGCGATGAGAGAAGTATTGAGCTGAATTGCGACACGGACGAACGATTAATTAACGATTTATTCCCTCTTTCAGCGATCACAGCAAGAATCTATTTAGTTTTTAAGTAAATCTACGTAGGTTAAGTATCTATTGACAATAAATTCTCCGATAAGCAAATCATTGATCCTATCCTACCTGATTGTCCCGATGCAAATTATAGTTTAATAAGTTAATTGCTCGTCGATCTATCTGAAGCTATTCTCACTATATCGCTGCTGAAATATCTCTCACTCTATCCACTATCTTTTTTCCAGATCTTCATCGATTCCCCGGATTCCCTGTGACTCAAGGAACTCGTAAAAAAACCCTTACCCTTTACCCCCTTAGACCGCTGTCTGTCCACTTTCTTCTTTTCCTCAGAGCCCTCTCTATCTCTCGCACTATTTATATCTTTACAAAATTTTCTATTCATTTATTGGGACAGTAGCATGCGCACTAACTTTCAAAAAAAAAACAAAACCTTGTATATAGAAAACGAACAAAAAAAAAACAAACAAAAGCCACGATTTTCATCGCTTGCGGCGAGCCTCGTCTCTTTCGTAATTGAAATAAAAAATTCAACCAAAAACGACACAAAAAAATATATAACAAATCACACAAACACGTACACTCATAGCTAGCTGCTTGGGGCTCAGATATAAGGATTAATTAAAATTGAATAAAAAAAAATCAAACGATGTGAGAAAAAAAGGAACAGACGCACACAAACAAACAAAAATACACACACGCATCTGTCAATAATTAATTCGTATTTGGAATGATCTCGAGGCGAGGAGAGAGAAAGAGAGAGACGGAATTTAAAAAAGGTGAATCTACAAAGATTACGAATTTTGCAGCTGTTTCCATTTTTTTTTCTTTTTTTTTTAATAAAAATGTCGAAGATGGCCGATGCCAATAAATGAAAAAAACCCTGTGTTCCAGCGGAAGACCTGAGCATCACAGGGCTGAAGTGGGCGGCGGCGTGGCAGCGCTGGAGCGTTCCGTCGATCATGTGGCGTTCGGGTTCGAGTCTTGGCAAGGGTTTCGGGAGCGGTTCATCGAATCCGGAGGGCTTCAACTGTCCGGCTTGCGGAAGGGTTTACAAGCTGAAGAGCAGCCTGAGGAATCATCAGAAGTGGGAATGCGGCAAGGAGCCACAGTTCCAATGTCCCCATTGTGTTTACAGGGCGAAACAGAAGATGCACATCGCCCGGCACATGGAGCGTATGCACAAGGAAAAGATCTTCAAGCAGGAGCTCGTCTAGGCTGGTGGCTGGTCTTCCGGTCCTGGACTCGAGAGAGAGAGAGAAAGCGCGTTTCGTCTTTCAGACGCCTTCCAGCGCTATGTCCTGCTGATGACGATATCGCGCGAACACAAAAAAAAACGACAACAAAAATACGTCGATCGTACCAAGAGATCTATGGGTTTCACAAACACACACTTACACACAAAAAAAACAACAACAAACAAAAAAGGTACATAGGGAGAAAGAAACACACAAAATACATAGACGCTCCGACATCAAATGGTACAATGCTGCTGACGAATCGAAAAAAAAGACAAAACGCCAAGTTAGTTTTTTACGGATATTAGTGATTATTGTTTCGCGCGTCGTTAGTCGCGGCACACGCGGTGTCCCCGGTGATGGTGGATTTTTAAACAGAAATGGTCGAAGAGGGCGGGAGGAATGAGAGATTAAGAGGAAGCTGCCGTTGTTCCGACGAAGAAGAAGAAGATACGTCGCTGGTGTACGACGCGCAGAAGTCGACGAAGATCGAGGTGAAGACATGTAAGCAGCATGAATGTCCCCGTTTAACATTTTAGGATTGTCGCATTTCTTTTTTTTTTGTTTTCGAGCCTTATTATTAATATTATTTTGTGTAATTATAGTGTTTCGCGTATCGAGCATACCGATGAAACGAGAGAAAACGCGTCGATCTCTAGCTCGGGGCCGTCTGCGACGAGAAGCGTGATTTGTCGCGTGAAAAAAAATGCGAAAAAAAAAGAATGATGGAACAAAACGAATCGTTCGAATTGAAACTCGTGTTGGCCCTTGCAACTACCGGGCTTCCCCGTACGTACTACTAGAATTTAAGAATCGAAAATTACAGATAAGTAAACGTGTTTTTTTTTGCGAGATACACGGTGATAGATCAGCTTAGTTAGTCGCGGATGGTTAAACCATTCGGTGTTACAACAAGGCGTATAGATATCAATCGCGCAGCTTTTTTTTGCCTACTCCTCGCAGAGTTTCGGACATCAGAATCTGAATTGCTTTTTTTTTTGTTTTCGATCAAATCGAATGTTATCATGTAGAAAAAGAGAAAAGAGAAGAACAAGAGGAAGAGATTGTTTTATTCGTATTGACAATTAACCGGTGACGTTGAAATTATCGTTAGAGTTTAGATATTATTTTGTGAGACAAAAAAAATTTCTCGTTGTTTTAATATGGCAGCCATTTTGGTACCGGATTTCTTCGGTGTTCCTAGAACTGGTCATATTCGTGTAGAAGCTGAAAATCGGCGAGGCGGAGGAAATAAAAATTAAAAAAAATATTTAAAAAAAAACCACTGCTGCCTAGTGGTGAAAAAAAATGAAATAATAACGAATTGAACGAGCAGACAACCCCGAGCGAGACTGAGACCGTCCGGAAAACCGGAGCTCTTCCATAGCAACCATTCTGGTCACACTGGTTCCATATTTTTAAACGGACGTTGCCGTGCGCGTGTGGCTCACTGGGACTTGACGAAATGGAAATTCAACGAATGATCAATTTTACGATCTATGAAAGAGGAAAAAGTCGTGTACAATTTTTTTTTTTGTGTTTACGAAAGATCTTCGACCTGGCACTAGCGAATTATCGAGCACACACCGAGCACACGTTTATTCAGACCGGAAGTATAACACGTACCACACGAAACGACACACAAGCAATAATGTCCATTCCGAATTCTCGTATCTCATATCATTCTCATCGCCAAATACTTTGACTTCCATACGTATATAAATATATTTAGTCAGTCACCACCAACCCTCCCCCACCTTCATCCTAGGAGAGTAATTTAAAAAAGCCTACTATTATTATTATTGTAACATTAATAACAGAGACACTCAGATGTAACGATTAACTAACGTACAAGCAAACGTATATAAAAACTCGCGAGCCGCGTCGAGCCATAACGTGCTTCGCGATCGAACAGACTGCCAGAAGTAACCGCAGATTCCTACAATGCATTTAAGTATAAATAATATATAATTAATTAATGAGAACCCACAATTTCTTTTTTTCTATATTTTTTTTATTTTTTATTTAGTGCCTCCGTCGAGGCGTTTTCCTATCCAGATTCTCTGTTCTTGTTCGTCTCTATAACTACTACCCTACTCGTACGTTCTTTTTTTATACTCTTCCTTTAATGTTTAAAAATAATTTTACTCGTATACGAATATAGGTAAAAAGGTGGATAGTGTCGGTATGAAAACGCGTCGTGCCAGGTCGATAGATTAAGCAGAGAAGAAATCGAGACGGAGAGAGAGCCAAGAGAGCCGAGTACCGATACATTCGTTAACGAGATAAACTAACTTTGTCAAACTGTCGTTCCTGTGTGTGTCTGTTTCTTATATGTCCTTTCTTTTTTTTATACAAACATATACTATATATAGATTACAATATATATATATAGAATATTCTTCCTATATTCATTAACAAACCCGGTATACTAAACGCGCGCCTCCCCGAACGGTGGGGGAGGGATCAATCAAAGTAAAAAGTGCCACGTGCCCAGCAGCGATGCGCCACGGAGCACCATCAAGTATTAGCGATTATCGCGTCCTTAGGCGTTAAGCTACGAGTAAATCGTGATCGAACCGAACGGTACTCGGCCGTATCCTATTAACGGCTAAAAACAAAACAAGCAAAAAAAAAGAAACAGAAAAAATTACAAATAGACGATGGGAAGACAAAGATTGGAGAGAGAACAGTCCCGTATTCCTACGCCACGCCAATCGCGCGTCACGGCCGTCCAACTTTCCATACCGTAGACAATATTTATGAGACAAGCTAAACTAAACTATTACATAACTCATACACGTATAAACGGTAAGAAAAAAAAGAGCCTGAACGCGGAGAGAATAGATTTTAATTTTTTATAGCACCCACCCCTGGTACGAGGTAATCCGTGGATATTGCGCAATCGATTTTACTCTTCGCACTAAAATTTGGAGCAGATTTTCATAATGCTGATCTCGTGACAGAGAGAGAGAGAGAAAGCTATGAGGAAGTGAACTTGTATCCCACGCGGCCTTGTTAGAATAAGAATGGTCCATTGATGAATTTATTCATATATTTAAGGAGGTGGAGGGCTTTGATGATTTTGCGCCAAAAAACGTCTTCTATGTTCTTTTTATCAGTAAAAAAAATCGGATAAAAAATTTCGTATAATTCATTCGATTATTCGTAAATAAAAAAATCACTAGGTTTCGTATAACACCGGAATTCGAACACGAATTATTATACGTTTTCTTTTACCGATTTAAAAAAAAACATAAAACACTTTTTTGTGCCCGAAATTTTCGAATTTTCGAACAGAGAACCTCGTTTTATTTTCTTCATTCGTTGTAAAAATTAATCACATAAGCTCTTGATGGGAGGAGCTGGTCGATTGCGAAACATCTGCGGAATTTCGTACCTCAGCATATAGTCGCACTATGAGCGTGTACACGAACAAAATGAAAGAGAAAGAGAGCCGAGCTCGTTTTAAGAAGAGAAGCGAAGCCAATGATGCACGAGCTACGTCACTTTATCCGAAAAAGTACTATTCTAAAAAAGATGAAAAATAAATAAAAATAAAAAAATGAATTTTAGCGTTGTGAAGCATCTCGTGCCCGCTTCTCTTTTTGTACTCGTTCGTTGGGGATTTTCGATAAATTTGGAAAAACCGAGCGAGCCGATGAGAAACAACAATTCTAGGCTTATAAGTAGAAATAATGAAACACGGGCGTTTACGATCGCCGGTGATTATAATTCATTATAAGAATTTCGATGAATGAATTTTAAGATTTAACGAGACCGATGATGATGATAATGATGAAGATGATGATGATGATACGTAGTTTATAAATAATGCGCGTAACGATTAGGATGATAATGTTAATTGAGATAAAGAGAAAGAGCGTTCATTGATCGACTTTATATACATATTATTAGCTATTGGATTGATAATTGATAATAATACTGCCTCACGAGGCCTTGATACGTGACGGCAATGGGAGCGAAGAACCGATCGCTTCTTCGGAAGATCATCCGAAATTGGCGACCGCTCTTTGGCTCGTTCGACTTGTCGTCATCAATGGAGATTATTAGATTATTATTAGGGTTTAAGCACTAGATAGGCTAAGGTATATCCATCTTTCTAAATGCGCCTTAGTTTTGAAAAAAAAAAACAGAAAAAAAAAACAAAAAAAAAACAGTTGGTCGAGCCGAGCCGAACGAATGTCACGTTAACGATTGAGAGACGGCAGTGGGAAAGAGATATAGGTTCTCTTTTTTTTTTAATCGTAATGACCGGATTTCGCAAATTGTTCAACAACAGTAGATTTCACTCGTAATCCTTTCGTTTCATTTATTGCATGACTCTGATCGAATTTAATCAAACGTAAATTTTTCTTGTACTTTCGATAGAAATCATTTTTTTTTCGCTGTGCCAATGCTGAGTTCCTCGCGACGTGATGCTGTGGATGCTCGGTCTAAAAGGGCTTTCCCAGACGGTAATCAAAAAAATAATTGGGGGGAAGAAAACAAAATGAACGCGGTCGCCCCGGGCGCGAAACGTTTTTGACCGAGAGACAAATCTTGCAAACATGATTCGAGAATACGCGGATATTTGTCTAGTGCTCGACTGGATCGCTACGTAATTTTTTTTGTTTCTTATTAATTTCACTTTGCTAATTGGGATTTAATTGGATTTTTTTTAATCGGCTTTATGTATAGTAGTATGTTATATAGAGATAGGTGTACGTAATATATCTACGTGGATATATAATTGATTGATATTGAGATTTTTTTTCGGCATAGGTATTGGATGTTTTAATTTTCTTCGTATATTTTTTTTTTTTTTACTTTTCGCCACTGTAATGCAGACACTGGACGGGTGTCCGTTTTTCTTTTTTGTTCTTGTTCCTCATTTCGGCAACTGAAAAAAAACAGACTCCAACGGAGATTGCGTATCTCAGGCGCGCGCATTCGGTCGATCGGAACGACGAATTATCTCGTCTACATGTGCCTTTTGAAAATCCAATTTGAGATATATCGCGATAACGCCCAGTATCGAGGATAGAGGTTTATAGCGAATATAGAAAAAAAAAGACTCGTGAGTCAAGAGATCAAAAGAATATCATAATTCAATTATGAAAAACAAACGAAAAGCTAAAAAAAAAAACTTAAAAAAAGCAACAAAAAATACTATATAATGAAGATAATGAGCATATTAAAAGCGTAAATGACTATTTACGTTTCGCAAACGCCTTTTACGATTGGCCTAAATAGTCTATCGTAGCTTTTTTCCGCGCGCATATAATCGGGCTTATTAATAATTGAATTTATGTTTAATAATTAGATGATAAATTTAACGTGGCTGAGGTTGCCAAATTTTTTTTTTTTTTGGCGTGTCGATAACAAAAAATTTCTCTTTTGTTTCTTGTGGTGACGGTTTCGGATATGAAAGATTCTTACCGAAAAAAAAACAAACAAAAAAAATAAACAAAACGACATAGCGTTATGAAAAAAAAAAATTATTAAACTCTTAGAGTAACGTGCGAGGCAAGACGCATTGGAAAAGAATAAATTACTCGCAGTGGAGGAGGCGGAGTTCGATGGATATTCTCTTTTTTTTTTCTTAAGTTTAGTCGCGAGCGCGTACTATATATTTCGTATCTAGATAAACTCTATCGAATTGAAGATAACGAGTCATTCGAAACTGCAATCAATTTATATTTCGTTTTCTTTTTTATTTTTGGATTATGAGAAAATCGTATAATTATCGTAGACGCCTCAGTTGTGTTCCTTTACGACACAACGTACATCGTGATATTTAGACGCTAAATTTGTTTCGCTAAGAGGGAGGAGAGCTAAAATTTTCGAGATTTAAGAAAAATAAATAAAATCGTGCAGACAGGTGAATTAAAAATAAAAATGAAATTGATGACTACACGAATGTTACGTACATGCCATCCAGGTATTTAGAAAGTACACTGCTTTATTTTTTGTATGATAAATATTATATATCTCTATATTATATTGTGAAGAGAAAAAAAAACAAAAAAGCGAATAAATTCAATTATAGTGTTCCCAGTTCAGAACGGGAAGGGTGAGATCGAAGGAAAGGAAAGGAAGAAAAGAGTGTTGGTTAGGAATAAGGAGAATTAAAAGAAAAGGGCGTGATTGAGAAAATTGTTGCGTGCACGAACGAACAAATAACTGAACGAAAAAAGAAAAATTATTAAATTTGCTCTAGTATATATATATATATAAACAATTTTACTAAAACCTTTTGTATTTTTCGGCCAAACTGCGAGCGGTGAGCCTTTTTTTGTTAAATCGAGAATGAATGAGAGATCATCTGTGTGACCGAGGGGAGCGTGAGAGATATGAATTGTAAACGAGCGACGAATCGATGGTAAAAACGAATGGAGAAAAAAAACTAAAAATCTACGATATAAGATATTATATTCTATATATTATATTGGCGGAGACAAGACAGTGATGATGAAGAAAAGCTTTTTTCCACGATGACGGACAAAAATGGGAACATAGACATTATTTTATAATTTTTATCCGGCATCCGATTGATCGTCCAACGAATTCATACGTACTATTAAACACAACAACCGATATATTAGAATAATGCGAAAAGCAAAAAAAAAACGAAAGAAAAAAAAGAGAAGTTTAGCCTGTCGGTGTCTTTGTAATCTTTGTACACGACGAACGTGGCCCGAATCTTCTTTAAAAAATGAAGAGTGGGTGACAAATAGCTTCCGAGGTCTAAGAAATTGACAACTTGACCAATTCCAATAATAATTAATCGGCAGCGTGCTCACTCGGTAATGATATCAACTATAACGATGAAATTCGATGATTCGGGCCGCGAGTCCCAGAAGAGAGCTATTAAAAATTTAATAAGAGAAACAAATATAATAGATAATAGTTGGGACGAGAAGGGCGCGTTATATCGTGAGAAACCACCAAGTCGAAGCAAACACGGGGCCACAGCGTTTGTCCCCCCCCCCCCCCTGCACCACCTCCCTGATAAGCGTATTAGCTTTTAACGCAGAACGTAAAAATATCCAGCAATTAAGAATAAAAGCGAAAGAAAATGAACACTGTGAGATAAACAAAAAAAAGAAAAAACAAAAGTACGAGAGCGAAAAAAAGAGCGAGAGTTGAAACAAGTAGGTTTGTAAACCGAGAGAGCCTTGTGTTAAGTGCCTTCAAGTACGATTTAGATAATAGGCTAGAGAGAGGATGATAAAAAAGGAAAACAAAAAAGAACAAGAGGCGCTGGGCGCGTGAACGGATTTTTTACGGTATTAATGAAACCGGGTGAAACCTCCGGAGAGTACGAGGACTTGTCGGGCTTTCGGTCGTCGGTGAAAAATATTTTTTAAAAACTCCTACACTTGTATCGAAGATCTATCTCCAGCTGTGCAAGAACGAAAGCCCTAAAACTCGTGGAATTAAGAAATAATAATAATAATAACATCTTCCACAATCGTTCTCACGATTGTTCGTTTTGATGAAAGAATAAGCGTAAATTACTGCCGGTAGATCCGGTCGACAATTAATTATCGTAGCGTGAAAATTTCCGAACTGGTTTTCGGTATTGATCGCTTGTTCGGCTGTGCCATTTTACATTCGAGTATCAAAAATTCAGAATACAATTTTTTTTATAGTAACTTTATAGTACGCGGGCTCTTTGCTAGATGACGATATCAAGTGTCGATGGTGCAATTATAAAAAAAAAAGAAACCGGTGAAACTTTTTCAACCGCGACTGCGCTAGCTACATCCGAATCGAGAAATCGTACTGTCTGGTTTATCTTAACTGCGTGGCCGATACCCGGTGCACATCTCGAGACCAGTGATATTTTTTTAGAAATTATTTATTTACGCCGAACAAAGAACAGTAATCTCGACGACTCGCTATACTGCCAATATCCGCAAGGGTGTATCTCTCTCTTCTCACCTATTATTATTATTATTATTATTATTATTATTATTATTATCATTATTATTATTATTTTCTTTTTGTAATCCATTGTTTATCTTCAATAACTATTAATTTTTCTCATTGTCCGCGCATCCACCTGTTTCTTCCTTCAACTGACTTGCAATGTGATTCTTGTATTATTCCACCGGTTATTTATTTCTCTTTATATAATCCTATATGAGCGAGTCCCATATAAGCCCTTCGCTACCGCTTCTTCGAACTATCGTTTAAATAGTTTCTATTTTTTTCTTCGTTTTTATTAATCCGTACAATTATCATTATAATAATAGCTACATTGACGCTCACACGTGATGCGGCATAGGACACGATCAGGGCGAAAGATCGGACTCCGATCGCACGAACAAGCAGCAAACATTACAGCAATATATCGTTCGACGAAACGAACTGATCTTTCGCTCTTACCGCCTTAAGTACGATACACTTAGTACAAGTTCCCCTCCCCTTTATCATCGTATTAATCGAATGTACAGAAAGCATGCGAAAAAAAAGAAAAAAAAACTCGAACTCAAACTCCGCTCAGCGCCTCAAACACAAAAAATAACTTGTAATCATAATAATTCTTTTCGCCATGTATTTGCCAACGAACGATTATAATTTTTTTTTCTTCTTCTTTTTTTGTCTCCATTTTTATATTAATATTATTTAGAGAACAACAATTATTAACGATTACGCTATCATAACGAATAATCTTTCTAGATACTTTTTTTTATTTTTGCCACACTATACAGATTACATGTACACGCAGAAAAAAACTGACGCTCACACCATGAACAAGAAAAAAATTGTATTCCATACTGTTGTATTGTCACACAATTCGATGAAGTCACACCATAACACGTTTACGAAACACAACGCGGCTTCATTATAATATTGGCTTTTAATTATATCCGAGAGAAACGATCGCTTGCTTAGGAAACTGTTAAAAAAAAAAATTGTGGGCACAGAGCTTCGGCGCTGATCGCCATCTCCACGAGGCTCGAGGTCGTTCCACTTTAAGAGTTCATCGTCGAGGCTCGCGAAGAGACGAATCACACGCCTGCCACCGGTTCGCGTTTTCCACTGTTCTGTTCTTCTGTTTTTTATTTTTGTTGTTTTTTTTCTAGTTTTTGTTTCTAACATCAGAGTGAAAAACATTAACGAACGTATCGTTGCGATTCTTTCGAACATTCCAAAACAAACAATAATGCTTGAATCTTTTTACCCATTCTTTTTTTTTTCTTTTTTGTCAATTTGTAGAAAGCCTTGTATTGGATTTAGAGCAAAATAAAGTCTAGAAAGGCAATCGTCGAACATCTTCATTTTATGCCTTTCTCATATAATAACTTTTTTCAAAGAAACATTTTATTTATAGTCGGCGAGGTCTTCAATGTGGAAAACCGTAGAACCCCTGTTCGATCCTGTCTATGGGTAAACAACAAACAACTGTGGATATCTTCGTTTCGCAGGTCATGGTTGGATTAAAATATCACGTCTTCCCTATACTGACATTATATTTTTCTTTTATAGGTGTTCCGGAGGGGCATCTGGACAACGGCACCGAGGATTAAAAAAAATGAAGACAATCATCTCATCCGGAAGAAATACAGCACATCGTACATTGTTCATTTACAAATAGCCAATGATGCTAATGAATTTGGGCTTTGAGTTTCAGGCCACCGTCGGGGACACTGAGGACTGCGAACAACCACCCGAAGAAAGTCCGGTCGAAGAAATTCCGGATTTTTACGCAACCGAACGATGAAGAAGAAAACGGAAAAGAAGTTAATGAAGAAGAAAAGGTCAAATTCACAAAAGTCGTCTATAATTCCATAATCACAGTCATGAGGCTCCAAAATAGTGTATTCCCCGTTCGAACGTTCATCATCAATCACCACCACACACACCCTCCGCCATTTGCTCGTTGTTGTTAGCTTGAGACTTGATTGTTTGGCATGGATCGCGCCGTTAAAAAAAAAAAAATGAAAATAAGAAGCGAACGGTGAAAAAAGAGGCGCAAAAAAAATCCACGACTCGTGTACACGCTTCGATGTTGGATAGCCGTGGTTTTACTAACGATACGATCGCACTGTGCTTTCACGCTTTCAGGGTTCTTCGCGAGCCTCGGCTGGAGATCCGAGGGTACGAGGCGCGGTCAGCGAAGCTCCAGCGAAGTTCCAGCACCTCTGGCGCCCCAGCGTCGCGCTCGTCTTCATTGCCCGGCCAGGCACGTCGGTCGCAACAACAATAGGCCTCTGACGATTTCCGCTCACGATCGACGCCACGACTGCTCCCGTTGCGGCAAGTCCTACAAGAATGCCTACATACTGAAGAGACACCTGCTCTACGAATGCGGAAAGGCCCCGTCGTTCAGCTGCCCGCACTGCGCCTTCAGCTCCAAATACGAGAGAAACCTCAAGGCTCACATAAATCATCGTCACGTCGAGCCGTCGACGACCGCGGTCAATCAGCGAGCCTGAAAACGGCCCGGGCATCGAGCATCGAGTTACCAAGATTTTTAAAGCTCCAATTGGCTAATGATTTTTTTGTTATTTTTTTCCTCGTGCGATTCAAGCGCAATGTGCCAAAGATACGTTTACGTATATATATATACATATATATATATATTTTTTTTTTTGCACAGTTCCAAGGTGTCTGATTTACCGATGGTTCGGTACATTATTATTATTTTTCCTTATTATTTTGTTGTTTGTACGTTTAAATTGTCTCGAAACGAGGGATCGAGCCACCTCCGCGTATTCTTGCCGCTTGTTCATTGTTGCCGGCACTAGAGTATCCCGAGCGGACGGTGGATTTTTTTTTTTCTTCAGTTTCTATTCTCTAGGAATTCTTCGCAAAGAATGTGCCAATATTTACTATTTTCTTTTTTCTTTCGTTCATTGTCTTCTTCGCTGAAGCGCGAGTCCGTAATGCGAGACGGACTTTCCGCGTGGATCGACCGAGTTATTTTGTTTATTTTGTTGAAATCGCTTGAGAGCGAGAAGCTATTGTTACCGCTGATATATCTGAGATTATACAAGGGGTCGCTGATGTAACGCTGTAGAATATTCGCAGACCGACGGAGGTGCAGACACAGAGATCCGATCTCGACTTTTGCGTCTCCGGTGAGAGAGAGACTCGACGCGACGCGTATCCATGACAATATTTTATCGTACGAACACCAAAGTCTTCTACTTGTAGACACTTAGTTTTTTTTTTTTTTTTTTTTTCGTGGTAGCATGAAAAAATATGCAGAGGAAGTATATTATATCTCTTTTGTGTTCCAATTTAGCGAGACCCGTGTTCAAGGTGTCTTGATATGGATTAGATACAATACGATAATGTAATTACGTTCAACGAGAACGTGCACGTAGATCAGTGACGAGCGTTGGATAGGAAAGAAGCGGTGTATAAAAAAAAAAGATTATTTAGCGATCATAGTGATCGAGTTAGAAATGTCGGCGCGGTAGTTAGAAGTTGTTCCCATTTAGTCCGTGATGGCGTGAGATGACGAAGAGAGAAATCACATTGTTGAATATTTGTACGGACTCGTGGAGTGCCCGGAATGAAGTTATACAAATGAGGTGTTGGATTGATGATGTAGCGCGAGTGAGGAGAGAAGTATTTTACTCGGTCGACTCCTCGACGTTCCGTTGACGCTAAAACGCCCAATTATTTTTATACAAATTATAAACGACGATACGTGGTGAATTTTTCCAAGAGAGTTTTCCCGTGGGCGGGTCCGGAGTGTCCCGTTTCATAAAAAAAAACGTTGGCGGTGTTGTAGAGAGCTAGAGAGGAAGACGAAGAAACGATTGTGATTTGACACATTGATAGATTCGCATTTAAACGTGAAGTTCATGTGCTCGCGGTACAGCTAAATCAATCCGAGTAGTAAGATTAGAAAAAAAATTGTTTGTACAAATAATTTTTGGAAAATTTTATTACACGATCGACTTGACTCTACCGCAAGGACTAGCTTAAACAACCAGTAGCCAAAATCAAATTTCTCAAAGCAACGAAAAAAAAGAATAAAAAAAATTAACTGCGTAATATTAACTGTTAAGAATCTCATCTTAAGCTCCATAGGACGGAGAGTCTAGTTTGAGTAGGAGAACGAGCATATTTTTTTTTAGGAAGAGAACCTAGTCAGACCGGAAACACAAGCGTTTTTCTAGTCCGCGACGAGAACGAGGAACGCCTGATTCGGTCGAACAATCTAACTGATAGATATTCAAATATAGAGAGTATATTTAAATAAATAAAAAATATATATTATATTATTACATCACATCTTTGAAAACGGCGATGTATAAAATTGTAAGCTAATATTCACTGCGATCAAACGGGCAAACGAAGCCAGTCTTACTCAGAGTGACGCTTGGCTTGGTCACTGTTGCAATGAAAACGATATTAAAAAAAAAACAAAAAAAATTACTTTATCTGTAAATGATATTCTAGTCAACTTTCGAACGGTGAAAGGCCGAATCCTCTCATTCACCATACAAACTTTGATCTGTAAAATCGCGCTCTCTCGCTGTCTCTCTGTCTCTGTCTCTCTCTCTCTCTCTCTCTCTCTCTCTGTCTCTCTCTCTCTCTCTCTCTCTCTCTCTCTCTCTCCCTCTCTCTCTCTCTCTCTATCTTGTATTTATCCTCATAGATTATTAGCAATGACTTTTAAGCTCCTTCCGTCTCTCTTACTTCCTCTAGACGTTATCTAAAGAAACTACATAAACATCAACTATATCTTCAGATAAGATTGAAAAAAATAAAAGAATTTTGTCGAATACGAGGTGAAAAAAAACTATTAGCCAGTTATAAAATTAGACGAAGAGTTGCAGTTTGTTGAAACTAGTCGTGACCTTTTATCTACCGCTCCTTTAAGGTATACTATATACTACTCTATAAACAGGATTCAAGTATACATAAAATAGCCGTCGTTCGAAACGGACGGCGGTATACTCTAAATCTCTCGAAATATCTTGCCTGGACTTTCTCCGATTGACCCTCTCGATTGTCGGAACATCGTTAATGAAAAATGGATTCGAGACCGATTAGCGTATTATTGCGATCGGTGCGGAATGATTTTTGTCGCTTCGTTATTCACACGGTTTACTCGAGCCACGACATAACACACATACACACACACACACACATACGGACACATACACAGTCACACGAGCTTCTCTTTACTTCTATAGGCTTCTCTGTGCCAAAGAAATCGAATTTCTTGTAAGAAGACTCTCGCGTTATCATTCAGTCGATGCGAAATTTCGCAGAAAGAAATTTAAATAAATAATAAATCAAACTTTCGACTTCCAATGAGCTCGTCCGTTTTATTTGGCTGAAGCAATATCTCGGTATTCTCCCATAGCATCGACTGAACGCGTGGAGCTAAAGCTGCTGAAACGTGTCTTCCACTTATCCAAAGTGAAAAAATAAATATTTTTTTTTTTGTAAAACCAATACGAAAAAAAACAAGTTAATCGAGATTTGCCAAAATTGCGCTCGATTATGAAGATAATGGTGAATTAAAAAAAGGAAGAAAAAAAATAGAAGCAAAATCACTTGCACGCGGACGAGACAAGTACGCAGCACAAAGACTGAATACACACACGAGAAGTGAGACATATTGAATATTATAATATATTACATGAAATGAGAAACATACCATAGAGCGCATACGTTCGAGGATCGTCGGCAGTGCGCGTGTGCGCATTATCGTATGACGAAACGTGTTACTTTTTTGCGAGTCATCGATCGTTATCCGATTGATTGTAATCTTTCGTGCCAATAAAACGAGAGAAAGCCAGCTATGCAATACTCGAGTCATCGTACCGGCCTTCGAAAGCTGGATCACGAGAGATGCCTATATATATACATATATATATATACATTATACATATTATATACATAGAATTATTTTGAAGCCAAACGAAGAAAAAAATGAAGCGTATATTGGAAATATATACATTGATGGGAGAAGAAACAAATGAATTATATATACAGAATATACTTATACATATATGCATTATATATATATCTGAATTAAACAGCGAAATGATCAAACCAAGTTGATTGTACGGAGATAAAGAACAACAACCTTAGTTCGTAAGGAGAATTGCGATAATAATTAGTTCGTAAGGGTTTTTCTCTCTAAGAAACGCATTAGCATGTGAATAATAAAAAACGAAAAAAAATGGGAATTGTTTGATTGGTGGAAGTAATGAAAGTCGTTTGGACCGTAGTTGGAGATCCATTGGTTTACAGTGTTGGAATGATAGGGTTAAAAAGACAGACACGCATACGTAGTCTTGTTCGTTAAAGTAACACACGAATCGAAAAAAGAAATAAAAATCTATATCTATATTAATTAATGATAGTGGGTGTCGTAACTACCGAGTTGCTAGTACGATTATATTCTTTGTTATTAATTCTTCTTTTCATTTTCGTTTTGTTTCTTTTCACTTCATTTCATTCTTTCATAACTAACTACGATCGACATTGTGAGTGTACCAATGATAACCGTTGTGTTTATAGCGAGGAGGCAGATTTAAAAAAGGAAGCATATTAATAAAGAAATGAATTAAATCGTTCAGCGAGGTCAATAGAAATTTACGCTTTACCCATCAGGCTTTTTTTTAACATAAGCGAAAAAATCTACTAACCAAACTCAACTCGAGATTATTTTCCAATCCTCTTTGACATCGTACTGACACGCATTTTTCTCTGATTTCAGGCTGGATACGCTGCCACTGTGGAAGACGATTCAAGCATATCTTCTCGCTGAGCTGCCATCAGCGCAACGAGTGCGGCTACGGATACCAGTGTCTCGACTGCGCTTTCACGACGGACAAGTTGTATCTCTGGCTCCAGCATAGAAAGCGTGGATGCGTCAGAGCATGGCTCGGTCACACTACCGAGTAATCATCATCATCCCACCGGAGGATGCCAAAAAATTACTATAATCGTCCGGAATTTTATTACAATGTATCGTTTTAAGAATCAAAGTTTGGCCTAAATCGGGTAACAAGTGTGAAACAAAAAAAAAATATTGTTAACGAAGAAGACTTCTGATAAAGAAATTTCGTTTCTACTTCAACTCCTATATATATTTTTATTGTCTCAGACGGGGGATCTCTTCTGTAATACATGCGACAATTACTATAATCAAAAGAAAAAAAAAAAGAAAAAACTTCTAACTAATATACTTCAACTGGGGTCCCGGTGGAGGTTCTCACGCATGTTCATTTGCTTTTTTTCCCATAGGCTACCTGGGCTACCAGGAGAAGCCATTCGGATGCGAGCGATGCGGTCGAAGATACAAGTGGAAAACTTCGTTGCAGTGTCATCAGAGAGACGAGTGCGGCAAGGAACCACAGTACAAATGCTACTTCTGCGAGTACAAAACGAAAATACGCTCTAACTGGATCAGACACGAGAAAACTCACACGAATCCGCGTGGACGGAGGCAAAGTTTGCAGCCAATGAACGTTATCACGATATAGACGGGTGCGACGATTTTCATCGGCGAGCATCTCTCCGAGATGATAGAGGACCAAAGATTGCGAAGGCTGTTTGTGTCCAGATGTGTGACTAATGTTAACTCATCGACACCAAAGATTATATCGTTCGGTTTCGTACCCCACGATAGCCAAGCGATACCAACGAACTGTTATTCTCTTTTCTTCTTTTTTGACACCGGCTCAATTCCACGGTCGAATTTGTCCATTAATAAACGAATACTCGTTCCACGATCATTTACTGATTAATCTCCGACGCGATGTTTCTGTTGCGCATTCCAAAGTCGCGGCTAACATCCCGGTGAATGGGACAAATCAACAATGTAGAGCACTTCTATAATAATTTTCTTCTTGATCGTTTCAGATTGGGATCCGTTGGAGCAGAGGAAGCCGACTCTCGTGCCCCGTCGTCTCCGCGTTATCTCGAGGAAAGCCATGTCAAGAAGGAAATATCAGTGCAATTGCGGGAGGAAATACACCCAAAAATGCTCCCTTGATCGTCACGTTAAATACGAGTGCGGCAAACTTCCCAACATACCGTGCCCGCAGTGCGGAAAATTGTTCAAACACCGTCATCACGTCAGCGAACATATGAGGAAGTACTGCCCGTTCAAGAACAACATACCCAACGCATATTGATCGATAAATGTAATGTTAATCTTACGTTTTAAAAATGTACTGAAATATCGATTTTTTTCTCGAGTATCGACGTTAAATAAATTGTAATAATGTTTGTAAGCCCTGTTCGATTCCTGGGTAATCGTCGTTGCTCGTCAATATTCTTTATTCGCTTTTCAACGATGATTTCTTTTCAGGTACGATGTTTTTTTCATTTTTAGTCGTTAAATTTATGATTTACGCTTTTGACTGAATGTTGTCGTATATTTTTTTTTTACGAAGGTCGATGAAGAAATATGTTACCTTACTAATGCGAGTATGTTTGTGTGTTTTTTCTTCTCTTGTAGCGGCGAGATTCATGCTTCGGTACGAACAAGTAGCTTCTGCGCATCAGATGACGGAGATGATGGGACTTCAGACCGAGAGGAGGTACCCCTGCGATAATTGCGGCAAAGTTTACAAGTGGCGTGAGTCACTGTTTAAACATCGGCGGGTCGAGTGCGGCAAAACACCGCAATTCGCTTGCGAGATATGTGGCAATCGTTTCATGCACAAGCACCATCTCGTCAAGCATCTCACGTCGATTCATCAACTGGCTGTTGCACCGCTCAACGGAATGATCATCATGCACTGATTGATCGCGAAGACAGCATTAAAAAAAAAGAAGTTACCTTTTGTATGGAATATTATCGAACTTATTAAATTTCCAGACAAATTCCTATCGTGTTTTTATGGAGCTTAAAGCATACCCTGTCGTTAGCAGGCAGTCGATCTGAACTCGTTACTGATACCCGGTTTCTACTTTAGTTTCAGATTAGAAGAAAAGAAAGAAGAAAACGAGATTTCGTCAAGTCCCACGCGTTACGTTTCATTACCGTACGATACATACTTCATTTTTTCTTCTCTTTTGTTCGCAGAAATGAAGAATTCGGTGGAGCGAAGAATTTATTGAAGAGATCCCTTCCGTGTGACTCCCGATGTGTGACTTCCTCTCTGTGTGACTCTTGCGTTTGTTCTCCTATGTTTAACTTCGATGTACTGACACTAATTGTTTGTCTTTTTCAGCCGCTGATTTCGAGTTCAAGATCATGAAAGTCGTTGGAAGAAGTTCGCAGGAATTCGTAGAGAAACCTTACACCTGTTCGTCTTGCGGAAAGGCGTATTCTTGGAAAGAATCACTGGCGAGGCATCGTGGACGCGTGTGCGGTCGATCTTCGCGTCGTCCGACTAGAGCCCCGAGACCCTCGGTGTATCCTTCGAGGACGAGGATAGCGCAGACGGCCTCGACGAACACCCTCAAACAAAGCCCAATAACCCCATAATTTTAAAAGAGCCAAGAGTGAAACAGATATTTTCTTCAAAATATCTTCATCAATTTTAATGTAAAAAAAATGTTAGACACGACACCAAATTTGTTACGAACAGCAATGCATCCTAAAGTTTTCCTAGCTTAGTTTCGTTATAACGTTTTCTTTTTTTTCGTTGCGTGTAAAAATTGAGAATTTTAATGAATTTTAAACGAAATATTTTTATACGACAAAGTTTCGACGCGTTGAAAAGAAGTTTTTTTTCAACACGAAAGAGGTTTCGGGAAAGGCTAATCGCAATGTTGATTAACGTATCTATTACATTTCGTTCGATGTCGATGATGTTTTGTATGACAATCTAGTTAATTAAATTTGCGGACCATTCCATTTTTTTTACTATACACTCGTGTATCCGATCTCCGACGAGACCCTCCCATTCGATCCACAATTTTGATCGATTTGTAGATCACTGATTTTGCGTGCGGGAATGCTGTTCATTTCCCTGACTTGCTTGGATGATAAATACATTGCCAGTTATCTACGATCCGTTATTTACGTGCAATACAATTTTGGTTTTTTTTGTTTGTTTTTCTTTCAGTAGATTCGGTCGGTCTGTTCGAATTCATGATGATGGAGATGGATCCGGATGGCGTGGTTACCGAAGAGTTCGAAAATAAACCGAGCATTTGTTCGAGCTGCGGCGAGGCGTTTAATGATCAGAATTCTCTGTCGAGACATTGCGATTTGGGATGTCCGTCTTCATCGAAGGTCGCCGGATCCCGCAAGTTCGCGTGCGACATTTGCGGTTCGCGCTTCATAAGAAAACATCATCTCGTCAGCCATCGTAATTCGGTTCACAGCGATAAGAAGCCACATATATGCCCGACGTGCGGCAAGGCCTACGCCTGGAAGCCCTCATTGTCAAGACATCAAAAGATGGAGTGCGGCAGATCACCGAAATTCACTTGCGAAATCTGCGATGCCCGATTTATACACAAGCATCATTTGATCGGCCACCGTAATTCGGTTCATCAGGCCGGTCAGCAGTAAACGAATGGTAACGAACATCCTAATTCTGATCTGCGCTATATAAAAAAAACACTTCCCTAAAAATCTTCAGAGAAAAAAAATACATAAAATAACTTCCACTAATTCCAAATTCTGATTTCCCGTTTCAGACAAGATAAGCCGAAGAGAGAAGAAATGAAAATAACAAGGAATGCATTAAGAGGAGATAAAAGAAAATTGAAGATCATGTACAATCTATCGTGCAAGATAGACTTGATTAATCTATGTTAATTTAGTGAAGTGAATTTGATATGTTAATCAAACTCTTCAATAAACAAAGCCAATTTCATCTTGTACTTCAATTTCGTTGTACTTCCATGTCCCAATTAAATGACATATCGTTTACCTCCCACAGTGTGCGAAGAAACACCTTTGTGCCTCTATGTGCCTCACACTTTTACATGTTTCTTACGGTGCATCCATGGTTTCTTCCGTATCGGCATCAATTTCTTTTAATTTTCAGTTTCCGAACTCGGGATCAGGATCAACGAAGCAGTTGCCGGTGCTGCTCAAGGTAACGCAAGAAAACGTCACACCTGTCCTACCTGCGGCAACGGTTATGCTTGGAAGGAGAATCTGTGGAGGCATCAACGACACGAGTGCGGCCAAACTCCGCAATACCTCTGCAACATCTGCGGTGGGCACTTCAAACACAAACATCATCTACTCAGGCATATTTCCAACGTTCACACCAACGCGCCGATAATGGGTAACGAAATTCTTTCTTCATCTTCATTTCTTCACACCGATCTGGTGCTAATATCGAATCTGCATTTCAGGCAACAAGAGGGGAAGAAAGAAACGAAGTTAGACCGAAAACAGTTCTGCGAGATGCGCGTCGAATGTGCAAGTGCCAATGTACATCAAATTGGTCATTTTGTGTGCTGAAGAAAAATCAAGAACGTTTATCGGCAATCCACTTTCCTAAGCCCAGAAAAAAGTCGATATCACCTTCCCTCATTGGCCCAATTATTTACCGGACGAGCCTTCATTTTTAGAGACTATTGCGAACAGCTCGTGTAATTTCCGCTGATAGTGAGTTCTGGTGTTGTTTTGCAACGAGAAGCACAGGAGGCGGAAGAAAATTGAAATTCATATATCATCTACCATGGTCGATGGACTCGCTTCGACTAATGAAACCACCTTAAACGACCATTGGAATATCTCAATGCCTACTTTGTTAATGAAACTATTCAATAAATAATGCTTTACATCCCACAGATAACTCTCGTTTTGCTTCCTTGTAGAAGAAGCTGTTTTTTATCATGTATGTCGTGCAGCAGCCAATCAAAGCACAAATAATGCGAAAACATGCTTCGATACCTTCGAACTGTTTTCTTCACAGTAAACAATGAAACTCTCACTGTATATCAAGAAATATATACTGTCTCGCACGCTCCCTTAGATGTTTCTTATCGCAGATAGTCGATTCCGTATTATCGTGAATTTTTCATTTTCAGCTGGTCTGCTCGGATTGAAGATCATCGAAGTTCTTGGCCGATCTCCTCGGGGTTACGCGAGAAAACTGTACACCTGTTCCACTTGCGGCAATAAATACACTTGGAGGCAGAGCCTGAAGAGGCATCAGCGAAACGAGTGTGGCCAGATATCGCAATACTCTTGCATCGTCTGTGGTTTTCACTTCAAGCACAAACATCATCTTCGCAGACATGCTAATACTGTTCATCCATCCAATGGGCCAATGATTGGTAAAAAAACGTATTTTTAAAAATATATTTTATCACGTCCACCACTCATATCGAGGTCTCGTTTCAGCCGACGAGAGGAGGAGGAGAAAACAGTGAGAGGATGCAGTTTTTCGGTGACGCTGATAAATGGACTCGATTCGGGCATTCAATGTGCGGAAGAAATACAAAGAAAACCTGTCGAGAAGGCCAACTATCCCAGGCCCACAAAAATCTGTACTTCGACTTCCTCTTCGACCCAATTATTTGCTAGGCGAAACTATATACTTCATTTTATAATCGATTCTGTTTATTTGTTAATGGTATTGGCTGGAATAAATGTTTCGTACGTCCGCACTGTTTTGAAGAAGATCCCCTTGGCCCCCTGTGTGTGTCTCCTCCATTGGCACGATAGACTCGTGACGTTAGGGGCTCTGTACTAACATTGATATTTCCTTTTCAGGCTGGGACCCGAGATGGACTGTCACTAATGTAGTCACCAGCAAAAGAACAGTGACGGAGAAACCACATGTCTGTCCCACATGCGGCAAGTGCTATGCTTGGAAAGAATCTCTGTTGAGGCACCGACGTGTCGAGTGCGGCCAGACTCCGAAGTTTCCATGCGAGACGTGCGGTGCGCGTTTCATGCACAAGCATCATCTCGTGAATCATCAGAGCGCCGTCCACTATGGAATACCTCGACAATATCAATAAAAGGTAAAAGGATTTTTACTGACCCTTCAACCGTCAGCGGGAAGATAACTTCTGCGCTTCCGAAAAAACAGGCACTCAGAGATAACAATTAATTCCGGCATTCGTGAATGTCTTTTGCATGGACATTTCTTTAGATATTCCATGGTTTGAATTATCAATTTTTTTCTGTACAAATATAATGACACGGTAACGGAAATGGTTTTCTTTGCAGTAACTGTTAAAGGGTTGACCTTATGTCTCTCCTGCTAGTATGGCACTCCAGTCACTGACACCGATCTTAATTTCAGGAAGAACGAAGAAGAACCTACCGAAGAGAGGATGCGTGGACGAAGCTGCCACAGCAACAAATAACTCGCACGGATACTTTGAGCATCGTTTGTTCTCTATTAACAAGAATAATTTCTTCGACGAATGTACACAGTTCGTTACTGTAGCTAAAAAATTTGTTTTACGGTCTTGCTTGAGTAACAATAAATTTTTAGTTATGTACGGTGTTTAATTAAAAAAAAAAAGGAACCTACCGATGTGTCTTGCATTGTACGTGGTCTCATCGTTGCTTGCAGCGATTTTTGTCTTATTCGTACTAATTGTCGTTTCTGTTTCAGATCGGGACGGTGGATGGAAGATCATGAACGTCGTTGGCGGTATGTATCCCGCGCCCAAGCAAAAACCGTACGAGTGTTCGGCCTGCGGAAAATCGTACTCTTGGAAGATATCACTCTCGAGACACGTTCGGGACGAGTGCGGAAAACCTCCGAAGTACACGTGCATGTTTTGCTTGAAGAAATTTCAATCGAGAAGCAGTTTTCAGAGACACCTGAGCACTCAGCACAACGCGAAGATGCCGAGGCCTCCGCGCATACCGAAGAGGTACATGGATCTGGAATCGCTAAATTGACTTGGACCGATTTATTAATTCGTCGATCGAACCTGAAGATAACTCGTCTCTGAAGAACTCAACGAGAACATTGGAAACATCAATGAAGACAACGACCACTCGAAGATCAACGGATCGTCACTGAAGATACTAGATTATAGTTTATTAACGAAATAAATTAACTATGTCAAACGCCATGAGCTATGAGCTATGTTTGGGTAGCTTTCCGAAAGTTGACCGCGATAGCGTCAAAATAATAATAGCCTCAATAAACTATTCTCGTAAGATTTGTCATTTACACAACATTTTGCAAGCTATAGAGCGAAAAAAATCTATACGCTGCAAACGAGCTTAAAGTTGTATTGTTGAGTCGTTTTTTTCCCTTAAGAAACGTGTATATATTCTTGAAAGAAGAATATAGCATGGATTATCTCGAGTATGGCATGCATTACGATACGAATAAAATATTATTGGTGATGATAGCCACCGTTCCCGAGATTCCAGCTGGACAAGAACGTCCTTTGAACGATTCGGGTCGCCTATCGGGCCATCTTCGATGTTCCAACGCAAGTTCGAACTGCAATTTTATTTAAAGTGTCCAACTAGAGTCCGAACTTGTCCGAAAAATTTTCGATCTTGTTTACTTTCATCTGATCGTAATGATTGAAACAAAAAAATATAAAATTTTCCGAGAATCAACATTCTTGCGTAAAATCCCGCACTGAATTACTTTTTTTTATTTCTCATGAATGTCTGCACTACCGAACTAACACGCAGCTAAATCACAACCACGAAATATCTTATCGGTGAAACGAGATGGATTCTAATGACCCGAAGGTAAATTTCACGAAGTCCTCAAACAATCTGGCGCTCTGTGTTTATTTTTGCACTCGGAAACGAATTTATCACGAGAATATTATTATTTTTTTTTGTCAACGCAACCTTGTCGTCACCATATTATTTTATTGCTTCTGTTTCCGTCAATCGAATTGATGAAGTAAAAAAAAAAAGAAAAACAAACCGCTGACACTCCTGCTTTTTTCGTTGCTCCGAAGCTGTGTAATCATTCGCGTTTTTTTCTCTTGTCCTCGCTCACGCAAATAATCGCTGATCCGTCTTGGGGTTTTTGGGAGTGCGCGGCTAGTTTTTTTTGCTCCGATTAAAATTCACCCACTAACGCAACATCGTTGCTCAGTTCCAGAGGCATCAAGACCACCCGGAAAAAATCACAGCTCAAGACAGAAGCAATTTTGGAGGCCGTTCCCCTGTCACACCTGTGGAAAATCTTACACGAGGAAGGACACGCTCAGACGTCATCTGCGATACGAGTGCGGCAAAACTCCCCAGTACATATGCTACGTTTGCAAGAAAGGCTTCAAACAAAAGTCCAACTTTCAACGACACAACGCCAACGTTCATGGCTTTCGTTTCTAGACAATAATCCATCGACGACTTCGTTGAGAATTTACGGAAAAAAGCAACCACCTGAAGATCTTCATCGTACCGAGGAAAGGACTGTTAACGTTTAAAATCCTCGTGCAACGTAACTGGCAAAAACGATAAACAATATTCCCCGTCGAACGACAACACGCCCCTTGCATTATCGACGCAAGCCAATAATTTCTTGTTTCTTCATTTTTATCTCATCACATTTGATCTTGTTTCATGGATAGAGTTGCTAAAGAAGGGATAAAATGAATAAAATGTTTTACTTGCGATTAACGCAAAAAAAATCAATGTTGCATTTTTTGTTTTCTTATCGAGCACGACTGGAGAAGATATACAAGATATTTTTTTATTGTCGTTCTTCAAATAGACATGTATAAGTGACGATCGCAAGATTCCCAGAAGATTCCATGGATTATAGACAATACGTAGGTTCCTAGACGGATTTATTATCATTGAAACGCAGATATCGCTCGCTCGATGTCGATGACCTTGTCCGGTAATCGGGTGTCTTTTGCTGTTTCGGTTTCAGGCAGCCGACAAAGGACTCGTTTAACTTCATCTCGAAGACACGGACGAGATTACAACACGAGCCACCAGAATCCGTTTCCCTGTCACAAGTGTGGAAGATCGTACAGAAACAAGGGTAGCCTGAAGCGTCATCTTCACGACGAGTGCGGTAAACCGCCCCAGTACATCTGCAGCATCTGCGAGAAAGGATTCAAGCAGAAGGCGAACTTTCAGCGTCACAATGCAACAATTCACGGCCATCTATTTGCCCTGAGGCCGTGAATGGCGATCCAACTTAGATGTTTATGAAAAAAACCATAGAAACAACAAAAACGTTAATCCAAATAGCGCATCCCTATCATACGAAGATCAACAAATAGCGAATGTTCTGTTTAAGACTCAGTTAAATCACAAACAATTCACACAAGTTTATCCTATCTATCTCCCACTTAAATAGAGAAATTCGAAAAAGACGAACCTCAATAAAATACACGCGATAACGAGTTAACGATTTCTTTATCTGGACTTTGCACTCGAAGATCTTTTTTTTTGTCGCACATTGAATTTCGTCGATCCGTCCGCGGAAGAAGATCGAGTCCGAACTATTTTAATTGCTCGTCGAACTCTCGATGCGAGAGGAAAAAAAACAATCCCCAAATGAAGATTAAAAAAGCCCATTCGTCTGTCTTACTAAAGCGATAAGTATGTGAGAGAGAAGTCCGTTAGTTCGGATAAATAAATTCTTGTGGAATTGTTTAACTCGAGCGTTTTCGATTTTGTTTGCAGGTCGACCACGGTCCAGCTCGTGGAACCCGCGTTCCACGTCGAGCACTGTACAGAAACCGTCGAGCACCGTACCGAAACCGTATCCTTGCTACAAGTGCCCGAGATCTTATACGAACAAGAGCACCCTGAATCGTCATCTTCGCGAAGAGTGCGGGAAAATGCCACAGTACGTTTGCAGCTTCTGCCAGAAGGCCTTCAAGCAACGTTCGAACTTTCAACGTCACGTTTGGACCGTGCACGGATGCATACTGTGATCTGTGATGTGTTACAAAAATCATCATAACATGACGAAGGAACTGTTGTTTGTTGTTACCAACGAGCTACGATATTTAACGAAAGTTATTGTATCGAAAAATTTTGAGCTTAGAATATCCGTCGCGTCGATAGTAGCTTTATACTACTACTTAGTAACGATTTTGTATGAATGCGAAATAAAAATACCGTTGACGATGTGATTAAAGAAAAAAACAAAACGAAATCTCATGTATACTTCAGTACGTAGAACCGGTTTCGGGACTTCGGGACGTCGAGACGGCGTCTAATCATAATTTTATTTTTCATTGTTTCGTGAATGTTTCACTAACAACAGTACACAATTTCAGGTTCCACGAGGTGCAGTCGAGAGGGCCCTGTCCCGGGAGGATGGACGAGCCGAGGGAATCCCACTTTTCCATAAACTACGAAACGACTTTGTCGAGCGAAAAAAAAAAAGAAAAAACGATTACCAAAATAAAGTTGTCCCAAAGTTTTGTGACGTCGAGGAGCGACTTTGTAAAAATGCCAAAAATAATAATTCATAACTCATTCCATTTTGATTTAACTGTTTCAGATCGGCGCCGATTGGGTCACAGGGTCAGCTACAACTCGCCGTTCAGTTGCTTCAAATGCGGCAGGCAGTACACCTGGGCGGACTCGCTGACGAGGCATCATCGCGAGGGCTGCGGCATGCTTCCCAAGTATCACTGTCGTCTGTGCGGCAGGAAGTTCAAGAGAAAGGATTATCTTCAGCGTCACCGGCAGAACGTTCACAATTTCAGCGAAGCGATGTTCTGATTTGTATCCGATATTATCGAGGACGCTTTTCGCGCAGATCTTTTAATAAATCACGCAACACATGCTCGAGACAATCGTCGAGTAACTCCCGAAGATACAACCCCAACTATAGCCAATTTCCGCTCGGTTATAATTCATATAATCTAAGATCTTTTTTTCTTCTTGACACTCTTAATCGCGTGTGGTTTATGTGCATCCTGTAATCGTCGCAAACTCGTCATATACTTGTAATCTACACCGGTGTCGATATTTTCTCGTTATAGACTTCAAGGAAAAGTGGGCGATCAAGAAAATCGAGTTACCGTGCGAATGCGGCGACTGTCTGGACTGGAGGATAACACCGAGGATCGTGAAGCGTCGGGGACAAAGAAGAAACAACGGAGCGACCAGGGTGACGAGGCAGCGAAAGAAGAGAGGAGGGTACAGAAAGAGGCGAGAGATCGCTCCGATAAAGAAGGAATCGCGAGACATTTCTTGCCCCCAGTGCGACGAGACCTTCGATAAAAAATGGGTACTACTGAACCATCTGGCTACGGTTCACAAACGACTGTCCTACATCAGAGATCTCAGGACTCTCGTGCCGAATCTCAAGAGCAGGGTATCTTGAGATGTTTCACAAAAAATGGAAAAAAATGAAACATATTTTAATAACTTTTTGTCATAACTTTTCTTCTTTTTTTTTCTTTAAATATTAAACGTTTGTTTTGTCTTTAAGTTTTCTCAGTTTTTAATTTGCGTCTCTGTTCGAATAATTATTTTTTCTGTGTGTTCATTTTTCTCAATAAACAATTGGTTGTAATCGATTAATTGACAGTGTTTTTGGGGTGAATATTAACTATGTACCTTGTATGCCGAAACTCGAGGATTCTTAAGACCTCCGACTTTCCCGCAGGGCCCTTCAGGGAAAACGAATTATCGTCTTCCCGCGATGCACGCATAAGATGTACCTCCCACCCACATAGCTCGATGTTTATCATCATTTTGTCACGGAGTTTGGTAGACGAAGTCGTAGGATCTCCTTCGATAAATCCCTTGAATCCGTCCCGTTCAGCACGCAGGCATCGTCTTCCTTGTAGGAAAGATGCAACGAAGCCTTAAAAGAGAAAAAAAATCGCCTTGAAAGTGCAATCTTGTCTCTTCAATCGAGAACCCCATACAGCGTTATTTTCTTCTTTTTTCAGGCCTCAGCACACCGGACTATTACAAACGAATGGGAAGACACTTTTGCTCCACGTGCGGCAAGGAGTACAGGTGGATGCAATCATTGGTGAGACACAAACGCGAAGAGTGCGGCAAAACACCGCAACATTGCTGTCCGGTTTGCGGTATTAAAATACGCCACAAATGGATGCTGAAGAAACATTTGGTCAACGTTCATGAATGGATCATCCCTAATGGAAAGAACATCTGAACTGAAACACTTCCACAAAAACAAGAATACCAAACAACTTTCGCGACCTCGTGTATTTTTTACTCGGTCTAACTTGGATCAAACAACGTCTGATTAATGCCTCTGTAAATCGGCACGGGATTATCGATGAACTGTTTCTTCGATATGACCAAAGGGCGCCGAGAAGCTTAGACAATAAATGAAGACGATAAAATAAAACTGCAAGAGGGATTGCGTCCTTTTGATTCGAACTATGTACGTTTTTGTTGTTGTTTTTATCGAGTCTGATGGGTGGAGGTGAGGAGAAGATAAAAGAAGATATGTCGTGCGGTGAACTTGAAACTGATGGAATTCTTTGATTTTTCAGGAAATCAAAGGTCCGATTACTACAAGCGTTACCGTGGAAAGTACAGCTGCGACGCTTGCGGAAAGAAGTACATATGGAAACCATCATTGACGAGGCACAAACGGGAGGAATGCGGTAAAGAGCCTCAATTCACGTGTCCGGTTTGCACGGCCAAGCATCGACGGAGTGGCCAGCTGAAGCAGCATCTGATATGCGTTCACAATTGGACGACAGTTATCGAATAATCATATACATATCGTAATAAATTACGGATGCACGATGTTTCCGATTCGAGTAAAGAACACAAATTTTTTAGAACGCTCGGAGTTAAATGTTATTTTTTTACCCATTCGTGACTGTTTTCGATTATTACACGAGGCTTGTCGTTGTGTCGATTGAGATGCAGGGAGAGGGGAGAATTTTATTATTGTCGAATTCATCGAGGTTTTGTCAATGTACCAATTAAACAAATTACGTTCGTTTTGGTTTCAGCCTATTACGGATATCACGCGCAAACGCCGTTTATCTGCGATACATGCGGAAAGGTCTACAAGTGGAGAGAATCGTTGAACCTTCACAAACGCATGGAGTGCGGTATCGAGCCACGATTCACTTGCAACTTCTGCGGACGAAAATTCAAGCACAAGCATCATTTGACGAAGCATCATCAGTCTATACATCTATACAATTCGCGTTGAATAACATAAAATATATCTATATATAAACATTCGTGTAAAAACGAGATAAACAATATACGGTTTTTTATCGATCAAATTATACCGTGTGTATATATAAATATATACATATGCATGTAGGGGAGAGCGGGGCAAAATGAATTATTTGTATACATTTTTCGCGGGACGTAAAGAAGTCCAATCTCAAATTAAAGGCTCTGGTTCATTGTGCCCCGCTGTCCCCCCCACTCCGTATACGATATTGGAGCGAAACCCCGTCGTCGTTTGGCGTCGATAATAATGTTTTGAAAAAAAAAATAAGCTCGAATAATTTTAATCTTTTCTAATTTCAGACGCTGGTATATTTCCCTGCACGACCTGTGGAAAAGTCTACTTTAGGAAGTCATCGAGATACACTCATCAGCGGCTCTGCGGACAGGAGCCGAGATTCAGCTGTTTGTTGTGCGGAAAACGTTTCAAGTACAAGCATCGGCTCAAGTCACATTTGACATCGAACTTCCACGTGCCGAGACATCGGTAGCGACTCTTTACCCGAGCTTCCCATTCTTTTACGAATTTTCGTTCTCATTTAATATGCAAAATTGTTTATGTACGATCGAGTAGTACCGTTAATAATAAATCACAAATTTTTCACACTAAATTTGTACGATAAAAACAAAAACCATTAAAAGTTGTCGCAGGTTTTAGGAATGAATTTGAGCGATTAATAACGATTAACTTCGTCGTTGAGATCGAACAGTGCAAAGCGCACGTGTGCGTCCGATTTATCGAATACTAATAAATCTCCGAAACTTTGTTTGCTTTTTTTTCAGGATACAACCAGAAGAACTGGATCTGTTTTCAATGCGGAAAGGCGTATCTCTGGCGGGGCTCGCTGCAGAATCACATACGCGTCGAATGCGGCAAAGAACCGACTTTCAAGTGTCCGATTTGCAGTAGAAAGTTCAAGTACAAACATCGGTGGCAATCCCACGTGAAGTCGGTACATCATCTCGAACTGGCGTGAAACTAAGTGCCGGATATTTCTATTCTTTTTAATTGACAATAAATATTCATTATAATTTCAAAGACTTTTTTTTGTGAATTACCGCCGATCAGAGAGATCTGTAACGAAGGCGGCTTAAAGCGAACCCTCGTCCTCTCCTCCTGTAAAGATCCCAATTCATTTAAAGATCATTTATTTGTCCGACTAATGGAGGAGATCGGGGCAAAATGGAATACCACGATTTTTTTTTCATTAAAACGCTCGGAGTGATAAATTAAGAAATGTCAGTTATTGGCATTAAAATGAGACGAGAACTACCCATCCGCAAATCGCAATTTTTTCGCAAATTCTCCGGATAGTTATGACAAACGTATTATAAAAAAAAAAATTGGTATACAATTAACCCATCCAATTAATTCCGAATCCATCCGAACGGCCTCGATTTCTTATCTTCACTATTTTGCCCCGTTGTTCCTTGTCTCATCGATATATATATATATATATATATATATATACATATATATATATATATATATATGTTTTATTATTTTTCAGTTACGGACGCAAGATGGACGTGTTACGGGTGCGGCAAAAGTTACATGTGGAAAGAATCGTTGAGGAAGCACATGAGAGTGGAGTGCGGCAAGGATCCGACATTCCAGTGCAGAATATGCGGACGAAGATTCAAGTACAAGCATCGCTTGCAATCGCATTGCAGGCTGATACATTTCGTAAACTTCTGATGAGTCTGTGGTGAAAATAAAATGTTGAAAAAAAAATCCAACATCGCAATGGCGAAGCCTTGATACTTCCTCCTCGCTGATCGATTCCACGATGCTTGTCTTCGCTCGTATTCCCCTATGTGTGTGCCCCGAACAGTCGGAATATCTCTTCATCGCCTCTAACCTGTAAACGATTTTTATTTTTTATTTTTTAGCTCCAAGATTGTCCGTGAAAAACATCGAAGTTCTAAAGTCGACGAGACGACCGGTTATACACAAGTGCATCAGATGCGGCAAAGGCTATCAGCTCGAGACCTCGCTGAGAAGACATCTCAGACTCGAGTGCGGAGTCGAGCCAAGACAGAGCTGCGACATATGCGGAAAGAGATTCACGCACAGATTCAAGCTGACCAATCATCTGGCGCACTGCAAGAAGAAGAGCGACGACTACTACTGAATTGATCGACACCCCGAAGACGAAGCACCTCTTCTTCGTGCCTTTCGATTTTCCCTGATCGAAATATTAATTAAAATCAAAATCAATGATTATTTTTTCAATCGACCGTCGAGGGAGAGAGGAGAATGTTGTGCATCTGTTATGACAATTTCCGAAAACAAAAAAAAAACCTAAACGAAATAAAGAAAATGCATGAGACATTTTTATTCGAAAAGAAATCATTAAGCTGATTCGCTAAAGAAGAAATCGCAAGATGTGTACCTCCCTTCTACCCTACCCACTTTTATCACACTAAACGATGGAATTCTGCTTTTGGCTCTATATGCTTGATCGCTGCAAGGTATCTACGTTCTACCGTTTTTTACCCTACTTTTCTTTCTCCTATCTAATCACAATTGAAGTCGCCTGGCACGATCTATATATTATTACTTATTTTTCGAAAATAAAAAAGACGCTGTGACGCGTTGTCGTCGGCGTTTTACCGGTCGTGAGGATGTTCTTGAATTTGTTAGAGGGTAGCTCGATTCGGGTGACGAGTGAATTAATCTAACGAGAATGATTTTTCAATTTCAGGACTACTGGCCTCGATGCTACTGTCTCAGGACGTGCATCAGGACTGCGATGTGAGCTGGCCGGCGACTAATTTGTTGGGCGTATCATACAAAATCCCCGAATCACGGAGAAAGGAATTCCGGGACAGCGAGGGCAAGTACGTGTGCAACAGATGCGGAAAGTCCTACAAAGCCACGACATCCCTGAGTCGTCACAAGCGTCTGGAGTGCGGTGTAATGCCCTCCGAGATATGTCCGATCTGCGATCGAAGATTCAAGCACAAATTCGTTCTAAATTCCCACATCGTCGGTTGCCAGAGAAAACTTCGCGATTTCATGGGAAAGAAGAAAAACGATTGAAGAGCTGCGAGAAAATACTCCATTTTTCATTTTTGTTCCTTCACGCGGTATTCGTTTGTTTTGCAAAATTTATGTTTCAGTTTTACCATTGACTCGCTTAGATAATGTAAATATATAACCGTGTGTCATTTTGCAGACTGGTATCTTTTGAACAAAAAGAAAAAGAAGAAAAACCGAGAAAATCATTATCTTCATTCACGCACCGGACGAGTCTCGTAAAATCTATCTGGACTCGCTGATCGTATGTCAAAAATATTACTTGCTCTTCGTTCGTTTATTATTTTTGGGAAGTATCCTTGGTGTTTTTTTTTACTTGAATTTTTTTTTGCTTTCGTTTTTTTCAAGAATACTTCGACGGAATCTCTCGTGTATACTAATTAATTTTGTGTAAGATAATCAATAAAACGATCTACGTCCGATACAATTTATATGTTCAGCGTGAATGTTGAGATATTTTATGATCTTGTTCATGTAATTACGTTCCATTAATTCGTCGTTGCGTACTCTGAGAAAATGGGAAGCTGGGTCTTGATCGCTTATATGGTCGACACACATATATATCGATGGCCTAATTCCATAGTGGCTATGTATAAGCCATAGCCTGTTGACCCTTCTGTCGTTAGGTCGTCGATATGTATACGATATACGTATCCCTATATCGTGTATATTAATTAAAAATTGAAACAAGACGCGCGCTCAAAATTCCTCCAATTCCTAGCAAAATATGCCGCAAGTCAATCGGAAGTTTCCTGCATGCTTTTTACATGTAATTGGTTATTGAATCATCGTCAGAACCACAACATCTTCGAACTAAAAAAATGTACGACTAACCTTTTGTCCAACAGATCTGTTTCAGTCCGTGGCAACTTCCGACTCGAAGGAAAACATTCTTCGTGCGGCTTTGTCTAAAGAAATTCACCTAGCGAAATTGCCAACGCTACATGTCAAGAGAGTCAAGTAATTAATCGAATGCAATGTGTGCGAGCAATCATTATTCAGCGTCGGCTGTCTTCAACGCCATCAGTGTAGTGCGGCGACACGGAGCCTCCATTTCCATGCCCGTACTGCAATCTTAGATTTTTCAGAAACGACATACTGGGGAATCATGTCCTATCGTCGCACAAAAGGATATCTAAGAAGAGATTCTTGAATAGAGAAACGAGTCCAAGAATGTAATCTCCTCGCTAATTGATAATATTGATAATATTGATAATATTGATAATATTGATAATATTGATAATATTGATAATATTGATAATATTGATAATATTGATAATATTGATAATATTGATAATATTGATAATATTGATAATATTGATAATATTGATAATATTGATAATATTGATAATATTGATAATATTGATAATATTGATAATATTGATAATATTGATAATATTGATAATATTGATAATATTGATAATATTGATAATACAGCTGCAAGATGACTTTTTAGACATCACGTCAGTTAGTGGCATTAAATCAACGACTGCTACAACCACTGCCACAGCAAGACCTGAAGCTCAGCAACGAAACAGCCCGCGTCAATTCGTATCCAAACCCAAAACCAGGCCATCGAGGAAGTTGGAAAGCGACGGGCCCGCCGAGCATTCCCTGAAGAAATATATCTGTTTGAGATGATGGAAAGCGTACGTGAGGCTTTGCAGTCTTCAGCGTCATCGGCGCGTCGAGGGCGGTAACGTTAACTCGGTACACAGCGCATTTTCCCCGGTGAAGATTCCCGAATCACTGAGAAAGGAATTCCGGGACAGCAAGAGCAAGTACGCTTGCAACAGATGCGGAAAATCCTACAAAGCCACGACATCCCTAAGTCGTCACAAGCCGCGGGAGTGCGGTGTAATGCTCGGCGAAATAATTCCAACCTGTGATCGAAGATTCAAGCACAAATTCGCTCCAAATACTCACTACGTCGGTTGCGAGAGAAAACGTCGTGAATTCGTGGGAAAGAAGAACGATTGAAGAACTTTGAGAAAGTACTCAATTTTTTGGTTTTTCCCTCACACTGTATTCATTCGTTTTCCGAAATTTATGTATTAGTTTTACTATTGACTTGCATCGATGATGTACGTACATAATCGTGTCTCATTTTACGGACTCGTATTTGTTGAACAAAAAAAAATAAGAAAACGAGACAATCGTTATCTTCATTCACGCACCAGACGAGTCTCGTAAAATCTATCTGAACTCGCAGGTCGTAAAAAAAGATTACTTGCTTTTTGTTCATCTATTAGTTTAGGAAAGTATCCTTGGTGTTTTTTTATACTTAATTTTTTTTTTTGTGAATACTTCCACCGAATTTCTCGTTTATACTAATTGATTTCGTGTAAGATAATCAATAAAACTATCTACGTCCAGTACAATTTATATGTTCAGTATGAATGTTTAAATATTTTGGGATCTTGTTTATGTCATTTCGTTTCATTAATTTGTCGATGTGTGCGTGGGAAAATGGGAAGCTGGGTCTTGGTTGCTTATATAGTTTACACACATATATATCAATGACCTAATTCCATAAGGGCATACCAGCTGTGTATAAGCATGGCACGTTCACCCTTCTGGCGTTAGGCCGTTGATATGTATATATACATAGATATGCCTACATATATGTATATATATGCCTACATATATACATATATATACTATATATACTATATATACATATATACATGTATATCGATATATATATATCGTGTACATTAGTAAAAAATTGGAACAATACGCCCGCTCAAAATTCCTCCAATTCCTGACAAGATATGCCGGAAGTCAATCGGAAGTTCCCTGCATGCTTTTTACACGTAATTGGTTATCGAACCATCGTCATAACTTCTTCGAACTAAGCAATGTACGTCTCACGTTTTGTCCAACAGATCCGTCTCAGGCCGTGCCAGCTCCCGACACGAAGGAAAAAATTCTCCGTGCGACTTTGCTTAAAGAAATTTGCCGAACGAGATTGCCAACGCTACGGATCGAGAGAGTCGTGTCGTTAATCGAATGCAATATGTGCAAGCGCTCATTCTCCAACAACCGGTGTCTTCGACGTCATCAGTTGCAGTGCGGCGACAAGGAGCCTCATTTGGCATGCCCATACTGCAATCTTAGGTATTTCAGAACCGATCTATTGAGGAGACATATTCTAACGTTGCACGGAAGGAAAACTAAGAAGAGATTCTTGAATAGCCAAACAACCCCAAGTGAGTAATCTGCTCTGCTAATTGATAATATGTATGATATTGATAATATGCACTGAAAAAAAAAATTGGTCGGATTAACCAAAAGTCGCGGTGACATACGTTCAAAGCTATTATTTGTTTGTACAAATAAAGCATTGTTTTGTTAAACGATTATTTGCTTCAATTTATTGAAAATTTGTCCATTGAAGCAAAAAATTTTGTTGTACCAACAAAATACACCTTTGAACGTATGTCACCGGGCATTTGCTTAATCCAACTATTTATTTTTCTCAGTGTGGATGATATTGATAATTTCGATGATATTGATAATTTCGATGATATTGATAATTTCGATGATATTGATAATTTCGATGATATTGATAATTTCGATGATATTGATAATTTCGATGATATTGATAATTTCGATAATATTGATAATGTTGATGATGCAGCTGGAAGGTGACTTTTTAGACATCACGTCGGTTACAGGCACTAAATCAACGACTGCTACAACCTCTGCCGCAGCAAGACCGGAAACGCCACAACGAAGCGACCCGGATCAATTCGGATCCGGGCCAACGGTCAGGCCGTCGAGGAACACGAAAAGCAACAGCCCCGTCGAGCATTCTCGTAAGAAATATATCTGCTCGGGATGTGGAAAAGCCTACATGAAGCAATACAATCTTCAACGTCATCGGCGCGTCGAGTGCGGTCACGAAAAATCCGTACATTGCACATTTTGCCCAGTGACGTTTTATCACAGATCCAATCTGAAGGATCATCTGAAACGTTGTCACAAAGTCCCGAAGGATTTGCTACTGCGGATCCTCGAACAGGATGGAAATGTAATTCCCCCTCAACCCTCGACTGGTTAACGGGAAATATTGCCACGGTTCTACCTGAGTTTCGCCATCGATTAATGACATCGAAATTACCCTGATTATAATGACCTGTTATATTCGTCTTATATAAATACTTCATTTTGCACGCCAACACGCCGCACGCAGCAGGTCTCGTATGCGATATAAATACGTAACACCAAATTGTTATAAACATATATACGTCCGTTATGTAAATCACTGAAAAGTAAGTTCCTAGGATATGCGAGGTAGGAATTGCACTACCAAGAAGGCTCATACGAGCATCTGAAACGATTTCTTATTTTTGGTTTTATTTTTTATTTTTATTTTTTCATTACCTTCCTCGCACTTATTTTTCATTCGATCTATACCTTATTATAATAGTTATATGTGCAATGCATAATAATCAAACTTGATCATTACAAGTTCTTCGATAGTTTGCTCAAACTTTATGAGTAGATTTTTTTTCGTCAGTATTTTTTATTTCAAGAACCACTGCTACGCAAGTTCCTAGTACAGGCGAGTGACGAGTTACAATGTCAAGAACACTCATCCCCATATCTGCAGCGATTTCTTCTTTTTTTTTGTTTAATTATACTAATTATACGTTCAAGGCATAATAATCGAGCCGGAACATTACAAGTTTGTCGAGAACTCAGATTTGCTCAGACTTTATGAACAGATTTTTTTTTCTTTTCAGTACTTTTTTTTTTAACTCCGATGCACAAGATTCTGGTGCAGGCGAATTACGGGTTACACTGCTAAGAAAGCGCATACGTGTATCTGCCACGATTTCTTATTTTTGGTTTTATATTTTTTTTCGTTATCTTCTACGCATTACTTTTCATTAGATGCATACCTTATTGTAATAGCCGTATGTGCAAGGCATAATAAACGAGCTTGAATACTATAAGTTTGGCGATTTTTTGCTCAAACTTTATCAGTAGGTTTTTTTCTCAGAACTTCTCTCCAGTGTGTTTTATAATTTGCGGAATGGAAACGATATCTTGGAGAACATTTATTGAACAAATTCGCCTTTTCATTTCAGGTTATCGATCGACGGACCAACCTGCCAAGCTCAGATCCGTTATGAGACGCGACCGTGTCAGAAGCGCATCGACGTGGAAGAAATTCTTTTGCTCGGCATGCGGAACTACCTTCAACCGCAAAGACAATCTACGGAGGCATCAGGCGACCCGCTGCACGGTTATGCAGAGAGAGGACAACGACAGGATACTGAGCTGCCAATTCTGTCCGAAGATTTTTCACGAGAAATACAATCTAAAAGTGCACGTTCACCAAGTGCACAAAGTGCCAAAAGAGTTGTTACCGGAAGCCATCGTTCAGCAGTGAAAAAAGAGCGTAGCTTCTTGTACGTTTAAAAGCGAGTGCGTTTAACCCTTTAAAATGCCCCAATGTCCAGCCATATTTGCCACTTTGGTGAAACTGATATCTTAACAAAATGTCTTCTTCGAATCAAATGTAAAAAAATCTGAAAGGAAATTTTTGAATGACTCAGAAGGGCACCGTGGAGTTGAGAGAAACTTTTTATTTTTTAACGGTAAAGGGTTAACGAAAATAAAATAACACGACTGTAAATGAGAAATCTCAAAGGCATAATAAACATAATGTAAACTTGATTCGAAAGTTTCAAAAAATGGCTGGATGTCTGACGGTCGGGTTTACGAAGAAACAAAGCTTCGGTTTTGCAGTTGGAAAAAATACACTCTGGAAAAAAATTGTAAATTTAATGTACCAGCCTGGACTTTTTATGCAAAAATTGATACATTAAAATGAATGTACAATTGTGATGAAAAATTAATATACTTTTTCATTGAAATGAAAGTAAATGATTAAAAATAAGGTGTTTACAATGTTTTTAATATACTCAACATTAATTTTTAATCACAATTTTACATGAAATTTAATATACAAACATACAAACTTCCAGTCCGGATTTCATACAAACTTCCAGTCCGGTAGATTTAATTCCATCTGATTTTGTTTATTAAAGTGCAGTTTGAGGTGTCGGATGAAAGGATGAAGCTATAAGTATTGTTATCGTGCATCAACCGACTTTTACTCTTTTGTTTTGAATGCCGCTCGTGTTTGTGTTGTTTTGTAATGCATAAAGCCCCACGAAACTCCGAATATTATACCTACTCGACTGACGAAAAATGTTTAATTCCAATTCTAGAATTCATCACCGAGGAACTGACCGAACTTAAGTTCATCCCAGAGGATGATGCAAAATTCATGCCCGCGGAATTGGACGTCGCCGCGAGCAACTCCCAGTACTACACCGGGCCGCGGGGTCAGACGACACCGAACGAGGATCATCACTTCCTGTGCGGCGAGTGCGGCAAGGGATACAAATGGCTGGACAATCTTCGCAGGCATCAACGCCTCGAGTGCGGAAAACCCCCACGTTACTCGTGCACCCAGTGCGATAAAATATTTTACAGAAGATATCGGCTCACTAAGCACACCATGGAAAAACACGGCTGATTCACTGTCGACACGAGAACTTACCTGTTCTCTCATTCCTTATGTCGTATCAATCAAAAAAATAATAAAAAATATATACACAAATTAAAAAAATCAAAATAAATTAGATTTAACTCGCCATCGAACCGTTTCTTCCGTACTTCTTATCAGCCTCAAAGGCGGCAGCTGAGGCAGGAATGTATTAAATATATGCATGGTCTCTGCAGCATGGCGCCATTAAAATGCGAGTGTGCATCGATAGGAATTTTTTTTTCCATATCATTAACCTTTGTACGTTTAAATTTTTTTCAGACGAGACTTTGCAAGGCATCGTCCTCGAGACCGGCGAGATGTCCGGAGACTCGACGGTTCCTTTTCAGAACGAGCTCTGCTACTTCTTCGACGGTTCTTCGATCGTTCAATCGATCGACTCGAATCTTCAATCGCAGAAGAACAAGAAGTCGGCGCCAAAGGGAATGCAGTTCTTCTGCAGCGGATGCGGAAGGGCTTACACGAGGGTTGACAGCCTGAAGAGGCACCAGCAGAAGTGCGACGATTATTTAACATCATTCGAGGATCATCGACCTAACGACGGACAGCAGTATTTCTGCGCTCAGTGCGGAAAGAGTTACTGTCGGCGCGACACTCTCCAGAGACATCAACGGCTAGTGTGCGGCGACAAAGAAAAACAGTCAACCTGCAACATATGCCAGAGGAAATTTGCTTACAAATTTTTGCTGAAGAAACATCTCGAGAAACACGATAATCAGCCGGATACTCTCGATTCCACACTGGCCACTATAATACCGCTGTAGTCATAAAGTACAACGGTACTATTTATAAGGATTAATTCGCTAAAGTATCTTTACGAGTGTTATGAATAGCGGTACAAGCATTCAAAAAAAAATATATCCTTGTATCAATTTTCGAAATATTTATCAACGTTAAATATGCCTCTACCGTTCGACGGTATATACAGTCTTTTTCGAATATTTATTTACATTGCAGTGCGATAAATTGAACATGGCATTTTCGTTGATCAATAAAACGCCGATATTGTTTAACGCCAATTGGATTTTATTTTTTCTATTCTTGACGCACGTATTTAATAATTAATATTTGTTAATGCATGCGATTCTTATTATCGGTACGAGCTTCCGGTGAGGAATAAATCGATCCTGTTATCTATTGATTCTAATAAAATGGTGATTTTTTTTGTTGTTCTTTTTCAGACATGTCTATGGACCCGTATGACGCGCTGAGGATGCTGGAGAGAGGGACGATGAATCTCGGAGTCGAGAAATCCAGGAGGTCGGTCGAATTCGACGAGACTTGCGAAACGAGAAACGTCGAGCAGTCGCAGCGATCAACATTCTCGATGACGGTGCTTCAGGACGGCGACTCGTACATCCAAGTTCAGCAGCCCGAGTACATTTGCAACAGTTGCGGCAAAAGATACAAGTGGCTGGACAGCCTAAAGAGACATCAGAGGGTCGAGTGCGGCAACAAGGAGAGGCAATTCTCTTGCTACGCCTGCAACAGAAAATTCAAGTACAGATACGAGCTGAGAAATCACTTGTCTGCTCAGCACCGACAGTGAAGATTTCCCACCGGTGTAAATACCACTCGTTGTAACTTTATGCCTACACGGACGTAATAAATTATCATTGGGGTATGATAGATTTTTCGCCGAAACTATATTGTAAATAGACTTACCATTGGTACACTGGACGGAATAAAAACAGCCTCAAGAGACATCAGAAGGTCGAGTGTGGCAAGGAGAGGCAGTCATTTTTTTTATTTTTTTTTTTTTTTTGCTACGCTTGCAACAGAAAATTCAAGTACAGACACGAACTGAGAAATTACTTGCCCGCTCAGCACCGACAGTGAAGATTTCGCACCGGTGTAAATACCGTACGTTGTAACTTTATACCTATACGGAAATAATACATCAATATAGGGGTATAAAAGATATTTTGGGGAAACTGTATTGTAAATAGACCATTCATCGTTATACTGGACGGAATAAAAACAGCCTCAAGAGATATCGGAGGGTAGAGTCGCGGCGACAAGGAGAGACAGTTCTTGTTGTTATGCTCGCAACAGAAAATTCAAGTAAAGATACACGATGAGAAATCACTTCTCCGCTCCGCACCGACAGCGAAGATTTCCCACCGTTGTAATTACCGCACGATGTAATTTTATGCCTACACGGAAGTAATAAATTAATATTGGGGTATCACAGATATTTCGGGGAATCTATATTGTAAATAGATAACCCATCGCGATACCGGAGCAAATTTTTAAATAATGCGTGATGGATGGTCTCCGGAGGTACGAGTTTAGAACATCGATCTAACGATTTATTCTTGTCGATTTCAGGAGCCCAATTGAAGATCCGAATTCGCCAGTTCGCCTCGGACGACAAGACCGGAGGAGCGGGCAGAAGAAGGCACAAGAAAACGGCAAACAGACCAAGGGACTGCATTTGTCCGGCGTGCGGAAGAGCCTACAACAGCGAAAGAAATCTTCGCAGGCACCGAAGGATCGAGTGCGGAAACGAGAAGACCTGGCGCTGCACGCTCTGCCCGCGAGCGTTTTATCATCGATACGATCTCAAAATGCACTACCAACGAATTCACAAAGTTCCGAAGGACATGCTGTCGCAAGTTATCCAGTAAGGAAGAAGAGAAATCGTCGCTTGTGATCAGAGACCGATTAAGAGGATGTGCGGCGAGTCCGCTTCGCATCACCTTAACGGCGTTAATCGCCTTCTTTTTTTTGTAAGCTCCGATGTTACCGATCTTAATACTTCTGGTAATAAATAATAATGTAAAATTTGCGTTCATTTATTCTACAAATGTAAAAAAAATGTACAGTGCGCATGTAAAGATTTCAATGTGTTGTATCGTTCGCACCGAAAGCAGGAAACGTTGATGACTGCTTAAAAAAAATGGTCGCAATATAACTTCAACCAGTTTGTTTTTAAATTTCAGGCGGTCAACGGAGCAACCGAACTCGCCAGCGGTACGAGCCGACACCGTTCATCTTCAAAACCATACCCAGGATGGTGGTGGAAAAAAAAGTTTCGGTTAACGACAACTTGACGAAATACGTGTGCACTGCGTGCGGAAGAGCCTACAACAGGGTAGAGAATCTTCAAAGACATCAGAGGGTCGAGTGCGGAAGCGAGAAGAAATTCAGCTGCAAATTTTGCCCGAGAGCTTTCTATCACAGCTGGGACTTGAAGAGACACGTTGGAAGAGCGCACAGTAGTCCGGAAAATGTTTCGGCACAAAGATTTCAATAGAACTCATCTGTGCTGTCCATTTACCTAACCTCGAGAACATCTCATTAAACTTTCCGTGGAAAGATTTCGCAATCCCGATAAGAATCCTTCGTACCCTTGAAATATTATATATTAAATAATATATGTGATGTCTCTCGACGTACGTCGGCCGACCTACGACAATGTTTGTAATAAGCCTGTGCCTGCGAAATAATATACGGGTTAATTTAAGAAAAAGGTCCAGTGTCTATTATCTGTGTAGAGTTGCAGAGAATTCCCCGTAAGGTGAAATGTTACCAGTTTTTATAATGTGTGTTTCTTTTTTGCAATGTGTGTATTTTATTGACGAGGATTTTATTATTGCACAAAGCGCCAGTAAACTTGAAACAGGTTGGTTAATTAAAAACTATTGTCTTTAAAATTTCAGAGCAGAAATATGGGAAACGAAATGTTCGGAGAGTTACCCGGGCCACGTTCAAGACTAAGGTGAAGACCGGAATGAAGCGAAGCAGACCACCGGCGAACAGCAGCTGGACAGATTTCGTTTGTCAGGACTGCGGCAAATCGTACAATCGGCAAGTTAATCTTCAGCGGCATCAGAGGGTCGAGTGTGGCGACAAGGAGAAAACCTTTCACTGCAAGTACTGTCCGAAAATGTACTACCACAGATTCGAGCTGAAAGGACATCTGCACCAGGGACACAAGATACCGGGACATATTTTACCGCAGATATTGACGCAGATAGAGAACGAGTATCGCATCAAGCGTGAAACCGCTTGAGTTGGATGTGAATCGTAGATTATTGCAGCGCAGCTTTACGAACGATTAATGTTATACTCAAACGATGATGGAAACCCTAGCAACTTCGGTAACCATAAATATAATCGAATTGATTATGATAATTTCAGATCACTTCTTTTACCGTTAAAATATTCGCAAAAATATCGATATTTGAACTTCTGCGCATGCGTGTAGGAGAGCTCACGCTGTCTATGCTTGCGAACAGTCGTTTTTGTTTGTTTGTTTGAGTAACCGAAAAAATCACCGCAGCAGTAATTGCGCATGCTTAGAAGTTGAAGTACTCTCATTTTTTCGGTTATTTCTACCAGAGTAAAATACTTTATTAAAAACTTGTAAAGATAACAAAAAAAATGTAGAGACAACATATAAAACTTGTAAAACTTTTAACCCTTCAAGTGCGGAGGACCTTTTGCCGAGAGCAAACAGCCATGCCTTCTTTTAAGCACAAAAATATAATAAATTTTCTTTTGCGTTATCAACAAAACAACACTTCAAGGTGCGTCTACGAATTTTTACAGATATTTTTTTAGCACTTCAGCTTGTTATTCGAATCGTTCGATGGTTGCGTCTTGGCAATTTCTAGGTCGTCGTTGATGAAGGATCCGGTACGTGAAGGGTTAAAAAACTTTTACAACATTTAAAATATCAAAAAACAACGGTTACTTAAGTGGCTAGGGTAGAATTAGATTTTAAGGATTTAATCAATAATGGATCACAGATGTGTGATGATTGTGCTTATTTTAGGGAAGAGCGGGGCAAAACGGACACTATGTTTATGATGAGACAAGGTCATTTTTCTACGTCCCACAGAAAATTTCGTAAAAAATGGTTCGTTTTACCCCCATCCGCACAAGGAGTTTCATTCGTGTTTGTGTTGATTCATGTTAAACAACAACACTAGATACATCACACCACTAGATTGTGCATTTCACCGATTCGATGGAGGCGACTGTGTGAGCTATTTAAAAATGGTACTATAATTTTAAGCTACTGACCTATCAGCGCATATATGACAAGTGTATCGTCGTAAATACGGGATACAATACATAAACTAATAAGTTTCATATGGCACATTTTTTGCTCCAAAAAAATGTTCCGAACCACACTATTCGAGGTATTTCTTCGCGCCGAACACGAGTCCGATATCGATTTTTTTTTACTTTATATTTTTCTTAAAACGGGTTTTTTTTTGCAGCATTAATATACTCAATACACCAATTAAACAGATTTCTACACCGAGTCTTTCTTTAAATTTCAGGTCATCAGCTCTGGATCCGAAATAATCGACGAAATCACAAGCATGTCTCGATGGTGAAGCCTGCAGTCACCGTTAATAAAGTGTGCACGATGGGAAGTTCACCGAGGGAATTTGTTTGCACGGCTTGTCGGAGGTCATACACTCGAAGGGATACCCTTCGACGTCATCAGATATGGGAGTGCGGCAAGGAGAAATCGTTTCACTGCAACCTGTGCCCGAAGACCTTTCATTACAAGTTCGAGCTTCAGCATCATTATTATCACGGGCACAAAGTACCGAAGAAGCTGCTACCCCAAATGGCCCGGCAGAACGAGAACGAACGTCGCTTTTAACACGAAAAAACCATCCTACATCACGCGAATGCTATTTTTTTTTTTAATAAACCGCAACTCGATGACCTTCAGACTCGTACTCGAGTAACATTAGATACGACTTAAAAGCCCTGGACGGGTGATCGAAAAAAATGTAGGGAAGACATTGGCGCAAAACGGACCATGTTCATCCATTTATCGGAGGACAAAATCCCCTCGAAAATTGAGCGGTCCGTTTTGACCCGCATCCTCTACTGTCAATATTGTTATTCATATCTTGAATTATATAGCGCATGTGTTGACTTTCACGGTTCTGTGACAAAGTGTACCGTCATACATGTAGTAAATAAAGCATAAAAACCATAGGATATGGGGTTAATTGAATCATCAATAAATATCGAAGTTGTAGATAGTCGTGTGCGTGTGTGTAGTTGCAATAATAATAATGTTGTGACGTAGGGAAGAGCGGGGTAAAATGGGCCACCATCAAAAATTATTCGAGGGACGTACTAACAAAGAAATCTAATCTTAAATGAAGCTGACTGGACCATTTTGCCCCACTGTGCCCTGCGACGTTGATAAGAGCCGAGGAGCTTTGGACAGCGCTTGAACGTGTTTGTCTTTGTATTTCAGGGGTTCATAGGAGGCGAAGAGTTCAGCGAAATCAGGAACTGCCCTGCAATGCCGAAACGGTTATCAAGAGACGAAAATACGCCGTGGACAAGCTGTCGCGGAAGTGTCTGTGCTTGGCGTGCGGAAAAACGTACACGCGTCCAGACAATCTCCGAAGACACCAGAAAGTCGAGTGCGGAGGCAAGGAGAAGACAGTCTTCTGCAGCCTGTGCCCCAGGGCATTCTATTACAAATTCGATCTGAAATGTCACCTCCAGCAAAGCCACAAAATCCCGAAGGAGCTCCTCGCAGATGTCCTCAAGGAATAGAATTTTAAAAATGCACTGATCGAAATTGACTATTTTTTTTTTTCTATATCGATCGGATATTCATACAATCAACGCAGTGCACAACGGCAATAGAAATAAGAAACATAATATATTGCATCTATCTATACGGCAAAAAAGAAAACACAAAACAAACCAGTTTGTACATTTACGCGCAAGAAATATATTTCTTAAATGTACGAAGGTTTTTGTTGTTTTGTTTTTTTTTTACCGTGTACACATTTAATATCTCTCTGATCCTTCCGTAACTGGTACTGTGCTCTGACTCGATTGACGCTTGTTCACGCTTGGAAATCATATTTTCTCGCTTTGGCTGTTTTAGGCGGTAGTCCTTGAGCCTAACGACGAATAATCGTAATACAGGTTGGATAGATGAAACACACATTATTACTGCATCCATTTAACTTTTATTGTTCGATCAACAACTGTTGTACACACTTGCGAATAAATCAGCCGAGTCTCGATTTCCCAATAGCTTACTTTTGTGCAATTGTTAAGTGCGAAATTGGATAGTCTGTAAAATGGGCAAAGCCAAAGTCGGTGGACTCGTAAAATTTGAAAATTGCTTCAACGAATTTTATCTTTGAATTTTCAGGAAGATCATCGAGCGGCGGAAAGCGTCAAAGTAACGGGAAGAGTGTCCCCAAGACGAGATCCAGTGCTATCGCCAAAAAACATTTCCGTCCCGGTCCAGCGGAGAATCAAGTTTGCTCGGCCTGTGGAAAAGCCTACCTACGACTTGCGACCCTGCAACGTCACCAGATATGGGAGTGCGGCAAAGAGAAATCTTTTCACTGCAAATTTTGTCCAAAGACGTCGTACTACAAATTCGAACTCAAGAAACATTATTACAGTCGTCACAAAGTCCCGAACGATCTTGTAGCGGCGCTGTTCAAGTAGAAATGTGTACAAAAAAAATTAGCTTGAAAGAGTGATTGACTAACGGCATGCATTAATACCTAATTTTCTTTCTTTTTTTAAATAAAAAATAGTATTAAGAATCGATAAATAATTTTATTTTCTCTTTAACCAAGCGACTATATACCGACGGAGCGTCTCGACGATTTCACTAAGAGACCAAAGGGAGATGTTAAATTTTATGAAAAATATAAATACACGAGTATTGAAATTTTGGTGTTCAGTTTGTGTGTGTGTGTGTGTGAAAAAAAAAATTATCCGTTCGTCGTAGCGTTTAATGTTGCAATGCGTTTGAGTGTAAAAAAAAAAAAATTAGACAGTCTAGTTTTATCGATGGACCGGGAACGATAGCTTCAACGTGGTTGTATTCGTGTTTCAGAAACACAATGGAGGAACCAGGGCCGTTGCCGAAGTCGCAGGACTGCCGCGAAGAAGAAGAACAAGCCTTGTCTGGTTGTGAAAAAAATCAAGATTCTCACGGACAACACCCCGAAGAGTTGGGACTGCGTGTCGTGCGGAAGGGTCTACACTCGCCAGTACAATCTTCAGCGACACCAGAGAGTCGAGTGCGGAAAAAGCAAGACCTTCCACTGCGAATACTGCTCGATGGCTTTCTACTACAAGTCCGAACTACAATCTCATTCACGGCGAAAGCACAAAATAACCAGGGAGATGCTGCAGCAGAATCGTCAGTAGTGTACACATTAAGCGTGAAACTGAAAAAAAAATGAAAAAAAACTTATAAATCATTTTTATTTAGTTTATGTAAATCAAAAGTTCACTGCACTGTGACGAGTCCAGAGAGACCGATTAATGAACTTTCTTAACTATTAATCGACACTGCATCTGCTAACTCAGACTATGTGGGATGTGAACCTGCACATTAGCAAAAAAAAAAAAAAAATAGCTACTGCATTATTGTCTTTCCATTAATGCCTATCGCGTACGTAGAATTCCCAATTACCTACGAAGTAAGAAAAACGAATGGGTGTGGCTGGAAAATGCTTGTTAGAAATTCGAGGAAGCTTGAGAAAGGGTTTCTTCATCGAATGTTGTCTTTGAATTGCAGGCAAAGAATCCAGGATCCGAAAACGTCCCCATCTAGTCGTTAAAAAAATCAGGCATCTCACCGATCCGAAGAACTACACTTGCATGGAGTGCGGGAGGACCTACAATCGATTGAACAATCTTCGACGTCACCAGAAAGTACAGTGTGGCAACAAGGAGAAAACCGTTCGTTGCCACTATTGTCCACAGACTTTCTATTACAAGTCCGACATGAAAATTCATTGTCGGCGTCGACATTAATTGTATAAGAAAAAAAAGAAAAAAACGAGGGAAAAACAAAAAAGAGAAAATAATTGTTATGAGCCAAGGAGAAAACCATTCGTTGCCACTATTGACAGCAGACTTTCTATTACAAGTGCGATATGAAAATTGATTGTCGTCGTCGACATTAATTGCATAAGAAAAACAAAGAAAAAAGAAGGAGAAACGAAGAAGAGAAAATAATTGTTATCATTAACGAGCATTCACTAAAAACGTTTATAGTACCGTAACATGTACGCGAAGAAAGATAAGCTATAAATATTTTTCATTAAGTTACATTAAGATAATATACAATAACGTCTTGTATTCGAAAGTTACTTGAGCGCGCATTGTTTTTTTGTCGCGTGCATGACAATTACCATGTATCCACGATGGCTTCGTAAATTTTGAGAAGTAAATCGGTAAATCTATTAATTATTACCGAACAATAAATGATTTGCAAAATGCTTAATTATCAATTACTTTTATATGTGTCGGATTAAGGTATAAGTAAGGGTTTTTGCGCGTGGGTAATGGATTGCGTGGACATGCGAACCGTTTGGAACATTGTTTGAATGGGGCTTGCCTTTGAATTGCAGGAAAGAGGGGACCAAAGCGTCGGGCAAAAAACAGGTGGACCAGACCGAAGCAAGCATTCAAGAATAGACCATTCGTCAATAGGCCGACATTCACTTGCGCGCATTGTGGCAACGTCTATCTTCGCCAGGACACTCTTCGGCGACATCAGGGCGTAAGATGCATGAACATGGATAAAACGTTCCAGTGCGAGTTCTGCCCGAAGAAGTTTTATTGGAAATCCGATATGAAAAAACATTGCAGCGAGGTGCACAAGATCGGGGATGACTTCCTGACCGAACTTTTTCACCAGCGAAAGAAGCCAAAAAGAACCTAGTTGTTATCGAGCATTCGATGAAAAAGTTTCCGGCACTGTGGATTGTAAGCGGTTAAATATACGCTGTGTTTATTTTTCGTTGAGTCGACATAGACCAATAAGTTCGGTCTAGACGGCGAAAGTCCACGATGTTGTCAATTGCTTCTACATGCGATAGCTTCATAAATCGTCGGAAAATCATTTATTTCACTCGGTGGGAAAATGGCGGTTTTTGTGCACGCTTCGTGCGAAAACCCCCATTTTCACACCTTGTGAAATAAAATTTTGTCGAATACGTGTGCGAAAAACTCGCCTTCGGCTCGTGCTGCAAACTCAGAATCGTCTGAAAAAGTTTTTTCACACTCGTATCAAAACGTACTATTCTAGAATTGTTAATTACCAGCAAAGCATTTTCTACCAGCAAAGGAGGAAAAGAAGAGCCTTCTAATTGTCACCAAGCATTCAGTAAAAACTTCTCCGACTCGGTAACTTGTAAGCGGGTAAATATGCGCTGTGTTTATTGTTCGTTGAGTCGACACAGGCCAATAAATTCGGTCTAGACGACGAGAGTCCACGATGTAACTCGACTTTAATTACAATTGCTTGTACATGCGATGGCTTCATCAATCCTCGAAAAACAATTTCTAGAACTGTTAATTATTGCTGAATAATAAATTATTTAAAAAAATACCAGATCGTTGATTGCTTCTGCAGAAAATTTTTATTTGTATAAGTCCCTAGTGGGAAAGCAACACAAGGACCATTATTGGCACAGGGTTGGCCAGTGTTTGGCCAACGTGGGCCAGAACCGGTCCTGTGTGTCATTCCCACTAAGGCAACTCTTTTCAGCGATTCGAAGTGTCTGGAACATTGTTTGAACGAGGTTGGTTTTCAATTGCAGGAACGAGGGAACAAACGGCCGAACGATCACTAGGAAATATACTAATTTAATCGGCAAGAAGAAATCGAAACCATACTCATGTACGAGTTGCGGAAAGGGTTGCAGTCAAAAAGGCACTCTTAAGTTACATCAAAAAGTTACATGTCGAAACAAGAATAAAACGTTCCACTGCCCGAAGAAGTTTTACATGAAAGGCAATCTGAAAGATCATTACCTCACTACGCACAACATCAAGTCTAAGCTTCGGATAGTCGAATTTCAAAAGTCGATATATAATTTTTTATCGTAATTATTAACAAGCCTTCACTGAAAATGACTTTTATTTTACTAGGTGCGAAATTACCGTTTTGCGCACGCGTGCATAAAACCCCCATTTTCACACCTTGTGAAATAAAATTTTGTACAATACTGGTGCAAAAAATATTTTCGTAACTTGTGTGATTGCAACACTTGTCAGAAATTAGTATATTATGTTACAAGGGAGAAAAGTGTGCGTTTTGACCTCGTGTGAAGAAATCACACGAGGTGTGAAAACGCACTCCCTCCCATGTAGGATACGATACTTTTTTATCGACTTCGTTAAAATAACCACATTTCTTGCGTCGCAGAATCGTCATATTCGCCAATGACCATTACTTTCCCGGGAGTACTCGAGCTTTCAGAAGGAGTAACGAGTCCTATTACTGCCTAGGGAGTAATGAGACTTTACTGCGCCTGCGCAGACGTTAATAATGATTACCGGTCAATAATAGGCTTTCCATCCGTATTGCACGCAAGGAATATGGTTATTTTAGCGAAGTCGGGGAAAATAGTAATTTATGACACTCGGTGCGAAAATGGACGTTTTATGCACGCTCCGCCCGCACAAAACTTCCGTTTTCACACCTCGTGAAGTAAAATTTCGTACGAAACACATGCGATATAACTTCTTCTGACTCGTGTGATTGCAGCACTCGTCAGAAGAAATTTAATCGCACTTGTATCGTAAACTACTATTGTACTTTGAGTTGATTTAATACAAGACAATACACCCCGTGTAGGAGACGAGTCTCGACAATTTAATTTTACTTGTGTGTATTTTTTTGTTTGTATGCGCGACATTCACATGTACTTCCGATCGCTGTGTAATTCTTTCAAAAACATTTCTAAAAGTGTTAATTTTTGGTGAATAATAAATTACTCAAAAAATGCTGAATCGTCGATTGCTTAAGTAGACTAGAATTAAATTCGAGTATGTCGAGTACGTTCGTGATGTGTGGCTTCATGTGTGTGGGTAATACTTGCCTGATATCGGAAGTGTTTGGAGCATTGTTTGAACGATGTTGGCTTTGAATTGCAGGAACGATGGGACGTAAGCATCGAAGAAAAATGCAGACCGTAGCGAAATCGAGGAACGGACCGGTTCGCAATAATTCGGAAACATACACTTGCCTATCTTGCGGTAATAGCTACACTCGAATGGACAACCTTCAGCAACACCAGAGATTGAGATGCGGGAACAACGAAAAAAATTTCCACTGCAGAATCTGCCCGAAGAAGTTTTATTGGAAAGGGGTTCTGAAGAAACATTACAACCGCGCCCATAAAATCAGGGATCCTCTGTTAGCCGAATTTCTGTAACGTCAAGAAGAAAGAAATAAATTGTAATTATTAACGAGCGTCAACTGAAAACGTCACTTGTACTGTGAGTCGGAAATGGAAAACGATACGCTATATTTTTCATTGAATTAACGTAAGGCAGTGTAATGCGGTTCAAACGACGCATAACTATAATAAACTAATGTATTTTGTATTTGTATGCAGGACAATTGAATTTGTTTACAAAACAGTCCTAAATGTATCAATTGTTAATGAGTAATAAATTATTTGCAAAATAATAACAAGAATGATAAGCATAAATAATACGAATAAGTAATAACAATAAGAATAGTCATAAATTTAATAATAATAATAAATACTAATTGTTGATTGCCTTTGTGTATCTACTTGGAGTATATTTATGTTCGAGATGTGCGAGTCTGTGTATGGGCAATGCCAGAGATTCGAAGTGTTTGTAACGTTGTTTGAACGAGGTTGCCTTTCAATTCTAGGATCGAGGGGCCTAAAGCGTCGACTAAATAGGCAGACTATCAAGAAAATCAATAACGGACCGGTGGCTCAAGTACGGTTATATACCTTGGGCAACAAGTCGAAAACATGCACTTGCAGCACCTGCGGAAAGAAATACGTTCGATTGAAAAGTCTGCGACGACATCAGAAAGTGGAGTGTGGAAATAAGGAAAAAACTTCCTACTGCAATTTTTGCCTGAAGAAATTCTATTACAAAGCCGATCTCAAAGCTCATTACCGAAACACGCACAAGATGAAGGACGACCTGACGAAGGAGCTTCTGGAACAGCGTACTCAATCACCGAATTCATAAAAATGCCTACTTTTCATAAGATTTGTAAGCTTCTGTTCGAACCCAACCTGTCCAGCAAGCAATGGAATGTTGGCTAGAATTTAATAAAACGTGTTCATTAATATTTTGTTAATTTTGTATATATATATTTTTTTTTTCTATTTAATGATTTGATGTAATTTAATAACTTTTCATTAAATTTAATGATTTTCAACCATCATAATCTCCAAACCGTGAGCAAAGGTGCCGTACGAATATTTTTCGGTGAATTACCATAAGGTAGAATGTAATACGCCGTATGTCTCGAGTGTCGATAATCAAACTATACGCGAACGTGTATTTTGTATGTGTATGCGTGACGATTACTACGTGCGTGTGTGAGAGCTTCATAAATCTCCGAAAAAATCGAAAATCCGTTGATCGTTACTGAACAATAAATTATTTACAAAAAGCCGAATTGTCGATTGATTACGCAGATATCAGGTTTAGGTGCATGAATGGTCGTGATGTGTGGTTAATGCTTGTCGGCGGTTCGAAGTATCTGGAACATTGTTTGAACGAGTTTGCCTTTCAATTGCAGGATCGAGCGTACGAAGGAGTGGGCGAAATAGGCAGCCTCTGAAGTACTTTGTGAATGAACCAATGGACAAAAAATCCATAAGAGGCGAAAAAGTCATCGATATCAGCTTGGAAATCTTTACTTGCACGGCTTGCAGAAAGACCTACGCTTCGCGCGCCAATCTTCGACGACATCAGAGAGCGGAGTGTGGAAAAGAAAGAAGGTTCCGTTGCAAAAATGCCGTCGGTACCAGATCGAAAATCTTTACTTGTACGACTTGCGGCAAGACCTACGCTTTGCTCAACAGTCTTCGACGACATCAGAGAGTGGAATGTGGAACCAAAGAAAGAAAGTTCCCCTGTAAATTTTGCCACTATGAGAGTCCTTACAAATACAATCTGAACAAGCATTATCGGGTCGTACACAAGGTGATGGGATAATAGAGAAAGTCCTATGAACAGCAAACTCGGTCATCGAACGGACACCCAGAAAAATCATTTATTTAACGGGCACTTGCAGATAAATATTTATTTGGTTTAAATAAAGATTTTAATTGATTGAAATAAACATTTATTTTGAGGCGTTATATACGCAATTACGCCGATTTTCGAAGGTACTTTTCTAAACGCGGTTGAAAAAAATGACGCATATATTGACAACATTTTTTTTACAGATCATTTATGCACATGGTTAAGTATATGCGAACAAAATTTAGAAATATTAACAAATGGCGGAGATGTTACATAATAAAGCAATGTATTTTTTTTTTGCGCGCGCGTTGATGGTGAAAGTTCTTGACATCGATGTGGGTGTCTGAAAAAAATTAACATATTTATAATTGCATAATGAATGTATCTTCAGTGTGAAACAATATTATTAAAAAAAATTATAATAGAAATTCGAAACTTAAAATGTTTTTACTGTCGGTATTTTATTTTTTATATTATTTTTGTGTCATTGAAATTTTTGTCTCAGTGGTTCACACGATAGGTGATGATACTAAGAATATGTTGTAAAAATTTCAAAGCGATCTAAACCTTCATTGAACGAAGGTTTAGATCGCTTTGAAATTTTAGAACTTCCACTTCCAGTTAGAACTTCCACAAGGTTCAAAAAAGTGAATCGTGGAAAAAGGGCTTTGAAATTGGCGGTCGGGCGCGCCGCGCGGTATCTATTGTAAATGCAATCTTACATTATTTAATAGCAAATCCTGCGCTTTATGTGGGGCCTTCCTCGACATCTAAAACGTCTCCAGCATGTTTTTTTGTCGTTTCTGGCGGCAAACCTTGCTTTCTTTGTTGCCTTTTCAGATTGAATTCCAGTGGCAGTAGGGCGTAATTCATCCAGATGTTCGCAACTCTTCATCGCGTTCGGGCCAATCGTAATACCAAGGTTTTTCATAATTCGGAGAAAGGTGACTGTTCCTGTAGGGATTGACATGCAGGGATTGGGATGTAGGGATTGGCATGTAGGGATTGACATGCAGGGATTGGGATGTAGGGATTGGCATGTAGGGATTGACATGTTGGGATTGACATGTTGGGATTGACATGTTGGGATTGACATGTAGGGCTAATAAGTGAACAATAGAAAAGGGTAGTTGGCGATCTAGCGCACCTGTCTCCGTATAGCGCGGCCGGTTACCGCTGCTACCTGCTTGCTTCCAAGAAAATTAAAGTTTTTACCCTCCAAATGCTGTAACTTCAACAATTTTTGGGATTTTTCAATACTGTAAAGCTTAAGATATTCCTAACAGTTCAGGCTAATTAAATAAAAAAAATTTTTAACATGAAAATTTTTGAAATTTTTCGTATATATAAGGCCATAATGAAATAAATATTTATTTGCGGGGCGGCCGTCAAATGAATTATTGTTCTGGGTGCATAATCGTCCCTGCTTTCACTAAATCTCAAAAGATTCTAAATTAAGAAATTAATATAAGTTACAATAATTAATATGCATTCATTAATGTTTCCTTCAATCTTTTTTTTATTTAGTTCATTCGTTGAATGTTAACCGACGAGTTACATATAGTCGTGCAAAAGGTAGTTTATAATTCCCACAAGCTTCAAAGCAGAGTCCTCTCAGTTAACTCGTGTGGCTTCAAATAACAATTACGGGTACATTCCTTGAACAACAAGTAGAAAAAATGCACTTGCACCACTTGTAGAAGGGAATACGTTCCGTTGAAGAGTCTACGATAACATTGGAGAGTAGAGTGTAGAAACAACGAAACAAATTTTCTACTGTAACTTTTGCCCGAAGAAGTTTTATTACAAAGCCGATCTCGAAGCTCATTACCGGAGCGGACACAAGATGAACAATGAGCTGACGGAAGAGCTGTTGGAACAGCGTACTTAATTTAGTAATTTAAGTAATTACTAAATTTAAGTAATTTTAGTAATTTACGACACTAGTGCGATAAAACTTTTTCTGCACTGAGAAAAAAATTCGCTTGGAGGCTGCGAAGGAAATATTTTTCATTTCAATTCTACTTCCAATTTTTACAATCCCATATGATATTGAAACAACGACGGCACGACTGTCACGGTGACATATTATCGTTTCAATTCCATATGGAATTGTAAGAATTGAAAGTAGAATTTAAATAATAATTTCTTCCCGTGGCAGCCCGCAAGCGAATTGTACTTGAGTCATTGATCTTTTTTTTCAGTGTGACGAGTGCTGTAATCACATGAGTTCAGAAAAAGTTTTTCGCACGGAAACCGTACCAAATTTTACTTCACAAGGTGTGAAAACTGGGGTTTTGTGGACGCGAAGCGTACGGAAAACTGACATTTTCGCACCGAGTGTAATAAAAACATTTCTACTTCTCATAAGATTTATAAGCTTCTGCTGAAACCCAACGTGTCCCGCAAGCAATGGAATGTTAGCTATAATTTAATAAAACGCCTTAATTCATATTTGATTAATTTAAAAAAAATTTAATCGTTTGTATTAAATTTAATAATTTTTATTATTAAATGTAAGGATTTTCAACCATCACAATCTCTAAACCGTGAGCAAAGATACTCTAGGAACAATTTTCATTGAATTACCGCAAGACGTATGTAATATGCCGTAAGCCTCGAGTGTCGATAATCGAACTCTATTCGAACGTGTTTTTTGTATGTGTATGCGTGACGATTACTACGTTCGTGTGCGATAGCTTCACAAATCGTCGAAAAAAAAGAAATCCCAAATCCCTTGATCGTTACTAAATAATAAATTATTTATCAAATGCTGAATTGTCGATTGAACACGTAGATACACTAGGACCTCGATTTCTTTCACAGCGGCAGGACCGGCTCCACATCACACTTACCAAAATCGAGGTTGCGCATACCCCGCCATACTCACTGTCGAGCATGGCCCATAGCTTGCTGCGCCGATCGGTATTCGCTCCGTAGTGGGGACGTTGAGGAAATTGAATGAGCAAAAAGCGATGTCCTAGTGTATCTAGTTCGGGTGCACACAGAGCAAAAAAAAATCAATTGAGTCAACAAAATGTGCACTTACGGGTGGCGAAACAAGTGTTTAGTTGATCGAAAGGAATACTTCGTTGATCGAACTAACAGGCCGTCGAATCAAATGTTTCCTTCCTCACTACAAGAATCATTTCGTTCGATCAACCAAAAATTTGTTTCGCCACCCGTAAGGGCACATTTTGTTGATTCAATCGATTTTTTTTTCTCAGTGCATGAATGGTCGAAATGTGTGGGTAATGCTTGCCGAAAGTGCGAAGTGTCTGGAACATTGTTTGAACGAGTTTGCCTTTCAATTGCAGGATGGAGGGTACGCAGGTATGGAGGAAATAGGCAGTCTGTGAAGTACTTCGTTAATGAACCAATGGGCAAAAATGGAGAAAATGTCGTGGATACCAGGTCGAACATCTTTACTTGTACGGCTTGTACGTAATAAAGAATCCATAAAAATGTCTACTTCTCATAAGATTTGTGAGCTCCTGTTCGAACCGAACGTGTCCAGCAAGCAATGGAATGTTAACTATAATTCATTGAAACGCGTTTATTAATATTTTTAAAAATGATTTGTATTAAATTTAATATTTATTATTAAATTTAATGAATTTCGGACATCATAATCTCTAAACCGTGAGCAAAGATACCCCACGAATATTTTTCATTGAATTATCATAAGGCAGTACATAAAAGAAGTATTACGTACGTAATATAAGCAGTAGGTAAATATAAGTACGTCGAAGCCTCGAGTGTCGATAATCGAACTCTACTCGACGTGTAGGGAAGAGCGGGGCAAAATTGGACAGCGGGGCAAAACGGGACCGTGGGGCAAAACGCAATTTTCCAATAATTTTTGGATGGTACTGTGGGGCAAAACGGGGCAGAAAATCCAGATGTATCGATGGAGCAAAATGGGGCGTCTAAATGTTTATTGGAAAATAGCTTTTGGCCTATTGTCCCGTTCTGCCCCACTCCCCATTTTTCCGCACTCCCCCTTATTGTGTGTGTGTATGCGTGACGATTACTACGCGCTTGTGCGAAATCTTCACAAATCTTCGAAAAAAAAACAAACCCCAAATCCGTTGATCTTTACTGAACAATAAATTATTTACAAAAGGGCGAATTGTCGATTGACTATGTAGATGTCTGGTTCGGGTGCATGGAATGGTCGGGATGTGTGGGTAATGCGTGCCGGAGGTTTGACATGTCTGGAACATTGTTTGAACGAGTTTGCCTTTCAATTGCAGGATCGAGGGTACGAAGGAGTGGACGAAATAAGCAGCCTCTCAAGTTCCTCGTAAATGAATCAATGGACAAAAAAGACAAAAGGAAAATCTTTACTTGTACAGCTTGCGGAAAGACCTACGCTTGGCACGACAGTCTTCGACGACATCAGAGAGTGGAATGTGGAAACAAAGAGCGAAAGTTCCGCTGCCAATTTTGCCGCTACGAGGGTCTTTACAAATTCAATCTGAGCAGGCATTATTGGCTCGTGCACAAGTGCACGAGCCAATAGAGAAAGTCCTGTGAACACCGAACTCGACCATCGAACGCAAAATCGTCCCGGACGTGACTAAATCTCAAAAGATTTTAAATTAAAAAATTATTAGTTACAATTTTATAATACGCGTTAATTAACGTTTCGTTCAATTAAAAATAAACTTATTCCACTCGTTCAATGTCAAGCGATGAGTTATCTAAAGACGTACAAAGGATAATCTCATCTCAAAGTAAAAAGGGTAGTTCATAATTCCCACAAGCTCAAAACCGGAGTCCGTTCGGTTAAGTCATGTGGCTCCAAATAACTATCCGCGAGCCCCGCCGCTCTCGCAAAAGCCATTCATCCCTCCCCGTTGTGGTGTTTCATGGTAAATCGTAAACGTGCTCCTATTTTTTTTTTTTTTTTTTTAATCCGCTACTATTAATTTTTTATGAAAAAGTCCGATCGTCGTGCTCGTCAATTTACGCAAGTAATAACAACGTCCTTTCCTGTCTACTCGACGATAATCTGCGGTTCAGAGGAATCCGAGAAACGACTCGGGGTGAGCTCATCTCTTAGGAAAACAAAAAAACTTGAGAGAAAAAAACATTTTTTTAAATAAAAAATAAACCTCATAGCGATACGGAGTGTTGTCCTGTTAACCGAGAGTGACGAGTGAACGTGTCTCACGTACGAACATCTTTGCTTTTTATATTTTTCTAGAGCGCAAGTATTCGTCTGAGTCCGCTATCGAGAGGTACTACAAGTATCTTCGTCTTATGGAGGAAAATCGACTGACTGAGAGTCCCGTTGCGGAGATGAAAAATTGCCGGGTCGAAGATTATCCGGAAGTCGAGGATGCCCATGAGCAGCCGATGATGGTCAACTTTCGCCCTGCGAACGGTCGAGCCGGTTCCCAAACTAACGTCTCGGGACGAGCCAGTCCGGGCTACGAGTGTCCTCGCTGCGGCAACGCGTACACGAGACCGCACTCCCTGAGTCGTCACATACGATTCGAGTGCGGTGTCGAGCCCCAGTTCGAGTGTCCCATATGCCACAAAAAATCTAAACACAAGCACAATCTTGTACTTCACATGCGAACGCATCAGAAGAACTGAATTATTATTATTTTTTTCGAGCAAAGTAGTCTGCGCTCGATTATACACCTAAGCGTTCCGAATCCTCGAAGGATTGTCAAAGTATATTTTTTTAGAGGTCATATAGGCATCGTCGTTAGATACGGGGACGAGCGAGGCAAAATGGACCGTTTTAATTTTTATTTTTTTCGAAGAGTCTAAAAAACACAGATCTCATATCAAACGGAATGGTCCATTTTGCCCCACTCTTTCCTGCAGTCTTCAAGCGTTTGTTATATTCTATATTTTTGATTATAGGATAATATATTGTTGCTTTAAGTTGTTACGTTAACAAGCGCAATCGTGTACTTCACATGCGAACGCATCAGAAGACCTGAATTTTATTTATTTATTTTTTTTTTTTAGCAGAGTAGTCGACGCTCGATAATACACCTAAGTGTTCGGAATCCTCGACGGATCGTCAAAGTATATTTTTTCTAGAGGTCGTATACGCATCGTCGTTAGATACGGGGACGGGCGGGGCAAAATGGACCGTTTTAATTTTTTTTCTTTCGAGGAGTCTGAAAAACACAGATCTCATATGAAACAGAATGCTCCATTTTGCCCCACTTTTTCTTGCAGTCTTCAAGCGTTTGTTATATTCTTATTAATTATACGATAATATATTGTTGCGTTAAGTTGTGTTAACGAGCACATTATTGTATTTCACATGCGAACGCATCAGAAGACCTGAATTTTATTTCTTTTTTTCTTTTTTGGTAAGCAGAGTTGTCGACGCTTGATAATACACCTAAGTGTTCGGAATCCTTAAAGGATCGTCAAAGTATATTTTTTTAAAGGCCATATACGCATCGTCGTTAGATACAGAGACGAGCGGGGCAAAATGGACCTTTTTTTTCGAGGGTGTGAAAGACAAAGATCTCATATCAAACGGAGTAGTCCATTTCGCCCCGCTCTTTCCTGCAGTCTTCAAGCGTTTATTATATTCTTATTATTAATTATACGATAACATATTGTTGCGTTAAGTCCCAATGCGTACACGAGACTGCACTCCCTGAATCGTCACATGAGATTCGAGAGCGGTGTCGAGCCCCAATTCGAGTGTCCGATATGCCACAAAAAATTTTAACACAAGCACAATCTTGTACTTCACATGCGAACGCATCACAAGGCCTGCATTTCGTTTTTTTTCGGAGTAATCGGCACTCGACGATACCCTTAAGTGTTCGGAATCCTCGAAGGATCGTCAAAGTATATTTTTTTAGAGGCCATATACGCATTGTCGTATGGGAAGAGCGGGGCAAAATGGACCGTCTTAATTTTTTTCGAGGAGTGCGAAAAACAAAGATCTCATACCAAACGGAGTAGCCTGTTTTGTCCCGCTCTTTCCTGGAGTGTTCAAGCGTTTGTTATATTATTATTAATTATTTGATAATATATTGTTGCGTTAAGTCCCAATGAAGATAGGTGTAACGCGTTGAATTTTTCGTTCCCGTTTAACGTAAACGGTCACTGGTGACCTTGGCAATTAATATCGCTATATCACTAAATAGTTCCATTTTGTTTTTTATTTTTGTTTCCTTTTTTTATTTTAAATGAACAAAGTTATTGTTATGCGTCGAACGATGATCATTTAAGCTTACCCTATCAAGGGTGAAGATACCTTGCGGTACCAAAAATTCAACTGATTCACCGCTGCGTATTTATGTTAAATAAAAATAACCAAATGTTAATGCGAACCGAGATATAATCTCGGAAAACGAGACTCCACGAGATTGCGTTGTTATGCGAGAAACCAACGAGTCTATCATCTGAAGTATCTTCATTTGTTGCCAAAAAAGTAAATTGCTTTAAAAAAAAACAAAGACGAAAAGTTAATTATCTTGTTAGAGTTTAAAGAGAGAAACGATTATACGATGTCTATGTAGCGTTAAAGAGGCGAACAGTCTGATGAGCGATGTAAACGTTTGTATAACGGACGGATAGATTGTCGGTACAAAAACTGCCTATTCATCGAAAACAATGCAAGCAATAAAGCTCACATACACTCCAGCCACACGCGTAAGCTTAGACGTTTTATTTCCCTTGTATTCGTTAGTATAATTTCGCAGAGCGCATGCCTTGGTGTATTTTATTTTTGTATTTTTATTTTGATTTTTTTCGCCAGTTTGACGCCCTACTCGTTCTTCGCGAGGCTTTCTTTGCGTTGTTCCCGCTGACGTTCCTGACCTAGGGCAGCAGCTCACCGTTTCTCCATAAACCAGTATCTACGCACGCTCCGTTGATTGGTGGAAGCTCAATTCTGGACCGCCCCATTGGTGGAGGCAAGCATGTGTAAAACCGGTTTATGGACGAACGATGAGCTGCCGCTAGGACGAGCCGAGTTCGGGGCTTCCCTAATTTTCACGGCAATACGAAATTTTTGTGTTACAGCCTGGAAGAGATCGAAGCTCGGAATGATCGACGAGGGTCCGCCTTATGGTTGCCCGAGGTGCGGCAGGACTTATTCTCACAAGTGCAATCTGACCCGACACCTGAGACTCGAGTGCGGTGTCGGTCCTCGATTTCAGTGCGCCGCATGCAAAAAGCGCTTCAAACATCGTCATCATCTTCGCGATCACGAGAGAATTCACTTTTACCCGACCCAAGCGCCATCTGGTCTGAGACTGGACGTCGAATCGCCGAGAGACTCGCCGCGGAGCGTCGAGCCGAACGCCGATCGTTACTGATCTGTCGGTCTTTCGTTTCGTCGACCAGCGAATACATTGTAATATACACGAGGCTGCCGACTTAGTGCCAAAAGTATTATCGGAGTAGCGATTGTATCGAAGATTCGCGAGTTTACCGGGTGTATACAAGCAGTTGTCGAAACGCGCTGCCGGTGCTTATCGAACGTTCGCGCGAACATAACCTCTATTTTACGAAGCGTGCGTACAGATATACAGAATCGCATTGTCGATCTGTCGATGTAAAAAGGTGTGGGAATAATTGAACAAAAAAAATACCTCTTCGATGTGCCAAACGATGACTCTAGTCCCTAGAGCTAAGAATTCAAGTATACTATAATTTTTCATATCAATTATAGACGATAATGTAATGAACGTCCTACACTTACATCACTCTACACCTGTGGCCCTGTTTCAAGCAGCTGGTATTGAAATAGCCGAATTAATAGCAGGGCGAAAGAATTCATCCTGTACGGTAAAAAAGATTTGTACATTTAACAAACCATCTTGTCCACAAACGTCGACAATTATTTTCTCATTCATTTTACATACAATTTTTATAAAATTGAGACATTTTTGTAAAAGGGACATTATTTTTGTAAAATTAATGAGAAAAGGCTTGTCGACGTTTGGGGACAAGAAACATTGGTAGATATTTTTAAATTTACTGTGTTTGAATCAGAAGTGCTTTAGTTTTATTGTTTTTTCGTTATAACAATGTCAGAATTCGTACCAGAAAACGACCGCGCGCGTGCGCAGTCACGTTCTAATAATCAGAAAAGCTAAATCGAAAGCACTCTGATTCAAACAGTAAATAAGATAGCCACTAATTTCTATTGTCCCCAAACGTCGACCTTCATGTTAATTTTACAAAAATGTCTTAATTTGAAAAAATTTCTTATTTTAAATTTGACAAAAATGTCTGAATTCTACAAAAATGTTCTAAATTTACAAACATGTCCTAATTTTACAAAAATGTTCTAAATTTACAAAAATGTCCTAATTTTACAAAAATGTCCTAATTTTACAAAAATTGTATGCAAAATGAAATAGAAAATAATTGTGAACATTTGTAGACAAGAAGGTTTGTTAAAGTACAAATATTTTTTGGCTGTGCAGAGATGCTTGCGTTTTAGCGTTTTTTTTATTACAACATGACTGCGCATGTGCACGGTCGTTTTCCGGTACGAATTATTGCCAAAAAACGACCGTGTGCCGGCGCGTTCGTGTTATAATACATACCGAAAAACTCCAAATTGAAAGCACCTCAGCTGTGCGACAGTAAGGGGTAAGAGTAATGCTGCGACCGGCCCGCAGCGTTTGAGGTGGGGAGTTAAGGGGAAACAGTAAAGCTACGATCAGACGGCCAATGCAACATGGCGGCCTTCGCGCGAGAGGCGACCTTAACGTCTCGACAATAACATAAGACTTCGATGAAAAAACTCGTGTGTTGCATAGTTTGTCACTCGTTAAAACGATTTAGTACGTGCTGTATAAAATATCGTGAATAAATGCGTAACGAGAAAACTAGTCACTTTAGAATACAATCTGTAGATACGAAACAATTTTTTGGGTTAGCCCGGCTGGCTAACCAATTTTGAATAATACGATAAAAAATTAAGTGTTACGGATCGAGCGTCGGAAAAATGTTATTCAAGTCGTATCAGTGTGCGACGAAGAGTTACGCGAGAAACTTCTTCACGAATGTCAAGAGAAATTTGTTCAAGAATCATATCGATGCCAGCGGAGAAGCGCGCCAGCGAAAGCTCACGACGGTCAATTATTTAACCGCTGCCGGAGCACTCACGATCGGTCTCGCTTACGCTGCCGTTCCACTGTACAGAATCTTTTGTCAGGTAAAGAACCAACAATTCTCTTGTAATTCATACTTGGTTATTACATGGTTCACTCCTATACAAAATATAAAATAAAACCAACCAGAGTGAATATATAAATAAAACACATTATTAAAAATCATAAACATAAAGTAAAAATAATCAACTCAGTAACAATAATAATAATAATTTTTTTTTAATCTACGCAGTCCACCAGTTATGGAGGGACCCTGACACAGGACACCAGTGACGTACAAAATATGAAACCTGTAAAGGAGCGAGAGCTGAAAATTCGCTTCAATGCGGATACGGCTTCGTCAATGGCCTGGAATTTCAAGCCCCAGCAAAGAGAGCTGTACGTTGTGCCGGGCGAAACGGCTCTTGCATTTTACACAGCTACGAATCCTTCCGACAAGCCTGTGATAGGCGTCTCGACTTACAATGTTGTGCCCTTCGAGGTTGGCCAATATTTCAACAAGATTCAATGCTTCTGTTTTGAGGAGCAGCAGCTTGGTCCGCATGAGCAGGTGCGTTAGCATGAATGAGTTGTAACATGATCAGTTTGGATGAACAATTCATTTATTAATCATTCCCGCAGGTTGACATGCCGGTATTCTTTTACATCGATCCCGAATTCGTGGAGGATCCTAAGATGGAATTCATCGACGAGATAACGCTCTCGTACACGTTTTTCGAAGCTAAACCAGGCTTGAATCTACTGATGCCGAGCTATGCTAAGAAATCGTAATTAACAAGCCGCTTTAATTGTACAGATGATTGTATTAAATGCCTGACGATCTTTTGAACGTTAGATCGCGTTAACGTGCGTCCGATGAAATAACACTCGACCCTAAAATCAGCTTCTAGGAGTGCATTCACGGTGCACTCGTAAATTGTGTGGCAGTGGAGCAGCTCTTTTTTTGTGCGTAAGAATCGAGGTTGCGTAAATCATTAGAACCGGAACAGTGCATTTACGGGATAAGCGCGTCTGAGACCACCGACTTTTTCCTTGTCGATGTACATAGCGTCGATCTTTAACGCAAGATCGTGCTCGAGCGCGTTCCGCGTGCGCAACAATCGCTGATGCTGATTCTCCATGTCCTTCAGAACTTTGTGCATCCTCTCGACTTGACGATTTATGTCCTCGATCTCTTTCTGCAGGCTGCAGAAAAAAAAACCATCGCGAAAGTTTCAATTGAATCGGTACTTGTGCTGTACGCATTCTCGGAGATAATAATATCGGGAGAATAATTGAGTGGTTTAAAGACTTTACCTCACGTGAGCGTAATCGCGACAGAGTTCGAGCTCCGGCCGATGCATTCTCGCCTCGAGTCTCGTGTGAGCGACTTTAACTGCGTGACTCTTGTCGGCTATAGCTTTGCGCATGAGTTCGAGATTCTTTTCAACGTCGAAGATCTCTTGGTTAACCTGGTGCGAAAAGGTGAAAAAAATTGATATCTCGACAGGCCGCGCTCTTATAGCATTTGCAGTAGGGGAGGGTGGGGCAAAATGGAACCCCGAATCCGGAAGCGGGAAATTAGCGCTGTCCGCTACCTTGTTGATGTGCTGTTGCAAGTGGCTCTTCGCTTCGAGCATCTCGGAAGATCGGCGAGTGAGAGCGTTGTTAGTATTGGTCCACGATTCCCACATATCGCGAGCTACACGATTAACGAGAGCCTCGGCGTCGGCTCGCAATTGGCAAGATTTCGTTCTCTCGGTTTGCGATCTCTGGACGATCCTGTTGGCCGCGTCTGCCCAAGATTCTTGCTCGGACACGCTGCAGAACAAAAGTGTGCATATCGAGATTTTCACAAAGGTTCCTCATCTAAAGTACTTTTGAGTGCAAATCTTCCATGAAAAATCATTTTCCGTGATTACTTGGCTTCCTCATAGAGGAAGCTTTGCCGGTAGAAGAAAATAATCGCGTTTAAAAAATATGGCTTGAAAACACGAAAAATCACTCATTTTGGCAATACTTTTTGCAATTTTTTTCACTACAGAGATATCCTATAAACATTGTATTTTTTCGTTGTTTCGAGGCCACATCTGATGTATTTTTTCATACTGATCACGAATCTGCCACTTATTTTACTTTTAACTCAATATTTGATACAGGAACTCGCTTCGCCACGAAATTCCAGATTTTCGGAAAATAAAAAAAATTCATAATCTCATAAGGTTAAACGGTTCGATCGATCCTCGCTAAATCCCATAACGATCATCGATCGACAATAGTCCCTTTGTGTACGACTTTTTACGCCGATAGCTAAAAAATTGTAAGACCTAGACTTTTAGTGCCCTCAAACTTTTTTTTTCAGCAAAGTTCAAGACCGCATACAATTTGTATGCCTGAAAGCATTTGCCAGAAATTTAACCAAACATTGAAGATTGACCCCACTACAAATCTTAGAAATTTTGGCTAAATAGTTCAAGCCATTCTCAAGTTATAAGAGTTTCAATTTTTCGGGTCTGACACACTCTCAGAGAGACATTTTTTTCTAAATATGATTTTCCTATGTTTTGGAGCATTCTGAACACGTTTACATTAAAATCTCGAAATTTGATTAAATAAAAATGAAAACAAAGCTTTCCCTAAGAGGAAGCAAAATGACTCGTACAGAAACAATTAGTACAATCGCGATACTTTTTTTCTTCATACCACGGATCGTATTTCTCGATACCGGAATAGTACTGCAATCCGTGACTGTAATTGTTCAATTGATGGCATAGCGTATCTATTCCCAGGGCGCTTTCCTTGTTCTTCATATCGAGCTCCAGTTGATTCTGTGAGGCTCGACAATTTCTCAGCTGCGAACAGACGGACCCGGATACTCAACGAGGATATCCAGAAAAACGCAAGAGTCCTACCTGATCCTTGCAACTGTCGAGACAAGCCTCGAGCTTCTTCTGGCTGTTGCGCAAATTGGCGATCTCGTGAAGCAGCGATCTCTCCGATTCGTCGTGGACGAGCTCGGTTCCTTTTCGCGCCTCTCGATGATAGAGACACTCCTCAACGATGTGCAGAGGACCCTCGATATCCTGGATAGACTTCTCCAAAACGCTGCGACAGTCCTGAAGACGCTCGCACTCGTGGACGAGTTTCTCGAGCTCCGAGGCTATCTCGTTGCGCCAGAAGGTCACGTCGCTTATTCTCTCGCCAAGCCTTCGACCGGTATCGTACTGGGCATACTGAATCTTTTCCTCGGCCGACCTGGAATAATGAGATTAACCCTTCAAGTACGAATTTTTTGCCGATCGCAAACCATGCCTTCTTTTAAGGTAGTCCTTGCGAATTGTGTTCACTTCGTATAAGTTTCAAAGAAATGAGACAGAACTGCAAACACTTCTGGAATCTTATAAAAATCTGAAAAAATCAAGCATATTAAAGGTGCTGAAAAGATTAATTTTGCATAATAAAAATTCTAAAATGTTATTAACAAATTGATGAAAAATTAAGGTGTCCAACAAATCTCCCGGAAACCTAACTTTTTTAATGAAAATAATTTGTTTACTTTTCTGAATAAGTATGAATTCTTTCACATTTTTAAAATTTCACTTCGAATTTTGTGACTTTCTACACATTTTTCCCATATAAAAAAAATTCAAAGTGAATTCACAAATCTGAAAAAATGCATACGTATTCAGAAAAGTAAACGAACTATTTTCATACAAAAGCTAGATTTCTGGGAGATTTGTTGAAAAATTTAATTTTTCATCAATTTGTAAATAACATTTTAGAATTTTTAATATGCTTGATTTAATATGCTTGATTTCTTCAGATTTTTATACCATCCAGAAGTGTTTGCAGTTCCCTCTCATTTCTCTGAAACTTATGCGAAGTGAACACCATTTGCAGGAACTACCTTAAGGTAGTACTTGATTTTATAGCACATCAACTTGTTATTCGCGTCTCTCGAAGGTTGCGTCTTGGCGAATTCTAGGTCCTCGTTAAACGAGGATTCCTACGTAAAGGGTTAAGACTTTGCCGATTTCTCGAAGCCCAGAGCGCCGTGCAGAACACTGTTTAGTTTCAAATTTTCAGCCAACTTCGCTGGGTGATTTTTTTTTTAATTTAGAACGCAGGGTCTGATATGCTTCAGCCTCATCTGCGTTCCGTACCTCATAACTTTTATAGCGTCGTTCCTCATTCTTTCTGAATAGTGAGTGTTCGAGTCGGCCTCGTTGTAAAATCGTATTTGCTTCTGGAACCATTCGTTCGGCGTGTATCTCGTGTGAAGAGCTGCCTGGGAGGCGTGCATCGGATTCCTCTGGTAACCGGTAACGAGATTTGGAAACTTCAGAGGCTGGGTCGACATCACACCGCTTGGATCCACAGCATAGCTCGACACGCACTTTCGCGATCTGTGTAACAAGTTCGGACTATAAATCGATAGACCGATACGACGCGCCGATTGGCAAGAGGTCCTCGAAATACCTCTACGCGAATTTGTTTAATCGATAGGCGAACGGAAATATAACGTGCAGTTTTATTAATCGTACTTACAGAGGAACGAGTTGAACGTTCTCGTAGCCCATGCTGGGTCGCCAAGGCATCAGAGCCGAACTTTTATTGTAATCGCTCGCTCGAACTGGTATCACTGGCTCTACATAGGGCATCGACGCTCCTACTGTACTCCAAGGTTGAATTTGCTGGATCACAGAATTATAAAATGAACTCTCCTTTCTTAAAATTTTACAACCGAACACTATCATAAAATGTGGCCATCATGTTCGGAAAGCACGCGATGATTATAAATGAATAATAAATAATTTATTATCATAAATTATTTATGTGCAGGTACAATAAGTTGCGTTATAAAACAAATAATAACAAATTATTTATTATAATGATAAGTAATTTATTATAATATTAAGTAATTTATTACAATAATAAGTTGTTTATTATAGTAATAAATTGTTTAGTATCATAAATTATTTACGTGCAGTTCAAAAAAGTTGCCAGACCATTGCAACCCTTTCTCGCTTGAAGAAAACTTTCAGTACGTCTGCTGTCATGGCTGACGTTCCAACGGAAGCTCCAGAACGTAAGATCATCAAAGTTACAGATCGAACAACGATGTCAATAAAAAATTACACATTCCTGTGATTCAGAGTAGTTAAAAGCCCCACTGTCAGTTGCCTTAAGCGCAATCAAAACAAACTCACTATGTACACGTACAGTGAGATTAATTGTTAGCTTGCAGGTTATGTTAAAAAAAAAAGAATCATTCGCAACCGGTTGACAGTTTCCAATAATGCCGCGATAGTTGCATCAGTCTCGTGTCAATTTAATTTTTTCGTCCAGCAAATTTCATTGTCCATATTGTTTTGTGTAAAACAGCCGTCGTTGGCTAACACAGCAATTTGCCAACTTTTCGTGACTGTTAATTCCGTTCATGGATCGACCAAAGGTCAAAATAAAAACAAGCATTTCTGATTTACAGATTGTCCTGGCACGGAGAGTGAGAGTGCAGGAAAAGCTTCGGCATGCGCGGGTTGTCCAAATCAGAGTATATGCTCTTCGGGAGCAACAAAACTACCGGATCCCGGGATAGCCCTGGTGAAAGAGAGACTGGCTGCGGTGAAGTACAAGATTCTAGTGCTGTCCGGGAAGGGAGGAGTTGGCAAAAGCACAATGACTGCCCTACTGGCGAGGGCACTGGCTGCTGACGACGATGACAGAAACGTAAGAATAACGCACTAATTAATAGACAATTTACATACCCTCTTTCCCAATCCAAGAACATCGATGTGATTCTCTATGTACATTCTAACATGACCGACTGACTGGTTACAGCACTGAAAGTTTGGGGAATGACCTAGGGCAGAGAACTCCACAAGGAGAGAGAGACAGAGTCTATAGCTATTTGTGTCGTGTCGACCGGTACCAGCCTCCTATTGATTACTGCCTGTATACAGGCCTGTATACTGCTGTATCAAACCAATATGGGCTATAGCCCATATTGGTTTGATAGCAAATATTTCACAGTAACTGTAATGGCAATGATCCTAGAATTTGGATTGGATGGATAATAATTTCAAGATTTAAGAAAATGTTTTTTTTATTAATTAATTTATTGATTTATATACAGAACAAGCCCTGTAAACATGACTTATTCAATGTGAGTGTGCGCATAGATACGTAATATGCTCATCCACGAATTAAAATTATAGAAAAGAAACGGAAATAAGATGGAAAATATGCGGAAGCATTTTTAATATATATATATTTTTTATTTATTCAGGTTGCAGTTTTGGATATAGATATCTGTGGGCCCTCTCAGCCCAGAGTTCTCGGAGTACTCGGAGAACAGGTGCATCAGAGCGGATCCGGTTGGTCGCCTGTTGTGAGTGCAAGATCCATTCCGCAACGATAGGACAATTGGATTTTTTTTCACGTAATTTTTTTTTTTTCTTCAGTACGTGGAAGACAACTTGTCATTGATGTCCATAGGATTCTTGCTGGGCAGTCCGAGCGACGCCGTGATATGGAGAGGACCAAAGAAAAACGGTAGGCGCATTTTTCAGACATTTCTTTCGAGTTTCTGTGCGGATGCAAGTTAATCGAACGGGTGCTCTTTCGCAGGCATGATAAGACAATTTCTGTCGGAGGTCGATTGGGGAAGTTTGGACTATCTCATACTGGACACGCCGCCGGGGACCTCGGACGAACATCTCTCGGCGAGCTCTTACCTCAAAGGCGCCGGTGTTACCGGAGCGATTATCGTGACGACGCCTCAGGAAGTCGCTCTGCTGGACGTGAGAAAAGAAATCGACTTTTGTCGAAAGGTCAACATTCCTATAATGGGCGTCATTGAGAACATGAGCGCTTTCATATGCCCGAAATGCAAGGCGAGTAATCGTGCTTATCATAAATCGACAGATCGCGAATTGGAGATTTTCTGAAGATTCTATTTATTGTTAAAACAGAACTCTGCGGAGATATTTCCGGCGTCGACTGGCGGTGGTCGTCAAATGGCGAAGGAAATGAACATCGAGTTTCTAGGATCCATGCCGCTCGATCCACTTGTAGCGAGATGCTGCGATGAGGGTAAAAATGTGCTCACGGAAATGCCGGAGTCACCGGCGGTCGTGGCGCTGCAAACGATCGTTCGAAGTAAGCGATGGCTTAATATAATTCTTATTAATTAGCTCATATCAGCGTATTCGGATTACATTTTATCCGGGAAAAAAATGTTATCCGGGTATGGTGAAGATATCAATCGAAATAGCCCGTATCCGAATAGGATCTAATCTTACAAATTGTTGCAGGGGTGATAGAAAAATGCGAGAAGGATAAGGAGAATATCGCATCGAGTCCGGCTTAGACTTATTTTGTATACCCAATCATCTGTTAAATTTTAATAAAAATACCTGTTTATAATTCATTTGAAATACGTTTAATGTCTTATCAATAATCCACACTCGTGAAAAGGATAACCGAAGTTATCATCAATGCTCAAAGGGTGTTGGGGATTTTCTAAGGTTTTGTTTGATAATGAGTAGACGCACGAGATGTTTATTAATTCCGATAAATAACTTATTTCTTTTATTACTAAGCTATAAACAAAATGCGTGTGAACAGTCTTGTATCTCGTAGAACATTATTGAATATTTCTGATAGTGGGATCACGTGATATCAGCGCCACGTATTCCCTGTAGGAACTCAACTCTGGGGCCTTATTACAAGATATGAGTGAACAGTTTGACGGTTGACAGTTCTCACCAGAGGTTCTCAGAATTATTGCTTCAGATTGCTTGCCCGCTCAAATTCTATCATCTATCATATGAGGTTCGCTTCACTTTCATATGAACAAACTTTTCACTATCGCCGGTGGCGCTCATATCACTGTATCACCGTATCATCACAGACTCATATCTTGTAATAAGGCCACTGATTTTTGGTACCATTGGCCGGCGCGATTTTTTCCTGTGGCCAATCCGAGTCCCCTTCAGTGTGGTGCTGAAGGCCCGGATAAATTATGAAAGAATAAGAAGACCCCTAATTTACTGACTTTTATCCGAGCGACGTATTGAAAGTTTGGCATTGATAATGCCGACGCCACAATACAACAGGTATTATTGTTATTTTTTTTATTAACTACAACAAACATCAACAAAAAGTTATCGTGACTTTCGTCGCGTATCCTCTAACAAAGGATGTCATTGTGCAGAGATAGCTACAATGCGAGCGGAATGATATTTATCGTCGTGCTAAAAATAGCTATCAAAGCGCAGTAGCCTGACAGTTGTGCAAAAATAGTCGGTTCAGCAGGACTTGTGCAGCAACAATCGTGCGATCTTCCGGCCTAGATATATAATTCTTTTTTCGCCGGTAAATCTGTGATTTTCTCGACAATAAACAATGAAACGTTAACCTCGGCACGTACGATATCCAGCAGGTGAGTCTTTGGAATACGTTTCATTGATATTTCCTAACTTCTGCTAGGTTATCTTTAGAATAAAATTCTATGCAGTAACAATAACACGTGGTTACAATTGCAGTGAATCGATTGAAAATTTTCAACAATCAATCATGCTACCTAAATGGCTTACGTCGGACAAAAAAATGTCCGCAGCGCTAATAGTCGGGGAGGAACAAAAGGAAAAAGAGATATTTGTACAACAGGCCGAACAGATTGGTTCCATTTCGATCGCACGTATAAAGTCGACTCTGTCGACCGTTTTTGCTACAACGGTCTGCACGATGATTATTCTATGGATATTCATTTTTTGGGCAGCTGTGTCGAACGATATGAGTACCGAATCCATGCTGAACGAATTTGATGCGCTTGACGAGTTGCAACGATCACACGCACTTCTAAACGCATCTTACTCTGATTTGGAGAACGAGTTGACAAAGCTGGAGCGGCAGCTAGAGCATACAAGAGAAGTTCTAATTACATCGGGACAATGCTCTAATGTCCCAAAGGACCAGCGTTTTGACTGCCATCCAGAGGATGGTGCTTCTGAAAGCTCTTGCGGCGACAGAGGCTGCTGCTGGAATCCCATCGTCAGAACACCCTTGGAAAGAGCCACAAAAGTTCCGTTGAACACTCCTTACTGCTATTATCCAAAAGATTGGCGTATTTACAGATATCTGAATTACACACAAATACACAACGATTTCAAAGGATTCATGGAAAATTACAACGCCTCCGCGTATAAGAAGGACATAAAGGTGATAGGAATGGAAGCCAGTGGCATTGACCAGTCTATCATACGCGTAAAGGCAAGTACCCTCTACTACATTATATCAACCCTTTGTAATTATGATTATTATTATTATTAAACTTTACAGAAATGAGTCTCATAGTAATTATGCTCTTGCCAATTTACACCGTGGTACGTTTCTTCTCTGCTTTCTTTCGACGATCTTTCTCTTCGCTTTATATGATCCTGCTTGCAAAACTTATGATTTGCAAGCAGGTTATTACATTCTAATTTATGATTCTCTGTACTACCCATTACGTAAAAAGAAATATCTAATTAATACTGGTGCTTTTTGTATTGCATGGTAATTACAGGCTTTCATCTCAGTGCCCAATAAAAATGATCTATCCAAAGATCTAAATAAAAACTTAAATACACATTCGTTTTTGTCAAATCGTACAAAATGGCCCATTTGATAGAGAAAAATAGGAAAGCAAATTTGTAATGATTTCTGTTTTTTCTGATGCTTTACAGATTTTTGATGCTGCGAATAAACGCTACGAGCCCCATTTGCCGATCAGGCCCGATCCTCGACCCTTCGAGAACATTACGAAAAATGCGGCGTACAAATTCGATATCAGCCATACTCTTCCTGGCTTTCGCGTCACGAGAGCCGCCGATCGAACGACGATGTAAGCGTCTCCGTCGCGAATTCTCGACGCTACAACGAAACGATAATTTCCATCGATGTGTTTTATTCTTTCTGTTCAGATTCGATTCAATCGGCAACGGTGGGTTTATATTCGCCGATCAGCTGCTCCAGATCAGCACCCTGCTTCCGACCAGCAACGTTTACGGCCTCGGGGAGCACAGAACGCCATTGAGGTTGAATACGAACTGGCAAACTTTTACTATGTTCAACAAGGATCAACCACCGACGGAGAATGCCAATCTGTACGGGTCTCAACCGTTTTATCTCGTTATTGAGAAATCCGGCAAATGCCACGGTGTCTTGTTCCTGAACAGCAATGCCATGGGTATTTACATCAGATTGTCTCGTGGCGTTCTGTTGCATGGTTAAAGTATCAAAATGTACGGTTTTTTTTTTCTTTTCGATCCAGACGTCATATTGCAACCGACGCCCGCACTGACTTTCCGAAGTATCGGCGGTGTGTTCGACATGTACATCCTTATGGGCCCGACGCCTGCGGACGTAGTCATGCAGTATTCCCAGATCGTTGGCAAACCCTTTATGCCCCCTTACTGGTCTCTGGGTTTTCATTTGTGCAGATTTGGATACAAAACTTTGGAGGCTACTAAAAAAGTGTGGAACAGAACGCGAGCTGCCGGTATTCCATTCGTAAGATTCGTTGCGATTCGCTGAAGCTATTTTTTTTTTATCTAACGAGTACAGTGTCGTTGGTCGATATTGTAGATCTAACTTTATTTCTGTTTTGGCAGGATACTCAATGGAACGATTTGGATTATATGGACAACAACAACGATTTTACGTACGACAAAAACAAGTTCAAGGGGCTGCCTGATTTCCTTCACGAAATCGCCGAGGTAAATTGTGCAAGAGTTATCCCTTGCACGGAGTAATTTCTCGAACGATTCTTTTTCTTAAGGTATTACTTGCGGACTGTTCGACCTCACGTGAGTTCAGAGAGAATTAAGAGAGAATTGTGAACACTTCTCAATAGGATAAAAATTTGAAAAACATCAAGTATATGGAAGGTGCTGAGGAGATTGATTTTGGGTAATAATGATTTCAAAACGTTATTAATAAATGAATGAAAAAAAAATTGTTCAACAAATCCCCGGCAACTTAATTTTTTGTTCATATAAAAACAATTTGTTAATCTTTTGAAATACGTATAAGTTTTTTCCGATTTTTGTGTAATTTTTGAAAATTACATTTTTTAATGAACTAAAAACGCAATTTTAAAAATTACACGCATTTCGGAGAAAATTCATACGCATTCAAAGAAATTAACAAATCGTATTCATAAAAAAAAGTTAGGTTTCCGGGTGATTCGTTGGGAATGTTTTTTTTCATTAATTTGTTTATAACATTTTGGAATTATTATTATGCAAAATCAATCTCTTCAGCACCTTCCATATGGCTGAATTTTTCAGATTTTTATCCCGTCGTGAAGTGTTTGCGATTCCTCTCTCAATTCTCTCTGAACTCCGGACAGCCTGGGTCAGACAGTCCAGAAGTACTACCTTAAAATCGATAATTTTTCGAAATACAGGCAGGAATGCACTACATACCGCTGATTGACGCGGGAATATCAGCCTCGGAACCAAACGGCTCCTATCGTCCCTTCGACGAGGGCATTCGTCGTAGTATATTTATCAAAGAGGCAAATTCCGACTCGCCGTTCAAGGGAAAAGTGTGGAATCGCAAATCAACCGTATGGCCGGATTTTACAAATCCAGACACTCGTGATTATTGGCTCGATATGATGAGCGACATGTGGCACATGTTTCCGTATGACGGAGCATGGATCGTAAGTTCTCTCACGTACACTTGAGGATTCCGTAAAGGAGAGCGGGGCCAAACTCGCTGGCTTTGCCAATTTTTCGCGGGGCATAAATAAAAGTCTCAAACGGAAGAGACGGGTCAGTCTTGCCCCGCTCTACCCGATATTCTTTGCCCCTATATGAATTATGATCCATTCGTAAAATTTACACAGGACATGAACGAACCGTCGAATTTTTACAACGGCCACATCGACGGCTGTGTCCAAAACAAGTTGGACGATCCTCCTTACCGACCGAACGTCGTCGGCAATCTTCTGGCAACGAAGACGGTGTGCATGAACGCGAGACACTATCTAGGCTCGCACTACGATGTCCACAATACTCTTGGAACGAACGAGGCCGCCATGACAAATTAGTGAGTCACGTATGAGACGTAATGTTTTTACGTAACAGTTTGCGAACTTTGTTATCAGGCCGTATTTACAATTATCGACGATAACACGTTTCAGCGCTCTGACAAGGATTCGTGGAAAACGACCGTTCGTTATTTCTCGCTCGACCTGGATGGGTCACGGAGCTTTCGCGGGTCACTGGTCCGGCGATATTTACTCGTCCTGGTACGACATGAGAATGACCGTTCCCCAGCTGCTGTCCTACAGCCTCTTTCAAGTTCCCATGATGGGAGCTGATATTTGCGGATTCAACGGTAACACGACCCAATCGCTTTGCAATCGTTGGATGCAGCTCGGCGCGTTCTATCCGTTCTCGCGAAATCATAACACCGACGACGGTATCGTAAGTGAAAAATAACGGACGTGAATATTTTTGAACACGGAATATTTTCCGAAAAAAGATGGTAACGACTATGGTTACCACGGCTTTACGAACATGCAGGAGCAAGATCCCGTCGCATTGGGCGAACTGGTAGTTAAATCGTCGAGAAAGGCTCTGACGATTCGATACACATTTCTACCGTACCTCTACACTCTCTTCTTCCGGGCTCATCTGTTTGGCGAGACCGTAGCACGTCCACTATTCTTCGAGTGAGTTAAAAACGATTTTTCAACAGTTATCTTAAATATTCGTTAAGTTTTTTTTTTGCAAATCAAAAAGAAATATCTTTTGTTTAGATTCGTGAATGACCCCAACACGTATGGAGTGGACACGCAATTCCTGTGGGGAAGATCCCTCATGATACTCCCAGTTTTAGAAGAGGTTAGCGAGTGAAAAATTTAATAAAATAAAAAAAAAAGTTGAAAATAAAAATGTTCATATCGCTTTCTCATGAAAGGTGAAGACTGAAATTTTCATATCGCTTTCAAATAATGTTCCTTTATTCGCAAAGATTCTTCAATGAGAAAGGATTTTCGGTATTTTTGCGTCCCTTATGAGGAAGCCAAAAATACAGAATGCTCCTTTATTCGCGAAGCATCTTCTATGAGAAAGCATTTTCTATATTTTTGTCTTCCTTATGAAAAAGCCAAAAATACAGAACATACTCATAAAGCCAAAAATAGACGCACGAACATCCGGACATTTTTTCTGAATGTGATTTTTTGGAACATTCTGAACACGTTTTCATTCAAATCTCGGCATTTTTTTTTACCAAAACAAAGCTTTCTCTATGAGGAAGCAAAAGAAGGCGAACGAAAAAATAACGATCATACTTTCTTTGACACAGGGCGCGACGAAGGTCACAGCTTACCTACCACTGGGTGTTTGGTACGACTTTTACAACAAAACAGCTATAGTATCGAGCGGTCAGAATTTCACGTTCGATGCACCTCTCGACACGATACCCCTTCTGATACGCGGTGGTTCAATATTGCCGGCCCAAACGCCCGGCAATACAACGACCGCCAGTCGTACGAATAATTTCGAGCTTTTAATCGCACCGGACCTTCGCGGATCAGCGACGGGCGAGTTGTTCCTGGACGACGGTGACAATCTAGGTAGCCGAAGATTTTAAGGAATATTTTTCATAACGTGAAACTCTAACTCGAACAATTCTATTGGTACTCTAAAAATTCTAAAATATTTGCAGACCCGACAAACTCCGATAATTATCGGTGGTGGAAATTTGATTTGGTCAGACAATCGTTGTCCCACAAGGAAGTAAGACCCGGCAAATACTCAGAGGGCAACATGACGCTTGGGAAGGTTCAAGTGATGGGAGTCGTAAAGAATGTTACTCAGGTATCGCTAAACGGCATCAGAATTGGATTTGAACACGATATCAAGCAATCGGTGAGTTGAAAATTAATACATCAATTTTGCTATTTATGCACAGAGTGCGTCAGTTACGAATTTCTCTGTAATTATTTCAGTATCTTACGGTGAAGGATCTTAAAATCGATCTCAGGAACCGTTTCATCCTCTCCTGGGAGTAGTTCGTTGAACCAGCTCAATTACAAAGTTTCGTGATACGAATACACTATGTCTTCTCACTATCGATAATACTGATAATATCAATACAATTCTCTCTATCGTCTTCTCACTATCGATATAAGTTTTTATAAGAGCAGATTGTTGGCTACGCCGTATGAATAAATGATTTTTTTTTGCGTACAAGCGAAATTTGTTATTTTTTACCGAAGTAAAAGAGAAACATTTCTTTATTCGTATAATAGTTTGATTGTACAGTACAGTTATAATAGCTGTAGCATTTTTTAACATCGATGGCACTTTTATGACGAAATAAAAAAAAAATAAACGTAAAGCTGAAACTGAATTTTTCTTCCCGATGAAGTAACGTGTTGACATTAAGGGCTAAATAAATTCAAATATCTAATAAATATAAATTTCGATTTACCTGAATAAATCTTTCAATAGAATTATCTGAACACAGAGGCAATTCAACGATCCATTAGTAATAGCATCGAGGATCGTGAGACAGACCGAAAAATAAAGATAAAAATAAAGAAACAACGTTTAACGAAGAATGGCCAATCGTTATTGACGAGACTGGTAGTCGCTTTGGCACCGAAACGTAAAAGGAAAATTACTCACGCCTACCCGCAGGCCGCGTCGCAGAGCCGAGACAGTCGCGAAGGCAAATATTGCCCTCCCGGGCACCTCGATCCTCGATCCTTATTCAACAGCTGAGTGACCCCGAATTTGCATTGCCGCTTCACTTCCGACGCACGGGATCCTTATCGGTCGTATAAATTTAAAAACTCCGACAAGCATTCGTCTTCTCCTGTTCACTCGCTTATTTATACACTTGTAAATATGTCTATGTATGTAGTTTGAAATCGATATAAAAGTGACCCCAGAGTTCGAGCTCTGATTGTATAGGGAAATGATAATATTATAATATGTATTGTACATCGAGCAAAGTAGCGACGAAAGTTAAATTTTGAGTCTTTGGAGTGCAGCAGAAAATCGTTAGACATTGAAAATCAAAGAGTAAAACACCGAGCAAGGGAGAGCGGGGCAAAACGGACCCCGTATCCTCCATCTGAGACAAGATTTTTGTTTCTCTATGTCCCGCGAAAAATTGATAAAAACGGTCTATTTCGCCGCGCTCTCGCCCTGTAGGTAAAATAGGCAGTGATCAGTTTCCGTTAAAGTCGTATCGAACGAATGAAAAATAATACACTACCGATAATTCCCATACATGTTCTTACATGTGTAATAATATACTATATTATTATATATTAATCTTGTGATCCTCCATTATTGTCTTCTCACATTTACTTACGCCTATCTATCTTTTTCGCGAAGATATATCGCGTTTTGAAAATTAACACAGTACCTCGTCAAATAGTGTTCCACTTTAGTCTACGTGCACACGTCGAACAATGCGGATCGCATTAAATATTAAACTATACAAGAATAATGCCGCCAACATTTCAACTAATCGATTAATACCCCGGTAACAATATTATAATATATTTTTCGACTCGCGCCTAACGTAACTCTTTTTTTTCTTTTTGTCTCTTCTTTTTTTTTTGGTAATTCAATAAACGAGCGAGGACTAAATAAATGTACATAGAAGCCTCTTCCTCGCGAGTACGTAATAAATTTACCTTACAGATATGGCAAGTATATTTCGTTCACTAAATTCTCTACGTGCTTTTATATCGTAATGAAATTGTGCAACGCTCGTATTCCCCATTCAGTTCCTAAACAACGATGCGTACAACACTCATTGGTATAATATGGCAAGTAGAACGTTTCAATGGCACCGCACCTTATTTTCTTTGCCAATTATCACACAATTATAATAATAATAATAGTAATAATAATAGCAAGAAAACCAATTCGCTACACCTCGTCTCTTTGGCTAATAGCTTATAAAGTCTACGTCCCTACATGCACCGTGCTCGTGCGCACGAATAAAAAAAAAACAGTATTATCTACGTAGCTGTTAGAGTCTCGAGTATCTCTTCGGGGGTCTTTTTCATCTTCCTAAACATGTCCCAGTGTTCCTTCGGCACGGTCCACTCGAGAAAGGTCTCGAGATTATTGCGAAGGCTCTCGAGTTCGGTGACCTCGCCGATTCTCGAGGGTTCCTTGCCGGCCGAAACCAGAGAGTCCTGGAGCACCTCATCGATGAGTCTCTTGCCGAAGCCGAGCTCGTCGAGTCTCTCGGGTCTCGATATTCTCTTCAACAAGACCGCCAGCAGCAGTCTCATGCGCTCGACGTTCATAAATCGAAATTTCGGAGGATCGACCGGGGACGAGGAGTTGCTTTTGCCACCCGTCGCCTCGGCCGCGACGTTCGTCTTGGCGACATCATCGGCGACCTCGTCGAACCTGCAGGATTTCTCGTGATTCTCGAGATCGTTCTTTATGCGAAAGAAGCTGTTGCAATTTTTGCAATTGTAAGGCTCGCTCCTGCCGTGAATGCACTTCATGTGTTTCTTCCAGTGGGGCAATTGGGTGAAACCCGCGTTGCACTCGGCGCATTTGAAGGGTCTCTCGCCCGTGTGTCGCCTGGTGTGGAGCTTGAGGGCGGTCGAGTGAGCGAAAGCCTGCCAGCAGACTAGACATCTGAAGGGTCGCTGACCCGAGTGTGTCCTCTGATGAACGGTCAGCTGAGACTTCTGGGCGAATCTCTGACCGCAGTTTGCGCAACCGTGAGGACGGTCCTGAGCGTGGGTCCTCATGTGCTGGGGCAAATGTCCCTTGAACGTTTTGTTGCAGATGACGCACAGAAACGACTTAACGTCCCGATGAAGACACTCGAGATGTTTCTTCAGGGCGTCCTTCCTGACGAATCCCCGACCGCATATCTCGCACTTGTGATCCTTCTGGCCGTTGTGGCGTTTGACGTGGAGGGCGAGATTGGCCGCGCAGGTGAAAGTTCCGGTGCACAAGTTGCAACGGTATGGTTTTACCTTGCTGTGAGTGCCGCGATGCTGAACCAACTGGCCACCCCGGGCGAAGCTCTTGTGGCAATCGGGGCACTTGTAGGGCTTGAAACCAGTGTGGGTCCTCACGTGGAGCTTCAGGCGTTCCTTCAGAGGAAACTCTTTTCCGCACTCGTCGCACTTGTACAACGGACCAACCGCGTGGACGACCTTGTAATGGTTCCTCAGGCCACCGCTTCCCTTGAATCTCGAGTTGCACCTCACACAGCAGTATTTCTTTACCGGCTGGGAGTCCTCCTTCTTCGAAGAGTCCTCCTCGCTGTTCTGCGCCTCCGAAACGTTGTTTTCCACGGTAGTGTTCGGTTCTTTGGACGAATCCTGAGCCGATGGGCTGTTTCTTATCTCGTTATGATTTCTCTGCACGACATTGTTGTTTTCACCTTCGAGAAGATAATTCGCTTGTATTAAGCCGTCAATCTTGAGCCTCAAATCTTTCTCGGCTTCGTCCTTGTTCGCCAGAGACGCCTTCGACGACTCGTTGGTTCCCATCTCCGAATCTTCCTCCCCGGTCTCTTCTCTCGGTGACCTTCGTTTCTTTTTCGCTTCTCTCTTCCCAGTCTTGTTCTTCCGCTGTTTCTCCGACTTTTTGCCGCTCCTCCTGGCCGAGCCTTCGGACAACTCCGGCGAATCTTTCGTTCGAGCGACTTCGGAGAAATTATTGGCCATGTCACGATAGACACCGGAGGAGAGGATTTCCAGGTTGGTCTCCTCGTCCCCGTCGTTGTTCGATGTCTCGCAGGGGTCGAACTGCTGCTGACGGAAGTAGTAAACCTCGTCCTCGACCTCGTCCCTGACCGGATCGAAGCGGTCGATGACCCGCGAACTTCTTCTCGAGCCGGCATCGTCCCGGTGTTTTTCGACCTCGTCGCCGGAAAAATTATTCTCCCCACCGTTCCTCGGTCTCCGCCGGTTGTTCCGCGCATTTCTTGCTCCTCCCTGCTCCACGGCTATCCTCCTCGTGATCCTGAAGGCGTTGATCCTCGACTCGAGGCTGCTCTTTCGCTTCCTCGAGCCGCTTCCCCGATCACCCTCGCTATGCTCGCCATCGATTTCCTCCCCGTACGTGGCGTCGAGCTTGCCGAAGCAGTCGTAATCCCGGTTACCATCGAAATCCTCGTCCTCGCGGCGCGAGAAACTCCGCAGGGCTTTCAGACCGTCGGTCGTCTCCTGATCCCTGTCGCCGGGATTGCCCTTTATCCGGGACTGCTCGACCGGAAGAAGCTCCGTCAGCTCGACGTTCTCGTGCTGCTGCTGGGGGTGCGGCTCGGAGCCCGAGACCTGGCCCAGAGTCGTCTGCTGATCGTTAGTCATCACCTGCGATAACTATTCTTCTCTGTTTTGGTAATTTCTTTTCCGCTTCTTATTCTTTTTTCGTCTATTTCTTCTTTCTTCGTCTACTTCTTTTTTGTCTATGTCTTCTTTTTTCGTGTATTTCTTCCTTTTTTCTATCTCTTGTTTATCGCCTATTTCTTCTTTATCGAATATTTCTTCTTTATCACCTATTTCTTATTTATCGCCTATTTCTTCTTTTTCGTATATTTTTTCTTTCTCGTATTTTCCTTCCCTTTTCGTATATTCCTTCTTTTTCGTATTTTTCTTCTCTTTTCATCTATACCTTCCGTTTCGTATTTATCTTCTTTTTCCTCTACTTCCTTTTCGTCTATTTCTTCTTCTTCGTATATTTATTTTCTTTCCTGTTGTTCTTGTGCCTCGCTTATATATATCCGCTACTCTACAACGAAGGTGCTTCGTGCCCCGTTGATGACGTCACCGTCGAAGAATACACGAAGAGACTTGAACGCCGATGACCGACGACGAAGAAACGACTCGACGTATCTGGCTCCCGTTCATCGTCAGACTGTCGAACGAATCCTGAGAGACATCGACGCCCGGGCGAAGACATCAATCGATTATCACGAGACTCCGGTCTCCGTTCAGCAATCACCCAACCGACCATCTCTCGCCGTTTGAGCAAGTAGAATTGACGGTTTTTTTAATTTGTCTTTCTTAACGCGCGAACTCCGCGCGCCACGCTGACGCGCGAGACCGAGTATTTCCCGACTATGATCGAGATGGCAAGCCCGACGGCTCTCGTTCCATTTCTCTTATCGTGACAAACCGCTCACGCGCGCCCGCGAGCCACGATGTGTGCACGCACGACGCGCGACTCGCTCTCGATTACACGCCGACTCGGGTTCCCCGGCCGTGCACCAGCGAACTCCACGACGCCGTTCCACGGAGAGCCCGCCGGGGAGTTTTATCGGTCCGTGTGTTTTCTCTTATCTTTTCCTCGGTGGCTCGAACGACGGCCGAACGCGGCTTGCCTCGAGCCGTTGCCAGCTCTCGCCTTCGTTTTCCTCCCGGACTCCCGATTATTTTTCTCTCGACCGGGCCTCGCAGCGTTTCGGATCCTCTGCGGGCGTCGCAGTCTCCGATCGACTCTAAGATGGATCACACGATTTTTTTTATTTACTTCATTTTTTTTTTTTTTATTGGAATTGAAACTTTTTCATTTTTTTTATGGAATTTCTAATTCCTTAAGTTTTTAAATAATTTTTATTTATTTGTGAAAAAAAAAAATAATAATCGCGAGATTTGAACCTACGCGGGTGTTCTTGGGGAGCTTCCGGGCGCAAGTCCAATCCACGGTCGATAGCGGACGAGAAAGAGGGACGGTGAGAGAGATTGCTGCACCGCGTCCGCCGCCCACCAGCCTCCGAGTGTAGTCGACGAGCCGACACGCTTTTCTATTCGCAACCGCTCGATGTGCGTTAGTGGCTCTGCCAGAGTTCCGACAACGTCCTCGAGGCTCTACGGGCGTTCGAATCACCGCGTTACCATCGATACAGCAACAACAAAAAAATCTCGATATTGTAGAATTCACGGATTCACCGGAACGATCCGAGCAGGTTACTTTTCATCACTAAACTGCGTTTTTTTTCTGGTTTCAAAAACAAAAAATCTTCAGCGTAGATAAAAATCGTGTTCGTCGTTCCATAATCGATAGTCTTTCTTCTCCTCTTCCCGGCGCAGTCGTGACGTCGAACGGGCTTTTCTCCGGCGTTGGAATCACCGACGGGGCACACAAGCGGCGCGAGCAAGGTGCTTCGTTATCGCGTAGAGAGAGAGAGAGAGAGAGAGAGAGGGAGAGGAGAGAGCTCGAGCTTCGTCGCAACGCGATAGCCGACTGAGGGCCGCGAAAGCCCGTGTCAGAAATAATATCACGAGAGCTTTCGGTCTCGACGAGCCGATCCCTCGCTCCGTTGCGAGACACACTCGGGAGCTCTCCTCTCTCCCTCCTCCCCCCCCCCCTCCGTCTCTTTCTCGGAGGGTTCAATTGCGCGCTTTTTCAGCGCAAGCGCAATAGTCGCGTCGATATCGTGCGGTTCGTCACGGTCCGGCCAGGGCTTTCCTCTGCTTCTCCGAGCTTTTCCTCTGTCTGCGCTTCCCTTGCTCTTCGATCCGATGCCCGCTTCGCACTACGGCTTCCACCCTGCTCGAAGCCCCCCCCCCCCTCCTTTCTCTACGTTTTGTTTATGTCCGTCCGTTTGTCCGTGACCTCTTCCCGTCTCCAGCCGATCCGACAAATTTATTCCCTCTCACACGCTACGAGATTATCTCGAGCGGACGACCGGCGAGATCGCTCTTGTATTAGGAGAGACGCGAGAGAGGAGAGAGAGCGGCTCGGCTCGCTGAGGCCGATAGCGGGTGAGCGGTGCGAGGGACTCTCGAGGAGTCCCGTCCGGCATCGATGTCGCCCGTAGCCGAATTACAGCCGAAGGGTAAATTCGATTCACCGGAATGGACCGTCTCGGCTCTTTCGTCGAGGACTCTCGGACTTTTCTCGACGTTTCGACTATTCTGTCTTCGGATTTATTCGCGAACGAATCGATAAATAATTCTGTTCGAGGCTGACTCTCGTCTAGCGGACGTCGGTCGGAAATATTGTGGCCTCGCACGATTTTTTTTTTTTTTTTTTTTTTAGTCAGTTTGTTTATTTTCAGTCGACACGGCCATGATCTCGACGCTGCTATCCGTCGGCTCTTCTCGGAATGTTCGTCGATGCTTATCCACTGTTTATCGTTACGAATGGTGGAACGTCGGTTCTTGTCCTCTGTTTGTCCTTCGACGAGAGCCGAGCGGGAATCGTCGTTCGCACTCTCTCGGTGATGTATCGGTTCGCTGACGATTATCTCCGGTTCTCCTGGGTTTGCTTGACTAGACTTTTGGTGAAGGAACGTCGCTACGAACTGACGCTCGGTCCGCGCACGAACGATGACGATCGAGTTTTACGGCGCGCGTGTGTTCTCTCCCCGGCGTCGAGGGCCGCGCCTAATTAAACGACTTCCGGCTTCTCGTCCGAGGCAACTGGACGGCGACTTGCAGTTAACCGCTGTCGCGATATTTTTACGAGCGCTAATGGCGCTGTGTTGTTATGTTTTTTTATTATTTTTAATCTTTATTATTTAGATTTTTAAGTATTTTGTAAACTTAACAAAGTTAGCTTATACTCTCCCCTCTGTTCGAGGTTCTTGGTTAGCAAAGTCGAGAGAGAGCCCGTCACCATCTGAAAGTGAAATTAGAATGTCCAAAGCCGATTCATCAGATACTTAGTTTTTTTTACCTAATTAGTCAGTTGGCAAACGTTTGTCTACGACAGTGAGGGAAACTAAAGATACGGGGAAGCGAGCGATGCGAGGAGCGAAAAGATGGGACACGCGCTGCAGGCATAATTTTTAACCGTATAACTCATGACTGGGGTCCGAACGCACCCCACGCGAACGCGAAAACATGAGCATTTTGCTGACATTTTCCGGTTTCAGTTTTCGAATAGATTTTTCATTAACGAAATGGAAACAAAGTCAGATTTCTACACCATTCTCTTCCTTATGAAAAAAAATGAAGAAAACCATGTATGAGAAAGTTTATTGGCATAGGACCGGTCTTATGGTAAAAAAAAGCGTGGGGTGCGTTCGGAATTCACTCATGCGTTTGAAGATAAAAAAAATAAGTCATGAGTTGTACGGTTAACAATCGAGGCTGACAATGGCCGAATGACATTTTTTATTTTTAGGCAAATTGCCGTACGGGGCATTGAGATGGGAGACAGAATTGCAGGCCTAATTGAAACAAATTTAAGGCATAATATGGCCAGGTATATTTACTGATAATGGCCGAGCCTTTTTTTAGACAAATTTCCGTAAGGGTCATTGAGATGGGCGTAAAGCAAGTGGTAGATTCGTGACAAGCGTGGCAAAAATACACGAAACATGGACCCACAATGAGGAATGACAATCCAAAAATTATGAAAATTTTTTATAACTAAATATGTTGTTATAAAAAAAAAACGACAAATTGTTAAGCTTTGCAATTGTCCGCGAAAACATTTTTTGTCCCGCAACTAAAGTTCCTTCTGCGACAGCCAATAACTGTAGGATTAAAGCGACAAACATGTATTTTTTTCAAGTTCATCGCAATAAATTTGCTACCAATAATTGCCACAATCATTTATCGCGAAAACATTGCACATATTTCTTGTAAGCGGCAACGTATATTGAAGCGTTATCTCGATATATTAAATATCGTAAAAGATGGACGTTGAAAAAAAGAAAAAACTTACAATGCCAATTTTTTTTTAATTCAAGATTTTTTTTAAACAGCTGTACCGGATACACGTGCGGTAATTCAGGTTTAAAAACCCGGGTTCGAAAGACGTGAAAACGTCGTTCGCGAATACGACCAGAACCTTTGAGTATAAATTAATTTATTTTTCGATCGTATCGCTTTCGCGCTATGCTAAATAGCAGCGATCCGGATGTCGCGAACTTTGAACCAAAATCGACATGCGACGAATAATTATCCGGCGATTTATAGATCATCGGACCTCAATTTATCGATAGCGAAAAGCGCGTGAGCCCGTCGGAAAGTCCGATCCTGAACGCAAGAGTGAGAAATAGCATAGCGGAGACGTACAGATTAACGCGCGTTCGCCCGACGTCCGTCGGGTTAACGCACGTGAGCGCAACGCACACGAGTCCGCCGGTCCATTTAAAGCAGTCTGCTACACACACAACCCACCAAAACACGCCTCAACGAAAACAGACACACACACACACACATTCGTCCGAGTATCACACTCCCCGCCACGAAGAGGCGCAGTGACACACGTATGTGCGCATTGAACTTCCCGAGCCGCGAGAGAGTTGCTCCCGTGCCCGAGTTTGTCACCATTATCTCGGCGTCGTGTCGCTGTCCGTCGCGAAGGAGAGTGTTGAAACAAAAAAGCCAGTTCGTCGACACGTTTATACGTTAGTTTCCCGCCACCGAGCGACATCGACCATGCACGTTGATTCTACTGATCTACATTAAAGACTGACGAAAAAAACAGTCCGTACTCACCGGAAATACGATCGGTCTGTTAAACGAGCGATAACGAGGCGTAGGACCGTCTAACTTCACGGAGCGTCGCTCGTCCGGCCCTACCCTCCGGCCGCCATCTTCGATGCGATTAAAGCTCTCGGGCGCGCGCGCGCACACAGCCACGCACACCAACGGTGCTCTCACCGCTCGACGATGAACGCGACTCTCCGACGGTGTCCCTCTAGAGGGGTAGATAGGTGGACGGCTCGCCCGGAGGTTGCAACAGCATTCACTCGGGATGACATTGTGTTTTATTAACCACTGTTCGTACTACAGCGAACTTCGAATCGCGAATGCGGTCTACGTTATCCGCTGATGCAACTGTCGCGACAAACTTTCATCGCGCATTTTTGTTTGTTTTGCTCTGACTCGATTGTGTGAGAGTATTTTTTATCAGCGTCCACAGTCTTGGCAGTCACGAACTTCTGTTTATCGTTGCCGAAAAATAAAACTGTGAGGTTGACGCATCGGAAGATGTTGAGGATATTACGATGAGAAGTCATCGAATCGCCGGGAAATCCAGTGACTTCAATGCCCAGGCTGTAAATGTATTAGCCCAATATGTAGTAGTTATGTGTGTAGTCCCTGTATTGCAGTTCTATATGTAGAGCCATGCTTAATTATATTGCATTGTTTTTAGGATATGTTTACCGACCGCCGGAAAGAGCGGAGGCTTCTTTGCCGGCTACGCGAAACGAGAGCGTTCGGGGAGTTTCGAGGGCTCGGACAGCGAGTACGCCACTGTGCAGCAATGGATCTTTGATTGTTGGTTTCAGAGTCTATAGCGTACAGTTTGCATATCGAATCGACCTATTTTCTTACTCGCTGTCTTGTCGATGCATACTCCAACGTCGCAACTGCAGTTCTAACGTAAACGAATAGAGAAACAAAAATTGCAGAGCGTCACGTCCCTCGGTTCGTGTCTCGGCCGCTAGATGGCGCTCTCGTCGCTCTCGCTTTCCGAGCTCGTGTGAGAGTTGCCGAGGAAAGAAAAATCCCCTGCACGTACACGCGACGGTCCGAGAACCGGGTTGCGTGTGTGGGCAAGTGCGCACGCAACCATTTACCACGGTGCTCTCTCGGCCTCGGTACGTGAAACAGAAATGCCGTTGGCAGTGCAGGCAGTGTGGCGGCCGAGTGTGGCCACGCCGGGCCCGGTTTTGCCGATATTTTTTTTCATCGTTACACGATTTATCTCACGATCGACAAAAAAAAAACAACCGAAACCTCTCGATCCGTCCCTCTCGCGAAACCGCAGCGGAGGACAATTAAAACAAAACATAACAAACCCGGGTCGCTGCAGGGAATAGACGCGAGCGTCGTCGTCCCGGAAACGATATAGAGGCGCGGAAGATCCCCTCGACTGTAGATGGAGAAGTGGAGTAGGAGGCGAGCGACGGGACTATATAGAGAATGTGAGAACGAGGAGGAGGGAAAAAGGTTCTCCGGCCCGAAGCGTGTTGCGCGCGCGTCACTTGACGTTTGTTTGTTTCGCGAGAGTTAGTCTATAGCCGAAGCTGATATTGTGTGCTCCTCGGTCGTTTTGCAACCGAGTTTTTTTACTACGGCCGGTTTACATATCTTCTAACGCTCGACCTGTTTATTTTTTCAACCGATAGCCGGGAGATTATATCCAATATATATATATACGCATATATATTTGTATATATATATATATATATATATATATATATATATATCTATAGGTCGTATAAATTTTGTCTCACTCCGTCGCGTGTGCCCACCAGTTGCGTGTTGCGTAACGGCGAGTATCATCGCGCGCACTGCGTGTACAGTCTCGCTTGCCACCCCTCGCCGCTGCTACGTCAGGTGGATTTTCACGGGGAGTCCACCGTACTTTTACCGTGCGACCGTGTAGTGGAAACTACCTGGCCCTTGCCTGCTTTATTTATCGGGCAACTTCTTCACCTCGCGGTAAGTCTTTTGTGCGTTTTATTTTTTTTATTTTTTATAATAAAAAAAATATCAAAATTTACTCCCTACCGATTTCGCTCCGTGCCGTGCCGAATGCAGAACATTTGAAGACTTTACGACAGAATCTTAACGCCGAGGTTATTTTATATTACTGTCGCTTCGATTATGGTTCGTATCTCGATAGGAGAAAATTATCCGAGACGTAAGCCCCGTCGCTCTGTTCGATTAACATAATTCGACGGATAATTTATAACGTTAGGCGTAAACCGCGACAAGAAAACTGGCTTTGGGTACGTGCGTGCCGCGTCGGGTCTATACCTATAGGTGGAGGCAATCAATAATCTTCACTGCCTCGGCCGTTCTGAAGGAAAAAGGGAAAGAAGAAGGAGAAGAAGAAGCGGCTCGATAACGCTCCCCGCGTGTGCACGTATACGTGCTCTCGAAGCAGGAAAACAGGTTCGGAATCGGAGCGTGGTATCAGCTGTGAGCGCTGTTGAAACGAGAGGAGCAGCGCGCGCGCGCACGGCGCATACTCGGAACATCGCCGGCTATTAAACGCGCGTGCTCGGAGTTTAAAAAAATATAAAAAAATGAAAGAAGCTTATTTGGATTCAGATAAAACGATTGACGAGAGCTGATAAATGCGGCGATCGTGAGCGTGCTATATTTACGCTTCTATAGCCGATATAATACGCATCGGTCGAGTTTGCATTTGCATGCTGAACTGCGCGCCGGTGAATCGTCAACCGAGACAACGACGATGGCGAACGTATAATTCTCTCGGCGAGACGAGAGAGAAACGAATGAAATGATTTTTACATACATACGGCAGGCTCCGAGAGTCCGTGGCAATAATTCATATTCATAAACAGCCTACCGGAGAATTTAATGTGTGTGAATGTTGAAAGAAGCGAGGTGAAACGCGCGACACCGATGCCCGTTGTCGGCTGCGCACGTCGACGAAACTTTTTTTATCGCACGTCCTGCACCCTCGATCGGACACGAAGAATATTGATTTTTTAAATTATATATTAATTCAATTTTAATACCTGGCTTTTTTTTACGAGCGAACGCTGACTCGCACTTTGAGAGACGAACGGTTCTTCCGGTCCATGGAAAGCGGGGCAAAATGGACTAGTGTCCTGCATCCTCGAACCTAAGAGGAACGTATCGAAACGTTAATTTCTCGCTCGGGAGTGGGCACGAAAAAATTAATTTTTTATTATATATTACATTATTTTTTAATACCCGGCAATTTTCGGACTTCGGGAGAAGGACTGTTTTTTCGGTCGATGGAAAGCGGGGCAAAATGAATCAGTGTACTGAAACGTTCATCTCTCGCTGGGAATGTACAAAAAATGATCTTTTAATAGATATTTTATTATATAATAAATTACCGTTAATAACCGGCAATTTTTTACGAGCAAACGCTGACTCGGACTTCGAGATACGAACGATTTTTCCGTTCGACGGAAAGCGGGGCTGAATGGACCGGCGTCCTGAATTCAAAGCGAGACTTTTTTTTTACCTTCCGTAAAAAAATTCGCGATAATCCATTTTGCCCCACTCTCTTTTTCTATGTACTTTTACGGTTTAATTTGTACGTCTCTGAGGCTTTCTCCTCGGGAGAATCGCGACGGATAAACAAAGCGTGACTATCACGGTCGAGTAAATCTAACGTCTTAGGGCTCGCTTCTCGGTAAAGTATTTTCTGCGATATCGAGAGAGAGAGAGAGAGAGAGAGAGAGAGACTGTACGTGGCTGCGTGGTAATTCCGGCGTGGCGCGAGTTGCGTGCAGTGCACTCCACGTCGTCCCGGCTCTCTGCGCTCTTGGTGTACTGTAATAAGGTAGAATCATCGGCCCAGTCGGATAGTTGCGGCACCACCGACGGTTATGATAAACACACCTCTGACGTGTACTTAAAATTCACGCATGGGAATCTATCGCTATTCTCGGTGAGAGCCGGCACTGCGACTCTCGAACGTTGTAACTACTCGGATTTTCAGTTGAAGAAGAAAAAATCAAAATAATTTTTTTCTAAATGCAACCCGACGCTGCAAATTTCGAGCATTTTTCATATACTGGGCTACAGTTACACTATAACCTCGATTTTTGCGCCCTCGGTTTACTCAACAGTCCCCACCACGGAGCGAATATCGATCGGCGCAGCAAGCTATGGGCCATGCTTGACGGTTAGCATGGGCGAGGCATGCGCAACCTCGATATTGTTGTGGTAGTCCTTGCAAATGGTGTTGATTTCGCATAAGTTTCAGAGAATTGAGATGGAATTGTAAACACTTCTGGATGGTATAAAAATCTGAAAAAAAAATCAAGCGTATTGAAGATGCTGAAATGATTAATTTTGCATAATAATAATTCCAACATTTTGTTAACAAATTGATGAAAAATTTAATTGTTTATCAAAGCTCCCGGAAACGTAACTTTTTGTTTATAAAAATTATTCGTTTATTTTTCTGACTATGTATGAAATTTTTCAGATTTTTAAATTCACTTTTGTCAAAAAATTCAATTCAATTCAATTTTGTCAAAAAAATGGGTGAAACTCGATCTTTTTCAAATGACCGCCATTTCGCCTTTTTTTCTCTTCGTCAAGGACCGTGTTATATATCATTTGTTAAGGAACAATTAAAAAGTCTCGTTTCACATAAAATTACACGTCGAAATCCGGACACCGCAAACAAATTTTCGATTAAAAAAATGTTTCGCCAACCGATAAAAAACATAAGTAACAACAATAAAATTGAATAAAAAAATTCTTAAATGTTCTTTAATATATCCTCCTTCATCCCTAAAAAAATCAAATCGACAAAGCATATATTTACCGGGAAAAAAAATCACGAAATGCGCGTACGTTTCTACCCATTTACTGTGGCGTAAGCCCCGCACAGTCCATCTGAAAGCAGAAAAAAAACAATGTTCGAGTAAAAAAAAAAGAAATGAGCAAAATGCGAGAGGGGAACGGTTATTCGTCGTGCAGGGAAGAAGAAGGGAACGAGAGAAAGAGAGAGTCGCGTGCCGGAGCCGCCACACTTTAACTCGCACCCACGTGGCTCCCCAGCTGGTGACTCGAGTTTTATTTTCTTTTTATTGCCTCTTTCTTTTACTTTCGCGTTTGGGCGAGAGAGCGGGGAGTCGGGACTAAGTGAGACAAACGCGTCCGAACTATTTCAGTCCCTCGTCTGTATCCGCACTTCGGATAGAGACGAAATATTTCACGGTCAACAACCATGAATTTAGGCGATGTAAAAATTATTATTCGTTCGACGAATGTCGGGTAAGAGTCGGTGAATTTTTTCCACTGTTCTCAGCGGCCGCTGCGCATACCCCGTTGAAATTCAATAGGAAGATTACGAGGATAAAATCGAATGGTACGAGCGTCGATGGATTTCATGCGGCTCGAGTATCCATTCAAGCCTCCAGCTCACGCTGTTCATCCTGCCCGCTCGTAACTTTCGTATATTACAATAATAAATATCGAAATGCAAGCGGTAGATAATCCTCGGCGAATTGCCTGCCGGCTAAGGCCGCGCATGCGCACCGACGATTATACTAATACACGTAATACGCGTTCTTTCTGCGCATCCCTTGTCTCTCCGAAGCTCGAATAATAATAATAATATATATATGACGTATATTGCATATATCTATACACCAACTCTATATATAGAGTTACATGCACGGATATACGTCGAGCCCTGCTCGCGGATTAATTCTCGACGTTCGTTTAACTACATCTTTTTTTAATTACTTTTTTAAGTTTATTTTTTTTTTCGCTAATCGCCGCTATCTCGCATTTGCCTCGTTCGTATTAGACACGCGAGGTTCTCCGCGGCTTCGAGAACACTCACTGCGGTAAAAACGGTCCGCGCTCTGTTTTGCTCGACGGGACGGACTTTGCCGGTCGCAGCCTCGGATTACTACAGTAGAACCCCGATTAACTGGGACCGAAGAGTCCCCGGATAATCGAAACCCCGGTTAATCTGAACCAGACAACGAAAGTATATCAGTCAATAATGTCTAATGATACAACTTTATTTTGACTATTTACAACGACATTTGGGACAATTTGCACTTAATTGTTAAATAAATAGAGGTAAAGACGCGCTTGGAGCTAGCTCCGGACGTCACACAGTGGCGACTTTAAACCATACGTCCATGTACAATTTGCCTGTTTTTATGATTAGCGTAGAACTGTGAGGAATGCTTAAGCCTGGAACTACAGTTTTTAAGGTGGGTTCCGAACACCTTGGGAACAGAAAAACACATAGAAAATTTTCATTTAGTGTCAGATGGGAATCGAACTCAGACCTACTGCGTGTCAGGCAGAGACCGAATTCCTACCACCAACTGCTCCCCAAAATTGTTAAATACACTAGGACCTCGATTTTCGAGCCCTCGGTTTCCGTCACAGTCCCCACCACGGAGCGAATATCGATCGGCGCAGAAAGCCATGGGTCATGCTCGACAGTTAGTCTGGACAGGGCATCCGCAACCTCGATTTTTGTAGGTGTGATGCTTAGCCCGTCCCGCCGCTGTGAATGAAGTCGAGGTCCTAGTGTAGAGTGAACTAGAAAGTAAAGCTTTGGATATTTTTTTTCACGAATAGTACGTAAAATAGTATTTTTTTATGTACTCCGTGACTTTGGTTTGCTCCGAGCTTTTAAAAAAAAAAACCTCGGAAAACGCATGCTTAGTCCGACCCCGGTTAATCGGGGTTTTATCGTATAACTATATTTATACGTAATACCGACCACACGCCCGTACGAACAACTACGGATAAGCTTATTTTATGTGTCTCGGAGGTTGAGAAGCACTGCGAGAACTCGCATGAGTTTCATTAATCTCGCCGCGCCTGGAGTCTCATCTACCGTATAACGGTGGTGTACACCATTCGCCTTCTCCCGTCCGGCAGAAAATCCAACCTGCGCCTCTCTATGTCTATATGGCTCGAGCTACACTGTCCCCTGTACGGGGTGTATGTACGCTCTGTAATAACCGCACATATTCCGCCAGTGTTGTATTACGTAGGCTCGGATACACAGGCCCGCCCCGGCTCACCCCTCCATATTACACGCGTGAATACCGCACGATATTGCGGCTAAAGTACTGTGACCGAGAGAGAGAGAGTAGTCGAAATGGCTCGTCCTCCCGGGGGCTTCGCCATTCACTTCGTAAGTAGTTTCGCCGACTGGGTTTCACGGATTTTACCGGTCCATTTCCGGCTTTGCGATAGTTGGCCCGTCGAGGGAGAGCCTGGATTTCACGCTAATCGGCTAAGCATGCGATAGAGACTCGGCCGGTAAGAAATCTGTTTCCCTGTTTTCTGCTACAATGTTGATATCTCCGACAAAGGGAAATTGGGTTTTTCGTGAAGCCTACAATAACTTTATTCGCTTTTGTCGGAAATATTAATACTCGTGAAGAATATAGGAAAACAGATTTATTACCGACTGAGTGGGTATTTATCACATGTTCTTAATGGTAGCTACAAACAATTTTTTTTTTCTGAAAATAATTGGAATCGAATTCGTGCTAAATTTTCGCTCATTTTTTTTCGTAAATCGCATTTTTAAAAATAATAAATCGTATTTAGAAAAATATTAAACCGTATTTTAAAAAAATATTAAATCGTATTTGTTTAAAACAATAAATCGTACTTTTTGTCGATCTGGTTTACTGCGTGCTGTTGATTTTGTTGCCTTTCAACGGCAAACTCATTGTGAACCGAGGTGTACAGGTAGCCGAGAAGACGTACCGCGGCAGAAGGAACGAAGAAACTTGTCACGTGCAAGCCGTGCAGCCTCTCGCTGGTATATAACCCTATCCGGGCGATAATTATTCGTAAGACGAACCGGCCATTAAACGGTAGCAGCGGAGAGACGAGCGTAACGTATACACGCTCGTTTCACTCTCTCTCTCTCCCACTCTCCCTGCCACCTTGTTTCTCAATCAAGATTCAATCGATATCGTATGCCTTACGCCGTACACAAACTACAAGACCCAATGACAAAACCGCTAATGAATTGAGAGTCTCTAATTGGCAAATGGAAAATTTTGGCAGTTGCTAAACGGGGTGAATATGGCCCACCTCTATCAGCACGTAAATCAATAATAATAAGTGGATCGGTAGTGGGTGGTAATAATAATAATAAGTGGATCGGGCCATATTTACCACTTTAACATTTATCTTACCCGGGCCCCTCTTACCATGTTTTATTTTTACCCTACCTGGACTATTTTTACTATTCCCAACTTTTACCCTAGTCGGGCCATATTTAAGTTTTTTAACTTTTACCCTAGCCGGGCCATATTTACCACTTCTAAATTTTATCCTGCACGGGCTATATTTGCCACTTTTAAATGTTACCCTATCTGTCCCATTGTAAATGTTCACCCGATCTTAAAAATTGATCGGTACGGCAAAACTTACGAATTTTTTAATTGATTCTCTCCTTAATCTATCGATGAAAACAAATTACAAAGGATTGCATACGTGTGGCGTCCTGTATCGCGTTACTTTCTACGAGCGGTCGATCGCCTGGACTTTAATCGTCAAGGGTACTTAAATTGAAGCGCGACGGTGGTATAGAATTATAAGCCATAGAGAGAGGGCCCTCTCGTCGTATTAACGGGTTGTGTTGCTCGTTCGCTCGCCGCACCGGTAAACCTACCTAGTACACCTCCGCCGCGCACACACTCAACTCTACTCAGTAACGACGACGACTACTTTCCCACGGCTCCGCCAGAGTTTCGAGAGTCTCTCTCTCGTCGTTTGGCACTCGCTTTCCGCGCGCGCGAGGCTCTCGTTACTCCGCAGACTCTCTCGCCGTTGGATTAAATTAACGAGGCGAATTTCGTGGCTAGCGCATAGCTCGCTGTACCAATTACGAGGACCGCAGCGCACTTCCTACACATATAATATATTATATTGTCTCTGGAAAGCTAGTAACGTACATCGGTTCCTCGTTAACCCCGCATCGTCGGACTTATTTTTAGGATCTCAAAATCGTCAGGCGTTCATCGCCTCGTAAGTTGCCAAAGAATTTTTAGGTTCAAATCGTAGTGAAATCGAAACGTCAGACTCTCGCCAACATTAATAAGCTGCAATTCAATGCTAAAAATTGTTGTAAAAATATTATCGTTTTTATTAAGCCAAGAACCGATGTATTATTTTTTCTACCTTCTAACTCATGACGGGGGTACATATGTACCCCACGCGTTTCTTCGAGCGTACGAGGGTCCTATGAGTAGTAGGTCGGTTTTGCCGCACATCAATCTCTTCGTTTTTTCATAAGGGAGATAATGGTGCGCAGCAAATTTGATTTTAATAAAGTTTAGGGGGTGCAAATCACGCTAAAAGCCCAAAACGTTACGAAAATGGGCAAAAACCGCACTTTTTGTGAAAAACTGATTTTCAAATTCCAAACGCCATTTTACAGGGGACACATCAGGCTATTAGGAAAAAAAATAGTCCAATTGTTATTCCGTTCAAAAAGTCTATTTATTTGGACATTTGAAAATGGGGAAAAGTCGATAACTTGTAAAACGGAAAAAATCAATGAAAACGCAACCAAAATTGGTTTTGCATGGGTTTTAACATTTATTTTTCTGCAAACATTGTAGGTAATTAAAGATAATGATAATTATTATAAAAATTATTAAAAAATTAAATGTCGACCATGTACGTCCAAATACAACAGTAACTTACATTCGATAGTTCTAACAAAATTAAATATCATTTACTTACATAAAACACTAACGGGAACTCCTGCCTGGAGTCATTTGGTACCCCAAGCGCGCTGCGTTAGGGTCCTTTGCGATAGCCAGCGAGTAACTGAGGCTACTACCGGCCTCCGCACATCGTCAGATCATAGAACTTAATTATCGTGGAGGTCCCAAGTCGATAATGTGAATGTCTACTTTAGGAGCGCAGTTTGAATATCGTCTGGGGTACTTTTCGTACCCCATACATGAGTTCCAGGTCTAGATAAAAGAAGCTTGACCTAAATAAACCACGTCAACAAGGAAATGATAAAAAATATTAAAAAGTCTAAAGAAAAAAGGGAAACAAACTAAAAAGTTGTTATTTACCTTGGGACGAATGATTAATAACTAATTCCTAAACTTTTTTAAAACCGACAGCGGTGGATGCGCCGTTGGCGCACGGCTCCGGTGGTCTCCTAAGTCGAGAAAGATCGTTCGTGGTCAGTGCTTGGATGGGTGACCGCTTAGCCATGCGCTATAGTTGGCGCATCGACCTTTGAGCGAGAGGCCCTTTCTTTTGAAACTTTGATGTTTCTGCACTTTACTCAAGTGCTAAAATACTTGAGGATCGGGTGAATATGGCCGTCTATACCGATACGGGTTTTCCGCGGTTTCCCCGTGTCCCCGGCAAATGCGGCACAGTGTAGCTAAGTCGGCTACGGGCGCACTGGAAGTTAGGTAGCTCAGCTGAATGCGGGTAGGGAGTGCTAGGGGAGAATCGGGATGGGGTTCCGTAAAAATCCAGAAGGGTATATGGTGGAAGATAATTTTTTTTTTTAATTATATCTATATTTTAATATTTTAATATTTTAATATTTTAATAAAAATATATTTATATTTATTTATATAAGTATATTTAAAAAAAAAATACTTTATAAAGCGCTCGAATTCACCGATCAAGCATTTGGAAGATGCCAAGTGGCAATTATCCTAAAAACCGATTTTCGTTGGATTGTTCTAAAATTTGAGTTATAAAGAAAAACCGGTTAAAAAATGTATATGCACCGGACTCTGGTCTGTGTGTCAGGGTTAATTTTTTTATGCGCTCGCGCGCCCGAACGGTGCGTTATTTTTTTCAAAGCGCTCGAATTCACCAATCAAGCATTTGGAAGATGCCAAGTGGCAATTATCCTAAAAACCGATTTTCGTTGGATTGTTCTAAAATTTATGTTATAAAGAAAAACCGGTTAAAAATGTATATGCACCGGACTCTGGTCTGTATGTCAGGGTTAATTTTTTTATGCGCTCGCGCGCCGGAGCGGTGCGTCATTTTTTTTTAAAGCGCTCGAATTCACCGATCAAGCATTTGAAAGATGCCGAGTGGCAATTATCCTAAAAACCGATTTTCGTTGGATTGTTCTAAAATTTGTGTTATAACGAAAAACCGGTTAAAAAATGTATATGCACCGGACTCTGGTCTATGTGTCAGGGTTAATTTTTTATGCGCCCGTGCGCCCGAACGGTGCGTCATCGGCGGATCACCAAGTGAATCCCGATCTCCGCTCCACGATCTCTCCGCGGAGTCTTTGCGGTCGGATACCTGAGAGTCCCATTCGCGTTACATACCGCACGTCGGACGCGTATCTTCTTGTCATCTAATGACCGCTCGAGTTATACGTGCCGAGGACTTTCGCTCGTACAGTTGTATCTTAACTCTCCGGCTCGTTTCACCCATTATTTTCATCTCCTCGAGCGGAGCCATCGACGTTAGAGAGGCTCGTCCGACACGACGGAGAAATTAAAGCGTCGTTAGGCGGTGGCGGATGCTAGAGGCGCGATGAGAGAATTTGCACTGCGGCACGAAGTTAAAAGACTACGGGGAGAGATAGATCTATCGCGAACCCGTAGCTCAGCCTCTCTGCTCTCCTTGGGCTCTTGCTCTCCAGCGAGTAACGGTAGAAACCTCGTCGGATAATATTGACGAGATTGTGAGATTTAACGAGGTAGACGGTAAAATAAAGTTTTCTGCATTCAACAAACATCTATAATTTCTTTTTCCTATTAATCCTATTAATTTTACAATTTTGTTCCTATTAATTTTACATTTTTCCTATTCATTTTACAATTGTTGATGATCATCAATGTTTATATGTTTGGCGTCACATTAGGTTGCCAAAACTTCAATCGGCCAAATCATCGTACGACCCAAAATCATGAGTCCAAATGCATTTCTTCCGAATCGTCTAACTTTATTTTCCCCAATCGTCAAATTTCAACTTTATTGCGAAACTTTATTTGAACGAACGTTATTCTTTGGAAATAGTACTTGTCCGATCGTTATTCCTCCGAATCGTCATTTAACATGACATTGTTTTTCCGTTTAATAATTTCACCGAACTTCATTTCCCCGAATCGTTAAACCTTCAAACGCTAAGGCGGCAAATCCATCATTCTTCCGAATAGTATTTATCTGACAAGTCCTTTATCCGAATCCGTACTTACTGAGCATAAGATTTTTCACGAGCAAATGTAATAGCAGATGATCAGACTGTTGACTCGTATTATTTTAGTTCGTGATTCGAGGATTGGCGTACCCTGAAGTGTTGTTCTTTTTTATAACGCAGAAGAAAATTATTACGGACATCCGTATCGTTTTTGTCGAGTCTATGAGAGCGAAAGAGAGAGGAGTTTAGACTCCCCTTAAGGAGAGTCCAAACCCGCTCTGGCTTGCTCTCACATGAACCCTATGACGCTATCTCTCTCGCACTCGGCCGCTCGCAGCACGGGTTTAGACTCACCTTAAAAGAAGGCAAGGTCGTTTACGATCGGCAAAAAGTCCCCGGTACTTGAACGGTTAAAAATAAGGTTTATTGAAAAAAAAAAGAAAATAGTAAAATTGCCAAGAAACGAAAGGCAGATTTTTGTGGATAGGAAATTTTCGTTAAATACAAGCCTTTTTTACCGTGCAGTCACGGAGCTTAGCTACGAAAACTATTCAAGAAAACCGATCAGCTTCATCGTGCCCGAGTGTAATTCCGAGCGGTAAGTCATGAACTTAACTGAGTTAAAGCTCTCTTAAGGCTGCTGAGAGAGGGTGTTAACCTTTTGCCTCGTCCAAGTATCTCGTTGGTTGTATAGCTATACAATATCAGATACGACGATGCTCACCTGTAGGCTATTATACGCCGAGCTTAGGCTTACTCTCCGCTATATATATTACATATAATTCCTGCCCGCCATTAACTATACTCGATCAGCGACCGCGTGATACGCGATCGTTTTTCAACTCTCCAAGCCTAGACGATTCAATTTTATCCTCTCCCCAAGATATCCCTCGATCTATCAACATTTGGCTCGGCTGTTTAAAACTCGAAGCCTCGTCTCGTCTAACCCGAGTCTGAATAATCGAGTCCATCTATCACATAGTTGTAGTTCGCTTGATTCAGAATCATAAAAAAAAACTCGGCAGTGTAAAGATTATTTTTATTTTGGGACATGAAGATTCTTAGGGAGAGAATACGACGAGGAGAAACTGTGGTAGACGTAATCAGTTTTAATGACTGACCCACGCGACGCTCTCGTACATCTAGACATTTATCTTCTTCTTATTCCACTTCTCCTTCTCATTCTGCTCGCTCGTTTCGTGCATGAATTGATGTACGTTAGCGCCAAACGCAATTGATAGGGGCTCCGAGAAATTAACTCGAACTCGCTCTCACTCTCGTCCCTCAAGGTGGACCGATTAAACTCCCTAATTCGAATTAAATTAGAACTTAAATAATGCTACATTGAAACATAAAACACGTATTCTGTTTTGAAAAAAATTAATAAACGAGTTCAATAAAATCCCGAGTGGGAATATAAAAATTGGAGAATTCGTTACTTTTTTAAAAACAGATCATATTTTGTTAAAATAATATTGACAAGGATAATAATAACAACTAAACCCTGAGATTTTTTTTATACATTTAGAATACCCTTACCGACGACCCATAGTATGGGATTTTAGACAAAAAAATGTTTCGTCACGAAAAAAAATAAACTACGTTTTGTCGCCGAAAATCATGGAAACCACCGTTAAATGAATAAAAACAAAGATTTCAAAGTATCGTCTGGGTACAATGTACTGTCTGGTATAAACTCGACTGTCTGCACCCGTGCAAACACGTAGGAGTCCTCGTCGTACATACCCGGTAATGGCAACTGGACTCAACTTGATAACTTTTTTGTTTTAATAATATGGAACAAAAAAAATTAACTGGACTTTGAGATTTTTTTACACGTTTAGAACACCCTTACCGACGACACATAGCATGGAATTTGAGACAAAAAAATATATCGTCAAGAAAAAAAATAACGTACGTTTTGTCGCCTAAAATCATGGAAACCACCGTCAAATGAATAAAAACAAAGATTTAAAAGTATCTTCTCGGTACAATATACTGTGTGGTATAAACTCGAGTGAATGCACCCGTGCAAACACGTAGTGGTCCTCCTCGTACATACCCGGCCATGGCAACTGGACTCTCCCTGGGGCCCACATAAATCAGAAGCTGAGGTTGAGCAGCACCGAGAGTCGGGTTTAGCCTGGCAGTGGCCAGAAATCTAGATACAATAACGGGTGTCCGAAGAAGCGAGAAGACACGTTGCGCACGGCGGCGCATGCGCGCACTGAGAAAATTCAGTGGAAACTCGTACGGCACCGAGACACGGCGTATAAAGAAGAAGATCGCATCTCAGTCTCCCTCGGCCGAGAAAGAGAGAGAGAGAGGTAGCGAAACAGCGAGAAAGCAAGATGGATATTCCCCGAGGCAGACCCAGGCCTCGGGGCTCTCTCTCGAGAGCGCCAACACTCTGATGGACAATGTCACGGCGTAACAAGCCGCACCGGCAAACTCGCTTCATAATACAACACGGCTCTCTCTCCGCCACCAAGAAAAACATTGTTGCAGCGAGATTCGAGCGCGTCGAAAGTCGATCTCACGCTTCTTCGTTTCTTTTTCCTTCTTTTTAATCTCACAGATCCGGGTTCGTGTAATTTCTTTGCCGGATAAAACTTTCAGTACTTTTTTATGAAAAATCATTCAGCGAAAAAAAGAATATAAAAAAGGTATGAGATAGAATTTATATGTGTCGAAGTTAGATCCCTTTTGTGAGAATAGAATTCGGGAGAAACCCGGAAGTGGCCAGACCCGAGCAACTTCCGCAAAACTGGTCGGATTCCCCCCTCCTCTTCTCCCCATTCGTACCTAAGACAGAGGTGAGGGAGTGTGTGAGGCCACCGACTCTCGCAGCGTGCATTGCATAACGAGCTGATGCCGCTGTGCCGCGACTGAGTCTGCAAGTCTTGGGCGGCGTCTCGCTCTCGAGGTACAGTCAGCGTTCGGAGGGAGTAGGAAGAGCGCTGGCTGCGACTAAGAGGTGAGAGAGAGTCGGGAAGACCCGGGGCTAGGAGCCAAGAGAACTGCCGACGAAGATCGTAGAGCTCCCAGCAGCCCATGAGTCGCTGAGAACCGCTGGACCGTGTACCGGTTGTTCCACTCATGGAATGCGGACCGTCGTCGAGGTTCGTTGTCTGTGTACACATTGTATGTATATATATGTATATATATACTTGCACTGGGCGCACGGCAACCTCTGTTCTATGTGTATATTTTTTATTTATATATACATATATATGTTATATTATATTATATATATATGTATGAACGAGCTTGTGGACTACGAGTCAGCAGACTCGGTAACGATAGTAAATTTACTGTACATACCCAACCCGAACTATTCGTGCAACGGGGCAAACTTACGAATGGTTTGCTGTTGGGTTACTCTCACTGACCGGCTATTATCGGAAGCGGGGAACAAATTTAAAGGGACGGATATCTTCCTCGGATCTAAGCATTTTTTTTACTTCATTGGTATGTTTATATATATTTACGTATATTTTTCTGTGCGATCTTGTGGAGTCTAAGGTAAATAAGGCCTAGTTTCAGACCCCGACAGTACATTTTTCACTGCTATAAATTCCGCCTACGTCAAATATCAACCGGATTACTGGCAATTTGACGAACATTAGATGTAGTTAATTTTGAAAATCGAATATTGTAAATTGTCGCGAAAACCAACATGGCCGCTGAAATATCAAGAGCATCCCTTCTGCAGGATATACAAAATTCTAGATTGCACATACATCAAAAGAGCGTGCATGCCGATTCTTTGAAGTTCTCCGAATATTGCAAAATCGTCGAAAAGTTGCTCACCCAAAAGATAATCATTCGTACTGTACACTGCTACACTTAGTCTGTCGAATTGTGACTGGTAATCAGAGCGATCACAGCTGATGACAACGGCATGAACCTTTTTTTTTATACCCTATTTTAAGGCCTTAGATTCTATGTGCTATCTAGCCACTACTCTCGTATCAATTTTTTGTCGACTTTCAATCACTTGTAAAGTTCACGGCCGCAGCCGCTGTTACCCCCCGATACTGCGTCGCATTTGCACGAGGGCGCAGGGAAACAGCAGAAACCATGCGCCGATGCAGCCGATCATTCCAATCGAGTCTTGATATTCGTATTTGATACTTCGAGTACAAACACCAATCCTCAAAATTCGACCTCCCGCTCAACGGTTCAAATGCGCCACTTAGTGCACGGCTAGGCGGTCACCCATCCAAGTACTGACCGCGAACGATTCAGGTTGACTCTGAGGAGCACCGGAGCCGCACACCAACCGCGCATCCACCGCTGTCGGTCGGCATGAATGTAGTGTAGAGCACGATGCAGAGCCACCTGTGCGTCAATCGTGACACTACGTTTATGCACTTTCGCAAAATATGATATTCGATTTCTTTTAATTCCTTGTAAGTTTTCAATCAAAATTTGTCTGCACACCGAAGCATTTATGTCCTAAAATTACATACGAAATATAATTAGATCCGTTGCGATTGATATTTCGAAATGTCAGAAACTAGGTAGATAAGTAGGCGCAGGTCTCACGAACTGCTAAGTGAGTGTCAGAAATCGGGCTCACGCGGGGTTCATAAACTGCGGCATTAGTGTCGGAAATCGGGTACACGCGGGGGTCACGAACTACGACATGGGTGGGTCTGCAGTGTCAGAAACTCCGGCAGTAGCAATTATTATCAATATTTGTGTTATATTACAAGCAATTATTAGCAATATTTGTGTTAAAATTCCCGATGATTTAACTTGCACAATAGGTGAATCTCATTCAGATGGTTTTAATGCACGTGTTGCAACAGTTTGATTCCGGCTTGACGATATCAGGCGTTCATAATTAATGGGAAACCGACATTATTGCTTTAAAAGCGTCAAAAACTGAGCCGTTTACCTAATGAGTCGACAGACTCGATAACGTTAGTAAATTTACTGTACATACCCAACCCGAATTATCCGTACAACGGGCCAAAAGTACGAAAGGTTTGCTGTTGGGTGCTGTTGGGAGTTGCTCACTAACCGCCTACTATCGGAAGCGGTGAAAAAATCTAAAGGACAGGTTATCTTTCTTGCATATAAGAATTATTATTTCCTTGCATATAAGAATTATTAATGAATTACTAATGATTTTATTTAGTTATTCGTCTATTTTTAGTCGTTTAGTTTTTTTTTTGGTGATCGTGAACCCGCCTTTTATTTTGGTTTCAAATCGATATTCAATACGGTATCTCGGAATTAAAAAAAAAAGATTAGCCATCAAAAGCTTCAAATTATTCTCGCGCTGAGCGACACTGGTGTAGAAAAACTTTAGGCGAGAATGCGAGACAATCGCAGGAAGTCCGACATCGCATAAATATGTAAAAGAGTGAAGGGCGAAAGAGGGGAAGGGGGGGCTTAGCGTGCACTCGCACTGTATGTAAATCCGATTCGCCGCGCGTACGAGCTTAGCATAACGGGCACCCGGCAGATTCGAGGGCGACGTACAGGCGAGGAGAGGAACGATGAAAGTCATCGTCGGGCAGGTGCCGATGCGACGAAATCCGCCGATTGCACTTCTCGTCCCGTCCGGTGAGCTCGTAAAATCCGGGATTTAGGGCAATTCCGATGGACATTAAAAATACGAAAGGAGATAATAAAAATATATATATGTCTATAAAATTAAAAAAAGAAGGGTCTCGCAGGTGAATTTACAATTCGAAGATAAAAGGATCTGGGGGGAGGAAGGAAGACAGGGGTCAGAAAGTTTCGAGCATCGAAATTTCCACTTGACCCTAAGATCGAGTTCGCTCGATCAACGATAAAATCTCTCCCGAAAATAAAATAAATATTCCTGTTTTAAAAATCCTTGTATTATTCATGCGCAACTTAAGGATCTCCGTTGTTTTTCAGAAGCAGCTGAGAAGAGCCAAGTAGCTAAGCAGATTACAAAGGAAAAATGGCGGCGGGAACGTGTCCTGAAGATTAGAAAGCAGGATAAAGATACGGAAGAAGGTCAATCTTAAAAGTCCAGGTAAGATCAAAGAGAAATTGTTTGTGGATCTTTGTGGACAGGACTTTTTTTTGTTAATTGTACAAAGCCTATTTGTTTAGTTAAATGTACAAAGTCCATTCTCTTGTTAAGGCACTCGTATAAGGGTTTGGTTCAAAAAACAAGATTTTCAACTTTTTTTTTTACGCGGGTATAAGGAAGGTCGGGTTTTTATGCACAGTTCATACAAGGAGTTATGAAGTTTGAGTTTACTTTATTGAAAAATATTAATTAACATCGGACATCGTATCTCAAAATCTATTCGCCCGATTGCGTTGAAATTTGGACAGATCCTTGAATATAAGATTTTCAAAAGAGACCTTAATCGTTTGTTATTAACAAATAAATTAAGATTTTTTAAAATCATACGGTCATTAGATAGAAAACCCAATTTCAACTCAATCGGACGAATACACGACCTTGGCTTTCGAGTAGCCGCATTAAAAGAAAATTGAAAATATCGACCTGATCTTTGGACCAAATCCTTATGTCTTGAATTTAGAAAAATAATTCGTTTGTTAAATTTACAAGGCCAATTTTTTATTTCCAAAGTCCATTTTTTGTTAAATGTACTGTGACCAAAATTCTTCTCAATCTTAAAAATCACGCGACCAAAACATACCGCGTTGTGACGCGGTATTTTTTGGTCGCGCGACAGTACAAAGCTCATTTTTTGTTAAATGTACAAAGCCCTTTTTCTTGTTAAATGTACAAAGCCCATTTTTTTGTTAAATGTACGAAGTCTGTTTTTTTGATGAATGTACAAAGCCCTTTTTTTTGTTAAATGTACAAAGCCCTTTTACTAGGCGGAGAAGTGTGACTGCGAACTGTTAAAACAGGAATTGCGATCGGAAGTTTCAAGTCGTAAAAATTTGCCTCTTTTTGCTGCGCCTGCTGCGAAAAAAAAAACTCAACTTGTCTCGTGCGCCGAGTTGCACGATTGAGACGTGGCTGCTGTTGCGCCTGGCCATGAATTCGAGCCCCCGGCGCAGAGCCCGATACATATCTAATACCCGTACATAGTGGGCAGCATTGTCGTATCCGATAATCTCCAGGGGCTCTCGGCATACTTTTCAGTTACACTTTTCTCCCGCTATACATTCTCCCACAATCGTGTCCGGAATTCCAATATTTTTTTTTGTCCCCCTCCTTTTCGTAGGATCATTATTCACCGTATCGATGTGCACGGCTTTCCCAACCGTTCGAAGAAAAATCCGAAGGAATCTCCGAGGGCGGCCCTTGACCGTCTTAACCCCCTCCCCCCTCCTTTTTTCATCGTTCCCTATTTCGTTTCAACTCCTTACTCTACACATTTACGTATATCGAATATTTTCTGCTTATCCCCCCTTCCTTCATTCCTTATTTATCTCTCGTTCGATTTATCACCGTAGTCGTAACTTACGCGTCACCCGTTATCTCACTCTCGAGAGGGAGTTCTTATAACGCGCCTTGTATCGTTCTCACTCTCGGCCACCGCGCCAAACTCCCCGTCGACGGACGGAGGAAAAAGGCATAAATTCAATAAAACCGTATGCACAGTACAGTACGCGTAGCGAGAAGCTATCCCGAGAAGTTGGATCGCAAAGTGTAGGCGCAATAAAAAAAAATTATAAAAAGACAGAAACGATCGAAACGGACGAGAGATTCTCGTGCGCGTGGTGCTGCCGCCGTCAGCAGCGAATAAGGATATTATTGTCGATTGTTCTTCGTCGTCTCGGCTACTATCGCGTTTTATGGAAGGAGTATATAACGCTCCCGAGTCACTGTGTAAGGTGGAGTAGGGACGGGGGGGGGGGGCAAGACGGAACGGGGCAAAATGGAAGATTTTTTGCAAATCCTTCTTGGGGCAGAAAATGCAGTCTCATTCCGAATGGTGGTCCGTTTTGTCCCGATCTTTCTCTGTATCGACCGCTGAGGGCCAAAAGGGGTCCTGCACGTTTTAACGCGTAAAAGGATGAGGGATACGTCCTTCTGTTTTTGTGTCTACATATTTATTTGATATTTATCTCCTTTCGACTGTGTCGCTATATAACGCTCCCGAGTCACTGCGCGAGGTGGAGGGGGCAAAATGGTACGGGGCAAAATGGGCTATTTTTAGAAATTCTTCGTGGGAAATAGAATACAGTCTCGTCCCGAATGGTGATCCATTTTTCCCCAGGGTTCCATTTTGCCCTGATCTTCCCGCGTAGCGCTGAGAACTAAACTGGCGTATCTCGCACGTTTTACGTGTAAAAGGGTGAGAGATGCACCCTTTTGTTTTCCCGTCTATATATGTATACGATATTTATCTTCTTTCAACTATTTCGCTATACAACGCTCCCTAGTCACTGCGCAAGGTGGAGGGGGGCAAAATGGGCTATTTTTGAAAATTCTTCGCGGGACATCGAATACGATCTCGTCCCGAATGGTGGTCCATTTCGCCCCAGGATTCCGTTTTACCCCGATCTTCCCGCGTAGCGACCGCTAAGAAGCAAGAGGGCGTGTCTCGCACGTTTTACGGGTAAGAAGGTGAGGGATACGCCCTTCTGTTTTTCTGTCTATATCTTTATACGATATTTATCTTCTTTTGACTATTTCGCTGTATGTTATAAGTCTTTCCGTTCGTTTCCTCCGTCTTTAACCCTTCCGTGAAATTCCCCGCGAGTCTTTCTCGTGCCTGAGCCCCCGATGAGCTATCGGATTCATCCATTCATATAGTCGGGGCACTTGGTAATTGGAATACTGCGCGTGTTTCCTTCTCCCGTCTTTCGTTGCTCGCCGCACTCGCCGTTCGAACTCGCTGTGTACAGTTCGAGCCGGCAAGTCTGCAGCAGCGATTGTACGACTCGAGTCAGCCTCACCGCGCGAACAGACGGACGGACAGAGAAAATATGGTAGATTTAGACTCTGCAGCTAGAGACTCGGTAGACGTGGGCGATGCGCGCCGAGCCGATCGGGCCCTTTCCTCTGATTTTATTGGCCAATCAGCACCGATTTATGATCCCCGTAGAGATACGTGACTCTGCCTCGACGAGGTACGAATTATTCTTCATCCGTCCACGTTAATACTGTACTTGTCTTATCTTCTTTAAAAATTAATTGACGAATCGTTTAACGAGAAAATAAGAAATTACTGGAGTTAATGATACGCTTTTCTTAACGATTTTGGTTAAACAAATAAATAAATAAAATATTAAATAAACAAATCTGTGAAAATATATTAATAAAAAAATTTATTTTGATAAATGTTGACATTAATATTAGACATAATGACGGTATAGTAACCCGACGAAATCAAATTATAGTGTATACCGTGTATAGGACGCTGTGGATAAACACTGTTAAATTAAGGTAGTCGGAGCGGTACAGTCCCGCAAAACGTGAATTTCAGGGAAAAATTCAAACATTTCTCGATGGGATAAAAATCTGAAAAAATCAACCATATTGGAGATGCTGCAAATACTGTGTTTATATGATAATAATTCCAGAAGGAAATTGACAAATTAACGATGGAAATAATTGTTCAACAAATTACCCGGCAACTTAACTATTTTTTCCATAAAAATGATTCGTTTATTTATCTGAATACGTATGAATTTTTTCATAATTTTTTTGTAATTTTAGAAATCGCGTTTTTGTTCTATGTTCAAGCTGTGAAAAAACGCAATTTTTATAGACTACAAAAAATTCTGAAAAAATTCATACGTAATCAGAAAAATAAACGAATCATTTTTATGAAGGAAAGTAGATAAGTTGCCTGGTAATTTGTTGAGTAATGATTTTTATCTTAAATTTGTTAATAACAAATTGTAATTATTATTTCACAAAAACAATCTTTGCAGCACCTCCCATATACTTGATTTTTTTCAGATTTTTATCCCATCTTCGAAAGATCGAAATTTTCGCTGAAACTCACGTTTGGCAGGACTGTACCGCTCCCACTACCTTAATGTACACACGTTAATATTATTTGAATAAAATTGAACTTTACCGGTTCGAAAGAATATTGTTCGGTTAATAAATTTTTTGAGCTCCTTTCACCTAAACTATAACCTCGTGCCAAATAAATTAATGAAAAGATAATGTAATGGATTTTAGTGAATATTTATTTTGCGCGCATGGTCCGGATAAAGAAATGCAATCTACTCCGTACGTTTGGCCGATCGGAATCGAGAGGCTTGTGTCTCGAGAAACCGCTGCGGGCGATGCGGTTTACTCAGCTATGTATATGTATGTGTATATATATGTATGTTGAAGAGCCGCGTGCAAACGTCTGCAGTGACACAGTTATCGGTTATCCGACAGCGATTGGCCTACGAAAGCCGGTTAATGAAAATTCATTCCTGGCTGCCGATAACTGGTTGTCGACTGTGCCTTCAATGGCCAATAACCGTGCATGTCAGGCTAAGCTGCGGTTTACAGGGAAGATCGTCCTCCTCGTCCCTCACCAATCCGATTACTCTCGCCCGACCAGCGGAGATTCGTATCCGACGGTAATTAGGCACCTAATTAAGCTGGCTAATTAATCATAGGGAGCGGCGCGTACGTGCGAGTCCCGTAAGGACATTGCTGGCTCCTGCTACGATGTGGCCTAGGGCGCTCCCGCAACGCCTGCTTCTTCCTAGCACTAGTGCCACACCTCATGGATTTGCATAAAGTTACGTGGAAAAAAATAATTGCTTTCCTTGGACGTAGTCCATTTTTTAAATTATTATTGATATTTTTCATTTTTAATCATCTTGGAGATAGTCAATTTTTAATTGATTTCCTAGAAAACCGCACGTATTGTAACGACCGAGCGAATGAACAATGCGCGTACTTGGTTTTAGGGCGGATATTATTAACCCTGCGTGTGTACACTGGGGCTTTGACGGAACAGTCGAAATTTGAAACCCTCCGTTTCTTCCGCTTTTTCGACTATTCTTCAATTTTTATTAACAACAGTTTTTAACTTTTGATAGGCAACTTCTGGGTCATGTAGTAGACACTTCAAGAAGAAACCCTGAATTTTTTCAGGTTTTTGAAAGCCTAGACAACGTTGAAAATCCGACTATTCCCTAAAAGACCCAGTGTATACACCGAGTCTCTGAAAATATAGCGTACACTGAAAAAAAAATATCAATGGCTCAAGTAAAATTTGCTTGCGGGCTGCCAAAGAAAAAAATATTATTTTAATTCTACTTTTAATTCTTACAATTACATACAGAATTCTTACAATTCTTACAATTGCATACAATTCTTATAATTCTTACAATTCTTAATTCTTACAATTGCATACAGAATTGAAACGATAACATGTCACTTTTAAGTCTTACCGTCGTTGTTACAATATCATATGGCATTGTAAGAATTGAAAGTAGAATCTAAATAAGAATTTTTTTCTTTGGCTGTCCGCAAGCAAATTTTTTGTTCAGTGTACACACGCAGCGTTAAGTACAATGGCAGCTAAATATCTCGAGCACGAACCGTCAAACGTCTGTTCTCTCCGAAAGTTCGATCAAGACCGTAGTCATCTGGTCAATCGATAATGCGCACGTTTGGCATTTGTCATACCGAGCTATTCCAGTCATCAATGTAATATCGTGTCTCTCAGTCAATTCTCGTCTCTGTATTCGTTACAATATCAAAACGTGCGAGTCCCGTAAGGACATTGCCTGCTCCTGCTACGATGTGGCGTAGGGCTTTGCCTCAATGCGTACTTCGTCCTGGCACTAGTAATATCACACCTCATGAATTTGTGTTAAATCACGTGAAAAAAAATGCTTTTCTTGGAGGTAGTCAATTTTTTAATTATTATTTTATTTTTTAATTATTTTTTCTTGTAGATATTTAATTTTTTATTATTCCCGGAAAACCGTCCGCATCACCGCGCCTCATTTACCCCATAAATGGGTCTGCGCAATCCGATGTCTTCGTCATAGTAGAAATGCGCCAAAAATGAATATTTTTTAGCTTCTTTGTAGAGAAATTGACACACCAGCATCTATGCCAGACATCTGCCGAGGATCCATATAGACATACTAAATATTATAGACGTTACACTCTCATGAAAAATCGGCAAAATCGAAATGTTTTAAAGTATAAATATCGACGCCCAATAGTCAAAAGGGCGTAACCTCCACGTTAAAAGTCTACGAGTTACGCCCTTTCAATTACAAACCTTCGACATATATATTGCATACATTTCTCCTTATAATTATTTCCGCGTGGGAATGGCACAGGATTCGACCTCCAGCTGATTGCTCTCCCAACCTGCGTGTACACGCACCGTTTATTCTTTTCTTTCATAAATCCCTACATGTAATGGCCAGCTGGAAGATATGTAATTCATTTTTTCCTTTTTCTTCGATTCGACGAGATTTCTCTGCACCCACGTGAATATTACACCGCCCGTCGGTGCTTTTATCAGGCTCACCGTTAGAATTCCACTCTTTCACCCGTACCGCGCGATGAGAACCGCAACCATACACATTTATACACATATATATAAGTATAAAATATACATAAGCGAGAAGCCGGAGATATTCGCGGAAATGTATTTACCGTGTCGGATATAATGGGCATACATGCGTATCCCTATTTGCACGTTCGAATAAACGACTACCGGCATCGGCTGGACGAAACAAGCTACAGCAGGGCGATATCCATAGCGCGAGTAGGTGTACATAATACAGCGTGCAGTACGGCAGTTTCGAAAAAAAACAACGAGCGAAGTCAGAGAAGGGTAGAGAGCGAAACTCGTCACGTCGCCGAGCGTCGAACACACAACGCACACACCAGACAGACGTTCGGACGTAACTTGACCTCGGGAGAGCTCGCTCTGCCCGTAAGGACAAAAGAAAAAGACAGCGTGAGATCGCTCGGCGCGTCACTGTTATTATTTCTACCCCTCTTAACCAAACGCAAATAAATACATTTTTAATAACCAGCCGATGATAATTGTCACGAATATTTATTGCAAATTGTAACTGGCATTATAACGAATAATCGTACGGGCGTTTAAATTAAGGACAAAAGAAAAGGAGCGCGTGAGATCGCTCGGAGCGTTGCTGTTATTATTTCTATCACGCTTAACCAAAGGCAAATAAATACATTTTTAATAACCAGCCGATGATAATTGTCACGAATATTTATTTCAAATTGTAACTGGCATTATAACGAATAATTGTGAGAGCCTTTAAATTAAGGACAAAAGAAAAGGACAGCGTGCGATCGCTCGGAGCGTTGCTGTTATTATTTCTGTCACTCTTAACCAAAGGCAAATAGATCAATTTGTAATAAGCAACCGATGATAATTGTCATGAATATTTATTGCAAATTGTAACGGGTGTTTAAATCAAGGATAGAAAAAACTTATCTCTTAACCAAACGCAAATAAAATTTTTTTTATTGACCAACCAATGATTATCGTCACAAATATTTATTGCAAATTGTGGCCAACATTATAACGAACGATCGTATGAATGTTCATATTAAAGACAGAAGAAAATGACAGCGTGAGATCGCTCAGAGCGTCACTGTTGTTATTTCTACCTCTCACCAAAACGCAAATAAATAAATTTTTAATAACCAACCGATGATAATTGTCACGAAATATTTATTGCAAATTGTAACCAACATTACAACGAATAATCGTACGAGCGTTTAAATTGTGAAAAATAAATAATCGATGTAAACGAGAAAGCTTAGACAGTCTCCCGGGCCGTGCGCCCTTCGTACGTAAGAAACGGTCACGAGAATGAGATACCGGGTATAGAGTATCGAAACTCAAACGTTCACGAATAATTTACGAGCGCTAGAACATATACACGTTATATCTATATATATATATATACATATAAGTCGTTGTGTTGAAGCACTGCGAGTTTGTAGGACGTGGCGTGAGCCGAGAGAGTATAGGAGGCCTGTGGTAACGAGTTACGATAAATCTCGGAATCTCGAGAGTCTTTCGTTCCTCCCGGCCGAGGGACCGGCGAGATACACAACACAGGGTGTCCCGGAGAGTGATAAGTCCTTGAGGCCTCCAGTTAAGTCTCCAATTGCCTCCTCTTCTTATCTTTCTTTTTTTATTTTTGTGTTTAATTTTTTTTTTTTTTCAAAAAAAAAGATGTCTTTGAAAGCAGCGAGTCTCGGGCGAGGGTGACGCCGAGCCATCGGCGCTCGACAACTGACGTCCACTGGTCATGTACTCCACACTCGGAGAAAAAAATGAAACGAAGAAATAAGAAATATAAAAGAAATACCGTCCGTAGAGGAGAACGTATATAACGCAGCGAATACGCGTATACACACATAATACGCCAGTCTCGCCAGGAGTCCATGGCTCCTCCTCGAAAGGCCAATAATTAAGGTAATGGCTACTTTTCAAGTGGATTTCCGTGTGCCGGCTATCCTCTCCTCTATACCCGCCCTTCGCCCGATCGCCCGTGCACAGCCTCACTCACCGATTACGGTCACGAAGAGAGATCCCGCCATTTCTTACCGTCCTCGTCTATTTCTTATCCTCCATTTCACTCTCGTCCTCTTCTCTCTCATCCTCCTCCGCTTCTTCTTTGGCGTTTTGTATCTCTCGCTGAGAGAAGAAATATCCTTCGCGGAGGAGATGCGCGCAGCCTCCCGATAATTGCATCCATCCCTTCTTCGGCTTCTCGTCCCTCCCGCACGGTCCTCTCCTTTCCTCCTCTTAGCCCTCTCCTTACTCAGACTTCGGAACGATCGATATCTCGATGATTCCGATAAACGCGTTCGGAGCGTCGAAATAAAATTAAAAAACCTTCGAGACAGTCCAGGAATGTGTGCGTCTCACTATAGATATTCGTTTCTCAACCTTACGACTCATGACTGGGGTCCAAACGCACCCCATGGGAACTTGGATAAAATGAGCTTTTTGCTGATTTCTTCCGGTTTTCAGTCTTCGAATGGGTTTACATTAATTAAATGTAAATAAAATCAGATTTCTCGTACACGATTCTCTTTGTTATGAAAAGACGAAACGAAGAAAGTGAAAACGAAAAAACCATGTACGATGGCTGTTTATGAGCATAGGAATGGTTTTATGATCAAGAAAAGCGTGGGGTGCGTTCAGACCTCAGGCATGCGTTTGAAAAATTAAGCCATGAGTTGTAGGCTTAACATAAAAAAAAAATATATATATACATATATGTACATATATGTACATATATGTATATATGTATATTTTTTTTCCTGAGAAATCGTTGTTTTAACGAGAATAATAATTCATCGTCTTCGGGATGGGATTTGAGAGATCGGTGTCGATTATTTTTCTCGGGACGGACGACTAAGGGGGCGGAAACCGGAAAGCTGTTATCGATGCTACATACTATTAAAAGCTGTTATCGATGCTACATAATAAGTGTGCATGTATTAAAGCCGAGCGTGAAAAAAAAGCCTAATCGGATTCTTATCTTCAGAACGTCTCGTTGATACGCAGATCGCTTGGGAAACGTGGCGATGTTATTGGCTTTTTTTTATAAGAATGCTGCTGGTAATTCCCCAGTGCTTGTGTTTTTCTTGTAACAGGAGGATGAGTAAGCGCTCTCGGTTCCACGAAGTAAAGAAAAATAAAATAAAAAGATATACGGCCGGGGACCGTAGAATCGCTCACCCTACTGTGCCGCATACTATTGCCCCTTACAATTTTCGAGAAGTGTAATTTCGCGTGCCGGTGGAGCGAAAAAGGGCGAAGCGAGAGAAAAATAACTGTGTACCCAGAGAAATAATTTATTTGACTGACCGCCCCGCAAACAAATGTAGATTTAATTCAAATAAATATTTATTTAAATTAAATAAATAATAGTTTGTGGGTCACCCTTTAAATAAATTATTCTTCTGGGTGTGTTCATTGGGCGCCGTGTGATTTCACTACTTTTCGCCGATAAACCATTTACCACTAATTTTTCGCTGCCTCGCTAGAGACTCTCCAATAAACCATAATTGAATTACCCGCCGATGAGTTGTTATTAGATGCAAAAAAATAAATAAATAAAAAATAATTTTAAAAATTCGTTTGAAGTCAACCGCGCGGCTGTACGGATCAAACCCTTTTGATAAAATTGTTTCTTCGAGGTAAACTCGGAAAGGGAATCCCTCGATCTATTCGGGATAAAATCGATCGAGGCGTGGATGAGAGCCAAGAGTTAAAGCGCGCCATGGAAGAAGATCCAGGTAGGCGTGTCTTTTATATTCACGGTGCGCTATGGATGAAGGTATGGATTCTGATCGATTCGTCGCGCTTCCAACACATTCTCACATCGTTGATGGAAGACTCTTGCATTTTTCAAAAGTGGACGCAAGAACCCACAGCCACGATTATCGCCGAGTCTCTGCACGGCAAAACGTGGTTTCTGCTTTAGAAGAAGATTTTTTTCTCCACGAACACCGACAATTTTTTTCATTTTTGTTAACTTTAATTTTACAATTATTTTAGCTAAAAAATTGTTGCAAGTGGCAACACAAGGGCTCTGGCTCGTTAATAATACTAACAATAGAAATAAACCATTTTTCATTCACAAAAAATAAAAATAAAAAATTATTGTGAAAGTAACATGAAAAAAAAGTTGCATATTGAAATTTTCATATAGCTTTCCCACAATATTCCTTTATTCGCAAAGCTTCTTCTATGAGAAAGCATTTTCTGTATTTTTGGCTTTCTCATAGAGGAAGCTTCGCGAAGCTGTATGAAAATTTCAGTTTGCAACTTTGAAGAGACAACCATATGGAAATTTCAATTGTCAACTTTTATGAGGAAGCAATATGAAAATTTCAATTTTCAACTTTTTTCAACGACAACGTCGTGTTTGACTTTAATGCAAAACGACTGGTCGGTTCAGGTTCAGAGCGATAAAAAGTATTTAAAAAGCTGTGATCAAAATTGTAATAAATAAGCAGCTTTTTTTGTAAGATAAAAAAAATGCCTACATCTCATAAAATATAAACGGTAAAAAAAATTCCGCCAAATTTGTTGTAGAAAGTCGCTAACTGTAATTCGCTCAATTTGTCGTTTTCAGGCCATGTCTTATATATTTTTCCCCACTGATGACGAATCTCAACATTATTTTACTCCTAAGGAACCATCTGTTGCCTAAATTTGGGGTGAACATAAAAAACAAATAAAAAAAAAAATCGGCGTATCTTCGATAGTTAAAATCACAAACCTTTTTTTTGTCCTGTATGCAAGATATATAATTTTAACGTGCAATTTTTCTCCGTGAGCCCGTATTTTTCATTGCTTCGTAACGATATTTTTATACCTTATATTTATTTGTTTTTTATTTTTTTTCCCCGATGACCGGCCGTTGAGGGATTAAAGGGCCAATCACTCGGCTTTATCCTCTGGAGAGATCGCTCGATCGCTTCTATTTCATGCCCTTCGAGAAGATATCCTCTATCGGTTCTCCGCCGGAGAGATTTTATCTACGCTCGAGAGCGGCCTCAGCTTTTTCTTTATTTTTATTTTTTATTTTCATTTCTAAGCGGGATGTCGTGGCGCGGCCACGAGTTCGAGCGGGACTGAGACACCGTCGAGAATCGAATACACAATGGCAGTGAGATAAAGCGGGACGGGTAGAGAGAGTGAACCAAACATGTTATTTTCTCGTTGCTCGCGTCGAGAGAGCCGGTATATCTGATTGGCGTCGGGGCGCCCGTTGGTCCCTCGTCTATTACGATCCCTCCCACAGTACGTAGCGCCGGCTTCGCCCAGCCAATCCCGACGCTCTCTGATAAGGAGGCCATAATTAGCGCGATTTGTTAATGAGCCGGACGGCGGCCGAGCGCTCTCGTCCCCGAAACCCCCGGTCTTCGTCGTAGTGTCTCTGAATGAACTCGGTCGTGCCGTTCCTCGGTTTCTCGATCGGCTCAATTCAATTTTTCACCGAATCATCGCGTCTAAATGTCCCTGGTTCGTTGCCATTTTATTCGGCACTTTTTCCCTTTTTAATTAAAATATATATATGAATAAACTTTTTTCTTCAAATTAATTGAATTAAATTAATTCATTTTAATTTCATTTTTTTATTAATCAGTGATCGGTAGTGACTGTGAAATTTTCGGTGACATTTCTGGCTCTCGATCGATCGAGAGAAAACTAAATATTAGGATAAAGCTGCTGCAGGTGCGATTTTAAGGCCGGACCGTCGAAGTTCGCTTTTACGGGTGAGTGGAAGATTTTGTTCGAGCTGCGCTCCGTCCACGACGCATGCGTCCCGAGCGGACGATAATTAATGTGTGTTACCGTTAACGGAGTCTCGTTACGGAAACTCGTGAGGCGATAAGAAAGGCGTTGAAGCGAGAACACAGAACGTGTCTAGCGACAGATACATAATATCGTTTTTTTTAATCCCTCGCGGTATAAATGCTCTCCTACCCTCCCGTGCACTTTAACACTCCGTTGCCGTGTCCGCAAAAAATTTGCGCGACATCTGGTTTCCGTTCTTCGGGTCTATTTTTATCGGCGTTTAAGGTAGTCCTTGCGAATGGTGTTGATTGCGCATAATTTTCAGAGATTTGAAAGGGAATCGTAAACACTTCTCGATGGTATAAAAATCTGAAAAAAGTCAAGCGTATTAAAGATGCCGAAAAGATTAATTTTGCATAATAATAATTCCAAAATGTTATTAACAAATTGATGAAAAATGTAATTGTTTAACAAATCTCCCGGAAACATGACTTTTTTAAATGAAAATGATACGTTTACTTTTTCTGAATACGTATGAATTTTTTCAGATTTTTCAATTCACTTTGATTTTTTGTTTTTTGTATGGGAAAAACGTGTAGAAAGTCAGAAAATTCAAAGTGAATTTAAAAATCTGAAAAAATTCATACGTAGTCAGAAAAATAAATCAATAATTTTCATTTAAAAAAAGTTATGTTTCTGGGAGATTTGTTGAACAATTTTAATTTTCATCAATTTGTTAATAACATTTTGGAATTATTATTATGCAAAATTAATCTTTTCGGCATCTTTAATACGCTTGATTTTTTTCAGATTTTTATCCACATATAATAATAACATATATTATATGTGGAATATGTCGAGTAGTGTTTACAATTGCCCCTCGATTCTCTGAAACTTATGCGAAATCAACACCATTCGCTAGGACTACCTTAATTAATACACTCCAGCGAGCGAGTTCTCTCGGGTCGCAAAAACAAGGAAACAATGTGAGTTTCGTAGATTTTTTAGTGACTCACGATTTTTAGTGAGTGTCGCGTTGAAGAGCGGGCAAAATGGAACACCGGGGCAAAACGAACAATTTCATATTGACAATAAAAATAATTAACGTACAATCTGTAAGTAACGAAGACCAAATTGCTATAAGCGAAGGTTCCCGAAATTTCGGGAATGGGTTGCTCACGCAACCCATCACAGCCAGGCCCGACAAATACACTAGGACCTCGACTTCATTCACAGCGGTGGGACCGGCTTCGCATCACACCTACAAAAATCGAGGTTGCGCATGCCCCGCTCATACTAACTATCGAGCATGGCCCATAGCTTTCGGCGCCGATCGATATTCGCTCCGTGGTGGGGATTGTGACGAAAACCGAGGGCTCAAAAATCGAGGTCCCAGTATAGAAGAAGAAGTAGTGCATTTTTAGGCTTTAAAATTTGCTAATTTTCCGTACAATTGCAGGAAGATCCATCTTGCCCCATACTTTTAAAAAATGTTGTTCTGACGCGTCAAGTGCATTTCGTGTTTTATAAGGAAGTTATAGTTTGTGTTAATCGATAAAACTCGTTGCGTCGCTTGGCTGGTCCATTTTACCCCGAACCAATCTTAATTGCACGTTAAATATTTCCACGGCCTACCATCACAAAAACGCATCAATAAATCTGTTGGTATATTGTTCACAGCGATGTGACACTTTTTTACACTTAACTAAGGTATTTATTTTTTATTAATAAAAAACACTGTTGTTCAATTTTGGAAAAATTCCAAGCCTTCGCTGTGACTCGAGCGAGTTGAAATTTGTTGGAAAACGTTGTTTCCTTGACACGGACCAATCTTAATTAAGCTACCTTGTCGCTGAAACCCGTGGTGTCTTAATTAAATTAAATTAAATTACTTGCCGGCAAGCTCGAAGGCGGTCGAAGCGATACCTAAACTTCTCGTCGCCTATGCGGTCCCAATAAGACTAACAAAAACAGCTGGCGCTTGCTTCCATCTATTCGCGGTCTAAGGATCTCGAGAGTAATTTTGCAAATTAATATTTTCATCGTTATACGATATACCGCACACTGTCAGGGTATTATATTAACGGTGTAATTCACATCGACCACGATGTAATTCAAAGCCGAACGTGACCGACCGCAGCGTTTAGCAAATTGCTATCCGCCTCGTCCGTCCGTTAAGGGGGGGAAATTATCGAATGGGAAATTAGATTATCTAGCGGTCGCGGCGACGGCGCTCCGACGAGAGAATCATCGATTCAGCAATCCCATTCAATCCCCCATTCACTCGTTACTCCAACGAATTGGTTGGAGAAAATTTTCTTATTGGCCGAATTTCAAAAAGAAGCAGCTAACGACTCTTAAAAAAAAAATCATATTCTTTGAATCGCGTAGATTATACACTTCGATGTTCGTGTAATGCTTTCTTTCATTACTCTGACGAATTTCCCTATTTATTACAAAAAAGAAAAAAAACGTTGATATTAAATTTAATTAAATATTAATGGTTATTAGTATATTAGTTATTTTCATATTTAATATTACTGCTAAATATGTAAAAAAAACGCAAAACACAAGTTAGTTAGATATATATTTATATCTGTACATCCTTTAAAGATTTTTACACTGCGTCCCCCTCCCCATACTTTTTCCCTTATCTACTAATTTCCTTATACCTAATCACGTACACCTTGTCCCATTATTTTTCTTATTCTACTTCCAACTTCTTTTTTTTTACCAATTTTTAAAATAGTCTAACGTATTCACACAATTCAATCACAGGCTCTCCCTTCAATTGCCCTTTTACTAATAGTCGCACCTCCTCTCCTCTCTTATAATCCAGCCAGCTTTGCAAACCTTCCACCACTTCTTTTCTTATCTCTCTTTTAGATTCCTCCCACTCACAAATATGCTTTAAGCTTTCTGTCTCTCCTTTGCAAACGTGACAACTCTTATCCCTAAACCCTTTATTCCCTTATTTCCGCACACTTCCACACCGCATTCTGACCCACACTTCTTTGATTTCTCTTTTTCACGTCGTGTCCCCCCATTATTTCGCCATTTCTACCGTCGCTTTCCTGTCTCAATATTCCTTGCAGTATGATCCTTTTATTTTCATCCAGTTCAGTTGGATTTCCTGTGCCGTCCTTATCTGCACTCTCCTTTTAAAAACTTGAGTATTTACTGTACTTATATATATATATATATATATATATATATATATCAGACGTGATTTTTTTTTACTTTGAGCCTCGTAGAATGTATGGTTCGATGTCGCTGCTGCCTGTCCCGCAGTCTCTCGATCGTTCTTTCTCCTCTTGTTCCCAAGCTTCCAATTTTTTTTCCCTTCTTTCCCGTCACGCCGATCGACCGCGACGTAGGGTAAAAAAAACATGAAGTCCGCGAGTGCTCTTCAATTTTCGAGTTACAGAGATTGAGTTCTTGGCGGTCTATATTCCGAGTCTTTTCTTCGTCGCTCGCCCGCTACACAATGCCGCCCGATGATCTTCGATCTCCCGCGGGAACCTTCGGGTTTTAGTCTCGTCCTCGTCGCGGATCTCAATCGATCGATTCTCGGAGCGATCGACGCGCATGCGCACGGACCCCGTGTGCCTGTGGCCTCCGGTGTGCTCGCACGCTTTGTCATGACGCCTCCTTCGTAGATCGTGCGCCCGAGATTATACTCAACTCGCGGACGACTAGACACGTTCTGACGACTTTATTGTAAAGGTAACGAGGGACACAAAGAACGGGACTAAGATCCGGACGCTTTAAACTCGATACAATGTCTTATTCGATTATGTATACAGCCGGCTGTTTTTTTTTTTTTTTTACATTTCTTTTTACACTATCGAAACTTTTATCTTTTTTCTCAACGCCCCAAATAACATCGAGCCTTTATCGCTCGTCACGCTTGTCATTGATACACGATTGCGCAATGCACGCACCGAAGAGATTTTCTCCTTTTTTTTAAGAACGGATATGATAAATTGTTTTTCAAAAACTCGACTAGAATCGTCGACGCGGAGAGATCTGTATACGAAACTGGATAAAACTGATAATTCTTATCTGGTGCAAAAGTTATTTAAAAAAACATATATATGTAGATATATGTATATATAGAGTGTAAATGGAGTATGAGGAAAGGAAGGAGTTACGATGCCACACGTGGTCTGTACGTGTTCTCCAGCCTCGAATATACATACATAGCGATCATATAATTGTATTTTCCCTAACTCGTGATGCGTGTCTGTGCCTAAACGAAATTGAGGGGGGGGGGGGGGGGGAGGATGAAACAAGCGGCCCGAGAACTAAAGTGAAGAAAAAAGACGCAAGATTAATTCGCGTATGCGTAACACATATATAGAGGAGAGAGGGGCGAAATGGAACTGTGAGGTAAAATGGCCCATTTTTGCCAATTTTTTGCAGAGGACGCAACAAGAAAATGTCCCCGAGTGGAGGACGCCGGTCCGTTTTGCCCCGCTCTCCGATATATACACGGAACACGAGAGCTTCGGATGCCAGCCAGGAACGACGATTATACGCAACTATAGTGTACGAGGAATAAACGAACCGAACGACTGCGCCGCCTGGCCGGACTGCCTTCCGGCGCGCGGCGATGAAATTAATGCCCGCGAAATGCGGCTTAATACGCGAGCATAAAATATTATACCCCCTCGTTGTAATGCGTTCTGCGTGCCCCGCCGGGATATCCTCGGAGAGCCGGCCGCGGAGAGATGAAAAGAGAGAAAAAATACGAGGGAGGAGCAGGAAAAAAGAGAAAAAAAAAAATTAAAAGCAGATTGTTGAAAGGGGGCGAATTTAAGGTGGATCGATATTTGAAGAAAAAAATAAATGTTACATTAAAACGTTATTTTATTTATATATGCATGTATATACTAGTAGGTTGCTGTGGCTTGGGCGCGTCGTGACCGCGCTATTGGGTATGGAATTTAGAAACCGAAAATTTAGATTTCTGAAAATTTACCGGATATACGTCACTTCCGGTTTGAAAGGTTGTTCTTTTTTCGACTGGAAGTAACATCATAGCGAAAAAAATTCACTTCTGGTCGTACAATAAAACTTCTAAGCCGGAAGTGACGTATTTTGGGTATGGCGTCAATCTCATAGACACTCTCACGAACACCTCACATAAACATTCACGGACAGTTAACGCACTCACAGACATGCGAAATATGAGTGTCCGTGAGTGTTCTTGAGTGTCCATGAAAGTATCCCTGAGTGTGCATGAGAGTATCCTTGAATGTCCATGAGGTTACCCTTGAGTGTATATGAGTGTCCTTGAGGATACCCTTGAGTGTATATGAGTGTCCTTGAGGGTACCCTTGAGTGTCTATGAGTGTCCTTGAGGGTCTATGAGCGTCATTGAGGGTCTATGAGCGACCTTGAGTGTCCTCGAGTGTCATTGAGTGTCTATGAATGTCCTGAGTGTCCTGAGTGTCTGTGAGTGCCCTTGAGTGTCTATGAGTTTCCTTGAGCGTCTATGAGAGTATTTTGGGTGACCTTGAGTGTACATGAGAGTATCTTTCAGTGTCCTTAAGTGTCCATGAGAGTATCCTTGAAAGTCCTTGAGTGTCCATGAGAGTATCCTTGAAAGTCCTTGAGTGTCCATGAGAGTATCCTTGAAAGTCCTTGAGTGTCCATGAGAGTATCCTTGAATGTCGTTGAATGTCCTGAAGTGTTCATGACAGTATCCTTAAGTGGCCTTGAGTGTCCATGAGAGTATCCCTAAGTGTCCTAAAGTGTCCATGCCATGAGAGTATCCTCGCGTGACCTTGAGTGTGTATGAGGGTGTCCGTGAGTGACCTTGAGTGTTCATCGGAGTATTCTTGAGTGTCCATGAGCGTCTATTAGAGTGTCTAGTGGTCTTAAACTTTATTATTAAAGATAAATACAAATAAAAAAAATTGTTTCATACATTGCTGCTGGATCGAATAATTAATGTTACTTGGTGTTTGTTTTAAAGGATGGTGCTCGTGGTGAACGGGGTCCTGCAAGAGGATGCTCCAGCCGACAGCAGGTCACTCTACGCTGCCCACCCGGTATACAGAGAGACCGCCGCTCAGCTACACTCGATGCCAGCTAAATTAGTGGGTCCTGTGGGCCTCCTATACGTACAGCAGCGAGAAATGGCTGTAACTCTACCCCAAGACAGTGAGTACCGCATTAATCCTTCCGTCGCTCCTTTCTTCCTTACTTACTTCCAACCTTCCCGGCGCTGCCGATTTAAAAGTATAATAAATACCGCACCAATCCCATAAATTAGGAAGACGGAGAGGAGAGAAAGAGAAAAAAGAAACTTAATTGATTTAAAGCTCGCTCTTGGCCTCGCAAATTATTCCTCGTATTTCAATCAATTATCAGCAAATACCATTAATCTGGTAACCGCTGACTATAGCTCCGTAACGTTCCTTATTTTTCTTTCCCCGTCTTATCGCTAAAAAAAGAAACTCGGAAGAAAAAAAATCCATTTCCCGAAACGTATCAAAATAATTGAAAGTATCGTCAGTGATTCGTCAATCAGTTGATTGGCTAAAGCCGACTCCGGCAATTGACAATATTCGGTTTATAAAAATAGAATTATGTTTTCCGAGAAACCTTTTTCGAAAACTTCGAAAAAAAAGAAAAAAATGAAAAACTTGTGCAAATAAAATGGAAACTTGGAACCATAAAATAAAACTTTCTCCCTCACTACTGGCAGTTAATACAATAATTTGTTAATAACACGGAAAAAGGAGATAACTTATTTCCTTTTTCCGTAGAAAATTATTTTATACCATGGGCAAAATTCTATATGTACAATGTTGTGTTTCTACGTTTCAGAGAACGTGAGCATCCTGGGCTCGGACGACATGACCACGTGCATTATCGTCGTTGTCAGGCATTCCGGTGAGTACCCGGGTCCACTGGGCACCGCAAATGCGATTTTCTTCGCACCCCTCCCAAGGTGCCGGACTGTGATTTATCATCATAAAAAAATGAAAATAAAACAAACATTTTAACCCGCTCGAACGGTAAAGTGTATGCCAGGAAGAAAAATAAATCGACGCATAAAACTCGAGGCAGTTCGAGGCATCGACGCGAAACGTGCTCGAGTGTCCTCACGTCGCAGACAGTGTCGTGACCCCCCTGACGTCACGTTCACCGGAAGTTCGAGCCGAGAGACTTTTCCACTCAAGGAAAAAAAAGAGAAGTTAGATTACCCGCAGTTCGGACGAGATCGTGTCAACATTTACTACCGAAGATTGTTCCAAGAATCGTGAAAATTGTACATCTAAGAATAAAAAAGTAGTATTTTATCCACGTAACGAGTAAACGTTGGTAGCGGATCTGCGAAATCTTTGCAACTTCAAGTTCTTAAACCGAAGTTTCATTCCTCCAACCGTACTCTCTCGATTCACTGGAACTTGGGGCCGAGAGAATTTTCCATCCAACGTATAAGAAAACAAAGAAGATGTATTAGGAATGGTTCGAACGGGATCGTGTCATCTTTTACTACCGACGATTATTCCAAGAATCGCGCAAATTGAATATGTAAAATTTTTAAAGTGGTATTTTATCCGCGTAACGAGTAGACGTTTGTTGCCGATCTGCGCAATCTTTGCAACTTCAAGTTAAACTGCCGTTTTATGCTTCGACTCGTATCCCGTGTAAATGAGTATATTATGCCACAAGGGATGAAAGTGCGTCTGTTCACCGAGTGTAAAGTTTGATGCCCGACTGAAGCGAGCGCAGAAATTGAAACGTAAAACTTTTCCTTCGGCTAAATCACTTTTCCTCCCGATCAATCACTTTTCCTTTCGCTAAATTACTTTTTCTCCCGCTAAATTACTTTTCCTCCAGCTCGCCAAGAATCGGCCACTTTGTAGCATAGTCGGGAAAAAAAGCGTATGCCAGTCGGTAGGAAGTGCATTTTCACCTCGTGTGAATTTTTGAATCAAACTTCACACTCGGTGAAAAGACGCACTTTCCTGCCTTGTGGCATAATATACTATTCTTTCCCGACTTCGCTGAAATAACCACATTCTTTGCGTGCAACACGAGCGGAAAATTGTCTATTATTGACCAATGATCATTATTAACTTGTGCTCATGCGCAGTACTCTTTCATTACGCCCTAGGGAGTAACAGGGATTAATTACTCTGGCTGGATCCCTATTAATCCCGGGGAGAGGAATGGTCATTGGCGAATATGACGATTTGCGACACAAAAAATGTGCTTATTTTAACGAAGGTGGAAAATTACTATGTCATGCTTCAAGGGAGGGAGCACAGCGAGGGCAGAAATCACACGAGGTGAAAACGTACTCCGTCCCATGTAGAGTACGATACTTTTTTCCGACTTCGTTAAAATAACTACATTTCTTGCATCGCAAAATCGTCACTGCAAATTCAGCAATGACCACTATTCCCTCGGGCGTAATAGAGCTTCCAGAGGGAATAATGGGTCCTACTACTCCCTAGGAAGTAATAAAACTATACTGCGCATGCGCACATTTAAATAATGATCATCGGTCAATACTAGGCTATTCTCCGTCCGTATTGCACGCAAGAAATGTGGTTATTTCAGGGAACTTCGGGAAAAAATAAATATCTTATTCTACACGGAAGAGAGCGGATTTTCACTTTGTATAATTGCCGTCCTCGCCCCGCTCGGGCAGCAAACTTGGCGAAAATCGCATTTCCCTTCCTTGTAGCATAATATACTAATTATAGCTCTTTTTTCTTTCCGCAGTGCTTTATATATGTATTAGTATGCAGCTATGGATGTTCATCCGCCTCTTACTCGATGTCGATAGAAAAGCTAGCAATCCCCCCCTCTCGCCCCTCCACAACCGAAACCGAAGCCCTTGCAACATCAAGTTCCTAAACTGCGGTTTCATTCTTCGACTCGTGCGCCGCGTAAATGAATCTTTATCGCTCTTTTTTCTTTCGCACTTTTATTCCCGCATTACTGCAATATATATATATATATATACCTATATATACAATATACACACATATAGATTAGTATGCAGCTATAGATGTTCATTCGTCTTACTCGATGCTACTAGAGAGGCCGGCAATATTTTACCCCTTTCCTCTCCGCCCCAACCCTCCGCACGCTACGGCAGCCTGCTCGGGGCCCTCGTCGGCACATCGTTTGAGATACAACACAACGTCCCAATGAACGAGAGACTCTATACGCGACTCCTATTATGTACCTTCTCTTTCGCTTTCCCTCAATGCGCCTCGCGTCCCATCCCGTCTGTGCAGCAGCAATACGTGCCTGGCGCTGACGAGGGACGTCCATATAGTTTGTATCGGCTTCGGTACATGCTACCCGACGATTGCCACGATCGATTCAAAATACGAAGTTTCTACAGCTGTATGAAATCTCGAGGAAAATCTCACCGGAAAGAGAGAGAGCTCGATAAACAGTGATGTTTACAGGCCGATTCAAACTACAAGTTCCCGTAAAAATTGCCTGGATCGATGAATCCATAATAACTCAAAATAAATAAGGGAAACAGTCTATTGAAAATTTTGAAGGAAAATTTTAATCGAAAAATTTTGCAAATTGAAATAAATTTATTATGTGTGATTTCAGGATCAGGGGCAGTGGCGTTAGCGCATCTGGACGGAGCCGGTACGGAGGATGCCGCGTCGGCGATGGTCCAGAGGGTCACCCAACTCGCCGCACAGGGCTTTCACGAGGGACGGATAGAACTTCAGCTAGTCGGTGGTTATTCGGATCCTAGAAATTATTCCGAGGAATTGTTCTACAATATTTTGTGTAAGTTTTTTTTGCGAGACACTATAACATGTCCCGAGTACTTGAAAAATATATTTTCAAATACACAATATAATTAAATATAGATTATTGTAGACAGTTTACAATTTCTTTTTCTAATATATGAAAATTAAAGGAAAAAGATAGGAAAATTTCAATTTTCAATTATATAATACTATATCATATACAGTACAACCCCGATTAACCGGGATGCTCGGTACCGACGAGTGCCCGGATAATTGATATCCCGGTTAATCCGAACTAGACAGCAAAAGTATATAAGTCAATAATGGCTAATGATACAACTTTATTTTGGCTAGTTACAATGACATTTGGTTAGACTTGCACTTAATTGTTACTTCTGAACTAATATGTAAAGCTTCGGATTTTTTTTTATTAATAGTACGTAAGCTAATCTTTTTTTTAAGTACGCAGTGACTTTGGTTTGCTCTGTGCTTAAAAAAAAGAAAACACGGAAGACGCACGCTTAATCCGTTTCCCAGTTAATCGGGGTCCTACTGTATATATCATTGTCTACAATATATGATATATACATTTTTCGAATAACATAATATCCCGAAGTTACTGAAAAATATAGTTTCATCACTCGGTGCAGAAATGGCCACTTATCCGCCCGCTTCGCGTGCGGAAAATTTCGTACATGCCTCGTGCGAAACCCTTTTTCTAACTCGTGTGATGACAGAATTTGCCGTCGGCTCGTGCTGCAAGCTCACACTCGTTAGAAAAACGTTTTTCGTCCTTGGGAGTAATGTACTATTTTTCCCGACTTCGCTAAAACAACCACATTCCTTGCGTGCAATATGGGCGGAAAATAGCCTATTATTAACCGATGATCATTATTAACATGTGCGCATGAGCGGTACAATGTCATTACTCCCTAGGGCGTAATAGGGCTCATTATTCCCTCTGGAAGCTCTATTACTCCCGGCGGAGTGATAGTTATTGGCGAATATGGCGATTTTGCGACGCAAGAAATGTGATTATTTTAACGAAGTCGGGAAAAAATATCGTATGCGACAAGGGAGGAAGTCCATTTTCACCTCGTGTGATTTTCTGCCCTCGCTACGCTCAGACATCGAATTTCACACTCGGTGGAAAGATGCACTTCCCTCCCTTGTGGCATAACATACTAATTATTCAAGTAAAATAATAAAAATAATGTTTTCGACAGCGGCTTTTCACAAGCAACCGATGGAGATAGATCTGACGCTGTGCTGCGTGGGTGAATTGAACACGACAGCGCGGGGAGGGATTCACTGGCCGGTAATATACGGTATCGGTCTGAATGTCAAGACCGGAGAAATATTTCCGGCGACGTTTCCGGACAAGGGTCCCGACCAGGCGCTGAGATCAGCGAGGCACTTGACCGGCGGACAGCAGGTCCGTAAATTCAACGAAAAACTCGTGAGGCAAAAATTGAACGTTCCCGATTCGAACCCTCATCTAGCAATACGACGATACTCCACAGGTACTGGACATATACGATTTCGATCATGGACTCCTGAGAATCGGACCATTCAACTACGATCCACTCAGAGGAGTTGATCTCTGGCTGGCGCAGTCGGATCAGTTTATACTTCAGCATCTGTCGACCTCCCCCGACGTCGAGCCACCGCACTTTGTGTCTCAGGTACGCGGCGACCGAACTTGCGAATCAAACTTCGTAATGAATCCTTAGATGGGCTCCTATACGACAGTGCGCGTATACCCAGCCAGAGATGGCAATTAAGCTCGAAGATTCCCAAGTTAGGAATGGGGGGAGGGGGATTATTGTTCTCAAAATAAATATCGAATTTTCAGATACGAGCGACCCTCAAGTACATCCAGGACAACCCATTTCCGGCGGTCACGGTCTTCAGGGACAATCTGGCTCGTTACTATCGCCGGGACGAGGCGACCGGCGGCTGGCAAGCCATACGATACTGATCGGCCGATTTATTCACCCGACCCGAATATCCCGAGAAATTGGCATCGAAAGAAAGAAGAAAAAAACAAACTCGCCAATTTTTTGCCATAAAGAATGTGTTTTTTTTTTCATCGACGATAACGAAGATTAAGAGGTAGATTACGCGATGATGTACATATTTCTTGTAAACTCTAGGATCCCTCGCGAATTCTCGAGCGAGCTCGGGAGATCGTAAGCGCGAGAGAAAGAGAGATTGAGAAGAAAAAAAATTACAAATTTTAATGGTGCTACTCGATTGTCTTTCATCGACAAAAACATTGTTTCGCTACTGAGAGTCGATCGTCGGCTCGGTTAACACACGTCGACGTCAGTATCCAATTAACCGTGGACGTTAAAAAAAATAAACATCACATTTTTTTGTTTCTTTTTTTTTGTTTGAAAAAAAATACCAGTTCGTAATTGGTAACTTCGAACGTTAGATAAAGCGATGTTTGGACGCCTCACGAAGTTTCTGAACGCTCCAGTGATAACCCGAGACGAAAGCGAGTCTAATTAATTGAATTTTCATTGTTTATAAACCATAATTATTAGTAATACGAAGAGATATATTTTTACTATTATATTGTGCAAAAGATCGAAGGAAAAACAAATTGGATGTAGAAGCGAAGCTTCGAAAGTGCAAAAACAGAGAAAGAATTGAAAAAAAAGTATCATACAAGATCTCGTTGGACGTCGAAGAGATTTGTTTGAGATACGGAAGTTATACCAGTGATCGCTCGTGGATCGTCAAAATTGTAGCTGCGAATCTTGACCATGTACGGCGATGTTATTGAACGTTTTCTTAAGATCCCCCCCTTTCAAGTTTCCCCGTCATACCCCGAGATACTAAAAAAAGAAAAACATTCTCGACTATCCCTCTCATCGCCCCGCTATTATTTTCTCGCAAGTAACGCGACAAGGCGACTGTATTTTATAATATTATTATTTGGTGATATATTTATACAATAAACGATGATAGATCGAAAAAAGAAAAATTAAATTAATTTTTAATCCCGTCACGCTTACGTAACGTTGCGTGTTTCAGCGATATTGACCTGCGCTGCGCACCGACAACTATAACGATAACGACGAAAATATAGCTAAACGTGCGATACACACATAACGAAGGGTGAGACCGATGAAAATCCACTTAACTCGGAGCACGTAGCCGGAGGCGCAGAGGCGAAACTCTCCGGATGGGCGAAGCCTTCCACGGAGGCGAAAACCGTCCTTCCAAGGGAGCATATTCTCCGTCCAGGAAAACTTTGGTCCTTCCCGCCTCCCTCGACCTCCCGGAAGCGCACTTTCAGACGCTCGCTCGAGCTTCCCGGTCACGGATTATACACTCTCCGAGACTGGGCCCTTCTCCCATCTCGCGCTCCCTCGTTAATGCAATAACTTACGGCTAATCGGTCGAGGATAATAATCACCTCGAGATATCGAAGCTTCTCGCTGTCGCGATCTGCTTTACTTTTCGAGAGTCAAGTGGGGTCGAAAAGGGGGGAAAACTCTCAAGGGCTTTCAGACTTTTCGAGAGCTAAATCGTGTACCCGTTCTCTCGCCCGACGATGCGCACTTGAAAATATATCGTTAATATTATATAGTTTCTGGAAGCTCGTGAGTCCGCGATAATAATTTGTTGTCGGAGAGGCGAGAATAATAAGGGGTCGGCGGGCGATGGGCAGAGATAATACAACGGGAAATGAAATAATAACGAGAAGTTTGACGACGAAGATTTTCATCGTTTTTTTTTTTTTACGAGATCGGAGTGTCGGGAAGTTCACTTCTCGTCGTTTGTTGGGCGACTGCAGGGGAGGAACGGGAGGGAAAGCTCGGAATTGTAAGTACGCCCGAGGGGTTGACACGAGAGCCGAGAGTCGAGGATCACGGTTGCTCGAGATAATAGCCGCAGCATCGATCGATCTTCGAGCGAGCGGTGCCGGCCTTTCATAAAGGTTGAGTGGCCAGCAGCAGCCACCGACTAGGAGCATCAATCTTACCTTGCTGTATAAACCGTCGGTGACCAATACTCGCTCACTGTGTTTCGCTGCTCGTATTTCTACACCCCCCCCCTTCCTCGCCTGCAACACTGTACTCGCTTCATCCGTGTCCAGGCAATTAAGGATTCACGAACGGGAAACGAGAACAAACCGAACAATGGGAAGCAATACACCGATTGGTGAGAAAGATAAGGGCGCATGTCCCAGAATTTAGGGCAGTATCGTCCGGCGAATGAATGTTTTTCTTTTTTTTTTTTTTTCTTTCAAGAATTCTTTAAAGCTCCATATGTCGCTCCATATTTTTTAAAGTTCCATATGTCGCGCAGATATGTACTTAATTTGAAGAAGATTTACTGGTACTGAGGTGATATATTTGGATTAGGAAGTTGGGGTGACTTTTACGGGACTATGAAAAACACGCTCGGGCGACACGTTTTCCGTTCTATCGTCTAAAAGGGATTTAAGAATTGAACGTAAAAAGAGAGTATCTTAGAGCAGCGTGTCACAAATATAGTATAGAGTTTTAGGAACGTTTCACCGTCCAGTTTTTCGAATGTATATCGATTTAAAGACAAATTTCGCGTAAATGTTGGAAACGAACGGATCGTAGAGCAACGTGTCAAGAATATATAATTAAATCTTGGGAATATTTTACAGTCTCGTTTTTGAGATACAGTAGAACCGCCATTATCCGAACCATGACTGCGATTATCCGAACGTTAGCGCGAAATATTTTCAATTTTATTTTGCATTTTCCCCCGTTCTCAGGCGAACTTAGCGCCTAAACAGGGTCGGCCCGGGTCAGAAGCCAGTCCGCCCTTGCTGCCGCATCCGACTTCCTCCTCTGTATCGCATTTGCCATGACATTTCTGCCATGGGCATAGGGGAAACTGCGGAAAACCTATGCCGATACAGCCGGTCTCAGGTTCGAATCCCGACATCGGAGCTTCGTCGCGTTTCACCGAGAATGTAAACATGGAGTACAGCTATATGAAAGCACAAGATATTTATCAGAAAAAGAACATTTATTGACACGTCTGATCTGTCCAAGCGCGTTTCACAGACTGGCTTTTCTTCCGTAATAAACAAAAGTCGGAGGATTATAAACAAGATCGTCACTAAGGACAACATACATGATAACTCATACCCTTACGTATATACATCTGACACTCACACTTAGAGTTACATACATTGGAGTGACCGATGTATATATCTGGAGCTTTGTCCCGCCCATATTTTAATTCTCGGCGAAACTACGAAAACCGGGAATTGAACCGTCGACCTCCCGATGCTTTGGTCTAGAGACGAGCACGCTAACCACTAGACCAGGGGGGCTGAGTGGTCTACTGGCTGGCGTGATAACCAGTGCTTAATGTAGCCGGGTGGATTTTGCTCTGTGAGCCAATTTTTGTGCCTTCTTGGGTTTGTTTATCGTTTTTCTCGAATATCATATTATTATCCTGTAACAGTTAATAAACGATTATAAAGAAAAACTGGCTAGCGTGCTAGTCTGTAGTCCACGACGTCGCGGGTTCGATTCCCGGTGCGAGATATTTCTTCGCACATCTCTGGGTGTCCCGTCCTGTCCTGTTCTTTTCCCATCTGTATGTCATAAACCCTCCACTTCCCAATCGACGGAGAATTTGACGTGAGTGAAAAAAAAATATACCCATGGAATTGTAATTCAGTTGTGAGTGGCACAGGTCCCCTAGCGGGACGAGCCAAATAAGGCAAAAAAAACCACTAAACCACCGCACCGGTTAGTTAGCGCGAAACATTGTATGTCCAAGAGGTGCGCTCGTGTTCGAGCGTGTCGAGCGCATTTTTCCTATTGCAGCATCAGTCAGTTCATTGGCTTAAAGATATTATTTGTATTATATTTGTTCCATTTTTCCACCTGTCGGGTTTTTACGGAACCCCAGCCCGATTCCCCCTATCACTCTCTACCCGCACTCAGCTAAGCTATCTAACTTCCAGTGCGTCCGTAGCCGACTAAGCTACACTGTACCGCATTTGCCGAGGACACGGGGAAACTACGGAAAACCCGTGCCGATACAGACAGCCCTATTCGACTAAGCCACGGGTATTTTTGTACTTGAGTAAAGTGCAGAAACACCAAAGTCTCAGAAGAAAGCGCCTCCTGCTCAACGGTCGATGCGCCAGCTAGCGCACGGCTAAGCGGTCACCCATCCAAGTACTGACCGCGAACGAATCAGCTTGACTTGGGGGACCACCAGAGCCGGCCGCCAACCGCGCGTCCACCGCTGTCGGTGGCTTAAAGGTATTATAATTTCATTGGATGTATCGAAAAATGGAGGGTCAGAAACCGCAGCATGACTTTAATTATATGACGGACTTATTGACCCCGCGAATCTAACGGAACAACTGAACAAAAGTAGGATTTTTTTTCACATCAATAAAGTGGTTCTTGCTGAACATTGTGATATAAATTTTATGTAGTTGAATAGTTACTTGAGATTGAAACCGCGCTACATTGCGCAACTGCCGAAGCTCGTGAACTCGGTCTAATGGTCTTCCGAGCCAGTTGGAGTGCAGGTCGTACCATTCGCAGAAAAATTTAATTACTAAACATTTAATTTAAAAGCTATGACTGTCGCCATAATAAACAACATTTAACGTTTTTTAATTTGCCAGTAATCTAGTTGATTTTTGACGAAAACTGAATTTACAGCGGAGAAAAATGTGCCGTCGGCGTCACAAACTGGCTCATTCACCTTAGGCCGCTTATCGCGCTGTCTATTTTTTATATATGTGTTCCACCTGTACGGAGTGCTTCCCCTTTTACACACCCCACCTCCGCCCCGGATTGCGTCCGCAGCCGACTTACTCCCTTACTGTGTCGCATTCGCACAAAGGCACAGGGAAACTGCGGAAATCCAGGCCATACACTGTCCGCTCTTTCCCTAGAGATTGGCGTTCCTACAGGATAATCACCAATCTCCGAGAAAATTGCCTCCCGGTCCCACGATTCGACGCGCAAGCCAGCGCGCGGCTAGGCGGTCACCCAACCAAGTACTGACCGCGAACGGTCCTGCTTGGCTTTGGGGACCGCTAGAGCCACACACCAACCGCGTACCTATCGCTGTCGGTCCGTCGCGCCATCTATCGGAACTGCTGTCCGTGACGGCGCTACCCTAACCTATCACGTAAAATGATGCGCGACGACCTTCCGTTTCTCAACACTCGATACGTACATACACGCTCGGTTATACCGTATCGGCAACGCGCAGGAGTTGGAATAAATTTCTACCGGGTGGATTCTGCGAACAGAGTAACAATGCTGATTACAGGCGAAAATTTAACGATCGCAGGGATTACAGGAGTGAAAGATCGAATTTCGCGTTCAACGAGGCTCGTGCGGGTTATTGTAACGGTGAGATAGGAGACCCGCCAGGATTTCCAGAGACCCGGTCGAAACTGGAGCGTTGACAAAGGACTACGGAAAATGGTTCCCCGTTAGACGACGCGGAACACACAAGACTCGGCGCGTATGGTCGGACGACATTGATAACGCTACGACAAAAGATCGTACGCCGCAAGTTCGCTGTGTTTCATAATATCCCGTCCGTCCGTGTGCGTTTTCAACACTCCCGAGAATTATAGTAGGATTAAAGCCATTCACGTGTCACACGAATCTACGAATCGAGTGTGACGAACGAAAGTTCCCGAGATGCATTTCACTGGGATCCGCCGAAGGCAGAGATTTATATTGAGTTCGCATTTTTTATAATAATAATAATTATTATTATGATTATTTTTAGGTGTACTTCGATGCGGCAGTTGGCCAGGTTCGCTTGCTGTTAGCGCGGCTCTATATTGGATACGAATCTCGACTTCCTTTTTATACCCCAGGGGTCTTCTTGTTATTCCGTAATGAATACAAATTTTTTCGAGCCATGTTGCCTTAAACGAAGAAATAAAAAAAATGTAAATGTTATCTACCCGACCGAAGGCACCGAATCGAAATTGCCTTACGAAAATTCAAACCCGATAGCTTAATTCTTGCTCGGAATAAGAAAAATATCTCGTTCAAGAAATTGTTACGATCCCGCTAATAAAAAAGCCTATACAAATCATTTCTCTTTGCGAGATGCTACAGAGTGAGATACCGTTTCAATTACGAACCTTGGAAATTAATTGTCCTAGGGTAAAGAATGCGAGAACCGAAGCGTCAGATATTGTTGCCGGGTATGATATTAAAAAATGTGTTTCCATTTCTTCTCTCCGTTATTGCTCTCACCGACCCTCCCCTCTCTCCCCCCTTCTCTTAAAGCCTCTTGAGTCATAGGGATTGAAAAAATGATTATTATTATTAAACGTCCGGCGTGCAACGTTTAACGAGGCTGGAGGAAGTGCCGCGGCTCTGGAGATAGGAAAAGCTATTAATGTCGGTATGCGTGCGTTGCTCGTACGCTGGTCTGCGTATAGTATTATGCAGTGATGTTTCGCGGTTCGCATGTATCGGGAACGCGGCAGAAGCGCAGCGGACTGTATATGCGTTTTACACGAAAACAAGTTTTGGCAACTGTGGGTACCGAGCGGGGAAAAGCTTGTCAAAACGCGCAGGCTCTTGGCGTCGCACGCGCGACGCCGTTACCATACTGGTGGTATCGAGGGACGCTGAGCGGTGTCGGCTCAGTATCAGTGCCGCGGAGCAACTGGCGCGTCGTGACCGCTCCGCTCGTCCGTAGCTTCCGAACTGTCTTCCTCGAATTCTCGACCGGTTTGCGGTAACGACGCGAGACTTTGTTGAAAATATACATGCTTATATTGATAAAAAGATATTAATAAATGATAAATGAAAAAATGAAAATAAGTACGTGAAAAGTTGGAGACTTCTTTCTCATCTCCCATTCCTCTTCTCGGTCTGCGCTTCGGTGAGTCAATTAATTTTTTTCTTCCCGTAATGTACAGCGACATTTTAATTGGACGTAATTTGGAAGAATTTTTTTTTTGTACAACTGAAAGCTAAGCTAAGCTAAGCTAAGCTAAGGTTGGCTCCCCCGGTTTTAATAAACGGCCGTTACCTGCGTACGTTTAACACGTTTTAATTTTTATTTCGCCCGGCAAACGAGGCTAATTGTCCCCACGAGCATTCAATTCGTCGCCGTTCTATACTATAAAAAAAAACCTATTTTTTTTGCCCCGAGCATGGGGAACGAAGTACGGTTAATTTCTCCGGGTGTCCTCGTTAACTTCATGCTCGTTATAAAATTTTTCGTATCCAACGAAAATACTTCGCGTGCGTCGTATTTTTTCACCTCCGCAATGTTCATAGCTCGATGATTTTTAACTTCCAATTAAGCCGGCCGGGTTTCGAAAGAATTTCTCAAGAGCTCGCAAAAACACTTTATGTTCAAGCGACGGGGGAGAGGGGGGGGGGGTTGGGTTACAACTGCGCGCTTCCCGACGACACGGGTTCGAGTTACCCCCATTTGACACTCGATATTTACATCGAACTTCCCGTGCCTAGTGCATCTCGAGTCTCTCGACCGATTCTCATCTTGCAAACGCGGTCTCGATTGTCGATCCTCCATCTTGAAATTGTGACGGTGAAAAGTATGGTACAGTACAACCTCGATTATCCGAACGCTCTGTTATCCAAACCGCTGCTAGTTCGGATAAAGTTTCTACTATCCGAACTATTGCGCGAAATTCTCGTATCCTTACATTGCTGCGCGCTACACACAACAAGCCAGTTCAAGAACGCTCGAGCTCGGATAGTTTACACAGCACTACCATAAATGCACGTCAGTCGTATGCGCAGTTCTTTTTAGTTTCTCAGCCAAGCAAATAAACACGTATTAAAAATTTATTTTCGTTGATCTACTGGTCTCGTAGTTTAGTGCGTTGTGGATTCAACGTCCAGTCCTTTGACCTCTAAGCGTAAGCATAATGTACCTTATGGTGGAAAAAAAATTAGAAACTCTTCCGAACTTGTCGAGTTTCGAAACTCGAGAGAGAGACCAGCACATTGTTAGCGCGTTCGTATGATTCTTGCAAGAGAACGATCAATGACATTTTTTAAAAAGTGCGAAAAAACGTACAAGTCTCTTGCGGCAAACGAAAATTGTGGATTTCGTGATGAAGGTTTGAAGTTGCTGTTGAATATCATAAAAGTAAATGCATCACGTTATTCCTCAAATATATATCATAATTGTTTAAAATGTTGCTGTAATATTATATTCCTGTAATTTTTTCGATATGTATGGCGCTATATCGCTTGACACAGCTTCACTGTTCTGTTATCCGAATTTTCGTTAATCCGAACGAGCCCCGTTCGAATTCGCTCGGATATTCGAGGTTCTACTGTATTAAGAATAAAAAAATAAATAAAGTCTCAACGTTCAATCGGAATTTCATTTATTTAGCAAACTCTCTATTCCCGAGAGCACCGGTGCTCGTACGCTGAAGCAATAAAGAAAATTCCCACGCGTGTCTACTATCCGGAAATTGAAACTACTTCATCGCTAGGAGAGATCGTACGATATCGGAAATTAATTTTTCTACGTGTACGTTATACCTTACATTTACTACAAATAACTTGTATTCGCTGAAGATATTACCGTGGAACGGTGACATTGATTTTAATCTCTTGAGATTCCAGCCTACGTCGTCGATTTCTTCGAATTTAGTTCCATTACCTTGGTATTTAGTGTACATGTATAGGCCGTGTATTCGCCCTCGACCATTTTTCCTAGATTTATCATTTGGAATATATATATATATATTTATATATTCTCGATTGAATGCTCCCCCGAGTCTCCTCGCTCGACAGATCCGTGAGGCGAAAGTCAGGACGATATTCCTTTCATATTTTCCTCGTGCACTCGTCTTTTCCTCCGTCTCGTCTATTTCCACGTTCCGTCGTGCAAGCAGCCGACTAGGAACTTTATATACAGGCTTTTATATTCATGAAAGTTGAAACTAGCGATGTATACAAATGCGGAAACCAAGAACACACCGGATCCCGTGGATTTTGCTCGGTCGAACATGAGGAGGCAAAATACGAGGAGTAAGGTCGTAAAAGAAGTGTGTGTATCGGTCTTCGACCTTTCTTCTCCCGGCTTCGACACTCTAGTTTCCCTCATCTTTTTTTATTTTTTTATTTTTTCGCGCGCTCGTTGTCCGTCCCGATTCCGCAGCAACCCGATCGTAGCTTCAAACCGAGACAAGATTATGTATGGGTTATCGGGTGGAAACGTTCAACGTACCAGAACGCGAGAGCTTGACCGCTCGGAAGGCGTAGCCTGTGCGCGACGCTGTCGATTCTTTCGAGAGTCTCGTAGTACACGGTAAAAGAATAAATAGAGTACGTTGATTAAACGAATTTTGATACGTTTTGTTTCTTTTTTTCAAGCTTTTTTTTCGTCGATGCTGACCTACCCTGTACCCGACTATCTAAGTTCACTCGGGGACAGGCGAGAACAAACTATTTTCGCTATGGTGTAAAGATTATAATACGGATAGAAGTTCATTTCAAAGTTAAATTATAAAACGCTGTTAATTTTGCTTTATTGATTTTACGATACGGTGAGCGAGATTCGTATTGGTGATTGGTCGTAGCGAAGGGACAGGCGAAGGGTGCGATCTAGGGTTGTTACTGCACTGATAAAAAAGTACAGTTGAATCAACTAAGATTCGGGCTGGGGAGTTCAAATAAATATTTAGTTGGTAGAACAAAATATTTTTATGACTCAAAAATATTTTGGTGAAATCACCTAACAAATTGTTGAACTAACCAACTTTTCAGCTGTACCAACAAAATATTTCGTTGAACGTCTCTGCCCGAATCTCAGTTGATTCAACCGTATTTTTTTTTTATCAGTGTGTGAGGAGCATCAACACGTTAAGTCAACAGTCCTACACGGAGAAAAATAGTTTGAGTGCTCTAACAAAATGAGTCTTGCTGACAATGACCTCATTCCCGCAGCAAAACGATTAGTAAAAGCAGAAAAAAATTACTACGTAGAGGCAATTGATACTGCTATCATGACAAAACTTTATTGTTATGATTTAGTTTGCTATGAGAACAAATGACGCCTACTGTAATTTGGCGGCGGAGCAATGTCTGGTAATAGGATAATTATAGATACGTACACACATTTATTTAAAGATTAACTCAACGCGTTTGTATTTTATCATTTCATTATATTGAAAATAATGTCTGTATTTGCAATTGCAAATTCTTGAAATTTACTGTACATAGATGTATTACACTCCGAAAGGTATAACCTTTCGCAGTTTATACATCCATATACAGCAAACTTCAAGAGTTCGCAATTCCACTCTATTTTAACTCGAATACAAAGGAATTGTTTTCTCGCGTCTCTTTGTTTTCATTTTGCGCATCGAGCGTCTCGAGTTCGTCGCGGTTGTGTTGGCACATATACGCGCCCCACTCAATTTTTTTTTGTTACTGTAACAAAGGCTGTTTTGTTGCGGTAGCAAATCACTCCAAGCGAAAAGTTTTGCTATGTTTACAAGGTGGTTTTGTTATCCCGATACTAACTAACTAAATTGGTTACGGTAACAAAAATCTTGTTGTACCAACAAATTATTTTTCTGCGTGCAATGCTTGGACACGTCCCAGTCGTCGGACACTCCGATGCAGATTTGATTTATTCCGATTTTAGGTAGTAAAAATCCTGTTTGACACTTGTAATCGTATCTACAAATAGTATTTGACGCACAGAAGAAAGTTATCCATGGTTTAAATCTAAATTATTTTCTATTGTTGCATTTTGTTAAAAGACCAACGATAGTGTTCGCAAATTGGTTCAAGCGTTACTACATACGGGATCCAGTAATCGGACAGTTAACAAAAGTTAGGTTAGCGAGCTTTCTACGTAGCTTATCTTCAGTATTGTTTCGCGCAAACATAATTTTTCATTGATTTAATTAATCAATGACAAAGACATTCTTTTAGTTAATATGAGCTAGTTGAGTTCGTGTATCAGAATTCTCGAAATCTTTGATTGTCCTAATCATTGGGACAGACAGTGTCCGAATATAGGGACGTGCCGAAAAACCTCGCCCGGCGACTGGTACATTGGGATGCGGTTGTTATTTTCTTCCGTAATCAAAAATATTTATCTTTTTGTAATTAATCGTTGTCCCTAGCGGATCGATTGCGTTACAGTTGCTATTTAGTTACTTTTCGGTTGAACTGGCTTAAAACTTGGTCCACAAATAGACAGTGATTAAACAAATGATAAGGTTGAATTTGGAGTGACACCGTTAAACGGTTCAAAATTTATGGGAATTTGGATTTTTATTTAATGGGTTTCTTGTGAGATCCATAGTGACCGAAAGGAACTGAGTAGCTTTTCGGTTTTCGTGGGTTGCCCGGGTCTCCTAGGGGTGTTTTGGAAACTCGAAACTATCAGCTTGACATTGGTTTCAGTTATCTTTACAACAAATTTTTTTTTCAACAGTTAATAATTGTTGGATTCTGGAGAGGCTCTGAAGACCATAGAAACACCTCCTGCCCGTCCATCCCGGGCTCAGTCGGAATCAACATCTGTTATCAACTTTTCTCATGGGTTCTCGTATATACAGTCAAAAGAGGAGTCTCATCGGAATCGGATATGATTTCGGCTTTCGATGAGACTTTTCTTTTGACCGTACATGGCAGAATCTGCGAAAAAAGTTGATCATAGTTTTTATAACCGACCGCGGTATGGCACATGCTCTTAACCGTCCGAGCATTGGTAGCTCCACCTTAAGAGCATCCCGAGTAGAAATTTTCGAGCGTTACATCGGGGCCCGATAAGGTCCTGGCAAGGCCTTATCGGGCCCTTGCAAGGCCACGTCCGGACCTCGTAAGGGCCCGATGTAACACCAGAATATTTCTACTCGGGATGTGAAACATGTTCTCAGTGTGTCTTTGTCGCTCCGCCGAGAGCGCCGGTGATGCTATCTCTCTCGCACTCCATAGTGTTTTACATGCTCTTAAGGGAGAAAGGTTAGAAAACGCTCGAAGCTCACGCCTTTCTCTTTTCGTGGCAGCAGTCCGCACAGCTCACGTTAAGGGCATGTGACACACACGTATCGATGCTCCGATGGTAACAGATCACTTTCCCTATTTTCTCCGTGATGGTTGATGCTTCGACCAAAATCAAATTAGGTTGTCGTAGTCAATAGATATAAGTATGAAAACCTAATTTACTTTTGCTCGTCGTATCAATCGTTTTGGACAAAACAGGGCAGGCGATTTGTTACCGACTGAGTCTGTAACACATCCCTTAAGGGCATGTGTTACAGATTCAGTCGGTAACAAATTACCTTCCCTGTTTTCTCCAAAACGATTGATACGACGAGCAAAAGCAAATTAGGTTTTCATACTTATATCTGTTGACTGCAAAAACCTAATTTGATTTTAGTCGAAGCATCAACCATCACGGAGAAAATAGAAAAAGCGATTTGTTACCATCGGAGTATCGATACGTGTGTGTCACATGCCCTTAAGGTAGTCTTTGCGTTATATCTGACGCCACCTAAGCTCGAGAGAGGAATGAGAGAAATTACAAACACTTCCCGATGGAATAAAAATCTAAAACAAATTGGGCATATGGAAGGTGCTGAAAAGATTGTTTTTGCATCATAATTAAAAAATGTTATTAACATATTACTGAAAAATAAAAATTGTGCAACAAATTACCTGGCGACCTAAGTTTTTACATTGTTACGAAAATTTTTTGTCAATTTTTCTGAATACGTATGAATTTTTTCACAATTTTATATAATGTTTGAACATTGCAATGTAAACAAATTTTAAGATAAAGAAAACGCAATTTTTTAGCTTCACATAACATTGTAAAAAAATTCATACGTATTAAAAATAAGTAACAAATCATTTTCATAAGAAAAAAATGACGTTGCCGGGAAATTTGTTGCATAATTTTTTTTTTAGTAATTTGTTAATAACATTTTAGAGTTATTATTATATTAAACAAACAATCTTTTTGGCACCTTAAATATGCTTGATTATTTTCAGTTTTTCATCCGATTTGGAAGTATTTGTAATTCTCGCTTATTCCTCTCGGAAACTTAGGCGGTGTCAGACATAACGAAAGGACTATCTTAACCGACGCGCAGAAAGCTTGATCTTTGTGTTGTCGATTTGCGCTTTTTTCCTCGGCAATTTGAGGTTATCTTTACTGGATTACTTTATCGGAATGCGAACAGACAGTGTACTTACCGCGTGGGTGATGACTACGATTCTGCGGCGGTCCGCGCAGTCGACGAACAGTTGACTGGACATGGATGTACGATGAGGCACTAAAATAAAAATCAGCGCTACAAGATCAGCTGCTTTCGCGTAATCTGAGTTAGTATTCGGGACTAAAAAATCGATACTGCCAGAGAAGTTCGATGCGTGGAAAAATCGAGTTATTATTCAAAACGGAAAAAATTGTTGCTGCGCGACAAGCTGGATTTGCGTAATTCGAGTTATTATTGAGAAATAAAAAAATCAAGCCTATCAGATCAACAGGGTTCGGGCAATCCAAGGTAATATTCGGCACTGAAAAAAATCAACACTATCAGATCGGCTGAGTTCGTGTAATCAAAGGTTATAATCGGCACTGAAAAAAACCGATACTGCTACATAAGGTGGGTTCGCGTGATTCGAGTCAATATTCGGAACTGAAAAATAAAAAACAAAACACTACCAGACCCACAGGGTTTGCGTAATCCAACCTAATGTTCGATACTCAATTTTTTACGAGGCGACAATTATTTTTATTTCCATATAACGCGGGAACAATTATTTTTATTGCCATATACAGCGCAAACAATTATTTTTGTGTTCATTTAAAGAGGCAACAATTATTTTTAGTTTTATATAATGCGGCAACAATTATTTTTACTTTTATATAACGCAGCAAAAATTATCCTTAGTTTTATATAATGTGGTAACAATTATTTTCAGTTTTATATAATGTGGCAACAATTATTTTCAGTTTTGTATAACGCGGCGACATTTATGTTTAGTTTTATATAACGCGGCAAAAATTATTTTGATTTTCTTATATAGTTCTACGCGATAAAAGGAACAGTGGTAAAAACCAAGCTGAACGGTGCGGCAGTCGCGTTGCGTAATCGGGACCGGTCGCCATGTTCGATCTCCAGAAATCCGTCGTTCGGGCAATCGGGCTGGAAAAAAATATAACCGAGTTTTACTCGCCGACTGGGACGTGCCGATAGCTCCTTTCGCGGACGTGGCTACTCCGGCGAGAAAGGAAACGAATTTTCGCTGGTGGACGATTGACCTCGGCTTCGGAACTTCGTAATTCGTGCGTAAAATACTGGGCAAACATAAACTGTTTACGTGCTTACCACTGCGTCCGTCAACTGACTGGCAGCGACCCTCATAGGGTATTAGCTCAACGCCCCCCCCCCCCCCCCCCATCCTGTCCCGTCAACACCAAAGTGATTCCGGTGGCCATTTCGTTAACAATGAAAATCGTGATTGTTCGTTGCCACCGAAAAAAACGGGAATGCACTATTTTTCTGACAAGTCGCGAGTCCCACCGTTCCCTTTGCGATTTATCGTATTTTCAACACGCGATTGCTTTCGAAATTCGTATTCTTTGCGAGAAACTCGGCTCGTACGCGAACGCTCCTTGTCGCCGGGAGTCCATTCAGCAACTACCAAACCGACGCGCATGCGCGTGGGAAAAAACTTAGCCGTTGACTTTTTCAACCAATCAAATGAATCAAATTAAATTAGCCAACTGGCAGCGTCACTCATCGTTTCAACGCCGCCGTGCCGGCGGCAGTCATGTTTGTTGGCAATGAAAATCGTGATTGTTCGTTGCGAGTGGCAAAAAAGGTGAATGCCCGATATTTCCCGCAAGACGCGAATACCACCGTTTATGTGTACAGCCAAGCGATATCGAGATTTATCGGACTTTTAATACCGGGGCGGGAGCGGTTGCTTTCAAAACTCGTATTTTCTGCGAACTTACGTGACGGGTTCTTGTCGTCAGGGGTTTGTTCAGCAGATAACATAGCGAAACGCACGCGTGGGGGAGGGAATAAAACCGTCGACTTTTTCGACCAATCAAATTAATCGGTGCGCCAATAACGCGGCAAGCAGCGAGTTACGCGACAAATAGTCATTTTGATAAGTCCATTAGTCGACAGGAGAAATGAATTTTGATAAAATAAAAATAATCGCACAAACTTCGGGCAGCAAGCATGCGTGGGGGCATTTAACCGTTAATTTTTCAATCAATCAAATTAATCGCAGCTGAAATTACGAGACATGCAGCAATGTTCAGATGTAAAATAGTGAACAGAGTAAATTAATATTAGCAAATGATTGTTAATAATATTACATTGATAATGGCTAGAACTTCGGACAGTGAGTCAAAATCGAGGAACGAAAAAATGCATGTGTGCGCAAAATAATGTAACGGTAGATTTTTTAAACCAATCATATTGATCGATTCTCAAATGGCGCAACACTAGCCAATAGCAATTTCCGCACGTAAATTCATCGAAACAATAAAATCGACAGATATAAAAATAGAAAATGTATAGTCGATATTAAGTCTTTAATATGTACTTAATATTTAATAACACTAATTACACTACATATTTGGCTATATATTTAATACATAGTCGATATTTAATGTCTCACCTTTAGTGGTAATATTTAATAACACGAATATATATAAAGTACTTGACTATAAATTTTATATATAGTCAATAGTAGATGTTTAATATTATTACATGAATGATAGCTCGAACTTCGCATAATTAAAATCGAGGAAAGAAATGTGAATCGGGGTGAGCAACGATACGCTTTGCGTCCAGGGTGAACACTCACCTACACCGGGAGTTTGCGAGACGACGGTCAACGTATCGCGTCGTCGTTGCGAGAGTACCTCGTGGGACAAATTTGAGATTCCACCGGAGAGGCTCTGTAGGGCACTTAAATAGCGTTGATGTTCTCGTCGTAAATGTCTACTTGCTCTGTAAACTATCGTACGAGAGATTATACGCCGTACACGGTTTACCAACGACTACTTCCGGCTTACAGTATACAGAATATATCCAAATACATTATCCCGCACAGTGTCGTAAACTCGTAGCACTCATCCAGCAGTTTACCATCTTAATACACTACACATTTTGGATTTCGAAGCCATAAAAGAAGCGAAGAATTTATACGCGTCTCTCGATCTCCGCAGGAAAAAAATATCTCTGAAAAAAAAATAAATTGCTGGAGGTCGATCTTCCCGCTGATCGGAATTTTAGCGGGACAAAGGGTCGGTCGTTCCATCGATGTCTTGCCAAAAAACGAAAGGCAGAGGGCAAAGAATCGAAAAATGCTTCGAGCCCGAGAGTCAAAGTGCTTCTATTACTTCCTCGTAGAGAAATCTATGTTTTCAAAAAAAAAAAAAATCAAGATGATAATGTCAGCGTTACTAGAAATGGTCGAAAATGTGATTTTTAGCTGGCGTCCGGATGTACGTGTGTGACAGACTTGCATCGTTTAAAACGACTATAACCCCGAAACGGTTTGAGGTAGCCAGTTGAAATTTTGTGCACTAGTAAACACGCTCCTTCTTTCCCTCCTTCTTCCGGTTGAAGATTTTATGGATTTGAATTTTTTGAAAAATGCCTGTAGTACGAAAAAATGCCTGTAACTTGTGTACATTTTCAGCCATCGTGGTAAACCTGCACTCGAATATAATATTTTAATCAAACATCTTTGGTATTGAATGCGGTAGATATCTAACGAGGCAGAGAGATTTTATGGGATTTTGATATTTATGAAAAAAGATTAAGAATTGCCTAATTCCAGTAAACGTGGAGATATCGAGTTTAAATGTGATACGGGAATAGAGTACCACTGTTCAAAGTTTGGTATTAAATTCGACGAAAATGTATCCAACCGTTTCAATTTTATGAAATTTTTTTGAATTTTTAAAATCTTTTTTTTTAAATCTTCGCTGCGAGTTTATGCATAAAATGTTGCCCTAGGAGTAAAACACATAAGAAATGGCTTCAAAACGACGAATTACGCAAATTTCAGTTAGTGTTTTTCGCCAAGAAATCTTGCGGAAAATTTCGCCCGTTCATAATTTTGTTTTTCCCTCAACAATAATAATACCAAACTGATAAATAATGTGAATCCCTTTACCGAAGAATAAAACAGATAAAGATAAAATGAATTTGATCTCCAAACAATCAGCATAATTAGATCACACCCTCTTTCGACTAATATCCTCATCAACGATAAAGAAATGTATATTCATTCCCCCCCCCCATTGTTGTTTTTTTATTTCATTGCGTGTTTGCGTGACGATTATAGGAGAATGATAAAACGTTTTAAATAAAATCTTTCTACGAAACATCACGCATCTACATGTTTTTTTTTAATCTGTCGTTCTTGCGTGAGATCGCGCCAGTACTTCAGCGCCACGAACTTAACAGCACAATATCTCGAGCCACTCATTACACCGGGGTGTCTGAGTACGGCGGAACGGAATTTGCAGTAGATAGTGCAGGCAATAGTCAGACACCGCGACGAGACGCCGCCTCGTGAGCCTCTTCTCTCGCTGCCTCTATCAGTGGGAGCTTTCACCAGCATGCCGAGCTTGAACAACTTAAGCAAACGTTTCTCTGTGCTGCACGTACACCCAAGTACGACACTGGGAGGCCGAGACGGGACTTGGTGGTTTGTCCTCGTACGGTTCCGTTGAAATTTCCAAATTACCGAACCGCATACCCGGGTTTCCTCCACTCCATTATTGCTCTCGATACACCAATGGCGAGTAATTACATGCTTCGGCACTGCGTGGCCACGATTCTCGTTGTTGAGTGAAGCCACCACGGGGCGACCGCAGGATTTGCGTAGAACAAGCGAACAACCTCCGGACGAAATTGTCGATCGAATTTCTTTACTTGTACAGTCTGTTAGGAAGGATTAAATTTGCAATTTCGAATCTCAAAGTTTCACCACGACTGTTCAGTACTTTCAATTGAGTTCTTTCACTCGAGAACAGAGCTTGAGGGAAGGCGCGGTCAGAGAATTATTACATGCTTCGGCACTGGATGGCCACGACACTCGTTGTTGACTGAAGCCACCATGGGGCGACTGCAGGATTTGCGTAGAACAAGCGAATGACCTCTGAACCAAACTTTCGATCGAGTTTCTTTATTTGTCCAGTCTGTTGGGCGAAATTATACTCGCAACTTCGAATCTCAAAGTTTGACCACGACTTCGCATCGCAACTTCGAATCTCAAAGTTTGACCACGACTGTTTTATATCTTCAGTTGAGTTCTTCCGCTCGAGCATAGAGTTGGAGGGAAAGCGAAGTCGGAGAATTAGTTTTAAGGCACTCACTTCTTACATGTAAAAAGTGCCTATTGAAATCGCTTTTTTACACGTTTTAATCCCATCGGACGTCCGTGTCATAGTACATCTTCGCAACAAATACATCGACGCTGTTGAAATCTTCTGCGCAGTACTATTTGATCGTTGACATAAAGCCTGGGACGTATTAAACCAATTAGACAGATATAAATGTATGTCGGTAGACTCAATAGTTAAGAACAAAAAAAAATACCTTTTTTAATTTTTTAGTCCATCGGGGACGTCCGGGTCATAATCTAACTTCAATAAATATGAACGAATTTTGTTGTACCTAGCGGCGTTAGTTTTGGTATATCTTCAACATGAAGCCCGGTAAGTTTAAAACCATTTAGATGACTAATAATACTTTTTTAAAACTAATTCATTATAAATTATCACCTAAATATCTCCTTTTTAGTTTCAAATTTTGTCATGCTCAAACTTAAAAACTTGTTTAAACTAATTTTGGATGTCAGTAAGAAATCGAGTTTTCTTGCTTTCGCGTCGAAAGAATATCCTTGCGTCACGTACATTGCAGATCGGTCGGACCCTCGAGGGCGACACTCCCTTATAGCGAGATAAGACGCTTCCTTCCGCCATCCTTCTCTTTCGTTCGATATGCCGTTCTGCGCTGCTGAAAAAAGAAGAAAAAGTGAGCACGAAAAAAAAATATATATATATATATTCCGGTGAGATAAACTGGCAGCGTCGGCTATCAACAATTGGATTAGTAGCTTCGTAACGAAAATCTCTTCCGGACTCGTGGGGGTCGGTTCTTTCACGGAGGATCCCACTGTTGGCTGCGTGGTACATTTTTTTTCCCATCCTTGTCCTCGGTCCCCCCGGTGCGAATACCTCGCCTGTCCTCGAGTCACGTCTGGTGTCAACACTTCGCGGGGGCGCAGAGGGCTCTCTCGATCGAATAGCTTTCTTCGTCCCACGCCCGGCTCGGTGATCGCATTAGTACATTTTTTTTACTTTTGTTTTCTTTTTTACACTATCGTTACCACAAATGGACCGATACTGTATTACGAGCATATAGCGTTCACGTTAAAACCCAATGAAGAAGACAGAACTCGACCCAAGGACGAAGACAATCCATGGTGGCCGTTTTTTCTCACAAAAAAATTCCCTAACTTTTCCCTGACATTTCACGGACCAATTGAACATTTTCCCTGACCAAACTTCTAACGACTTGCATTAAAAAAAAAATTAATGATGCAAATGAAAACGCCTAATTATTGTATTCATATTTAATTCTTTTTTTTCAAAATTTTCCCAATTTTTTTTAAGTCTCCTTTTCATGTACTTCTTATTCATTTACAGAAGGTTCGGCGAAAATTTACTTTTTCGCTGATCAATTTTGCAATTCCCTGACTTTTCCCTGATTCCCTGACTAAGATTTTTTTCCCTGACTTTTCCCGGTTTTCCCTGACCGCGGCCACCATGCAATCACGCCTGCACGGAAGGCACATCTTCACCTTCGTTTCTTCACCGACTCGCCGAAGAGGATATATAAAGAATGAAAGCAAGAACGTTTCGTCTGGAACTGTAAAAACCTTTCCATTGGTCTTCGCACCGCTGGACTCCCCGGTTGTTCCACTTCTCTCCTTCTTCTTGCGGTTAGTTTTTTGTTATAAAAAGTTTGGAGATTCGAACGAGAGTCCCGGAGCCCTGGCGGGCTCGGAACTTTGTACGTATATTACGTACGCATGAAAAAAAAAACTCGGTCGTTCTCCAGTTTTTAAAAAAACTTCTTTTCTTCTTTCTTTTTTTTTTGTTGAACCGACGCAAAATCATCGGTCGGCGCTTGCCCCGTCGAGGAGCTCTCTATAATCCCCTTGGCATTATTCCGTCGGGGGTGAAAAGGTCGCTTCCGCGACCCGGGCAACACCTTGACGTGCGGCTACTACTGTCGTGTTACCCCTGAAGCCGTTACGTTGGCGGACGACCGCTCAACGGCGAGCACCACACTATTCAATACTTGACAATAGCTGCGGCAACGAGGCGGAAACGATAGACGACGAGGAGAGCGAGAGGACCAGACCAACAGAGTAGTCGAGCCACGGGATGAACTGGTTTTCGCTCTTGCTTACACCTCCGCCCCGCTCTCACCTTGACGCTCGCGATTCCCAACCCGGTCTCTCCTACGTCCTGCTAGTGGCGTCTTGCATAAACGCTTCCGACCCTCTCACCCTCTACCTGCCAATCTTATACTGATTTTCCTGGATGCATACACAAAACTCCATTTCCGCTATGCGTCATATATATTTTTGGTTCATTATTCCTGTCTTTTTAGTATTCGAATAATGATGATAAATTATTTTTTTTTTTTATTCACCTAGAAATAAGTGTTGCATCGATTTTTAGGCTTCTTTGCCTTCCAACTTCGCTCTCGACTGTCATTCCTACCCTCGAACTGGGGCCCGTGTATGTGCGAGCAACGGTGCAATATCGGAAACGACTTTACATAAAATCCCATCATTTCTACCGAAGGGATGTTGGCGAGGGAAGCACACGCGTAAGGCTTACTCGCAGGGTTCGACTTTTCTCGGATTCTATCACGAATTTTTTTTTTATCTTCGACAGCCAGGTTTTCACGAAAGCCTCTGTCTTTCGATTTTCTTCATTTTTTTCTTTTTTTTTTTTTTGCTCATCGGATCGGCGAAACTCACTACCCGCGTCACCATCTGTTTCTCTTATTTTCCGTCGGTACTTATATATCTCCACTGGTGATATAAGACTATTTGTACAGGAGACGCGAGTTCTACATATTTTATTTGCCGTACGTGAGGCGTCCCAAGGTTTTACCATCGCTCAGTCGATGCGTGATGCGGCGCGTATTACACGTTTATAGTCTCTTCAGGAGGGAAGGAGCTCGGTACCCTCGGCTCAGGCTCGGTTTTTTTAACGATGCCCTGGCCGCTATTTATACGTGCCTTCGAGCTCTTACTGGCATTTCCATTCCGTGTCTGTAGGAGTGAAATTCTTTTCGACGCCTACGTACGTGGAGCCTGCAAAAAACAGCAGACTATTTTTCTCTGTACGACAAAATGTTTTGTATATTTAACAAACATATACCGTTTGAAATTTTACTATTGAACGATTTTACTATTTTACTATTTTACTATTTTACTAATTTACTAATTTACTAATTTACTAATTTACTAATTTACTATTTTACTAATTTTTTATTTTACTAATTTACTATTTCACTTGAATATACGGTTCGGTAACAATAAAAAATGTACAAACCGTTTTTTTGTGTAGAGGTGAAAGTCCCGAGAATATTAATATCTGATAATTAGTGCAGTATTTAAGCCAGAACATGACGGGTGCGATGTCCCGGATAATCAACTCGCTGCCTGTGCGCTGGTAAAATAATCTCCGCGTTTCCTCCGCATATCCCACGGCATCTCGGCGTCAGCGCGATAAGCACACGAAGAGCGTGCAAACTGCGTGAACTTTCACCTGACGATGATACCTCGCGACGCGAAAGTTTCTTCTTCGTTACTAGCTTCGTCTTCGTCATTCATCAGCCACTTTACTCTTCCCCTTCGACATCCATCCGGTTATCAGGATAATGGGTCCTGAAAGATTCATCGACGCATCGCACACAATTTACTGAGTTTTCTCGCCTTCGCTATCGCAAGAGTTATTATCGAGACGAGATGCCAATATTTATTATTCGAAACTTAATCGGAAACGCTTCTTCCGTGATCATCGATAATCGATCAAAGGAATAATAAATAATAAAAATAATAAAAATGCACGGAGAGGAAACGTCTCTGCGAGGGATGAAAATCTCTGACGCGGATTCAATCCATTCAAGGTATAAATAATGACAAACTTTTTTTTAGGATACTCGGTCACAAATAGCTCGAACGGAGGTACGAGGAAACGTGTAGGTGGTATAAACACAGTACCAAGCGCTCGCGTCTCACGCTGGACATTGAAATATCGCATCCAAGGATATAACGAGGTCGGTTTTTTTTCATTTTTTTTTTTCGGTAAGCCCACCCTCGGCGTCTCCTTGCGCGGCGAAATAGCCTCGTTGTACTTTTTCCGCCCACCATCCGCTATCCGCTGAGAGGCAACGATTTACAACCCCCGGTCCCAGAGCTTGGAGTCTCGCCGTTTGAATTAATACGTGACACTCGTTAGGGATCCATGTCGCGTTACCGGACGGCAGATATTGCCGCTACCCCGAAGCTACAGATAATGGGGGTGGGAAACGAAAAAAGAAATCCATTCTTTTTTTTTAATTTAGTTAACATTGGTAAATTGACGATACCTTTATGTGAAAGAAGGGTGAAAGCAAAGGGATGGAGAGGGCGTGCAGAAACGTGTGATGCAGTGGATCCTCGATTTACTTCAAGACAGATACGAGGGGGGGGGGGGGGGAGAGAGGGTGTGAAACCGGAAGCCCGGTCCGTAGACGGACGGTGGCTGCAACTTTTATCGTCCGACCTATACAGGGTTACACTACTGGCCGGCATTACTCACCTACCGCGGATGTTTCCGCCGGCGCGTCTGACCCGCAACCGGCACATTCTACTGACACAGCTGATTACCGTTGTCTGTGGGAATGGAAACGCGGAGAGCTCGGGGCTTCCACACTGGAGGCCGGTTTTCGCGCTCCGGGTTTTCCTCAATAATGCACGTTCTCACCTACCGAATATAAATGGCTTTTTCCCGACATCCACCAGCAGTGGAGTATATAAAGTGCGAACCACGTTGAGGCGATCGGAATTCTCTACCGTTTGCACTCTAATTCAACGAACGGTTTACCTCCCGGGATTTACCCGTCGGATATTTTCATTTCAGATTGCGTTACAATTTTTCTGAATACATTTTTTTTAACACATTAATATTTTGCGAAAAAGGCTTTTTCTTGATGTCTACTAGCAGTACAGTAGGAATAGTTTTTTAAATTTCTTATCAGGTTAAAACCTGTTACAAATTGTTGACTTAACAACCTTAATAATATATACTTAGCATTTATGATTGAATAATATGAACATCCTATACTATTATCCTTACGATGTATCACCACTCTTTAATATCTTTGGTGACTTTATATATTACTTTCGCTTCGTAACTTTTACATTCGGACACATTCGCGGTTTTCTTTACTCATTCACTGCTGTTCTATTCCTATAGGGCAAATGCGCGATCCCAGTAGTAGAGTATGTAAAATGCGAACCACGCCGAGACGATCGAGATTCTCTACCGTTTGCACTCCAATTCAACGAACGGTTTACCTCGCCGGATTTACCCGTACGATATTTTCATTTCAGATTGCGTTACGATTTTTCTGAATACATTTTTTTTTTACAAATTAACATTTTGCCAAAACAAGGGCTTTTTCTCGATGTCTACCAGCAGTAGAGTGTAAAAAGTGCGAACCACGCCGAGACGTTATCGGGATTCTCTACCGTTTGCACTCTAACTCAACGAACGGTTTACCTCGCCGGATTTACCCGTCCGATATTTTCATTTCAGATTGCGTTACGATTTTTCTGAATACATTTTTTTTTACACCTTAACATTTTGCAAAAAAGGGCTTTTTCTCGATGTCTACCAGCAGTAGAGTATAAAAAGTACGAACCACGCCGAGGCGATCAGGATTCTCTACTGTGTTTGCACTCTAATTCAACGAACGGTTAACCTCGCGGGATTTACCCGTCCGATATTTTCATTTCAGATTGCGTTACGATTTTTCTGAATATATTTTTTTTTTTTTTACAAATTAACATTTTTCCAAAAAAGGGCTTTCTGTCGATGTTTACCAGCAGTAGAGTATAAAAAGTGTGAACCACGCCCAGACGATCGGGATTCTCCACCGTTTACACTCTAATTCGATGAACGGTTTACCTCAAAGCATTTACCGGTACGACGTTTTCATTGCAGGTCACATAACGGTTTTCCATAAACATTTTTTTTTACGAATTAAACTCTTGCCAGAGAAGAGCTTTCTCTCGATATTCACCAGTAGTAAAGTGTATAAAGTGCGAACCACGTAGAGGCGATTGAAATTCTCTACCGTTAGCAAATTCTAATTCGACGAATGGTTAACCTCGTGGCATTTACCCGTCCGATATTTTCATTTCAGATTGCGTAAAGATTTTTCTGAGTAAAATTTCTTTTTTTTTTTTACAAATTAACATTTTGCCAAAAAAGAGTTTTTTTCTCGTCATCTACCAGCAGTAGAGTATTCATACCCTCTACTGCTGGTAGTGCAAACCACGCCGAGCCGTCCGGAATTCTCCACCGCTTACACCGTAATTCGATGAACGGTTTACCTCACGGCATTTGCCGGTGCGATGTTTTCATTGCAGATTACATAACGATTTTCCATAAACGTTTTTTTTTACCAATTAAAATGTTGCCAGAGAAGGACTTTTTCTCGACATTCACCAGTAGTAGAGTAGGGTAAATCAGGGTGAGATGGCCACCCGTAATATTTTTTAACGTAACAAACGAATGGCGCCGCCGCTTGTACAGTTTTTAGTATATGTGGATACAATGCGATTGTACAAAAAAATTTAAGATTGCACCTGCAAGGGTCAATATGAGCGGTGAATCCCTATTTCGAGGTCTCCAGAAATTTCTCGAGCTATATTTCTAGCACTCTGGAGACATACCAACTTATAATTTTATTAGTAAATCAAGATTGCACACTATAGTTGGACATTTCAAGAAAAGATTGGTGCGTAGTGAACCTATTTTTTTTTTCATTCCTTCCCTAAATTTAAGCTGCGTCTATTTTTCCGAGAAAATGGGTAATATGGCCACTCATTTTCCAGGAGACATGGCCACTTGTTTTTCCAGGGCTATGTCCATGTCAGTGATGGCCATGTCACCCAGATATCGCTGGTGAAATGGGCACGTCAGTGGTGATGGGCCACTGCCCGCAATAGCAAGCGGTGGCAATATCCGGGTGATATGGCCAGTGAAACCATTTTCTTTTTCGTTTGGCATCTGACACATTTGACGGAGTCAATTACTGTTTTTTGTGTAGTTTATTTAGGTAAAATAAAATTTAGTAAGACATGTTTTGTGCGGGCCCGATGCTTCTCTAGGCCTAATTGACTACCATTATTACTGTGGCCATGTCACGCGTAGTAGTCCGGGTGAGATGGCCGATAGCAAATATTTATTTATAGAGCTGAAATTAAATCACGCGTCGAAAATATTGAAAATTCTGAGTGAATTACTTTGGTGTGAAGTTTCTAGAGTCGGTTATAACAAAAATAAAAAAAAATGTTAAACCTTCAATTTTCATTATTTAAAAAAACATGGCCATATCACCCCGACTTACCCTATAAAAAGTGTGAACCACGTAGAGACGATTGAAATTCTCTACCGTTAGCAAATTATAATGCGACGAATGGTTATCCTCGCGGCATTTAACGGTGTGATATTTTCATTGAAGATTGGCGTTAAAATTTTTCTGAGGACATTTTCTTTTTTTAAATTAACATTTTGCCAAAGCAAAGGGCTTTTTCTCGACAGCTACCAGCAGTAGAGTATTCATATATTCTACTGCTGGTAGTGCCAACCACGCCGAGCCGTCCGAAATTCTTCATCGTTTACACTCTAATTCGACGAACGGTTTACATTACGGCATTTGCCGGTGCGATGTTTTCATTGCAGATTACATAACGATTCTCCACAAACATTTTTTTTTACCAATTAAAATTTTGCCAGAGACGGGCTTTTTCTCGACATTCACCACAGTAATAGAATACATAAAGTGTGAACCACGTAGCGACGATTTAAATTCTCTACCGTTAGCAAATTCTAATTCGACAAATGGTTAACCTCGCGGCATTAACCGGTGCGATATTTTCATTGAAGGTCGCATAACGATTTATCTTAAAACAATTTTTTTACCAATAAAAAATTTGCCAAAAACGAACCCTATTGAAAAGTTGCCACAGAGACTTTTCTTCGGATTAGCGTTTTTCCAGTAAGGTTTTTTGTTCGGCGAAATTTTGATTTAGCTTTTGTTCTCGAATCTTTCCTTCCGCAGGCTAAATATCAACCGGCAACGATGGTGGCATTTGTGAACGCACTCGTGTGTTTGATCGGGACAGCGAGGAAATTTCGACTGAAGTCGCTACTGGCTCGACTGATCGGTAACGGGCTTGTGCCACTGACAGTTTGACTAGCTCTGTTTTACTCTCGACGCCGGGTGAAAAGCACGACGGGTCGTCAACGCCATTGCCAAACTCTGCCGGAATCGAATTGCCTCGTTTGCATTGTTGTACCTGATACAGTATTTTTACCGCACGCAAAAGTGTATAAACAAGCGAAAGGATTATTCCTATCTTTGTAGTTTTATTCTCACTGGTGTATAAAACACGCCTCTGTTAACTGGCTCGAGACGCCTCTCACCTCACTTGTCATACGGTCACTTTTTTTTCCCCCAATTGGTTTCGGTCGATCGATAATAAAATCAGGGGGGAAGGGGGGCGAAGAGAAAAAAACGTTACCATCGTTTCCGGCCTCGTAGCTAAAGAGATTTTTCGTGTCGTTTGATGGACACTTTATTTTCGGGGTGAAAGGTCCTTCCTCGCCATTTGAGCGCGAGTTTTCGCTATGTATCATCGACGAATAAGAATCAAAAGGGCGTAATTCGAATAGGTCAAGTATTGGAGAGAGAGCGTGGCAAGAGGGGGGCAAAACGGGCTTGGGTCCTCCACTTGAGATGAGACTTTGGATTTTATTACCGTGAAATAATTTAAATTTTCATGTCGTTTTCTTACAATATTCCTTTATTCGCAAAGCTTCTTCTATGAGGAAGCATTGCCTGTATTTTGGCGTCCTCACAGAGGAAGCTTCGCGAATAAAGAAACCTTATTAGAAAACTAAATGAAAACTTAAGTTTTGAACTTTTGTTAGAAAGCGATATAAAAATTTCAATTTTCAACTTTTATGAGGGAACAATTTTCATTTTTTTTCAACGTGAACGTAGTGTTTTCATGATATTAAAAAAATTCAAAATGACATAAAATTTGAACTGTTCGATCGATTCTCTCGAAACTTCATAGGGATCATTGGGCGATCATATTCCATCTGTGTACGCGTTTTTAGCTGGATAGCTAAAAAATGTAAGAGCTAGAGTGCGCATATACATTGTTGAAAAAAATGACTTACAAGAAACCACTGAAAATTTTTTAATAACATTCTGAAGAAACATTGACTATTAATCACACATGCTGTGTGTGAAATTTCAGCTTGATCGGTCGAGGCATTTTGGAGCTATAAGTGTTTCAATTGTACGCGTCAGATGCACACATACATACACACACACACGCACGCACACACTCACGCACGCACATACGTCTGGCATTTTTTCTGAATGTGATTTTTCCATGTTTTGGAACATTCTGAACATGTTTTCATTAAAATCTCGAAAAAAATGTTTCTCCAGAACAAAGCTTCCTCTGAGGAAGCAAAATTGGCAAAGCTAATCCATTTTGCCCCGATCTCCCATACGGGCTGCGCCCTTTCGATTCCTGGCCGTCGATACCTATAATGAAACGGGTTAACGCAAATGCATAAAAGCTCTCTCATTATCGCCAATCTGTTGAATTCGGTTCGAAAAATTAGCATATTCGAGATTTTCGAAAAACTATTTTCGCAGAGATAAAATATGCTAATTAGCCGGTTATCGTCGATTACGCGCTCGCCGAATAGTTCGACGTGAATTGAAATTTCACGAATCGCATTGACTTTTTAATATCACCCTCACCGTGGTCTCGACTGTGGAATCCTCATTCCCGCTGATGGTTTAATCAGCTCGTTTCATAACGCTCATGCTCCCAATTAAATTAAAATTAATCAAACAAACCACAATTAAACTAGCCGAATACCGAAGTCAGAAGCGTATTTCGTCTGCGTATAACTGATTAGTAGCGCGTTTCCACCTCTCCACGTTTAAACAGTCGAGCTATCCACCGGGGCTGAAATCGTCGAGCGGAGATAATTAATGCAACAGGGTATCACAGAGCCAATTACGCCAGTGCCTTCTATTAACCGCGCTTCGTAATTCGTACGAGGAGGACGGGCAAAACGGAACCTCAGGGCCAATTTTCATCCCGAACGGAGGGCACCGGTCCATTTTGCCCCGCTCACCTCCTACTCCTTCCTTTTTTCGCAAACTCGATTCGCATCCCTGACAACAGTAGTACGTACGATAATTCATCAAATTACGTTCGCCTCCGATACTGGATGCCTACTTTGCTCTCGAGGTCTTGAGAGTTCATTTTGGTTCCTTCGCTTCTCGTATTTCGCTTCCTTACATTTTCGCGCTCCTCACTTCCGGTCTCGTGTGTAATTTCTGAAGCTATTCCAGACGTCACCGTCGAGCTTTCGTCGCTAACTCCGTTATATACGATTCCCTTTGTGTCCCCGAAGAAAACACCGAGAGCAACCGGGCCCGAAAATCTATACCGGTAGAGCCGTCTCGTTCGCGTCTCAGTTACCGTCGCAATAAACCCCTCGCTGCACTTCAACACAACGCTATCGTCACCTGGTAATGGTATCGGTTGCTCTCAAACTTCATCTTACAATGCTCCTTTCTCCATTCTCTCGACGGAAGACACCAGTAACAAAGATAACGGATGCTGAGAGACAGAAGGGCGTATCGCATCGAAATTGACGTGTAAAAACTGTGAGATAGGCCCTTCTGATTGTCAGCAATCGATACAGACCGTGTGTGTCGCAGTGGCTTGAAAGGCGTCTTTAGGCGTTTCGACTAGCCGTGCGGTGCTCTAATGTTAATTAATTAAGTCAGAAACGATGCGCCACAGGAAAGCCCAGCATAGGAAAGTCGACCGAGATGAAAGGAAAAAGTCTATCCACAATCTCGGTAAGTGGATGTGAATGTAACAAAATTTTTTTAAAGGAACTGGTTGCTTTCGCTAAAAACATTTTATACTTGGCACATTGAGAAATTTGATGGGACGAAAAATATGTCCGAATACGAGCTTTTTATCAATCGGGCACTCTGGCTCTTTACTTTATTTAACTTTACCTTATTAACTGAAACACGGCGTAGCCGTGTTCCAATTTCACTGAGTGCCTTCCTTGAGTTAAAAAAACGAATGTAATTTCTAAACGGTGAATATCATCGTAAACTTTTCCGCAAATTCATAATCTGTCGAGAAACAAAATGAGATCGTCAAGAACGAACGAAAGTTACAAGTGGAACTTGAAAAACAGGATAAAAACTTTGATGTGCTGAGCTGAGGTAAAAAAACTGTAGTTAGTCTAAGCTGAGTTATTTTTTCTAAATTTATCGTCATTCTTTTTTTTTTACTTTGTCGAGTACGAACTCTTTAATCCAGATCCTTAATTTGCGCCACTTTGTCCTCTAAAATCTGCACAAATTTAAATTTAACCCAAGCCCTCGATTTATACCGATGTACCGCAGGGACTAACACCCCCGTAAATTAGGAACCGCAGCGAGGCTCAGTTAAATCGTACGAAACTAGGTGAAACAAAAAGCAAAGCAATAAACGGAACCACGCGGTATGTCGGGTGAAATGTAAATCCTGTGAAAACAACTGCTGCTGTGCGATCCGCCCTGCCGGTTCGGCACTGTTGGCCAAGAAAAATAAGATCCGCCGACAGGATAATGCCAAAGAACGGTGTTTAAAGCAGCACACACTGATCCATATACTCGTGCGATACCAGCAAGGAGCCTTCGCTCTCGCGGCGTTCGTTCGTGCGGTTGTACATCACTGCGTGCAGGGAGTATAGCAGCGGGAGAGTTCATCGACTCTATCGATCTTTGCACCAGGTGAGAGTCCGTTGCAGGCAACGGCAACGATTGGATGTAGATACATATTTCTATTTTTTTTAGACTTCTAACAAAAACGAGAAACACCAATCGTGATTCTCTTCAATAGGAATTTACCATCGATCATTCGGCCCGATAGGCAAATTTATAACGGTATTCGCAGACCCGAGTGAATTACTGCTGGGCAATTTAATTCGTTTGACTCGGTGATACACAGCTCGCGTCCCCCGACGCAGCGGTGTTTCAGGAATCCTTTCCGAAGCTTCCAGCAACTATACTAATGATCGATTCAGACCGTAGTACTATTTCTTGTTTGGCGTGCATAAATCATTTTTTGGACTTTCTAGTAAGAAAGTTCTCTCCTTTACTTTTACGTTTACCTCCTTTTTGCTCCTGTGTGATGAGATGGTAACACAGGAGACAAAGTTATTGTAATGGAAGACATTGAGCTATCCGATCATTAGAGGTCTGATTATTAGATTATATACATGCTAATTTTTTCCGCGAGCTCTGACGGTTACGACGATAATGACGAAACTGTGAATGCTCCTTAACAGGAACGGAACATTCCTTTCGAGAAAATAAAAACTTGCGCACAAAAGCGCGTAAACAAAGGGAAGCTTGATATTACAGTCTTCGGAAGGTTGCGCGTTGGGTGTGCAATTAAGCGTTGAATGGCTCGCGTTCCAAAAGCCTCGAACTTTTTACTTTTTCGACCTTACTTTCTCATTTATCTCGTTACTTTTATAATGAAGTGAGTTTTTGTTTCCCTTTTCTTTTTTTTCAACTTTTCGAGAAGCACCGTTCCGGCTTCCCCGTCGGTTCTCATACTTTCACCCCTATACCGATACCCTAGGGGTCAGGGCCAAGCGTCGTCGACTGTCGGGAAAATTCGCTCGACACAGCAAAAGTGTCGTATCGCATCGAATTTCAACTAGCGAAATAACTATACCATCATCATTGTAGAGGCTTCAACACCGATGGATTAACTACTGCTTAATCCAAAGCTATGGGTCGATGGTGCTCGGCTGGAACTTACAGGCTCTGAAATACTCTAAGGAGGCTTCACATTGATGTCGTGTAATGAATTATATTAAAAGTTGATACGATAGTTAACCCTAGAACTCATGTATGGGGTACAAAAGTACCCCAGACGACATTCAAACTGCGCTCCTGAAGTGAAAATTAACATTATCGACTTGGGACCTCCACGATAATTTAGTTCCATGATCTGACGATGTGCTGAAGCCGCCAATAGCCTCAGTTACTCATTGGTTGTCGCACAGGACGCTAACGCAGCGTGCTTCGGGTACCAAAGTACCCCGGTCAGGAATTTCCGTTAGTGTTTTATGGAAGTAAGTGATTTTTTTTTTGATAGAACTATCGAATGTAAGTTACTATTATATAACCTGAATGTATATAGTCGGAATTTAATTTGTTTGAATAATTTTTTTACAATTCTTTATAATGTTTTAAATCTTTATATGTTTTTATAATAATTATCATTATCTTTAATTACCTATAATGTTTCAAGAAAAATAAATTTTCAAACGCATGCAAAACCAATTTTGTTTGCGTTTTCATAGATTTTTTCCGTGTTACAAGTTTTCGACTTTTCCTCCTATTTGAAAATTTATTTTTCTTGAAACATTATAGGTAATTGAAGATAATGACAATTATTATAAAAATTTAAAACATTAGAAAAAATTGTAAAAAAATTATTCAAAAAATAGCGTTTGAAGTTTGAAAATCGGAGCATTTTTTAAAAAACTACAATTGTTGTTCACAAAAAGTGCGTTTTTTTTTTGCTAATTATCTGTAGGTTTCGGGCTTTAAGGGTGATTTTCACCCCCTTTACTTTAGTAAAATTAAATTTGCCGCATTCCATTCTCTTCCTTATGAAAAAACGAAGAGATTCATTTGCGGCAAAATCCATTTACTGCTCATGGGACCCTTGTACGTTGAAGAAACGCGTGGGGTACATACATACCCCAGTCACGAGATAGAGGGTAGAAAAAATTATACATGATTTCTAGGGTTAAAAATAAATAAAAAATTAAACTTGCCAGGAAGTTTCATATTGATATTGTGTAATCAATCATATTAAAAGTTGATGTGGCAATTAAAAAAAATAAATAAAAAATTAATCTACCGTCCCACTTCTCTAATTTTGTTATTGTTTTATTATAACTTCCGCTTTCGGGTCAGATGAAAAATTTGAGCTGCAATCAGTTGGTAACCTGAGCCTTTCGGGCTGTAGCGGAGAAATCGTGCAGATTGCAGGGGTAAAGCGAATGGAGGGTTCGAGAGGGCGGTCGGATGGACTTGTTATGCAGTAAATAGCGTAACCCGGAGTACCCCACTTCCCTCGGCAACCCTCGGGGTCGGTCGATTGTTGATAATAAGGTCGTGAGGCCAACACCTTCTCTCGTATACGGTGTATTACGCCAAAGCATAAGAAGAGAATGGGGCAAAACGGACTCGCTTCAAAATATAATAAAATGGTTAAGTAGACTAATTTTGTACCGCAATCGTGATCGGTATACTTTCCCAAATGATGCTCGGCCAAACCATCGTGTCCCATAACAGTTTTACTCCCGTCTGCCCGCTATGGCAAAAGACGGGAGTTATGCGTTCCACTGCCATTCACTGGCTCAGCGACTTTTGGCAGGAGCCAGTAAACATTGCAACGGCAAAAAAATGACTTAGATTTTGGTACACTAAAACTTGATAGCCTCATCAATGTTTGTGACAATACACTTGTGAGCATAATAATAATTAGAGAAATCTGGTTAAGGATTTCCTTACCAAAAGTCGTTTCTGTTCGATCTTGATCAAACTTATGTGGTCTACAGAAAAAAACACGCTTTATTTGTTGGCATTTTTTAATATCTTTTTACGGTTCAGTTTTTTTTGCAACGTGATTTCAAAATTACGTATTTTAACATGAGAAGGATCGGATCCAACCTCAAAAATGATACAATGTAGCGTTTTTTCCGCTAATTTATGTTCAATTGAAATAAAAAATTAACCGCCTGAAGAGCGTACCTTACTACAGATAGTGTCCAAATTTGAAACAGATTTACGGTCTTGTTTTCAACAGTCGTTAAAAAAATGAAGCGTCCATCTCTTTCTAGCACATTTGCTTTGTATCACCTTTCTCTCTCGCGGAGTGACTACCGCCTTCAGCGGAGCTACTCTTTCGTGCCCCCTTGCGTTTCTGGAAAGGATATTCCTAAGACCATGTGAAACACCTTCTCAGCGTGTCTCTCCCGCTCTTAAGGTAGTACTTACGGACAGTTCGACCCCGCGTGAGTTCAGAGAGAATTCCGAACACTTCTTGATGGGATAAAACTTTTAAAAAATCAGGCATATATAAGGTGCTGAAAAGGTTGATTTTGCATAATACGTTTGAGTTTGCATGCATATTCAAAAAGATTAACAAATTGTTTTTATATGAACAAAAAATTGAGTTGCCGAGAGATTTGTTGAACAATTTTTTTTCATTCATTTGTTAATAACATTTTGGAATTATTATAATGCAAAATCATTCTTTTCAGGACCTTCCATATGGTTGATTTTTAAAAGATTTTTATCCGATCGAGAAGTGTTCGCAAGTCCTCTCTCAATTCTCTCTGACCTGACCTGGGGTCAGACTGTCCGCAAGTACTACCTTAAAATTTCGCAGTGAGATATCGAAAAATCACGTCGGCGATCCCCACACCTACGTACAATTGGAAATGATGCAGCGTACTTCCCGCTGCTGCCGAGATCATCAGTTCTCAATGCCCAATGAAAAAGCCTGGAACATCGTGATTATTCCTTATTTACAATCACTATTTTTTCGCGTTTTATTTTTTAAATATTTTCATCAAAAATCAAAAAGTCTTTTGCAAATTGATAAAACTCGCTGAATTTCTTGTCCGGTCCATCTCGCCCCCAGCTATATCTGCAAGTCCATAGTAGGTCGTGCGCGTACAATCGTGACGGGTAGGAAACTCGGTTCGCCAGTGGCGTTACCTGAATGGCTTTACCCGCGATGAAAGGAGTCGCCGGGGACTCCTGGCCAGTGAGCTTGCGACTTCGCCGCGTCATCCCCGTCGCATCGTGTCGCCGTTTCACGGACGGCAAGCGTAACAGCGCCCGCGGATAAAGAGTTAAACAGAGACTGAGAGTTTCGTCGCAGTTAAATCTCGCACATGGACCGGATGGGACGTTAACTCAACGAAATCTGACTACCTACCTAAAACCTCCTTCCTCAAAGTTTCAGCAGCGACTCGCTCATTCCGTAGCTCTAGTCATCACGTGGGCTACTCTGGGCAGTGTCATGCGGTTTATGCATTAGTGAAGCTCTCGAACGACGACGGCCTGGGAAACTGCGAATAGCGCCGAGCATATAAACTACGACTGCTTTTACCACGTAAATAATTTTCCGGAGACCACTGGTGCGCGTTGCCGTGTTACCGGACTTTCCACCTCGCAGCAGTCGCGAAACCGCGCAGTATCGTATATAGTCGGTTTCCTTGTTTCCGCGCGCGCGGCGCGCAGCGGCCACCCCGGGACTCTCTGACCGCCTCCGCTGGAGGGCGGGTAATAGAAATTTACTCGGTTCTCTGTGTACCGGCGAGTTTCTCGCGCTGCAGGAAAAGTACTTTTCAAACGTGTCAGTTTCCCTTTCCTCGGTTTTCCAGCTAACCACAGATTAATCCGAGTGTCGAGCCAGCACGCTCTATAGCCAACTACCCGGCGCACTCTGCCGACTTTGAGAACAATACGTTCCCTGACTCTCCCATTTCGTATCGCGACGTAAAGTCCGTTACCGAAATGCGTCACTCCTGTTGGTTGTTTCATTTTCGTCATTTTCGCCGCGTCGATCAAACTGGCCGACGGGCTTTCGTTGGATTCCTTAATTATTTCACTTGTTTTCATTGTTTCCATGGATTGTTTCTTGCGATCGAACGCCAGTTCGGAATGCCCGAAGCACTACTTCGGCAGCGAGCTGAAACAACGGCGAAATTATGATTTAAATATTTGGAGCGTTATTTAGACTTTCGCACGGTAAAAAAGATTTGTACATTCAATAAAACTTTTTCGGTGATAAACTTCCACAATTGTTTTTTCGTTAATTGTATTAAAAAATATTAGTAAAATTGAGACATTTTTTTGGGAAAGGGATGACATTTGTTTTTGTAAAACTGCAGAAAAAAAAAGAATCGTCGACGTTTGTGAACAAGAAACCTTGGTACCTATTTTACTGTGCGAGAGAACACAACAGCTGAGCGCTAAGTTCGAAGTTTAAAGCCCGAGGTATATCTTTTCGTAATAAAATAAATTTGCCTCGAAAAAAGGCAAATATCCGATAGACGATGAAAAGTAGAAAAACAAAACTGAACAGAATATTTGGGAAAAATGAAAACCCCGAGTGAAAAGTTGATAATCCGCGAAAAGTACGAAACAATTTTAGTGACTGCGAAAAAAAAGTCTACAATGCAGTCGGAGGATAACGCCGGTTGAATTCTCGTACTCGCGGTTTCCATCCACTCAGGATACTTTTTTCAGGTCTGCAAAATTACGCTTTTCGAGGATTAAAAACTTTTCACTCGTGGCTTTTTTTCTGCATTTTTTCAATATCTCTTTGATCCCCTGAAAAAAAATCAGGCTAAAAAATCTCGGGCTTGATTCTCGGCTGCGAGATACGTTTTAGTGTTGGCGCAGACAGGGTGAAATCGCGTGATATTAATAGCCCCATGGCTGGATAGTGATGAGGAGAACGATGATAGAACAGGGGTGAATAATTAATATCGGCGATACAGTGTATAATGGCGAAGGATAGTGGAATTTGAGGAAGCACAACAGGATCGTGCCGCGAGCCGCTCGAAGGTGCGTGCAACCTCCTACGCGAATTTCCGCCGGCGTCCGTACAACGGAGGATCCGTGCATGCGAGCGTGTGAAACGGTTTCCAGGTGTATGCGTTTCAGGGTAATATACTGTACGAGGCACAAACAGGCCATTTGAATTGATTGTACAAGAGGATTCTGCGGGGGCCTCCAAAATCCCAGAACAATCTAGCGGGAGTTAAAGCGCACGATCCGACGATTAAGCAAAGCCGGCGTTAATGCCGTCGGTAAAGCATTCGTAGTGTATACGCAGAAGATTCAAAGATACCTCTCAGTACGTTTTGATTTTCATGCACTGAGAAAAGGATCTAGTAAAAATTACCGATCATCTAAGAACAATTTCCATAGCACATTTTTTTTTAATCCCTTATTTTAAGGCCTTAGCTTCTGTGTGCCATCTAGCCAGTACTCTCGTATCAATTTTTGTCGACTTTCAATCACTTGTAAAGTTCACGGCCGCAGCCGCTGTTACCGCAACATACTGTATCGCATTTGCACGAGGGCGCTGGGAAACTGCGGAAAACTTGCGCCGATACAGCCGGTCATTCCAACTGAGTTTTGATATTTGTATTCGATACTTTGAGTACGAACACCAATCCTCAGAATTCGACCTCCCGCTCAACGGTTCCAATGCGCCAGTTAGTGCACGGCTGGGGCGGTCACCCATCCAAGTACTGACCGCTAACGATCCAAGTACTGACAGCTTGACTCTGAGGACTACTGAAGCCGTGCACCAACCGCGCATCCACCGCTGTCGGTCCACCATAGCACATAGTAGTACGGCGCCACGGCGCCACCTATGGCAGAAAGTCTTAGATTATCCAAGAATTTTTACTATGATTATGGTAAAAATTCGAAGGAAAATCTGGTATCTAAGAAAAATTCTTATATATTGAGTTTCCACCGAGACTGAGAACGGGCTGAAACCAGTCTGAACTAGTGGCAAAATTCTAGTTAATTCCAGACTTTCTAATCAACAGTCAATCCCATAAGTGGATTTTGAGTCTACTAACATTTTTCCACTAGTTCAGAGTAAATCTCGGCTCGATCTCACTCACGATGGAAACTCGGTAATAAATCCCGTATTTCCTACCATAGGCGGCGCCCTAGCGCCCTACTACTATGTGCTATGGTAATATCTCTCAAGCGATATAGTCATTTTTACTAGAACCTCCTCTCAGTGTGTAATTACAGTGAAGACCGACAAATTCGAATCTCGAAAAATGTAGGAACGTCAATTATTTTCCGGCTAAAATATAATATCTTGAAAAATAGAAAACTGAAGCGGGGCAAGACGGACCAATGTGCCCGAGCGGTGTTCGGGAGATTGGACCATCACAACCACAGCCCAAAATTGGCGCTTTCGAAACCTCATCGTAGCGGTCCATTTTGCCTCTCCCTCAATCTCTCTCTCACGCCGAAAGCGCGCAGGAAAAAACGATGAAACGAGAGATTGGTAAAACACGAAGCTTGATGAGAGTAAAAGAAAAAAAAATTAAAACCACTGGGAAAACGACGAGCCAGCTAGCGGGGAAACTTCTGCAAAGCTTCGCCGTCCTCGCGTTTATACCCGTAGGAAAATAGTTTGAGCCCGTCGGCAAAGCTGCTGTTCGAGGAGCAAAAGAGAGATGGCTAGTATCCTCGCGCACGTGGCCACCGTTGCCTTTGATCGTTTCACGCAAGAATCGTCCCTGCTCGGTCGTATATAGTCTGGTGATATAAACAGTGTACTGGTGTACATAAACCATGTAATGAATGTTGGTACCTAAACCCCCGAGACGGGTCAGCAGCGGAGATTTATATCAATCCGTACATCATAGAATGTGCAAGGTGTATCGACCGGTGAGAAGCATAAGGGCGTAACCTCTATAGGTAAGTCATCGAGTTAAGCCCTTCTGTTTCTCACCGATCGATATAATTGCACACACGCGAACATATAACTCATTAGGCACGTATATTGTTGACACACTTTAAGGAGGCTTCAGGTGTTTCAGATGAGGAACATAAAGGCGTAACCCCCATAGGTAAGGCACGAGTTTGGGCTAGGCTAAACCCGTGCGGCGAGTACCCGAGTGCGAGAGACACAGCGCCATAGGGTTCCTGTGAGAGCGAGCGAGAGGGGATTTAGACTTCCCTTAAGGAGGTTGGAGAGCTTCACAGCAGTCCAATGACTGCTACATTTTTAAAGTCGTTCATACAAACTTTTGCGCATCTATTAGTTATAGTGGATGTCATTTGTATACGGAAAATATACTGTCGTATATCTAGACGGTGAATTCATAGAGCATCTTTCAAGAAAGGGAATGAGCCGTAATACATGAAAATCGAGAAAAAATTACGGATTTTTCTTTGAAAACACTGAACGAATTTGTACCTTTTCGTAAATTAGTATAAACCACTTAGGTAATATTTTTTCAAATCCATTCCAATTAATGTTTCTCTAGTTTAAGGATATCTGCTGTAATACGAAAACCATCCACCAAACCAGTTTATTACAGTTTGATTACCGACCGCCGTAGTACACATGCTCTTTAGGTCATGTGAAAGATGTACCACGTGACATATGAGTACGAGAGAGATAGATGCATTTTTCGAATCAATGCCATTTAAAATCGGTTGATGTTTGTAATAAAACGGAAGCCATCGAACGCGGTATTAAATTGTACATCCGCTAATGCTTTGCTTTTTCTCGGAAAGTCTACGGTCTCTGAATCGCATTCATTACAGATTTTGGTTGGCGACTGAGTTGTTTTACATGTCCTTAAGGAGGGAGTCTCGCTGCGCGCCGAATTCGCATAAGTTCGACAACAATATGAGAAAATTGCAAGTACTTCTTGATGGTGTAAAAATCTGAAAAAATCATGTATACTAAAGGTACTGAGAAGATTAATTTTGAATAATAATAATTGCAAAATGTTATTAACAAATTCATCAAAAAATTAATTGGTTAACAAATTACCCGGCAACAAAACTTTTTTTTTAATGAAAATGATTCGTTTATTTTTCTGAATACGTATGAATTTTTTCAGATTTTTAAGTAATCGTTGATTTTCGTTCTAGAAAAAAAAAAAAATCAACGATTACTTAAAAATCTGAAAAATTCATACGTATTCAGAAAAATAAACGAATCATTTTCATAAAAAAAAAGTTTTGTTGCCGGGTAATTTGCTAACCAATTAATTTTTTGATGAATTTGTTAATAACATTTTGCAATTATTATTATGCAAAATTAATCTTCCCAGTACCTTTAGTGTACATGATTTTTTCAGATTTTTACACCATCAAGAAGTACTTGCAATTTTCTCTTATTGTTGTCAAACTTATACGAAGTCAGCGCGCAGCGAGACTCCTTCCTTAAAAAGGATCGACGATCAGATGAAATCCAACTTGAGAGTCCATTTTTAATATGTTCTACATACAAATCACTCTACACATCTATGGCCGAATTTTTAGCAATTTTGGCCGTATAGTTTATTTAGAAGTTTACTACTTTATTTAGTCGACTACTTTTTTACACGGATTATTTCTGCATAATTCATTTTAGTAATATGGCATGCGATTAGGGACAGCTGTAATGAATTTTTTCAATCACATTTTTAACTTCAAAGAAACCGTCGATCCTCCTTAAGGCCTTCTCTTTCTTACTGGTCGACATAATAGCACACACGAGTATTATATAACGTATTAGGCACGTATATAGTTGACACACCTGAAGGATGCTTGCACCGGTTGTGTTGTGTGCACGCCCATCGGCAAAATGCTGCGACGAAAGCGAGGCGAGAGAGGAGCCAGGAAGCTCTCCATCCGCATTGCCGACGTGTACATTATACCGTGTGGTCCTCCCTTCTCAGAACGGTGGAAGCTGAAGCAGCAAAGCAAACTTTAGAGATCTGCTAGACGCCATCGTGTGACTATGAAACGACAGTATAGGAGAAGCTTCGAGACGAGAGTACGTGCGATAAATCGGGGGCTTTGAATCGCGAGGGCGTAACTCCTATGGTTCAACGTGACAGTTACACCCTTGTGTCTCTTGGCGGTCGATACGTGTATATACGGTATATCGACGCCATTCACTCGTCCCCGACTCTCGGGGTTTGTTCGCGACGCTTCCGAGCCTTCCGAGGCTCCCGCACAGCCTCCGGCGTAACCTGCTTACTCGGTTTTAGACATAAGCCCCCTGGAATTAACGGCATCGCGTGTGGCAGTCTGCCCACTCAACCTCCGACACTTGGCTCGAGAGGCGTCGAAGGTATCGTTCCATTGTACTGGATCGTACGAGGATCCGAGGGAATATAGAAGATCTTCGATACGTCTGCTAGGAATATCTGCTCATGCGTAAATAGAGATATTAAGGTAAAATGGGGCAAAATGGACGACTGCCGAATTTTCTCACGTCATAATAAAAAGTAATTTTTTTGTTTTGATTGCCTGGCAGCGACGTCCGGGACACGATGAGATACCGACAAATGTTCAGAAACATTAATCGGCGAGGTTGAGCGGTGAGGTAAAGGTCTCAGTGATCGAACACGTCCCAGTGGTCGAACAAAACGTGGGTGCAAAAAAGATTGAGATACGATTTTCGTGCATGTCCGAAGACTCGGACTGCTCCCTTAAGTGGGCGAACACTTGTACTTTCAACTTACCCCATTTTGTCCCGGACCGCAATTTTTCTCGTATGCTCGGAATAATTAAAACTAATTTAATTTTTTTTTCCGCATGTTTGTAAAGAGTCGACGCTCCAGAATCAGTTGTTCACTTCTTAGCCACCCCGTTTTGTCCCGATCTCCCCGGCGGTTTATAAAGAATCCATTATAACTTTTTTCGTCTCGGTTTCGGTCTACTAAATCCCGAGTATTCGGCGCAGAGTTGGCACCAAAAAAAAGAAGAAAAAAACGAACAGCGAACTAAATCGGATATTTCCAGTATCGGTAAAAGGTGAAAGAGCACGATATTCGAGGGTAACCGAAAAAAAAGTTCTCTTGTTGGAATAATCGATAGGGCCGGGTTCGGAGGGCTCTCTTGTGTTTCCCTCGGAGCTAGGCAGCTTCCGCAACGAACGAACGGACGAGGGCTCTCTCGCCGGCTAATATCTCACGAGCGACAGTGGGGAAAGTCGGGCCTCGTCGCCGGTTTTCACCCCTCAGTCTCTGTGTACCTATCGGACTCGAGTATACGTGTCGGTGGTGCGCTCCTACGTGCTCGGGCCGATTCAAAGATACGTAACGGGGTCACGGATGCTCGAGACCCCCTTTACCTTCGTTTTGAGCTCTCGGTAGTTGCGATCCATCCTCCATCCTTGCGTCCTTTGGCCCTGATTCTCTCTGCGCCGACTATCCGTCTTTCCAGCGAGTCGATCTGCCACACATGCCGCAATGGGAGTCGGCAAATAATCGGTTGAACGCCACGGCAAATAATCGGTTGAACGCCACGGCAAATAACCGTTCAATTAACCGCGGCTGCGGAAGATCTTTCTTCAATGACGTTGGTCTGCCAAAAAAAAATAAGTGTATCAGCAAATAAATATATATATATTTTTTATATTTAAAAAATAACTCTCAAGAGAATTTAATAGAAAAATAAAATTTTTCTGTTTACAAACGTACAGCAACGACTTCTAATATTAAATTGTTTCAAACGGAAGTCGCTAGGTACTCACAGCGTAGACGTGGGGTAAGAATAGTTTATGAAGAAGATGTTGATTCGGTGGCGTTGCCCTGCGTAACAGAAAAATTAATTTATCAGCAAATACATGTATATTTTATTCTAATATTTTTTAAAAATTGTCCACAACAATTACGTAGAAAGATAAAGTTAATCTTGTTACAAACGTACTGCAAAAACTGTTAATATTAAATGGTTTCGAACGGAAACCGTGAAGTATGCATCGCGCAAACGTGGCGTAAGAACAGGTTATGAAGAAGAGGATATTGTTTTCCGTCGGGAAAAAGGAGTCATCGGGTGATTCACGAGCGGCGAGTCTCCTTCACCTTCGTTTCCAGTTCTCGGCAGTAGCGGTGGCCTCCATTCTCGTATCCTTTCTCCCTGTTCCTCCGATTACATTACCCTGCGAAATAAAAGATAAATTTATCAGCAAATAAATATATATATATTTTTTTTTATTGCTGCATTAAAAAAATATCTCTCAGGAGAATTTAATCGAAAAATAAAGTTTATCTTTTCACAAACGTACTGCAACGACTTTTAATATGGAATTGTATCGCTCACATAAGCCGTGAACCATGCACCGCGCAGAAGCAGCGTACGAACACTTTATGAGGAAGAGGATATAGTTTTCCATCGCGAAAAAGAAGCAATCGGGTGATTCACGAGCGTCGAGAGGCAGAAGTCTCGACGTTGAAAGAAAGTTTCATCGCGCCCTTCTTTCATTCCAGGGGAAAAAATGAAAAAAGTATGGGGAGTAAAAGGGGACATTGGGGGGGGGGGGGGGGGGGGGCGCGAGCGTGTCGATATTGCATCGAGCTTGCTGGGGCGGTGAGGTCCAAGTGTTTTATGTCTGAGCGAGAAAAGGCCTTCCCGTTTCTCGTCTAGATCGTTTACCCCCGGGAGCCCAAACCACCCGGATATTTTGGCGGGACGGGGAGGGGGCGAGAAAAATGTTATTATTCTCTTGGAGAACTCATTTCCCTTGGCAGTCGAGGATGCCGGGACGGAACGCTATGGACATGGAGGGTGTAAGAGGCTGGAAGGGTTACTGAGGCCGTAGCCCCGAGATGAAAATTGTAAACGCGCCGTTGAAAATCGCACGAGACGGCGGGCGTGCAAAAAAGTATAAGAAACATGCACGAAATAAAATGGATCATAAAACGTAAAAACAGAAAATGTTTGTTTTTGAAAACAGGTGATTGGACACAACCATGTGCACAGTAAAAAAGATTTGTACATTTAAACCTTTTTTGTCCACAAACGTCCACAATTACTTTCTTGTTAATTTCATAAAAAATATTTGTAAAATTGGCAAACATTGTTGTGAAATGGACAAGATTTTTTTGTAAAATCAACATGAAAAGAATTGTGGACTTTTGCGGACAAGAAACGTTGGTACCTATTTTACTGTGTACACTGATAAAAAATACGGTTGAATCAACTAAAGATTCGGGCAGGGACGTTCAAATAAATATTTTGTTGGCACAGCGAAAAGATTGTTTGGATCAACAATTTTAAAATAGTTTTGAGGCATTAAAATATTTTGTTCGACCCATTGAACATTTATTTGAACGTACCTGCTCGAATCTTTGGTTGATTCAACCGCATTGTTTTTATCAGTGTAAGGTTTTTCAAAGCCCACCTCGGGTATTTTTACATCGGGTTAAATCCCGCGGCTTAGCGACGAATCATCGCGCTGATCAATGCGTTATCCCGACGCAGCGTTACTGCTGCAGAATTTTTTAAACAATTCAACGATATAATTGTTATTCAGGTAATCGATTGATTACATAATGAATAATAATTTAATTGCCGGAGGTAGCGAACAGACGAAACGAGAATTGCGTTGTATCGAGTGTACACATCGCTCTCGGATAAAAATTTCCCATTAAAGATAATAAAAAAATAATAATAATAATGCGAGAAATAAAGCGGATAAATCGCTCCGATGAAACTCGGCGCACTGGAAAGCTCACAACTGCCAATGTCGATACCGTACAAGCTCTCGTACGCCAAGATCCTCGCCACGTCAGCAGACCCAGCCGTTCCGACATTAGCAGGCGAATCGGAAAATACGCCTCTTTCGCCGTCGATCTTTTTGTTTTCCTCTCGTCTCTCAGCAGCCTGTCACGAACCATTTGACAAACCGCAGGCGAGGCCCACCGTGGGGATTCCGTAAAGTGCTCTCCATACTGTAAGAATACGAGCTATCGGATATACATCTCTCGATCGGTCTTTCGAGAACATTTAGAACCGCACCTTTCCCTTCAGCGCCTCCTCTCGTTCGATACGATTTCCATCGAGTGAGGCTTACGTAACCATCGTGCCGGCGAGTGGGCTTCGACAATCCTGGCTACAGATTTCATTTTTTTTCACCTCGAATCGAAAATACGAGCAAATGGAAAAATCGTATTTTCAAATCGAAAATACGAGAAAAAGGAAAAATCGTATATTCAAATCGAAAATACGAGCCAATGGAAAATCGCTTTGGAGAGGACTTGCAGGATCGCCTGTAGTTACTTCGAACGGTGGGAATCGGAGTAAGAGTTCGAACGATAGAAATGCACGAAGAGAGGGGAGAATCGGGGCGAAGATGCCCGATTCCCGAAAGTACGGCTGATAGCCTAAATATTCAGGAACGACTGGTCACTGACAAAAAAATACGGTTGGATCAACTAAGATTCGGGCAGGAACGTTCAACTAAATATTTTGTTGATACAGCTACAAAAAATGGTTAGTTTAACAATTTGTCGGGTGATTTCACCAAAATATTTTTGAGTCATTAAAATATTTTGTTCGACTAACTAAATATGTATTTAACGGTCCCTGCCCGAATCTTAGCTGACTCAACTGTACTTTTTTATCAGTGTACGTTTTTTTTGGGAGCCTAGCCTTAGTATATTTTATATTTGTTCCATTCTTCCATCATTCTGGATTTTCATGGAACCCCATCGCGATTCCCCCCTAGCACTCGCTACCCGCACTCCGTTAAGCTGCCTAACTTCCACTGCGTCCGTAACCGACTTAGCTACACTGTACCGCATTTGCCGGGGACACGGGGAAGCTACGGAAAACCCTTGCCGGTACAGACGACCATATTCTACTGGTCCTCCGGTATTTTTGCACTTGAGTAAAGTGCAGAACCACCAAAGTTTCAGAAGAAAGCGCCTCCCGCTCAACGGTCGAAGCGCCAGCTACACCCAGAAAAAACAATTTATTTGACGGCCACCGTTTATTTGATTTAAGTAAAATATTTATTTGAATTAAGTGAATTAAGTGAAAAGTTATTTAATAAAATGAATATTAATTTAAATAAAATAAATACTTTACTTAAAGCAAAGAAACGGTGGCCGTCAAATAAATTTCTTTTCTCAGCGTAGCGCACAGCTAAGCGGTTACCCATCCAAGCACTGACCGCGAAAGATCTTGCTTGACTTAGGGACCACTGGAGCCGTGCACCAACCACGCATCCACCATTGTCGGCCCTAGCTCCAGTATTTAATTTTATATGGAGGTGGTACGTTTCGAGCCTTTTCTCCAGAGGGACATCGCCGAGGATCTTAGCGTCTTGGAATCCAGGCCTGGTCAGTTCACATATATTGGTGCTACGGATCCAAAAAACGACGACCCCTATGTTGAGTGCCGATAAATTGTTTGTCGCACCGAGAAATAATATCGCTATATTGCTGGACGCGTAGTCCATTCCCTAAATAGAACCGTTATGTATATGATGAGAGAAGCTCTGTCAGTTGTGTTTCAAAGTCATTGATTATTCATGTATTTATCCTCTTTGTTTTCTTTTTGGTAGCGTTTCTTTCAATGAGTGGATGAATGTGTGTGTGCGTAAGTTCAAGAATCAATTCTTGTGATTGTTTTTGGCACTCTACACCGATCGTTACATTTTTTACTTGTATGTATATAGATAGAGATTTATTTTGCATTTGATCAACTATTTCCTATTTTATTCATTTGATAAACAAAGAGACGAAAGTAAAGATTAATAAATTCGGGGGCCACCTCAAGTTGTGGTTCTTTGAGTCCTTATTTGATGTTCGTGCTAGTGAATTTATCTCTGTTCATAGATTTTTAGTGCACGTAATTTACTATATTGGTTTTCGTATTTACGCCATGAAATACGTCATCACGATACGTTTTCCTTTTGTTATTTGTTTTTTTCTTTTTATGCGTGCTGTTTTACGAGACTCGCCCGACGTTTCTCATTGTGTCGCACTTTACGTTTACATTCTCCAATAATTTTTTGTGATCAACTCCGGTGTAGAAAATTCGTAATTGTTAATTAACGAATTTTTGAAAGAAAGTGAAAACAGAATTTAAATGAGAATAATTTGTAATACACCGATGCATTTTTATTAGTTTTTGTTTAACTTTCTCATCCTCGAAGGTCCTCGTAAAATCCGCGAGGAGCAGACCGACAGAAAGAGCTATTGGTTTCGTCGGTGGTAAATTTTCCAAAAATGTATGCACCCCCTTTTGACTCTCCCGAGTGCGTGACGTCTATTGGCTACATAGTGCCGAACCTCGCGTATTTCCGGTTTGGAAAAACGGCTCTGTCACCGGCTCTCTCGACGGACCGTGAAAACGAAAGGGCGTGAAAGTGGAGGGTTCGTCTGAGCGCCGAAGGGACCAAAAAAAAAAAGAGAACAGGAAGAGAAAACTCGGAGAAAATCGAACGAGGAAAAATATATCTTCCAATGATCGAGCGAACAGCCCTAAACGAAGTGGTGACGCTAAATTCATGCTGTGGTGAGAGGAAAAAAAATACGAAAAGGTATCGGTCCCTTCGGGGAGTCTGGTCGGGCTAAGTAGAATGCTCGTGTTTCCTCGATCTCCCGCTCCTCTCCTTCCTGGTCCGTGTTGTAGCCTTCTGACGGAGATTATCGCAATCCATTAGCGAGAGTGCGAAAGTTCCCCCCGCCTGCCGCGCCTCATACCTCTCTAAGCTTTCGCCGACGGGCGATAGCTCTCGCTTTCGTTCCGCAGCTTTCTCGCCGGATGTTTACGTGTTGCGGCTTTGCACCAGTCGGCTTTCGATTAAATCCTTGTTAAAGCCGCGAGAAACACACACACCCCCTCTTCGTCCCGACACCCCCGTTGCAATGCCTGCCGTTCTGGGACTTCATCGGGCAAAATGAGCAGGGTTACTCGGATACACCCTCTTTTTACCTTGTTCCGTAATCGCAATTTATCACTCGGCCGACCATACGGGACAGCGTTTCGTTGCCATTAATCGTAACTGCGCGCGCATCCGTTGATTCCAGATTTGTTGTCATTAAAATTGATGAGAGGATCCGCTCGTCGGGCTCGCTCTCGCTTGACCGAGACCGAATCCAATTTGAATTGCGTAATAAAAATTAACAATTAAATTAAAAAAGAGATGTTAAAAATAAAGCGTTTTTATATGGAATCAAATTTTTTTCCCACGTATACTAATTCGGTTTTCGTATCGTGTAGTATCGCGGACAGCACCGCTCCGCGCACGCGTGAATTACGCAAAAAGCTCTTGGTAAAGCTGTTGAATAGCTTTGAAACAGAGAACAGAGAGGGAGAGAGTGAGAGGCTGCGCGCCTTGCCGACTCCAGGGTTGGAAATAAAGAGCGTTCATGGTGTGTGAGAACTATCGCCTCCGGACAATTTCTCGTTTTCCTTTGGAACGTGTGAATTTTTTTTTTCAAACGATACTCAAAGCGCGCTTCCGGGCACAAAGAGAATAATTAATTAGGGTAATATGTCGAGCGAATATGACTATGGTTTTTTATATATTTTTTTTTAACAACGGAGATGAGAGTTACGTTTATTTGAAATGGATTCAACATCGGCGTTGATAACCAGATAACGATAACGATAACGCACCACATAAATATTTCTCGTTAGCATATGACGGCACTGTTCCACATCGGTCGTTCAGTTTGCCATTTTTCGCTCTTTACTAATATTACCGATGTCTCATTGATGAAATTATTTTTTGTTGAAAATTGTTTCAAATTTGTTCACAAAACTTCCCAGATAGCATTTTGCAAAAAAACCCGCCAGTAAATAGACAGCATATGTCCGCACGGAATGGCTGAAAAATTGCGGCATGTGCGACCGCACGTGCCTATGTTTTTGGCAGCATTCAATGCCGAAAATTCTTAGGAGCATATTGTCAGCAAGCTGTCAGTAAGGCTTGCTAGTGCTTTGCGTTTCACTACGAATATCAATTTGCTTGTGTCATGGTTATTTCGCGTGAAATTTAAAAAAGAATCGATTTCTTATCAAATTTAAGCGCCTCCATCGATTATCACAAAAATTCAATTCCAAAGTCGTTAGTGCTAGTCCATTTGAGTATTATATTTTAGGAAGATATATCGACACTAAACGACTACACAATTTGACACAATTCCCGAACAAATTAAAAATCCAAAAACGCGCATTCTTTTTTATGGTTATAGAGGTTTATTTCGGCGAGTCAAGTCACATGCATACACTTGTCATTGAGCTATAACTTACATTGTTCGTAGACCAATTAATTCACTTTTATTAAAAAAAAATTAATTGTAGAGTATTACAAGTAAAACAACAACTGTTGCGTTAGTCATTATCAATCAAACATTACACTTAGCCAAACAAACTCTTAAATAACTCATTATCATGTAATTCATGATCAACCCATCATCGAACTCATTCATCGCATGGAAAAAATAAGCTTGCCTTATCGTTAGCAATAACGCTGATTGAGAAAATGTGTATTCAGAGGTCGGCTTCTTATGAGGGGCAATTTTGATCTCTATCACGGCTGTTAAGAATAAGACATCAGCTTATAGCGACCGTTGTTGAACTTTTGCTGCCAGTATGATGCAATCTCGTGCTAGAAACTATTGTTGCAATATTGCTGGCAAGCAAACAGCAAAGCTTGGTGGCAAGTAATTCTCTTGTTCGGCTGTGTTACGGTTAGCTATCTGGATTATATGTGAACACATATATTGTTCACAAAACTATAGTATATGTTGACACTGTTCCCCATCGGTTGGTCACTTTGCAATTTTTCGTACTTTGTCAATATTACTGATGGCTGGATAATCGCATTATTTTTTGTTGAAAATCGTTTCAAATTTGTTCATAAACCTTTCAATAAAAATTCCACTTCAGGTGAAACTTGCACACTTTGGCCCACTCTCCCGTACCTCTGTTATGCGATGGGGATAGTGAGACAGGAACATAGAATGGGAGCGCATCGTGAAACTCGAGCCGATTTAATTGAGGACTTCACCGTCCCACTAGAAGGCCCTTCACACTGCTTCCACCTTCGTAGCTGGTTCCGATATATGATTTCGGATACACCGTTCTTTTTTTTATAATTCTCTATCTTTCTCTCATTTATCCGTTCAGTCAACATCGTTATCTGTATATGCATCTACGGGATGCGAAATCAATATTTGTCCATTGAATAATTCGGTCAATTCCCACGGTGAAGAATGCATTACGACATCTTTCTCTCCCACCCTGTCGTATTCCTCTTATGCGATGGGGATAGTGAGGCAGTAACACAGAATGGGAGCGCATCGTGAAACTCGAGCCGATTTAATTGAGGACTTCGCCGTCCCACTAGAAGGCCCTTCACACTGCTTCCACCTTCGTTGCATGGTTCTTCATTTGCGATTCGTCAGCAGGGATTATTATCGGTTCTCAAAAAAAAAAAAAAAATCTGGAGTCTGCTTTATAGCATCGGAAGGGAGAATGGGTACAGGTACATCGAGAGCGGTGCAGGAAACTTGTACGGAAGATGAATCGAAAGTCCTCGCTTCTTCCTTGTTTTCGTCTTTATATCCTCGGAGCATCTTGACTCGCGTTCTTCGGATGTCCCACTCGAACATAACGAGGGGGACGATAAAAATTGGATGAGGATTCCCATCGATATATCGAAGTCGCTGAATACTCGAATATGTATCCGAGCCAATAAAAATTGACCTATTTCGGTACCCAATTCACAAATATTTTCTCAATTGCGAGCGATAAAATTGTGCTTCATTATTATTTACAATCCGGTGGTCAAATCAGCGCGGTTGATAAGTTGCAAAAGAATATCGGAGATGCTTTCCTCCGAAAGCAGGAGATGCATTCCTCCTTCGACGGGCCAACAATTATTACGCCATGGCATCCGATTTCCCTGCAGATGCCCTGAAAATGACCCTGCAGATGTCTGCATGACATCAAATTTCATTTTTGGCAAATATTTATCAATACACGGCTTTAAGTAAAAAAAAAATGTTCACTTGTAGAATCTTATTCTCCAAGTGAACTTCCTCAAGCAAATTATGTGAGATGTAGAATACTGCCGTTACTTAGACATATATAATAACATAATAACTTGATGAAATTTGCTCTTATGCAGATATCTTCAGAGTCATCTTCCGAGAAACTTTTCCATAAATTAAATTAAGTGTGATCAACGGTGTTGATTTTCGCTAATAGTATCGTATCGAATACGATACTGTTAATGACTCGCTTCCTCCGTAGAATCGATACTCTCTTATGCTTATATATAACGCAAAATCTGGATCTACGCGAGGGCGAGCCGACCATGGAAAATTCAGGCTGAGATATCTGTCTCTCTGATTACACTAAGACCCAGGAGTATTATTCGACCGACAGTCCTCATCGGTCTCGTCGTCCTGCACAGAGCCGCGGAATTCATTCGGATGCTTTTCTCGAGGAATCCACCTCCTCCCTCTCAACGAGACGAGATGATCTCGGCCGGAAAGCGGAACGATGGCTGGCGTGCATTCAATAGCAGCGTCACGGGAGAAAAGAGCACCAAGCCGACCAGCGTATAATCGTATCACACCCTCGGAGTGATACGGTTCTGCCATAACTGCAAAAACAGCACTTCACTGGCTTTATACTGACTACCGTACGACAAACCGTCATACTTGTCCTTCTTCGGTCGGTGTAGGTAACCGCAGCGGAGCCGACGGTCTTCTTAGCACTAATAAGGACTGGGTAATGTTACTACGCTACTGCTTGGTAAATAACATTTTTTTAATTCGCTGTCACGTCATTACCTATTTGAAGATCTCACTTTTAAACAAGAAGTGAAGAGACGCAGAAAAATTCGAAGAATTTCGTTGTGACGTCACATTCGGTTTCAAAATTGCAGTCTTCAACCGCAAGTGACGGCATAAGGGAAAACACTTCTGGTTTGAAAATCGCATTTTTCGACCGGAAGGGACGGCATACGGGAGAACATTATTTCCGGTTTCAAATATCGTGATTTACATACCAGAAATACGGCACTTCTGGCTCGGAAATCTCATTTTTCGACCAGATGTGGCGTCATACCGGCAATACGTCACTTCCGGTCGAAAAATGAAATTTTCGAACCAGGAGTGCCGTATTTCCGATATGACGAAACCTCCGGTTTAAAACTGAGACTTTCAAACAGAAAGTGACATTACTGAGAAAAATTGTCACTTTTCTCTGGAATGTATCTCAAGTGCAGCCAGCGATAGAAACGTGTAAATTAAGGATATTTGGGCCGAAGTCCCGGGATGGAAACGGGAGACGGGCTCCGCTGGAGGCGTTAGTCAATGTGGGAGTGAGAAACGTAGCCAAAGCAAGCATCTAGACAGAGGTAGAGTCTTTCGTTTATTGAACTTATCTCAGAAACTAAAACCCGAATCTCCTTGAAATTTGGACATGATCTGTCTGATAGTATGCGATTCGCTGTGGTAGATTTTTGTATTCGTATCTAACGGAAATCGGCGGAGAAAATGGCTACGTTCCGTCTTTACCGACCGGCTACTGAAACATTTACACGGTTCCTCATGTAGCGTTTTCCACGCGTTACTAAAAAATCTACATGTTAAAAAAAATCTGAAACAATTGCAACCGATTCAGTGTATTTGCCTATAAAGTAACAAAGTTTTATAGCGATGGAACAAAACCGCGTGTTAGCCAAATATCCTTACGGAATACCGGAAAGTCGGTAAAAGAACATGCATAATACATTTGAAATGTATTCAGTGTGGACCCGAAATGCAAATTCATGATGTTCAAATAATATGCGCATACAATTAATCTACAGAATAGAACGCGGATTTCAATACGATGTCCGGTACAAATGCGGCGATAACATTTTTTGTCGAGCCGATATGTTCGCTCTGACTCAATACCGGGGTTAGGCACAGACTGGCTTGAGCGCCGAGCGAGTATGGTGAGCGGCCTAATTACTGATCGTGGCCCAATTAATGTCCGTTAATCATGTGATCTACGATAAAAAATCCTATGTCCGATATACTCAAATTTTTTTTGGACATTTTTTATATTGTGCATCATTTAATTGAATAAGCATCGAGACAACATTTTATAAAATCGTCGACTTGCAGAGTTATCTGTGAACCTACCAGAACCAAGCTCGCGCAACCCATTTTCTTGTCAGTTTCGTTAAGCGGTTACGTTTCTAAAATCGGTTCGTGTTGATGAAATGATGAATCTAAGTTGTACTGTGTGATTAATGGTCAATTACAACCGTGGTACACGAGAAAAATATTAGAAATTACCATTTCGCCGGAAAATACATGGGTCACAATTAAGGGTATAAAAACGCCGTATGCTCCCATTAGTATCCGGATATTTCAGTCAATTATGTTTTTATTGCCTTATGTCTTGTATAGAATTTGATTAAAACAGTTATTGAAATGCATGATTTTTGTAAAATGTTAATGTGTATTAGCAGGATTATGAATAACCTATCATTTCCCCTGTGTTACGATTCGACGATCGGACATAGAATATCATAACCTCACTTTTGCTCAAAATATTATTATTTTCCTAGTTACTAATCGGGCATAGATGCAAGACGGCATAGGTCAGTGCTTACGCCCTGGATAGGTTACTATATGGGCTAAATGACAAAATAGTAGGACTATTAGGGTACTAATCGGGTCATTTACAACGGTGTGTATATATATATATATTTATACGTGTTCCACGTGGACGGAGTCCTTCCGCTTTTATACACACCCCACCTTCCCCGCGGATTGCGTCTGCAGCCGACTTAAGGCCATGTGAAGGTGTACCACGTAACATATGAGCGCGAGAGAGATGGATGCATTTTTCAAATCAACGCCATTTGAAACCGATTGACGTTTCGGATAAAACAGAAGTATCATCGGACGCGGTAATAAATTGTACTTCCGCTAATGCTTTGCTTTTTTCCCGAAAAGTCTACGGTCTCTGAATCGCATTCATTACAGATTTTGGTTACCGACTGAGTCGTTTCACATGTCCTTAATCCTTTACTGTGTCGCATTCGCACAAGGGCACGGAGAAACTGCAGAAATCCTAGCCATACACTGACGGCTCTTTCCGCAGAAATCGGTGTTCCTACAGAGTAATCACCAATCGCCGAGAAAATTGCCTTCCGCTCCACGATTCCATGCGCCAGTTATGCACGATCAGGCGGTCACCCATCCAAGTACTCACCGCGAGCAGTGCCGCTTGACTTTGGGGACCGCCAGTCCACACACCAACCACGCACCAATCGCTGTCGGTCAACAGTGTGTATATTTCGAGTTTATTATTTTAAAAACGCTCAAAAATAATAAATTAATACTTGTTTTAGTTAAGACTCGAAACTTTTCTGTAATACCAGTTGCTTCAATACCTCCACTGTTTTTAACAATCATCTTTCATTTTGAATAACATGCGGAGCTTAGGTAGTCAGTAATTGGGCCATGCACCTTACAAGACCCTTGGCAACTTGGGCGGTTCTGTACTCATGCCGATGGTTTAATCTCAACTGGGGAAATTTAACCAACAGGACAGCGAAGAAGCTAACAGTTTCCCCGGCTGGTCGTCGGTGTATTCTCCGTCATTACTGTTACTATTACGATCTTCATCATCGGGATCCCTCGCGTTAAATTTCACACCGGCTCGACCCCCTTGCGGAGAGCAAGGGCGAATATGTCCTGCAGTTTGTTCCATCCCGCGAAACGGCGGGCCTTAAATGCGAACGAGGAATGAACCACAGTGTGAAATCACACCATATTCCAGAATGCACAAGTGAACAAGGAACGGGCCGACATTGCCAAAGTACTTGTACCCGAGATTACGGGAACGAGATTACTTTTCAGCTCATCGCCGGAGGAGTCAAGGACGAGAGAGCATAAAAGTTATGAAAAAAGATGCGAGGAAGAATTGATAAGAAAAATATAGTACGCGTATTAAAAAAATGATTAAGTACAAGGGTGCACAAAAATAGGATGGGGGAGATTTAGTACACGTCGTCTCGTGTACCTAATTCCGGCGAGAGACGGGCGATGGAGATCGATAGCGCATGAAAGTATGCCAGAATTTTTAGGGTCGACTTCCGCGAACGGACGGAAGCTTCGACGGACATTCGGCGATGGTGAGGGAAGTATGGTAGGCGGGGGTAGAGGTGAGGACGAGAGTGAACGTCGGTCGACGAGAGAGTGGCCGAAAACGCGTTTGCGGATGTGGAGGGATGCGCTGGATCATGGGGACTTGGCTTCGAGAGTTCGGCACGGCAGGGATCCGCTTTCAACAAGTGGTTTTCACGAGAGCCATTAGCCGGACCGTCACAGTGCGGAGAGATGGGGTGCATTAGCATCGTTCATCCGACACTGCGGAGATGGACGGAGTGTATAAAAAAAAATAAATAAATAAAAGAAAAAATCGTATCCGTAAACTGTTGGAAGCAAGGAATTTTATAGGGTATATTTTTTTGTACACTCGCGAAGCTCGCAAAAGGTCAGAGATTCTGCAGCGTACGCTCCCACTCGAGTCTGACTGTCCAAGGGTTTTTCCGATAGTTTAGCGTCGCTTCAAATCAGTAGCTGTGCAAGGCTTCGCCGAGGATTGCGCGGAACGGAAAGAAGGGTCTTTTTCGTTTTCCTCTCGCGTGGAGAGTTTCCATTTATTATTTATATTATTTTCTCGAACACGGCATTCCCGTTTCTGTGTCTTGAACGTTGAATTCGGAATTTTTCCCTCTTCCATCAAAATTGTATTATTATTATTATTATTATTATTATTATTATTATTATTATTATTATTATTATCATTACTATTAATATTATTGTTAAGACAATCCTTGAAATGAGAGTCGAGACAATATAAAAAAAAATATTTCTAAAAAAAAGTACAAAAAAATGGTTAATAAAAAGTAACTTCAAAAAGGATGAAATAATTCATGTATGTAACAATAATTGATATTGTCAGTAAACAAGAATAGTAAAAATTGACAATAGAGAATAATAACATAATTAATTAATCGTCATTATATCAATTCATTCATAATCTTTGCTGCAGTCGGGAGACGTCTGTAAGGTTAATCCACTCCGTGATCGCGAAGATTGGCTATACTGTGTTGTGAGGGAAGACGTCTCCCGACTGTAGCAAAGATTATGAATGAATTTATATAATTACGATTAATTAATTATGTTATTATTCTTCATTGTCAATTTTTACTATTATTGTTTACTGACAATATCAATTATTGTTACATACATGAATTATTTCATCGTTTTGGATGTTACTTTTTATTAATCATTTTTTGTATTTTTTTTTAAGATTTGTTTTGTAAGATTCATTTTTAAATAGTTAACATTTTTTAATACTTTTTTTACAAATAATAAAAAAAATAATAACGACTAATTTGCAGTCGGGAGTTTTTTTTATTTTTAATTTTATATATTTTTATTTTACGCTTTTTGGATTCCGTTTGTACAATTTCCTGATGCATTTTTCTATGTGTCTTCGTTCTTCGATCAAATTTTTTGTGTCTTTCCTCTTTGATGCAACATTTAAAAAGTGGGACGCAGAGCAACAATACATAGAAAATTGTATCAGAGAGGAACGACAACACAATTTCATCGAAGAAGAAAGACACCAAAATTTATATCGCTAGCATATATCAGATAGAAATGACACATAAATATTATATCGCTGACATATATCACTTTGCGAATATGACGTTACGCTACAGCGATCGAGTTAGGACTATATAATCAATTTCGCTAACAGAAAAAAAAATTTAGGTTAAGTGCGTAATGTATGATAATTTTTTTTATTAATGTGTGCGGTGATTATTGCACCAGATATTAATATAGCAACGGCATCGCATACATTTTTCACAGAGTGATCACGCACTAAACACTGATAACGTAAAAAAACGCGAACAAAAAACGCTACGATTATAAATAAATAACAATTCCGGGCTTCTCATGGGGCATTGGAAACTCGGCACTATCTCGACAGCAGCGTGAAGTATGCGGCATCATTTGCGATTGTACGTAGAAGTGAGGATCGCCGACGTGATTTTTCGATATATCACCGCGAACTTTTAACTGGATTTCTCTAATTATGGTTTATTACCGTGAGTTCATACCTTTGCTCACAAATGTATTGTGACAAACATAGATCAGGCTATAAAGTTTTAGCATACCAAAATCTGCTAAGTAATAATTCTTTGCCGTTCCGATCATCCTAGGCACTTGGGAAAGGTCGCCGAGCCGGCGGATCGCAGTGAAACGCATAACTCCCGTCTTTTGCCCTAGCGGGCAGTCAGGACTAAAAAGGAAAAACTCCAACCTGAAAGGTCACTTCGAAGGAGCATCATAAGAATCTGGAACATTCCCTGCGTTACGTGTGCCATAGGCGTATGCAAAATCGTTTCACATGTTAAATTTTGCAGGAAACGCCCATCCGTCTCTCGCCAGTCGATATGGAAGTCGATACGGTACCTCTGTTTTCTCGCAAAGTACTTTTTCTTCCTGTATGGAGAGAAAAGGGCAGGGCTTTATGACCCGGGCTTTGCCTCTCACCTCTTCAAACCTTTTCTGTCCGCACATAGTATATTACAAATTGGGAGTGAAGGTAGGTACAGCGGAGAGTTTCACGAATATGCTAGAAATTTTTTTTCCCCTCGGAAAGAAGCGGAAGAAATGACGAGGAGAAAAGAGATATGAGGAGTATCCACCGAGCTCCCTTCCTCCAGTATTCTATCAAAGAGATGCAAACGACGCGTCCTCGATATTGAATACTAGAGTTCCTCATACCCAGTCCGAGATAGAGACGAGGAGGAGAGCGTGAGAAATAGCTTTGCGACTCGGAATGTCAGGAGGCCCCTTCCGCAGTCTGAGTATGCGCGAAACGCGAGTTCTTCTCTTCACCTGTGAGCTCATATAAGCTAAGGACAATCGGGCTCTCGTCGTTGAACGGACGCTCGCTGCACTCGCGATACGAGGCAAAATTATTCAAAATTTCGATTCGCGAAAATAACAAAATGCTCCTTGAATCAGTTTATATAATTTTTTTTGTATGCAAATTATATTTAATTTGGGTACGACAGAGACTCATTAAAAATAAGTTCATTTAACTCACTAAGAATAACGTTGTATATTTGCAAAACTACGCTCAGGCGACTCACAAGAATCCGAAACCCGGAAAATCGTCTCTTCAACTCGCGTAACACCTCACTGTACGAAAAAATCGGCATTACCCCCATCTCGACTAAACTACGGCAGCTTACAAAACAGTTCGCAATAAATCAATTGGAAATCCTACAACCGATTTGCATAAAGCGTATGCCACATAACATACCAAAACATAAATTTCCCACCCACACTATATTTCAAATCCTGGAATCAATGTTCAACGACATTTAAATCAATCAACAATAATACACCTACACACACGTTAAAAAATACAAAATCAGGATTTCCATCATTAAAAGCGTAATAAATGCTTCATTGTATACTAAAGATTGCCTTGGGCTGAAGGGCCTCCGTCGATGGCCCATTAACATTGTATCTATTGCATATCGTTTGCAAATATCTCACCATCAATATTGTAAACACCAATGTCAATAAATACATTTACTACTACTAGCAAAACTAATAAAAATGCTTTCTTTTTTAATTTACGTTAATTTTATTTTAGTTTATTTTATTTGGAAGAAACTAACTGAGGAGGATTGGACCCGTTGAGAGTCATTCAATAAAAATAAATTAACTTCCAACAGACACACTCGCACAAATAAACGGAATAAAGCTGATGCCGGCTATCGCATGTCGATTTATTGATATTTTCTTTTTCGATTAATTCACTAAAAGTCGTCCTATCAGTTTTTGATTAGCCGGTACATGTCTCATATAATAAACGAATATAGAGAGAAAACGCACTAAAAATCATCCAGACAATACATTTTTAAAACAAACAGAGCTGGGCAAAATATTCAAAAATACTCAAAATACAGAATACTTTTTGTACTTAAAATACATTTATAAGTACTTCGTTCAAGTACTTCTTAAAGTAACTCTTAAAAAATCCATACGGATGGATCGACCGTCCCACCCCGTCCGGCCTAACCGTACAGCCCTAATACGGAGAATACGCAACAGTTTTTCTATTTTGTAGTTAAAGGTATATAAGGTATATAAGTTTATTTTAAGTACGAAAGTTTACTTTTGTACTTAAAGTATTTGAGCACTTCAAATACGTATTTAAAACAGTTGAAATACATCAAGTATTTAAAATACCGCCCAGCTGTGAAAATAAATATAGTTCAACTTCGAAAACTCCTACATACGTCGAGACTCACCACATTCCGCCACGCTCACACATATGATCGACTGGTCGTCGCTCAAGTCCATTTTGTCACATACAATTATAAATTATTTCGTACTCAACTTGGCGTTCGTAACAGGCTTTCTCGGTGGCTTTTTCTATCTGTTCAGGAGCTCGCAGTGTTCGTTATAAAAAAATTGGGTGGCCAAATCGGGTGGCGAGGACACCTCGCTAAATCCCGTTATGAGATACAATATGAAAATTCATCAGACACGACCTTCCTTCTCGACGTCCCCGGAACGAAACATGACGAGGCAATCTAAAGATTTTCGGAGCTGGACGACTTAACGCTGGTGGCAGCCGCGTGTCTCATCTTTTAATTTTACGCAGGCGCGTCGAATCGATGGGCCGATAACTGGCGCCCTCGATCTGCGCCATCTGCGCTTACACACTTTTTGCTTTCCCGCGTCTATTTTCAAGCTCACAACGTGAATATTGGGATTTTTTTTTTCAAAGACAAGTATAGCGGCGAAATGTTTTATTCATCCGCCGAAAGATGGAATGACTTGCCCTTAAGGTAGTCCTAGCGAATAGTGTTCACGTCGCATAAGTGTCAGATAAATGAAAGGGAATTGCAAATACTTCTGGATGCTATAAAAATCTGAAAAATCAAGCATATTAAAGGTGCTGAAAATATTAATTTTGCATAATAATAATTCTAAAATGTTATTAACAAAGTAATGCAAAATAAAATTGTTCGACAAATGTCCCGGAAATCTAACTTTGTTTTCATGAAAGTGCTTCGTACACTTTTCTGAATACATATGAGTTTTTCCAGATTTTTAAATTCCCTGTGAATTTTTTTTTATATGGAAAAGATGTATAGAAAATCACAAAAATGAACGAATAATTTTAATTAAAAAAAAAAAGTTATGTTTCCGGGTGATTTGTTAAACAAATTTTACTTTTCATCAATTTGTTAATTACATTTTGGAATCATTATTATGCAAAATTAATCTTTTCAGCATCTTTAATACGCTTGATTTTTTCAGATTTTTATATCATCGAGAATTGTTTACAAGTACGTCTCATTTATTTGAAGCTTGTGCGAAGTGAACACTATTCGCAAGAACTACCTTCACATTTTTAAAAGGTTCGGCGGCATAGTTTTCTATGAAAAAAATCCGAAATTCCTTTTCTTTTTGGTGTCTTAGAAGAGTATACTCCATATCCGGGAGTTAAAAAATTAAAACGGAAATGGAGCAATGATTCCTAGGGTTCTCAGCCAGATGTACAGTCCAACGGCACTCATCCTATTTTCTTGGTAGGCTTTTGCCCGCAGAGGGGGGAAAAACGAAACACACCGTATTTTTCCCGTCCCGCTATCCGAGACTCTATTTCCTCTTCCGGAATATATATCGAAAAGTACCCATCCATCTCGTGCCGGTGACACGTGCCACTTCGATAAATGACGATATAGGAATACTCCAAGGGGGTAACAGCGAGGCAACCAGGAATTGATAGGACTGATAGTGGATTTATAGGGTAATAAATAGCCGGGATTATATTGTCCGGATACAATGTCCGCTGTCACGAACGTCGTGTTATTTCATCGAGTGGAAAAAAATTAATTATGAACTCACGTAGTTGGGGAATGCTGGACGAAATGGACTACTTTTACCAATTTTTCGCAGAAATGATTTTTTTTTAACTTTTTGTTCCGTTCTATAAATTAATTTGGTCAAAAACGGAAATTACACAGCCGCTAAATCCCCGTTGGTACTTTGTCGAACGACGATAAGTTTTGCAATTCCGATGGCAAATCAGAATTGAACAAAAATGGCACGAAGGGCGAGAGAATAAAAAAATGAAAATAAATAACGCAAAAATTGTACAGGAAACGACCGGCGGACGGAGAAGAAGGAGGCAGAAAATAATCCAGCTACGGCGCGCGATGAAAAAACAAAAGAAAAGTTTGGTAATCTCTTCAGATGAGGGAGCACGCAGCGTACGCACGAGTTACGGAAACCGGTTACCTTGCTCGGGCTTTGTATAAAATTAAATCTTTTTAAACAAGGTTGTACGCCGAGGCCGGGCTTTAGTTTCCTCCTCCAGGGGTCGTCGTTCTGGGATAACGGCGAAACTTCGATAGCCTCGTTAGACAAATCGACGGAAATTTTAATATTGTTAGAGCAAGAGTCGCGGCTCGGTCATTTGGTCGCTCGAGGGTTGGATGACTACGTAGCTGCGGGAGTTGCAAATTGGAGTCAATTGTACAGCTGGAATATGGAAAACCTCCGATTAGGCGAGATGGATCAAAACGGCCTTCTTTTTTTTTGGGTATAAACATTATGGTAAAAATTATTGGAAATTTGAGACTTTTTGCCGTAGGCGGCGCTCTGACGCCACACTACTATGTTCTATGGTAATTTTTCTTAAATGATCGGTATTTTTTTACCAGATCCTTCTCTCAGTGCATCTACAACGATTGTGACAGTGTAAGCTCCGACCTCTAATAGGAGTTCTTCAAAGTTGGAATTCCTTCAGTTTTCAACCCTTGAATAGCGTCTTTCCGTGAGCGTCAAAAACTTCGTTACGCACAGCGCCACCATATGGCTTACGACTTTGCTCACGCTCACGTGCGGGTGAAGTGGTTGCTTCTATTGTTTATTTACAAAAATAGAGGAAACATGATGAAAATCTACGTTAGAGCTACGAATAGACAGTCAATACAGAATAACAATAGACAGAATACAGAAATTCAAGGAAAAGTTTCTTGAAAGGAGTAGAAAAATATAGTTATGTAAGAATAAAAGCGAAGTTTTGATACTTGTCTTTTGTTTTAATTGTAATAAAATTTTGTCATGGTGGCAATGATGACAAATAAGTCGGTCAGTTAAAATTGTATTGAATAAACAATTTTTCTCCGATTTTCGTTTATCTTTCAGTTTTCTTATGTTATTATTGATAAAAAAGATGTTGGCATATACTGAAAAATCAATTACGACAAAATTATCATGTTTATTCGAGGTGCCCGCTCCCTCCCCCCCCCCCCTGTTTTGCCCCCATCTCCCATATGTATGTGCCTACATATATATGGGCGTTTTTTTGTTTCAATTATCAATAATTATTATTTGCCAGTAATTTTATGTGGTAAATTAAATTTCTTGTACAATTGTAATGAAAAATTAATGTGAAGTATACCAAAAACTTTGGAAATACTTTACTTTTAATAATTCACTTCAATTTACTATAAAAGTACTTCGATTCCAATCATTAACTTTAATTCCACAGGAAAAGTCCATACATTTTTGTCACAATTGTACACTAAATTTCGTGTACCAAGTTTTCTATAAAAATGCCAATCCGGTACATTGAATTTGGAATTGTTTGAACAATGAAATGTTGGGAGCAGTGCCAGCAGCGAGAGACACGATGATGATTTCTGGTTTCCCTTTAAAGATCATAATACGAATCGACCACGTATCGAATCCATTCTGCAAAACGGGCCATCGTCGTGTCAACGTCGTCCTTAATCAGGCTTATCTCAATCTCTGTTTACGGAATATATGAATTCGCGGTAACAGTCGATCCACGACGGCGAATATGCGGGTCAATCATTGTCATATGGTAGACGATGCAGACACGCTAGCAAAACGCGGAGCGATAGTTCCGGATAAATACACCTATCTATCGTATACATCTCATCATTATTGGGCGAACAGGAAGCGCGATCTATACGGGTGTATCAAACGGCAGAGATATCGCGACGAGTTTATTTCTCCAAGCTTCATTTTGCAAATTGAATCGGGATTAGCCACGAATTCGAATAATCGGGCAGTCCGTGTTTCGAGCAAATATATTCCATCGACCGGATTATACAGCGGACACGGAAAAACAGCCCGACTATAACTACTCCGCTGTAATATTATTTTATTGCATGAAATAATATTAAATAATATTAAATAGATATATACTATACTTATATATTCAATTTCTTATTTTATGTCATTAAGGGGACTAGTCAGCGAAAATAGGTTGAAAATGGAATCGAATTCAAATGGCATTTGTGGAGAACTGACCCAATATACATACATTTTTTTTTACAACGTTTTTATTAGAGTTTTGGCTATGAAATTTAGTGGTTGCAGTTTCAAAAATATAAACATTTTTGAATTATAGTGGCGAAACTGGTACGAAATGGTATTTCGAGAAAAACGCGTTTAAAGTTACCTGATTGGACACACGGGGGCGCGAAGCGTCAGGCAATAACCTTTACCGGACTACTGCAGTTTTATTGCTCTGCTGAGCTCAATTTTGCGAATTTTTCAGTTTTTCTTGCGTGAAAATGTTGAGAAGAGATTGTAATGCAGAATTTTTAAGAAATTCTAAATTTTTCGATCCCTAGTCCCCTTAACATATGAATATATGAAATTCTGTAAATTTCAATGTGTACCCGAAATATGTCTCGAATATCGTAGATTTACTTTTCGATATACGCGTTACGTACTTTTTCCATTTGGCGGTTCTCTCAAATTTTCTGACCGACAACTCTATCATAGTCGGGACTTTGACTGACGAGTCGTTATTCGTTTCCCAAAAAAATATCCGCCGTGAAGCAGCGGACGCGGTTTGATATTACTCGCTCGAGGGTTGAAAAAAAAAACCATCGATACGCTGATCAAACGTGATGGACTCTGTTTACCCAGCGATTGAATTTTGCTGTGAATATTGGCGAAAATGGGGAACTCCGCGGAGACGGCCCGTTAGAGCACGACAGAAAACGTAAATAAATATAATTATGGCTCTTGCCCACTTCGGGGTTTCGAAGATTGAATGTTTTTCGTTTTGCATTTTAACTATTCGTTTACGCTGCGAGCGTACATTCTTAATGCTTAGATACGCGGAGAAGGGATGGAGATGGAAGTTTTTTTAAAGAGTTACGAAAAAAATTTAATTAAGTTCATAGTAATTAATGAAATTTTCTCGTGATTCTGGTTTTATCCATGTTCAAGCGCGGTAGAAATATTTCAGTGGGCTACCGGTGCGTTTTCACGGTCATTAATGAAGTGGTGCAAAGAACCTGAGAGCTCGAAACCAACAAACGTGCTCCGTAGCAAGAATAAATAAGCTTCGGTACCAGAAATAACATACTATTTTTCGGAACTCTAATAGCATCCGCGGGGTTCGAGCATTTCAGTATGGTTTTGTAAATGGTAACCCACACGGAATGGAGAACGATGCATGAATATATGCAAATGTAATCGACATATCGAACTGTATGGTGTTTTGACAGCATAAATGTATTTAAATACATTTATGCTGGATAATACGTATTATCCAGCATAAATGCTGCATAATATGTATTTGGTTTAAATTTGACTAGATTTGAGTATATTTGGCCTACATTGGCGTTTATCGGTAACCTTTTCTTCGATTCCACATGTTGGTACTTTCAGCACGAACCAGGTAATAGCACATCCAGATAAAAGATTTATTTTCAACAAATAGAATTTATTTCAGCTAAATAAATCATCTTCTTTATATATCTGCCTACTAGCATTTTACTTGAATCAAGTATAATTTTTTATTTCGCCATATATTTATCATTTACACAGTGTATTTATTTGTATCTAATGTGATGTTGTAGTTGAAACAAATTCATTAATTATTTATAGTAACTATTTTTTTTCATTGAAAAATAATGGACTTGTACTTATTTCCCCACCCCTGGATTTTTTGTTTTAGACGGAAATCAAATAATTGATACATTATCTAATTAACACATTTTTAATTTGAACTTTAAAATATACAGACTTGGTCTTAATTACTTAAGGCCGTCGATCCAATATGCATATTGTCTAATATGCAATGTAGGGAAGAGTGGGGCAAAATGGAGCAATGGGGCAAAACGGCGCAGTTAGGCAAAACTAAATTTTCCAATCATTTTCGGATCGGACAAGGTGGCAAAACGGAGCAGAAAAGCCTGATGTATCGATGGGGCGAATTCGGACATCCAAAAATTACTGGAACATGACGTTTTTCCCATGCCCCGTTTGGCCCCGCTGTCCCATTTTGCCCCGCTCTACCCTATCTATTACTGCTAAACTATTATACGGCATAACGATGTATAGTAATTGTTTAGGAACCTGCGGACATATAAAGGAGTCGAATCCGGCAAACGTGCTCCCAATGATTTTCTAAGCCCGCGTTGGTTAACAACAGCACTGTTTCTTCCTCCATTTTTCACACACAATATCCCGTAAATCTTTTTCACAACAACTGACGCGAACGTGTCGAGGGCCGATATAGATGTATGACGTAGGCTAGCGGACGGAAACGCATAGCGCGCCTGCTGCCTAGTCTGTGAATTAGCGACGTCCATAATTTAAATCTAGCATCTATTTGATCGGAATAACCGCTTACACAAATTTTTAATTTTGCATATCGTGATTAGTCGACATTTAAAGAAATTGTCTTTGCGTATATAGCTATTGGTAAATGAAATGAGTTAGTTGAATGAAATAACTATCATAGGTGCTTAGAAATAAAAATACGTTTCGCACAAATAAAAAAACATTGAATTGGAATAAACAAAATTCTAATGCATTGATTTATTTAAATGTAATAAATCATTTCTCTGTGTGCAGTACCCCTCGACACTTTCAAATTTTTCCGCAGCATGTCTATTTTTTTCAGGTAGGATAGATGCTTGTTTCGAGCGACCATTTATTCAGGTGATAGACCCCGGCGTTTACCGGACCGCGGTACGTGCCTCCGTGACTATGTATGCAGTTCCAAACGGCGATTTACAGGGCAGAGAAACGCGAAGCTCACTGCTAAAAAATAAAAATAAAAAAACCAGCCACATTCGCGAACGCGCTATGGTCTGGTGGATTCCAATGGTCGAAAACTGTTGGAAATGTGAGCAGGAAACACATAACACTAGTTTTTCATATGTACATACACATATGTATGTACAGAAATCCGATGCAGTTGAACAAGCTGGAGATGCACGGCAACACTTGTTCACTCACTGATGCCAGTACAAACACTGTTGCGTTTAGTGAAACTGCGTTTATAAAAATAAAAAAAAAATGCTTCTCGTGCTTCATATAAGCCGTTCCATCGCTCTCCAAACACCCGTGTGTATTTTTCGACAGAAATTTTGCTACACCCCGCTGAACAGATTCACGGGCCAACGATCCGGATTCGACCGTGCACTTTCAATGAAGAGACCCCCCCCCCCTGCCTTCCCCGATGAGAGATAAACGACGTGGGAACATGAGTCGAAGTGTGGCTCTCCTTCTCGTTCACCAGCGTATGTGTAGGAAATGTTCGCCGAGCGAGCGTGGTATATGAGACGAGAGCTAGGATATGAGAATGAGGACGAAAGTGGGACAGGTTCGAGCGCTTTCCGAAGGAAGAAAAAAGAGAACAAGAACGATCAGCGGGAAGCAAAACCCGGCAAACAGAGCGGAAGTCTCATCAGCCATTTATTTATTAATAATTAAGTTAATGATGGAGGTTTTAGGGCTCCACACTAGTCAAACGATTGCTGTATCTTTTAAACCGTTTGTGCTAAGTTATATAGAATATAGAATATAGAATATAGAATATAGAATAGTGTTCCTTTATTCATGTCCTGGGACAAGCCACGTGGATAAGGATAAGGACTAGAGTGGACGACGACGCAATCGGCAACAAAAACTTTACCCCATTTTTTCATGGACCTCCAAAGTGTTGACAAAGTTGAATATAAAGTTTAGCAGACGTGAAAAAAAATTGATTGCCGTTTCCATTGCCGACTGAGCACGGGTTAGGCGGAGATGGAAGTTTCACATCGTCCAAAATCACTTGGCGAAGGATGACAATGCAACGACGATATATCTTGCCGTTTGTGGCTCGTATCTCGAATATCTCGTGGCTACTTTGCCTCCCATCCAGCTACGTGGCTCAGGCTTGATCGGTTGATTCTCCGGGTATCGACAAGTTAGGCGAGGGCTTCGAGGCACACGTGTGTGTTATTATCGAGCGGCTTGGTCGAGGAACGAAAAAAAAATACTAAGCGAGGAGGACACGGTGTGAGAGGAAGGCACAAGCCAACGAGCTTTAGCGTCGATACACAGAGGCCCGCCTGGCCGAACACACGACGACCTTTTCCACTGGCTTGGATAGAATAAGGGAGCTTGGCGGGACGTTATAGAGAGATACACATTACTGTCCTAATATAGTGAAAATAGGCGGGCGAAACGTGACTGCCAATCGAGCGTGAGGACATGAAAGTATCGTTGAACAGAATCGCTTAACACCGTTAATATTGTTATTATTATTACAGCCAGAGTGTAATCTGTCGAGGCAAGGGGGGGAAAATGGCACCTGGGTGCAGTTTTTTTTATGAATTTTTTTTTTTTTAAGAAACGTAGACAACATAAGGTCTCACACTGAGAAAAATTGTTTAGCTGCTCTAACATAATGAGTTTTGCTGACAATGGCTTCGATCTCGCAGCAAAACGATTGGTAAAAGCAGCAAAAAAATTACTGCGTGGAAGCAATTGGTTTTGCTATCACGACAAAGCTTTCTTGCTAATGCGGCGATTTAGTTTGTTATGAGAACAAATGACGCCTGCTGTAATTTGTCGGTTAAGTAAGAATGACTGATAATAGGGTAGTTATAGAAACGCACATAAATTTATTTGAAGATTAACTCACTGCGTTTCTATTTTATTATTTTATTATATTGAAAACAATGTCTGTATTTGCAATTGGAAAATTTCAAGAGTTCGCAATATCACTCCATTTTTATTTTTACTCGAATGGAAAGAAACCGTTTCCTTGCGTCTCTTTGTTTTCATTTTCTGCGTCGAGTGTCTCAAGCTCGCTGTAGTTGTTGGCACATATGCGAGCCCCACTCAGTCATATAACTCGTTTTTGTGTTACAGTAACAAAGGCTGTTTTGTTGCGGTAGCAAATCGCTCCAAGCGAAAAATTTCACTATATATACAAGCTGGTTTTGTTATTCCGATACTAACAAACTAAATTTGTTACGGTAACAAAAATTTTGTAGTACCAACAAATTTTTTTTCTCAGTGCATAATTGTCCCCGTAATACCTCGCAGACTCGGACGGTATAGAGGCGAGCGCGATATCGTTGTTTACAAAACTATACCCGTCGGTTAGTAATGTTCAAACAAGGCAAACACGCTTTCGCCGAAGACAACGAGAGACACTTCCTCGAAACAATATTACCATCGTTGATAGACGAGATGGCGGATAAGAGATAATACGTGAGTCGAAACTAAAGTTCGTTGAGGCAATTTGTCACGGGACTTTGATGCTACAGCCTGCGTGGCGAGACACTATAAAGGACCCCGCCTGTCTTCAATTAATTAAACCCTCCGGTAAATTAACATTCGATGGAGAGAAGAATGCAAATGAGAGAATGAAGAGAAGCGACAATGTGACAAAACTCACAAAGTCGCTTTCAAGGATCTGTCGCGTGATACATTACCAACCAACAGTTAAAAAATGGGAATTTTGTGTACTTTCACGTTTGTATACTAATGGGACGATAATATTTTTAAAAACACTTGCCGATTATTAGTTTAAACAATTTTTTTTCAATTTGATATTAACTATTCATCAACAACTGGCATTATTATTGTGCAACGTCGATGTCCTTAATACTCCCGAAACGGTTACTATGTAAAGGTTATTGTAGTTGCAGAAATTATCAAAATTGTGACCAAATGAAACTTCTGATTGATAATGATAATGTATACGGCGAAGCATTCTTAATGCGAGCCCGCTATCGCGTGCTTGACATACGAATACCAATTTTAACCTGGCCGTCTGTTCGTCTTTTTCTGTATCTGTGTGCGTCCATTGTCGAATACTCGTGGAATCTCGTCATCGCCTGGTTGCGAATTCGAGCTGCATGCGGAGTCCCGAGTAGAATACCCTTCCGGAATAGAGGAAACGGTCCGGAACAAAATTCATGTAACTCCATCATAGAGAACGTGTCCGCGGACAGATGGAATTTTTCCTTTCTTTTGTCTCGTCGGAAAAAACTTTTCTATAACGCTCGACATACAGAGAGAGCTCCGAGTCGAGTCACCCGAGGCGCTATGTAAAAGCACATTTTGTATCAAAATGGTGCATATGTTGATGATCATGAGGTAAAGAAAAATACGGCCAGAAGGGTCATGAATTTGTATGACCTATGTTTCGCCTTTGTAATCCTAGGTATACGGTTGCTGTGCTCTTTTATGTGTTTCATCGGTAAAATAGTCATTTGTAAAATCTGTTTGAAAAAAACGAAGCGACGAAACCGGGTCTGCGTTTGGTGGGTCAGAGACAATTTTTTTTTTTTTTTGAGTCCGTCGTTAAACTTGCGATTTAATGCGCGACGATTATTTTCAAAACGTCGTTAGACCTGATTTCTCTACTCCGACGACGCAAACTGTTTTTAGCAAGCGCTAACGATGCATGCGACAAGCTCAATGACACCTTACCATTTAATAATGTAACTGCACTAAAACTGTATAATAAATTTAATTATTCTACCAATTACGTTGTTTTGAATTGCTACCATAACCATCACCGTCGTCGTTCGCCTACAGGTTTCGGCCTGGAAGCTTCGCGCATAAAGGAACATCATGAGAAAACGATATGACAATTTCAATTTCCAACTTTTATGAGAAAACGATATGAAAATTTCAACTTTCTACTTTATGAGGAAGCGCTATGAAAATTCCAATTTTTTTTACTTCTAGACGATCGTGAATCAGAAGAAATTAACATACTATCAAAAAGTATTTTGTTTCACACAATTCAATATTCAGTGGAATTGAACTCACATTTACTTCATCCTCGATGCCCATTGAAAAAATATATGGGGCAACATAAAGATGTATAACCTTCGGTGTTTTTTTAATTCTGTTCAATGTCACTCTGTGGAATCATAGGCTAAATTCCAAACTTTGCTCGCATATACCACGTTTCATTGTTATACGAAAAATCGTCATCTTGAAAATGATGTTATTCAATCCGGCAAGACGTCAATTTAGTCATTTACAAATATTATGCCCACAATAAACAACTTTTACCTTGATTGAACATTTCTATGCCAAATCGTGAGAGTTGAGTCTAAGTTAATGACGGAAACAACTTATAGATCCGATTCAAGATTGGATATATCAATAAGCGATTATAGCGTAGTAGTAAGGTACTAGGTCCGAATGCGTTAGGTTCGGGATTCAAGCCCCGCTAGGATATGTAACGGCTTCGGCCTGCAAACAAATTTTAGATTTTATAACTACATTTTTTAGCAGTTAGTAGATATTTAAATCAATAAGAAATTTCATTTCAGCCAAACAAACTTTAATTTTTTTACGACGAAATGATTCAACAGTTATTTGTTGATTCAATTAAACTATAAAATTTACTTGATCAAAAAAAAATAAAACTTGTGACGGTCCCATATTTCGAGTTCATAATTTTAGCCGCAGGAAATTCAAGTTCATACGTTATCTAGAGTTTTGCTAATCCTTGAGCCGTCAGCACCTTTCGTGTGACCGTCCGCTTTCTCACGGCAACGGTCCAGCCGCTGCACGCGTCACGTGCGGACAGCGGCCGTCTTATCAGCGCGTAGGAATACCGCGTCGCGCGCAGCAATAGGCGAGGGCCCTACTTCCGTCAGGCCCTCGCATCAGTTCATCTCAAAATCTCGAACCGTTGCGACGTGCACTGTCCTTCACTCACGTCTCATTTCAATAAAATCAACTACATTTACCCGAACTTCATTCATTCATAGGCGTGTACACCAAAACCACCTCGACCATACCTGACAACCTTCACAAACTATTAAACCATTTGTTCGTAAAAATATAAAAATTTCGGCACAACAAAAATTTGTTTAAAAATAAATGAATATTTATTTCGCCATATCCAACGAAAGATTCGGTAACGTTAAGTAAACCCTCGAACGAGTGGAGCGGAAAAAGCCACACATACGTGAGAGATTCGAAGTCGAGAACGAGACTCGACAGTGAGACGCGAGAACGTGACTCGATGAAATATTTCCAATACGAATTTTACAACGCTGCAGTTGAAGATTCTTTTTCTCGCAGTTTTTCCTCCGTTACGGTGAACATCAGCAATCGTTTTCCGAGTGTTGAAAATCTCGCGCGACGGGGTGTACGAAGAACGAGGGTGAAACACTCATTGACGTGCTTGGATAAGCTTCGGTTATTAAACAGCAAACGGGGGTCCAATATTGAGGGGGTGCGTCGGGTCAATATTTATTATTTACAAGTGTTAGGCGAACGGCCACCGGGGGAGGGATGAAGAAGACGGACTGCGAACCCGTTCAGCTTGCTCGACGCACCATCCGACACGCAGCAACGTTATTACTTCCGGCTTTCCTCCCGGTCGTATATCTTGCAACATCCCTTGCTCCCCTAAAAACTCGCGCGCGGTCTCTCCGATTTTACTCGCAATACTGTTGGATCGTTCCACGCTCAACGGCTGGTAATGCGAATATAGAATACGAGGGTCCATCGCTCCAAGTTTTTAGAGACGAAACAAATATAGGGGTACGGCCAAAATGGGAAGATAAGGACCATTTGGATGAGTACGAATTTATGAACTGACTGCTTTTACTGACGAAAATGGAATTCGTAATAATTTATTCTGCGGATCTTACCAAAAAAAAATTGTGACCCGCGCCAAAATGGGACACCTCTCGAAGGGCAGTTTCCGCGGTCGCCGACTCTCAAGGGTCACTGGGCTGAATGAAGAACCCTTAAAGTTAATGTCTCCGGCTCGACGGAGTAAAGTTAATGACTCCGGGAAGAAGCGTCGACGAGTTTCTTCGGACGGAAAGTCGAGCAGTTACGACCGGAAATTAAATATTTAACGAGGTACCTGTACGACGTCGAACATCGACGGTTCACACTATCACCACCCGGGATCGAAAAATCGTGAAAATTTCTTTAAAAATGTATAACCCCCCGAACCAGCGATAAATTGTCGCCGGACAGATGTGACGAGGGTTGAAGTGTCCCCATTGCCGCTTTGATAATTTAAGGATCTTCGGACGCGGAAAGATAATCGTGCAATTAATTAAGTGACTTATCGGAGCGTTACTAAATCGATCTTTCCCCTCCTCCTTTAACCCGGAATACGCGCGATAGGAGGATGTTTAATTGGACACAGAACTCGACTAGACTCATTCGCACCGTACTCGACTGCTGCAGACTCCACGACGAGAGATTTACCCTCCCAAACAAGTCGCGACATACGTAGCAACATATTGTCAACATTCCTCTCGGTTCTCCCTCGGCCTCCCCATCCCCCCTGACCGAACACTCCTACACTATTTTACTTGTGCTCCAATTAGTTTCAAACGCGATTGTCGTCCCGGAATAATGTCGACGCTCGACCTGTTAACGACGAGTTACGTGTGACCTGCCCGCTCACGCGAGTGCCAATTTTCCTACCGCTCGCTGGCTCCTCCCTCCGTCTCATCAGTGTCGCGTATCTCACCCTGTTAGCCCGCGGAGGCTGCCGGTAACGCGGGAATTTTCAACAACTCCATATTTGTCACTGCCGGCGACCCTGGCGGCTCTCACCAATCACTACCGGAACATTATCAGCGCTCTCCGAGGCAAACATCAACGATCTCTTTGATCCCCCCCCCCCCCCCCCGGCCGCGGAAATAAAGTATAATGTGAAATCTAGGGTAAAAGTGGGGAATATGGCCCGGTCCATATATCATTGATTTATTCATTCATCACTTTTACCCTGTATATTTTGTGTTGTCGTTACGGGATTTTTTTCAGCTAAGATATAATACACAGAGAAGAATCCTAGGTGCGGTTTCAGAGCCAGGCTGACGTTCGACCAACTATGACCGCCTGAGTTCGAAAGTCGACCCTACTCTAGTCGGGAATGTACGTCCGACAACCTGTTAATGTCGTGATGATAACATTTGCCCAATGTTATCACACGACATTGAGCCAATGTTGGCTGTTGATGTCCAGCCGACGTTGACCCAATGTTGGCTGCTAATTTCCAGCCGACGTTGACCCAATGTTGACTGCCGATGTTCGGCCAACGTTGAATAAAAATATTAATAAGCAATAAAAAAAATTATCGATATGAGCGACACCTAAATGCTTTTCTATCATTCTACAATTGCTTTTTTGTATCTTATTATCTTTACACATCAGAATCGTCAGAGTAATTTTTTGTCGGTAATGGGGACTCCAACCCGTGACTCTGAGACTACTCGTGGGCTCTCTTACGCACTTTTTTTTAATAAAAATAAGTTCATTTTCGGAGAGTGTTACAGGATTATAAAATATGTGGTTAAAAATACTTAAGAAAAGGACCAAACGTTATGGCTTGAATATAATTTGTTCCACTCTTATACATAACCTGCACATCTCTTGCACGTATTATAATATTAACTTACGAATTGCTTAAAATTGTGTAAGTTTTATTGTTTTGTTGTTTTATTCACACTTTAATAATTTTGACGCAACTTAGGCTATCAGCACTACGTTACTGTAAATAAAAACGGTAACGAAGGAATTTGGAATAATAGAAAAGCTTTCAGCAGTCGCTCTAATTGAAAAAAATCGTTGTTTGTAGATATTTTGTATTGAAAATTGTACAGAACATCAGCGGGTACTGCGCCAAAGTCGTTCGACGTCGTGAGCGAACGTCCAATTGATATCGCCAAACACGCGTCATTACGACGATACGACAACGCCGGATCCGGCGGTTGAGAAGTACGCAGAACGCGCCTCCTCTCGAGCTACAAACGTTACAAGGCTTCGTCTCGTGCCGTTGTAGCTCTAGATCCAGCTTGTGCGACCAAATTCCCAAGCATCGACAAAAAGACCGCTTTTTCACACTAGTATCAAAAATACTATTATGCTGCGACAGAAAAAATATTTGCTGCTTCAGCAAAATATTTCCTGCGACACGAAGAGAAAAATTTGCTTTCTTCCAAGATTTTTGTTACCGTAACCAATTTTGTTACTTAGTATAGGTATAACAAAACCAGCTTGCAATCGTAGCAAACTTTTGGCCTGTAGCGATTTGCTACCACAATAAAACAGCCGTTGTCACTATAACAAAAACATTTGTTACTTAGTGGGGCAATTGAATACAGTAATATTCTATACTTCAGTTTTTTTATTCCACGTACTGTCCACAGCCAATGGCGAAAAACATGTTATGCTCCGATATAACCTTTAAAACTATAGTACTTTGTTGCAATCATTTGAATGTTATTTTTCCTCTTTGCTGTGGTGGTACATTTTTTGCTGTAGCAATACATACATACGTATAGAGAAAAATGGTTTAGCTCTTCTAACGAAATAAGTTTATTGCCACTGCGTCAAGTATGTAAATTAGTTACGGTAACAAAGTTCTTGCTGTCCCAACAATTTTTTTTTTCTCCCTGCCAGCTAACGTTTGCGATAACCGTGTAGCGGTTCTTCGTTCCATCGTGATGAAGCCAAACAGGAAGAATATCGCTGTTATACGAGACTCGTTATCGAAGCCTTGGCAAACATAAACGAGAGTCTTCCGCCATGGTATCAAACTATGCTGACAGTGTGACTACAGTGCCATATACAGTACGGCAGTGTATTGTATATAAATAGTTACGCGTCACGTCGGTCCGTGTCCTTTAATCAGGTTCTATACGGACATCATCGCTCTGGGACGAACGGTATAAAATCAGCGGGAGCTCGGCGCCGAAAGTCTCGGATTCGTACGTGAGAAAACGACGGAGAGCAGAAACGATGGGAATCGAGGCGAAAGAAAAACGACGAAAAAAAAGGAAGTTGCGCGCCTCGTCGACGACGAAATCAAGCGCCGTTTGGTTTCTCTCTTTTCCCTGTCTTCTGTTCAACGTAGCGAAATATGAAATATTCATAAAGCGGATTACTCGATGCGTAGACGGGTACAGGGCGCAGGGTGTTACCAAAGATTCTGCCGGTAATATAATGAAGAATATGCAGGCTTTGAAAATCTGCGGGCTAAAGGTGAAACGCCCTATCGAATTTACCATCAACGTCGGGTTTTCGTGCCCGTGGGAGCGTGTGCCTCGCGAAAATCCATCTTAATCGACCATGACGCCTCGTTTCACCCCAGGCTTAATAACATTCTTACACGGGTCCCACAAATTTATTTTCGTTGAATAATTTTACGGATATACAGGTAATCCCATAAGGACATGTCTGGGATCAATGGGGTTAATATGGGACAGCCCGAAGGGCACGCAGATCAATGATCTGTGGACTATCAAACTTAGGGTTGACTTGTCTAGATAAGTCACCCCTAAGTTTAATAGACCAACCAACCAATTAATTTCTTGGTCAAGCCAATATAAATTGGTTCACCCAACAAAGTAATTTGTCTACCCAACAAATTAATTGGTCGACGATGGACTAATTTCTTGGCCCAACCAACGAGTTAGCAGACCAAAGCGGATTAATCGACCGGAGAGTGTTTAACAACGCACACCACGGACAACACGCAGTTTGTTGGCGCAACCAACAATTATCCCCACAACGTATACCTGTTTTCCATTTGGGAATCCCATTGGCTCGTCATCATCTCTTTGATTAAGTTATCCCACGTGTCGTACCATCGAGGTTGTACTGCACTCGATATATATGACTGCCAATAAGGGGCCCGGTAATACATTCCTAATCTCGAACTCTCCGTAATTTCCCATCTGCCGGAGAACCAGCTTATGGATAGTAGTGAGCGACAGCGACGAGAGGGTAAAACGTGGGGGGGGGGGGGGGGGGGGGTAGATGGTCCTCGTGCACGCGCAACCCGCTGACGAGTTACCGCGAGGTAGACCACGAAAATGCAACGTTCGAGGACGACATGGCCGACGATGATGGCACCGGTACCCTTTCGGGGAATGGCGCGGGCGCCTGCTCCGACGCAATTTCCTCGAAACCCCAGATACACCCCATACGGGAGGGAGGGGGAGGGTGGGGGTGATGGTAGAGGTGATTCGCGCGTGGATCGTCCCCAGCGCGAAACTGCCTTGATTCTCGGTAGCGTCATCATCGACCAGTAGAGTTGCTCGTTTATGGATGAGCCAGAGGCACCATCAACATCAACAGCCAACGGTTATATCCCATGTAGCGCAACAGAGGCTGCCACGCATCAGCCTGCACTAATTATCGCTTCGTTACATCGACTGCAGCTATCCTCCTGTTCGTCGCGTTAACAATATCGTTGAGGCTATAACGCGCCACACAGACTGCAAATATGTAACCCTTTATCTGGGACTGTTCCGGGACACTTGTAAGGGTTAAATTAAGCGGTAAGGGGAGGTCCCATGAGCTTCCACTCTCTGCAGCCAGACATCGAATTGTTTCTCGGTCAGTTTTTGGGAGTAAAAGTTGTTCCGAGACTTAAATAGATTTGGGTAAAAGTGGCAAATATGGCCCAGCCGAATTAGCGCGTACATCTATTGTACTGGACCGGGCCATATTGAACACTTTCACGCTGCCCTACTTGCAACCCACGAAGGTTTTGTCAATTGAACGAAAAGGGCCGGTCAGCGGGCAAGTGTTGGCGTAACGATATTAATACCCCAAACCCAATGTTCGGCCAAGTATCGGTTTGCCAATCTTACACTGAGAGAAAGATCTAGTAAAAACTACCATATCACTTGAGAGATATTACCATAGCATGTAGTAGTACAGCGTTAGGGCGACACCTATGGTAGGAAGTACTGAATTTACAAGAATTTTTCTTAGATATTATGGTAAAAATTCCTGGAAATTCTGGGACTTTCTGCCATAGGTGGCGCCCTGACGCTGTACTACTATGTCCTATGGTAATTTTTCTTAGATGATTGGTAATTTTTACTAGATCCTTCTCTCAGTGTAGGTTTGTCGATGTGAGACCAATTTTCGACCGAGTATTGGCTCGCCAATTGTTGGTTTGTCAGCAACGAAAGTGTATCCGAGCGTCAATATAAGAGCATGAGAAATTACTCGTCCTTTAATTTTCGCAAATGATGCGTATTATTTTTGGGTTCCATTCTCCATAGTCAATAAATGCTTAAGCAATACATTGACTGAGTATGATCGCTTTGAGAATTCTCGCAAGAGAAAATATATAAAATGTCTCTAAGAGACATGCGAAGCATAAAAAAGAGATAGGAAGATTTCAACTTTTATAATATTCAAAAAAGTATAGGATAAAACCATTCTCGCCCTATATAAGTAACCTATAGAGAGCCTACATTGAAAACCAATCATCGGCCGAGCATCATGAATGACCTTCGGGTCAATGTAAGCTGTCACCATCGGGCCGGGCTTATCAACCAAGGTTCGATAGATGATCGGGCTAAGTTCGCATGCCGATGGTGGCACTGTGGGTTTCGAGTTTGGCTCGATCGTTGGCCTCATCTGTTCACCTTACATGGGAAGTGGGACTCCGTCATGTTCCGAGGCATTATATAGGATGGAAACAGAAACACCGGACAAAATGGACTATGGTTAACAATTTTCGCACAGGAAATAAAAAAGGGTCTCGTCACTAATGGAGGTCGCGTGTCCATTTTGCCCCTGTGTTCCTTTTTGCTCGCTCTCCACTGTTCGACTCTCGACGAATAATATAATCCAGAGGCGAAAAAATGAAGAAACGAAAAGACGTAGAGCCGAGATCGAGCGAAGGAATTGTTACGACCGTGAAAAAGTGCGTGTAAAAAAAAAGAGATTTCTATACAGCGAAAGATAAGGTAGGGTCACACATGCCTGCCCGAGAAATCTAACAGCCGAGAATTTATACTCGAGAAAATGTCTGTCGTAAAAAAAGCTCCAGAGATTTCTCAGAGGCCTTCACCCTCATCTCCGTTTTTCGTCGACAGCTTGTTCCTTTCCTTTTTATCCATCCTCCCTGCCGATCGGATTTTTTTTGTCTTTATGCCCCCAAGAAAGCGTTCGCCCATAACGATAAGCCGTAAAAGATAGATAAAAGGATGATACGGAGGATATTCGAGCTGCTTTTTTTCGTACCAAACTTTGCGGCATCATGGCTCGTTTGCGACTTGATGCCTGCTCGGTCATTCATTATCTATATCTTTGTTCATCTTTCGTTGCGATTAAAAATGTCGCGACGATAAATCAACTGCAGGCACAGTGTGATAAGAGGGAAGGAAAAAAAGACCTAAGAGAACGTTAATATCACGACCCTGAGGGATAGAGCGATAAGACACTTTCTTGTCTTTGCAGTTCATCACTCTTTTTTATTCCTTGCTTCATGGAAGGGTTCGACTGTACGTATGAATTCTATCAAAGAGAAAAGGGTAACGATCGCTGTCGGTTCAATGATTCAGCACGGAAAATGTCCTATCGGAAGACTTTTTGTTTCCTCGACTGTTCTAATGGTTTCCGGAAGAGCGAACCGAGAGTATAGAGGGCAGGACAAAACGGAACACCAAAGCAGAACGGAGTATTCTAGCCAATTTCACGAGAGAGGTAAAATAAAGCCATCTCGAATGGAGGTCATTGGTCTATTTTGCCCCAGGGTTCTATTTTGCCCCTCTCTCCCTTATTGCAACCAGAGTTCGATCAAAATTGCCGGCGTGCGGTCTGCACACCGGTAATTTTGATCGAACGAACTGCGCGTTGGAGTAACCAGCTCGATTTTTGTTTTTCTTTTTTGGTAATCAAACAATTTCGATGGAGGTCGCGGTTCACCACGTGGACGCTTTATAATGAAATCGCGCTCGCACAGCGCCGTGGTTGCGTTTGTTCCACGAATCATCAGCTTGCTCGCGCCCTCGAGCTAGCGAGTCTGTCAGGAAAAATAATTATTTTCTCCACGTGGCAGCTTTTGTTGTATAGCGGAGTGAAATAGTGTTAACAGATCGGCTTTTGCACCGCAGGAGCGATGCAGGATGGAAACCTGCTCGGATCCCTTGTGGCGACAACTTATTTTATTAATGAAGTTCAAACCAACAGTGGCTTTTGCGCACGTTTGTCGTCAAATACAGTTCCCAAAGCCTCGGTGCCAACAATCCTGCAACAATGGCCTTTCGGACACAAGGGGAAGTTAAACAGCTGTGCGTGCGAGAGAGATAGTTGCAATTTTCAAATTAACTTTATTCAATGGTGCTTTTTTTTTAGAAAAAAATTAATTCGGGCCGGATGCGAAAATACCGCGCGCATCCAGCTCGAATTTGCTTTTTCGTCAAAAAAATTAACACCCTTCAAAAAAGTTCATTACAGTTTTCATTACCGACCGTGATACTTCACTTCCCCTTAAGGTAGTCAGAGCGGTACAGTCCGCCAAACGTGTTTCAGAGAAAATTTCAAACACTCCTCGATGGGATAAAAGTCTGAAAAAAAGTATATGGGAGGTCCTGCAAAGATATTTTTTGTGAAATAATAATTCCAATGTGTCATTAACAAATTGAAGATAGAAATCATTAAGCAACAAATTACCCGGCAACTTAACTGTTTTCCTTCATAAAAATGATTAGTTCATACTTCTGAATGCGTATGAATTTTTTCAGAATTTTTTGTAATCTTTGAAAATCGCGTTGTTTCACAGCTTGACCATAGAAATAACGCGATGTTCAAAGATTACAAAAAATTCAAAAAAAATTCATACGTATTCAGAAAAATAAACAAATCATTTTTATGGAAAAAAAGTTAAGTTGCCGGCTAATTTGTCGACCAATTATTTTTATCATTAATTTATCGATAACATTTTGGAATTATTATTACATGAAACCAGTATTTGCAGCACCACCCATAACGTTTGATTTTTTAAGATCTTTATCCCATCGAGAAATGTTTGAATCTTCCCTCAAAATGACGTTTGGCGTGACTCTACCACTCGGGCTACCTTAAGCTCGGACGTAGAGTCGAGCGAGGCAAACCTAATCTCCATTTAAGACGAGCCCTTTTCACGCACCGTAAATTCCTAAGACTAATCCATTTTACCCCTACCTCCCCTGCCAGTGAATACAGGCGCATGTGTATAAGTCAAATGATAATTTATTGCCGGTAGTGGCATAATACAACGTACAAACATCGTACAGAACTCGTCGTGCGTGCGACGTGCTACTTTGAACGTTGCGAAAGCCCCCATTATCAACTACAATCTGCCAGCGCAATACGAGCCCACCTGCAACGTTCTGCAGCTAGTCTCTACTATCACGAGTTCGCTGTTTACTTCTCGTGTGACGTATAGGGACAGAGAACAGGGCACGTAGCCTCGTCGCTCTAGGACAGAGTTGCCTCGCCATCAACTCCGTCGGATCTCTCTGAGCCCTACTCACTTTGCAACTACCGCGTCCAGTGCATAATTACAACTGTTGTCCTGGCGAGCCTTCTCTCGCCCTCTCGCCGGGCCTCCGCTCTTGTTTACTCAACGAGAGCCGCAATTCGTAATCGTTCGGACAATCAAGCTTCCCGGTCATCGGAAGCACGTCAACGATCGATGTATCTTATCGCTAAAAAAAACAAAATAATACAACCGAAACGCGAAATTTAATCCATCAAAGAATTTCACCTTTTTTCTTTTTATTTTTACTACTATTAAAGGGCAAAGATTGTGTAACCGGACGAAGAGGACTGCGGAGTTGTCGAACCGAGACTGGATGACCTGGATTGCAGGCGATTCGCCAATTAACAAGAAGATTCTCTCATCATCGACCGATAACCGAGAACTAATTAGCGCGAACCCTGGCCACCACTCTCACCTCGCCCGCGAGCCGATCGCGAATGCCTGACGTAAAACGGAACGAGAAGAGGGAACAAAAAAAAAATAAACCGAAGAAAATAAAATCGCGGAGAAGAGACACGAAAGGAGGAAGTGAAAGCTTTGGAGCAAACTTTGAGATAGAGAGAGAGCTGCGGCTGTAAGCGAGCGGACAATTAAAAGTCGAACGAACGAAAGGGAAGAACTCCATTATTATATAAGAAACCCTCTTCGTTCGCTGGTTGGATCTCTCGGACTCTATTAGTTCGCTCGGGTAAGCACACAGCTCACCCGGCGAAACCGGCTCGTAACTCGCCAGTTCGTACCTACTTCTCTCCCTCAATTTACCTCTACTTGCAGCACATGCTCCCACCGGAGGGCGATAACCGAGAAAGAAGAGAAGAGTTTTCCTTCTCCCTCTCGGAGCAGCGAACTCCATTAATGCACTTCGCAAGTCAAAATGTGCGACGTTTATCTCTAACGGAAATAATTGCGAAGAGAATTAGATTCAGAATACCTTTCGGCTGTACACGGTAAAAAGTTTGTATACATTTAACAAACATTTGACACAATTTATTTATTCTTTATTAATAGTACGATTCATTGACAACAAAAATTGGAAAATTACAAATAAATACAAATGTAAAATCGATTTGTCATTTGCGGAGACGAATGTTTTGTTATATGTACAGACTTTATTTACCGTCTATAACTATTATTGTCATTAATAATAATAATAATAATATTACTAATAATATTTGTAAGAAACGGTAGACCGTGGAGGATATAAAATCGTATAATGGTTGACAAAAGATATTATTGGATACAAGCTCGAATATTGAGACGACATGTGCACGCTTTGGGGACTCTTCGTAGAATGCCTCGTTAGCTCGGCGACGCGCGTCGTTTCCTCCTAGTACTTGGGATTCGTGGGTCCGCCGGGTGAGGCCCACAAAAGGTCTCCTACGTTCATGTTATAAACAAAAGGGTCGATAAGTCGTCCATAGGCTCTCTGGCTCTGTAGCAGGCGCCGGAGAGGCGAGTTGCTTTCATATTATTATTATTATTAATAATAATATTATTATTAATAATTATACTATTATTATTAATAATAATTTATTTTAAAAGTTATATGTATTTCAGGTTTGTAAATAGCAAAATATAAAATTGCACCTATTCGTCGGGAAAAACCGGGGAGAGTCTGTAAAACTTTTCTCCAGGGACGAATAATTGCGCGAAGAAATGAAGAGTTTGGCGTCTTGGGGATGGAAAGGAGGAACAAACTTTGTCGTGTTCCTCGCTAAGGTTTATGGGCGGGGACGTGCTGCATGGTACAGCATTATCGCTACTACCTTAGGACTATTATATGCCCCGGTGTACAACGGAGCACGTTCTCGCCACAGATCGGAGGAGCTCCCAAAGGATTCGCGTTCCCCTTTGACGAGGTCCTGCAGAGCTTCGTCGACGTTGCCATGGAAATACGGGAATCCGTCTCTCCCGGCGTCGTCGCCACCTCGCGGTCCTCCTCCACCAACCTCGACAACTTTCCTCCCGGTTGCCAGAGTCTTCCGCGTGTTTGCAAGGGATCGCCGGGCATGCCAATGCGTACCCACGTTTCCCGAGAGGCCCCAAGAACTCCGACTCGGCACCCTATCCTATCCGTCATCCCTCGTCACTTTATGTATCCTGGTGAACAACGCAAACACGGGAGATTCGCGGGACGACGGAAAAAAAGCCGTGTCACCTCGACGACAACTCATTCTCTTTCTATTCTTCTCCGAGCGTTGCCTCGTGTTCCCCTTAACCAGGAAAACGATTTATTTGTAAGGCATTTTTTCACATTTCGAACTGTAATGAAATCCAAAGGTTCCACGCGCTCTCACGTCAGAAATAGGCAAAGTGGCAGGCTTACGTATACTCTGACCTCCCGAGTAATAATTTATCTAGGACTTCTCGTCGAGCTGCCGTCGAAGATAGATGTATGGTCTGAATAATATACAAGTTTTGTCGTCGATAATTGTGTCCAGATCGAATTGAATTTTATCTCATCTGGAGTCTTACTGGTGTCTAACGAGGTGGACAAACTGGAGGATGAACTTCATTTAAATTTAAGATGAGTACTGACTGCAGTTATCCATTGCAATAATATATAAATATAACGTGACGTTAGGGGATACGAGGCCAATAGCCGATTTTAATTGGCGTGCTATATAATCGAATTGGCGAGAAGGATTTTATTGCGTATTTTGACATTTTTTCGCATTTATTGTATTGATATTTTAGGAAGGGATGGGTGGGTGTGTGCTTTTAATGTTAAGTTTATATAAATGTGAGAATAATAGTGGCCGTATACACCGCTCGTGATACTCATATCTATCTATATCTATATATATGTTCTTATGTTTTTTTTATTGAGTAGTAGTAGTAGTAGTAGTAGTAACAGTGAGTTTCTTAACAATACAAAACATGTAACAGTGTTTTTTTATACGGAACACACTCTTCTCTTTTCACCTCTATTGCATATTGCCAATTGGCCATCGACCGCAGTCCTTTAGCCTTTTAAAATTATTTTTTATTTTATTCTTTTCATTCAATCGAAATAAAACGTGACTGGGCCGGTGGCCACCTGAATTTATCGTGTTTTCTTTATTTACTGATTTTTCGTGCCATCAGATATATTGACATTTAGTTATATTTATATATTTTTTTTGAGTCCGTAAATATACGTATTTGCATGTATTGATTTTAAGATGCCTGAGGTCATAATGATTCGATTCCAATTTGACATCTGTTTCATTTTCGTCGTTGTAATTTTTTATCTGGCCTCATTGCACGTTATTAATTGTATGGCATTTCACATTTATTTCTTCTAATAACTATTCCCAGTAATTGAGGCTATTTTTCGGTATGAGGGATCAGATATTAAAATCATAATAATTTATTACAGAACGAATAAATTAATATCTTATTTTTATGCGAGCCTTGCAGGAATTTTATTAAATGTATATCTTAAAAATATTATATATTTTTAGGACCGAGAGGAAATCGAAATCTCGCATATTAGGCTTTGGGGCGGATATTGCTATTACAATTACCACTATGTATCTCAAGTACGAACTGTCAGACGTCTGCGTTCTTTCAAAATCCGATCAAGACTCTTGTCATCTCGTCAATCGATAATCGGTTCGTTTGTCATTCGTCATACCAAGCTACTCCAGTCATCTATGATATATCGGGTGTCTCAGTCAACCCTCATCTCTATATTCGTTACAATATTAATAAACCTAACATATATATTTTTTTAACATGGGGAAAAAAGAATCTGACTCGTTTGTAATGAAACTCTTTTATTTTGTGAGCTTTGGAAGAAAAAAGTAACGATGGTCCGTTTTGCCACGCATTCTCTAAATATTTTCTCCGGTTGATCTCCGGTAATTTCCTCTTGTGTCGAGCAACAAAGAACAACAATAGATCAGCATACGTTGTACGTCGATAATGATTGGGGGATTTGGGGGAGTCGATCTCAAAACAATCGGACTCTCTGTTCGTGTATTTTCTTCCGTTGTATTGCGTCGAACAAGCGATCCGGCACGCGCTTCATCGGAAAATTACGAGACGCGAATATTGAGGAGTATAGAGGAAGCGCGGTGGCCGAAGGGCGTACCTTTATCCGGGCTTATTATTAATACGCGATCGGTGAATTAATCGGATCATCAGTGGAGAGTCCACTGGCCCGTTGTGTTGCACATTGTACAGGCTGGAGGGGGAGAGGCAGAAATTATATCAAACATTACATGGAAACCAGCTCATCATTTTACGATGATGAGGAGTCTCCGGACGTGATACACTTCACTAAACTATGCTCGGGTTATTGTAGTACGTGCCGGGTGGTTTTCATTGTGGTCAGTGCATCAGCTTTTCCCAGTTTGCCAACAGCCCTCACTAGCAGGCTTTTCCCATACGGTGAAAAGGGCTAAATGCGAACCTGTCCATGTATCATTGATTTGCGTGCTTATAGCGGAAAGGGGAAAGGCATATTGACCACTCTTGACCGACGTAATCGGCTCCGACGTGACAAAATTTTGTCCCGTACGCGCTCTACCCACTGGCTCGTTGACCTTAAAATTTTTACTCATCCCATTTGAGCGATAACAGATTATTTCGTGCTGGTTCGCATATAATCGATGAGCCGCTTTGCCAATGGAACTAACGACATGAATATATATATTCTGACGGCTGAATAGGTAAAGAGAAAAATATATATATACATATGTCAGTAATATATAACTCATATATATATATATAGATATGACTTTTGTCACACAGTTCCATTTTGCCCCGTTCCCCCTATATATTTATTATTTTAATCTTCAACTTTATAGAGATTACTGTATAATGGACTGAATAGTCAGTATGATATAATAAACTTAATATACATAATGCGTCAATCAACCATAAAAACAAAACTATATAGCAACCAAATTGTGATATCTTAAGAACTTAAAAAAAAAGTCTTTATTTTTAGCGGTTTTCGATAAGAAGTTTCCATCGAGGTACCGAAAGTTAGTCGACCGCACAAACGGCATTTAAGATGTGACAGTAATTAAAAGTTGATATCAAGTTAAATTCTGATATAATATTATAATAATATAATAGTAATATAAAAAGTTTATATAAAAAAACTGCTGTTTCACATCAGCACTACGTCATTGACATCGTCGGAAAGGTGCGAGTGCGAGAGTGGTCTGCTCCGGCGCGACGGACTTTTGTCGCTTCCACGCTCTACCCATTGGCTTGTTGACCTTGAATTTTTTTTCATTCCATTTGACCGATCGCGGATTATTTCGTGCAGGTTCGCAGATAATCGACGAGCCGCTTTGCTAATGGAGCTAACGACAAGAATACAAAAACGGGTGGATAGGTAAAGAGTAACAAAAAAAATATATATATACATATATCAGTCATCATTAGCCACGAGGCTGACGTAGAATATTTGCGGTAAAAAAGATAAATATATTTTCGAACTGTTGGTACTAAAAAGAGAATTCGTTCTAGCTATATCGTCTATCGCTGCGATCTCCCCCACATGCGCAGTCCGATAAAACAATAATAGAAAGAAAAAAAAGCACGTGGAAAATTAAACGTACACGCCGCGAAGCGAAATGGCTCTTTCGGCCGAACGATCGGTCGATGTTTAAAATTTTTCGAACCGGAAACTCTGCCGTGCTGCAATGTATATAACATAGGAGTTCTCCGCGTGATACACTTGTGTACAAAAAATCCAAGATGGCGCGGGGTCCGATGCTCGACGAAGCGGGACGATTATTACGCTCGTTCGTCGAACGGCTGACTTTATTTTATTTCTACCATTGGCGCACTCGTTCTCCTACAGTTATAACGAGGATACCAATGGAAATTGAGAAATTAATGTGCGTCATTCAATTTTCCCCAAGCTGATTGAAATTGCGTCAAACTGCACACGCGGCCAACAACCGTCCACCGCCATTGGCAGTGTCAGTCAAAATCATCGAGCGTCGAATATTTGCCTAACTGTTGGTTGACGACGAATATAGAAATTACATTTACAAACATAACCAGGTTTAATGAATGTCCCTTACCTGTTCACTGTTGCAGATGATACGATAATCCGACGTCACATTACTGGCCGTTGGATTCGTGCAAAACTGGACGATGGACGACAGTGTCAAAGGAAGCCCGTGTTAAATGCACCATTTTCCAAACGCCGCATCGAATTTCACTAACGAAGTAACACTCCCCATTTTGGACAGTCGAAACTATTTTTTCATTTCTCCGTCTCCCCTGGCCGCCGCTCAGCGAATCCCTTTGTCAATCATCCTCGGTATTTCTGTTTCTCATTCCCCCCTCCTATCCATTTCGGTCTATTTTTCATCAAACTGTACCGCCTGCCAGTCGCTTCCTGTCCGTACTTGCCCTCGTTTCACCTGTCCATGCATACACACGAAGAACTGCGGAGAAAGTTTCGACTGCGGAGTAACGAGTTCGGTGATTAAAGCGACGTTTACCGAAACGTGCGGATTGCTCCCGCGCGCCCCCTGACGGGTCCGGGGGACACACACAGGAGCCCGACGAATCGTCGGGTTCGAGGCGACTCGCTCACAATAACCCAGTACTGCATAGGCTCTCTCCGCGTACCTTTGGCCCGGAAACGAAACACCGTCCGTCAGAGAACAATATAAAAATTCCAATTCACCAGCTGGAAAATCCAATCGCGGTGGCAATCAAAGACGAATGTAAATTCGTCAATTGCTTCGAACAAAACAACAAATAACCTCCCAAAGAGATGCCGAGCGACCGGGCGAGTCCGGAGGTCGTTGCAGTTCATTCCATTCTCACTCACCAAACAATTAATGAAAAACGCGAAAGAGAAGACGAGTAATCAAAAAAAAATAATAACAAAGATGTAAACAAACCGAAGATCGAAGTGACTGCTGAAAACTCTCTCTTCCATACCGGCAGCGGGTCACACGATCGTCAGGATTTTTCGGAACACGCGCTGCGAGAAAGCCGACTGAAAGCGAAAAAAAACTATTTGAAAAGAGAAGAAAAAAACGAGGAAGCGGTGACGCGGGTGGGATTCTCCGCCTCTGTTGATCCAATTAATACACCTGCCGATGACCGCTCGAGGGTCGAGGCTGTGCTTCGACACGAGGGAAGGAAAAAATCCACCGGCAGGGTCATATTGAATTTCCTGATAGCGTCTCTCTCGGCGACCTTGCCAACGACGACGAATGATAAAATATTAAGAAACCGTCGAGGGAAATAGAAAAAAAATCGAAAAAAGTCTTTGCTGAGTAATACGTTAGAGATTTCTCTGGATAGAATGAATTTTATCTGAGGCCGAGATTGCTATTAACGGGCGCACTCGACGACAGAGGACTCTGAAGTTTTTGCCTACTCGAATAATTTGAATACACTGGGAAATGACGGACTACGAGAGAATTCGTTTGGTCGTTCTGGGCGGTGCGGGTGTTGGAAAAAGTGCGATTATCAGACGTTTGCTCGGTCAGGGTTTCACAGAAAGGTACAGACCGACGGTCGAGGACCTCTACTCGAGGGAATGCATCCTCGGGACGTTGACCTTGAAAGTTGACCTTTTGGACACTGCGGGTGAGCAAAGACTACCTTACCGACTTACGGAACTATATTTTGGAGATGCTTTTATTTATTTATTTTTTTTTTGATTTTTCTCTAAAGGTGACCTACAGTTCCCAGCAATGAGGAGACTCAGTATAGCGACGGCTCACGCTTTTCTGATGGTCTACGCGACTACCTCGTTGCCGAGCTTCGAATGCGTCAAGAGATGCTTCGAGGAGGTCAGAGAACAACGCCCTGATTTTCAGGTGAGTTTGAGAAACCGAAAACTTAAGTAAAAACTTAGGTTTAAACTTCGCTTAATACGTAGGATAAAACTTAAGTTAAAACTTAGGTTGAAACTTTAATTAAAAATTGGGTTCAAACTTGGATTCAAACTTGAGTTCAAACTTAGGTTCAAACTTCGCTTAAAACTTAAGGTAAAACGTGACCCTTAGTGTGCCCACTTCGGTAGCGCATCATTAATTTTCGGCCTCGAATATCCCGAATATCTCGGTAACTATACACTTTGCGGAAAAAAAGATGAAGATAGGTATGTCGCGAAGGCAATCCAAAGTCATGTGCATAAACTTTTGACACGTTGTAATTTAACTATCAAATTTTACTTGTATAAAATCTCGAAATTCCACCATTTGAATGAAGAATTAAATCTTGAAAATCAGTCTCTTTACACGGCGCTTACGGGAAAGCTGGCGAAATTGATCTTCACATCGAAAATTAACATAGTTGGATCAAAGATAGAGAAAAAATAAAAAGTACTGCAGACTCGCGAATCAATCAGGAATTGCTGCGCAACAACAAAAAAAGTAAAGTCACCGGACTGATATTGAATAGAATTAATTTTTTATGTCATATAGATGCTAATGTCTATGATTTCAGCGTACCGACATAGCTACCCTAAGACACTGAGAAAGGCTTTCTTTTTGACAAAATATTTTAATATTAATTATTGAAAGCCACACCCGGCGCGGCCTGGGTCAAGGGCTGCCGGGGCTCTATTTGACGATATAATTTAATTGGGCACCAGTTAGTTTAGAAAAACTAACAACCTTTGACAAAGTGCTACTAAGCTTTAACTGTTGTTCCAGTAGTTTAAACGAGACAAACACGAGGGGGTTAGGATTGAGTGACCCAATAAATGATTGTGAAATCACTGTAGCGAAGAAGATGTTCAACCAAGAAATACAAGTTTTATTTGAATATTTGACTTACGTGAATTTCAATTTACCCCGGAACACATAATTCACACTGTTCTTCAACAAATAATATAATTCGACAATTCAATTATTGCCGTACAAGACACTAAATATTCTTTGACAAAATATGGACGAGACTCCTCGAGGGCTGACCAGCCGTGCTCCAAGACGGTCGACGGACAAGTGGTGATTAATTCTCAATAATCTAACGAGCGCTCGATATTTCGTCGCTCGTGGTGGCTTGTCATAAGCCCTTTGCCTAGTGTGCGAATCAGGAAGCGGCTTTTATTCTGTGCCTCTGACTCGTCGATATTTTGCTTCGGTTCGGTGTTACAACAAGATCTTACTGTTGAGAATTATGATTAGCACAGATTCATATACAGTATGGAAAATAGTAATATAATTAATAACTGTAATTGCCAAAATAGATGCCCTACGATATTGCTTTAGGAGTTAAATGAGCGCAATGACGTCGAGGAATTTTGTCAATTTTATTCTCCTGTCACAACACTTTTTGCAGTGAATTGATCAAACGTTAAGCTCGCGCAGTTAGATTTCCAAAAAAATCTCTTTTCCCTCTTCTAAAACGTGCGTACGTTACATGTTGACGGTATGCGAAAAATGTTGCGATCAAAATGAGGCCCAATGCACGTTAAGGGTTAAGATAGAACTAAAGTTAGGACTTAAGTTGAAACTTAAAACAGAAATTATAACTTGAATCTCAACTCAAGTTCAAACTTAAGTAAGAGTCAAAGTTTGAACACACGACTTTTCATGTAGTGCTGAAAGAATTTATATAATGTATATATTATATATATATATTTTTTTTTATTCAATGAAACAGGAAGTGCCGATAGTGGTGGCCGGTAACAAGCTCGACTTGGCACAGGCGAGACGAGAAGTGCCGATCGAGGACGTGAGCGAGTGGCTCTTCTGCGAGCTCCCTAAAATACGTGGCAAAGTTATGGAGTGCTCGGCCAAGGACGACTACAATATCAAAGATATATTCAGGTGTTTCGTCACCTTGTCGAGAATCGTGCCGAAAAATCCAACGGGAGAAGCCGACGATTCCGGACTGAGGAGACGATGTTCCGCTTACGGTTCCCGCCGGTAATTAATACATTTTAAAAAATTACCCTACCCCGTTCGTTATTGTCTGATTTTGAGGCATATTTCAATGCGAGACTCGCGGTATGGCTCTTCGATGTTTCAGTTCCGGCAGTCCCGGCGGAAGAACCGGAAGTGCTGGACCCGGATCACCCCAGCAAGTCATGGCCGCACAGGGCTCGAGCGTCGTCACCGTAGCCGAAGAAGTAAAGAGCAAGCCGCGAAGTAGAAGTCTCATAAGGCGAGCGTCGAGAAAAACGAAGCAGCAGATTCGCGACTCGACCGCCGACGACTGCAACATCTCTTAAGTCTCGATCGGTAACCGGGAAAAGTCCGGAATAAGACCAAAAAAAAAGAAGATATTGTGTTATCATATATATACAAAATAGTATAAAGTTACTATAAATGTCGTAGAGCCTCCGGCAATACGCGAAGAAAGTATTCTCCTTCTCGAGGAATTGTGCTCTCAAAGGAAGAGAGATGCGGAACGATGAGTCAACGAATCGTGAAAGTTCAAAGAAGGTATTTAAAGCATTTTTGAGGACACAGTCGAGGAAACGAGGAAGCCGAGTAAAGCCGGAGGTTTAACGATCGGTGGGAAGGAACGGTTGTTCCAGAGCCAGGAGTGCATCAACAGTGTGCGGCATAAACTAGGTAGGAAGAAAACAAGGTAGAACCTACGCTACATATTTGCAGAACTTTATAGAAAAAAGTAAACGAAAGAAGTCGTAGATTCCGCGTGCCGTCGGAGACAAAGGAAGCGATACTGCGACGCGCGACAAGGCGTAGAAGTGGTACAGCCAAGAGGACGATATTCCGGAGAGAAGAACACAAGAGGGGTCGAGTAAAATGAAGAAAGCGCAGCGAGCGGGAACGTCTTTTCTCTCAGAGATCAAAGGGAAACGGTGGTCCATTCCACTTCCCGGAAAGACCGCGGTGCTCGAAAGACTCTCCTCACCGCACTCTCGATTTTCTCTCTCTTCGTAGAAACATAAAAAAAAGAAGAAGAAAAGTTGAAAATAAAAAGTCCTGGTGTAAAAATAATTGCACTCGCGGGATGTACGATGATACAAATGCTATGGGAGTGGAAAAGAAAAAAGATGAAACTTTTTTAATTGGAAATGAGAAGTCCCTGAGCAAATATAGTAGCACTCGTGAGACGTACAATTATGCAACTGCTGTATTACGGGTCAACCGTAAATCTACGAAAGATAGTAAAAATAAAAATAATTTAAAAATATCGAGGTGTGATGCAGACAGGACGACGTACGGAGACCTTTTACCCGAGGAGTTGCAGAGAGGGAACAAACGAGGAGAAGGGAGACTTTAAATTTTCGCGTTAACTGCGCGAGGGGAACGGTAAATAGAGGCAGCACGAGAAATATTCTAGAAGCATCGGTGGGAAGGGTAGCGGTAAACGCGGTAAGCGCCCAGTGCTCGTTGACAAAAATTATTCCCAGCGTAAGCAACAATAATAATGTAACTGCTAGCCTCGGAAGCGTGAGCTTCCGAGTTACGCTAGGTGGAAAGAGGAAAACCGTCGAAGAAAATGCGACCGTGAGGTCGGTGTCCAATTAAGAGCTAAGCAGAGACGGTGGAGAATGATACCTAAGTGCTACTACGCTGTGACGCGCACTTGGGTTTCTTACACGGGGCAAAGATAGAATAAGAGAAGGCTGACTTGTCTTCCACGTGTACGCAGAGCCCCGAGCTTGAGCTTTTGACAAGAAAAGTCATTATTTCCCCCCGTCCCGCAAGGAAGAAAAGCCAGGACGTACAGAAAAATCTTTTACGACAAAAATACAGAACCGAGAGGACATAGCTTACATTTCCTTGTTAACTTCGTTCCTTACTTCGATGCGCTGCCGGAGCTCGTAGCAGGCGACAAAGTCTCCCGGGGCGATCCGATCCCCCTCTGCGCTTGCTTGCTTCTTCGCGATATATATATATATATATATATATATATATATATATATATATATATATATATATCAGACTCTATAATTAATTACGGAGCTCTTCTTCTTTCATCCTCGGCGGGCCAAGTTGCCAACTAGTTAACCTTCGACCGATGCAAAATTAAACATCTTACTCCGGAAGGACGAGACGAAAAGGGAAAAGACGAGAAGAAGATGAAGACGTAGAAGATCCTGCGCTATACGCGTTGAATCAAACGCCGACTGACTAAAGAGGTCGAACAGAATTAATTTAAAAGGCTATGTATAAGGCATCACCGATGCCGCGAGGGCACGGTGACGTGTTTCGCGGAGTAAGTGTATAGACGATGCACACACCGTTAATCCAAACGTTAGCCCAAGGGAGTTGCGGAAGTTAACGAAGCGAATGTGCTTGTATCCTCGGCACGAGAAGTTGGAGTACCGCGAGCTTTGCCGGGGTCACGGGCGGCTCCTATCTTGCTTCTGTGGAATTCTACTCTTCCGTTGATCGATTTCTTTGAGTAGCCACGCGGATATCATATCCTTTGAGATGCACCCCCGCATTCCGATATTTCTGTCCTTCTATCACTTATCAAACTCGAGTGATCGAGTGCGGGAGAAAGCTTGCCATCTCGTGTCCATCTGTCATTTAAAGGGAATCGTCACGAAGCCTTCAAACCTCACCGTTCTCGACTTCGAAGTGAACGATACCTATCCGAGCTCCGACGATCGATCAGGAAGAATACGGGATTTTATCGTAGCTCTCGACACCGTCGTTTCCAGCGCACTGAGAAGAAGAAAAAAGTCCATTAGCGAGAAAGTGACCAATGAATCCTTCTGTATCACCTGAAGAAAATCCTCGAGTGCAACTTTCTCGACAGTAATCGATTGATTCCGACTCGGAATTTTCGTACACTTGGAATTCAGCTGACACGGATATTGTCAAAAACTCCATTATGTCGCAGCCAGAACGAAGTGACTTTCGAATATCTTCTTTTCTCTCAATAACGAGATCAACGAACCAAAAGAAATGGATAGAGACGACACAAGTTATCAGGAGCCACGACACGCTGAGGCGATCACTCTCGAATAAGATTCACGTCGCAGCGAATATATTTTGACCTGTAAATTCAAAGAGGCAAAGAGAATAAGGGAAGTGGCTGAGGTACCATTTCAACAATTCTGCCGAAGAGATGTAAGAATAGTACTTTACTTCACTCGGTGGGAAAATGCGTACCAGCCCCATTTTCACACCTTGTGAAATGAAATTTTGTACGATATTTGTGCGAAAAACGTTTTCATAACTCGCGTGATTGCAACACTCGCCTTTAACTCATACCCGTCAGAAATAGTTATTTGTATGACAAGGGCGTAGAAAGGGAGTTCTTGACGAGTGTGAAAAAGGGAGTTCTTACTCGTGTGGATGCCGCACTCGCCTTCAGCTCGTGCGGCATCCACACGAGTACGAACTCCCTTTTCTTCTCCGATGCCATTCACATAATTTGTCCTAACAAACTCACGAAAATCACGCTTTTCGTTCCCGTGAAGTGCGCGTAGAAAGGCACTTTTCCGCACTAGTGCTGGAAAAAAGACCTTTCTGCGCACACTTCACAGGAACGGAAAGCGGGATTTTACGTGCATGTGTTAGGAAAAAGTTTTTTCCCCGAGTACGCTAAAAAGGCCCTATTTCATGCCTGCAACGGGAGTGGAAAGTGACCGATTCTTGACCAGCGGGAGGAAAAATAATTTAGCGAGAGTAAAAGTGATTTAACGGGAGGAAAAGTGAACTTTTCCTTCCGCTAAATTACTTTTCCTCCCGCTCGTCAAGACTCGGCCAATTTCCATCCCCGTTCCAGGCATAGAAATATGGCCACTTCTTAGCACAGTCGGGAAAAAAATAGCATATGCCACTCGGAAGGAAGTGCCTTTTCACCTCGTGTGAATTTCTGCCCTCGCTTCGCTCGGACATCAAACTTCGCACTCGGTAAAAATACGCACTTTCCTCCCTTGTGGCATAATATACTATTTCGCACCAGGATCGTAATATACTATTTTGGAACAAATGCATGAAAGCTCTCACTTTTCGTGCCGGTAACGCTTGGCGAAAGTGTCCGGGAAAGGAGCTGCAGTGCCAGAATAAGTGCACTGAGAGAAGGATCTAGTAAATATGACTATATCGCCTGAGAGAAGAATTTTTCGTAGATATCATGGTAAAAATTCTTGGAAAATCTGAGACTTTCCGCCATAGGTGGCGCTCTAGAGCCCTACTACTATGTGCTATGGTAATTTTTCTTAGATTATCGGTAGTTTTTACTAGATTCTTCTCTCAGTGTGTGCGTGAAAGTAGCTGCAGGCGATAACTGTACACAAAAAACAACTACAGGCGAGATAACTGGGGCGGGATCCTGAGCGCTTATTATCAACGTTCCGCCATAGCGTAACGTATTGTACTAAGTTGGCAATAGGAGTTCAGGACCGGGCACTGTTCGCAAAGGGTGCATTTGTCTTGCACCCTTTGCGAACAGGGCCTCTTTCCTCACGCTTGTCAGGCACGAAAAGCGGGAGTTTACTTGCATGTGTTACCAAAATAGTACATTACGATACTAGTGCGAAAAAATTTGTCGTGTGTTGAAATCACTCGAAAACGTTAAGAAAACGTTTTTCGCAACGTGCTATTATTTCACAAGGTGTGAAATCTCTGTGACTATGTATGTAGGGTAAACGTGGTAATTGTGGTTCACACTGATTAACACGTAAATCAATGATGTATGGACTTGGCCATAATCGTCCCCTTTTACCCTATAGAAAGGTATAAAAACAATAGATATAAGCAGAGTTAGATAATATCTCCGAGTTTATTTATATAGAGGAACCGGGCTTGAACGGGGGGGAGTATCGAATATCCTCACGAGTCGAAATCCAAGGACATCGCAGTTCGCGATCACCCCTTAACTTCTCCCCGCTGGGAAAACAAATAATATCCGTTTGCGGGCAGATAAGCAGAGCTCGAGATAATTTGATAAGAATGGAAAGAACTAATCTTCCAGTTCAAACAAAGCGAGGATACTCGACACTCTCTAAAATACACAAAAAAAAAGTAATAGTATTTTTAAAAAAGTAAGAAAATACACGCTGAACCGATGCACGAAAGGGATTGATATAGAACTATTAATTTCCAACGATGATAAACGCGCGGATAGCATTTAAAAAAAGCAACTGGCGAGCGTCGTAATACGCACTACTCCGGCTATTATAGCCGTAATCTATCGTTATTCAGATATAAATTATTATTAACAAATACTACGATTGCATTGAATAGATCGTAACACCGTCGTGTAATTTAATTGATTAATTAATGTATACCGTTGTGTTATGTAAATGGATAGTTTGCACGGAAGTGTTCTTTTTTTCACTAGTATCTTTTATTTCGGTTGCGCGCGAAGATCTCGAGGCATCAGCTATTCTCGAATCACGCAACCGAGATATACATTAATTATATATAAATAATACTATACGATCGTTTTAACTTTAATGTCTTCTGGGAGGCGCGAAAAGCCCGAGAAGTCGTGACCGCGATACCTGCATCTCGTTTTTATCGATTGCCAAAGAGCGAGCCCATGCGGCTTGGCTGCGGTAAATCGAACGAACGAAATTAATCTCGTTTTAGTTAGGCCGATATGACTAACGATTAAAATTAATTAACGTCGTGACCGTCCTGTATTTGAGGATTTTTAATTTTCGACGAAAAGTTGAAAAATAAAAAATAAATAACGATGCGACATTTGGGGACGGGAAGATACTAGCGTGCGAGGACGAAGTCGTCGAAACGTCCACGAGGTGATTCTACATATATATATATATATATTCTAATTAAATTTAATTAATGTTATAGATAATGTATAATTTTTAAAAAATCGCAATTTATTACGCTTGAAAAATTATGGAATGACTTCGGGAACGTTTCGCGTACTCGTGATCGCGATTGAACCATGTGTGAATGAACATGTGTGTGACGGAGAAGTTTTTGTATTTTTGAGATATAAAAGCGCTGCGTGGGAGCCAGAAGAGGTTTGTCTAAGTAAATGCGTTATGAAAAAAAAGTATATATAATACATATTTAACACAAAAAAATACCTATTGAATCTAAACTATAATATCCGACGTGAGGTGAAATTTAACGAGTAAAAATAAAAAATAAAATTATTTTCCCTTCGACGCTCAGTAGCAGCTATCGATCGCATGTACTCTTCTCGATCTATTGAATCTCGATACGACGACCAATTTTACACAAACTGATAACGAAAATCTCGTTCCCATGAACGATAAACAAAAAAAGCTGATTATGAAAATTCATTGATTCTGATATATTTTTTGTTTTTTTTTAATTTTTTTTCAACGCTCGTCTCGCACATTCATATATCGAATAATTATTGATAATCAAATGGCATACGCTTACGCTCGGGCTTCGAAAAATTGTACTTCGAGGCATGTGCTAAGGTTGTAAAAGAGCTTATACAAAAAAAAAAAAGTAAAAACCAAAGGAATTAATTGTATCGGAATTAAAACGCCGATTGTGCAATCATGTGGATGTATCCGTGATAAATGTATCCGTCTGTATAAAATCGGTTTCCGCAATCTATCCGTATCATTCCACGCTTCTAACATAGATCATAGATCGCTTGAGAGCGGCTAAGCTACGAATCAAAAGAAAATTTAAAAAAATAAAAATAAAAATCCATACTATATTCGTCTATACAGTCCCTAGCCGAAACTATTTTTCGCAAATCCCCGGAAGAAACGTCTTCGACGAAGAACAAAAAATAAAAGTATTACTGTATAACGCTATAACAATTCTAATGAGTGTAACTTCGCTGTCTCTGTACTTTTAATATTAAATAAGCACACCGTAGAATGTCCTTCGCGAATTCTTCCGCACGTCCCGGTACGCTTACTGCACATCGTGGAAATTTAATAAAAACCAAGAAGAAAAAGTGCTGAAAGTATGATGTAACAACTATCGGACATTATAGATTTGTAATATGTATTTTCGAGATCAGCGAGTGACGGCATATATCGATGCGATAAGGTTGTAATATTATTATATTTACGGGTACGAGAGACCAAATTATTAACTGCAGTTAGAGGAGCGGAGTGTTGTCGCAACAGCAACGGAATAGGGTTGTGCGTTCAATGCGCTTATAGCAGTTAAAAACTTTCGAATTTATTAAATTGGAATCTCCAAACGCACCAAAAAAGAAAACACGAAATACAACAAAAAACAGTAATATAGTAAAACTATCATTATTGTAATCTGTATTCTTCTCAGTGTCGGTACTCGATAAAAAAAAAGATTAACTCTGTACTTGTGTAAAAGATGTACACGCACCGTCCCCCCTCGAGCTAATTACCCGTAATCCGCTCTACTATGCTGAGACTACACTACTATGAATACCCAATACACTCTCGAATGTAAAGAAGAAAAAAGATGAAGAACAAATGAAAAACAAAAAATAAAAAAAATGTGAAGAATTATTCAACAAGTTGTACAATATTGTTTAACGAAACAATAAGAGAAAGACGAAAAGTGATTTAAGATATGTCAATAAAAATCATTTAAAAATTGACCTGTTTAGTGTACATTGAATTTATGTTTCGTTATTGTGGAGGTGGTAAAGCTGCCATATCGCTAGTGGTTACTGAAACAAGACTGCTGTTTTCGGATGGCGATAGAGATTCGTTCGTTGGTCCGTTCGCTTTCTGCCCTCGTCCATCCATATATGCAGAGGATTTTGGGTCGTTGAGGTGAGTGGCCGCGGCCTCTCCCAACAAAGCCTCATCGATTCTACTCGTTCTCTTCCCGTACCTCTCGCGCTGTCGCGTTGCCTATGCATACTGCTCACGGTTTATTTTATTTTATTTTTTTTTCGGAACGCGGCCACCGCGTTGTGGGTCGGCGGTGATGATAAAACATTTTACAGGCCAACGGTTGCCCTGATTGGAATAGCTATGGAGTTCCCGACCTCGTGACTCGTGCTTCGTGCAAGATACATTTTTTTCGCAAATCCCATCGGATTAACTTTTTTTTAATCGTATCAAAGGATATCCGTTGAGAGGTATAGCAGCTCTACGTGGCTATGCTACTATAATAGTGGGCACAAATAAATGATTTCGTTAACGTTATTACAAGACAGCGTAGACAGTTTATTTTCAATAAACTTCATAAATTACACGATTCAACAATTTTACAATTAATTAAGGAACGCATCATGCCGAGTTATACTTGCGCATTGCGATAACGATCTCCGCCTCGAGTTCGCGCTTTGCACGCTCCTCGAAGAACTTGAAGACCGAGTGGTGGAGGGTCGAATCGTTCGTCGCTTTCGCAGCTTCGAGGAACTTTCTCGCGGATACTTGTTCTGCCATTCCAACGGTCCTGATGTACCTGTTCGATCGAATGAAAGGATAAGATTTATTGCAATCGATTTCGTGACAAATTGTTCGTCAGTTGAAATGGTGTTCGATCGGTACCGCAAAGCCGGCAGTATGTGACCCTTGGAGAGCAAAACTTCGATTATTTCCTCGTGAGCATTGCCCAGACGCTTAAGCATGTCCAGAGCCAATTGATGAGCTGCCGGGTAAAGATTCTCCAACGACAGTAGCAAACAAGCTAAAGGCTTGGAATCAGCCACAACGTGATACTGCAGCAACTGGTGCAGCTGATAATAAGCCTTTCGCTGAACGAGGGTCGTTATCACGAGCTCGTGAAGATAGTGCTGCACCAGAATACCGTGTTCGGCGAGAGACCTGTAACAATATCGAAGTCCAAATTCACACATTGCTCTGGAGCACATAACATTATTTTTATCTTGTTTATGTTTGTAATTTTCTGTGATTACCTTATATATTCGAGAAGTACCCAAACAGCCATTTTCGGTTCTATTGTATCGCCGCTAAATTTCGAAAGTATGTGAGTGTACATGTCGCTTTGATCCAGCAACAATTTGTACTCCAAGTCGTCAGCCGACGTGCTGCGCGAATTTTTCGTATTGTTCTGTAAAGGTGTGCCCATCTGTAATGTATCAGATATATTCGTTCGTGACGAGTAATTATAGTCGAAAAAATCGCGGGAAATCGGGACTTACTTACCTGACTCTGAATCTCGTTCTCCAAATGTTTCTTGTAAACGGCGTTCAACTTGTCGAATATCGCTGGCATGTCTATGAGCGTCTTTGGCAAATCGTTCACCAAACTTTGCAGAACTTGCAACAGTATTGGTTTAGCGTCTTTGCGCTGCATGAGAAACTCGACCAACTGTACTTTTTCTTGAATCAGATCCACCAGAGATTCTAGCCGCAATTCTATGTACCAGAGACAGCCGAGCTTCGCGTCGATTACGATGTTCGGTTGAAAGACGACCCAGTTCGGAGAATCTTTTTAAGCGTTAAGCCAAATTCGAGTCTAACTTTGAGGACGCTTATTAACCATTTTTTTTCGATTTTAAGGATACATAATTGGCAGGGTTGAATGACCTGTTCCGAGAGCGTTGAACCCTGCACCTTGAGATTGTACGGTTTTATCGGCTTCGGGACAGTCACGCTCGTGTGATGCATCACAGTACCGTCGCTCACACCGGATAACATTATGTCGAATATCATCGAGGTCTGTTTAATAAAAAAAGACAGCGCTGTGTTAATCAATCCCTACGAGTCTGTGTCCCCGCTCGTAATAGAATGACTCACTTTAGAGGCTTGATGATGAACGATTATTAGATTGTCGACAACGTTTATCGCGAATCGACCGCTCATGTCGAGTTTTAGGATGTGACTTCTCTTTATCGTCAGCATTCTGCGATTGAGCGGAACATTTGAAAAAAAAAGTATTCACACTTAAGGGGGCCTGGTTCATTTTAATAGATTCCAAGCACAAAAACGTGTATATATATTTTTTTATAGAATATATGGGAAAAATGGAACGTCTATAATTTGTTCTATTGAGCCCTGTGGATTTTTTCACCTGATCCAAAATATCATTACAAACAGTTAATCGTTGGCGATTCTCGATCATATTTTTTGAATACCGAGAAAAGTAAATGAAACACGTTTCTTTTGCTTGAAATCTGTGGTCTCACATCTCAGCGGAAAGTAAGGGGGATAAAATTCAACGTACTTGTGTACGGTATATACGCAAACGAAGGCAGTGCCCACCGAGCGATTTACTCCTGGCTGATGCCGCAGGACGATTATACAGGGTGTTCCATAGAGAACAGCCAGAGCTACGTCTCGCTCCGAAACTGCCAGTTTTCCCGGCTTCGTCGCCGTCGCCTCCACTGTAATAATTCTATTGCCAATAATCCACCACTGACACTCCTCCAAATAATGAACAAGGAGCTACCCCGTAGTTTGCGCGATTCCTCACTCACTCTCGAATTTCGTGATCTTGTGAAGATTTCCAGGTGTCACGTGGAGAGCCTGCATCTGATTGCCAATCGTCCCTGAAGAGAGAAGAATCATGGAACTACGAGGGCAGAAAACATACCAATTGACTCCCAGACTCAGAGACTTCAAAGCTCTGACGTTTCGCTTCGCCGGATTTACCTGTGGAAACAACAAAAATTAGATTCAATGATTGCATACATCATTTTCGGCTTTTCGTGGTTCTTTTTTTTATTCTTAATAAAAGGGCGAAGCCAGTCTGACAAAAAAAAGCTGTACTAGAGATACGCATATAAAAAAATACAATAAACGAAAATAAATAAAATAAACGATAATACAAATAAAACAAAAAATGCGTCATAGTAACTGTTATTATTCTTAATACTCTTGAGTATCATTGATCATTAGTATACAAATTTTTATTCCTTCAGATCTATATTATATTTAAAAATGTGTATACATTTATGTAAAAGCGGTGTCCCCTGTAGACCAAATAAATAAATAAATAAATAAATAATTGCTGAAGGACTTCAGTCAATGGCCAATTGGAAATATATATGTTTTCACTGCATCTGTGTTAGGCATGCTTTGTACCAAAAAACTGTTTCATTTGTCATATTCTCAATAAATCTACTACTACTAAATAATTATATAAATAAAAGTGGGAAATTAACATGTCTGGGACTAAAATTGCATGATAATTTATACAAGGATAGGGAAGCTAACAAAGACAATTGACAAAGGGATACCGAAGAGCAATCAGCGACCCGTACATACGAGTAAATAAATGATGGAGATAACTTACGAGGAACAGTTCTACGCCATGATCGGTGACCAGTAATATTTCGTTTCCGTGGGTCCACACGAAGCCCTGTATAGTAGCGTTTTTCCCTTTGCAGGACTGCGAGTATTCCGCATTGTCCAAGCCAGTGGTAGCCGAGTAATTTACAAATTCAACCGAAGTGTTTGTTCTCTGTATAGCCAGTACGTTCATGGAAGGTGAGAATTTTATCGATATAACCGGACCCTTGTCGTCCATACGAAAGTTTATGTTTTGATCGGGTCCCTTGACCAGAACTCCCGTGACACCGCCGGATCGCACAGCGAAAACCTAAAATTCATCGAAATGACGCAATGAAAATAAATACAAAGGATCATATTTTCTGCGAGTTCGATAATAAGATCATTTTTCTTAAGGCCATTACTAACTTGCTGTTTCGAGTCATCGAAGAAAACATTGGTCAAACTGCTGACTGACTCGAATCTTATGGGATCCGCAGACAATTCTAAATAATAATTGTCGTTCGGCTCAATCTCGGAAGTGCTTTCCATGATTTTGACACTTGACAGACACACTGTTCGGAGAAGTCGCGTGAGCAATAATCCCAGCACAGTACAAGAAACAAAAAAAAAACAAAACCTCGCGACAATGCTGCGGAGGCTGCAGTGACAGCGGCGCGTTAACCCGGCGGCGTCCGTTCGAGGACGCCACTGGGCGTAAATGGGAGGCCTCGCGAGGAACAATGTTTGACGGTGGAACGTACCGACGGGCACTGTCGTCGGGCTGATAAAGAGAAGCGTTGAATCGTGAGAGGGCACGCGAAGCCCCGGTTAGTATGCGAGTTAATAAAATGGCGGACGGGAGTACGGCAAAAGGGCAGGGACGTCCAGCGCGATAAGAGTTGCGGGACCGAGAATGCGATTTTCGCGATAGATCCACAACCGCGCGAGACACGTCTCTCGGGTCGACGTGCGAACGAGTTCGTCCTACCGTGGAACATCGGAGCCTTCCCGGGATTTTTATGTTGTTGTTCATCGCTTTACCGCCGCGTGGTGCCGAGTAAACAGTGAAAAAATAAAAGCTAAAAGGAAGTTTTAGAAACAGAAGAAAACTTAGCCGCAGTGGGGAATTTGTATAGGTAGAGAGGGAGACAGTGAGGAAACAGCGACCGTGTTCGAAACTCGACGCGTTCGCGGGCCGAGTGGGGCAACAAAAGGGCTGGCCGGAGGTAAACATTATCTTGATTTTTAACATACTAACCGACAGAGCGCACACAATCGCGTACCAGAGATTTCTCGTCGGGATTTCGCGACGTTCCCGAGAGATCACACGAACGGTCTGGACTCTGTGCATTGATTTTGTTTTCTTTTTTTTTTTGTTTTTTCTCGAGTGGCCTTTTTTATTCGCGATAATATCGGGTGTGCTGGTCCGCGGCTTTGTGTGTGCAGGGGGATTCATCGATCAGGCTGCTGCCGCCTGTGCTCTGTGTGCGGCTTTCTCGACCTCACGTCAGCCACTTGTGGCCATCTACGGATACGCTGGCCTAAGGGTTTTTACCTCGATTTTTTTTTTTTCTCCTTTCTTTCAACTCAACCCTTCCAGCGGAGATGCGGAGAATCTCGCGCGGAGATTCTTGCGCGACCCTGTCGCGTCTCGCGAGTTATCTTTTCTCGGCGGTTGTTCCGTTTCGGAGATAATGAAGGATATACCTCGGTCGCGAATGATCGCGGGAGGATTAAAGGTCCGTGAATCGAAGGCCCTTTAAAGGTACCGTTATCCTATTCGGACGACACTGGCGAGCGCGGTCCGCCTACCTGCAGCGTCGTAAACCGGGCATTGTTGTTTGTTCGAAAATACTTTCTCGCTGATAATTTTATTTGATAATTTATTACTTGGACGAATTTCTCCTTTACAATCAGTATACAATCCTAAATACCAGAGCTCCTGAATAACGAATTATAAAATTTTAAAAAGTTTTAAAATACACTTCAGCTTACGAATTATGAAAGTTAATAATCGATTGATCAGTTCGGACTTTTAATTAAATTTAACATCGCGAATATCCAATTATCGTTGCGTTGAGATTTTGTTATACTCATACAATGCGAAACTCGATAAGTCGTTTGCTGTGCTGGACTGGATTGTAATTATTAAGTTTTGGTACTATGCACTGCGTGTCGACAGCTTACAGATAGATCCAATAGTCGCAGCCGGTGACTCCAGAGAGCGAGGATAGCCGGGAGATGGCCGAAAGGTAGTTGCCGGCCCAGGGTTCGAAAGCCTGAGGAAGCCTAGAACCGTGAAAGATAGCAAAAGAAAAAAAACCACAAAATTCAGTTCAAAGATGTGAAGGAAGAGGCAAAGGAGGAATGAAGCCGCAGAAGAAGCCGGTAGTTGCCCAAAAGGCGCAGAGGACACCGGCGACCGCAGCAAAGAAACGTCGAGCTTCGCCAGAAAAGACAACTCTGTCGGATCCAAAAAAAGTTGAAAAGAGGTCGCACAAGAAGCTCCAGAAACCGAAGCGATCGACTGAGGAGGCCGACAGAAAGAAAGCGGAACAACCGGAGAAGAAGAGGAAGGCGGAGGAGAGCAGGAAGAAGGCGGAGGAGAAGAAGAAAGAGAAAATGGAGAAAGCGGAGGACACCAGGAAGAAAGGGTCCAAGGAGAGCGAGAAAAAGTGCGAAGTTGCGGAGGACAAGAAAACTGAGAGAAGCGACAAGACCGAGGAAGCTGCGAACGAAGAGTCCTGCGGCACAGCGGAGAGCAACAGGAAGAAGAGTCAGAAGCCTACGGAGGAGAAAGCCAAAACGGACAAGCAGCAGGCTGCGGAGACGAAGAGAAAGAACGACAGGGTCGATGAGAAGAAGAAAGCAGGCAAGATCGATGAGATTCAAGAGGACGGTCAAAAAACCGGTAACATCGGATCCGAGGAAAATTCGGTGATCGACGATAAAACCGATACCTCCGTGGCGAAGAAGAAGTGCAAAGACGAGAAGAGAAAAGACGTGAAAGGCGGAAAGAGCGAGCTCAAAGAGAATTCAAAGAGTCCGACGACCAAAGAGAAGAAAGTAGCCGAGGTGAAGAAGTCGTCGGAGAAAGAGACCGCGAAGAAGGTCGCGGGTAGCGCCGCGACGACGACGACGACGACAACGCCGACGCCGACGCCGAAGAAAGATTCGAAGGCGAAACAGGCCCAGAAGAAAGCGTCGACGAAGAAGACCGTTCTCGCTAAAAAGTCGCATTCACCGTTGACGAAAAAATTCCTCGAGAAGAAACTGAAGCTAGTCAAGATCACAAACGGCGAGTTGGACGATAAGGATGCACCGTCCCCGGAGGAGCAGAACGAGGCCGTTTCTGCTGCGGGGGCTTCCGTCGTCGGTGCCAAGTCGAAGAAGAAAAATTCATTAATTCCAAAGTCCAAAGCGGCCGAGAAGAAGCCCAAGTTGGCCAAGCAGATGAAAGTCACATTGCCACCGAAGAGCGTTAAGGTAAACAGCGTACTGAAGAAGGCCAAAATAAAGAAGATAACGGAGAAGATCGTCGCGAACAGCAAGAAGAAAATTGAGATAAAGAAGCTCGTGGAAGATACGGCGAACGATGTCGAGAAAGCAGCGACGAGCAACGACGAGCCTCCGGACGATATGGACACGAATGAAATAAAGCGGGAATTATGCGAGGAGAGGGAGGAGGACAAAAGCAGGGAAGAGGGTCCAACGGCAAAGACTCCGGAAAGCAAGAAATGTTCGAAGAGTCCGGCGAAACAAAAAATCGTGAAGAAGCCGGTTAAGAAACCGACCAAGGCGGCAAAGCTTCAGAGCGAGGAGAGCGATCAGGTGTCGACCAAGTCGGAAGACGTGAGCCTCGAGGATCTGATAAAGCAATCGAAGAGCGTCGAGGATGGCTCGAAGATCCCGGCGAATTCTAAGAAGGAGCCGGCCGAGGGTTTGATAAAAATCGATATGAAAGTCGAGGCCGTCAACGGCGAGGAGAGCTGCACCGGGGAGGCCAGTCCGACGTCGGCCTCCGACTCCGAGGACGACTACGAGGAGGAAATTGAATCACGTGGTCGGGGCAAGCAGAAGAACGTTGATAGGCGGCTCGGTAAGGAGCGAGATAGCTCGCCAACGGACGAAAGAGCTAGAAGAATGAGACTCTTCGGTTTCTGGAGCGGTCCCAAAAGGCACAGAGTCGCGTCGTTGAACGCCCTCGCCAAGGTCCATTGTCTGTACGAGAATGAGGCCGGTGGGGTTTATCTCGGTGGTTTCTGCAAGCCAAAACCTGAGAAGGAAAAGCCAAAGGGTAAATCGGCCAAGGAGGAGAACAAGGAGGAAGCACCGGCTAAGAAGCCCAAGGAGATAAAGAAAGTCGCCGACGTTACCAAAGTCGAGGACAACAACAAGAGAAATTTGAGAAACGTACCGGGTCTGAGGGGCAAACACTGGGACATGATGGAGTCCTCGTCGTCGTCGTCGTCGTCGGACGACGACGACGGTGAGCGAGAGAAAACTGCGGCAAGGGCCAAGAAGAGAAACACTACGAGAAGGAAAAAGATCGAGGAGGTGATGGATCTTAAGGACATGGTGGTGTGCAAGAGAATGGCGAGCCTAAACGCGAGCGCAATTCTCGCGGCTTCGTACTCCGACGAGATAAATCGTCACGGTTCATCGGCGAGCGATTCGTCGAGCGAATCCGAGGTCGAGGTCATAAAGAAACGAAAACAGATCGACACGGATATGGAGAACAAGCGAAAGTCCTCGGCTCGTCAGCAGGTCTCGGCCGATGCGGGGGAGGAAGTAATAAAACCGTCGAAGAAAGTCGTGATCGTCAATCAGGACACGGACGTTACTATCACCGGTATGTCCACTAAACTTCCACCACTACCCAGCTCAATTTTTTTTTTTTTTTTCGTTTTTTTTTATCTCGCTTCCACCCTCCATGCCGTGGTAGTTTACGTCCCGCCTAAAGCTCCTCTCTCGATCCCCCTGATCTCCCGACGGCCCCCCCACGACACTGAGCACTCCTTTCATCCCTCGTTTTTTTTTCACTACAATCTTTCTTCTTGTTCGCTCGGCTCCCGACAGGTGTGTACGTCAACCAGACTCGATCAACCCATCACGAGGGCTTCTGCAGCATCGCCGGAATGCAGTACCGAATCAGCTCGACGAGTCACACGCAAACTGCAGCGACCGCTGTTGCAGCCGAACTTCACGAGCAGGTGCGAGAACACTATAAACGTTTTTTTTCGCTCCCCTCCGGAGAAAAATAAAAATTAATGCTGTCGAGCCTTGATCCAAGTAGAAATATCATACATGGATTACTTTCGAGTTATGTATGAAGCTTTCTGTATATGGGAGAGCGGAAAAAAAAGGAACCTCGGGGCAAAACGGACCGGTGTCTTCCATTCGAGATGACACCTGTTTTTACGTGTCTTACAAAAAATAGATGAATGGTCCGTTTTGTCCCGCTTCCGATCCATACAATTTTTATTGCACTATGTAAGACTTTTCTACGGCTCCGAATTTCTCAGTTTCTAGAAACGAGACAAAATAAACGAGACAAAATAAACGAGACAAAATAAACGAAACTATTCGTACTAAGGCTTTGCCTCTCGTTTCGTCCTTCGCAGCAAAAGCCGGAACAGCCGTGCAAGTCTTACACACCCTTGGGGGCCCTATCGTCAATGCAACCCCCTGGAAGCCAAGGAAATCATCCGAACATGTCACCCCGAAGACATTCGGCGTTTTCGGCTCCACATCAGCACGGTGAGTTTGTGATTGATTGTACAACATACAGTATTTACCATATCGTTGCTATGCTACTCCGCCGTGTAGCTGATAGCAAGTATTACGCTACCTGCGATCCTGCAAACGTGACGGGTAAGTCCGAGAGCTTAGAGACACGTTCCATCTTTCTCTGGAGTCTCGCTACGTGCATAAGCTATCCTGCGACTCCCAGGCGAAATGAGTACAGGAATATCTCCGCATATTCCAGCCAGATAAAAACGAGAATTAAGCTCCATAGTGCTGTGCATGGAAATTCGTTACGGGTCTCTGCGCCCTCGGCGAATTTCGCTCGGCGTATGAGGCAAAAGAATATAAGATATAATAATGATATTTTAATATATATTTTCTTGGAAAATACGTCCAGTCGCGTTGCAAATTTTTTAAAAACTTTTTTTATTTGTTATTTTTTAACGTCGCAATAACTGCTATGGTTATTAGCGATGGGATCTACTACTTTTCCTTTATTGGGAACAGTACCACTTTGGGGGTTACTCAATATGAGTGAACGTTAACTGTACTTTTGGATGTCAGTAAGTCTGTTTAAAAAGTCACATCACCGATCATCTTAAAAAATTGACAGCAAAATTTAAGCTATCGCATTGCATGAAAAAGAAAATTATAATGAAAATATTATATTATTATATTTTTTGCTCAGCACCTACGTCGAGTTCCACTGTGCTAATTTTCATTGTAGGTTCTTCGCACATCGCCGAATACCCGAAAAAATTGTCAGCGAAATGAAAGGTGCAAATAACTTTGCACCTTTTTCAAAATTCATTTAACTTACTTTTTTGTTGATTTTTAAATTTCCTTTATTTCACTCGGTGCGAAAATGGCGGTTTTTGCGCACGCTTCGCGAGCGTGAAAGCCCATTTTTCCCACCTTCTGAAATACAATTTTGTAGCGTGCTAGTGCGAAAATCTTTTTTTTCTCGATTTCGCTACAATAACCACATTCCTTGCGTGCAATACGGACGGAAGATAGCCTATTATTGACTGATGATCATTATTAATCTGTGCGCATGCGCAGTACAATTTAATTACTCCCTAGGGAGTAATAGAGCTCATTACTCCCTCTGGAAGCTCTATTACTCCCGGGGGAGTAATGGTCATTGGCGAATATGGCGATTTTGCGACGCAAGAAATGTGGTTATTTTAACGAAGTCGGAAAAAAATATCGGAAAAATATAGTGCATTTTCACCTCGTGCGAATTTCTGCCCTCGCTTCGCTCGGGCATCAAACTTCACACTCGGTGACAATACGCACTTTCCTCCCTTGTGGCATTATATACTTTTTTTCAGTCTACCATAAAAAAGGCCCTATTTCATGCCTCCAACGGGATGGAAAGTGGCTGATTTTTGACAAGCAGGAGGCGAAAAACTTAGCGGGCGAAAAAGTTTCACTTTTCCTCCCGCTAAATTACGTTCCCTCCCGCTCGTCACAAATCGGCCATTCTCCATCCCCGTTACAGGCATAGAAATATGGCCACTTTTTAGCATATTCGGGTAAAAATGGCGTATGCCACGTGGGAGGAAGTGCCTTTTCACCTCGTGTAAATTTCTGAACTTGCTTCACTCTGGCATCGAACTTCACACTTGGTGAAAAGACGCACTTTTCTCCCTTGTGGAATAATATACTATTTCTGACGAGTGGGAGTTTGCAGCACGAGCCGAAGGCGACTTGTAATCACACGAGTTAAGAAAACTTTTTGCACTATTACTTATTTTTTACCGATAAAAAAAAAAATTACTTTTTTTTTACTCCTCTACCAGTAATATCTCCAGAGTATGGCTCTTGAAAACGTGAAAACTATTTTTGTGACTCACGATATTTCAATATGAATTTTGAATCTGTTGTGCAGTACGAATAAAAAAAATGCAAACCGTTATAAAATTTTAATGATATGGTTCCGTAATAGTTTATTTATGTCGAATTTTGTTGTCAAATATCTACAAAAATTATAAGAGCTAAAGTGTACCGGCAGCGATAGGTGCGCGGTTGGTGTGTGGCTCTGGCAGTCCCCAAAGTCAAGCCGGACCGTTCGCGGTCAGTACTTGGATGGATGACCGCCTGGCTGCGTATCGATATATAGCCGCGCGCTGGCTGCGTATCGAATCTTGGAACGGGAGGCAGTTTTTTCGGAAATTGGTTCCTTACCCTGTAGGAACGACAATCTCTGGGGAAAGAGCCGACTGTGTATGGTCAGATTTTTCGCAGTTTCCCTGTGCCCTTGTGCGAATGCGACACAGTAAGGGGGTAAGTCGGCTGCGGACGCCATCCGGGGGGGGGGGGGGAGTTGGCGTGTGTAAAAGGGGAAGGACCCTGTACAGGTTGAACACATATAAAAAAATATATATAAGAGCTAGAGTGGAAAATAGTACATTACGATACTAGTGCGAATAAACTTTTTCTGACGAGTGCGAGTTTGCAGCACGAGCCGAAGGAGAGTGTCGTAATCAGACGAGTTAAGAAAATGTTTTACGCACGAGTATCGTACAAAATTTTATTTCACACGGTGTGAAAATGGAGGTTTTCGCACGGGGGCGTGCGCAAAACCACCATTTTTTCACCGAGTGAAATGATAGAACTTTGCGATACTAGTACGTAAAAGCTGCACGAGCCGGATCGAGCGCCACAACGGCACGAGGCGAAGCCGAGTGCTGTTGTAGCGCGAGAGAAGGCGAGTGCGGCCACTTCACAATCGCCGTCGGGAGTCCGCTTTTACGTACCAGTATCGCATACTACTTTTTGTGACGAATGCATGAAAGGTTATGTTGCTGGCCGGGCGCGACAATAAAGGAAAAACAGACAGCGTGCGCATGCGCACAGTAATACGGCGCATGCGCGCACGTAAATACTGTGCGCATGCGCACAGTATTTACGATACGCTTTTGCGTTGTATAAATACTCATTACGACACGCTTCCGGTATTTACGAAACGCTTCCGGTATTTATGTAACCCCTTCTTGAAAAACACCACTTTATATGGCGCCCAGCCCCCACATAAAGCAGCACTTTTCATGCATAAGTCACAAAAAGATATTTTTCGCAAAATTGAATATGTCACAAAACCCAGACCCTTCGACTGATACTTATCAACTGCAGTAGCCAACATTGTTTGATGTTGATCTACTTCTGTAGATAGTTTCAGCCCGATAACTCAAAATTTGGGAAAACTAGAGCGCGAATGCATTTTTTTCAAAAAATTTAAAATCTGATAAAAGTTTAAAGAACGTCTCAATTATTGCGTAAAATGTAACAAATAGAGGCACCTAATTGCTCTACTTGCGTACCAAATTTCAACCCGATTGATAAAGCCGTTCTTGAGTTATACACGGTTAAATTGAACAGGTCCGATACGCATACACACACATCTTGACATTTTTTCTCAATGTGGTTTTTTCATGTTTTGGAACGTTCTCCATTGTTTACATGAAAATCTCGAAAAAAAATTTCATGAAAAAGCTTCCTCTACGAAGAAGCAAAATCTGAAAAAAAAATTCCAAAGGTCACCTTCAAGTGATATTAAACTGTGACCAATTGTCTGACAGATCTGAGAAGGTCGATAAAAAAGTAGCGGATTTGACAGAAAATGCCTCTTATGGGAGACTGAGAAAATGAAAAATGTAGTCACGTTGGTATTACCGATGAATGAACAGTTGAGCGCACGACAAAATTCAGCGGTCGAACTTTTCTTTTCATGCGCGTGTTTCAACGTACAGTGTCCACTCACTGGTGAAACTGTTGACCGGCCGGATAGCAAGCGTCGCATAAAGTCCACTCGCTTATCTGCAAACGACTGTGAAATTGTCGTGGTAAGGCGCATCGGTGCAGTCACATTTTCGATAGCATAGAATGACACGATGTTAAATTTCTAAGTTCAACCTGTTTTTCTCTGTCAACTGATCATTTTTATACGGCTTGATGTTCGATCGGTAATTCCGCCGTTATACACGCAAGGTGTTCGTCGAGACGCCGTATCAATACGGCATGAAATTACAGAAGTAACACGCCTTTGAAAAATACTTCAGCCTGAGAATATTCCTAAAATTAAAACCTTTCATGAAATGAGAGATCCATGCGGAGTTTTTTAGGCAAAGCGACAAATATATCAGAGTGGTCGAGTCTACTGAGTCTGAGAACGGGCGGAAAGAAACTCGTCCCAAAAACGAACAAGGTGGGGGGGGGGGGGGGGAGGATCACCAGGACGATAGTGCGCAGTTTCGTAGTGTCGTGTACTCTCGGGTCTTGAATTTCACATGAATTGACCAGCCCACCTGTCTACTTCCATCTCTCTTATCTCTCCCCGTCTTCATTCCCCCCCCCCCATTCCTCCATATTAATTTCGGGCTCCCTGAAAATTCGTTTCTTCGCCTCTTTTCAACATATTGTACGTCCCTGCGGCATCTGCGCGCGCATATATTCTCTCTTCCTCCTGGCCCCTGCGCTCCCTTTCTCTCTCCTGATCCCGAGAGGGAGAGAGAGAGAAAGCTCGAGCGAACAGCATACACGTAGACCGCGATATACCGGTGTCTCTTCGCTACTTGTTCGCGCTTTTCGTCAGAGAGTCTCTCTCTCCGGTGTCGGAGGGGAGAGCATGGGGGCTCGCTCACACGTACGCGCATAAAACCCGCGGATCTCTCTCGAGCGTCGAGGCAAAGAAAGAGAACGAAAAGACGGGACCGAGCCACTCGCGCATACATACATCAACTGCCTTGCATTATACCAAAGCGCATACTTGTAGAGTGTGCTCCGCTGCCTTCCTACACCGCATACTCCCCTTCTTATGTAAACCGACGTTGCACGCTGCTCTCTAACTACGCAGCGACGCGCGAGTATCCGAGAGCATATGCATGAATCCGTGTGTATAAATATATATATACATATATATGTATATATATATATATATGCATGTATACGTATACAGAGCGCGTGTACGTGAGCAGCCGGTTCGCCGTACGAACGTACACAAACGCGAAAAATTCAGAGGAGAACGGTCGGAGAGCGCTTTTACTGTACGATTTGTAAGCGTGTGGATGGTATTACCGGCGAGCGGCGAGATTCTCCATCCTCGTTTACCGTAGGACGACGACGCCACTGCCACCTGACAGTATTAACCCTGGTGGACGATCGCCCGGTTTGTATGTGCCGTGCGCGCGCGCGCGCCCGTGTAACACAACGAGCGAAATAAAGAGACGGAGGATATGGAGAGAAAAAGACAGCGGGAAACTACGACGTTGTGGAGAAGCCGCCGGCTATATCGAAGGAGGCTCTCGGCCGGTGAGGAGTGGGGCGACGAGGGGCGGGGAGGGGGAGGGGTGTAGAAAAGCGCGCGTGTACGTGCGCGCGCAACCCACATTGCACATCTCTCTGTCCATCCGCGAATAATATATACCCGAGTATCGGTCTCTGCGGGATAATGTGGCACATGAAGCGAGGTGTTTCGCGGAGGTTACAAACAAAAGAGAATTTATGTTGAGTCGTCGAGGAGTATACGGAGATATGGGTAAAGAGAGAGAGAGAGAGAGAGAAGCGAATTCGAGAGCATCCTTTGAGGGGGTGACGTACGAGCGAAAAAGGACTATGAATATACGTAAAACAATTGTGACTACGTATCGGAATGGAGAGTGCAGGGATAGCGTGTACCACCATGCCGGGAGCTTTCCACCCGCCTACACGTGTGCACTGATCGCGTGCTCTTAGTGGGAAGGGCGCAAAGGCTTATCGCGAGTTACAATTTTTTTCGTTATTACATAAAAAAAAAATCAATTTCACTCAAGGTTCCCACGTGGAAACGATTAGGAGTAAATATTTAACTCCGGACGTTGGCTCCGCGAGGCCTGGACGGTTTATTTTTTATTTCGTTAATGAGAATAATGAGAATTGGAAGTATCTGCGGATTACAGACAATTTCAGCTGGTGACAATGAATTGGTTCCAAGTAACGACCGCCGAAGCGATTCCCTCGTTATTCTCGTTGTCAACGTCATTCGCCTATCCGCGCTCGATCCCTCTGCGTATCTCTTTCCCTCTCCCGGTGTACTGGCGAGGCGCGTTGACGTCATCCGAACACCGCGCCACCGACTGCGTTCCGAAACGAGCCCGAAAGAAAGATCCAGAAAGATCCGAAGGCGTCGTCGACGATTTATGGAAGACGCCAAAGCTCGGAACAATTATCCGCCACTCGTAGGTCAGAAAAGCGGTACCTGAAAAGGTACTCGAGCGAATTAGCAGCCAGGGAGGTTTCTTTCATTCTCGCAATTTCGCTCGTCCAGTAAGGTTCCTCTGCACGAGGACGACCGTGGTTCGAATAATCGTGACACGGTCGCCACTCGAAGTGAACTTCGGTACGTTCCCGTCGTCGCTCCTTCGCGCGTAGTAGTAGTAGTGTAGTAGCAGCACGCCGAAGCGCGGCAGCTCGAACTGTTCGGCCGAGCGCCCCCTCGCGCCCCTCCGGCTCGAGCCGATCGGTGTGCGAGCAGCCAACCAACCCGTTTCTCGCGCGGGCTACGCGCGCTCTCACCGGGGGAGAGAGAGAGAGAGAGAGAGATAACCTCAACGACGAACCGAGTACCGCACGACGTCTGACGTTAGTAGTCTCGCAGCAGCAGCCGCGGCAGTCACGTTTCGCGCCCTCACCGCCCTTGTGCGCAGATGCATACGCAACGTACACAAAGTAACGTGGATCAGCGTATCACGTGATCATTCCTTTTACTTCGTTCGTTCGAACATACAACAGTGAAGTACGGAGTGAGTCGATGTTTGTTTAGCGGTTCGATTATCGAACGACGATTACACGAGGCTGTATTCGGGAGGCTGGTTAGGGAACGATCGTAAGAACGAGAGGTACGGCGCGAGTGAACACGGGAAGGCGAATAACGAGAATAAGAAGTGGAGAGAAAAAAAGACGTTGGAACAACTGCGCCGGAAGTAACTCGCCGGCACGTAATTGCAGCCGAGCTTGGCCAGCCTGCAGCGCAGCAGCAGTGCCGGCAACCGATGCCGGCAGAAAAGTGAGATGCCACGGCAACGGTACGCGGGGCTTTATGAGAATTTCGAAAGAAACGTGAAACCTCAAAGGCAGACGGTTCGTCCGCGAAACCTGGAGGATTGAGATATCCGGACTTAGTAGTGTTAATAGGAGTTTATACAACGCGTAACGGGCATACCAACAGCCTCGACGAGGAACGTGCGAGCCGTAACGATGAACACGTGATCGCCTCGGCCACGCGCGGTTAACGCTTTCTGCCGAGACAGATAAGAGCGCCGGGGCTCGCGAAGAGTAGAGGGCAAGTTTGCACATGCGTTTGTACCTCGTGACTCGAATTGATCGCGTAAAAAATTTATCGCCCGGACTCCGGTGCGCACGATATAGCAATCAAACGTTCGATGGAACGATCGTCACGTGCTGCGGAGCTAGTTGCGTAGTGTATATATAGGTATATCCGTGGATATAAGTGGGGGGAAACGGCGAGAATCCTGTGGACGGAATTGGACGGCGAAACGAAGCGTAAGACGGCGTGAACAGGACTGTATCACGTCCGCGCTCGGATTCTCATCTTCGTACGGAAGATCTCGCTGCAAAAAAAAAAAAAGTGAGGAGAGGTTTAACGAAGATTAAAAGTGTCCTTGTGCGTGACGAGAAGATAAACTAGCGGATAAATACAGAGGATGAACAGACTATATATTTTATATGTATAGAGGACAAAAATAAACATATATGTTTCATATATTTTTGGATCTATTGTTGAGGCACGAACGCGACATGATTCTGGCGGGTGAGTAACCAATGGCAAATTCAACCTTTGAAAATTCTTTCTTGAAATCGTGCATGCAATGATATATCAGAGATGAATAAATTTTCGTCGAAAATACATATCTTTCGGTATACACCGCCAATAGGGTTGCATCGTTCTCGGCCACTCACGAACCTGGCTATTCGTAGATTTTTTTTTATTGTCTATGTCAAATCCTCGTTTTCCCGCGTTTTCACGTTCATACTCTCCGAGAACTATTCGCATAAATTTACCGCATTATCTGTCTCGTTGTCTGTTTTTTTAAGTTCGATTGCATCCAGAGTTACACACAGAGTTATTGCCTTTCGGACATGACAAAAAGTTTACCAACACTGACGATATTATCTTCCATTCACGCATATATGGCCTGTCGGACATGGCAAAGTAAATCGACCCTACTCTTTATTCTAATGTGAGAAATTAATATCTTGACCAAACTTCTACGAAACAAGATCGAACAAGAATTGTCTTATGAAAGTTTTTTATTTCTATTTTATTTATTTGTTACCCTGACGACGTTATCGTCCATTCACGCAAGACCCTTATATGCATTGTCTGTCGGACACGGCAAAGATGCCCAACGGCAAAGATGACCCGGTGCATCGACCCAACTCTCCTTGTTCCCACGTGATATTTAATATTCTCGACGAATCTTGTACGAAACAAGATCAAAGAAGAATCGTCTTATGAATAGTTTTTTATTTAATTTACCATTTTTGTTTTGTTTTCAATACCAATAGCATTATCGTCCATTGACGCAAGCCCCGTATGTACAAGGCCTGTACATACATACCTAACTATAAACGACTGGTGCAAGTCGAAGCCGGGCGGCAGCCAGAGGCGACTCGTGCCCGTGCACGTAAACCATCCGCATGTAGATCCATAATGCGGCCTAGATTTGTCCATGTAGGCAGAGTCAGGCGGCCCTCTCCGAGTTACAGGAGGAGCCGCCGCGGACCAGCAAGCTTATAGCCGATAGTAGTTGCCTGTCTGTCCTCTCTCGGTTATATCTATCCACCTCCTCCGCATCGTCCTCGCCGCGCCAACTTACCCTCCCGGAACGATTCGATCTCGAGTACACACCGTCATCCCAGACCGAGAGAGACTCGATATATCGGATATCGATTCTCTCGAACGACGAACTCTCTCTCTCTTCCTACCCCCACCCCTCCCCCACTCGTCTACTACACCGCGCGAGGGACGGGAGGAGGTAGCAACAATAAAAGCGCAAACCAGCAAACTCCATACGTCCTCCCTGCTCGTCGTTCCCTTTATGCTCGCGCGCTTTCGTATATCGGCACTCGTCGTCCTTGCGGCTGAGGCTCTTGTCGTCAAAACGCTCGCGAAAATGTTTCCCTCTGTACGCGAATGCAGACGTATCACTTTTTTTTTTTTTCTGTTTTCCTTCTTTTTTTTTTTGCTGTCTGTTCCTTTCATCGCAGACTCTGATTAATCCGATTGTCATATCGCAAGCGAAATTTTTTACGTCTGTGATCGCCGGGGATTGACATATGTAGGATGTGTTTCGAGTGCACGTTTTTTTGCACGGTGAGAGGCCGCTGTCGGGTAACTGGTTGGACGTAGATTAGGAAAATTTGTTTTTGAAATTAAATGAGAATGGAAGTATGTAAAAAAGTTTTGAGCGCCTCGCGAATGCTTGACACGTGCGAGAATAGCCACACCGGCGACGGAGCAGGGACCGGTCACCTGGCGTTAATATCGATCGGGAAACAGGAATACTCAAGGGAGTTTAATACGGTTAATAAATATATGTATGCATATGGCATGTGTGTGTAACTGTCTCCGTGGTTGGGTATAACACGGCGGCGGAAAAAATTTGCTCGATTAAACTCAATCATTCTGGGTAAATAATTCGGGACCCGAAATTTATCGATATTATCGGAAACATTGTCGTACACTGATAAAAAAAAAATACGGTTGAATCAACTAAAGATTCGGGCAGGGATGTTCGAATACATATTTTGTCGACTTTTGTACGACTAAAAGATTGATAAGTTCAACTTTTTTTTTTTTTTAATGCGTTCACCGAAATATTTTTGAGGCATTAAACGTGAATTTTTGAGGCAATTATTTGAAAGTCCCTGGCCGAATCTTTAGTTGATTCAACCACTTTTTTTATCGGTAGAGGAAAAAACGGAGCCACGTTCTTTATTCGAGATGAAACTTGTTTTTGTTTCCAATGTCCCGCGGAAATAATTGCAGAAAATGGTCCGTTTTGCCCCGTCGTTCCCTGAACCCTTGGCTTACTACTGGGTTCGTGGATTCCCACGGAAGCGATCGCACAGCTGAATGGGTACCGACGTTTTTTGTCAACAAACGTCCACAATTCTTTTGTCGTTAATTTTGCAAAAAAAAATGTTGTCATTCTTACAAAAATGTTTGTTAATTTTACAAATGTGTTCGTTAATCTCACAAACACGTTTGTTAATCTTGCAAACGTGTTTGTTAATCTTACATAAACGTTCGTTAATCGTACAAAAATGTTCCCTAATCTTACAAAAATGTCTGTTAATTTTACAAATATTTGTTTGTAGAATGAGCAAGAAAAGGATTGTGAACGCTGTGGACGGAAAAAGTTTGTGAAAATGACAAATCTTTGTTTACCGTGCACTCGCGTTTATTAATGAATCTTTGAAAAGTGTAAACGATTTAAGTTATCTAACCAACAAATCACAACGCTCGATTCACTACAAGATCAAACAATCCGCCATACTCAAAACAACAAACTCAAAAAAATATCTTCGGCAAATACGTAAAATCACGGAAGTTATTCACCGTCAAAGTCCGCAGGTTTCCGAAGAGTCGCGTTAGTGAGTGCAAGGTCGCTTTTCGGCGCGCTATCAGAAAAACGTGTCAGGACGACCACAATCTTTTCCGCGAATTGAACAAACCCCGATAAGCAAGGCGCCGTCGCGAATCGTCGGATTTCACCAAACGATCGCGTCGACTCACCGTGCTCTTTGCCCCGCAAACTCCAACGACTCATCGAAACCCCACTAAAATATTCCCTAAGAATCAACTCTTTTTCGCGGGCTTCCCCTTCGAAGAAAAAAAAAAAAAATCCTCTCCAATCCATTTCCACGATTAATTTCCCATCGTTAAATTGCCCCGAGCCTCTTCGACAAAAAGGTCCTCAGAAGCAACAAAGGAAACTAAAGAACGCGACACGTTTGTGCGCGCAACGCAAGAGACGCGCCCCGCCGATATGGCGGACGTGCGCGCACTTTCACGCGTCACAACCGCTTGAGTACCACTGCTTATCGCTTCCCGCCGTGTTCCGCTGGCGCTGGTTTCTGCGAGCCAGCAGGCAAGCGATCGCGGACTCGTCTCTCTCTCTCTCTCTCCGCACTCCCTACGTCCCTCTCGCAGCCTTCTCGGCTACGACGTGGCCAAGCGTCGCGCTATTGCGCGTCTCGGCGGCCCCTGTGTGACGAAGGCGCCCCCCCCCTCCCTACCCCGCCCCTCTTTCTCCGCGGCTCTCCGTCTCTCGCACTCGCCATTCCAAAGCCTCTCCGCTACAAGTATAATGCGTATGTCCCTCCGTGTAGCCCCCGCGTACGTACGAGAGAGAGATACATATCGAGTGTGTGTATAGAGAGCCTTCGGATAAGGTAGTTCGGCTTGATTCGGTTTCGCGAGACGCCTCGATTCTGAATCCGTCTGTACGGGCTTCTTGGTTCTTACCGGCGGAGAGGAACGATGCCCGAGCCCGGCAAGGTCATCGCGAGCTAAGAACGACACGTGGCAGCGATGGCGCTTCGAATTCTATAATCGCGGCCAAGACAATTTGTTTCCGATTCTTTGCCGTGTAACTTCGAACACTTTGATCGTATCGTGCTCAACGGATCTCGAGGAGACGATGATATATATTTATATATATGTATGTATATTTTTTTTTGCGATTATTGTAACGTGTTTGACGAGGAAGATTGACGCGAGACACTGTTTTTTTAAGGAATGAGAGATACCGAATATTTGGAATATTATATACAGTTTATAACATTTTTGGGTTCTTGGTGGGAAGGATCTTATTTTTTTTGTAATTTGCGGTAGATTTTTAGGTGCGCAAATGGACGGAATTTCGTTCACGCGTTAATGCTACTTTACGCTTGTAATCGGATAAACTCCGCGATGTTGCAGATCAGAGGACCCGAGGTACTTGTTTATTTCTCGTTGCTTTCATCGACACTTTTTTTCTTTCAAATTTTCTTTTAAATGAGAGACGGATGTTTTTTGCTCTATGTTTGTTTTGACCGGGCGCGCTGAATAAGTGTACTATATTCGCTTTGTGTCTCGAAAAAAGATCGCAACCACCGATCAATCAATAAAAACAGCCTTAAATCGTTTTGGTCCATTTTACCCCACACATGAACAAAAGTGCGTTTCGACGGTAACTTTTCGTTTCCACACGATCGCCTCATAACTGTACAGTTGCAAGGTCTTCTGTGTACTTACACCAAAAATAAAAATCATTTTACGCTGGAGGATTCTTTCGCAGTAAGTGGATTGTCATTTCCCGTAAATAGAATCCTCTTGCAGCAAATGGTTTTTATTTAGCGTGTAACGCGATTAATTCTGATTTCTTTTCGTTGCTTTTATCAGCAGTTTTTCATCTTTGAAATTTCATTAACTTCTAGACTGTCTCAACGAGAGACGGATGTCTTTTGCCCTATATGTTTGTTTTGACCGGGCGCGCTGAATGAGTGCAGAATGTTCGCATTGTGTGTCGAAAAAAGTTCGAAACCGATCGATCGATAAAAACAGGCTTAAATCGTTTTCGTCCATTTTGCCCTACACATAAACCCTTGAGAAACGTACGTGCGTTTCGACGCTAACTTTTCGTTTTCACACGATCCCCTCGTAACGGTAAAGTTTACAAGGCACCCAAAATACGTGTACGTGCACCCAACATAAAATTCATTTGACGCTAGAGAATTCGCAGCAAGTGAATTGTCATTTCCCGCGAACAGAATTCTCTTGCATCAAATGGATTTTCTTTAGTGTTGTACCGTGTTTAAGTTCGTTGTTTCTTATTTGCTTTTCTCAGCAGTTTTTCTTTTTCTTAGAACTTTTATTAGCTTCCAGAGTGTCTCGACGAAAGACAGATGTCTTTTGCCCCAGATCTTTGTTTTGACCGGACGCGCTGAATGAGTGTAGAATGTTCGCTTTGTAATCAATCGATACAAAAATTTTCAAATAGCTTTGAGCCATTTTGCCCCACACATGAACGTACGAGCGTTTCGACTGTAAGTTTCGTTTTCACACATGGTGGCCGCGGTCGGGGAAAACCGGGAAAAGTCAGGGAAACAAAAACTCCGACAGGGAATCAGGGAAAAGTCAGGGAATTTCAAAGTTAGTCAGGGTAAAAGTAATTTATCGCCAAACCTTCTATAATAAATAAACAAAATACAATAATTAGGCATTTTCATTTGCGTCATTCTTTTTTTTAAATATAAAACTCGTTAAAAGTTTGGTCAGGGAAAATTTTCAATTGGTCCGTGAAAAGTCAGGGAATTTTTTATCGGGGTAAAAACGGCCACCGCGTCACACGATCCTTTTCATAACTGTAAAATTTACAAGGCCCTCAGTGTACGTGCGCCCAAAACAACATCCATTTGACGCGAGAGGATTCTTCCTCAGCGAGTGGATTGTCATTTCCCGCAAACAGAATCCTCCTGCATCAAAACGGATTTTATTTACCGTGTAACGTGATTAACTCCGCGATTTCCGCGAATCAGAGCGCCCGGACTGCCCCCTCCAGTTGCACGTAATCCCTATTTTCTCGGAAATTTCATTAGCCTCCCACTTTACGAGTCAATTCGCGCTAAAAATAAATCTCCCGAGCGCTCGGTTGTTACGTTAAAGATTCGCGGAGTGTATGGTCCGACTCGTGTGCCAAGGACGAATCCGCAAGGTCAAACCGCCTTCCCAGCGCCGCGCGTCTTTGGGAGAACGACGATCTGCGTTCGACCCAATCGTCGCTCTGATTACACACCAAAATGCGACGTTGTCCCCGTTGGCGCCCTCACTGGCTGCCTTAAAAAAAAACCCGCCCGTTTCACTCCTCCGCTAATCGAATCAACGAAACGAGACTCGAGACAGTCACCGGGCGAGAAAATTTCCGTGACCTTGATGTCCTCGTTCGTCCGTTTATCGCTCTGTCGTCTCAACGGAATCCAATTTCTTGACGAGCCGTTAACGTTGTTTTCGAGGGAATGACGCAGTTTCGCGCGTACGTCAGGGGGTGCGGAACAGCAGCGGCTGCGCTGGTGAGCTGTATAGATGGACGAGTTGGAGGCGAACGTAGGCAGCGATGGTAGGTGGGATGGTTGGAAGGTTGCGGGATGTCGGGAGGTAGGTGGGCGCGCAAGGATACGTGGGAGAAGGGGATGGCCAGGCACAGCACCCACGAGGACACCAAGAGGAGAGGAGGAACGCGTGGGCGTACGTATTTGGCCGTCGTGTCGCGAGAACCGCAGGCAAAGCCGCACGCCACTACACGATGCTCCAACGATAGGCGAGATATAGATACGTACACGGGGACAGAGAGAAAGAGGCCTTTCCTCGTCCTTCCGAGGCCCCCCTTCCCGCGTATCCGGTTTTGAACTTTGAAAAGGGTCAGGACTTCATCCACTTACCGTTGACGGCAAGGGCCCCGATAGGCCGCTCGAGCAATGCTAATTAGAGCGGGAGGAGGGTGAGTCGGGCCAGTTGAGAATTCGTTGGTTCATTAATAAGACAGACAAATTTTCACGAAAATGCGCAGGTATTTTTTATTTTTTTTTTGGCGGGAATATCTATACGTGGTGGCCGCGGTCAGGGAAAACCGGGAAAGTCAGGGGAAACAAGATTGGTCAGGGAAAAGTCAGGGGATTTCTAAATTGCTCAGGGAAGAGGTGAATTGTCGCCGAAACTTCTATAAGTAAATAAAAAGGACATAAAAGGAAGCCTTGAAAAAAAAAAAATTGAGAACATTTTTGAAAAAAAAACAGAATTGACACGTTAAACGCCCAGCGTGCATACGGGACCCCCGCGGAAATAAAGCCGTCACCCAGATATGGGTGACGTGGCGTTCAACGCGTTAAACATTGATGCAATAATTAGGCAGCCATTTGCATCGTCATTAAAAAAAATAGAATTCGTTAGAAATTTGGTCAGGGAAAATTTCTAATTGAGCAGGGAAAAGTCAGGGAATGTTTTTCCGAGGACAAAACGACCACGATGCTATAATATGGTATGTGAAAGGCTTGGGTTTGTTTACTGGATGGATACACGATTGAGAACGGTCGAAGGGTTCGCGGATCTAATGCGATTCTGAAAAATATAGTAGTAGTACGTGTATTTATTGACATTTAGTTACAAATATCAACGATACATATTAACTTTTATACACATATTGTAGCTCATACAATGTAACGAAATAACAAAAACGCCAATGAGCCATCGACCGGAGTCTCCCAGCTCGGGTTTCTCTTTGGTTTATTATGAGATACGGTAGTTGTGTGGAGAAACATTGGTTATTGCAGTTTAGAGACGGTTTTGCCTATGGCGTTTCGTTGTACATTCTTCCGATGGTTTCCTATATGGTGTGCGTTGGTAATTTGTGTCTGGAAATAATACGTGTTGTTCGTTGAACGCAGAATTGTTCTATGGTTTCGAGGTTGTCTTTTGCGAATTGACGAGTGAGATAGCCCAACCTCTTTACAATCGGGGTGATGCCACTTTTTTCCTGAAGATTTTAGATAAAACTTGAAATTTAAAAGATATCGAAAATAAAATTCATGAACATTGCGACTTTCAAGCTAGAAAATAGTTTTTTACATTTTGACATTGAGAAACCAAAATCGATTGAATATTGGCTAAAGAGCAATGGCCGATGAGAGAAAGTTACTTCCAAGGAAAGTTGTACATTTCCCGTTTCGTCTCCTTAATTTTTTTTAACTCTCCAGAAAGTGTTTAGAAGGGTAGTTAAGAGCGGAAGGAGGGTCTTAGCGGTTCGGAGGTCGAAAGAGGAAACGATCGGGTAGCAGATGTCTGCCGCGATCGTGGGGACCACAAATGGGGAAGCCATGGAAGAACGAAAACAAGGAACATGTATATATAGACGAAGGAGAGCAACCCCTCCCAGCGCTCCCTCAAAATCCCCTCGAAATATTCATATCTATTTTGTATACGCACTATATTGTGTGGCTCATTCCGTGAGATGGAATTTCGAAGCAAAACCGATCGCCTTCCGATACGAGTTAAAAAAGTTTCCTCGCCCACAGAACTTCTCGACTCCCTGACTGATGTCCTCTCGCAACCGTTCTCGTTTCTCCTCGAACGGGAACATTATTTTCGTTTCTCATACCCCGGAGTTCGACACGCGGCCAAACCACCGCGCGATCCACCAGCAGGATGTCCCTAATTTTCTGGGGCGTTGGGTTCATCCTCGCTAACCGTCCCTCTCTTATCCTCATCCGCGTGTTGCATCGCACACTCTTTCGTACTTTTATACGGGAGGACAGTTGCGCCGTTCAGAAAATATTTTTTAAATGAAAAAGTAACAAAAGGCAATCTGAATGCAAGTTTCATGACTCCTCGAAGCTACGCAAAACGTGTCGAAGTATGAAAAGAATAAGGAGAGGAAAAAAAAAGAAAAAAAAGGCGCGTATAAAGTCGGGAGGGAAACCGATAAAATTTGCATCTCCGAAGTCGGACACAGCCTCGAGGCGTCGGGCACTTTTGCAATAGAGTTCGAACATATCAATCCTCTCTCACGCTCCATCCGATTACTCGAGCACGTGTCTCTTTCAATTCGCTAAAGCCCTCTATTTTGTCGACTCGACTTCTATTTTCTTTTATTAATTTTTTCTTCATTTTTTCCATACGTCATTTTGGCGAGGATCAACGTTAATGCTATAATTATAAGCGAACGTTAAAGGATCGAGTCGCCCGTACGAGCGTCGGCGTGCCTTTGTGTGTGTGTGTGTGTTGGTTGATGGTAGGTTCGTTGATTGAAACAAGATGAGGAGTAAATATAGTGTAAGTATACCGGCGAGTGCATGCGCTGGCGATATTATACTTATGCATGCATGCAACGAGAGGCGAGACTAACGCGGTGTTGTGCTGTCCTTATGTGTTATTTTTTTTTATTTTTTTCGTTCAGTCCAGCGTTGCGCTTTCCCCGGGGCTCGACCCACTTTTATTAATTCTTTTGCCGCTCGCCTTCCGTCTGGGTGTCGAGCGCCGTTCAATTCGTGTATAATTCAATAAACTCTCGTGTCGGAGAATCGAGTGAATAATTATACCCGTAGGATTTTCATTTCTCGATCTCTCTGGCAATGAATGTATTGTTCATTTGGCGTGAATGAATCGTCGGTGCTGCTTAGATCTCCGTGCAATTATTATCGCTTAACCGTTAGCAATAATTACACGGAAAAGATAAATCTGATCTTGTCTCGGTAAACGCCTCTGTAAGTTCCATTTTTTTTTTCAAACAACCGTACGGATTATTCTTGCGTAGCGTACAATTGTCGTGGTTAAATAGTTATTATTATTAGTATTGTTATTGGTTTTCATTGTAAGTACGGTGTAGAACCCTGTAAGTTGAAAAGTGTTGACATATGCAAAGTGGATATGCACTGATGATAGTATAATTATATAAAGAGTATAAACATGGTATAAAGATACGGTTATACAGCTATAGAATAGCAGCAGCAAAAGGTAATATCGTAGTAGAGAAACAAAGAGGATGCGATGGCAGTTAATAAGGTAGATCTCAGAAATCATAATACTTGGTAACAATTCCTTACCGACAATATTGTTCCTTTAACGAAATAACAATATTGATAAAGTTTGATGTCAATCGGTTCATATGTGGGAATTTATTGATGAAGCAATATTCAGGAACAATTTCTTACCGACAAAATTGTTCATTTACCTAAATAACGATATTGACCACGTTTGGTGTCAATCGGTTCATATTTGAGAATTTATTGTTTAAACAATATTTAGTGACCATTTTTTACCGACAATATCGTTCATTTACCTAAATAATAATGTTGATCGAGCTTGGTGTCAATGCGTTCATATTTGACAATAATAATGCACAATGTTTAATCTTCGATACCGGATTTGAGTTCTCAGTTTTTAAGGTAGTCCTTGCGTCATGACTGATTCCAACTAAGTTTGAGAGAGGTATAAGTGAGAATTGCAAACACTTCCTCCGATCGGATAAAAATCTGAAAAAAATCACGCCTATGGAAGGCGTTAAAAAGATTGTGCATAATAATAATTCCAAAATATTATCAATAAATTACTGAAATAAAAACTTATACAACAAATGATCTGGGAACCTAATATTTTTCTCACGAAAATGATTTAATTAATTTAACTTTTTAGAAACGTATGAATTTTTTCAGAATTTTATGTAATGTTTGAAAATTGGGTTTTCTTTATGTTAAAATTTATTTAAATTCGCAATTTTCATACATTACATAAAATTCTGAAAAAAATGCATACCTATTTAGAAAAATTGACAAACCATCTTGGTAACGAAAAAAAAGTAGGTTGCCGGGTAATTTGTAGCGAAATTTAAATTTTTCAGTTATTTGTTAATAACATTTTCGAATTATAATTATGCAAAAACAATCTTTTCAGCACCTTCGATATGCCCGATTTTTTCAGATTTTTATTCCATCGAGAAGTGTTTGTAATCTCTCTCATTCCTCTCATGAACTTAGGTGGCGTCACACATGACGCAAGGACTACCTTAAGAAATTCCGGCTTTTCACGCAGAAAGGTTGTATTCTTTTAGCGAGTTTCATTGAGGCGGGCGGTCGGATTGTTTCCGGCAGTCGGTTCCATCGACGGGATGCCCGTTACGAGAGCCGACTTTTCATAAGCGGTTAGCCGATAGGGGGGACAGACTAGATCGTCCCTACGAGGGCGCGTTACAATTTCACGTAAAGACTTGTAACGAAGATGATCCGCGTAGAAACTAGAAAGCCCGCTTTTAAACCCACGAATTATCAAGATACCCGAAAAGTATCGTCACCGCTCTCGAAGGTTCGACCAGCCAAGCTGTTCGAAAAGCGGTGCGATATGTTGTTCTCGTTCGAGCAGCTGAGACGAAGGACCCTCGAACAATCCTTGCTCGATTATAAAAATAAACCCATGAGTCTTATCCCAAAAAAGGAGAAGAAAAAAAAGAAGAAAAGATGCTTGCCTAGGCGGGCACGCGCTTCGTGCGAGCAAAAATATTTTTACCCCGCGTCACGGTGTGTGCGCCTCTGCCGAAGGAACCGGCCATCCATGCCCGTGTGGATAATCCGGACGGTAAAACTCCTACGGTGAAGAATGAACGAGTATAAGAAGGAGAGCCTTACTGGATTGGCACGAGCCGTTTTGGTAGACCTCGAGTCTTTGGGGCACTACATCAAGCCAGAGAAAGTGAGCAAACGAAAAATAGACAGAGAGCTTCCTAATAGTACAACGAATCCGTTTGTGTGTTCGCCCGCCGGGTAAGCAAGCCAAACAGGGAACTTGCGGCTCGGAGAGAGATTATGAAGGAACGGTATAGAATGAGAAGAAGAAGAAGAAGAAGAAGAGGAGAGAAGAGTTCGCGGCTCGTCGATTTCGTCGCACACAAAGGAAAGAATCGTTCGCTCGTGCGCCACCGGGACCTTAGAGCATATAATAATAAAAGCATGTCGGGGGGGGGGGGGGACTCTACGAGGGCAAAGTAGTGACGCGAGGAGGGGGAAGGAACGTGCGCGAGTAACGGGCACTGAGGCGAAATACGGTGAAATAATGAAGAAGGAGAGCCGTAGATGAAGAAAGAAGTTTCGCTTGTAGTGAGATACAATATGAAAAGAAGAAGAAGAAAAGAGAGCACAAGCGAACGTTCGAGAGACGAGGAAGAGGGGACGTGTTATGGGTCGAAAGATACCTGGGCCAGAAAAAGAGAAAAAAAAAAGAAAAAAATTTATATATAAGAGTGAGAGGGCAAAAGTGAACGAGCCGAAGAGCGAGATGAAGAAAAAGGTTGTAGGGCGAGAGAAGGCACGAAGGATCGCTTGTGTTATTTGGCAGCTGTGTAGCAGCAGCGAGCGCCGAAGCGCAGGCGACCGGGCAGATGCTTCGTGAAAACGTCTTTGGGCACAGCCGGCCTTCTCCTGCGGACCGGCGCTCTTTCTCTCTTCCGTTCTTCGCTCCGGTGTACGAAACCAAGAGAGACGAATAAATAAAGAAATAAGGTACTAGAATGAGAAAAAGGGATTCAGTGAAACGATCCGTTTCCCATTCGGTCGGCAGTAACGAGGAACACCTTATGTCCGCCACCGTGCCAAAGGGACACCGTAATGGAGGAGGATGTTCGACGCACACATGCATCAATTTTTTTTTTTTTTTTTTTTTTTTTTTTTTTTTTTTACTTCGAGATAGTTTAGAAGATACATCCGTTTTCGGGCGAGTCCTCGAAGCATCGGTCCGAATAGCTAGACACTTGCGCTTCTTTTGTGCTTCCTAGGGGAAGAAAAAAAAATTATTAAAAGTACGCGACGTCCGATATCCGGACGAAGAAATTCCGTCCGTCAGGAGCTCCGCCTCCGCTCCGTGGCTCGAAGCCAGGGCGAGGGAGAGCTGCAAGGGTTGTAAACACTATATACATAGCTTCGGTCTGTACAGAAAAAGACGGCGAGTTGAAACTACTTCTAGAAACTGAATTTGGCCAGCTCGGTGTTACTTACGATGCGGATCCATTTTTTTTTTATTACGTACATTCGCGCTCAGCGATCCTGAAGGATTGCACTTTTTGGTGGAGGTATACAAGGTGTACCCGGGGAGCGTTGCCAGCTTCTCGCCGATGAATCACTCACCGTCCGTCCGAGGGTGAATGCTCAAATATAGTTAAGGATAAAAAAAAATAAAAAAGTAAAATAAAACAAAACAAAAATACGTCGTAAAAACTCGATAGAGGCTAACTACGCTAATTTCTCAACGTCCCGACACCGCGGATTCTTGGTTTCCGGAGTGAATGAAAACCTACGGAAACCCGCTACCCACTTTGATGGCAAACCTCTCATTAATAATCATACGTGTTTCGTTGACGATATATCTTCACGCTGCACCTACCTACCTCAGTACATGCATGTATATATATATATATATGTGCATACACACACCCCGTTTCCATACCCATGGCTATAATTTGCCGGGCGAAGGGTTCCGCAGCCACACTGCGTGCACCAGCCTACCGTGTGCCTACAAGGGTTGATTCACTCTCTCTAGACGATCGGTCGAATGTATTCGTGTAACTGGATACGGGTGCGCTGGATAGTCCCATGGAACACGTAAACGCGTACGGTTAAAGCCCGACGCGTAGAAGCGCCCCGCAACACACTCGAAGCTCCTCGCGTAGTCCTGAGCACGGCACGATGGCGTGTACGTGGAAATATACGTCATGGGAAGTCCTGTGAGAGTCGCCCCGTGAAATCATCCGGTTTCTTTTTTCAATGAGGGTGAGAGAGCCGGTATAGTTGCTGGTATACGCCATCGAAGCGGGTTAGATAGACATATAGATATACACATACGGACGGAGCGAGTGAGAAGAGTTTCGGCGCAAACTCCCCTTGGTCGGGAATGACGTCACTCTGCACGCGCTCCGGCTCGTCCACCCGCGCATCTACGCAGCAAATTTGATGCCCCCGCAGGGTAGTAAACCGCGCCGTAGGCGGATGATCAGCGGGGCGAGTCACGACGGGATTCACTGGCCGGGTGACGACACCTGCCCGGCGACTTCCGGGCGATTGTTACACAAAATGGAAGACACTGATGGAGCTGCCCGATTGCGGATACGTCGATCGGCCTAGGTTCCGCGCAATCGGGAGATTCTTTGTTCGCGAAAGATCTTACCCTAGGAATTAGATAAACATAGGGGGAGAAAAACACAGGCCCGCTTGCGCTGCTGCCTGTCTTGTGCATCGCGCTGCTTCGACCTAGGACGAGAATTCTTCCCGACCTTGGGCCTCCAGCGGTTCTCAAACGAATTTATGAAGCGTGACCGATCGACTTGGTATTTGTTTTTCTTCTGTTGTTTCTTTAAGTCGGTGAGTTACTGACTCGTTTAGTTGGGGCACAAGTACCCAAATATGCACTGAGAGAAAAATCGGGGTGGAGCGAAGACACGTGAGAGGTGGACCAAAAAAAATGTGAGTGGCTAAATTACGATTTAGGTGGCTTAACCATCGAGAGGTTGAGTTAACAACATAAGGTTGGGTCAACCTCTCTGTGATGCTATATACGGCGAAACTCATGGTGAACTTGAATCAATAAAGCTCATCGAGACTGAGCGAACATCAGTGAGGTTGATTGATTCAAATTGCGGTTGAGTCAACCTCGGTGAGGTCGATTGGTTCAAGTTCACCATCAGTTTCGCCGTATTTAACCTCACCGAGAGGCTCAGTCAGGCTTATGTCGTTAATTCAACCTCTCGATGGTTGAGCCACCTAAATCGTCATTGAGCCAACCATATTCGGTTGCCTCAAGCGCCCATGTATGTTCGCTCCATCCCCTTTTTTTTCTCTCAGTGTGGTCAGACGTAATGAACAAAAATACAAAAAAAAACTCCACTCAATAGTTGGTGATCTGTTAAGAGCATGAAATAATTATGCCATTTGGAAGGGCGGAGGGGGGGGGGCGGTGAATTATCGTATGGGCGTTGTCGTACTGAATCTAAGACTTTTTCCCGGTCTGCAAAGTTACTTTCCCCTTTTGCCGATCAATAACTTTTAAGGCGCAGGTTTCTTTTTCTACTTTCTGCAAAATTTTAATTTTTCAACCTGACACGATTAAGACACCCGAACAACCCTCTACACAACCCTCCTTCTAAGACACGACTCTACGAAAAAACGAACATCATGCCCATTACAACAAGAACACAAATACTTACCGAAAGGTTTGCCGCTGAACAAATTCCAAACATCGAACCAATATGCACAGAACCCACACAAAATATAAACCACAGATGCAAATATCCGGCACTCACCATATACCAACAACTCGTAAGAATGGCAGATGAAGATATAACTTCAACATAAACAAATATAACTCAAAGCAATTTAACTCACATAAGAATGAATGGACTAACATGTATTTAAAAAAAAAGCGAATCAGGAGCTGAAGGACTCTGGTCGATGGCCTATTGGCAATAGCAATAGCATTATTAAATGTAAATAATCTTTGAAATGTACCAGCATCCATACCGTGTAATATATTGTCAATAGATACATTTACTACTACTTAATATTACAAATAATTTCGAGTACTGAGCAGAGTCGCAGAGATTTACGGGGTCGTTGTAGGTGGATTCGTCGAGGAATCTTGAAAATTCTCGAAGCGCAGTTGATCGCCGATGTTCCGACCTCCTGAACTCCTGAACCCGGGCCGGGAAGATACCGGGGAATTTGTCCCCCTCACCCCGCGTTGGTATTACAATCCCGGTGGTTAGCTTCGCAAATCCGGGAATTCGGGGACACGGAATTACTCGATACGGTATTGTATAGAGGCATCCGTGTTTCGGCCCCGCCGCGGCGGATGGAGTGTACTCGGCTCGGAAGATGGCTAACGACGCTGGGGGTTTCCATAAAAACCTTTCGAAGAAACGTTCTCGCTGATAAGTCGCGCTAAATGTAAAAAAAAAAAAAAAAAAAAAAAAAAACCAAGAAAAAAAAAAGAAGTCACTCGCATCGACGACGACGCTCGCTCGAGGGCAAAACGTGACGGCGATAGGGCAGTTTTAAGTGTCGTGTTAATGGCCGCAGTCACGATAAGGGAACACTTCGGCCATACGCGACACTCGCACACTGTCACGCGCGCATTACACTATTAAATGTTCACAACTTATCGTTCCCCTCTCCCATCGTTTCCACGGCTCGAAAAATCAGGAGACGGAACGTAACCGACAAAAAGTATGGACCGCCTTGATAAATTAACTGTAGAACCGGCGAACGACAGGAGAGGGACGGTGGCGCGGAAGAGCGTCGACGAGAGGGTGAAGTGGAGTGGGTCTTCCGAAGGAGATCGAAAGAAGAGAAACAAAAAAAAGCAAACGAGAGACAAAAATACAAAAATTGAGAGTATAAGAGAGGGATAAAGGAAGGACGATATCTCGCCTCGACAACGAGAGAAACGGCTCACTTCCCCGATCCCCCGGTATGCTATATACATGCAACACATATATACACATATCTCCGGAGTTCTTCCCATCCTCTCCTCCGCCCTCTTCGACGTTACAGGAAAAACGGTGAATGCGGATGAGTAAAAATAGGTGCGGAGAATTGGGACATTGCGGGGTAGCTGATGCTTGTCTCGGCTCCGTGTACTACTACACCTCTATCTCCACGAGAGGGAGAGCGATGGAGAGCGCAGCGAAGCATCGGAGCAAGCACCGACCAACCGACTCCATCCACCCCGCGGTAGCCCGGTTCTCGCTGTGCTGTGCTCCTCGTTGGTTTGGCTCGCGAATACCGATGTACCGAGCAGCTCTACTCTCGCATACACGGCGACTTACCGAGGGAGGGAGCGAGGTGGCCTGTACTCATCTGTGCACACGTACACGGCTGTCTGGAAGCGTTTCACGGGTATACGTGCCTTGCGGATACGCTTCGCCCATAGCTATAGCATTCTACTCCGTATAGTATGTACTCGGATATACGAACCCCCTCCCCCCCCCCCCTCTCGTCCCTTCGCGCGCTCTAATCATCTATATATAGTGTGACGTTATCTATGTACTCGCGTGCGGTTGTGTGTGTGTGCACACAGCCATCGTGGAAATGGAGCAATGGTGGCCTGATTAGTTTCAGACTGGCTGCCGCGGTCCACGCCAATCCTAATTCTCAGTCCCGTGGACGGGGAGCGACAGAGTGAGAGACTCGCTCACGAGGTGTGCGAGAGGGAGGGAGGGTGAGAGATCATCAGATTTGAACCCTCTGTCGTGAAGGTTCACACGCCCGAAAACCGGACCGCGTGGCTCGTTGACTCCACCGACCGCAAAATGTTTTTGTAAATAATTTGAACAATAAATTCCGCGGATAATATCGAGGGTCCGACCGCGACGAGCTGTGCTCAGTGGGGCGGGGTAATGGGGGTCATCTTACGGGAATTCGGATGTCGGGGTTGGTAGATTTGTTGGGAGTTGGTAGTCATAACTATGGGAGAATTTGAGCTTATACAATGAGAATATTATTGTTATGGAGTGCGAGATAAAATAATAACATTTTTTTTATATATAAAGTAAATAGAATCGGGCGAAACAATGACATAGCATATCGTATTATTGTTATTATTATTTTGAGAATAGATATTACAAATATAGGATAATTTAGTGGAACACAAATGTTCCTCGATGAGCCAAACATCGACGGGAACTTGAGGTTGTAAAATAGTCAAATGAAATCGAGTTAAGTAAAATAATTATCTTATATATTTTGGAAAATGGTGGATTTGTTGGTTTAGATGTTTGTCCCCCCTCCCCCAGCTCAACTTCCCTTTCGGTGAAGCTGACACCTACGGCCGGTTTTCATAGCATAGACAAGGGATTTCGAAATTCCATTCCATATGCTATATTTTCGAAAATTCGGAAATCCGAAATCCAGCCCGTATGCTATAATTTCGGAATTACGGTGTTACATAGCATATGGAATGGAGTTCGAAATTCCATTCCGTATGGAATGGATCTCCACATGTATGAACCATGCGACCCGTGCGAGCGCGCGAGTCGACATAACCACTAGTAATATACGTTGTATTGTCAGATTAGATATTCTAAATATAGGATATTTTAGTGGAACATAAATGTTTCTCGATTATCCAAACATCGGAGGAGGCTTGAGACGCCTAGTACGAGGCCTTTGAGTATAAATGAGCGGGTTATTATTATTTATTCGTTTTATGCAATAAATGTGACAAGGGTGACTTTCATTGCCCGATGATGACCATTAACCAGTTCTGGCCAATACGTCACTCCATTCTGGCCAATACACGAACGGTATGCGCGGTGAGAATTTTCTGGGAACGGCTGCTTTCAAAATTTAGGAACGATCCCCATAAGTTGTTGAACTGTTTGCATATTGTGAAAATCTGGGGATGTTTGCTATACGTGAAGAGCATTTCGCGAGCGCGATGGCATAGGAAACGTTACTATAAGTGTCGAATTCTTTGCCAGATTAGTGACTAAAGAGAAAAGAAACCGCCAACTTGCGTTCTGCAAGTTTCTGGGCAACCGTTCCACCTACCGCACCACTTTACGATTTAACAAATTTTGTATTAACATAAATGAGATACACAAGATTTGGTTTACATGAACAGTAAAGCGATTACCTGCTCGAGGCCTGTTAATCAGATACGCATAATAAGTATTTATTGATTAAGAGTAAAAATTATGAAGAATTAGGAGGTAAAAATGATCGCATGTAAAAACCCTGTGTTTTTAATAGGTTAATGAGTTAATGGATAACGAATGCATGCGCAGCGTGCGAGGTACTTCGAGGTATCGTTAGTAGAATATAGTACAAGAATAAACGAAATAATAAAATTAAAACAAATTGCAATTAGTAACAATGAAAGAAGTACGGAGTGGTGGGAAAATGAGATGCAGATACAAAAATAAAAATATTGGATATGTACAATTTGACGCTTAAAATTGAGCTTAAAATCAAAAAGTTCAACGATAATGAGAAATCGATGCTCGACCACTTTGTATTGTGTAAAGTCAAGTAACATTTGCATATATCATTTATCTGCTCAGCACCCAACAGTGCGCACCAAACGGGTGTAAGAACCTTTACCGGTCGGTCGAGGGCCGGTTTCTAGCCCAGTGTAGCAACCACAACCCGACATTCTAGTTAGCGATTATAACGATAGTTTCGATACGCCGATACTTCTCAATTGCATATGTACGGTAACGTCGCGGCAACGTATGTGAGGAGTCGCCGGAAATGGCAGTATATCCTGCGTTACCTGCACAAAATCTAGTAATTATTACAATAGTCTTCTGGCGGTACGCCCTTATGAAATGAAACCAATGATATTTGCTCATTAATTACCTGAAATAGCATTATATCCTGTGTTTCCTACACAAAATCTAGCGATTATTACAATAATCTTCTCTCCGTGCGCTCTTATGAAATTAAACCAACGATATTTACTCGTTAAAAGCACCAGGGAGGTCTGGCCGACCAAAAATTCAGTCACTTTAGATTTGTGTATAACAAGGCTAAAACAAAATATAAAGAATCCTCATTATGGTGAACATGGATTTCAACATTATCAAGTAGGAAATTACATAAAAAATTCTAATTAGATCCGGTAAAACGATCGAAAGTAGTTTCAGTAACTATAACACAAAAGTTGTTCCCAATACCGTCCTTTGTCAACTAAACCTAAAAAACTGTATTAAACAAAATTCACTCAACGGCAAGCTCAAAAACAAAAATTTTCATGTTTCCTTTTGTTTTTTCGCTCGCCATTTTTATGGTTCGATCGATAAAGGAAGGTATCTCAGGTCTGAAAGACCTGTTGTATTATAGTTACTAAAGCTATGTTTGAAATAGTGATAATAAATGAAAAGTGCTTGTTTAGTACCAACCATAGCCATAGTACAAGATTGTTATTAACAATGTCAGCATTTTTAATGTATTTTTCTACCTAATAATGTTAACATGCATGCTCACCATAACGAAAACTGTTTACATTTTGTTGTAGCCTTGGTATACACAATCTAAACTAACTGAATTATCGGTCCGCAAACCTCCCTGGTCCCCGTAATTACCCACAAATGGCAGTATATCCTGCGTTTCCTACACAAAATATAGTGGTTACTACAATAACCCTCTCTCTGTACGCTTTTATGAAATTAAGCCAATGATATTTGCTCATTAATTGCGTAACGTTGCAGCGTATTTACCAGCTTCCGATGGTACATTGCTTATTTATTTAGGGAAAATAGTTGAGGAATCGATATATCGAAATATCAATTAGTACATTGCCACGTTCAGAGATATGCTCGAGCGATCAACAACGTTCGGCGAGACCTTCTCTTCTCGTGAGCGCGGTGGCGTTAACGGTCGTTCAATGGCGCGTAACTGCGGCACCGTTCCTAGTTTCACCCGTGGCATCTGCAATTCAATGATCCGCGCTGGATAGTTTTCGTTTCACGGACCGAGATCGCGGATACAGCTAATGCGCCTCTCCAGCCCGACGATACGTTTATCCTGTGCAGGTATGTATGTATATACGGGAGAGTGGGGCGAGAAATGAAAAAACGAGGCAAAACGGCCTCGTTCCGAAAAATAACGAAACTCTCAGCTGTGTCTATAGATCAATGAAAAAAATCTTTTTGCTAGACGAATACGATCAGAATCATCTCAAGTCCCCCTCATAACTCCGAATTGAATGACCCCGAAGATATCTGCAAGAGATTAATTTTCATTAAGTTATAACGACTGTATTGCGCATCGCACACACTTCGCTCGGGGAAGTTCACTTCGAGAATTAAATACTACAACGGAACAATTTTTTTTGTTCCTAAAGCAGTTCATTGACGGAGACTTGGCAAAGATGAAATTTGATGTCATGCAGATATCTTCAGGGTCATAGAATTGATCCGTATCTAGGATGTCCAAAGAGAAAGATTCTCTTCATTTCATTGAAACCCGAACAGGGGTCCATTTTTTAATACTATGTATTTCTCGTATTTTGACAATCAATATGTTGTCCAGAAAATAATTACAATATAACGTGTAACTGATGAATTTTTACCGAATTTAAATTCATTGTTTTCAACTACAACTGCAGGAAAGTCTATTTTGCCCCACATCGTTATTTTGGCTGGATGCACCAAATGAATGCAAGAGAAAATGTCTATGTTGTGTTTACCAATAAAAGTGCATGAATAGTGTGGCTGGTCCATTTCGCCCCACTCTCCCATATACATATATTATCTACATATATATCTCACCCACTTACTACAGCGCGATAACTCGGCTGTGCTGGGAGGATACGACGACGACTACGAGGACAGGTTAATCGAGAGAGCTTCGTATATAATTCCCTAACGAGAAGAGCTGTAAGCCGAGCGAGAGTATCTTCCCCTTCTCGATTTCAAAGACATAAGCGATGCCATTGCTCCTCCGAGAATCTCGTATTTCTCTCGTCCCAGTAACCAGTAATTGGCTAAATGTTATTCTCCCGACCTATGATTAATTAGTTTCAAACCTCACACTTTGCCGTCTTATTCAATCGTCTCTTTACTTCCAATATATCCTCTTAATTATCGGGATAGCGTGAAAGTCAACGACTTTGAACAATTCAGCAAAAAGCAATTTTTTTCTTTCTTTTTTTGTTTCAAAGAGTCGATTGAGAGAGAATGCAGAGAAGGGTCTTTGAAAGTTTCGCCGGATATTGCACAAAAATGAGCTAAGCGGGTTCCTCCACCACCCTCGCTTTCTTGTTCCTTCTTTGCTCTTCGTTCCCTCCGCCCCTTTCATTTTTCGTATATACACTCGTAACTATACAGCCACGATGCATCGCGGAGCATGTGGCAGAGCCGAGCAGTCTTCCATTCATCCGACGAAGGAATAAATTAAGTGGAAGAGGGAACCGGAGTAGGAGGTGTATACGAGAACCGAGGAAGTTTGTAGTGGAGTAGCTTGCTCGGGAAGTCCCGTGAACATCCGGTACACGGGGACCAGGTTGTTAGAGCCGACTACTAGTCGTTTCTCTACCTCGTTTTCCCATCCCGTCCCCATATAATTCGCTCACTTCGAAATAATTCTTGCTCCGCTCGGCTCTCGCGCTCTTTGGCTTCTTACAATTCAATCAATCCTTTCACGAAAAGATCTCTCTTACCTGACCCCGCTATAATAGTACCGACGAATAATGGATACCTGTGTTAATAAAGCATACTTTGTCGTCGTCCGTGAGAGAGCCAGTAAAATTCACGAGGTATCGAAGTGTTAAAGATATAGCCTTATATTTATCGTAGTTTATATCGAGAAACGGAGGGAGGAGGCTCGCTTGTTTATCGCCGTCTGTAACACCCTTATTACTTACGCCGCTCCCTGCGCATCCGAGAGCCAAGCGATGGAAAAGCGATACAGGGGAGACCCGCCACCTTGTCACACTTTTTTCCGACCCGTTAATTTTCCTTTTTTTTTTTTTTGCTATAAATTTTTCATATTTACCTGTCGATTGACATACTTGTCGATAATTTTCGGAAATTCGAATCCATAATACGACCACTAAGGCTCTACGTACGATTAACGATAATTTTTCATTAATTTATCCCTCAAAACTTTATGTATTGCAATTAACACAAAAATAAAATGCATTGCCATTTTTATTTTTTACAGTTTTGGTTAGGTCCTCGCAGACATTATATTCTTCATAAAAACTATGCTTTTCACTCTACTGCAAGATTTGACAAAAAACATTCATAATTTTTGTTACACTTTTTTCCGTCCCGTTGATTTTTTTCTTTTTTTCTTTCTGCGACAAATTTTCCGTAATTTACTTCATGAGTGTTACTTGTGTTACACTTGCGTGGGCGTACTTGCCGATAGTTTTCGGAAATTCGAGTCCATAATACGACCACTAAGTCGCTCCGTACGATTAACGATAATTCCCTCATTCATTTATCCCCGAAAACTTAATAGTTCGTAATTAACACAAAAATAAAATGCATTATCATTTTTATCTCTTACAGTTTCGGTTAGCTCCTCACAGTCATTACATTTTTCATAAAAACTGTGCTTTTCACTCTACCGCAAGATCCACAAAAAAATATAAATAATAGAAAAGCCGGCAATAGAGTCGCACGGTTCCGTCTCACAAGGTAGCCGGACCCTCCCCTACACAGACATAGCGATATCGAACTGGGTTCTCGGCCTCTCCGTCGTGGTTGCCGCTTCCCGATAGGCGCGATAACCAATCCTACACTTTGCAGAGCGCAAACCGGGGTACAAACCTCCCCCGTCGTAATCATCATCGCTAAAGCGGGCTCGATCGCTATTGACGAGAGCTTTGATTTACCCCCCGTCTCGGAGTCCCGCTCTCCTTCCAGAACGCTCAAAGCGTCTTCTCCCGCTCGCGACTACGACGGGCTGATCCCGATTCCGCCGTTTATAACGCTCGACGGCAGTGCGGAGGTCGAATCGGCGTAGCGGGAGAAATTCGCGTTACACGCGCTCGGAAGCCCGCGTCCCGACGAGTTCCACCGGAGAGTTGCTCCCCCCTCCCCTCGTCTCATCGCCGCTTCTGTGGCTCGCTGCCTCTTCTCCGTCTCCATTCTTCATCTCTCGTATATATATATATATACATATCGAGACGCTACCGCGTCTCTCGATATATATATATATATATATATATGTATATATATATCTATATCTTTGCCCTCGCGCGCCGTGGCATCGACGACGACGGCGGGGACGGTATATACGCTCTCTCCTCTCTCGCGCGCGCCCCAAGAGAGGAGCGAGCCGACTCTGACTTGGGCTACTCGGCGTCGTAGGACGCAGTCGAATCCCGAGCCTCGTAGCCGGCGCGCGTGTGCCTCGTCCGGCGCGCCCTCTCTCTGCCCCCTCCACCGATCTCTCGCTACTTACTCTACACCCGACTTACACACATACAGATCTACATACATACATATATGTATATATATATATATATATACACACACACACACAGCGGGCAGTTAATATAACTACCACCGACGTCCCAAGTCCTCGGCCCGCTTCGTACTTTTCTTCGGTCCTCGTACCGTGCGTATAATGCCGATCGACTCTCGTACAATTTTCCACCTCCACAATCGCGGCTAGCCATCACCCTCCCCGCTCTTTCGCCGTCTGTCCTTCCCGCGGCTCGCGGCCTCCCGAGACGTCTCGACTTCAGCTGCTGCGCCCGGAGGCAGGCCGAATCGACCGGCGAAGAGAGAAATAGAGAAAGTATATTGCACGCGAAGAACGAGAGAGATCGGCGTCAGCCGGAGCGAAGCGATTCTCTTCTCCCGCATCGCCCGTACAGCCACAGCTCGTGCGGTGCGATCGGCCGCGAATTCGAACGGAGAGGAGCTGCGTGCGAGCCACCTACTTACCGACCGAGGGGCGAGGAGACGGATGTGTGTTGTACACCGTAAACGCCGAGTGTGTCGCGGCGCGCGGGGAGTGGGGAAAAATCGTAAAGAGGAGCGAGAGAGAGAGAGACGAGACAGCGGGCGAGCGAACGAGCCTCGAGACCGCGCCGGTAGTAGTGGCGGCGCAGTACGCGAACTCGCCACGCTAACCGGTGGGCACCCTGTCCGTAACTCCGTGTCGAACTACCGCGCAGTAACGCGGTAACCCGTCGACGGTTGAGGACTACGCGGGATCGCTCACACGCACGACGTAATCGAGCAACCCCCCCGGCACGGCGAACGCGATCGCTCTCCGAGCCTCCGGAAACATCGGAACAGGGAATTAGTGTCGAAACAAGTGTTCAATACTCTTCGCGAATGATAGACGAGTGTCTCGCACGACGCGTCAATGAGAAAGTGCTTACGACGAGATGATATGGTAATTAAAAAGAAAATAGTGATTGTGCGATCTATTTTGGCGTTTAGATTGTTTATTCCTTTTTTTTTAATCTCTTTTATTCATCTTTATTTTCGTGGGAATGAAGTATCAGATTCGAGCCGATTGTTATGTCACTCGCTCGTGCGTTTCGCGCGAACGTTTTCTCCGTCTGCGCTTCGCGCTTTACTCCCCCCCCCCCCTCATCCTTCTTCACGGGTCAATTCGCTTATTTCGTCTCGTGACGATTTTAATCGCACACGAGTTTTCGGACTATATAGCGTTTTCATCGTGTCGGGGGAGGGGGAACTGCGCGGTGAGGCGGCGATACTCGTGTAGCGCGCCAGCAACAAGTGCGAATCGTAAAAGCCCGGAAATCTCGTTTCACCTAGAGAGGGAGAGCGCGCTACCGGCATAACGGTGTGTATCTCTCTCGCGCTCTCGCACGCACACTTCGGTGTACCAGTTATCGTGTATCTTTCACCCTTTTTTTTTTTCTTTTTTTCTTGTCGGCGCATCAAACCAACCGTCGAATCTTTATAGCATCAAGCGGCACTCCGGAATATGTAATTTATTACGGTCGAGATATATCAATATTGTGTACGAGTTAATCTTGATTTGGGGGCGGGGATCGGATAGGGACGCGCCGTTTGACGAAAGCGCGCGAGAGACACAAGGCGAACGATTAATCAGAGCATCGAGAGTCTCGGTGTTGGTTAGCGAACAGGGGACGAAAGGGGGAGAGAGACCGGCCTCGAGTGCACGATCCTCCGGCCGCTCACCGCCGTCCCGGCTTTATCGAATCAACTGCAGACAGATAGATACGGAACAGAATGCGAAAAAAAAAGAAAAAAAAGAAATCCTCTCGAAATCTTCCGAAACACCGATGAGTCTGTAAAGTGATTGTTTTGATTTTCACTCGACACGAGAAATCCCTCGGATTAAAATGAATAAAGAATCTATATATAGATATTTTACGATGACTCAATAACGCGCAATGACGCCGTCATGTCCCTCCCCGTTGATCCGCTTGGAGACGATAAACACATTTGATATACCGAGAAAATAAATCAAAACAAAGCAATTACCTAAGAGGTTCGGCAATTATAATTCGATCGATAGGGGTATTTAGCGCGCGAACGAGGAATTAGGGAGTTCACGGAAGGTGACAGAAGAGATTGGTCAGATTCAATAGAATAAAAAATCAATAAATAAATAATTTAAGATGACTCAATTGCACGCAATAACGAAGTCGCGTTCCTCCCTGTTGATCCGTTTGGAGGCGACAAACGCGTTTATGTACCAAGGAAAAAGAATAAAAACAAATTACCTCAGACTTTCGTCGGGGGATTAGAAAGTTGACAGAACCTGACAAAAGGAAATTTGACAAACCCAAATGAATAAAAAAAACAATTTTCCATTTTAAGATGACACCATAACGTGTAAGCGACGTCATGTTTCTCCCTGTTGATCCGCACGAAGCCGATAACGATTGAACGATAACACGTTTGATATACCTAGAAGAAAAAAGTGGTTTTTCGATGTTTTGGAACATTCTGAACACGTTTTCATTAAAATCTCGAATTTTTTTCACCATAACAGAGCTTCCTCTATAAGAAAGCAAAAATCAAAATCAAAACGAAAAATTACCTAAGACGTTCGTCGATTATAGTTCGATCGATAGGGATCTAGCGCGCGAAGTTGACAGAACTGGACAGAAGAAATTTGTCAGATTCGATAGAATTTTTAAAAAACAAGTTTCAAAATTTAACATGACTCAATAACGCGTAATAACGGCGTCACGTTTGATATACCAAGAAAAACAAAAAAAAAAAGTTACGTAACATCTATTGTGATTGAATCGATAAGGGTATTGAGCGCATGAACGAGGGATTGGGAAGCTCCGAAGTACCCTCGGCGTAACGATGGTCGTCTCTCGCGACCTCTCCATATATTAATTAGCCTCGCGCACGATGACGAATGCCGTTATCACGTTGCTCGCAGCGACTCCGCTCGAGCCGACTCCGTCGAGAGTCACCGCTCGTCCAGTTTACTCTTTATACGGACGTGTCGGGAATGCGTCTCGCGCCAGTTGGTTCTCCTGCCGTTGGTTCTCTATATAAGTACGCGAAGAGTCTTCGTGGTGGAGCCGAGAGCGAACCTCAGCCGGCCGGCTGACTGGATCCGCTTGAAACTACTGAACACGACACAAGCGCACCGGCGCAAACAAGAACCCTCTCGGCCTGGCGAATATTACCGGCGAATTTTGCGTGCCGCTTTGCCGGGAGCCTCACCGAAAGCGGCACGAGCCCGATGAACGCTCGAGGGGTCAAGCGGCGGTTGAAGCGCGCGCGCGAAAATATGTTTTTCTCGCGCTCGGTTTCTCCGATGAAACGACTCGGGCACGAACACGCGCAGTGGCTCACGGTTTGGGCTCATTCGAACTGGCGAGTGTTATGACGCAACTATTCTCGCTGTTGATGCTTCCTCGATGATTCTTCGTCGTGCTTTCGAGACTCGGACGCCTTTGTATCCGACACTCGCTCGTCGCATGCCGTCCACGGGTTTAACTGTCGCACGCGATCCTCGACGATCTTAGCTGTACCGTTCCGGGAAAGATGCTCAAGATATTGGAAACCTTTTATTATTTTTTTTTATTTTTTATTTTACGCTGGTTAAATCGTTTTACAGTCGGAGGTGCTAAAGAATTTTTTTTGTTGAAATTGTTGCTTTTTTATTTATAAAAGAACTCAGTCCAGTCTATAATTGAGCCATATTGCCCCACAAGTGGCTACGTATTCATGTCGCACAGTTCCGGCAAAAATGTTTAAGATATTGGAGACTTAATTTTTTATATATTTTGATTACACTCGGCGCGAAAATGGCGGTTTTACGCACGCTTCACGTGCGCAAAACCCCCATTTTCACACCTCGTGAAGAAAAATTTGGTACGATACTCGTGCGAAAAACTTTTTTTTGAACTCGTGTGATTGCAACACTCGCCTTCGGCTCTTGCTGCAAACTCACACTTGTCAGAAAAAGTTTTTCGCACTAGTATCGTAATGTACTATTTTTATGTTCATTTTTACGTCAGATAAATCATTCTACGGTCATAGGTGTTAAACAATTATTGTTTTTTGTGGACATTTATTTTTCCGTAAATTATAATAAAGTAAAACTTACTCCGGTTGATAGTCGAGCAGTATTGCCCCCACAAGTGGCTACGTACTCACGCCGCACAGTGTCCGGCCAAGATGGTTAAGATATTCGAGACTTTACTTTTGATATCTATTTTTATCCCTATTTTTACATCGGATAAATCGTTTTATTTTTTTAATTATTCTTTTTTGTAAAAATTGTTTCTTTTCAAATTGCAAAAAAAAAAGAACTCCGTCCGGTCGATAATCGAGCCGTATTGCCCTCACAAGTGGTAACATATTCACGGCGCACAGTCGCTTCGTCTTTGCTCACTCGAGTGTATGAATTATCGATTTTTTATGCTCCCCTACGGACTTGTATCCTACGCGAGGCATAATCGTTCGTTATATAGGTCCTACGTCGTTTCCAGTGCCCCTCGGTTCCTGGAACTTGGACAATAACGCGCGCGGGCACACCGCGCCTTCGCAACAACGCTGTGTGACGCTCCCGCGTTCCTCGTGCCTTCTATCCTATATGTATAGGTCTACATGCTATATATATATATATATATATTCGCGCACTCGACGGTTTCTCGCGTCGCGAGAGTTACATCATTACAATGCTCACCGACCAGATATACACCACTCTCTGTATAGGTGCCGTGTACGTAATGTACGCAGATAATAGATACAGTAATATTCGACGCCCGAATCGAGAGAGCTCTCGATTCCAACGACGCAGAAAGTCGTATCTCTGCGCGATTCACCTCCAGGAATATTCCTCTATCGTTTCGCCTGTTTCTCGCTTTGATACGACGCTCGATCGAACTCAACCGTCCATTGTCCGATTAGCTCGGTTTGTTAACTCTTCGAAATACTGCCTCGAGATAATATTCAACGCTCGAGCCGAATCTCCATCGAGATCGATCTATCTATCGCTATACGCTTCACCAGACTTATCGACACTCTCGCGCATCGGGCACTCGTGTCGATCGTAAACAAACCGTCAATTAACCTCGGCAACGAACGATAGTTTACAGATGGCAACTTATCTGTTACGTAATTAATGAGTTTAGAAATTATGTTTTTATGTTTTTTTATTATTAATTATTTTGAAGGTTGTCTTTGAGCTTTTGTTTACAATGCTTCTATGAAGAAGCATTTTTTTGCGAGTATTTGGCCTCCTCGTAGCAGAAGTTTTGTCAGAAATGCAAACATAATCGCGTTCACATCTCCCAATTGTCAATCATCTCAGTGACACTATTTCTTTGGTCAATTAAACGAAAAAATATACCGAACATCGCTAATTTCTTTCGAACATTTGCTATAAAATATTCTTATCGAATTCAAATTCATGCCTGATGTATTTTTTCCCGCTAGCCACGAAACCCTCACTCATGTTACTCCAGATAAATATTTTGTACGGAAATATTGCCTTTGAAATGAAGTACTTATTTCTCATAAATAAAACAAAAATAAAAATCTGACAAAAATGTTAATAGTTGGATCGATTATTACCAAATGCAGTTGGGATCATAGATCAACAATTGTCCATTTTTGTGCAGCTTTATAGCAGAATATCTTAAAAAAATGCACGATGTGTACATTTATCGTTTCAGCAAACTTGTTGACTATACACTATATGACTATGTCGTGATATTATTTTCGTTGGTGAAATTTTAATATTGCGAACTGAGTCTAATATATTAATAATCATTATATATTGCATTCTACTTTATTTTTGACTGTCCTTTCCTGCCCCGATCGATAGACTGCAAAAAATTAAATTTTTGTTCTGGAAAACCGTGAAAAGTCAGGGAATTCCCGTTGGAGAATTTCGTGGCAACCATGAATATACACAATCGCTTGGGAGGTAGCGCGTAATTTACTGAAGTGCCCGGTTACTTGACCTGCAAAAACTGGTAACTGAATCTAATTTATCGATAAATTTACGATACTCCATTCAATTGGGTAATCTTTAGCGTTTTCTCTTAAATCGTCTCGATGACTCGCACTGCTCGTGAGAGAGGTCCTTAAAAGTACGAGTGTATCGTTTGTATGTACGGGTTCGCCTCGAAGAAGCCGTCTACCCGCTGTTGCTCTTGGGGACCTGTATCTACAGTATATCAACCCGAGCTCTAGAATCTCGTTTCGTATCGAGTCACACTCACTAACCTCCCCCCCCCCTTCGTCGTCGCTGTGTCTCCTGTTTCTGCGCTCTCTGACGAGTCCGCGCTGGAATTTATCGAGAAGAGCGCGAGGAACGATTCGACTTCTACAGTGTAACAGTCCAACTATAGTTATACACGGTACCCTTATACATACACATATATCTCCATTTCTCGAGAGACTCGGTTCTCTCTCTTTAAGGCACTCTGAGCATCTGGATCAACGAAGGATCCATGCGAGCGACTTGTTTTGGCTCGAATTACGTCATCGGAGCTTCTACCCGACAAATTCGTCGTCGATGCCTTTTTCCGTTTTACAATCCTCCACATAATCCATCCTGAGTCAGTTTCGACGCTCGGATGTGCGGGGATTAACCCGTGGGGTAAAACGGACCCGTTCCGAGATACGCTGAAATTTGTACGCATTAAATTCCACTTTGTCTCATGTTTTTAAAAGATGTTCTCTGAAAGCGTCAAGTAAAGTGTAAGAGATTCGTTTTGTGTCTTTGAAGAAGAAAAAAATCTTAAATGGTGCGCAAATCGTTGAGACTCGGTGAATTGTCTCATGGTTCATTTTGCCCCCTCTCCTCGAACTCCGCTCTGGCACTCTACTCAGTCTTAAATTTTATCCTCGTATATTTGTCTTCTTATTCTTCTCCGCGATCCAAGCTTTGTCGCACTTCCATTCTCTCGATTTTCCTCGCAACGCGCGAGACCGCGAGAACCGGAAGTGTGACTCACGCGGCGACGACGGGCACTGGCGTTCTTCCCTTATCAGCCACGTCGCCGTGTAACGATAAAAAAAGCCGCCTTCTGTGTGCCGTTGCTTTTCTATCTTCCCCTCCCCCTCCCCCTCGCCGTACGCGGACAGAGGGTGGCAGACACGTCCGCAAGCGAGTTCGTTGCGCCGAACATCCGAGCGAATGGTCCGCTCGCTTTGTTAACGTCTCCGCTGCGCTGGACCGCAGGGATCCAATTTTTCAAACGTGTGCTCGATGATAAATCTCTCGCAACACGGCGTCTGCTCGGTCTCCTGTTTCCTCGGACACCGGCATATTTTGACTCGGCAATGCAATTAACAGAAGACAAAATAAGAGAAGCGCAAAAAAAGAACTATCCAGAGAGACTCTCTAGCCAATGTCCGAAGCTCATTATTCTCGCCCTCTCCACCTTCGACTCTGCAACGACAAAGTCTCTTCTATCCATGTTAAGAAATAGAATAGATCCATGATCAGAAATACTTGAAAAGATATCACACCCGATCCGGCTTAGGTTTATCGAGTTGTCCACATTGACCGGCTTGATTTCCCAGCCAAGCAAAGAGTCATCGTACACCGGTGCATAGGGTGAATGCGCCAGTGAATGGACGATTAAGGTAGTCCTTTCGAATAGTGTTGATTTCGCATAAGTTTCAGAGAATTGAGAGGAAATTGTAAACACTTCTCGATGGTATAAAAATCTGAAAAAAAATCAAGCGTATTAAAGATACCGAAAAGATTAATTTTGCATAACAATTCCAAAATGTTATTAACGAATTGATGAAAAATTTAATTGTTTAACAAATCTCCCAGAAACATATATTTTTTTAATGAAAATTATTTGTTTCTTTTTTTGAATACGTATAAGTTTTTTCAGATTTTGAAATTCAGTTTGATTTTTTTTTAAATATATATATGGGAAAAACGTGTAGCAAGTCAGAAAATTCAAAGTAAATTTAAAAATCTGAAAAAGTTCATACGTATTCAGAAAAATAAACGAATAATTTTCATAAAAGAAAAGTTTCCAGGAGATTTGTTGAACAATTAAATTTTTCATCAATTTGTTGATAACATTTTCGAATTATTATTATGCAAAATTAATCTTTTCGGCATATGTTAATACTTTAATACGCTTGATTTTTTTCATATATTTCTACCATCGAGAAGTGTTTACAATTCCCTCTTAATTCTCTGAAACTTATGCAAAATCAACACCATTCGCAACCGCTACCTTAAGCCGCTGGTCGTTTTTAAAAGCGTCGCAAAATAAAAATCTTGTATGCCCACCCTTCGGGCTCGGTGCAGTTGATAAAAACTTTTTTCTCACGAAAATGATTTGTTACTTTTTTTGAATACGTATGAATGTTCAGAATTGTATGTAACGTGTAAAAATTTGGTTTTCTTTATGTTAAAATGTGTTTAAAATCGCAATTTTTAAATATTGCATGAAATTCTGAAAAAATTCATCCATGTTTAAAAAAATTGACAGATCATCTTCGTTAAAAAATTAATTAGGTTGCTTGGTAATTTGTTGCAGAATTCAAATTTTTCAGTAAGTTATTAATAACATTTTGGAATTGTTATTATGCAAAAACAATATTCTCAGCACCTTCGATACGCTTGATTTTTTTCAGATTTTTATACCATCCAGAACTCCTTACAATACCCTCCCATTTCTCTGAAACTTATGCGAAGTGAACACCTTTGGCAAGGACTACCTTAAAAAGATATCATACCCGATCCGGCTTAACGCTACGCTTTATCGAGTTATCCGCATTGTCCGGCTCGATGTTCCATCCAAACAAAGAGTCGCCGCACCGTGCTTACGTACGGTCGCGCGGGAGTCTCGAGGGCAATATCGCTCCTACGGCGAGGCAAGGCAAGCGCCAGAGCGGACGAGTTCGAAGTTGAGGAAAACCTCGCCGGCGCGGCGGGGAGACGTGTATAGGCTCTCCCGCCGATTCGTGGATTCTCTACCGTGGAGTAGTTCCACACCCAGGAAAGCGAACACGTAACGACTACGGTACTTCAACTCGAGTGCGGAAAGAGCGGTAGCAGAAGCGTTGCACCGCCCGGCCCGCAGTACAGTCCTACGCGGGACAGAAGTAGCACTGAATCGACGACTTTCTTTATTACACGGCTCCCGGGCGCTGCCGGTCTCTTTCTCTCCGCTCATCTCCGCTTTTCCCTTGTAGTCTCTCGGGCGGCACTGTCCGCGATTTTTCACCGGGGCGGCGCACTGTGTTTGCAGTGTACTCGGCTTTCGTAGGTCGTCGCCGGCTCGAGCCGGGGGACCAGACAGACGGTACACGGCAAACGGTACTACCGGGCAAAAGAGCAGCAAATTCTTTTTTTCTCTTGCCTTTTTTTTTGCATCTTTTTTTTTTTAGTAAGAGTGTCGAGTCGACGATCCGACGACCAAGAGAGAGAGAGAGCGGAGTGCGCGACGGCTGTGTGTACAGGGAAAAAAAAGATGCGGAGATGGAAACGGGAGAGGTTGGGCCAGCCGGGCTTATCGCTCTTCGCGATGCTGAGTTAACTGTTTTCGCATGCGCGATCTAGCGCAGTCAATCTCCCCGACGACTCGGGCCACGTTTAACGAGACCAGCCGGCGGGCGAACTGTTTTCTTCCCGCTACTTCCCGCTATTGTTTACACAAAATTCGACGTCACTCGATAAGGGACCGGGTTGATTCGCTGCTAGGCTCGAGCCTCCCTACGGGGCAATAAAAGCCGCGGGTTATCACGCGAGAGCCCTCCGTTTACCTGCACGTGGGAGAGCCTGCGATCAATTCACTGGGTTCATCTTTCTTTCTTTTTTATTTAAACCTTTTCTCTATTTTACCCGCGATCGATCATGCATGTCGATTCCTCGAGCATTTCAGCTCAGTTATAACAGAGTTGCGGATGAATGTATAGGTTTGGGCGGAGTGTGGAGAATGTTTTAGCCGATGCAGGGTGGGGGGAGGGGGTAAAAACGCGGAGGCCGAGAACCACGCTGGAGGGTTCGACGCCAACTTTTAACGAATCTCTCGAACGGCTAACTCGGGAATACAGACGTATAATCCATACATAGAGACACGGTGTGAAAAGGGCGGGATGGAAAACAATTATGCAATGGGACACAGCTGTGCTGTCCCTACGTCCGAACAGAGGTATCGGCGTAGATATGGTGCACTACGGACTATGCATATTCAGTTAAAAAAATAAACAAATACAAATGTTTGTAGGTTTGAAAAACGTTTTTTGTCCGCAGAGTTTCACCATTTTTTACACCGTCATTATTTTGTTCACTGTTGTACTCATCAATTATCTTTCGCTTAATTAAGTGAAGAAATTACCTTATTTTTAATCGAATAAAAAAATTGACACTGAGAAAAAGAATAGTATTTCGTACTATAACGAATAGTTCCCAGGGGGGACATCTATATAGATAGTTTCTCTGATAGTATATATTCAATTGGTTAAAATATAATTACGGTTGCAGCCATGAATGGTTGTCATTGTGGTACTAAAACATGTTGATAGTTCCCCTTGGGAACTATTTTTTATGGTAAAAAGTCAGTATTGTCGCTTTTACTATGTGACTTTTATCTCAGTGAATTTTGGAACAAAAATTGTTGAGCTTTGCGGAAAAGAACCTTTCGTTAAGGTAGTGTGAGCGTATAAACTGACACCACGTAAGATCCGGAGAGAACACTTCTCTATAGGATAAAAATCTGAAAAAATCAAGCATATGGAGGATGTTGAAAAGATTGATTTTTCATAATAATTATTTTTAAATGTCATTAACAAATTAATGAAAAAAATTGTTCAACTTTCCCGAATACGTATGAATTTTTTCAGAATTTTGACTGTTTGAAAATTGCGATTTTTCAATTTCTTTATAGCATTACAAATGCAACAAAAACGCAATTTTCAAACATCAGACAAAACTCTTAAAGAATTCATACGTATTCAGAAAAGTTTACAAATCATCTTTATAAAAAAAAGTTGTATTTCCGGGTAATATCTTGAACAATTTTCTTTCTGTACTATGTCAATAACATTTTGAAATTATTATTATGCAAAATCAACATTTTCAACACCCTCCATAAGCTTGATTTTATTTCAGCTTCTTACCGCATCGAGAAGTGTTCGCAATTCTCTCTCCATTCTCTCTGAACCTTACGTGGTGTCAGCCAATACGCTCATAGTATGCCTTAAATTCGCAAAGTTCTCGTTTTCACCGTCTACGAAACAAAATCGTTATTTCAGAAACGCATCTCGAGCCGCGAGTGAAGTAATTGCACGTGAGGAATATAAAAAAAAGGATAACAAAAAAAAAGGATTAAAAAAGTGATTCGAAGAGAATATAATGAAATACGTTCGGAGGTGCGCTAGGGTGTGCGATCTGAAGTGAGGATATCGAAGTGCGCGAGGCGCCGAGGTGCCAAACATGACGAAGAATCGTTGCAAGATTTGCGAGCTGTTGGGCGAGAGTGCGCTGACGAATCACGGACTGAGCCATCCGTGTCACCTGGCGAGCCTGCATCAGCTGAATCATCAGCTCAATCCCGGCGGTGGTGTCGGTATCGGAGTTGGTGGCACGACGATTAATTACGCCACGAATCCGAGCATGAACTATCTGAACCACGGCCTCCTGAACGGCCTCTACCTTCCGCAGCTCAAGGACATGATGCTCGCCGCCTACTTGCTAAGAGGTAATTTTTGAGGATCGAACAGCGAAGCCGCGGAATATTATACGTTATTATAGCGAGTCTGTTCTCCGGTAGTCGCGAGTCGCCGGACTCCAGCGGAGAATATCCTCCGGAGGCGCGACGAATCGATCGTCGCACCGACGTACATATTATATATATATACATGTATACATATATACGTAGCGCGAAGTACTCTATAGGCGATCTTTATCTTCCGATCGAGACGAGAAGTCGCGGCGCGGTCTGTGCCAGAGACACGTGCGTTAATTTCCGTTCACGGCCGGTCGTTTTTTTTTCTTTTATTTTTCTCAGCGCCCGCGCGCACCCGCCGACTTTCAGGCATCTAGAGAAGCTCGTTTCGCCACGGTTAATGTTACGAGAATCTTTGATGTTTCTCTACGGGACAGTTTTCGTTTTTAGTTTTTTTTTTTTTATAATTTTATTCGAGCCGCAAATTTATCGGGCTATAAATCGTGCGAAGTAATTATTAGGAATATGCACAATTTATACGACGTATATAGTACTTTCTTACGGTTATATATTTTATGTGGTTTATATATTTTATATATTTTATATACATAGCTTCAATATCTTATAGTCCGGGTATTTATTTTTTTTCTTTCTTTTATGTTTTATTTCTCCACACGGAACAATTCGTTGCGCAGTCGTTAACTTTGTCGGCGGAGCTTTTCAGTATCTCGTGTCTCGTGCTCCGGATGGACGTTGAATAGATAATTGTAAACTGTGTCAGCCGCGTTGTATGCTACTCAGCTTTTGCCGCGTAGAATGCTCGGCTAGCCTGGAACAAAAAGACGATAATAGTAAGTCAGTTCCGGAGAGCTGGAGGGAGCTGGAGGGAAGAAACAAGCTCACCGCGTTGTTTCAGTGACTCACGTGCCGGGCGTTAAGTCCCTTAAGAGAAGAGCTCGTTACCGTTCGCAGTTTCGCTCCGGACCGGCGACTCGGCTACACTCGGCTCGCGGCTCTTTGATTTCCCCCCCGAACGTTTTCCCCGAGACTCGCTTTCCCTCCACGTACCGACTCGCCCTACAGACATGAAAGGGAAAAAAAAAATTCGAAGAACAGATAGCACAGAACACAGTCCGGAGACTGCTAACAGGCCGAAGTGGTGGAATTGCGCGCAAAGTAAGAATCGCCCATAGCGGATTCCCGACTCATCCTCGGCGATCCACATTTCTCTCTCCGAGTTACGTGATGCGAAGAAGCAAACGCTTTTTTTTCTTATTATCTCACTCAATCCACCCCCCCCCCCCCCCGCCCCCCCTCGTTTCATCAACCCTCCGTTATCTTCTTTGTTTCTTGTATTACAAATACCTCTGAGAAAAATATCGTTTTTTATTGTTATTATTTTTTTTTTACTTATGAACCGTTTGATAACAAAGCTCTGAAAGTTTGATATCGATAGCCCGGTCTGAAGGGCGTATGAGCGTGGCCGATACGTCCTTCAAGCGACCGTTTTACTTCAACTGGCAACAACGCGCTCGCTTCGCTTACGCTAACTTCATTTCTTTGAGGTTCGTTGTGCTGATCTTACTAATGAAACGGACGATCCCGATTGGCTACGAAAACTGGCTTCACGATTTCAATTATTTCGATTGAAATCGATTAGATAAAATTGCAAATACTTCTCGATGGTATGAAAATCTGAAAAAATTCATGCATATTAAAGGTACTAAAAAGATTGATTTCTCATCATAATAAGTCCAAAACGTTATTAACAAATTAATGAAAAAATTAATTGTTTAACTAATTATCCAGCAACCTAATTTTTGTTTATTACAACAATGATTCGTTCATTTTTCTAAATACACTATACTAATGAAACGGACGAGCCCGATTGGCTACGAAAACTGACTTCACGATTTCAATTATTTCGATATACCCAGATAGCCAACCGTAGCACAGGCAAACAAGGGCAACTGCTTGCTAGCAAGCTTTGCTGTTTGCTTGCCAGCAATATTGTAACAATAGTTTCTAGCACGAGATTGCAGCATATTTGGTAGCAAAAAAATCCAACAACGGTTGCTTTAAGCTGATTTCTTGTTCTTAACAGCCGTAAAAGAGATCAAAATTCCGGATGGTCCATTTGCGTATCATATAAAATATGATACACAAATGGACTAGCACTAACGATCCTTGAAATTGAATTTTTGTGAGAATCGATAGTGCCACTTAATTTTTATAAGAAATCGAATTTTTTAACATTTCACCCAAAATAACCATGACTCAAGCAAATTGATCTCTTCAGTGCGACGCAAAGCACCAGCAAGCCTTGCTAACAACTTGCCGACAATATGCTCCTAAGAGTTTTCGGCATTGAATGCTGGCAAAGACATAGGCAAATGCGGACGCAAACGCTGCAATTTTGCCGCCATCTCGTGCGGACATATGCTGCCTATTTGCTGGCGAGTTGTTGGCGAAATGCTAACTGGGATATTCATCTCGATCATTCGAGTGTCATGTCTTTTTAGAGAGGGGATCAAAATTCGAGTGTCATTTCTTTTTTAAGAGGAGATGAACATTCGAGTGTCTTTTTTAAGATCGGACAACGCCCTCGCTTTGTTCGCGCTTATTTCATTTCGTTTAGGTTAGGTGCGCCCATCTTACTAATGAAACGGAAGATCCCGATTGGCTACGCAAACCGGCTTCACGATTTCAATTATTTCGATATATTTATCTCGATCATTCGAGTGCCATGTCTTTTTTTAGGAGGGAATTTCCATTCAGTGTTCTTTTACCATTTCTCGATCGATCGAAGTAGTGTACCGACGTTTGAGCTTTTTCCTCCCAGCGTGTCTTTTAGTCCTCTCTCGATGCCTTTGGTTCTTCTTTTTTCTTCTTTTCTTTCCTTCGCTCTTTCATCCAGTCTGCAACGAGTAATTTCTTTTACGTTAGGTGTGCCGATCTTTCTAATGAAACGGACGATCCCGATTGGCTACGCAAACTGGCTTCGCGATTACGATTATTTCGATATATTTATCTCGGATCATTCGAGTGCCATGTCTTTTTTTAAGGAATTTCCATTCAGTGGTCTTTTACCATTTTTCGATCGCTCGAAGCAGTGTACCGACTTTTGAGCTGTTTCCTCCCCGCGTGTCTTTTAGTCCTCTCTCGACACCTTTGGTTCTTTTTTTTCTCCTTCGCTCTTTTGTCCAGTCTGCAATGAGTAATTTCTTTTAGGTTAGGTGTGCCCATCTTACTCATAAAACGGACGATCCCGATTGGCGACGCAAACTGGCTTCACGATTTCGATTATTTCGATATATTTATCTCGGATCATTCGAGTGTCATATCTTTTTTTAAGAGGGGATTTCCATTCAGTAGTCTTTTACCATTTTTCGATCGCTCGAAGCAGTGCACCGACTTTTGAGCTTTTTCCTCCCCGCGCGTCCTTTAGTCCTGTCTCGACGCCTTTGGTTCTTTTTTTTTCTTCTTTTCTTTCCTTCGCTCTTTCGTCCAGTCTGCAGCGAGTAGAACTCCTCGAGATTTACGATTAAGTAGGTACCTCGGTGGTATTCCCCTGTTGCTTCGCTGTTTTGCTGTTCTGTTACTCCGAGGACTGGACGTGGCACTGGCTGCGGTGGCGGTCGGGAAATCGCAGCAGTCGCGCAAGAGTCGCGCCGCCACCGTGACTGTCCAAGGACGCAGACGAGAGACCTCGCGTACGCGAGAGACGGAGAGGGACGCGGAGTGAGCGCGAGACTCTCAGGGGCTCCACCGGCAGCACAGCAGCAAGCACGGGGCAATAAGGCAGCGTGCGCAAAGCACAGAGAGCACAGTCAAGGTACTCCTCTCGGCGCGAACCGCGCGAGGTCGGAGGTGTGCAACCTTGAGGAACGAACCACACCGGCTCTTGTCTCTATGGCCACGGACGATTCTTCGACCGCTGTGCTCTGAAAATTCTCTCGTCATCGATCCCTCGGACTCGCACGCATCTAGCCGAAGAAAAGGAAAATTGCAATTTAGGAAAAGAATATATTAATTTTATGTACATAATGTATTATATATTAAGAATATATTAAGTTATTATAAGTTTCAGGGAAATATTGAAACATTTCTCGTTGGGATACAAATCTGAAACAAATCAACCTTATCGAGGTGCTGCAAATACTGTTTTTATGCAATAATAAATCCAAAATGTTATTGACGAATTAACGATAAAAATAATTGTTCAACAAATTATCCGGCAACTTAACTATTTTTTTCCATAAAAATGATTCGTGTATTTTTATATACACGTATGAATTTTATATACGTATGAATTTTTTCAGGATTTTCTGTAATCTTTGATAATCGTATTTTTTCTATGTTCAAGCTGTGGAAAAATGCATTTTTTAAAGATTACAAAAAATTCTGAAAAAATTCATACGTATTCAGAAAAATAAAGGAATTATTTTTATGAAGGAAAATAGTTAAGTTGGGTAATTTCTTGAATAACGATTTTTATCTTCAATTTGTTAGTAACATATTGGAATTATTATTTAACAAAAACAATCTTTGGAGCACCGCCCGTATGGTTGAGTTTTTTCAGATTTTTATCCCAACAAGAAGTGTTCGAAATTTTCCCTGAAACTCACGTTTGGCGGGACTGTACCGCTCCGATTACCTTAACGCCCCCGACGATAGGAGTACACGGGCACAGGACTGATATTATCGTGCGGCGCGTAACGCTCTCCCATTAGGATAAGTCGGGTTGATATGGCCATGCTTTTTTAATCAATGAAAATTGGAAGTTTAACGGTAGGAAAACCTCTAAATTTTGGTCGTAACCGACTCTAGAAACATCGAATTGAACACCGAATTCACTCAGAACTTTCGATATTTTCGATGCTTAATTCATTATTATTTTCGATGATTTAAATGCAGCTCTATAAATAAATAAATACATTATATTGTACAAAAACTAAAAAAACTATCTTGGACTTGTTCGATACGCGGCAAATCCATTATCGACAGGTTATTACAGTCCGAGAGGTGTTCGGACGATAAATCGCATCGCGTTATTGCAACGAAGTGCGACAGTAAACGTTCAAACGTAAATTTTCACCACGGTATCACCGAATCCAAGTTACGAGTTGTTCTTCTTCTCTGTTATGCCGTACAACTATAGTATTATCATCGTTGAACCTATACTGCTCACTCACCGGTAAACTCCCCCTCCCCCCCGTCTCCACACTTCGCATGTACCCGTCCAGTTATACGTAGTCTCGCACGATACTCGTACGATAATACATGCAGAGTGGAATAGTTTCATACTTATCGTATTTTCTATTGTACGAACTGTTCACCCCGAACGTTCACCATATTCGATGTGGTCTCTGTACTTTCCTCCCCACCGCCCGCCCAGCCCCTCTTTCGCCCTCCGCCCTAGACGGTGCAAAAGAAGGGAATGAAAAAGATATAGAGGAGAGAGTGGAAAGGAGGGAAACATCGGGACGGCGACGACGATATCTGGAATCGATGTTTCCGTTTACGTCCGATCGCCTCCCTCCTTCTCTTCTCTTCCCTTCTCCGAGTCGCTCGAGACACGTCGTATACTTTGCGCTATATCGACATCGTCTGTATGCACTGTATAGTGTCTATACGTATATATATATATTAGAGTGGGGCAAAATGGACCAGCCAAGCGATTCGGGGAGTTGAAGATTCTTCGTGACGATCTATCGATCTATAGATCTTTTCGAGATAGAGTGGGAGGTCTTCGTCGTCTTATATATGTCTTATATATGTTAAAGAGTGGGCAAGAGTGGGAAACAGCCAAAGAATTCCGGCACTCAAAGATTCTTCGTGAAGATCTACAAATCTATAGATCTCTCCGGGTCAAGGCAAGAGGACTTTGTCGCATTTTGGAACCATTTTACCCCGCGCGTTCATTTTTTCCCACTATCCGTCTATCCGTTCAACTGTTGCAGTGTATACCTGTACGATATATATTAAAGAGTGGGGAAAGATGGAGCAGTCAAGGGATTCACGCACTCGAAGATTCTTCGTGAAGATCTAGAGATCTATAAATCTCTCCGGGGCAAGGCGGGGGAGGTTTGTCTTGTTTTGGATTCATTTTGCCCCGCGCGTTCATTTTGCCCCACTATCCCCGGATCCGTTCTACTTTTGTAGAGCATATCTATACGATACATATTAAAGAGTGGGGGCGAGGTGGACCAGCTAAGCGATTCAGGGACTCGAAGATTCTTCGTGAAGATCTTCGTGATAGATCTATAGATTTTTCCGGTGTAGAGTGGGAGAGTTTCTTCGTATTTTGGATGCATTTTGCCTCGCGGGTTCTTTTTGCCCCACTATCCCCCTATCCGTTCTACTGTTCCAGTGTATATCGGTACGATACATATTAAAGAGTGGGGAAAGCCAGAAAAGTCGACCAGCCAAATGATTCAGGGACTTGAAGAGTCTTCGTGAAGATCTACAGATCTATAAATCTCTCCGGGGCAAGGCGAGGGAGATTTGTCGTGTTTTGGATTCATTTTGCCCCGCGCGTTCATTTTGCCCCACTATCCCCCTATCCGTCTTACTGTTGCAGTGTATATCTGTGCTATATACATCCGTGCTATGCATTCTCGAGCGCGGTGCCTTCGCGTACCACAGCGTACCGAGGCACACAGCGGAGCGGAGGCGAGCACGCTCCTCCTGTAACACACGAATTACACGGATACAGAGAGGAGCGCGAGCGAAGAAAGTCGCACGGTCGGGCGCGAGAGAGTCTCTCCGGGACTTTCACGAAGGACGTGGGGGACCCCCAGACATCGAGCCAACATTGCAGAACGCGCTTTATTCTTTGCTCTACCTCTCTACCTCTCCCCCCCCCCCCCCCCACCCCCTATTCGGACGAACTTCGAAGTGTTTCTTTATCTTTCTTGATTCTTCATTCTTTCGCTAAACCCCGGCCCCGATAGGACATTTCTTCGCGTGGTACCCGCCGGAATCTCTGCTCTCTTCGACGAATGCAAAAAAAAAAAAGAAAAAAAGAAAGAAGTTGAAGCAGAGACCACTGTGAGAGTTTTTAAAAAATTCCAAGTAACTTCGCTCACTCAGGTAGCGACATCCCGGTTCGAGAAGCCTCCGTGGACTTTTTTTTGTTTTTTAAACTTTGTTTCATTTTCTCGGATGTCCAGACTCTCGCGCACGAGGGAATCTTCGGGTACGCGCTCGCGCACTCCGTAATTACCACGCTCTCTTTGTCAATTAGACTCGTTCGCGGTAGAGTGACACTTAATAGTGATTTAGTGGCGAGGCGGCACGTTGATTGGATGCCCGACCCGACGCGGAATCGCTTATTTGTTTTCCATCGCTTCGCTCCTCACGGCGCGTGGGCATATCATCTCTTTCTCGTCGCTTCTCTCAACGTTCGTCCGCCTCTTCCTCTTCTTCGCTTTCTTATTTTACCCGGTTTCGCTCCCTCTCCCTGAGCGGCGTCGGCGAGCACTTTATATTCCTCTGAATAGCGAGCACGTTCCCTCGATCATTGCTCGAGATGATATACTCCCGATAGGCAGGTTTCACGGTAGGAATATAATGATATTAATATTAATAATATTAATCATTTAATGTTTCGGTACAAAAAAATCAATGAAGACCGGGCGTATCGAGGATGTTGGGAGAGCTCCACACTAGTCCACATTAGTCGTATGAATGTTACATTTTCGTTTTAGAGTCATTTATGCAAATTTCGATGCATCGATCGATTATGATCGGTGGTGAATTTTTTTGGTCGAACAGATGTTTTAAAGGTTTTTTAATCGAAAATGAGGCGCAAGGCGGATACTTTTATCGATGTGGCGTACGATTCTCAATTTATGATTATCATCGATTGATTAACAATTCGAGCGATTAACAATTCGATCGATTAACAATTTGATCGATTAACAATTTGATCGTTTAACGATTCGATCGATTAACAATTCGAGCGATTGACAATTCGAGCGATTGACAATTCGAGCCATTGACAATTCGATCGATTGACAATTTGATCGATTAATCCGATCTCTCGACCGAATCTCTCGGTCGATTAATCCGATCTCTCGACCGAATCGACTCGATGGCGACGATCCGACGCGAATGTCATGCACCGACCGATTGTGATGGATATTGAATTTTTTGGTCGAATAGGCTTTTTGTACCGAAAAAATTAGGCGCAAGGCTAATTTTTATCGATGTACCGTACGAGTCGCTACGATAACGATCGATCGAAGATTTATCGACTCTACGGCGACGATCCAACTATCTCCGTACAAATAACCGCCACCAGCTTCGTACCCTATCTCGGATCAAGTTAATCGCCGGTGTCGAAAGCAGTGTAGTTCAGCCCGATAATACTCCCGATACTCAACTCCCTCCGCGAAGTAGCTAAACGTTTCATACAAACTCGTGGAATTTCTCAGTTAACTCGCGCGTTAAGAGCTCCGTGCGCGCACGCGCGCATGCGCGAACTTGGAGTTCCGAGAGCGCGGACTTAATTGGTCACCGTGATATAGTAACGTATGCAACATCGTGGATTCCCGGTAGCTCGGTAGATAAATTCGAGCTCAGCGTTTGCGCAGGTTGCAGCCGAACTAATAAATGCCTCGCCGCGGAGTTACAAGGATCGGCCACAGTGCACCGTTGGTATTTTCCGCCGGCGTCGCCGATAAGTCGGATTCTTTTGCTCGGTACCCCGAGCATTAATTAACCGTGCGGACGGCGTTGTAAAATACACGAAGCTCGGAGCTTTGCGCGCTGCCCGGTGTGTAATACCTGTGCGCGAATATAATATGCACGAAAGTTTTATATACGTACGGATAATCTCTCGACGCCCGGCACTCGTCGCTCCTCTCCCGTCTCGCCGCAGCGGCGTGCACGTATTATAACCCGTTGGCATTTCACTGGAGAAAGTAGCGTGCAACCGCTCTCGAGCGGTGCTCCGCCGCGGAGACCGTGCGGATAGCATAAACTTACTCTGGCGTATTTCGCCGTGTGTTGTAGCCTTGTCTCTCTCCCTCTCGGGATCGAGAAGCGGTCGTCCCGCACCGGGAGAAGAACGTCCGGGCGATCGGGCGAGCGAGCGAGGGAGCAAGAAGTCCGGGATAGATACAAGAAGCCGGGCATGAGAGCGCCTACGGGGCTAGCCCGCGCGACGCTGATCCTTCCCGACGCGCTCGACTTCCCGGGACACTCCCCGTTACAAACGCGCCCCCCCCCCTCTCCCATTATACGCGTCGTTAATTATCGTCGATTGTAACGAGAGAGGATAATTATTCGCAACCACTGTCTCTCCGTGTGCGCCCCGGAGATTGTACAAATTTGAAAGGTTTTTGTTTTTGTACTCCGGTGGGGAGAGTTTGCGGTTTTGCTTCCTCATAGAGGAGGCTTTGTGTTTTTATTTATTATTTTTTTTGTTTTTTTTTTAATGTGGACTATTGCGGTCCGGTTTAAGATTTCAAAGTCTTTGTTTTCAACCGGGAGCGACATAATACGGGAAAATCTTAGGTTTTAACCGGAAGTGACGTCACACCGGAAATACACGACGGCCGGTTTTGAAATCGACCGGAAGTGAAGTCGAAAACTGAGATTTTAAAACAGGAAGTTACGTTTCCCTGTATGACGTCACTTCCGGTTGAATAGTTGGATTTAAAAACTGGAAGTGACGTTACAGCGTTCGATGTCACTTTCGGTTGAGAACTGAGATGTCGAAACCTTAAGTTACGTATTCCCGATTCCAACGCGAATGAGAATATTCTAACCTTTCCAGAATCGTAAATGGTGAACAGCATGTTTAACACGATCAAGAACTGTTGAGGCGACGCTGACAGGTGACAGCGCGGAAAACAATAGACTCAGCATCGAGCCCGGAAGTCATCGATGACCTTTAGACTTTATGTTTATTATTATTTTTACCCTAGGAGTAGGTATATGCACGCCCAAACTTTTCAGTGGCCTCCATTCACCGCTTTTATCCTATTAAGGGGAAGGGAAATATCGCGGTCGGCAATGAAAACTGTAATGAACTTTTCTCAAGAGTGCTAATTTTTTTTGAGGAAAAAGCAAAAAAGGAAAAAGCGAGCCGGATGCACACGGTAATTTTACATCGGGCCCGAATTAATTTTTTTCTCAAAAAAATTAAAACCATTGAATAAAGTTAATTTGAAAATTGCAACTATCTCTCTCACACTGATGGCTCCGTCACGTGACTTTCACTTCTCCTTAAGGTTGTGCGAGCGGGGCATTCCCGCCAATCGTTCCATCGATTCAGAATTCGTGAGTTTCGATGAAAATTTCGAACACTTCTCGATGGGATAACAATCTGAAAAAGCCAAGTACATGAGAGGTGCTGCACAGATTGTTTTTTTTTGTGAAATAATAATCCCAATTTGTTATTAACAAATTGAAGATAAAAATCATTATTCAACAAATTACCCGGCAATTTACCTATTTCCCTTCATAAAAATAATTCGTTTATTTTTCTGAATACCTATGAATTTTTTCAGAAATATTTTTAATCTTTGAAAATTGCGTTTTTCACAGGTTGAACATAGAAGGAACGCGATTTTCAAATATTACAAAAAATTCTGAAAAATTTCATACGTATTCAGAAAAGTAAACTAATCATTTTTATGGAAAGAAATAGTTAAGTTGCCGGGTAATTTGTTGAACAATTATTTTTATCGTTAATTTGTCAATAACATTTTATAATTATTATTACATAAAAACAGTATTTGCCGCACCTCCCATATAGTTGATTTTTTCATATTTTTACCCGATCGAGAAATGTTTGAATTTTTCCCTAAAACTCTTTCCTTAAGTTAATCCGAGGCTGTACCGCTGGGACTACCTTAAACGGAGCGCCTGAATTTTACTCATTTTTTTTCCACCCCTCAAAGTCAGCCTCGAACAGCAACGGAACGGTGCGACCACAGCACACCGTTCCCCACTCTGCTAACAGCATTGACGCTCGTAAAGTTTAGCCGTGATCCTGCGAGTAGTATAGACAGGATATAGTCAGACATTTTGGTACGAGCTCGCCTTGATCTCTCGGCGCTGAGCTCTCGTCCCCGAACGGTTCTCCTCGAGCTTCGACGAGTCGCGCCGAGCTCTTCTGGAAACCCTGTCGGGGGTTGAAGAAACACGCGCCTTTCCATCGGGAAGCAAACGGCTCGGAGTCGGGAGGGACCGAGCGCGAGAGACACACGCTCGCGATAGTTTTCACCGAGCACGCCTTGACCTTCCGCCCGGAGATCGAAATAGAATTCGTATTTTTAGAAGCCGTCAGAAGTCGGAGGTGCACACGAGCGGCGTAACGCGTCTCCTCGGCACAGTCGTCGACTTTTGATCCTCTCGTCACTCCTTCGCGTTTGGAATGTAGGTTTCTCGCGAGACTCCGCCACACTCCGGGAGAATCCGTCGCTCGTCGTCTGCACATGTATTTCACCTTCGTCCGCATAGATTTCTCGTAGAGGCTCGTTAATTTCCTTGCGCCACGGACTCCTAGTCGAACGTTCGTTTATAACGACCCACCAAATTATTATCAATTTAGGACTCCCTAATTCGTCGCCTCGAGCGCGAGACACCGTCTCAATCGTCGGTATCGATTCCTTCAATTTTTAATGCCCGGGTCAATTAGTACAGCTTGGAGGGCATGTCGAGGTTACGCTCCGATTTGCAGTCAGTTAATTCCCACCATAATTCTCAGTCGTTCTCGGAACATCGACGCCCCGATTATGGTCGAATACATCTTTCATGTGTCCTAAAACTACAAGAAAAGCATACCATCGGTCCGACTGTTAATGATAATCAGAGCTGGAGAAAATTACAAGATATAAGATACAAGATACAAAATGTATTTAAAATACAAAATACTTTTTATACTTAAGGGAATACGTCACAAAACGACTTGTCAACTTTTGGAACTAAAAATCACAAGTGTTATATAGTAGCGAATAAGGTTTTTTATAAGAATTTCTAATCATTTTTTCCCCACATGGATTCCGGGATAGATGAGCTTAAAATTGTGTGAATTAGCATGAGCTGCGTATGGTGCGGTGCGAAAAGCAAGATTCTTTTTTAAAAAATGTATGTTTCCAGAATACCGTATTATAATTTTTTCAAAAATAACATTGCAACATTATTAGGGACGCATTAAAAAAATTAAATCGAGCTGCGCCCATACATTTTCGAAGATATTACGAGTTGAAGAGGCTTCGAACCTGTATATGAATAGATAGACCTAGCCCTCAACCATTGCTAGCAACATCCCCCCCACCACCTTCCACTATCAAGAAACGGCGATCTGTGATATATTCCCCTAAAAAACATTTGTAAGCACTTCCTTTAAGTACTCCTTAAAGTGAACTTAAAAATCAATACGGATAGATGGATGGACGCTATGGATGGACCGTCCCATCCCGTCCATCCATCCCGTCCGTCTTAACCCTACAGCCCTAATATAGAGAAGGCGCAAAAGTATTTTCTACGTTATACATAAAGGGCCCGAAAAGTACTTAAAATACCAGAAAAGTATTTGAGTACTCCTCGAGTATTTGAGTACTTGGTGAATACGTATTCGAAATACCTGAAATACATCGAGTATTTAAAAATACCTCCCAACTCCTCTCCAAATTAGTACTAATTTCCATCGACTCCCTAATTCACCGAGTCTCGAACACGCTCTCCGTTTCGTGTCTCGCTGAAGCGATGTCTCAATAATGGCCATCGATTTTTCAATTTTTAATGGCCCGGGCTCAATTAGTATCTCTGGGAGGGTGTGTCTCGGGGAGTCTGGACTCGCGTATACAGTTAGTTAATTCTGAGCGTGTCGGGAAGGTATACGGTAGGCGTAGTGAGAGCTCCGATTGCTTCTGTATAACTGGCCTACTCGGCGGTACGGGAAGGGGGGGGGGGGAGAGCGAGCAGGTGGGCGGTCGCCGAGGTGAGAGAGAGTCATATCGCGGAAGGGAAGGAGAGGAGAGGGGCCAAGTGGACGTGGAGAGGAGCGGACGAGGTGTCCGAAGGTTAAACGAGGGATCCTGAGCGAGCTGGACGAAGGGGGGGGGAAGGTCCGCTGTATACGGTATACGGTAGCTGATGATGCCCGCGAGAGAGGAACAGCATCCGCTCGGTAGGGAAGGAAGGATAACACGAGGTAAGCATCAGAAGCAGTGGCTCGAGCCAGAAGGGCACGTGCGGAGCGAGCAACGGAGATGGAACTCGTGATGAACGGAGATAGGACAAAGGGGGGGGGGGGACGAGGTCGATTCGAACTATACTGCTAAACACACGTACCACGACGAGAGACTCGGAGAGTGCCCGCCGTATACCGAATGCCGCTTGCCGGTGCTGCTCTACTCGACCGGGGAACTATAACGTCGGGGCAAACGCCGATGGAAGTATCCGGTGGAGGGAATAACTATAATGCCCTCCCGTTCCACCGAGAATAATAAGCCGATTCGTTTCGCATCATTGGCACGTCAATCACTCCTGTGTACACTCGCCGGGCCGAGATAATGAATCTTCGCGGATTTATCGATGAATAATCGATGTCTTGTCGCACCGAGACAAGTTTGCATTAATATTAATTACTTATCATTCGATTTTAGGTCGGGTCGTGGATGTTCCTTTAAAATTCATTTATTTTTTCTATATTGTCGAATAAGATACTGTTGTACATTATACATCTTTTTTGGACTGAGGTATCTCGTAATTTTTAGGTTAAAACTTTTTTTTACATTATCGACAAATTTTTAATGCTCGCGTGACCAGGATAACCCGTGGGTCGAAACGCGATCATTCCACCGATATATTTTTATTTAACTTTTCTGATCACTGTCTCGCCCAGATAATGAATCTGCGGACTTAACGACGAGTAATCGATGCCTCGTCGTACCGAGGCAAGTTAGCATTTATGCTAATTATTTATCATTGGAATTTACGTCAGATCGTGGATGTTCCTTTAAAATTCATTTTTTTCTATATCATCGAACAAGATACTGCTGTACAGTATACACCTTTTTTGGATTAAGGTATCTCCGAATTTTTCGGATTCAAATTTTTTTTTTACATGACCTACAAATTTTAGATGCTCGCTTGACCAGGATACTCCGAAGGGTTCAACCGTTATCATTCCACTGATATATTTTTAAATTTTCTGTTAACTGTCTCGCCCAGATAATGAATCTGTATGAATTTATCGATGAATAATCGATGTCCTGTCGCACCGAAACAAATGTGCATCAATATTAATTTGTTATCGTTTGATTTTACATCGACTCGTGTAGTCTTTTGAAATTATTCATTTTCTTCGTTATCGAACAATATACAATATACTGTACACAATATTTATTTGTTTATTTAATTTAACGGGGTCAAGCCGCTTGTCCCCGTTAAATATACAAAACCTTTTTGGCGGACCAATCTCAACTTGCACAGGCGCGTTATCTACTCGGGGCCTACTCTACGAATAACCCGAACTTCTTCCCAACCCCCCCTTCCATTGATACCTCATAACCTAATCTCATCCTACTGTGATATTATAAATTCACTAATTTAGATATACTGTATGATACGAAACACTATTGCTATTTTTCTCATTGAACGTGTATTTTTTTCTCTTTGTGAAGGGGCGTGTACCGTAAAAAAAAAAATTAAATACATAAATAAAACAATATACGATATACTATTGTACAGTTTACACCTCTTTTTGGACAAAGATACCTCTCAATTTTTCGAATTCACACTGAGAGAAGGATCTGGTAAAAATTTCCATAGCAAATAACCATACCAACCAATTACCATAGCAAATAGTAGTACGGCGTCAGAGCGCCACCTATGGCAGAAAGTCTTAGATTTCCAAGAATTTTTACCACAACATTTAAGAAAAATTCTTATAAATCCGGTACTTCCTACCATTGGTGATGCCCTAACGTTCTACTACTGTGTGCTATGTTAATATCTCTCAAGCGATATAGTAATTTTTACTAGATCCTTCTCGCAGTGCAAATTCTTTTTTCTTTTTTCTACATGACCGACAAATGTCAGACGCTCGCTTGACAAGGATCCCCCGAGGGGTCGAAGCGCGATCATTCCACCGACATATTTATATTAATTTGTTTTTTTTTCCTTCTGCTTCAAACGGTAAATCGGTATGTGGGTGGTACGTTGCGATATGATTGACGCGAGTGACCCTAATAAACGCGCGAAAGCACGCGGGTTTAGGACCGCGGCGGAACGAGAGAATCACACATCATCGGAGGCAGCGGAGAAGCAGCACGCGCGAGCAGCCTCGCGAACGAGTTGCCGCCGGTGCACACCGAGAGAGAGAGAATAATATCGGCGACCTGATTTGCACCATTGGCGTCAGCCACCGAGCAACCGAGTAACCTCGATCGGCTAGCGAAGAGCTCGCTTGCCGCGAGATATTCCTCCATGCCGCACCGCGCAAACGTTCTCCTCCCTGCCGTTCCGCTCCTCCTCTCGGTCCGTCCAACGTGCAATGCCCGCGCCACGTACGATCGTGCAAAGTACCGCGCATGCGCGCTGTGCAAAAAACAAAACCGTCCAAATTTTTCATACGTTCTCCACTAATCGATGTATCGGAGAAACTGGAATTTCGTGGATCTCTCGGGAACGCAAAAGTTCGTCCGTATTCGCCGCCCATTATCTCTCCGTTCTGTTTCGGCTGTTTGCAATTCGTTACTAATTTAAACCGACGAAATAATGCAGACGCGACGACGATGCGCGCGCACTCGCACACCTGCGATATCACCCAAACTGTCGTTAGCGGAACTCGCTGAGTAACCGAGGCCCGAAATTTCGGCGTTACAGCGATAGAACATTCCCAGCGGGATGTTCGAGCGGCGGCGAGGCTGTAACGCCACGGGGAATTCTCGACAAACGGTGAAACAGGGAACCCTCGAAGCGAGCGCCGCAGCAACGGAGGTGTGTTGCCGGCGAGGAGGAGACGTTGGCCTAGTAACGGCAAATCTCTGCCGTGTCAATGGATCTTTGTGCCTGTACCAGGGCGTGCTTTGACGCTCGGTTAAACTCGACTCGACGTTAACGCGATTGTTAGAAAACCCGGTGAGGTTCGACCATATCGAGAAACTATATTCGATAGCGATTTAAGCTTTTCTACTTTCTCGTTGCATACGAGGCATGCGAGGTGAGAACGAATGTTCAAACATTGACTCTCTCGTTGTGGTCAAAGAAGATTATTTATGTCTCAAGCCCATGGAGGTTTTGCCGATTGAACGAAAAGGGCCAATCAGCGGGCCAGTGTTGGCGTAATGATATTAATACCACCTTCGGCCAATGTTCAACCGAGTATTGGGTCGCTAATTGTTGGTTTGTCGATTTGAGGCCAATGTTCGGCCGAGCGTTAATTCACCAACCATTGGTTTGCCGATATTAGGCCAATGTTCAGCCGAAGATCGATTCGAGAACCGTTGGTCTGTTGATGCGTGGACTGACGAGCCGCCCATGAAGGTTTTGCCGATTGAACGAAAAGGGCCGATCAGCCGGCCAGTGTTGGCGCAACGATATTAATACCTCATCTTCGGCCAATGTTCGGCCAAGTATTGGTTCGCCAATTGTTGGTTTGTCGATTTGAGGCCAACGTTCGGCCGAGCATGAATTAACCAGCCATTGGTCTGCCGATATTAGGCCAATGTTCGGCCGTAATCGATTCGCCAATCGTTGGTCGGTTGATGCGTGGACTGATGAACCCCCATGAAGGTTTTGCCGGTCGAACGGAAAGGGCCGATCAGCCGGCCAGTGTTGGCGTAACGATATTAATACCTCATCTTCGGCCAATGTTCGGCCAAGCATTGATTTGCCAGTCATAGGTTGATCGATTTGAGACCAATGTTCGGCCGAGCATGATTTCACCAACCATTGGTCTGCCGATACGGCTACGATAGTCCCCAGAGTCAAGCTGAATCGTTCGTGGTCAATACTTGGATGGGTGACCGCCTAGCCATTCACTGAGTGGCGCATTGGGACCGTTGAGCGAGAGGTCGAATTCTGAGGATTGATGTTCGTACTCGAAGTATAGAATGCGAACATCAAGACTCGGTTGGAATAATCTGCAGTTTTCTGCAGTTTTCCTGTATCCTCGTGCAAATGCGATGCAGTAGGAGGGAGGGGGGAAGCGGCTGTAGACGTACATCGACAAGTGAGAATTGAAGACTTGGAACAAATGAGGAAAGACGGCTTGATGGCCAAAAAAATAGCCAGAGCCATATAAGGGGAACTTGGAGAAGAGAAAAAAAAGAAGAAAACAAACAAGAAACGAAGGTGTACCCGAGCGTCAATGTAAGAGCATGGGAAATGACACTTTCTTCAATTCTCGCAAAAGATGCGTATTATTTTTGGGTTCCGTACTCCATAGTCAATAAATCCTTAGGCGATACATTGACTGAGTATGATCGCTTTGAGAATTGTCGTAAGATATATAGAATATAATCTCTTACAGACATGCGAAGCATAAAAAAGGGATAGGGATATTTCAACTTTTACAATATTGATTTGATTTGATTTGATTTGATTTATTATATACGGGACAAGCCCTTTTACATGATATTTATACATTGGAGTGTCGAGGTTTTTAAAAAAAGTATACGATAAAACCATTCACGCCCTATATAAGTAACCTATAGAGGGCCTACATTGAAAACCAATCATCGGCTGAGCATCATGAATGACCTTCGGGCCAATATAAACTGCCACCATCGGGCCGGGCTTATCATCCAAGGTTCGATAGATGATCGGGCCAAGTTCGTATGCCAATGGTGGCACCGTCGGCTTCGAGGTTGGCCCGATCGTCGGCCGCATCCGTTCACCTTACATGGGATAAGAGGCAAGAGAGGCGTTCTGTCCGTTTGTCTTCGTTTGTCCGTTCGTTTGTCTGCCCGTTTGTCCGCCCATTTGGCTGTTTGACCGTTCGTCCGTCTGTTCATCTCCCGTTCCATCCGACTGCGGATCGCAGCGAAATTCGCTGTGAAACTAACCCCCAGTCGTAAAACAAAATGTGCATGGAATGAAAAATGGAGCTTGTTTTAATTCTCGGTTAGCCACTTGACTGTTACGATTGTCATCGTGACGATCGATCAACGAATCCGACACGAAATCCTTTTTAAGATTGATCGGTCCCAGGGCGGGAGAATTGGGTTGGTGAGCGACGAGTCGATTCCCTTTCGTACTACGCATCACTATGTATATGTACATATATAAATATATATATATACATACAAAATCCTATTCTAAAATAGTATTTCGCACGCACAGTAGGCACGGTATGCTGGGAATAACCGGGTGGACGATCGAGTCAACATCGAATTGGCAGTGCCATTCGCTCTCGTAAATCACTCGTCGCCAATTATCCATCGCTTGATTTAGCGGTGTCCGCTCGCCGAGAGAGAACAGCGGGAATCGGAGCGGCTCGCCAGAGTTCGCGTTGTTCGCGTGCTAGCTCTACACCGGCCCCCGTCCAGTGTCACGAGTTAAATTCGACCTATTTTTCGCGCGAAACCCCGAGCGACGGCGAGCTCGCGAGAGAGAACGAATATTTGATAATGGCGAACGTGGCGAGGAAGTGGCGCTGGCAGAGACGACACTCCAGAAGTACTCTTCGAAAGTTCTGACCCGCGACGACGACGGGGGACGCGGGGAAAGCTCGTTGACAGTTTCGGGAGTACATATAACGCCTGTCCCTGCCCACTTGGGAGTTGAGCAACGGGAATAAAATGAAACGAAGGTGGAGAGAGGCGAAGGTTGGGCGGGAGAGGACCACGAGAGTTTGTGTGCGTGTGTGTGTGTTCGCGACCCACGGATTTATGACTCGTCTCTCGCTAAGAGTCAGCGAGAAAGGAGAGAAAAAGAAGAAGAAAGAAAGGTGATGAAAAAAATAAGGAGGGATATGTGCGAAGGGAGAGACGAAGGAAGACGGGGAAAAGGTTCCTTCTCCGGCGAAGCGTAAACTTTGCGCTGGCGCGAAAAATACGTGAGGAAGGAGCGGGAAGAGCGGGAGGTGCATTAACCCCGCCGATGGTCAACTCGTACACGTAAAAACCCTTATTGAATTTATCTGGAACACGCTGCGCCGCGGTTGGCGGATGGGTAATTTACCTTTAATACCGGAGATTACCCGGTCGAGTTCGAACGCGAAACTTGTCAACTACGTCGGTTCCCACGTCTTTTATATTCTGCCGAACGCGTGACATTGCGAAATGCCCGGTTGAAAACCGATCTCCGAGCGCCGGCGTTGGTCGATCGGCAATTTTTTTTATACCCGCTTTTTCCGCTTCGGCACGTAAGTTATACTTCCCAAGTTAATATCTTGCCGCGTCTATTTTGTTATCCTAAATCTTAAATTTTACTTGTTGAAATAAATTTAGACATTCTATTCCATAAGCTGAAATTCGGACGTTATAGAAAATTTAGCGAGTAGAATGGAATACATTTGTGGAATAGAGTTTCGTGTCCGTGAGTGACGATTGATTGCGAGCGCGCGAACCACAACGACCGTCAGCACTTGTAATATGTTCCATAATAAAATATGACCCTGGAGATATCCGCATGACATAAAATTTCATCTTTCGCAAGCTCCGTCAATGCATAATTGTTCACTTGTAGAATTTTATTCTGCAAGTGAAGTTTTCCGAGCCATGTTTCTGCGACGCAAAACACAGCGGTTGTAACTTAATGAAATTTTGTCTCGTGCAGAAATTTTCAGGGTGATAATAAAGTAATAATATTGCGTTTATATATTTAAAAAAAAAAATCCAAGACGTGTCGGTAGATACGATAGTGTCGAGAGAAACAAAAAAGCGCTGTATAAAATTCAGAAACGAAACGAAAAACCTCATGAAACTTAGTCTCATGCACATATTTCCAGGGCGACAATGTAACAACAACATCGTCTTCAATATATAAAAAAAACCGAAACGAAAGACGTCTCGATGAATACGATAGTGTCGAGAGAAACGAAAAACCGCTAATTTCCAATGCATCTGGTGCACGGTCAATGAGTGAAACACGATTCCATTCCGTTGGCCGAACAACAGGAGCGAGTCTGCTCGACAGTTAATTCTTCCCGGAGAGCGTCGGCGAGGTCACCAGCCGGGAAAACAGGAACTAACTGCTCTCTCGTCAGAGTAGCGTTGCTCTGTGGTTTATTCCGCCACCCCCTCTTCCGCCTCCCCGACCCATACCCCGGCCGGCTCGTTGTTATATCCCGGGCGCGCTCGCTCTTCTCTCCTTCGCTCCACCTTTGACTGCTTACTTAACGCTCGGCTCACGTCGAACGTCCCGCATACTCGCCTCTCTCTCTCTCTCTCTCTCTCCCGTTCCGTTCAATCCGCTCGCTCGCTCGTCCGCGAGAACTGCCGCGATGTTGTGTATTATCAGCGCCCGGCAAAGAGTGCCCGTTCCGCGGATCGCGAGAGAGCCGCACGAGGGGGGCCCCCACGGGTCCTTGACTCCGGTCGCGCGCGCGCGCGAGTGAGACCGGCGGACGGGGGGAAGGGGGGGAGGGGGCTACCGTGCGGTACCTTAGTTATACCTCCGTTGCTTCTGCTTTTATGCTGCCACTACTGCTGCCCGTTCCTCTTTCCGCTACGGGCGTGTGCCCCCTCGTAGTGCCGCGCACACACGTAAGCTTACCGACGGAGACACCGCTACGAGATTTATGTACTCCGGCGATAAGTCGATCGAGACGGATGTTTTTTCTATAACCAGCAACGTGCGCGCGCATCGCGCGCGTTCCGAGGTACGGTTGATTTTTGCTGTGAAATAAACCTTGGTGAATAACTTCTTAATGTCATTTTTTGTATCGATTAATATGTTGTCGATAGGCCGAAGTATCGATACTTTTCATCGATAAACGCCAGAAACGAGAGCACTTAGTTGTTGGGAACTTTTTGAGATATACAATTTTGGTTGCCGCCTTTTTTTCTAAGGGGCATGTTTCTGTACTGAGAGTGTTCGCAGCAAACCTTTCTTTTAAAGGCATTTTTTCGATGACTCGATTTTGGATTCGCCGAAGTATTGATTTCTTATCGATGAACGATAAAAACGAGTACTTTTTTGGAACATTTTCGAGATAAATTTTTATTGTCTCTAAGTAGCATATTTTCGCACCAAATAGTATTGTCATCAATCCTTTCTAAAGTCATTTTTTCCACGGATCAACTGTCGATTCCCCAAAGTATTGATTTCTTATCGATAAACTTGTTTTCATCGATAAACAAGTTTTTTTTATTTTGGCAATATGTAATTTTGGTTACCGCCATTGTTTCTACGTGGCACATTTCCGCACTAACGGTATTCTCAACAGACCTTTCCAAAGGCACTTTTGCGATGGATTCATTTTCGATTCCCCAAAGTATTGATTTTTTATCGATAAACAAGTTTTTTTTTACAATTTTCGCCATATGCAATTTTGGTTGTCGCCATTGTTTCTACGTGGCACATTTCCGCACTAACGGTATTCTCATCAAACCTTTCTAAAGACACTTTTGCGATGGATTAATTTTCGATTCTCCGAAGTATCGATTTACTGTCGACAATTTGAACGAAAAAATTCTGCCTCCTTCATGATTCTTCGCGGAGTGTCTAGTTCGCTTTCGAGAGTCGTGTCTCATTGCTGCGAGAAAGAGCGCTAAAATACTCCGATCGTTGGTCGTGTCCTCTGCGTCCTTTCACCGTGCGATAGTCTCCGCGCCGAGTAGTCGTCGTTGTCGCGGCGGCCCACGTGCCCGCGCGCGAAGACTATCCTCGGCCATCGGCCTTTACCTCGCACTCTCCGCATGTGATACGTACTTGGGGGAAAGCCGCGAGCAAGCACGGTGTTTCTCTCGCTCGCTCGCTCGCCAGCTTCATTCACTCTCGTGTAACAGACGGAAGGCGAGGCAGGCGAGAGCAGACAAGCTAAAAGGTCTGCAGGGGAGAGCGGGGCAAAGCGAACCAGCCAAACAATTCCGGGAGTTTTATCGATTTGCGCAACATATTTCAACTTTTCTTTTTTTTTTACGACGCAGAATGCATCCGCTATATTCGTTTAACACGTCTGGAAAAAGTTGAAAGATATGAAGTAATGAATTCTTAAAATATAAAGAACTAATAGGCTGTTAAGCTTCGACCGCTTCGCGTCTTCGCTATGGTTATGCAATTTCTAAACCAGAAATGTAAGTTTCCCGATACTTGTCGGAAATTGCAGTTTGCCGAAAAATAAGATTTTCAAACCAGGGGTGACGTCATACCGGAAATACGCCACTTCCGGTTTGATAATCTAATATTTCGACCGGAAGTGACGTAATCCCGGAAATATCTCACTTCTGGTTTGAGAATCTGATATTTCAACCAGAAGTAACTTCATATCAGAAGATATGAAGATACATCACTTCCGTTAAAAAAATTATATTTGTGAACCGAAATTGGTGTATTCCTGGCGTGACGACACTTCCGGTAGAAAGATCAGATTCCCAAAGCGCAAAGTAGTCCCGGCAAATCTCTGAAAATCTGAATTGCCGGTTTCTAAATTCCATCGTCCATACGCGGAGAAAAATGGTTTAGAGTTGCTCTAACCAAATGAGTTTTGCTGACAATGACGTCGTTCCCACACCAAAACTATTAGTAAAAGCAGCAAAAAAAAAAATACTACATAGAAGCAATTGGTTTTGCTATCAAGTTAAAACTTTCTTGTTACTGCGACGATTTAGTTTGCTATGGGAACAAGCGACGCCGGCTGTAATTGGACGGCTGAGTAATGACTGGTAATAGGATAGTTATAGATACACACATACATTAATTTGCAGATCAACTCAACGCGTTTGTATTTTATCGTTTTATTATATAGAAAATAATGTCTGTATTTGCAATTGCGAATTCTTGAAATTTGCTGTATATAAATGTATTGAACTCCGAATGGTACACGGGAAAAAAAATTATTGGTTGATGGCTGAGTTATGACTGGTAATAGGATAGTTATAGATACATACATACATTTATTTGCAGATCAACTCACCGCATTTGTATTTTATCGTTTTATTATATAGAAAATAATGTCTGTATTTGCAATTGCGAATTCTTGAAATTTGCTGTGTGCAGATGTATTAAACTCCGAAAAGTTCGCGGAAAAAAAACAATTGTTGGGACAACAAGAATTTTGTTACCATAACTCATACCTGGTTAACAAATGGGCCAACAAAATATTTTGCTGTGGCAGTCAAATATTTTTGCTGCCACAACAATAAATTATTAACGATCTACATTTTGTTAGAGGAACAGAAAGATTTTTCTCCGTGTACAACCTTTCGCAATTTATACATCAATTTCGGAATTATACAGCAAATTTCAAGAGTTCGCAATTCCCCTCTATTTTCTATTTCTACTAGCAACAACGCGCCCGCTTCGCTTGCGCTTACTTTATTTCTTTTATGTTCGGTGTCCTGATCTTACTAATGAAACGGAAGATCCCGATTGGCTACGAAAACTGGCTTCACCATTTCGATTATTTCGATATATTTATCTCGATCATTCGAGTGTCATGGCTTTTTTTATATTTTTTATTTTTACTCGAATACAAAGGAACTGTTTCCTCGCCTCTCTTTGTTTTTATTTTGCGCCGCGAGCGTCTCGAGCTCCTCGTAGTCGTTGGCACAAACACGCGCCCCACTCAGTCACGTAACAAATTTTTTGTTACAGAAACAAAGCTGTTTTGTTGCAGTACCAAATCGCTCCAAGCGAAAAATTTTCCTATGCTTACAAGCTGGTTTTCTTATCCCGATACTAACAAACTAATTGCGTTACGGTAACAAAAATCTTGTAGTAACAATTTTTTTTTATCCGTGTAGACGAAGCGCCAAAGTCACAAAACTTGCCAGTAAGATTATATGCAGCAAAACGAACCGTATTTGACCAACCGTTTGGCAGAGTTGACCGACGCGATCATTGCTCAGAATCTGCCTTTTCAATCTTTCATTATATTTCGTAACGAGTCCATTTTGCCCCGCGTGTTCATTCAGCTCTTCTCTTCCTTGTGCGTGCTATCTAGCGCGCTGTCTGCGCGCTGTACAACTAATATACCGCTTGATGTATGCCGTAGAAAGTACATAGACAACTGCGACGAAACTTTGTTGGAGCCCGGGCGAGGAATCGCGGCTTCGAGGCACAAACAAATTTCCGTGGTCCCGCGGTGATTCTACACTTGTATCAAGTACGATCGTCCACATGGAGAATCGTGTGTACACACAGAGAAAATACGAGGCCGTACGGGGAGATTATACACACGTGCAGAAATTGCAGTCAACTCGGGCGAGCGCGAGTGATTGTGACTGTGTTCGTTAACCCACATAACGCGCGCCCGCGCGCCCGCGCGCTTACCCGATTGGCCCCGACCATAAAATCCTCTCGACTATCCCTCGACCCGTGTGTGTACTGCGGCATTGCTTGGCGGTAGTTTTTTTCCTTTTTTTTCCTTTACGTAATCGGGGCATACGCGCAATTTATCCCTTGGATGGAACGGACTCGATAGTGGAGACGGCATAGTTTGTCAGACTATAGGGTAGTCCGAGCTTTTTTTTTAGATGAGTTTATCGTGAATTTTCCCCTTGTTTTACCAACTCGATATTTAATGAAATAAAAGAAAAAAAATTGTTTTAGCCGATCAGGATTTTTTTCTGCCGGTAACTAAACGAGATTTTTCTTCATCCGTGCTTTCAGGATACTATCAGCCGGCTGGTCCGCTAATTCAGCATCCTCCGACGCTACCTCCGGTGAAGGCTCCACCTCCGGAACCAACCCCGACACCACCGCAGAACTCCGAGGGCTCGGACGATCTCGTCGCAACATCGACTACTTCCGGCGGCACGAACAGCACAGGTAATTCGTGGCGTTCGTTTCGTAAATCGGAGTCCATTACAAACGCCCCGAGTTCGGTGCATCCGTCGACCTCTATCGTGCCCAGTGAGCTTTTTATTTTCTTTTAAATAATTATCCTTTATCGTTGTTGAATTCCTTTGACCGATGAGAAATAAATTTCTTTGGAGTGCTGCGGCTTCGGAACGGTGTAATTTCGGACTCTTCTTTTTTGTTTATTAATGAAGAGACTGCATCGTAACGTAGGAGCAGAAACGAATGAATGAAAATTGAGAGAATAAACCAGAGAAAAATAAACACTGTTTCTGAAGAGAACCCTGTCCAGGGTCGAAACTTTAAGATGAAGTCCCTTCATTAATAAACAAAAAAGAAGAGTCCGAAATTAAACCGTTCCGAAGCCGCAGCACGTCAAAGAAATTTATTATCCTTTAGCGACAATTTTTTGTTTTATTTTTTTGCTATTTATTTTAACGATTCGATCACGTGTTTATTGCAACGACCTTGAAAGGAAAACTAAAAATAAAAAATGTAATTGATTTGTTCTCAGGTGGTGGAGGATTTTACAGAGCTTACTGTCCACAATATTACGGAACGCCGCCCCAGTATCCGGAGCTGTGTTATCCACCGACCTACCCGCATCCACATTCTCATCCGCCTTACTACAAATACGCGCCGACCTACAGAAGGTGAGGAAATCCGACCAACGCCCACCGGGTGTCTTCGTCGTTGTCTCGAACGAGATTGTCATCTTGAATTCTTATCGACGACTAGATTAGTTCGGCCTCGCGAGCATGTGTTAAATGTGTCGGCTAACAGGAATTAATTGTTGCCTCTTTATTCGTTTGTTTCAGGCAGTACACTTACGGGTATCCGGGAGCCGACGGCGGCGGCGGGGCTGGAGGCCCGGGAACAGGAACTGGTCCCGGCGTTGTCGAGTATCAGGCGGCACCTCCGCCTCCGGGCGAGTATCCGATGCCACCGTATTACGGCGGTTATCCACCGCCTCCGCCTCCGCCCCCTCCACCACCAAATCCCGCGTATCTTCACGCTCAGGGACGAACTATAGTAGACCGTGAGTGTCGATGAAATATGATCTCCGTTATTCGTGCGGACTGCTCCGCTTACTGAGGACGCTTTCATACGTATTTATTAGGGAGTTTTAAATAAAGACATTTTTTTCTTTCATTTTTCTCTCACCTTTTTAAAGCACGGATTTCGATCTCAAATTAAACCTCGTGAAAAGCGGTACCTGGCAAAAAATCCTAAGAGGTGTCGCATTCGACGTTTTACCCAAAAAATTCGGCACCTCTCAAATTTAATTGTCAGCGACCGCCCTTTGCAGGTTTTTCGTATCGATCAAAATATATAGCTCTATGGGGTGGGAGCTTAAGTTTTTCTCATTATTTGTATTAAACACAAAAGACTTGGATTTTTTAATTCGTATATAGAATAGTCTCAAAATTTCCAGTAGGGTGAATTTGTTGAAACAAAATTATTTCCGCCCTCCAAAAGTATAGATTTTAATCTGAAATTGAACCTCGCGAACTGCAGGCCTAAGCAAAACATCTTAAGAGATGCCGCATTCGTCGTTTATACCCAAATGGAAAGAAGTTGTTGATTATTTCTGGTATAAACGTTGAATGCGGCACCTCTTCGAATTTTTTGTTTCGGCACGTCTTTCGCATGGTTCAACTTGAGATTGAAATCTATATTTTTGGAGGGTGGAAAGAATTTTTTTCAACAAATTTACACAACTGGACATTTTTAGAGTTTTCTATATACAAATTTAAAAAAAGAATTAAAGAATATGTATTTTGGGTTCACTACAAAAAATGTTAATCTACCACCCCGTAGAAGTATATAGTACGATCTAAAAAAAACATCTCGCAAAATGCTGTCGTTGACGATTACGTTTAAAAGGTGCCGCATTTTTCGGGTACAAACGTCGAGTGCGGCACGTCTTAGAATTTTTTTGCTAGAGACCGCGTTTCGTGAGGTTCAATTTGAGCTCGAAATCTATACTTTAAAAGGGTGCGAGGAAAATTTTTTAAAAATGTCCTTTTTGTGAAACACCCTAGTATTTATATTTCATAGGTATTCATACGAATGTCGCTGTCGTTTCGCAGATGCAGCCTTTCAAGGTTGCCCATGCCCGATGCAATCGTGTCCAAAAAACGTGGATACTGGGCCCCTTATTGGTAATGGTAAGGGGGCGCCAGTGGCATCGGGGCCCGGTCTGTCATTGCCACCCAGTGCTTTGGTAGGGCCGCCCTCGCCAGCGAGGGGGCTAGCCGGGTTAGCGCCTCCTCATGGTGCCAATGCCTGGGACACGGATCGCGTCCAACTCAATACACACCGCAGTAACCTCAATTCACAGAGTCAGCAGCAGCAGATTCCACCGGCATCGGCGGTGCACAGCATCGTGGCCGGAGCTCATAGTCGAGCCCAGAATTCGGAGTGTAGGACAAAGGTGCGATTTTTTTTTTTCCATCAATATCTAATTACTGTAGGTGCGTTCTCAAATGCAGTTCTGCTCAGATCGGCTAAATCTGGAAATATTCGAGATGTATCAAAAAGTACACGCAGTTGTAATAGGCGTTCTTATATTCCAGTCCGCTCTCAGTTCATGATTCAGTTTTAACACGAATCTCCTCTGATAAGCGTTCTTTTGTCATCAAAACCGACCAAATCTATCGTGCAGAAAAAATCGGATGTACCGTTGATAACTAAGCCTTCACGTACGGGATCCTCGTTGAACAAGGACCTTTATTCCGGAAGTTTCGGTCAGGACCCTCGGTCAGCGAGGATCCTGGCTGCAATTTACATTGCGCGCTATCAATATCGCTATACAGTAGAAGCCCGTTTATCCGAGAGCGTACATCGGATAAGTGAAATCTCGGATTACACGGATAACAGCACTAGCCGGCGCGAGGACATTACTGCTTTATCCGTTTTATCAGAGTTTTCCGTATTATCCGAGTCTACACCTCCGTTAAGGATGCTTGACGCATACATTCCCAACCAAAAGTTTGATTCGATCAAAATTTCAATATTTTGCGACATGACAAAAATCGTAAAAAAATAAGCAATATTAATGATGTCAAGGCCTTCGATTTTGCATAATAATAACATCAAAAAGTTATTAACAAATTATTTTATATATAAATTGTTTGTAAACAATCAGAAAACCTTTTATTTTCTCATTTTAAATGAATTCCTTGATTTTTTAAATTCATACAAATTTTTTCGGAATTTTCTAAGATTTGAAAAAAAAAAATTTTATCGATAATAGGAAAAATATATCTAAAGGCAAGAATTTCGGATATGTTTCAGTATTACGATAACACAGTACACACGAAAAATTTCGAGGCGATTGCGCCAAAAGTTTCGTAGGTGGTAAACAAAATTTCGAAACGGAAAATTCAAAAATGTATGAAAATTCCGAAAAAATGTATGCGACTTCTAGAAAATCAACCAATTCATTTGAAAAGAAAAAAGGTTTTCTTAATTATTTTTTAAACCATTTTTTTTATCAATTTGTCAATAACTTTTTGACATTATGCAAAAGTAATGTTCTTAGCACCTTCAATACAGTTGATTTTTTCAGATTTGTATACCATTAAGAAGTGTTCAAATTCTCACCAAAACTCACTTTTGACTGGAAATATACGTGTGATACATCCTTAACGCGGAGGGCTAGGTTGATCGAAAGTCAGATTAACAACGTTTTACAGTATCTCAAAAAATATTGACAATATCGAAATTCGGAAAATACTCTTTGAAGAGTAATGTTGACAATATTTTATACATATATATAAAATAATACTTTTATCGTAAATATATAATGTGCTATTGTTATTCGAAATTGATATTTACATCTCAAGTCGCGGAGTCTCCGGCCTTAATAGTCACGCTCGGCTCGAGGCTGCCGTACGTGAAGAGTTAAAAAAAAGCCCACAGGCAGGCGACAGTCACAAATAAAAGAAGGCATAGCTGAGCCGATCAGCATTCAAGAACGCACCCTATTCTTTAAAAAAATGATTTTTTTGTTTCATTTTCTATAACGAACTTTGGGTTTAAAAATTTTTGACTTCAGGACGAGAAGGCTTGCACGGAAAACAAACTAGGCAAGTGCAATTGCCAAAAACGCGCGTGTACGTCAACGTGCGAGGTGAAGCTGGAGGCACTGTCGCCGACGGAGACCCTGTCGTCGTCGACGAGCTGTCGAAGCGAGAAGACCATACACGATTTCAAACTCGAGAACAACAACGTAAAGTGCGAATCGTGTAGCGTCGGCCTGGTAGTCGGCCAGGAGAATATATCATGCGCTGCAAATTGCAACGTAAAGTGCGAGTCGGGTTACAAGTGCGAGATAATGAAGTGCGAGCAGTGCATGAAGGAGGGACAAATGGCCATTTTGGAGTTGGAGAAGGACTCGGGCATACTGCTGATAGACGAGAAACGGCTGGAGGCCGACTCGGGAGTGAAAGAGGAGCTCAACGATGTTGTCGTGGTGGACACGGAAAATTGGCGAAAACCGGATTACGAGCCGATAGTTCAGGAGGAGGAGGTTGCCGACGAGAAGGATATCGTCGTGCCGGACGAGAGTCCCGCAGGTATCGTCGACGAGTTGCCGAAGTGCCAGAAGTTGACCAAGAGAAAATTATCCCTCGACAGTCTTTCGGACGGTATAAAAAAGCGAAAGGTCGACAAGAGAACGTTGTCGGTCGGCTCGACGAGAGACTTTCCCGACGAGGATAGACTCTCGCCCGAGATATTTGTACCGGCGGAGAATTTTAATGCGGACGTCGTCGTTGTCGAGGGCGCGTCGAAGAAACCGGCGAAGAAAGAGTCTCAGTGCCAGAAGAGAAAAGCCGAGGGCGACGGTGCGTCTTGCGAGGCGAGCGGGGCGAAAAAAGCGAAACCTTCGAAAGCGATTACGAGCAACGGCGTTAATAACAGTTGTCTGAAGACGACGGCGTCGGATACCTCGATAATGGAGACGATCGACGACGTGATACAGCAGAGCGTTCAAATGACGCAGAAGAAGGAGCGCAAGTGCGACACAGCGGCGAGAATGATCGACGCTAAGAAGAAGAAAGGTGCGAATCTCTTGTCGACGATAAAGAAGGTATCGAAGAAGATCGAGCTCGTGAAGACGATAGTTACGGAAAAATTGAGTCTCACCAAGTGCGAGGCTAAGATCGGCAAGGAGGCGATTCCGAAGTGCAGCAAGATCGAGACTAAGCTCAAAGCCAATAAAACGCAGGATGCCAAATGCAAAAGTAACAACAAAGTAAAAGCGAAGTTCGTCGAGGCAAAAGCGAAGATGTTGGACTCGAAGCCGAAGATCACGGAAGTGAAGACAACAAAGGAGGTGCCGAAGAAATTAGACAACAACAATGGCACGGTCCTTGGTAGCGCCGCGGTCCCGGCGCCGAAGAGTCGCGTCGCCGAGATGTGCGAGAACGTTAAGAGAGCGGCCTTAGTTAAGAAAAAACGAAAAAGTACAAAGAAAACTACGACGTCGTGCGTTAAGAAGGCCGCGTCGAACGCCGCCGGCAAACCGGAGGACAGTGAGATTATAATTGATAATTGTAGTCTCGGTAAGAAGCCATTCCTCAAACCCAAGTGGAGCAACGGTTGGAGCTGGGAGGGAGATTCGTACGAGGCCAAAGTCTACCTTACGGTGAGGCATAGTCGTTTTATTTTTCGTTCGAAGCCTCCTTCATTAATTCATTGCCATTATGATGCATCGACGAAATATTCGAACGATGATTCGATTATGGAAATTTGTTTTCAGAACGAAGAGTCGGCGATACGCCGTTGTTACGCGAGTATGAAGCACGTGAGCGGTGACGTGCTTCAACCGCGGGACTGCGTACTGCTAAAGAGCGGACAGCGCAAAGCCGACTTACCTTTCGTCGCGAAGATCGCCGCGCTGTGGGAGAATCCTGACGATGGTTAGTATACGTGTGGAGACAGCGGGGAGAAAAAAAACTGCTCTTCCAGCGGTCGTAAAACGTAATTGCCTCGGTGGATAAGAAACACGTGTAACAACGAAGCCGCGTCCCTTTATCTGTTTTACAGGTGAAATGATGTTCTCGTTACTCTGGTACTACAGACCGGAGCACACAGAACAGGGTCGTACGGATTACGATACCGAGGACGAGGTCTTTGCTTCCCGTCATCGAGACGCCAACAGCGTGGCCTGCATAGAAGACAAATGTTACATCCTCACGTTCAACGAGTATTGCCGGTGAGTTTACGCTTCGTTTCTCTCAACGAGTTACCGAGATACATTGCCATATATATATTTTTTTACTCAAAATGAAACAATTTTCCTTTTCTTACTCACGGTCATAAATTCTTTTTTTTTACTCGCCGTCAAACAATTTTTCTTTTCTTACTCACAGTCAAACAATTTTTTTGCAAAGGTACCGAAAGAATCTTCGCCGGATCGAGGAAGGCCTGGAGAGCCCGGGATTGATAGTACCGCCAGGCGAGCAAACCTATCCACGAGAATGCAGGCAACCGCCGATACCAGTGCCCTCGGACATGGTGCTCTTCTGTCGTCGAGTGTACGACTATCGCGGCAAGAAACTCGTCAAGAATCCCGGATGACTCGACTCCTCCTAAATCTCTACGAAATAGGAACCAATGGAATGCACAAACTATGCAAGAAAAAAAACGAAAAAAAGAAAAAAAAACGGGCGTCAAAACTGAACGCAGGTTTATCCCTTCAATCATGCTATACCATCCGGAAAAGACAGACAGATACAGAAAATACAGTCCGTAAGGTGGAATCCCGCGAGCGATATATATATATTTTTTTTTCGATTCTCGGCAACGTCGACCCGTGGAAGGCGGAGGAAGAGTTCCACGCTCTCACGAGCAACGAAGAACATCGCGAATCCCGGAGAGAGTACGCCGCATCCCTCGTGAAACATATTTATTTATTTTCATCTTTGTCACGCGTCGACGTTGTCTAGTGTGTCAAAAACTTTAAATCGCTCGTGGGCTCTCTCCCGGCTAAAGGAAAAAAGGCTCGGTATTATCGTCGGTGGAACGACGACTCGTGCCGTCCTCACGAGCCAAGTACGCGACGACAGGTCGGTGGAGAGACACCGAGGTGAGCGGGTCACGTACAACACGCTCTGGGGGTTAAAGCTGCATTGATATGATACATGCGAGACGGAACCGCTCGCGTTCCACCGACGACAGAAAAACTCCCGAGGAATGACACGCGAGGTGTTAGCCACCGCTGACTTTTGCTATAGAGAAACGTTGTAGAAGATTTGACAATTTTATAGAGAGAATAATCGAATATTTTTTGCGAAATAGAGTTTACAAGTTCTCGAGCGTGTGTATATTTTACAAACAGAAAAAAAGAGACGACGGAGGATGTGGCTCGCGAGAGAGGAAGAGAGTAGAGCAACTCGTGTCGCTCGGCGAATCGTTGTAAACGAGCCGCGAAGATTGTGAGCGCGTTTTGAGGGAATACCTACGAACAGTTTATCGAATATTAGCTGGAATCGGGGATTTTTTTTTTTTTTCGAGCGATGAGGAAAACAATCGACCATTTTTAAGCGAGAGAATACTAATAGTCTTTTAAGCAATCGACTCCCCCAATAGTGGTGTTTATATCTTTGAGATAATCGAGGGATAGTCGAGAACCTACCCGTGGGATTTTATCCATCACCGCTATACCACCAAGAATCTGTGCCCTGAATATACTACATTTATTTCGCGCGTAATGCCGCTAGTCGCGGGAACCACTATCTTCCTTCAATTTTATTAGTTTCTTTTTATTTGTTCTATTTTTTTATAGTATATCCTTAGTGCTGAAGTAGTAGTCGTGTGAGATATCCAGTGGTGTCGATAACGGTACATCCAATATATGCGCGTATGAATTGATATATCGTACGTAACGACGGTAGCGTAGATTTCGCCGAAAAAAAATCATCGATATCGACATCACTGCGTGTGATTGTACATTTTTCGCTACCGTTTAGACATGTAACTTACCATTACAAGCGTTAATATCTAACGTAAAATGAGATGACGAAGAAGAGAAAAAAAAAAATTAAATACTAGTAATGTTTAAAACCAGCAGTAACGTCGAGTGTGCGAAAGAAAAAAGAAAACCGAACTCTTTCAGAGTTATCCTCAGCATTAATGAATTTGTATAAAGAGAAGAGAATCCGCGACGGAATATCATGAAGTATATCGGTTCGCGTATACACAATTTATTAATAATTATTGCGATTTATTATTCGTTGAGTGAGAGAGATTGATTGATTGAGAGAAAGAAAGAAAGAAAAAGAGAGAGAGAGAGAGAGAGAGAGAGAGAGAGAGAGAGAGAGAGAGAGAGAGAGAGAGAGAGAGAGAGAGAGAGAAAGCGAGCGATCATCGGCATATATATATAAACGAAACGCCAAACGTTTGTTTTGTCACGATAAAAAAAAGGAGACGAAAAGAAAAATTCCGCGAAATTGCTACTTTAAAGTGAAACAACAACCACGTCTACGTTGATTTTGATTATTTACACATTTGTTGATTGTGGCGGGTGTTTTGTTAGAAATTATATTATTTAAAATTAATATATTGATGATGATTACCATATTATATCTAATATATTGGATTTAGATACTAAGTTATTCCCGGAGATAGGTGAACATGAGCGTACATGAAAAAAAAAACGGCGAGATGAGTGAAAATGAAACGAAGTTAAAAAAAAAAGTATAAAGAACCGGATGTGGATATATAAGAGAGTTTGAACGAGAGTCTCCATCCTCCTCCCCCTCACAATACCAAAACATTATTTCATTTTCAAAATCCCTCTATCGTCCTTTTAATATTATATACATATATATAGATTGATATATACATATTACATCATACAGATGTATGATGTAACATATGTATATATATATATTATACATAATACACAAATACTTTTAACGATTAATTTATTAATTTATCCCTAATACTTAATTAGACAGATCTGATAAGGATTACTGTGTAGGATTACGTGGACTCGTGGTTCTTGGTGAATTTTGTGAGAGGTAAGGAGATAGAGATGGATTAAAAAAAAAAACTTCTATAAACGTATTTAAAAAAACGAGACGTTTTACTATATTATTTGACGGTACCAGTAATAACTGACCTAGCGAATGGAGCATCGATGTCTCGAAAGTTATTCCGATCGATAACACGCGGAGCTGTCGCATATTCGTCAAGAACCAATGGAATCACAGGTCGAGAAAGCGCATAGATAATTTTTATATTCCTCTTTTCCATTTCGAACCTAATGCGCATTCGTGTGTACTGTTACACACGCAAACTCAGGGGCGGGGAGACATTCTATTTAGGTTTTAATTTTTTTTTTTTAACAAAGAATTTGTCATCTATGAAAAATCGCGAGGGATAAAGTTAAGCCGATATCGCGCGGATTCGATTCACGTGTATCCTTAATGAAAACAAACAAACAAAAAATGGTTAATATGGGAACATTTTGCACAAAAATGCATATCCTACGTTCATTGTTTCACGAATATCGAATGAATATTTCGAACCAACTGTAATCGAGGAGGAAGATTCAAGGTCATCGAGTCCTCTTGCTGCCTGAAAAAAAAGAACATCATTCACTCTCTTTTGATACTCGCAATTTTCCTACGACGTACGAGAGCGACCTTGCAGCAGTCCCACCTGGGCAGTAAAGCTTCGTCAGTCGAGCGGTGATTTAACGCCGTTTGACGCGAGGTTACGCGGAGGGCAGCGAGTGGATTTCTGACCAGTGCTTAAAGAACTATAAATGCCGACGCTCGCGGAAGGGGGCGCGCGCAACTGTGTACGAGAAAAGGAGGACTGCGCGCGGGGCTGGCTCTGCAAGCGAGCGTGCAACGCGAGCTCGCGTTCGCTCTAATCAAAATATAAAAGCAGTTTGTGAGTAATAACACGATGAATTTTATTGCGCTACGCCAGACGGTTTGCCGTCGAGTTGCTCTGGAGAAAGAGTCCAAAGACGTCGAAACAATCAGCTTATTTCGCGTTGAAAATTAAGACGTCAAGGTCGAGCCGGTTACAAAGCGAGAAAAGACTCGAGACGTTGCAAACCGGACGGCAACGCGACTACGACTACGAGAGACGAGAGCAAAAAAATAAACGAAAATTGGGAGAGGAAGAAAACGTACGAATACAATAAAGAGAAGAGTTATTTCTACACCAGATATATGAATAAAAAGGTACATAGTATAAATATAGATTATATATTTAGGTAATTAGAATAAAAAGTTACGTATAAAGACATGATGAATATATTCGAGAACGATGAACGATTTATTATACATACTATAAATATGAAACACACTACTATCCTTTGCAGCCGAGAGAATACGGACGAGAGCAATACGTGATACTTTTTTGTGTTGTCAAAAAACTTAAAAAAAAAAAGAAGAAAAACTGGATCGACGAACGTGCCGAATATAGTATCGAAATGTCGCACGGTGTCCCTCTTTTTATTCATTCGAACAACCTCGCCGAGAGACTCGAGATCACAATCGTTACTTTCAAATATTCCGAGTCGATGAAGTAAAAAAGAAAAAAAACTGCGTTATAGAGGCGTGCTTTCCCCCGACACTGGGAGTGTCACGCGTTACTTCGCGGCGTTATTTGCCGGTGTCACACACGATATATAAACTACTATGTACGTGTCTCTATAGGGTTTACGTAAGCTTCGTAGGAGAAACACAAAATATAAATACACGAGTTTACGCAGGCCTGCAGTGGATCGTAGAAAAATTCATCGAACGATCTTCGACATCATTGCGCGCTCTCTGACAATTAAAAAAAAATTATAATTATCGAAACCCAATTTATCGAAACGTCGATAACGTCTCGATCCGCTGGCGGCCTTCGTACGCTCATAAACCACTAGTACCGCAATGTGTTTTTTCACGGATATACCAACGTGTACTTTACAGTGAGATACGTTAAGAATACGAAGAAATGGAAGAAAACAAGAAAAAAAAATAAGAAATAAAAATAAACAAAATAATAAATACACGCAACTGTAATATGAGAACGAGAATATATACGAGGTGATATCTTTTGTGAACTTGCTGATGAACGCGAGATTCTCGTAAGTCGCCGTGTTTCTCTTGTAATATTGTAACATAATGCATAAGAACCGACAAGAAGTTTAATAAATTATTTGATCAATCCCGGCGACTAGAGGATCGATTTTGAAAGGAAAAAAAATATATATGAAATTTCACCGCCGAATGAGCTGTAAGAAAAATCTTGAAAATACCGATGAACGATCCTCGCAAACTGGGTGTTCTTTAATTCATCCGTTTCCGTCGCTGGCCACAGTCGAGATAATTTACAAGGACATTTGAGACGTATCTTTGCTGTGTTATTGAATTCATACGTTTATGCCACTAGCTGGATTCGACATAAATTCCAGAGAAAAATTTGAAACATCTTGCTGTGACGTCACTTCCAGTTTGAAAATCTCATGTTTTAGAGTGACGTCATACGGAAAAACGTCACTTCGGGTTTGAACATTTTATTTTTGGCCTCAAGTGACGTCATACCGGAAATACGTAATTTCTGTTTTTAAAATTTAATTTTTAAACCGGAAGTGAGGTATTTCTATTATGACGTAACTTCCGGTAGAAAAATGACATTTCTAAACCGGAAGTGATGTTTTCCTGTATGAGGTCACTTCCGATCAAAAACGGAGATTTTCAAACCGGAAGTGACTGTGTAAAGAAATTTTTCAATCCAGTGACAGAAACGTGTGAATTAAGGAACACAGGAATGTGAGTGAAGGAACGTGTGTGATACATCCCAAATGTATGTGGAATTCATCTCGAATCTAGCCAGCCACAGAGGCGGATGAATTTGGGAACATACGTAAAGCCAACATCCAGAAATCCCACTTATCACTATTATTCGGGCTCCTTTTTTTGACGATAATTCAACGCCTTAGCGATGTCTCTTTCTCCGAGACACAACTTGTTTTCACACCGACGTAGACGCAGCGGGATTCTAAGGACCACGAGGCCATTTCGTTCTACCGCGAAGACTCGGTCACGAGTCACGTCGACGAGGGTTAATCCCCGGTCGCCGAACGGAGACACGCTCCCCCTCGTACCCGCGTTCCTTCGCGGATTATGCAAGCCGAGAACATACGTTCTCTCGGTTTCCTCGCGATCTTCCGCCGTTGAATTACGTAGAATTTCGACGTGAGCGAAATTAAATACATTTCCGAGAATCGATCGTGCTGGGCTAACTTCGAGCTATAACATCTGCTCTCGGCAGACTCGTTGATTGATATCCGAGTTGGCGGTGCGAAAAAAACATTCCACACTGGTACGAGCTATTTGCGGTCAAATAAATAAAAATTGAAAAAAAAAAAAAAAAACGGTGAGCCCGGATTAATTCGCTCACACAGTCAAGCGAACCGGAAGTCGACCGCCGTCCGTGCAGCTTCTGATTCGGATTCCGGAGCCTCGAAGAGATGTGCTCCGAGCATCGAGGGAGAGAGAGAAAGAGCTCAACGAGTACCGATGCAAAAATCGTTTCAAAGCGATTTGCCAGTCACCCGAGGTTTCACTCTCGCATGTGCGTTTTTTTTCTTTTTTTTTTATCATCGGAGTTTAAAAGTCGATAATCCTGGCGGTCCGCTGCGAGGGTCCTGGCCAGTAGGACGAATAGGATCGCTTCTGCATTGGCTTTTGAGAGTTCTGGTCGGTGCGTCTAATCCCGACGTGGAAAACGCTATCACGCTCTCGTTTCGTGCTCGGCGGTACGGTGTTAAGATTAAAATTAATTCGATCAATGAAAACGATTCTGGAGCTTCCTTTCCCGCTCCGAACGTCCACGTGAATTTCTTCTCGGATACGCGTCCGTTCCAGTTTGAGGGATGATTCTTGAAAGGGCCAGTCGAAACTATGAGTCTTCATCTGTGATGTCCCGACCGGATATCTCCGGCCAGCGACTTCTTTATCGGGCCCGGAAGTCAGGGGTTAGGAGAAGTGAGAGTGTCAATTGACCTCTCCGAAGCTGAGCGCTCTCCATCCTTCCGTTTCTTCATCTTCACTTTTAAAGAAACACGCGATTGTGCGCACACAACTTTTCGGGTCCGTTGCACTTAGAAAGAGGATAGTATTTCCTACTATATCGAATAGTTCCCAGAGGAAACATCTATGTAGATAGTTTCTGATAGTATATATTCAGATGATTGAACTACAACCGTGGTTGCAACCATGATTTTTTGTCATCGTCGTTAACTATATAATGTAGACATGCCCTTTGGGAACTATTTTGTATGGTAAAAAGTCAGTATAGTTGCTTTTACTATTTAAATTTTCTGTGTGCTGGTCCATTGCAGAATCTGTTTTTTTTTTTAACACCAGCACTAAACGGTGAAGCGTTGTAACAAAGTTACACCGAAAAGTTGGTAAGTAACTGATAGACGATAAGAAATAAAGAAAAAGCTGTTTTTTACAAAAATTCTAGTAAAGCGGGCCGATTTTCGGCGATCGACTTCTTTATTGGCCCGGAAGTCAGGGGTTGAGCGAAGTGAGAGTGTCAATTGATCACGCCGGAGCTGAGCGGTTTCCATCCTTCTGATTCTTCCACTTCAGTTTTAAAGAAATATACTTGCATACAATATCTCGGATCTGTTCTTGGTCCATTGCAGAATCTGCATTTTTTTTAACACCTGCCTGAAAAGGAGAAGCGTCAGAAGAAATTCACACCGGAATTTATGAATAACTGATACAAAATAAGTAAGAAAAAACCTTTTTTTAACAAAAATAACTTTTTAAATAACTTTTGTACGAAAAAAACATTGTAACAAAAATTCTATTGAAGCGGGCCGACCTTCGATCGAGTTATTTATCGAGTCCGGAAGTTAGGGGTTAGTAGAAGTGAGAATGTCAATAGACCTCTCTGAAGCTGAGCGCTCTCCATCCTTCCGTTTCTTCATCTTCACTTTTAAAGAAACACGCGATTGTGCGCACACAACTTTTCGGGTCCGTTGCACTTAGAAAGAGGATAGTATTTCCTACTATATCGAATAGTTCCCAGAGGAAACATCTATGTAGATAGTTTCTGATAGTATATATTCAGATGATTGAACTACAACCGTGGTTGCAACCATGATTTTTTGTCATCGTCGTTAACTATATAATGTAGACATGCCCTTTGGGAACTATTTTGTATGGTAAAAAGTCAGTATAGTTGCTTTTACTATTTAAATTTTCTCAGTGTGCTGGTCCATTGCAGAATCTGTTTTTTTTTTTAACACCAGCACTAAACGGTGAAGCGTTGTAACAAAGTTACACCGAAAAGTTGGTAAGTAACTGATAGACGATAAGAAATAAAGAAAAAGCTGTTTTTTACAAAAATTCTAGTAAAGCGGCCAATTTTCTCGCCGGAGCTGAGCGTTTTCCGTCCTTCTGTTTCTTCCTCTTCAGTTTTAAAGAAATATACGTGCATACAATATCTCGGATCTTTTGTTGGTCCATTGCAGAATCTGCATTTTTTTAAACACCTGCCTGAAAAGGAGAAGCGTCAGAAGAAATTCACACAGGAAATTTATGAATAACTGATACAAAATAAGTAAGAAAAAACCTTTTTTTAACAAAAATAACTTTTTTGTAAATAACTTTTTTACGAAAAAAACATTGTAACAAAAATTCTAGTGAAGCGGGCCGACCTTCGATCGAGTTATTTATCGAGTCCGGAAGTTAGGGGTTACTAGAAGTGAGAATGTCAATAGACCTCTCTGAAGCTAAGCATTCTCCCTCCTTCTCGTTTCATCCGCTTCACTTATAAAGAAATGCACGATTCTGCGTGTACAATTTCTCAGTTTAGTTGTTCGTCCATTGCAGAATCTGCATTTGTTTAACACTTGCGTTTTTACGCAAGTGTTAAAGGAGAATCATTAGAAGAAATTAACGCCAAAACAGGTGAATAACTGACGCGAAACGAGAATGAAAAAAATACCTTTTTTTTACGAAAATTCTACAATTCTACAATTTTTTTTACAAAGATTCTGTTGTGGGACCCCTTAAGCTCGATTGCCTGTGTTCCGGACCATTCGTAATAATACAATAAGAAAGAAGAGAAGAAAACCGAAAAAGGATCGCAACAGTGAGTGCTGCGCTGGCGAGACTTTTGTGAAAAGCATTCCAGCCACCTGCGTCGAATAACTATAATTATGCTTTTTGTGAGTCTGTATGGCCGCAGCAGCAGCAGCAGTCGGGACAACTAGCGTATCTCCTGCACAACGCACCAGCATGCGACGCCAGCGAGGGGTGTGTTTTGATATTTAGACGACCCGAGGGAGGGTCCCAGCTCTCCAGTTTTCTCCTGCATATTCTCCGCTCTTCGTGATAGTCACATTATTATATATATATTTTTTTCAACGCCACTTTTTTCCCTCGTACGTCGTCACACCGTCTCTGTCCGAAATCCCCGGTGGGACGAGCGAACATTTTCTCAACTCGTCCGTGAGCACGAAACACAAAGATGCCAGAAAGTTAAATCACAATTAATTTCGCTCGGAACTGAAGAGAAACGGGAATAGGAGCGAATTTCGGACAACCCGGAGTCTCTGCCGCTCCCGAGGCAACAAGATCGCTCTGCAAAAGTCACCAGGCAAAGATCGCGTGAGCCTGCAAAGAGAGAGGATTCGAGATGTATTCGCATTGTCAGTGCCGTATCTACGATACATTTTCCGAATATCACCAACGGACGAAGCTACAATGATTTTTAAATCGCGGACAAATAATCGTTATGAAAACTTAACTTTTTAACGGGCGATATCGGGGGCGATTGACGCCGGTTGGCGTCGTAAATTGCGTTGGTAAATTACATTTTTGTTACTTTGGTCGCTATCGTCGTATATTCTTTTTATATTTTTATTTCATTTTAGTTTAATTATGTTACTATTTATCATATGTTTATTCGTTGTACTTTTGGCTTGCATTCTTATGTCATGATTTTTGTACCTTATGGCACGATGTTCTTACGGAGCTAAGGCCCCAGAGCTCGCAATAAACAGATCTAACTCTTTCAATTCCTGCACGCCAAATTACGAAAAAAAAAATGTACGCCACAATTAAATAAGATAATCTTTTGAAGCTAACTACGCGGCAAATGTCGTACATCGTACATTACAAAGTGTTAAGATAGAAGGCAAAAAAAAATACTTTCGCGAATCTTTAATAATCGGATGTGAAACAAGCGCGCGAGCTTCTGCTCTTGTTACTGTCCTGAAAGATTCTTCCGAGCGGTCGGTGAGAGTGAGGCAGATCGACTAAACCCGCTGTTCCGCTCTCTTCCCTTTTCTCTTTCGCCTTGGTGATCTCTCCGTCCGTTCCTCCATCTCCGCCTGCCAATTTTAAGAGGAAACAGGCTCCTTACATCGCCGAGACTTCTCTCACAATATAACACGAGGTGGCTCTCTCGCGCGCTTACCGACGCCGCCCGCCTGTGTTGTTGCGGTGAACCTACCTCTTTGGCTGTCTCGTTGTGCCACGGGAGAAACGAGACGATCCCCGAGAATGAAGAATAAGCAGAGCGGCGAGGAGAGAGGGCCGAGCGACGATGTGCACCGGTTTGTCTTCTGTTTCTCTCACGCTCGCTGCCCCGCCGCTGCTGCCGCCTCAGCAGCGAACCGGCAAAGCAGCGCGAGTCCGTCGTGACGCGCGCCGCCCTCCATTCCTCTTTGCCTTTCTATCTCATCTCCTTCGACGTCGTTTACTTTACCGCGACCGACGTCCCCGAGTTCGCGTGACGATTGTGGGCGGTTACCCAATACCGTTTATCTCGCGCCGCAACCACGGCACCGACCGAACGTTATTTCCTATGTTCCCGTCGGTGTTTCTCTCTATCGCTCGTCCGCCACGTTCATCGCTCTGACTTACCGCGCACGCCCGATTCACTCGCTAGAAGAGACACCCGGCTTCGTTACGACTTTATAACCTCGCTAATATACTCTACGCCGTTTCAAGGACGTCCCGGTCGACGCAAGTACAATCTTCATTCATCCTGCGTGTCCCAACGGTTCTGTCGGAAAAAGACTGTGTGTGTGTGTTGCCAAATCATATTTGACATTTCGACGGGGAATGGCGACGTGCAGAGAGGTTACCGATTGGCGCTTCTCCTCGTCGCCGAGCGATGACCGACTCCCACCGTGAAATGTAATGACGAATAAATACAGAGTCTCGTTTGACCTGTCGATGGCATTTAGTCAACCGGTTGCCTGCAAAAATCGCGGCATTTTTACCGACACAGAAAAATCGATGAGATTCTGTCCTTTCAATTAGTCCCCCCTAGCGAAACTTTTTTTTTTTTAGTGCCTCGGGTCGTCTTTTCACGGGACGCGCAATGAAAAATCGGCTGACAATGCAGGACGGAAAGGGAAATGCTACGGTCACATTCTGTTAAGTTCGCAGGTTTGACGGTAGAAGGAGTGCATTCTTGAATGCGGTTCTGCTCTGTTCGGCTAAATCCAGAAATATTCGAGATGTATCGACATGTAAATAGGTGTTCTTATATTCCAGTCTGCTCTAAGTTCATGGTTTCGTTTTGACACAAGTCTGCTCTGATAACGGTTCTTTTGTTATCAAAGCAGACGAAATGTATCCTGCGGAAAGAATCGGATGTACCGTTGGTAATTTAAAAACCCACTAGGAGTGGACAGTCGCAAATAACAGATCGCATAGCTGAGCAGATCTGCATTTAAAAACGCACTCATAGATAGATACATACATATTTATTGGGCCGTTGAATAATAAATCCCCTAAGGACCGGAGCGCATAGAGAACAATGCAAAACAACATAAACCTAATTAAAAATGGCGTGAAATGAGACGGAAAAAGGAAAGCGATACAAGAAGCAATTTCGTTATGAGACTATGTAGGGTAAAAGTAAAGATCAGTAAGCATACAGTAAGCCAATGATAATTACATCACGTCATTCCCAGGAGGTAAGAAGGATTCAAATAATTCACCCCCCCCCCCCCCCCACGGTTTCTGCACACTTCGCTTTAGAGGGAGTTATGTTTTAGGGAAAAAAACATTTTTGACATATTATAATGTCAGAGTACTGAAAATCGTCGAAAACGTCGAGATATGCGGTTTTTAGCTGTTGTTCGCACGTATATGTGTGTGTATGAGTGAGACAGATTTGCATAGTGTAACACGGTTATAACTTTGAAATGGTTTGCGACAGCGAATTGAAAATTGATACACTAGCAGAGTGTATCAATTTTCGTCTCGCCACGTCTCTTCTTACAGTGCAATTTTCATGAAGATTAAGATTGCGATAATGAAAATTCAAAATTCTCGGTGGTTGCTCTAACTTGAGCAAACTTGTAGCTATCGTGCTGAAACTACACACAAATATAATATTTTTATCAAAGACCTTTGGCATTGAATTTGGTCAAAATCTATCCAAACGGTTGGATATGGGATTTGGATTTTTTTGAAAAATTACTAAAACCGGTCTAATTTGAGTAAACATGGAGGTATCGACTTTACATTTGATATGGGAACGGATCAACATTGAACAATGTTTGGTATTAAATTTGACGCAAAATTAACCTGACCGTTTAAATTGTCTAAGATTTTAGAATATTTGCATTTTTTATAAAATGTTTATTTCACCTTTGATACGTTTTTTCTGAATAAAATATCACGCCCAGTAAAATAAGTTAAAGTTTTGTAATCAACGGTGAAGAGTAGATTAAAAATGGCCTCAAAGCGACAAAATCCGCAAACTTCAGTTTGCACTAAATATTGCGGTATTTTTTGACGTTTTTAATGTTACGAAATGTAGAAATGTTTTATGTTATGAAAAAAGATGCAAAGTAATTTGCACATGGCTTTCTGTATAAGGAAGCCAAAAACGATCAACGTACTTTCCCATAGAGAAAGCTACGCGCGAAATTGTAATAAATGCGGAAGCGCTCTGCAAATAACTTTGCACCTTTTTTCTACATATACATTTTTCTATTTAAACGAGACAGTTTCGCAAAGGCACGCAGCATCCCTCGTGATTCTTAGCGCGCGGGCGCGCGACCCTATTCATCGCCGTTCTACCGACAAAACGCATCTAGCCGGTGGGCAAGCATAGCCCGTAGTGTTGCAGAGTGTATAGAATTGCGGATGGAGTGGTGGGAAGACACGCGGAGCCGCTCATTGGCCGGGGCGGATGGTAGGGGAGGCCGGCGAGCTTTCGGGGAGGACGAACGAGCTGCTGCTCTCCCGTCGCGCGCCTTCGTACGTACGAACCGTGACGGCGCTCAGTTAGCGGCAAACCGCCACGGACGGACGAGTGTGTATTTCAACGATTCCGCTCGTTCAAAACGCGCTCTCGCTCGCGAGGCACCGCGCACCGCGAATCACTTGCGAACTCGACGACAACTACGGAGACGAATTATTTGCGAATGAAAGATAATCAAAAGAACGCCATTCGCTCTCCGCACGAGAGTATCGTTGACTAAAAAAAATAATTTCAGAGTCTAGAAATAAAAATAAAAAAATCATTCGATCCGGCCTCGATCGCACGGATCAATCGACGGAAAGAGGATGAACACAGGAATACAACGCGACGATAATGACATCGACGATACCATCGCATCGCATTAGTTCGTCCCGTTTCGATCGAGGCATCGAGTAGAGTCGTCGATACCGCCAAAGTTTCAATTTATCCGAAGCCAACGAATTTTCCGCTTCGAATACCAGCGCGCCGAAAAAAAAGAAAGACAAGTAAAATAATCCCCGAAGTTTTATCGTCCACCGTAGCGGGCGCACTGGCACTGACCAGTGTTAAAAAAACGAACTAAGCTTCGTTGTAACCGCCACGGCGCGAGTGTAACAATCCTTCCAACTATGTGAACCGTGCGCAAATCTACCAGTGAACTCGAGCGATCGGAATCCTCGATACATCTTTTAAAAAAGAAATCGGAACAAAGTTTTTGTTTTTTAATCGGTGAAGACACGAAAATAAATAAAATCATCGAGATGAATTCAGCGTGCAATCGCGTCTCCCGCTCCGGGGTTTTAGCGATGCTCTTGTTTACCGTCCTGCGGCCGTTCATCGGCGTCTCGGCCGGGCCGGGCAGCGAGATATACGCGAAGATGTTCTCGAGCCAGCAGAATCCGTCGGACCCGTGCTACGACGAGGACAGGCCACGCAGGTGTATACCGGATTTCGTTAACGCCGCATTTGGTGCTGCGGTCGAGGCGTCTTCGACATGCGGCAGCGGCGGTCCTACGCGTTACTGCGACGTGACCGAACAGCCCGGCGGCAACACCGGCATTGGGCAGTGTCACGTATGCGACGACAGTGCCCCCCGTCGACGTTTTCCCGCGAGTTACCTTACCGATCTCAACAATCCGAACAACGTCACGTGCTGGCGAAGCGAGCCACTCGTAAATTCGCAGAGTTTCTCGGCGCCACCGGACAACGTGACATTGACCCTTTCGCTCGGCAAAAAGTACGAATTGACATACGTCAGCCTGCAGTTCTGCCCCAAGGCGGCCAAGCCCGATTCAATAGCCATATACAAATCGATGGACTACGGCAAGACATGGCAGCCATTTCAGTTTTACTCGTCGCAGTGCAGGCGGGTCTACGGGCGTCCCAACAGAGCTACGATAACTAAGGCCAACGAGCAGGAGGCCCGTTGCACGGACAGCCACAGATACACGGGCGGCGACGGTCTCGGGCCCGTTGGAAGGATAGCTTTCAGCACTCTCGAGGGAAGACCGTCGGCCGCAGATTTCGACAACTCGCCCGTTCTGCAGGACTGGGTGACCGCGACTGATATACGGGTCGTTTTCAATCGGCTTCACATGCCTCAGCAGCTGCAGGAGAGCAACGTTCAAGTCTCCGGCCCGGAGAATATCGGACTCGAGGAACTCGCCAAGCGCGAGAGGGAGCGCGAGGAGAGAATCAAGAGTCACAAAAACAATTTGCTACACTCGATCGATCCCATGGTAACGGTCCTACCGTCTGTACATCAGGTTCTCGCGCCCCAGGAGATGCAATCCAACGACGCCCTCGACGTACAAGAGATGAATTTTCAACCGGAAGTCGCACCCACCACGACTATCGTTACCGCCACCAGCGGCACCGCCACTCTTGCTCATCACTACGCCGTGTCCGACTTCGCCGTCGGTGGTAGGTGCAAGTGCAACGGACACGCGGCACGCTGTCTGCCCGGCAAGGACGGCGAGGTCGCGTGCGAGTGCAGGCACAACACCGCCGGCAGGGACTGCGAACGATGCAGGCCCTTCCACTTCGACAGACCTTGGGCCAGGGCCACAGCGAGAGACGCCAACGAGTGCAAAGGTTAGATTTCCTTTTTGTTACTTTTTCTCGTTATTGTTTCTATTGTTGGGCCATTTTTTGTACTGCGGGGGAAAAAGTATACATTTTTTTTAAGATTCTTTTCATGGATGTGAGAAAATCTGAACTCTATTGAGGAAGTTGTTGAGGGCGGTAATTGGGGTTGGTCTATATTTAGGTGGACCAAGAGAGGTCTTTGAAGAGTTGAGGTGGATTATGGAGAAGAAAAAGTCTGCTTGTTTCGTTAATTAATTATTATCATTATCGTTAATTCATTATTATTCTGGATGTGTCAGGTGAAATCCTGTTTTAGGAATCTTTAACCCAAATTATCTCATCATCGGTTCTACAAGTATTACATTTTAGGTAGATGAAGAGAGATTTTGAAGAGTTGAGGTGGCTTATGGAGAAAAAAATCTGCTGTCTCGTTTATTAATTATCATTATCGTTAATTCACTATTCTGGCTGTATCAGGTGAAATCCTATTTTAGGATTCTTTCACCCGAATTATCTCATCAACGGTTCTACAAATATTGCATTTTAGGTAGATGAAGAGAGATTTTGAAGAGTTGAGGTGGCTTATGAAGAAAAAAATCTGCTGTCTCGTTTATTAATTATCATTATCGTTAATTCATTTCTCTGGCTGTATCAGGTGAAATCCAATTTTAGGATTCTTTCACCCGAATTATCTCATCAACGGTTCTACAAATATTGCATTGAGGTAGATGAAGAGAGGTTTTGAAGAGTTGAGGTGGATTACGGGGGGAAAAAAAACTGCAGTCTCGTTTATCAATTATTCTGGCTGCATCAGGTGGAATTCTACTTTAGGAATCTCTCCCGCGAATTATCCCACTGTCGGTTCTACAACTATCGCGTTTTATTCGTTTCGATACCGTACACGGTAATAAAAAGGATTTGTAGATTTATAAAATATGTCTTATCCTCAAACTCCCAAAACTCTAGTCTTTAATTGTACAATGCGGACGGAACATTATCGAGGAAATTATTGAGCGCGGTAATTACCTTTTCTTTGTATTTAGTTAGATGAAGAGTCTCCGTAGTCTCTTTGATTCTCGCTCTATCAGATGAAATCCTACTCTAAGAATATCTCGCCCGAATCATCCCATTATCGGTTCTACAACCATCGCATTTTATTCGCATCGATACAGTCCGCGGTAAAAAAAAGGGATTCGTACATTTACAAAACATTTCTTGTCCCCACAAACACCCAAAACTCAACTCTCGTCGATTTCACAATCTACCTACTTGGAAAACACCCCACGTTGCAATAAAGTAAGTACAAACCATGATAAAATCGAGAAAAAACATTACGCACCATCTGCACAAAAACATGTTTAAAAAATTAAAAAATATTTTACAGTGCCGAGTCTCTCATCGCTAATTTTTCCGTACATCCGGATGTGACACTGCTGCAGAAGTCTTCGTTCCTGATTGGCCCGAATTCGGCTGCGGAGCTCCATTCTACTGTCGATACGATACACGTCCACTCGCATTAATTCGCGCACGGCTGCTCACCGTGAGATCGCTGTAAGCTCCACACTCGGAGGGGAGAAAAATATCGAGGTGGCGCGGGGTAGCAAAAATTGCAACATCATTCACGCTCGCGCGGAAGATTGGAATGCGAGCAGGGATAGACAGGACGATGAGCTAGCTCGAGTTCCTGCGGAGTTTCTAGCCATACTCTTCGCGATCGACCCCGCGAGGCTTTCTCCGTCGAGACCCCACAGCGTTACAACGCGGTCCGGCGTCTCGCGTCGAAAACGACGCACATCCCGAGCCTCGCAGAATCGGCCCCTTAATTCGACGCGGCGAGGCGTGTTACGCTCGCGCCGCGAGAGCAACCGAGCTATCGCAGCCTCCGCATCTCCGAAATCAAAAGCGTCGAGGGTAAAACCCACCCTCTCCGGATCTCTCCTTCCCCGTGCGGCTGTACGTCTGTCTGTCTCTCCGTGGCAATGCTTTCGAATCGATAAACACCGGGAGAGCTTTGTCTGTTTACCCGGTGTTTCGACCGCGGTGAACGGGAACGAGAAACATAAGCGTCGCGCCTTCGTGACGGTGAAAAGGATTAATCGTGCCAATTACGGGTCTTTCGCCGATAATGGCGCTGATCAAACTGGGCGAATGGTGTTTCTTGTCCGACGGAGGTGGAGACTACTTTCGAGGATAGTTGGGAAGCAATATCGACGGGAAAGGATCACAATTATTTCCTATTAAACCGAGCTTTGTCCATTGCATTTTTAGACCTTGGCTGGTTCGCTGTTCATTCCGATACATGCTGGTCGGACGATTTTGAGCGTTCAAGTACCGGGGACTTTTTGCCGAACGCAAACGACCATGTCTTCTTTTACTACTAACATAAATTAACTAAATTTAGTTAGTAAATTAGGTTAATTTACGTTAGTACCTACGTAGTTAATTTATGTTATGTTAGTACAGTTCGAAGTACGTCTGGGAATTTTTTCAGATTTTTTTTAGCACATTCACTTGTTATTCGAATCGTTAGAAAATTGTGTCTTGGGAAATTGTAGGTCCTAGTTCAACAAGGATCAGGTACGTAAAGGGTCAAGCGTCCCGGCTTCGGGACGGTGAAAAGGATTAATCGTGCCAATTACGGGTCTTTCGCCGATAATGGCGCTGATCAAAGTGGGCGAATGACATTTCTTGTCCGACGAAGCTGGAAACTACTTCCGAGGATAGTTGGGAAGTAATATCGACGCGAAAGGACCCCAATAATTTCCTATTGAATCGAGCTTTGTTCCTTGTTGCTTGGTGCAGAGGGGTGCGCGAACTTAGACATTTTTTAGACCCCCGATTCGATAATTCGCTGTTCATTCCGAAACCTGCCATTCGCACGCTTTTAAGGATGTTTGGGCCAAAATCGCGGGAGCGGAACGGGAAAGGGGCGCCATCGACCATCGTTATCCAGTGTGCGAGTGAGAAACGCAGACAAATCAAACGGCTAGACAGAGATAAGCCTTATAACATCATTAAGCGTCGCGCCTTCGTGATTGTGAAAAGGATTAATCGTGCCAATTACGGGTCATTCACCGATCATGGCGCTGATCAAAGTAGAGGAATGATATTTCTTGTCCGACGAAGCTGGAAACTACTTTCGAGGATAGTTCGGAAGTAATATCGACGGGAAAAGACCCCAATAATGTCCTATTAAATCGAGCTTTGTCCCTTGTTGCTTGATGCAGAGGGGTGCGCAAACTTACGCATTTTATCGACCCTCGATTCGATGGTTCGCTATTCATTCCGATACCTGCCGGTCGCACGATTTTAAAAGCGATGTAACCCTCGAAACGTTTTCCGGAGTGTCTGTCGCACGGATTCCTGTCGTATTACACTATAATAGACACTGCATTCTCCCCTCTAGAAATTTACAAATTCGACACGGGAAAGTGGCCTCTCCCGAATCAGCAATTTGTGAACGTTTGTCGAGTGCAAACGCCACTCGATGAGATTTTTCGATCACAATTCGATCCCTCGAACGAGGGGGGTTCTGCAGCGATCTGTCGAAGGGCATTTTGCGTCACGCGAATTAAAGAGGTTGGAATGCCAAACTCGGGGTTCCATGCCGATTTTTTTTTTCACGAACGTTAGGCTAATAAATACTTAGTAGTAGTAGTAGCGAATTTATTGACAGTGCATGACATTGAACAGTTTTGGATACATAACAGATTTAAATTACATTTCAGTTGCCAATTCCAAGTGGCGGAAGGCCATCGACTGAAGTCCTTCAGCCACTGTTTTTCATCTTTTTACAAGAATACAATAATTTTATATTATTTTCAGTACGGGAACATTGAAAATGTTGGTTTATTTCTTCGTTGCTCATTCTTTCGAGTTGCTGGTAAGTTGTACATTGGCGTTCATGAATGCCTGATTTTTTCCTGATTTTTTAATCATCCTGGATATCTTACTCTATGCTTAACGGGGTCGAAGATGCCCAGCAAGATGCAAGGAAATCCAGGCACTCATGAACAGCAGTGTACGTGTTGGGTGTTTAAATGGATGTATAGCGTTTGGCGTCGGTTGTATGTATAATGGTTTGATATTTTATATTTGCATGCTCCGAACTCGAGCATCGATCAACATATTTCTCAATCACGCTGAAATATACGAAATGCTCTCGCCCGTCGAGCCCTTCGAAAGGCCCCGCGAGGCGGTACGATAAAAATTTAGGGTCTCGCCGTCCGGCTCGCAGTAAATTCTGCAACTTACACGTGATACTAGGCGTACGGCACAAGCAGTAATTTTTGTCATTTTACGAGCACCGAGCTGATAAACATTCATTCGAATTAAGTATAAATGTTTATCGGCGAGGGAACCCGTCGAACAAACCATTTTTTAATTCTGGTTGTGTTCGCAATCGTTTCACTCGTGCTATCTCAAAAACCGGACGGCGAATCGCTTCGAGATTCCAATGCATTTTTATCGACAGTACATTTTCCGAACACACATTTATTTTCACAAATTTTTTGCAACGATTTTACTCTGCACCCCTTAAAGACATTTAATATCTCGGTGGGTGGATGGTAAAACCGTGAACATTTTTTGCATACTCTGAACTCGAGCATCGATCAACATATTTCTCAATCACGCCGAAATATACGAAACGCTCCGTTTCGTCGAGCCTCCTTGGAAGCCCCCGCGAAGCGGGACGATGAAAATTGAGAGTCGTGAGTTCCGTAACTTACATGTGATATTGCACGGAGAAAAAAAAATGGTTGGGACGACAAGAATTTTGTTACCGTAACTGATTTACCTGGTTAGTATAGGGACAACAAAATATTTTGCTGTGGCTGCAAATATTTTGCTGCAGCAACCAAATATATTTGTTACCAGAACAATAAATTATTAACAATCTACATTTTGTTAGAGAAACATCTATTTTTCTCCGTGTAGGTGTACGATACACACAGCAATTTTTTTCATTTTCATTTTATGGCACTTATTTGAATTAAGCATTAATTCGAATAAGTGCCCTAAGCACTTATTTCAACTAATGAATATAAGAATTAGCATTTATTTGAATTAACTATAAATAAAAAAATATTCATCCGTGAAAGAATCCGTGGAACAATTTTCTCTGAGTGTACCTCAAAACCTTTCCACTCGTGCTATCTCAAAAACCGAACGGCGAATCGCTTCAAAATTCGAATGCATATTTACCGACGTTACTACCTCACCGAAAGTAACTTTCCCGAACGATCATTTATTTTCACAAAATATTCACAACGATTTAACACTCCACCCCTTAAAGTATAACTTTTCCCGGAAACGCTACCTCGCTCATTCAATATCTCGGTAACCGGGCGCTAAAACCCTAAAAAAAATCTTAGCATACTCCGGACTCCAGCATCGTTAACCATATTTCTCAATCACGCCCAAAATATACGAAGCGCCCTGTTCCGTCGAGCCACCTTGGAAGCCCCCGCTGGACGATGAAAATTGAGGGTCTCGCCGTTCGGCTCGCCGTAAATTCCGCAACTCGCACGTGATATTAGGCGTGCGCCACATAGAGTAATATACCGCGACCAACGAGAGGACGCGAAAGGGATAACGTGGAGTGGCTGTGCGAGGCGCACGATCCTTTCCCGTGAGTTACGATCGAACGAACTTCGGCGAGTCGCCCCCGGAGAGTCCCTCAGCGTTGCGAGCGAGCGCGTCCCTCGTGTCCTCTTCGACCTCTCCGTGACGCGCCCGCTTCTGGTCATTTCGTTTAACCGCGAAGCCTCGCCCGGACCTCGTTCCCCGACGATTTATCGCGCGCTCCTTCGCTCAGCTGTTTCTCCTTCGCTTCCTACCCTTGGCGACTTTGGCTCTCTTTCGCCCTCGTAATCTCTCCCCCCCCCCCCCCCCCCCCACGGATCTTGTAAATTATCTTCTCGCCAGGGCAAAAAAAGACCGCCTCGAATTTACACAGGCGCCCAACACTCGTGGAAACACGTGTGAGTGTTAACAGCCGAATAAATTCGCGATATGATTTCTCTCCCAATTTAATATCCCTCCCTCGACCCGTTAATCTCCGGCCCGTTTATTCTCCATTTACTTTTCTTGCCCACACTTTTTTTGTTTGTTTGTGTATTTATTTGTCTCATTCCCTCGCGTGTAATAGAAGCATACTTACGAGCCTCCCGCGTCTAATTCGGGTGTACCCCGGACGAGAATATAAATCAGAGCCGCCCCGGGCGTTAATGACGTACCAAGAGCGGAGGTTTATAATCCCTCTCTCCCTCTCCGTGTGGGTATTAGCCTCGCCGGATTGAACCTCCCCGGCTCTCGGTCGCCGAGAGCGAGCGTTCAGAAAATTTTTGGCACGAATCACCGGACAGATGCGCGCGTACAGAAAATCGGACGAGCTCGAGCGTTGCACGCCGTGCGGACGAAGTGCCGGCGAAGCAACGGGTGCGAGAATCGCCTCAGACTTGCCAGATCCGTGTCTCTCGTCTTTACCGTCAATCCTTACACCGGGCCGGACATCAGTCGGAGTCCCCATCAGTTGCACTACATCAACGTTGCATTTGCCACATGGCCCGACCTCCCCCCCTCTCTCCTTAAGCGGCTCTTCTGCAGACTTGCAGAACTCTACTGTGCGAGTACTCGGGCGAATGCTGTTCCACCGGTCACTCCCTCCGTCCTTCAGGCGAGTTAAATCCTTTCATCTTCCGCACTCTGGCTCGAAGATGTAATCGGTGTAGAGTCGCTCTCTGGCTCGGTTCTCCAAACACAATCTCGTTGATGACCTATCTGCAAAGGCTTGTTGTGTAGACTGACTGGAACCGATTCGAGGCGATAGCGTCGTCCCTGAAATAGAGCCGGGGCGTTCGATTCGAAGAGTGGATCTTTTATTTTTTTTTATTACGGAAATTTGTAGGTAATGAATAAATAATTATTATTTGTATAATAATGATAGTAGAAGTAAACGATAAATTATTAACTTTTACTTTATGTAAGAAACCGTAGACCGTGGATAATATAAAATCGTATATTGGTTGACAGAAGATATTATTGGATACAAGTTCGAACATTAAGACGAGATGTCCCCGCTCTGGGGACTCTTCGTAGAATGCCTCGCTAGCTCGGCGACGCGAGGCGTCTCCTCGTAGCACTTGACATTGGTGAGTCCTCCGTGTGGGGCCCACAAAGGGTCTTCTATGTCCATGTTATAAACAAAGGGGTCGATAAGGCGTCCATAGGCTGTCTGCTGGCTCTGCAGCAGGCACCGGAGGGACGAGTTGCTTTCATTTACTGCATTTGTATTCGGGCAGGGACGTTCAACTAAATATTTTATTGGTACAGCTGAAAAATTGGTTAGTTTGATAATTTGTTGGGTGATTTCACCGAAATATTTTTAAGTCATTACAATATTTTGTTTGACCAAATAAATACTTATTTGAACGTCCCTGCCCGAATCTTAGTTCATTCAACTGTACTTTTTTTATCAGTGTACTCTTCATGCTGTGCTTATGCACGTGTGCTGCTTGGTCCTTCGGGGATCCCTGGACTCAATAAACTATACTAATACTAATACTAATGCTAATAATTAAAGGCGATAGTTTTGGGCTATTTTGTCGTACGAGTTTGGGGTAATAGAGGGCAAAGGGTTGGAATGGCCTTTTTTGAAGAGCGAGGGAACAGCGTACACAATCTCGTTGATGACCTATGTGCAAAGTCTTGTTGTGCATACTGACTGGAACCGATTTGAGGCGATAGCATCGTCCCTGAAATAGAGCCGGTGCGTTCGATCCGAAGAGTGGATCTTTCATTTTTTTAACATTACGGAAATTTGTAGACAATGAATAAATAATCATTATTTGTATAATAATGATAGTAAAAGTAAACAATAAATTATTTACTTTTACTTTACTGCATTTGTATGTTGCATAAACTGTACTCTTTATGCTGTGCTTATGCACCTGTTCTGCTCACCTGTACTGCTTGGTCCTTTGGGGATTTATCTCTGGAGCCAATAAACTATACTAATACTAATAATTAAAGGCGATAGTTTTGGGATATTTTGTCGTAGGAGTTTGAGGTAAAAAAGGGCAAAGGGTTGGAATGGCCTCTCTTACAGAGCGAGGGAACAGCGTACACAATCGGTTGATGACCTATGTGCAAAGGCTAGCGTATAAACTCACTGGAACCGATTCGAGGTGATACACTGAAATAAAAAAAAATCGTTTGCGGGCTGTAAAGAAAAAAATAGTGCAGTACTCCATGAGGGCGAAAAACGTTTTTCTAGCGAGTGTGAGTTTGCAGCACGAGCCGAAGGCGAGAGCTGTAATCACACGAGTTAGAAAAAGTGTTTCGCACGAGGGATATACGAAATTTTTTATCACAAGGTGCGAAAATGGCGGTTTTACGCACGCGAAGCGGGCGGAGAAGTGGTCATTTCCGCACCGAATGATTAAAAAAATTATTTCAATTTTACTTTCAATTCTTACAATACCATATGATATTAAAACGACAACGGTAAGATTGTCAAAGTGACATGTTATCGTTTCTTTCCCGTATGGAATTCTAAGAATTAAAACTAGAATTGAAGCAACAATTTTTTTTTCTTCACCAGTCCGCAAGGCCATTTTATCAATGATATTTCTTTTCCAGTGTACCACTGTCCTCTCAATAGAGTCAGTGCATTCGATCCGAAGAGCAGATATTTCATTAAAAAATAACGGAAATTTGTAGACAAAAAGTAAATAAATAATAATCGAAATCGAAGCTTCGGGCTATTTTGCCGTGTACGAGTTTGGGTGAAAAATTACCAAAGGGTTGAAATCGCATAACTCGAAGAGCGAGGGAACAGCAAACGAGGGTAGTAAAACTTTTTTTTTAATAATAAAAAATTGAAGGGCTAAAGAGTGGATTCCAATCTCCCCTCGAAACAAAATTACGTTTTAATTTCGCGGATATTTTGTTCTCCCCCCTCCGGTCGGCACGTCGTCGTCCACGCGCTCGCTCGGCCAAATATTCAACGCTAATTTACATTTTAAATTGAACGTACTTCTTGCTTCTGTCACTCCGGCTTCTGGCCGTCCGCACGAGCGTCTGTCGACGCGGGATTTAAACTCTCGCCGCGGCTGGCCACTCGCTACTGGCTATATACGCGCCTCTTCTTCTGCACGGAAAAATAAACGTTGAAGCTCGTTTCGTGTTTTGCCACCTCCGCTAATGCTTCGGCGTCTGCTGCCGCTTGTCCGAGCGAGAGAGCAAAAAAAAGTGCTGATGCCTGTTTTCTCTCGTTCCCGTCGTCTGCCTCGGAGTCCCTCCTTTCGGATCTGCAAAGACAGACGCGACGCCAGAATTAAATATACTTTATTGACGAAGACTAATCGGTAGATTAGCAATTTACGTGCACGATGTTTGATCATAAAAAAAAGAAATTGGGAATTATAAGACAATAAATAATAATGATAATAAGTATTAGTAGTGAATTTATTGACAGTGCATGATATTTAACAGTTTTCGATACATAACAGTCTTAAATTACAGTGAAAAAAAAATTTGCTTGCGGGCTGCCATGGCATTTAAAAAAAATTTCCATTCTACTTTCAATTCTTACAATTCCATGCGATATTGAAACGAAGACGGCAAGACTGTGAAGATGACATGTTATCATTTTAATCCCGTATGGAATTGTATGAATTGAAAAGTAGAATTGAAAGAACAATTTTTTTCTTTGGCAGCCCGCAAACGAATTTCACTTGAGTCATTGATATTTCTTTTTTCAGTATACATATATGCTGCCAATTGGCCATTGAGCGAAGTCCTTCAGCTACGGTTTTTCATCTTTTTACAAGAATACAATAATTTTATATTGTTTTAAAAACCGGAACTTAAAATTGAAAATGTCAGTTTATTTCTTCGTTGCTCATTCTTTCGTGTTGCTGGTAAGTTGTACGTGTTGGGTGTTTGAATGGATGTATTGCGTTTGGCGTCGGTTGTATGCATAATGGTATGATATTTTCTATTTGGGTCGCGGCGAACCGTTTGGTAAGTTCGCCGGTTCTCGTTCTTATGGGTGTAATTCCCGTAGCTTTATACAGCAGAGTATTGCGAGGGTCGTGGAACGGATTGTAAGGGGTGGCGGATACGTGTCAGACGTCGGATGGTACATGTTTCTGCTGTTTTTATTTTCTTGATCGCTGTTTCTTTGCAATTAATGAAGGTTGGATATCCGTATTCTATTATTGGACGACAGATAGATTTGTATATTTTTTGTCAAGTGTTTTATGTGAACAACGCTTTGCTTGAATGTAGTTTTCCTGAAGTTTGAGGCTCTTTGAGTGATTTTGTAATGATAATAAATATTTTCATAATAATAATAATTTATTAGTAGTAAATATATTTATTGTCAATCTTTTACATAATACGGATGCTGATACATTTGAAAGATTATTTACATGATATATTACTCTTGCTATTGCCATTGCCAACGAGCCATCGACCTAAGTCCTTCAGCCCTTATTTATTATTATTTATTATTTTATTGAGTCTGACGTTTTTGATGCAACGCAGGCACCGGTTATAAAAGTCGTCGGGAACAAGCTCGGTGAAAATAAAAATGTAAGTGAACGAGAGGAGAAACACGCCGACGGGGCGTAGGAATTCGCGAGATTAATCGTTTTCGTTCCGACGACGCCTCTTTATCTCGCCGCTTAAGTTGGACCTGAGGACACTAGCCGGGATGCTGCGCTGGCGCGGTCCACTGTGCCACCAGTAAATTCAAAGGTCCCCCCCGCCCCTTTCTCAGCCGGTTGCTACGTATATATTGTGAAACGATGGTTCCTGTTCGAGGGAAACGGAGAAAAGAGCTAAAGAGCCTCCTAACCGAACGGAGCAGCACTTGTCTCGCCTCGAATTCCCGCTACCCTTCGATCTCTCACTCGTCGACTAGCACTTATCGTATTTTCCACCAGAATCGACTCCCTTCTTTCGACTCCAACATTGAAATTTATTGGGGCGTCGAGAGCCTCAACGAGTCACCGTACGTTTATTATACGAAAAAAAAAGTCCACATACATCGAGATATTTCTCGCTCGAGGCATCTGGAAATAACGTTTAGTACGCACAGGGTGGTCCCCGTGCGTGAAACACAATTTTTGGGCGGTTAGAAATAAATGATAATAATAATGATAATGACCCTGAGAAATTAAAAAGATTTTGGAAATACTAGGGTATATTGGAGAGGCTGAAGTTTGTTGGCGCTGGGCGCTCACGGGGTGTTCCTTAACTCATCTGCTTTTGGTCATTTGCTACATTCGAGATGAATTCTAGACAAAAAAATTTTAGACACTTCCGGGTAAAAAATTTCCGTTTTTTACCGGAGGTGACGTGTTTCCGGTATGGAGTAACTTCCTCTCGAAAACTGAGATATAAAAACCGGAAGTTACCCCGTACGACGTCACTTGGTTGTTAAAAATTGAGATTTTCAAACCGGAAGTGACATCAGAACGCAATTTGTTGACATCAGAACAAAAAAATTTGACACACCAACTTTTTAGGGGTTGAGATGACGATGGAACAGATTTTATTACCGAAGTTTGTGCGGGAATGGTATTTTGGAAATGCGCGGAAATGATATTTTTACCAATTTCTCGCGGGACGAACAAAAAACGTCGTCTCGAATGGAGGTCCATCTTGCCCCGCTCTTCCCCGTACGCATCGCACCGACCTGCGTGCGTGAAGGCTGAGAAGGTTCGGACGCGCGTGTGTCGAACGCATGCATCATGCATTTCTGCACGTCGAGATTTCTGCCCCCTCCTCCCCCCACCCTTCGGTGGCTGTCCACGTTGCCCGGTCTCTGTTTTGCTTCTTACCGATGCACGCTAAATTCCATCCGCCCCTCTTCAACCTCGTCTCCCTCGACGTATTTGTAACTTCGTCTCGTCCGCCTTTCTGAGATTTCGACTTTCTCGAAGCCCCGAGTGCCTTACAATTGGCCCTTCAGTGCCAATTGTACCACATTTGCCGGTTAAAAATATGGTTCCAAATTTTTATGCAAAAATTATGGAAAAAATAAATTGACGAACTGGTCCTATGCATCCGAGAGAAAGTTTTTCAAACATAATTTACATAACAAATTTTTACTTTTCACTCATCCGTAAAAAAAACATTAAAGTTTGTTTCTCCAAAAGTTACATAAAAAAAATAAAAATAATTATTTTTCAATGGTAAAGGCGTTTCGGACTCAAAGGGACCCGAGCGCGCGCCCGAAGTCCGTTACATCTCTCGCGATGCATCTTCCGGCAGTTCGTTGCACAGATTCCTCCCTGTATTCCTCCAGCGTCCCTGCGGCGCTCCTTCCGGTCTCACTTTATCTTCCTCCCGGCGTTTCCAGCCAGAACGTACAAAATCTTCTTGTTTCTTCCCATCAATCCTCCCCTTTTCCTCGTCTCTTTCGGCTCAACTCCGAAGACCTGCCTCCGCGCAGTCGAGGAGAGCCAAAGCATTCCGGCGACTCGTCTTTCCCTCACTCAACACGCGAGGATCGGCACGACTTCGAGCACATCCCCGCGATGTATATCTATATCTCGCATAAGTACAACCGTACATATACATATACATACACATATACATATACATATACATATACATATACATATACATACACATATACATATACATATACATATACATATACATATACATATACATATACATACACATATACATATACATATACATATACATATACATATACATATACATATACATATACATATACATATACATATACATATACATATACATATACATATACATATACATATACATATACATATACATATACATATACATATACATATACATATACATATACATATACATATACATATACATATACATATACATATACATATACATATACATATACATATACATATACATATACATATACATATACATATACATATACATATACATATACATATACATATACATATACATATACATATACATATACATATACATATACATATACATATACATATACATATACATATACATATACATATACATATACATACACATATACATATACATATACATATACATATATAGTACAGTATACATATACATATATAGTACAGTATCGCTAGCATAATATGCCTAGCACAGCACAGACGTTCCGCCGCGCAAGTCTTTCTCGCGAGAGTCGCGAGAGTCGCGAGGCACGTACGTATAAATAAATCGTACAGCCGAGCGAGCGAGAGGACGGCGAAGAAAAGAGGATGGAGCCGCGACGCTGCCACGCGGTCTGCCGTGAAGGCACCGCTTGTCTCGCGGGTCCCGCGCGAGACTCGTCGCCCGTACGGGCGAGCGAGAGGATAGGGATCTCACCGCGGATATGTATCTCTCCTGCAGTCGAGGGGACTATCCGTTCTCCTTCTCTTTGACTCCTCTATCCCGCGATTCTCTCAACTTACACACACACACACACACACACCGGTTCATCGGGCCGGCTTGTGTGCACGCGCTCGTGCTCGCCGGAGCTCGACTCTCCTCTTCTTGTATGCGTGACGCACGTTGGAACGTCGCCCGCGGAGAGCGGTTTCGTACCGCGGGCACCGCGAGTCTCGTGCGATCGCGAGAGACTCGCGGCAACCGAGAGCCAAGAAGTTCCCGACAGCGCAGGTGCTTCCGTGCTATCTCGGGCTGCTTTTGCCGCGCGCGAGAAGAGCCTCGACGAGCTCTTCGTTCCACGTTTAACGTTCTATTACGGATAGATTGGCCGTCCGAGTTAAATTCATTTGATGCGATGGTAATTTATCAACGCATCGGAGAGATCGGTACGGGATCGAAAGCGTTTATTATACGGCATCAAATTATTCACGAGTACCGGAGAATCTTGCTTATCGGGTTAATGCGACGACATTTGCCGCGTTAGCTTAACAGCCAGTCTCGAAAATTGCTTCGAGACAATTTAACCGGAAAATTTGTTAAATTTTCTTTTTTGCAACGCAGAGAAATCTTTTTTAACGTCATACGAACATAATTACTTTTGTTAACATGTTGTTAATAATAATCATTATATTATTATCAATCATTATACACTCGGAAAAATAATTTATTTGTCGGGCGCCCGCAAATACATATTTATTTTGTTTAAGTAAAATATTTGTTTGATTTAAATAAATATTTATTTTAATCAAATGAATATTTTACTTAAACTAAATAAATATTTATTTGCGGGTATCCGACTAATAAATTATTTTTCTGGGTGTATAGACAGAAGGATCTTCTACCACAAATCTGGTAAAAATCGACAGGCCTTTCAGGTATATGGGAATTACAGTGACGTCCTGGCAAACATTCGTATTAAACTTACATGATTCTGCTAGAATGTCCCGTAATTTTTTTTTAGAATATAAGTTCTTTCTACTAGAAAAAATAGTAATCGGTGGCCTCGCGATTCCGAACCGTTTGTTTCAGGTTTTATAAGACATACCTGCATATATCAAATTTTTTTACATATAAAAAAAATGTAACAATATAAAAAAATTGGTGCGGCGAACTTCTCAATTTTAATCCACGGAATTCTCAGTTCCAATCTACGAAATTCTTTGATCGAATCCACGAAATTCTTAGTTCTAATCCACGATATTCGAAGCCCGATACGCAAAATTTGGCAAACCCGCCATCTGGAAAAAAATTACCGTATGGTTCGCTAAAAATTGCCTGGTCGAAATTTACCACGCGAAGCTAGTTTTTCCAAGATCCTTTTCTCAGTGTAGAAAGGGTAACATTTTTCACATTTAAAAATAGAAGAGCCGCCACGGATTGAATGGGTTGGAGTAAAACTTTCTTGAACATGTTTGGCTGTTGCGTTCGAAAAAATTTGTATGCAGGAATGGAATATATGTATTGTGTCTATGGCATACACAGCAGTCATACTAACGTTTGAAACCAGTTTGAGAATCGACGAGCCCCGGCATCGAGAACCCCCGCTTGCGCCGATGCAGAAGGCAGGCGCATTGCCCCGATTCCCTTAAATGGTTTCTCGTTCGCAATCGCCTTTTGAGAGACCGAGCAGTCGCTAGCACACGCAGCTAGCAAACCTTCGCGAGCCGCATTGCCATTCGTCTGTTCGCCTTTTTTCGTTGGGTGTCCGTATGTCACCGACTTGTCTCTCCATAGTAAACATTTTCCATGCTCTCCTCCATCCTCCTCTCTCGCGTTTCCAATGTTTCTTCTTCGAAAAATCTTTTTACAGGCGGCCGACAGCATCGCCTCGGTCTCTATCTACGGAAGTGCGGATAGAACCATTTTCAGCGACATTCACTGAAAAAATATATCAATGATTCAAGCAAAATTTGCTTGCGGGCTGACAAAGAAAGAAAATTCTTATTTCAATTCTACTTTCAATTCTTACAATCGCATATGGGATTGAAACGATAACATGTTACTTTGGCAGTTTTGCCGTCGTTGTTTCAATATCATATGGATTTGTAAGAATTGAAAGTAGAATTGAAATAAGAATTTTTTTCTTTGGCAGCCGACAAGCAAATGTTTTTTCAGTGTTTGTATCTAAAATATTTCGATACCAGCTGGAGTATTCGTAAGAGTATTTTCGAGTACTCGTAAGAGTATTTTTGAGTATTTTTAAGAGGATTTTTGAGTACTCGTAAGAGGATTTTTGAGTACTCGTAAGAGTATTTTTGAGTATTCGTACACATGGAAAACAAATCAACTGAGTCAAAAAAATGTGCGCTTACGGGTGGTAAAACAAATGTTTGGTTGATCGAAAGGAATAGCTCCTTGATCGAACTAACAGGCCGTCGAATCAAATGTTTCTTTACTTACTACGACAATTATTTCGTTCGATCGACCAAAAATTTGTGTCGCCACCCTTAAGCGCTCATTTTATTCACTCAAGCGATTTCTTTTTTCAGTGTAAGAGTACTTTTGAGTATTTCTAAGAGTATTTTTGAGTATTTCAATGAGTATGTTTTTGAGTATTTAAGTTCTTTTTGTATTTTTCGAATGCAGGTGTTTGCGGAGATTTACGGTCTGCGACTGCCAACGCGAGTCCGATCGACGCTCTTTCTCCCTGAAGAGAGAGTGACCGTAAAATCGTCAGGCATTTAAGTTCTCCCCCTAGACTACAGTATCGACTGAAGAAAAGACGAGCCGAAGAAGCGCGGAGTCGTACGAGAATCATTTGTTAGCGAGGGCCCTTGCATTATGTGTGTCGTGGCTGGAGCGTAAACGTTTTCTTTCTTCTCGCGCGCCCCGCCAGTCTCTTATTCCGCTAATTGGGTTAGTCGTTGGATCTCGTTTCTCGGTTCCCTCAGCGGCGACGGAGATCGTATCGTGGACCAACCACGGGCCACACGGCACGAGTCGCCTTTCCTCGAGCCGTACTCGAGCAGGGACTTTACTGTTAGTACTTCGGAAGGCGCGACTTTGGTAATTCGATTCTCGCCCAGCGATCTCTCGACGATCATGATTTATTTATCATTCGTTTACAGACAGGGAAGAGTGGGGCGCGGTGGGCAAGTTTTTTTTTTCTTCACAAAGTTGAATCTTCCGTTCCTCCTAGTATACACACTTCTTTCTTACCGTCCGAGCAAGTTTTAAAAGTTATTTTAATTGAAAACCATCATCAGATTAACGAGCATCAGCGATGCTAACTTGCACAACCAGACAAATAATTGTCTGATTTGGTTTAAATAAATATTGATTTGATTTAAATAAATAGTAGCATTAGTAGCAAATGCGCTTTATTAGCCTCAGGAATATGGTTCCGTATCGTGTGTGATATATATATTGTAACGAATATGTAGCTGACTATTCGTTAAGGCACACGATATCATTTAGGTTTTACAATAAATGAAGGAACGGACGATTGATACAAGATTGATCGTCATGTAAACGGGTCTGGACGAGACTTGCAAAGCGAACAGACGTGTGACATTGCGTGATCGGGATAATTAACCTTTATCATTATTAACTATATCTGTCCCGAAAGCACATACACGCGTTATTCATTCGTACGGTCGTTACAATATATATATATATTTCATCACTCGGTGCGGACATGGCCACTTTTCCGCCCGCTTCCCGTGCGTAAAACTGCCATTTTCGCACCTTATGATGAAAAATTTCGTACATCCCTCGTGCGAAACACTTTTTCTAACTCATGTGATTACAGCACTCGCATTCTAAAGTACTATTTTAAAGTAAAGTACTATTTTCCTGACTACGCTAAAAAGCCCTATTACAATCGGCTATTTTCCATCCCCATTGCAGGCATAGAAATGTGGCCACTTTTTAGCATAGTCAGGCACAAAATAGCGTACGCCACTCGGGAGGAAGTGCCTTTTTCACCTCGTGTGAAATTCCGCCCACGTTTCGCTCGGGCATCAAACTTCACACTCGGTGAAAAGACGCACTTTCCTCCCTTTTGACATAATATACTATTTCTTGGCATGATCTACAGCGATGAGTTTGTTTTCAAACGTTAGCTTACGGAAGTGCGAAGCTCTTGCCATGATTGTAGTTTTCATTACTTTTGTGCGCCTGCAAAAGTTTAGCTTATTATCTACAGTTTCCATTGAATATTTATTTGATTTAAATAAATATTTATGTGATTTAAATAAATATTTATTCGATTCAACCGATCGCTTTGGTCTCGTGATTAGAGTCTGCCTCGCTGGCAGAAAAATGTTGTGATGTGACGTAGCTCCTGGCATCTATCGTGCGATAGCCGATATATATGTCAGTAGACGTCTAATCTTTACAGCCAGTAATCGATGTGACGTAGCTCCGGCGCCATGAAGCAAACCTGGAAGACCGGCTGTTACTGACATCCAAAAGTATAGTTAACGTTCACTCATATTGAGTAAGTGGTACGATTCCCACTGAAGGAAAAATAGTAGGTCCCGTCACTAATAACCATAGCAGTTGATGCGGCGTTAAATAAAAACAAATCGAAAAATTGACTTGATTTAAATGAATAGTAATAGTGAAACGGTATTTATTGACTATAACAGTTGGTCCATACAATCGCCGATACATCTCTCTACGTTGTTGTTAAGTCGCTTTCATTGACATTGCCAATGGGCCATCGAACGGAGTCCTTCAGCCCAAGCTTAAATAAATATCAATTTAATTTTAATAAATGTTTATTTAATTTAAATACATATTTATTTAATTCAAATAAATATGTAGGGTGTGACCGTCAAATAAATTATCTGTCTGGCCGCATTGGCGTGCCACGGTTGGTAAAGAAAAATGGAAACAATTGTTTTTTCACTTTTTATGCAACGATAAGAAACGAATTTGGCCCGTAACAAAAGCGATAATGCCGCACCGCTGCTTTACCGCGGCGAACGCGATACTCGTCGCGTTCCATCGCCAAGAATATTTGAATCGCGGGCTGATCGCAAAAGTCGCAGCGGAGTGAGACTTTAATTTTTTCTCTCTACCCCGGCGTAGCCAGCACTTCGCGAGAAAAGTTTGGCCATTGCAATTTTTCATTCCCGGCAGCGTAGAGCCGAGGGCACGCGGCTCCGACTCCGCTGGTTTTTCTTTATTCGAGTCTCGACAAAATGGTACGCGAGGGCGTAAAGAGAGTCGGGAAATAAGATTTACATTCAACCGGCAGGCTCCGGATACTCCGGACCAAGGTATACCGAGGACTCCGCTAAGAAGAAGCTGCGGAGAAGCGAAGCAGACGAGAAATAAAAAAAAGGGTCTCAAGTTTGGAAACTAGACTAGAGTTCCAAGACGATCCTCGCGAGCGACCGATCCAGCGCCGATCTAACGGAGAGAAGACCACGTGTACTTAATTTCCCGAGCCAAGGCGGCTCCGATAGCTCGACAAAAGACGCGACAGAGAGAGCACATCCGACTTGGTTACCGTACGAAAAATAGTAATGCTGTTTATAAAGTCATTCTTGTTTCTTCGAGTTGGAGGAAACTCCGGGGTCTCGACTGTTTGCAGGACGCTCGCAGACGAAGTCCGGTACCGAGGCGGTTTTTTCCTGGCACGGTTCCACGCGGAAGGAACAAAGTCCGGAAAAGTGGGATTACCGTAAAACTTGTACCGGCGACACGGATAGCGTTACACTTGCCGCGCAGCGTATCGGCGGAGAAGGTAGCTGCAGCGGAATACCGGAGCATGCGATAACCGGAAGTTTGCTGACCGAAGAAAAACGGGTGACTTGTGGAAGGGCGAGGTTGATGCGAACCCGCTGGTTCGTTCCACGGGCGAATAGACTTCGGGAAGTCCTTAACTCGCGGTAGACCCGCAACCGCTCCTCGAATGTCCTCGGAGGGCAAGTTCGCCCAGCAGAGAACCCTCTGCAATAACCCGAGGATGGATCGAAAACTTGCTAGCTAGGCCGGTAAAACAGAATGCAGGGCGCCTCTTAGCGAAGTTGGCGTTGCATCCGCCCCGCATCAGGTGCTTCGGTATTGTCGGCTCACCGATACTCCAAGTTTCCTGAAGACGGTGGTTCATCGACCGCAGGCGGACTCACCCCGACTCCCAAAATCGTGAAGCAAATAACAGCGCTTTTTTTCTTCTTCAACGTTTATATCTTGCTCAATCTTCCTCGAAGCCGATAATCGTGCGAACCATGGAGGTTTTGACGATTGAAGGAAAAGGGCCGATGAGCGGGCCAGTTTTGGCGGAAGGATATTAATACCCCAACCTTCGGCCAATGTTCGGTCAAGTATTGGTTTGCCAATTGTTGGCCTGTCGATTTGAGACCAATGTTCGGCCGAGCATGAATTGACCAATATTAGTCAATTCATAGTCTAACCATTAATAGACTAACCATTGGTCTGCCGATATGAGGCCAATGTTCTGTCGAAGATCGATGTGTCAAGCCTTGGTCTGTTGATGCATGGACAGACGAACCGTTGGTTTGCCCATTTTAGACTAACGTTCGGCCGAATATCGATCCGCCTATCGTCGGTTTGCCGGTGTGAAGCCAACATTGGGCCATCAACGAGCGGCTTTTGCCGCCAGATGGCGCGGACCCAAGTTATTTCTCACAAACGAAAGTGTACCCGAGCCTCAATATAAGAGCATGGGAAATGACACTTTCTTTAATACTCGCAAAAGATGCTTATTATTTTTGGGTTCCGTACTTTATAGTCAATAAATCCGTAGGTAATACATTGGACTGAGTGTGATCGCTTTGAGAATTCTCGCAAGAGAAAATATATAAAATATAATCTCTTACAGACATGCGAAGCATAAAAAAGCGATCGGGATATTTAAACTTTTACAATATTCAAAAAAGTATACGATGAAACCATTCTGGCCCTATATAAGTAACCTATAGAGGCCCTACATTGAAAACCAATCATCGGCAATACAGTCATGCGAAGCATAAAAAAGCGATAGGGGTATTTAAACTTTTACAATATTCAAAAAAGTATACGATGAAACCATTCTCGCCCTACATAAGTAACCTATAGAGGCCCTACATTGAAAACCAATCATTGACCGAGCATCATGACTGACCTTAGGGCCGATATAAGCTGCCGCCGTCAGGCCGGGTTTATCATCCAAGGTTCGATAGATGATCGGGCCAAGTTCGCATGCCAATGGTGGCACCTTCGGCTTCGAGTTTGGCCGGATCGCCGGTCTCATCCGTTCACCTTACATGGGCGAACTATCATCTCCGTTCAAAATAAAATAAAAATAAAAGAGTAGGTTTCCTTTCAAATAAATTTTATAATTTTTTTGCGTATCCTTTTTCTATGCTTCTGTCAAGTTGCGAGGCTTGTTCCGATATATCTCGCGTATGCGGTTTCGGCCGGTGGCTTCCACCGTGTATAGAGAATCGCGCGGGAGGTCGTTCGTGGGTGTCCGATAAATTGGTGATGTGGGACGTCGCATTGTCTCGTCGAGATTGGCCGGTCCATCAGGCAGGGAGTTTGCGATCGAGGCCGCACAAGAGTTGGTCGTGTCGACTGGCGAGAACTAAAAAAAGGGCGTTAGTCGCACGCTTCACCACAGTAGTTACGCCCTTCTGCTTCTCGGTCCGCCCGGTTGGCTTCGTCGGGTATATTGCTGGATACAGCCCGGCAGGTAGGGTCCTCTCGTTGGTCATCGTCCTTTCGAAATTAATCACATGGAGGAACCGCGCGCCGGGAGAGAAGCAGGCAGATAGAAAAATAAAGAAAGAAAAAATGTAAATTAAAAAAATAACAAAAACTCGGCGTCTCACTCTCGAATTATTCGAATGGGTGAGAGTTGTCCTTTGACGAAATAAACGATCGAATAAAGGAGAGCCGAGTCACGTGTAAAGCCGGTTGAGGTAAGAACGCGGAGGGCGAGAAGTGGACTTTACACTCCATACCGAAGGACACATCAAGGATCGTTAGTCACACTCGAGTCTATCTCCGAGCTCGCGTCCTCCGGGAAATCGTCTCCGAGACACGAGAAGAGTCAGCGAGCGAAATAAAACAAACACGTCAAAAGAGAAAAAAAAACAAACAAAACAAAACAAAAAATGGATTCATAAAATAATAAATGAATGTAAGGAATCGTCGAGGGAGGCAAGAGAAGACATCAGTCATCCGAGCGGCTCGAGGTAAAACTGTCGTAACGAATAAATAAATAGAATCCAACACCGCGAGAGACATCCACGTTTACGGCCTGAAGAGGACCGGCGAAGAAATATGAGAGAAGTATAGTGAAGCATGCGTATATACTTCTCTCGAGTGCGCGACTATTTTCTCGAATTTGTCACGGAGCCGTGCGTTAGTCACGCCGCGGATGAGGAAGCCCGAAGAACGTCGCGATGTCGGTGGAGTGCAGCAGCATTGGCCCTCCGTCTCGAAAGAAGGATGAAGCAAAATAAAAAAAGAATTGTAGGATAAATAAATAATAAACGATGATTGAGGAGCCGCTGGACCGAAGAGATAGCTGCCGGTTGGAGTCTGTCATAACACACTTCCTAACGAGGGTAAAACGGCCCGAAGCTCCTGGTACTCCTTGCGTAAACGAAAGTCCCGAGAAAATGGAGAAATCATGGAAGAGCCCGAGTACACAGCGAGGAGGATTCGCGATCGTGCGGTTTGCGTGGTCCAGCTGGGCTTCCCGAAGGATTCCTAAACAAATCTTGTTCGGGGTTTCTCTCTCCGGTTAGTTTCCCTCCGGCGACTGCGCGTTGTCCCGGAGCGTACAGCCGTCTGCGGGACGGGCCAAATGGGAACGGGAGAGTGGCTGCGGCGAGCTGCGAGCACGTAGGTCGAGAAAAATAAACATCGAATCCCTCTCGGGGCAGCCCTCGACGTTGCATCCAGCTTCGGCCGCGGCTCTTCGCCGGCTGAGCCAGAACTTGAGGAAAAACGTCCAGGAAAGTTTATTTTCTCACCTCGACACCTAGAAGATCTCTTACGTCCTAACAGCGCCCAACGCTCAGCCTCCGAAGATTCCGGACTTCTTGCTATTGATGCTAGTTATCGGGAGACGAGATTCTGGTCCTCTCCGGGGGGAATGAAAGAGCGTACGCAAACGGGTTTCAGAGGCTCTCTTTCCCCATTTTTCTCCCGTCCTCTTTACTCCTCGTGTCCCGGAGACGAAGAGCTCACCGACTATGTGTCTACCTACCGATGGAGCAATGTTGCGGGAAGAAGCGTGACGTGTTCATCTTCGTTGTACCAAGGAGCGTCTTCCTTGCCGGCTTTAAACGTCGATACTCCTCGACAGACCATGTACACTCGACGAGCCTCCATAATGCTCTTCGAACCTTTATTCGACTATGACCGCCTTGCGACACGATACTCGAACGTTCGATACGATAATACTTTACATATTCGCGGTGATGAAGGGAAATAAGGAAAGAAAGCTCAAGTATAGGTTCTTGTACGCGGGTGAGACAGCGCAAATTTTGGTCACGTGGAATGTTCTGTTCCTGTTCAGGAGTATATGCGCAGTTTCGTTTATCGTTTTATGTCTTTTTTCACTTCACGAAATTGGATGATTGCCTCTACTACAGTTGTAAGTTTTCATGAACTGACTGCATGACTGCATGACTGTGTTGACTGCAAATCGCACGAGTACTGTGACAAGAAAATTGTTCTTTTCCGTGCCGTCCATATAAATGTCTTTATTGTATTTGTCAATTGTATGGATCTTTATTTTCATCGAAATCAGGCAAAGTATCGATGATTAGCGGGTTTGAAAAAACGGTCTCATGACTCGTCACGCGTGCGCCAAAATATCGGTCGCTCGATGAGCTATTGACGTAATAGTCATTACTTGTCCGTCGACTGCCTTAGTGCGAAAGTTCAGGCCCCAAAAAGTCTTGTCGATAGTTTGTGAAAGGAAATATTTGATTCAATCGATTCATCAATAAAATAGATTGGCGTTCGATCACTAATTGTCAAAAGAGAAGTGAATTGTGTATTCTGGTGACCAAACGAGATTTACAATAGTTGAAAATGTCAACCATAGCTTTGGCAGCCGTTGACCTAGGCCGAGCCAGGTGGAATATTTTGTCGAAAAAGGTAGTCAAAAATATTCTTTTCATCACTTGGTGGGGAAATGGCCACTTTTCCTCCCGCTTCGCGTGCGTAAAACCGCCATTTTCGCACCTTGTGATGAAAAATTTCGTACATCCCTCGTGCGAAACACTTTTTCTAACTCATGTGATTACAGCACTCGCCTTCGGTTCGTGCTGCAAACTCACATTCCTTGCGTGCAATACGGACGGAAAATAGCCTATTATTGACCGATGATCATTATTAACCTATGCACATGCGCAGTACAATTTCATAACTCCCTACGGAGTAATAGGGCTCATTACTCTCTCTGGAAGCTGTATTTCTCCCGAGGGAGTAATGGTCATTGGCGAATATGACGATTTTGCGACGCAAGAAGTGTGGTTATTTTATCGAAGTCGGGAAAAAAATATCGTATGCGAAAAGGGAGGAAGTGCATTTTCACCTCGTGGAAATTTCTGCCATAGCTTCGCTCGGGCAACAAACTTCACACTCCGTGGATATTGCGCATTTCCCTTCCCTGTAACATAATATATTAATTTTCCCGACTACGCTAAAAATGCCCTATTTCATGCCTGCAACGGGGGTGGAAAGTGGCCCATTGTTGACGCGCGCGAGGAAAAGTAATTTAGCGGGAGGAAAACTTTCACTTTTCCTCCTGCTCGTCAAAAGGCATAGAAATATGGCCACTTTTTAGCATAATCGGGAAAAAAATACCACATGTCACTCGGGAGGAAGTGCCTTTTCACCTCGTGTGAATGTCTGCTCGTTTCGCCGGGGCATCAAACTTCACAGTCGGTGATAAGATGCACTTTCCTCCCTTGTGGCATAATATACTATTCTCAGTATCCACACTTTCGTTTTTCATTTTTTGTTTTGTTTTTTTTTCTTCATTTTACGAAATTGTCTGATTGCCTCTGTTACAGTTACAAGTTCCCATGAACTTACAACAGAACGAAATAGTGTTGGCTGCAAGTCGCACATAAGTCTCGCACTTTCGTTATTCGTTTCTTGGCTTCGTAATTTCACGAAATTGGTTGATCGCCTCTGTCACAGTTATAAGTTCCCACGAACTTATAACGGTGTGAAATAGTGTTAGCTGAACACCGCAAATAAGTATCCAACTTTCGTCTTTGGTTTTTTTATTTAGTTTCATTTTACCAAACTGAATGAATGCCTCCATTATAGTTACAAATTCCCACGAAGCATTTACAAGAACCAAACTAACCGTCCGAAATTTTATTTTATTTTTTCCATTTTTTTTTTGTTTTCACGCAATGGTGCTCGCTGCAAATCGCAAATGAACGGCCACTCTCCCCCGCATTAGTTTCATAATCCCGATAGTCGTCGCGAGCCTTGCACAGACATCGTTTAACATAACTCGAAGGCACCGGGCCCCGGGGACGAGATTAGCAAGACGGCGAGACATTCAGGAGCGGTCTTTTCTGATAGTGCACGAACGATACGGGGAAACCGTACGCGCCGAGCTCGCGAGGTGCGCGTAGGTGCTGGTTATGAGAAAATACGATAAGATCGTTTCGCGGAGACCCCGGGCGAACGCGGTCGGTGAATTCCTCTCGTCTCTAGAGCCTGCTCCATCACGCAACTTCGTCGACACTTCCTCGTGATCAGCGGCAAAATTGTCTTCGCCGTGGAGAAATTAGATAAAAAATAAAATAAAATAAACGATTCGTCGATTAGCCGACGGATAACTGCGCGTCTCGGTATTAACTGTTATACTATATATACAGACTTGCGTTATAATCGTACTGTAATATACGCTGGATAGTTAGATACTATTATAGGCGATGAAGTGCTATCCAACGGGACTCCGTAATTTTACTACTTTTCTTCATCCTTCGTCTTCTTCTTCTTCTTCTTCTTCTTCTTGTGGTGTTGCTCGAGGTGTGAGAAAGGTGGGACCAGAGACACGTGATATTCCGCTTCCGTGGCGCTTTCGTACTCGTTCTGTACTCGATGCCTCCATAGGCGCGTATGGATAGCTGTGATGCTGTACGTGCGCGTGCATGTGGGTGGGAGCCGTGTGACTGCATCTTCGTACCGTCCAGTTACTGTTCGGACGTCCTCTCCGAGATTTCTTTCCGGCGAACGGCGGTGCGCCAAGCATCCACTGTATACTTGGCTGGATGCTTGACCGTACGTATGGAGCCGTACACAACGGACCTCGCGAGAATACCTGCGTGCGTAGGCGTTGGCACGTAAAGTGCGTAAGGGCGACGGGACCACCCGTGGCAGTGGTATCCACTGTTCGGCTCCTCTCTTATACCTCCTTCGACCATCCCGTTTGCCTCTTGTCGCTCCGCGACCACCGCGAGACGTCGTTCGATTGTTTTCTTAAATATCGTCATTCAAAATTTTTATGAAAAATTTTCATTTCCGGTTTCTCATGCGTGTTAAAAAAATAAAAGTAAATCGCTCAGGCGAAATTCTAATCAATAAACATAGTCCAAGATTAGCCACCTTTTCCGGTTATATCCATATGAGCAATTTTAAGTTTGCTAAGTTTGTTATTTAATTATGTTATTAAATTCTACGAAAAATATATCTCTTTTCTTTTCCTCATGATTTAAGTTATATTGGAATTATGTATATAATTCCAATATAATTATATAATTATACTTGTAATTGGGCTTAGCCCGTTTCAATTGAATAAATAAATCAATAAATAAACAAAAATTGTTTTGCGTGATTATAATTTTTTCGGATATTCCGGTGTGTTGCACGAAGAAACGTTCCCGACTTTTATTTCTGTAGCTGGCATTCTATAATCGTACGGATTGCGAATCAAATGAATCTGCCGCCGTTTCTCGTTCGCTTCTCTTTTTTCTTCCATCGTGGTTCCTTTTCCCTTTCTCTCGTTCTCGGGATGCTGCAACACCGAACAGCGATCAGCGTGACAAATTCCGTTTACCGGGCGTCAAACAGTCGAGCAAAGAGTCCACGGTGCAGGTAGCAGTGGGGAGAAGAAGCTGAAGTAGCTCTCGTAGTCACGCCGGTGGTCCCGGTGATTTGCCTTTCGACAACCGAAGAGAGCAGAGAGGCAAATCCGTTATATCACGGTGGATCAGAACCAGGGCGTACCGAGGTGCAGCAAGTCGATTTCTTCTCGCGGTGTCGATCTCGAGCCCCGATCTGACCCCCGAGCGTCCGCGAATCACGATCTCTCCATCGATTACGTATACCCCTAGCTGCCAACCCCCCCCCCCCCCCCCCCGCCCCCCCCCCTCGCCCCTCCCCGGCCCATCATAAGTACGGGCTTAAGAAGACGGTAGCTGTGCCGCTTGTTCTCCCGCGCTCGAATCTTTCACGAAGAGATCAACGGAGCGAAGAAACGATTAAGCTTCATAATCCGAGAATACCGTCCTTTCATAATATAAAATATTTTATATTATAAACATATTTTATATTATGAAAATGTTTTATATTTGTGGCTGAAGGACTTCGGTCGATGGCTGATTGGCAGCATATATAATTTAAGTCTGTTATATATCGTGTCACGTCACAGCGATCGAGTAGCAGGACGTCACATATCGAGAACTGTTCAATGTCATGCACTGTATATATCAATAAATTCACTGCTACTACTATTATTTTATATTATAAAAATATTTAATATTATCTGTAGTAGTAATAAATGCGCATTATTAGCCTCAGAAATACATGGTGCGGTGGTGTTGCGTGTATACAAGTGTGATTTTTTTTTTTCATTTAGTCCGTGTATTTGTATTAATTAACGGAGTGCCTCGTGGATATAAATGAAAATCTCGTTTGTGGATAAGAAAATACAGTCTATTATAGTGTTATACTAATAGCTTAAGCTAGCGAGTTCGCAGCTCTAATACAATTTATTCTAGTGCGGAGATTATTTCAAAGATAGTGTGTGTTGGGATTTATATCATAAAAATATTTCGCATTATAAAAATATTATAAAAGTGAAGGGTTAATAAATATGAGGTCAATGTTTTTTTTTTTACGTATGGACAAAATACCATAAATACTGTCCGAGGGATTCATCGTCGGGAACTTCCCACAGAGAGTGAAGATGGTGGTCGAAAGTTTCGCTCGTCCGTTTTGCTCCAAAACGCGTACGTAGTCACTTTTGGGTAAAACTTGCCATTCCGCGATTCGGTGGTACTGGACGAGGCGCAGGTATCATAAAACTCCGAGTCCGCATCCTTGGGCGAGGGAGACGACTGGGATCGCTCGTTCTCCCTCGCTAGGACGAAATCCCCCAAAATATTCGTCGTCGTTGTTCGAGCTGAGGACAAACACGACAATCGGCACACGGTCTGCGTGCTGGTACTTCGGGCTTCCCAGAGGCGTTGAAGGACTGCGAAGGGACTCCGAGGAAATTCCGGTTGTGCTGGTTGCTGCGAGTCTCCCTTCGTTCGCTGCAGGGAGAAGGAACGGGAATGGAAAATATTGAAGGGAACGAGAGGTGTGAAAGCGCCGCTGGAGTCCATTGTCACCGTTTCGCCGGACCTCTGGAATCTTCACGGACGCCACCCATCGTGCCCACAAAAATTCTACGCTATACCTTCACACTCTCCCGTACGAACGGCTGGCTGCACAAGCGTTTCACCCGAACATGTGGTACTCGCGTGAGAGACCGGGAAAAGCCGGTTGAACCCGTGTTTGGAAAATCCCGTCAACCTTACGTTCAAAACACCCTAAATATATATATATGTATCTTTTTTTCATTTTTTTTCATATACCCTCGAGAAAGAGGAGAGTACGAAAGGAGTTCTGTTTTTACTCATCTTTTCTTCTCTTTCTGTTTGAAATGCGGGAAGTGTGGAATGATAATTTGGCTGGAAATAAGACAGAGACTGAAGGTCGTCAGTCATTGGTACATTCGAATTATTTATACTCTGAGTATTACTTAGAGTTAAATGGATTTTACTTTGAGTGTTACTCAGAGCTAAATAGATGTCACTCTGTGGATTACTCAGAGCTGAATGGATGTTACTCTAAGTATTACTAAGAGCTGATCGGATGTTACACTGCTTATCACTCAGACCTAAATGGATGATATTCTGAGTATCACTCAGAACTAAATGTATGTTACTCTGAGTGTTATTCAGAGGTAACGGGATGTTACTCTGAGTATTAATTGGAGGTAAATGAAAGTTACTCTCAGTATTACTCAGAGCTCAATGTATGTAACTCTGAGTATTACGTAGAGCTAAATGGACGTTACTGTGACCGTTACTCAGAGTAAAATGAGCATTACTCAGAGTATTACTCTTCCGTAAAGAGTGAAAGGCGTTAACATTTTTTCTGAGACGTTTTTTATGACATCAAAAAATTGGTTAAAACGGTCCGTTTTGCCCCACACACGTCTCTGCGGTCTACCGCGTGAGCTGCTAATAATTGTATGGTTTGAAAGTAATCGTCGGATTTGGAGGATGATATAGGAACATTGTAATTATATACGTACACGTTTAGAATATTAACGCTCCATTGACTCAAAGGAATGTGCGACGTATATAAATTCTTCAGCTGGCCGGTTAAACGGCAGATACGGAGGGCAATACGTCGTTGTGGTACGGCTAATCTGGAACACGCGTAATCAGTTCGCTCAGCGTATGTCGAGTTAATTGAACCCTCGTGAGTGAAAGCAATTTTATATTAATTAACCCCCGCGGGAGCCGCGCGACATCGCTCATCTGCGTTCTCTCCGCTGCACGTACATACATGCCGAGTACAGAGCGCGGGTTTTTATTTTTTCCTCGCCGAGCCCAGAAACGAGTTCTGTTAGATTGACGATGAAGCATCGAGGCGTGTCTAACTAATAGAGAAGAGAGCGTTTTTTTATATGAAATTGTATTCATAGTCGGTTGATGTTCACGAGCCGGAATGAACATTAATAAAAAAAATATTGAAAAATAATAAAAGAACATTACAAAAAATGAAAGGAAAGAAATGAAGGTGCGAGCGCTGGTCGGGTTCTCGCAGTTGAAGCATCTTAATTCAACCCGTCTCTCGGGACTCTCTTTTCCCCTTCTCGGCCTCGCGGAGATAAGAATAAAAGAGAAATCGCGCGCCGACCGAAGGATTGACTGACAGACGGCGTTGTATTAAATGAAGAATGAAATAAAATAAAATGTAAAAATAAATAATAAAAAGTTGCAGTAAAAGAAATAATTACATCACGCGATGAAACAAAGATAGCCGTGGAGAGAGAGAAACGAAGGAGAGAAGGTGTACCCTGTATATACACCGGGCTTGTATACGCGAGAGTCTCGAGGCGTGCGAGCGATTAATCTCCGGCGATGTAAGGAGGGCAAGGATAAAAAGAAGTGTGTCCGCCGCTGGGACTGCGAAGAGTTCTTCTCTCGCGAATCCGAAGAAGCCGGGACTCCCCTCGGCGCGACGGGGATTTCTCGCGGATTATATTATTAGTCTCTCGGGCATCGGAGAATCGCGGGTTGAGTCCTGACCGGGAGACGGCGAGAGCCATTGGGACGGAAAACGCAGAGACCGCGTCGATTTCCTCAAATCTCCGGTTCCGGTAACGAGAAGTCTCGAGTTCACGGTTCGAGTCAGCGGCGTGATTTTCGTTGCGCACACTGAGAAAAAGAAATGGTTGGATTAAGGAAATGCGCACTAACATACGTTCAAAGTTGTATTTTGTTGGTACAACAAGTAGGGGAGAGCGGGGCAATATGGGACAGTGGGGCAAAACGGAACGGTGTTGTGAAACTCAATTTTTTCAATTATTTTTGGATGCCCGATTTTGGCCCAACGGTACATCCGGATTTTCAACCCACTTACCGTCAGCGTTGCCATCCAAAAGTCTTTGGAAAATTACGTTTTGCCGCATTATTCCGTTTTACCCCACTGTCCGATTTTGCCTCGAGGCAGCGGCCCGAATTTTGTTGCGCACACTGTGAAAAAGAAATGATTTGATTAAGGAAATGCGCGCTGAGATTCGTTCAAAGTCGTATATTTTTGGTACAACAAGTAGGGGAGAGCGGGGCAATATGGGACAGTGGGGCAAAACGGAACAGCGGTGTGAAACTCAATTTTTTCAATAATTTTTGGATGCCCGATTATGGCCCGCCGGTACATCCGGATTGTCAACCCATTTACCAGCACCATTCAAAAGTTATTGGAAAATTGCGTTTTGCCGCATTACCCCGTTTTGCCCCACTGTCCCATTTTCCCCCGCTCTCTATGTTTGTTTCAATCGATAAATTTTCAATAAATCAAAGCAAATAATCGTTTCACAAAACACTGCTTATTCATACCAAACAAATAACAGCTTTGAACGTATGTCATCGCAATTTTCGGTTCCCCAACCAATTGTTTTTTCTCAGTGCAAGAGCAAGCTGAGTTCAAGGACTCTTCCAGGACTCGAAGGATTCAAGAACGGCTCGACGCGCATGCGTACAGAAATAATCCAGATCGCAAAAAGTGAGATCTCGAGCGACGTTTGATCGGATAAAAAAAAATAATGATTTTTTTTCGTCTCTTCTACAGATTAATTTTCAAAAAACTCGAAAAAGTCAAAAATGACGAGGCGACGAAAGCGACTTGGGTTAAGAAACGAGGATCTTTCGTTCGTAGTATAATGCTGCAGTAGATCGTAAAGTGTCGTTCTCCGGTCCGTTCGTGCGCGGCACTGTGTCGGGCTCCTCGCGAACGGTTCGGGCTCTTCGTGGCAATTTAATTAATTAAGAGAAGGCGTCCAGCAGTACGCTATATTACAGGGCGTATGAGTGTAACGATAAACCGGCCTGCTATGTCGCGTACAGGGCCGCCGCTGCCGCATCTGGACGAGTTTCTTCGGCTTGTCGTATATTACACAGGTACGTGTAGCCGTGGCGGCGAGACGCGGAGCGAGCTCGGGCGGGCATCGAGATCGGACACGGATTAATTTATTAATCTCCCGGTGCGGCTCGGGGAGTTTGTATACGTGAGCTTGGTTGCGGCCGTTCGCTCGCGTTTCGTGCCCGTACTCGAGAAGCTAATTATCCTCGTAGGACGATTAGCGCACGCGGAGCCGGTCAGAGGGACGAGCGGAATTATTATTACCGCGTTTTGGAGTAATTTCTCCGCGCGAGTGTTATTTGCATCGATCGCGACGAGGCGATGAATATGGAATTTATAATTGAAATTCCGACAGTTTAGCGGAGAGCAGGTAAAAACGGACCAGCTTGGCAATTTAGATGGTTTATCTATTAACACAAGATATATATTTAGCTTTTTGGTTGTAAGACACAATATTGATTGGCGACCCGCATTTGGGACGGCTGGACAAATTCCTTTTTATTTCAAATGGGGCAAAATGGAGTTTAGTGCAATTATAGCTAAATGTAATAACTCAAAAATCTGGAGAATTTACAACTTACAGGCAGTATTTTTTTTAATATCTTCTGGACAAAATTCGAATTCTTAATGTATGAAAAACTAGCAGTTTGTGGCTCGGGTGTTTCGCGCCCTCGTTACGGACTGTGGAAATTAAAAACCGGAAATTCAGAATTCCGGAGATTTGCCGGAAGTTTCCAGTTTGAAAATCTCATTCATCGACCGGTAGTAACGTACGTCCGGTCAAAAAATGAGATATTTCCACCCGGAAGTGGCGCATTTCCGGTCGACAAATGAGTTTTTCCGGACCGGAAGTAAAGTTTTTTCCAGTATGACGTCACTTCCGGTCAAAAAAATTAGTTTTCTGCACTCCACATTGGCGCACATCGCTCTTGGGCACACATTATTGTGCGCAACTCATCGAGACGCCCATAACAGAACCAGAATAATATAATAAGGGAATACTATTTAGGTCCTAAAGGGACACCCTGCATCTGTGAAAATTGAGTGAAACAAAAAAATAAACAAACAAATTTTCAAAATATATGTAAGATTATCTCAAAAAACATATACCAGGCCATATTCACCCTGTAACTCTATCTCAATCTACAAAATCGCAATTATAATTAGCAGCAATTACAATCTTAGTTGTTAGTTAACCCAAGAAGGTTCGAATAACAGGTTATATGGTGTATAATATGCGTGGAAAGTTATCGTGGATGGAAACTTGGCCTGTTGGGAACGATGATGCCTCTCTCACGGGGGGGGGGGGGGGGGGGGTCGAGTGGAAGCCACGGGTAAATTACAATGGAAAAGTTTCGATGGAGTTCCAGTCTAGTTCGACTAAGAGCTTTCGAGTTTGGGGGCTGAACTTGAACAGTAGCTGACATGGCTGGCTCTTGCTCCTGGTCCTCCGCCGTACAGCTTGTCGGGGGTGGTGTACAGCGGTACTCTGACCGGGACCGACGTCGCCCGGAGGCTTCGTGCAGACTCCCGTCGACGTTCATCCAACGCGGGCGCGGGGGGGTTTAGAGCCCGATGGGAGAGGCCGACAACATCGCGAAATCCTGGCCAGTGTCAGGGGCACGCTTTTGCCCCGAGGGAGAAATAGATTAGAGCCCCTGGCAGGGTCAGCGAGGAGCATGGATTTACTTCTCGTATTAGTCGAACGGACCCCTTTGCGTGCTTCGGGCATTAAGTTCTTCTACTTTATATTTACGAGCGATAATGAGGTCCGGACAAAAAAAAACAAATACATGGAAAATAATATTTTTTACAGCAACAACAATAACAATTTTTATTATAATATATATATTAAACAATTTTCCTAGTACATGGAAGAGTCGTATACTCATAATAATATTACATGCTATGAGAGGATACTTAATAAATATTTACTTAATAAAAAATAATAATAATAATAATAATAATAATTCTGTATTGTTCTGTGCGTTTATTAGCCGTAAACGCGTCGAAACAGCACACATTACGTGCATTCCAAAGAGCGTGTTCTATAGCAAAACACTGATCAGTGTGTTGTACAGGGAATCCAAGGAGGATGCAGTGTAAGCGTGTTGTTTAAACACGCAAGCCGACAACACGCATTTCATTAGTGCAGTTGGTTGGCGCAACACATGTAATATGTGTGTTGTGAGTTGTTTCAACACACTTGACAACACGCTTGTTTTTAGAGTGTGTAAAAGGCCGAAGAGGCCGCACATTAGAATAAATTTAATACCACTGCTTAAAACTGCTCGACTAAATTTTATTCTCCATTATCCAATGCTTGTCGATATCTCCGAGAGAATCGTCTCGATTGCACCGCGATCGACAAGAGTATACGAAATTGAAATATTGTCTTGTCTTGTCTCGGAGAGAAATATAACTTGAGAAGCGTGGTAAAAATCTCTCTGATGAATAAAACTGAATACCGTCGCGGCTCTTCTCAGGCGAGGATCCGCATTTAAGAGCGGAAGCGCCCGAGCCCCTTGGGCTGTCGTAACACCGCCGGTGTGCGCGACGCATCTCGGCCCGTTCGCAGCACAGGACGAGAAATAAAAAAAAAAATAAAAAAAAAGAATCTGGGACTATTCGAGCTGAGGGCCACACCTTGTCATTGCAGTCGTTTCAAAGGCGCATCGACTGTCCTGTTCTCTTTATTGTTACACGATATCTACGAGAACAGATCGCGCATTCGATCACTTATAAGGTAGTCGGCTTGGCGCATCTAAGTACCGGAACCCCGGCGGACCGATATACGATTCATTAACTCCGCGCTATTCTAAAGACCGCTGGTACTTGTTTGCCGGTGAATCGACGATTCGTATACAAGAATGATTTTTCGTCGCACGAAAAAAGAAAATATATATATTTTCTTAATCAATTTACTATTCCATCATATACGATTCATTAACTCTGCGCTATTCTAAAGACCGCTGGTACTTGTTTGCCGGTGAATCGGCGATTCGTATACAGGAATGATTTTTCGTCGCACGAAAAAAGAAAATATATATATTTTCTTAATCAATTTACTATTCCATCATATACGATTCATTAACTCTGCGCTATTCTAAAGACCGCTGGTACTCGTTTACCGGTGAATCGACGATTCGTATACAGGAATGATTTTTCGTCGCACGAAAAAAGAAAATATATATATTTTTTTAATCAATTTACTATTCCATCATATACGATTAATTAACTCCGCGCTATTCTAAAGACCGCTGGTACTTGTTTGCCGGTGAATCGACGATTCCTATACAGGAATGATTTTTCCTTGCCCGGAAAAATAAAATATATTTTTTTTAAAATCAATTTACTATTCTATCAAAGAGACTGGACTTTCCCTGAGGCCTAGTTAGACTAGAGCGGTTAACGATTATTAAAATGTCGCTTACGATCTCCCGCCATATGTGTCTGATGCAGCTGACTGCGGAGTTTCATGGAGAGGCAATTTTTCTTTCGTTCCCTCTCGTTTTCTTCGTAGTTTCACGCTTTATAATTATTATTCGTAATCCGGGGTACAAGGATGGAGAATCCCCCTCTGTGCCGATTCCCCTGATTCGATTCGAACGGTCCGACGCGCGTTAAAATCCACTTAGCCCTCGCGCCGTAAAGCCGCTCTCTTTCACCCATATATATAAGTATTACCGGAACGTACAGTACGCGTGGAGGCTGAGCGATAGAGATATTACCGAGGACGGAGGGTGAACACAGAGGAGATGGTGTGTCGAACCGGGGATGAGGCTGTATCGATAATAGGGGACGGGGTGGATGAGAAAAAAATAGAGAGATTTCGTTCGTGAGGAGCGAAGCGAAATGTGAACGAGAATGAGAAGCGAAAACGAACGTAGAACGAGAATGCGAAGCGAAAACGAACGCAGAACGAGAATGCGAAGCGAAATCGAACGTAGAACTGGAAAGAGAATAGAGATGGAAATGGGAATGGGAACCCTGGTAGAAATTTTCGAGCGTTACATAAGGCCCTGACAACGTCCGGAACAGGCCTGGGGAATAAAAATGGCGATGAAAGTGGCGATGAAAATGGCGATGAAAATGGCGATGAAAACGGCGATGAAAATGGCGATGAAAGTGGCGATGAAAGTGGCGATGAAAGTGGCGATGAAAATGGCGATGAAAATGGCGATGAAAGTGGCGATGAAAATGGCGATGAAATAGGCGACGAAAGTGGCAAAGAAAGTGGCAATGAAAATGGCGATGAAAATGGCGACGAAAGTGGCAAAGAAAGTGGCAATGAAAATGGCGATGAAAATGGCGACGAAAGTGGCAATGAAAGTGGCGACGAAAGTGGCGATGAAAATGGCGATGAAAATGTAAATGAAAATGGGAAACATATGCAAAGGGGCGCCAAAAGCGAAAGCCACGAGACAGCCCTATATACCATGTGATATACAGCACACCGGTTACGAGCCGAAAGTGAGAGTAAGAAAGACGAGAGACAGTTTAGTGATTCGTCAGGGCCGGTGAGGCCGTGTCGAAACGAAACTGCACGCTGCAGCGTTGCTCGAGCGTTCCGCAGAAAGCTGCGCATCGAACACGAGCCTATGCTGCTCGATCGGCCAAATAAGCTGCAATTTTCTAGACGAGAGGGCACGCACAAATTTCTCTTCGATTCGACGATCTCCCTTCCGCGTGTCCTGCCGCTGTACACGAGGGTATGAACACCGGCTGCTTCTCTGTTACTGCATACTGTAATACAGTATCCCCGTGTGCATGCGGTCGTGGCCCATCGGAGAGTCCCAGGAAAATTGTGGGGGATTAAAGCCCTGTTATTCGTGAACAACAATGGCGAGCTCGCACGCGGTGGCCCGCGGCAGTCCTGCAAGGGAAACCACGAGGAAAGGGACGAAAAATCGCAGAGATAGAAATTTACGGTATAGAAATTAAAAAAAAATAAATAAATAAACATGTAAAAAAAAAAAAAATGTGCGAATAACATAAAATTTTATTACTCTTCGTCACTATTTCTATATAATCGCTTAGCCCATAAGAATTTTAATAGAGTACGATCGATACATTATTTTGGGGGGTCCGTTGCTGGAGCGGCTCCTCGGCGAGTCCTCTCGGGAAGTCGCGGGGTCAACGAGCACGGAGAATCGCATTCCGTTGCCGGTGCGAGAAACCCGCGCGACGAAGGTTCGCCGAACCTTGCCTCTGCGACCGTGCACGTGCTTCTGTTATATGCCTCTCGTTCCTCGGAGACCGGTGCACACCCGCCGGTTGGCGAACGTGTGTCACGGGCGGCGATCGATACGCGTGACTCGCGGGAGCAACACGATGTATAGCAGTTCGGTCGCATGTTACGTGCTATTTGCAATACAGGCGATCTCGATTCGAGCCGAGCTCGAGGGCGGACGGACGTAGAAATGAAAGACAAAAAAAAAAGTAAATAAATAAAGAGAAAAACAACGAGAAGGCAAAAGAGTGAGAAATCGTTTTGTTTTTCGGTGCAGGACCTTCATAAATCGAATGCCAGGGAGCTCCGGGCGACGCGCTCGAAACTGCACCGTGCCGCACTCGTATATAGCGACTGCGTCGAAGCCTCGAGAGGCTTTCTCGATATTAATTTCAAAACGCATATAGCTCTAGGCCAAAGTCATTATTTTGCGCCTACAACGCGGCATCGCGGCTATTGAGACGCGGCTGCACGGGTACTATCAATGATAACAGCGAGGGAATTAGCGGATACCGAGTCGACGAAGAATCGGCGATAGGAGTGGCAAAGTCAAAAATCACTTCTGGTCTTCCATTTTAACTCCCGACTGCTCGCTAGGGCGAAATGACGGGAGTTATGCCTTTCACGGCGATCACGTGACCGTGCGTCTTTTCTTCGAGTCCGGTGTTCTCCGAATCGACAAAACATCCCTCGACAAAAATTGGCAAGCAGTTTCTTCGAACCACGATCTGTGTCTTTCACATTTATAGAGATGAAGACTTTTTGGGAGAAAACATGTTTGTCCATATCGAAATTTCAGCGAGATATGCCGCGATGTTTTGCCTTCTCACCGCGTCTCGCAGGTACACTGAGAGAAGGATCCAGTAAAAATTACCGATCATCTAAGAACAATTACCATAGCACATAGTAGTAGGGCGGCAGAGCGTCACCTATGCACTGAGAAAAAATGACATAGCAAAAGCAACTATACTGATTTTTTACCATAAAAAATAATTCCCAGGCGGAAAGTTTAAATTTTATAGTTACGACAGCGACAAAAAATCATGGTTGCAACTATAATTATAATTTAACCAATTGAATATATACTATCAGAAACTATCTATATAGACGTCCCCTCTGGGAACCACTGGTATAGTAGAAAATACTGTCCTCTCAGTGTGGCAGAAAGTCTCAGATTTCCAAGAATTTAATAGTATCTAAGAAATTTCTTACAAATCCGGTATTTCCTACCATAGGTGGCGCCCTAGCGCCCTACTACTATGTACTATAAAGAGCTGGGCAAATACGCTAAGTACTTGAAGTACGTATTGAAGTATTGAGTATTGAAGTATCTCGGAGTATTGAAGTTCCGCTCTTGAAGTATCGAGTACTTGAAGTGCTAAGCGTTAAGTAGTTTTTGAGTACTGACGTATTGAGAACTGGCAGACGTAAATTGCTGAAGTTTTGACCACCGGCCACTGAATCCGTACTTGATACTTCAATACGTACTTCAAGTACTTAGTGTATTCGCCCAGCTCTGGTACTATGGTAATATCCCTTAAGCGATATAGTGATTTTACTAGATCCTTCTCTCATTGTAATTTTTCTACGAATCAGCTGTTAAGACTATATACTTAATGTAATTTTATTTTGTTATTATTATTTTATCAGTGTGAGATTAATTTTTTTCTTATCGAAAAAATACCATTTTTTATGTCTTATCCAAAATACTATTTTTTTTTCTTTCTTCATATGTAGGAGTAAATTTTTTTTTTCAGGAAGCTTACAGTTCGAGCCTCGTCCGCGCACATGCGCGTGCGAGTTCTTCCCCATGCATAATATTCATAGATACAGATGGACGTACGGGCGTCCATGCACGACTAACGCGTTACGTATGTTTACACAGTAAATATATCAATGAATTTACGATCCGGTCTGTGATCCCTAATGGCCTCGCAAACAGATCTTCGTCGGGGAATGCGCGCCTTCTCGCCTATTCCTTCGCCTTCTTCGTCTTCATTCTTCGGCTGGATATCGCCGAGCTTGCAGCCTCGTTTATTCGCCCCCATCGTCATCGTCGCTCCTCTTCTTCGTCTTGTTCCTCTTTCTCGACGGCTTCGCCTCCTCTTCTTCGCGCCCCGCACCTTGGTAGCCCTCCGGGCGGGATATCGTACAGCCTACGTGCAAACTATTAATTCGTTCGCGGAGAGACGCGTTAACGAGAATCAGCACACTGAGCCTCGGCCAGCATCCACCGAGATCGTTCGGCGGGACCTCGGAGCAATCTCGGGAACAGCTTGTCCCCCACACAGACCGGAAGTCTTCGGGATACAATTTTTGTTCACTCTTTTTTTCCCTTATTTTTACATATGATCGATTATTGTCCGGTCAAGATGTTTTCGGCGAAATGTGATTTACAGAGTTACGAAATTCTTTATGCAGAGGCGTACTAAATTTGATAGACTGTAAAAAAATATTGGAAATTTAATGTACCGGTATTGGAAGCTTTTATGCATAAACAACTATATTAAATTTTATGTACAAATATTATGTAAAATTAGAGTACTTTTAAAGTAATTTTAAAATACTTTTGGTTGTTGAAGATCTTTTATTAAAAATACTAGTTTTTTATCATTTTTTATTTACCGTACATTCATTTTACATAACATTTGTATATTAAATTTAATATACTAGTTTATGCATAAAAGCTTGCAATACCGGTACATTAATTTTCATGCAGATATTTCTTACAGTGATACATAAAATTGAGATAAAGTTGACGAGGTCCCGCAAAAATCTGTCGATTTTAGTCGAAAAGCGTTCCCTCTCGCCCCGACATGCTTGGACAGCTGTGGAGCAATTTTGGGGTCTATAGTCGTCGACGCTGAGTTGGTGGAAGGACAGAGTACGGACCGGAAGTTTTGGGATACAACCTTTTTCACTCTTTTTTTTTCACTTTATTCTTACATATAAAAGATTATAGGCCGAGGACGTTTTTTTGGCAAAATGTTATGTACAAAGGTACGAAGTTTTTATGCAGAGGCATATTATATTTGTTACAGAAGATTGAGATGAAATTGAAAACGTTCCGCTAAAATCCACATATTTTAGTAGGAAAGCATTCTCTCTCGTCCCGACATGCTTGGAGAACCGCGGAGCAATTTTCGGATCACGGTCCTCGACGCTGGATGTGTGGAAAACCACAGTACTGACCGGAAGCGTTCGGTACTCGACACGGAGAAAAATGGTTTAGCTGCTCTAACGAAATGAGTTTTGGTGACAATGGCCTCTTGGCGCCCTACTACTATGCGCTATGGTAATATCTCTCGAGCGATATAGTCGTTTTTACTAGATCCTTCTCTTAGTGTAGAAGCAATTGGTTTTACTATCACGATAAAACTTTCTTGTTACCGCGACGATTTAGTTTGCTATGACAACAAACGACACCTGCTGTAATTTGACGGTTGAGTAATGACTGGTAATAGGCTAGATATAGATACGTACACAATATCTAAGAGAAATATAGATACGTACATAATATCTAAGAAAAATTCTTATAAATCCGGTACTTTCTACCATAGGTGGTGCCTTAACGCCCTACTACTATGCGCTATGGTAATATCTCTCGAGCGATATAGTCATTTTTACTAGATCCTTCTCTCAATGTAGAAGCAATTGGTTTTACTAACACACTGAGAGAAGGATCTAGTAAAAATTACCAATCAACTAAGAAAAATTACCATAGAATATAGCAGTACGGCGCCAGGGCGCCACCTATGGCAAAAAGTCTCAGAATTTCCAAGAATTTTTACCATAATATCTAAGAAAAATTCTTATAAATCCGATACTTCCTACCATAGGTGGTGCCTTAACGCCCTACTACTATGCGCTATGGTAATATCTCTCGAGCGATATAGTCATTTTTACTAGATCCTTCTCTCAATGTAGAAGCAATTGGTTTTACTAACACACTGAGAGAAGGATCTAGTAAAAATTACCAATCAACTAAGAAAAATTACCATAGAATATAGTAGTACGGCGCCAGGGCGCCACCTATGGCAAAAAGTCTCAGAATTTCCAAGAATTTTTACCATAATATCTAAGAAAAATTCTTATAAATCCGGTACTTCCTACCATAGGTGTCGCCCTAACGCTCTACTACTATATGCTATGGTAATATTTCTCAAGTGATATAGAAGTTTTTACTAGATCCTTCTCTCAGTGCACGCCAAAACTTTCGTTACCGCGACGATTTAGTTTACTGTGGGAACAAGCCGTACCTACTGTAATTTGACGGCTGAGTAATGACTGGTAATATGGCATAGTTATAGATACGTACATACATTTACCTGAAGATTAGTTCACCGCGTTCGTATTTTATCATTTTATTATATTCAAAATAATGTCCGTGTTTGCAATCGCGAATTCTTGAAATTTTCTGTATACGGATGTATTAAACTCCGAAAGGTATTCGCAGTTTATACATCCACATACATCAAATTTCAAGAGTTCGCGATTCCAATCTATTTTTTTATTTTTACTCGAATACAAAGTAATTATTTCCTCACATCTCTTTGTTTTCGTATTGCGCTTCGAGCGTCTCGAGCTCGTAGTAGTTGTTGGCACATACACGCTCCACACTCAGTCTTATAACAAATTTTTTTTGTTACAGTAACAAAGGCTGTTTCGTTGCAGTAGCAAATCGCTCCAAGCGAAAAATTTTGCTATGGTTACAAGCTGGTTTTGTTATCCCGATACTAACAAACTAAGTTTGTTACGGTAACAAAAATCTAGTTGTACCAACAATTTTTTTTTTCAGCAAATCTTTTCTGACTTTTTTTACTTATTGTTACATACAAAAGATTATAGACCGTTGAATATATATATATATAAGCACAATGTTATCTACAAAGTTACAAAGATTTTTATGCAGAGATTAAATTTAATACACAAAATTGAGATAAAAATTGAAGAGGTTCCGCTAAAATCCACAAATTTTAGTAGAAAACCATTCTCTCTAGCTCCGACATGCTTGGAGAGCCGCGGAGCAATTTTCGGGTCATGGTCCTCGACGCCGAGCGGGTGGAGTTTCAGAGAGAGAGAAAGAGAGAGAGCAGTTCTCGCGGCAACGTTTTGTTTGCTCCGCAAATTTGCTCGGGCAAACGTATCGACAAATTTACGAGACCGTCTGCGGTGTGTTTTCGTCGTCGGGGCTGTACATCGTCGACGCAGCTCTCGCGCCACCCGCAATCCTGTTTACGAATAACAAACGCAGCATCCCTCCGAGATGAATTCTCATCATCATCTTCTTCGCGATTCGGTGCTCCAGCGTGCGTTCTTTGAGAATCGATATCGTTGTATCGATACCCTGTGTGTACCCTACAACATCCGGTATTCCATTATCAAAACGTGCTCCCGCATCGATATGCGTCTGAGAATAGAGTGGGGCAAGATGGACCGGCAAAGCGACTGAGGGAATTTTGTGGGTTCAAATGCTTTCTTAAGATCTATTTTGCCCCGAGTGTTCAGTTCGCCTCGCTCACCCTTACAATCCTTCTTTTCCTTTCTTCATTCCACGGACCCGTAACGCACCGGTGATGCATCGTTTCTCCGTCTTCATTCTTTTCGGTCAATATTTCGTTCTCTTCGTTGCTGTTTTTTAATTTTATTTTTTAAGCATTCCATTCGTCCGGATCGACGTTCGCCGTCTATTCCTTTATCGTTGCCAGGCGGAACCGTCGATCACACCTTCGCCGATGCTCCCCCCTAGCTCCGTGATGGATCGGTGGGTCTCGGGGCCAAATATTTCAATATTTACGATCAGCAGAGCCGGAGGGATTTGCGCGGTGTACAGGATCGAGGAAACGAGCTGCGCGATATCTTCGTCGCTGGCGTTAAAAGGAAAATATCAATCATCGGTCAATTTCGGGGAATCCCATTTCCGCGAATAAATTCGACCAGGAGATGTGGCGATGGGAACGACGGGAGCAAATTTTCCATACGAGATTTTACCCGGGCGTCTTCGAAGATGCTGCCTGTTGGGCTTCCCCGGCTCCTCAATCCTGACTTACGACTCTCGCCTGCAACAACACTCTCCGAGTCTCCGACGGGCCTCTCCCTGTTCCCTCGACACAGTGACTGTTCGAGTTTTGCTGCAAAGCTTCCTCGCTATTTCCGTCTCGCGCAGAACACTTTCCCACCGTGGTTCGAGTCTCCATCTACCTCTACGGACAGTTTCCGAAGTCTCCTTTCTGTGGATTTCTCATATATCAGCCGGTCGCTGGTTTATACATTGTGGGGTTAAGTATTTACCGTCTGACCGAAGAGAATTACGAGAAATAGAGGATGGATGGCATACCGAGATAGAGCGATTTCACTTCTTCGAAGCGGAATCCAAGAGAATGGGAAAATGGTATTTGTTTCGTATGCGACATAACAGAAAATATTACATACCCAAAATGGCAAAAACAAATAAAAATTAAAGAGACAAAAGTAAGGTGAAATAAAAAGAAAATATCGGTTCCTAGCTAGTTTACACATTACGGGATTAACTATTTATCGTCTAACCGGATACAATTGCGAGGATAGAGAATGGATCGCATACCGAGACAGAGCAACTTCAATTACTCGAAGCGGAATCCAAGAGAATGAGAAAATGGTATTTGTTTTATGTACGATATAAGGGAAAATATTTCATACCCAAAATGGCAAAAACGAATAAAAATTAAAGAGACAAAAGTAAGGTGAAATAACAAGAAGAAATCAGGTCCTTGCTGGCTTACACATTACGGGGTTAACTATTTATCGTCTGAACGAAGAGAATTACGAGGATAGAGAATGGATCGCATACCGAGATAGAGCAACTTCACTTCTTCAAATCATAAATCCAAGAGAATGAGAAAATGGTATTTGCTTCATATACGAAATAACAGGAAGTATTTCATACACTGGCTGAAGGACTTCGGTCGACGGCCAATTGGCAATACGCGTTATATGATATAAGTTTGTTATGTATTGTCAATAAATTCACTGCTATTACGATTTTATACGAAATAGTAAATATAAACGAAAATAAAAGAGACGAAAGTACGGTAAAATAAAAATAAAATCTAATATAGTAAAATAGATGTAATAACATTAAATTTACTCTCAAAGAAGGTTTTTTCCGTTACCCGGTAGAATTATAACCGGGTGCCTCGTTTATTTACTTTATGTTTTATTTTAACCCGTGGGTTGAAATAAAATTAAAAAAAAGTTTGATATATCGGTATCACAATACAATATATTTCACATTACCGCTCATAAAGTAAAAAACACGCACGAGATTGTGGAAACTGTTAAAGAATTTGATAAGAATCGTGATGAGTATAATTTCTTGGGTCGAGAAACGTTTAAAACGCGCGTATGTACGTATACATATATATCCTCATAACGATATGGTATAACTACATAACTAGTATACCTTCGTGAGAGCGAGAGTAGGACCCGTCGCACATAACGACTAATTTATCTCCCTTATCGAGGTCGTTTTATCGGTCGATTAATTAACGAGATAATGGGTCGCGCGCGCGCGATCTCATGAAAGGGAACGGGACGGAGTGAATGAGGGAGCTGAAGCCAGAGCGCCAGGTCAGGTATCGTTTGAGTAATTGGCTGTCGAGAAATTACTCCTAGAAATTAACGTTTCTACCGTGTCCGCTTCTCCCTTTTTAGATTTTTGTTTTCTTAGTTTTGAGGAGTTTTTATAGTTTTCTGAATAATGGTCATACTTTGGTGGAATGACACACAGGGCCGGTGCTGGCCGACGTTGGGTGAACACTGGCCGGTGCTGACCAACGTTGGGCGAACACCGGCCGGTGCTGGCCGACGTCGGGCGAACACTGGCCGGTGCTGGCCGACGTTGGGTGAACACTGGCCGGTGCTGACCAACGTTGGGCGAACACCGGCCGGTGCTGGCCGACGTTGGGTGAACACTGGCCGTTGCTGGCCGACATTGTCCGGTGCTGGCCGATGTTCGGCGAACCTTGGCCGGTGCTGGCCGACGTTGGGCGAACACTGGCCGGTGCTGTGCCAGCACTGGTCCTGTGCTGCGCGCTTCCATTAGTGTAGTGACAATTACTTCTGCGGTTGATGTTCGTTAGCTTTCCAAATGAGAAATAAAAACCTATATATATATAAAATCTTTTTCTAATTTATCTTGTCCCTCTGACTGGATAGTCATTTCCCAACGCACTTCGGTACGCACGCAGAGGATCGGTGAGGTGGGCCGGGGTAAAACGTTCCGGGTGAACTTGAAGAGGCAAAGTAGGCCCCGGGGACAAATCCGCACTCTCGCCGCCCGACAGCATTTTATCTTGAGGGGCGAGGGAGAGCCAAGACGCGGCGTCTTCATCCATCCTTGAGTTACTGCCCGAGGTAGATGAGCCGGGAAACCCCCTCGAGCCTCCCACTAATTTTCTTGCGACTTACGAGTGCTCCTATGCGAGAAACTCTTCCCCCTTCCCTCCCGATTTCCGAAAGCCCTCAGCCATTTTTCTCCCCGTTCGCCCACAGTAGCCGGAAGTGCCTCTCGTCTTGAGAGAATAATAATAATAATCATAATAATAATAATAATAATAATAATAATAATAATAATAAAGAAACCTGATGAAGAAACGCTCCAACGCCTCCGGGCTCGCGATAAATCGACTTCACCGTTGATTGGTCCGAGAGATCGAGACGTTAGAGAGAATGTAACGAAATTGAGAGATTTCTTATTTTTTTGAATTTTTTTTTTTCGTTTCGAGCACCTGTGACCGGTGAAAATCTCTTCTTCGACGGAGAGCCGATGAATTTTTATTGGAATAAAAATATCCGCCCCGATCGGTCGAGGCGGGATATGCCCGACAAATTTTACGATCTAGTCCGTCGAGAAAGAAGGAATAAGTGGGAGAGGGAGGTGGAGATAGCCTCGGGTGCTTTACGAGCGGCTCCACAGGCGGAAAGATCAAGCGTGCGCCGTGTCCGAGAGTCTCGCCGGACGAAGGATATTTATTATCCCGGTTATGTGGCTGCTGGGACACCCCCATGGATATATACGCGCGGCTGCTGGTTCCGCTGGTCGGGCTGGGTCTCCTCTATACCGATGTTACTGCGCACGGACTGGCGTTAACCGATGAACTGTGCGTTTACGCTTCGTACCTGTATTGCGGTTGGACCGTGCGAGGATTTTAAGGCAGTCCTTGCGAGTAGTGTTCACTTCGCATAAGTTTCAGAGAAATCAGAGGGAATTGCAAAGACTTCGGGATGGTATCAAAATCTTAAAAAATTCAAGCATATTGAAGGTGCTGAAAAGATTAATTGTGCTTAGTAATAATTACAAATCAAAATCTTAAAAAATTCAAGCATATTGAAGGTGCTGAAAAGATTAATTGTGCTTAGTAATAATTACAAAATGTTATTAAAAAATTTATTACAAATAAAATTGTTCAACACATCTCCCGGAAACCTAACTTTTTTCAATGAAACGGCTTCGTTCACTTTTCTGAATACGTATGAATTTTATCAGATTTATAAATTCACTTTGAATTTTTTTTGGTTCATACGGGAAAAACGTGTGGAAAGACACGAAACTCAAAGTGACTGTGAAAATCTGAAAAAATTCATACGTATTCAGAAGTAGAACGAATCATTTTCATTTTAAAAAAGTTAGGTTTCCGGGAGATTTATTGAACAATTTTATTTTTCATCAACTTGTTAATAACATTTTGGAATTATTATTATGTAGAATTAATCTTTTCGGCATCTTTAATACGCTTGATTTTTTTCAGATTTTTATCCCATCGAGAAGGGTTTACGATTCCCTCTCATTTCTCTGAAACTTATGCGAAGTGAACACTATGTGCAAGGACTACCTTAACGAGTAGCCGCAGTTTCACAGTAAATGCACTGTGGAGTTAGAAAAAAAATGTGCGATTGCTCGAAATATTGTCGCAAATCAAGGGTGAGATATTGAAAGGGAAGTCCTCCGGACGTTAATAGATGCACCACTCACCCAAAAGAAAATGCATAATGAATGCCTTCACCGATTCCCAGGATTGCGGCCAACAACTCTTGGCTCAGTGTGTGCACAACGAGTTAGGGGCTGTGTTCTAAAACGCACCTCTCGCTTTTATTTTCTGGTCTTCTTTTTCTCTTTGCCCCTTCATCTTATTTCCCGTACTTCACACCTGTCGGGCATTCCAGACGGTTTTATGCCAGTGCCAGGCGCACAATAGAGAACAGTGGGGCACCTTGTGTAAGTTTTTTTTTTTCAAGTGGAATGCTTTAGCTCTTGCAGCATTCGCAGTTTTTTCACTACCGATTTAACAAGCAAAATCCTCTAAACAAATTTGAAACATGATTTTAGGTGACGAGCGTAAAATGGTCATTGTACCGGTAATCTTAATGACTGAAAAATGACACACTGTGTTTTGTCTTGTGTTGAACGATTCGTTCCTAGAAGTATTCGCAGTTTTGTTACTACCGACTTAACAGGCAAAATCCCTTGAAAAAATTTGAAACATGATTTTAGGTGACGAGAATAAAATGGTCAGTGTACCGGTAATCTTGATGACTGAAAAATGGCACACTGTGTTTTGTCTCGTGCTGAATGTTCCATTCCTAGGAGTATTCGCAGTTTTGTTACTACCGACTTAACAGGCAAAATCTTTTGAAAAAATTTGAAACATGATTTTAGGTGACGAGAATAAAATGGTCAGTGTACCGGTAATCTTGATGACTGAAAAATGGCACACTGTGTTTTGTCTCGTGCTGAATGTTCCATTCCTAGGAGTATTCGCAGTTTTGTTACTACCGACTTAACAGGCAAAATCTTTTGAAAAAATTTGAAACATGATTTTAGGTGACGAGAATAAAATGGTCAGTGTACCGGTAATCTTGATGACTGAAAAATGGCACACTGCGTTTTGTCTCGTGCTGAATGTTCCATTCCTAGGAGTATTTGCAGTTTTGTCACTATCGACTTAACGGTTAAGGTCTTTTGACGTAATTTGAAACATAATTTAAAGTAAAAGCAATAAAATGGCCATGGTACCGATAATCTTGATGATGACCGAAAACTGGCTGTACTCTGGTTGGGAACAGTGGGGCACCTTGTCTAAATTTTTTCTCATATTCAATGTTTTGTTCCTAGGAGTATTCGCAGTTTCGTCAGTACGGACTTAACGGTCAAAGTCTCCTGAAAAAATGGCAAACATAAGTTGAGGTTAAAGCAATAAAATGGCCTTCCAGCAATCTTGATGATGATCGAAAATATTGTATACTGTGCTCTGGAAAGGAACAGTAGAGCACTTTGTGTATGTTTTTGTCGTCTTGAATGATCTCATCCTAGGAGTATTCGCACTTTTGTCAGTACGAACTTAACGGTCAAAGTCTCCTGAAAAAATGGTAAACATAAGTTGAAGTGAAAGCAATAAAGTGCCCCACCAGCAATCTTGATGATGATCGCAAAAATGGCACACTGTGCTTCGGTGGGGAACAGTCGAAAGTCCACACTTTATTCCGGCATATTTTCTTACGATATTGTCTCTGGCATTCTTTTTTTTCCCGACCCTAAATCACAGATTGTGACCCGACGACTTTCTCCTCACGGTCTCGCACGACGAAGAATCGCGGAGGAGCACTCGGTCGATTATCGTTCGCGGTCCCATCGGCTCGAGGAGACAAAACAGAATCGTACGTACAGAAACACAGCGGACAAGGCAGTTCAGCAAATTGGTTTCATTGTTCGGCTAATGAAAGCAATAACTCGCGCGTACGAGAGCGAATCCCTGTGCGCTTGCTCGCATGAACGGCGCGCGTTTCTGCCCTGTGCCCACGCACTTGCGCGCCTCCGGCGTTATTATCCTCCCCGTCTCGCTCTTCCCCTGCGGGGTTGCCCGACCGACGCGTGCGAGAATCCGCAGGAGGGCTCTCCGTGATTCCTCTCCGCTGTAACAACACTATATGTATAGCGGCGTTCTATATAGGCTCTTCTGTATTGAACCTATCTTTGCACAGCTTTCACGCTGACCGAATAACGTCAGAGGCATCGATCATGTCGCGTGTCAACGCGTCGAGTGGGAGCCAATACTTCTCTATCAGTTTTTCGATTGCGCGAACTACAAAAAAAAATTGGATTTTTCGTTTATTTTTGTAATTTGATTTTCAATACATAGAGCAAGGGTGGTGAATATGGACCGGGCCATATTTACCACCCTTAATCATCCCAAAGGAAATTTCTCGAACATAATTTCATCGCAGACAGTAAAAAATAATTTAAGAAAATTATTTTTACGAAATTTCGTAAAAATTATTTTGTTAAGTAAGTCATAAACTCGTTTGTTCAGGTTTGAATATACAAACCTGTCCGCTTATTTCCTGTGTCATTAGCAATTTTAGTTTGTACTTTTGTTCGTAAAACTAGAGCCGGATTTAGTGTCATTTTTGAAAAATTACAGTTTTGAAAAATTTCATTTTTCAAAAGTCATATTTTTGAAAAATTACATTCTTCAAAAAATGCATTTTTCAAACAATATTTTGATTCATGAAAATTGTCGAGCTGTTCAGTATCTGCGTCTTCTTTTATCGAAATTAAAGAGTCCTCGGACTCAAAGGGTGAAACACGTTTTCCCGACGGTCGCGCAGGTATTACACGCCGATGTACCTATTTAACCAGCAGCGCCCAAAGAGTTGCAACGCTGGCTCGTTCGCTAATGCCACGCTTCCGCTCTTCGCGATGACTCCCTCTCTCTCTTTCTCTCTGGCTCGTTTGCCGGTCCGTGCTCGAACACGGCACATCGAGTCAGACCAGACGGTGCATCGCGCACTGCTGCGAGCTACTCCACCGAGATGATTTATTCGACGTTTACTCGCGGACTTAAACTCTCATTAAAATAGCCGCGGTGGGCTCTCGGGGTGAAGGCGGGTTTGGAAGGAGACTTCGAGCTGTGTGTTTGTATGCGAGGGTTCTCCTACAATCCTTTCTGAGCTCTTCGGAAAGATATCTCTTTTTTCTGTTTTTTTTTTTTGTATATTTCTATCCAATCCTTTCGGCGAAGAATAAAGAATATCCTTCGACTCCTCTATTCCTATTTCTTGCCTCTTCACGAGAGGATTCTCGATCCTTTCTCCGCCGCTTCATAATTCTCTTTTCATGGACCCGCTGCTGCCGTCGCTGCTGTCGGATTGTATAAGAAAGCACCCAATATGCTATATCGTTCGTACGAGATCCGAGTTTGAACCGGTGTTTTCAACAATACCATAAAATCAAGACAAATCTGTACCGGGAAAGAATTGCTTTCGTCCAAATCCAAAGAAGACAGAATGCGTAATCAAACATGATATTCCAGGCATAGCCTGTATCATACTTTTCCTCGAGTGCATATATTCTTCTATCGAGTGTAATTTTCTCTCGTAACAGTATATTAATTTTATAATAGTTCATAAACCCAATAACGAAATGGAGACACTACAGCCACCCTAATGACAGCGCCACACGGAGCCAGTATCGGCACAGCGGCAGCCAGAGTTCGGCCAGTACTGGTCCAGTTTGTTATTTCTACCAGCGTACAATCGTATCGACATTGAGTTCAAACCAGCCCATTCTCTTGGCTCTATCAATCGGTATTATTAAATCTGCGCCGGAAAAGAATTTCTGTCGTCCGAATCTAAAAAAGAACAAATGCTGCAATCAAACGTGACATTCCGGCATAGCCTGTATCGTACTTTTCCTAGAGCGCGTATTATCTTCGATCGAGCATAATTTTCTCACGTAATAGTATATTAATTTCATAATATTGCATTAGCGAAATAAAAAAATAGAGACACCGCAGCCACGCAGTGACAGCGCCACATGAAGCCAATATCGACACAGCAGCGGCCAGAGTTCGACCAGTACTGGTCCCGTCCGTCATTCCCACCAGGGTACAATCGTATCAACATTGGGTTCAAACCGGACGATTCTCTTCGCTCTATCAATCGCTATTATTTAATCTGTACCGGAAAACAATCTCGTTCGCCCAAATGAAAAAATTAAAAACTGCTGTAATCAAACAAGATATTCCAGGCATAGACTGGGCAAAACTCAATTTTCCAATAATTTTTGGATGACCCAATTACGTCCCAACGATAAATCCGGATTTTCAAACCCGTTTTGACCCACGTACCACCATCGCCACCAGGCCAAAGTTATTGGAGAATTGCGTTTTGTCTCATTATCCCGTTTTGCCCCGCTGTGCCATTTTGACCCGCTCTCCCCTACTTTTCCTCGTATACATATGGTCTTCGATCGAGCGTAATTTCCCCGCAACAGTATATCAGGTTTCCAATAGTTTATTAGCCCGATAACAAGATTGAGACACCATAGCCACTCCAGTGGCAGCGCCACACGGAGCCAGTATCGGCCCAGCGTCGGCCGGTCTTCGCCCAAAGTCGACCAGCACCGGCCCCGTCTCTCATTCCCACCAGGGTATAATCGTATCTACATTGAGTTCAAACCCGCCGATTCTCTTGGCTCTATCGATCGGTATTATTAAATCTCATGGTACAAAACGTCGTAAACCTGTAGCCGCGCATTATTTGTGCGTGCTGAACAGCGACGGCTTTAACGGAGTGCGGAGAGGCTTCGGGCGATAGGCCAATCACCGCAAGCCGGTTCATTCGCTACGCCAATATCGGCCACTTTACACCCCAGCTTATAATGCATCTCCAATGGCTGTATCGAGCTGCCGCAGTCTCCCGGCTAGGTTCACTGTGCGCTCCTGTACACTCGGTCTTCGGGAAACGAGAGCAATGGCGTGACCCGGAATTAGCAGCTTAATTTAGCACCACGTGCCAACCGAGCAGACCACGGAAATTCTGAAACGATTTACATAGAGAAGCAAGAAAGCTTCTTCCAGAGCTGCACACTAGTGGCCGGTTACTGGCCTGCCTCGTCGGTTCTTATTTCACTGGCGAATCCGACACGACTCTGCAAAAGGCGACCGCGCCGGGTGTACGGTACATCAAGGATCTCACGCTATTCTTGTAAGCATCAGCTTATACGCTATTCCGACCGAGACACAAACGCACGCAGGATTGCTTGAGTGCATATCGAGGTAGACTGAGTGGCGAGAGGGAAAAAAATTACTTATCCGCTCTGTAAGTTATTTAACGAATTGCTGTTTGGACGTAAGATGTTGGGAATGTGAAAGGTACTTCCCGTCAATCTGCACCGAGAATTTGAGCAAAGTGCGAATCAATCTCGATCACCGTGAATAGAATTCTCGCGGTACATCGAGCAGGAGACTCGAAACTATCGGCGAATGGGTTTCGCGAATATGCCGGTAAATTGTATTGATTACTATGTTTCCGGTAAAGTCACCTTAGCGGGTGTTTCCCAAAGTTGTTCAACGCCGATCGATTGCACAAAATCGTCTCAGACTCGTCATCTTTAAGAAGGGAAACTTTAGTTTTTAGTGAAATCCAACCGAATCGAATGTTTAATGCCAGGAAGGCATACAAGCTATTCTTCAACGCAGCCTTGTACACTGTTGTGGAACTAAGCCATCGAGATATTCTTTTGACAACAGTTACGGAATTAATATTGACACGTCCATTTATACTCGACCGGTTATTTGCAAACTCGACATCTCTGATCGTGAACCGGAGAACATTAACCCTCCGAGGTGACACGCTCTGGAAATAACGCGCCGATCACGGGGAGTCGCAATGACCCCAGCCATGTTTGAACGATTGCCGCGTTGTCAGTATCGTTCCGAACGACTCATACAAATTCAGGATATTAGTTTGAACCTTTCAGAATGAGAATATCATGGCAAAAAATGTTTATAAATTTTAAAAAATGGCGAAAAAAATCAGCAAGGAGTCAATGCGTAATAAAAAAAAATTTTTACTAAAAAAAATCATAACTCTGGCAATTTTTTATATATTTTCGTAAAATATATTAATTATATATTGGGGTCATTTTAACCCCGCTTGGGGTCGTTTTGACCCCGGGTGACCGCGAAGGGTTAACCCTCCGAGGTCATACGTTCTGGAAATAACGCGCCGATCACAGGGAGTCGCAATGACCCCAGCCATGTTTAAACGATTGCCGCGTTGTCAGTATCGTTCCGAACGACTCATACAAATTCAGGATATTAGTTTGAACCTTTCAGAATGAGAATATCATGGCAAAAAATGTTTATACATTTTTCAAAATGGCGAAAAAAATCAGCAAAGAGTCAATGCGTAATAAAATCAATTTTTTACTAAAAAAATCATAACTCTGGCAATTTTTAATATATCTTCATAAAATATATTAAATATATATTGGGGTCATTTTGACCCTGGGTGACCGCGAAGGGTTAAACGGTATTTGGGCCAAAATCGCGGGAGGGGGACGGGTGAGGGGCTCCGCAGACCGCGTTAGTAGCGTGTGAGTGAGAAACGCAGACAAAGCAAGCGGCTAGACAGAGATAGGGTCTTTCGTTTATTGAATTTATCGCAGAAACAAAACGGTGAATCTTTTTGAAATTTGGACACAATCTGTCTGATAGTATGCCCTTTGCTGTGATAGATTTTTTATTCGAATCTAACAGAAATTGGCGGAGAAAACCTCGACATTCTGTCGTTACCGACCGATTTCCGAAACGTTTACACGGTACCTTATGTAGCTTTGTACACACATTACTAAAAAAACTACACGGTCAAAAAATCTGCAAAAATTGCAACCGATTCAGTGGGTCTTTCCCTACAAAGCAGCAAAGTTTTATAGCGATCGAATCCCGCTGCGAAACCCCGCGCCTTTCCCGCACCCAGTCGGTAATAAAAACTGTGCTGCAATTTTTATCTAGCGTGGTGAAACTTTATTATCCAACGGAAATGCTCCTCCGTCTATCAATTCTACAGCGGGCTTAAAAAAATATAATTACAGTCTTCATTATCAACCGCGGCATTTCACACACCTTTAATGGAGTGATTTCTCCACCAGCTCGTTTGTATTTCCGCCGTATTATCATTCATTGCCGTTTCTCTTTGAACTTACCACGCGAGTTTTACACATGCAGCAATTCCGAAGATGTATCCTTCTCAATCCTGTTTACACTGTACCAATAACACACGATATATGTATTTTCCTTCGAGTACCTCGCTACCTATTTTTTTTTCTCCTCCCCCTGCTCCTTCCTCTCAATCTGTTTGAATATCCCTACAGAACTGACACTCTCGTGAATAAAACAAAAATATAGTTGTCCCATTCATTCGTCCGTTCGCTCGCAACACGCTTCGGGTGCTGGCCGCGGGGTCTTCGAGATAAAAAAGAAATACTTGCCGAGGAGTTGTTCGATTCGTTCTCACCGCGTGTGTCGATGGCTGACGCTGCTCGCACGCTGAAGAGAGATCCGAAGAGCTTAGCAGTCGAGTCCCTCGGTCGCCGTCACGACGATGCTTAACATACGTAAACACGTCTCGGTCTCACTGCTCATACTCGCTCTCTCTCCGCTGCACTCTCGAGTCTCGATACCACTCGAGAACACCCACGCGAGATATCCGAACGAAGTGGGCAGACGAGAATGGGGTAATGAGGATCACCTAAGGCAGATTCAATATTTCAGTGAGAAATTATATTTCTCAGTGAGAAATCTCAATACTTCAGTGAGAAATCTCAATACTTCAGTGAGAAATCTCAATACTTCAGTGAGAAATCTCAATACTTCAGTGAGAAATCTCAATACTTCAGTGAGAAATTTCAATACTTCAGTGAGAAATCTCAATACTTCAGTGAGAAATCTCAATACTTCAGTGAGAAATCTCAATACTTCAGTGAGAAATCTCAATACTTCAGTGAGAAATCTCAATACTTCAGTGAGAACTCTCAATACTTCAGTGAGAAATCTCAATATTTCAGTGAGAAACTATTTCATGTCTGCAACGGGGGTGGAAAGCAGCCGATTCTTGACCAGCGGGAGGAAAAGTAATTTGGCGGGAGGAAAAGTAATTTGGCGGGAGGAAAAGTGATTCAGCGGAAGGAAAAGTGAACTTTTCCTCCCGCTAAATCACTTTTTCTCCCGCTCGTCAAGACTTGGCCAATTTCCATCCCCGTTCCAGGCATAGAAATGTGGCCATTTGTTAGCACAGTCGGGAAAAAAATAGCGTATGCCACTCGGGAGGAAGTGCCTTTTCAGCTAGTGTGAATTTCTGCCCCCGCTTCGCTCGGGCATCAAACTTCACACTCGGTGACAAGACGCACTTTCCTCCCTTGTAACATAACATACTATTTTCCCGAATACGCTGAAAAGGCTCCATTTCCTGTCTGAAACGGGGGTGGAAAGTCGTCGATTCTTGACAAGCGGAAGGAAAAGCAAATCTAAATCATAAATCACTTTTCCTCCCGCTAAATTACTTTTCCTCCTCAAGAATCGGCCACTTTCCATTCCTGTTACAGGCATAGAAATATGGCCACTTTTTAGCATAGTCGAGAAAAAATTGCGAAAAGCAAATCTAAATCATAAATCACTTTTCCTCCCGCTAAATTACTTTCCTCCTAAAGAATCGGCCACTTTCCATTCCTGTTACAGGCATAGAAATATGACCACTTTTTAGCATAGTCGGGAAAAAAATAACGTATGCCACTCAGGAGGAAGTGGTATCAGGAATGGGCATCAGGCTATTTACGATCGTTGAAGCAGCAAAAATTAATATCTCGTCCAATGCCTGCACCGAAGTAGTTACAAAAATGAATCAACGCTCAATTACTCCGTTACAATTTTAGTTTAAAGAGGAAAAAAAATAATAATTTCAGATCATTGCTCACGCTATTGGAATAATCGGCTTCAGGCTATTTACGGCCGTTGAAGCAGCAAAAATTAGTATCCCGTCCAATGTCTGCATCGAAGAAGCTACAAAAATGAATCAACGCTCAATTACTCCGTTAAAATTTTAATACGAAGAAAGAAAAAAGTTCTATTTCAAAATCCCTTGCGAATTAAGTATAACGACTCTAGTGAGAGCGACACATAGAGTCAGTACTGGCACAGCGTCGGCCAGTGTTCGCCGAACGTCGGTCAGCGTCGGTCCGGTGTGTAATTCTCACCAGGGAAGTGACTCTCATTACCCCGCACTCCAACAGTTTCTCTTCGGCGCGGTGCGGCAGCGGCTCGACGGGCTATCGATGAAGCATTCATCGATACTCCGGTGTAATACAAACAGCTGTTACTTACTATTGCATTAGAGAAGGAACGGTAAATACCATTAAATCGAAATTTACATATTTATGAATCCAAGATTGAGACATTGTTATGCATTTGTCGTGAGGAAATGCACAAGCCGATAAGGAATTCGATGCGTTCGAAATGAAAGGGAAGAGTAATATCCTGTCTCCCTCGTTCTTTTCACTCTCGTTCTCTAATTGGAAAATCTAATACGGCGATGATTATATTTATGAGTTCGGGATACGCGACACGCTCTACTATTCCCAGTCGGTTCAGGTATACCAAGCAACCCACTATAATAGCAACGCATCGGAGGTTCGATCCTCATACATTATTTCCATAGATCATCGGTGCTAGATCACGCGGGCCTATCGGACCGTAGGATCTGTGGGATCGCGCGGCCCATAGTAAACGGGGCACGAAACAGTCCCGAGGAACTCCCGATTTTTTTTTTTTCAGAGGTAAAATAACTGTAACGAAGCGGAGAATGCGAGACGAAAGGAAAGAAGACGATATGATCTTCTTCCCTCGTAAAAATCGCGACGGGCCCAAACAGATCGATATCTGTGAACCTTTTCCACACAATCGAGGCCACCCCAACCCTTCACCCGTCAACGACCAGACCAGACAACCGTATTCTTCGCTTCCAATTATCGAAGCTTTTCCCCCGAATATCTTGTTTTATATTGAAACAAATTTATATTACGACAGTTTTATATTAAAACAATTTTATATTACGACAGTTTTATATTAAAACAATTTTATATTACGACAATTTTACATAGGGGAGAGCTGGGCAAAACGGGCAGTGGGGCAAAACGGGTCAACAGGCCAAAACGCAGTTTTCCAATAAAAATTTGGACGCCCCATTTTTGCCCCATTGATAGATCCGGATTTTCTGCCCCGTTTTGCCCCACAGTACCATCCAAAAATTATTGGAAAATTGCGTTTTGCCCCACTGTCCCGTTTTTCCCCGCTGCCTCATTTTGCCTCGTTCTTCCCTACAACAATTTTAGATGACAACAATTTCATATGAAAACCATTCTAAATTACAAACATTTTAGATCACACTAATTTTATATTGAAAACATAAAAACCAAGTACCTTTGAAATATGCCCGAGTGGGGTAGGCCTGCCCGGCGTTGAAAATCCCCGCACTGGCCCGAGACCGCATCCAAGCCCGTGAGTCTGGCCGATACCACGCCAGCGCTGGGATGTAACAGCCACCCGGGCCAAACCCTACCCGGCTCGTGATATCCTTGGGCGAACCTTCTGTAATCAAAATCCAGGTTAAGGAGTTAAATTTCCCATGCGGTTAAAATCCCAGCACTGGCGCGAGACCGCACCGAGCCCGCGAGTCCGGCCCTCTCGTGCCAGTGCTGCGATCTAACAGCCAACAGTGATACCCTCGATGGGAATTTCGTTATAAAAATCGAGGTTAAGGGGTTATATTTTCCAGGTACTTCGTTCAACTGAAATTGCCCGATGAGCATTCGACCCTCCACTATCCATTTTATTGGTCACGTCCCTCGCCGACCGGATAGTCAGCTAGCCTTTTGAGGATCAAATTTTAATTCCTTGCTCCCCCCCCCCCCTTCATTCCCCGTCTCGCGTGTTCGCATCTGCAGAGGCGACGGGCTCGTTAGCGTTTCGTCCGGCAGCGGCGAAGGCATACGCAAGCACTGGACATCATGACCGCATCACGCTTGCCGCTGGTTTCCTCGCCGTCCGTGCTGGCCGGCTCTGGGTGCTTTACGGCTCGTTAGCGATTCCCGTGAGCGAGAAAGCTCGCAATCGCGGTAATGTCGCTGGGATGGAGATAGGCCAGAGTGGAATGAAGTGAAGGGTCCGCGGCGGGGGGGGGGGGGGGGGGTGGGTTGAATGGGGTAGAGATGCGCCAACGAGTGTTGCCTCTCGATAATTTATCGGCTCGTAAATTTCCCGCTTTCCCGAATATAATCCTCGGTACGGGCTGGCGCCGTATGCTCTCGAGAGATGCACCGAGCGCGCATGCGCGGTGTATGCGACTGGTCGTTTCGCTGTTAAAACACAACACGGCAGCGGCAACAAATACGCGGCGGATCGGGGAAACGCGGGCTCGCGATATAATACAACATGCAAGCTGCGCGAATGCATGCGGAAGGGTTGGCCGCGGCTCGAACGTGATGCACGGTTGAATGATTAATGAGCGGAGGCGTGGATGGATTTTTGAGTTGCGAAAGCTCCGTCCCTCTCGGTCCCGCATCGAGATCGGCCGCGTGGATCCGCGCCGACCGGACGGAAGCTCTCTCTGGACTCTCCGCCTCTGTTGCGGATAGCTCTGTCCATACCGCGCGCTCCGTCCATACGAGTATTATACCGCGCTGCGGAAAATCAACGATCGACGAGGAGAGAGACGGGGAGAGAGAGAGAGAGAGAGCGAGGATATACGCGCGGTTTAGCCGCAAACGAGCATTCTACGCCGACGGCACGCACACGGAAACCAAATTTACAACACGTTCGGGCTCGTCGGCGTTAATACGGATTTTGTTCGGGCTTCGTTCCACCCTTGTTCAATCTCCTCGTTTACCTTTATCCGTACTGTTGCACACATAGAGGGAAGACCGGGGCGAGATGGGCTAACGAAAAATCAAGCCGACATGGGGCATGATGGGCCACCCTAAACAAGACAACTGGAAGGGTGCAACGGCGGATTATTGGCGCATGAGCACTAGTGATAGGTAGAAGTAGGGAAACTCGAGATGTTTGGATAGTAGAGGTAGGGTTTTAAAAAAGTGAAGAATTTAGGGGTAGCCCGTCTCGCCCCAGACAATTTTTTTTTTTGCACGCGCTATAAAACGGTGAAAATATCATTGTTGGATGACAACAATTAAATTATGCTTTCGGCAGCGTTGTAGCCGCATTATTAGCTTATGGAGCCCATCTCGCCCCGGTCTCCCCTATGTAGGGGAGACCGGGGCGAGATGGACCCCCGGGATGAGATGGGAAAACGAAAAATCAAGCCGACATGGGGCATAATGGGCCACCCTAGACAAGACAACTGGAAGGCTGCAACGGCGGATTATTGGCGCATGAGCACTACTGATAGGTAGAAGTAGGGAAACTCGAGATGTATGGATAGTACAGGTAGGGTTTTAAAAAAGTGAACAATTTAAGGGTAGCCCTTTTCGCCCCAGACAATTTTTTTTTTTTTTTTGACGCGCTATAAAATTGTGAAAATATCATTGTTGGACGACAAACAATATATTATGGTTTCGGCAGCGTTATACCGGCATTATTTGCTTAGTGGGCTCATCTCGCCCCGGTTGCAGCCTTCCAGTTGCCTCGTTTAGAGTGGCCCATTACGCCCCGCGTCGGCTTGATTTTTCGCTAGCCCATCTCGCCCCGGTCTTCCCTATATATACATATATATACATATATAAAACGTGTATGTATGAAACACATAACGTGTACGAAAAAAAACGAGTAGCCGGAGTACCCTCTATTTTTAATGAGAGAACATTCGTTCAATGTTTAAAGACCGATACCGGCCGGCGTACACGGGAACAGTGGAACGCGCGCACCAGAAAGGGGATTTCCCTCTCGGCGCCCCCCCGACAAGCATAATTCGCATTTCGTTTTCGTCGTACGAGCGCGCGGACAGGGTACGAAATTAACGTTGGGTTTTTTTTTTTTCATTATTAGAGTTTACACAATACGAGCATCGGAACAGCACGGGGTTGTATATACAGCTGACACTGCATCGGGCGCGGGCTGTTCGCCCGGAGAGACCCGCCTGTTTCGCGGAGCTCGCGGGCCTTAGCCCTCGCTCTTCGCTGCATGTGCGCGCCGCACCCTTCTAAAAAAAAAAAAAAAAAAAAAAATCGTTGAAGAGACGACACCGCGAGGAACGAACCGGCGGGAAAGAGAACACGAAACATCCGATGCACACACGCTAGACGACGTCGGGAGCCACCGACCGATTTTAATTCCTCTAATCCCATAAGCCGCCTAACGCGATTTCACGCTTTCGAATTAAACGCGTGTCCTCGCGCCACGTCGACATGACCCCCCTAGCGTTTTCTTTTCACGGCACGCGCGTTTTCTTCGTGTTCATCTAACAGACATACGTATATCGAAATAATTAAAGAATAATAAAATTTTAATTTCCTTTTTTTTAGAGTCAATGTGAGATGAAATCGAAACGGGAATTTGAGATAAATGTAATAACATGATTGACCATCTCCCCCCCCCCCCTTCGCCCTGAATGATTTCTACACTGAGAGAGAGAGAGAGAGAGTAAGGGTCGTTTATTTCGTGCCCTGGGGCAAAGCCCCCTAAGAGCACCGTGGACATAGCCAAAATACATGCAGCAGCAGTACAATAAAATAAGCAAAATCAAATACACAGAACATACACCTAAAAATACACTTAAAACTAAAAGTTCAAAAGGAACCTGTGAAGCGACCATGACGCAAAAGCATGAAGCAAAAGAAAATAACTCAGCACCACAAACGCAAAGGTGAGAAACGAAAAATGGTAATAGCAGAAATAATACAAATAATAGAATAATCGAAATAATAGAAATACAATAAAAATGAAGAAAATAATCAAATAGGAGCCAGAAATCAAAAGAACGCATAATAGAAATAACATCGAGATAGAAAATAATAAAAATAATAGAATAGATTAGAAGGCATAATAACAAAAAGAACGCAGCGTAAAGTTAGGCTCGGTCAGAAAGATACAATAAAATCTACCGGTAATCTAAGAAAAATTATCATACTCAAGGTAGTACGCAAATAGGGCGCCACTTATGTCAGAAAGTCCGAGAGTTTCCAAGAATTTTTACCATAATATCTACAAAAAATTCTTATAAATTCGGTCCTGTCATCGGTGGCGCCCTAGTTCCCTATGTGCTATGGTAAAGTGTCCCAAGCGTACTCACATTTACTAGATTCTATTCTCAATGTACCATCAAATTTATCGAATCTTACGCCTCATATAACCGACCCAAAAAAAAACCTGAATTTTTTAAAATAAACGTTACATTCCCTTTCTTTTAATATAAAAATGTGAGATGAAATCGAAACAGCTTCGTGCGAGACATATCGAATGCTCGTCCAGTTTAGATCGTCAGTATTAAATTTTTTTTCCCACCGGACGTGCATCTCCGTTGTTAATAGAAACCATGGTCATCCGGCGCTACCCCAGAGTGTGGAGTTTCGCAAGAAATTTCAAGACCTCGCGCGGGTTGAGAGTTGGCGGAGAGATCGGGTCCTGCAGACGGGAGAGGCTGATGGCTGATGGCTGACCCCCGGGTTAATTGCACCCTCGGCGGGGCTTCCCGAACTCCCCCGCTGCTCCTTCCTTCTCGGTGTTCTCTCATTCGCTCCAGCTCGGTTCTCGTCCGTGCCGCACGCACGCCCGCACACCCGGAGCGTCGGAGGAATCCTCTATACGCGCCAGCGACGTCAATCTCACCAGAATCCGGATAATCTGCGAGGGGTCTCTTCCTCCGTAGCTTCCCGAACTACCGGCATGGCTGAGACTCGCCAACAGACTGGTGATTTCGGTATCGATAAATCATTCCCGACTCTACCCCTCCCACGTCTGCGCTCTCTCTCGGTAGCGGAAGCAATTCGGGCCAGTTTAGAAATTGGCCGGTGCAAGTAACTTCCCCCGTAGAATTTATCGAAACAAAAAAAGAAAAAATCAGGCCGAAGAACCCGAAGATATTTCTTCCCTCCTCTGACCCTGAAATCAAAATGGAAAGATACAAAATTGGCTCGGGCCAGTTATAGCTCGTAAAACCAACTAAAGGTTATATTCATAAAGAAGAAAAAAAAATAAGGCTCGAAAAAAATGAGTTATAGTACGGCATGGCCTATATTAATATTATTAAGATAGCTTGGATTCAATTACAAATTGGACGGCTGGGAGATCTGAATCTGATTAATTATTCGCCGTACGACAAGCGGCTGTTCTTTGGAATTCGGAAGGTTTTTCTTCCGGAGGGTCCTTCTTTCGTCTCGGAACACCCAGAAAAAAGAGATATTTGACGGCCACCGTTTACTTGGTTTAAGTAAAATATTTATTTGATTTTAATAAATATTTACTTAAGTTAAGTAAATAGTTACTTGAATGAAATAAATGTTTATTTAAATCAAATAAATATTTTACTTAAACCAAATAAACGGAGGCCGTCAAATAAATTTTTTTTCTGGGTGAAGGTTCTGCGCTCTCTCTCGGTAGCGGAAGCAATTCGGGCCAGTTTAGAAATTGGCCGGTGCATGTAACTTCCCTCGAGAATTTATCGAAACAAAAAAAGAAAAAATCAGACCGAAGAACCCGAAGATATTTCTTCCCTCCTCTGACCCTGAAATCAAAATGGAAAGATACAAAATTGGCTCGGGCCAGTTATAGCTCGTAAAACCAACTAAAGATTATATTCATAAAAAAGAAAAAAAAATAAGGCTCGAAAAAAATGAGTTATACTACAGCATGGCCTACATTAATATTATTAAGATAGCTTGGATTCAATTACAAATTGGACGGCTGGGAGATCGGAATCTGATTAATTATTCGCCGTACGACAAGCGGCTATTCTTTGGAACTCGGAAGGTTCGCCGGGATCAAGTATCTCCTTGGGCGAATCCATTAAATAATACACGGACTCTTATCTCGAGGCAGGACAAAAAATTAGTGATTTGTTCGGTGCTCTCGTGCACATATGATTATCGGAACACAAGAGCCGGCTCGCGGAGAGAAATTAATGAATAACCGGACAGTGATGGGGTGCTATAAGGCGAGATTAATTATTCGATGAGACGTCTCGCTGGATCCTCGATCTTAATAAAGGTTGATAGTTACGCCGCTAGCGGGAATATTATAGTTAATTCCGTCCTGTGCGTCGACTTGGCAATGTAACAAACCTGCCTCTTAGTTTTCTCCTTCTTTTTTTTTTTACCGTACTTTTATTATCTCTCCTTTTCTCGAACATTGAATGCTCCGCTACACGCGCCGGAGGAGCGACACACACGTAGAGGGACCAGCGGTGCAGCATCCATGCTCCGGAGCGTATAGGCAACGCAGAGCCAGAGAGAAACGCAGAGTTTACGGGTGGACTGACAATAAGTGGACGTCGACACGAGATCTCGCTTGGATTTCAAAGGCGAGTCGCCGCGCCCGTTGCCCGTTGGGTCTCTTCTCTTTCTCCATCTCGTTGTCGTTGTTGTCCCGTTCCTTGCCCGTTCAACAGTCAGCGGCCAACAGCTACGGTTAGGTACGGCCCGGGGAGAGGGAGTGGGGCAAAATGGACTAGTTAAGTGATTCACCGAGTCTCATCGATTTACAGAGCACATTATTTTTTTTAAGACACGAAATGAATCTGCTGCAGATGTTCGAAGTAACCGGAGGTTAAAGAAACTTGATTATGGGGCAAAATGGACCAGTTAAGTGATTCACCGAGTCTCATCGATTTACAGAGCACACTATTTTTTTATTTCTCGAAATGAATCTGCTGCAGATGTTCGAGGTAACCGGAAGTAAAAAAAAATTTATTGTGGGGCAAAATGGACTCTTCTGCAATTGCGATTGCAGTGAAAATTGATCAATTGAGTGGGTAGCGATAGTTTCATTGCGTTTCGGAGCGGGACCATTTTGCCCCGTCTAGTTCATTTTGCCCCACTCTGTCCGGCACATTGTGTACGGATATATAAACCGGCAACGTGGTACTGTAACCGATAAGATCGAGACGTCCGGGACGTTCGAGTTTTTAATACCCGCGGTTAGGTCGCGACCTTCGTAGCTATGAGACTCTTCGGAGGATGCGGAGAATGAAAGAAAGAAAGGATAGAAAAGATCCCCCCCGCGAGAGACACGAAGAGGCACGAAGAGACGACTCCGGAGAGTCACTCGACGAGATCTCCGTTGCAGTGATTCAAAGGAGAAGTATAAAAGAAATAATAAAAATACAAGTGTAAAAGAAAAAGAATCGAACGAATAAGCAGTGAGCTCAATGGGAAGAGGTACAACTCTTCTCTTTAGTTACTGTTGCTGTACCTACTCGTACGACTTTGAGACCGGCGATCAAAATCGTTCGCCTGTCGGATTATACGAAGATGCATTTAACAGATAATAACATAACAGTATAGGAATGGCAGGTGTGATTATTGGCGCGAGATAATGATCGTTTCCTAGATCTTTCGCCATCATTCTTTTTTCACCAATTCTTCTTCCTGTTTTAAAATTGACGGTCTTTGCGTGGCTTCGATGACCGAAAGGTCTTCGGCCTTTCGTAATGCCCGATTGAATGTTCGTCGAAGGCCTCGTCTCTTTCCGGAATAAAGTAGTGATCAAAGATACCGATCAATAGCCAGTTGATCTCTCAATCAATGGTGAGCTTAACTGGACGAAGTACATTTTTTTCTTCAGTTACTATTGCCGTACGTACTCGTCCGACGTTAAAAACCACGACCAAAATCATTCACTTGTCGGATTATACGAAGAAGAATTTAACGGATAATATAACATAACTACGGGGGAATCGCAGGTGTGATGATTGGCGCGAAATGTTGATCGTTTCCTCGATCTTTCGCCAACATTCCTTTTTCTCCCATTTTTTTTTTATCAAAAAATTGACGGTCTTTGCGTAGTCGGCTTGGATGACCGAAACGTCTTCGACCTTTCGCAATGCCCAATTGAATGTTCGACAAAGCCCTCCTCTCTTCCTGCAATAAAGTACTGATCAAAGATACCGATCAATAGTCATTGGATCTCTCGATCAATAGTGAGCTCAATGGGACTAAGTACACTTTTTTTACTTAGTTACTATTGCAGAACATACACTGAGAGAAAGATCGGGGATGGAGCGAACTTACTTCAGATGTGGACCCAAACAAATATGGTTGGCGCAATGACGTAGCTTAACCACCGAGAGGTTGATTTAATAACATAATGTAGGCTCAACTTCTCGGTGAGGTTAAATACGGCGAAACTCATGTTGAACGTCATTCAATACATCTCATCGAGGCTGAGCCAACCTCACGCAGGTTGATTGATTCAAATTGAGGTCGACTCAACCCCAACGAGGGCGATTGGTTCAAGTTCACCATCAGTTTCGCCATATTTAACCTCACCAAGAGGTTGAGTCAAGATTATGTCGTTACCTCAACCACTCGGTGGTTGAGCCACCTAAATCGTCATTGAGCCACCCATGTTCGGTCGACTCAAGCGCTCATGTATGTTCGCTCCAACCCCGTTTTTTCTCTCAGTGTACTCATACGGCTTTGAAAATCACAACCAAAATCATTCACTTGTCGGATTATACGAAGAATAATTTAACGGATAATAACATAACAACGGAAAAATTGCAGGTGTGATGATTGGCGCAAAATGTTAGAACCTAGATCTTTCGCCATCGTTCCCTTTCCATCCATATTTTCATAAAAAAAAATTGACGCTCTCTTCGTAGTCCGCTTTGTAGACCAAAACCTCCTCGATTCTTTCGAAATGCACGATGCGCCTCCCGATCGAATTTTCGACAAAGCCCTCCTCCATTCGCGAAACAAAGTAGTGATCAAGTTTACCAGTCGATAGTCATTGGATCTTCCGATCAACGTGTAAAAGCTTTGGCTCCAGTCGCTTTCGCAGCTCAGCATTTGCCATCAAAGTTCATTCAGCGAAGCTTCGCAATCGACTCTGTTAACGCAGGGATCGACCCGATACGCGACACGCCTTTGCAGTGTCGCTTTCGCGACACCTTCGACAAATTGGTCCATCGGATGTCCTCGCTCCGGGCAGATCTCCGTTCCCGCTCGGAGCTCTGCCTCGTGCCGGCAAAGCTCTTTTGCTACGGCCATCGGCTACGTGCTTTGGCACTCCGGTGAGAGCCCCGATGGGCTTTCCATTGTCGGTGGTTCGTGCTTTTGCCGTTTCGCTTCGCACCCTCTTGCTCCTGGAAGTCTACCTTAACCTGGCAGAGAGCTAGCCGTGCAGCGCGCTGATGCTTTCCGGCTTCGTTCTCTCTGTACCCTCTGTTGTAGTCTCTGCACTCGGTACGTTCCCTTAAACGGATTACGGATGCTACATATATCTTTCGGCGAAAAGGAGGTAAGAGACGAGATGGCGAAGATGCAGTTACGAGGGCGGGAGGCGGTGCGGGGAGCGTGTGGATGGCCGAGTGTTCGAGCCTAACTCGATCTACCCTGGCGCGGACGTGGAGCCTCTGCGTCGAAGTGGCTAATTGATCGAGTTACAAAGGCTCCCTCCCCACTTCTATGTCTGGGCTAATAACGATACTCTAACGAACGCGAGCGCAGTAGCGCTCCGGAAGAAAGGTAAAAGCAGTTCGGAGATTACAATTCTTCGCTCGGCGGTCAAATTAGACAGTAAAAAAAGTTTGTAATTCTTACAACAACTTATCGTCCGCAAAGGTCCACAATTTTGTATTTGTTATTTTTCTAGTTTTTGAAACAACAGTATAAACTAACATTGTCAGTGAGAGGGGAAATAAAAGGACAGGTTCGTATATTCGATATTTCTCATCTGAACGTGTTGTGAATGCATTGGAAAAATTGACGAATAGAATGCCTTAACATATAGAATAAATCGTTATATGGAATCCTTATTTGTTTAAGATATCGTAACGAATATAGAGATGAGGATCAACCGAGATACACAATTTTATGTAGATAACCGGAATAGCTCGGTATGACAAATGACAATTGCACAGAATATCGATTGACCAGACGACAAGAGTCTTGACTTCCCTTTCAGAGAGATTGGACGTGTTCGTGCTCGAGATATTTAGCTGCGATTGTACTAATAATATCTTCCACACAACCAAATACGCGCTTTATTAATTCGCTCGGTCGTTACAATATTACACGCGTGGAGTGTTATAATATTATATTATATGCATGGACTCCATCGACCCTGCGATTTTTGTGCCTGAAGATTTAAGATATGTACAAAACACACGAGTGATATTCGCGTACGCGCTTAAAAGCTTCCGCGGACAAAATTAGTGTATGTAAATAGTTTGTACTTAAACAATTAATAATAATAATAAATTTAATGAAAAATAAGATAATAATAGTATGCAATATTAATAATAATAACAATTATTATTATTATTATTATTAAGCTGGAACTTTAAAAGGTAGTAAGAGCTGTTCGTTTACTTGAGGGTGAACAAGAGCTTTATTCATCTGCAGATCTCCCGATAGTGTTCCCCGCTCGTACAGGTGTTCCTGTGACAGTCTCTTTTTTCATTTTTCTTATCTCCCTTCTTTCACTCGGTTGTTCTCCTCCCACGCGAACTTCCGTCGACTCGGGACGCGACTTATTGCGAAAGGCTGGTATAACTATACAGTGTACGTGATTCCCGAGGGCGAGAGCATTAATAACTCTCGGCTCTATCGTCATCGGTGGGGCGAGAGGAAGCTCCGGTCCAAGAAAGCTAAAAGACAAAACCGTCTTCTCTCCTCGCGTGCAAAGAAAACGCTCGGTACCGGCCGAGCGCCCGGGGAGGAGAGCCGATGAAGTAAGAGAGCAAAGTACGAAACCCCCGCGAGAGTCTTCGACCACCGACGCGCCGAGGTACATAATAACAAAAGGAACAACAAGGCATGCACAAAGAGCACCGATGCCGCACCACCGCGTAGAAGCGAGCATCTCTTGATAATTATCTCCTCGATATAAAGAGTCGTTAATTGAGCTCTCGTAACGAGGAGAAGAAAAGAACGCGCGGTTAAAAAAAGGAAGAAAAAAAAAAGAAGAAAATAACCGCATGCAATTTACTTCCCGCGGTATAGCGAGGATACCCGCTGATAATCTCACACGCGATTTTTAGCGCACGCAGGTGTTTGTCCGCGAGTATACGGAGCATGAAGAATTCAGGGGAGGGCTAGGAGCAATTAAATTCATAGCCGCTAAGCGGTCTAATTTGTTCGAGATTTTTACCCACCCCGACACTTCACAAAGACCCGCCGGGGGATTCCTTGCCGCGGAGATAAAATTCCCGGCTTGAGAAATTGAGGCGCTGCGGGAAAGTTTTCGTGTCTTCCTTTTTTTTATTCATTTTTATTTATTTTTTTCTACTCCATCTTCCTCATCTTTAGTATCCATCCTTCGAGACGAGGAGTTTCCTTGGCCGGTCACGCGTGCGCCAGAGACTCCGAGAGAAACGGATACAGCGCTGCCGGGAAGACCCAGGCGGTCTCGGGCGCGAGTCACGGCATCGCCTCTAATTAATTATTCCGTGGGCGTCTCGCACCGCTCAAAATTAAAATCGGTTCATTAAGCGGCGCTACGTGGAATTTCGTCCATTATTCGGTGCGGGCCTCCCGTTCACTACCGGTTATCCCTCCCCCTCTCTCTCCCTCTGCAGCGCGGCGGCAAGATTTTTTTTTTCCCATGCTGCGACGACGTCGAAATTTACTGTGACACTGCATTCGCCACCGCAAAGTTCCCAACGGGCATTTTCCGTCGGAATTTTCGAGAGGTAGACGGGGGGCCGAGCCGTCTCGGTATTCGATAACGTCGTTAACGAATTTCTTGGGCAATTACGAAATCATTTAGTTAGCCCCCCTCCGTATTCCGCTTGACGGGGATAATAAAGTGAAGTGAGTAACGAGACGCGACGGCGGCGTGCACCAGCTGGTAAAAGTGTCACTTGGCCCAGTCGGGGAAAAAAGTAAAAAATTAAAGACGCAAGAGGAAGAGGCAACTCAGTTTTGGGTTTCACCTTTGGAAACCGAGCAGAGTATATATATATATTTTTATATGAATAATTTGTATTCGGATGTTACAGGATTGTTATACTGTTTTGTTGTCCGTAAATGTTGTAGTTCGTGCAAATTGGCAATCTGTAGGTCTCAAACTTTTTTTCAAATGGAGAATCCAAATGGCACCAGCCGGTAAAAATTTCACTTGGTCCAGTCGGGGAAAAAAAAAGTAAAGACGCAAGAGGAAAAGACAACTCAGTTTTGCGTTTCACCTTTGGAAACCGAGCAGAGTATATATATATATATATATATTTATGAATAATTTGTATTCGGATGTTACGGAATTGTTATACTGTTTTGTTGTCCGTAAATGTTTTAATTCGTGCAAATTGGCAATCTGTAGGTCTCAAACTTTTTTTCAAATGGAGAATCCAAATGGCACCAGCCGGTAAAAATTTCACTTGGTCCAGTCGGGGAAAAAAAAAGTAAAGACGCAAGAGGAAGAGACAACTCAGTTTTGCGTTTCACCTTTGGAAACTGAGCAGAGTATATATTTTTTTATTTTTATGAATAATTTGTATTCGGGTGTTACGGGATTGTTATACTGTGTTTTGTTGTCCGTAAATGTATTAATTCGTGCAAATTGTCAATCTGTAGGCATCAAACTTTGTTCCAAATGGCGAATCCTGGGCTCAGATGTCGCCCCAGGAGTAAAACAAGTTGGGTATTCGTAATCAGCGGGAGAAAGTATATTTGACTTAGTGAATTTTTACCACTTCAAGCATAAGAATTTGCTCCAAAAAACAGGTCGATTTTCAATTAAAATTTTTTTTTTTAATCTCGGGCATCGGAATGACAATTGGAAGAATAGGTTTTGAGATACGATGTCACTTGTTAATTGTTAATTCTTAATAAGTCCGTTGTTAATTGATATTTTTCAATGAAAAAATAACTCAAACTTCATAACACCTTGTACTAAGTGTGTATATAAAACCCAACCTTGTCCTTCCAATACCTGCATTTATAACTGCACACAAATACTATAGACATATTGTATACATACTGTTACGTTCTCATGGAATAAATAAAGCACGTATTTAGTTTTTGGGCCAATATTATTAAGTACAATCTCTAGCTAAATATCTCGAGCCCGAACTGCCAAACGTGAGTGCTCTTTGAAAGTCCGATCAGGACTGTTGTCATCTGGTCAATCGATAATCTGTACGTTTGTCATTTGTCATACCGAGTAATTCCGGTCATCCACGTAATATCGTGTGTTTCGGTCAATCCTCATCTCTATATTAGTTACGATATCTTAAACAAATAAGAATTCCATATAACGATTCATTCTATGTCTTAAGGCATTCCATGCATCAATTTCTCCAATGCATTCACAATACGTTCACTGTATACTGTAGCGGTATCAAATCTATATTTTGGAAAGCCGTTTGTGCGTCTGGGGTGTGATAGACCCCAGGTCCGGGATTCCATCGCATATTGCAGCATACATACATTACACAGCTATATTATAATATAGGACTGATGACGTATAGATATGGAAAAGCTATAATATCGAAAACCGGTAAATTTGTATCACAGCTCTCTCGTTCGGGCTGCATCATCGAGGTATAAAAGTAGGTTTTCCTATACAGTTATGCACTTATATCGTCACTAACGTGCCTCGCGTAATGACCCTGATGTACCATATTTATCACACCCATGGCACTTTTTTTATCGTGTCATTTGGCAATGAAATGTCTGCAATGAGGCACTACATTGGCAGGTAAGAAACCGGGTTAATGGTGAGCAGAAAAAAAAGGAATTTAAAGACGTGACAACGAAGAAGAAGTGCACAACGAGAGATAGAGTAACGCCTCGTTACCGAACGATTCGGCAATTTGCTTCGTTCCCGCGGAGCGAGGGGGGGGGGGGGGGAATAAACGCCGTACGTATAATTTTCTCCCTGCGCCCATCCCGGGTATATTCTTCACTTTCCTCGCTCTCCACATTTACTCCGTGCCCGTGTCTCCCTCGCGCTCGCGTGTATGATGGCAGAAGAGAAGAAGAAGAAACAGCAGAAGAAGAAGAAGAAGAAGACGAAGGTTATCCACCTGCTAACGCTCCCGGGAGAATTTCCGGACAAATCCGGTGGCCTCTGTGTGTGTATCAGCTCCGTGAGGTTTATATAGTGGGTATATGGAGTCAGACCGGCAGGCGAATCCAGTGGAAGATAGAGGATAATTTTCCACGCGTCCCCCCGATTAACCGAGAGCCGAGGGAGCTTACAGTACGTACTACAGCGGGAATGTGGCTACCCTCCCTCGCGGGAGCCATAATCTTCCCTTCCATTACAGGATATCCCGAAAGAAATTGCGAGCAGACAAAGTTATTCTTGAAATTTGCAGAGCCGAACGAGGTCTATTTGAACTTTGTGACGAATCGGAAAAAAAATTGCTCTCCAAATAGCAATAGCAATGGCAATAGTCAGACTACATTACTATTTTAATAGTAAATTGTATTGAAAATTGTACTAAAAATTGTACTAAAAATTGAACTAAAAATTGGACTAAGAATTTTACTGAAAATTATACTAAAAATTGTACTAAAAATTATACTAAAAATTGTACTGAAAATTATACTAAAAATTGCACTAAAAAGATACCGTCGGAAAAGGGTTTAGCCATATACCTGTGAAAAATAGAGACTTCGTCATTTAAAAAATCCACAGCTTGCGCGATAAGAGGAGAAACAGGTGTAAGAGAACATTTGTCCGTCGTTATTTCTTCAATTTATTGCGATTAGTGTCTGTCACCGGTACACTTCTCCCTCGCGGTTACCGGGTGCTCCGGCAAAGTATCTCCGGAGACCTACTAGTCGTAAGTGGGGGCTCGGAACTGGCCGCAGGAGCCTGTCAGCTCGTTAGAACAAAACGGTCGGCAAGATAAGACTGTTCCACACTCGCATCGTTTCTATCTCGGCTACTTTTTTTTCCCGAAGCCAACGGGACTCGAACTATGTACACGCGATGGACAGTCTCGTGCGGCTCTCAAGGGTGCGAGAAATCTCTGGCCTGCACATTTTCGGTTCCCCAGGGGCTCTTTTTTCCTTCACAGTCCCGGAGTGTTTCAAGGGCCGTTGACTAATCGTGGTATCAGTCATAACGTCACCGCGACGACGGTACGAAATTTACCGCCAGCATGAATTTCTTTTTTTTACTCAGAACTCTGTCCGAGTCTCCAGTGTTCCCTTTTTTTGCACCGCGTGAGATATATAAGGGAGAGCGGGGCAAAATGGCACAGCGGGGCAAAACGGTGTCACGTACGCCAGGGTATGGTCGAGGTAAATTCGTATAAATGTTTTAGTCCAAAAATGAGTTGAATTAAATTTATTATAACTGGAGATGAAGGAGAGCGAACGCTTAACAATGACGGGATTTAGAGATGAACTGATGCAAGGGCCGAGATCAAACGGATGGGACCATTAAAACGGGATAATGAGGCGAAACTTTCAATAACTTTCGGATGGTAGCGATGGTGGTGCGTGGGGCAAAACAGGGTTGAAAATCGGGATGTATCGTTGGGACAAAAAGTGGTATCCAAAGATTATTGGAAAATTGAGTTTTGCCCTCACTGTCCCATTTTGCCCTCACCGTCCCATTTTGCCCCACTGTCCCATTTTGCCCCGCTGTCCCATTTTGCCCCGCTCTCCCCTATAGATCGCGATGCCCAGTTCGATCGTCGATCACGGTGATCGCTGAATCCCCTCGGATAAAAATAGTAATCTCAACGGGGTGATCGAAAACATCCCGAGGGCCCTCGGGGGAAGCGCAGAAGGGAGCGGAGAGGCGGAGAGGAGCGCAGAGGAGAGCTCTCGCACTATGCTTTTTCGCCGGCGGCGGCCGCAACCCGCGCGCGTCTGTAATAACAAGAAAGAGCGAGCAACACACAACGCACACAGCATGGGGGCTTTGGTGAAGTTTCGACGGTGGCGATTTGGCCAACTGTGCGACGCCCACGTAATCGATGGATCGAGACATATAATATAGTATCGAAGAACCAGGCTGTTCTCCCCTCCCAGTCTCTCGCCAAATGATCGAGATTGAGCTATCAAAAGAGCATCAGCCTCTAACCCCTCTCCCCCCCCCCCCCCCCCCCCGCCCCTCGACCGACCATTCGGTGACTTTCTGAGAAAAAAAAAAGCAATGAAAGAAGAACAGGAAAGAATAAAATGACCGGAGAAATCGGCCGGATCTTGTCGGCACGCAGCGACGCAGTTCCTCGATATGGTTTCTTGATTAACGAAAAAAAAAGGGAAACGAGGGAGCAATCGTTAACGAACCGGTCGTCGATTTACCCTACATTATTGCCTTTTCCTTTATCTTACGTCGACTTGTTTTACCCTCCGATCGGCCCAAGATCGTACACGATAGCTAAACTCTCTCGCGGATGAAGGAGAACCGAATCTGTCTGTCTCAGGGCCAGAAGAGAAGCGCCGCTCTCGACCGGAGGAGCCGCGAAGGTTTGAACACAAAAAAAATCGCAGGTACCTGTCGTCCTCCCTTCGGTCCTCGATCTTTGCCTCGAGATACGGAATCTTCTTCCTCTCGTCGCCTACCGCGGAGGGCCCGCTTGTTTCGGAGATACGGAATCGTGTTTCGACTGCCGGTCTTGCCGTTATATTTTTCGTGACAAAATCCAGCCGATATAAATTTCGTTTGTTTCCGCCGCCTTGGCTGTTCATTCTTTTTTTTTTTTTTTTTTACAGTAGAACCCTGATTAACCGGGGTCGGATTAACCGGGAAGCGGATTAACCGTGCGTCTTCCGAGATTTTTTTTATGCTCGGAGCAAATCAGTCACTGAGTACTTAAGAAAAGACTAGCTTATACGTACTATTAGTGAAAACAAAAATCTGAAACTTGACATTGTAGTTCACACTATTTAACAATTCAGTGCAAGATGTAAAACACCCAGAAGAAAAATTTATGTTACGGCCACTGTTTATTTGGTTTAAGTAAAATATTTATTTGATTTAATTAAACATTTATTGAAATTAAGTGAATAGTTACTTAAATGAAATAAATATTTATTGAAATCAAATTAATATTTGACCAAATAAACGAAGGCCGTCAACATTTTTTTTTCTGGGTGGAAATGTCATTGTAACTAGGCAAAATAAAGTTGTATCACTAGCCATTATTGACTTATATAATTTCGCTGTCTAGTTCTAACCGGGATATCGATTATCCGAGGACGCTTCGGTCCCGAGCGTCCCGGTTAATCGGGGTTCTACTGTACTTTTTTTTTCTACTGTATCGTCATTGACGGTGGGCCGTCCTGGAGAGGAATCTTTACTAGGTCGAGAAACATCAACTGGGCTACGTGACGAAGGCTCGAGACCGTCGTCTGAGAGGTCCGCATGCGGAATTGCCAACAAGCGAAAGATCGTGACCGATGAATAAAAAAATAAGAAAGAAATCGTCGACTCCGGAAGTTCTCATTCTTTTCGTCTAACGAGAAAAAGAAAAACTTTCCGCAGTCTGCAATATTTCAAATAGACAAACGTGTCGATCTCGGGAACGGGAGTGTACGAATGTATGTTTTTTTTTGTTCTCCCGTGTGAGACACGAGTGAGGAGAGAAAGGGAGAATATGAAGTCGATGAACGGACGAGACTCGAGACTCTCGAGACTCTTCTCGCGAGAACTCTCTTTCTATCTCTCCGTGTTTCCTGCTCAGCTCGACTCATCCGGAGAGCTACGCGAGAGGGGTGCACCGATTCAATTCTACTCTCGAGAATGCAGGCTGGCAGAGATGATAGGAGCGTCGCTCGTGCTGGAGAGAACGAGGCTTTTTTTTTGCTTCCTCTTTCTCCCCTCACTCGAAGAGTCAATGAGTTCGGGGGTTATCGGTATCATCGCAACTTTTTCACTTCGTAACCGAGCGAAGAAAGCTCGGAGAGCTGTTATTATGTAATGGATTCCGTACCCCGATAATAATTGAATTAACGTTTCGAACAAAAAAGCAACAAAATTCCTATCCGCAGTCTTGTGCGCCGTTGGTTACGAAATGCAAGAGAAAACTTTTTCCAGTCACTGACGTTCCGCTCGACTTCAGACCTGAACTGCTATCGGATTGGTTTTTCACCCGAGAAAACACATGGAAATACGCGGTCGAGCAGTTTTTTCGAAATAATTTACTGGAAAATGAAATAACATGAAATAAAATGGAGCCACATTTACGTCTCTACCACTCACAACTCTACCAGAAAATATCTCCACCATTATTACAACTCTATAGTATTAAAACTACCAAAATCTCTACCAGAAAGTTAAAAAAAAATCTACCAGAATAAAAATAAAACTCTACTGGAATACAAGGCTAGACGGTAGCTTTTTATTCAAGTCCGGCAGAGTTCTATTTCTATTCTGGTAGAGTTTTTTTTTACATTCTGGTAGAGATTTTGGTAGTTCTAATACTATAGAGTTGTAATATGGCAGAGAAGTTTTCTGGTAGAGTTGTGAGTGGTAGAGATGTAGATGTGCCAGATTGAAATGAAATGAAATAAAATGAAGTAAAATGAAATAAAATCAAATAAAATTAGCTTTTTTTCGCCTTCGTAACGCTTTTTTGGCGTGTGGAGAGCGGTGGAAGACGAAGTACGTTTACTTTTCGCGGTACATCGTCTCATGTCGGCTGGCGGGCGCGGGTTCGTTTTGCCCCGATGTTCCGCCTTGACCCACCAGCCAGTGCAAAACCTTCGCGGCGTTAAGGTTTAATGAATAAATATACCTCGATACTAAATCATATGTTTGTATTATTCTGTTTTTACAGTGTGCAACTGCAATCTTCACGCGAGAAAATGTCGATTCAACGTCGACCTGTACAAGCTCTCGGGACGAGTGAGCGGGGGCGTTTGTCTTCAGTGCCGACACTTCACCGCCGGCAGGCACTGTCACTATTGCCGTGAGGGCTACTACAGGGATCCGGCTCGACCGATCACCCACCGCAAGGCTTGCAAACGTGAGTAGTCCACACTGTTCCTCTATCTTTCTCGCGCTCACCGTTATAAACCGCGGGGCGACGAATACGGAGGGGACACGCGGAGGAAGGGTCTGAAAACCGCGAGAGACACGATGATACGATGTTTCGTGGAACGTCTGCAGAGGCTCGCCCCACACAGCCAGAGAGCGACGCGTTAATAGCGTGTAGAATGTAGTAGTAAACCACGAGACTTGAGGTAGACCGCTCGCGCATCTCCGACCCATCAAAATTCAAATCGACTAACAGCCCCTGCACACGAGGTGCTGAATAATATTTGCTCCGAACGGCAATAAATTTATTTTGTTAAAGTTTTTTTTTTCTCTAGAAAAGAAAACTCAGTTCACGCAGAGGACGTTGTTCTAGGAACTTTCAATGGAGAAGTAAAACTATCAAAAAATTACAAAGTAAACTATTTAAAACTTTTTTTTATTGTGGAATAGAGTCGGGGAAAAAGTGAGCCAATGTCACTTTTAAAATTTATGGTCTGTGTGATGAAAAAGGTATGGAGAAATATACTTTACCATTTACCGGACGTCAATTCTCTCACTTCGGATTATTCCGGCTCTTCCTCTCGATATTCTCAAAAGTACATTGCAAAAAGAAAAAATATATATATATAGTTGCGTATGTAAATTGCACACGAGGTGTTCAATAATATTTCCCTCGAACAGCAATAATTTATTGAAAAAAAATAAAAATTCGGGAGAAATTGAACCACCGTAACTTAAAAAATGTGTGGTCCGTTTGATGAAAAAAGTATGGAGAAATATACTTTACCATTTACCGGAAGTCAATTTTGTCACCTCGGATTATTCGGGCTCTTCCCCGCGATATTCTCAAAAGTACATTGCAGAAATATATACATACATATATATATATATATATATATATATATATATATATATATATAGTTACGTATGTAAGTTGCACGTACCAATGCCGAGAATTCCGATGGACGCGAGGAGAGCGGTGGCTATCTGAACGGTGAATCGGGCGAAACGCGAGCCCGGACGCACTCGAACGAGTCAGTTGAGGGTACCGAGAACAATGAGAGAAGCGCGCGCGAGGGCAGCGATGCGTTCGTAGATATTGCGAGCAGAGCGTTCTCCCGAGCCTCTCCTCGGCGAGCGAAAGAGTTTTATCGGGACGCGAGTATCGAGGAGAGAAGGTTGGCAAGGAGAGTGCGAATAATGCAAAGGAAATAAAAAATAAATAAATAAAAATAAATAAAAAGAAAACGTATCACAAAGCGAACTATGGCGAATGAAGTGAGTAGGAGGAGGAGGGCCCCGTGGGCTTTCCATTCGAGAATTTTGCCTCGTCTCTCGGTGAGCTCCGCACGCGATCTCCTCTCTGCTATTCCCGCGCGGAGGCCTCTTAACTGACAATAAGCCGATGAGGAATAATTCACAAGAGAGAGGCAGAGAAAAATAAAACAAAAAAGACGAATGTGAATCTCTGGAAAAGGTCGACCTCTCTCGTACTCAATAGACAGTTTCGTCTCATCTTCTGGCATCAAAAAATATAGCGAGTAATTTTTTTTTATTCCCTCCAATGTCTCGATAATTGAATTGGAAAAAATCCAGCACATAAAACCTTTGACCCTTTAAAGCAGTCCTTGCGAATAGTGTTCACTTCGCGTAAGTTTCAGAGAAATGAGAGGGAATTACGAACACTTCTCGATGGTATAAAAATCTGAAAAAATCAAGCATATTAAAGGTGCTGGAAAGATGAATTTTGCATAATAATCATTCGAAAATGTTATCAACAGATTCATGAAAAATAAAATTGTCCAACAAATCTCTCGGAAATCTAACTTTTTTTAATAAACAAGATTCGTTCTTTTTTCTGATTAAGTATGAGTTTTTTCAGATTTTTAAATTAACTTTGAATGTTGCAACTTTCTACACATTTTTCCGATATAAAAAGTACAAGATAGTAGAAACGGTACGATCGGAAAATTAACAAATAAAAAATCGTGGACGTTTGTGGACAATAAGTTATTGTAAAAATTTACACACTTTTTTTTACTGTGTGAAGTATGTAAAAAGGAGAAGGACGCCGTACAGGTGGAACACATATAAAAAAAATATCCAGTGAATTATGTGACTCCCTGGATAGTAAAAACTCATGTAAGTCAAGTAAACAGATTTGTATTTCGCCCACACATCTCTTCGTCTATAGTGTATGGAACATTGCAAACTCCCTCAATTTTCACGGGTTTCCAAATCGAACGCCCCTGTTGATGTCACGTAGGGGGGGAGCGGGGCAAAATGGGACAGTGGGGCAAAACGGGATAATGGGGCAAAACGCAATTTTCCAATGATTTTTGGATGATGGCGGTGGCGGCGAGCGGACCAAAACGGCGTTGAAAATCCGAAGGTACCGTTGGGCCAAAGTGGGGCAGCCGAAAATTATTGGACGATTGAGTTTCGCCCCACTGCTCCGTTTTACCCCACTGTCCCATTTTGCCCCGCTGTCCCCTAATTAATAAATGATGGTAGAGCAAATCTAATATGGCGCCATAAATAGTAGTTTATCAGTTTTCGTAAAACTAATTGGCGCCGAATTCATCCACTTATCATTCGTAAAACTAAGTGGCGCCCAAATTCATTGAGTTATCATTCGAATAGACAATTGATTCCAAATCGCAAAACAAGAGCCCTGGCAGCGATATTGGCTTTCGCCAAAATCGCAGAAATGTTTCGTGTGAAGGGAAGCGTGTCTCAGTAACTTGGCAAAAATTAGGATTTTATTTACTTGCACCCAAACAATTACGGTCTAAAAAGCAAGCCTCCTTGACTATTTCTTCTTTTCCTTTCATCGTCTTTTTATATTTACTTTATATATTTTCAACGGCCGGAGTGGCAAACTGGAGGGAAAATTCCTCGTCGGGAATCTCGACGAGAGTAGATGTCCCGATTCACCCTTAATACCTCCAAGAGAGGGTGAGAGGGACGGAGAGAGGAGTCGACGAGAGGTAGAAAAATCTGTGTGGAAAAGGTTGACTAGTGGATTCGCGGCACGTTGGCTCCGTCGTCGAGAGCGTGTACAAACCGGTGCAGTAACCGGAGCAGCGTCGAGTAAACGCGAGTGAACGCTTTTCCACGGTGCCCGCTGGAGAACGGCATGCAGAAATCACGGCTGGAGAAGCACCGCTCCGGAGAGCGCGCGAGAGCGAAATTGTCGAGAAAATTTGTTGGCTCGCGGCTTCTGATACCGGAAAAGTTGGATAAGAAACGATGCTGCAGCCAGCCCGGAGCTTACGACGTTCTGGTATTACCGCAAAAATACTCTCGCGTTATATAGAGCGTGTATGCACAGGCAAACTTTTTGCCCGGCTCTCTCGTTTCCGCATCCGTTCGTTTATATTCGTAGGGGAGAGCGGGGCAAAACGGGCCAGTGGGGCAAAACGGGACAACAGGCCGAAACCCAATTTTCCAATAAAAATTTGGACGTCCCATTTTGCCCCATCGACACATCTGGATTTTCTGCCCCGCTTTGCCTCACAGTACCATTCAAAAATTATTGGAAAATTGCGTTTTGCCCTACTGTCCCGTTTTGCCCCGCTGTCCCATTTTGCCCCGCTCTTCCCTACCTTCCCTCGCTGAACCGGCCGCATGCACGTCATTTTCCCGGGACGAAATACCTCGGGACTCCCTCGAGCAAGCTCGCGAAAAGAGAAGCCAAAAGCTTTGCACTCAGCTACGTGTCCCGTCATTGTGAATCGTCCTAAAAACTCATTACGCTCGTATCGTCGTTCATTCTATACAGGTAGGAAAAAAGATTCGTCAAAATAAAATAACTTTTCGGCGTTTGCTTGTCTGCCGGCCGATTTTTTTTATTTGGCTTACAGACTCGTACATTTATCAAACGTTTGTTCCATGTTTCAATATTTTTCGAGGCTTACCACACACACCGCACACATCTATCCAGAATGTTTTTTCTAAATGTGATTTTTATACATTGTGAAACATTCTAAACATGGTTACATTACAATGATTTTTAAAAATCATAAAAACAGAGCTTCCCCTATGCGGCAGCAAAACGAATGTTTCTTGAATGCACGAGCTTTTGCACCGTGTAGAATAGTCGACAAATTTACCGTTTTACGGAAACGCACCCGGTCGGTCGAGCAGGACGACGGTGAACGCGAGAGTTTTGTTTTCTAAACGTGATTTTTCAACATTGTGAAACATTCTAAATATGTTTCCATTAAAATGATTCTAAAAAATCATAAAACCAGAGCTTCCTCTATGCGGCAGCAAAACAAATGTTTCTTAAGCGTACGAGCTTTCTTTCACCGTGTAAAATGGCCGACAAATTTACCGTTTCACGGAAACGCACCCGGCCGATCGAGCAGGAGCACGATGAACGAGACAGAGTTTTTTTTTCTAAATGTGATTTTTAAACATTGTGAAACATTCTAAATAGTTTATATTAAAATGATTCTAAAAAATCATAAACCCAGAGCTTCCTCTATGGGGCAGCAAAACGAATGTTTCTTAAGTGTACGAGCTTTTTTTCACCGTGTAGAATGGCCGACAAATTTACCGTTTCACGGAAACGCACCCGGCCGGTCGAGCAGGAGGACGATGAACGCGAGAGAGTTTTACACAGAGTCCCACAGGCCGAGCTCGCACTACCACAGCTGGCCGACGACTACATCGATACGTGGTTACACGTACGCGTTATATTAGAAACTTCACCCCGCGGTCTGTTTGTCCAGTACGCGTGACCGTACCGAAACGATACGTTTCAACAGCGAAGAGGGTGAGAGGCGAAGGAGTGAGAAGAAGAGCTATAACGTTCTCGCATCGGAGTTCCGGTGTATCGTCGTCTCGCTCGGCTGTTTACTTTGACCCCTAGCGGAATGGGGGATTCCCCCGCGCGGTAGTAGTAGCGGCAGCAGCAGGCAGGCCTTGCCTCGGGCAAGGGTTGCTCCTCAAACAGAATCGGTCACCGAGACGCTCGCGGCTACTGTTGCGGTGAGCAGCAGCAGCAGCAGCAGGCCCGCTCTCGTTCGCTTTCGCATCGATTTTGAGCTGCGTAGAAACACACTTCGGTGTGTATATGTATATGTGAATGCTGCATGTATACATAGGGAGTAGCGGGGCAAAATGGCCCAGCTGAGGAATAAAGATCGTTCGGGTAAGTTCGAATCGCAGAGTCGACTATTTACCGATAGAAAACAAAATTCGTGATGACTAATCCGAGCATCCGAGAACATTGGGTTCGGAGGGAAATCTTCTTCACGTCACGACGAGAACTGAAATTTTTCATTTGGAGATCGGACTTAGACGATTGTGTCTCCCAAAGGCCATTTTGCACCTCCTATCTAGGGTTTTAATCCGACCGGATGTTGCAGCACTGGCGCGAGACTGGCCGGACTCCCGGGCTTGGAGTAGTCTCGCGCCAGTGCTGGGATGTAGCGGAAAGACTTACCCTACGTGGAGAGTCGTCCCTGGCAAGTCGACGGTCCGTAAAATGGACCGAAAAACAGACACGTACGCTCGGGAAAGAAACGCACCGTAAAAAAACCGTGAAACGGACCGTAACGTTTTTGATCAGCGCACCCTCGGTTTTTGGTGGTGAAAGCTGTAAGAGGATCGAACCGTTTCCAAGCAAAATTTCATTTGGTCCGTTTCCGGTTGCGAGAACTTAAACCGGACCGAGCGAGCCTAATGGTCTATTTTGTAACCGAGAAATATTGAGTTTCGTCAAAAAAGAAATGTCTCAGTTCTTTTGTATCTCTGTAAATAACATTTGGTTGGGAATGTATGTGTAATACATCCTTAATACAAGGAACTAACGGGAAAGCATAATGTGGCAATTTGAATTGACGCTTTTTTTTGGCTCTGAAAAAAACGGACCTCATCGAATTTCGTAAAAAAAAGTTCCATGTTCGTTAAAATTTGTTCGGTGCTTTTGCGGTTTTTGCAACAGATAAGAGAACTAAACCAAAAACCAAAAAGATACGGTCCGTTTACCCATTTTATGCAGTCCGTTTCGTTCCCCAACGTACGGGTCGGTTTTCGGTGCGTTTTGCCGTTTTTCCCGAAAAACAGACGGTCGCACGACTCGCTTGGGGTTTCGAGCCTTCCAATCAATTTTCCTTAAAATTGTGTCGTGGTCCATTTTGCCCCGGTCTACACGGTACGCATACATACACGTAGAGAGTAGAGCCGAATTGACCGGAATCCCGGGGCAAATCAAACCGCGCTTACAAATTTTTCGCCGAACATAAAGAAAATTCTCATCTTCGATACGTATAATAGAACGCGGGTCCATTTTGCCCCGTTCTTATCTATACAGGCACGCACCCCGAATTTCGGAGCATAACAGCACGCAGAGCGGTCGAGCAAGCGGTCTCTGTGGCGAGACCGCAACGTCCGTATCGCCTTCGCTGCGTCCAATACCGTTTTCCTGCTGAGAGTTGATGATTTCAGACTGCAAGCGCATATGCGACGAAAACGCTCCCCCTCTCCATCGACCCGTGCGCCTTGACCATTTCTCAGTTAACTCGGACAGAGCCGAGTCTCGCGATCGTTTCGAGTAACGTATACGATGCCATTTACGTATACATTGAGCAGTCGCGGCTCGGTTGCGGTAGACTTTGGAGTGCAGTAGATAATGCTCGACATAGACAGCCGCGTCGAGCCTCGCCGCGGCGGCGAAGCTCGTTCCCGCCCTCGCTCTCCTTCACCGTCAGCGATTAACCCCGAAAGAGTCGTTCCCGTCCCATTGAGCGGTACAACACAGTAGACAGAAATTGAAAGAGCTCGCTGATTCAATTCTCCGAGGGAGGTTACACGTACACAGATAGCCGAGTGACTGTTCCCATTGTCGTTGGAGCACCAGCCACAGCGCACGCTCTTCTTCTCGTTCCTTCCCTTTTCATTATTTCCATAGATACACACACACACACACGCGGACTTACTCGCAACCCAACGAGCGACTCTAGCTGCTCCGCACCTGCAATTCCATCTTTCCTTCCTTTCTCGTGTTATTATTATCTTTTTCTCTCCTTTAGTTCGCTGCCTCTCGCGATTTGGCCCTCGATGTATCGACACGAGTCTCGCTCTTTTTCTCGGGCGAGAGCTTCGGGCGCACGTACCGACTTCCTCTCTCCCTCTCTCTCACCGAGGTCTTTCATTTTCTCATCCTCTCTCTGACTTTCCTTGTACCACATATTTCTTTTTTCTTCGTCTCTCTCTCTCTTTCTCTCTCCTCTCTCATTCTCGAGGTGTCCTCGTCGACGAGGGGCTGAAAAGGAAACAAGAGGGAGAGACGCACACACACAGCGCCCTCTGTCTTCTCCTTCCTCTAAAACCTTGTCACTCTGCCGTCGTCGACGTTCGCCTATGGGCTCTGCCCTCTCGCCACACGAAAGGTGCTTGAACCCGATATCCCGAAGTACAAAGCTTTCTCGCTCGTAGCTCTTCGCACACGTTAGCATATTCATTACTCGCCACTTAGCCGGCGAGGCTGCTTCAAGCTCGGCGAACGAACGAGCCTGTACTATTCTCTTCCCTCCCGCATAGCCCAAACCCCCCCCCCCTTTCGCCGCTTCTCGTTCACTCCTTTCCTCCCGCACTGCGATCAGCACTATTGAGCCTCTCCTATCTGTAACACGGACACCGTACTGCCCTCTGTTTCGGTCTCAGTTTTATTCTCTTTGCTCACTCACAGAGGAAGCTAAGTTTTCGGGACAAAATACATTTTTGCGATTTTAATGTCAGCGTACTAGAAACGGTCGAAAACGTCGAGAAATGTGATTTTTAGCTGGCGTTCGGATGTATGTGTGTGACAGACTTGCATCGTTTCACTGAGAAAAAGAAATGGTTGGATTAAGCAAATGCGCAGTGACATACGTTCAAAGGTGTATTTTGTTGGTACAACAAAAATGTTTGTTTCAATCGACAAATTTTGAATAAATTGAAACCAATAATCGTTTAACAAAACATTTTTTTATTTGTACTAAACGAATAGCTTTGAACGTATGTCATCGCGACTTTTGGTTAACCCAACCAATTTTTTTTCTCAGTGTTAGAATGACTATAACACGGAAACGGCTTGAGATAGCGGGTCGAAATTTTGTACACTACTAGAGTAGTCCCGCCTCTTCTTTCGGTGTAATTTTCATGCAGATTGCGGCTCGTTTCGAGATTTTAAACGATTTCGACATTTTTAGAAATGTCTGTGGTAGCTCTAAGTTGCGAAAATTTTGAGCTATCGTACTAAAACTGCACACGAATATAATATTTTGATCAAAGACCTTTGGTATTGAATTTGCCCGAAATCTACCGAAGGGATCGGATTTTATGGAATTTTGATTTTTATGAAAAATTACTAATAACGGTCTAATTCGAGTAAAAATGGAGATATCGAGCTTAAATTTGGCACGGGAATGGACCAATACTGTACAATGTTTAGTATTAAATTTGCCAAAATTAATCCAACCGTTGAAAGTTTTTGGGATTTTCAAAATTTTGAATTTTTTGAAAATTTTGCTTTCTACGTCTGACACGAGTTTCCGAATCAAATATCGAGTTAAATTTTTGTAATCGGTGGTGAATAATAGATTAAGAATTCCCTTAAAACATCGACATCTGTAAATTTCAGTTTGCGACTGCCTATAATAAATTATGGTGTAAATTTTGACGGTTTTATTTTTATGAGATGTAGACATTTTTCATATATGTTACGAAACAAGGTGCAAAGTAATTTGCACCCGGGTTTTGACTAAAAAATATAATTAAAAAGAGTTGAAAATTGAAATTTTCATGTCGCCTTCTTATAATGGACCTTTTTTTTCAATTGTAGCTTCCTCTATGAAGAAGCCAAAACCGAACAACGAATATATACATATATATATATATATTTTTTACGGTGCGAATAGTGGACAGAGCGAGAAACACCCTTCTCGCAGTCAAACTTTCCATGCTCTTTCTTTTTCTTCTTCTTGTTATCATTAAAATTAAATTTACACACGGTGTCTCTGGACAGTCGAGCCGGTCGGAAGATCGAAGTGGCGTGTTTTAGCGATTACTCGAGAGGGAGAGCGTGCAAAGAGATTTAAATAGAAAATGAAGGTAAAAGAGTAACGATGAGGGGGCGAGAGTACGGTGTCTAGTTACCGCGTGGACAGGATACCTGAGCAGCGACTTTACCTGCTGCACCTTCTGCGCCCTCGAGGCTCCTGAGACACTCGTCCCCCCTCTCGGCTCCCCCCGGACCTCTCTTTACACCTTCTTCGCCTTTTAATTTATTCCCGCGGCGCACAGATACCACCTCCGCGAGAGCAGCGAACTATACCGGACCGGCCGGAGTCGCGTGTTGTGCGTGCTCGTTCGAGGGCTCTCGCGGATCGAGGATTGTGTGCACCGGACACACGAGCGGACTGCACTTGCATATCGTTGCTCTTTCTTTTTTCTTTTTTTTTATGTTAAACGAACTAGAGATCGCAGAACTTTGCATCGGATCGAATGAAAATAAATTAAAAGCTCTCCCAGTTACGCCTCCATAAAATCCATAAATGCAATTCAAGTTCCCAACACAGAAATACTTTTTTTATTAAATATTGTTGGTGCTTTTGTTGCTATAATATTTATTAGGGTGTTTCAAAAAAGGTCATTTTTTAATTTTCCTCACACCTTTTTAAAGTACAGATTTGCATCTCAAATTTAACCTCACAAAACACGATCCCTAGGAAAACATTCTAAGAGGTGTCGCATTCGACGTTTCACCCAGCAAATGCGGCACCTCTCAAACTTAATTGTCAGCAATCGCATTTCGCAGGATTCTTTTATCGATCAAAATATATAGTTCTACGGCATGGGAGCTTACCTTTTTGTCATTTTTGCTTCCTCATAGAGGAAGCTTTGTGATGGTGAAAAAAAAATTTTTCGAGATTTTAATGAAAACGTGTTCAGAATGTTCCAAAACATCGAAAAATCACATTTAGAAAAAATGTCCGGATGTATGTGTGTGTGTGTGTGTGTGTGTGTGTGTGTGTGTGTGAATCAGACGCGAAAAATTCAAATGGCTATATCTCGGGTACGCCTCCACCGATCAGGCTGAAATTTTGCACACAGCTTGTGTGGTTAACAGTCAATGTTTCTGCCAAATTTCATCCAAAAATGTTCAGTTGTTTTTTTTGTACGCCATTTTTAATTTCTTCGAAAAAGTCTGTGCGCACCGTAGCGCTCGCAATTTGTTAGCTATCGGGCTACAAACGCGTACACAGATGGAATATGATCACCCGATGATCCCATTAAAATTTCAAGAAAATCGATCGAGCCGTTTAAATTTTATGTCATTTTGAATTTTTTGAATTTTATGAAATTTTTTTTTTTTTTTCAAGACGCATTTTTCCGTATTTAATATTGATCTATGAATAAAAAAAGTGTCAGATTCGTGATCAGCGTGAAAAAATACTTTTAATACAATCCCGGAGTGACGGCTAACGAAAAAGTTTATTGGGCATTTTTATAGCTAAAATTTCAAAAAAGAGTGATTTTGGGTATTTTCAAACAGCAATTTCTTTGCTTCCCGATGAATACTCTATGATACTCTATGTATTTTTTCGTCTGGAGTACAGATTCGACAGCCGTTTTGACCAAAAGCGTAAGGTTGGTTTTTAACCTGAGTCGGCCATCAGTTTTGCTTAAAATTTAAATACGACGTTGATATTGAAAAAGCTGAAAATTGAAATTTTCATATCGCTTCCTCATAAAAGTTGAAAGTTGAACGTTGAAAGTTGAAAGTTGAAATTTTTATATCACTTTCTCATAATGGCCCTTTATTCGCTAAGCTTCCTCTATGAGGAAGCCAAAAATATAGTAAATGCTTTCTCATAGAAGGAGCTTTGCGAATAAAGGGCCATTATGAGAAAGTGATATAAAAATTTCAACTTTCAACTTTCAACGTTTTTTGTATTAAACCCAAAAGACTTTGATTTTTAAATTCGTATATAGAAAACTCTGAAAATGTCCAGTAGAATGAATTTGTTGAAAAAAATTCTTTCCACCCTCCAAAACTATAGATTTTAAGCTGAAATTGAAACTCGCGAACGACAGGCCTGGGCAAAAAATCTTAAGAGTTGCCGCATTCGTCGTTGATGCCCAAAAAGAAAGAAGTTGTCGAATTTTTTTGGCACAAACGTTGAATGCGGCACCCTTTAGAATTTTTTGCCTGGGCCCGTCTTTCGCGAGGTTCGATTTGAGATTGAAATCTATATTTTTGGAGGGTGGAAAGAATTTCTTTTAACAAATTCACACACCTGGCCATTTCCAGTTTCCTATATGCAAATAAAAAAAAAAGAATTAAAGAATATGTATTTTGGGTTCACTACCAAAAATGACGAAAAGTTAATCTCCCACCCCGTACAAGTGTATATTGCAATCTGAAAAAAACATCTCGCGAAAGGCGGTCATTGATAATTACGTTTAAAAGGTGCCGCATTTTATGGGTACAAATCTCGAATGCTTTACCTCTTAGAATTTTTTGCTAGGGACCGCCTTTCGTGAGGTTCAATATGACATCGAAATCTATACTTTAAAAGGATAGGAACAAAAATAAAAAAAATGTCCTTTTCTTGATACACCCTAATATTCATATTTCAAAGAAAATTGATATTTAATAAATATATGTCGAGAAAATATTAATAAGTTCGTACGATTGTCGAACGTTTAATTGGAAATAGAATGTGGAAAATCGTGCGGTAATCGGATTAGAGCAATTAAACGCGAACGTTGTATTTTCGTAACCGATCCGCCCGTTCAATTTCACGTGCAGACGCGAAGCTCGGGTATGAATTCTCGGCGAAAGAGATTCGAAAATCCGGGACCGGGAGGGTCGACAGCCCTCTCCAGCCATGCCAATTAGAATCTCTTAAGGAGCTTAGGAATCTGTACGCGAGGCTCTGAAAAGCCGCACGGGAGGCGGGGAGATGCGGAGAGGGATTCTTGTTTCCTCCTCTATATACAATTTTCACCCCTTTCTTACGTGCCCTCCCGGAATCATAAATCGCCTCGCACCGAGCAGGAACCAAGTCACTGGCTCGGGTTATTATAAATCGCGAGCGCTCCCGATCGAGCAGCCAGCCCAGTGACATCGATCCGGGACAGCGGCCACGACTAGACTTATAAATATTTTAGTATACGACATCGCGAGCGAGATTTCCAGGAAGTACATACGGCGGTCGCGCGACACTGTGCTTTTACATCCGCGTGCAGCGAAACAATTGCAGCAAAACAAAAACAGATAAATAAAAAAAAATTCTGAAAAAAAATAGATTCCGAAGGGTTTCCGCTGCTGCTCGTATAACTATAAAAAAAAATGGTTCTGGAATAAATGAAACACATGCAACGTTCACTGCCAACGACCGAACGTGCCACTGACCCGCGAGCTTATCGATTAAGACACGGGCGTAAACGAGTGTCGCGACCGCTTCGCGTAAAAGTATGTGACTCGGAAGTATCGTTCGTTATGTACTGCGGTCGAAATTACACGATGAAATGAGGTTTGCACATTTAACAGAATTTTTTTTTTAATTTATTTTTTATTACTGCGTTCCCTTGAAATTGTCAATTAATTTTCTCAAGGTTAAATGTACATATTGACGATTACATATTTTTTTCCTTTATATTCGTAAAGGGCTTCAGCCGGTTAAAGAAATAATAATAATCATAATTTTACAATTTTTTTTCATCGATATTATGTTATACATATTGTAACGAATATGTAGCTGACTATTCGTTAAGGCACACGATATTAGTTAGGTTTGACAGTAGACGAACGAACGGAGGATCGATACAAGATCGATCGTCATGTAAAACCGTCCGGACTGAGACGTCCGAACGAATAAACGTATGACAATTCGTGCTCGAGATATTTAGCCGCGATTATAATTAATAATATCCGCCCCCAAATTAAATGCGCGCGTTATTTATTCGCTCGGTCGGAACAATATATACATGTTTTTATCGCTTCGCGGAAAAGTATGTGAGTAGTAAGCGTCGTTCGCTACGTACTATAGTAGAAATTACACGAGAAAATGCGGTTTGCACATTTAAAAGATTTTTTTTTATTTTAATTATTTTTATTAATGCGTTCCGTCCAATTCATCAATTAATTTTTTCAAAGTTACATCTACACATTCACTGTTACATATTTCTCTTTTTATATTCGTGAAAAGTTTCATCCGGTTAAGCAAATATAAATAATAATATTACAATTTTTGCTTTTTGTTTTTTCATCAATATTATATCATATATATATTTCTTTTTACAGTTTCGCTAGAAAAGCACCTGCTTGCGAAAGGTGCTGTCAATAATTTCGTTGGAGCGACTTCGCCAACTTTCATGTTTGTCCCTTTATATTCGTAAAAAGCTTCACCCGATTAAACAAATATAAAAACATAGCTGCCTCTATGAAGAAGCAATAATGATGTTATAATTTTTGCGTTTTCTCATCAATATTACATCATATATATATATATATTCCTTTTTATCACTTCCTTAGAAAAGCACCTGCTTGCGAAAGGTGCTGTCAATAGTTTCGTCGAAGCGACCTCGCCAACTTTCATGCCACCAATCGCGAGGTATCGCGAATACAATATCGATAGGTCTTCGACTCTCCGTGTTCCCATTCGGCGCAGCGACGATCGAGCCGTTCCTTCCATCGAGTATTATCGCAGGCCTGCACGTACTCCTCTCGCAAGTGCGTTCGATACGCGTTGCGGCATTACGCGGCCTCCGCGTACCTTCGCTAGCTCTCTCATGCTGCGGCACCCGACAGTCTCTCTGCCCGCGCCACGTGCATACACGCACACCGACGCACTCCTTCTCTCTTTCTTCGGTACACCGTAATTGCGCGAATAATTTAAGGGCGCGGCACGACGCGGGTATAACTCTCTCTCCTCCGTCTTCCCTTCCGCCCCCTCGTCGTCCACCTTCGCCTTCGCCTTCCGATGCGCTTCTCCACCGATGCTCTCTTCTGAAGCCTTGCGAAAACATCTCCTCGGCTGCTAGTCGCGACGCGCACGATGTGTGCCTTCCAGTGCGTCGGGGAGAGCGCGGCAATGCGAATGCGCGGGGCAAAATGGACTCGTTCCGAAATTTAATCGAGGTCTCCGAATTCCACTCAGATTTTCCCTCTGTCGATTTTCGGAAATCAAATTTCTCGCTGTTCGAAAATTATCCGAGGTCCCAACTTTCAACATCCAAAGAGAAGTCAATAGCTTCGATTTTATTTTCTGTTTCATTAAATCCGAAAAGGTGTCCTGTTCCATATTCATTTTTTAAATATTTTAGGGATTCATATTTTTTTTCTAGAAAATAATTAAAAATAGCCTGTAAGTTATCAATATTTCAGAATTTGAATTTATTGTTTTGCAACACACGATGGGTTCATTTTTTGTGTAAAAATGTTTTTTTTTTTTAATGTGTTATGGAAATCGATGAAACTCTCTTCATCGCCTAACTGGTCCATTTTGCCCCTCCCACTCCTTCTTTCCCCAATGTATATATCCATTCGTGAGATCGGCAACCCGGCACTTTAAAGAAAACCGATCCTTCCACCGCAACAGCAGCAGCAGGAGGCGCGAGGAACGGCGGGCTGCGTTCGCCGAGGAGGGCGACGATAAAATTGATGGTCCTGAGAGAGTCGAGACTCGAGAGGCAGCCAGGCGCTCTTGCCATTAAAATCTCGCGAACTCGATGAAAAAAAGACCAAAAAAATACCCGTAGAATTTAATATTTTTTTCCCATATTTATTGCTATATTCAATAATTGTGAAATTTTTAAACTTTCTGATCATTCGTCACACACGAAGTATGTGAGGGGAGGCGGTATAAAAAATAATAAAATATTCTAAATATTTTTAATATTAATCATTTTTTATTTTAAATATTTTATTATTTAAATAGGATAACAATTTTTTTATTGACTATCATATTGCGACCGCCAGTAGCGACTGAGCCGCACATATTTATTTCATTTTTTCATTTCATTTTTTTTTTTTCATTTTTCGAAAAATATCGATATATTTGTATGATAATTACTCGTGCACTTGTATTGTATGTGCACGAGACCTACAAGTGGGTACAGCCGGGGAGCTCTTCTCTCGGGATCGGGCCGATACTCTCTCGCCTCTTCGCAGCGAGACTGTCTCATTAACTCTCGAGACGCCCGTCATTACCGTCGCGCGCGCACACGCCGCGACGACGTCCTATCGTGTGGGGACCGCAGAGCGCCCGAGTGAGAGAGATGCCGCGTTCGTGCTACACTCTTCTTCGGGGGCTACGCGAGTATCTCCTCTTCAACCTCTCAGCCTCTCGGGCACCACTCGAGCCGCTTCAAACGCATGTAAACGAAGATGAGATAGCTATCGATCAGCTGCTGCTGCTGGGAGACTCTTCGCCCTTTCACTCTGTACTCAACCTCTTAAAAACTCGCGAGGAACGAGATCTCACTCTTTTTCCCGGAGATCCTGAGATCCGAATGTGTGCAGAGCAAAGAAAATTTTTTAGACGGGCGACAAATAGAAAATAACTGAAAAGCTCACCCAACAATTTAAGGCGTGTTCCAGGAATTCCATTGACGCATAAAAGTCTGCATATATTCAAAAGTCGCGAAGACGAGATCTCACTCCTGTTTCCTAAGATCCTGAGATCCGAATGTGTGCAGAGCAGAGAAAATTTTTTAGACGGGCGACAAATAGAAAATAAATAAAAAGCTCACCCAACAATTTAAAGCATGCTTCAGAAATTCCATTGACGAATAAAAATCTGCATACATTTCGCCTTTTCATTCTGTACTCAACCTCTCCAAACACGCGAGGAACGAGATCTCACTCTTTTTCCCCAAGATCCTGAGATCCGAATGTGTGCAGAGCAAAAAGTAAATTTTTTAACCGGGCGACAAATAGAAAATAACTAAAAAAAGCTGACCCAACAATTTAAGGCGTGCTTCAGGAACTCCCCTGACGAATAAAAATCTGCTTACATTTTTTTTAACACCCTTACTGATAATTAGTTAATCCGCAAGCAGCACAAAATGATTTTACAGAATGGGAAAAAGTTCCCCATTTCGTCGGAAGAACGCCCGTCGAAATTTTGGATTCGCGTACCCTAACTGCATCGGGGACTCTCTCCCCGTCGGTAAAATCATTTTACTCCACCTGCAAATTAATAACTCTTTTCAGTTGGTTTTTAAAAAGTTGCTTTTCATAAATATGAAAAAAATTGTGCAAATTAACTTGCACATGGCTTTCCCGTTTATTACAATTTTGCGCACAGCTTCCTCTACGAGAGAAGCAAAAAACCGTCGAACGAACTTTCTCATTAAAAAAAAAGCTATGCGCAACATTGTAACAAATACAGAAGCCATCTGCAAATGACTTTGCACCATCTTTTTTGGACTCCGTTAGCACTAAAAAAATTTGAGGTGTCTCCTGGAATTCTCGTGACCCTTTCGGTGGCTACAGAGTATCCTGTTACAATGGCCAGTTAAATGGCCCGTATTCCTGGCCTACTAGTTACGCCGGGCTCTTTCAGTGAGCTTCAGTGAGGAGAAAAAAAAAAGAAAGAAAAAAATGAACACGAGGGACCCCCCGTCGGTGCGTCTTCCGGATGCGCCCACGCGCTCGTCCCAAAAGTCTCGGGTTCCAATGTAAGTCACGTAGTATTATAGTATACGCTGGTAGTATAAGTCCCGAGAGCCCAATCAAACGTGTTACGGTGACGCGACGACGGCTCGGCTCGTTCGCGCGAAGACACCGGCCACGGCATTCGGCTCTAACACGGCTGCGAGTTTCTCTCCCATTCAGTTCTCTCTCCTCACTCGTGGCTCATTCATTCTTTCCTCGGGGAAGATCCCGAGCCGGACGCCGGCTCACGCACTCCCACAGGCGAGGGCACGGAATAACTTGAGCAATATTTATTCAATCCCATCGGCTATTAGTTCCTCTAATTGCCTCGTTAATTAAGGAACACTAAACACTTTTATTATTATTATTATTACACGATGGAAGAGAGCTTTAGGAGTTTTATTTTTTTGTCTTTGACGTCGCGAGAAACACGCGGCACGAATTGTTTGTCCCTTTCGCGGAATTTCTCGGGGTTGATATATTCGGAGCGTGAATAATTAATATGCAAGCGCGGAACTCTCCGACAGCGGTATTTTGCGAATGGCTCGGAGAGACACCACCCGCGGGCTCTTACAGGCGCAAAAAAAAGTAATAAAATAGTATTAAAAATATTTTATAAATATTTTTTTGATTATTAAAAATGGAAGTATTAAAAGTATGTCGTATTGGACTGAATAATACTCAAATTATACTCCTTTAATGTATCGCTGAAAGGTATTAAGTATGAATCTTATATACGTTGTAATATATGAGTATCAAGTATTAAGTTAGTATACAGATTGAGGTTCGACTATGAAGCTTATATGCGGATTAAGGTTCGGGTCGCAAGTATGAAGCTCGAATCTCAATTTATATGCGAGCTTTATACTTGATACTCGAATATTACAACGTATATCAGATTCATTCTAAATACTCCTCAGCGATAGATTAGAGTATAATTTGAGTATTAGTCGGTCCAAAACGAAATACTTTGAATACTTCTTTTTGTGATATTTTTACTACTTTTTTGATTTTTTTTTTTGCACCTGTACTCTCGCTCACCGGAGTTTTTTTCATTATTCGCTGGGTGGAGGGAGGGAAAGCGGGGCAAAACGGTCTCCTTCTCGCGGAAAAAGATTGTTTATAATATTTTTATCGAAATTTTACTAAAAATGAAAGATAAAATTTATAAAAAAAATATTTGTTTTATGTCTCTCAAAAATTTGAAAAAATTGTCCGTTTTGCCCCGGGTTTCCATCTTGCCTTGCTGGTGTACACAGCTCTCGCACAAGTTGTTTTAAGCCCCGCCACCGTGAAAATAGCCGGGCGTAGATCGAGATTTATAGAGGTATACATGCAAAAGCGAGAGAGAGAAAGGACGGGTGTCGGGTTTCAATTAAATATGATCGATGAAGAGGCCAACTGTGCGCGAGAGAGAAAGAGGGAGATTGCCCGAACCAAGCCGGCCTCAGTCACCGGAGTTTGGTATTGGGTTCCCCAGTGAGAGAATGAAGAGAGAGAGAGAGACACCCCCGGGGTGGATGAAACAGGCGACTAATATTCTCGCCTACACGGTGTAGAGGACAGAGGGGCAAAACGGACCGTTTTTTATCAACTTTTTGCGGATCGTGAAAAAAGCCTCATCTCGAACGGAGGACACTGGTCCATTTCGCCCCGCTCTCCGTTCATACCTTTTTCCGATATGAAACTCCAAGGATCGAGAATTCACGGAAACGTCGGGCGAGGAAGGGAGATTGATAGCGAAATAAAAATTGAGTCACGTAAGATAAATATTCCAAACTTCGTTCGAAAGGACGGAAGGATGGAACGGGAAGATACGCGAGAATAACGAGTTGTATACCCGATTGTGTAGACACGTTTTCCTAGAAGATATCGACGCTACGAGAGGAACGCGCCGGGTACTTCGAGGAGTGACGATATCCAGATGGAAGTTACGACGGGCGGGCGATACACGCCGTCGAGATTCCCGACGAGCTCGGCGAGCAGTTTTCCTTCCCGCATACACGGAGAAAAAAAATATATGGGGATAGCAAGAATTTCATTACCGTAACTAATTAAGCTACTTAATATAAGGACAACAACCTACAACGAGAAAAATAATTTATTCGACGGCAACCGCAAATAAATATTTATTTGGTTAAAAATAAGATTTTAATTGATTTAAATAAATAGTTATTTAAATAAAATAAACATTTATTTAAACCAAATAAATATTTATCTAAACCGAATAAATTATTATTTGCGGGGCGCCCGTCAAATAAATTGTTTTTCTGAGTGCATTTTGCTGTGACAGCGAATTGGTTTGCTGTAGCCGCAAATATTTTGCTGTTGTAACCATAAATTATTAACGGTCTACACTTTCTTAGAGAAACAGAAACATTTTTTTCCGTGTAGGAGATGCGGGGGCAAAACGGAGTATTTCCACCGGCCCGTTCGGATTTCGTATTTTTAACGGAAAACTAATACTCATGCTTTAAAAAACTTGGATAGCGATTTCACTGAATTTTTCTACATATCTTTCGCTATCCCATTTCACCCCACGTCCGCGGTCCACAGCCTTACCCATTGCGCCCCGTGCAACTTGCACCTCGTAAATTCTTTCTGCCCCTTTGTATCCTACACCTGGATAAATAACTCCGATTTTTCGAGCACCCGCGCCCTATCCATCCGTCCTAAAGGGTTAATATTTCTCACACCTCCGAGCCAGCATTGATTAATCATCGCTTCTCCGTGTGATTGATCGGTCGGACAAGCGAAAGGCGTTGCGATGAATTATCGGAACGAAGAAAAAAAAATATTGCCTCGCGCCCTTTTGTTTCGTTCGAAAGCACCGGAGAGAATAACGGCGATGATTCCTTTCGATGGTCTTTCGCCCGCTCAATTAAGCGATCCTGCGGACGACTCTGGATCGCGATCTATCAAGCTTCTGATGAGAACCTGGGTACAACTGTGCTATCTTCGTAGGTCCGTGAATTCTAGGCTTCATATTTTTGTACACTGTAAAAAAATTTGTTTGAATATTAATGAAGAAAAAATAAATTGTAAATTTAATGTACTGGAACTTGAAATTTGCTAACATTCCTTACATTAATTGAACATTGATGTACTTTGCTTGTAAAATAAAATACCAGATATTAAAATTACAAATCTTTTGCCTGAAATTCACAAAAATTTTCATGAAAAATACTAATTTTACTGTCAAATTCCAAAGCACATGGGTTTGAAATTTCAAAAACAGTTTATGTAAAAAAGCTTCCAACACTTCATTAATATTGAAACAATTTTTTTACAGTGTACGTGTTTTTCTTGCCTTCACACGATCGGCTTTTGTTCCCCGATAGCCCAGGTCAAACAAGCCAGTCTTTCGTTCGAGAGCACCGGAGAGAATAACGGCGATGATTTCTTTCGATGGTCTCTCGCCCGCTCGATTAAAGGATCCTGCGGACGACTCTGGACCGCGATCTATCAAGTTTCTAATGAGATCCCGGTACAGCTGTGCTATCTTCGTACATCCGTAAATTCTACGCTCTTTCGTCTCTATCTCTTCGTGTGTGAGTGTGTACCAGCGTATTGAGGAATGAGGTAATTATCCGAGCTAGGAGTCCAGAAGCAACGAAGGTTGGAAGTCGATTCGCGAGAGTATATTCTCGTTCGACTCGCAGCATCCTCGAATGGACCTACGTGCGTGACCGAGAGCCCGAGCTTGTGCAAACCGACTGGCAGCTCGGCGAGTTGTGTATCCTCGAGAGAACCACCGATATCCTCGTCTCCTTTCTTTTATTACAAATCGATGCGATTAATATCGAAGACAAGGGGGGGGGGGGGCGATAGCGCGACGTCGAATAAAAGCTTTTAATACCGCAAGGAGAGCATGCCCCGGATGTCTTAATTAAACGTTTCATCTCTTTCTCAGCGCTGCACCGTTTGTGCTGCATCGACCGGACAACGAGATTAACGAGTCCGCTATCGTCTCTCGCCCGATCCACAAACGGGATTTCGCAACCAGTGAACAAATAATAATAATAATGATGACGAATAAAAAATTGCAAAAATAAAATAAAATCGTGGCAATTAAATAGTTCTCCCGGTAGTCCCGGTGCACACTCGATCATACATCCGTGGAGTTATTACGACACAGCGGGGAAGCAGCTGAACTACCGGTCGATCGGTTTCGCGTTATCGGAAAACCGTCGCGAACAATAAACCGTACGGGATTCTCGATTGGATTTTTTTATTAGCGAGAAAAATAATCAATACTGCTTTATCATTTTTTTAAACCTGAAACCGATGGATAACTAAGTTTTACAAAGATTATTAATTGTTATCGTTACAATAATAATTATATATTATAACTTTTTTTTTATTAGCGAGAAAAAAATCAATAATCCTTTCTTATTTCTTTTAACCTGAAATAGATGGTAAATTTGAAAAGACTATTAATTATATTTTTCTTAACTGAACTAATCTGAACCTCAAATAAATGAAAAAGTTTGTATATGACAAACGACTTTTCGTCAGCGATCCTATTTTACAGAAAATAGGACCGTAGGAATTGTTTTATCTTTATTTTTATTTTACCGCACACGGGCCGAGTTTTGCGAGAAAGCAGACCTAAGTAGTCTAGAGGCCTCGTTTTAGCGGCTGCGGATCTAAAAATCTCGGAAATGGAAGCGTCGAGACTGTCGAGTTAAAAGCCGCGGTGTGAGTTGCCGCGAATCTATAAAAGAGTCGATTTATCGAATCGGCGGGAAAAGCGATCGAGGGTTGCCGAACGAAGCGTCGAAGATAATCTCGAGAACGACGGAAACGAGGGTCCCGCGCGGCCTCCGGCCTTCTTTCCTCTCTGCCACCTTTTTTCCCCCGATTTTTCCTTTTTCTTCGTCTCTTGGATTTTCACTAGGCGCAGCGCTCCCGGCGAGATCGAACTTATCCCGCGGGAGGACAGGCAGTCTCGACGTCTCCGGGAGAATCCGAGACGACGAGGTGAGACACGGACATGTACGGTACGTGTGTATGTGCGCGATTCGGAAAGCTCCGGGCCGTCAGCGCGTGAAACCGTGCGAAAGATATCATCGCAGTAGACGCAAAGGAGCGAGTGCTCGAACGAGATGTATAGAGGCACATATAGCACTCGTCGATATAGAAGTGTGAAAGAGAGGACGAGGCTGCAGAAGAGGCATCGAACAGGCGAAATCGACTGCCCGCAAGCCACGTTCCTCTTGCCACTCCGCCGAACCCTTTCCACCGTCCTACCTTCGAGACCGGATATTATTTCCGTTTCTACCCCCTTACGACAACCTACCGAAGATATCCGCGATGATGATAATGCTCCGGAGAGCCCAGCGCGCGGCAGGTACGCGAGAGATCCGTTGTGGGAGATTGAAGAATTTCCACTTGCCAATAATACGAATATTCGAACTACTCCGAGGGAAAGTTGGGAATTAGTCGGGAGTGCGCAAATTTTTTCGCACGGGGCTCTTATCAAGGTAGCAGAGACAATTATCAAAAGTGGATTCGAGGTATATAATTTTGGGTGCTATTTGGATGCTTAATTTTGGTGCTCTTTCCGTGACGCCAAAAATCCAATTTTAAAATAGTCTCTGCTGCCTTAAAATCGGGCCGGCAGAAGTTTATTGGATCTTACATTATCGTCAAATGGTTTTCTTTTCAATGGAGAGACTTTATCGCCTTTTAACAGGAACTAAGTGATTTTTAAGTGCTTTCGAACTGTAGAAAATTTAAGTCCCATCTCCAATCGAAAGGATTATTTTTTATGATAAATTAATTTATCGAAAGTGTATGATCTGAAAGTATCAGAATAGCGTAGTACCAATTCGATACCTAGAAAGCACCTAATTTTTATGCATGTTGAACCCATTTTGGAGACTTTTCTACTGACTTGATGAGGGTGCGCAAGTTGAATGCGCCATTCAGGTTGAGTCTTTGCAGTTACGTCTGTCAATGAAAAATAAAAAAATACTAATCATGCCCCATAGGAGGAGAGACAGAGAGAAAGGGTCGTTTATTCCGTGCCCTGAGGCAAAACGTTCTAAGATCACCGTGCAAATAGCCAAAATACATGCAACAGGAGTAGAATAAAATAAGCAAAATCAAATACACAGAATACACCTAAAAATACACTTAAGACTAAAAGTACCCTAAAAAGTAACCTAGAAAGCGAGCATGAAGTAAAAGCTCGAAGCAAATGAAAATAAATCAGCACCACAAACACAAGGCGAGAAATGAAAAATAGTAATAGCAGAAATACTAGAAATAATAGAATTATATAATAATCGAAATAATAGAAATCGCAATAAAAATAATAAAAATAATAGAATAGAATAGAAGCCAGAATAACAAACAAAAAAACATCGTGAACTTACAAAAATTGAACTCAGTCAGTCAGACAGCTCATACGCTTGCCGCATCTCCCACAGGAGAATGATGTGGACCTGTTAGAAGGTGAAACTGAGTGTCTAAAATGTTTTCTTTCGCACAGCTGAGTTGGAGGCGAATCGCAACTATGGCCGACTCTTCCCAGATCGTCGTAGCGATGAACTCACTCCGACTACTTTTCACTATTTATTATTATTCTTTATTCATAATTCCTGGAAACTACTGCGCTTCTGGGGGTTTGATGCGGCTGCATCAAATCCCCCGGGCCAGAGATAATAAATACAGCTCGATGCTTCCATTAAGGGAATCGAGCGAAAGAAAAATAACTAGACTCCTCGCGATGAAGTGAATTGGACGAGGTGCGGGAGAGGCGTAAACTTCGCGTTCCTCGGTCACGTCGCGTCGCTCCCGGTTCGGCGCAAAGTTTTTCATTTGCCGGGTTCTTCCACCTGAAAAAACGGAAGTCGAAGGAGAGAGGCGGGAGAGGAAAGAAGCTCGCCGGTAGGAGCTATCCGGAGCAATCTTTTCAATTCCAGCTCAACCACCATCCGGCGAGCGAGTCTTCGAAAGAGATCCCGATGGTGTAGCTAAGCTCATCACGGACGCGAAGCCCGGGAGAGCCGAGATAAAACCTGCTGCCGATAAAATGAGAGCAAACTCGGTGTACAGGCTCTCAGTACCAATTACGCCGAGAACTATGGCGCCTCTGGCTTCCAGATAAACGCCACTGCATTTTCTTACGAACCCGCCCGTCCTCCTCTTCAACCCTCCAGCAGCACCGGAAGCACAATCCGTACGGAAGGGATTTTCCGTTAGAAAAATTATATAAATTCATACAAATGAATCTTAAATGCCCTAAGACACTACTCTATGAAAAAACGAACATTACCCCCATAATGACAAGAACACGCATAAATACTCACCAAAAGGTTCGCCTCCGCACAAATTCAGCGATAGGTGCGCGGTTGGTGTGAGGCTCTGCCGGTCCCCAAATTCAAGCAGTACCGCTCGCGGTCAGTACTTGGATGGGTGACCGCCTAGCCGCGCGCTGGCTTGCGCATCGAATCGTGGAGCGGGAGGCAATTTTCTCGGGGATTGGTGATTACCCTGTAGGAACGCCAATCTCTGGGGAAAGAGCTGTCTGTGTATGACCAGGTTTTCCGCGGTTTTCCTGTGCCCTTGTGCAAATGCGACACAGTAAGGGGGTAAGTCGGCAGCGGACGCAATCCGGGGGGGCGGCGGGGGGTGTAAAAGGGGAAGGACCCCGTACAGGTGGAAGATTATTACAACCCACACAAAATGTAAACCGCAGACGAAAACACCCTACACTATTTACATACCAACATTTCGAGAGAATGGCAAACGAAGATACAAACTGAACCTAAGCATCTAATTTAAATAATACTGTCCCACTGAAAACGAACGCATCTGAGAGATACAATTTTTATAAAATTGTATCGCTGACATATATCACTTTGCAAATATTACATTACGGTGATCGAGTTAGAACTGTAGAACCATATAATTTAATTCGTTTATTAAACTTTTTTTGCAATAGGGAGTGGTTTAATTTTTGTAACGCGAAAACACTAAGATTATAAATGAATAAAAACTAATAGTAATATTTCAAATCACGTATAAACAACTTTTACATGTATATAAGAAATTATCATAGACGCAGGGCTCGACGCGTACTCGAGGTTATATTACACGTTGAGTGAATTCAATGCACTACAGAATAGCATTTTATTATATTCGACCGTCTGTCGATATATCTGAATAGGCTTTTGGCCCGTTTTTTCGAAGTTAATTATCTCTCCCATTTCACATTTATTTTCTTATTCCTTTGCTACGAACACACTCCCACATACACAGAAATAGTGTATCAAATTCTGTCAAGAGACATTGCGCCCTTCCGACAAACACTGGAGACAACGCAAACAGCAAAATCGGGGGCCTCAGCGAAACGCGTAACTCCCGTCTTTTTGCCCTAGCGGGCAGTCGGGACTTAAAAAGGAACCGAGGAACTCGCGAGAGTAGAGATGGATCTCGGGCCGGAAGAGAAATTGAAGGAAACGCGATCTTCTCCACCCCCTTCCTTTGGAATTTCTTCCACCCTCCGGATTTTCAAAGCCGCGTGATTTTCTTGCGTTCGTACGATCGGCTTTTGTTTCACAATAGCCCAGATCAAACAAGCCAGTGTATCGGTGTATAGTTCATATTCCCGTTCGACATTCTTCCTGTTTAGGAATCCCTAAAGGCCGCCAGAAACTCTGTTCTATCGCTCCATCATCTCTCCCGTACATTCTATGCTATTCCTCTTCCACCTTTTTTCGTTTTTTTTTTCTCTCGCTCGAATGGCGAATCGAATTTCCAGAGATATCTAACTTCGTCCCGAGACGACGGGCGTTTCTCGTCGGTAGCGCGCGAGCGGGGGCGGACTACCGAGAGAGCTGTGGGTGCACCGCCGTACGTGCCTCGGAAACTTCTCTCGGTTCCCGGCCCTGCTGCTACGCTTTATACGTGTCTCGGGCATTCGATGAGCTCCGCTCTCTTGATTCCTGAATCTCGCGCGTCTATATCTATCTATCTATACCTCCTGCACTACGTCCCTCGATTCTAGAGGGACGACTCACCGGGTCCGAGTTTCGCGAAACGTGACGAATAAAAAAAAGCAAAAAATAACAAAACAAAAAACTCAAGAAAAGGAAAGAGTGAAGAGGTACGGTGAGAGAATTTTCTGTGCTGTCGGAAAATTGGACGAGACCGGAGAGGCGAAAGAGTCACGATCTCGTGCAAACAGTTAGCAGGGGATGAGGGCAAAATAAGCACGATCTATATAGATCTTTGCCGAATAAATTTCTCGCCAATCCAGAGTACGATTCCAGAATCATCTGAAAATCCCGCTCTCGCAGGAAACTTATGCTCTATATCCGCGAATTGATTTCTATTCTGTCAAATATTAGTAGTAGTAGTGAGTTTATTAACAATACATAACATGTGACAGTTTTTTTTTGCCTAACAACCTTATCTCTTTTCACCTATATTGCATATCAGAGCTGAGCAAATAGCCTAAGTACTTGAAGTACTTATTGAAATATCAAGTACTTGGAGTACTCAGCACTGGGTAATTCTTAAGTACTGACGTATTGAGAACTACCAGAACTGAATAGCTGAAGTTTTACGTATTGGACACTGACTCAGTACTTGATACATTAATACGTACTTCAAGTGCTTATTTTATTCGCCCAGCTCTGTCGATGGCCAATTGGCAATATGCAATGCATATTGCCAATTGGCCATCGGCGCAGTCCTTCAGTCACGATTATTGCAAGGTTGTTTTAGCTTTTCATAGCTTCGCGAATGGGACTCTTACTGATTTGTAAGAGTAAATCTTCAATTGTCTATTTCATTGTTCATTATTTCTAATTGTTGGCATGTTGTATGTATGGGATATTTAAATCCACGTCTAAAATTTTGTTCGAGTTATATAAAAAGCGGTTTTATATTCTCCATTTGCGTCTCAGCGAATCTTCTAGATAGTTCCTGTGTTCTGATTCTTATAGGTTCGTAGAGGTCGAAATATTATTTTTTCATATTTTAACATTTAATATTCGTCTTAAAGATAATTAAAGTAGAGTTCGTGGGTCATGAATTGTTCAGAATTGAAATTCACCGATTTTGACTACCAACGCAGAAAAGCCCACTTTACCCAGTTAACTTACACGTATCCACTCTCTTCCGCTTCCTCATAGAGGAAGCTTTGTGTGTGTATGTGTGTGTTCGTTTTTCCTCTAGAACAGTAAACAGGATAAAAGTATACGAGGCACCAGCCACGTACGGGGCAGACTCCGATGATATAAAATAAAGTACACAGCGCTCACACAAGCCGATACACCTATAGCGATCAACTTTTATAACAGCGATAATAAATACCTGCTCCGAGCCGACCGCGATAGCTCGATAGCCCGCTGTAAAGTGAGCGCTGTTTTATAATAGTGAAGCTGTAAACATACAACTTCGCTTATACGATCCTCGCGTCTTTACATTGCCTTTCTATGGCCCTCGACATATCGTCCCTTTCATATTTTTCGATATTCAAACGTCGCGTGGCATACATTCGTGTCTTTCCTTATTACGTATTTTACCGGATAATAATAATAATATTAATAAATTGAAATAAATTCACAATATGATACAAAAAATCATTTCTACCGGAGGGTAAACCAGCCAATGAATGGACAGGGCCAATCAATGGAGACTTTCCATAAGAGCATGTACATAAAAACGTGTATTCATTTGCTTTTTCGTATGCTTAACTGTCCATTCATTGGCCGGTTTACCCTATGTCATTTAGAGCTTGCACTGACAAAAAATTAAATAGTAAAAGCAACAATACCGACTTTTCATCATAAAAAATAGTTCCCAAGAGGAACGTCTACATTTTGTAGTTACAATGACAAAAAATCATGGTTGCAACCACGATTATAATTAAATCATCTGTATATATACTATCAGAAACTATCTATACAGACGTTCCCCCGGTGAACTATTCGATATACACAGTAAAATATGTACCAACGTTTCTTATCCACAAACCCCCACAATTATTTTCTACTTAATTTAACAAAAAAAATCTTGCCCATTTTACACAAGAGGTCTGTCAATGTGACGAATATTTTTTTTGTAAAATTAACAACAAAATAATTATGGATCTTTACGGACAAAAAAAGGTTTCTAAAATCTACAAATCTTTTTTACTGTCCAGTAGGAAATACTATTCTTTTTCTCCTTGCGACGTTTTAGCTTACCCGGGACTACGCCGAGCTCGCGAATCGACGCCGCTAAATCAGCAAAGTGTAACGTTGCATACTACACGTGTGCATGGCTCCACTTTTGTGCCTGAAATTCCGAGCGCCCGTGCGAAATAAGAGCCGCCTCGAAGATTCCGAACTCACGGGGAATCGTCACGCGAGGGCCCTTCAAGGAGCGAGGCAGGGGCCAGCGGGAGAGTCGTAGTGGCCATTCGGAACCTCGGCCTTTCAGCCGATACATACCTCGGGCCGTATCGTCGTCGCGGGAGCGAAGAAAGTGTGGAGGCGCGCGGGCGAGCGAGAAGAGAGGGCCTCGACGTCCTACAGGTGGGCACATCTCTCCCGTGCCCGTTCCGCGTTACACACTACGTTCCGCCGATGTGGCCGCTGCCCTTCGGTCCGCTCCGCTCCTCCTCGCGAGATCTCACTCCGTTCATCTTTCTCTCCGCGCAAACCGACCGGGGAACCAACGACGAAAACCAGTTTCCGCTTCTTTACTTCGCGCAGCGTCGCGAGAGTCGGGCCTCGATCCACGGATATATCTCGCGGGGTCATCCGTAGCCCCGTGCCGTTTATGCACAGCTGCTGCCGCAGACGCGTACGTGGTAGTAACGCTCGTTGATCCGCCTTCCGCTGCTCCAGCGGGCGAACTTGCACGCGGAGGCGAAAATCGACGTAAATAAGGCGACTGGCGAATGCGCCTGTTAGCTCGCGCTCGACGCTGGATAAGGCAGAATCCGGAACTCGTGGATAAGAGCCAATGTTCTCCACAGGTGCTGGCTGACTTCCTATCCTCACGGTGGGAAACCCACGGATCTCTTTCAATCTCTGCAGCAACTCTGTGAAAATTCCAGCTGCGGCTGGTTACAATGCGGAAGTTTCCGAAGAAGATGATACCTTCGGCTAGTCGTTGTGCGGTGATGAAGAAAGAAATTGGGATTGTAGCGAGAGAGTGAAAATAACTGCTTCACTATTGCTCTCCCGATTCACTAAAATGAAACCATTCCGATGGATAATTTTAGTACAGTGGAGAAGAAAGAAATTGGGATTGCAGGGAGAGCGGGGCAAAATGGGATGGTGGGGCAAAACCGAATAGTGAGGGCAAAACTCAATTTTCCAATAATTTTTGGATGCCCCATTTTGTCCTAACGATGCATCCGGATTTTCAACCCCGTTTTGCCCCACGGACCACCAGCATCCAAAAGTTATTGGAAATAGTATATTATGCAACAAGGGTCGAAAGTTGGTGATTGCGACGAGCGTCAGGTTTGCTGCCCGAGCGAAGCGATAATGAGACAGAATTGCGTCTTGTCTCATTATCCCGTTTTGCCCCGCTGTGCCATTTTGCCCCGTTCTCCCCTAACGAGAGAATGAAAATAACCCCTTCACGATCGCTATCTCGATTCACTACTCCATAAAATAATTCCGATGAATAATTTTAGTAGAAAGAAATTGGGATTGCAACGAGAGACTGAAAATTACCCCTTCACGATTGCTCTCCCGATTCACTAAAATAAAATCATTCCCATGAATAATCTTACAAGTATGTTTTTTATTTTTCATCTTTTTTATTGCACGCACGAGTTTAAAGATTTCACGATCTTCGTTTAAAGATCTCGCATGGAAGTGTGTTATAAGGAAGCTCCTTAGACTTTCATTGCCGCCCCGTGTACCGGAGAAGCCTCATAAATATTTATTTCCCCCGCGCCTAAAACCCACCTCGACGATCGAGAGCAGCGATAAGTGTCCCGAAGGATTTTTCAATTTCCCCGAAGCAGTCAAATCGAATTCCGTATAAATTGGCTCGTAACAGTGAAAACTTGTTCCGGATTTATGCTAACGCCGGCGCGGAGTTTTGCTCCCGAGCGATCCCGAGGCGGTCCGAGTCTGGATGAAAAGTCGCTCGAACACACATCTCCCTATACATCCGAAAATCGTCGAAACTCCCCCCACTTCCGATGTCTCTTGGAGTTTCAGATCCGAGCGTCAACTTTTCTCGATCGTCACGTAAAAAAAAATCGTCTCTCGGCGTCGCACGACGGTGTTACTAGTAAAAAAGCGACGAGGGACAGGCCGAGAGAGACGGAGAGGGTGAGAGCTCGAGGTGAGAAATTTTCCCGAGTAAGTATTCCGCCGGAAGAGTAAGGGAGATCGGGCAAAATGGGCACCGGGGCAAAATGAGCACCTTGACTAAAAATAGGTATCCGGGGCAAAGCCGGAACCGTCTTAACTTATAAACGACTTATTACAGTTTTCTGACATTCCTTACATAATAAATAGTTCTATTTCTCTAACGAAATGTAGTCCGTTAATAATATATTGCTGTGGCAGCAAAAATATTTTGCTGCTACAGCAAAATATTTGCTGCCACAGCAAAATATTTGCTGCCACAGCAAAATATTTGCTGACACACCAAAATATTTGCTGCCACAGCAAAATATTTGCTGCCACAGCAAAATATTTGCTGCCACTGCAAAACATTTTGTTGTCCCTATGTTAACAAGGTAAATGAGTTATGGTAACAAAATTCTTGTTGTCGCAACAATTTTGTTTTCTCCGTGCGGGTACTGTATTTTTTTCGATATGTATCGCGCTATGTCGCTTAACACAGCTTCACTCTTCTGTTATCCTCGATAGCCGAGTGCGGATCAACTGAGCGGCGGTTTAACCGTGCCATGCTTTCCTTATTTTTTTTATTTTTTTTTTCATTCTTGTTTATTCTTAATATACTTTTATACATCAGTCGTTAAGTTTCTAATAGTCTTATCCTATACCTATTCCTGGGCGGACTAAAAAGAGCGTGATAACTACAACTACACACCAAAGTATTATTAACCGTAAATGTAAGATCTCGTATGACTATGTTTTTCATAACACCGTACAAAATAAAAACGCTTTATGACGAATGCGAATTATCCGTGGATTTCAATTATCCGTGCACTCTCCGTTCCCGCCCCGCCCGGATAATCGGGGTTCTACTGTATATATCTGTCGCTCGTTTCTGTGGAGAACGAGGATGGTGTGCGAAATCGTGGGGTGGCAATCAGGCCTGCGTATGCGAAAGGGAAACAATTTGCCGAGTACGTTTTACGTGCGCGCTCGCGCGCATGCGCCGTAGCCACGACGAGCGAAGACTTCCAGTTATGAATGCGAATTTCTTCGCCTCCGTGTAACAACCGCCTGTACTCCGAGGTCTGATTATGTCGGATTGGGGAGGGAAGTAGGCGAGATCTCGGGAGATACATGGAGGGGGTTGGGAGGGAGACCGGTAAACCGGGCGGAGGCGGTGGAGAGCGTGAAGACGAGGGAAGCTGCGCGGAGGGTGGAAAAGCGGAGGCGAAGGGAAAAGAAGAGCAGCTAGAAGTCGTCGTCTCGGTTCGTCGTGACACGAATAAATCAAGCTCCGGCTGGAAGGTCCCGCGGTCCAGGAGAACGGAGAAGCCAAGATGGAGGAGCGTGTCTCGATTGGCGAAAATCGAAATCGTACGATCGAGTTTTCTTTCCCGGCTCGTTGGCGCCTTCGCCGGAAGTCCCACGGATTCCGCGGGTCGATATTCGTCGTAAGGCGGGCGAAGAATGGGCGAAGGTGCGGGAAGTCGGAAGATGGATGGAAAGTAAGAGGCCGGTCACGCTTCTCTTCCGTGCAATTTCGTTACGAGCGACTACCCCGAGGCCGGGCTGGGTGGAAGGAAGCTATGCAGCTCCTGGAAACGAGTCCTGCTCAACGGTACACGCTGATCGAAGGTCGTACATCCGTCGCTGGGATTTACTCGGACAATCCCGGAAATTCAATTGAAAGCCCGGAAAAGCTTCTGGAAATTGTTTGTCCGGATAATGGAGGAGGAAAAGTAAGAAAAAGATGGAGTGGAAGTGGAAGAGGAAGACTAGCGAAGGAGGACGATGAGGAAAGAAAATAAATGTCGCTACTCGGAGATGACCGAAGTGACAGTGGCACTCGATTTCTAATAATATCCCGATAAGCCGCCCGGAGAAGTATCTTGGGCATGAACCGTCGGGGAGTATTGAAAGGAATTCTTCGTATCGGCGAACAAGGAGCAGCGGAGAGAGTATCCTTCTTCAGAAATAATCAGTTTCCGCACGATGAGCTTAGCAGCGTATCGACTCATCGAGAGTCTCGATGGTCTGGCGAGGGAAGAAGGAGGGAAGAAGAAAGGGAGGAAAGAGTGGAAGGTGGGGAGCTGAGGGAGAAAGGAAAGTAACAAGAGGACAATTTCAGGAGGGACGTGCGGGAAGACGGAAGGAGGGAACGGAAGGACGGGGGTTTGAGGGATGGTCGAGAGTCTCGAGGGAAATATCGAACTAAAGGTCAAACAGAGGAGAGGGTAAGAGATAGAGATAAAAAAAACAGAAGGACTTTGGTCAGCAGAAGCCAAGTCCCTACGAGTTCGCCGTACCTCTTACCACAGCCAAATCCCACGAGACTGGAGCCCGAACGACGAGAAGAAACGTTCATCCTCGCCGCTCAGCGAGCTTTCGCCAACATCTGCATTTCCGAATTGGACGGAACACTCACCCGAAGTGAAATTCATCTTCTATGTATTTTCAATAACAAAGATCGGCGAAATATCCATTCCTAGCCGCGGTTGATTGACCTGTTATTTAGCGTGCTGTTTCCATAGCGCGGTCATTTAGAACCGGTCATTTACCAAGCCTTTTACCAACAACAAATACCACGTGCCTGAGTCGTGAGACGGACCGGCCATGCTGGCCTCTCAACGAGCTTTCGCTGACATCTGCTTCTTCCGAATTCGATGGAAAATTCACCCGAAGTGAAATCCATCTTTAATGTATTTTCAATAGAAAACGAATCAGTAAAATATCCATTCCTATCCGCGATTGATTGACCGGTTATTAACCGCGCTATTGCGATACCACGGTAATTTACAATCTGTCATTTACCAAGCCTCGTACCAACAAATCCCACGAGCTTGATTCACGAGACGGACCGTTCATTCTCGCCGCTCAGCGAGCTTTCGCCATTATCTGCATTTCCGAATTGGACGGAACACTCACCCGAAGTGAAATTCACCTTCTATATATTTTCAATTTTTAAAAATCGGTAAAATATCCATTTCTATCCGCAGTTGATTGACCCGTTATTTACCGTGCTATTGCAATGGCACGGTCCTTTTCAACCGGACATTTACCAAGCCTCTTACTAACAACAAATACCACGGGCCTGAGACACGAGACGGATCGTTCATCCTCGCGGCTCAGCGAGCTTTCGCCAATATCTGCATTTCCAAATTCGATGGAACACCCACGAGCTTGATTCACGAGACGGACCGTTCATCCTCGCCGCTCAGCGAGCTTTCGCCATTATCTGCATTTCCGAATTGGACGGAACACTCACCCGAAGTGAAATTCACCTTCTATATATTTTCAATTTCTAAAAATCGGTAAAATATCCATTTCTATCCGCAGTTGATTGACCCGTTATTTACCGTGCTATTGCAATGGCACGGTCATTTTCAACCTGACATTTAACAAGCCTCTTACTAACAACAAATACCACGGGCCTGAGACACGAGACGGATCGTTCATCCTCGCGGCTCAGCGAGCTTTCGCCAATATCTGCATTTCCAAATTCGATGGAACACCCACCCGAAGGAAATTCACCTTCTATATATTTTCAATAAAAAAAAATCTGTAAAATAGCCATTTCTATCCGCGGTTCATTGACCGGTTATGTACCGTGCTATTTCAATAGCACGGTCATTTAAACAGTCATTTACCAAGCTTCTTACCAACGACAAATCTCACGAGCCTGAGACACGAGACGAATCGTTCATCCTGGCCTCGCAGCGAGCTTGCACGAACATTTACAACTTCCGAATTCGATGGAAAACTCACCCGAAATGAAATCCACTTTCTATACATTTTCGATAAAAAAAAATCCGGTTACCGGTTATTTACCGTGCTGTTTCAACCGGTCATTCACTAATCCCCTGCACCGAAGAGCCAGCCACTCAGTATTCGCGTAATAAAAATTTATCGCAACAAAACTATTTACCTCGACGTTCCAATTGGCTCCTGGTGATTCTAATTCTCGCGGCGTTCGACACACTAATGCCCGAATTAACGACGAATATTTTGCGATTTATGGCTGAATGCGGATAACGTTATTTTTGGCGAACGCCACGAGGGTGAGAGCGGGAGGCGAAACGAAACGAAGCGAATCTAACAGTATGGAGAGAATATTTTCGATTGTCGATAGTTGGATTCGATACAATCGCGATAAGCTCGGCTCTTTACCCACGGGAAATTTTCGAATGGCATTGTGCATCGAGCAGATCGCTGTATAGGAAACCCCCCAACAACGAAATATTGGTAGAGGCAAGTTCGAGGAGAGGGAGAGTCCAACGAGCCGTGAATTTGTGGCTGCTGGACCGGTCCGGAATCAGTCGCGATGGTTGCGCCGCTGCGGTTAAGCTATTGGCGTGTCCGCAGTGTAACCAGCATCTCTCATCTTCGCCACCGCTCCGCAGAAGAGAGTAAGCCACAGTGTCCAAGTTTTTATCGAAATTTTTACCCCCTTTGAAAGAGCATTCACAGTTTTGTCAGTTAAGGTGGTCCTTGCGAATAGTGTCCATTGCGCATAAGTTTCAGAGAAATAAGAGAGAATTGCAAACACTTCTCGATGGTATAACAATCTGAAAAAATCAAACGTATTAAAGGTGATGAAAAGATTAATTTCGCATAATAATAATAATAATAATTCCAAAATGTTATTAACGAATTGGTGAAAAATAATGTTATTCAACAAATCTACCGGAAACCTAACTTTTTCTTTCAATGAAAATGATTCGTTCATTTTTCTGAATTCGTATGAATTTTTTTAGATTAAATTGACTTTGAATTCTTTGGCTTTCTACACGTTTTTCCCATATAAAGAAAAAAGAAATTGAAATTGAATTTCATTATACAATGGTTGAGGCCTAGGTATCTATTCATATGCAGGTTCAAAGCTCCTTCAACTCGCAATATCTTCGAAAATCTACGGGCACAGCTAAAATTTTTTTTAATGTGTACCTAATAATGTTGTAATGTTATTTTAGAAAAAAAATCTAATACAATAGTCTGGAAATATATTTTACAAAAAAAAGAATGTTGCTTTTCACGCCACACCATATGCAGCTCATTGACACAATTTTAAGCTCACGAATCTCAGGATCCATGTGGGAAAAAAATTATTAGAAATTCTTATAAAAAACATTATTCATTGCTTTATAACACATGTGATTTTTAGTTCGAAAAGTAGAAAAGTCGTTGTGTGACGTGTTCCCTTAACCTTAGTGAGAGCGACACATAGGGCCAGTATTGGCACGGCGTAAGTCATTTCCACCAGGACATGGTCGAAGTCTAACGAACAAATTTGAACCATTATTTTACCCGAAACAAATAAAACTACCAAGACCATCGAATCATCTCACCGAACATCAAAGATCAAAAAATTCCTCACAGCTACTACTTTCAAACCGGAAGTGACGTGATAAAAAAATTTCAAATTTTTCCCCAATCTCTCCTATCCATTGCTCTGCCTCTTCTGCGCCTCGCCCAGTCGCAGACTTCTGCCTCGATTTATCCCGGGGACAAAGAGCCTCGCAATGTTATAACACCGTTTATCTTCTCTCCTCTCTCGCGCCCCCTCCAAATCCTTCGATCGCTCCGCATTAACCTCCGCATCAGTCAAAGTCCCTTCGAATCCTCATCCGGACGGCGTATCGACGGAGCTTTTCCAGCTCTTCGATGCTACATCCGGAAAGCCCTCAGGATGTATCTCCGAATCATCGTACGGAGAACACACGATTCGTAACCCGTTCGCTTTCATTTCCCGCTCCGAAAAACGGCGGAGAGCCGTCTACACTGAGAAAAAATTATATAGTAAAAGCAACAATACTGACTTTTTACCATGAAAAATAGTTCCCCAGGAGAACGTCTTAACATTATAGTTATAACAATGACAAAAAATCAAAGGTGCAACGATTATTATAGTTTCACCAATTGAATTTATTCTATCAGAAACTATCTACAGAGACCTTCCCCCTGGGAACGATTCGTTATAGTAAGAAATACTATCCTTTTTCTCAATGTACACTTTCTACAATTGGCAGCGTAAATATTTAGCACATTTTCCGCCCCAGGGGATCGCGAATAACGCCAAGACCCGGCGAGCCCGACGCACTGCATCGAAATCATTCGATCCCATCACTGCGAAACTCGTCCCGACGAGAACCGAACTTAAAAGCAACAATACTGACTTTTTGCAATAAAAAATAGTTCCCCAGGGGAACATCTTCATTTTATAGTTATGACAATGACGAAAACCCATGGGCGCAACGATTATTATAGTTTAACCAATTGAATTGATTCTATCAGAAACTATCTACAGAGACCTTCTCCCTGGAAACGATTCGTTATAGTAAGAAATACTATCCTTTTTCTCAATGTACACTTTCTACAATTGGCAGCGTAAATATTTAACGCGTTTTCCGTCCCAAGGGACTGCATCGAAATCATTCGATCCCACCGCGAAACTCGTCCCGCCGAGAACCGAACTTAAAAGCAACAATACTGACTTTTTGCCATAAAAAATAGTTCCCCAGGGGAACATCTTCATTTTATAGTTATGACAATGACGAAAAATCATGGGTGCAACGATTATTATAGTTTAACCAATTGAATTGATTCTATCAGAAACTATCTACAGAGACCTTTCCCCAGGAAACGATTCGTTATAGTAAGAAATACTATCCTTTTTCTCAGTGTACACTTTCTACAATTGGCAGGGCAAATGTTTAGCGCGTTTTCCGCCCCGAGGGATCGCGAATAATGCCAAGGCCCAGCAAGCCCGACGGACTGCATCGAAATCATTCGATCCCACCGCGAAACTCGTCCCGCCGAGAGCCGAACTTTATCGAGATAGCTCGGCAGGGTTTCCGAGCGGCCGAGAGAACGAGACACGCAAAACAGGTCCCGGACGTTGTGTCCCGCGCGGACCCGACCGAGCTTCACTCTCCGCTGGGAAATCAGCTCGATAATCCGATTAATAAATCGGCGGTTGTATTCGGCGCCCACAGGCCCAACTCCCAGGGCGAAAGGATACACGCCATCCCGCCGTCCTCTCGATCTCTCTTTCTCCCGTACAGCAGATATACATGTATAAAGCCGCACGTATATATCTCTCGTTGAACAGATTTAATTGGCCATTTACGTCGCCTCTCCGGTCCACGGTTACGCGATGAGCTGGGCGTGGTCATCGCTCGGACGATATTTCGGCCCGATCTTTATTTTCTTCAATTTTTTTTTTTTCTTCAACTCTCAACGAGCGGTCTCGACCGGAGACCGGAAGATCAGAAGCAAGAAAAAAGCAAATAAATTTTTTTTAAAAAAAGAAGAAAGTATGCGATCCTTTGGAATATGAGAGAGGAAGAGGTGGAGGACGTGGGCGCAGTCGCTGATCATCAACGTACGAGCTACCCGCTGCGAATGAGGCACCGAGAAAGAAAAATAGAGCGAGAAAGTGATAGCCGAGCACCGGGAAAATAAAGTGGGCGAACTCGCATACGAATTACCTCTCCCTCTTTCTCTGGCTTTGATCTCGTTTGCTGTCTTTCGCGCTCTCGTTTCTTGGGGGGGGGGGGGGAGGGGGTGGATGAACGACGCGCGTGGAAATTGACTCGGACCGGACGAGTCTGTCCTTGCCAGGACACTGGTCGTCCCGACTCCCATATCCTGACGCGCGGATGCCGGGCACACAGTCGAAGGCGAAACGGCCGCGCGCCCGCTATCTTATCCGGAGCCGCGAGAGTACCCTTCAAATTGCCCCCCCCCCCCATGTCCCGCATCGTTCGCTAACGAAACGACTTTCTCACACCCTCGAATCGATTCCCAAGGAATGTGTGCAGTCGCGATGATAAAAAAAAATATAAAAATAAAATCTCGGCCAATAAAATGAGAATAAATTTACGATAACGAGACCCTCGAAAGAATTCTTATCGGATCAGAGAACTGTCGCCTCGATAGTTGTCCTTTCTCCAACGTTACACATAAAAGTACATCGAATTGATCATGGACGATAAAAAAATAAGAAAACATCACCCAGAAAAAAGATTTATTTTAATCAAATAAATTTCGATCTTCAAATGACGTTTATTAAGATAAAAGAAGTGTTTACTTGCATTGACAAAACGCTTATTAGATTCAAATGACGACTATTCTTTAGTGTAAGTAAAAAAATGTATTCAAAAATTTGTATGGTAATAATAAATGTTTATTCGTGCCAAAGAAATATTTGGCGTCGAATCAAACCCAGCTATTATCCGATAGCGCGCATTACAGAGTCGTCAACACGTCAGTCGTCTGAAAACATCTCTCGCTGATACTGCAAGACTTATATTTATTCCTTACGGGGAACCGCTACTCTCTATTGTAGGAGATGCAATTCGTCGGTTTGTTTTTATGAAACTTTGTTTATTTCAAGCTGTGTACTTCGACCGAATTGCGGTTGTCGAATACGTAATTGAAGAACCAACTTCGAGATTGGTTATGTTATGAGTATAGGAGAACCTCGATTATCCGAACCAATTGAGATCGGAGCTCGTTCGGATTAACGAAAATTCGGATAACAAAATAGTGAAGCTGTTTTGAGCGATATACCGCGATAAATATCGAAAAAATTAAAATACCCATACATTTTAAATAATTATGATATATATGTGAGGAATAACGTGATACATGTATTTTATGATAACGGTAGCCTCAAACCTTCATCACGAAATCCGCAATTTTCGTTTGGCGCAAGAGAGTCGTAAATTTATTCGCAATCAATTTGTTTTTTATGGCAGAGATTGTTGACTTGCAAACATCATACGAGCGCGCTAATAATGTGTTGGTCTCTTCTTTATCGAGTTTCGAAAGGGTTTTTAATTTTTTTTTCCACCGTAAGCACATTATGCTTACGCTTAGAAGTGGAAGGACTGGACGTCGAATCCATAATGCACTAAACTACAAGACCAGTAGATTATCGAAAATAAATTTTGAATACGTGTGTATTTGCTCGGCTGAGAAACTAATAAATACTGCGCTAACGACTGACGTGCATTTACGGTAGTGCTGTGTAAGTCTCTATGCGGGCTCGAGTGTTCTTGAATTGGCTTGTTTGTAGCGCGCAACAACATAAGGATATGAGAATTTCGCACAATAATTCGGATAGTCGAAACTTTATCCGAACCAGCGGCGGTTCGGATAACGGAGAGTTTGGATAATTGAGGTTCTACTGTATACCTAATGTGTGATAGCATTAGTGAAATCATGCGTCGATAACGAGTCTGTATGCTTATTTAACAATAAAACATCGCTTGTTGATGCTTCATTGATAATAAAAGTAACTTATTCAACAAAAAATTCGTATATGCGTCATTCATATATAATATAATTATTCCCATACGATCAAAAGTAGCGGGTCTGTCACGAAATAACTTAAAAAATTATGTGACATAAATATCTGTTCATTAGATCCAAATAAACATTATTAAATAATAAGAATAACACTATCAAACAAATGAATATATTATAAATTAATAAACGCTCTATGAGGTTATGAAGCAAATAAACTTTTTTTTCATCCTTAATACATTTCCTTTGATTGGAATAAACTTTTTTCTGGGTGATAGACTGAGTTAAAATACAAAAAGCATTTTGAAAAAGTTGGTCGGCGTCGAGAGGCGTTTTATCGTCGATCTCGTGCGTTTCTCGCTACCTCGCACTGCATTACCCTAGTGCTAGATCGCAAGGATTGTACCGCAAAAAAAAAAAAAAAAAAAAAAAAAAAAACTAACAAATATAAAAAATAGAGTAGAAGCCACAGCGAGTGGGCGCGCGATATGCGAGCCTCAGCGTTATAAATTGTTTCACCGCCGAGGATCTCGTTTACTCGGAAGCCGGTGTGCGCCTCTCGCGAAGCTCTTGGGGTCTCGGGAGCGCATTTGCCCGAGGGCTATGGTCGGTACCCGGTACGCTACCTGTATGTAGCCCACTGTACGTGGATACGTACACCGAGTTAGCCGAGGGATGAGGACCGAGATTCGCTCTCGCGCGAATCTCGCTCAGTCTGATGTTGAATCTCGAATGTGTGTATGTGTGTGTGCGTGTGTGTGCGCGCGCTGGCGAGAAATCAAATCGATTCGATCTCCCTCTCGCGTGGCCGTGCCTATCTCGTATACATTTATCTATAGTTAGTTTACTACACATATGGTTCGTACACGGTGTGTTGTTGTTCCTCCGCTGGAAGCTGGACCAACGGTGGAAAAATCGTTCGCTCGTGCTCAAGCACATTTTACGTGCCCCGCTGCGAGCTCGACTAACGCAATCTTTCGCCGCTATCGCTCGCCCGTTCCAGCGAGACATAGGTATTTTTTCCCAGTGTCTAAAAAAAGTGTGGTCTACGATCTACCGCAGGTCAATGTTATGCTGGGCACTGTAAAAAAAAGGGGTTAAATTCAACACCGATTTAACACCACCATGTGGTCCATATGAGTCCATTACTTTGGTCTTAAAAACAGTGTGAAACATGCGGTGTGAAATCAGTGGTACTTACAGAATGTACTGCAACGGTGTACGGTAACACCGAACTTTACTCCTAAGTGAGTAAAAAGGGTTTAAACGGTTGAAGTAAATATAAAAGTTGTAATATAATAAATTGTTAGTAATAATTGCGCAACATAGTAGTTACGTGGTACATCGTGACAATTATAAATGAAAAAAGACGCTACGATCGCGAATATCTATGGTGGTGAATTGCCTGAGATGGGATTCGAACTACCTACCTAATGCTCATTCCTACCCACCTATGTCTACCTACTACCTAACATTTTACCGAATTTCTCTTATTCAAATTCTGTATAAGCTGCTCGGCATATTAATGGTCATACATTACTGCGTCTTTCAGATAATAATTATACTACATGATTATGTATTTGTATATTCTTTTATTGTGCAATTAAAAATAATCACCATAATTTTTTTCTTAAAATCAACAATTGATAATCAATGAAATGATCATTTTTCCTCGAGTACGATTTAGTTGAAATTTATGTCGCTGATTTAAAAAATGAGTTTCAAATTTTTTAAACAAAAATCCCAAACGGCGGGACCGAGACGCTTCTCGGCTAAAAATACCGTTTTGGGGTTAAAGACACCATTCAGTGCATATTTGACACCATTAAATGCATATATGAATCTTAAAGTTGTGGTTAAATGCACCACTTCTCAGAGATATCATCAGTCAACACAGAATTGTGTTGGTGTCTAAAAAAATTACACCATTAAGTGACATCGTGATTCGTAACACAATCTGGTGTGAAGATTTATTAGAGTACATCGCGTTATCGGCTTACCATATGTTCGGTGTATTTTCCACTGCAAAATAACCTTAATTTTATCACCGGTTTTTTTACCCCTCACACCATAGCAGTTTACACTGCAAATTTCTTAAAGTATAATTTCTTTTTTTTTTACCCGATCCTGCTGTTTTTCCATTTTGGGGCCGTTAAAGAGTTGTTTCCGTCCGAGCGGGAGGCAGGTGACGAAAACGTCGCGAAGAGGGTTCCAAGGAGGAAACTTGGGGCAGGGTGCGATGATGGGCGAGAGGAAAGAAACCTCTCAAGGCTGCACAAGTTTGACCCTCCGCTTCTCGACGACGGTAATCGGCTTAAGGCGCCTCCACATCCCCCCCCCCCCCCATGTGCCTTTAAAATGTTCGTGTACACGAATAAATATAACCGGGCGACGGCAGCAGCAGCATCTCTTGCACCCGCAACGGCTCCACTCACGACGACTGGCAACTCGTTCGCGGATAAGTCGAATTTATGAACGCCGTTCCCGCGAGAGGAGAGACCGAAAAATCTCTCATCTCACTCGAGATCCCACCCTATCCTGTGTGCCTCTCTCTCTTCTTCTCGCCGCCCGCCCGTATAAACCGCGATAATCTTGGACGGATGTAAACACTTCGCCCGCGAGTCACCGACGGCGAGTACCGTTGGGATTCTTCGTCCTACACGCCTCTCTCTTCTGCTTTTCGTTTTCTACGGTCCGCTCCTGCAACGATGTTTCGTACCACGGGGAATTCGACTGGCGACGAAAACTCCCCGAGACGTGTCTTGTAAGGCCTGTAACGAGACTACTTAAAAATCGGACGAGCTTCCGCTTGGAGTCGGTAATTTGGGCTATGCCGGGGCAAAGTGAGCTCGCTGAACACTGGACACGGGGCAAAATGAGCTGATACATTTTTTTCATAAAAATTCGTCTTCATACTCGGACAAACGGCGTACCAATGAGAGTAGAGATAATACACATGCGGAGCATGATGGGATGCCTCGCTTAAATTGTGGAGCATTAAAAAAATATCGGTTCTTCCGGTAATCCAGATGGGATTCTGCCACATTGATTGCCGTACGCCAAAATGCCATATCTCTCATTCTCCGGCCAGCGTAGGTAACCAAAGCGAAACCGACGGTGTTCCGAGCAGTAATAAAGGCTACTCCTGCTACGCTACTGTTAGGCAGAATTTTTTTTAATTCACTGTGACGTCACTGCCGATTTGAAAATTTCACTTTTAAACCGGAAGTGACGTCACGCAGAAAAATTTGAAAAATTTGATGGTCACGTTACTTCCGTATCTCTCTAACTCTAATTTTTCGACCGGGAGTGACGTCATACCGGGAAATACGTCGCTTTCTGTTTAAAAATGCCATTTTCAAACTGAAAGTGACGTATTTCCGGTATGACGCTATTTCCGGTGGAAAAATGAGGTTGTCAAATCGGAAGTGGCGTATTCCCGTATGAGGTTACTTCCGGTTGAAAAAATAAGATTCTCAAACCGGAAATGCCGTTTTCTAGTATGGCTTCACTTCAGATTAAAAACTGATATTGTAAAACCGGAAGTGACGTTGCAGAATAAAAATGTGTTATTTTTCTCGGGAATGTATCTCTAATGCAGCCAGTGACAGAATCGTGTGAATTAAGAAAGACAGAAAACTGGGTAAAAAAACATGCGTTATTATCTCAAATGCCTCAAGGTCTCAATTTTTCGTTATTATTTCAAAGTTCTCAAATGCCACCGCAATACGTCTCAATTATATTCGGAGTCGACTCGGAGTGCACTGGAGTAGAACCCGAGGCGGATTCATGGTCTTCGAACAATATTCGCAGACCATGAATCTACGGTGTTATATCCGCTAAAACTCTGTTAGCTATTCCGCGTTCTGCGTTAGGGCCGATAGCTCGAATGTCTTCGGGATTTATCCAGTAAAGGTTTAGAACACAAGTGTACTGTCAACACAAGGTTTCATTACGCCAATATTTATTGATGTTTATAAATGTTTATAACCATTTAATAATGTTTGTAGATGTTCATTACCAATCATATCGAAATACACCTTGTACACTGGTCTTCCCATTGAAGAGCTTCAAACTTGTATTAACTACGAGTATCACCACTGAATTACGAGCTCTTGCTAAGATGACTGTAACCATAACCTTAACCAAAACCAACTGTACAGAATCAGGAGTTCCGAAGAGACTGGTAGCTGCCTGTTCTTCGTCCCCTACATATAGAGATAAAAGAGCAGGCACGTCAACTTAATTTGGTCTTTGTCATATATTTCATGAGACATTTTTTGAAACAAATATTTCTTCTGCATTCCCTGTCTGCGAGCAGGGGCGGGCCAACTACGCTCGATATCTTCAGTCTTTCCCAATATCTTACTCGTCTAATTCCTGAGCTTTGCGTTAATTGCCGAATGCTTAAATGTTGACTCGACTGTACGGTGGATTTCGTAATTTCCCTATTATTTCGCAACGACGCATCGTGCTACATACTTCGATTATTGAGCATGGCGTTGCTCGAATAATCAAACGTTGACCTGGAGTACAACGGAATAGAGCGCATGCTCCAGTACTGTGTCCGGTAACCCATTTTGCCCAGAATCCCAATTTTTCCTCGGTCGAGAAAAAGTCGATTCCCAGCTCCAGCATCATCCGAACGGCCTTTATCTCCGGACTACTCCATGTTGCACCGGCGAATTTACTACCGGTAGCAGCTCGGTCAGATCGGAGAAGAATGTGCGGAAGAAACAACAGCACTCGTGTACAAAAGAATAAATAACTTCACTTTCGCGTCGCCCGGTCGCGTCGCATAACAGGCCACGTAAAAGTAAAAAAATTAAATAAAAAAAAAAATGGCGAAAGAACAGCGACGAGCTCTCCGGCTTATTCGCGGAGAGACATCGCAGAGGCGCCAGCGATCGGACCTCCCGACACCTACGACGACCCCCCCGGCTTTCACGCCAATATACGTGGGAATGATTAATCGTCCTCGCGCTCGCGAGAGTCAGCCGCGAAGAAGATGAGATGGCGAAGAAAATAATACAAATAAAATAACAAAAAGAGAGATGCGAGGGTGGAATACCACAGGTGACTGGCTCCTCGGGCCTCTCCCGATAACTCGAATCTCCCGTCCCGATAACGGTATTCTACCTTCTCGCGCGGATGGCCTCCTCCTCTTTTATCCTCGCCATCAAGACTCTTTTGCCTCTCTCGCGAAGATTGTCTTTTTATTTCATTTTTTCTCACCGCACCTCCGTGCATCAGCCTGATGAGGGCGCGGGCAATGCGCTCGACGCATCGCGATACATTCTCGCCGCTGCTTAAATACACACGCGTACATCACAGTCGAGTGACATTACACGCGAGAGATATACGAGACAAAGGCTCGTTTGTCCGTCACCGAGGCACTTTGGAATTCATCCACTCCCGGATTACGCCACCTCTCCTCGACGCTGTTGCAGTGCCCATATACATTTGTGGCGTATTGGCCCAGCCCTCCGCATATTGCTGCGCTTACGCAGACACCGAGCCGGCGCGGACACCCGCAGCCTCTGTTACAATAACAACTCCCGCTGCTCCGAGTGGAGCTGCTGGAGCGCGTGTTCTCTATGCATCCACTCTCTCACAGAGATCTGTGAATCGTCGATTTCACACGGTGGCAATCGTCAGCATAAACACAAGTAGTGCAGCTGTGCGTACGGTCGAACATGAATTTCAACAATGCCATAACATAGTTACGAATCAGTTTGTTTTACACTGAGAGAAGGGTCTAATGAAAACTACCGATCGTCTAAGAAAAATTACCATAGCACGGAGTAGTAGGGCACCAGGGCGCTACCTGTGGCGGAAAGTCTGAGATTTTACAAAAAATTTACTATAATATCGGCACATGTACATCTTTACCACTCACAACTCTACCGAAATCTCTACCAGAATAAAAATAAAACTCTACCGGACTTGAAATAAAACTCTACCGGAATTGAACTGAAACTCTACCGGAATTGAACTGAACCTCTACCGGAATTGAACTAAAACCCTACCGGAATTGAACTAAAACTCTACGGGAATTAAACTAAAACTCTACCGGAATTGAAGTAAAACTCTGCTGGAAGACGAGGCTAGACGGTAGCCTTGTATTCCGGTAGAGTGGTTAGAGCTGTCTTTTTTGGTGGAGTTAGTATCCGGTAGACTTGGTTTCTGGTATCGATATTTGGGGAGAGATGTTTTCTGGTATCGATATTTGCGGAGAGATGTTTTCTGGTATCGATATTTGGGGAGAGATGTTTTCTAGTGTCGATATTTGGAGAGAGATGTTTTCTGGTAAATTTGTTATCTGGTAGAGTTGTGAGTGGTAGAGATGTAAATGTGCCATAACGTCTACGAAAAATTCTTCTAAATCCAGTATTTCCTACCATAGGTGGCGCGCTAGTTTCCTACTACTATGTGCTATCGTAATATCTCTAAGCGATATCGTCATATTTACTAGATCCTTCCGTGTACTCTCGATCGTGTTAGATTAAAATCCTTCCTTACAGTCGTAGAACTTTTCGAGCGTTAGAAGGCGGCCTGATCAGGCCTTGTCAGGGCCCGATGTAACGCTCCGAAATTGCTGCCAGGGTGGGTGGACCTCATTGCCCGTAATTCTCCTCATCCTTACGGTGTGAGAGTAATTGCCCTGTTCCATCTTTCGTGGAATTGCGCAGATAAGCTGCGCAGAGGATTTCCAATAGTCTCAGATAGGATGCGAGGGAACGGAGATATGCGTAGGAGTCAGCCGGCTGGTTGGTGGTCCAGAGACGTGAGAATCGAGCATATAACCGAGTCTCTCTCTGAAGAGATACTTCGAGTCTTCTTCTTTCGTTAATCGTTCCTTAAGGATGATGAATGCGATAAAGTGGTACCAGTATAAGCATGACCAGCTTCTCAACGGCGCACAACTATTCGTTCACAATGATGGTATCGTATCAGCTTAATGGGCATTTCACTATAAAGCAACACACATTTATCTGTGGAGCGTGTACGAAGCTCCATGAGAGCTTCCGTCCGATTAACTCACAGTTGCGAGCGAGATAATCGTTTATTTTATTTCATTTTCTTTTTATTTTATTTATCAAATGAGATTAATTATTATCCGAGCGCAGTGATAAGAGAAACCGAGGGAGACGAAAGTAATCTTCTTTACGAGAGTTGTACAGCGTTTATGTTCGAAGCATCACATCGGCTGGCGGAGTCGCTGATCATTCGATGATTACACTCTCGAAAATACTCTCGGGAATTCGTGATTCACTGCTCTCTCTCTCTCTCGAATAGCAGCGGGAATGAGTATAACCATCCCGAGTTATTCTCTCGTCTCTGTCTCGCTTTCACTCGGACGTCAACTGTATATAAACCCGGGAGAGAATTAACTCCGACAACCCGGGGCGCATAAATTCAACGATCAACGATCGTACGAATTGTTGATTTATGGACCGCGCCGAGGCAACCCCCCTCGACTCGGATCGCCCAAGCCAGCGCTACCAATTCCGGCGATTGGAACGATCGGCGTTTGATACCAGGAATGCGAGTCGGGGATGAGGAATTTTAATATAAACAATCGTTCTTGTTAAATAAATGAATTTCGGACATTTATTCTCGAAACATATATTTCATACGTCCACCGACATCCTTTCAGGCAGACTCTCGGTAGAGGCGCGTTTTAGCTCTACCGGAAGTCAATGGTTAGGGTGATCCTTAAATTGAACATTTTTTAATTTTCAGTGGCCACTCCGTATTATCGTGAGGTATAAAATAAAAATGCGATGTGCAAAGGGTCCCCGAAAGTAATGCATATTTAGAAGTCACTACTGGCTATTTAAAATGATAAAAACTTCGGTACATCTGAATTTAAAGTCAAAATGAAATATTCGAGATTTCTTCGAAGCCATCTCGCACTTCCAAGGTATAACGAATAAAAAAAAAACTCTGTGAAATTCCTATGAAATCTAAGCATTTTTAGAGGTCGCTGCCGAAGGTTAAAAAAAACAGTTTTCGACAAATATACCTTATAGTTTTAAAAAAGTTGTAGAAGGTGAAAATCCGCCTTCAAACATAACCTATCAAATCCGCCGAAACAAACATATCCTATCAAATGAAATATTCGGTTATTTTTCCGCGATGGATTTTCACCTTCTACAACTTTTTAAAAACTGTTAGCTATGTTTGTCGAAAACTATTTTTTTAACCCTCGGCAGCGACCTCTAAAAATGCTTTGATTTCATAGGAATTTCATAGAGTTTTTTTTTATTCGTTATACCTTGGAAGTGCGAGATGGCTTCGAAGAAATCGCGAATATTTCATTTTGACTTTAAATTCAGATGTTCCGAAGTTAAACATTTTTTAAATTGCCTGCAGCGACATCTAAAAATGCATTAATTTCGGGGACTCTTCGCACTGTTATACCTGACGATAACACGGTGTCGTCCCCAGGAAATTGAAAAATGTTCCATTTAAGGACCATCCCAGTCAATAGTAGATCGCATTTTGTTTACATATTGATAAGAAATTGGCATCGAACTGACGGAACATTTTTCTGTTTTTTTTTTCGTTCAGCTTGCGACTGTCATCTGATCGGAGCATCGGGAAAGACCTGCAACCAGAGCACGGGACAGTGTCCCTGCAAGGACGGCGTAACAGGAACTACTTGCAATAGGTGCGCCAGGGGTTACCAGCAGAGCAGATCTCATATCGCGCCGTGCGTCAGTGAGTACAGAAAAGTTCTCTCATCCGTTCATTCCAAACGCCTCTCCGTCGACACGTCGATTAAATAAATCGGTGCGATTACGAATTTCGCGACTGCCGATTTCGCCGCGCTCGAGTACCTCTTCGACGGCGGGATTGATGGAAGGGAATTCGGGGAAAAAAAAATCGCGACTCGAATCGACGCGGGACTTGGTTTTCTCGCGACCAATTAGTCGAAATTAGCTGAAACCTCGATTTCTTCGAGTCGTTAAACGGCGATCGAAGAGAAATGCACTGTACAGAAAATTCCTTCGTCCTCGGCCCGACCAAAAAGGCTCCGTCGGGGTGACGCGAGAAGCCGATTATCCTTCGCCTTTTACGGTCGAACTCGCTCGATAAATTACACACCATTTCGTTCAATTAATCGTTTATTTATTCACGTCCGCCGTTTTACCCCTCGCGTTTGTTTTACTCTCATTGATTTCTCCGTTTTTTTTTATTCCTGTTCTTTCTCCACAGAAATACCGCAGGTTGTGCAGACGCAAGGAACCGCAGGCGAGGACAGCGGCGAGCACGAGGAGGACGAGGAGCGCGGCTACGCTGGACGAGCCGGTGAGTAAGTTGAATAAGTAAACTAACTGCCAGTGAAACTCGTCGAAAAAACAAAACTCCAACCGACCCAAACGAGAAAACAATGAATACTTCGAAGAACTTCCCGAAAAGATCTTCGAAGAGTGCCATAAAAATTAACAACCGAGCCTAGAACCGTCTCTCGCGAGTGTTATCTTAACCGTAGATAAACACGCCATTTAACCGTGTGATAACAGCTTGGTGTAGGGGAGAGCGGGGCAAAATGGGACAGTGAGGGCAAAACTCAATTTTCCAATAATTTTTGGATGCCCCACAACCAGAAAAAAAATTTATTTGACGGCTACCGTTTATTTGGTTTAAGTAAAATATTTACTTGATTTAAATAAATATTTATTTAAATTAAGTAAACAGTTACTTGAATGAAATAAATATTTATTTAAATTAAGTAAACAGTTACTTGAATGAAATGAATATTTATTTTTGTCAAATAAATATTTTACTTAAACCAAATAAAAGGTGGCCGTCAAATACATTTTTTTTGGGTGCATTTTGTCCCAACGATACATCCGGATTTTCAACCCCGTTTTGCCCCACGAACCACCATCCCCACCATCCAAAAGTTATTGAAAAATTACGTTTTGTCTCATTATCCTGTTTTGCCCCGCTATGCCATTTTGCCCCGCTCTCCCCTATACGGGCCAGCCATGGCGAGAGGGTCGATTGGGTTTCGGAGAAATGGCCGGAAAATATTCGACACCGTGTCCCGAAAGCGCGTCGGAGCCGCTCGAAGTGGGAACGATATTCTCGAGGCTGTAATTCCCCGCTTGCACCTTTTGGGGCGGTTGAAGGGCTGGTAAGCAATGTCGACGCTGGCGCGGATTTTCAACCCCGTTTCTCCCCACGGACCACCATCGTCACCATCCAAAACTTATTGGAAAATTGCGATTTGTCTCATTATCCCGTTTTGCCCCGCTATGCCATTTTGCCCCGCTCTCCCCTATACGGGCCAGCAATCGCGAGAGCGTGGACTGAGTTTCGGAGAAATGGCCGGAAAATATTCGACACCGTGTCCCGAAAGCGCGTCGGAGCCGTTCGACGTAGGAACGATATTCTCGGGGCTTTAATTCTCCGCTGGCAAATTTTGGGGCGGTTTGAAGGGCTGGTAAGCAATGTCGACGCTGGCGCGGGTTTTCCCTTGCAAGCTCCTTCCCTTCCTCTCGCGGGGCTTAGGGCTTGGCCACGTGCTGGCGGGGAACGGAATTCGAGGGCGATATTAATTTAGCAAAGAGTGTCCGGGGTGGGGGCACAGGGGGTGGAGGGGGGGGGAGGGGGAGAACTTGTCGCTTGTTGGTGGTGGTAGTGAAACTCGGTTGCCGGTTGTCGGGTGAGAGAATGTCGAGGAGAGAGAGGCGAGAGAGACGGAAAGCGAGTGTACAGGGGGTGAAACGGTGGATAGTTGCCGAATGGCGAGGAGAGGAAGGGATGCGAAGAGAACGTCTCGCCGTCTCGCAGCCTCTCAGCCTCCCCTAATGGCTTAATTAAAACCAACCCTCGCCTCTCCTCGCTCACGTTTATACTCTCGCAGCTCCGTTCGGCTCGCTCGCGCTTCTCTCGGACGACTGTTTTGCCGTCGTCGGGGTCTCTCGCCGCCGCCGCAAGTTTAACGGTAATAGCGGGGAGCTGTAACTCCTCTGCGGTGAGGCGAGTAGGCGGACGGCATCCTTCGTATCCTGTAATGCGCGTTAGAACTCCGCGAACTATGCGCGCGGAGACTGTTACGGATAAACAAGTGATTAAAGATGTTGGGTCACAGCACTCGGGGTAATTGTAGTTTTTTTTTTGTTTTTTTTGTGATTTTGTCCGGAAAAGAACTCTACACGGAGAAAAGAAAATTGTTGGGACAACAAGAATTTCGTTACCATAACTGATTTACCTGGTTAACATAGGGACAACAAAATATTTTGCTGTGTCAGCAAATATTTTGCTGTTGCAGCCAAATATTTTTGCTACCACAACAATACATTTTTAACCATCTACGTTTTGTTAGAGAAACAGAGCTATTTTTCTTCGTGTAGGTGACAATGTTTCTACATGAGGGTGCACGGAGAAAAATAGGTCTGTTTCTCTAACAAAATGTAGATGGTTAAAAATGTATTGTTGTGGCAGCAAAAATATTTAGCTGCTGCAGCAAAATGCTTATTGTCACAGCAAAATATTTTATTGTCTCTATGTTAACCAGGTAAAGCAGTTATGGTAACAAAATTCTTGTTGTCCCAACAATTTTTTTTTCTCCGCGTGGAGAACAGTTAATTTGCGCTATCGGGCCAACAAGTTGTACACACAGGGACTATTATTGACTGATGATTCCTATTTATCGATCAAGCAGTGAAAAAATGTTGAGATTTTGAATTTTTTTATACAAGTTTTCGTTTCAAATATTGAGGTACGAGTAACATAAGTTGCAAATTCGTGATCTACGAGAAAAATACGTTGTATATAGTCCCTGAGCGAAAAGTAAAAAAAAAAAAAAATTTCTAGGCAATATTACAAAAATGAGTGATTACGCGTATTTAAAAAAAAAAAAAAAATGTTTCTTCGCGAATGAAGGTCCGTTTAGCCCCGATCTCCACTACAGTAGAACACCGTTTATCCGAGGTGATGTGGGGCAGAGCGTACGACAGATAAGTGAAATCTCGGATAACACGGATAAAATACATAAAAAAACATACTCCGCGTGCTTTCTTCTCAAAGTTTGGTGTTTCTCCACTTTACTCAAGTCCGAAAATACCAAAGGTTCAGTGGAATATGGCCCTCTGTACTGGCACGGGTTTTCCATAGTTTCCCCATGTTCCGGCAAATGCGATACAGTGTAGCAAAGGCGGCGACGCACGCACTGGAAGTTAGGTAGGTAGCTTAGCTGAGTGCGGGTAGGGAGTACTAGGAGAGAATTGGGATGGGATTCCGTAAAAACCCAGAAGGGTATACGGTCGAAGAATGGAATAAATATAAAATAGTAGGTACTTTGCGATACTAGTACGGAAAAGCGGTCTTTCGACGAAGGTTGTGAAGTTGGCTGCCGAGTGACGTTTGTAGCTCGAGAGGAAGCGAGTGCTGCCTACTTCCCAACCGCCGTTGGGAGACTGCTTTTCGTACACGTATCGCATACTACTTTTTGTGACAAGAGCACAAAAATTCCCGCCTTTCGTGCCTGTAAAGTGCGTGCGGGAAAATAGCGAGAGTGCCAGACAAGTATGCGCGAAAGTAACTAGAGTGTTAAAAAAGTGTGCGAAAAAGTAGCTAGCGTGTGAAAAAAGTATGCGAAAAAGTAACTAGCGCGTAAAATAGTATCTACAGCAGTTTTCACGCATCCTCTGCTAAAAAGCGCCACTTTCGCCACGCTTTACAGGCACGAAAAGCTGGACTTTTCGTGCACGTCTTACAAAAAATAAATAAATACATACTCCGCGCGCGAGTATTGCCGTTTTATCCGTTTTATCCGAGTTTTCCGTATTATCTGAGCCTACCACCTCGATTTATGCGGAGGGCTCAGATGAGTTGGATGTTTCGAAGGAGGCTCGGTTGATCGAAGGTCGGATAAACGACGTCCTATTGTATTACAAACCTAATGTCTGCTTTGGGTAAAAATGGTCCTCTCCATAACTGGCGAATACTTTTTTCCTCCCAAAACGTTAAATTCTGAAAGTAGACATTACTCTTAGTAAAAAAAAAAAAAAAAAAAAGAAGGACATCTTCGGGAGGCGCTTGGCCTTTCCAATAACCGATACTTTTATCGGAGTCACGTTTGAACTCCTCGCGGGATCACGATCGAATAAATTGGCGTGAGTTTACGCGCGTGCATAAACGTCGGATAAATGCTTGAATATATATATTTTGCGGCTTCTCGTTGGGCGAACCATCGATTACCACCCACGAGGAGCCGAGTCTCTCCCTATCTCTCCATTCCTGATTCTTTGGGTGAAACTTATGCAGGCGCGTATAATGCCGTACGTTCGCGGGAAGAAACATTTTTCCTCTCACTTCTATACCTCGTGTATTATTATTGTTCGCTACCGTACGAACGGAACAGCGAAAGGGGCGTTATATTATACCTCGGCGATATATTTTAGTACACAGAAGCTCGTCTGTAGCCCACGCGGGAATAATGATAGAGGGAAGTCGAGAGGAATGGCCGAATTTACGAACCGCCATCAACGATAAGGCTCCCGCCTTAAGATAGTCCTTGCGGTACAGTCAAGTCAATTGAGTACCAAGATTTAAAAAATTGTTTGTACAAATTTAAAAAAATAGTGTAAATCGAGGGGCAGCTGGTTTGAAGAACTCTTACTCAATATCGAAACAAAATGGCTGTAATTTATTTGTAAACGGTAGCGCCAAAAATGTTCGCTGGTCAATTAAGGTAGTCGGAGCGCTACAATCTCGCCAAACGTGAGTTTCAGGGAAAAATTCAAGCATTTCTCTATGGGATAAAAATCTGAAAAACCAACAATATGGGAGGTACTGCAAATACTGTTTTTATGTAATAACAATTCCAAAATGTTATTGACAAATTAACGATAAAAATAATTGTTCAAAAAATTACCCGGCATCTTAACTACTTTTTTCCATAAAAATGATTCGTTTATTTTTCTGAATACGTATGAATTTTTTCAGATTTTTTGTAATCTTTGAAAATCGCGTTTTTTCTATGTTCAAGCTGTGGGAAAACGCGATGTTTAAAGATTACAAAAAATTCTGAAAAAAATTCATACGTATTAAAAAAAATAAACGAATCATTTTTATGAAGGAAAATAGTTAAGTTAGCCGGGTAATTTGTTAAATAATGATTTTTATCTTCTCCCGCTCGTCAAGATCAAAGCAAAATGGCAAATTTTATTTTTTTTAACTCCGCAAAAATATGCCCGTGGACTTACTGGCCTTCGAGTTATTTTCCTGTAAATTTATTGTCAAACATTTTTCAATTCGGATCCACCTCAGTTCACACTAATTTTTTATTCAAAATATGTGCAAATGTAGAAAACTCTCATTACTCGATTTTCTCGACTGTGCCACAAGAATTCAGTCAAGATCGAAGCAAAATGACAAATTTTATTTTCAAAAACTGCGTAAAATTATGCCCGTGAATTTTTTGGCCTTCAAGTTATTTTCCTGTAAATTAATTGTCAAACATTTTTTTCTGCATTACGTAGAATCTTTTCAATTCGGATCCATCTCAGTTCACACTAATTTTTTATTCACCATATGTGCAAATTAAAAAAAAATCTCGTTACTCGATTGCCTCGACTGTACCACAAGGACTACCTTAACAGCGATCGCGGTAGATAAAAATAGGTAGTAAATATTCACCGCGAAGCTCTATCGACACGACGCACAAGCCCTAAAAGTTTACGCGGTATATTTCTCCCGCACCACCGCGAAACTGCCTGCAAATCACGACTCAAAGTATGCATTCACGCCCAAACACCACCGATCCAACATAACGAAAGTACGACCCACGCTTCAATCGTTTCAAAACGAAATTTTTATTCCAATTTTCGCTTGTTGCCATAGAATTTCACATAAACGAATCGAGAGATAGCGAAGTTTGCAATTTCTTTCTCTAAGCTCCTCTCGGTGCGCTCTCTGCGGCTGCGATCGTCAAAGGGGACTCGTCGTGTTCATTCGTACACTCTTCAATGTTTTTTTTTTCATCTTTTTTTTCTCTTTTCTCCTTTTCCCTGCTCCCCTTTCGCGCTTGGCTAAACGTTCCCTCAATGGTCTTTCCGTTTCGCGAAACATATAGCCCCAGCGTATAACATACTTGACATAATATACATGTACGAGTACAAGTGTTGCTCTCGGTGTGTTTGCACTGGCGCTGCATCGATTTGCGTGTTTTTTCACGCTGACACGCAGTTCGAAGCTTGCGGAGTATACCGTCGGTTTTTTTTTTTTTTTTTTTACAAAAGCTTACAGATTTTAGACTGTTGAGGAAGGAGCGAGACGAGGCGAGAGTATTGCAGGGTAGTTTACACTGTCGAGGGGGTTCTCTTTCGTTCTCTCTGTATAGCTCTCGGGTGCGTCGTGCACGTGAGGAGATAATGGGGGAGAGTTTCGCTCTCCCTTAACAACCCAAGATTGCGCGACCTGGCTCTGCTCAGCTGTGTGTTTCGTTCCCTCAAAACGCAACGCAGAGCGCACGCAGCCACCCCTCGTTCCGTATTGTTTCCACGACCGATTTTGAAACAAAACATCGTTAAACAGAGGAGCAATTGTCAAGCCAACGTTACGCACTTTGTCAACGTGTACACGGGAGATAGGACGTGCGGCGGGTGTTTATCGTACAGATTTCATCTCGCCAAAATTTACGGGCGCGCGTCACAAAACGAGGACGCAGGAGATCGATATGCGGTGATAAAAAATAAAATAAACAGTAATGAGTTCAACTGGGTGTATGAGCAAACAATTTTAATTAGGAGAATTTTAAACAAAAATTTCAACTAAACTAATTTTAGACTAATAATTTCTGATAAAAAATGTTTACTAAATAAATTCTGCTCTCAAAATTTCTAACGAAAAAAAAACGCTGAACCAAAAAGTTTTTACTAAAATATGTTAGACAAAAAATTTGCACTAAAAATATGTCACACTAAAAATATGTTACGCTAAAAATATGTTACATCAAAAATATGTTACACTAAAAAATGTTACACTTAAAATATGTCACACAAAAAATACGTACACTAAAAATATGTTACACTAGAAATATGGTACACTAAAAATGCGTTACACTAAAAATATGTCACACTAAAAATGTTAACTAAAAAAAAATGAAGACTAAAAATTTTTACTAAAAAGATTGAAAGTGAGAAGAGCCAGACTATCGGTATATATCGAGCGTTCGATCGAGGCCTAATAGCGGTACCCCTCGCCTTCGACAAGCGCCCAACACTTCCCCGAGTAATCTCTGCTCTGCTTCGTTTGCTCCTTCCAGCATCTCCCGGGACGACGGCTTAAACGAGCACCCGAGGCAGGCGGGTGTAAATTCTCGAACCAAAACGACCACAGACCCCACGCCTCTGTACCGCGTGTGCAGTTGTGGCGAGACACGTCGTGAATATGCGAGAATCCCCTCGTATTTATCCGACAAGCTTGCTGCCTCCAGTCGTCTCATTTTTTTCCTACCTCACTCTCCCGAGGCGCATGCAAAACTCCATCATCGCAATATCTAATAGCCCCCTAAGAAGATGAGAATAATTCTCCTCATTTTTATTTTTTACATCCTACACACGAAGAGAGAAGTATTAAAAACAAAAAAAAGAAAATAACGCGATCGCTTAGTCTCAGCTGAAGCGTAAAATCTATAATTCAAGCTGGAGCCACCCCCAGTAACAGCTTCGGTTCGACCCCCGTCTCGAGATAATTTGTACTGGCTCTCTTGTCCCTTTTACACCCCCAAACTCGGTCGCAACATGTTGCGGCCCTCATCCTCGTGGCCCTTATCGCCTTTCACTTTCGACGAACGACTCTCCGATCTACAGCCTCTAAATCCCATCATCCCCTCGTAAGATTCGTCGAGCAAAACTAAACAAATCTACTCTCAATCCCAGGGGGAGGGTTAAGAAAAATTCAGTGGCCATTCGGATGCGGTAAGAGCGGAGGAAAGCGCGGTTGCGCCCTTTCTCGAGAATTTCCAAGAGAACCTGAACCCGCGCCAGGACGAAGAGGGAACCGCAAGAACTTGGCGAGCGCCTCTCGCCCCGTTCGGTCCATGCCGATCGAACGATATCATTTCCCTTTTGGCAGTTTTCCAATAGAGTACATCGGCCGGCGACGTTGTTACCCCAACGTCTGTAGCGCACTCGTTGTACACCGATATTGTGGAACGATGATGCGCGGGGACTTTGGTGGTTCTCATGGCAATGGCCCAGACTGTCGATACAACCCCTTCCTCCCTCCCGGCCCTCGACAGTACTTCGAATGGAAATTGCTACATTTATGTATGTAATATCCGATATTATAACGTCGCGACGAGGAAAGGCGGGGTGGAGGAGGATGAGATTGAAACGAAGTTAAAAGATACGTGAAAGGTGTTCCTCGATCTATACAGTGAATTTCACTCTCCAACTTTGTAGCCGATCGGATATGGCCGACTATCTGCCTTTCCCGATCCAATAACCAACAACGTCACCCCTTCTACGTCCTCCGGAGACCAGACCGGTCGAATCTGTTTCGCGATTTAATCATCTCGGAGGAAAGTCAATGTTACGAGAATAAAACGAAAATATCGCGGCCTAGACGGTAGGAGAAGGTTTTTCGAAGGTTCACAAAATACGGGAAAGGTGTTCCTATCGAGGAACACCTTTCCCGTATTTTGTGAATTTCTTTTATCTTAATAGACGTCATTTGAAGATCGAAATTTATTGAAATCAAATAAATTTCGATCTTCAAATGACGTCTATTAAGATAAAAGAAATTACTTGCCTTAACAAAATCCTTATTAGATTCAAATAAGGGGGATTCTTTACTCGCAGTAAAAAGATTTATTCAATGTGACTATTTATTGATTTGTATATTCAAGTAAATGTTTATTCGACACAAAGAAATCAAATATATGAAAATATGACTTTAAATAGATAGTTATTTTAACATAAAGAAAACGCGATTTTCGAACATTGCATAAAATTCCGAAAAAATTCACATGCATTAAAAAAGAGTAACGAATAATTGTCATGCGAAAAGAAAAATTAGCTTGACGGATAATGTGTTGCATAACTTTTTATTTCAATAACTTGTTCATAACATTTTGTAATTATTATTATGCACAATCTTTTCAGCACCTTCCGTATGCTCGATTTTTTTTCAGTTTTTTATCCGATCGGGAAGTGTTTGTAATTTTCTCTTATTCCTCTCTCAAACTTAGGCAGCGCCAGACATAACGAAAAGACTACCATAAGAGATACGAGAAAAGTGTTCTACGAACTATACAGTAAATTTCACTCTCCAACTTTGTACACGGAGAGAAAAATATGGTAATATCATCTAAAATAGTTGGGAATAATCTCCAAACGGTATAGCAAACGTGGGACATATCGGAAATCTGGGAAATTTTCCTATACCGTATGGGATGACAAATTAAACCGACGAAACTATTCAGTCGTGTGATGCGTCCGCCACAGTAATCGTTACTAAATCGTATATAGCAAGAAGTTATAAAGCGTGCGCAATCTATCACTGAACTCCTATTAGTTTACACCGAACTAACTTGGTGCACTTTATACGTGTCTGGAGAATAATATTAAATATCTGTGGGCGCAAAGTATGAGAATAATTACTATACGCCGCAAATAGTACAGCGGCCTATGCACAGTGAAATTCGCGATGCGTTTGGTTAAAATCGTAATTTTTCCACTTCGTCCTCGAATTACTATACGAATCTGGAGATTATTATAATACTTTTCTCTCTGTGTAGTCTTTCGGAAATGGCGGTCTAGCTGGTTTGCCAATCCAATAACCAACAACGTCACCCATTCTGCGTCCTCCGGAGACTACACCGGTCGAATCTGTTTCGCGGTTTAATCATCTCGGAGAAAAATCGATGTTACGAGATAACTCGAAAATATCGTGGCCTACACGGTACGGAAAGGTTTTTCGAAGATTCCCAAAATATGGAAAAGGTATTCCTCGAACTATATAATAAATTTCACTCTCCAACTTTTTAGACGATTGGATTGTCTGGTTTTCCCGATCCAATAATCAACAACATTCCCATTCTCCGTCCTCTGGAGACTAGGCCGGTCGAATCTGTTACCCAGTTCAATCATCCCCGAGGATAATTGATATCACGAGAAAAACTCGAAAATATCGAGGTAAAAAAAGGCTTTCCGGGAGCATTTAAATTCTTAATAGCACGAGGTGCGCCGATACTGCTGATACATTAAAACGAGAAACAGATTCAGAGCGAATTTTAATTACAAATGAAATTGTAACAACGCGTTCAATATTAGCGCGAATTCGCGTCCGGCTGTTCGCCGGTGCGGAGCGAATTCGACAACAGCGATAAATTAAACGCAACAAAATAATACGAAATGAGAACTGACGTAAATGCGGTTGATGGCGGAACGCATTAATTCCCGACCGAATGTCCTTTATAATATGAAAATCGGAATTCGTGAACCCCGGACGCTCTTTCATATTATAATTGAAATTCTCAATGGACGTTTGCGGTCGCGTTAAAGCTCGATATAGCGTTTTCACTTCCAGTGACAGTTTTCGGCAACACGTTAAATAATATATTTATACGCGGTACGTTTCTCCCTCACACGCCTCTTTTTTTATAATTAAATTTCAATCCGTTCCGTCCGTTCGACCCAGAATGCAAAATAATAACGATAAGCTCTCGCTACAGCGTTGAATCTCATGCACATGCCCTTGCCGATATTTTTATTGGTTTCTTGTTTCCTTTATTTTTCTGCTTCCGTGCACGCGAGCACGCAATATTAATTATCGTAATTACGTGCAAGGGTGTGCGAACGTCGAGAGAAACATAACGCGAGGACTCTTGAAAGGAAGGGGACGTGGGTAGAGACATTTAAACAGCAGGGACAGGACTATAACACTATAACGTACCCTGGACAGGACGACCTAAACCAAAGTTAATTACCGGGAGCGGAGAAGCGGGCCAGCCAGTTTGGGGAAATTCTGTATCCACCTCGCTAATTTAAATCAAGACTAATTGATCCTGCGCTATGGTCCCTTTACAGCCCTCCCTCCTGCCTATGTACATTCCCTCGCCACTTACAGCGTCTCTCCCGCTTCTCGGATTACGAAACTTTCGACAAAGTTGTACTACCCACGATTGTAGGTTTGGTGGATGTAGGTCCCGGTAGCGATCGAACTTTCGGCAGTCCTGGACACACCGTAACGTTAACACGGAATCCTGTCTCTCCTTCCGGTAACTTTGTGGCCCGACTATTGCATTTGGATTCATCGATTCTCGATAAATTTGAATCGAGTGAGGAATACTGTTCGATTATGATTTCCATCCAACCCCGCTGTGTACAACAAAAATCCCCCTTCCTCACTGTCCAACCGCAACACGGTCGGAAACAGAAACTTCAATCGATCTCCTTCGCGGTTCCTGACTGTTTTCGGTTAAAAGCTAATTCTTATACGATGCAGATAGCAATGCAGGTTCGTGTGAGAATTTGATTCTGAAAGTTGATGCTTGGCGTGATTAAAAACAATCAGTTACAGTCGAACTTTCGCCAGTCCTGGACACACCGTAACGTTAACACAGAATCCTGTCTCTCCCTCCGGTAACTTTGTGGCCCGACTATTGCATTTGGATTCATCGATTCTCGATAAATTTGAATAGAGTGAGGAACACTGTTCGATTATGATTTCCATCCAACCCCGCTGTGTACAACAAAAATCCCCCTTCCTCACTGCCAAACCGCAACTCGGTCGGTAACAGAAACTGTAATCGACCTTCACTGTAAAAAAATCGTATCAAATGTAATGTACAATTGTGATGAAAAATTAGTGTTCAGTGTCGTAAAAACATTGGGAACACTTCATTTTTAATAATTTATGTTTATCTTACTATGAAAGTACTTTAATTTTTATAATTTACTTTGATTTCAATGAAAAAGTATATTTTATACTTAAATTATTAATTTTTAAGTATTCATTCTTCATCCCAATTGCACATTAAATTTGATGCACCAGCTTTTCCATACAAACTTCCAGTCCGGTACATTAAATTTCCGGTTGAAAGCAAACTCTTATACGAAGCAGATACCAATGCAGGTAAGAATCTTCTTTCGAAAGTTGATGCTTGGCGTCATTAAGAACAATCACTTACAGTTTTCTTTACCGACCGAGTTATTTCGCACCGCCGTAACGAAAACGAAGCACACCGCTCGATCAAAAAAAAAAATCCCGCACCGTTTCCCGGCGTAGTCCTGACCTCTTACATCGAGATTAAACTAACTCCAACGATTCCGAGAAACTCCGCGAAACGAGACGGCCACAGATTCGCAGATAGTACAAATTGCTCGAGATTTCTAGAGTAAATCTCTTACGGTCGGAGCCTCGCTCGTCGGTCTCTTGTCCCACGCCAATGTGTCTCGTTGCAGGGCGTCTCGGTTATAGACATCAGTAGGAAACGGCGCGCAGCAGGATCTCCCGTTTCTGGGTGCCGTTTTGCTCATTGCACCGAGGAGAGAAACATCGTCGAGGTCGTTTCCGCGATCAGCGACACGAGAAATCGTCCACATTTCGTCGTCTCTCCCGTCAAGGGGGGGCCGTGTGTATGCTCCTGCCGCTGCCGGCTTCCACCCACGCGCCCATTAAGCCAGCTTTCTACCTCGACTTCTACCTTTTCTTTTTATCTCCCTCTTCCACAGCCTCGCTCTCGCTGTCCGCGCTATGGCGCTCGCGCTCTCCTTCTCTCGGTCGCACTCGTCGAGACGGGGCACTTAAGGCGTCTCGTGATGCACACCCCGTCGCACACCGGAGCCCTTTTATAATTAAGACGTTACTTTATGGCCCCGCGTGCTCGGAACGCTCCCGCATTCTCTTGTATGCTCCAGGGCGTAAGTGTAGTATCTGGTAAACGCGTCGCAAACTACTCCTCTCCCCCTACCGGAGTATCTCTCTTTCGTTGTTTTACATTCAATTCCCTCCCGGCTTGTGCACCGCACGGAAAAAGCGAGTCGGGGTGAAAATTAATGCGCGAGAACGAGGATTAATTCGCAATTGTGTCGGAAATTTTATCCGAATGAACCAGATTCTTAGCTGGACGGGAGGCACACTGAGAAAAAGGATAGTATTTTCTACTACACCAATAGTCCCCAGGAGGGACGTCTATGTAGATAGTTTCTGATAGGATGTATTCAATTGGTTAAATTGTAATTATAGTTGCAGCCATGATTTTCTTGTCACTGTCGTAAATGTAAAGTTTAAACTTTCCGCCTGGGAACTGTTTTTTATGGTAAAAAGTCAGTATTGTTGCTTTTACTATGTCATTTTTTCTCAGTGTACTCGTGGCAGAATCGAAAAATGCTTTCATGGGGCAAAATGGAACAGCAAAACAATTTCGACTGGAACGCGTCCTCGGAGGTGTCAAATAACCTAGGACGATCACGTTAAAATGTTTGTGTGACAAATTTCTGATGAAAGGCTATTTTAGTCCCCCATAAATCATTTTTTCCGCTCCAGTCTTAACGCTAGAAACGCGTGGACTTTCTAAGTGCCAATGAAACTGGGTCGACCACGGTCTAAATAATATAATAAATGTTGTGCAATTTTAAGCGACGGATTATTTAACTGCCAACTTAAAGGTTTTCCAGTGAGACTAGTTTCAAAAGCGTTTCTCGCGAGATAAGTATAATAAGAAATAATAAAAAATCCAAGTACAGTAGAACTCCGTTTATCCGAGGTAATGTGGGAAGAGAACACGGATAAGCGAAATCTCGAATAATACGGAAACCGTACACGGTCGAGGAGTACTCCGCGTGTTGATACAGCAGTTTCGTTCGTTTCGTGCTAGTTTTCCGTATTGTCCGAGCGTACACCCCGATTAACCCTTAACAAGTCACACCTCTATGCCCACTCTTGGCCAATGCCAGCAACGCGTGCCCCCCACTCCGTAACCGTTAGTCCCGTTTCGGTACGATTTTGGGCACTGTAACTTAATCGCTATGCACTCAGGAAAAAAATTTATTTGACGGCCACCGTTCATTTGGTTTAAGTAAAATATTTATTTGATTTAAATAAATATTTATTCAAATTAAGTAAATAGTTACTTAAATGAAATGAATATTTATTTAAATCAATCAAATCAAATAAATATTTTACTTAAACCAAATAAACGGTGGCCGTCAAGTAGTTTTATTTTTCAGATGTGCGCACGCACAACCTACACAAGCTCGTTGGACGAATGTATACCCAGAGAAAAAAATTAATCGAGTCAACAAAATGTACGCTTACGGGTGGTGAAACTAATGTTTGGTTGATCGAAAGGAATACCTGTTTGATCGGACTAACAGTCTGTGGAATCAAATGTTTCTTTACTTACTACAACAATTATTTCGTTCGATCACCCAAAATTTGTTTCGCCATCCGTAAGCGCTCATTTTGTTGACTTAATCGATTTTTTTTCTCAGTGTATTGTGTATGCATGCAAAGAGCTGGGTGTGCAAGTTGGGACTGAGCCGGCCGGAAGGCGGCGCTGATAGAATGCATGAACGCGGCAATTCTCGCTCAGCCGGAAGCTCCGTGTAAGTCCCGCGGGTGGTGAATAAAGGGTTAATGCGAAAGATCGGTTGCGTATAGGTACGTCGGGTAATGCCGCATAAACGAGGTTCGACTGCAAACAAGTTCAATGGAGTATTTAGCGTATTGCAAACTGTTGCTCGATCGTCGAAAATACGCATTATTACGGATAAAATCGTAAACCTGCCACGGGTAGGAGCTCATTTACCTTAAAAAATTTAAACGAACGAAACATGATACATGTAATATAATAATAATAAATTATATTTATTTTCGTACATCTTCGGCCACTTTCAACGAACTACTTAAAACTTTTCGTCACAATACAACGAACAGTCATATAATTAAAAATAATTATTGTATCGTACTGATTGGTACGAACACTAAATAAATAAGAACTAGAAAACAAAAATAACTATACAATGTCACAGTTTACAACGATGATACTTAACAGTAAAAATCGCAGTGCAACAGCCATTAATAAAATATGACGCTACAACGATGATGGAATTTCCGAATGTATAACTTGCCAGCGTTAATTTACCGACCAAATTAACCTTAACGTATCGCTGGCCACGAAACTAACGAATCCGCGTCTTCAGACCGATCAGACGCAACTGCAACCTTCCACCGACACATTCTCCCATTTCTTCAGTACCACAGTCTTCGGATCACTGTAGTAGAGAACGTCCAGTCCCGATAGTCTCGTCGGCACGCAGGTGGGTCTCGGCATTTTCGCCGGATACAACCCATTCACGATGTTCTGAATGGTCGCGTGATACGTCAAATCGTTCACATCATGACACTTCCCGCTGCAATAGTTCAAATTCATTCCATCAGGAGTGATGATCCAGTCCTGCCAGTGAAGATCCTTAAAGTTTATGTAAACCTTTTCCACATGACACGATCTACCGGACTTCTGATCGGATGTGTCGCGTTTCTTGTTTCGTTTGTTGTAGTCCTCGAAGCCCCCGGGCATCGACCGAAGGAATCCAGCCTGGTTGGATTCGTTGCTCCTGAAGCTCCTGAAGAAACCGGCCATAAAGGGCTGGTGTTCGGCGTCGCCTTCGAACCCGACGATGCCGATCTCTTCAGGTCTGCTCTCGTGAGATGGACGATCGATAGGACGAACCGACAAGTAGAGACCCTTATTGTCACCAGGATGTTTCATCCAGTGGAACAGCGATTCCGTTACGTCGAGAGTTATCCATCCTTCGTGTCCAGCTGTCGTGTTGGCAGAGTCGGCGAACTGCATCTCTATTCCGCCGTCTTTTGTGTGCACTACCCGATACGCTGTGACGGTGAAGGCGCCGCGATTCTTGCGATTTTTCGCATTCGGACTCCTATAGAGTCTCAACTCGGCTGAGATCATTCGGTCCTCGGCCGAGACAGCTTCAACGTCGAACCATATTCCCGTGACTCTGTCGGGAGTATCTCCCGCTTCCTGATTACTCTGCTGAGCCGGAAACGTCATTATAACGTCGCTCTGGTCTATCTTTTTGAAGTCATTTTCGGTCAAGTCAAATTCTGAAGGTTCTACGATTTCGTTGGGTTTCGTCTCGCTTTCCTTGTCCACGGTATTTTTATACACGTTCAGCAAGAACCTCCGTGCCGATTGGTTGATCAAAGGAGCTGTGCCGTTCGCGTTTTTACGCTTGCCCGGAAGTCCCAGACGTTTCAATAAGTCGTCCTCCAGTGCGAGCTTTTCGTCAGTCGTCAATCTATGGATGGTCGTCTGATCGTCTCCGTTTTCCACGTAGACACCACTGTGGTGTTGGCTCGCGATCTCGAGATTGATGACATCGTTGATCGTCAATAATAGAAGTACCAAGCAAATTCTCAGAGTTACCCGGTGATATGACATGGCAACGTACTTATGTGGACGATCATTAGGCATTTCTGGAGCAGAAAGATCAAACGTGGTTAGTCTTGAGAAATCGTGTAAACTGCATTTAAACTTAACGGCAAAGTCGCGCCAACACTGACAAACAACTGTTATGCTAGGGAACCAAAGTATATTGCTGGATTACAGCAGAACTATCGATGGTTTTTAGCGGCGACAATGGGCAATGAGAGTCGCTGGTGCATAGGTTATTCGACACAAGCGGCTTAACCCAGTTACGAGTTGTCGTTTTCTCGGAGCTGGTCGACGGGAAATAATGAAATGGTTACTGAACATTATTGATCGACAAAAATTGACCCTATCAAAAATAATTATAATGTCGCGTATAAACAAATAAAATTACATAAAAACATCTGGATGTAACTGTCAGTGCATTTATTGCAAATTGCGTATTACAATTATGTATTAACAACCCGGACTTTCGTCGAAATTCCGGGTGTAATACCGACGCCCCAAGAAACCGTGCGATGCGCTGGAGAACAGATGAAGCGTTTTGTTTTCCCGCACGGAGAAAAATAGTTCTGTTTTTCTAACAAAATGTAGATCGCTAATAATTTATTGTTGTGGCAGCAAAAATATTTGGTTGCTACCGCAAAACATTTACCGCCACAGTAAAATATTTGGCTGCTACCGCAAAATGTTTACTGCCACAGCAAAATATTTGGCTAATCGCTAATAATTCGCTAATAAATATTTGGCTGATCGCTAATAATTTATTGTTGTGGCAGCAAAAATATTTGGTTGCTACCGCAAAACATTTACTGCCACAGCAAAATATTTGGCTGCTACCGCAAAATATTTACTGCCACAGTAAAATATTTGGCTGCTACCGCAAAATATTTACTGCCACAGCAAAATGTTTGGCTGCTACCGCAAAATGTTTACTGCCACAGCAAAATATTTGATTGCTACCGCAAAATATTTACTGCCACAGCAAAATGTTTGGCTGCCACCGCAAAATATTTACTACCACAGCAAAATATTGCCTGCCACAGAAAAATATTTTGTTGTCCCTATGTTAACCAGGTAAATGAGTTATGGTAACAAAATTCTTGTCCCAACCATTTTTTTTCTCCGTGCGGGCAAAGGGAGAATCCCTTTGCGCCATGATACGTCAGAGGAAGAGCATTGTCTTCGAGCTTGCACGAGGTAAATCGATCGTGATGAATTTCTATCAGCTACCGCTTTTAATGTTTCAGCTACCGGTATCGTTGTCGTCAGGAGATAGTTGAGACGGCGGTCGCTACCGATCAGGGGATTTTGGTATAATCGTAACTCCTCGTTATCATGATTCACATTTCATAGTCAATCTCGTTTGCGACGCCGACCAGGCCGACCGCTATAGCTCTCGCGCTCCCAAGTGTGTGCTCGTTTTCCGCTCTCGCCGAGTTGCGTATGTTCTCGCGCGTCTCTTGTGTTTTCGCTCTCCAGTGTACCTGCGCGGTCTACACGGTATCTTCATTATCGTCTCGATTCTGATAATTAGTGCTTTCGTGTTAATTGTTCTGACTTTTCGGTGCTTAATGAAGTCGTGCTATGCTGGGCTGCACATGGCGCTTCCGCCCATGGTTCATGTTAATTCTGGTTCTTTATGAATTACCCTGCCAATGTGAGTGAGTCTAAGGATCGAATGTTAAGACTTTAGTTTGAACTTAAGATCGCTTTTGCGATCGAACTTAAGATCGAACTTGAGTTACAGTCGAATTTAAGTCACTTAGGCTCAAACTTAAGATCAAACTTAAGCACGAAATTAAGTGAAAATTGCGATCCGATCATGAGCACGCAATCGAGATTCGGCCAAACTTATATCTGAAGTTCGATCTCAAGAGCGATCTTGAGTCCAAACTAACGTCTTAAAAGTCGACCCTAAGTGATTTAAAATCATTTCGATCACGCAATGACTCCGCTCACGCGTTTACAGCCGTTTACTCAGCTGTCTCGATTTCGCTATCGGTGCCGCGTTCGCTTCGCCGGTGCGCATTGTTACCGATTTTAAGTTTTCGTTTAGATTCACGATTCGGTTCCACTCGTCTTTGACGTTTTGCTTTTTGCCAATAATTAATTTTGTTATATTCTCGTATAGATTGGAAGTATAAGAGCTCCCGTATTGATTTCGATAAAGTTTGGGTTATTTCACCAGCAAGCCATCCCAACCCTTCTACGACAACCTACCTCCTGAACGATACATGCATTCCGTTACCGTTCACCCTCGTAAATGCATTCGGCATTAGCCCTCGTTCCTTTTAGTTCGCATTGGTTCTCATTCGGGTTTAGTTCTGAGTTTGCATTTTGTCTATTTTGCGGTCGGGGAAGTCGAGCCTAGTTCCAGTCGCCTTCCACCTTAGTCCGGTTTGTTAATTCGGGTGATACAAAAATTAGCACATGGCGGGGTCGGACAAGTTCCACCTAACTCCCAGTTCAGTCCGGTTTGTTGATTCCGACGAAATAAAAATTAACTATCGCCCTGCCCGACTGCCGAGTGCATGAGCGAGGGTGGACGGACGAAGATAACGATTCGAGCTACCGTTTCCCTTCTCCCGAGCGAAGTTACAGGAATTATCACGATGTTTTTTCAATGGGAAGAACGTGGCGAAATTTTATCATCCGTGAACTTTGCTTTGAAACTTAACTAAGTTCTAAAGTTCATGGATTAATGGAAATTCATGGATTGAAACTAAGTTTCAAACTTCATGGATTAATGGTATTAATGGTAAAACTCAATTGAGCCAGTTTCGTTAAAATAAATTGTACTCACTTGACTTCGGCGATTGGGACGAGACGGTCTAAGGTTTTTTTGGTAGTTGAAAATATAATTTTTTCACGCAACACCTATGTATATATAGAGGCAGCCACATACGTATAAGGAAATAACTTTATTGACATTCGTGTATTTGAGAGATAGTGTTGTAATTACCCGTGTTAATCGCTGATAACTGAGACAGACCATACATCGTTTTGATTCGAGTGTCGACTGATGTAACAAATAGTGTCGTCACGGGAGGATAGACAGAGAAAAAAAAGTCAATTGAGTCAATAAAATGTGCGCTTATGCGCGAAACAAATGTTTCGTTGATTGGAAAGAATACCTCGTTGATCGAACTAACAGGCCGTCGAATCAAATGTTTCTTTACTTACTACGACAATTATTTCGTTCGATCGACCAAAAAGTTGTTTCGCCACCCGCAAGCGCTTATTTTGTTACGTCAATCGATTTTTTTTCTCAGTGTACTTTTAATTGACGCCACGTTAATATTAGCCGATTGCAGATGTTTCTGCGTCGTTCCTATTGAATTACATTAATTTCTTCTTCATAGAGGAAGCTTTATTTAAGATACCTACGTCATATCATACGCCGATTGAGCTGAAGGACCAAGGTCGATGGCTCGTTAGCTGATAATGTTACCATACATTTATGTAATCACCAAGCCAAATGTAACATACTTGCACGATCGAGAACCAATGTAACATCTCGCTAATAAATGACTTGTACTACTACTCAAACGCCGAACATGTTTTTTGACTCTGCGGAACTTCTCTTAATCAAACGAGCCATCGAAATTTCAGACACAAGTACGGCCTTCGGATCGATCAAAAGATCAATTCGAATGCTAGCATTCGAATTCTTTCAGAATCCTTGGATCGCTTTTTTTTAGATATGCTGAATTCGAACATTTTCTCTCAAACTCCTGTATGTTAAAAACTATTGGATACACAAAAAAATGTTTAAGACAAAAGGTGATTTAAAGGTGAAATGTTTAAGACAAAAGGTGATTTCAAAAAACTTTCGATTTTATTTTTAAAAAGTTTCACCCAAAAAAAAGTTAAACATATGAGAGGATTTTTTTTCGAATCAATACGTCACTTTCGATTTTTCTGAAAAATTCAGAAATAGGTTTTACAGGTATTACAATTGAACATTAATTTTTCGGCCGGGTATGACTATCGCGTACACTGGAATAAAAAGAATGAAAAGAACAAGGAGTGCGTTTCTCGGGACGGGTTGTCCGATTAAATCGAAATTAGTCTCATTCGAAAGCTTTTCAATAGCCCTTAAGTAACCCATGGGTAAAAATTGTATGGCATTTACTGTTACTGTTATTTTGACTATTGTCATCTCATCTTCATTGGCACTCAGAAAGTCGACACGATTTTAGTTAGCATTCACACGATTCTAGTAAGCATTAATTATATAAAATAGCCTTTAATTATTTAATAGGTTTTATGCGCCAACTTCAATGTGGTCATCCTAGGTTACATTGCTCGGACGCTCCCGCATTCTTTAATTTCTTCTAGTAAGTGTAGTGAAGTAAAAGTGCCAATCACCGGACACGTCCCAGTGGCCGGACAATGCGTGCGTGCAAAAGAGATGAAAACTTCGATTTTTCATGCATGTCCAGGGGGAATGGGACTGCTCCCTTAAGTGTCCGGTCATTGGTACGTTTGGTCACTCAAGGGAGCAAATGTTGCATTGGTCTTAATTGGTATGTTTACCTTATCTGGTCAACGCGTCGCAAATTACTTTTCTCCTACCGGAGTATCGCTCTTTCGTTGTTTCACATTCAATTCCCTCCGGCTCGTGCACCGCAAGGAAATAAACGACTCGGGGTGAAAATGAGTCCGAGGAAAAAAGGATTAATTAGCAATTGTGTCGAACGTTTTTTTTCGAATGAACCAGATTCGAATCAACGAGAACTTAGCTGGATGAGAGACATTCATGGGGCAGGTCCGATGAGAAATGGAGGAAGCGCAAATTGCAGATGGGGGGCAAAATGGAACATAAAAAAAATTCAGAAAATTTCATTTCATTTCATTTCATTTCAACGGTGAGAGACACTCCATTTTGCCCCAAATCGGCATTTTTCTGAGATGCTCGGAATGATTATGAACATTATTTTTTATTTTAAGTGAAGAGTTTATTCGCAACTCCGGATTCATCCGGACCGTCTTAATTTCTTAGTCGGCCCGATGTGCTTCGCTCTACCGTACTTTGCATTCGTTTCGTTTGAATGATAATTTCGAACGTTTGATTAATTAAAAATGGCACGGATAAACTTTTTGAATAAATTGACTATACGGACAGGCGAATCGAGAATGCGCACTTTCGCGGAATTTCAGCTGGGCACTTTCCAAGAGAAACACTCTTCGGCTAATTGCGAACGACGATATCGCTGCTGCTTAATCCGGAATTGAGGGCCGGAGGGGTGCGGCTGTATCTATAACGCCGCGGCACTCGCCGGTAAACCGTCACGGTATAGAGAGCTGGCCCGTGGCAAAGCTATGTGGAATAATAAAAAAAATACGAGGAGTGGGACGATAGAGAGTATGAAACTGAAAGAAAAACAAGGGTTGGGGAGAAGAGCCGGAGAACAGAGGGTGGGTATGAGAGAGGCAATCGAGATAATGCAAATCTCGCTCTCGCGCGCTGCCCGAGAGGGTAGAGCTTTTTATCCGCGTGGCATATGAAAATATACAGAGAGAGAGAGAGTGAGAGAGAGAGAGAGAAGAGATGGAGGAAGCGACGTGAAGGAAAAGCGGAAAAGCGAGGGATTTCTCCGATGCTGACGGTTTGTTTCGCTGTGGGTTCCACTCACTGAGCAGCGCCCACAGGAAGAAGAGAGTGCCCAAATAGTGAAAGGGTGAGATTTGGGGCAAAATCATCGCGCGGGGCAAAACGAACTCGTTCCGGGTCCCAACGAATTTTTCCCACTCTTTATACAGGCCCAATTTATTAATTTCCACTAGAATTGCAGGAAAGTCCATTTTGCCCCGTGTTCGTTTATTTTGGCTGGACGCGCCAAACGAGTGTGACAGATTCATTTTGTCTCTTGAAGAAAGTTAAAACATGCTGGGCTGTTCGATAGAAGTTCCTGAAACGGTTGGCTGGTCCATATTGTCCCACTTTGCCCTATAGACGACCAAGATTGGGATCGCGAACAGTGGGAATGAGAGACAGATGGAGAGATGGTTACTCGAGCGAAAATATATCCGGGCGCAGCTTTCGGGCGAAGAATCGTTCGAGAGAATGGGTATCGGGGTTGGAGGAACTAAAGGGGTGGAACAGAGGGCGAAAGGAAAACTGGAGTCTTTCCGGCGTATCGTCGACGAGAGGATTTGGCCGACGCCTAGCACCGGCAGCGAAGAGTAAGGGAAAGGAACCCGTAGACCTATAAATTGAGGGGTATCGCCGAGCCGATTTGCATTCTTGATCCTTATTTCAGGCTATTTGTTGCGACGGACACTTTATCTCGGAAAAATTCTTGCAAATTCAATTAAATGCAAGTCCACGTTTAGATAGAGTATGCAGGGTAAAATAAATAGCACGGTAAAAAAACGATTTGTACAATTGATAAACAATTCACATCGATAGAAGTCCGCTACTTTTTCCTCGATAAATTTACCTTTTTTTTTAATAGGGTAAGTCGGGGTGATATCAACATGGTTTTTTAAACAACGAAAATTGAAGGTTTAACATTTGTCAACCTTTAAAATTTTTGTTGTAAACAACTCTAGAAATTTCAAACTTAATTAATTGACTCAGTACTTTCGGTATTTTCCATGCGTGATTTAATGGAGGTCTATAAATAAATATTTGCAATCTGCCGTCTCACGCAGACACTACGGGTGACATGGCCACAGTAATAATGGTTTAGGCCTAGAGAAACATCAGGATAGCACAAAACATGTCTTACTATGGTTTATGATGTCTAAATGAACTACAGAAAGACAGTAATTGCCTCCATCAAATGTTTCAGATGCCAAACTAAAAAGAAAATGGTTTCACTAGCCATACCACCTGGATATCGTGGTCGAGATGACCACGTGGCCATCTTGCCTTTAATATCCGGGTGATATGGCCACCCTCTACTATTGCCAGCAGTGACCCACCACTACTGACATGGCCATATCCCCCGAAAAACAAGTGGCCATGTCTTCCGGAAAATGAGTGGCCATATCACCCATTTTCTCAGAAAAATAGCCGCTGCTTAAATTTGGGGAAGGAATAAATAAAATACGTTCACTATAGATCCAACTATAGTGTGCTATGTTGATTTACAAGCAAACTTGTAATTTAGCATGTCTTCAGAGCGTTAGAAATATAGCTCGAGAAATTTCTGGCTACCTCGAAATAGGGATTCACCACTCGTACTGACCCTTGCACGTACAATCTCAAATCTGTTTGTGCAATCACATTGTGTCCACATATACTAAAAACAGTGCAAGCGGCGGCGCCATTCATTTGTCACGTTAAAAGATATTACGGATAGCTAACTCACCCGCCTGTCTATCTCACCCTGATTTACCATATCAATGAACCTTATTTTTAACTACAAAAAAATGGTAACATCAACAGGCAAAGACTTGTGGCCCTTTGTGTAAAAAAAATTGTGCAGCATTTCCAAACCATTTCCGAATGGACAGAACTGCACTGAGAGAAGGATCTAGTAAAAAATACTAGATCGCTTGAGAGATATTACCATAGCATATATATAGAAGTAGGGCGTTAGGGCGCCACCTATGTTAGAAAGTACCAGATTTCTAAGAATTTTTCTTAGATATTATGGTAAAAATTCTTGGAAATCTGAGACTTTTTGCCATAGGCTGCGCCCTGGCGCCCTACTACTATGTGCTATGGTAATTTTTCTTAGATGCTCGGTAATTTTTACTAAATCCTTGTCTCAGTGTCTACTTCATACGAAGGAGTCACCTCCATTCAGCAAGAGTTGATTATCAGTGAGCGAGAGAGAGGTTTAATTTTTTTGACGGTCGATCCTCGAGAATCTTTTCCACTGTGTGATACTTGGCTTCTCCCGCTCGGTCGGGTTCCTTGGCACCGAGAGAGTATCGAGGAGGGCCCCTTCGGGCCGGAATGAATTTAATGAGACGCCCAGAGGCGTGACACGACGTCCTAATAACGCCGGGCAGATGAGAGGCTCGATATCTCGCAGAGAGTCTGCTTTTTCGAACGAGTCGGAGAAAGATGGACGGTCAAAAAGCGGGGAGAGAGAAAAGTGTATCTTGGGCGACCCTGCGCTGTCACGTCTCGTGCAGCTCGGCGCGTCGCGTTCGACTCTTATATTCTCGCTCCCGGCGTATAAACCACCGGTCCCGTCGACTTCTCGTCGCTTCTGCTCTAGACTTGTTGTGCTTCTGGTATACCTGATAGTATTAAAGAGATACCAGCAGAAACTACCGGCAAGAGTGAGCGCGGGAGCGCGGTAACGGTAGCGCCGCGACGTTCTCCAAGTTCTCCGGCTACGTAGCCTACGGGCCCTGTTACTAATACTTTATACCAGCGGAGAAGTCTCTCCGATAAGACAAGACTCACGAGAATTTCTCGCCCCACTGGATAGCTCGTGCTCGTGCTCGCTGCCGCCACTCAGTCACGCTCGACTGATCGGATCGACCGTCGGATTAATGAAACTTAAATATTATACAAATTATCGTTAATTCCATCCGACGTAGAGATATTTGTTTAATTGATTGTGCCGCACTGCGTATTTGAATAAATATAACACATATCGCCCGGAATGTGTTTTATAATCATAAATTAACGGCGATAAAGCTGTGTCAATATTATAATTTATAGTTATAATATTGGTATTTGTATCCGAGAAATCTGTCCGAGCGTGAAAAATTGGCAGAGACCGCGGGGTGGAATCAATTAATCATTGCAAGCTAGACGTAACAAAATGTAGTTACGGTTTTTCTCGGTTTTTTACCGAAAGTAACGTCATAAGATAAAACGCAATTTTCTGTTTGGAAATTTCGATTCTTGACCGAAAGTACGGTGATAAGTGAAAACGTCATTTCCTGCTTGAAAACCTCTTTTTTTTACCGCAAGTAACATCATAGTCACTGCAGATTTGAAAATGTCACTTTTCGATCGGAGGACGTGACGTTTTTTCCCTGTGAGGTCACTTCCGGTCGTGAGCCGAGATTTTAAAACTGGAAGTGACGCTTTCCCTATAACGTTATTTCCGGTCTAAAAATCCGAGTTTCATAAGCCGAGGTGTCCCAAAAAAAGCTCTGCTGGTCAGTCAGTCGGCCGAGAGCTGACAACCTCTCTCACACATCCTTCGATATAGTACATCAAAAGTCTATGTCCGGCATGCTCAGTGAGTCGAAATTGACAAAATCTGGACGCGAACTGCCGGTCACGTTCAGAGAAACGCGAAGATATAAGCGAGAATTAGCTATAGTGGACCAACCGAAGTGTACATACATGCACATATACATATATATTTTTTATCGCAGCAACATCCGTACCTGTACATAGGCAGGTTTGGGTTTCCAAATTTCGTGGCGTTTTAATGAAGCGTGCTTCGGTGAGCGAACCCGAGCGTCGATAATAGAATCCGTATAACGCGGACGGTTTTCTGGATACCCTCTGCTATGTGCCCTGCAACACGGAGCAGCCACCCTCGGAAAGGGGAATCCCCCGTTCCCTTTTACCGCCTGTACGCTCTTTCTCTCGCTCTCGTTCCCTCAACCCTCTCGATGCGCCTAGCAGCTTGTCTGTGGCTAACCAAATTAAACGTAATTTGAATTTCGTTTGAAATTCAATCGATGCCCCGCGGCCGATGTTCTCGTGAACGCGAGACAGAGAGAAACAGAGAGAGAGAGAGAGAGAGAGAGAGGGACAGTCGAGGGGAAAAAAATGCCTCGAAACGCCCGCTCTCTTTCACCACCCTGAGCCCTCTCTGCTGCTACCCCGCACGTTATTTCTCATCCGTGTTTCTCCACTCCCCCTCGGCGAAAGGCTTTCGCTACACCTGCATAACTCGAGGGGGCTCTCGATGCGTACGGGAAATACAAAAAAATACTATTGCAAATTCAACGCGGGGGAGGAACCGGAGTCACTCGTGTTGCACTTAGGGAGAGACGTGGGACAGCAGAACAGAGCGGTACGGTATCTGAATTCATGAAATTTGTCTCTTATTTATACAATTATACAAATATACAGATGTACAAAATATACAAATATACATAAATATACACCGAAAAAAAGGTTTGGTAATATCAACCTCACAGCTGCGGTCGGTTTGTATACAAATATACAACTGACCGGCAATGGATCGAATGGGAAAATTAGAAGGTATAGAGAAGGGATCGATGAACATAATCCGTTTAAACCCCGACTAACGAGACGTCCTTTGTGTCGATTAACCCGATCGGAGGTCGGTGCCAATTGACTGTTATGTACTGTGTATCGGGACTACCGGAAACTGTTGAAACGCCCCCTTACGCTCAACCACGCCGAGCCAATCGATGTATTTACGCGTGAGCAATGCAAGCGGAGTAAACAGGGTCGGTCTCCAATCCGGGGGTTTAAACACGTACCCAGGTGAGATGCATTTAAAACCCCGAACATAACAATTCTCGAGCTGAAATTTCTGACCGTTACATCGGGCCCTTGTCAGTTCCTCGTCAGGCCCTGACGCAACGCTCCAAAATTTCTACCGGGATCGCAAAGGCTGAATTTTATTCTGAATTTTATCATCCTGTGTAAAATTCCTCAGGAACACCGATAATCGTTGTGCAGTAAAGCGAGCAAAAGCTCCCACGATCAACCAGGCGAACCTAAGCCGTGTCACAGAAGCGTTATTGTTGGCAATTCTGTGCGTTATAATCATAAATCGATCACAGAAAAGTTGCGTGAATACTATAAATGTTTGTGCCTTCGATCCAGGGTTTTAAACGTGGTCAAGGTGAGGTGCATTTAAATACCCAGACGTAGTACACGTTCCCTGGCAGAAATGTTTCATCGTTACATCGGGCCCTTGTCCGTTCCTCGTCAGGCCCCGATGTAACGCTCTGAAATTTCTACCGCGATCGCCAAGGCTGAATTATTTTCTAAATTTCGTCATCCTATGTAAGATTCCTCACGAACATTGATGATCGTTGTGCAGTTTACTTGTGAGCTTTTGCTCACTTCAGTAAGCGCAAGCTCCCACGATCGATCAGGCGAACCAAGTCGGTATCACAGAAACGTTATCGTCGGCAATTATGTGTGCGTTATAATCATAAATCGATCGCAAGAAAGTTACGTGAATACTATAAATGTTTGTGCTGAGTCTTCGATCCGGGGGTTTACACATGGTCAAGGTGAGGTGCATTCAAACACCCGACGTACAGCGGGCATTTTTTATCGTTACATCCAGCCCTTGTCCGTTTCTCGTCTGAAAGGCTGAATTTCATTCTGAAGTTCGTCATCCCATGTCAGATTCCTCAGGAACACCAATAATCGTCGTGCAGCAAAGCGAGCGCAAGCTCCCACGATCGACTAGATCAGCGGTTCTTAACTCAGGGTCCATGGACCGCCAAAATACACGAGGGACCCCCTGTGGACCCCCAAGGTTAAGAACCACTGGACTAGATGAACCGGTGGTCGGTGTCACAGAAGCGTTATGGTTGCAGCAACGACCAGAAGCGCTAGACTGCTTCCCAACAGAATCCAGCTAGCCAGGAGTTAGCGGTCAGCATACTCTTCGGCATGCACTCCATACACAGAGACTCCTGAACGGCCGGCGATATATCTCTCCCTCGATATACCCCGGCACGTTCTCCAACCGACCGATGCACCTCCGCCGCTGCTCTACAACTCGCGCCAATCAGTGCTCGTGTTCGCAAATTAGGCGTTCCGCTTCGAAGGAACGAGACGGTCCCGGTTTGCTACACTCTCCCGATACGTCCTGCGCTCTCCGCGAGCACATATTTGCTTTAGTCGATACAGCGCTGCGGTTGTACGACACTGCCTCGTTTCCAAGCTTCGCACGCTTCTTTCGCCAACCGTACAGACCGATCTCCGAAAAATTGAGGTGACTTTACCGATGTTGGGTTAAAAATTGAGGTGACTTTACCGATGTTGGGTCCGGCTGGCTGTTACACCCCAGCACTGGCACGAGACTGGCCAAACTCCCGGCTCTGGCGTTATCTCTTGCCAGTGCTGAGATGTAACCACCAGCCTAATCTACCCCACCTGAGAATTCCTGTCTAAGGTGAATGGTTGAGGCCGACGATCGGGTCAACCTCGAAGCCTACGGTGCCACCATTGGCATTCGAACTTGGCCCGATCATCTATCGAACCTTGGATGATAAACCCGGTCCGATGGTGGCAACTGATTTTGGCCCAAAGGACAAATGATGCTCGGCCGATGATTGGTTTTCAATGTAGGTCTTCTATAGGTTACTTATATAAGGTGAAAAGGGTTTTATCCTATACGTTTTTGAATATTGTAAAAGTTGAAATCCCTATCCCTTTTTATGCTTCGCATGTCTGTATGAGATTATATTTTATATATTTTCTCTTGCGAGAATTCTCAAAACGATCATAGTCAGTCAATGCATAGCCTACACCCAGAGAAAAATATGGCACTGGAAACTATAAAAGGACAACTATAAAGGACAACTATATTCATAGTTGACGTAACTGTGAATTAGTAGTTCGGACAACTATAAAATAGTTGGTCGTACTAATTTATAGTTGATTGAACTACTAATTCAGTTACGTCAACTATAAATATAGTTGTCCCTTATAGTTATCCCTTTATAGTTTCCAGTACCATATTTTTCTCTGGGTGTAAGGATTTATTGACTATGGAGTACGGTACTCGAAAATAATACGCATTTTTTGCGAAAATTAAAGAACGTACAATTTCCCATACTCTCTTATATTGACGCTCGGGTACACTTTCGTTTGTGAGAAATAACTTGGGTTGGCCACATCTAGCGGCGGAAGCCGCCGTTTGATTGCCCAATGTTGGCTTCACGAGCGTCTAAAATCAGAACATTAGTTTAAAATCGGCAGACCAATGGTTGATCAGTCCATGCATCAACAGACCAACGGTTGGCGAATCGATCTTCGGCCGAACATTGACCTAAAATCGGCAGACCAATGGTAGGTGAATTCATTGGCCTCAAGGGTTTGAGTCAGAGTGGTCTACTGGCTGGCGCGCTGGACTGTAGTCCACGAGGGCGCGGGTTCGATTCTCTGGCCAGGCCTCTGGGTGTTTAGTTTCGTCCTCCGATATAGCTGCGATGCAGATATCATAAGTTTATAACTTACTCTCTGTAAAACCTAATAATAATAATAAATCGGCAAACCTATGATTGGCAAATCAATACTTGGCCGAACATTGGCCGAGGGTTGAGGTATTAATATCGTTACGCCAACACTGGCCGGCCGATCGGCCCTTTTCGTTCAATCGGCAAAACCTTCATGGGTTTATATTTATTAATGGTAAGTGTGTCTGTTTATTTTTTATCTTATAAATTTAAGTCCGGGGAATAGCATTTACCTCGTTCATCGGGAAAACATTAGCCCATCGGAGTCTGCGAAGGTAGAGGATGGTAGGGCAAAGTTATTCCGAGGCAATCTCCTCCGCAGCTTCCTGCGGTCGGATATGCGCCGGTCTGAGAAGAGAACGACCTTCGTCCTCTCCGTGTCCCGCCAGGAGAACAGAGGAAACGGAGTTTATATCCAATCGAAAGCTTCGCAAGAAGCGAGTTTCATGGACAAACGTTATACCGCGTGGACGTTAAGGAATTCCGAGTATTTTTCGGTGTGTCGACCGTCAAGACGAACCGGATCGCCGCGAGAAAGCTGTAACGGTGTCACGAACGAGGGAGGGAGAGAAAAAGAAGAGATACGATATTTTTCCCCCGACGCGAGAGAGATCGAGAGCCGGCGAACGCCTTTATTCCGGTGAACCCCTCGACTATTTTCCGGGACGTGTAATTCGGATTTAATGGAGCGTGTGTACCGCCCCCAGTCGTATTCGCAATAAAATTCCGATTTTTCTCGACGCGCGTACAGCGAAGCCCCCGGTCGGGCCTCCGGTGCAATCTCGCTCCGGCTCGCCTTTCCCCGTTTCGCGATATTGCCGGTAGATTGATAAACGCGAAGGAATCCATCGGAACATTTGTTTTTTTAATTGAAATTTTCATATCGTTTCATGTTAAAAGTTGAAAGTTGAAATTTTCATATCGCTTTCTCATAATGTTCCTTTACTCACGAAGCTTATTCTATGAGAATGCATTTTTTAATTTTTGGCTTCCTCATAGAAGAAGCGTCACGAATAAAAGAACATTATGAGAAAGCGATATGAAAATTTCAATTTTCAACATTTATGAGGAAGCGATATGAAAATTTCAGTTTTCATCGCCTGTTTTTGTGAGACATCTGAATGTCTATTAAGCTGGCACCCCCCACTACATGGAAGACATGGGCTGTACTTAGAATTCGCAGGCTTTTTATGGGCTATCGAGATCCACCAGAAATTATTTTTAGGCTCATTCCGTCTCCAAGATAATCGAAATTGAATAATCGAGCTGCCAGCTTAATAGACCTATCCGAATGGAAGAAATTTCGCAAAGCGCGTTTTCAATGCGAATCGGATAAGACAAACTCGCCATAATATTCTTAACAACTTTGCCGACAACGTAATGTAGTTTACTCACATACGAGAAGCAACTTCGCCAGAAATTGATGTCACAACCACTGTGAGGGTTTCTGAGCGATAGACTGGTGATGTCCTAATGACCGCGACTCGTTTATACTTTTTTTACTGGATTCCACAATTATTGTTATTTACGGGCAAAATTGTAGTTGAAACAACCAATCAACCGCGTCATATGAATCATCTTGTGTATTTCTTGCCGTAGAACATGATGGGCACCTGAATTTTTCCGCGATCCCATCGAGAAGCAAAGAAATCGTTGTTTGAAAATACGCAAAGTCACTGACATTTGCAGTATTGGTTATAAAAATTCCTGAAAAAAGCTTTTTCTTTAATCGTCGCTCGGAGACTATATTTAATCCATTTTTCACACTGATCACGAATCTATTACTTATTTTATTCGTAAATAAATATTTAATACAGAAAAACGCATCTAAAATAACGTAATAATTTTTCATGAAATAAAAAAAAAACTCAAAATGACACAAAATTTAAAAGGTTCGATTGATTCTCCCTAAATTTAATAGGGACCATCGGGCGACCATACTCCATCTGCGTACAACTTTTTGCTCCGATATCTAGCAAATGTAAAGGATCTACAGTGCGCCAGACATTTATGAAGAAAGGTAAAAGTCGCGTACAAAAAAAAATTGAATATTTTTTAATGCAATTTTGAAAAAACATTGATCATCTGAACACGATTTTATTCAAATCTCAAAAAAAATGTCTTCACCAACACTTCCTCTATAAGGAAGCAAACATTTAAAAAAGTAAAATGCCATTTTTCACTTTCGTCGAAATTGCTCTTGAGCGGTCGCCGGACCGTGCATTTGGACCGACCTCAAAGAGGCTCGCATCGAACCAGTTTATTCTAATTAATAACTCGGTTATTAATTTCATTACCAAAGTCTGCAAGAGTTGAAAAGGCCTCGTTGACCTCGCCGCACCCCGCAGACACGCCTCCGGAACGAGGTGCGCACTCCAGATTCTCGTAAAAGCATCGAAAGTAAAGAATAAAAAAAAGTAAAGAAAAATCTAGGCTGGCGAACATACCGGGGCGCAATTTCAACCCTTAACGAGGCTCGTTTTGTCGCCGCGTAAATAACGAGAAGGGGAGATTGGGGTGATTTTGGGACGAGGACAACAAGGGCTCGTTTACTGTACGCCAGCAGAGAAAGTTCGACTCTCTTAGCTCTCACACCCCGAAGACCTCGAGACCTCGTGAAATTAGCCCCCCCCCCCCCGTATCGTCCGCTGTCGCAGTTGTGCACTCTTTATACCACGGCATTTCGCTACCACCCCCCCTCCCTCTCCCCCTTTCTAACTTTCATTATTTTCATCGACGGTTAAAAAACGAACGTGAACCAAGGGGGTTCGGCGGGGGGGGGGGGGGTGAGAGAGTCGGTATAAAAAAAAGAGTGAACCCGAGAGAAGGGAGAGAAGTAAATTTCACCGTGAGGACTCTCGAGGACTCTTTGCGTACCGGCGGCGATGATCGTGCAGACTATACGACGATGTCGGAGGAACCCCCGAAAAAAATAAGGGTATGGAAGACGTCGAAGAGGTCGACCACCAAGTCTTTTTATATGAGTTTCTCCGACCCCTAAAAAAATTCTCCTCCCTTATGCTCGCCGGGATTCTCTTATTCTCTCGTGCTCCCTCCAATTCCCTCAGACTTTCCCCTGCTCTCTCCGGCTTCCCTTTTCGCTCAGCCATGCCAAGGAAAATATTGAAATTCTTCGCCCCAAGAGCGACGCACACTCCGGATGGCCGACGTTGAGAAAGGAAAAAGAAACTATTCCCGCAGTCTAGCTTTACTGCTTGTGGTTTTTTTTTTCTTTTACTTTTATTTTTTTTTGCGAATACGTGATCCAGGTACGCGCTCTTCGCTATCCGCCCTAATCCTTCCGAGCTTGGCTTCTGTGTGTGCGGAGAACCGGCTCTCTTTTCCATCCTCGGAGAAAACTGCTCGGTGCTCCGACCGAACCTCGTTACCTCGGTAAGGAACGCGCGAACGAACAGCCACGGGAGCGAGAAAGGAGCTCCGGTTGCTTTTCCTTTTCCTAAAACGTTATTTTCCCTCTCGCTTCCAGTTTCTACGCTTTCTACCTTTCTCCGTCCCGTTTTCACGACCAAGTCGGTAAGAATATAAGACTGGCGGATTCTTCCAATTTTCTCTTCCTTCGGGTCCCCTTTGCCCTTACCACACGATATTATTCCAGTCACGCCTTTTCGGCCGCGAGGAAAATCTTGGAATAATTGGCCAGACCTTCTTCTCCCGTTCGGTCTGAAGTGGACCGTACGAGGTCCCGATTTCTTCCAGACTGTTGAAGTCTCCGAGCGGGGAAAAACGGACCCCTTTCACAATTTTTTTCGCGGGAAATTTTTTAAATGTCTGTTCCTCATTCTGTGCCGTTTTGACCCGCCCTCTCATAACACCACCAGACGGAGCAGAATACCAGCGCACAAAAAAGTATTAGAAATATGTATATTAAAAATGGACGTATTAAAGGTCCGATTGGACAGGATAACACTCAAATTATACTCCTCTAATCTATGGCTGAAGAGTGTTAGTTATGAATCTGATATACGTTGTAATATTCGAGTATCAAGTATAAAGTCACTATACTCAAGGATATTCGAGTATCAAGTATGAAGTCACTATACTCAAGAATATTCGAGCATCAAATATGAAGTGAGTATACTCAAGAATATTCGGGTATCAAGTATGAAGCTAGTATACCCAAAAATAGTCGAGTATCAAGTATGAAGTCAGTATACTCAAGAATAGTCGAGTATCAAGTACGAAGCTAGTATAGCCAAGAATAGTCAAGCATCAAGTATGAAGTCAGTATACTCAAGAATATTCGAGCATCAAGTATGAAGTCAGTATACTCAAGAATAGTCGAGTATCAAGTATGAAGCTAGTATAGCCAAGAATAGTCGAGTATCAAGTATGAAGCTTGCATAAAAATTGACATTCGAGGATTATTCAGTTCAATACGACATACTTTTGATACTTCCACTTTTTATATTTTTTAGAATACTTCTTTAATACTTTCTTTTGCACGGGATATGCCTGAAGCGTTGAAGATATTACTAGTCTCTCTCCCGGCAATCTCTCTATCAGCACGAAAAACTTGTGCGGAATACCCAGTGGAAAGACTCGCTCTACTGACAAGTGGGCTCGAAACATTGTCTGCTTTTTATAACCACCTGGAAAACACCTTGTTAACTCTAAACAAGTTCCAGTCCCGGCTTTTCGGCCGGAAAATCTTGGAATAATTGGTAAGATATTCTTCGATTCGGTCTGAGGTGGACCGTACGAGGTCCCGATTTCTTCCAGACTGTTGAAGTCTCCAAGTGGGGCAGAATGGACCGCTTTTCACAAATCTCGTCGAGGAAAATAAAAAAAGATCCGATCCCGAATATGGCAGTCCATTTTGCCCCGCATTATCGTAACACTATGAGACGGTGCAGAATATGTATATGCCAGCAGCGTTAAAGATACTACGAGTCTCTCACCCGGCAATCTCCATCACCACGGGAATCTCGCGCGGATTATCCGGCAGAAAGGCTCGCTCTACCGGCAAGTGTGCCCCGGAAAATTGTCTACTTTTTTATAACCACCTGGGAAACACCTTGTTAACTCTAAAAGAGCGTGAAAACTTTCAGGCGAAAGATTTTAAAAAAGAGTATAAAAAAAACACATGGTAAGGTGTGAGAGATGGCGAAGAAGAGGGAGAATGAAGATTCCGAGTGGCTTAAAAGTTTCTCAGCGTGTTGCTTTGCGCTCGATCTCGTTTCTGGTTCCGGAGAAAAATTTAAGGAGTCTGAAAGAGATTAAAAGCTCTCTATCGTTTCCTCCCCCCGTTTTATACGTGAAACTCGAGCGATCGGTATGTGTGAGTGACTTCGCTATGGAACAGCGAAGCGCTGCTTTATTCTCCGACGCTTAAAAGCACCGGTCGATCCCAAAGTTCTCGACCTCACTTTCCGAGAATTCGCCGAAAAATTCCACTCAGACTAATGTGCGTGTGTGTTCTGCCTCGTCGTTTCTTATCCGGCTCTCCTCGCTCTCCGTTTGACTCCGGCGAGGAAAGCTCGGCCAAGAAAAACATCTTGAGATATACCGCAAGAGTCGCGAGATAGAGGAGGACGAGAGGGAGAGCGAATTCCCGATTAATCTCGGTGGTCTCGCGATGCTGACGCGAGCGTAACAAAAAGTATTGCCTATAAAACGAATCCTATCTATTATCTCGGAGCAGCCTCCGAAGATACGCGGGAATGGACTTTATGACGCGAATAAAAAAAATACAGACACATAGTCTGGAGAGTTTGAGTGGGTAGTCCTCAAAACGGGGCAAGATGGGCTTCTAGAAAAAAAAGAAAGGCTGTAAACTACAGACAAAGGGAAAAATGACCAAGATATACAACGTTAATATACCTAAAATAAAATATAGCTAAAACATGTAGTGTGGTTTAAGTCGATAAACCTTCCTAAATCGTTCGGGTGGTCCATTTTGCCCCAGTCCCTCCCCTGTACTGGGTTCGGATACATGGGTAAGTATTTAATTATCGAGCTGATAATATTAGAACATTAAAACTGTATGTTTTAATGACTGTAAGTTTTTAACTGTTTAAGTATTTTTAACTATACTGTATCAAGGTAATAAAATAACCATTTGTCAAGTTGATGTTCGTGTAATTGATTTTTGGTAATGTATGGTTACGAGCTTCAGAAACGATCGACCTTCGGGATGAAATTCGCAATTTTTCCTGCACTGCGCAGAAAACGTCACTGCAGGATTTAACGTTCTGCGGAACTTCAGCATAACTTAGCACTCGCGTTGCGATAAAGTTTGCATTTGCGCAACGTTAGCGTAGCATTAGTATTCGTTCTGGATTCCGCCTCTGATCATTCGGATTTATAAATGTACAAGCACTTTCGTTATTTCAAATTTTCGCCGATTTGCAGAAAATATACCTATCTATCTACGCTCGATATTTCGAGATTTCATCGTTACATCGTTAAAGTCTCAGCATTTTGGCTGCGGAATAATTCGTGTAAACGTCCTCGCACATAAAGCAATGCGAGCCGTGTCTTGTCACACAGACGCGCTGGTCGGACACCAATACGCGAGCATCAACCAATCACGCATGTGTGTGGATACCGCACGGCCTGTTTGTGTTCTGTACGTAGTTTTGTGTGCGATCAGCTTATAAGTCCCCTCGCATTTTGAAGTTTCACGCGTTTGCGTTTTGCGCGTTCGGCAATTCGATGTTTTTGGACGAGCGAGCCTTTGTTGCCTTATTATTACTTAGGGCTTTCCATCCCGCCGCGATTACGCTGTAATGACTACGCTGTAATGACTACGCTGTAATGACGGATTGATTTGATTGGTCCATTATGTCAGCGATGCTAGTATCTGACGGAAGGGACCAATAAAATCAAACCGTCAAGCATTTTCATGGCTGGATGGAAAGCGCCAATTCGCTATGCGTGTGACTTACGGGCATATGGTACGGACTCAATCGGTAACAAATCGCCTTCCGTATTTTCTCCGATACGGTTGATCTGACGACAAAAAGCAAATTAGGTTTTAATGCTTCTATCTATTGACTGCAAGACTCTAATTTGGCTTTGGTCGATGCATCAACGATCTCGGAGAAAATAAGGAAAGCAATTTTTTACCATCGGAGCATCTATACGCACGTAACACATGCCCTTAACAGAAGTTCCGATGTGCGCGCATTGCCGTGTACATGCATTCTATCAGCGTCACCTATCGGGCGGCTCAGTCTCAATCTCAGTCCCCACACTCAGTGCCGCGTTCAGAAATCATACCCGGTAACTATGTTCTCTCTCTGACATTCGCACCAGCGCAGCACTCTTTCTCGTTCTGTGTTATCCAAAGTGGGTTTCCGAATGGCCCCCAGCTGGTGAGCTTTTAGGTCGTGCCCATAGCGAATAATATAACTGCGCATGCGCACAGTCGTTTCTATGTGGGAATCTTTGTCCCGAAACTTCCACACGGTCAACGGCGAAATCAACCGAAGCAAGCGTCGCCATCGTGCTACTCCTTCTTGTTCCGTGATCGTGCCAAAGTGATCGGTCGGATAATCCATCGCGTTTCTTCGTGCTAGTAATAAAAAAGACGAAAGAAAAACAAACTCAAAAGAACATTAAAAACGATTTACCATAGACAGAAATAATCGGTTTCGATCTGAACGAAGTGAAGGTTAGTTTTCTTTATTCCTTTATTTCACTCGGTGGGAAAATGGCGGTTTTGTGTAAAAACCCAATTTTCGCACCTTGTGAAATAAAATTTAGTACTATACTCGGGCGAAAAAGGTTTTCTTAACTTGTGTGATCGCAACACTCGCCTTCGGCTCGCGCTGCAAACTTACACTCGTCGGAAAACGTTTCTTCGCACTAGTATTGTAATGTACTATTACACTCGCTGCGAAAATGTCAGTTTTCCGCACGCTTCGCGTGCACAAAACTCCCATTTTCGCAACGTGCGAAAAACTTTCTCTGAACTCGTGTGATTGCAACACTCGTCAGAAAAGTTTTATTGCACTAGTTTCGTAAATTACAATTTTGTGGATGAATGCGTCCACGATAATGGCTCCAATGGTCTCGCCACTGAATAATTCGATGACCAGAAGAAAAACATGTTTATTTGAAGAAAAAACATGTCTTTATTTTTTTCAATCCTTAAATTCGATTCGTTTTCTGCACTACGCAGGAAAATATCGCTAATTACGCAACGAATATAACTCCAGGATTCTGCCGTTACATTTTCTGCTCGGCGTAGAAAACGTCACCGCAGGATTTACAGTTTCGTTTTTTTGCATAACTCCTTCACTCAATACGAACAACGCTGATATTTTATCAGCATTTAAAAAATAATAAGTGCTTTGTTTTGACTGTTCGTTTCACCGCAGGAGAGACAGTGCTATTTTTGTTTCCAATTTTTTTAGCTTGTACGGAGATCTGTAGTGCGCACAAGAATATCTCGGCAGCGTTAAACATTTTTTTTTAAACTTGGCGTCATTGCTTGGTGACATTGCCACCCCAAAGTATAATTACTATAAAAAAATGGGTTTAAGTATATTACTGGCTCAAACTCTACCGGCAACCATCACCACCGAACAGCTACTTGAGTTGACCTACCTACATGGCTGTGGTGAGCGTCGATTCATTTATTTATGTTGTTATTTACAGATAATATTGAATGTAGTCATTTATTTGTGTACTTATTTCCACATAATAATGTAATTAAATTTTTGACGGAGTAACTGCTTCACACATAACTCAAATGATAATGAATAATCGTAATAATTCCAGGGATTAAAGTATATGATTCTGTTGGGGCCGCCAGCTTACACGATTTTGAGTTGACCCGAAACATCATCGTGTATTTGGGGTCAAGTTGTCAAGAAGCTTTCCAAGTGGGGGAACGACTGTTTTTTCCAGGCGTCCGGAAACACAACTACTTGATGATGCACACGTTTGAAACTGAAGGCGAGACTCATCGTCAACTAATCAACGGTTATTGGACAGATGCTCCAAAGACTGGAACTATCGTGATGGGTCCCGTACCTATGATTTATGGTTGCGAACAGTATTTACTCCATTTGGAGCGTTTTACTCCTCAACTATTGGAAGCAAATGTGGCAGGCATTGTGATAACAGATGTTCCACGTAAAGATTATACGATCTTTGCTGCATCAATTGATTCGTTATCCGATTTCCGTAAATGGGCTAAACATTTGGGGTACTATAGCGATATTCGAGAACACGTCAAGCCCAGTGTTTCCATTTTTTCTAACAATTTGGTGTGCTTCATAAGAAATGCTACGCACATCGTCATTAACAAAAAATTCGAAAACTATGATGCCTTAAACGATTTGCTAACAAAAATTAGCGTGATGCATGCAAAAATTATTCTGTAAAAAAAAATACAGAAACCCAGAGACACACACACAGATTATAAAGATTACTCTATAAACTAGATAATAATGGATCTGTATTATTCAGTGATAAAAAAATGATAAAAGAATGGAAAGAAGAATGAAAATAACTGCTTGTCCTAGAAACATTGTCGTGCATTGATATCAGAAAAAAAATGTAAAGAAAGACATAAAAAATAAAAGTTTGCGGCTGCCCCATTTTGTCTCCGGCAATTTTTTCCGCATCTTCAAAACAAAATTTGCAATTTCAATTTTTTCGCGAAAAAATAGGTACATTTTTCACTTGGCTGCTCCGTTTTGCCCCACTTTCTCCTGTATCGGTGGCGCCGATATTTCGTGGCTCTCGAAAGCTTCGAGACTCTGTGCCGTGCACGAACGAAACGGCGATCCTCATGAATGGCTAAACGGCCATGAATGGCTTCGTGAATGGTGCGCGCTCTCGGCCCGAGTCCGGTCTCTTCTTGTCCATATAGTAATACGTGCACACATCCGCACAGGTATATAGTTATATATACACAAGATAAAGCTCGTGGAGGTTCGTTATGCGCCTCGGGCCCTGCACTACCTACACCGCAGCGCGGGTATATATGCTTGTACGATGTTTTACGACTGGCAGGCATCCCGACCTACAGGCGGGTCTGGTAGTACGATATAACATCGAGGCAAGTCGCCTCAGCGCCGTTCCCATGCGTAAGCATGGAAAGCTCGACTTCCAAGGGACTTGTCTCTCGCGCACGAGAAGATAAACTCACCAGGGTAAGGCAGCATCACCTTCGCAATATATGCGCTTGCGCATGCGTGTCCGGAGATGTATCTATAAGGTACAAGCTCGCTACAGATTCGACGCTATAAATCTGTTTCGTTGATTTTACACGAGAAGGGGGGAAACATATTGATAGCGAATACTCGCGTGCGTGGATGTGAAGGAATGCAATAAAAAAGTGAAGACTGTATCGAGTAGCAGCGTCGCGATGGTAGAAGCGAAACGAAAAAAAAAAAAAAATGCAAAATAACTTTTTTGGCTTCTGGCGCGGGTTGCGAATATTGAGACGGGGGAGAAAAAAGTGGGAGATTCGTGACCAGTTGGAAAAAGACCCGAGTCGGTCCGTCGGTAATGAAATATAAATAAATAAAAAATTTGCATTTCGTCGCAAACAGCTTTGGGCTCGGGCTACAATTTTAATTGTTAATCAACGAAACAACGTAATTATTCCATGCGCGTTCCTTGGTGTTATGATTATCGAAAATTCGATCGACGGGTCGGTCCGGCAATTAGCTGATAATTGAGGTACATCGAGGTGTGCGCGCGCGCACACGCCGCGGACAGGTATCGCCCGGAGGCCGAAACTTCCAAAACCATGAGTCGGTATCAGCATCAACACAACGTCCGGACTATCCCGCGGTACTCGTCGGCTCTTCTCCCTCTCTCGTTCTCTCTTCGGTATTCCCGTTTCCTCGTAATTATAAACCCGCGTATGTTTGCAGATACAGTGGACAGCCGGATAAGTTAAGACCAGAGCTGGGCAAATACCCAAAGTACTTGAAGTACGTAGTAAAGTATCAAGTATTTTAAGTATGTATTGAAGTATCAAGTATTTTAAGTACGTTTTGAAGTATCAAGTACTTGAAGTACGTATTGAAGTATCAAGTACATGAAGTACACTGAGAGAAGGATCTAGTAAAAACTACTATATCACTTAAGAGATATTACCATAGCAAATAGTAGTAGAGCGTTAGGGCGACACCTATGGTAGGAAGTACCGGACTTATAAGAATTTTTCTTAGATATTATGGTAAAAATTCTTAGAAATTCTGAGACTTTCTGCCATAAGTGGATGCGCCCTGGCGCTGTACTACTATGTCCTATGGTAATTTTTCTTGGTTGATTGGTAATTTTTACTATATCCTTCTCTCAGTGTACGTATTGAAGGATCAAGTACTTGAAGTACTGAGCGCTGGGTAGTTCTTGAATACTGATGTATTGAGTACTGATAGAACTGAATTGCTGAAGTTCTGAGTACTGACCAATTACTCAGTACTTGATACTTTAATACGTACTTCAAGGACTTAGTGTATTTGCCCAGCTCTGGTTAAGACAACCCGCCGAGTTAATACAATATGACCGGATCACTAAGATCCGGATGGATCTTAGTATCAATGGCCGGACACCTAAAGGAGCACTCCCAATCCCCGGACATGCGTGAAAAATCGTATTTCTGTCTCTCTTGCACGTACGCTTAGTCCGGCCACAGGATCGTGTCTGATAATTGGGCCGTTTACCTTATGGACCTTCTCGGTGAGGAGACTGAACGCAGCTTTCCTGCCATATAACACGAAATATTTTAAAAACATTTCAGAAATATTTCTGTGCTATGTGGGCTTTTGAAATTTTTGCACTGAAAGGGCAAAACGTAAGGTACTTGGACGATAAGGCAGGGAGTCGATATTATCTGGTCGTGCTGGCTCCAGAGACATGGTCTTATCCGGTTTTCAACTGTACCCCGCATTTCCCGTCATGTTCCCTCGCACTCCAGGATTATCGCATATTCAACGGGAGGTGCGCACATGGTCTCCTCTCGCGTCAATTAGCGAAATTGATATGATCAAATGAAGTTCAGCTTCCGCGCGTGGGAGTGACGCGGAGTGTGTGTAACTTTGCATTTCCGGGTTACCGAGACCGTTGGGACCGGAATCCCGACGGAGTTGGGAAATACATGTATAGATGGACGCTTTGCGAGACGAACGTACAGGTGGATTTACCGGAACAGCGTATGGAGAAACACACGTTCGAGCTGAGCTCGACTGGCCGGCACGGATAATGTATTGCTCAGGGAATTAATCGTGGCTGGCGCGAACGCTGACGAAGCGCGCGCTCGCTCCCTATGTAGTGTATTTGTATATATATATATATAGTATACTAGCAAATTGTTGTGTCTCGGGTCCTTCACACACGCTATGGACCTTGGAATTTAGAAACCGGAAACTTAGATTTCCGGAGATTTACCGGAAATACGTCACTTCCGGCTTGGAAATCTCATTTTTCGACAGGAAGTGACGTCATACCAAAAATACATCGCTTCCGGTTTGAATATGTCATGTCGCAACCGGAAATGCATGCCTCCGGGTTAAAAAATCTCATTTTTCGACCGGAAGTGACGTCTTATTGGAAGTACCTCACTTCCGTTTTGGAAATCTCATTTTTCGACCGGAAGTAACGTCATGCCAGAAATACATTACTTCCGATTAAAAAATCCCCGTTTTCGACCGGAAGTGGCGGCATATTGGAAGTACGTCGCTTCCGCTTTGGAAATCTGATTTTCAAACCGGAAGTGACGTCATGCCAGAAATACATGACTTCCAGTTTAAAAAGGTCAATTTTCGACCCCAAGTGACGTCATATTCAAAGTACGTCCCTTCCGGTTTGAAAATCGCATTTTCCAACCGGAAATACGTCACGTCCCCCTTGGAAATCTTATTTGTCGACCGCAAGTGACGTATATCCGGTCGAAAAATCAGATGTGATGAGAGTTAGGACAATAAAGCAAAAAAATGTGGACCGAATCTGAGAGGTGGGGGGTCAGAAACCGGTCGATTTGGTTTGGAATGCCACACACATATATATATATCAAGATAGAATCGCGAGTTGAGCGAAGGGACGAGAGGAGAGAGATGGAAGATACAGAGAGGATAGAGGCAGATTGTTGTCGGTGATGGTCGACCGAACGATTCAGACGGCTGCACGCCGAGAGTCGAGAGCCTCTCGCGCGCGGAGCCTCCAGATAATAGATGGATATACATATATATATTTAGCACTGCTACTCATCAGAGGAGTACAATCAGAGGACCGGAACGTAATGGATTGACGAATATAGTTAGACAATAATAGGTCGAGAGTCAGAGCTGAGAGGGAAACGAGACATCATCCGAGTCACAACTCAGCGAAGGTGATGGAGAGGGAAAAAGGGGGGGGGGTCTGTCGTTCGCACGCGATGAAATCCTTAAGTCGTGTCAGTCGTTGAATCGTATTAATATGGACAATAATCAAGAATTCAATTACCTATTATCCCGCTGGTGCGCATTATACCTACCAGTGTCTTAATTATTTTATAAACAAAAAAACAAAATCTCAATAAGAAAATATTTCTGCGCTAACCCAGATAGAGAAACGTGCCGTCAAACGGATATCGTACCATTGGTACCGCCACCGTTCCGTCGCTGTGCCGTAATTTTTCTATCTGAGAAGCAATCGTTAAATATTTTGTAAACAAAAAGACAAAATCTCAATAATAAAATATTTGTGCGCTAACCCAGATAGAGAAACGTGCCGAAAAACGAGTATCGTACCATTGGTACCGCCGCCGTTCCGTCGCTGTGCCGTAATTTTTCTATCTGGGAAGCAATCGTTAAATATTTTGTAAACAAAAAGACAAAATCTCAATAATAAAATATTTGTGCGCTAACCCAGATAGAGAAACGTGCCGTCAAACGAGTATCGTACCATTGGTACCGCCACCGGTCCGTCGCTGTGCCGTAATTTTTCTATCTGGGAAGCAATCGTAAAATATTTTATAAACAAAAAGACAAAATCTCAATAATAAAATATTTCTGCGCTAACCCAGATAGAGAAACGCGCCGTCAAACGGGTATCGTACCATTGGTACCGCCGCCGTTCCGTCGCTGTGCCGTAATTTTTCTATCTGGTAAGCAATCGTAAAATGTGTTAAGTGCCTTTCATTAACAGCTGTTGATATTCTGTTTGCAGATCAGTGCGGCAAGTGTCGGGCGAGCACGAGAAAGCTGAACCTCAACAAGTACTGCCAGCGAGACTACGGTGGGTATTGTTAAAGAAAAAACAAAACAAAACAAAATAAACTACAGTGAGAACCGACGCGGTGTATCGGTAGAGAGCCGAAGGAAATATTTACAAACGCGAACACAGAAGTAGAAATTCCGTGACCCCTGGCCGACCCTGGTACGACTCGGAGAGTGGCCCGGCGATGTTCGCGAAACGATTTAGTGAGCGTTTGAGAGTCCGGAAAATGAGAGAGCCGCCGCTCGAGCTCGGCCCTTTGGCGGGACTCCGCACAGCCTCTTATTCTCTCTCTTTCCCTCTATCGTCGACCGAGTAGTTTCAATAATAGAAAGGCATGCTTTTGAGTCGTCGCGAGCGGCAAGGCGAGCCAGCGAGGGTTACACGTCTAGTGTGGCGCAGGGGCTGCGTTCACTTCGTCGAGTGTTTGCTCGGCCACACCCGGTACACGGTGGCCCCGACAGAGGGCACCAGGGGGAAGGCGAAATTCTCTCGCGACTCGCGTCTCGTGCCTGTGAATACGTGTAACGTACTAATGTACGCTTTAGTACCAGCCGTGAAGTTCCGCCGCTCTCCCTCTCTCGAAAAACCCCGGAGACTCAATTCGGCACGAATAAATCTTCAACAGGTCTGCACCGCGGAGTTCTCCACTTGGAAATAGATTTCGCGCAAAGCGGCGAACGCTCTTTCACCGCTTCTCCGGTAAACGAGTCGAGGGAAACGTGCGAGACTTTTTTTTCACTGATTATCCGACAGAGTCAGCTCCACTTAAAGTTTCGATTATCTGTTCGTTGTAATTTAATGAATTTCCGTTGTAGTCGACTGTCCGCGAGTCCGACGGTTTTTCTACGGTGAGTGACTCGAGAGCTCGGTTTTGCGGCTTCGCGAGAAAATAAATAATTCTAAAACAGCATGGGGATTCTCGGAAGAGCCCCCGACGCCGCGAGTGAGAAATTCGCGCCTGTCAGCCTGAGAGACCCGCGAGTGGCGAATGATGTCCTAACGCCTGTACAAAACCCCACGACCCGCCGATACTGTTATACACGAGCGAGAGTGTGGGTGTGTGTGCGGGGTTGGATAATGAATGGTTCGATCCGACGGCGCCGATTCGATAAATCATTCGTGCTCGCGTGTCTCGAGGTAAGGTATTATTTACAAATTCATTTCAGTCAAAACTCATTTCCGTCAAAAAGTAACTAGATTGCAGAAACACCATGTACCCGAATCTTATATACTATTCATGATGCTGTAAGGCTGCTTTGTGCCGAAATTAGCTTTTATCGAATAGTTTAAAGCGAGTCTGAACCCGTGCGGCGAGCGGCCGAGTGCGAGAGAGACAACGCCATAGGCTTCGTGTGAGAGCAAGCGAGAGAGGTTTTAGACTCCCCTTAAGGACATGTGAAACGACTCAGTCGGTAACCAAAATCTGTAATGAATTCGATTCAGACAACGTCGACTTTTCAGGAAAAAGCAAAGCATTAGCGGATGTACAATTTAATACCGCGTCCGATGATCCTTTCGTTTTATCTAAAACGTCAACCGGTTTTAAATGGCATTGATTAGAAAAATGCATCTATCTCTCTCGCCCTCATATGTCACGTGGTACATCTTTCACATGACCGTAACATTTTACAAGTCATACCTCTACCCCTACCCTTAGAAGCTACCGTATCAACACGTGACCCACACGCCTCGTCCGTTAGTCGGACTAAACGGGACGAACTTAGTCCCGTTTAGTTCCTTAGCCCCGCCGTACTCTGAGAGAAGGATTTAGTAAAAACTACTATATCACTTGAGAGATATTACCATAGCATATAGTAGTGGAGCGTTAGGGCGACCTATGGTAGGAAGTACTGGATTTACAAGAATTTTTCTTAGATATTATGGTAAAAATTCTTGGAAATTCTGGGACTTTCTGCCATAGGTGGCGCCCTGGCGCCGTACTACTATGTCCTATGGTAATTTTTCTTAGATGATTGGTCATTTTTACTAGATCCTTCTCTCAGTGTACCGAAACGGGACTAACTCAGTTCCGTTTCGGTACGGTTTCGGGCGGTGTCACATATAAAGGGATAAAGATGTTTGGGTCAAAATCGCTGGAGGGGAACGGGTGAGGGTCTCCGCTAACCGCGTTAGTCCGTGTGCAAGTGAGAAGCGCAGACAAAGCAAGCGGCTAGACAGAGAAAGGGACTTTCGTTTTTTGAATTTATCTCAGAAACAAAACGGTGAATCTTCTTTAAATTTGGACACAATCTGGCTGATAATATGCCCTTCGTTGTGGTAGGTTTTTTTATTCGAATCTAACAGAAATCGGCGGAGAAAATCACTGCCCTCTGTCGTTACTGACCGATTTCCGACACGTTTACACGTTACCTTATGAAGCTTTGTACATGCATTACTAAAAAAACTACACGGTCAGAAAATCTGAAAAAAATTGCGAACGATTCAGTGGGTCTTTCCCGAATATGTAGCAAAGTTTTATTCGCTATGTGCGTGACTTACACAGAGCTGCCGGCTGAGCGTGTATTGCCGTGTACATGCACTTTATCAGCGCCGCCTACCGGCCGGCTCAGTCCCAACTTGCACGCCCAGCTCTTTGCATGTATACGCAATATACACTCATCCGGTGAGCTTGTGTAGGTCGTGCACATAGCGAATAGCGATCGAACAGAAACGCGTTTTGGCCCAACATCCTTAAGTCACCTCCTGCATTCGAGGTCAATAACAGAATTTTTTTTAATTGCAACGTCACTTCCGATCCCAAAAACACATTTTTCTGGAAAAATGAAACTTATGACCCGAAAAATTCATTTTTCGAACTCAAGTAACGATATACGGGAAATACTTCACTTCCGGTTTGAAAATATCATTTTTTGACCAGAAGTTTGAGACGTCACTTCCTATCGGAAATAGTAATTTGCGACAAATACAAATACAAATGCGGGAAAGCGAATTTTATACGCACGCTGTGAAGTGAGTCGCACGAGCCACACGAGTACCACAGGACCACGAGCTGAAGGCGAGTAAACGAACTGTAAAGCGCCACTTACGCCACTCTCCGCAGACATGAAAAGTAGCACTTTTCATGCATGAATTACAGAAATGAGATATTCAAACCGAAAGTGACACATCGCCCGAATGACGTCACTTCCAGTCAAAAGATGAGATTTCAAAAAACAGTGGGTACAAAAGAACGTGTGTGATACATCTAAAATACATTTGGAATTTATCTCGAATGCAGCCAGAACAGTAGTGGATAAATTGAGGAATATAGGACATACGAATTAGAAACGATAGTGACATTAATAAACTAAAATAAAGAAAAACAAAGAAAAGAATGAATAAATGGAAACGACCCGCGATCCGGAGATGACCTAAAACAGGCTTTAGTACGCTTAACCACAAAACGTTTATACAAGACAGGAGAGTATTTACGCTTATTTGCGCGCTTGCTTAAACTATTCACCAAAACTAAATTGGGTCGTCTATAGTATATGAGGTTCGGATACACGGTATTTCTCCAATCTTGTTAGTTTTTAGAGGAAATAAAGTTTAGCTGAACCGAATTTAGAGCAAATGATACTCTACCCCTGTTCCTACCGAGTGAGGGAGCCGAAATTCGCTAATTGAGATGCCTTTCCAAAGGCATCTCGCTGTCGAAAGAAAAACTACCTTTTCGGTGAAAAAAACAGTTCTAATTTTTTTTATTTTTACAGCAATTCTGGCTAGAGTGACCGATAGACACAAGAAGAACGACGTGTCAACGGGTGGTGTTCCGGGCTCGGCCTGGACGAGATTCACCCTCAGCGTGGACGTCGTCTATAAAAAATCTCAGGACTCGAGAGTCAGACGCGGACCGATGTCACTGTTCGTTCACACGGCTGATCTCGCCTGCAAGTGTCCCAAGATCAAGCCCAACAAGTAAGTTTTTATCATTCGTTAACATCTTTTCATTAACTTCTTTAACACAGAAATAAATAAATAGTAAAATTTGGTTTATCGCGTATTATCGTCACTTTTCGAGGACGAACGAAGGTCAAGGACTTTTCAGCGACTTCAAGAATTTTGGGCGTTCGACACCGTGCGATAATCATTGCCCTCCTCGTACGAAATATCCGAATACGATTCGGTAACATCGATTTATTTCGGATTACATCGTCCCGATTCTGTATTCTTCACGCCGGCCGAAAATTTAAAAAGAAAGACAAAATCGACGCTAGCCCATAAAGCACGAAATATTTTGAAAAAACTTTAGAAATATTTTCAATCTTGAAAAGTATGGAAATCATATTTTGAAATATATATCGAAATGTTTCAACAAAACATTTCGTAAATAATTCAACACATATGAAATACTTTAGAAACACGGAGAAAAAACATTCGGAAATATATTTAATTTCATGTTCTACCGAAATATGTCTAAGAATGTTTATTTATAATTATTTAACAAAATATATTCGTAATATATCGTGACTTTTCGAGGACGAGCAAAGGTGAAGGACTTTTCAATATCTTCAAGGATTTTAAAGGCCGCTGGACACCGTGCGATAATGATTACCCTCCCCGTACAAAATATCCAAATACTATTTGATAACATCGATGTTCGGTATATATTTATCTCGATTCCGTATTCTTCACGCCGGTAAAAAAATGTGGCAAAAAAAAAAACGAAAAAATCGAAGCTGAGCGCGCAAAGTGCAGACGAGTTACTACCAAGAAGCCGAAGAGTTGATACTTTCCCGTGACTTACGAAGGGTTAATATATTTATAGCGTCATCAGTAAACCGCAACGGAGGCCCCTGAATCGATTAATCGGGTTCCTTTCGTCCTCCTCTTCTTTCCACGAGAGATAAAACCAGAGAGAGGCAGAGTAGCGTGGGCGCCACTCGTCGGGAGAAAGATGGCTCGCATCTCGATCGATCAATCGCGATTGTCGGGCGCGCTGATCGCGGCCAATTGAGCGGTGGCCGAGGCTCTTGACTGCTATTCAATATATATATATATATGTGTGTGTGCTTGAAATGTGTATGCGATCCCCTCGCTAATCCAATTAGGACGCCGTCGTTAGTTATTTGTTCGACGAAAGCTGTAAATCCATCTCCATCCATCCTCACTAACTTTCGACCTGCTTCACTTAAATGCATCGTGGAAACAAATAGTTATTATCATTCCGCGAAGAACTTTATCGACAGTAAAACATATCGATTCTCAGACACTATATAGAACCGATAGAGAGTAATCGATTTATTCCAACCGTTATATCTTTGTATTCATGTATTCTCTTATTGTTTTAATGTTTTTTTCTTTTTATTTTTAGGTCATACCTGATTCTGGGCCACGAGAACGACGGTGGAAATCAGGGCGGTCTCACGGTGACGCAACGATCGATCGTGATCGAGTGGCGGGAAGAGTGGCATCGCAGAATGCGCCGATTTCAGCGCAGAGCGATATCGTGCCATCGGGGAGGTCGAAACCAAGGATCTTAAGAAGCATCGAGAAACAATCGCGACGAAGGCGTCGGTGCCGATATGTTTTAATGCCTGTAAAACGGCGGGGAGCTCGGGCGGTCCATAAACACATACCCACGAAAGAAAGAAAAAAAAAACGTAGAAGTGGCGCCTGGGCTCACCCCCGATTTAACCGAGAGACGATCGATAATGAGCGCGCGAATGCTCGGCGCGAACTACACTACTATGATATAATACAACCGGTACGCATAATACGTATCTATGGCTTAACGTCATAAGGCCATACAGGCTGTGTGTAAGCGTAGCCTGTGTGCCCTTTCGGCATTGGATCGTCGATATACTCTCGCTGTCTTTCTCTCTCTCTCTCTCTCTCTCCCTCTGTCTCTCTCGCTCGTACTTGACTCGCGAATACTCGAGAGCGAAATAAAAAAAAATAATAAAAAAAAATCGCGAGGCAACCGAGTACTTTGCAGTGGTGCTCAGCCCCTCCCCAAGGAACCACCCTCGACTCTCGAGGGGATAACTGTGAACGAACGAAAAAAAAAATTGAACTCTCCATCGTCGAATCATTCCCCAAATCGCTTCTTAACATTAATTTAAGCAATGAGACTCTCCGATCTTGTATACATATCTTTATTGTGAAACGGAGATTATATTGGTGGGAAAAAATGCGGGGACGATAAGTGTAGATAATAAGGGATTAGAATTCGTATGGAAAACAGAAATAAGGAGTCTCTCGCTCTCGATCACCATTGGCTTCTCGCGGGAACGTAAATTATCAAGCTCTGTAACTATTATTATTATTATTATTATTATTATTAATTATCATTAACTATCATTATAATCGAGCGTCTAAGGTATTCGATATACTCTAGTCGAATCTAACGAAATATTAACATTACCGTTAATAGTTTTAGCGCTTAAAATGTAGTTGTGTATTTCGACGATTCTCGATGATACCGTTGTGCACCACTGTACCGCGTGTAACACGTATAGTTATGTATATATATACGTATATACATACATATGTAAAGGGGTACTTGCGCCGGCAAAACGAGATCACGCGTCACGCTGGAGAGCAGCGGGGACCGTTTACGTTTCAAATTTTGATTTACAAGTCGGCTGCCTCCGCGCTTCTCTCGCCGTAAATTCAGTGCCGTTGAGCCTCGGGTGAGAGAAGGACGCAGGTGAGAGTCGCCGGCTCGGGAGGGAGAGAGAGAGGGAATACGAAATAGCGTTAGGTCGAAGAGCAGGAGGCAAAGACACAGTGAGAACGGGGACGGCAAGGACCTAGTTACGAGAGGGTATAATAACGCGAGAATACGAGAGCAAAGAGAGCAGAGGTGAGGCCGTTTCGAAGGCATCGTGCATCGCAAAATATATTTAAACGTGTCGTATATTATCATCAAAGCCTGAAAATCGGGTGCGGGATGCCGAGAGGCTGCGAGCGAGCTTCGTAAACGAAGCGTTAAGCGCTTTTCTGCCGCCGGACGCCGATAAACGCCTCCCTCATCTCGGGGAACGCGGGGCTCCACGCATCCATTAATCTCTGATCTATACGCGCGCATGCAGCGATTATCGTCGACGCGTGGTAGAGGGAGCGAGAGAGAGGGAGGGAAAGTACAAGAGTGATTAAGTCGATGCGAAAGGAACTCAGTCGGTAACGAAAACTGTAATCGACTTTTTTTCTCAAGGGTCAAATTATCAGCAGCTTCGGTTAACAGTCGATCAGATGCTAATCACTTGGTCTTTCTCGGAGAATTTTACGGACCTTGCAAAAAATTGTTTTTTTTTTTTTTTTTTTTAATGCTCAGGTTTCACGCCGGCTTGAGTAAGAGTGGAACTCGTCGATCTATATAATATACACTATACTATATTACCATGTAATAGTATGTATCTGCGGGCAATATCGAAGCTATTATCGAAGATACGCGAGCTTATCGTCGATCGTTCCCCTGCTGCCCCCCGCCTCCCTCGATCACATTTATAACAACACTGACGACTCTAATCTCGTCGAAGACTATTTTATGTATCATTTCCCTACCGGAAAATAATAACCGCCTCCGCGCTCTACATATGTAAGCAAAAATTCGCGCACACTGCCGTCTCGTCACACTGCCGATTCTTCCGACCTACGACCCGACCAGTCGCCGTAGGACTCCGATATGGATCTTCCTTGTTCAATTCTCTTTAGCGATTGTATTCCATTGCGCGGAGCCCAACGTTCTTTACCATTTCACCGGGTCCCCGATCGTCGTTTTTATTCCATCAAACTTTTAACGAAAAAAAGAGCATAGAGAAAAATACACTGTGTACGCGCCCGGGCAGAATATCGTTTAAGTCTCCTTTCTTCTGTATTGCATAAGTTTATTTATTATGATCGCTCTCGCACGCGCGCACCTCTACTCCGGCGCGTTACCTATTATATAAAAAAATATACATACTATTATGCATCCGCGTTCGTAAATGTAGATCTTTCTTGTACATTTTCTATATTATAAATTATTAAGAAGCTCCTACCTTTACGTTTGTTTCGTCTTATTTTTAATAATCGTCTCTTATTCTGTCGTACGGAGTTTATCGGTATTACGTAACGATCCCCATTCGTCGAAGCTTTTATTTCGAGGGCAGGACCTAATCATGTTTAAACTGTTGCATCGATTACATGCGCAATCGATACTGATATTGTATATCTACAATAAGCGCGTTTGCCAAAACTAAATTTGACAGAGACAGCGTTACGATCTTCCTTCCGTTCGATACCATTTTTTTAATCTTTTTTTTAATCTTCGTATTAATTTAACTCGATGAAACGGTCTTGTACATTATGGACAGTATTTAGAGGCTAAGACGACGAGAATCGCGAGCCGCTGAAGCGCTCATAATTCTTCGTCCCCTTAAAAAAAAAATACACGAGCATGCTATTATTAATTCTATCGTCGATATCATTTAATCGCATAGATGAAAATAATCCCATCGACAAGCGCTTGTTCGTAACGATACGGAGATAAATGAGAAAATAAAAACGCGTCGTTTAAAAACAAAAAGTTTATATATATGTAATCACTGATAGCGACCATCCGAAGCGTGTAGAAAAACGAAAATCACAAATCAAAATCGCATCGTTCAGTTAACCATGTGTCAATGAACGTCGCATTTGATAAATTCATTGAAAACGAGTTCCTATGAATTAACGAAAAGAGAAAAACAAACGGACGAGGTTCAAGCGGAATTGTTGCTTGGATTAATCACTTAGCCGTGCAATTCATTTTCCCTCGATCATACGGAACAAGCCTACTCGTCCGCAGGGACCGCGAGCCGATCGGAGTCTTTTCAGAGTGCCAATCTTTTTTGATACGCTTTTGGACGCTAGCGAGATAAACGCGTGTGAACCAAATTATTACCTGCGCTTTATTGAGAAAAGTAATGGTGGGACTGTACGCGACGAAGGCCCGTGTATGGTTATCGCGTTTATCAATTCTTCACCCGGGCAATACGGGATGAATATTCAAAGCGCCTCTCGTCGCGTTAACCCGTCGAGAATAGACGATGTACTTACCGAACGACGCGAGCTTCGCCGCGTGTGAAGCCTACGAATATAATAATACGTGAGAGTTATTGGAGTACATAAATCGTCGCAAGCCTATAATTCACGAACACGGAGGACACTTACACATGAATTTCACACGCACAGACACACATACACAGACAGAGACACACGCACACACAAATCCGCAAACAAACGTATGTATAGAATGTACACCGATTGTAAGGTAGATTTTAGAATAAGTCAAAGGCTATATTATAATATCCAATTCTTTATTCGTGACTAGTGGCGCTGGTAGGAAGAAATAATAAAGGATAATCGAAGATAAAGGATATCTTGCCAATTCGAGGTAAAAAGTCAGCTCGTGAATTCGCGATATGAAAAGAAAAAAAAAATACGTACACGCACGGCTCTATGTTACGATGAGTGTACTATTTATACCTCCAGATCACTAGTTATACACATTATAAATAAATTAAAAAAAAAACGATACAAGAATAAAAGCATCGATCGTTTGCCATTGTACTGCGAACTATTAATTAGCTCGATTAAATTATTGAGTGTAACGTTGTGTATTGTGCTGTAATAAATGTGATTAGATATATATATATAAATATATATATGTATTATATATATACACGATACAACAAAAAAACTGAATAATAAATGAATGGAAACTTGTGAGACACGAGTTCGAGATCCTTTCGTTGCATCGTTGACCCTCCCTCGCCTTCGTCCGACGCGTTAGTTTGCATTGAAATACGTCATAAGAGGATTTATACAAGTTAGAATGTTTATTATAAACCAAAGCTTACAGTTTACCAGATCATCATTTGAATAACAATATTTGCACCTGAGAGCCAGAAATACCTGCAGTCCTACTACACTCCGTATGCGTGTGTGTGATCTTTTTTTTTATCTCGTTTACGGCGATTACAATATACATCATCGGTAATGCAAACTTTAATACTTATACGTAATGTATGAACAAACGTGTGTGTATGTGTTTTTTTTTCTTTCTCTCTGATGAATCTTAATAATCTATATATTTTATCGTTTCTAGTATATCACTTAACGCGGTTCGCTGCATACAAAATACCATGCCAAATACTGCTCTCTCGAAAAGCTCATTCTATATATCTTCCTCTTGATTAAAAACAAAAAAAAATCCAAATTTGAATTAAAAAAAGAAAAACAAACTTGTTCTGTGCGCTATTGGAGTCCACACAACTGTATTAAAAAGTCGCACTCTATGTTGAGGCTGATTGTGTATAAAAAATGATCTCGGGACGCTCTTCAATACAGTTGTGAGTCTCCGATTCATCTCTGCAATCAACGAACGAACAACGAACGCGTAAAATCCCTGATCAGATCTCTCGACGTTCTACCATCAAGTCGGGCGAATCGAATGAAAAAAAAGAGAAAAAAACAACAAAAAATGTATAAAACGTACAATTGACTCTCAAATATTAACCGTGGTAGTCCGCAGTATCTTCGCAACTATTATGCTGGGTCTCTCGTCTCTAGGCCTTTGAGCTCTCAGGCGCACATGCATACATCTTTCCTTTTTTCGTTTAAAATGCGTGAACAAGACGGATACGCGATTTTTTTCTTTTGTTTCTTGAGAACACTCAAAATGAATAGTAACGTTATTACGCTAATAGAGAACGTAAAATTTACGAGTAAAAAGATATCTTGGTATCTAAGGGGAGGAAAATGGACGTAAAGCGTTTCAACGTTACATCGGTATTTCTGCTTTGTGTACATATCCCGTCGTTTCTCACTCGATCGGTAATCCCGGTTTAATAAAATATTCAAGTGTCCTCCTAGGAAACTCCTTATACATTATGCAGAATTGCACTCCCTAGATATCTCGTCGCAAACTTTCATCGGTTAATAAACTAGCGCGCGGCGTAACAACTACGAGCTATGCACCGTCGTATACAATAATAATAATATTAATAATATTAATAAAATGTAATAAGGGTGACGATTTAAATATAATATATTCCAAGGTATTGCGGTATTATCGGAGTGGGCGCGATCACTTTCAGACTCGGATTTTTCTTTCTTTTTTTTTTACATAATTATGTAACTCGTTATCTGGAGTCGATTAATTATTGGAAGCGATCGCTCTGCCCGAATGACCGCCATCGCTTAAGGTAGCTGCCAAATAAATAACCAGGATATTAGGACCTAAAGCCCGTCGCGCACAATCGACGTTCGCACAAGGGATTAAATATACCACGTTAGTAGCGAGAACGCCTGCGGTGCAAAACGGGCTCGATAGTTAAAGATCACACGTGGACAGTCTCAATGTTGCTGAAAACCAACATTCCACGAATGCGCTAACACAATTTCGCAGAAGATAAAGTTCTAGAATGAAAATCGCTTTGACGCGATCGTCAACTAAAAAATAATAAAAAAAAATAAAAAAAATTAAATGATATATTAAATAGATTCTCAATAATAATATGTCGGGTGACTAGTCCTGCACCCACGATTCTTTCCATCATTCGCGCCCCCTTTGCTAATCCGTGCCTTTTTTCGTACAGTTTTTGTTTTTCTCTTAAGGATTTAGCGAAAGAACAAGTATCTCGGCGACAATTAAAAAAAACGGTATACAAGTAACTTATCAACTAAGTTCACGCGGACCGATTCAGACGAAGCGATCGGACAGAGCAGACTGAAATTTTTTTTTTTCGCAGGCTCTTTATTCGTCAATTCGTACGATATTTTCTCTCGTGATTTTTTTCATTGTTAAATGCAGTGAAATTTGTATTTTTTTGCATCATCTCGCGATTACGACGATATGCTCGCGGTACATAAATACGTAATGGCGTTTTAAACAAGATAGTTCTCAAATCAGACGTGCTGTTTTTTTAGTCGTAATTTTTTTATTTTATTTTTTTTAGTCAATGCTTTTTGGTGCATGCGATGTTTCTCTCGTCTTTAATTTCGTGAACACGATTTTCTTTGTTGCTACTTCAAAAATCTCGCGGGCTAGAGATTACTTAAGCATATAACGCACTTATTATTATTTTTCTTTTTTACGAGCACGTGAATAATGCAGTTACTTGGATTTCTTTTGATTTGCGTACAGTCGAAGCAAAGTATTAGATCAATTTCTGGTCGGGCAACATCGACGTGTCTGCAATCTCACGTGTACAAGCTACGAATTCGTTTGGTTTTTTACTTTTCTTTATCGTTTTTTTCTTCTGTGTGTTCGCGATAATCCAATAAGCGTGAGACAAAGCAGCTGGAATGTTTCTTTCTTTAGCGTGGATGAACGATCCAGACACGCGCCGGATTTGCGGACGTCGTGAACAACGTTTCACACTAAAAACGTTGCTGAGTCCTTTCGCCGCGCGTTCCTCACCTCTCTCGCTCAATCTCTTTCTCTCTCTCTCTATTTCTTGTCTTTCGTATCCTCGCAACTAGTTTTCTGCCGTCTTATAGCTCTCTACTGGGCGCGAACCGTGTGCTTTCGATCCTGAAACACAAGAGATACAAGTTTATCCATTACCGCGTGTAGGCGTCAAAGCGAGGAGAAAAACAAAATTTAACGCTTGCGTCTTCGATCGAGTTTTTCTTACTTTTGCCGTGTGCAAAGTAAACAAAAAAAGATTAACTTCGCGCTACGATGGAAAAATATTATCTCAAAGTTAAAATAAATAAAATTAAAAAAAAAACAACTGTTTGGGTGATTGCTTCTAAATCGAAGACGCGATATATGCGTGACATTGCAGAATAGTGGACGATAATAATTGTCGTCGAGGAAGTATACGCCAGTCGACGAAGAGAGTAGAAAAAATTTAAAAAAATAGAAATAATGATGTGAAAACGAAAGATGATTGGAGAGGCAACGCTGCAATAATAGGCAACCAAACGTGTGAAAAGTCGCAGCGGTCTTTCCTTTTGGTGTATTTTTTTTTGTACATTAAATAAAAATCCGAAGTACAGGATATTACCAACGCCCGATTACCTACTGATACGAACGAAAACAAAAACATCACAAACAAATCATGCTATTCTACACAGCAGGGCTCGGGATAGACATCTATGACACTCCCACACGTATATTTAAACAAATATTGAAAACGGCAGATCTACGGTTACGCAGAGGCAGAGTTTTTGCTGGCTACTGCGAATCTATTAGTAAACGTACACGTATGAATATTAATTAAATGCTGTGTGCACTAAGTACCAAGAATAGAAAAGAACGTAAACGATTTTTTTTTTAATATATAAATGCTACGTGTACGCACCTGTTAAATTTCGTTATCGCACGTATTTTCTTCAGGCCCTTCGTTTATGGTCCTCGATCAGCGTGCCGGTATCATCCGTACCTAAGCGCCCGGGGCCGCGGTACTCAAATCAAAGCGAAAAAAAAACGACAACGCAGATATCGAAAAAAAAAAGACGAAAAAAAAAGTAGAGTACGATGAAGAAAGAGTGTGACGGTAAAAACACAATTGCGTGCGTGAGAGGCTGAGACGAAGAACAGTTACAGTTTACATGTACCACCGAGTTTCGCAACGATTTTTCGCTAACAGTAAACAAAGTATCGACAAAACAAATGCGGAACTGATGTTGTAAAATAATTTATTATCTTCGTGTATATTATTTTAGAATTAAAGTATCAAGGCACTAACCCCCTCCGTTATTCCTGTACGCTTCGCGCGATCACCAATACCCAGTGAATTCCTCGTAACGCTTTCGTTTATCCTTCAACGATATATTTTGTTTGTATATAAATTCGGAACAGCGGTTAATCGACCTAACTAACGAGATAGTCTCTAAAATACAGATATTTTACGAATTAAAGTGTACGACTAACAAACGTTAAATAAAAAATAAAATAAAAAAAGGTTGCTACGCTATCCGTCGAGAACGGGGCGTGCAGGGTGTCTCGATTAGATTACAACGAACATGATGAGAAAGATGTGATATACATATCGATGATTATTTATTACACGTGCGGCTGAGAGATCCTCGTGGACGTGAGAGTGAGGATTCTTTGCTTTACTTAAATTTTTTTTTCTAAACTACTATAAATACAATAATGTGAGGAACAGGGACATCGCTGAGAGAACGAAGGGACGACGAGACACCGTGCACGCGCGAGCGTACTTCTATCATACCTTATAACAACGTTAAGGATTCAATGAAAGCCTGATAAAAATCTCGATTCGATAAAATTAAAACGTAACCGGTTGTGGACCCTACAGATATTCTGTCGCCACGACGTTAAACAATCCGAGAACGTTTGTGTTACATTCGAAAATAAAAATAACAATACAAGCCCATCGATGCCGAGTTTAAAAAGCTCAATTAAGAAACAAAATGTACATCTGTCGAAAGCGAGAATACATCCCTCCCCCGTCCCTCGGACTCTATACCGGCTCGACTCTCGCAGAATCTCGAGCGTAATCGTAAATGCGAGTTTCCGTGCTTTAAGGCAGTGTTACAATGTCGAGACCCGTTTTCAAGACGATTCCTTTTGGGAATTAAATTTATAAAAATTGTAAATTCTTTTGAAAATATAATTCCCAAAAAAATCGTCTTGAAAACCGGTGTTCGCAGCAGAACACGGCTTCGATCCGGCAATCCGGAAGCAGCTAAGAAATGCTTTGACGAATGGTTTCATAAAAAAGGAAGAACCACTCTATCCAATCGAGGGTTCCTCCTCTCTCCTGTGTCTTTGGTAATTGTGTCGAATACTGATAAATCGCATAGGGCGATTATTTTTTTAATGAAACGAATAGTATTCAGCACAGTTACTCTGAACGCTCGCGTATATCGCGGCGGCTAAATTAGCAGGAAGACCGCGCGAACGAACGGGTTCGAATGCGAAAGTTTTAAGGCGGCGAAGACGGCAGCGATTCCTAGTGTCCACCTACGTGGACGAGTGAATACCGAAAACGTGAAAGAACTTGTTTTTAAAACCGGGTTTGTTAGGACTAGCGTCGTGATGGCCGGACTGTCCTTCGTGGAGTGCCCTTTGAACCAGCGGCAGGGAGCCCTGTGTGTGTCGAATCGTCAGAACGGGCCGGAGACAACGAAAAAATAAGAACAAAAAAAGAAAAGAAGAAAAAAAGGATAGTAGACGACTAATGGTGGTGTGTGGTAACTACTGCATGCATTGTGCGACTCTAATGTATCTCGCGTACTAATGAAGGTAACAGAAATTGATATATATATATATTCATATATATAAAAAAAATAAAACCAAAAAAAATTATAAAATAAAAGTATCGTTATAAGGAGGAAGAAGGATGATAAAAGACTATGAAAGACTCACCTCGTCGTGTTGCTGTTCGTGCTCGCTGTTCGCGAGGCTGGAACGGGAACCACGTCTCGTCGTGCCCTTATCGTCACCTAGGATTTGTGCGACCTTGGCTTGCTTCACGAGATCCAATGCCTGCGTGCAAATCACGAGAGAACGTTTCATCGGGCGCATGGTAAAAAAATTTAAAAAAAAAAATGATCTATCGTATGGCGGATGGAGATAGAAAAAAAGCTTGCGTTTTGTCATTGATCGAAGAAGGAGAACATTCGAGGGGTTTTGGGGTTTTCGGACAGGAACGATGAGAGGAATTTGCAATCAACGAGGGCTAAAGACGACGATAAATAACTTTACTACAAGTTCGGGCCGCTTTGTATTAAATGATTATTAAATGTCGCTCACCTGCTTAAAGTGCTGCTTGAAATGGGAAATTCGGGAAGGATGAGAATGACAATCGGAATGAAAGCGCGCGTGCTGATACTAAATAACATTGAACGAACGTGGCGGATCGGCTCGGCGATGTATGGCTTACCTCCTTTCGCGATCTCAATGCGCAGTCTTCGAGTGTCTCAGCGGCCTCGTACTTTCCTTGTCGCCGGTAAAGCGCTCCGAGGTTTTTAAGTGTAGTCGTTACCGTCGGCGAGTCGACCTTGGCGGCCTTGTGCCAACCGCCGTATTCCCCGTACGGCGCGTTCTCCTTGTTTCTGTGCTTGTTCTCTTCCCGCTCCTCGGCAACCTGACACGATGATAAACAAACAACGGTTCAGTAAAAAGTTCGTGCATATTTATGAAAAAAAAAACTTGTTCATCTTTTTCGTTTTCAGGAAATCTAACCTGCCAGATCGGCTTGTTGTCACCGTCGATAGCACCAAACTCCTTCTCGTGAGCTCGCGTCAGTACTTGCTTGTAGAGCACTTCGGCGTCCTTGTATTTGCCCTGTTTTAGATAGCACGAAGCGAGATTGTTCTTCGTTTTGGCGACGTTCGGATCGTCGGGTCCGAGCTTAGCCTCGTAGATCTCGAGGGCCCGCTGATAATATCTCTGTACCTCCTCGTACTTGCCTTGATTCTGACACAGCAGAGCGAGATTGTTCAACTGTTTCGCCACGTCCGGATGATCGCGACCGAGTACCTTCTCGCGAATTTCCAATGCTCGCTTGCACAGAGGCTCGGCTTCCTTGTACTTTCCGCGTTTACCGTAAAGAACAGCGAGATTGTTAAGCGTTGCCGCGACAGCCGGATGATTCTCGCCGAGTGTCTTCTCGCGTATTGCGAGAGCGTCGTTCAACAAATTCGCCGCCTCTTTGTATTTGTTCTGATCCCGATAGACCAGAGCTAGAATATTCAACATCGTCGCCACGTCGGGATGATCGTGACCCGATGTCTTTTCGAGATCCTCGAGGGCCTGTTTGCAAAGCGGCACCGCAACCTCGTAACGTCCCTGACTCGCGTACTGTATCACGAGATTGTGAAGCGTCCGCAAACGCGCCGGTATCTCGTAACCGGCGTTCACTTGCTGTGCGAATTGGGACGGCGGAGTCGGCGACATCGCTGCAACGAAACGATAAAAAAAAAGTAAGCAGATAAGCAATTAAATCGATATTATCCTTTGGCCAATTTCAGATTTACATTGAGATCCCGACGATTAGCGCTGATCGTTTGAGACTCAAAGTTTCTACATACACCTACTGTTTCGCTCCTCGGCCTCGTCGTCGGGAAACAGATCGACCACGGGGTCGTCCTTCGGTCTGTCTTTAGCATTCTCATCGTCCGCCGCAGGATCCTGGTCGTACTGTCTGATGCTGTACATGAATTCGAGGTGCCTCTTCTCCTCCTCCAGTTGTGCAACCTGAATGAATAAATAACATTGTTTATTTGCATCCTCACTGAGATCTCGACGAAACTTCACGAGATTATTATTCCTTATCATTATTATTGTCTACTTTCTAGCTCCGCGAGCGGATCGCGACCACCCGATCTCTACACCGTGCTATCGCTAATTTGAAATTCAATAAAACTCTTCCAGCAATTAATCGAGAGTTTCTTTCGTACCGCTTGCTCACTGGCTTGGAGCTTCTGCTGTGTACCCGCGAGTTCGTCCCTGAGCCAGGCGTTCTCCTGGCACAACCTCCTGACCTGGGTCCTCAACTTTTGCTTCTCAGCCTCGACCATCTGGAGATGACTGGCCAGTGCCATCATCACCTGTGCCTCGCCGAGTCCCAGCTCGATCATCTCTATGTTTTTCTGTAACAGACTAGCCTTGTCCCTCGCCGCCGGTGCATCCTGAGACTGCAGACCCTGCAGGAGACCGCTGTTCTCGACCCTCAGTGCTTCCAAGCCCTGAGCCACCGTCCGAGTACCGGCGACTATCTCTTCCTGCGTCATGGCCGTCATTCTGCCAATGTGTTCTATCTTCTTTCTGCAAATAGAGAAAAACAAAAAATCAATAAAAATTTACCATCGATCGATAAACGAAATTTCTTCGAGGAATTTTTATCCCGCATAGACGAGGAGGCATTGGCGAGCCACGAAGTCGAAGATCGGGACGACTCGTCGCGAACTCAACGATTGTGACGAAACCTTGAAGCTCAAACGCACTCGGTTACAAATTTATTCGGTATCCAAAGAAGCTGCGTGCGTCGCCGGAGTGCAGTCGCGCAAAAACACAAACGGCGGTCGTCGAAGGACAAGGCCAAACAAGACACGGCTATGTGGAACGCTCCTTTTCAAAGCTGCTTGTCAAACTTGAACTCGAATTGATTATTCGGAAGCGATTAACGTTTCGACGGTGACGAAGGATCGCTACACGAATATCGCACGACTCTCCTGCGAACGGCGCTTGACTTTTCGCACGGTAAAAGAAAATACGGTTTGCTCGTTCAACAAAACTTTCTTAACCAACATTTTTTTTCTTGTTAATTTTAGAATGTTTTTAACAATATAACTAACGAATTGAATTAACAAAAAAATCATAATAATTACATAAATTATTCATATAATAATTATATTTAAGAAAAAGTGTTTGAACCTCCAACAAATCTTTCTTGACCAAAATGTTGTTTCTTGTTAATTTTACAAAGTTTATAACAATTAAATTAACAAAAAAATTATAACTAAATAAATGATTTATATGATAAACATATTTAAGGAAAAGTGTTTGAACGTCCGACAAATCTTTCTAGACCGAAATGTTGTTTCTTGTTCATTTTCCAAAGTTTTTAACAGTTAAACTAACAAAATCAATTGACAAATAAAATAATAATAATTGCGGACCTTCCTGGACAAGAAACATTTGTTAAATGCGCAAAGTTTTTTTTCTTCTCCGTGTCGTAATTTGTCATCTGACGAATATTCGGGAATTCACTGCGGTGTGGGCGAATATTGTTCCGGAGTGGAAAACGGACCGGGAGCCAGAGGTTGTCATCCAGCGCGAAAAATGCACGAAATCACCGTTCGGCCGTGGGGGAACTGTCGTCGCTTCGATCGCGTCAAGGTTTCGTGTATCTTCCCGAACGAAGCACCGACGAGGCTCTCGCAAATCGAGCGTGAAATTGTAAATTCCTCGGTCGAAAAGTCGCGCTCGAGTCTCCAGTACGAGACACGTATAGAGGGACATCTTTTTCGGGCAGACGTCTCGAGGAAACAAATAACATTGTACGCGAATCCGGATGCGAACTTACCCCATGTCAGGGCTGCGCGAAAAGCCGCCGCTGCCCACCGCCTACGAACGTCTCTCAAGCCGGTGTAGCAGCCGGCGAGAGAATGAAAACGTGCGACTCAATAATTCGACGCACGCGCAGCCACCCTACAAGAGCCTTCTCGCATTTCCTACCCGACTCCCTCCTCGCTGTTCTCGTATGCGGAACAAACATACATATATCTATGCAGAACATACAAACGAGAGCGAAGGAGCGACGACGCTATTAAATTGAGGAAGGTGAATGACAAACGATGCACTCGAGCCTCATAAGCCTAATGACTATTCATACCGGACACATAACCAACAAAACCGGTCGCCCATTATTATTATTTCTTTTTTCTCGAACTTCGTAGATGTCTTACTCGAGCGCTCGACTGCAAGTCTGCGCAGTCCTACGAAACCTTGACCCTGCACGAGAGAATCCTTGCGCGAGTCCTTGCGATACGAAACAACTGACCTTGACCTTCCTCGTACTCGCAAATCTGAAGCAACGGTGAGGCTGGGAGAGCGGAATTTCTATTCTTTACGAAAAGCTGCGTAGAAACTTTTGCGTATCTGCGTGTGCGTTCGCGAGCGTGGACACGTGGCTGTGAAGAAGAGGGTCGTAGCGTCGCTATTCTCTCGCGTGAAAGGAAAAACTTGTGTGCGGAGGGGAGACGAGGAGGGGGTTTGAAGAAACGCTTCTGCCTGGTACGGTGCACGAGCTTCACGACGAGGGTCAGATACGACAGGCGTGTGTTATTCGGTCTTTGAGGAGAGACGGTGCATTCTCGATTCACGGCTTTGGTAGGCACGCGTTTTGTACAGGCGATATAACGCAATGAAAGGTGGCCTGTGCCAGTGCCCTGAGCGCACACATGCCGAACGAGTTAACAGCTGACAGTTGTAAGAGCGCAAGGCCGTTCGTGCCGCGATAATAACGCCAGTTACGCAATTACAACGCCGCGTACACATTATGGATCGAAACTAAAATACACCAGTGGCGCTTTCTAATATTTTCTCTGGAACGAAGGCAATCGCGGAGCCAGTTTATCGATCAGGATATATTGATCGACTAAAAGAACTTCGCATGCCTTAGAGTGAAGTAAGAAAAAAATGACGTCTGAAGAGAATACGCGAAGTGCATCGAAGTACGAAGACGAGACGAAGGGCTCTCGTCGATGGAAGTGGGAGAAGACCGCGATAAAGCGTGCGAGATAAACGGACGATAAAAAATAAAAGCCACAGGCTTCGCGTCGGGCGCGTTCGAGATAAGATCGAGTGGCTCTTGGGACTAGAAATACACAACGTGCGCCCTCAAATGTTGAACGCTACACGATGCGGCACTACATAACGATATATATGCATATACATTTTCTTTTCGATTAATTTTTTACGAGTAAATATGTATATCTTTTTTTTAACATCAGAATTTTTGTAATAATAATAACTCATGTGAAATCGACTACTCACATTCTATAAGCGTTCAGCGTTTTTGACATATCTGTTCTACCCATGGATAATGCCGTATTCTCCACACGATATTCCTACCTATAGTGTTTATTATTATGATTATTTATTGATTTTATAAAGACGAGAGTTATTGGAAAGAAAGAAAGAAATAATGAAACAACAAAACTAGATATTGCGCTTACGATATCGACCTGTCTCTTTATTCTTTCTCTCTTTCTCCCGCTTCGTTCTCGCTTTCACTGCGTTCGACGCCGAAGGTATTTTTCATCGGTAACGTTTTAATGCCGCGCTCGATATATATATATATATATATATGCATGTAATTTTGGTTATATTGTCACTTGCTTCGATTTTCGGTTAACAACAGTGCACAATAACGGTTCTAACAACGATTCGACGGAGCTCGATGCACGGGGACAACAAAAAAGAACGTAACACGTCGTCGGGTCTCGTTCGGGTCGGTAGAAAAATATATCTGTTTGATGCTATCGTTTAATATTATTCGTATATCTATGTATAATCCCGTCTCGTTCCCCGGTTATGCGCTGCGGACGAGAAATCGCTCGCGACGTCGGCTCTCATTTCTCACTGAGAAACGCTACTAGCTGCGCCGTGCCGTCGCTTGGCTTGCCACCCTCGAGCGAGGGAGAAGAAAGTCGAGAGCGCGCGCGCGCACACGGGCCACCATGCTCGATTAGGGTTGGTGCGGGGAGAATGCGTCGGCGACTGCGCACAGCGAAACCTCGACTGACTTTGTACAGTCGAACCTCCTGCAATTTACTCTTCCGTACCGACGCAAGGTTAAACCGAGAAAAGTTTCACAAAGCAAAAGTGAAGCATGAATGCTTCCGAAGTAAGGTTAAATTAAAAATAAGGTAAAATAATGAATGCTTCCATGCTTGATGAACTATAAACCGAGCGAAGCTAGGTTATAGAGAAAGAGGGGGTACGAGCTAATGAGTCTGAAGGTCGTCCGTCGAATCGACGAATTACAGCTAATAACGATCCTTCTTGTTCGACACGTCGGGAGAGCAGTTTCTCGATTGAAAATCTCGGCCAGTTAGAAAGTCGAGAAGAAACGCCGGAATGTTCTCATACAGTAGATATCCAGAAGACGAATGTGCTGCTGTTTCACTCGTGCTCGTCGACAGCTGGTCACTCGGTTACGGGATTAGACATCGTTGCGCACTGATCTCTCGGATCTAATTAACGAGTTGGATGGTAAAGTCATTGAGTCGCTGCTGCTTTCCCAGAAGCGATGGATATATCGTCGGTCTGATGCCAGAAGGGCGTATAAATGTTGCCTACACACACTTCGTTGGTACTTTTTACCCTTGGCCATCAATATATTTATTATTTATGTTATTATTATAATTATGCTTATTATTATAGCCTTTTATAATCTGTTAATTTTTATTAAATTTAATAAATTTATATTAGGGAACTTCAGTTTGCTAGTTCTCGATTATTTTCATTTAAAATATATACGCGTGCTCATGATCACGGTAACCACTGTTGTCTCTATTGTCATCATCATGTAAAAGGATAAATCCGTCAATAAATGAAATTAAGTTATCATTATTATCATCATTTAGATTCTTATTCATTTTATTTTTATATAAATGATCGCTAATACTATTATTAAACAGCATATCCCCAGGCATGTCCTAAGTTAAATGGTAAATTAGTTCTTAAGCCCCGCGCAGCGAGGAAAAGCTGTGTATAAAACAAACTGTTAAACCGGATAAAGAAACGTTAAATATTATAGTTTTTCGGTTAATATAATTATATGTGGTACTTTGTCTGCATCAATGACATTATAAAAAATAATAGAGTATCTATGAAGATTTTTGCAATTAGATTGAACCGATTATTTGCAAACAGATTATTTGTTTAGTGTGGATTCATTTTTACGACAATTATGTTGGGAACTCTGATTTCGCCCGAAACCGTGCACTTTAATCGCAGCTCTATTGAACATTAGTCTGGTGACTTCACTTTTTTTTGTTGCACGTCAATTCCTGATTGATTCGCGACACCGCAGTACTTTATATTTTTTCTCTATCTTTGATCTAAGTATGTCAATTCTCGAATTGAAGATCAATTTCACCGGCTCTTCCGTAAGCGCCATTTAAAAATACCGATTTTTACGAGCTAATTATTCATTCAAATGGTCGTTAAAAGCCTTTGAGTTTTTGTACAAGTAAAATTTGATAGTTAAATTACAACATGTCAAAAGTTTATGCACATGACTATGGATTGCCATCGCGACATAAATACCCTAAGCTACAATGATTGGCATTCACGTCGCAATAATGCCCGGTCTTGCCCCCTCCCCCCTATTAATTTCTGACTGTTACCGTATTCAACATACTTCGCTTTACCAAGGCAAGAGCGTGCAAAGTACGCTCGGTGAGTCTGTCCGTGATCACCCGATGATTCATAGCAACAGCAGCAGCAGTGACGACATAGCACCGCGAGAGCAGTTCAATAGTGTCTGGTGCGAGGGAACACGCGCAAAAATAAATACATGTGGCTTTTACAACTGCCTACTCTCCGCCGTTGGTTAGACCGGCTAACTCGTTCTCTCTCCCGACATCCTTACGGGGCATTAAATCCGACGAATCTCTGCCCACTCTAGCGAGAAGGCGGGCGATACCGGAATCGCTCGTTCCTATGTCCGAGAACGTCTCAGGAGTCTCCCCGTAGTTTCTCATTACCGTCGAAACGATGTCGTTCGCGTGATTTAAACATCGCGCAAACGAACACACAGCTCAATCGAGTAAATAATTGTATAATATTATAAGCAACGTACGTGTTTCCTTATCTCTTCCTCGGGCAGCTTGTCGGAGTAGAAAGAAAAAAAAACAAACGTGTCAGACATCAATGAAAATGCACAGAGATCGGTCGTGGACACTCGCGTGCCATCCGTCTCTGCGTAATTAATGGGACGCGTGCAGGTTAAATTTGATGCAGGATACGCATGCGCCACTAATCTCGTGCGAGGGCCTTGTAAAACGCAGTTGTCAACGTACAGCGATATACATATATATATATATTTTTTAGAGCGTGTGCAATACAACAGCATCGATATTCGCGACGGGAAACGACGACGAGAAATCCGCTGACCGACGCGCTCAGAAAAGGATGCACGCAACGCGTGTCTTGCGCGTTGCTCGTACGATCAATGAAACTTTCTTCCGTTATACTCGACGATGCCCAAGTACGCTCGGAGAGCTCTATGAGAAAAAAAATGACGAAAAAAAAAAAGATTTTATCGAGCCCCGCTCAAATTAGATTTATCATGTTCGAGGATTATATTTTAGTTGCAACTCTGGAATCTTTGAGAAGACGCGTCTCAACGTCGCTAAGACGTAAACCGACCGGTCATGGTCAGTGACTTTTTACTCGTCACGCTTACGCGGCTACCGAACTTCGCGGAAGCTGATTAAAAACGGATTAACTTCCGGTTACACCTGCGACAGTGTGTGTGTGTGTGTGTGTGTGTTATAGCTACGGGAAAAGAAGAATTAAAAGGTGGAAGAAGCAGAGGCGTGGCAGGTGCAGAGGATGGGCTTCGGAAACGCGGCTTCGTCATTCTTGGACATCTTTTGTCGGGTATATCGCCACAGAGACGGTTCGGTTTTCTTTTTTTATCGATCGAAAAGTTCACGCAGCGTATTGTTTAAGTACACGGTGACAAAGAGCCGTGGAATTCTCGTTCGATCGAGGAGGCACGAATAAAACGATTAGCGAGGGACGAGTGCAAGGTACTCGGCAACTGTATCACTTTACTCACTCGTGTGAACGGTCCATGCAGGAATCCTTCGACGTTTCTCAAACGATCATCCCACCACTGAAAAACAATATATTTTCATAAAAGACCCCGTAGCACTGTGAAAATTATTGTCTCTTTGTGTCAGAGGTAAATCCGCAATCCCAAAGAGATTCGTTTCGAGCTAATAGGCGATAGATTTTTCGTTTCGTGTAACCCGACGAGCAACCCGGCCGAGTAGACGAGGGACAGTGCTGGGAACAAAATATAAAATTGATTTTTGGTACCGGGCTGCGAGGTTTCGCACGCGCGACAGCGAATTACTCGGTCGTAATGGAATTTTCGTTGTGACTCGCGGGTGACTAGATCGAGGACCTTAATAATAGAGTTGTTCGGGGGTTGGGAAAACGGTGCAACGAAAATTCTTCTCGGTGACACGAATCGCGAAGAGTGGAGCGAGCGAGAGAAAGAGATGACAATAAAATGGCGAGGGCGATATACGGAGAACACGACGAAGACTTCGATATAACGAGGTTTAGTTTATTGTCGCGATGTATCAATGCCGATGTCGGTGATTTACCTCTTTAAGGACACACCGACGTGACGCTTTAATGTCCTTACACCGTTAAAAAAGTCACTTGGGAACAGGAAAATTCGTTAAAACACTGGGTGAACCCACGACGGCCGTCAGCCGATTGTAAAAAACACGACTGGAGAGCATTCGAAGCGCGCGCAGTGCCGACTGGCGGACATCTCGACAACTGAGAGGCTCGAAACGCAGGCGCGAAGATTCGAATAAAATTGTGGAGACCTCTGCGTCAGTTCGGCATCTATCGAAAGCTCCGACATGTTACCTTACCATCCGTATCAAATATATATTACGCTGTTGTCCGATAAGATAATAAATCCTATAGAGAATATTGCGATAAATCAAGTTTATTATCATTCGAATAGTTATCATAATGAAGACAGTAGTAAATAGGTAGTAGTACTACAACGGAGAACGCTTTTAGCAGGCCAACTCTTAATCTTTTTTTTTTTTAATTTTTCTTCAATCACTTTCGAAAGCCATTGCCAACAGTTAGATAGATACAATTATCCAAGTGAAAACGTGGCTCGATCGGGGCAGCAGAGGATTGGCGTGCTTCGAGGACGGGAGAAGAACAGGGCATCGATAATATCTCAATATAAACAATGATAATAAATCCATAATCGTATAGATAATAATTGCATCATTAAAAAAAAAGATGAGAGAAACATATTTAAAAAATATCATTGTACAATTCGAAGGGTCGCGTATAAATTGGAAATGGTTAAAATTTTTCGAGAATCTCGTATGTCCTGGGTCTCCTCGCTGTGTCTTCGTAAAGAAGAGTGCAGCGTGTATGTGTGTGTACATGTAAGAATGAATGTTGGTGTGAAAATTTCGGGCTCAACGTATCGCCTCGTGTAAAAAATCAACGTGAAAAAAAAGAATAAACCATTAATAAACGTAGTAATTAAAGTGACAATATTGCGTTGCGACTCTTTTATTCCTGTGTCCAGTGTGCGCGGGGAGAGTAGTGAATGGTAGCAATCGTTCCGGTCGAAGTATCCATGTTTTCCGTTCGCTGGAGACCCCGCAGCTTCTCAGCTGAGCCAGGGGCATCGACGATTTTTTTTGTCATTCTTTAGATAGCATCAATGTCGAAATCATCTCCCTCCTCGCATTCGTCCGCGATTGGCTTCTTCGCCGATTGTTTCTGCTGCTGTTGTTGCTGCTGCTTCAACGGCTGCTTGGCTCTATCGTCATACTCGATCTGCGTGGAAATAAATAAATAAATAAACATATATATATGTATATATATATTTTTTTTAATCGCAAAAAAAAGATGCAATGATAATGACGACCGACCTCCAAATCGTCATCCTCCTCCTCGGACTCGGATTCTTCCTCGTCGGCCTCCTTGAGCCACGTGAGAAACGGCGCTGCCTTGTCGTGAATCTCCTGGGAGAGTTCCTTCGAAACGTATTTCTTGCTGGCTTTGCTCGCCCATTCGAACAGAGCCTTCTCCTCCAGAATATCAGCATCGTAGAAGAGCTGTATAAAAAAAGAATCTTGCTTAATTTCCATATATTACTCGACAACTCTAGAAACAATAATTATACGAAGTTCGACGGACCTTCAGAATTCCGGGTACTTTAGCCATCAGCGCGTCCTTGTGCAGGGCGATAACTTGCTCGATTCCCCGCAGCAGATACTTCTGTGCCTTGATGTCGTCGTGAGTGAAACGCAACAGGAGAACCCGATGTTTCTTCGTCTGAGCGGCGATGCAATGATCGAAAAGCAATTCGGCGAGAACCAGAGGTGCCTTGGTCTTTATCTCGAGACGTTCAGCCTCGGACACGAGCTCCTTGTGATTGTCCAATTGTCCGGCGTCGCGGCGGCACTTAACGAGCTTGTAAAATATATCCATGCGCTCTTTCTCGGTCTTGTCGAGATCCTCGCTTATGGTCATTCCCTTAGCGCCGTCGGTAAGATCCTGAAGACGCGCCCGAACAGCCTCCTCGGAGACGTCGACGGCCCAATTGGCGTCGTCGTCGGCGTCGGTGGCGATCTTGAGCGGCGCCTCGACAACGATATCCGTCGTACTCGTATCGTTGTCCGGTGAACCCGAACGATCGCCGTTAGCGTCACCGTTAGCGCGCTTCGAGCGTTTTCCGCGCTTACCCTCGGTAAGGGAACTTCCCTGAGCGGCGGGATTCAAGCTCGGTGGATTCTTCAGGATGTATGTATTGAGCTTGTGATTGCTTTCGAGAACGCCGTGATGACCGCATGCCTTGCAGCCCTGCGATATCGTGCCTTTCTTCGCGCTAACCAGCAGCTCCGTTTCCGGATTGTCACAGGCGGGACACAATACGTATTTTCTTATAAAACCGTCGAGCAGATCTTGGAGCTTGTTAGCCTCGTGAGAGCCATTTACGATAAAACGCTCGTTCTTGAAGTCGAACTGAGTCTGAGCCCCGAGCTCGCAGCCGAAGTACTTCGTCGGATATGTAGCCGGTCGACCGATGGCTTTAGCGACATCGACCATGTTTACAATAACGGTCTTAATGCCGTTTCCCTTGCCCTCGACCTTCGCCTGGATTCGCGGCATCTTGTAGCGATAGAAGGCATCGCTGACATTGCGATTTACGTTCAGGGTACCCATGTTGAAGGCTTTCTTTCTATCGCCTCTCCTCTCAAAATATCAGTGAACCCTTGTTACTTCACGCGCGCCGATAATTCCAATCTTCGTTACGCTTATCGACAAGGTTTTTTTTTCTTTGCTTGTGCTCCGCCGATAATCGTCGTGCACTGGCTAGTCAGTTTTGGTTAACTCGAGCCCGGACGTCGAAGCTCCCTCTTGTCTCCCCGCGGCGGCGACGCCCCCCTTCGCTGTGTCTCTCCCGTTCCCCCGTTGCTACGGCTTTCCTCCTCCTCCTCAGGTCGGTAACGTCTTAGTCCTCGTTCTTCCGGATCTCCAACTTACAACGACGCTTATCAACGACGACAGTTTGAACGCCGTTAATCGACCTCGCCCGGTTGTTTGCGCTGCCGCTACCCGATGGTAGCACGATACGTGTCGAGTCAGGGTGGTTTTCGTAGGATGCGGTTAGGTTTGCCGCACTACCCGGTGACGACAGTCACGTTTCTCTGAACGGCTGAAGCTTCCGATGTCTGTTACTGGAAACAAAAATAATCACATCGACGTTGAAAGTATAAATAATTATTATGAAGCAAAATGATTCGTCCACTTGACGAAATTAATTATGGACAAGAAGATATCTGCACGAGAAGCATTTTTAATCCTGCTGAAACGGTTGTGTTTTGCATCGTACAAACTTCGCTCGGGAAAGTTCACCTAGAGCATAAAATTCTAAAAGTGAACAACTTTCGTTTTTCTTACTAAATCAGCGCATTGACGGACACTTGCCAAAGATGAATTTTGATCTCACGCAGATATCTTCAAGATCGTAATTAGTTGGCGTTAGTTAATTAGTTGGTATACCTGGAAAATTTTGAGGTCCTGTGCTTGGGCAGGACCAGATGATTCAGGAATCGTTGGGTGGTATCTTGGAGCAGGTTTTGCCTCGGTCTGGTGGGCAGAGGGGGGTAGTCTTCAATGATCATACACGCTGCCTGTCCGTCGCTCGTGCCCTCAAGAATAATATCCTTATACCAGGCTGGTAGTGGCAGTGATTGCGGCGACTCGACGGTCCCACGTAACGAACGATTAAACCGAGCGTAAGAGATGATGATGCTGTCGTTTGTACGATGCCTGGACAATGTCCTGCCACCGCCGCCTGTACTGTAGACCGATCCTTTCCCTCTGGATGATATCCTGGATGTTTCTGCAACAGGCAAAGAAGCAAATAAAAATTTAATAATGATCAAAACATCGTTATCGACAAGACGTCGTTGATGACAAAAATTAAAGTGCGTACGACCGTGAAAATATTATTCTGGACATCATCGAAAATTCTAATTCAAGTGGCCGACAGAGACGGAATCTCCTATCCGCAATGATTATTAAAGAATTTGAATAGCGCCTCGTCACGAAATTATTAGCTTGTTAGCGAGAGTTCTTCGAGGCTTGTGCTCGTTCGCTTCAATGATAATCGCCTGCTAAGAACGTTAGCGTTAATTGATCCAATCGGGAATTCTGTATTTTTTAACGTCGTTCGCTGATTCGCGGACGAGCCCTTCTTCTTCTTTTTCTTTCATTTGGGCAGCCTGATTCAGTTGTTCTCTTCAAATTTTTTGCTGACACGTAAGCCGCACCGCTCTTCTTCCGACAGTCGACTCGTCCAGTCTCGTTGAGTCTCCGCGCTCGCCCGGCACGCTCTCGACGAATTCGCTCGGTCGATCATTTATATGGGCCTTCCGGGTACTCGCCACTTCCACAGGGTCATGGTATCGGGGACAGAACGAGAACGTTCGTGTCCGCGAGGACGGGCAAAAAAAATTTTCAGGCTCGTGAAGATATGATCAGGTTGAAGAAAACAAAAGGCAGAGCCACGATCGTCATATGTCTTACTTTGACTGGCGGGTTTGCTTAAATTTTCCGAATCTCTTGGAAATAGTGGACACCAATAATATTGTTTCTTTTCTTTTTCAAATCTTATTCATACTGTACGAAACTGTACGAATGTTGTACAAATATTGTACGAAATTGTGCAAGTATTGCATGAATATTGTATGTATATTGTACGAATATTGTACTAATATTGTGCGGATATTGTACAGAAATAGTGTACGAATATAGTCCGAATATTGTACGACTATTGTGCGAATATTGTACAAATATTATTTGATTCCGTGACAGCCTCTCTCCGGAGGATTCGATTACACTTCCAGTTACATATTGTTCCGATCAACGTAGAAACTCGACGCTTCATCGATAACAGAACGAGAGTCGCTGTCTCCATGAATTATGCATAGTCCAATAGCCAGGCTTTCTTGTTTCGCTCTTTTATTTTCTCTCCGTCATTTTATTATTCCGTCATCGGGCTTCGGCGATTCGATCGCTCGGAGAGCACACATTACGCAACTGTTATGGTACCGGCAACCCGACGGCACTTTTCCCTTTACCCGACTACGTTATACAATGACTCCTATCGTGGAAAACATTGGTAAACAGGATTAGGTGATTAGAGTCCCGGCCGAACGATCTATACAGCCTTGCCATAGGCTCAACAGGATGTAGTGGTGTATCGGAGCTTCGATCGTCGTTCCGTTACTGTGCTTCGTATTCCGCTCGTCATTTATGCAAATATGATAATCAGATTTTATATATAGAGATATAGAACAGAAAGGGGAGTTCTTCGCGATACTGAATAATTAATTGTTGAACGGTATGTCTCGAGCTCCACTAAAAATGTCCCATTTGGTTCGTCCAATATTTTTCCGCCTCTTCGTCGGTGGCTGTGCGAAAATCCTCCGTCGTCGTCGAACAACGTCGGGCGAGCCGTACCGTCGAAAATCAATTGGATACGTTACTTTAATAACGCCCGTCCAGCACCGTGGCGTACAGAGGAGCTTTATACCATCGCCTCGCATGTACGACTCGGATTTCGATGCACGTGCGATCGATAATAACGTCGTCGTGCTGCAACCGCGTACCTTGCACCGATCGGCACGTCCCTCTTTCTTTCCATCTCTGTGTGCATTCATGTCCGAGCGAAATGGAACAGCGGAAACGGCTCCAGAATCCGAGATTGTCGGAATAATCCACAGTCGTCCTTTTATCCCAGATCGATCGGAGAATCGAGCAATTAGTCGATAACCGACTCCTGTCGTACAAACTCAAAAAATAAATAATAATAATAATAAAAAATAAAAATATAAAAATAAAACGAACTCCAAAAAAAAAGATAATAAAATAATTAAAAAAATATACGACATTCCACATAATTTTGTCAAAGTTAACGAAATCCGAACGACAAAAAAAATACCTTGCTGAATTATCCAGTGAGCGTATCCATACGCGCTATAAGTAAAACTATGTTTCCGGTGCAATTTCATCGATCTACCGGGAGCAACCTTAGGCCTGGTATAAACGTTTTTGCTGCCCTCTCGAAGTTTCCATCGACATTTTATTTTCCTCGTGACAAATGTCGAGGAAAACCGACACGCGAACTCGAGCTTATTTCTGATTAGATTAGTGTTGATATTTCATTTTTATTTTTTTAGGACTATAGACAATACGATAGGACGCTCTGTCGGTGTTTAAGGGGCAGGGAGATTTGCTCGACCGAACATTCAGTCACTTTAGATTGCGTATAACAAGACTAAGACAAAAATGTAAACAGTTTTCCTTAGGGTGAGCATGTGTGTCAACATTATTACGTAGGAAAATACATTTAAAAATGCGGGTTTTATTTATAACAATATTATTATTGCCGTTTGTATTAATCAAGCACTGAATCGACTGAGCACACAAAATTTATTTTTTTAAATGCACACAATGGCGAGATTAAAAAATGTTAAAACATGAAAAATGTTTTTTGGCTTGCCATTGTGCACTTTTGCAAATAATTTTTTTCGTTTTAGTCGATAAAGAATTTGAATTGGAATCAACTTTTCTCTTACAGTTACTAAAGCTATATTCGGTCGCTTTGCCACAATCGTGGTAACAAGTCAAAAGTGCTTGTGTGGTACAAACGGCGATAACAAGATTCTTATAAATAATATCAGAATTTTTAAATGTATTTTCCTACTTAATAATGTCGATATACGCGCTGACCATGAGGAGAACCGTTTACATTTTCTTGTACCCTTGTTATACACAATCTAAAGTGACTGAATTTTCGGTCGGCCAAACCGGTCGGTTCTTATCGTTCGGTTCCACGTGGAAATTGATTTACGTTACGTATATGCACAATGAACCATCGTCCTCCTTCACCCGCCTACGAAAAGAACGTTAACGTTATCGCCGAGGAAACGCGTTTCGAGGAAAAGTGAAGTCTGACAAGTTGCGGCAAGAGCGTGGGTCGCAACAAAGCGTTCGAAGCCCATACGCGTAGGGTAAAATTAAATATTACCATGCAATTATCCGAGGCGTTACTCGTGCTCGTGTACAACGGTCTCTATATCGATCATGAGGTTTCCAGACGAGAGCTCCCTGGCCACCACCCTACACGCGCGTCTCTATGAACGTTTATCAGAAAGAAAAGAAAAAAAAACGTAAACTCTTCCTCAAAATATTTGTTCGAGCTAAAGGCCCGCTCTTATTATTCACATTCGAGTTTTTACAAATAACGTGTAAAAAAATTCTCTTCAAAAACTTATTGCAGAGTGCACGAAGTTTTTTATGCATATAAAAAATCGATAGATTACATTTTTACGTAGCAATTGGAGTGAAAACGAGTGATCGGTGTATTAAATATTTCCATACGGTTTGAGCGATGAATTTCAAAGCAACTTTGTCACGAGGGTAAGAGACACCTCCGAGACATATGGACGAGGCGCCTCGCAACGTCGAATAATTAACTCGTGACCTGTAAACTAACCAATTCGACTATAAACGATCACCACCTTTTGCACTACTTTCTCTCGATGAAAATATTTTCCCCATTGATTAGCATTTCTCTCCTCGATTAATTTCGCGACAAAGCGACGAAGCTCGATCGGACCCCGAATAAAGGACTCGTCTCGCAAATCGCCGTAAACAAATGTGCCGACAACCTCCCGAGCAATCTTTGACTCGCTCTCATCCCACCGGGAGTCCCGACCACGCCAAGAGTATCTCGGTCGAGCCTGGGTGGGGATCTACAAAGATTTTACCTGCTCGGCGTTGACGCATAAGTCGCGCTTTGAGCTGGTTGACGATGCCTCGGCTGCTCGCTACTTTTTAATATCTCTTCCACCACCGGCAAGCGCGCTTCCGCGATCTCGGTTGCCTCTCCCTATTACTCTCTCTGTTATTCCCTACGTCTGGTTTATCTCCTTCGGTTGCACACGAGTGTGCAAGTGAATTTCAATCCGCTTCTTCCCGTTCTTCTCTCCTCGCCTCGGGCTCTTCCAATGGTCACCGACGGTGTCGAAAATAAAATCCCCTCTCCGGTGTCGATGATCCTGCGATTATCGGAGCCTCGAGGCGGACGCGGAGTCGAAGAATATAAACGTTCGGCGAGATGAATCCGTCGGTACTGGGCTCTCTCGGCACTGCTCTAGCTTGCGGCTAGCTCGGCGTTACTGAACGGGTGTCGCGGGGGAGCTTTCAGGGAATCCGGGGGGAACGTCGGCGAGCCCCGTCGACGCTTTTCGTCTTATGGCGCAGGCCCACGGCGACGGAGGGGGTCCCGCTCTACGTATGTGGCTTCGTAAAGTATGTATCTGTGTTTCCGTGTCGGTGCATGCGCGACGCTCTCCGGAGTAACAGCGGAACCAGCGCTCACCGTCGTGACTGTACTGTGTACGTGTATATATATATATTATATATATATTGTAGAGTGGGTGATGGTCGTTTCTGGCTCTGCAGGAGAAAACCCCCTCGGTTATTGATCGCCGAGCTGCGGAGGGTGGAGCGAAGCGTGCCCACCGTCGGGAGCTCGAGGACGATGGTAAATCCAGACAAGGAAAACGGCGCAACCGCCCGCATTGTCGAGGCGGTGGTTCCAGCCGTCGGAGTCCTCGCGCGGTCACGCCGCGGTGCAAGGTGGGAAGTCGCGAATTTTTCGCGACTCTTCCGTCGCCGAAGGGACGCGCTGTGGAGAAGTCCGGAGACACTTCGGCTCTACCCCTGGGCACGGGGAACGCGGCCGGTGCGCGCAACCCCACTCGGGCGCGTGTCGTAGGTCAGGGTTACCGCGACGATTCCTCCAGCCGCAGTGGATAGGTAACACGTGCGGGAATTCCACCGTTCCGGAGCTGCACGGTTGTCCGGTCGTGTGGAGCCTCGTTGCCGGAAGTCACTGCGAGGCGCCGGGTCGAGGGTCGCTGCGTCGGGCATCCTGGACGTGGTGGCTGAAATTCTTTTATTTATCATGAGTAAAAATCATTTTTTTTTCTTTTTTCCTTGATGAAAAGCGATACGGAGAGTACCGAGAAGGAGAACCTGTTGTAAGTTGAATTGTTTGTAAGGCGAGTTTTATCGCAAGGACATTGCGCCGGTTAATCGAAGAAATGGAGCCGAGCACCCCATCCGGCGGGCGCTCGAGAGTTTCTCAGTTGTGCGAGCGAGCGATAGGCCCGATGTGTACAATATGCATATCGGCGATGAGAGGAGGGGGGGGCACATTCATGACGATGAATTTATGATACACGAGACGTCGGGCGCCGCACTGAACAGCGTTCGAAATGCGCCTTTGAGTATCTGGCCTCTCAATGTCGCGCTCCAATTAAGGCGGTACGACTATCGGTGCTCCAAAGTGTGTAAACAGTTTGAGATAAAGATTTTCGCTACCCGTAACTTCGATTCAACGCACCGAGTCCGTAGCTTCTTAATAAGCGGTGAGCTCCGTTGAAGCTAATTATCAATCGGCAATACGCACGAACGGAGCCGTTATAACTGCATAGAATAGCGAGCCTGTTATAAGAAACTCTACACATGTTAATGAGAGGCTCGAATCTCATTGCATTCCATTAATGAGCTGAATTCATCTACGCACGGGGAGAAGGCACAGTGCACTGTGGGGCGGATTGTTCAATCGCGATTTGGGAACTTAATTAATCATGTAAAAAGAAAATTTGTTTGGAAATTAATGAACGGCGTTGGAAGCCTTTTTACAGGAACTGTTTGTGAAACTTCGAAAACATTTGGAGTGCATTTTTGCAAAATTGTTATCCTTAATTTTTATGTTTAATGAACATTTTTTGCTAATTTCAGGCAAATGATTTGTAATTTTGATATGTGGTATTTTTGTTTCGATACAGCGTGTACAGTGGGGCGCATTATTTAATCACAATTTGTGGACGTAATTTAGAACACTAAAAAAAAAATGTTGTTTGGAAATTAATGAACGGCGTTGGAAGCATTATTACATAAACTGTTCCTGAAATTTCGAAAACATTTGGGGTACAACTTTGCCGCAAAATTTGTATCTTTACGGAAAATTCTTTGTTAATTTTAGGCAAATGATTCGTAGTTTTAATATCTCGTATTTTTGTTTTAGTACAGTGTACAGTGGGCCAATTGTTCAATCGCGATTTGTCAATTTAATTAACAACAATGTGAAAAATATTTTTATTAAAAATGAATGAACGGTATTGGAGGCCTTCTTACATAAACTGTTTTTGAAATCTCAAAAGCATTTGGAGTGCAATTTTGCAGCGAAATTTTTATCTTGAATGAAATTTTTTTGATCATTTTCGGCAAATGATTTGTAATTTTAACATCTGATATTTTTCTTTTAGTACAGCTTATACACTCGGCGCATTGTTCAATCGTGATTTGTGGACGTAATTAACAACAAATAAATAAAAAATTGGTTTGGAAATTAATAACCGGTATTGGAAGCCTTCTTACATAAACTGTTCCTGAAATTTCGAAAAAATTTGGAGTGCAATGTTGCAGTAAAATCTTTATCTTTAATGAACATTTTCTTCAAGATTAGGCAAATGGTTTGTAATTTTAATATCTGCTATTTTTGTTTCAATACAGCGTGTACAGTGGGGCGCATTGTTAAATCGCGATTTGTGGACGTGATTAACAACACTGTAAAAAATGTTTCTTTGAAAATTAATGAACGGTATTGGAAGCCGTCTTAAATAAACTGTTTCTGAAATTTCAAAAACACGTGCGTTGCAATTTTGCAGTAAAATTTTCATCTTTAACGATTTTATTTTGCATTTTAGGCAACACATTTGTAATTTTAATATCTGCTACTTTTCTTTGACGAAAAAGTACATTAATGTTCAGTTAATTTAAGCAATGTAAGCTAATTTCAAGTTCCAGTGGATTACACTTACAATTTATTTTTACAACGAAGGTAAAAGATGTGAACGTTTGCAGACAAGAAAACGTTTCTTCAAATAGGCGAACCTTTGTTTTTACCGTGCAAACAGTGCGCCACTCTACCCTGCGGCCAGTGATTGACAAAGCGACGTTTGAGAACCACTGCTGTCCACTGAATGGACGAAGCATGTTTATTATGCATCGCTATCGCGTCGTTAATATCTTCAGCTTTGTAGATAAGCATTCAGACGAGAGAAGAAAAAAGTAATACGGAGAGGAGAGAGAGACAGACAGTGTACATTGAGCGGACTGTCGAAGAGCGGCGAAAGGTCGGGGATCCCTTTCGTTCGCTCATCGTCGTCGTCGTCGTCTCCGTCGTCACCGTCTGAAAGTTGAATTTCGTAAACCGCAAAGCGAGAATTGCGACATCGCGAATCTCTTTCGAAATTATATGCGCGACGACGGGTTTCGAGAACAGTCCCTTCCGCGTGAGGAAACAAAGGTTGAGAACCTCTGAGCCCCCTCCGCTGTGCCCCAGACGCCCGCATAGGACACACGCTTGTAAAATTCCAGACTAATAGAGCGCATGCATGTGTTCGCGAACTGTTCGCCCAGGGCCGAAAACCGCACGGTTTTTACCAAACGGACAATTAAATGCAAATATTAAGAAATATTTAATAGTCTCGTCCTTCGAGGTGTTTCGGACTTGGCGATTTTTTCCATTTATTTTTTTCTTCGTTTTGTGCAAACTTTTTATACATTTCCGGGTATGCGAGTGCGCGCTCGCGCACGTAACAGTGCGACATGACGTTGCACGCGAGTTGACAAGATTAGATAAAAGTTGGTAGTCTTGACGATCGTAGTTACAAGAGTCATATCCTCCTGAATTGCCGGGGAATTATATACAGCGCGTCACATTACAATACGGATACGTATTTCTTGCCCGGCCACGTGGAAAATATTGCGGTTCGAGCTTTCCTTAGTAATGTTAATGTTGCGTCATTAGGTTGCATTTACTTTCGAACTGTGCCGATCTAAAGACAGCGAATCGACTGGTGTCGCCAAAGACACTCGTGGACAGGGCATTATGAAAACAAAAAAAACACATGTCATTGGAGAAGGGAAGAAAGGAGTCTGGAAGTTATTACCCCGGTAACGTTAGACCGAGAGAAACGAACAGTTCGCGAAACACACGCACGAACTCGCTCGTTTCCAAAATGGCTGTTGGGCTAAAATTAGCCCGGATTCGTTGCGAGCCGAGAGCGTACAGGGGAAAAAAGTTAATCGTGCAGCCGAGAGAGAGAGGGTTAAAAAAGAAAAAAAAATGTGTCTGCTACGTAACACACAGGACACACACGCGCACACACCTACGCGGAACTGCGATCGTCGTACATACACACACACGGATTCGCAACGCTCAACAAAAATGAACTAATTAGAATCGATGTTTCTGGCAGAATTTTTTTTACTCACCTTGACGTCGAAGAAAAGTCATATAAAATGGTAACGCCCTGCTGGACGGCCGCCTTGTAGCGTGAAAATTCAATGGTACAATCCACGGGATTATTGGGACAGATGGATGGCCCCCTCGCGAGAGCACCCAGTGCTTGGAGTTTGTGGTTGTTCCTTTCGTTCCTTGGCCTGTGTTGTAAAGAGACATGGAGATTACAGAGTGAGAGTCCGCTATGCGCTAACGCATGTAGCCGAAAATACACAATCTATAATATCAATTCGCTTAATCGGGTTATCACTAACAAGATAAACGCTTGGTTTATTATAATTTTCTTACCTTTTGATATAATCACACCGTTCGCTGTACAATAATCGTTTTCGCGCAATGAATATGATTTTTGTGCAACGGTTACGACCGCGGGACCACGATGCCTGATGATAACGACGAGTTTAGTCAATCGAGTAGTATAGCAAGCAACAGCGCGATACGTTCCGGCTCTGAGGACGGCTACAGCCTGAATGCAACCGCGAACAGACGAACTCAGGGCCGCGAATATCGAGCCAAAGACCCGGCGCTGGTACGCTTCCACTCTCTCTTTTCAATTTTTTTGCAATTCGTTTTTTCTTGCAAAAATCGTCACAGTAGTCGTATCAGCAAATAACAGCAGCCGCACGTCTTTACGCGGCAACGATGTCACTTTTTTTTAGCGTCCTTTTTTTGTTTTTTTTATCGAGAGACGAGATAATTGCTTTGCCTCTCTAGGAAAGCACCCGAAGAATCCGGGACTCTCGTGATATCCTCGAAGATAAGGTTTATCGAACGAACAAAACGTCAGCACATTGGCATGAGTTCTTATCGAAGATCCGAGACTTTTGCGAATCGAAGATGTATGATTATTATTACGAACCATGTGTGCACGCCGAGATTGTTACGAGCCTGAGTATCGATACTCTTTCGATAACTCGCCAACGATACAAAAGTCCCCCCTCCCACGAGGAACAGTCACCATGAAGAAACGGCAATGAAATATATCTGCTGCGTTGATCAAGTTCACGACTTTTGCACGTTGCCGCTGCAACGGATTACCACAATTACGTGAGTTCGAAGAACGATAGATAATTTTATTACGATCTAGCAAACATCCGACGAGTCTGCGACCTCCGGTCCGCGCGACCTCGGTAACGCACTCGACGATTATCTTTTTTTGCTTTTGTTCATGCATTTGTTGATCATGCGTTTTCTAACCTCAAAAAAAAAAACAGATAGTCAACCAGCGACGCAGACACTGCTGTACGGAGCTTCTCGGAAAAACGCACGTGATGACAGTCGCGTCTATCGAGTCATCGTCTCACCGGAATTCCTCGACACTCGGACTCATAGAAACGCGCTTTTTTTAGAGTGAGTACAATCGATCTGGTTCGAACTTTGCTCGTCATTGTTTGTTTTTTTTTCTCTTCCAACTCGTCAGTTTCTGGACTGCGATAACGCGTGAACGTTTGTTTTTTTCGTTGCAGATCGCTAGCCGTTCGGCGAATATCGCCAGGAGAGCTCCGCCGATAAAACAGAGACGATGTCCGTGGAGCCGAACCGTATCGCGGCTTCGCCGTACACTTGCATAACGTGCAGGGTCGCCTTCAGAGATCTGGAGATTCAGAGACAGCATTACAAGTCCGACTGGCACAGATACAACCTGAAGAGAAAGGTAGCGGAGCTTCCGCCGGTATCGGTAGAGGAGTTTCAGAAGCGCGTTATCGCGCAGAGAGGAAAGGAGGATCAGCTAAAAAATCATCAGCCGGTGAGCTGCAAGGTATGCCACAAGAGTTTCAATTCTAAGAATCAATACGAAATACACCTGACGTCCAAGAAGCACAAAGAGCAAACATTGAGAAAGCAGAGCGAGCAGGAGGCCGAAGCGGAGGAAGAGGACGAAGAGGAGGAGTCGACGGAGATCATAAGCGACCGACTGGATCCGAAATTCGTGGAGCCTTCAAATTCCGTTGTAAAGCAGGCGAACAGCTCTTCCCAGAAGAGCAAGAAAATCGAGGATGAAATGGACGTCGATTCAGACGTCGAATCTGTGGATTCGGAGGAGTGGATTGAGGACACGGAAAATCCGGTGGCGAACAACGACTGTCTCTTCTGCAAACATCACAGCAGATCTCTGTTGAGAAACTTGAAGCACATGACCCTCGCTCACTCGTTCTTCATTCCCGATCCGGAGTACTGCGTCGATCTCAAAGGGCTGCTGATATATCTCGGAGAGAAAATCTTCGCGGGTTACATGTGCATCTGGTGCAATGACTCGGGCAAGGCTTTTCAGAGCGCAGACGCCGCGAGAGCCCACATGATCGACAAGGGCCACTGCAAGATGCTGCACGAGGGCGAGGCCCTCGTCGAGTACTCGGAGTTTTACGATTACTCGACGAGCTACCCGGACGCCGGTGAGGAGGGCGTCGATCCCGACGCCGAGGTCGATATACCCGAGCTCGACGACAGCGATTATCAGCTGGTTCTACCGTCGGGCCACGTTATCGGGCACAGATCGCTCATGAGATACTACAAGCAGAGCCTCGACCCCAGCAGAGCTCTGGCCGTACCGAAGAGCGAGAAGCTTCGCAAAGTCCTTTGCCAGTACAGAGCCCTCGGCTGGTCGGCCACGCAGAAGGAGGCCGTCGCGAAAAAGGCGAGGGACATCAAGTACATGCAGAGGGTTCAAGCCAAATACTCCACCCAGCTTCAATTCAAAGCCAACAAGTTCCAGCGTTACTTCAGGCAACAAGTCAACTTCTAGACGCCGATCGATACTTTTCGGTACTCGTCGACGAAAAGATTGTTCGGCTTTATACCTTTTTTTTGGTTCTTTTAACACGGAATTCTCATCGCATTCCATCCACGGTTGCGTCAGCTGTAAGATATAATATACGTTTATTTAAATACAATTATCATTGAGATTGACTGACCGGGTACGTCGTTGAAATCTGCGATTGGGTAACAGTCGATCAAGGCTGAGGGGTCTTTAATAAACTTGTCTGTTTATTCTGACGGATATTCCTTACAAAATAACGTATCGTATATTATATATATCATATATATATATACTTTTTAGAATATACACGACAACAACAAAAATATTCAATATACAATATTAATAGTTCGTGTGTGTGCCCTCCCCGCCGGGGGCACCAGTGGATCATCCAGTGATCAGTTTCATTATATATTGATTTTCATTTAACGTTTGATTATCAGCAACTGTTATGCGGGTATAAATTTGGATTTTGTGCTCTTAGGTTCCGTCCCCTCGTAAAGGGGACTCATATTTCATACCAGTTTCGGCGAACTTGTAGTTCGACCAGCGCCTCAAGCTTTGTCAACGATTTAATTATTCGGATTCTTTGTTTAACAACGGATATATCGGGCCGTATAAGTTTGTGGGAGGGCAGTAAACGATTCTCTATTTACTACCGAACAATCACAATATAAAACGCGAGCCAGCTCTTTCGTTAATTAGAGACACTCGCGCGCGCGTCTGGACTAGTATTTGTTACTTTAATAATACCATTTATCTGTTTCATTTTTTCTTTGCTTCTGTTTTTTTTTTTTGAATACTTAGAGAGCCGTTATTGTCACACTTTCGACGTTACGAGACACTTATTTCCACCTACTAACTTCTTCGTATTTGATCCCTCTAATTTTTGTAGGGCGATGATTTTCTTACGCTCAGCTATTTGTTTTGCGTGGAATTTAATCCAATACTTTGACCATCAGCTTGAGCGCCCGATGAGGCGGCAACGGTCTTATCTTCTCGTCGATGTCGGCGTACGGCAATTCGGCGACAGTCTCGAAGCCGTGCTTCGCGAAGACCTTCTGCGAGAAGATTCCGGTTGCGTCGGACTTGAAGATCTGCGAGAATTCGAGCACGCTAAAGTATCGTGAAAACTCGACGGGACGAAGAAAACAACGAGGAAATACCTTTCACGTAAAATACACAGAGTACAAAACACCATTTCATTTTTTTTCACATCTTTAACGAGACACATCTCATGCACACTAAACGTAGACATGCTGAAACAAAAAATATTGCAGTGAAGTTCGTGAAGGCTTCGTGAAACACAACAGATTCATAGACAAATAAGTTTTGGAGTACAATGGAACGATCGTGCACACAGCCGTGAGGATGAGAATTCGCCTACCTTGAAGCCAGCCTTTTTCGCCGTCTCGACGCTGTCGGCCATGAGAACATTGGCGAGCCCCCTGCCGCGGAACTCCTCGTCGACGCTCAATATCCGGCACTCGAAGATCTCATCGATCCCGTATTTAGCGAAGAGATCGATCTTGTCGTTCAGCTGGTACAGAAGGCCGAAGATGGTTTTGAATTTGGGGTCGTCGAACTCCGCCAAACGACGCTCGGCCTCCTCGCGCTCGGCCTTCGTCTGAATTCCGTTCAGGGCCAGGCCGGCTATCTGAAGATATTTATCGAAGCGTCGAAATGTAAAAATCGCAATTATTAAAATTGTAGGGAGAACGGACGAAGGAGGACTCACCGTTCCGTCTTCGGTAACGAGCATCCGGCAGTAACCCTGCTTCAGCGTGAACAGACAGTGTCTCTCGAGATCTTCGTGGGGCTCGCCCTTGCGACAGAGGCCAACGGCATTGTTGAGCGGCTCGTCAGCGAAGAAATTGTATCTCAGATGTTCGATGACCTCGTCGAAACGGGCCTCTGGTATAGCTGCGACGGTCAACCCGGCGTCGGACATCTTTCAGGGATGGGTCTCGAGGCGTTTCTACTTTTATTCTATCCTATTGCCGTTCCCCTCTATACGTAATGTAATGTGCCCACCTTCCCCCCCCCCCCCCCCTCCTCCCGTGACGAGAGAGTTTTCACGCGCACGTTCCGCGGCACCGACCGGACGCGTGGAGCGGACCGAACGCCGCCCCTATGGGACACCTCACTCTCCTCTATATTGATTGACCCAGTTCAAAGAATTCGAGGGATATAATCATTATTGCGTTCAACGCTCGTGTCTCTCCGCGACGCGGAAACGAGCGTGTCGCGGACGTTGAGTATTCGCACTCTGTCACGGAAGAGATATCGAACGAGGATCCGAAAACTCGACGAAAAATAATTCGAGAGGAAGGATGAATTGGTAAATCACGATTGAATTCGGTGTACAACGATGCGATACAATCTCGTTTATTATATATATGTGTTTATATATATATATTCGTTTAATACCTTCGACGTATCTTACAATACCACGTATCACACTATATATCATTTATTTATATATAGTTAATATATACGCAAGCCGTGGAGTGATAACAAGATAAAATGATTTTTCTTTTTTTTCATACCCACATCGTGATCGAGAGATAGACGACAGTTGGAATACTCGAAGTGGTTAGATGGACCTTCTTCTTAAAAAATATAATCGTTTTTTTTTTTTTTTGGACGATAAACGCGCAACGGAAATTATGATTCGTTCATCCGGAATTGTAAATGAACCATTGGGGGTCGATCGTTCCATCGCTATTTACATGGTTACATCTATAAAATGTTAAAGGCCGAGCGATCGAGTGTATCTGGAAATCTTGTCTTTCCGTTGCACGACCGCACACACCATCTCGCGCCGAGAGATCTTCGAACGGCAGAAATTTTTGGAATTTTATGCTTTTTCCCCCACTCGTTACTTTTCCCGCGGACATTCGTGAAACACGTGTTTTAATAGATATATATTCAAACTGGGCTGGTTAGAACTGTAGAACGCAATTGACAACGCAGTAACACGACACGATCAATCTGTACAAAAGTGTCCGAATTTAATGAGTTTGCACGAGTCTGTGACGAAGAGGGCTAGGGAGCTCGTCGCCCTCTCGACCAGAGACTTGTTTCTATAGAAGAATAATACCGCGCTTTTTAATTCGATTTCTCTTCTCTAAGGACAGAGTCACCTTGGTAACAATGATCAATTTTCTATTTCATAAAACCGTAATCTTTTTCTTTTCTCTATCATTTCGAATGTGCGATTGCGGCGACGGTTATTTTCAGAATCGTTTAGAAGAGAAGATCTTCGTCACCCTCGTCGAGCATGTTCGCTCCGTGAACATCCTTGCCCTCGGCGATCATTTTCTGGCGATGTACCTCAGCCTGAAAGCGAATGGGGAAACAAATTTATTAATACCGTTCGCGAGTCATATAATTTTACCGCTACAGACCCAAATAGACATGGGACGGCACAGGATCTACTCGGTGCTAGCACGGGTACGTACGTCATGCCGGCACAATGCCGTCAAGTACGTCCGCATGTGACGATATTACGACGGCACGGCGTTTTGATACCAAAAGCTGCTTGCACAGTTCCAGCTTGGCGTGAAGCTCCACCATCTTGACGTGAAGCTCCACAGTGAGCTGGAACTGTGCAAGCAGGTTTTGGTATCAAAACGCCGTGCCGTCACAATATCGTCACATGCGGACGTACTTGACGGCATTGTGCCGACATGGCGTGATGAACGCACGGCACGTTTTTCTATCTGGGAGAGATACGTGTACTGGGTCTTACTTTGGCCTTTATCTGCTTCTTTTTGTCCTGAATCTTCTTCAGTCGATAGAACTCCTCGCGCTCGAGTTCGTCGAGCTCCGATATAATGTAGGCCAGAGTTTTTTCGATCCGCGGAATGATAACGTGCTCGATAGCGTTGACACGACGATTGGTGATCTTTATAACTTCGTCGAGTGTTACGAAGCTCGTCTGCAACGACGCCAGAACAACGAGAAGCGTTACGCCTTTCTGATAATTTTTCTTCAGTTTAGCGAGCTGCTGTCCGCCTCTCGCTAGACCCGCGAGCTCGTACGTATCCGTGCCGTCCTGATACGACTCGAACACCGGCAGATTGACACCCGCCACGTTGTCCTTCTTCGAGCGAATCTTTATCTGTGCCTTGGTCACGTTTTGGAGGACAACCTGATTGAAATCTCCGGTCGCGAATTTTGCTTCGGCAAGGGAAAAGGCGGCTTCCTTCATTACTTCACCCATGAGAGTTTTAGTCTGCAATTTAACGGGAGTTCAATAAAACTGCTGTGGTAAACACCCTGGAACACCGCACGAGGGTCCAAAGAAAGTGTGTTGTAAGGTTTGATAAAAAAAAAAATTGCTCTAGAGTGCAGGAAGGCTGAACTCACTTCGATGATCTTTCCTAGGATCATCCTGAAACGCATCTGCAGAGCGTCGGCTTTCTTCTTAAGCAAACCATGGCCCTTGGTAGCTCCCGCAAGCCTCGACTTCATCAACATTTGGGCTCTGCGTTTAAGAGATAAAACAGTGAATTAGTAAAGGTGAAATAACCGAGAGCGAGACTGTAAACATCGGGTCGCTTGACGGAGGAGGTCACAGGTGCGATGTAAACAAAAATAAGACGACCGCACCGACGATCGAACACCGACAATAGGGAATGAAAGTTGATAACTAATCGGAAAGTAATTATTGGTCGTATCGAAGTGTATTTAGATGAATAAATCGTAAATTTTTTGCAAGTGGGGTTACACCCAGTTTTTGGAGCGAGTCGCAAGTCCGCGAAGCGGTAAGGTTTCCGGTGGTAAATTTGATGGTGAGATATTGTTAGATTGTGGTAGAAGGGTCTGAGAATAGATTGGAGTATTATTCGTCTTTTACTTACCCCCGAGAGGGGAAAATTGGAAGCCTTTCTTTTCCCGACATATTCGCTTGTACGGAGAAGCAGACAGGAGTGAGATAGATCAGCTGACTCCGCGAGGACGGCAGTTCGGTCTGCCAGCTGTAGAGGGCGCCACGTCGCGTTCGCCTTTAAATTCGAAAAACCTCGGTACTCGTGTTTGTGACAAAAAAGAAACAGCCCGTCAAAATTTGACGGCTACCTCTTGCATCACTTTCGGCTTCCAAATTCCAAATTCTACAAACTCTAATTCGGTTCATTCAAAATATATCGAAGTAAATTTAACAAGTACAATGAACCCGTCGCGAAAACCTTCCACCGGAAGTGACAATATTTACGGCACAGTTTTGACAATGACGAAAGATTCTACCGACCCGAAAAACTTACTCAAGGCTGAGCAGAGAAGTAACTCCTGGCAGCCTGGGATAGTTAGGAATGCGTGCGATGAAATTCTCGTTAGAATGAAGCTCGCACCGCAGTCTCAACAGATTCACGTGAACGAAAGGTTTTTTAATGAATATTAATATATTTCTAAACCTCAATTAAGGTAGTCCTTGCGAATGGTGTGGATTTCGCTTAAGTTTCAGAGAATTGAGAGGGAATTGTAAACACTTCTCGATGGTATAAAATCTGATGACAAATTTAATTCTTCAACAAATCTCCCGGAAACATAATATTTGTTTAATGAAAACTATTCGTTTATTTTTCTGAATACGTATGAATTTTTTCAGATTCTTAAATTCACTTTGAATTTTCTGACTTTCTACACGTTTTTCCCATATAAAAAAAATTCAAAATGAATTTAAAAATCTGAAAAATTCATACGTATTCGAAAAAATAAACGAATAATTTTCATTAAAAAAAAGTAATGTTTCCGAGAGATTTGTTTATAAGTTTTTCATCAATTCGTTAATAACATTTTGGAATTATTATTATGCAACATTAATCTTTTCGGCATCTTTAATATACTTGATTTTTTTCAGATTTTTACACCATCGAGAAGTGTTTACAATTACCCCTCAATTCTCTGAAACTTATGCGAAATCAACACCATTCGCAAGGACTACCTTAAACTTTCGACTTTCGTTTGTTTCAGTGACTTATCGTCAGCCTAGGTGAGCTCGGAGGGCTTTTTGAAAATCTCAAAGAAGCTGCAGCTTTTGACTTTCGACAGATCGAGTGAGTGAGAAGAACATCGTCGTTTCCAAACGTTTCCAAAAACCACTCGATAAAACTTCCAAAACATCGATAAATACATATATTTCACAAAATCTCTGTACAATTTATATTACTTTGTTGCTAGAGGCTCGTTTGTCCGTTTCTCAGGACTTGTCGAACATTGATATTGATTCTAGCTTCGGAAATGAAAGTTCTGGCTCTGAGCCAGTCCTCGAGTATCGTATCACGTGATACATAGTAATCGTCGTCCGAATCCCACGGAGTCGCCTCGGCGGGTAGAATCTTCGGGACTCCGTGATATCTCAGTCGCGATTCGCCCGTCATGGCGACCACGTCGCCGCTGCGAAGTATCATCGCGTGCGCCGGATCGTCCTGGCTAAATCCGCCTATAAGAAATATCGCAGACTGTCCGAAACTTATGGAGAAGAGCGGCGCTTGCCAGTCAACCTCCGAATGGTCCGTGTGACCGGCCAGGGTCGAATTCATACGATAATAATTTATTATCGCGGCTTCGGCTTTGAACTCGTTGAATCCGGTGACTCTGGCGAGAGTCGAAGTCATCTCCGCCAATTCCAGGGGCATATCAGCTCTCGAGTCTTCGGAGTAGTGCTTCGTGTCCCAATTGTGATGATATCCGAGCGTCGCCCATCTCAGCCTGGGTACAAGATTCTTACCCCTTTCGGAATCCCTACAAAGAAACAAACATTTCAATCAAACATTTCTCTATATAAAAAATCATGGTTGCCACGGACCTGAAAAATCGGGAAAAGTCCGGGAATTTTTTTTAAGCCCTGGGAATTTTTTGAATCTGATGTTTTTCGTTTAATTCCGTGCTGCACGACTTCTACATTTTTCGTTTCAGCAAACTTGTCAACTATATACGGCATACATATGACCATGTCATAATATAAATTTCATTGGGAACTTTTAATATTGTGAACTGAGTTTAATATATTTATAATCATTATATATTAAATTTTACGTCATTTATAATTGTTCTTTCCTACCCTGATCGATCGACTGGAAAAATTAAATGTTTGCTCTGGAAAACTGGAAAAAGCCAGGGAATTTCAGTCGGAGAATTTCGTGGCAACCAAGAAAAATAAAATTCGAGGCTCTTCCGAAGGATCTCTTACTCTGTGCACACGTCCCACCAGCTCTCATCTTCATTCAGAAAATCGTGAGCGTCTAAATTCAACTTGTTCGGCTTCCTTGAATAATCCTTCAAGCATTTAGTTATCCAGTAACGTTGTCCCCTCGCCGTAAAGGGATTCTTGATAAAAATTAGTCCCGGTAGATCGACGAATTCCCACGATTCCCAGGTGCTCGCCGATCGTAAACCCAGCTCTTCGACGTTGACCGGGTTCTCGGCCCCGCTCGCTCTCGTCCGTCTAACCTAAAAGTACACCGAGGCATCTGAGGCATTAACAAAAAAAAAAGTCAAGATTACATCGGATTCGTTTTTATTCTCACTTTGTCCGGCCGAGACTTTGCGAAATCGATAACATCGCAGAGATCCGGAGGTGGTTTGCGGCTCTTGTAATACTTGAAACTATCCCTGAATGTCGTCATCCCGAATCCTGGGCGCCGCCATGATTGTTTTTCCCGCCTGCAGCGCCACCTTCGAAGCGTAGTTGAACCGATGATTTTTATTTCGTCCCGTCCAATTTGCAAGTTCAATCGCGATAGCTCCCGAGCAATCTGCAGTCCGCATCGTTGGATCTGTGCGAGGAAAATTGTTCAAGCAGTATCCGTAGTCCCTGCGGCCCGATCGATTAGTTCCACGTGCGATAAAATCTCGCTGGAAACAATGGAGAATAATTCTATCCAATAATCCTTCCAAAGCAACGAAACCTTTCTGCCCCGAGGAATTCGAGTCAGCTTGCATTACGCTCGCGTACGTCGACGGATGACCGTGAACTGAACAACCGAGGAACGCGAATGGGAAGAATCGATCCTCGTCAGTGACAGAGTTAACGTCGCATACCACTGTACACATGGGTATTAACCTACCGCTACGTATTTTCAGTTGATGCATTGCCGCAAAGGAGCCTCGCGGGCATCTATTATTATCCCCCTATTGTTTCATGCCATCCATATCTCATAATCGCACGCTACTCGGTAGCGAAATTACGCGAGAAAGCTGCGCGCTTATGTATGGCTGATTTTTTTTTTTTCGGCCCATCCCACATCGCTCTTACGAGCGCGCGAATATCTCTCGGTATATCGGCATCGTTCATCTATAGAAAACATGACTAAGTTTTGAGCGGGCACGTGTGAGTATAATTGAGTGTACGATGTAATTTGTCGGGTAATGAGTCGCGCCTCGCGGGTAAAACTATGATTTCATGGAGCGAGAACGAGCGACTCTCGTAGTTCGCCGGCTGTTATTTTATCTCTCTCGTTTGTCGCTCACTCGATCGCTCCACGGTCCCTCTCTTTCCTCCGGGCACTCAAGGCTTTTCGAAAGCTTCAGCGCGTAAATTAATAGCGCTCTCCGTGAGCGCGTCGGTAATGCGCCGCCCGGTCACCGGACGTGTGTTCACTCACGCTGCCGCTCGGTGCAACGCGGCGGTTCTACGAGTTTTTACTTTTTTTTTTTCTCCGTTTCATAATTATCGCGAATAGTCGCCCTAAGAGCTGCCGTGTCAACTTCCCTCGTAATTTATAACCAGAGAAACGGGAACGTCCGTTTGATCTCCGAAGTCGGGATCGCGAAACTCCCGACGCGCATTATAAATTTCAAGCGTTAGACCGGTTTATTAGTTTTCGCTGTATAGAAAATAGAAAATCGTCATGAGAATCGTAGTCACCCGCAGGTGGCACATCCTGCTACGTATATATGCACGACACTCTCGCGCACGTTACTTCGTCGCGTGTAAAAAAGCACCCACGCTCCCACCGGTCGCATCTCGAACTAACTCAGCCTCTCGGATGTATCGCAGTTTCTAGCTTGTACAGCCTTTTCTGTAGTATAATATGATACGTTAAGCGATATCCAACACTTCTCGAGAAAGAGGTAAAGATTTCCGTGAAAAATATACGCATATCCCGTTTTCTCGGTAGTGCAGTGCCACTGCCCGTGTATAAGAGCGCGTATCTTTGGGTCCGATAATAAAATCGAGAGATATAGAAAAAAAAAGCTCGAGCGAGTGCCCTGTCCTCTGGCACTATACCTGACAGTTTCATGTCAACAAACGTCGCGGCAACACACGGCCCGCGGTCTCTCTCGCGCGATCGTCCGAAAGTCGCACCCACGGATCCCTATATGCTGTACGTACAGTTACGTGTGTATTATGTTATACACTCGCATGCATGTGTGTCGCTGGTAGTGTGTACGTGTTTTACGAGAGGATCTCAGCAGCCCGAGGGGACCCTACCTCGATTCGCGAGACGCCCAATCGCCGCGTTCGATCACGTCAACGCCGACCAATGGCGAACGTTCGCAGTGACGACAGTAGCTAAAAATAACTCGTGTATATCTAGGCCGGTCGCGGCCGCGAAATGTCCACAGTCGTGCGCCGGCAGCCGACGGTGTGGGAACTACACTGGGGCGTCGCTCGGCCTAACGCGATATTTCCATACACGCCATCGGGACGCTTTGTCAATATTCTGTCACTGGAGTTTTATATTTACATACGATACATCCATTCGAGAGTGCATACAGACATATACTATCGAATAATATCGAAGGTAGGATAGACGAGGACGTGATAACGAGATATTGTTGAAACTAACACGAAACGAAAAAAAAACACACCGATGAGACGCGATACAGCGTACACTATGCTATCGTATAAATAGACAAACAGATGCGTTGCATGCTGCTCTTCTGCTCGCTGCTGGTGCTTTTTCTTAAACTACGAAACGCCATAACTCTAATTTCTCGTTTAATCTCTCTCCCACTCGTCTCATACCGCCCGCGTGCTTTTTTCTCTACTGCCTTACCGAAAATTCATGCTGCGCAAGTTCAGCTGCGACGCAAACACGATTCGAGCTAGTCGTAATGACACTAACCCGTGAAATGAGAGAGAGAAAAAATGAATGTACAAGCTTCCTCGGTATTTCCCCGATGTTTCAAACGCACTCGCCTGCACGCTCAGATGTTTATCGGACTCTTTGTAAATCCTTATCGCGGATTCTCGAGAGAGAGCGGGGAATTCACGCATTTATCGGCTAATTAGAAACGGCGGTAAGAGAGCTCGAGTGGAGCGGTCGATCGCTCTGGCGAGTTCTTGCGGCTGGACACTCGAGTGTCACGTTGCGGGTATTAGAGTCGAGCCGCACGTGCTCTCCACCCCTCCGACGAGCCTCGTGCTTTATTATGCTGTTGTCTATATATGTATTTTTTTAATTTTCCAATTAATCAACTTTTTAATTTTATGCCGACGTTACACGTGTACAAGTGTCAGTGAGCTCGTGTTCGCAGTTTCTTCGCGTGCGCTTCGATTTCGATTGTTCGAAATCGCTTCGATATCGAAACAACAGCATCGTTGCGGTGCACTTGCGCTCGGAACATCCAAAACACGCGCCGGCACTCGCGGAGGAATCCTGCGCGGCATCGCGCTCCGCACGTTTGTGTCCTTGAGGCGACGCGCATTCAGTTAATTACTAAAAAAAAAAAAGTGTCAAAATTTCCGTTAAAAAACATATCTTGTTTTTTTTTCCATTCGACTCTTTATCGCTTTATCAATAATCCGACGATAGCGCCGTACACAGCTGCGCATACACTACCATTTTGCCCAATGCCCGAAGTTGAATTTTTTCGTTTCTCGTTAAAGCGAAGTTAACTCTTGCATTTTTTATCTCGATGCTCCACCAACCTCAGATCTCACGACCTTGACCTTACTTTAACGTTTTTTTGTTTTGTTTTATTTCATCAAATAGTATTTATTCTCACGTTCGGTAAATCTCGTTTTGGCGCTTCGCCACTCTCGCTTGGCAATAAGAAAAAAAAAAAAGCTAGGCGACGGAGAGTTGCGCGTATAAAAGTCACGAGAGGAACGCAAGATGTCGACTATCCGTGTAGCCCAGGAAAAGTTCCTCTACGCTCCGTGTATACGTCGTGAAAATACAAACTGCCTCATTAATGCAAATGAAGCCGAAGCGGCGCTGTCGGCGAGTCCGATGTATAATTGTGTACGTATACGCTCGGGAGTTGCAAAGCTGATCAAGCTCGTTTTATATACAGTGAGAGGCCCGTGTGGATGCTCTAACATCTGCGTGTCTTATGCAGTACCGAGAGAATCACGGTCGCGCGAGCGCTCTTTCTTTCTCGCGCGTAAAACTTGTTCATTTTCTCGCACCGGCTGAGCTTCGGCCCGCGCCGTCTTTCGCCGGCTCTGACGTCCGGTGTTAAAGCACGATTACATAACCTACACTCGGGGATAGCCTGCACTGTTGGCAGACATCCGACTCCACCTCCGGCCTCGCAGCGTGGCGGCGTACATTGTATATCATGGTATTATGCGATTTCGATTCAGACACCGCGTCCGCGCGCTCATGCGAGGATTGACGATATTCTTTCGCGAAAGAAAACGCACGCTTGGAATAAACGAACGATCACTTGCGAACTGTATATTGGATACCTGCAGTTTTTTTTGTTCCCTTTTCATGGTCGCGACGGGCCTGGAAAGCTGGAATTCAAAAAAAAAAATATGCGCTTGGGGCTGGCTGCGGACGTCACAGAAAGCTGGAATACACTAGGACCTCGACTTCATTCACAGCGGCGGAACCGGCGCCGCATCACACCTACAAAAATCGAGGTTGCGCATGCCCCGCCCTTACTAACTGTCGAGCATGGCCCATAGCTTTCTGCGCCGATCGATATTCGCTCCGTGGTAGGGACTGTTCAGGAAACCGAGGGCGCAAAAATCGAGGTCCTAGTGTACCGGGAAAAGTCAGGGAATTTGTTGGGACCTGGAATAGTCAGGGAAAATTCATGGGTTTTTTTAACCCTGGAAGTCTTTTGAATCTGATGGTTTTTAATCTTTTAATTCCGTGCTGCACGACGTGTACATTTTTTGTTTGACCAAACTTGTTGAATGTATACAGCATATATATGACCATGTCGTGATATTATTTTCGTTGGGAACTTTTAATATCGCGAACTGAGTTTAATATATTAATAATCATTATATATTACATTTTACGTTATTTTTTATTGTTCTTTCCTATTCGGATCGATTGACGGGAAAAATTAAACTCTTGCTCTGGAGAACCGCGAAATGTCCGGGAATTTCAGTTGGAGAATTTCGTGGCAGCCATGTTTAGATTGGAGTTTTTGCCTGCAGTTTTTTATTCTGTTTTAACGTTTTTAAACTTTTTCGTTTCCTTTTTTTTCTTTTTTTACTACTATTTTCGATCAACATTATCCGTGAATCGCCGGGACGCCGTACCCGTTATTCCTCGCCTACGGCATTAGCCGTGTTTTTATTATCGTTCTTATGCGCCGTAGCTGCATCCGTCCGAGTCGTTAATTTTTTTTTCGGTATTTATAGTACGCGGGAGAAAAGTGTACGACGAACTCGTCTACGCGGGCGTTCCACAAACTCAACTTTTTTTTTATCCTCGGCTTCGAAATACTAAATTACGTACTCTAAGTCTAAAATGTATATAAATCATCGTATTATTTTCAGTACTCGCGGAAAATAAATATCGTATTACTTTGTGTTCCTACACATAGATAAATATTGTTATACGACACTGTACAGTGTGTATGCACGCACTATATACACGTGTAGTCTGTAACAGTTTATAGTACGGGCAGCCCGAACCCGCTGCGACTTCTTTCACTCTCTTAACCTTGTGGGATACGGGAGAGGTCCCGCTGTTACCGCTCCGACACACTGCTTCTCGCGCTGTACACTTTTAACTGGCGATCCCGAGAGACCAGAAAGAATTCGCCGTTCACTATATACATATATAGATATATATGTGTGTTTTACACGTATAAAGTCGCATATGTGTTTTGCAGCGTTAAATTCCTTTTATCGCCTTGCCCTCGCGCGCGGGCATCCAAGCTATAACACGAAGTGTGTATGTTGCGGGTTTCGAAGCTCTAAAGATCCGCGGAGATCCGGTGCCGGCGAGATATCCTCGTTCGTTCGCTCGGCGTCGCCCCGCCGCTTTTCTCGCCCTCTCGCGAGCCTTCTTTGGACGAACGATCCTGGCGCTGCCACCGAAAAAAAAAAAACCCTCGAACTGTCCTGCGCTGGATACGATTCTCGTCCCTCTGCATACTACTCTCCGTTACCCGCACTAGCTTTGCCGTCCGAGAATCAAATCACATCCCACAGTCGCCTCACCGAAACCGACTGACGATCGGTCGCCAAGGCTACGACCTACACCCCTAGGTGATAGAATTCTCATTGGTGTAATCGGTACGCAATTTAGAATCTCAGGCATGAGTTTTTTTTGCTCGACGAATTTTTCCAACGCTTCATTATTATCTCGTTTTCGATTTCGTGTACCGGTCGCCAACGCTACGACCTACACTCCTAGGTGATAGAATTCTCGTTGCTATAACCGATACACAATTTAGAGCCTCAGGGATAGTTTTTTCTTTTTTTTAATAATCGGTACACAATTTAGAATCTCAGGGATAGTTTTTTCTTTTTTTTTTCTCGACGAATTTTTTCAACGCTTTATTACTATCTCGTTTTTGATTTTGTGTGTCGGTCGCCAAGGCTACGACCTACACCCCTAGATGATATAATTCTCGTTGCTATAATCGGTACGCAATTTAGAATCCCAGAGATCGGTTTTTTTCTTGCTCGAATTTTTCCAACGCTTCATTATTATCTCGTTTTCGATTTCGTGTATATATATCTTCGTTTTTTTTTGTATCGAGATTCCTTGCGGCTTGCGTGCCCGGAGGGAATCGAGAGGCCCGACCTCTGACCGCGAAATTGCTCGCCCGTATGTTTACGAACGTCGGAATATTATGGCGGCATGGCGTTACGGAGTTTAGATGCCCGGGGGCGAGATAGGCGGAGGATGGCGAGATGCGGGACCCGCTCTCGCATCAATCTCTATTAATTTTCGTCGTTTTCGGTACCATTTCGTGGGGCCTCATGTGCACCGCAATACTGCCGGTCATTCGATACGGCGTCCCGACGTTCTCGCACGCCGGACGAGCTACGGAACGCGGAGACAAAAAAAAATTAGGAGAAACTTCGGGGAGCCTCGAAGCCTGACGGAACGAGACGGACGCCTGTAAAAAGTTGTGTATGAGAAACAGAATGGAAAGACAAATTAAGAAATGTTCAAAACTTCAAGACTGTGGTGTCAAACCAAATTCTTCGCTTCGAGTAATTTAGCAATTTACTAGTCAACGGCTTACCGTTTGTTTTATACTTCAAATAACTATTTTCTTTTTTAAGCGGACAAAGTGTGAAATATTTTCTTGTTTTTTTACTTTGTACATAAACATTTAAGATTTATTCACTTGTAAAAATGTAAAATCGATTTTTCCCGTCTACTATAATTAAATAAATAACTGAAGATTGTAGGCAAAAATTACACGCTAAAGTTTATCGTACGACACGTTATGCGGCAGTCCAGAACAATCTCGAGATTTCCGGGCAATCGGAGAAAAAGTCAGAGAATTTTATTTAATCGGCGAGGCAAAGCTATTGGCGATACGGAAAGAAAAATAACGAGTCATTTTTAGCTTCAACGAATACTTGTGCGGCGCTATTAGTTAGGATTTTCGTCAGGTAAAAATTATCTGACGGTGAGAGCATTCGAGGGAAACCCGAGAAAAAGATAGAATTATTTTTAAATTTTGATACATGTGCGAAAGAACTTTTTCTGACGAGTACGAGTTTGCAGCACGAGCCGAAGGCGCGAGTGTTGCAATCACACGAGTTCAGAAAACGTTTTTCGCACGAGTATCGTACAAAACTTTATTACACTCGGTGGGAAAATCGCGGTTTTTGCGCACGCCTCGCGTGCGGAAACTCCCATTTTCACATCTCGTGGAATAAATTTTGTCCGATCTCGTGTGATTGCAACACTTCGACTCGTGCCGCAAACTCACACTCGTCAGAAAAAGTTTTTTCGCACTCGTATCGAAATGTACTATTATTTCACGAGGTGTGAAATACAACTATTGGCGATACGGAAAGAAAACAAAAATAACGGTCCATTTTGAGCTTCGCTGATTAGTTACTCGTACAGCGTTGTTAGTTTGAATTTCAGTCCGGTGAAAATTATTAGCCGGTCAGGGCAACAGAGATCCGACAAAAAGTCAATGTATTCAATCAGTGCGGCAAAACTATTGGCGATATGCAATGGGAAAAAAAAAGATTAATTTTTATCTTGAAAACTCCGGCCTCCTCTGCGACCCAACGCTTGGACGCGTTCCCTTCTCGTGTGTACGTACAGAAACACCTGGAAACGTCAGGGAAATCGGAGACCCAAGTGAAGGATCTTTTTTAATCGGCAAGTCAAAACTATTGGCGATACGTAAAGAGAAAAAAAAGATATCGATTAATTTTGAGCTTCGCTGATTAGTTGCTCGTACAGCGCTCTTAGATTGAATTTCAGTCGTTAAAAATTATCATCCGGTGCGGGGACCGTTGTTCGAAACATTAACAAACAAACAAAAGTCTCCGAGACTAGAATATCACGCTCGAAAACTGCGACCTCCTCTACGACCCAACGCTTGGACGCGTTCGCCTCTCGTGTGTACGTGGGACCAACAGAGAGCGTATTGTGCGTGGACAGGAAGCATAAATTTCACGAACACCAAACATAGAGGAACGCGAATGTAAAATACGAGAGGGGGGGTAGCGCCCGGCAATAGGAAACTCGAGCCGGCACTGAGAGGCGAGCTTAAAACTACACAATGCGATTATCAGCTCGATTTCTCGGTCTAATATATTGCGTTATTATACACGGTTGCCTCGAGCTCATTTCCTCGCCAGTTCGACTTCAAAGTCATCCGCGACAATTGCCCGCTCTACAATCGGTACAGATAACACGTGTCTCACCATCCTCTGTCTTTCATTCTATTTAACAATTCTTCTTTCCCGCAGTTTTTATTTGTGTCCCATTTGGTATTCTCTTCGACACGCAAAAGCATTCAAATTTTTTTTATTGCTCCCTCGTCCCGTCGCTTCTCTCACCGCCGCACAAGAATTCTTTTTTTCCACGACACCGCGCTCGTTCGTGCTTTATCAACTTTTACACTAGCCATTCTCTCCCCCGTTGTTTTTTTTTTCTTCGCGGAATGGCCTTCCACGGAGCCTGTTCGATTCTGTTCGACGCTAATGTATCAGCTGCTTGGGAATATTATTAGGAGAAGGAACAAAATAAACGTGGGCGTTCGGGATCTCGCGGAGAGCAACGAGTCGCTTTCTAAATAATACTTTTTTTTTTTCTTTTCTTTATTTCGAGTGCACACAAAAGTTGTGCGAGAGATTATTGTGGATCTGTCGTCAGTCCCGAGGCAAGGAACTCTCCTGTGGGTTTTTCGAGGGTCGTGGACGAAGCGTGAACGAGAATTCGACGACGCTGACGCCCACGGCAGGCAAGCGTACCACGCTTTGTAGCCGGGAAAAAAGCGTTACAGAGCGTCGAAAGACTTTTCATCGGCGCAGATGGAACGTTGCGTAAGAGAGCCGCGCGCGTGAGAGTTCGCTCCGGCGCTCGCGCAGTACGTCTGCACTGAGTAAAGAAAAAATAAAAAACAAGAATGGTGTACCGCCGAATAATTGAAGAAGCGAATGAGAAAATAGCGTTCGAAGCATCGAACCATCGCTATCGACGATCTTGGTCGCGCCTCGGATGAATCAGCACGCGTAAGGCGTGTATCTCATCCTAATCTCGCATTGGAACGTGATCCGGCGCCTCGCAATAAATATATGTGTCGGGGACCTAACTGATTAGATACACCAATTGCCTATTATCGTCGCGAGCCGACCGAGCGACGAGGAACGAATTGTGCCGAAGTGGAAATTCACACACTCCTGTTTCGAAGTGTTTCCACCGTGGCAACAGACTTTGGAACGTCGAAACGAAACGGGACGTACAGAGCTGCTCACTGTACAAGAAACTCGACGTGACAAGCAAGATTCTTTTTCTTTCATGCCTCTCGAGACGCGGAGTCTTGACGAACAAACGGAAGTGACCCTTAACCTACACTTCTTTTTGATATAAAAAAAAAAACAAAAAAATGGTCGAAGAACGTGTCCGTATCATAGACACGCGCAGAGCGGCTCTGTGTACGCCTTATATGCCGGGAACTGTTTATTTATTTATTTAAATGCCTAAATAACAAAAATAACAGGAATACGTCTCATACAAACATGTTAAGAAAAAAGCAAAAAATTGAGATTTTCATATTGCTTCCTCATAAAATGTTCTCATAAAATGAAAGGGACTTACAGAGCTGCTCACTGTACAAGAAACTCGACATGACAAGCACGATTCGTTTTTCTTCGATGCCTCTCGAGACGCGGAGTCTTGACGAAGAAACGGAAGTGACCCTTAACCTACACTTCTTTTTGACATAAAAAATAAAATAAAAAAGACGGTCGAAAAACGTCTCCGTATCATAGACACGTGCAGAGCCGCTCTGTGTACGCCTTATATGCCGGGAACTATTTATTTATTTATTTAAATGCCTAAATAACAAAAATAACAAGAATACGTCTCGTTCAAACATGTGAAGCAAAAAGCAAGAAATTTAGATCTTCATATTGCTTCCCCATAAAATTTGAAAATGAAAATTTTCATATCGCTTCTTCATACAAGTGGAAAACTGAAATTGTCATATCGCTTTCTCATAATGTTCCGTTATTCGGAAAGCTTCATCTATGAGGAAGCTTCCTCATAGAGGAAGCTTCGCGAATAAATGAACATTATGAGGAGACGATATGAAAATTTCAATTTTCAACTTTATGAGGAAGTAATATGAAATTTCAATTCTCAACGTCAAAGTCGTGTTAGATTTTTATGCAAAACGGCTGGCCTGTTCAGGTTGAGCGCGAAAAAATATACCAACGTCACGCTTCACTTTGCCGGATCTGTGTTCGGCGCGAAAAAACACATGAAATTATGCGCTCCTGAATATTTTTTTGCCCTTCCGATTTGTACTCAAGAAATCCAAATGATACCTCATTTACAGTTTTTTCAACCCCGTCATATCCACCAACTTCTGTATTTCTTTCCGTAGAACACGACAGGCACCTGATTTTTTACGCGATGCCATCGGGAAGGAAAGAAATCGCTGCTCGAAAATACGGAAAATTACTCATTTTTGCAATATTGGCTATAAAAATGGGTGCTAAACTTTTTTCGTTAATCGCCGCTTCAGGACTATATTCCATGTATTTTTCCACGCTTATCACGAATCAACCACTTATTTTATGAATGAATGAATATTTAATGAGCGAAATTGCGTCTAAAGTAAAGTACCAATTTTAGGCAGAATAAATGTAAACAATTATTCATGCCGCGTTGGCGCCAATTTCCCCCACTCGTGGAACGCCACCTTGAAATTTAATCGTCCAGTGACGTTCACCCTTCCAAGTCTGCCCTAAATATTGTATAAATTTTATAATAAAAAAAAGAAAGTCGAAGAAAAAAAAACGAGCACAGAGGAAAAGAAACAAAGATACTATAACGGAAACAGAGGTCTATCTTAGAAATACGGTTTACGCGTATTACGTCCAACCGTTAAAGTATTCTTAGGCCCGCCGAGCGGCCAGCGAGAAGTGACTTTGCTAAATAGTTCAAGCCCGTACCTTGGGCCGCCGAAGCGCGAAGTTAGCCGAATTTCGGTATCCGTGCTAGTAGCGAGTGCAGAGGGAACGGAATACGCGTCGAGTCGAAGGATCCCTCGAATACCGGGTAGGCGCACGGTCTGAGAGCCATACGTCAAAAATCAAATGATTTCTATTTATAACCGCAACAGCGTGTCGGGGCGGCGATGGGTTAGAGCAGAGTAGCCTGCAGTGTTGTTCGGCGCACAAGTACGTTGCTCGCGATATCGATGCGAACCTCCTTTCAGCCGCTCCGCACGCGAACGGCTCGAATCCGTCGCTGAATGTCGGAACCGCAGATACAGATACGGAAAAAAGAAAGAAAAAAAAAGAACAAAAAAACATGAGTTTGAGTCCCGAGGAGGATCCTCGGGAGCATACGGTTTCTCGATATAGGTCAGTGGGGATATCGTTGCCGGGCAGATATTCGTCGTAGTAAGCAAGACAATCTTGGGAGCGAACCCCTTTGTCGTTTTCTCCGCTAGGGCCGAGCTATCGATGTGTTTAACCAACAACAAAAAAATAGCTCACTCGGATACGCTGACTTCTTCGAGGGTCGAAGAATGCAGAAATAAGCGAAAGAAAGATAGAACCGCTCCGTTGGATATTCACGAGAGTCCAAGAAGCGTGAGGCAAAGGCCCCCGAGGGCTTAGGAAAAGGGTATTAAGCGGGAGGGGACCGCCTTCGCGCGTATAGAGAGCGGCGGAGAAGGGGACGGTAAAAATTCTTAAAAAATGCTTGCTGTACAGAACTGCGGCGACAGAAGCGGGCGGACTGCTGCGGTTAGCCGTATTCAGCAGGTTTCCTCCTCGACGTACGTGCCCGCTCGGTTCCCATTATAATACGCGATTCCGTCGCGTTCGCCCCGACGCGCAACAGAAATGTCGGATTCTCTCGCTGAGCATCCTCGCATCGTGAAAGACCGTCCGGGCAAATTCTTATTATCGATATTATAATTTATCGATAATTCATACGAATCGAAAATCTGTTGGTAACAAAAATAATATTGCCTCGTCGAGAAATACATTGACCGGTTGGACGGGCAAACATTGTAGTATGCATAATGTATCGAGCCAAGATGTTCTCGAGAGAAATTGCGTTTCACCGGCGGTGTGTTATATCAGCGAAGACCCACGTCAGATACCCACTGGCTGGCAATGAAGCGCGCGAGCATTTTGATGCAGCGAGAGTACAGTCGGTGTTTTCTTTTTTCTTTTTTTTTTTAACTCGTTCCGACTCCGCAGGCGGGCTCTCGTCAAAAATAGTTTTGACAAGCATTGACAGCCTTTTAGCGGTCGGCCGGACAGCCGTCCTCCGTTTTTTCTGTTTACAACGAGTTTCCTAACTTCCCGTTGAAACGAGAACCCGACCGGACCCAAAAATTTCCTTTTTTATTTTTTAATGGAGAGATAGATAGATGTGTTTATTCCGTGCTCTGAGATCGAGATCTCCAAACGGCACGTGCAGGCGCTCTTTGGGGATACAGCCAAAGTAGAATAACCAAAAACTAATGTAAAATGAAGCGACTTAAAAAACTAAAACTATAAACTAAGAATTGCAACTAAGGAGACAAAAAGAAAATCAACAAATACGTAAATAACAAAAAGTGAAAGGAAATTAGATAGATACAAATTAGATTAGATAGATATTTTAAGACGATGATTTTTTTATCATTATTCAAACGATCCACCGTCGTTATTATTATGTCAAACTTTGTAAAAACAGGCTGAAGTGATAAGTCGAACGGACAGTTTCGCTTGAAAATAGCGTCGGTTAATTGAGCCCGAAAAAGTCTTTGTTGTCGCTACGGACTAACGGCCGGACGGATGGTTGGGAGACTAGAGAGCGAAGAGTAGATTTAGCGTGCGCCTTCCTATAGACATCAGTGGAGGATCGAGCGAGCCTTCCTTTTTAAAAGTCGACCTCGTTGTATCATACAGTTACTAAACACACCTTTCCTCTCTACGAAGGTCAGCTACGAGAGAGCTAGAGGCACAGCGACGGGTCTCGTCCCTTTGTTGTTTCCTCTCACTTGATCCTCTCTGTACCTAGAACTGGCGTCGGCACTGCTGTACCGCAACAATGATACGCAAGCTAATCTGAGTGCGAGTCGCGAATTGAATGAAAAGAAAAAAGACAATAACAATAATAATAGAACAGCGACCGAAACAATTAAATTTAATTCCACCGCATCGTTACAATCAACGTTCGGCATTGAAAGGCTAATCGTCGTCGCGATTTTCTCTTCTGTTCGCAGATTAAATGGTAACTGTCGACAATGTACAATCTCAATGTGAACGTGAATCCTAGCCCTATGGCTGCCGCGGGTCTTCTCGGCGTCGCGGCGGCCGAGGTCACACCGAGGACACCGGAAATCGTAAATTCACTAATCGCAATGACCAACCCCTTCGACGGTTACTCGAACGACAGGAGTCGAGAGAGAACCGACTCGACGAGTAGCGGGGAACCTAGTCCACCGAGTGTTCAACACACTTGTAGTCAACTCATCAAAGAAGGTGCGCCGCAACGTTATGTAGAACCTGTTGCGATCGATTTTTAGCATGATCCGAACTTTCGGATGCACCGGGGGCCAGTCTGACCTCGACATTTATTTCACACTCGAACGATTCAATTGTTATTATATATATTATATATATGTATCAATTATTATATGTATATTGTGTATTATCGTGAGGTATAAAATAGAAATGCGATGTGCGAAGGGTCCCCGAAATTAATGCATTATTACAGGTCGCTACCGAGAGATAAAAAAACAAAGTTTTCGACAAATATAGCTAATAGTACAAAACAGTTGTAGAAAATAAAAATCCGCCGCGGAAAAATAACCGAATATTTCATTTCAAAAGATATGTTTGTTGTAACAAAAGTTAAATTAAAAAACCCGAAGATTTGTCGTTTCTGGTAAAAGGAGTCGACAAATTCCTGCAATGGTCAAAAAGCTTAAAATATCTCTATCGACGAACGAACGAAACATTTCATTTACTTAATTCTCTTCAACAGCTGAAACAAGAGTACTCTTTTTTCAGCTGTTGAAGAAAATTAGGTAAATAAAATGTTTGGTTCGTTTGTCGATAGAGATATTTTATACTTTTTGACCATTGCAGGACTTTTTTTTACCAGCAACGACAAATCTTCGGTTTTTTTATTTAACTTTTGTTACAACAAGCATATCTTTCCAAATGAAATATTCTGTTATTTTTCCGCGACGGATTTTCACCTTCTACAACATTTTTGTAAATATTAGCCATAATTGTCGAAAACTTTGTTTTTTTAACTCTCGGCAGGGAGCTCTGAAAATACTTGGTTTTATAGGAATTTCGTAGAGTTTTTTCTTATTCGTTATACTTTGGAAGCGTGGGCTTCAAAGAAATCTCGAATATTTCATTTTTACTTTAAATTTAGATTTTCCGAAGTTTAACATTTTTTAAATAGCCTCGCACATCACATTTTTATTTAATACCTCACGATAATACGGGGTGGCCCCCAGAAAATTCAAAAATGTTCAATTTAAAGACCACCCAAATATGTATATATATATATATATATATATATATATATATGATATAATGAAATATTCTGTTATTTTTCCGCGACGGATTTTCACCTTCTACAACATTTTTGTAAATATTAGCCATAATTGTCGAAAACTTTGTTTTTTTAACTCTCGGCAGGGAGCTCTGAAAATACTTGGTTTTATAGGAATTTCGTAGAGTTTTTTCTTATTCGTTATACTTTGGAAGCGTGGGCTTCAAAGAAATCTCGAATATTTCATTTTTACTTTAAATTTAGATTTTCCGAAGTTTAACATTTTTTAAATAGCCTCGCACATCACATTTTTATTTAATACCTCACGATAATACGGGGTGGCCCCCAGAAAATTCAAAAATGTTCAATTTAAAGACCACCCAAATATGTATATATATATATATATATATATATATATATATATATATATATATATATATGTAACATCGAAGTTTTCTTGGGCTATGTAATTTTAATAATAAAAATTCGTCAGGTTTGAAGCTGACGCTGCAGACGAAGAGAAGACAAAACGGGAGCAGCGACGAGGCCGCAAAGAAATCGAGGAAGGAGGACGGCAGCGCGGATGATGAGGAGGAGGACGGCGACTCGAGCAACAACAACAGTCGCACCGGTGTAAGAATCATTTAATATGTATACCGCCTATAAACTAGGAAGGGAGTGTTCGCCACGGCTGGGCGTGACTCTCCGCAGTTTACAACATACATTAAACAACCGCTAATTATCCTAATGGGCGCGATATGCGCGATTTCATTTGCGAAAATTGGTGGCCGGCATCGAGCGGACTCTTCACGACGATTAACTGGACGGCCAAGTTTAACCACCTTTAAAAATCTGCAGTCACGAAGCGGACTCTTCGTAGTTAAAAAAAAAAAAAGAAACCGCCACCACAGTGCTTTCTGCATAGATGCAAGAAACGTAGAGCCAGCGTTCGATATTCGCGCTAAAACTCCCAGCCACGCTATAGAGTCGACGCAATTGAAAATAATCGTTTTCTTCACCTCGTTTATTTTCGCAGTTGACGCCCGAGGACGAGGAGCGTCGGCGAAGAAGACGGGAACGCAACAAGATCGCCGCTACGAAGTGTCGATTGAAGAAGCGTGAAAAAACTGTTATACTCGTTCAAGAATCCGAAATTCTCGAGACCCAGAACCACGATCTCAAGTCGGAGATACAAAAATTGGAGACGCAGAGGCGCAGGCTCGTCGACATGCTGAGTTTGCACGGTCCCACGTGTCTGAAGCAGGGCGGCGCGAACGAAGCCTCCTTTCAGCAGTACGCGGAGCCATTGCCGAGTTACCAGGACAACTTCGGTGCACCACCTCCGGCCCTCAACCAGCCGCAAAACTGTGTCACGGATTATCCGGTAAAGGTCGAGGATTTCGAACCGGGGACGCAGGATTTTTATCGGCCCGACAGCAGTTCTTACGTCCCGACGTCGGATGCCGGTTGCACGGTTTAGCTAGCAGATTATTATTCGAAGAGAGAAAGAGGAGAGAGAGGAGAGAAAGAAGAAAAATCAACAATTTTTTTTTTTTTTTATATATATATTCACACATATAGGCGCTTCGCGCGATTATCGTTCTGCGCGTTGTGAGATCATCGGAAAGGTGCTTCGGCAACGACACTCTTCCTCGCGCGTGCCTCGAGGGACATACACCAACAAATGCAAAACAGGAATGCCAAGAGTCAGATTTCTCTATGGTTACGCTCGGAAGATATTAACAATCCCGCGGATGGCCGTTCACGACCGCGGATAGAAAGAGAGTTAGGGATCTCGTCGAACAATCGCGAACGAAGGACTATGCATTCCACGAACGAGAGATCGAATGATACGTTTTAAGCGAGATCTAATCAAAAAAACCCCGTTCATTCATTTTAATTCTCACAGTACAGTAACTTTACGAAAATCGCAACGCACCGCGCCGATTAAAAAAAAAAAAAAACTCTCTTTCGCCAGGATAACTTCCGTCGGTATTATCGCCCCTCACCAGGGTGTCGTCTAGCTCTCGTCCGACTATTTTTTTGTTCTTTTTAGATTTAAGAGAGACGCAAGCTAAATTGTCTTTAATCGCGAGTGAGACGTACGCGAATCTCCTTCCGCGTATATTGATATATATATGTATATGTTAGGTATGTAGAATCGCTCTCTTCCCGCTCTTTCTATCGCATACTCTACAAAAAAAATCGTCTCGGTACGTAGAATGTAGAAAATTTCACTACTAATCTAACACGTTCGAGGAAGAACACTCCTGAGACATTCCTTCGTAATAACTCTTCTGTGACATTCTTCGTAAGGCCTTGATCGTTAATGTTAATAAGTTTGTAGCGTAAAGAGGAAAGCAAACCCCCTCCCCTTCCCTCAGAGTATCGCAACACTCTTCGTTGTGAGCCGAGTATGTGCGGGACATTATTACTCGGGACGGCCGAATCTTTTACTCTCGTAACATTTGGACAAATGAAATTTTACGAATACGTTGTTTTCGCCCGTTGTCTCTCGCTCTCCCAGTGTAAGAGAATTCTTTCTGTTGATTTTTTTTTGTCATTGTAACGTACGAACAGAAGGAACGGCGTTCGTCATATAGCTATATATCGATATTTCATAATATTATATACGGCATATATTTTATATATATAAAAAAAACAAGAAAGCACAGAGAGAAAACAATGTTAACGTTTTAAAGCGTTGCGACGATATATATATATATATATATATATATATATATATATATATATATATATATAAGATTATTGTATAGTTATTAAGGATCGAAAATACCACGTGCCTAACGACATACCTCAGTGCAAATTGTGGGTATAGTTACCCACTCGCGGTGCGTTAACGACCGACAGCCTCAAATATTTTATTCGTTTCTTTTATTTTATCGCTCTTTAACCGAGGAGGAAGCCTGATATCGCGTTTTTTCGTTGGTGCTAAAAGCCTCCTGGAAGGAGCGAGCGAGAAAATCCGATGCAGTGTTCGAAGCTCCGTCGTGCTGATTTCTTCTCGTTACGTTATTGTACTCTACATTATTGTTAGCACGCGCAGGTACGTCGGTCGTTGGCGCACCAACAGCCACATTAACGACGCGTTACCGCGATTAACCGTGAGTGTTAATCCGTTATCGGATGAACGCGTCGCGATATAAGAGAGTCATGAAAACGCTTAAGCCCGCGCTAAGGGCCAAATGCTACCTTTTTTTTATATGTATTTTTTCTCTCTCGGATTGTTGTCCGGCCGCGTGGCCAATTCGTCGATAAATTATGAATTTATGAATGTGTCGTGCGAAACACGATCACAAACAAGGTCACGTCTCGAGAATGCGAATATCGCGAATAAAGAAAAGTGCTTCTTCGTTTTAGCTTTAATGTCTGTATGTACGTATAATAATTGGATGGGGGCGTTCTTGAATGCAGATCTGTTAGCTATGCGTTCTTTTATTTATCACTGTTGATTGCTAGTGGGTTTTTTTTAAATTGCCGACGATACATCCGATTCTATCCGCGAGATAAAATTTCGTCCGTTTTGATAACAAACAAAAAATGCTTATTAACGTAGATTTGCGTTAAAATTCAACTCTGAACTGAGAGCAGATTGGAATATAAGAACGCTCATTTCAACTACGTGAATATTTATGGATTTAGCCGAACAGAGCAGAACTGCTTTCAAAAACGCACCCTATGGCATGTCCCGAACTCTCGTCGATCTCGGTGAAAATCGGGAGGGTTGAAAAAAAAAAACACTTCGACACTCTCCGACATGTTAAATATTATTGTCATTGAAACCCAAATATCAATGTGACTGCCAGTTTAACTTCGTGCCTTTCTCCTTCATTAACGATCGTTAATCATTTTCTTTGGCGATACTGCCCGATAGTCTTCTACCCATTAAATACATATGTATTCGACATCAGTTAATTTAAAAAAATATCTTTCATCGTTAGTTTTTGTGCTCGACCTAGACATTACTTCATCGAATACGCGATGACGCACGCGTATTTTACATTGTAATAATCAAAGTCACCGAAAAGGAGACGTTGTAAATCTGAGACTGATTCTTCGTTCGATTAAAATTCCAATCCCGATTTTCATAGGTCGAAGTTCGGCTGACGCGCGAAATGGTCATTATTATAGACATACGACATACATAAATCATATATATATATATATTTTTTTTTTCTATACTCAGTACCTGGCAAAATTGTTTGCCATGCGATAGCCCAGCACTTTGTCAAAGCGCTCGCTCGTAAAGCTCTGTGTCTGACGCGAGAAATTTACCGTCGTAGCCCTTCTTCCCCGAAGAGAACTGTTTATTCTTCGAATAAAAGTGCCTTGAATACTATGAGAGATTTACTGATTAAAAAAAAAAAATACTTCATCGATGGGTGGAAATGATTGGACGAACGTGAAATTTGAAATATTTCCTATTTTATTACAAAAGTCATAATGCACACATCTTGCTCGCATCTATTTCAATCACAATCAACTCAAAACGCGATATATCATCTTGCCATATAAATAAGTCTAAGATCCAGGTGGGGGGGAATAGTCGGGAAGGGGAATCGGTGGAAGGAAGTAACCATTAATCAGGGCTTTCTTAACAATAAATAGAATTTCCGTCGCCAGATCTTATGAACCCCTGTAAAGACGTATATTCGTGGATTAATATTACGCACAAAAAAGAAAAGAAAAATATCCAGCATTTCATACAGCACGAGAAACAAACTTACACAATGATATTGTTGATGGGAATGTGGATGAGTTTGACGAAGAATCCAATGAATCCCATTATGCAGAAGCCTATAGCAGTGGCGATAGCAATCTTCTGGAACTCTGCGACGAACGAATAATATTGTTAGATCGACCCAAAAATTGAGGGAAAGGTGTAAGTGAATAAATATCTTTGGTGCTTCGGAGAGTATGGTAAAGAATTTTACCTTTGCGATCCGGCTTGGTGCATCTCTTGACGAGCCTTATACTGTCCTTGGTGAATTGGCGGCTCGGCTCCGTGAGTTTCTTGATTTGATCCATTATTCCCGATTAGAATCTGCAAGTTGCGAGAAATCGATTAGCCGCGACCTTCGTGTTTTCGGAGTACATCTGCTAGCAAGCGAGGTTATGTATCGTGGAGTCTCCTAAAAGTAATTGCCCCGAAAATCGTGAGAGTGCTTGTAGGTCGACGATTGACAAATGAGTTTTAGCACATATGTCGAGGAGACGAGGGACGAAAATTTCTTGGCACCGTGCGAAGCCAAGATTTAATCCCGAAACGATAAATTCAAAAACGCGCCTCGTACCGAGAATTAAAAAAAAACGTAGCAGCCACGAATAGATATTTTCGGAACGTAGTTGAATAGCGATGAATGACGAGAGTTACTTCGATGCGAAATAGTATTACGATTCAATAAGTTTAGAGGGAGTTGAGTATGTTACTTACGTTGCGTACGCCCTGGCTACACTTTGCAAAGTGTTGTTTGACGGCTGATAGAGGCTTGCTTGGACGTTCACAGTACGCGAGCTACGTGGAGACTATGCGTGGGAACGTCACTTCCGACCGACTGACGTTGGAGCTGTGTGCGCCGCCACGACGCCCTCGCGACGCCACACGGCGAAGCCGGACAACGTGTCGCGCGCCCTCGCACCGGGAAACGTGGATGACGTTTGAATCAAGGGCAGGTTACTAAGTAGAAGGAGGAAAAAATAGAGCTTATAACGTTACAATACAACTTATAACTTGATCATTGCATCCGGTCTGAATATTTTTTACGATATAAACCAAGTTGAGCAGTGAAATTTTCATAACGCTTCCCCATAATGTTCCTTTGGTCGGAAAGGTTCTTCTATGAGAAAGCATTTTCGGTATTTTTGGCTTCCTCGTAGAGGAAGCTTCACCAACGAAGGAACATTATGAAAAAACAATATGAACATTTCAATTTTCAACTTTTATGAAGAAGCTATATGAAAATTTCAATTTTCGACTGTTATGAGGAAGCTATAAAAATGTCAATTTTCAATGAGGAAGCGATATACAATTTATGAATTTTCATCTTTGATGAGGCAGCGATATTAAAATTTTTATTTTCAACTATTTTCAACGTCAATGTCGTGTTTGATTTTGATACAAATCGGTTGGCCGATTCAGGTTCCGCGCAAAAAAATACACCAACGTCGCGCTTCAGTTTGTCGGATCTATGCTCGGCACAAAAAAAAACATATGTGGAATTATGCGCTCTAAAATTTGTTTTGGCACTTCAAATCGTTTCCCAAGAAATCGCTTCACCTAGCGTTTTCAACCCTGTCAGATCCATCATCTCGTGTATTTCTTGCCGTGGAACATGATAGGAACCTGAGTATTCTCGCGATTCCACCGGGAAGCAAACAAATCTCTGTTTGAAAATACACAAAATAACGCATTTTTGCAGTATTGGCTCTAATAATTCCCGATACACATTTTTCGTTCGTCGTCACTCTGGGGTTATATTTAATGTACTCTTTCACGCTGATCACGAATATAGACACACGCACACATGCATGCAGCCGAACATTAATTCTAAATGTAATTTTCGATGGAACATTCTGAACACGTTTTCATTAAATAACTCGAAATGTTTGTTTTCCATCACAACAAAGCTCCCTCTATGAAGAAGCAAAATATGAAATTATTCAATCGTTCGATAGAAAATTTTTATTGGCGAATCATTTACCATAAAAATTTCGTCTCGAAGATACGTTGTCAACGAAGAGTTCCCATTTGATTTCAAATCACCTGACGCATTCTCGAACTCGATGGAGTGATTCGCGGTTTGTTTGATGGAGATAATTGAAAATTCGAGGTTGCCACTTTTAGCGACCGTATGGTTTCATTTTTCTCGCAGTTACGCATTGTTTTCCGGCTCTTGTTTGCATCGCGTGACATCGGTAAAGGACGACGATCGACTATGGTAAAAAGGCGCTCGCACGACGAATCCTCGTCAATTCTCGTAGCGACATCGGCCCAGGAAGATGTACAAAATCGCTTGTGTTTTTTTACTGTGCATCTCTGCACTACAAGCCGCTTACAAGGACTGCGGTGAGTTTACTATTTTACTATTATATCAATGGATTTGAGTATCCGCACCATACATACCGTGAACGGTATACAATAAAATTGGAAGGAGAGTCGTACCCTTCGTTAATGCGGCGTACGATCTGAATAGTGGTTTCATCAAACCAGGTATTAATGAAAGGCAGTGTACGGCATGCTCTGAGACTTCTCCGAGCTGACCTGTTTTATATCTTATTTTACGCCGCGGTGTAGGTCAAACTTTCGAAGAATAGACAACGAGGCATTTAATACCGCATTACGGTGTGACAAATCTTCGTAAATTTTACACTACAACGTGTCACCGCCCAGATAGAAAAATGACGGCACGGCGACGGAACGGTAGCGGAACGGTAGCAATTGTACAATACCCGTTTGACGGCATGTCTCTCTATGCGGGTATGTGTATCGTGGGATGGTAAACTGAGAGAAGGATCTAGTAAAAGTCTCAGATTTGCGAAGAATTTTCACCATAATATGTACGAAAAATTCGTATAAATCCGCTGCTTCCATGTGCTATGTGGTAATATCTCTGAAGCGATATCGTCATATTTAGTAGATCGTTGTCTCAGTGTATGTATTCCGCAGCGCCTTGCGTATACCGTGGCACGGTACGAAACGTATACCATAGCAATGTATGTATACCGTAAGACTGAACGTATATCATAGCATTGTATGTACACCGTGGCACGGTATGCATACCATAACATTGTAAATATACCGTGGCACGGTATGTATACCATAGCACTGTAGGTATATGATAATATAAGCATGGGGCAAAATGGGAACATGAACCCAGATAGAAAAACGTGCCGTCAAACGGGCATCGTACCATTGGTACCGCCACCGATCCGTCGCTGTGCCATCATTTTTCTATGTGGGAAATGTCATATCGACGAGGGGCAGTATAGTATAATAATGAAGCTAACAAAAGTGCCACCAGTCAAATCGAAGGGTACCCCGTTTTGCCTCAGGTCGTTTTTTTTATATCCTTTCAAAACCGGTGCAAATACAATTTTGGTGTGAAAAACAATGGGTCTATGCTTTCGGTATCGTTGTAGCAGGTTTTATTGCTTAGCGTCCCCGTTTTGCCCCGGTTTACCCTACTATAACACTGTAGGGGAGACCGGGGCAAAATGGCACAACGAGACAAAACGGGACAGTGAGGACAAAACTCAATTTTCCAATAATTTTTGGATGCCCCATTTTGTCCCAACGATACACCCGGGTTTTCAAACCCGTTTTGCCTCATGTACCACCATCGTCACCATCCAAAAGTTATTGCGCTTTGTCTCATTATCCCGTTTTGCCCCGGTGTGCCATTTTTCCCCGCTCTCCCGTAAGTATAACGTGTTGGCATATGTATACCGTGTTGCCATATGTATACCGTGTTGCCATATGTATAACGCGTTGCCATATGCATACCGTGTTGCCATATGCATACCGTGTTGCCATATGTATACCGTGTTCCCAAATGTATACCGTGTTGCCATATGTATACCGTGTTGCGATATGTATACCGTGTTGCGATATGTATACCGTGTCGCGGAATGTATACCGTCTTCCGGTATGTATACCGTCTTCCGGTATGTATACCGTCTTCCGGTATGTATACCGTCTTCCGGTATGTATACCGTCTTCCGGTATGTATACCGTCTTCCGGTATCTATACCGTCTTCCGGTATGTATACCGTCTTCCGGTATGTATACCGTCTTCCGGTATGTATACCGTCTTCCGGTATGTATACCGTGTTGCAATGTGTATACCGTGTCGCGCAATGTATACCATGTTCCGGTATGTATAGCATGTTGCAGCATACATTAACACGTTTGCATTTTTTCCCCTTTGATCTTATCCAGTTTTATCCATTTTCTGCAAAAAAATGCCAGCTCGAGACTCATTTGTCTTCCGGAAGGAAGCATACGGTTGGGTTAACGAATCCGTTCGTTACATCGATAAAGAGCGAGTGGGTAAACGGGCACGTCCTCAAGATTTGATTGCAGACATTAACGATATCCGTCGGTAGAATACAACAGCGCCAAGGCTCGACAAATGAAATATCATGTTTGACGAATTGACACGTAGTACACACCCCGCAATTCACACGCTAAGTAAGAGAAATAACAGGAAGCCGCAATGTGTTGTTTACGAAACAGTTAATTTCACTCTGTGGGTGTTCATTTGATCGTTTGATGCTGCCTCGAAAATTGAATAATTATCGAGTCATTATGTACTCTTAACGCCGATGTTTCGCGATACAGTTGTACGGAGTAAATTCCGAGATGTACATTACTTCCTTCCAGAACGGATTGAAAGGTTCGTAAACATGTTGTTGATACGATGAATCAGCAATTATTAGCCTGGCGTCTAGTTTTCTACTGTGTTATGTAACCTGCCCGTTAGAGGCAATGGAACGCCCCTTTGGGCCCGCTCGAATCGGGCTCGGTCGGTCATGGAGACTGTAATTAATTTTTTGAAGGACTTTTTTTTAAGGCTCATATTACATTTAAGGCCATATATTATTAGTGCACACGTGTATACAATTCTTATCTCATGTTCCAAACATTTTAGAAATAAATAAGTCTCAGGAGAACACCCATGACCGAAACGTAAATAACGAAGTTTGGAGTTCGCACAGGCCTTCCAGCCGACGGTGCCGACGAGTCGATCGCAGCCGCAGCACATATCACGAAATGATTATTTTTTCACTGGTGCTAATCATTTCCGATCAAAAGAAAATTCTTACATGAACCTGATATCAATTTAGGTTCAGGAATTTACTTATGATCGTGAATAGTCAACATAGTTAAAAAGAAAATTGATTATAGACCTTGCCTTACGGTTACTTTTCAATTATACTTTGGTGACGTCAATCAACGACTTTTCTCCGTTACAGGCTCCGAAATTGGTCACGTTACGGCCATCCTCGTCAACGATGATTGTGACGAGAATACACACACCTGTGTCCTCGTAAGAGACACCAATGCGACGATTAAGATAACATTTAACATCGGTAAGGATTGACTTTTCGTGGTATTGCCTACTTTGTTTTACATTAGTCGATCTGTTTACTCGGTGAGACGACAGACGATAGAGTATGAGATAATGGAACGTCCTTGGACGACCTCTGGGCTCCGCTATAGGAGGAGACAGCGGGGCTCAGTTTGCAAGATTTAAATGTGAGAACAAAACCACGGTCTTATAGACAGATCTGGACACTCCTATGCCGTCCCAATTTGGCCAGTTGTGCCTGAAGCCAATATGGCGGTCAATTCAGGCCGAATTATTATTATTATGTCCGCGCATGCCCAATACGTTGAAACTCGAAGGTATGCCATCAAATATTATTTACGAATGAGAATGCTACAGAATTCGCAGTAAATAAACTAAAATGTGAAAAAGCAGAGTGCTGTTAAAAAGAAACAGGCTAACCTTTATACCACATAATTCATTGGAATAATATATTTATTTAGACATTGAATAGTGTTGCTTCTTTTTTAAGCCTACCTTCAAAATTTGAATTTGGTAATTAATTTTATTTGTTCTTTTATTTTATGGAATATTAAATCGACGGTGTTAGTAGATTCTGTTGTAATATTTAAGTGGGGAAACGAGCGCGCGGTGAGCATGCGTGTAAATAAAACAGGCCTGAACTGGCCGCCGTGTTGGCTTCAATTTTGGCACGCTTTTGCCTGGCGAGTGTTCAGACCTGTCTATAAGACCGTCATCGAAACTCAACAGTATGTTGCACAGTGTGTTTAGGAGTATATGTTTTGTGTACCTTGGCACGTACCTCGGCGACGGTTGTGAAAATAAATACATTGTTTCACGTTTCGCAGACAAGGATGTGCAAACAGTGAGAGCTGCGTTGCACGGTGTGCTGGCGGATGTTCCCGTGCCGTTCGAGATCCCGCATCCTGACGTCTGTGCCGCCGACGATTCCGGTATAACGTGTCCTCTGACAGCGGCCAACGGACCGTTCACTTACGTGGTCAAGATGCATGTCGAGCCATCAAATCCCAGGGTGAGCACGAGCATACCCTTTATCATAAATTGCGATCACCGCAGACCCGGATCAACGATAAGTTATAATTCGTTGTATCGCAGATTGCGCTTCATGTGAGATGGGAACTCAAGAACGAGGAATCGAAGAACATGTTGTGCGTCGACATACCGGTGCAGATTGCTTAAAAAAAACAATCACTGACGACGATGGTCGACCAAACAAGGTGTCGGGAAAACAAATAATATTCAGAGATACACGAATAAAGAATGATTGAGCAAAAAATTAACGGGGTTGTGTTCGTTCGATATGGAACTATTTGATAAAATGTTAGGGGAGGAAAGGACGCTGAACGAACGATTTTCTATGATTATATTACCGAGTGCTTATTATGTCGTATAAAAATATATGGACGGTATCTCTTATGCAATGATTTTTATTTTCACATAGCAATACATTTTGTTGATAGTTGGGCAAGACATTCGGCATGAGACACAAAGCAACACGAAATTATCGTATGTATTTTTATTACACTCCGTGCGAAAATGGCAGTTTTACGCACGCTTCGCGTGCTCAAAACTCCCATTTTCACACCTTGTGAAGTAAAATTTGGTATGATACTCGAGCGAAAAACTTTTTCTGAACTCGTGAGATTGCAGCACTCGCCCTCGGCTTGTGCTGCAAAGTCACACTCGTCAGTAAAAGTTTTATCACACTAGTATCGTAAATAACTATTTTTTTCATCTCGTTTCCTTGCAATTGTGCAACAACTGATTATTCGTACAGGATGCGCATAACGATTCTACATCCTGTACGGATTTCTGTTTGTCGTACTGTAGTTAGCACCTCTGAAGAAAAGTGCATTATTATTTTCAATACCAACGGTGGAATTTCATATCAGCACCGAAGGGTAGGATAACCGCGCGTACATAACTCTGTCCGTAATACGGTCTTATACGCAGGTCGGGACACTCACCGGACAATAACGTGTACCGATTACGGGGCAGTGAAATGTCGCGGTCGGTAATGAAAACTGTACTGAACATTTTTCAAGGGTGCTAATTTTGTTGAGGAAAAAGCAAATTCGAGCCGTATGCGCACGGTAATTTCGCATCCGGCCTGAATTAACTTTTTTCTCAAAAAAATTAGCACCATTGAATAAAGTTAATTTGAAAATTGCAACTATCTCGGCGTGTCTCTCTCGCTCCGCCGAGAGCGCCACTAATGCTATCTCTCTCCCACTGCATAGTGTTTCAGATGCTCTTAAGGGCATGTGTTACACACTCAGTCGGTAACAAGTCGCCTTCGCTGTTTTCTCCAAAACGATTGATACGACGAGCAAAAGTAAATTAGGTTTTCATACTTATATCTGTTGACTCCAAAAGCCTAATTTGATTTTGGTCCAAGCATCAACCATCACGGAGAAAATAGGGAAAGCGATTTGTTACCATTGGAGCATCGATACGTGCGTGTCACATGTCCTTAAAGCCAACATTAAGACCATATAAAACACCTCCCTCCCCGTCAATCCCAGGCTCAGTCAGTATCAATAACTGTAATCAACTTTTCTCACAAATTCTCGTATCTACGGTCAAAAGAGAAGTCTCGTCGGAAACGGATATCATCTCGGCTTTCGACGAGACTTTTCTTTTGGGCGTACTTCCCAGAATCCGTGAGAAACGTTGATTACAGTTTTTATTACCGACCGCGGCATCGCAGGCCTGTTTTGTCTACACGTATGCTCAACGCGTTCGTGTTTCTCCATTCAAGGATTACAACCGAATCTACTAACCCATCGGTTTATTAATCCATATAATAAAAATATAAATAAAAGTAATTACTAAACTCGAAGTTTGTAGGTAAGCTTAAAAAAGAAGCAGCATTGTTCAATCTGCAATTGAATATATTATCCTAATTTACTAAGTGCTGTAAGCCTGCTACTTTTTAACAGCACTCTGCTTTTACACATCATTGCTTGTTTGCTGCGAATGTGGTCGCATTCTCATTCAAAAATAATATTTAATGGCATACGACAAGATTTCTGTTCCATGTTGTGTGAAGGGGAAAGAAAATTTATATTTACACGGCACTTCGAGTTGTAACGGATTGGGTATGCGCGGGCAGAATAATTATCATAATTCGGCCTGAGTTGACCGCCAAATTGGCTTCACTTCGAGCACAACTGATCGCACGCGGATGGTACAGAAGTGCCACGATCTGTCTATACGACCGTGGTATAAGACCATGGTTGGTAAGCTAAGACGTTCAAAGTGCGTGAGCGCCTCAGCGTCACCACACGGCGACGTCTAACAACGTTCTCGATCGACGACACACGGACAACGTTTGAACGAAACAACAACGGTAGACACGTGAAATCCGAGCTGCTTCATGTCCGATAAGAAAGGTAGACTAAACAAGCGATGGGCGAAAATAGATAGGCCTTGTCGCATTGAGCAATCGCTATGTACTTTTGTTAAGCAGTTGAATGTGATATGAACGATATAAAAAAATAATGACACGTTAACCATTTGAGCCACATTTTCAATGACGTATCGTTTACCACGATCCGCAGTTTTCATTGTCAATGAAGGTTGTCCGTTCAATTTCAGAATCGCCCGACTCATCCTCGATCTCGGCGAGGATGAGCTTGTCGAACTTGTCGACGCGAGTGTCAATTAACTCGTCACGAGTAAAATTAATAATAAGACGACATTTCTCGCCTCGTCACGCGAAGTCGATCGAGAAAGCAAAACCTTTACCCCGTCGCCAATGATTGAGCGATCCAATCGTACTTTGAACTCTAGGGTTAATTGAATTATTGGAGAAAATAATCCTCACGGTCTCGGTTATTCTCTTCGCTACACGATTCAAAACTCTGTCCGACGGTACACTATAGTATATACGCACGTGTATATATATATATCATATATACATATATATATTATATATCTGTATATATAGTCTTACTTCGAGCAACACGTTATCGGACGGCTCGCGCGCCTGTGTATCGCGTGACAAATGACGGCAACGACTACCAGCGACTATAGACGCTCCGCGCTACGAGACGCAGCTTCAATCCGCGTCGCGACACCGAGCTGACAAGATGTACAAATTCGCTTGCCTTTTAGTACTGTGCGTTTCCGCGCTGCAAGCCGAAGCCGTTTACAAGGATTGCGGTGAGTTCTTACATTTTTTTCTTCTTAATTTTCATAATTTTCATTGCTTCTATTGCATTTAAGTATTTTTAAGCTTATAGAGTTTTCTCCATTATTCTCGAACGCACTTCTAACACAAAGGTACGAATAGCCTGTTGTCCAACGCAGATGGCCATTTTTCATAGCTTTTTTTTTTGTTTCCTTTATTATTTTTTTCATTTGTTCCCCAATATCGCTAATCTTCGTGTCGAAACGGCTGTTTCATGTTATTGTTACTGAACAATTTGATGACATAGGCGGCGTTGTGCTGGGTATAAAAGAGATCGACGCTTTGATAAAATGATTCGAGGAGACGAGAACTTATTGTCCGAAGCATGTCCGGTCGGGTCGACGAATCGGTTCGTTGCTTTAATAAAAAAAAACCGGCCGTGGGCGAACGGACTCGTCCTTAACATTTAATAGCAGATATTAATGATATCCGTCGGTCGGATATGATAGCGTGAGAGCGTTTGCCACGAAATATCGTGTCCGACGAATTAACGCACAAGGGCAATAGCCAAGAACGAGAAGAAGAAGAATTAACGCACAGCGAGTATATCATGTGACGCTCAAGCTAACGTAAAGGAAAAAAAAACGGAGCCACGATTCATCCTTTACGAAACATTAAGCTTTAATTAAGCTTTCTCGATAACGCGGCAAAAAAATTGCATAATTATCGAGATATCTAACTTCCACAACGATTATTCACTTCGTGAGTCGTTATCGTTTTTGAAGATGTTTTTGAATTTTTTTGCACGTAAAGCATATTCCTTGAAAAGTAATGTTAGTCGCTCGTAGAATTCAAAGGTTCACGATAATGTTCCTAATACGATGAATCAGCGAGTAGTCAGGCTTCCGACTTATACTTATGCTGGCGTTGACGTGTTTCGTGCTCTACCGGGCCTTCTCCGGGCGTTGTGTAACCCGCGTTTGCGGAACGATATAGTCAGTTTTCAGACTGCGCGCATTTCGTTTTGTCGCCGTTAACTCTACGGGTACCATCGTAACGTAAATTACCGCTTTTGTCCATTGCAGGTTCCGAAGTAGGTCACTACACGAGCATAAGCGTCTCGAATTGTGACGAGACTCAACAAAGTTGCGTGCTCAGAAGGAACACGAATGCGACGATTGGGATTAAATTTGACGTCAGTAAGGATCACATTGTTTTGTTATATACTGCGTTTTCGATTCGTAGATTTGTTATAAGTATGTAATGTGACGTCCGATCGAAGACGTGGTAGCGAAAGGTGTAGAAGTTATTCGTATCTTCACACGCCTTAGCACGTACCTTGGAGATACCCGAAAAAAATAAAAACATTGTTTCACGTTTCGCAGACAAAGATGTGACCGCAGTGACCGCTCTGGTGTATGGCGTGCTGTCGGGGATTCCGGTGCCGTTTCCAATCTCGCATCCCAACGCTTGCGCCGACAAAGATTCCGGTTTAACGTGTCCCCTGACCGCGGCCGGTGGACCGTACACTTACACGGCCACTTTCTTTGTCGAAAAAGCATATCCCAAGGTGAGGTGATATCTCATTGTGTCCAGCGGTCCTGTAAATTCTCGACGTCCTCCAAATGTCGCGGATTTTATTTTTATTATTATAATTTTTTTTTTTGAGGATCCGTGAATTTTTTTTTAAAAGGACCGTACACTTGCACGGCCACTTCCTTTGTCGAAAAAGCATATCCCAAGGTGAGGTGATATCTCATTGTGTCCAGCGGTCCTTTAAATTCTCGATGTCCTTCAAATGTCATGCATTTTATTTTTATTATTTTTATTTTTTGAGGATTCGTGAAATTTTTTTTCATCGTTCGTTTTACTGAATTACTTAATTTTTTTTATGGTTGACCATTACGTTCTTGAAATGTCCTTGAATTCTAGACTAACATCCTAGAATTCCTATCGATGCAGTCGTCGGTAACAGCGATGTAAATTATTATTCGTTATTGTTACAGTTGTCGCTTAAAGTGATATGGCAACTCAAGAACGAGGAAGAGAAGGACATCGTGTGCCTCGAAATACCGGCGAAGATTCAATAAATTCCAGCGGTGAAAATAGTCGCGCGAATTACCATCTCGGAGAGTGAATAATGCTTGAAGTTATTATAACGAATCGGGAATCTGGCTAAAATTAAAATACCGGTTTAATCGGCGGTTCTTTTGTGAACAAGTTAAACTCAGATGATGTAATTTATCAACCTGCGTCCGATCACATGAAACTAATTGCGAAACATTAAGGGTGGGCGAACGACTATAGAGAGTTTCGATTTTTATTATCATATGATTGTATTAAATTGTTTTGCAGATGCAGATGTAACTTGGGCATTGCTAAAGTTTTTTTTAAGCCTTAAAAATCTTATATACATTTTGAAAAATTGTTTGTTTTTGTTTGTTAATCCCATTTTTAAGAATCTAGGGTTTCCCTCTCGGAGCTTTCCCCCAGGCCCGGATAGCTATTCACCTATTATACTATTCTGTCACTATTCTATACGTCTCCATGAATTGTTCACAATAATGCGTTGCACAACAGTGCTGTGCACTATCGTCGTATGCAAAAAATTCATTGTTTGACCGGAAATACATCAATTCCCGTTCACATCACTCAGTTTGTAACCGGAAGTAACCGGAAGTCATTGTGGCAATACGTCATTTCCGGTCCGGAAAACTAATTTTTTGACCGGAAGTGATGTATTTCGGATATGACGTCACTTCCGGTCGAAAAATCAGATTTTCAATCTGGAAGTAACGTATTTTCGATAAATCTCGGGAAACCTAAATTTCCGGTTTCTAAATTACATAGTCCATAGCGAGGGCGCAAGCTGCCCGAGCTACAACGATCTCTTGACTAATAAAGCTATTTTTGCACCTCTTAAAAATTGCATTTCTCCACGTTTCAGACTACCGTAAGTACTCTGACATCATAATCTCGAGAATTATTTTTTACGAGGAATAGTTCGCATTGCCTACAAAACGAGTTTTATTTCGAGAAATTGAGAAATGTGTCGATACCGACGCATGACAAATAAATACTAGACACGAAGCAACTTGAAAATATTGTATGTATTTTTTTGTTTGTCTCTTATCTCGTTTCTTTACAAGTGTGTAACAATAATTATAAACAACGTAAATGCTTGATAAATTAAAAAATATAGTAAGGGCGATATTGGGTCGGTCGGAACGGGAAGGATAGGCGCATGGATTGTGGTTTTTTTTTCGACGTTAAATAAATTCATCCTATGAACACCGGTTTACAGCTCGATTGCCGCATAGGTACGTACTCACGCAATTCGGGGGTGTTACGAACATATATTCGATAGATCGATCGTATCAACCCGTAATAAACTCGAATCCATCTCAATGTTTCTGTTTTCACGGCATTATACGTTTTTTAACATTACGTTGCATAGAAAAATTATGAAAGAACGTGCCCCGCTGATAAACGTATCGGTCGCGTACAAATTTTTCCTTACAAAATATCGATTTATCGATGTATCGCAGTTTCCCCCCTTTTTTTCTTCCACACCCCCGAATGTGAATTAAAGTATGAATATTATATTCGGCGGCATGTGCGAGACCGCGCCTCCGTCAAAATTTCTATATTATACTCATAAGACTCGTTACGCGAGGAAGTACAGCCTATATCAGTCAGCCTAGATTAATTAAACGTCTCTAATACAGAGCGTTTTTTTTCTTTTCTTTTGTCTACACCATGGTATGATGTAATTCGTTCAAACGCGAATCCTGTTGTTCAAACATATTGTAACGCCCGTGAAAGCATCGATATAATGTTATTAAACTCGGAGAAATGGATACTCTGGTGGATAAAAGATGATCGAAAAAGCGATCGGAAAAAGAGCAGCTACTCGCACATCGATCGCTTCTCCGGTGTTTCGCAAAGTTCGTGCTGTTTTTTTTCCGTTATATCTTTCGTTCGAGCAGCGACATATCGGGACGTTCTATAAGCCTAAGTTAAGTCTTTTGGTAACTTTGGTGGTCTTTTAAATCGCTATCAACTGTCCATCGCGTCGCATCCGTCGTCAGTTCTTTCGGTGTCCATCTGATGAATTGTTCTTTTGCAACGTTGCCTCGCCGAGCTTTGCTGGCCGTTTCTCAGGGTTTTTTGAGCTTGGTATATCGGCTCGTACTCTTTCAGCTGAGCCATGAAACCCTCGTTCGGATTAATGCAGAATCTTCTCTGCTGCACTATCGCATAGGCACGCCTGTAATTTTTTATTCGTCAGTGCTAACGATTAACTATTCGCCGTCGACAGGTCTGCCGGATATCTCTCTATCGTCGACTCACGTTTGCGAAAGACCGTAAGTTTCCATAATGTAGGCAAGAACCAACGCCGCGGATCGCGAAATCCCCGCGTTACCATGGACTAGAACTTGACCCCCCGAATTGAGACCTTCGTCTATAAAAGCCTTCACTCTTTGAAAGTGCTGAATTATGTTTTCAGTCGCTGTATCCGCTATATCCAGGACGAGGTATCTACAAAGAAACGCGTGTCGTAAATTACATTGAAATCTATGGATGCAGATTTTCCTTAAAAATATAATAGAATAGTCGTTTTAGTCGTGTCTTGAGGCAAACCCCCTAGGGACACCGTGCTAAAACATACAATAAAGAGTAACAAAGGCAATGTGCGGCAAAATAATCATACAATGAAAAATAAGAAATCAAAATAAAAAATTAAACTATAACAAAAACATTTTAACAAATGTAATAATAAAATGTGAATAAAAATGAAAAATAAGAATAACAATAAAGTAATAAAGCACACACACATTAATAAAGTAATGAAGTTTTATAAGGCTGCCACATTTACAAAATATATACTCACTTGAATTTGTCAGGAAAATTGGGCCTTATCAAGCGTGCTTCTATGTCCTGTCTTACGCATACTATGTGAGTTATTCCACGGTCTAGCAGAGACTGTAATTTCAGGCTACTCGCAGAGCTGTAGGGACCGAGATAGAGGCCAGGAACGACTTCCTATCGAACAAGGGATCATTACATTATTATTGTTATTAAAAAATAAGTTAATATTATTAACAAACATTAGTGATGATAATATTATAAAAAACTTTTTATAATATTATTATAAAAAGTGTTTTTTTATAAAATAATTATACTATAATAGTATAATTATTATTGCTACAAGGTTCTAACACTTGGCGATTGATTACTGTCGTACCTCGATAGCACATGTTGCGCTAACTTACTTGCATGCTTCTCCTCATTGTATAAGTCCATTCCTTAGGGCTATCCAGCGTTGACATTGGTATTCTTGGATACTCCTCCGAACCGTTGTCGCTCGCATTGTCCTTGATAATTCGTAACAGATAATTAATCGAGATGAAAAAAAAAAAAATGATACCCTCTCGTATTTGTCGGATTGCAAAAAAAAAACGACTTATGGCTAAGTTTGGTAGGATTTTCAGGGTTAATCAACGATACCGTATGGTCGGTATACTTGACACAGATATCGTGTGCAAAGCATGCCTCGATGTGTAATTACGAAGCAGGCGAGTTTGTGTAGTACGAATGAAAACATAAATAAAGGGGTCATGACCGTAACCTAAAAAAATGTTGCGTGGAAACTATCGAGGACGAGAAGAAGTAAGGAGGATCCGAATGATCGGCACTCACCTCGTCGTGAATACTTCCGTTTCTATCAATCGACAGCATAACGACGAATTTATTGTTAAACGTAAAAATATATCAACACACGTTCGCAAGAGAACAACACGGGGGAAAAGATAGATAGATTTTTTTTTGTTTTTTTTTTATAGCTATGCAATTTTTTTTTAGCGTATCAGCCATTTGCGATTTCGCACGTGAGACATCTTTCGGTGTAAATTTTTCGAGCCCCCCCCCCCCTCCCCGCCCGACGATCGTCGTGAAGTCATTCGATGTTCCGTCTCGCGAATGCAGTTTTGTCAACCGCTAATAGAACACGCAATCGGAAGACGTGAAAATTTTCTTTGTTAGCGTATTGGTAACGCGCTTCAACTCCCTGTGTATTTTGGCCTCGATGTATGTGTGTTCGCTGCTTTTTTCAAGCGATAGCAGTAGTTACCTCTACAGAACATGCGCATATTCATGTCAAGTGTAGTGTGAGGGGAATAATATTTTGGCTTTCGGGGGCCTAAAATTAATAAAAATGGTAAGAACCCAACTGCGTTTGATATCCACCCTCGGTGTTGTCGCGCTCTGTCCGACGAACGAGAGAAATCAGCTGTTTCCGAACGAGATACCACTCATCAAATAAATGTTTTGACGTTACTCGAATTAACCTATATAGTCGTCGACCGATGACTCTTTTTCCCTCGCAGCCGTCGAGTTTTCCACGACCACGAGAACTCACTTAATTCCTTGCCTCAACCCGGGACCCCCTCGCGAGGCTCCCGCGGGTTATCATTTATCGTACGATCATCGCCGAATCGGCAAAACGTTACATATGCCGATCACCCAAATTGTTATAGACCTGTACATAAAAAAAAAAAAAAAAACCCTCATCGCCTCATTCGTGTCTTTCATCTAACATGTTTTATTATTATTCTTTTTTTAATTTTTTTTTTTTTAGCATAAGCTGAAATTTTCTCAAAGAGACAAAGTAAAGAAATTTATAACATTCACACAAACCGGAGAACAAACAGCGATCTATTGCTTGACGCAGAACGATTGGAAGCTGGATCTGGCGAGTGACAATTACTTTCAAAATCCTGACGCGTATTACAGAGAAGCTAAGAACTTTACAGACAAGAAAAAGCTAGACGTTCTCTATGGCCGCTATCAAGGTGGGTTCTTTTTCTTTTTTTCTTTATCTTTAGAATTGACAATTTATGTTATTATGTAACGGTGCATAATTGTATATTCATAGATCCAAGTGAGCCAGAAAAAATAACAGCCGACGGTATTATGAAGTTTCTTGATGACTTGGGACTCAGCCCAGAGAGCAAATTAGTTTTAATAATAGCTTGGAAGTTTCGGGCTGAGACGCAGTGCGAATTTACCAAGGATGAATTCATGACCGGGATGGTTGACCTAGGGTGAGAAGTCTCTTCCGCACAGACATCGTACCATCGTCCGGATGTCTGTCTTCATAATTTTCATTTTTCCATTTCTATTTATTTTCTTAAGGGTCGACAGTGTAGATAAGCTGAAGGCGAGATTAAACTATTTGGAAGGTGAACTGAGAGATTCGCAGAAGTTCAAAGACTTTTATCACTTTACTTTCAACTATGCAAAGAACCCCGGACAAAAGGGTTTGGATCTGGATATGGCTATCGCTTACTGGAACATTGTTCTGGATGACAAATTCAAGTTTCTTCAGCTGTGGTGTCAATTCTTACAGGTAAAATCGGATCGCGCTCGAACACGTGTGAAATACCGCGGTCTGTTACAGAATCATCATCATCATTTTTTTTTCAAGACTCGAGGCGATTTCACATCGTCTTAAGGTAGGTCTTGCGAATGATGTTCACTTCGCATAAGTTTCAGAGAAATAAGAGGGAATTGCAAACACTTCTGGATGGTATGAAAATCTGAAAAAAATCGAGCATATTAAAGGTGCTGAGAAGATTAATTTTGCATACCATAATTCCAAAATTTTATTAACAAATTGATAAAAAATAAAATTGCTCAACAAATCTCCCGGAAACCTAACTTTTTTTTTAATGAAAATGATTCGTTCATTTTCCTGTACACGTATGAATTTATTGAGATTTTTAAATTCACTTTGGATTTTGTGACTTTCTATACATTTTTGCCATATAAAAAAAAAACATAAGTATTCAGAAAAGTAAACGGATCATTTTCATTTAAAAATAGTTAGGTTTCTGGCAGATTTGTTGCACAATTAAATTTTTCATCAATTCGTTGATAACATTTTGGAATCATTAGTATACAAAATTAAGCTTTTCAGCACCTTTACTATGATTGATTTTTTTCAAATTTTTATACCATCCAGAAGTGTTTGCAATTCCCTCTCATTTTGCTTCCTCATAGAGGAAGCTTTGTGATGGTGAAAAAAAAAATTTTCGAGATTTTAATGAAAACGTGTTCAGAATGTTCCAAAACATCGAAAAATCACATTTAGAAAAAATGTCCGGATGTATGTGTGTGTGTGTGTGTGTGTGTGTGTGTGTGTGTGTGAATCAGACGCGAAAAATTCAAATGGCTATATCTCGGGTACGCCTCCACCGATCAGGCTGAAATTTTGCACACAGCTTGTGTGGTTAACAGTCAATGTTTCTGCCAAATTTCATCCAAAAATGTTCAGTTGTTTTTTTTGTACGCCATTTTTAATTTCTTCGAAAAAGTCTGTGCGCACCGTAGCGCTCGCAATTTGTTAGCTATCGGGCTACAAACGCGTACACAGATGGAATATGATCACCCGATGATCCCATTAAAATTTCAAGAAAATCGATCGAGCCGTTTAAATTTTATGTCATTTTGAATTTTTTGAATTTTATGAAATTTTTTTTTTTTTTTTTCAAGACGCATTTTTCCGTATTTAATATTGATCTATGAATAAAAAAAGTGTCAGATTCGTGATCAGCGTGAAAAAATACTTTTAATACAATCCCGGAGTGACGGCTAACGAAAAAGTTTATTGGGCATTTTTATAGCTAAAATTTCAAAAAAGAGTTATTTTGGGTATTTTCAAACAGCAATTTCTTTGCTTCCCGATGAATACTCTATGATACTCTATGTATTTTTTCGTCTGGAGTACAGATTCGACAGCCGTTTTGACCAAAAGCGTAAGGTTGGTTTTTAACCTGAGTCGGCCATCAGTTTTGCTTAAAATTTAAATACGACGTTGATATTGAAAAAGCTGAAAATTGAAATTTTCATATCGCTTCCTCATAAAAGTTGAAAGTTGAACGTTGAAAGTTGAAAGTTGAAATTTTTATATCACTTTCTCATAATGGCCCTTTATTCGCTAAGCTTCCTCTATGAGGAAGCCAAAAATATAGTAAATGCTTTCTCATAGAAGGAGCTTTGCGAATAAAGGGCCATTATGAGAAAGTGATATAAAAATTTCAACTTTCAACTTTCAACGTTCAACTTTCAACTTTTATGAGGAAGCGATATGAAAATTTCAATTTTCAGCTTTTTTTCTAAAACTGTGGAGTAAACGTTATTCGCAAGGACTACCTTGATACATCTACAAGGGAATTTGACGCCTCGCTGACGGATATCCATTATTTGTTGTTTTTTCCAGGAACACCACAAGAGATCTATTCCAAAAGACACGTGGAACTTGTTGCTAGACTTTGCACTGATGATTAATCCAGACATGAGTAACTACGACGAGGAAGGGGCCTGGCCCGTGCTGATCGACGATTTCGTAGAATGGGCGCAACCTCGGGTTCGTCAGTCCCTATAACATACTTCTCACGTCGATTTTTCGTCTCCGATACAATAACGCTATATTCGTCAGGCGTTTGCTGATAAAATATCGCGTATTCTCCAAGTGATATTATTCAATTATCGCGGTAAAATAGCGTTCTCAAACCGCAAATCTCGTGATCTTCGCGCATAGTCATTTCACACCTCCGGAACAAGTGTAGTTTTCCGTCATTGATATAGTTCGTATATAACGCTAAGAAATATATCTTTATTCGCGAGAACGAGACGGGCAAAAAAGCAAAACTTAACCCCATTCAACGACACATTGTTTTAATGACTGTGCACGAAGTGACCAGTCCAAATTCGAATTAACACACAACACACAGCGTTGCTCAACTACCCAAGGTATTTGCAGACGAATGAAGAAACAGCCGCAAAAACAGAAAGATGACAAAAGGAAAAAATCGAAACCACAGTTCGTGTTCTTTTAGAAGTTTCTCGGCTTGAAAAGCTACAAATTTATTTATACAACTATTGTAGATAGTAATTGCTAGTGATTATGTTGTTAAAAAAAAATCGTTATTAGAATATGAGCCCCCTATGAAAAACACACACGCTCACACACTACACTTGTAAAATATGGACAACCAAAAAAAAGGAGAAAAAATATGATCGAAACGTAACTTAACTTTAAAACATGTCGGTGCCGTTACGCACTGTTGCATCGTATTGTTTGTTTTTGTTTTTTTCTTAATTTTTACTTCCATTCTTTTCATTGGTGGATCACAAAAGCGATCTCTCATGTACGTTCTTACGTCGCAGAATATACTCATATATTTACATATTTTGTAATTCTGTGATTCATGATAAAGGAATAGGCAAAAATAAATTAAGATTTTTTTTTACGTTTATTATTTATTTTATTTTCATTAGTGTTCAATCGAAAGATGATATTTTCATGCCATTATGCATAAACACTTTACGCCTCACCCGTCACATGGCTTTTCACTAGTATGTTATGAGAAAATTGTGAATACACAAGCGATGCGCGTTTTGCATTTGAAGAAAAAAAGTATATATATATATATATATTTAAAATATCCACATACCGTTCCGTGGTTTTGGACGATACCGACGTTAATTGTTTGACATAGAAGTTTAAGTGTAAACGGTATAGAGTAATTACATAAGTTTAACGATAAGTCGAAGAATATCTCGACCGTAGGTGGGCGTTAAAGCGTTTTTTTTCGTAAGTAGCACAATGAGAAGACACGAGAATCTGCTTGTTGAAAGAGCGTACAATACTTATAATATAACGTTTTTCCCCCGAGCACTTTGAACGAACAAAAGAGAAAAAAATGAAATCGTGAAGAATATATATGATAGATTAAATTCAATTGTCATTGTCCACTAACAAGATATTTTCGATGGACGTATATTTTGTAACGAAACAGGAAAATCCTATTAAAAAAAAAGAAAAAATTTTTAAAAAGTACATGCGAATCTACGTATTCTGTGTTTAATCGAGGAACGGAGTAAAAGCTGATACTCAGATAAAAGCTGCGCAATGCCGCGGCTAACGTGAGAGACGCAAAGTATCGAGAAGCCCAAATTCTCAGGTACAACGAGCTCTGCGCGTTTCGCCGATGGTATAGACGTTAAACATACGTATTTAGATAAAATTTTTTGTATATAATGTAAATAAATGTGTCATAATTTAAAGTCTATATATGATATATCGTTTGATTTTGCTGGTTAAAATAAACCAAAAAACAAAAAAAAAAACTAAATCTACGGTCACTCGTGAGACGACTTTGATTAAAATCGTTTAATAAACTTTTTTTTTTTTCGTAGTTGAAAAGTTACACACGAATTTGCCTCAGCGCTCGAGACACCCGCAGTCGCACGAGGTATTCATGTTGCAACAGGCGGGCGGACAACTTTTGTACAAAAATGCCAATTCGTATTGTTCGGCGACGTCGCTGAAAGGTTTGTGCAAAACAGCTTCGATGTACCAGTCACAGAGATATTGCAATTTTTCCATCGACGTCTGTGCAATTGAATTTCCCGTTACCGTTGTAATTAGCAATATACATGGGATGATTGTGTACTGTAACAACTTTACCTGAGCAAGAACTAATCCCCTATAAACGTTTCCGGGAGTTTTGTGACCGTGTGAGTCGAAAAGAGTGACCTAGTCGATAAAATTCATTAAAAGGTGACCGGGACACGCGATAGAACGCTTCACAAGCCAGAGGATGTACCTTGTTCGTGTGTTCTTGAAATACGAGAAGAACTGTACGGCCGCAGGTAATGAGTAGCATGAAGAGGGTCTCTGCTTTTGGATAGTGATACCATTCGTGCAAGAAACTCTCGATATTCTGGCAGAGAGTCTTTTCTATGCTCTCCCGATAAACTCGAAACTTCTGTATCGTAAATGACAATAATATCTTTAATAGACTGTCTTTCTTGATTAATCCGTCTCTGAGGAAAAGTGTTTTATTTTATTTATTCAAGCATCTAAACTAAAATAGTTTGAATAAAAATCACGTAACCAGTAAAGGGCTGAGGGGATCAAACCCAGGTAGAACAAAAATATTAGTTATCTAAAAGTGATCTCAATGGGTTCCATATGTCCATGTGGACGATATCCGAAAGTTACCACCTATCCAAAAAGTTGACTTTTGGACGTAGGATAGCGTTTAGTTACCTTCCGGACGGACATATGTAACCGGTTTAGATTACTTCTTCACACAGTATGTATTTTTGCTACGTGAGAAGTTGCTAAATAACGTACATTAAAATAGTACGCGAGGACATTCTGAAACCACGTGAGTTCAGAGAAAACTGAGATAGGAAGTGCGCACACTTCTCGATGAGAAAAAAATAGTACGTATTCAAAAAGATTAACAAATTGTTTTTATATGAACAAAAAGTTAAGTTGTTAGGGGATTTGTTGAACAATTTTTTTTCATTCATTTGTCAATAACATTTTGGAATTACTATTATTAGACAAAATCAGTATTTTCAGCACCTTTCATATGCTTGATTGTTTTCAGATTTTTATGCCATCGAGAAGTGTTCGCAATTCTGTGTCAATTCTCTCTGAACTCACGTGAGGTCGAACTGTCCGCTAGTACTACCTTAAGGTGTCGGCGTGGTACAGTCCCGCCAAACGTGAGTTTCAGGGAAACATTCAAACATTTCTCGACGGGATAAAAAAATCAACCATTTGGGAGAGTCTGCAAATACTGTTTTTGTAATAATAATTCCAAAATGTTATTGAGAAGTTAACTATAAAATAATTGTTCAATAAATTACCCGCTAACTTAACTATTTTTTCCATAAAAATGATACGCTTATTTTTCTGAATACGTATGAATTTTTTCAGAATTTTTGGTAATCTTTGAAAAATACGATTTTTCTATGTTCAAGCTGTGAAAAAACTTAATTTTCAAAGATTACCAAAAATTCTGAAAAAATTCATACGTATGCAGAAAAATAAGCGTATCATTTTTATGGAAAAAATAGTTAAGTTGCCTGGCAATTCGTAGAATAATAATTTTTATCTTCAATTTGTTAATAACAAATTGGAATGATTATTTCACAAAAACTTGATTTTTTCAGATTTTTTATCCCATCGTGAAGTGTTCGAAATTTTCTCTGAAACTCACGTTTGGCGGAACTGTACCCCTCCGACTATCTTAAAGGTATCTGGAATGCAGCCAGAGACAGAAACGGATGAATTAAGGAACACATGGATTAGGCGAATGGCTAATGAACTATAGTACCCATTCTTTGAGCGTATTGAGACTTCGACCGCCAAATCTGAGAGCTTCGTCGGTGTTGAGATACGGATGAGGGATCAGACCGTTCCTTACTATCCACGCATGTTTTGTATTACCCTCGATTATCGAATCGGCGATTAAGATATTTAATTTCGGACAACTTTTTATGCTCCCGATGGTGAGTCTGGTCTGGGATATACGTTGGGCGACCAGGAGGCATATCAGGGTACATGCTTCGCTCACTATTAAATGTAAAAAACAACAACAGTAGTACGTTTGACAAGGAGACGGCAAGTAGAAATGTAATTACCTCCCTTACGTCCAGGAGGATAACGGCTCTGTGTAAAATCCGGATGATACCAATATACCTCGACTTCGTCCTCCAGGGGATCTCGCACGGATGATGGAAAATCAGGACCGAAAAGGGGCGGTAGTGTCATAACTTTTCAACGAGCATAAATTGAACTTTAAATTTTGAATATCGAGTCGGTTTTTATCTTAGTCCGAGAGAGCATTTTAGTGGTTTGTTTCGTGGCATTTCGAGAAAAAATTTGTCCAAAGATTTTTGTGATTTTGATCGTCGAAAATAAGTGAATGAAATTTGACGTCCGGTTCAGAGCAGTATATCAAATGAAGGCATATACCTCCGGTGTCCGACCGGAAGTAGCGCGGGAGTGGCGATGCGACGAGCTCTCGCTCGCACGAACTCCCCACTCCTCATGGCGCGATAATTCAAATACGAACTCTATCATTTTAATGCGCTTATTTATAGATATACGCAAATTTACTCTCTGCATGGTAGCGTAACTGTAAACTTTCGAAATATGTTAAATGAGGGCCTATAAGAACAAACGCGACTCTTCAGAGAAGAAAAAGATCAACCCTTTATTTTTTTGCTAAGAGGAAAACCCTTATATAACTTTTTATTCAAAAGAGTCGCATTCAGAGTTCGAAACCCTTGAGAGACACTTAAAGTGAAAATCAATAGATAGTCTTGTTCTTCTCACGCGGGCTTGGGTGGCCGAAATTTGCCGGTCGCCAAATGTTTTACGACCGCTTCGGAAAACAGACATACCCGGAGACAAAGCCGAGGATTTTTTACGGCGTACATGGAAAAAGACTCGGCGGGCTGCTTGGTGGACTTCGCCTATACAGAAGAATTGTACCTCATCCAGCCAATCAACAGTCAATGTCTAAAGTTTCTACCCCCAACTACCCTCTAACGAAAACTCTTAATTTTTACAAAAAGAAATGATCTGAGACGCTTCGAGTCGCGACGTTCTTCGGTGGTCACTCTGAAAATCTCGCACGGTTCACTTCGCTTGCTAAGAGCTTGCACGGAATTAACAAATTGTTATAGTTGTGATACTACGTTGTAAAATAATACAAGTTGTGTTAAACTATATTTAATTTGGTTATTTGATAAATTGATATTCGTGATATTGTGCTTTATTCATTTAACGTATAAATAATTAAATTGCTATGTCTCAAATCATAATAACGTGTCTTTATTAATCTAACCTATGGTTAAATCTTTAATAAATCTCCCGCGTTAAGAGTCGGATTTAAATTTGCTAGGCAGCAACGAATGAGCATTCGGAGTCCGGAATATAAAAGTTACCAGCCATCCAACCGGATCGGCCCGTAACAGCGAGGCGCCAGTGCTGCCACCACAGGCAGAGTCGCGTTCAGAAATTCACTCTGGATAAGATTGAGAGAGAGTCAATCAGCTACGCTGATTTGAATATCTCCGGAAGCCGGGGAGGGACATAACTACATAACTTCGTGCAGCATATTCTCTCGGTATATTCGTTTAATACAGATATACTCTGTCGGGAATATTCGTTTCGGCCCGCAAACAAAAAATCAAAGTCGAGAAAAAAAAGACTTAAATAATGCCCTTAAGTTTACACAAACAAAGCTTCGAGTTGCGAGCCATTGGCAAGGGGTTGTTTGGGATTGTTCTAATTTCGGGATTCCTATCACGATGGCAAAGAAAAAAAATGTGTTATATATAGCGTGAATAAAATCGTAAGAGCGTATTTTCTGTGTATAAGTATGAGATACGCCTTTCTGATTTTAGCCACGCGATATACGTTTAATGATACTTATTAATCAACGAGTTGTATCACATGTTGTAGCGGTACCGAGTAGAAATATACGTATTTTAAACGAATATACCGATAGAGTATTCTACATGAAGTTATTTCGATATATAGAGTGTCATAGTGCGTCTGTGTCCCTCCCCGGTTTCCGTAAATATCCGAGAGGGACGAATAGTCACCGGGATAGATTTCTGAACACGACTCAGCTGTTCACCAGCTTCACCAGCAGAGGTCTGTCAAGATGGCTGCGGTAAAATTTGGCTCACACGTAAAGGAATTGAGAATTTTATTGTGCCAGACGTCAAAGTCGAGTCAAGGCGCTAGGTAAAGTAATCCGCGAGTTGTCAAACGAGAATTCAATACAATTAATCGCAACCGCAAGCGTTAGTTGTGAAGGAAAACTATAAAATTCTCGTTACACAGCTCAGCTCGAAGGTTATAACATTCAAAATATCAAGTGTCGATTATTGTTTTTTTCTTTGTTTTTTCAGAGATTTCGTGGAAAAACAGTACGTTCCTCTGAAGTTAAATAATCCTCGGTTGCCGGTGCTTATACGGGAGTGTTCGTCGATCGAGCCAAAGCTCTATGCGCGATATGGTACGTATATTATCATTACATCACCAAGCACGCAGACCCCCGGCAAATCCCCCAACGTCGATTCGCACAGTGCCGAATTCTGATAGCTTGACACGACACAGTTGGTACCTCTTGGACGTGTTTTTTTCTTTCAGAATTCGGCAAAGAGACCTGCGTACCTCTGGCAAATATGAAATCCGAAGATATTCTAGGAAAGATACAACAGCTTGCATCATCCAAACCGTAGGGAGAGATTTAATATAGCAAAAACCATTGTTATGTATGATTATTGAATTAGTGTTTACCAAATAAAAATAATAATAATAAAACGACAGAAAGATAGAAAAATCTGTTTGAGTATTGTTGCATCTCTTTATTTGATAATTTTCCTGTTCGGTATCATACTCATACTCATCTTCGATACAGAGTAGAATGCAGATACAACTCGTAAATACAACTATTTATTAAAATATAGGAGAATTATTTTTCGTTTAAATTAAAGCGAAATAGTACGGCATCGCGTGTTTGTATATCTCTCTTTGCGCGGCCCCAAACTTTTTCTATGTGCTGCTCGCCAGCGTTTTGTTATAATCCGGTTTAGATTTTGTTTTTTTTTAATCGATTTCTAGTACACGGATTTGATGTATCTAATTTTTGAACGGTGGTAGGCCGAATTCCTCGGGTTTGAAGCTCGTAAGGCTGTCCAAGACTAGTGTGGCTTTTTCGGTATAATTTTTGGGTAGATTCTCGTCCGGTACCATTACCACTTGCATTCCCGCATTCAAGGCCGCCTGAACGCCGTTTGGTGCGTCCTCGAACACTAGACACTGCAATAAATTCATGAAACTTGCATTTCGAGAAGAAGCTTTCGTTGGATATAAACGTGTATATAATAGGCTTTATCGATCTCAACGAACCGTCGACGGGTCAGGGTTGTCGGGGAATCTCTTTGCCGCGACTAAAAATATATCAGGACTCGGTTTTCCCTGCTTCACCTCGGGATCCGAGCCGCCTAGCACTCTGTGATGGAAGAGGGCAAAAACGTCCTTTGATTTTTGCGTTTTCAACTCGTAACTCTTCTCGGTCGAGCTGGTCGCCAGCGCTATCGGTACATTGTTGTCCTTAAGGTGCCGCAAAATTCGTTCCGCACCTGTTTTCGTTTTTTTTCCAGAAACAAAACACGTGAATCGTCAATAATCCGTTTATAAAACGTATTTTACATCGATCGATGGATGATATGAATTGCAGATCAGTGCCACATTATCGAATATGCAACGTGTGTGGGTGCACCATTTAAAATGCTAATACATATATGTATATGCGATTCACGATTTTTCAAAGAAAAAAGAAAATAAAAAAAAGAAATCTGCTTCAGACTCAACACCATGGCCAAGTATTACTCGTCAATTCGTAAAGGCGATCGATAGTCCGTTTCGTAATAATATTTAAATATTATTGCAGCGCTCCACTAATTTGTACTACATTTTATCATGGACATGCTAGTTCGATAAACAGATATAATTGAATTCTTATTGAACAGCTTTCAAGGTTACTCGAGATTGTGACTAAGAGACGAATATCGCGAACAATTGATATAAAACCATTAGCCGCAATCCACATTCCATTGTTAGAAGCACTCTATCAAGGCTCGTCAATAGTATTTACAACGATAATTGCCCAAACCCGTGCATCACTTACATTGTAAACTGAACGTGATTGTACTGATAAATAGTTGATAATTTAACTGTGCCATGTATATATATATAATGTATGCTATAATATAATTTTATATAATATTCCTTAAATTTATATCTCTGCTTTGGCTGATAATCAGTGAGAAACAGTTGGGCATGATGGAATTTCTCTACATAGGTCTTTACAGGAATGAGTCTAGTAGAATTCGAGATCAGTAAAATTAATAAAATAAAAGAAGAGAAAACCAATAAAAGAAAATTTGTAATGCGAGTGTCTGAAGCAATGGAAGGCGAATGTATGGACTAATTGCTCTCTACAGGAAATCATTATTTTTTTTTGTTTTTCTCACAAAGCCACAATACATATGAGGGAAAGAGTTGTTCTCGACCTGGCATGTATTTAACATCAGTGAACAATTCGTGCTGCATTTGATGATACTGTTCTTGAAACTCGGCGACAGTCAAAGGTAACTTATAGTGATTTATTATAAGTTCGGCGCCTACGACCTCCGGACGTCCGAGGACCATGTAAGCCAAAACGCCTCCGTACGTATGTCCAAATTTTGACACTATCTTAGAATATATTCTTTTGTAAACGCTTTCGGTATCTGTGGAAAATGGAGAGAAAAAAAAAAAAAAAAAAAAAGATTTGGATTATTTGTTTGAAAAATGTTTTCATGTACCTGGCAACAGTTGAGCTTGCGGAAAGAGTTCCTCGTATAGCGGTATCAGCTGATCTGTCAATTCCTGCGGAGTCATAGGTAGATCTAATGCTTTTACAATCGCGATTGCACTCTCGTGCGACTGAAGACCCATCGTTTGTCCTTTGTGCTCCCAAGTGAATGTCTTTCCATACTTATTAGCAATACGATTATACGCCACAGAGTAAAGCTGTTCCGTGTCTGTCAAAAATTGCTCATTGTTCAACAATGCCCTCCCCCCTGCCAACTCGGATGGATTCTGTTCGCAAACAAGTGTAAAAATTCTGTCCCTTGAAATAACGAAATTTATGGTAAACAACCAAATTTGAGAAATCCGTTGCGAGTCGGTATTACATCATCCTGTTGTCTGTTGTCGCAAAAAAAAAAAACTATTTGAAGGGAATTCGGAGGGTCCAATAAATTGCGTAAGAATTCGATGACAGACAGTTCCGAGCATTTGTCATTGAGCGACGGATGTTTTGGAACGGTTTCAAAAAGAAAGTTTGATAGATGTGACTGACACGAGCTCGTACTTTTCAAACAGTAATGTGTTTATGTCCGAGCGTCGATCTAGAAGAGAATCAAACGATCGTTGAAACTCTCTCGATAACAGCGAAGAGATTATAAACCAGTTCTAAAAAAAATCGTGACGATTGTCAATTCCAAAATTTATTGTCGCGCGTAAGCTAGACATACTTCCAACGAATTGTCTGGCTTTACTGATAACAGCGATAATAATGTTGACTTCGCGCCAATGCTACCGGGAACTTGCGTCATGAACTGACATTTTTTTTCAATTGAAACAATTCGTTCTAACAGTCATGCGAGTGTCACGAGGGGCTCTCGCGGTGTACAACACTTCGATGGAATAATCTTACCGAGCAGGAGACCGTCCATGTCGAAAATGCAGTGTGTCACCTTTTTATATGTTGGGTTAGACATTTTTTCAATAACCGGATAATTTTATTTAAAGGTTACGAGTTTTTAAACAAAATGAACAAAGTCCGTTACTCGACTGTCTACGCTAGATGAATGAACGGAATGAACGTTCCTTCCCGGTTTGGGACTCGTCTGTCCGATAAAACTTGAAGGCTGTTTTCACTGGGCGGTCGAGCGCGCGGGAAGTATATCAGGTGGACACAGTAACGGTGACACGAAGCCAACTATAGCGGCTTTCCAATCGGAATTCAGAATGATTGATAATCACTTGTCCGGTCCTACGATTGGTCCGATCTGTAAGATTAGGATAGTATCCGACGGAACGAACCAACAGGAGTATCGAAATAAGTGATGAGATCATTTTGACGAGCGACTGGAAAGCGCCTTGATGTACGATTTTTCGACGTTCTATTATTTTCTCGCTCAAGATGGCGCGAGGATCCGTTTTGTCCGCGGAACACGAAAGTGTTGGACTCGACGTGCGCGGAAACTATGAAAGGAGTTATTCAGGTATTGTGGAGATGACCGCAAACTCGGAGAGACAAAACGTTATGGTTGAAGCTTTCAACTAATATTCAATATATTGTTACAGACTTTTACTCAAAAGCTTGATGCTCACAGCTCGGAATTCAAACGTGTTCTCTCTTTTCAATTTTGTACAAATTTGCTTTGCGATGATTTTCGACGATGGTGCTTCCTCGATATCCAAGAGTAGAGGTGGGTCAACCCCTCCAGTAATTGCGTTATCCAGTAGTGGGCCGGGGTCCGCCTCCTTCGTGGCGTCTCGCCCGGGTAGATACTGAGTCAGCTGGTGGTCCGATGGGCCGTTCGATGAAAGGCATCTGCATAAATTTATGAGTTTGGGCCTTTTCTTTGCAGATCCTAAAACAAGCCTGCGTTTTTTCACAGCATTCCTTTTCTTCGGGTGAAGTATCTACATCTGGCATCCATCCTTGGGGAAAGTTCTGCGCTCTCGCTGGCTTTTCTGAATTACCCTCTTCTATAGAAAGTTCGCATGTGAACATTCCTGCCTAATAATATCTATTTGATTGTCGCTAGCATTATTTATATTCATTGTGTAACTCTGTTTTGATGAACTCGAGCGATCCCCATGCAACTACAAACCAAATAAATGAGACTATAGAACGATGGTTGCAAGGGTTACAGGAAAAACGACAGGAAAAGCGTCAGCCATCACTGAATGATTTGATTCAGTAACTGGCATAGCAACTGTTGCCTAATTAAAAAGATATAGCAAAGGGATATACAGGTTGCTGGAGGGGTATCATCGGCGACGAGCATACCTTAGGCTACTTGAATACCTTATTGTTTTAATTGAGACGAAAAAGCCAATTCGAATAAAGATTCGCATATAGCTAAAGAGCTATATGCGTCGGGAGACGGTGCCTTATCGCTCCAACACGCAGCGCGAAGCGATACACATAATGCACACAGTGCAGCCAGAGAATCCGTGTGACTGTCTCGAGGCGACTGATTGGAAGAATCACCGTCGGCGCTAACGAGTGCAGCACCTCTAGGAGTATAATTATTCAAAATATTATTTAAAAAATGCTCAATCATTGCTAATGGAAAACACATTAGAATGAACCAGACATGGACATTTGGCCAGAAAATAATGTGTAAATTAATTATACAATACAATCACGAATGAAAGATAGTTTGGGTCAAGTCGTTAATATAAACTTATTATAAAAATGTACGAATTATTACTATCTATTATAATCATCGGGGAAATTAATTAACATTTTATAATCATATTTTTACTATCAGTAGAATAGCCAAATAATATAGTCAATAGCAGGGAATTAGTTATTATCGTCACAGGAAAATATTTAGGGACATTGTTATTAATTTAAGCAGAGTAAATATTTATCCGTTAAAAATCAGGGATTTATATCTAATATTTATAACAATTTTATAAATCAGGTTTACAACTTTTGATAGAAAGATCGTAGAAACTTCATTCAAATTTGTAAATTCTTATTATTTAAATCGAAATTTATCAAAGTAATTTGTTTATCCGGGAATTTAGTGTAAAAACCAGAATTGTAAAATTATTAAAATAAGTTACGGAAGACGCCAAAACCGATCGATATTGACCAGAGAAGGGGACGACTGATGCAACGGACAGCTTGGAGGCGCGGGTGCCCCCCGATCAAAACAATAAAAGAGGCTCCTCCAAGGGCGGAACGTCACTTATCATCGAAACCGCACTCTCACTCGGAACGTCACTTATTAATCAAACAGCATTAGTCATCACATTTGTAATGACTGCGACATATTGTCGTAGTTGAAAATTATTAATTAAATTTCGGAGTTTGAATTGTGGAGTCGGAAATTAAATACAATCTTGAATATCTCAACGGAAAAATAAACCGGAGTTTCTACAGATAAATTATTTCAACACCTACATTATTCTTCATCATCAACATCCATTCATCGACTTCAATATCTGACGTTGATTTTACCGACTTTCGCTGAAAGAAAGAAGGAAGGAAGGAAGGACGAAGAAATTCGCATTCGATATTTTCCATCACTGTTGATCATCTCGATTCGTTCAAGTCTTTCATTCATTGTCAATCACCGTAAGTCATCGAATTATTTAATATCGAATCATTTATTTTATCTCTCGAATCGTCCTCGAAATTTTTTTTGTTTTGTTTATTCTACTGAACATTAATCAATTATCTTAAATCATCATTAATAACCAATCCGGGTCTTAATAAACTAAGGAGTCTTAACATTAGAAGTCGAGGTCCTCGATCTTTCTTAGAGAGAGCCGAAGTCTATAGCAACAAATCCGACGGTCAATGATAACGTTAGCATTGAATCAGCGCAGCGCAGTGCGAGTTAACGGAAATTGTATCTCACAACCTTGCTACGGTGTGTCAGGGTCAAGCGTTGAATCATAATAGTTCGTACGAAGTACATCGCGCGCTTATAATCGACCTATATTTTTTTCGGCATGCATTCTTAGCCTATCCCTGAAAAAAATTCCGAAAGGTTAGATTCAAAAGGGGCCTTTTTCTGATAAAGCGTCACATGCAATAAACGCGTAATAGGGAGAGAAATCTCCTTTACCGTAGATGCGGGAAAATGCTGATCAGGACGTTACAATACACGGAGAAAAATAGTTCTGTTTCTCTAACAAAATGTAGATCGTTAATAATTTATTGTTGTGGTAGCAAAAATATTTTGTTGCTACAGCAAAATATTTGTTGCCACAGCAAAATATTTGTTGCTACAGCAAAATATTTGTTGCCACAGCAAAATATTTGTTGCGGCAGCAAAATATTTTGTTGTCCCTATATTAACCAGGTAAATCGGTTGTGGTAACAAAATTCTTGTTGTACTAACAAATTTTTTTTTTCCGTGTACAATCGCGTCTGTTGTAATTTAATGGAGCTACTGTTTTGCAGATTTATATCGGACAATGACGAAAACGAGCTTATCGCCGAAAGAATTGAAGGAGGAGGGCAACGACGAGTTCCAGAAGGGCAATTGGAGCGAAGCGCTGTCCTGCTATACAAGCGCATTGAATCTTGCCAAAGAGGACAACGCCGAGAAGGCTGTGTACTACAAGAACAGAGCTGCTGTTTATCTTAAGCAGAATAGCTACGCCAAAGCTGTGTCGGACTGCGACGAGGCACTGAAGATTTGTCCGAGTGATCCGAAAGCCTTGTTCAGAAGATGTCAGGCGCTGGAGGCTCTGGAGCGTTTCGAGGAGGCATACAGAGACGCCAGAATCATTGCCAACGCGGATCCCTCTAACAAGGCTGTACAGCCAATGCTTGCCAGGCTTCACGAGATAGTCCAGGAGCGTCACAGACAAAATTCCAGGATCAGCTCCAAAGTCGCCCAAATGTTCGAGCTGGCTTTTGACGTGAAAACCGACAAGGATCGCCGCGAAACCGCGCTGAACAATCTGCTCGTTCTCGCACGTGAGAACGCGGGCGCCGAGGTCATGTACAGGGAGGGCGTAACACAAAAATTGATCAAATTATTCAAGCTCGAGAAGAACGACGATCTCGTTATACCGGCGATACGAATAATTGCCGAACTCTGCAACAATCGGGCCGACAGAACCCAGCAGATTATGCAGGACGTCGGTGTCAAATGGTTCCTCGAGATGCTCAACAGCAAGAAGGAGGAAAGAGTAACGGCCGCTCAGCACTACATGCAGGTATTGAATTTCAACAAAAATTTTAATTCACCAGGAGTGCATTTTCTTGTACTTATTTAATATATTATTTAAAATTATTTAATATATAATTTTTGATTATTTAATGGAAGTTTCTGTTGAGACCATACCGTTTGGGGACCTTGGGGTGGACACGGTATAATTACATCCCCAGCGCAAAAGTGAAAAGTACCGTGATGCAATATACCATGCGTCTATTACAATATGGTGTAAATCTAAATTCAAACGGGGCCTAGGTGACCGTAATACAGTGCACTATTCGTGCATCACGCATGATATCGTTTACACAGGCCCATTTTTGCACCGTATAGTGCCTTTATTTTTCCTACAGTATTATTAAAGCATCAACCACCAAGAGAATCGTCAACATACCGTGGCCATAATACGATGAATTTACAACGTTAAAAGTGGCTTGAACGCTGATAGCGGTTAACCACTATGACTAGAACGTCGATAGCCACTATCACTACTATTGCTGAATTGAAAATACTGATAGTGGTTACCCACGGTCAGTGTTCTAAATTTATTATATTGTGGTCACAATATAGTGACGGTTTTCGCGATAAATGTATTTGGAATAATGCCGTCTTGCAATAAACATATCGCACGGTGTAAAGGTCGGTCTGTATTTCTAAAGCATACCGAGCGCAATGCGCAAACAGTGGACGGTATTACGGCTACCCTGTTTCCGTTTAAATTTCGAGTTACATCGTATCGTAATAGACACATGTTATCCGGTATCACGGTAACTTCCGCGTTGGTTTTGTTTTTCTCAAGTATGCCGTGGTACCATGCATATACCGTTAACGTTATCACGGTATATGCAAATGGACATATGTATCTTTACCGTATCCGGTGGAAATTTGTCATACCGTACACGGTATGCCAGTATATTTGCACTGTGATATGATTATGCTGTGACCGTATCACGGTGTGCATACGGTATGCACACAATTTTTCATTTTTTTTATTATTCAATATCTTATTTACAAAAAATATATATATTGTTACGTCACGATCAGCAATTTTCACTCCATCTCAGTCAAGGAGAATTTACACCCTCCCTTTACACGTTATTCGGGGATAACGCTTTTTCGAGAATTTGGCCCTGTTTTGAACATAACGTTTTGGAAAATAATTCGGTATAGGGCCTAGAGTGTATATATTTGTTATTGAAAAAAAATGTATTCGCGGTTAAAAATTGAAAGTTACTAGATTTTAAGTGACGATTTTAAACTGGCCAAGAAAATTCTGGATGCTAACTCTTTCTATCGTATGGAACGCGATACGCGGCTATCTCCCTTGCACGTCACTCTCGACGCACGACTCGCGACGGTTCACTATCACGCTCACTCACTGTTTTCTCGCGACCTATCCTAATACTTTAACGCACACATATATAGCTGAAATAAAATTGACCGACCCGAATATGTATTGACCATGAGAATATTTTAACCTTCCAGGATAGCGAATGAATAGTGACAAACGATTATTAACAAGTAAATGTTGACAAATGAATATTCAGAAGAAATGAATTTTTAAGATGTAGATGATAACTTTCCAAACTTACGATTTGATTTAAGTGGTTTCACCTCAGAATGAATGATCGAATGATTCGAACGATGAATGATGTTTATCGATATTGAAATAGAATGTCCTTCCAAAATGTCGAATATTCGAATCAGAATCGAATGACGATGATCGATTTCCAGAAATGACCGTCCTTCCCAGATTTTAACGATGTGGAGCAAATAATTTTCAGGAGGAGTATACTCGTTTTCAATGGAATGATTCGGAAGATATATGGATTGTTTATTGAACTGAGTTAAATTGATTATTGGTTTCAAAAGTTTACAAGTTGATAGTTCGCTAATTCTTTGTTAATGACTCCGAGTACAATACAAGATTTAGGTCTATGCCCCAGTCAGTGCCGGGCACCCCCAGAAATAACCTAGGTGTCGGGCACCCCCCGAAATAACCTCGGTGCCGGGCACCCCCGCGTCACAGTTATCACTTGTGCGTCGCCTCCCACTCTTATCAACGGATTCCTTTCTTTGATTGCTTAATTACCTATTCCTGATTTTACAATTTTACAATACTTTCGACATTTCAATTTGTTGATAATTAATTTTTATCGCGAGATTCATGAACATAGCAATTTCAACGAAAGCTGTACGAGCTTTCGTTGCAAAGTTAACAATTACTGACACAAATTTGTATCTTAACATTTATTTGATTATTTTCCTGAATTTTTATATTAATGGTTTTATCTGTCTTCCCAATTTTCCATAATTTTCTGTATTTTTACCCATTATCTGTATTCTTATCATGACGATTTGACTTAATGATTAGTTCACATGTTTGAATTTATTTTATTTTCCGAATCTATTGTCAGTAATTTTCACAAAATACAATGCTAATCCCGTGAATTCGTCCCTTAAACTTGATTTTCCATTTATTCCTTTATTCATTATTTCAACTATGATCCTCCTGGACTATAAAGATGATCTACCATTCATCGATATTCACTGTCCAGGAGGTGCTGCACTCATTACGCCCGTTGGCCGCTCTCGACATCGTGCCCATCGTGACACGCGCCGTACAAGTAGGCCCTATGTTCGACAACTGTGGACAAGCGTCAACCGATATCCTTATGTGCATTTTTACGCCTCAGGTTACCGTGTCTCATGCGGTTAATTTGCTCTGTGCAGTCGCTTCTGTACGTCAACCTAACTCACCTGAAGGCTAGTAGTAATTATTATTACTGGTGTGACGTACGGGCGTTGCTTACGTCGAAATAACCTCGTCGCGGGAGGCGCGACGAGTTTATATTTATTTATTCGGGATCGTTCCCGGTCCGTCCTATACAGGACGCTTCTCGATATTTCGCGCAGGTCGTTAAATAATTTAGGCAATGTTTTATTATGACTTGAGTTTTAATGGTCGAAATGGCACGAAATATTGTTGATACCAATGGCTCTAATAAAAGATCTAGTAAATGTGCCGGCTAGTACTCACGCATACAACGCTCACACACACATACAATCGCACTTACAATATTTATTCTCGGTCTCTTTCCTCCACTCTTTTCCCTTTACAACCTTTCTCTCTCTTTACTCTCTTCACTCCTTTTCTCTCACTCACTCTCTCGTACCATAAACACACACTTAAAACTACACGACAGTATTGTTCGTGGCGTGGATAACTACACTTATGAACTAGCACGAACAGGTTGACCACCGCGACGAGTAACACTTTTCAGGCTCCTTACGGCCATCGCGACTTCCGCGTACTAATAGACCGGGGTGTTCCCTCAAGATTTACTTTACTCCTGCGGGTGCTGGACGAGGAGCCGATCCGAAGTTCAAGCTTACGCTTTCGATGTCTCTTCGGGACTGTCCTTCCCGGCCCGTTCATCCGCCGATCTCTCGACCGTCGGATGACAAGCCGGGGAGGATTTCTGCAAAGCAGCGAAATTGTACCTCGCTTGAGAGGAGGCGAGAGGAGGCATTTGGATGGCCCCTCGAGCCCTCGCTCGCGATTCTCAAGAAAAATATCGCGCTACCCGTGTCGCGTAGAATAACGCCAGGGTTGCGCGATATTAAAGAACTAACTCAGGGAAATAAAATATTAAAAAGGCAACGGAATACATCCTGTGCATTCCGATACTTTGATAATTAATCCCGCCGCTGACGAGCCCGAACGTGCCATGTCGCGAGTCGCAGTCACGATTCGCGCGAGAAAATTTGAAATAAAAATTAACGCTGCGCAGAACGTGACACTGGTAATTATTATTACCAGTGGATAATTTTTTCCATTTGGTATATTATTTATTTATCCAAACTTTAAGTTCGACAAATTAAACAATGGCAATTTTTCTGATATTTATTTTTAACGATTTAAGAAATTTCAAATATATTGTTTAAGTAACCATTCGCCGGACTTAAATGTCCGTGAAATTTTTCCGGAAAATTCGCAGGACGTAACAATATATTAGACTGGCCCAAAAAAAAAGTTTTTTTTTTTACTTCGCACCCCTTCAAACCGAAGTTTAGATCATACTATTGAAAGTTGTACAAGAGGATCCCTGTGCGATTTTTTTTTACGTCGCGCAATGGGTTTTTCTATTTCCCATTTAATTAACATGTAAGAAGTTGATGTCACAACTTTCCACGGGATTGTTAATTTTCGTATAGAATGAACGGGCATAAGAATCGTGGCATCGTATAGCTTGTTCAATTGCCTCTAAATCGGCGCGTCGCAGAACATTTTTCGTCGTATAGTCTCCAAGAAATTCGAATCTGAATACAAAGTAGTTTAGTCCCACCTCAAATAAAAATGTGCAAAATTTGCATTTCTTCTGAATGACTCAGCTACAGTCACTCTTAAGATTATAATAGTTATTTTCACTGTAAAAGAGAATATGTATATCTACAAAACTACAAATCATTAAATCTGGTACGATAAAAATTAAAGGAGCTATCGTTCATTAAAGTTTGATTTCATAGTGTAAGCCGTCACAAAGTGATTATGTTCCATCGAACAACACATTTCTGGCTGATCTAATCATACAAATCAGTCCCGTATACATTAGTCCCATAGTTTTTAGTACAAGTTCAAAAAAATTAATTGGTTTGATACTTTGTGAAGCCATAGTTTATACCATGACCGACGCAAAGTGTTTCCGTATTCGCCATTCGATCAACACTGAATGCATTTCGGTATTAGTCATTGATTAATTCGGGATTATTATTCAATGAATAGCATTCCAGATACTTAATTGAGCTTAGAATTATGATTTGACATTTTGCTTCCTCATAGAGGCAGCTGTTATCGAAAAAAATGATATTTCAATGTCAGAGTATTTTAATACTCTGTCTACGATATCGATCGGAGGTCGACACTCTACTAAATTAAAAACGAAGAATACAGCACACACTACACAAATTCACCCGACAATAAATGTACACAAGAATAACGAGTGAAAGATCTCGACTAAACGATTTATCTTTACCCAAATCCCTCACGAGCAGGTAACATTTGCTATTTCGGGCCCAGAGCACGGAAAAAAATCACGGGCAACGGGAAGGCACCAATTAATTCCGTAATTGTTGCAAGAGAACTGCCCGTGCTGTTACAATATATACCGTGCCGTTACAACCAATTTACATTCGTTCGTTACAGACGATCCTGAACAGCTACAGTGGTATGGACAACAAACCAGAAACGAAGCCGGATCAGCAGATGTGCGAGAAGTACAAGAAGGAAATCGACACGGTACTTTCATGCCTCGTGTACAGCGTGACCGATCGAACGATATCCGGTCTCGCTCGTGACGCTCTGATCGAACTGATTATGCGCAACATCCACTACACGACCCTAAACTGGGCCGAGCATCTTGTCGAGATTCGAGGATTGCAGTGTTTGATGGAAGTCGCCAGTGAGCTCGAAGAGTACGAGTACGAATCGGCGATAAACATAACACCATCGACCCGAATGGTGACGAGCGTTTGTTTCGCGAGAATCTACGAGAACATGTACGGCGACGCGGCGAAAGAGAAATACATGAACGCCATAAGCAAGTTCATAAAGGACAAGCTTCTGTCGCCGGACATAGAGTCGAAGGTCAGAGTCGTCGTCGCTATAACGACTCTTCTGCTCGGTCCCTTGGACGTCGCTAACTCCATAATCGCTCGGGACGGTATAATACAGATGATACTTGAGATGGCAAGCACGGAGGACGTGCTGCAGCAGAAAGTCGCTTGCGACTGCATCGTTGTGGCGGCGTCGAAAAAGGACAAAGCCAGCCCGATAATAGCTCAGGGGGTAAGCATTCTGACGAAACTGTATCAGTCGAAGGACGACGCTATTCGTGTACGTGCCCTCGTTGGGCTCTGCAAGCTCGGAAGTCACGGGGGCAGCGACGCGACGATAAGACCATTCGCCGACGGAGCGACGAAGAAACTTGCTGAGGCTTGCAGGAGATTCCTCATAAATCCGAAAAAAGAGAACGACATGAGAAAGTGGGCCGTCGAGGGATTGTCCTACCTGACCTTCGATGCCGAGGTCAAGGAGAAACTCATCGACGACAAGCACGCCGTTCAGGCGATGATCGAGCTCGCGAAGACCGGGGAAAAGTCCATTCTCTACGGGGTCGTTATGATTCTCGTAAATCTCTGCAACGCTTACGGCAAGCAAGAGATAATACCAGAGATGGTGGAACTCGCTAAATTCGCGAAGCATTACATACCGGAGGAGCAAGAGTTCGAAGAACCGGATTTCGTCAACAAACGTCTGTGCGCTTTGGCGAACGCCGGTGTAACGACCGCTCTGGTGAGCCTGTTGAAGACTGACAGTCGGACCAGCAAAGAGCTGATAGCCCGAGTCTTCAACGCGATATGCAGTCAGAAAGAAGTCCGGGGTATCGTCGTGCAGCAGGGCGGAGCAAAGGCTCTTCTATCGCTCACTCTGGACGGCACGAGCAAGTGTAAGAAGCAGGCTTCGCAAGCTCTCGCCCGTATAAGTATAACCATAAATCCGGAAACAGCTTTTCCCGGACAACTTATGGTGGAGTTAATAAGATGCATCTTGAATCTACTCGATCCCGAATTTTCGGCATTGGAAAATTTCGAGGCTTTAATGGCGCTTTGCAATCTCGCCAGCGTCAGTGAGAGTGCAAGAAAGAATATTCTCAAGGAGGGCGGTTTCACGAAGATCGAGACGTACATGTACGAGGATCACGAGATGCTGAAGAGGACAGCAATCGAGGTCGTCACGAACCTGATGATGCACGAGGAGACGATACCGTTCTTCGAGGGTGAATACGACAGGGTCAAGTACTTCCTAATTCTCTGCGAGGAGGAGGACGAGCTGACCAGTCTCGCCGCTTCCGGTGCTCTCGCCATGCTCACGTCGGTGAGCGAGAAAGCTTGTAAGAAAGTTCTCGACGCTAAGAATTGGCTGGAGTCCATTCATTTCCTGCTCGCAAATCCCAATCCTGGAGTTAAGCATAAAGGTGTGTCGATCATGCACAATATGATCAAGAGCATGAAGGAAGTGGCGGAGAAGATAATCGAGACGGACGTTACGGAGATTCTCATGGCACTGACGAAGAGCGACCTGGTGCAGGACAACAGGATCAAAGAGATAGCTGCGAAGGCTTTGGAGGCTGCTGCCAAGTGGGATTTCATTCAGAAGCGACCGGAAGAGAACAGCGGGGAAGATCTGGCTCTTACTGCTTCTACAGTTCGCACGGCTTCTACGCCTACTGCGGCCACAACGGATCCTACTGCTCCGAGTCCTCGCACATGAAACAAGGTGTGCGGTTTGCTGTTACACAGACGAGCCCTTCGGAAACCAACATGTAATCACCAGCCAATCACGGCTGTGTGTGGATGCTGCTCGGCCTGCCTGTGTTTCGTACGTAGTTCAGGGAACGAGCAGCTTACTACGGGTAGTACGTCGCCGACGGCTCCTGGGGCTCCCACGGCTCCTGGGGCTTCCACGGCTCTTGGGGCTCCCACAGCTCCTACGGCTTCCACGGATACTACGGCGCCCACGGCTTCGGGGGCTTCCACGGCTCCTGCGGCTCCTGGGGCTCCGACAGCTCCTGGGGCTCCCACGGCTCCTGGGGCTCCCACGGCTCCTGGGGCTTCCACGACTCCAGCAGCTGCCACGGCTCCTGGGGCTCCGACAGCTCCTGGGGCTTCCACGGCTCTTGGGGCTCCCACAGCTCCTACGGCTTCCACGGATACTACGGCGCCCACGGCTTCGGGGGCTTCCACGGCTCCCGCGGCTCCCACGGCTCCTGGGGCTCCGACAGCTCCTAGGGCTCCCACGGCTCCTGGGGCTTCCACGGCTCTTGGGGCTCCCACAGCTCCTACGGCTTCCACGGATACTACGGCGCCCACGGCTTCGGGGGCTTCCACGGCTCCCGCGGCTCCTGGGGCTCCGACAGCTCCTGGGGCTCCCACGGCTCCTGGGGCTTCCACGACTCCAGCAGCTGCCACGGCTCCTGGGGCTCCGACAGCTCCTGGGGCTCCCACGGCTCCTGGGGCTTCCACGGCTCTTGGGGCTCCCACAGCTCCTACGGCTTCCACGGATACTACGGCGCCCACGGCTTCGGGGGCTTCCACGGCTCCCGCGGCTCCCACGGCTCCTGGGGCTCCCACGGCTCCTGGGGCTCCCACGGCTCCTGGGGCTCCCACGGCTCCTGGGGCTCCCACGGCTCCTGGGGCTTCCACGACTCCAGCAGCTGCCACGGCTCCTGGGGCTCCGACAGCTCCTGGGGCTCCCACGGCTCCTGGGGCTCCGACAGCTCCTGGAGCTCCCACGGCTCCTGGTGCTCCCACGGCTCCTGGGGCTTCCACGACTCCAGCGGCTCCGACAGCTCCTGGGGCTCCCACGGCTCCTGGGGCTCCCACGGATACTACGGCGCCCACGGCTTCTGGGGCTTCCACGGCTCCCACGGCTCCTGGGGCTCCCACGGCTCCTGGGGCTTCCACGACTCCAGCAGCTGCCACGGCTCCTGGTGCTCCCACGGCTCCTGGGGCTTCCACGACTCCAGCGGCTCCGACAGCTCCTGGGGCTCCCACGGCTCCTGGGGCTCCCACGGCTCCTGGGGCTCCCACGGCTCCTGGGGCTCCCACGGATACTACGGCGCCCACGGCTTCTGGGGCTTCCACGGCTCCCACGGCTCCTGGGGCTCCCACGGCTCCTGGGGCTTCCACGACTCCAGCAGCTGCCACGGCTCCTGGGGCTTCCACGACTCCAGCGGCTCCGACAGCTCCTGGGGCTCCGACGGCTCCTGGGGCTCCCACGGCTCCTGGGGCTCCCACGGATACTACGGCGCCCACGGCTTCTGGGGCTTCCACGGCTCCCACGGCTCCTGGGGCTCCCACGGCTCCGACGGCTCCTGGGGCTACCACGACTCCAGCAGCTGCCACGGCTCCTGGGGCTCCGACAGCTCCTGGGGCTCCCACGGCTCCTGGTGCTCCCACGGCTCCTGGGGCTTCCACGACTTCAGCGGCTCCGACAGCTCCTGGGGCTCCCACGGCTCCTGGGGCTCCCACAGCTCCTGGGGCTCCCACGGCTCCTGGGGCTCCCACAGCTCCTACGGCTTCCACGACTCCAGCGGCTCCGACAGCTCCTGGGGCTCCCACGGCTCCTGGGGCTCCGACAGCTCCTGGGGCTTCCACGGCTCTTGGGGCTCCCACAGCTCCTACGGCTTCCACGGATACTACGGCGCCCACGGCTTCGGGGGCTTCCACGGCTCCCGCGGCTCCCACGGCTCCTGGGGCTCCGACAGCTCCTGGGGCTCCCACGGCTCCTGGGGCTTCCACGGCTCTTGGGGCTCCCACAGCTCCTACGGCTTCCACGGATACTACGGCGCCCACGGCTTCGGGGGCTTCCACGGCTCCCGCGGCTCCTGGGGCTCCGACAGCTCCTGGGGCTCCCACGGCTCCTGGGGCTCCCACGGCTCCTGGGGCTTCCACGACTCCAGCAGCTGCCACGGCTCCTGGGGCTCCGACAGCTCCTGGGGCTCCCACGGCTCCTGGGGCTTCCACGGCTCTTGGGGCTCCCACAGCTCCTACGGCTTCCACGGATACTACGGCGCCCACGGCTTCGGGGGCTTCCACGGCTCCCGCGGCTCCCACGGCTCCTGGGGCTCCCACGGCTCCTGGGGCTCCCACGGCTCCTGGGGCTCCCACGGCTTCTGGGGCTCCCACGGCTCCTGGGGCTCCCACGGCTCCTGGGGCTTCCACGACTCCAGCAGCTGCCACGGCTCCTGGGGCTCCGACAGCTCCTGGAGCTCCCACGGCTCCTGGTGCTCCCACGGCTCCTGGGGCTTCCACGACTCCAGCGGCTCCGACAGCTCCTGGGGCTCCCACGGCTCCTGGGGCTCCCACGGCTCCTGGGGCTCCCACGGCTCCTGGGGCTTCCACGACTCCAGCAGCTGCCACGGCTCCTGGGGCTCCGACAGCTCCTGGGGCTCCCACGGCTCCTGGGGCTCCGACAGCTCCTGGAGCTCCCACGGCTCCTGGTGCTCCCACGGCTCCTGGGGCTTCCACGACTCCAGCGGCTCCGACAGCTCCTGGGGCTCCCACGGCTCCTGGGGCTCCCACGGCTCCTGGGGCTCCCACGGCTCCTGGGGCTCCCACGGATACTACGGCGCCCACGGCTTCTGGGGCTTCCACGGCTCCCACGGCTCCTGGGGCTCCCACGGCTCCTGGGGCTTCCACGACTCCAGCAGCTGCCACACCTCCTGGTGCTCCCACGGCTCCTGGGGCTTCCACGACTCCAGCGGCTCCGACAGCTCCTGGGGCTCCCACGGCTCCTGGGGCTCCCACGGCTCCTGGGGCTCCCACGGCTCCTGGGGCTCCCACGGATACTACGGCGCCCACGGCTTCTGGGGCTTCCACGGCTCCCACGGCTCCTGGGGCTTCCACGACTCCAGCAGCTGCCACGGCTCCTGGGGCTTCCACGACTCCAGCGGCTCCGACAGCTCCTGGGGCTCCGACGGCTCCTGGGGCTCCCACGGATACTACGGCGCCCACGGCTTCTGGGGCTTCCACGGCTCCCACGGCTCCTGGGGCTCCCACGGCTCCGACGGCTCCTGGGGCTACCACGACTCCAGCAGCTGCCACGGCTCCTGGGGCTCCGACAGCTCCTGGGGCTCCCACGGCTCCTGGTGCTCCCACGGCTCCTGGGGCTTCCACGACTTCAGCGGCTCCGACAGCTCCTGGGGCTCCCACGGCTCCTGGGGCTCCCACAGCTCCTGGGGCTCCCACGGCTCCTGGGGCTCCCACAGCTCCTACGGCTTCCACGACTCCAGCGGCTCCGACAGCTCCTGGGGCTCCCACGGCTCCTGGGGCTCCCACAGCTCCTGGGGCTCCCACGGCTCCTGGGGCTCCCACAGCTCCTACGGCTTCCACGGATACTACGGCGCCCACGGATTCTGGGGCTTCCACGGCTCCCACGGCTCCTGGGGCTCCCACGGCTCATGGGGCTTCCACGACTCCAGCGGCTGCCACGGCTCCTGGGGCTCCCACAGCTCCTACGGCTTCCACGGATACTACGGCGCCCACGGCTTCGGGGGCTTCCACGGCTGCCACGGCTCCCACGGCTCTTGGGGCTCCCACGGCTCCTGGGGCTTCCAAGACTCCAGCAGCTGCCACGGCTCCTGGGGCTCCGACAGCTCCTGGGGCTCCCACGGCTCCTGGGGCTCCCACGGCTCCTGGGGCTCCCACAGCTCCTACGGCTCCCACGGCTTCTGGGGCTTCCACGGATACTACGGCGCTCACGGCTTCTGGGGCTTCCACGGCACCCACGGCTCCTGGGGCTCCCACGACTCCAGCGGCTGCCACGGCTCCTGGGGCTCCGACAGCTCCTGGGGCTCCCACGGCTCCTGGGGCTCCCACAGCTCCTACGGCTCCCACGGGTTATGGGGCTTCCACGGATACTACGGCGCCCACGGCTTCTGGGGCTTCCACGGCTCCCACAGCTCCTGGGGCTCCCACGGCTCCTGGGGCTCCCACAGCTCCTACGGCTTCCACGGATACTACGGCGCCCACGGCTTCTGGGGCTTCCACGGCTCCCACGGCTCCTGGGGCTCCCACGGCTCATGGGGCTTCCACGACTCCAGCGGCTGCCACGGCTCCTGGGGCTCCGACAGCTCCTGGGGCTCCCACGGCTCCTGGGGCTCCGACAGCTCCTGGGGCTCCCACGGCTCCTGGGGCTCCCACAACTCCTACGGCTTCCACGGATACTACGGCTCCCACGGCTTCTGGGGCTTCCACGGCTCCTAGGGCTTCCACGACTCCAGCGGCTGCCACGGCTCCTGGGGCTTCCACGGCTCCTGGGGCTCCCACGGCTTCTGGGACTCCCACAGCTCCTACGGCTTCGACGGATACTACGGCGCCCACGGCTTCTGGGACTCCCACAGCTCCTACGGCTTCCACGGATACTACGGCTTCCACGGATACTACAGCTCCCACGGCTTCTGGGGCTTCCACGACGCCTGCGGCTGCCACGGCTCCTGGGGTTCCCACTGCTCCTTGGGTTTCCACAGGTCCTACGGCTCCTGGGGCTCCCACAGCTCCTACGGCTCCTACAGATCCCACGGCTCCTACTGCTCTCACGGCCCCGGCGGCTCGTACAGATCCCACGGCGCCCACAGCTCCTACTGCTTTCACGGCCCCTACAGCTCCCGCTGCGCCTAAGGATCCCACTGCTCCCACGGCCCCTACGGCCCTCACAGCTGAGACGGCCCCCACGGCTCCTACTGCTTCCACGGCTCCCACGGCTCCAACTGTTCCCACGGCTCCTACTGCTCCCACGGCCCTCACGGCTCCCACGGCCCCCACAGCTCCCACGGCCCCCACTGCCGCCACTGCGCCCACTGCTCCCACGGCTCCTACAGCCCCCACAGCTCCTACTGCTCCCACGGCTCCTACTGCTCCCACGGCGCCTACTGCTCCCACGGCGCCTACTGCTCCCACGGCTCCTACTGCTCCCACGGCTCCTACTGCTCCCACGGCACCCACAGCTCCCACTGCCCCCACAGCTCCGACAGCCCCCACTGCTCCCACGGCTCCTACAGCTCCTACTGCTCCCACGGCTCCCACGGCTTGTACAGGGCCGAGGGCCCGCACGACTCCTACTGCTCCCACGGCTGCTACGGTTTCCACGGCTTCCACGGATACTTCGGCTCCCACGGCTCCTGCGGCTCCCACGGGTGCTACGGTTTCCACGCCTCCCACGGTTTCCACGATTACTACGGCCCCCACGGCTCCTGCAGCTCCCAAAGCTGCTACAGTTTCCACGGATATTACGGCTCCCACGGCTCCTGTGGCTCCCACAGCTGCTACGGTTCCCACGCCTTCTACGGTTTCCACGGATACTACAGCTCCCACGGCTCCTGGGACTTCCACAGCTCTTGAAGCCCCCACGGCTCCCGCGGCTGCTACGGCTTCCACAGCTCCGACGGTCCCCACGGCTCCTACTCCTCCCACTGCTCCCATGGCTCCTACTGCTCCCACGGCTCCTACTGCTCCCACGCCCCCCACGGCTCCCAAGGCTCCCATGGCTCCCGCGGCTCCTATAGCCCCTAAAGCCCCTACGCCCCCTCCAGCTCCGGCCGAATGTATGGAATGAAGAACGAGGATAATACTCCGAAGCGGCTGAAAATACACACGCTATTCAGCATCAGTACCTTAAACATATTTCGGATTTCAAATTCTATTAAGTTTTCAACGTAAAGACTCTGACATGGATATTTCCTTATCGAACGTAGTGGTAAACACACGCGCACGCGAGAATCGTCACGGGACGAATCGAAAACTCGAGCGATATCGAGCAGGCATCCACGACGGTGCGCGAGTCTAACGAGAGTAGTTATCGAGCGATCGAGCGAGACGGAGCGCGTACGGTACGACGATTAGAACGATAACGGGACCACTGAGCGCGAGCGATAGTTTCTCCGCGGACGAACGACTGTGCGAATGATCGAACGAATTGAGCCAGTGTGTGTGTGTGTGTGCGTCCCACGCGTTAATGGCCACTGAGTTCGAATAAATACTGAAATAACGCATTCATTAATTGTGAGAATACCGGTCCACCTGTTTTATTTCCCCTCATCCTCTCCCGATTCGAAACCGTGCCCTTAACAGTAGACATCGTAGATTCATTCAAAGACGCTTCAACATGAGACATTTAGATGGGCAGTTTGCATTTAGTTGAGAGAAATTATCGTCGCGTACTTAAAACATGGCCTATCGATTATTGAATCAAAGACTTCTCTGTATCTGTTTAAACTTAATAGTTTTATTGTATATAGAGATATTTTACTTTGTACAATTTCTTGATAGTTAAATTATAGTTTGAGCTTCGGTCGAGAAGATTAAATGTAGCAGTACTCGTTCCCAGGAAACTTCACAATGCTTAGAGTTAAGGGAAAAAGAAAGTTGGTACCTTTGCTTGTTCCCGACGCTGCATGCACGTCTGCTGTTTTTTCATTTGTTTCGTTGTGCCCGGCAAGTCACACGTAAAGAGCTCAGATAAAAATTTTGTTAATCAAATAACAACGAAAAATTATACGAATAAAGGAAGAGAAGATGCCAACAACACCGAAGAGGAAAACTCTACGAAAAGACGATGATATCGGGTCCCAATTACTCGCTACATTCAAGACAATAGAGGACGAAATGCAGCTCATGAGAAACTAGAGAGAGGCCGACAAGAAGGAGCCAGCGGCGGAGAAAGAGAGCGAAAGCTCAAACTATAGAAACTGCGCCGCCTTGCAAAAAACAAGGAACTAATTCAAAAAAAGGTAAAAGGGTTAACCCAGAGATCGAAGCAACTATGGCGGATATTACGAAGAAAAGGAATCGGCATTTCTTGGAAGCACAGAATATACTGGGTCCAGCTATGGCGGGACTAGGAACAGGCATCACGATGATTCTCGATAAAAATGAAGAAGGCATCGATAAGTCGATCCTTCTTGAGAAACTCTGCGATGCTGGGAAAATGCTTGCGGTTCTACATCGTTCGCAATCAGTGGGCAGATGGGCATTTATATCATCGCCTTTAGACAAACAACTGCGACCAGTTCTTAAAGGACACGAAGACAATCGACAAGACCAGCCAAACACTGAAAACGCAAGCCCCGGTCGCGAAAAAACCAGTCCAAAAATCAAACTCTTTGAACTGGCGAGGCCCACTTGCCAAAACGAGACATGTGGGCGAATACTCGCGATCGGACTCAAAAAAAGGAAGGGAACAAAGATCCAACCCGTATTACAAGGGACAACATCAGAGATACTCGCAGGGTCGAGACCAGATGAAATGGGTGGGGCCGTCAAAATCGTTAGCGCTCAAGGTAAACAAACAAGCTGGAAACTGCAACACCAAATTGAAAAGTGTAGGGGAATAACCAATGTTCGAGTCATCCTCGAACATATTGAAGGATATAAAATAACATTCATTAGACTCCCGATCCAATATATTCCACCAACGCAACCCAACTACACACCCGACGAATTTCGTGAACTTCGATCTATCTATCTTTACCTAATCTACTATTAGGTAAAGATGCCATCACTCAATGCGAACCTTGCGAAAATAAATTCTTATCGCCGTATTTTTTGAGACGCAAATCAAACGGTTCAAAGAGGTTCATCATCAACCTTAAAGATACAACAGAGTTTATGGCGACAACTTATTTTAAAATGGAAGATCGCAAAACGGCGTCGAATCTCATAGCACCAGACTTTGTACTTTGCGTACTTTGCAGTAACAGTTCACAGTTTCAGTAGGATGTACCTCCGTTGTCAATTCAAAAATCGAACATACGAGTTCAAGTGTCTTCCCTTTGGACTCTGTACGGCTCCGATGATCTTCTATAAGATAATAAAACCCGTAGTAAATGTCTTGCGCAGCGAAGGACTGCTTTTGACGATATACACAGATGATGTACTAATGGAACACTATGAGAAAGCGATATGAAAGCTATCGCGCGAGCGGTGCCTCATTCAGCCAATCAACAGTCACGATCTAAAGTTTCTACCCCCAACTACCCTCGCACGAAAACTCTTAATTTTTAGAAGAGATGATCTGAGACGCTTTGAGTCGTGACGTTCTTCGGGAGTCTCGGAAAATTTCGCACGATTCACTTCGCTTGCTAAGAGCTTGTACAGAACTAACGAATCGTCGTAGTTGCGATCCTACGTTGTAAAATAATACAAGTTCTGTTAAACTATATTTTATTTGATTATTTTGTAAATTGACAGTCGTGATATTGTGTTTTATTCATTCGACGGATAAATAATTTAATTGCTACGTTTCAAATCCCAATAACGTGTCTTTATTAATCTAACATGTGCTTAAACTTTTAATAAATCTCCCGCGTTAAGAGTCGAATTTTAATTCGCTAGGCAGCAGCGAATGAGAATTCAGAGTCCGGAATATTTTGCCAGCCATCCAACCGGATCGGCCCGTAACACGAAAGGACCTCTCGCGCCATCTCGGGCGAGAAAATAGTGAAAACGTGAAAAATCGTAAATCACCACCTTCGATATTTGTGATCGCTCACATCAGTGCGCAACCCACCGCACTCTACGCTGGGTGTGGGTCAGCTGTGGATAACGCTTATCGTCATATGATGCTATCGCGCAGTGTAACACTAGTCTGCGATCATGCGTGCGTGTGATGTACTCGGAGGATGCGTCGAAATTGACATATCGCCCGAAATATAAACAAATAGACATCGTTCCATCGTCGCAATAAAAATCATATCGACACGATCGTCGACTCGGGGCTTTCTCCAATCGCCTCTTCAACCGCCACACGCTACGTCAGCGTGGAATAATTTTGCGATTGTTCGCGGCTCGTACTTCGAGACATGGTGAGTCCATTGATAACAGCTTTCTTTTTTTTATTTCGATAACGCCTTCGCGTACAGTTATTATTATTTTTTTTCCACTTCGAGCTCACGTCTATGCTTTCAATTACGTTTCTCTTACTCTGATATCGCAGGACGACGACGATCAGTACCAAGCTGGCTACGATGTGGGATCCTTTCCCCAGGACTTTGGATACACTCCTTTCGACGGAGAGGGTGACAGTTCCACGGGATTATTGGCGGGAGAACAGAAGCCCAGAATACTGCTGATGGGTCTGAGAAGGTATTCGGCTTAGTTACTCGGAAATAAAGAAATTTTTTTTCATGACTCGCATCCCCTCCGTTATTTTCAGAAGCGGCAAATCGTCTATACAGAAAGTTGTGTTTCACAAGATGTCGCCGAACGAGACTCTGTTCCTCGAAAGTACCAACAAAATAATCAAGGACGACATCAGCAACTCGAGTTTCGTGCAGTTCCAGATATGGGACTTTCCGGGTCAGATAGACTTCTTCGATCCGACCTTCGACAGCGACATGATATTTGGTGGATGCGGAGCTCTCGTATTCGTGATAGACGCTCAGGACGATTACATGGAAGCTCTGAACAAGCTGCACCTCACTGTTACCAAGGCCTACAAAGTCAATCAGGCCATAAAGTTTGAAGTCTTCATTCACAAGGTCGACGGCCTGTCGGACGATTATAAAATGGAAACTCAGAGGGACATCCATACGCGGGCGAACGACGATTTGGGGGATTCCGGTATAGCGCAACATGATTTACGATACTTTTCATGTTTAACGTTTGGACACTGAGTGTTCGTTGGGAATTTATTGTAATGAACTTGGTGGTCTATGGCTTTTACAATATACACAAAACCGGCAAGTAGTTACAGCGCGGGTGCTTTGGGCTCTTGCTATGGGCTGTGGAATTTAGAAAACAGATATACGTCACTTCTGGTTTGTGACGTCATACCGGAAATACCACACGTCCAGTCGAAAAATAAGATTTTCGGACAGGAGGTAACGTATTTCTGGTATGACATCACTTCCGATCGAAAAATGGGATTTCCGGATCGAAAATTATGTATTTCTGTTCGAAAAAGGAGTTTTACTTCAATCGATGTGAAACATGGCAGTTTTACTCACGCGACACCTCCCCATCGTAAAAACCCCGTTCTTACACCTTGTGAAATAAAATTTGGTACGACACTCATGCGAAAAACTTTTGCTAATCTCGTACGATTGCTACACTGGTCTTCGGCTCGTGCTGCAAACTCACACTCGTCAGAAAACGTTTTATCGCACTAGTATCGTGAATGACTATTTTCTTTGCATGCGATGTACAGCACTCTTGCGTACCGAAATATTGAGCACAACTCACTAGAATAGACTAGAATAGAAAATAGAACTAGAATAGTATAATAGTGGCACAATTATCGGGCCTAGGAGGACAGAATAATTCGGGCTTGGGAGGGGATAACTTACTATCTCGATTCTTGAAAATGTGGACAAACAAACAAACACACTTTTCCAAAATATATATAAGATGAATAAAAAGATATTGAATCTCTTCCAGGATACGACCAGATTCATCTCAGCTTCCATTTGACGTCCATCTACGACCACAGCATTTTCGAGGCGTTCAGCAAAGTTGTACAGAAATTGATACCTCAGCTTCCAACGTTGGAGAATCTCTTGAATATTCTTATCTCGGTACGGATTAACCTTCGGCAATTAATGCACAGCTGTTTCCGTGGAATATTTTATTAATCATCTTGTGCTCTCTCCTGTTCCACAGAACTCGGCGATTGAAAAGGCTTTTCTCTTCGACGTAGTATCGAAGATATACATCGCCACGGACAGTTCGCCGGTGGATATGCAGAGTTACGAACTCTGCTGCGACATGATAGACGTCGTCATCGATGTATCGTGCATTTATGGACTGAGAGAAGATCTGGAAGCGGCGGCTTTCGACAATCAGAGCTCGAGCCTGATAAAACTGAATAATGGCACGATACTGTATTTACGAGAGGTGAACAAATTTTTGGCTCTCGTTTGCATCCTCCGCGAGGACAATTTCGACAGGCAGGGTAAGATTTTCATCGAACGTTTCGTATAAAATCGTCGAAACACTATTTTGACTAATATATATATATATTTCTTTACAGGTGTGATCGATTATAACTTTCTCTGCTTCCGCAAGGCTATCCAGCAAGTTTTCGAATTACGCAACAAAGCACTAGCCGCTGCGAGCGCGAACAATCATTCATCGTCGCCGGCGAGTGTAAACGAATCTTCGAATACAACGCCCGCGACTCAAACCGGAACGATGACCCAAAATGGTACGGTCGTTCTCGCTCAGAGTTAATCGATGTCGAGACAAAGAAGTATGCTCCTCCAAAAACAAGAACGAAAAAACGAAACCTGCATAATTTGTATATTTTGTATAACCAATTGCATTTACAGCTATTGGAGAGTTTCCTGTTTTTTTCGTGTTCTATACAAAATTCCTAAAGTCGGTGCCATCTCGTAGTCCAATGTGACAAATAATTCTAATTGACATGAGAAACGTTTGTTAACGATCGTCTGTCTCGACTTATATCCGTGTAAATAAATCCGCAAAATACGAGCTTGAAAAAAAATGGCCACATGGGAACATAATTTGTGCTTACAATTGAATTCCTGCAAACGTAAGGATAATTCATTAGCGAATCCATAGCTCGAAGAATATTAATAAATCATCACATGACAAACAATACTATAACCCGCCCGAATCTTCATTATCGCTATTGTCCCGAAATATTGATTAAAAAAACGTACAAACGCTGTACTGTAAAAAAAACAAGAACGTTGAAACAACGTATCGCTGTAAATGGTGCAAAAAGCAATTAGCATAGAACTTAAGATATTTAACATAATCTCCTCGTGTGTACGGTAACGTTATACTATTTGATACGTGTGTATAAATATATATATATATATGGTATGCCCTTGATAACTCGCTTCGAAGTTATTGTTTTCCCGATACATTGGCGCCGACCTCGTTTATAAATTCTTCTAGTTCTCGGCTCAGGTCGTAGGACGAGCGATTCAAAGCGATAAAGTGCTCCTCGTAATGATACCAACGAATGTACGAAAATGTTTGATCGTATTGACTGAGCGACATATATTCGGGCAATTGTGGTTCTACGCTGTAAATGTGCAAAGGTAAAGCGGGTTTATAAAATCTGGAGCGGCATGTATTAAAGGATCGGGCTCGATATTCGTACCCGTTATCGATCCAGTAATTACTTCTTTTCTGCACGAGCGTAGGAACGGGGACGGGTATGCCGGAGGGAGGTAAACTCTGATGAGCGACTTCGGTCAATAAATCTCGACTGAGATCGGTCACGCGATCGTCTATAGTCTTATCGACGTTTTGAAAATTATCCGAAGGATCGTCGCACTCCACGTAGGCTCGAGCGGAGGGAGTCAATTTGTCTGAAAATCGATACGAAGGAGAGGGAAAATGCATCAGGGATATAAACTGAAACCTCGCTCGTTCGTGCCAAAAATCGATTCGTGTCGAATCGTTTGTTTTATTAATGTAACGAAAATTGAAAGAGACCTCCCTATTGTTACATTTACGATCGGAGAGTTAGGCAGTTTTTCAGGATAATGTTATTGATACTTTTTGTTGTTTTTTTTTTACACTGATGTGATGTATTATTTACAAATATATGTAATAAAAATCGATGGGAGTTAGGTGCACGGCATACTGCAGTTAAAAGCGGATCTCAAGCCAGTCACTGGAAACAAAAAGAAAAAAACGTACTTTTCAATGCTCTCGCGCTATCTTCGACTGACATGCAATCTTATTAATGCTCGTCAATGAGGACGTAATTAGTCATTCGGGGCATGCAGGTTTTTCCTTAATAACATATGTAACTTTTTTTTTCACGCTGGATTTATAATCCCGCATTTCTGGTTATCGCTTCGTTTGCGCGACGATCAGTCGCATTTGAATAACGGAAGATTCGATTGAAACATGTTGCGCAATATTGTCGCCGGAACATCGGACTTACAGTAATCGGCGTCCTTATGCTGAACAGCGTTGTGAAGAGCCAAAGCGATGTACGTGTGATATTTCGTGTAACTCGTCTCCATTAAGTCGAGATCCGACGCCACGAGGGCGGAGGCGCCTCTTTTCCATCTGTCTCGAACGTGGACACACATGCCGAGCAACTGTTTGACGATATCGATTAAAGTACAAACCTATTTTACTTTGTAGCACATTAAACGGACGAAAAAATATATATAAATATACATATAACGCCAATACGCACATTGTGAATCGTTGCCATCAAGTCCTCGAATTCACCAGTTTGCAGACAGTGCTCGTGGACTTTTTCCAGATACTCGTTGTGCACTGAAATATTTGCAAAGACAACGAGATCAAATTCCGCTCTTTTTTATCGATCATAGCAACGTACCTGTTATTATCGTATCTAAATTGTCAGCCTGAGCCAGATGCTTCTCGAGGGCGATACCGAAACCCTGCAAAACTTGACCTGCGAGATAAGCGTGTATCGAGCCTATAGCGTGCATCAGCCAGAATCTCAGGCTCTCGAGTCTCCTCGCATAAAAGTGTTGAAGCTTGTCCCGCATAGCGCCCGAATCTTTTTCCTCGAGATCCCGAAAGCGCAAGTTGTTCAATGTCCACAGGGCCCATTTTAATTTCAATTGAAAACGAAATACCGCGTTGTATTTGTCCAGTGCCTCGTCGTTCAGTACCATGTTTACCGGCCAGCCTATCATGTAACGGAGAGTCGCACGGTCGGCTGCTTGAAGCACCTGATGAGTTCTCACATCTTCGACTGTGATCGACCAGTGAGAACTCGAGTCCGGCCATTCCTGGGACAATACTTCTTGGAGAATGCACGTCAACGAATTCGCGTTGTTCCACGTTGGCGACGACTCGACCTGTGTTCAGATGACAATGGTAAAAACAAGCTCCGAAATAGTTTAATAATTTTCGAAGCCCATACCTCGTTAAACATCTGTTGATAGAATTGCGTCATAACGTGACCGCGTTCCATCATGTAAACGCATCTCATGAGTTTCAAGTGTCCCTCAAGCTTGTACTCGCTCACCAGTATGTCTTTGACTAATTTACTGGCACAGCTGTAACGCTGATCGAGAACTTTCTCAAGCGCGTTCTCGAGGACCTTTCGAAACGGCAATACCGCCGTTGCCGATATACTCTCGAGCCTGTGAAATATACATCGACCCCATCCGATCGTCTCGACGTCGTTCTGCTCCTTGGCATCCACGCTGTCTCTCGAAGGAAACAGATCCATCGGCAGATACACCTCGAAGCCTTTCATAAGGAATGGATTGTCAATCTTTGACATTTGCTGCATTACATTGTCTTCTATTTCGGGGTCGACAATCGTCTTCGTCGAGGCTTCTTCAACCGGCAGGACCGCGTCGGTCGTGTCCAAGTGATCGGCAAAATTGTACTTTGAAAATTCTAACGTTACCTCGTTGAGGAATTCATCGTTCAATGATATTCTCGCAACTGCCAGATTAACAGAAATATTGATATCATAGTGACAGATTGAAAATTTCTCGGTTTTGGAAACATATTTCGTAGTTTTTAATTTTCCGAGAATTTTTCTCGGATCGACGGATAGGATGGACATTCACTTACCATCCCGTTCTGCGTTCATCTCCCACATGTCGGATATACGATCCAAAGTTACGAGCAGTTCGACATTTCGCCCCATGTGTTTTACTTTACGACATATAAGATTTATCACAGGATCCGACAAACAAGAATCGTCCAGCTTATGTACGATAAAATGTTCGCCTTTCTCGTCGTCCTCCGTTATCTCTATTCGTTGAGGTATTCCGTTCTCAGCTACGACTTCCGATATTCTGTGAAAAAAATTATAGCTGACTGTGATATTAGAGAATCGACATAGATCCACTAATTAAATGACGAAGGGATTCTTTACCTCGCTATGAGGAATTCGTGTCTCCAATCCTCGAGTCGCCCTTCGCTCAGCCAAGTGGCGATTATGTTCAAATATACTTTGAGACTCGAGAGGTACAGGCTGGCACAGAGATTCGTTCGTTCTCGACTGCTCGAATTCTGCACCTCTTGGTAGAGACCGAATAGTAATTTTGTAGAACATTTCCAGTTCGGCACAACTTTCCAATCCGATATCACAGCTCGATGAATCTCGTAAATCATTCTCACGCTCTTCATATAGTCTTTCAGATCTCTCGACAACGTGAGAAAAGTATCACAATCGGCTACGGGGAAATAATTGATTTTTATTTTTTTGTGAAATTTCACTCAACCATACTGATGGATTCTCAACGTACCCTGCTTCATTATTCGTTTCTCAATTTGCAATATTCCCATTCTCAGCTCAACGAGATGCTGAACCACAGCCGCGTTGTACTCCTCGTACGTGAGAGGTGGTAATTTGTCTACGCTGGATGAATCGTAACGACGATACAAATCCTTTCCGAAGTTCTCTATCTCGTTTATCATCGTATAGAATTCGCAGTATTGCGATAGAATACTGCTGAAGGCGTTCTGCAATAACAAAATATATAAAATCTCAGCGAGAACGTAAATAAGCATTGCCCTGGATATTAAATAAATAACATTGAAATTGTATTTTTACTGACGGGTGTGAGACTCGGTATAGAGACGTCCCCGCGGACGCTGAAACAATCTTCGGGACTCTTCTGAAAAACTGCCATCCGCGCAGGCACGTGAAACATCCAAAGAATTTCCCTGCACATCTGATATTCGCTCAGTGTACCGCAGACTTCCGCTCCTCTCAGCGTGCTTCTGTTCCTGTCGAATCAACAACACCGTAACAATTGCCGAACAGCGATAATCAACGGCTAACAGAATTTTTATATTTTATCTTGCCACAGATCGCAGAGATGAGCGTCCGAAAATTGGCTGTCCGTATCGCAATTATTCCAGTCCAATTCGTTCCACCATCTACTCTGTACATTATTTTGCAGCCATTCGCGGGAGTCGATTTCCCCGGCTAGGTATTCCGAGAGTTTTTCAAAGGTACTCAGAGTTTTTTTTACAGGCAGCAAGCTCACGAGAGCCCCATTGCCCCGATGATCAGAATCTTCCTCGAAAGTCGTTGTCGAAACTTCACCCTCATCTTTGTCGGACCACTCCTACAACAGAGTTAACACTTTAGTTTTATTTGGTGTTTCTATTCCATTCCAAGAGCCAACCATTAGAAAATTTATCGATGCAATGAAGCAAATTTCATTCCATGAGCTAAAATTCAGACATTAGAAAGTGTTGCCCACAGAATAGTATAAGTTCCATTCGTGAACTAAAACTCAAGCATGAGAAAATTTTGTCCATAGAGTGGAATAAATTTCATTTCATGAGCTGAAGTACAACCATTAGAAAATTTAGCCCATGGAATGGAAAAAATTTCATTCCATGAACTAAAATTCAACCACTAGAAAATTTAGCCCTAAAAATGGAATAAATTTTATTGCATTGCATTGCATTGTTTGCCTGCTCGATTAAAAATATAATAATTATTGTGCAAATTAAAGCCTACACTTTCGCTGCTGCTCTGGTAGTCGTAAAAGAATTCCTCCTCTCCTTCCTTCAAGTACTGTCCCCAGTCAATCTCCTCTGGAACTCCGCTCTCATTGGCAAGAGTCAAATTCAAGCTGTGGTCGCCCCTCGATGCTCTGAGACTCTTAAGATCCGATTTGTTTGTCTCGTTAGATAAATTCAGCAACAGAGAGAGCAACGACCATTGCAAGTCATACTGCGGATGATGCTCAAAGTCAAAGCTCTTGAGAAACGAATCGACGAGACCGTCGAATTTTTTGGCAACCTCGTACTTTCCGTGAATGGAAAATTTTTTTGACACATTCTCGATGGCTCTTTTTGTCGCGTGCCCGTCGACGGAGAGGTAACGATGGTGTTTTATATTCGAGAGAACGTAACGTTCGCATATACGGAAACCTTCGTCGGAAGCCTTGAAATGTAATAAACGAAATTGCAAACGATGCGATTCAAATAATTTCGGAGTTGACGGAATATTATAACCTGAAATAAACGCACCTCGAAACCGGTTATTGCGGTGATTAGAAGCTTCAGATCGTTATGAATATCATTCAATACTTTTGTACCCATAATTTTGAAGTAATAACCAAGACGAAGGATCAGTGACAGTGCAGAGTCATAGAAACTGCAATTTCAAATATTGAGTCCATTATTTGTTTTTTTCCCCATTATTTACACATGTTATGATTATGAATCGATCACGGTCTTGACATCCAAGTGGTAGGGATAGGCCTAATGATAACGGGCATCATTTACGCCAAACTCATTTCACCCAAAACATATTTCCGATAAAAAATAACTAGGTTGAAGGAATATCATGTATACGCTTGTGCTTAGGGAAAAATATCACTTCCGATTTAAAAATAGTGATCTACAATGCTAGTGCGATAATTTTCTTTAAAAATTTTTCTGGTTAGTCTGAGCAATCACCTGAGTTCAGACAAAGTTTTTCGTATGAAAATTGTACCAAATTTTACTTTACAAGGTGTGAAAATAGGGGTTTTGTGCACGCGAAGCGTGCGTAAAACTGCCATTTTCGCACCGAGTGTAGTAAATTCATTTTTCGACCAAAAGTGAAGTCATACCGGAAATGCGTCAGTTCTTGTTAGAAAATTACCAATGTCCGGTATGACGTCACCTCCGGTTGAAAAATGGAGTTTTCAAACCATTAGTGACATGTTTCTGGTATGACTTCACTTCCGATCAAAAAACGAAATTTCCAAATCGGAAGTGACGTGTTTCGGTGTGACGTAACTTCCGGTCGAACAATGAGTTTTTCAAACCGGAAGCGAATACGAGCTCCTGCAGCTAAAGTTCAAACGCAACCTTACTACGCAAATTCATATATATCTCGCTATAACAATCAATTGAATTAACTTAATGAGATAATCACAAGTAGTTGATTTCACTAACTATTTATAGTTACGAAAACAGTTGAAGTAATAATAAAAAAAATTGTTAAGCTGACATTGTAGCATCGAGAGGACGCAACAAAAGATCGACCGAATCGCGGCTGATATCAGTCGGTTCGCGCTCTTGCGATATGGCGGGCGGCAATGGCTTCTGAAATGTCTTGAGGTTACACTGTCGGTCGACGTTTGTTGTGACCGATAAATTCGTAAAGGGCACAATTGTATTTACCTTCAATGGAACCGCAAAGCTGATGGATAACAGTACCGTGGAGTCGTGAAAGTTTCGACATATGGGTTGCAACGGTAATCACTCGTTCAACATGAATGACAACGATTCAATCTATGGGACAACACTGTCCCAGGAGTCGATGAAAGTTATCGCTGAGAGTATAGGCGTTGGCAATTTACCGGACGAGGCCGCTAAAGATCTTGCCGAGGACGTGAGTTACAGACTGAAAGAAATCATCCAGGTCGGTTTAACCGTTCGTGTTAAAAAAAAATTCGAAAGAAACTGTGTATAATCGTACATAACCCTACTTTCGCGCTTCTAATGCCCGCAGGATGCCGCCAAATGTATGAGACACGGAAAGCGTCAGCGTATGACCACTCATGACATAGATCACGCGCTGAAGATCAAAAATATCGAGCCCACTTACGGCTTCTTCTCCAAAGACCATATACCATTTCGTTTTGCCTCCGGCGGAGGGAGGGAATTACACTTTGTCGAAGACAAGGAGATTGATCTTAATGAAATGCTTTCAATGTCCGGAGGTCAGACGTGGCCTAAGCTGCCGCTGGAGATAACGCTGCGAGCGCATTGGCTTTGCATAGACGGAGTGCAGCCTACCATTCCTGAAAATCCACCGCCAGTCTCCAAAGGTAATTAAAAAAATGAGAACTGCTTTAGTTGGTCCTGAAAACTATTTGGTTTACCACAAAGCCACAATTGTTTTGTTATTATTATTGGGGCTATGGCGCTAAATGCCAATTATTAAGGATCTTTATCTAACGGTCGAGCAGATGTTGATGATTTGATATACTACACAAAATTTTGGGACTAGAAAAAAAAAAATTGTTTTTGTTACCGACTGAGTCGGAACCGTGTTTCACATTGTCTTAAGGGAAAGTGAAAGTCACGTGACGGAGCCGAGAGTGAGAGAGTTGCAATTTTCAAATTAACTTTATTCAATGGTGTTAATTTTTTTGAGAATAAAATGAATTCGGGCCGGATGCGAACTTACCGCGTGCATCCGGCTCGGATTTGCTTTTTCCTCAAAACAATTAGCACCCTTGAGATAAGTTCATTACAGTTTTCATTACCGGCCGCGATATTTCATTTTCCCTTAAGGGCATGTGAAACGACTCAGTTGGTAACCAATATCTGTAACGAATGCAATTCTGAGACCGTAGACTTTTCGGGAAAAAGGAAAGCATTAGCGGATGTACAATTTAATACCACGATGCTTCCGTTTTATCCGAATCGTCAACCGATTTTAAATGGTATTGATTCAAAAAATGCATCTATCTCTCTCGCACTCATACGTCACGTGGTACATCTTTCACATGGCCTTAATCCATACGAATTAATTGCAGATGTCCAAAAATTGGAGAGCGTCGATCCGACTAGCAAGCTTTCCAACAAGAATCAGAGTATGGTCGTCGGGAAGCCCGGTGGAGGAGGAAAGAGCCAAAAATTGCGGAATGTCGAGACGGTTCACGTTAAGCAACTGGCTACTCACGAATTGAGCGTCGAGCAACAATTGTATTATAAGGAAATAACGGAAGCCTGCGTCGGCGCCGACGAGGCTCGTCGCGCGGAGGCTCTTCAATCATTGTCCGCTGATCCGGGACTTCACGAGATGCTCGCCAGAATGTGTACCTTCATAGCTGAGGGCGTTCGTGTTAACGTTGTACAGAACAATCTCGCCCTTCTTATTTATCTCATGAGAATGGTCAAGGCGCTCCTCGACAATCCCAGCCTTTATCTGGAGAAATACGTGAGAATTGTTTCATCACCTTCAGACGATTTTATTAGATGCTCTATTAACATTCCTCGTATATGCGTTACCATCGAGAGTTATTGATTTGGAAACAGTGAACCAGTTTAAACACTGGTTCATTGTGGAGACTTGACGCTCATACGTTTATGTGATATATTTGAAGCAAATTATATAAATTTATATTTTCTTTGCTGTGCTGCGGCTGTGGAACGGTCAATTTTGCGTATTTCTCTTCTTCCGGTTTTTATTGAAGAGACTCCTTTTACGTTTCGACCCTGGTCAGAGCCCTCTTCAGAACTTTGCTTATTTATTCTATAATTACATTATTATTACATATTCTGTTTTGGATTATATTTTTATTATTCTTAGCGACCGCTTTCTGTGTTTCTGACTTACATGTCCTAAATTACCGTTTCTCATTGTTTCTCGTCCTTATTCTGTTTAGTCTTTATTATATATATCTATTATGTGCAAACGTCAAAGTAGTCTCTTTAATAAAAACCGGAAGAAGAGAAATACGCAAGATTAACCGTTCCATAGCCGCAGCACAGCAAGGAAAATATTTCCTCGTCGGTCACAGCCTCAAGAACCGTATATATAAATTTATACTTTCGTTCTGTAAACATTAATAATTATAATAATATAAAATAATTTGCCTCACAGCTTCACGAATTGATACCGTCTGTCGCGACATGCATTGTCTCTAGACAATTGTGCATGAGGCCGGAGCTTGACAATCACTGGGCCCTTCGCGATTTTGCCTCCCGACTAATGGGCCAGATTTGTCGCAACTTCAACACTTCGACTAACAACGTTCAGACGAGGGTGACGCGTATGTTCAGTCAGGCGTTGGCGCGAAACAGTCAAGTGAGTTACCTTCCCACCTAAAAAAAAAAAAGAAAAAGAAAACTATGAACAAGGAATTAAAGTAAATCGTCATTCGTATTTAATTGTAGACACCATTGGCCTCCCTGTACGGCGCTATCGGCGGCCTGTGCGAGCTCGGACCCGAAGTTATAAAGGCTTTGGTAATACCAAAGATAAAAGCTATATCCGACCGCATAGAGGGCTGCGTGGAGGGAACCGCTCTGTCGAACGTCGACAAGAACGCCGCTGGTCACATAAAGAATGTCTTAGTGGTAAGTAACAAAACACCCATCTGCTTTTCTCGAAGAAAAAAAAATCGTACTTTGCGATACTAGTGCGAAAAAGCGGTCTCTTGACGAAGATTGTAAAGTTGGCTGCACGAGCTGAAGGTGAGTGTCGCCTACTTCCAAACTTTGTTTTGTGCACTTGTTACAAAAATTGGTATGGGTTGCTTGTACGAAAAAACGGTCTACCGACGGCGGTTGGGAAGTAGGCCTTCAGCCCGTGCAGCCAGCTTCACAACCTTCGTTGGAGGACCGCTTTTTCGCACTAGTATAGCAAAGTACGATTTAAATCACTCGGTGGGAAAATGGCGGTTTTGCGCACGCCTCGCGTGCGAAAACCCCATTTTCACACCTTGTGAAATAAAACTTTGTACAATAGTTGTGCCAAAAACATTTTCGGAACTCGTGTGATTGCAACACTCGTCATAAAAAGTTTTCTCGCACTCGTATCAAAATGTACGATTTTGTATCAAGGGCACAAAAACTCCGTTTTTTTATGTCAGTAACGTGGCGGAAACGCGCGAAAAAATAACTAGAGTGTTAAAAAAGTATGCCAAAAAGTAGCTAAAGAGTAAAAAAAATGTAAAAAGTAACTAGCGTGATCTGCGCATGCGCAGTACTTTTCTCGCACACCTTACTAAAAAGCGCCACTTTTGCCACGCGTTGGAGGCATGTAAAGTGGCACTTTTTGTGCACGTGTTACAAAAAACAAAGTATAGACTACATTTTAACGATAAATTGCAGAAATGCGTAGCACCGATCCTGAGAACGATACGATCGCCGCCGGACTTCGTTGAGGAATACAAACAGGAGTACGGCTATATAGGACCGATGCTTTGCACGGCCGTAGCGAAAGCACGCGCCCAGCCGACTGCTCTGGCAACGACACCATCGACCACGACGACTTTGACAACGAGTCAGCAAGGTCCAACGACGACCACGACTGCGAAGAATCTCGTACAAGCGGGTAAGGCTAAAGCACTCACGTGATATAATAATTAATCGATAACAAAATAATCGAGCATTCAATTAACCGAAGTCGCTCGCACCGAGTACTAAGACACGCTTATTAGAAAACATTACAGTATCGACACCGAGCTCGGCGCAACAGCCGACCGGACGGCCGATAATGCTCGGAACCGGAAGAACCTCGACGGGACCTCCAACTGCGAGCGGACAGAAATTCGTCATCTTGCAGTCGCGCTCGCAAACTCCCACTGCCTCGGGAGTCGCCAATAACACGATTCCGCAGCAGCAACCGCAGCAGCCGCAAGTGCAATCGCAGCCGAGTCAACAACAGCAGCAGCAGCAATTGCAGCAGATCAAGGTGGCTCAAGCTACGGGGGTTCAGCAGGTGAAACCGCATCTGACCCCGCAACAGGCTACAACGGTACCGAAGAGGGTCGTCGTCGGTGTGCCGAACAGCACTCACGCGAATACCACCACCGTCTCTCAGGTAAATCCAATATCTCTTTCGCGGAAGAAAAATATTGTACGAGAACAAAAAAAATATATATCGTAACCCTCGTTTTTATTCACCAGGCAAATTCAGTCACGAAGCCACAAAGTATATTCGTAACGCAACAACAAAGTACCGATCGATCGCTAAGTCCCGTCGACGATCACACTTTTTTATGATGAGAAATTTAAAAAAATAAAAAAACGAGAGAGAAAAATATAACGTAATCGGCAGAAATCTGGCTGCCCGTTCCTCCGGTATAGGTAAAGAATTTCGTATGTAAGAAATAGACGTTAAGTATAGTACAATAAAATACATTTTTTGTACACGTATACAAATCTCACGAATGTCGATAAGCAACAAAACAAAGATAAATCATAATCGATAATCGCCACCTTGATGAGCGTTCGCCACGAAGTTCATGAGGTTTCTGGTCATGGAATCGCCGGTTTGGCGTATCATCCGCGCAAACTGCCCGTCCGGCTTGCCGTAAAGAAGTTCGTAAGGCGTTCCGTATTCCTGTTACGACAAAAAAAAATTGTCAGAGAAAAAAAAATGAATTCGTTCGTGCGTTTACGTACCACCATGGCTCCACCGTCCATGACCAGTACCCGGTCGCTGTCGATTATCGTGTTCAAACGATGAGCTACGGTGATGACAGTGCAGTCGGCAAATTTCGACCTTATAGTTCTCTGAATCAATGCATCGGTTCTACGGAAAAATAGAACGATAACAATCGATCGAGTTTCCGAATGCAAAAAAGAATCTTACCGTGTGTCGATGTTAGCAGTAGCTTCGTCGAGCACCAGTACGCGGTTATTACGCAGAATCGCTCGAGCGAGACAGATTAGCTGTCGCTGTCCGACGCTGAAGTTCGTACCCCCCTCGGTTACCTTTTGATCCAACGCAACGTCCCCCAACTCGACTTCCCGAAGGGCGTCCCACAACGCCTTGTCAGGATATTTGCCGAAGGGATCGAGATTGTATCTCAGGCTTTCCGAGAAGAGCACTGGCTCCTGAGGGATTATCGATATGCAGGATCGAAGTTCCTGAAGACCGAGGCTGCTGGTGTCGCGACCGTCGATCGCGATCTCGCCCTCCAGTCCACTTCCGGTGAGTCGGAACAGCGCAGCTATCAGCGAAGATTTTCCGGCGCCCGTTCTACCGACTACGCCGACCTTCCATCCGGGCTCTATCATCACGTTCAGATTCTGCTTGTCGAGGTAAAATCAACAGTACGATGCGCATTGATGAGATGCGAATGAGATTATAATATTTAACGACCGCAGTTTTCTGTTTTTTACAGATATCGGATCATGCACGGACCTTTAGGACTGGTGGATCGTCTGGCTTGTATCTCATGTAGACGTTCCTCATCCTTACGCGTCCGCTGTGCGGCCACGAGGGCGGAGGCGGATCGCGCGAGTGCATCGGACCTTCCTTCGGCAGATTTGTGTACTCGAGAATTCTCTCGACCGCGGTCATCTGGGATTGCACTTCGGCAGTCTGTTTCACACCGTACTGGAGCATTCCGGTGAGGATCAACGATTGCGAGATCGCGAGGCCAACGGATCCGCCGAAAGTATCACCTGCGTACATTTACTCGTGAGTTATTAAATTGCAGTCGTTATTTTTTTATTTTTTTTGTTGTACCATCTCGTGCAGTCTACTCGTACCTGTATCGACGAGGATGAAGGAGAAACAGACGCAAGCGACGAACAAGCAGGAGACAAGGTCCAGAGCCAATCCGAAGGAGGAAGAAGTCGCGAGGTACATAAACCACGCACCTGAGTGAGTGTCCTGGCAGCTATCAAATTCTTTGCGAAGCTGTCTTTGAATATCCCTTCCGCTGCTTCGTATCGTCGTCAAACCGTTCAATGTCGCGCTCACGTGCGAGAATACCGGACTCTTAGCTGCAGCGGATGAAACATCTCGTTATATCATATCGTGCGATATCGTATGTTGAGAATGCAAAACAATTACCGACTCCCTCGAGGCGTTTTATATCCTGAGCCGTTCTCAGATATAAGATTCTCACGAAGTAAGAAGTCACGGCTATTATGACCATAGGTATTACCATCCAATGATTCACGAGTGCTACCATCACGAGCACGCCCAACATTACGAGAAATATCTGAGTAGCCTCGAGCATCGCTTTCGGCAGGAGTTCGTCCATTGCTCCCACGTCTTTCGAGAATCGGTTGAGAATTCTTCCTGCATAAAAATTCGGTTTTAAAGTCGGTTCCTTTTTCTATAATAATTTATTATTATTATTGTTATTATTATTATTATATCTTACCGGATGAATTGTCATTGAAGAATCGCATTGTGGCGTGTAGTATATTGGAGAACATAGTGTTGTGCAGAGTACGTGCAGCTCTCATGGCCAGCGCCATGAAGAGAAAGCTTCGCGATAGCGTCAATATTATACACGAAATTATGCAAAAAGTGTAAACGTAAATAGCGTATATCGTAGGGAGAAGACCATCGTCGTCAAGAAGATTGAAGTACGCCCAGACGGTGTCGTTCACGATGGAATTGTATTGCTGAACCGATACAGGTCTGTCGGGATCGGTAATACCCGTTCGCACAGCTTCGACTTCAGTCCAGTAACTCAACCAATAATCCGAACCGCTCGTTGCTAATTGAGCGACAATGAAATTTAGGAAAAGCAATAGCAGTAAAGCGAAGTTACCACCGGCGCGAAAGTAAGAGCCGTATACTCGGCTAGACAATTGCCCCTGTGACATTGATTCTTCCTGTTCGTTTGTGTTTTTGTCAGGAAACTCATCATCCTCGTCGAAACCCTGGATTGATGGATGGAAGATATCAAATTAGTCCTTGCAGTCGAGTCAATCGAGTTTCTGAGGTGTAAAAAAATTACCCACGGGGCAAAAGCTATCCTGGGATCGAACGGAAGCTCTTCGAAATTGTTCGAGTGTGGTGAGAGGCATTTTGGATGCCGTTGGTGGAACAAATTTTCTATCTTCCAACGTTTGATTTATCGACAAGTGATCGACGACGGCATCGCCCTTGATCTTTTTGCTGCCTCGAAAAGTTATCCACTTGTCGATCACAGTGCTCAGGGACATCTGTGACTCTTCGATAGTTCCGAGCTGAGTGTTCTTTCCTTCCCCATCCTCGACTGTTGTGTCGATCACTTCGTTTTCCGTGATCCCCGAAGTCGCGTGTTCTTCCTCCATTTGATTCAGCATCTCATTGAAATCGGGACTGAAGTTTGTGATCTCGTCCCACGAACCTTGGTGTTTAGCTGCTCCCTGCAAAAGATACTCTTGTAAAAGTACACTTCTAAAATTGCATTTTTTAAATTACACTTTTCAAAATTACATCTAAAATTACCCCGACTACAAAGTCCGTTTAAGAATCAATCCTGTAATGCCCAATGTACGTTATTACCCACGGAAAGGCTTGAAGTGTCGACTACTCACACGTTCCATAATAACTATGGTATCCGCCTGTTTCAGAAAGTGAAGCTGATGCGTCACGAGGATCCGAGTTTTGTCATGAAGATAGTCGAGGATGCAATTCTTGAAGAGATGACGGCCGACCCGCGCGTCAACGGCGCTCAGAGGATCGTCGAGGAGATAAAGATCTGCCTGTCGATAAATCGCCCTGGCGAGATTTACCCGCGCTCTCTGACCTCCCGAGAGAGCTGCACCGCGCTCACCAACGATCGTCATGTCACCCTCAGGAAATTGTCTGAAGTCTCTGAGGAGGGCGCACACCTTCGCGACCTCTTGATACCTCGTTCTTTCGTAAGGTTGGCCGAAAAGTATATTGTCACGTACGGTACCGCCGAACAACCAAGGATCCTGACTGGCATAAGATATAGCGAAGTCGGGATTGTCCGTGACGTAGCCGCGCTTAGCTTCGATCTCCCCGAATTTCCCGTCGTTGTACTGCGACAGCGTTACCGAACCAGCGCCCAGCGGTAGTTCGCGCAGTAGAATGTTCAGCAGCGATGATTTTCCGGCGCCGACGGGACCGACGAGAGCGCATAATTTACCGCCCGGTATCTTCATCGACAAATCGCAGATTGTCGGTGGTAATTGTCCAGCGATCCAATTTGCCGAAACCCGTCGCAATGCCACTGTCACGGGCTTCTTTGACCCTACATCGCAAAAATCTTGTTCCAAAGTATTCGGCGAAACTTTTGTATCGTCCTCGGCAGTGATCACCTCGTCGAGCATTAAAAATTCCTAAAATTATCGATAATTTACGTTATTAACGGGCACAAATACAAAGATTTTGTAGAACAGCGTATATATCATACCTCCAGTCTCTTGATCGACACGAGAGTCTCGCCGCACGTTATGAGAGCTTGGGGAAACCATATAGCGACAGTCATCTGTAGAATGTTGAAATATGTCGCGAGTTCGAACGAGACCTGAGCCGTGAGGTCGTTACCCATTAGAACGAAGGAGATGAGCGTGAAAAAGAGTGTCGTTCTCTCGGTGAAGACCATTATACCGAGATACAAGCCTCGAAGGAATGACGATTTTCCCACAACTTTGATCTCGAAGGCTCTCGTCATCGACACTATCTTGTCGAAGGGCTTTTCCCAAGCGTACATTTTTACGACCTGACAAGACAACGTTTAGATTATTTTTTAATTTTTTTTTCCTCATAGAGGAAGCTATGTTTGCATAAAAAACAAAAATTTCGAGATTTTAGTGTAAGAGTACTTCAAATAGTCTGAAACGTCGGGAAATGTGATTTTTATTTTTTATGTGTGACAGACTTGCATTGTTTAAAACGACTATAACTCGAAAGCGGTTTGAGATACCCAATTGAAATTTCGTACACTAGTAGAGTGGGCATGTCTCTTTATTCACATTGAGGCTAAAATTGAAATTTTGCGGGACTTTGATTTTTTTTTATGTCTGTGGTATCTCTAACTTGCGTAAATGTTGAGCTATCGTCCTAAAACCGCACATGAATATAATATTTTGATCAAAGCCCTTTGGTATTGAATTTGGCCGAAATCTATCCAAGCGGTCAAATTTTATGGGATTTAAATTTTCTTTGAAAAATGGCTAAAAATTGTCTAACTTTTATTTGAACATTATATATTCTCCGATAGAAAAAAATGTTAATAGTGGTCTCCAGATGTACCTGAATTCCGGCGATTAACTCGCTCATCATTTGCACTCTTCTGTCGGTGAGCCTCGCAATTCGAGCTCTCAGCTGGCTGCTAACTTTACTCAGATAGCCTTGAACAGGTACAGCTAGTAGAAGAAGACTGCCAATTCCTACGAGAGCGCTTACATTGACTCTCTGCCACATAACGTATCCGATAATCGTCACCTAACGATCATTATAAATATTTGTGAAAAACAAAATTATGATCAATTCCACCTATAGATAGATAGAACTTCACGGAGAAATGTGTTCTTCGACGTACCTGAAAAGGCATTATCCATATGTAATTCAAATACAGAGGAAGAATATCAAAACGATTGACATCGTTGCTGAGAAGATTGACGACTTGTCCAGCCGCCGTTCGATCGAGCGCCGCTTTGCTGAGACGCAGAGTCTGAAAAAAAGAATAAATAAGAATATAGTAGTAGGAAAGTTTTTCTCGAATGTAGCTTTCATGGCATTGTAGCTTAGAGTAAATCACGAAATGGATTCTAGGTAGCGTATCGTTACAAGCGCTTCGGGTAGCATAAATTTATGTCGGTACAAGGAAAATATGCGAGCGTTAAGCACATAGAAGCCTCGTGGCGGAACGCTTATCTCTTTCTCCGACGAAGGACGTGCCTTTGGTGGGTCTGGCGGGTATCGAAGTATGCTAATATTCATGCGTGTGCATCGTTATCGCCAATTATTTTGGCATCGACAATTCTAGCAACGTTTCTTTTTCCCGTTACATTTGGTCGTTTTTCCTATTACACTTTATCTCAACTGATTGACTAACGCTCGTGTACGACACATTTCAGATAATTCGATAGCGTGACGCCTGGTGTCGACTGACCTTTCGGTAGATGAGGGAACAACAGGCCACCCGGATGCGCATACCGATTTGCTGAGCAGCGAGATTCGTGTGATGCATTATGAAGGTGACACCTAGAGTCGTCAGCACCAAACCACCGGCGTAACCGAGGGTCTCGTTCAGAGTCGGCAACTGGCTCGGATCACCGGCACTGAAGTATTTCACGATCCAGCCCTGAAGAATCGGCTGCAGGGCGCGCAGGACGGCCGATTGCACCAACAGGAAAATACCGATTTTTAAATACTTCTTCCAAAACGCTCGCACTATCGCCCGAGTCAAACTCGGACGCTCCGAGCGTTTTATTTTCTTCCCATCTTCGTCGAGACGGTACTCCAGGGTCTTGAGTTTCTCGAGCTCGATACGCCATTCCCTGTGGTACATTAATTTCTATTGAAAAAAAAAAACAACAAAACGAATTTCCAACCCGCAATTATCGACAATTCGTTCGATTACCTCTCGAGCCTGTTGCCCACACGTTCCGACTCGTCGTCTCTCACGGGGTGGTACATATCGTCCATGGTTAAGTTATTGCGTGCTCCTTTCCAAAATAACTTCATTGTCCACCTGAGGTACACAAAAAGAAAGTTTCTTGAGAGCTTCTTTTTGTTGTTGTTAAATGGACGAGATTAAAACAATGACCCATTTGTTGCCGAATTATTTTCACTGATGTCGATAATAGGTAATGCGACCCTCTTAGGCAAGAATAATTATCGCATGTGTGTATTCATTGAAGTCTATCGCGAAGAAAACTTGCTTTACGCGGCTTACGTAAACTGATTCGGTGACTGATCACGCAGTCTCATTGCGAGTCCTTCACAAGTGCGCGGTCTTAGTTCGAGTAAACAGAAATTTGAATTATTACTGTGATTTTTTTTTTTTTTTGCTACTTTGGTACTTTGAAATAGAACCGTTCATCCCTCTGACGTCGAGCGATGAAGCTATCGATGAGTTGTCTGTAACGATCGACAGCGAAGATACGAATGCTCTTCGTACCTTTCGGAACTCCTCCGCGAAGCTCGAGAGTTCTGTCAAGATTCGTACCGTTTTTTTGTTACACGAGATATTTCAGCGAAAATCTAACACAATATCCATACCAGAAAAATAATCTGCTTATAGGATTCGCTGTTTCCTGTGGATTCGGCCTTTTCGTCTTTTCTCTCGTATCCATGACGGAAGGCTTTCAGATATTATTGCGTTAATCTTTGAAGACCCGAGACACGGTCCGTCCTTTGAAGAACACCCTCGCGTGGTCATTCAATCCAAAATGCGGTCAATGCTCCAAACATCGATCGAGCATACCAATCGGCAATTCGAGGACGCCAATGGAATTCTCTTCTCGTTCCTAGCAGTAACCGTAACAATTTGCCCGTCCGCTCGTTGCGATACCACTAACAATACTGATTCCGCGAGTCGTTCTCACCTTCTCTAAATATATGTAAGCGCACTTTGAGCGATAAAGGAGCCACGTTAGACAACATTGATGAGCACTTTGGTTACACGGTGGAAAGTGTAACTCTGCGCAGAAACACTACGAAGAATTGAAAAATGTCGTCATTTACCATTCAGCATAGATTTTATTTGTAAATTAGCCATTTAAAATTGGAAATTAATAGATTAGTTTTTTTTATTGTCGTACAGAAGAAATGATAGTGACATTGTAAGTACTTTGTACTTACAATGTACAGTACTTTGCGATACTAGTGCGTAAAAGCGGACTCCTGCTGCGAAAGTCTGCTTTTACGCATTAGTATCGTAAAGTACTATTTACGCACGCTTCGCGTAAAACTGCCTATTTCGCACCGAATGTAATAATAATATATTTGAAATTCGGATTGCAGATGTGCATTCTTGATGATCGGCAGAAGGAGATTCCACTCGGAGCTGCAACTGCTCGCGAGATTCATACTACTCCAAGGCGGAAACTGAAGACACGTGAGTTCCGCGAGTCCGGTGAAATTATCATCCGTGGTGGATTCTGCTCGGACACAAAATTCAGTCCAAGGAACTTGCTCGATCGTCGCAGCAAGGACATCCGAACTCTTGGGAAAAAACCGAGGAAATAGTATAAGAGAATCGGCGTTTTCGGAAAGAAGAAACGAGATGATACGTACCGACCCGGGTTCGCCATCCAGCGTAATTCTGTGAATCTTTCGATATCCTTGACCAAACTTGATGAGCCACAGTGATAAACGCGTATCTGGCGAAGTTCGTCATCAACGTTTTCTGTATCAATGCGTCGGTGTTCGAAACCCATAACTCACCGACTTCTTTTCAGTACGACATTTCACACCGAGCAGGCAAACAACGATAAACATGCCAGATGGATTTGAGATACCGCGATGACAATTTACTGAGCGTCGATGACGAGAAAAAAAAAACAAGTCGTCTCGAGAATAGTTTCCAGAGACTGTTCCAACGATATGCGGAACCGGATTCCACTCGTAATTCAAAGGTAAATATAAACTAGACAATTGTTTAAAATAATTTGTTTATTAATAAGTAAGCAACTATAATTTTTTTTGTGGTATACAATAAACTTTACAATCTACTATGTACATAAAGTAACAGTGAAACTGGATAAACTCTCTTCAGTAACGAAATGTAAAGCTGCATCGTAAACTACTTTTCTCTGCTTAATAATTCTGCTGGTAAACCTATATCTATATATATATATGTTTATATATATATTTCATTAATATAAAAGATTGAACGACGTATTCTCTGTATAATAATTATTACTTTCAAGTATCTCACGATTCATTCAGTCCTTTCAAATATATATAATATATATAAAATATGTTCCGTAGATACAGTTAATATAGTTCCGAGTGCCGATCGCGAAGACGTGATGTATGAAAAGAAAAAAAACATCGATATTAAAAGCCTGCGTAGAAAAATATGGGCTATTGGCAACCTGAGACAAAATAGCGACGTGACCGAGCGCACGAAATAAATTTGTTTCTTTGATCGCAGATACGCCATAATTTCGTATCCTTCGTGTTTTTATATTCCAGGTGCGCGTTTAATGTCTTTTCCGCGTGTTCACGCGGAATAAGTTAAGTCGTGTGCTTCGGATATTTCCAATGCTCCTATCACGCCACATAATACTTTCTCTTCAGAGAGATTGTATAACTAAGTACAATCTTTTCGGCAATTTGCTTACCCACAGAGGTAAAAAGGGAAAAAAATTCTACACTATACAAAAATCCACGGGCATCCGGCGTTGTGCGTGGTCTTGATTGGCAATGCTCGGACTGTACAATAGCAGAATACACGTATGCACTTTTTCCGATCGTATTTCAATATTGCAATATTGTTTCTTTGGTATACTCCGGATTCATTCGGAGTATCGGAAAAACTGTGCTCGACGTTCTCCGAATCGTCGCCAGCTCAGCTGCGACTCCTAAATGTTCATAAACGCTAGTTAAATTGGCGTTCTTCTAAGTAATTTCATCCTACAATCGCTCCCCGTATTTGGCAGTGTAGGCTTGCTTCGCTATCCTCATTAGTTGATCGGTCATCGCTCGACCTGTCTCTCTCACCATCGAAGAGAATTGACTTTGCGAATTTTGCAGCAGCACGTGCGGATGATCGTATTCCTAGGCAAATAGAAAAAAATGTCGGATCACAATTGCGTATAATCAACACTCGATATTCTTAAAGTTTCCGTACTCACCGTCATCCGACCCTTGTCCATTACCAAAACTCTGTCACTGTCCATGATAGTGTTGAGCCTGTGAGCAACGGTGAGCACGGTACAGGCGGCAAACTTTGTTCTTATGGTTCTCTGAATGAGAGCATCGGTGTGCGGATCAACATTTGCAGTGGCTTCATCGAGCATGAGAACGCGGTTGTTCCTCAATATCGCACGAGCCAGACAGACCAGTTGTCGTTGACCCACGCTGTAATTGCTGCCTCGATCGAGAACTCTGCTCTCAAGACCGTTGCCACTTGTGATTACGGCGTCTTTCAGCTCGACCTACGATATCAAGATGTTAACATTTTTTTTTAAATACTTCTAACATTTTCACATGGAAAGTTCTTGTGGCTATACCTCCTCGAGAGCCGACCAAAGTGCATCGTCCGAAAATTCGTTAAACGGATCGAGATTTCTTCGCAGAGTGCCGGAGAAGAGTACCGGATCTTGAGGAATAATTGAAATGCGACGACGCAAGTCCTCCAGGCATATGGAGCCGGTATCAACGTCATCGATCTCGATGACTCCCTCGACCTTCGCTAGTCGAAAGAGCGCCGAGATAAGAGACGATTTACCCGCTCCGGTTCTTCCGACGATACCGACTTTGTGTCGGGGATTTATTACGAGATTGAGGCCTTTCAGCACCGGTGGATCTTCGTCAGCGTAGCGCATGTAAACATCACGGAATCTTATGCATCCCTCACTCGGCCAATTCTTCGGTGCGAAAGGTGCTGGCAAAACGAGCTGGTTGTTCCTGTCTTTCTTGACACTCTTGGTGCCGTAACCGTTGTCGCTCAGATTCGGTTCCGGCGCTAAAACTGTATATTCCAGAACCCTCTCGACTGCCATCAACTGATTTGCTACCTCGGCGCTCTGACGCATTCCCCACTGTATCATGCCCGTCATAGCCATCACCTGTGTTATCGCCAGACCGACTTGGCCTCCGGAGAAGGCTGTAAAAATTAAAGAAACATCGTTAATTTACAAGAAATTGGATTTCCATAATCTATATTTGTAGAGGCGAGAGTAATAAAAATTGGATGTTACGAATTATAACTAAATGCATCTAGACGAATACGTACATCCACCTAGCAGTAGAAAACTAAAGGTGACTAGTGCGGTGAAAATAAAGCAAAATACATCCAAGGAGAAACCGAATGCAGTGCTTGTCACGATGAACATGTACCATGACGAGGTGTGAACGTCCTGGAATTTGTCGAATTCTTCTTTCAGAATTTTTTGCGCACCGTATGCTCGAATCGTCGGTAAGCCGTTGAGAGTCGCGTTGAGATGAGTGAAGACCGGTGATCGCGCTGCGATAAAAATTTACAATACAATATTAAACATCTAGCAATGCAATGGTTAATCTATTAAGGTGGTTGGAGGGCTCCACACTAATCAAATGCGTGCTACATTTTCAAAGTCGTTTATACAATCATCAGCGCAGCTATTGATTATAGTGGATAGTTGTTTGCATTACAGCAGATGCCCTTAACGTGGAAAAATCATTAATTGCAATGGATTTGCAAAAATAATATCTGGTTTGTGCTCATTTTCAAAAAGGTTCGAAAATGCATATATTCGTTCAGTTTTTTCAAAGAATAATCCGTAATTTTTTGCTCGTTTTTCATGTATACAGCTCATTCTCTTTCTTGAAATATCCTTTACGAATTCATCATCTAAATATTATATAGTATTTCCCGATTAACAATGACAGCCTGTTGTTTGTCCATCGACGAAATTCCTTCATAAACACACGGCTGTCATTTTTGAACGGAAAATACTATCGAATATCTAGGTGGTGAATTGAAAGAGTATCTTTCAAGGAAGCGGATGAGCTGTAATACATCAAAATCAAACGAAAAGTACGGCTTATTCTTTGAAAAAACTAAGAGAATGTGTACCTTTTTGAAAAATAGCACAAACCAGTTAATTTTTTTTGCAAATTCATTGCAATTATTGTTTTTCTAGGTTAAGGACATCTGCTGTAATACAAATATTTGTATAAACGACTTAAAAAATGTGGCAGTTATTTAGTTAGTGCAAAGCGCTCCAACCTACTTAAAGAGCATTTGAAATAGGATACTAACTCATTCCTTCGAGACGCTTCACGTTCTTACTCGTCCTCAAGTAAACCTTTCGAATCCAGTAGAATATGAAACTGATGACGACTATGGGAACGAGAAATATAGGATTTACGATGCAAGATACAATGAGAGATCCGAACATCATCATCGTTATCTGTCCAGCGTCGAGAGTCGCCTTGGGCAAGAGTTCGTCGATGGCTCCCATGTCTTTCGAGAATCTATTGAGTATTCTGCCGCTTGGATTGGTGTCGAAAAATCTCATTCCCGTTCTTATAAGAGCACCGAAAACTTGATCGTGGAGCCGTTGACTGCATCGAGTGGCGAGTGTGTAAAAGAGTACGGATCGCGTTATGCCCACGAGGAAAATGGATACGACGATCGCCGAATAGATGTAAATATACGTCTTGACTGGTTCAAAATCATCCGCATCGTTGTAGGTTTCGTTAAGAATGAGGCTGTTGTTTCGGGCCATTTCGATTTTTATGTGACGATTTTCTTCCTCGGTTACGCTTTAACAGATCAATACGACATCAGTGAAAGTCTGGTGCAAAAACCAAATTGACTTTTTATACAGTTAACTATACAGACTTACAGGATTGGAATGAACAAATCATTCAAACTCGCGATGGCCTGGGTGGCGACGAACAAAATTGCCACGGTCAAACCGTAGCAAATATTACCGCCAGACCGGATGTATTTTATGAATATCGAGCCCTTCACAATGCCGCGAGAAGTTCCCTCGACCATGGCATCAAGCGTTTCCGGATCTTCGTCCTCGTCCTCCATATCGGTATCACCGCCACTCCCGTCCGGAGTTTTGCTCTGAGCAATGATGAAACAAAAAAACTGGTTATCGAATTCTACTTTCTAAATTGAAGCTGCTGCGTCATTAGTGTCGGAGGGACTAATTACTCTTGTGCTGGAGGTGGAATACTGTCGGCGCATCGCTACGCTCTTCTCGATCGACGAATCGTCACCGGTCTCGCTGGCAGCGTCTGTTGCGAGAAGAGTCGCGTACTCCGGACGCGCAGCCAGCAGATCGTGATAATGAGCAAAGTGTTTCATTCTTCCCCGTTCCAACAACAATATACCGTCGACGTCTTTTATATATTGCAACTGGTGAGTCGCGAGGATTCGAGTTTTTCCAGCCAAGTACCGTTGCAGGCATTCCTCGAAGAGGTGCTTGCCAACGTGAGTGTCCACCTGCAAAAAAATGTTGTATGTAGCAACAGAATAGATTTAGACGCTCTCGTGGAGTAGTCGAAAATTGTTACTCACGGCGCTCAATGGATCGTCCAGGATGTAGACATCGGTTTGTCGATAAACTGCTCGAGCGAGATTGATCCTAGCTTTCTGACCGCCCGACAACGAGCTGCCCCTATCTCCGACGATCGTCTGATCACCCTGGGGAAACTGCTTGAAGTCCCTGAGAAGCGCGCAGGCTTTTACCACGCGTTGATAGCGCTGACGATCGTACGGAGCTCCGAAGAGAATATTCTGTCTGACACTCGAGCCGAACACCCAAGGTTCTTGACTCGCGTAACTCAGGCCTCCTTTCGTTGATACGTGACCTTCCGTCAATGGAAGTTCGCCGAGAATAGCCGAGAGCAGAGAACTCTTTCCCGATCCCACTGCGCCGATTACGACGTACAATTTTCCTCTGCCCACAGTTATGTTCAAACCCTCCAGGGTATTTTCCGACTGGTAGGATTCCCACTTGGCCGTTACGTTCGTGAGTTTGACCGCCCAAGGGCCCTCGGTACTTGCACCTTTCTGTTCTGAAAAACGAACAAGTTATTATTCTTCACCGTTATGTTCCACGAAATTCAGGTAGTCCGAGCGGTAAAGTCCCGCCAAACGTGACTTTCAGAGAACATTTTGAACACTTCTCGATGGGATAAAAATCTGAAGAAATCAAGTATATGGGAGGTGCTGCAAAGATTTTTTTTGTGAAATAATATTTCCACTTTGTTATTAACAAATTGAAGATAAAAATCATTATTCAACAAATTACCCGGCAACTTAACTATTTTCCTTCATAAGAATAATTCGTTTATTTTTCTGAATATGTATGAATTTTTTCAGAATGTTTTGTAGTCTTTGAAAATTTTGTTTTTTTCGCAGCTTGAACATAGAAAAAAAGCGATTTTCAAAGACTCCAAAAAATTCTGAAACAATTCATGCGTTTTCAGAAAATTAATCGAATTATGGAAATTAATAATTTTTATGGAAAAAAAGTTGAAAGTTGAAATTTTTATATCACGTTCTCAAAATGGTCCTTTATTCGCAAAGCTCCTTCAATGAGAAAGGATTTACTATATTTTTAGCTTCCTCATAGAGGAAGCTTTGCGAATAAAGGGCCATTTTGAGAACGTGATATAAAAATTTCAACTTTCAACTTTCAAGTTTCAACGTTTAACTTTCAAGTTTCAACGTTCAACTTTCAAGTTTCAACGTTCAACTTTCAAGTTTCAACGTTCAACTTTCAAGTTTCAACGTTCAACTTTCAAGTTTCAAATTTTATGAGGAAGCAATATGAAAATTTCAATTTTCAGCTTTTTCAATATCAACGTCGTATTTAACTTTTAAGCAAAACTGCTGGCCGACTCAGGTTTAGTGCGAAAAAAACCTTGCGCTTTTGGTCAAAACGGCTGTCGAATCTGTACTCGAGGCGAAAAAATACATGGGGTATCATAGAGTATTCATCGGGAAGCCAATAAATCGCTGTTTGAAAATACGCAAAATAACCCGTTTTTGTAATTTTGGCTATAAAAATACCCGGTAAACTTTTTCGTTAGCCGTCACTCCGGGATTGTATTATATGTATTTCTTCACGCTGATATTTGAATTTTTCACACACACACAAACACACAAACACACACACACACACACCCGGACATTTTTTTTAATGTGATTTTTCGATGTTTTGGAACATCCTGAACACGTATTCATTAAAATCTCGAAAATTTTTTTTTTCACCATCACAAAGCTTCCTCTATGAGGAAGCAAAAAGGTAGCCAAGTTGCCGGGTAATTTGTGGAACAATTCTTTCTATCGTTAATTTGTCAATAACATTTCGGAATTATTATACATAAAAACAGTATTTGCAGCGCCTCCCATATGGTTGATTTGTTTCAGATTTTTATCCCATCGAGAAATGTTTGAATTTTTCCCCGAAAGTCACGTTTGGCGGGACTGTACTGTTCGGACTACCTTAATCAGGCCAAAAACGATCTCTCGGTGAACTCACCATTGTACAGATTGACGGTATTCTTTAGTATATCATTCGCCACACTGGCCAATCCATTCTGTTTCTTCTTTCCAGAATCTCGATCATCGGGCTGCTCGTCATCGTCTATGTAAGGCAATTCTTGTTTCGAGGCTTTCCACGACGGCGGTCGGGAATCTATCGAATTCATTGTATCCGTGGATGCGGCGAATCTCGAGGAGGTCGCCGTATTGCCGATCTGAAATTCATCGTACATGAGGAAGTACTGCAATCTTCTTACGGCGACCATACACTCGGCTATCTCGGCGAATCCCCTGACGAACATTCCCGACATCGTATGAGCGAGTATATTGAAGTACGACGAGAAGACGAAGACCTTGTCGGCGGTGAGATCGTCGCGAAAAAGCAACATAGCTACGAGAGTGCAGTAGAGTGCCATTCGCGTCGTGAATATATTGAAGGTCATGTAAATACCGCGAATGTAAGAGCTCTTTCTTACTACCCGAAGCTCGAGCCTTCTAGCTAGCTCGATCATAGAGCAGAACGGCTTTTCCCAAGCGTACATCTTTATCACCTGCACGCCCGATATTATCTCGTCCATCAATCTCACACGCTCGTCGGTCTTTATCGCCGTCTGAAGACGAAAAATCGACGAAAGTTTTCCGGTGTAAGCTGTAACAGATTTTTCGATTAATTATTGAATCAACGATTGCGTTATCTCGTTAAATTTTGCGAAATTGCTGAGTCATGGTTTCTCAACTTACACTGTATCGGGACGACAATGAAAACAGCTGCTATACCGAGGAGTCCCGCGTAACCAGCCTCGTCCCATAAGAAATAACCGATTATCAGGGCGGATATCGGTGCCGACCACATGTGATTTATGAATATCGATACTAGATCGAATCTGTTTACGTCGTTAGCTACGAGATTCACAACTTTTCCCGGTGCCGTTTCTCCGAGCGCAGTCGTGCTAAGACGCAAAGCCTGATAACAAAAAAATTCAATCAGTTACGCGTGTTCTTGAGAACAGTAGAGTATATTTACACGGTGTCCAATAAAAAGTCCTTACGACATGCAAGAAAATTCAAAGACAATTTCCAGGACATTTCTAGATTGTGTTGGGACGTTTATAAAAAAATGAAAAGTTATTAAACATTTTGTTTAATAACGGTTGTCGTGTACGTTGGAATCGGTTCACAAAAAAACTACTCACTATGCAGGAACGTATATATTAGGATGTTCCAAAAAAGGCATTATTTTTATTTTCTTGGCACCTTTTTAAAGAACAGATTTCAATCTCACATTGAACCGCGCGAAAGGTGGTAGTTAGCAAACAATCCTAAGAAGTGCCGCACTCGACGTTTTAACAAAAAAAATGCGGCACCTCTCAAACTTAATTGTCAGCGACCGCCTTTTGCTGGATTTTTTTTATCGATCAAAATATATAGTTCTACGGGGTGAGAGCTTAACATTTTGTCATTTTTTGTATTAAACACAAAAGACTTCGATTTTTCAATTCGTATGTAGAAAACTCTAAAAATATCCAGTAGAGTGAATTTGTTGAAAAAAATTCTTTCTACCCTCCAAAAGTATAGATTTTAATCTGAAATTGAACCCCGCGAACGGCAAGCCTAAGCAGAAAATCTTAAGAGATGCCGCATTCGCCGTTTATAACCAATAAGAAAGAAGTTGGCGATTTTTTTCGGTACAAACGTCGAATGCGGCACCTCTTAGGATTTTTTGCTTGGAGCTGTCTTTAACGAGGTTCAATTTAAGATTGAAATCTATACTTTTGGAGGGTGGAAAGAATTTTTTCAACAAATTCACACAACTAGACATTTTTAGAGCTTCCTTTATACAAGTAAAAAAAAATTAAAGAATATGTATTTTGGGTTCACTACAAAAAATGACAAAAAGTTAATCTCCCACCCCGTAAAAGTATATACTTCGATCTAAGAAAGCATCTCGCGAAAGGCGGTCGTTGAAAATTGCGTTTAAAAGGTGCCGCATTTTTTGGGTACAAACGTCGAATGCGGCACCTCTTAGAATTTTTTGCTAGGGACCGTCGCGAGGATCAATTTGAGATCGAAATCTATACTTTAAAAAGGTGGCAGGAAATTTTTTTAAATTGTCCTTTTTGAGAAACACCCTAGTATATATGTATCTCAAAGAATCGGAGATACGTATTTTTTAGGATGATCGCTAGTAATATACATTTTGAAACAAGCTCAAATTGGCGGGGAAATAAAAAATTTAAGGACATTAGGTGAAATTCAAGGACAGTTCCAAGACGTCAAGAACTTCAAGAGCCACTGGACACCATGATCGAGCTTGCAAAGTTATAAAAAATAAAATTAATAAAAAAAACGGTACCTTTCGATAAACAACTGAGCAGACAGCCACTCTGATACGACCACCGATGTGAAAAGCCCCGAAAATAGCTTGATTGATTGTGATGACGTTGATGGCAGTAGCCAAACATATTCCACCTGCATACATGAGCGCTGCTTCGTAACCATCAGCGCGATCCTTTGCCACATCGGACCGGAAGTAACGCAGGAGGCCTCCTAGAAGTATCGGAGTACCCAGTCTGCAACGGATCAGAATGTTGAACAGAGTCACGAAAAAAATCATCGCGTCATCGGGGAGGCTTCGATTACCTTATAACAAATTCGTTGAGAATTTGCATAAGAGCGAGGAGAAAATATTCCCAAATGAAAGTACGAAATATCGTTCTCAGTAGGCTCGGTCGTCGTTTCGCTTTTCGCGAATTCTCCAATTCCATGCTCCATCGTCTGCGAACAAGTCGTTTATTTTTAAGCTCATCACCGTGGTAGATTCGTTTAATGAATCTTGGACAGAATTGCTTACAACTCCAATCGATCACCGAGCACAGCTGAACGATCGGTCTTCAGTGGGTCGAAAAGATCGTCAGTTGCCAATATCTTGCTGTAGCCTTTCTTGAACAAGTCTATCGTCCACCTGATGAATATAATGAAATATAACATCTGTTTCATAAGCATCGCAAATATCATATACTAGCAGGTTGTTATGAATCAGCCACTTTGCGCCCTCGCTATGGACTATGAAGTTTAGAAACCGGAAATCTAGATTTTCGAAGATTTTCCGTAAATGCGCCACTTCCGGTTGAAGTGAAAAATGACACTTTCAATCCGGAAATGACGTATTTCCGATCGAACAGTGATCGACCGGGTCACTTCCGGTCGAAAAATGAGTTTTCCTAACCGGTAATGCACAGTGCTGTTGTGCACTGCATTATTGTGCCCAACTCACCGAGACGGACAGCATAGAGAACCAGAATACAGTAGAACCCCCCGATTAACCGGGATGCTCGGGACCGAAGAGTCCCCGGATAATCGAAACCCCGGTCAATCGGAACTAGACAGCGAAAGTATATAAGTCAACAATGGCTCATGATACAACTTTATTTTGACTAGTTACAATGACATTTGGTACAACTTACATTTGGTAATTATATTTGATACAACAATAGTGTGAACTACAATGTAAAGCTTTGGATATTTTCATTCATTAATAGTACGTAAACTAGTCTTTTTTGGGAATATTCAGTGATTTTAGTTGGCTCCGAGCTTAAAAAAAAAACTCGGAAGACGCATGGCTAATCCGCTTCCGGTCAATCGGGGTTCTACTGTAGTATTATCGAAGAATAGTTATCGAAGGTTAGAAGGGAGGCCCGCAGCGGGAGCCACCGGTTTCTTGAAAGTTGGGACAAACCAACAAACAACTTTCCCAAATAGGGTAAACCGGCCAATGAATGGACAATTAAGGAGACAAAAAAGCCAATGAATAGACGTATTTTATGCACGTGCTTTTATGGACAGTGTCCATTTATTGGCCCTGTCCATTCATTGGCTCGTTTACCCTGTACATAAGATTTGGCATTAAAGGGCCAATACCTCGGTTTCGTGAAAACGGCGACAAAACCAGAAGGAAACAAACTACTCACCACCAGAGCAATACCGACAACGTGGTCGCTTTTTCCCTTGGATTTGGATGAATCTTCGCTTTGGTAGCGTCCATATTCGACTCATTGACGTCAACTCGTCAAGCGTTGTTTGCGAATAATTGCAGTGATATCGTGCACCTCGGCGGGCACGTACGTATCCAGAGGAGTCCCACCGATTTGCATTCAGTCTCAATTATCACGCGTCGTGTCCTCGTAAATCACGAATTCAAGGCGTTAGCGGTTTCCACGGCGAGCAGCAGCGAAATTTTAGACTCGCGTTTCGTGGTCTAGACCCCTCGTTCGATTGACTGGCACGCGCTTGCAGAACTATTATTTATCTTATCTTCGTAAATACGTACAAATGAAGTCCCTCAATGGCGACGCCGAATACACATACGTAAGACGTAATACTAAACGATTTTCTTTACCGAGTAGAAAAATTACTGTGTATAGTTGTAAGTATGTGAAAGGCACTGTATATTTTCTCCGAATTATCACAGTTATCTTTTTGTTCGTTTTTTTTATATAGACCTTTATAAAAAATAATTATTCTCTACCGTAGCGAAAGTATAAATTGTAAAATGGTGAAATCTCGATGTGCGGGGTGACGCTCGTATCGCGTAACGACGCTGTTGTTGTGACCTTGGGCAATTGTCTCTTCTTCCCGATCTCGTCGTGCGTTCGTCGGGCAATTAACAGCGATTCTTTATTGCCGTCCCGCAATCGTCCGATACTTCTTGATCAGCGGAATGCTCGTCGGGTACTGAAGAATTTCTCTGGCTTCTGGGTTTTAGCGTTCGCGGACGGATATTTCCGGCAAGTCTCTGCTCTCCTCCCGATTCAGATATGCCTGCAAAAAAAAAGAGGAAAAAACAATGTAAGTACAGTTGAAGACCAACGATCGTATCTCGCTGCGAAGACTATTGTATTCTGTATTAATCGTATTGAATCATTGTAACATGCGAAATTCGACTCTTCCATTGTGTCTGCAATTGGAAACATTTTCTCACCGTGCAAGTGGATAGAAACGAAAGGAGAATTGCCCTTGAATTTTGGCACGCAAACTCGGCACGGGAAATTTGAGCAACTGTGCGAGGAAATAGACGAGAATTTGATTTTTTTTTAGATACGAGATATGGTGCAATCGATAGTGGATTTATGAGTGAAATATGCTCGTTGACGAAGTGTAGTTTAACACCAACGGTCTTATCTCGCTGCGAAGACTATTGTATTCGGCATTAATTGTGCTGAATCATTGTAGCATAGGCATTTTCCCTCTTCCATTATACCTGCAATTAGCAAAATGCTCTCATCGTACGTGTGGATAGAAACGAGTCGCCCTTGAATTTTGGTACGGTCATTTGGCCCGGATCATTTGAACAATTGTACAAGGAAATAAACTAGACAAACACTTTTTTTATATATGAGATACGGTGTAATCAATAGTGGATTTATGAGTGAAATATGCTTGTTAACAAAGCACAGTTGAAAGGCAAGGGTCTTATCGCGCTGCGGGTAACGGCGATATGGGAAAATTGTTCTAAAGCCTTCTTTTCTATTTTTTTCAATTAAAAAAATCTCGCTGCGAAAACTATTGCATCCGTTATTAACTATGCTGAATCGGTGTAACATGGAAATTTGTAAAATGGGTAAAATGTAACATGGGTGTTCGTTTTGTGCATAAAGATTGCAGATATTCTATTCGGTTTTTTGGGAACTATTTAGTTACCTGCAGTAATCTGGTTTTGCTAGGAATAATACCGGTTTTTTCGTAGAGTGAAGTGTTACATGTTGTGTTCGCTTTGTGCATAAAGATTGTAGATATTTTATTTAGTTGAGCGGGAACTGTTTAGTAAGCTGTACTAATCTGGTCGTGATAAGGGCCAGTTTTTTTGGCCAAAACTGCCAGTAAATGGCAGTTTTTTCGTAGAGTGAAGTGTTACACAGAAAAAAAATCGATTGAGTCAACAAAATGTGCGCTTACGGGTGGCGAAACAAATGTTTGGTCGATCAAAAGGAATACCTCGTTGATCGAACCAACGGCCCGTCGAATCAAATATTTCTCTACTTACTACGACAATTATTTCGTTCGATCAACAAAAAATTTGTTTCGCCATCCATAAGCGCTTATTTTGTTGACTCAATCGATTTTTTTTTCTCAGTGTACACGTGGTGTTCGCTTTGTGCATAAAGATTGTAGATATTCTATTTGATTTATTGACAACCATTTAGTATGTTGCAGTCTTCTGATTGTAATAACATAAAACCGGTATTTTTTCATAGAGTGAAGTGTTACGTGCGTTGAAGGGATGATTTGTCCAGTTTCGCTCTTCCATTATATCCGCAATAAGCAAAATTTTCTCATCGTACGAGTGGATAGAAACGGAAGGAGAATGGCTATTAAATTTCGTCACGCAAACTCGGCGCGGTTTATTTGAACAACTGCACGAGGAAATAGATCAGAACGTAAAAACAAATTACGTGATACGGCGTAACCGATAGTGGATTTGTGAGTTAGATATGCCTGTTAACAAAGTGTTAACAACCAGATCCATACTCGTTTATTGGCAGACGATTGCGTTTTATGAGTCAATGACTCGGATGTTCACGAAATCATTTGGGATTAGCAGATATGCTTATCGTGCGAGAGTTAAAGAATTGCGGATAGCGATATAGTGTTACATTACAAGGAGTAAGCAGTATCACTGCTGAAATCAGCATCACTGTATCGCGCGTGACAATGACTCTAGAAGATTTAAATTGTATAATCGTTATCGCGACCTGCATGGTTTTTTAAAACTACGAAACATCCGACAGCAATTGTTTTCAAGGCGGCATTAACAATGGCAAAGAGGATCTTGGAAATACCGACTCAGTAGAATTATACGGTCTCGGCGCTGCACGCTCCGAGCAATATATCCACTGCAGCAAATTCACACTCGCTTGGAAGGTGAACTGGTCTGTTTTGGCACATCGAAGCCTGAGGTTAATGCTCTACTTAATTTCAATTGTATAATCGCTATTCGTGGTTTCTTGTATCAAGTGATTTCGTAAGACGAACGTGAAATACAATATTTGGGGATCTATGAAAAAAAAAACAAACAAAATTCAGTGAAATTTCCAAGACTTTGGAAGGACAAGGAAAATTTAAGGGCTTTAAGGACTTTTCAAGGACCATTGGACACTATAGCTCCACCTATTTGTGACAAACATTTTACGGTTTTAGAAAAAAAAAACAATATTCAATGACATTTGCGGGACTTTTCAAGGACAAGCAAAATTCAAGGACTTCAAGGGAAAGCGACACCATAACTGCACTAACGTGTAACGAAAATTTTACGGATCTCCAACAAAAAAAAGTTAATAATTGAAATTTTCAAAACGCGTCCTCATAAAAGTTGACAATTGAAATTTCCATATCGTTTCTCATGAAAGTTGAAAATTGAAATTTTCAAATCGTTTTTCATGAAAGTTGAAAGTTGAAATTTTCAAATCGTTTCTCATGAAAGTTGAGAATTGAAATTTTCATATCGCTTTCTGATGCGTGCGTGTGTGCGTGTGTGTGTTCACTTTTTTCTAAATGTGATTTTTCAATGTTTTGGAACGTTCTCGAAATGTTCTCATTAAAATGTCGATTAAAAAAAATTCCACCATAACAAAGCTTCCTCTGCGACGAAGCAAAATCATGGACATTTCCAGGAATCGTCAAGGACAAGTGAAATTCAGGGAATTTTCAAAGATTCCAAGGACCGCCAGACACCGTGACTGTAAAAAAAATTGTAAATTTAATGTACCGAACTAGAAGTTTTTATGCAAAAACTGGTACATTAAATTTAATGTGCACAATTGTGATGAAAAATTAATACACTTTTTCATTGAGATTGAAGTAAATTATAAAAATTAAAGTACTTTCATAGTAAAATTAAGGAAAATTGTTAAAAATAAAGTATTCCCAATGTTTCTAATAAACTAAACATTAATTTTTCATCCCAATTGCACATGAAATTCAATATACCAGTTTCTCCGTAAAAACTTCAGGACCGGTACATTAAATTTCATACCATTTTTTTTTTACAGTATGTACTAACGTCTTCATCTTAATTTCCAACCCGTAAACAATTTTTTCGTACATTTCCGGCGAGTTACACAACGAATAAGAATTTATCAGCGAATCACTTAACGCACATTTTGGACGCTATGGGTCTACACTAAGGTTGCGTACTATGTGTGGACGTAATAATGTAGGAAATCTATGCCACTGGCCTTGTCGATTCGGAATAAAAACGTCGGTTCGGCCTCGGCTCTCGTCGCCGGCAATTATTTCTCGCTACCTGTGCGCGCGTCCCCCCCTATATCTCACGGAGACGCCAGACCTCGATTGCGACATTTCCGTTCAGCACCATGACTCGCCGATTTCATCTTATCGTGGAACTCTCCCGAGAGGCCTCTCTCGCGCTCGCCCGAGATGTAGCAAACATCACGAAGACTATATAAATCAACGTTTTATTATCTTTTTTTTTCTCTTCCTTCTCTTCCATGTATTCGCTGAATTTCACTGAGTTTTTATATTGTGCACCGTCATTGGGGCTTAGGCGAGCCTAGCAGGTGCCGGTCATATAATGAGGATGACTCGATAAATTTGTCGAGCCACTCCGAGCCGCCAGGACACCTCCATATATTTAATCGTGAATTAGACATCAAATAATGTTATCGTCGTCGTAATTTTTCGAATGTGCTAAGTGACACCTGTTTTTAAAAACTTGTAAAAAATAATTAACGCGTAGCTCGAACACGATGACTTATATGTATATATTGTAACGAATATGTAGCAGAGTATTCCTAGAGGCGCACGATATTAGTTAGGTTTGACAAGTGACGAACGAACGGACGATAGATTCAAGATCGATCGTCACTTCGGAGAGTCTGGACGAGACCTTCGAAGCGAAGAGACGTGTGACATTACTTGATCGAGATAATTAACGTTTATCATTAAATCATTGTTAATAATATCCGCCCAAAACCAAATACGCTCGTTATTTGTTCGCTCGGTCGTTACATTATTATATATATATGTGTGTGTATATCCAGAGGTGGCTGAGTACACTAAGAAGGGTAGACCGGGGCAAAACGAGGACGCTAAGCAATAAAACCTGCTACAACAATACCGAAAGCATACATCCATTGTTTTTCGCAGCCAAATTATATTGGCGCCGGTTTTGAAAGGATATAAAAAAAATACCATCTAAAGAAAGACCTTCGATTTGACTTGCGGTAACTTTTGTTAGCTTCATTATTTCCCCCCTCCCCCCCATTATTACCCTACCTACAGTTACCCTATTTTGCCCCACGTCGATATGACATTTCATGTACCCAGTTTGCCCCGGTTTCCGTCGTTTGTTGGCTATCATGAATCGATTTATTCGATAATTTTGGGTACACCACTTTGCCCCATCGATATGACATTTTATGTCCCCGTTTTGCCCCGGTTTCCCCTACTTGAATCGCACAGTACTCAGAACTTCAGCAATTCAGTTCGGCCGGCACTCAATACGTCAGCTCTCAAGAGCTACCCTGCGCTTAGTAATTCATGTAGGGGAGAGCGGGGCAAAATGGTACACCGGGGCAAAAGGGGATAATGAGACAAAACGCAATTCCCCAATAACTTTTGGATGGTGGCGATGGTGGTGCGTGGCGTAAAACAGATTTGAAAATCCGGATGTATCGTTGGCACAAATGGGGCATCCATAAATTTTTGGAAAATTGAGTTTTGCCCTCAATGTCCTGTTTTGCCCCGCTGTGCCATTTTGCTCCGATCTCCCCTACTTGCTACTTCAACACGTACTTCAAGTACTTGGGGTATTTGCCCAGCTCTGATATATAAAGTGAATATAAAGCTCCAAAAGACTTTACATAATTAAAGCCAGGACAGGGACCCAAGGGGACATCGAATAATCAGCCCCCCCTCCCCCCCCCCCCCCTCGATCAACCCCGCGACCCCCTAAGGGAACTTCTATTTCAAGCTGATCACCCAAGGGGAACTTAGAATATTCCTATTAACGTAGTTGGGCAGTGGTCAATATCGAAAAATGTTTGTGATTTCAACCTAGGTCTGAGGGGAGGGGAGCGGAAGCTGAGAAGCTGAAAAAATTACGAAAACCCCTTGTATGTAATCATGAATTGTGGTGAAATTACAACTTTTATGAAGACGGCTTGGTTTTTTTACCGTTCGATTTCACATGGAATACCTCATAAATATGTGTGTAATATATATATATATATTTTTTTTTTTTGAAGTCGCCATGTTCGAGCTACGAGTTAATTAACATCTCGCAGGAATGTCAAAGTATTAATTAAGGTTAGCTGGTCCATGCTCGAGCACCGCTAGATAGCGGAGCGATATTGGCGATCACGGGATCATCGAATCCGCCTTGAACCGATCTCCCTCCTCATAATTTTTATGGATCATCTTATCTTACACATGTGTGAAATTACCGAACAAAAAATTAAGCGTTCGTTAAAAAGATGGCGAACGAATTTTTTGCATTTGATTTTTTTTTTATCCGCTCGCTTAATGTGAAGTGAAAGTCACGTGACGGAGCCGGGAGTGCGAGAGAGATAGCGGCATTGGTCTTACGGTGGAGCGAGAGAGCGACAGAGAACGTGTTTCACTTCACCTTAAGAGTATCGTCGAGTCGGTCGTCAAAACTCGCCACTCGCGGGAGAGTACCTTGACTCTATAAATGCCGAAGAGCGAGGTAACGCCGAGCCAGAGCGGCGATGCTTCTCGTGGCTATGACGCAACTCGTCATAACTGTAGTGGCCGCCTAGCACTTGCAGTGAGAACGCGCGACGCGGCGCACGCGTTTCAATAAAAACGAATTGAGCTGGGCAATTGGTCCCAGCATATCTACTTGCTCTCGACTCCCGAGAACTCTTAATAACTCATCGTTTACGCTTTATTCGTAGATGTGTTGTTATTTTTTTTACTCCTGTTCCGTTTATTTCCACGCAGATGAAAATGAAAAGGTCGCGAAAAAGGGGTGGCAAAAAATTGTTTCACTGTAAAAAATTATCTCAGCCTGTCGGCGTTTATTTTTATGCGTCGATAAACTCTGCATTCGTCCGGCGAAGGCCCGAACTCTGAATCACTGTGCGGAGTGCTGCCCGTTAAATACTCTTGGCATAGGCTCGTGACGTTGGTAACGCTGTGCGTGACCGAGAGAACGAATTTTATCGTTAATGGGAAACGATCTACTGCACCAGAATCGATCGCCGAACAACTGTCAGACAAAACGCGTGACCAAAAAGCTTCCAGTATTGTGTTCTACTGCAATATCCCTCCCAGGGCGGTTTAAGTACGCTCCGTTAATATTTCTTGTTTACAAACGTCCACAATTATTTCATTTATTTCTGATAAATTTTAAGTTCAACAATTTACTTCACTTGGTGCGAAAATGAGAGTTTTTTTGCACGCTTTGGGCAAACCTCCCATTTTCACACCTTGTGAAGTAAAATTTTGTAGGACACTCTTGCGAAAAAGATTTTCTTAAGGTAGTACTTGCGGACAGTGTGACCACACGTTTGTTCAGAGAGAATTGAGAGAGGAATTGCGAACACTTCTTGATGAGATAAAAAAGATTGATTTTGCATAATAACAATTCCAAAATGTTAATAAAATATTAACGGAAAAAAATTTCCCAACAAATCACCCGGCAACCTAACTTTTTTTTTTATGAAAACGATTTGTTAATTTTTCTGAATGCGTATAGATTTTTTCAGAATTTCGTGTAATTTTTTAAGACTGCGTTTTTAGTTCATAAAAAACGTATTTTTAAAAAATTACACACAAATTCTGAAAAAATGCATACCTACTCGAAAAGATGAACAGATTGTTTTTATATGAACAAAAAGCTAAGTTGTCGGGGGATTTGTTGAACTATTTTTTTCATTCATTTGTTAATAACATTTTGGAGTTATTATTATGCAAAATCAATCTTTTCAGCACCTTCCATATGCTTGATTTATTCAGATTTTTATCCCATCGAGAAGTGTTCGCAATTCTCTCTCAATTCTCTTTGAACGCACGTGAGGTCGAACTGTCCGCTGGTACTACCTTAAGGTAGTACTTGCGGTACAGTCTCACCAATGAGTTTCAGAGAAAATGTCGAACACTTCTCGATGGGATAAAAATCTGAAATAATAAAAAATGCTGCAATGATTGTTTTTGTGAAATAATAATTCCAATTTATCATTAACAGACAGAAAATAAAAATTATTATTCAACAAATTACCGTGGAACTTAAGTATTTTCCTTCACAAAAATAATTCGTTTATTTTTCTGAATACGTATAAGTATCTCCCCAATTTTTTGTAATCTTCTGAAGTCGCGTTTTTTAATGTTCAAGCTGTGAAAAAACGTAATTTTCAAAGACTCCAAAAAAATTCTGAAAAAATTCATACGTATTCAGAAAAATAAACAAATTATTTCTATGAAGGGAAACAGTCAAGTTGCCGGGTAATTTGTTGAATAATAATTTTTATCTTCAATTTTTAAATGACAAATTGGAATTATTATTTCAAAAAAACAATTTCTGCAGCACCTCCCATACATTTGATTTTTTTCAAATTGTATCCCATGGAGAAGTGTTCAAAATTTTGTCTGAAACTCACGTTTGACGCGACTGTATCGCAAGTACTACCTTAACTCGCGTAATTGTAACACTCGCCTCGTGCTGCAAACTGAGACACGTCAGAAAACGTTTTTTCATCACTCGGTGCGAAAATGGCCACTTTTCCGCCCGCTTCGCGTGTGTAAAACCGCCATTTTCGCACCTTGTGATGAAAAATTTCGTACATCCCTCGTGCGAAACACTTTTTCTAATTCGTATCATTACAGCACTCGTTAGAGAAACGTTTTTCACCCGCGTGGAATAATGTACTATTTTCGCACTAGTATTTTAATGTACTATTAGTTAATTAATAATACCGTTTTTAACGTGAACACCGTATTTACTGTCTATGTCACATAGATTGTTCTCATAATCGTCCGTTAATTGTTATCGATCGTGGGTGAAAAGTTTTGTCAATAAAAGATGACGCGTCAATTACTGGCTCGACGCCAACGATTGGCTCCGATGTTCTGCTTACGAGATTATCAGCGTCCGTCGTTACACGACCTGATCGATTCTCCTTCCAGCAATGCGAACGCGCGACTTCGACGACAAAACTTTCTTCGTCGTTCGTCTCGATTGTGTCGAGAAGCTGTTAATCACTGTGGAACGAGTAATAATCGGTCGCACGCAAACAACAAGCGACACGCAAGCGAAACAAATGAATTCTGTAAGGGGGATAAATAACTGGACTATGAAGTCGAGAACGCACTCGAATACGAATCTTGTCGCGTGTTGGGGAAGACACAGTGTAGGTGCGTTCTTGAATCCAGTTTATCTGTTTGGCAAAATCCAGAAATATTTTAGATGTATCTACATTAGGGTGTTAAATAAATAAACTTTAAAAAAAAATGTTCCTCTCACCTTTTTCGAGTACAGATTTCGATCTCAAATTGAACCTCGCGAAAGGCGGTAACTAGCAAAAGTTCCTAAGAGGTGCCGCATTCGGCTTTTGTACCCAAAAATGCAGCACCTCTCAAACTTAATTGTCAGCGACCGCCTTTCGCTGGTTTTTTTATCGATCAAAATATTCAGTTCGACGGCGTGGGAGCTTAAATTTTTGTCATACTACAAAAGGGTGGGAGGAAAAAAAAATTGTCCTTTTTCAGAAAAACCCTAATCTACATACATACGTAGCTGGAATGGGGGTTCTTATATTCCAGTCTGCTCGCAGTTCGAAGTTTAGTTTTGACCCAAATCTGTTTTGATAAGCGTTCATTTGTTATCAAAATGCACGAAATGTATCTCGCAGAAAGAATCGGATTTACCATTGGCAATTTAAAAAATCCCAGTAGCAGTGGACAGTCATAAATAAAAGAACGCCTGGTTGGGCGGATCTGCATTCAAGTACGCACCCAGTATGGGTGCGTTCTTAAATGCAGTTCTGCTCTGTTCGTAAAATCCAGAAATATTTGGGTGCGTTCTTGAACGCAGATGTGCTCTAGCGATGGGCGATGTTGAAAAAAAAACATCGTTACTATTTGTCTTAATAGTGGATTATGTTTCGATGAATCGATGCATTAAAACATCGAATTGAATAATTGATGCAGCGCGTGGAAAACATCGATTTTCAGAACATCGAGTGAACATCGCTCATCACTATTCTGCTCTCTTCGCCTAAATCCAGAAATATTCGCGATGTATACACATGTATACGCCGCCGAAATGGGTGTTCTTATATTCCAGCCTCCTCGCAGTTCAAGGTTTAGTTTTGACACAAAATCTACTCTGATAAACGTTCTTTTGTTATCAAAATGGACGAAATAAATTTCGCGGAGAGAATCGGATTTACCATTGACAATTGAAAAAATCCCACTGGCAGTGGACAATCATAAATAAAAGAACGCACAGTCGAGCGGATCTACTTTCAAGAACGCACCCTATTGTTCTGTGTTCGATACATCGAACGACTAGTCACACCGCGCAATGTAGAATTTGATCAAGGCCTTTGCTAATCGAACGCATGACGGACGATATATAACATTACTAAGTTCGCCTTTACACTAAACTATATTGTGTACGCTTGCCCAGCCAATTCGACGACAGACGCTATTTCTATTTCATCGATCAGTGTTTTATATCTCAACACGTGCAACAACGTCGAGTCTGTTGAGAATTCCAACACGCCACGTGCTTTATTTGCTCAAGCTCTGAAGCCGGCTTTGACGAGATGTGCGAAAAACACAACGAGAGTCAAGGAAATTTCTAATCAACACTCGACGATCAAGGTCACGAGCCTCGCTATTATTTCCTGTCGAGAAACCAAATACGCGCTTTTGTGCGATAAAACTATCTCTCCTCGAGTTGCAGCGTGATAGACATTCCTCGAAAACAAAGCTCGGAATCATCGAACGTAGCTCGCAGTCGCGGCTCGCGAGTTTACTCGCAATGACGACGACGATAACGACGATAAAAGACGCGCAGTGTACTAAGCTCGATAGGGCTATGAAAATCGAGAGTTTCCCAGTGCAATTTCTCTTATCGCAGTCACAAACTGACAGCACGAAAGTGAAAAAAATAATTGTTACTAAAGATCAATCGAACGCGGCTCGAGGATGGATATAGGAAATAATTGTTATCTATCAACGAAGGCATTCGAGGACGATTGCTTTATCCGACTTTTCTCGACGAATGCCACTTTTTTTTTTGTACCGTTGAGAGTAGACAACACTTTTTTTTTGCAGCTGTACGAATTGGCAAAGGATGGAAAGACAGACGATAGGAATCATCTTACCTGGGCACGAATAATGTTTGCGTAACGGCGATGCAGACTTTGGCCCAACTAGCGAAAACGTGGAAAAATTTAGTCACCGGAGTCTTTGAATTAGAACACTTTTGCACACTTGGCGAACTGTCGTGCAGGTTTATCGAACGACTGTTCGTTCGTTCAACCGAACACGCGTACAACACGTTATAACTGACAGTGAGCCAGATTTATCGATGCCGAGATGAGAGGAAAGAAAGTGTCTCGGAGCGCTCGAGGAAGACGCATCAAACGCGACGAACTCCACGAGCGAACTGACTCGTAACCATGACGCTCGTTGAGCCAAAGCCGACTGCCAAGCCGCCGCAGCCTTGCGAGAGCGCGATACTCCATCTGGTGGATCAGCTGCTCGCCGGGAACTTCGAGCGTGCGCGCTTTAAAATGAAGTGAAAGTCACGTGACGGAGCCAGAAGTGTGAGAGTTAGCGCCATATGACCCTGAAGATATGTGCATGACATCAAATTTCATCCTTGGCAAGATTCTATAAATGCACTGCTTTAGTAGAAAAAAAGAAATTGTTCATTTGTAGAATTTTATTCTCCGAGTAAACTTCCCTAGCGACGTTTGTGCGATGCAAAACACAGCCGTTATAACTTCACGAAGTTTAGTCTCATGCACATATCTTCAAGATGATAGGGCGATTGGTCTCACGGTGGAGCGGGAGAGAGAGCGACAGAGAACGTGTTTCACTTCACCTTAATACTTCCTTTTTTCCCCTGGCATACTACCTGAAAAAGGGGGAAAAACCTAAGTAACAATTTTCCAGATGTTACGAAAAAGTTGCCTCTTGGTTGATTTATGACCGCCAATATGTTATCCCGAAGCTATCCCATGGCGAACAGTCAACTTTCGGACATGGGACAACTTCCGGATAACATTTCGGCGGCCATAAGTCAATCAACGGACAACTTTTTCGTAACATCTGAAAAATATTTGCTGTTCAAAATTTGGAGGCGATTGGAAAAAAAAGATACGAAACGCACGTTTCACTGGACACACGTTTCACTGAACCCACGTTTCACTGTGAATCCTTCCAGTTCGCAGTCTGGCGAGCATAGGAATGCGGGGCAATCTTGTGCAATTTTTCTTCTTTATTTTCAATAGATAAATGAAACCTAAAGTATATTTGCATAAAAACAGATTTATTTAGTACGCAGCTCATTTTCGGCACGAACGCATTCAGTGTTAATCAATAATCGGTCATCGATCGACAACCGCAACAATGTACCAAAAATTCTTATACAAAATATCAATTATTCGTTCTCGTCGCTCTACTGTGCCCTTAACCGTTACATCATCCTTCTCGTTACTTTGTCTCTCGTTTTTTTTTTTATTTAAAAAAATGTATCGTTAGCCGCAGTCAGGAATGAGCCACGTTATGGTTGCGACTTTATAAAAAATATATGTCGTTATTTACACTTGCTTAACATTTGTGGAATCATTTAGAGTTGTGCCTTAACTTAATATAAATCGTTATGGGGGTCATCAACTATAGGGTCACGCTTCGTACTATTCTAATGAATTATCGTTATTTTTTTTTTTTTGCATCTCACGAATTCAATGTCACTAATATGCTATTCTCAACAGTTTTTTTCCCCTTTCCTCAATAACTTTCTTTTATTTATTTATGTGGATGTCTCACGGCAGTCTGGGAAGTTATCATTATACTACAATATCGCAATTAACGAGTCTTTTAGTTATTAACCGATAATTTTTTGTTTCAATTCGAGCAACGTAAACAGGTGTAAAGATAGTCTACGATTTCTTTCGACCTGCGTAAAAAAAAAGAAAAAAATACGCGCACACTCGTGGTTTGGCGACGGTGCGGATATAGAAAATAGCAAAAAAAAAAAAATCGGATACAAGAACAATCGGCACGGAAGTAAGATTATCGGTGTTCGTCGGCGCTACACGGAGCGATATGTTCTTGATTAATAAATTCGAAGTCATTCGCGTCGATAGCGTTAAAAAACATGACTAAAAGGCCGTCTCTAAAAATACATTTATACACCTATACAATGAGAAATATATATGAGGGAAAGTTTCACAAGTTTCGAATGTCGGGACGCGCGAGGCTGTGGATTAATTATCTCTAAGTATAAAAAGAACTCCCCAACAATGTCGTCCTCGCTCTGGCGACGTTTTTGCTCGATACGTAAAGTCTCTATCTTCTTTTTTTACCATTGACGAGCAGGGCAGGCAATTTTATCGGCGCCCAGCCGAAAGTATCCGGAAGCTCTTATACATCGGTCAGGTAGTCTATACGGGGTCGTCTATCTCGATTCTCCGCTCGAGCGTCTCGAGTCTCACCAGGGAAGTTTCGTATCATTATGCCGATTTTATCGTAGGCGTACTCGAGATTCTTCGCTAAGCCGGCGATGCAGCCGATCTGTTGGATCGACTCGAAACGGTATGTCCTGAAGTTTTTCTCCTGGTCGATGTACGTTACAGCCGCCATAAGTGGGCACATTATGATCTTCGTGTGATCGAGGAAGTTGATCTGTTACAGCGAAAATAAAAGTTATTATTATTATTATTTATACAATACAAAAATTAAATTAAATCAAACCAAAAAACAGAGGCATCTAGTCATGCGCAATTCTCACCCGATGTGTTATAAGTGTATAAATCGTACACTTGAGTATTTGTAACTTTTTGAACTTTTACAACTTGTTACTTTGGAGCTTTAATATTCAGGATTTATTATATGTCATATTCTGATTGTAACGGAAAAATTCGTCTAATAAATGAAATTACATTAAATTATTATCGGGCTATTTAAACTGCATCAAAGTGGAATTAATCGACCCATGCGCTAATAACATTGATATCGATGTATGAGATAATAGTCTTGACCGCGTATCTCACCTGCACAGATCCGTTGGTAAGCTGCATTACGACCGCAGTTTGGGTTCTGAACCACTGATGCATGTACGGTATTCTCGACATCGAGTCGCTCGATTTAACGGCTACCGAGCCGCCGGCTTTCATCAAGTGCTCGTTCATGTATTGAAGAAAGAAGTTCATAAGTTTCATCTTCTTCTCGAGATTGATTGGATAATCCTTGACCGTGTAATACAACTCAGTACCGTCGCGATTTATGTAATGAATGTTGTACTTGTTAGCGAGCATTATAAGACGGGTTCCGTCGTTGTACATAACACCGACACCGTCGTCGCTCAACTGATAACCGAAGCCGTATTTGTCCGAGTAATCGACCCACTTGCTCACCCACAGGAAGGGTTGAGAGGACGGATCAGTCATTTCGACTGAAACGAAAAAATAGTATCATAGATCATAAATGCTCGACAAGCATCGTTACAACAAAAAATAATCTGTAAATATTAATATCAGCTAATGTGCATTACCGGCGGAGGAAGCACCAATGCGCGCCGGTTTTGACGCTATAACCGCAGCGAGCTGGTCCTTCAGCGTGATCAACATTTTTTTAATATCACGGCTGCACTTCTGGACATCAACCGCTCCGTCTTTCGGCTGCTTGTGCGACGGGCTCGTCGGTATCCGGAAGGGGAAGTCTTCGCTACCGTTTTGCATCTCGGTTAGCGGTTTACGATGATTGTTGTGCAACTCGAGAGTGTCGAGTCGCGGTGCCATTGTGAGACAGGACAGTGGAAGACTTTGCGGAAGGTAGCCTGTTGAGACATACGAAAATATAAATTGTTACTTTGTATTCTGACTGAAATTGTTGCAATCCCGAGTAGTTTTCGCGCTAATACGGATAAAACAGCGTTCTCACCTGACGTGAAAAATGGATCTTTGAGCAGCTTAGAGACGCTTGGTCGTTTAGACGGATTTCCCTGAAGCATGTTAGATATCATAGTCATCGCCTGAGAGCCTATGTGAGTAGGCGTCTTGTAGTTGACCTGCTTTATTCTCGCGTATGTTTCCTTGAGGCTCGAAGTCTCGAAGGGCGGCTTGCCGACGAGCAAGGTGTACATTATGCAGCCGATACTCCAAACGTCGACCTCGTAAGAGTGACCGACCTTCGTCAATATCTCGGGGGCTATGTAGTTCGGCGTGCCGCACAAGGTTCTGTGAAAATATTACGATTATCGTTAAATTGCTCCGAAAGAAAATCTTTCAATGACGAGTAGCCGTTATTACTTTTTTCGCTCGCCGTCGTGTTCCAATTTCGTAGCCAGACCGAAGTCCCCGATCTTCACTTGTAAGTCATCGTTTAGAAAGAGATTCCCGAGCTTCAGGTCCCTGTGGATTATTCTATTCTTGTGCAGGTAATAAACACCGTCCAGTATCTGCTTCATGTAGTAACGAGTCTCACACTCGGTCAAGGCTTTTCGTCTCTTGTGCAGCTCCATCATTGACTGCAAAGCAAAACATTTCATTTATGAAACAGAAACAACAAAAAAGGGGTTGAACTGGACTTGGAATCGTGTTTTACAGAAAATCTGTACAAATCTTTCTTGTAAAAAAAAAGGAGTACAACTGGACTTGGAATCCCATTTTACAGAAAAACTGCTAATCACCTTTCTTGTCAAAAAGAAAAGAAAGGAGTTGAACTGGGCCAGGATCCTGAAGTCCTACTATCGGCGCCAGTATCTTTAACTCTAACGTCAACTTTAATTTAACATTGTTCAGTATATCTATATATATATGACTTTAGTGTTACTAACTTCACTGGTAGGACTTCAGGATCCCGGCCCAGGACTTGGAGTTATATTTTTAAAAAAGCCTGTGCAAACATTTCTAGTCAAAAGCAAAAAAAATGGAGTTGAACAGCACTTGGAATCATATTTTACAGAAAGCCTGTAGTACAAATTTACCTTGCAAAAAAAATGGTCTCTTGAACTTGGAATTATATTTACAGAAAGCCTGTACCAACTTTTCTTGTTTTAATTATGCACTTTTAATTTTCATAAAACAAATATTATATGTGACTGATTTATAATAATTTTTGTATAAGGATTTGTCCTGTATAATAAATAAATTGATAAAAAAAGAAAAAAATTAATCTTCTCCAATCTCACGGATGGGAGCAGTTTCTCTTACCCTCTTGCGGCAAAGTTCCAGAATAATGTATATGTTGTGAGGATCGTCGAAGAATCCATGAAAGCTGACGATGTGCTTGTGATTCAGGCTCTGATGAATTGCGATTTCCTGAGTCATTTTGTCCCTCTGATTGCTCTTTGTTATTATGGACTTCGGAACAATCTTGCCGGCGTAGACCTGGTGTGATTTTGATTCCCTGATCTCGTAACATTTTGCGAAGCCACCCTGTACATGATTTATCAATGGCATCAGATATACATAGGACATGGATATTTATCTTGTCAGGTGCTGTCCTTGAGACAAATATACATATATACATATATATATACATAAACGAGCCACGACAGGGCTTCCTCCATCCAAGGTCAGATTATACAATGGCCCTGCCGATGAGGCAAAAACTTTGGAACTGTACAGTGAAAAAAAGCCCCATCGTTCGTGTGCTCGAGAGATCGCATCAAGGCGAATAAAAGGCTTATTTCTGACAGCGAGTAGAAAAAAAAGTGCATGCGCCGTGTAACGAAAGTAATAGAGTCAATCGGTTGAATTTTTGTCGTACGAGGAGGTGTGCAATGTAAAAGCGCGAACGCGTCGTTGTGTACGAGCGCAAGGTCGACAGTAAGGACGATAAACAAGAATGCCTACCTTTCCGAAGAAGCGACCTTTGATGTAACTCTTGCCCGAATTGGTGTCGTATATTACGTCCGGAATGACCGATTCTTTCTCGTCTTTTGACATTTCTCTCGGTCTCGGTTGATCGTACGTTGCGACGTCTCCGAGGAAGCAGTTTCTCGTGGTCCCGGTGACGCCTCGGTGAATCGAAATATTATCACAGTTTAACACACGCCGAGCAGGACCTCGCGCTCTCGCTTCTCTGGCACGGCACACGAACTCTTTGAAACCGCTGTTTTGAGTATACCGAAAAGCATGCAACGGACTCGCAGCTTTGAATTTGAAGGTGCGGACCAATGAGGGAGCGGGCGAGTTTACCACGTGACCGGATGCAAGTGGGATCAAAGATGGCAGGTGCGTGCACGCTTTTGCCAATCACCGAACCAAGGCTCACTCACGCTTATCGGTCATTTGTGAACGGATTTATCGCTTCATCATACGGCAAATATATTTATCTTACCTGCAAATATCATCTGCATATTGTTGCAAGCCTCGATCATTTATTTGTAACATGTGGGTTTAATCGACATCGACAGGATGCCGGAAGTAAATCGAGTTTGTTCGAAAATGGGCGGGAACGTATTTGCCATGCCATCGATCGATTTCTCGTTATTTATTGTTTTTCAAATTTACGATCGCGCGATTGTCTTAGAGAAATTGCGAAAGACACACGATCGAATCGATCTGCGATAAGACAAGAGTTCGAGATTTAATTTGGCGTGCAGTTTTCGAGTGGAAAAATTCGCGAGCCTGTACAAGGTCGATGTTTTCAGCTACGTCTTTGCGTCTTTCGCAGAGCCCATTTTGATTAGTGGACGGTCGATGCTCTTCTTTCCGGCAGCCGGCGTCCATTTTCCCCCCAGTTAGCATCTTCCCTGTTGGCGCGTTTCTTCGTTTCTTCGTGCGTCTCAAGTAAAAGGGTGAGTAAAACACTTTATATTCCGATAATTGTGTAGAGCGACGTAACGTCGTTCCCGAGTCATCGTTTTTACGTGTGATGACGAACGATCGCGATGTTGTGCGGCAAGAACGCGCCAATCTTCGTGCGCGTTCGACGACATAGTTTCAGTCGGCGTCGCGCGTTTAGTCAATAACATTATATTCCACAGTGTTAGACGAGTTTTTAGCTATTATCGAGAATAATCGTTGCCGGTATTCTTTTCACGCAGAACCAACGAGCGAATAATGGACGGACCGCCGCCCGGACGAGGTGGTTTTCGCGGTCGCGGTGGACCTGGCGGCCCGATGAGGGGACGCGGCGGCTTCGGTGACAGGGGAAGGTGAGCATCGCTTTTTTTTTTATACATCGAATAATCATCCGATCCTACTCGGAAAAATTTTCACGCATTTTAGCATATTTTCTAGTAAAAGTTCCCAATGAAATTATTGGATGCTACATAAATACATTTTGTTTTGATCAGGGGAGGCCCTCCGAGAGGTGGCATGATGAGAGGACGCGGAGGCCCTGGAATGGGAATGAGAGGAGGCCCGCCGGGAATGCGCGGCAGAGGCGGCCCCCCCAGAGGAGGACGTGGCGGACACTTTCCGCCTGGGTAAGATATTGATTTTTTCATTGTATTTATTTTATTTAACAAATTTTGCCAATATAATATATAAGAATATAATATATAATAAATCCTAAATATTGGAGCTCCACGGTATAACATGTCACTCCAAAAGAGTGACAAGTTATAAAAGTCGAAAAAGTTGAACACTTATGATTACGATTTGTAAAAGTTTATAATATACATATATACATCAGCCTTAAAAAATACCTGCCTGAGGGAAACTTCTTTTTTCTAATTTGTTTATTCAATAGATTACTCCTCGAGTAAAAAATGTAACATAGATAATAATATTTTGTATAATAATAAAGTTCATGTAGATTGAACACTCACTTGGAAACTCACAGATACTCACAGATACTCACAGATACTCACAGAAACTCACAAATTTTTGCAAATACTCACACTGTTACTCAAAAATACTGCAATCATGGTGGCCGTGGTCACGGAAAACTAAGAAAACTCAGAGGAAAAATCTTGGTCAGGGAATTTCAAAATTGGTCAGGGAAAAAATAAATTGCCGCCGAACCTTCTATATATAAATAAGAAGTACATAAAAGGGAGCCTTAAAAAAAAAATTGGAAATATTTGGAAAAAAAAATATAGAATTAAATATTAATACAATAATTAGGGATTTTCATTTGCATCATTAATTTTTAAAAATAGAAGTCGTTATAAGTTAGGTCAGGGAACATTTTTAATTGGTCAGTGAAAAGTCATGGAAAAATGAGGGATTTTTTTCCGGGGAAAACACAGGCACCATGTGCAAACGCGCGACCGGCGCGACCTAACATAACGGTTAGTGATAATTATAAATGACCTGAATGTTTTTGCAGTCCGCCGGAGCCTGGCCTGGGAGGTCCAGGAGGTGGTCCTCCACCTCCAGGAATGGGCGGTCCGATGAGAGGAGGTAACAGAGGCGCCCCGGGTGGTGGTTTCCGGGGAAGAGGTAGAGGAGACTTCGGCAGAGGCGACGGACGCGGAGGCGGATTCCGTGGTCGCGGTGGAATGGATCGCGGCAGAGGAGTCGGGTAAGAGTCGCGTTGTCGATGACGATCGATTTTTCATGCTGAGATCAATCTTATTTTATCGATGGCCTTTCCATTGTCTTGCAGCGGATTTCCGAGAGGCGGCGGACCACCCAGAGGAGGGGGACCTCCTAGAGGAGGAATGGGCAGAGGCGCGGGCGGAGGTTTCGTCGATCGCGGAGGAAGAGGCGCCGGCGGTGGCAGGGGAGCAGGTCCGATGAAGCGTGGCGCAGGTCCTCCGGGTGCGGGAGGCCCACCTAAGAGACCCAGATTCGAACCACCCCCTCCACAGCCGGCCAATGGCTACGCACCTCAACCACCGAGGTAGAACGGACGGAAGAAAAAATATATATATCTCACTTATCAAAGAACATTTTTGTAACTCATGCTTGAAAAGTGCCAGTTTGTGTGCGGGCCAGCCGCGACATAAAGTGGCGTTTTTCGAGAAGGCGTTATAACTACTGGAAGCATTGCATAAATACTCGAAGCGTGTCGCAATGAGTATTTAGGACACGCTTCGAGTGTTTATGCAACGCGTAAGCGTATCGTAAATACTGTGCGCATACGCACAGTATTTTCGTGCGCATGCGCCCGCCGTCTGTTTTTCCTTTATTGTCGCGCCCGGCCAGCAACATAACCTAGCACCGTTCATGCATTTGTCACAAACAGTAGTATGCAATACTTGTACGTAAAGTCGGACTCCCGACGGCGGTTGTAAAGTGGCCACACTCGCCTTCTCTCGCGCTATAACAACACTAGGCTTCGCCTCATGCCGTTGTAGCGCTCGATCCGACTCCTGCAGCCACTTCCCAACCTTCGTCAAAAGTCCGCTTTTACGTACTAGTATCGCAAAGTACTATTATTAACGCTTTACCTTCTTTTTCTAATTTCGTTACGCGTAGTCAAGGATACGGCGGTGGCCCCGGCAACGGTTACGGGGGCGGCCCTCCCCCGCAGCCGCCAGTCGGCAGCGGCCCTGGCTACGGCGGAAACGGAGGCTACGGCGGTCCGCCACAGGGTGGATACCCTCCTTCCTCGTATCAAGGCTATGAGAATTATCAAGCACCACCGGATTACTCGCAGACAGCGGTAAATTCATTTTTGTCTCGTATAATACGATGGGTTCATAAATTGCGGTTCGCTTTATCCTTTTTTTTGTGCAGGGATACGCAGCTCCAGTACCGCCGGACAACAGATACGGAGGCGCCCCTCCGGTACCAGCAGCTGGGGGATTCAACGCCGATCCGTACGGCTACGGCAAAGCACCACCGCCAGGTTCGTTCTATTGAGAATACGTCGAACAGGAATTTACACGAAGGTTCGAGTAAAAACCCACTAATTATGTTTGAAAAAAATGATAAATAAATTGTGTCGGGGGTTGCGCAGCGAATTATCAGCAGGAGGCAGTACCCGCACCAGTAGCTGCAGGCGGAGGTGGTTACCCTCCCGCTAATCCCTACGACGATCAATCCTGTAATCCCAGTGGAATGATGGGCAGGGGTGGTTATTCAACGCAAGGTTATGGTTAGTTATATTTATCGATGGGTTTCGTTTTCTCTTGGTTTTTTTTTTTGCTTCGTTTTATGATCTTTACAACTTTAATTGTGACTTTGAATCAGACGAGAAAATAAGTATTTATATTGATACACAATAATTACACCGCCTCTCTCACACGCTCCGAAAACTTCACCTCCGAGCTACGCTGCGGAAGCACTGCCTCCTGTTAATCTCAATGAATAAATCAAAGAAAAACTTTTAAAAAAATGTTATCTGCTATCGTATTCATTCGCTTCTCGTCTGACTCAAACAATTATCGCGTCCATGTACACTTCCCGAAGTCTTATGTTTGCCGTTGGCTAATTGTCAATTTTTTTCTTCTGTTTTTTGTTTCACAGACTATTCGAGTCAAGACGGTGGATATGGCAAGCAGGATTACGGTAAGTACCAGACGCCTCAGAATGAATTTTATTAATTGATTGCCCGGGAATTATTGATGGCACGGACAAAAGATGCCCTTAGGACGAGGTCGAAAAAAAAGAACGATACCGATTGAAACTACCTCAATGAAAACTAGTGAGAATTCAAAAGAATGAGAGAACTGAGTGGGAACGTTGAGAGGCGACGCAATATGCCCGAGTTTGTAGGGGGAGAATAGGTTTGATGAAATTACTCATAGGCCTCACTTACTCGTTCGAGTAGTAGTAATTCAAGAAGAAAAAAAACATTGATTCGCTAATTAAACGAGTGAAATTTTTTTTAACGTTATACACTTATTTGGATATCCGTAGAAGAAATACATAGACTCTCGGCGATTCTCGGTGCACGTATCACATCACGTAACGGAGAGTCAGCGAGGAGTTGGTTAATTGAAGAATGGAAACGGTACTTATTCGTACTCAGAAAACTAGCACGAGATTAATGAACATGTTGTTTTAAATGAATGATGATTGGAAAAAAGACAAGATTGGGAAATGAAAGTTTTCCAAGTGAATGACCGGAGGAGCTATGGTTGTTCGCAGGTGGCAGTGCTGGTTACCAAAACGCCCAGTCTCAGCGACGCTATTAACTATAACGAATTCTACTATTGAATTATATACATAAAAATATATATATATTATCATATATATAAAGTACCTTTTCAAAATCAATTGAAAAAAAAGATACAAACAATCACGATTCCCGTCGCGTGACAAAGTTTAGGATGCCGAAAGTGTACAGAGAGATAGAGAGAGATAAACCGTTTAGATCTTCCACAACCGTCCCTACACTTTTCCCCACGATGAATGAAACTCTAGTGTACAATCTTTAGCGTCGGGAAAAAAGAAGAAAACGACCAAGATCGTTCAATATTAATCTCGGGAAAATCGTAGAGGGCCCGATCTTTGTCACGCACGGGTGCAGGCCCTTGCTTATAGTACTTCGGTTTAACAAACCGCAAGGGATGAAATTAATACAGTTGAGACAGCGAAAAAAAAAGAATATGAAAGAAGCAGAAAGAAAAGCTTTGAACTGACGGCGAGAGCGTTTTATACTTGACCATAGACGCGAGAAACCACGTCACGTCTCGCTCATCGGTTAACATAGGATTAAGCTGGCCTCGGTGTACAGTCACTTGAAGATGAAAAAAAAAGAACATTTTAATTGTAGAAATAATTTCCAATCTAGACGGTATTGTCACTGTAATCGTAATCGAAAGAATTCACAGTTGTTGAACACTTATTAACTACGTGTGATGTGTAGGACAAAAAAAAACACTTGAAACATTTCTAGTTATAATTCGTGCGTAATATGAGACAATTAAAATTTGGCTCGTATAATTAAAGCGTAGAATCTTTCAACAGGAAATACGAGAGACAGAGAAAGAAAGAGAGCACCGTAATTCGCCTGCCCGTTCGACATTCGGCGTTTACGAGGTCGATGTCTTTTTTTTTTTTTTTTTTTTTTTTTTTTTTTTTTTTTTTTTTTTTTTTTTCCTCGAGCAGTCCGTTTTAGGATACACGCGACGTATCGTGTACGGTACTGACGAGTGCTCTGGCATGAAATGTTTAAAATGTATGTTTCTTAGCGACTCTAGATAATTTTTTTTTGTTTTTTTACAAGTCAAAGACAACAAATTTAGGCACAATATTGCGTTTGTGAGAATGCCAGTGGTATAACGAGAACGAAAAATCGATGCGGCAATGAAGGGGCGCAGGTGTGCGGCGTTTTAACGTGTCGATAGATAGTAATGATTTCTTTCTTTCCCCTTGGTTGTAAAAATAAAAAAATAGTAATAATAATTAATCACGACAATGAGAACACGCAGCCGATGACAAAGGAATGACGATACCAATATCTCGGTTATCTTTCTGTTTTTGTATTGACAGTAATAATTAATTATCGATTATCATTAAAGAAAAAAAAAGAAGAAGAAATACAGAACGAAATGAAACATAAAAAAACCAATGTCGATTGTCATCTTTTTATAGTAGAAAATATTGTAAGCAATAGCTGGGACGGAGATGAGGTGAAAAATATGAACAGTGAGATAAAAAAAAATCTTTATCACATAAAAAAAAAACCAAATACAAATTACTCTTCACATTTATTACTTCCTTAACCTTCTGTACAAGAGTGGATAACAAAAAAAGTATATATATACATATATATGCTATATAACTAAGAGAGTGAAAATGAGAGAAAGAAACTCGATAAACCAGCAACTGCCCTAGGATACCGGGACAACCAATAAAACCTGTCAGCGTGAATACCTACCACGAGAGATTCTCGTGTAAGAGAGTGACAAGTAACGATACACTTCCAACCGTTTATGTATCGGTACTTGATCAACCAGTATACAGACTCTTTGCGTTGCCATTAACAAACGAAAAAGAAACAAAAGAAAATCGAAACGAATAAAAGACAAATGCTCGAGTAGACCTCGGCCCAAGCTCAGGTGAGTAAAAAAACAACAACAATAAATAAGTTTATATCCGTTTTTTCTTTGTGATCATTTTGACGAGAGATCTAAGTATTATATAATTATACGTAGGATAAAAGAGAAATGGAAAAATATATATCTATTAATCGCAAGAAATACTGCAACGTGGAAGCTGCGTTTATCGACGTTAAAGTGGGACTTATAATTCCCTGAGAGTCAATAAATTGTATTGCCCATGGTATATTACCATCAAGTTCATTCAAGCTGGTACAAAACAAAACAAAAAAAATGAATGCCAAAAATATATACATACTACACGCATAAGATACGCAAAAAAAACATAATAAGATCTATTGACGGGGGCAACGTAGGAGTAGGTGTTACGTAGGAGTCAAAACTTTGACTCGCCTGCATGAAACGTTAAAAAAAATAAATAAATAAAAAAACTACAAATAAAGTTTGGCCCACTTTATACGTGCGGTACACGTAGGGCATATTATTACACAAACGAGCATTAGGCTGGTAATTGAAAAATTGATGTAGAAACATTGAAAACAAAAAGAAAACAATTTTTTTTTAAAACGAACGACGAGAGTGATCCAAAGAGCTGGCAAAAGGGACAATTCGTTATTGTCATTCAGTTCAACAAATGAATGGAGCAATTGTAAATAATAATTCTGGCGATATAAATTATGGATACCGAAAAAAAATGTTTGCAATATATCTCTCCGTAAAAGAGTTTATAAAATAGTTGGTAAATCTTAATGATTGCCCGTTAAGTTTAATTATCGCCGCGCAAAGGGAGATCCCCGTCTGCCGATGTTAAATCGTCATTTTTTCCCTCTAGGCTGAAAAACAACGCGTTCCGGTCTCACCGTTGAATGGAACGACCACATGACTGGCCAGCCAAGAATCTCAGCGCCGAGTTGCTCGAACAATCGAGGTGCTGGCCAAACAGACACCCAGCAGTCAAGCCGGCATGAGCGACGCACTACGATTCCTGTAGAAGGTAGAACCTCCTTGTCCGCAGTGTATTGTTGCAAATTCATTTCGCAAATAAACACATGAACATTGTAATACACCTATATCGTTTGTCTCTTACGAATGAGTTCAGGGTAAAAAAAGATTAGAGAAAACTCGTGATTACAAAAAATCATCTTCGTTATTGAATCCTCGTCGATCTGGCGCGTTAGCCATTTTTGAGCATTAAAAAAAATACATGTGGCACAACTTAATACTAACACAATTGTTTATTCCCAGGCTTTTAGTAGCCACAGAGCAAAGAGATACACGAATTGCGTAACGTTAATAAAGAAATTAAACGATGAGGTCGGTCTTGTCAATGACTCGGAGGATCTGTACATACGATGAGATATAATCACAATGGCGTATCGGAGGATGAAACAATTTTTTGTACCGAGGAGAGCATAGGATGAAGCAAAAAAAAAGAAAAAAAAATTAAAAACAATTTCGTTACCGAACAACGAGGCGGGAGCTCCGACCTCCAACTACAATTATTAAACTTAACAAGCTCAATCGTATGTTGGTAACTATTAACAACAAAAGTCTCGGTATCTCATCAGCTTGAACAGAATTAATAGATAGAATAAAATCACCTTTTTTAATTTTTCAATTCCCGGCGCGATAGATAAGTACGGCGTCTGCAATGTATCGATTGCGGACTTATTTGGCCCTTGATTCTTAGAGTCGCGTTTCTCTTCCTAAGATCCGCGTCTTCTCGACGAGTCGCCGGACAGAAGCATTATTTGCACGTAGCTGTGGCCCTCTCGGAGATTTATCAGCCTGAAATGAAACGGTTATAAAGAATACATCAGTGCGAAGAATACGTTAATGAAACTGGTGTGAGAATAAGGAGCGATCTCGACTCTCACCTGTCGCGCTCTTGTTGCTGTATGTGAAGTCTGTCGCCTCGTCGCAACTGTAGAACGACGCTCGTGTAGCAGGAAGCTTCCGTTGCGCTCGCTGCGGACACCGTTGCGCACTTGATGACTTTGCGAGTGTGTGACGTACCCTCGGACGTCAACAGAATCCAATAAGAATAGTGAGTTGGTTTTCCGAAATAGTAAATCTAAAAGTAATCAATTATTTTTTTGATTTTTTAAATCAGGATTTTCTGTGCTCCGACGATTACGAGTACAGTAGAACGCCGTTTATCGGAGGTGATGTGAGGCGAGCGTACGTCGAATACGTGAAATCTCGGATAACATGGATAACATACTCGATTTAAACTTGTACTACTATTATGTATTTTAAAAAATAACACACCACTTCATATACACATTAACTTTATTAGATAATTTAGTTCTTTAAAAATATAATTATAAATTAGTTAATTACCATTAACTACATTATAAATATAAAAACCATTGACTCCAAAATCGGAACTGTTGTATTTGCAGCTCGCAATATAAAGATGTAACAAACTTGTACAAGTTTATCCGTTTTACCCGAGTTTTCTGTATTATCCGAGCCTACACCTCGGTTAACGCGGAGGGTCGGTGGATCGAAGGTCGGATAAGCGAGGTTCTACTGTATCGTGCCGGTAAAAATTTGTTCACTCACCTGCGCTGAGATCATGTACAAGCCATTGGTGCTGACTTCGATAGAAGTCTTGTCCTCGACTAGATGAAACTTGTTGAAAGCATATCGCGAATCATTGTTCGAGCTCTTTACCCACGGACCCACATAAACTGCGGAAAACATACAAATTTAATCATTTAACATCCCATTACGACAAGCACAAGATCAGCTCGATGAATTAATTAGAAGCTCGACTCATACTAACTACCTGCATCGGTTACGTGCTGCTCGGGCACCGCTCCGATGAACGTAGCGACCAAGGGAACTGTGAAGGGAACATTAAAAAAATTGTGATAAATAATATTATTGCCACGAACAACAATAGCTCGAACGAACTACTCTACGAGAATAACGATCCTTAAAGATAAGGTACTGAAATAGCGACGTGCAAATAGTTGTTCCAGAAAAAAAAATACGTGCAATAGATTGATATACACTGTTGAAACCTTTAGCAAAATCAAATGACAAAATAAGGAAGTTTGTATGCATACGACAGCTTTAAAAAAATTTAACATACACAATTAAGGTAAAATTAATTGATCTGTGTATTAAACGCGTCACGAAATTTCCATTTAACATGCCGAGCATTAATTTTAACTCATACCATTAATTTTCATCCCCGAGTTTTGTGCATAAAAACTTCTTATACTGTACGTAAATTTTTCAAACAGATTTTTTTTCACAGTGTAGCAGTATTTTTCGTCCGCCAGCCACGTTTCGATACGTTACGACGAACGATATCGAGACGATATATAAAAAGAGAAAGAGAAATATAAATCCAGGTATACTAATACAAAAATCTAAGTATACCCAATCGCCGGCGACTGCGTTTGAGCCTCCTTTTGATCTTTCTTCGTTTTTTACCTCGTCCTTCGTCCCGTCGCGATCTTCCGGCGCGCGGTTCATTCCACGAATTCGTATCGTCGGTTAAATCGTCCGGGAGACCCGGCAGTGCCGTGGTCGCCTGCCGATTACGTTTCTCGAATGCCACGATCGCTCTCTCGTATCTCTCTCTATCGGCGCTCTCAGCGTCTCGGAGTCCTACCCGATCGTCGATAGTCGTCGCTTCCTCGAGCGTGTTTCCATCGAGCTCCGCATTTTTATCTAATACCTTCTCAATATCCGTGGAATTTCTAGGCGGCGAAAAATTCGCTTGCTTTCTCGTGGTTTTCGCGTGAAAAATCTTTTCCGAACTCTCGGATTCTTCTTCCGATTGATATTGACTGGTCATTCGACGATGCCAGATACGATTGAAATTTTTATTCAATTTTTCGTACCTCAGCATCAGCATCATCAGATTCGAATTCACGCAGTTCATCTGAAACGATAGAAAGTAACGAAAGTTAGTAATGCTATTCTCGAGAGAAACGTATCGCGCTGATCGAGAATCTTATCCGGTTGGTGAGATATAAATTTTTCGTTAGTCTTATCAGGATAGTGGAACGCGACTATAATCTTGTTTACATTTTTCAAGATAAATACAGCCGAGGACGATTAATCGCGGTCATTTGGATGTATATAAACTCGGATGAGAGACGTGCTCTCATCCGCGTTATACGATCCATCTCTCTATGAGTAAGATCCTTACTACTATCATTCTTACCGGATCAGAAGGCGTTTTATCGCGAACGTGTCTACGCAACGTGGAAACAAAATTAAAACAAAGACTGGAATGTCTCGACTGTGACACAGATCCGCGCTGAACGTTGCGCAAGGTAAAGTCGTACTTATTTCCCCCAACGAACAATATGAATGACCGTACGCGTGTTTGGATAACGCATCACTGATACATGCGAATAAAAATGTAACGCATCGAAAATGTGACCCTGAAGATATCTGCACGAGACTAAATTTTATCAAGTTGTAACGGCTGTGTTTTGCCTCGCACAAACTTCGCTCGGGGAAGTTCAGTTGGAGAATAAAGTTCTACAAGAGAAGAATTTTTTTTTCTTCATAAAACAGTGCATTGACAAGGACTTACCAAAGATGAAATTTCATGTCATGCAAATATCTTCGATGTCATTTGAAAATAAAATAAAAAAGACAATATATGTTACCTGCACTTCGAGAGCTTGTACTTCGCGCTTCAGATGAAAGCACACTATAGCAAATACAATCGCTATTATCACTATAAACAGGCTCTGAGCTCTCTGAAAAATCTTCGATCTCTTGGCGTTCGATAACGATACGTTCATATTTACACTGCACTCGATTACATTGGACGAGACTTTTTCCAAGTTATCGACGACTGGGATCTTGGTTTCTCTCGTCTCGGCGCTTCCCATCTTCGTGCGAACTGACATTGTATTTTTTTCCTCTCTATCGTGTCTCTCGATGCCGATCGAGTAGTTCAATCCCGGCTATCTAGCACCCGAGGAATTCTGTAAAACAATTATCAAAAAAATGAGTAAAACGATAGAAATCAAATAAATACGAGTTATCGTTCGATATTCGCGACATAGTCGTAAAAAAAGGAGCGCACCGTTTTTTTCTTATCAAAACCGTACAAACATCCTGAACTTGTCAGCGTAAAATTACGACAGAATAACCGGCATCATTATCTTATCGCGAAGTGCAAAAAGCTGTAAAAGCCGCAGCACTATCGTTGAACTTCCTTTCGCTTCTATTTATAAAAATCAAACAATCGTTTCGTCGGATCTTGGTCGGTGTGCTAGGTGTCCACCTTCGACAAAACGTGTGAGAGCACTGACTGCGTCGCTCGGTCACGTTCGCTTTCGAGGCCGGCTCGAACAGAGGCGAGAGTATTCCGTGCAGCGAGGAAAACAGCCGCGTGTCCAATTTCGTTTTTCGATATTACACGCGAGAGAACGCGTATATGACAAATGCACGCGAATTTTCTGCGGCTCGGTCATAGTCGTCGCAGCCAACGCACCGTACAGAGTACCGAATTGAATTTCGGAGAGCATCCCGAAATGGAAGACCGGAGTCCGCTCCATTATTGAAAAGTGGTTCCAATGCGACCATCGTGAAGTTGATGTTTGGTCTCTCCGAGTTTTTTTATTCGCGGTTCATCGCCTCAGCAAAAAACCGTTGAAACGAAGCGTGCAGAGAGAGAGAGAGAGAGAGTGTGTGTGTGTGTGTGAAACCGGCGATAACCGGCGGGGGCGGCTTCCATAGGAACGGTATCCTACTGGTAAACTCTCTACTCACCCCACAAACATTCTCCCAGAGTGCTGGCGAAAGACGATTTAACGAGCGAACGGGCGTTGGAGAATCCACGTTGGGACGCTTGCCGGAAGATCGTGAGCGAGCCGAGGAGCACGTTCAAGGCACGGGGACGCGTTCTGGTCCCATCTTTTGTTTACTATACTACCGCTATACTATATACTAGGCTTCGCTTCTGGACCTCCTGCCTCCTCCGCGCGGTCCACAACGACCGGTCGCTCCGGCGTATGTCCATCGACTGAGCTCACTGCCAACTCTCCATCCTGAAATCCCTAGTTTGACGGCTGAGAGAGCGGGATCGGTCAGCGGCCAGCCTTCGGCTCTTCTCTGCCTTCTCTTATCTTTCTTCTTCTCGCTTTTTTTTTCGACGATCTTTCTTCTCTCTTCTTTCTCAACGGCCGCTATCCTCCGAGGCTCCGACCGTCCCTTATCGCACCTGCAGACCATAACGGATTTTTTAGTGCACTACCACTACTGAGCGTGGAATGAATTTGAGCAGGATAAAACCAACTCGCTCAACTTACTTCGCTGCACTCGATTGAATCTCGTGTGCGTGCATCGGAGCAGTGAACGCCAAGTCTGGGCTACGCACTGAGATTGTTTTTTCTTTTTTTTTTCAAGTGAAACGTTATCAGCAATTGTCTCGTTGATCCAATCTCGTCAAGTTGTTGCTGATTCGCCTCAATGAACTTTCCTCGTCGTCATTACTTGCTCATCGTGCCTGGGAGTGCCTTCGCGTTGGCACTTCGTTGTTGCTCTGTAAATATATATATATATAGATTTTTTTGCAGTATCCAGTATAATGGTACTGAAGAATGGGAGAAAGTCTTTCACCGTGTTTCGAGCGGTGCTTCGGGCGCGTTACATGGGCGAAGTAGGGCAACGGTTCTCAAAAATTTCAAGGACCAACGTGGGTCTCGTGGACTCGCGGTCTCTCACAAACTTAGGTCTTGGGAACTCGTTTTCCAAGGACGAAAGATACTCAATTTTTTTTTGTTTTCTACAAAACGGGAAGCCCGTACGAATAATCTGTCGTAGGTTCTTGCCGAATCAGATAAAGGAGGCATAAAGATGTAATACTGGGAACAGAGAAGCGACGCAATTTAATTACGCGCGGGTGGTCACGTATAAAAATAAAAGACCGACGACACATTTTCGACGCGCGAGGAAGGCAGGTCGGGAAGAGAGCGAGAACGAGTCGAGTTTCAAGTAGCTTCTTCAATCAAACAAAAAAAGGAAAAAGAATTAACGCGACCTCCGAGTGTCAACGCACCGGTTGTTGAGAACATCGAGCCAACTTGAGCGCACCAACACCCGGTTAAAATACTACCGAAGCCGAGCATACTACGTTGTTTTTTTCTCTTGTATCGAGAGAGCGAAGTGTTGCTTTTGTAACGCGGACAAAAGAATACTCGGGCAAACGAGTCACTTGGCGGGTTTTCGGAAAAGGAATTCGCCGAGCAGCTGTGGAGACACGGAGAGAAACGTGGGAGACACGCGCGTCGACGCGCGTGTCTCCGTTTACTTAACGGTTCGCAATTTTCTGCCCGAACTGCAATAGGAAGTCGATTTCCCAGGAAGGTGAGCGCTCACGGGTCGATCTACCGAGTAATTATAACGAGTGATTCATTATCGAGGTATTGACTTGCATCGGCACTTTCTTTGGGAACATAACTCCGTATTCTCGATAGCCAACCGATTTTACGAATTTGCGTAGAAGCCGTTAGCGTCGAAGAACGTTAAACAATTTCAACGTCTTACAGAGCTTTAATTAATTCTAACAACGCGACTGGTGTTTTATTCGTTCTTATTTGTCTCGCGTCTCCGGTCGGCTTTACGACAGTCGCTCGTCCTACACACGAACATTCGAGCCGTGAGAGAGCCTCGTTTGTCTGTCGGCTTCTTACGTGTCTTTTAAGGGCTATTGCACCGACATTTATTGCGTCGTTAATTTTGCCGCTTTATTCCGTAGAATTCAGATTGTACGAAGCTTACTCACGCTCTCGTAGAATTATTAATAATACCGGCTATCTTTGTTTGAGTAATAAAAAAGCAAAAAGAAAAAAAAAAACATTTCTCGATATCGACTCCGCTATAAACTTTCTCACGACACGTACTCGATAAACAGAACGATCTGTAAATAACGAAGAAACGTTAAAGCGCTGGCTCAAGCATATTCAACCTAATAATACACATTTAAATGATGCACCTGGCCGTCCGCGTCGTACGGTGTTTCTTTGTCACCGGGGATTTGCTTGCGCTCGCGGAAATTTGAGGCTTTTCGAGGTGCGAGGTGAAGGCCGCTCAGTGCCGTTCGTACGACGCTCCTCTGTGTGTAGCACGCAGAGGTCTCTATACTCGCCTAGATAGTTATATTCGGCAGGACCAGCTGCGGAAACATTTGCGCAGCTCCAGCGACACAGGCTCGTCTCTGTTCGAGAAACGTAGATCGAGATCGCCGAGCCAGAGATGAATTCGCTCTTGTTTCTTCCCAGCGCTGAAAGAACGAAATAGAATTCAATTAATAGTCGAACGAGCATGAAATCCGAGTCTGACATCACGTTACAGTTATTTAACTCTTTCTCTCTCTCCTAAGAGCGAGAGAGCGAGCCATACCTAATTATAAGGAAGTTGTGCCGGCGTTGCCTTGGTACTCGTACGATACGATGCGTCGCAAGCGCAAAGTTGTTGCACCATTTTCCAGGAAATGATCCTTCGACCCTGTAGGATTTTATCGAAGTGACGTAAGCTGGGCCGAGACTGCGCTCGCGCGATCCAGAAACTTTTCTCTCCGTTATCTCTGAACGTTGCATTCTCGAGTCTCGTGAGAGTGAGACTGAGAACGCGGGTCGGCCGAGAAGCCGTGACGACGAAAGGCCGTTAGAGCTGTAAGCAACCCGTCTTATCGCACTCGGTGCTATGGAGGTCCAAGTACGAGATACCAAGGCTCTTCGCACTCTCTGCAACAGTGTAAGTGACGAGACTCATTAGTCAGATGTATCGACCATTCAGCGATGGAAATAATTGCCGCCATCGGACCAGTAGGGCGCGATTATCTTTACGAGAGAAATTTGAAAGTTAATGTAAATTGACGAAAGGCTCGATAATCCGACCAGGCTTGATGAAATAAAAAAAAAACAGAGTCTTGTACGATGATTTTTTTTCCTTTTTGCGATCGAACGAGAACACGCAGCGAGTCTTCAACGACTCTGACCCGCGAGGGACTTTCGGTTTGATCGAGATGATAAATTTTCGCGGAAGAATTGACGGATTACTCCCGATGAGATCCCGCTCTCCGTACGTACAGCTACGGGAGTACGTAGGCGTGCCAATTACGACGCTTGTGGCGCCTCCGGTGATAAACAGACAGTGAGTAAAAGAGAGCGAGAACTCTCCAGTCTCATCCGTGTGTCAGAGTTTAGTCCGCTCGAAACCCTTGCGAGCGTCGGTCGTCAGAGTTCTCCGCCGGGCTCGTAACTATTCCAATACCAGTAGCCTCAAGCGTGCCCCGTTGAAACCTTCGTACCTTCGAACTTTCTCCGCTCCACCGTATTTTCCTCGCGCTTGCGCCAACTTCCCGGCATTTGTTCCGAGGATGACGACAATCGGCTCTCCATAAAAGTCCACTCTCGATTCAATACGAAATCGATTCCGAAACGAATGATCGAAGCAAGCGCGCGCGAGTGAGCGAACCACTCGGTAAAAAAAAAGGAGAGAAGAAAAGCGAAGCATAGAACGTTGAGGATTCTTGGACTATTGTGAAGAGCCAGTGCCGGCTCCCGAGGAGAGCCCCGTTCGAGAAGACAAAAGGTAGAGATCGTAGGAGCAGCGAGAACGGACCATCGAGTATCTCGGTCCTCTTCCGAAGAAGAGATCCTCCTTCGGCATACAAAAACCAGCTCGACAGGTTTTAAAGGGGGCTCATTCCGCACGGATCGTCCCGATCATCGTCGTCTCTCGCGCGGGCTCTCCCTCTCTCACTGCTGTAATACGTGGCGTTGCGGGAGGGCTGGAATCGCCCGGTACGTTCGGCGTGCTTCCCCGTGCGTACATCGCAAATCTCGCGAATTACCGGGAGGAAGAAGAAGAGGAGGAGGAAGCCGCTCATCGTCGCAACTCGGCCACGGGCTCGTGGAATAAAAGCTTCTGGACTTTCCGTTCTTCTCGGACGCGCCCCGCATCATCGGTGAATGCCTGAAACAAGTGTTGTATACTTTAATCGCTGCGGCTAAACGAGAGAGGAAGGGGCATCAAACGAGAATCGGAAATTCAATTCGGAGCTGTAGCGGCGTCGCGCTACAGCGGGGATAGAGTTTGCTCACCACGCAACGTGATCGCACTGTATCGCTCGTGACGAGCTCCCGAGCAAGGAAACACAGGTGTGTGTTCGTACCGTTCGTTCGTGCGTTCAAGTCTCCGAACTCGCTGGATGCCGGTCGCTGGATTCGTCGCCACAAGATCGTTGCACCCGGTCCGGGAGATCCTACGGCTGTGATCTATGAGAAGATGACTTCCGCGTTGACGACCGACGATCGGAACGCTGAAAGAATGAAGCCAAAGTCAGCAAATCAAAAAATCATGGTAGACACCACCGGTACACCCGTTGTGAGAGACGAGACGAGATCGTTCTTAAATTTTTCACGGGAAAATTTGAGCATATCGCACTCCGAGCTCGAGCAGGGATTCAACAAGCCCTCGAGGTGCTTTCGCGTTAGCCGACAAACTCTGCTCAGCATCATAGCGATTCTCGTTGCGCTCGTATGCGCGGGTATAGAGATATGGAAATTGCATCGGGTATTGACGATCGGTCGTGAAATCGAAGTATTGAAGAGGGACGTTGAAAACCTGAGGCATCGATTGTTTAACGAGGACTTCATGGACGAGCTTAAGGCTTTCGAGGAACAGGTGAGATCGCAACTCGAAATTTGTACTGTTGGAACTTTTGATATTTGGAAAACGACGATACCAGGAAAAGGTTGGACGTTTAAACTATTGCAACTGTAAGAACGAACGCAGTTAAGGAGGTTGGAACGGTTTATACCAGTCAGATGAGTGCTACTTTTTTAAAGTCGTTTGTACACATTTTTAAATATCTATTGATTACAGTTTATGGTTTTTTGTATTACCGGAGACGTTCTCGACCTAGAAAAACATTTAGTGTAATGGATTTGCAAAATTATTAACTGGTTTCTGCTAATTTTCGAAAATGTATATATTCGTTCAATTTTTTCAAAGAATAATCCGTAATTTTTCTTTGAACAATAAAATACTTCCTTGAAAAATACTCTACGAATTCACCATCTAGATATGCGATAATATTTTCCGTTTAAAAATGACCGCTTGTTTGTTTATGAAGGAATTTCGTCAATAGATAATGAAAGGGCTCTCATTCTTAAACGGAAAATACTATCGGGTAATTAGGTGGTGAATTTGTAGAGCACCTTTCACGGACGAAAATGAGCCGTAATGCATCAAAATCGAGCAAAAATTGCGGATTATTCTTTAACATTTTCGACGATCAGCAAAAACCAGTTAATATTTTTGCAAATCCATTGCAATTAGTGGTTTTCTAGGTTTAGGACATTCGCTGTAGTACAAATAACCATTCATTATAATCAATAGAAACTTAAAAATTTGTATAAACGACTTTAAAAATGTAGCACTCATTTGACTCTCCAACCTCCTTAACGCAACGAGTGCAGATGGTTCGTTTGACGTGCTCCACTAATGACTGTATCAAATAATGATTGGCTTAATTGCTCACCGACCGAGGGCCCGACGGTTTACCGTGGGCGTAAAATAAATAGCTACTAGCATCTCACGCGCGGAAACAACACGCACTAACTCGTCGCTATTCTCGATAAAAGAAAATTATACAGAATTTTCTAGTTCATTAATAACATCCTTATGCGCGCTGGATCTATCATACGATCGAACACGCGATACCTCGGCTCTTCTTGGAAACGGAGAAAGAGCTCGGGAATTACGACAATTATTTCGGAAAAAACCCGAGCATCGCGAGAGCCACGTAATAGATCGAACTTTGTTGATTCTTGGTGTTTTTTTTTCTTCTCAATGCAATGTTTACATTACCGATATAAGTTCACCGGTTACGCGAGGGCTTCGAGTGTTGGAGTAGTAAATGAGTTTCCAATAATAACTTCTAAATTTCTCCATTGGAATTTCAGCGTCGGGTCTCTCGGACTTTGCGTACAGCCGGCGGTAGCGATGCGTTTTTTTCGTTCGTACCGAAACATCTGGCTTTCGAAACGATAATTTATTCCGCACTCTTCGCTTAGCGTTCTGCGAACAGAAAATAGAAAAAAAAATTAATTAGTTTCACAGTCTCGTAGATTTGCAATTCAGATGTGTTAATCTTTAGCCTAGCTCGGAGTAAACAGTATAAAAGGATTTCATATTTAACAACCATTTCGTTTTCGATTCGAGCAGCTTTACGCGGATGGCGCCGAGACGGAGGAAGATTCGGGCGAGGCGGATATCGAGGGCGCGGACTACGATAACAATTACGACGAGGATTACGGAACGAGCTGGAGCGATTTCACTGGAAATGCCCGAGAGCCAACGGCAGGGAGCATGAGTACCAGCAGCAGCGCCGATCCGGAATCCCAGAGTTCAAAAAAAAATTCTGATTTGAAGAGCACCTCGTCGACTGCCGGTAGAGATCGAGAACTGGTCGAGATGCTCGGCGTACTTCACAAAGTCGAGGCGAAGCATGGCGAGGAGTTCGACAAGAGTGTACACGAGAGCCGCAAGAATAGCGCTCGGGCACGTACGCTCGAGGGAAATAGAGATTTATCCCATGAGCGTGGTAACAAACGGCGCGTGGATCCTGAGCATGAGAAGACTAAGGACGATCATCCGAAACGCAGACGAGCAGTTACCGAGGAAATACCAATTGGCTACACCGTAGGCGGTCAGCCGATCTTCGCCGTGCCTCGTACTCGTGACGATCGCAATCGCACGAGGCAAGAGATACTCGAGAATTCGGCGGTAACGGAGAGAAGCAAGATCGTAACTACGTACGTTGAAACCTGAAAATATACAAAGTTAATTAGAATTCCTTCAAAATTGTATATTGTGCTACGAGGGAGGAAAGTCTTTGCTTTTCACCGAGTGTGAAATTTGCTGACCGAGCAAAGCGAGGGCGGAAATCACACGAGGTGAAAACGCACTCCCTCCCATATAGGATATAATACTCTTTTCCCGACTCCGTTAAAATGACCACATTTCTTGGGTCGCAGAATCTTCATATTCGCCAATGACCATTACTCCCCCGGGCGTAATAGAGCTTCCAGAGGAAGTAATGAGCCCTATTACTCCACAGGGAGTAATGAAACTGTACTGCGCATGCAGACAGGTTAATAATGATCATCGGTCAATAATAGGCTATTTTCCACGCGTATTGCACGCAAGGAATGTCGTTATTTCAGTGAAGCCGGGAAAATGTGTATTATGCTACAAGGTAGGGAAGCTCGCGGTTTCCGCCAAGTGTGAAGTTTGGCGCTCGAACGAAGCGTGGACAAAAATCACAAGAAGTGAAAATCAGCTGCCTTCCGTATAGCATACGATTTTTTTTCCCGACTTCGTTAAAATAACCACATTTTTTGCTGCGTGAAATCGTCATGTTCGCCAATGACCATTACTCCTCCAGGAGTAATAGGTCTTCCAAAGGAAGTATCGAGCCCTATTACGCCTTAGGGAGTAGTGAAAATGTACTGTGCGCATACACACAGGTCAATAATGATCATTGATCAATAATAGACTATTTTCCGCCCGTGTTGGACGTAAGGAATATAGTTTTCACCACTCGGTACGGAAATGGGCACTTTTCCGCCCGCTTCGCGTGCGTAAAACCGCCATTTTCGCACCTTGTGAAGAAAAATTTCGTACATCCTTCGTGCGAAACACTTTTTCTAACTCGTGTGATTACAGCACTCGCCTTCGGGTTGTGCTGCAAACTCACGCTCGTTAGAAAAACGTTTTTCGCCCTCGTGGAGTAATCTACTATTTTCGCGAAGTCAGGGAAAAAATCGCTTCTTCAAGTACTTGGCGTCGAGACGCTGCCGCGTCTCTTGATTACAGTCTTCGTGAATGACAAATAAAAATGAATAATTATTTTATAGAGAAGCTGCGCCTTGGGATCGACACCCTCCGAAAAAATACTTCGCTCTCCCACGATCGGAAGACTCGCGCACGCTACGATCGCCTCGCCGACCCTCCAGACTCCACGGATTGTACAGCCAGCTCAACGGATTGAGAAGATTTCATCAGGTTTCTTTTTCTGTCTAACAAAAAAAAACATTCCCGGTTCCCCCCCGTGTAGTCTTCATGTTCGAACGTAAATAAATTCTTTTAACATCTAGAACTCCGAGGTATCGAGGCGATCCGTTCAACCGCGAGGAATGACAAAACGTCATCTGCGAGCTCCAAGGCAAGTGTTCGCAGCGCACTATGGCGCCGACAGTAGCCTCTTCGGTATGGATGACGAGCACACCGGTAACGGCCGGGCGAAACACAACGAGGGTATTTTCAAAGCTTGGCAACCCAGTGACTGGGTCTCGGATCTCGGAATGAGCAGACACTTCACGTTATCGCGAGACGGCAGACTCACCGTTCACGAGCCTGGGTTATATCTCGTTTACGGACAGATTCATTATCTCGACGAGCACGACGAAAATGGATTTCATGTGTTGGTCAACGGGCAGCCGATCCTGCAATGCATGGTAAATGTTTATTTTCCCTCCTTGTCCGGCAGATTTTGCAGGTCAATGATTTATCAATGACTATCAATGAACCATTCGTTACTTGCAGGTTTACAGTCCCGGTACCGGCCACAAAAGTAGATCCTGCTTTTCCGCTCAAGTAACGGTTCTTCAATCCGGCGATCGTCTAGTCCTGAAGGACGTTGGACCAGCAAGATACACTCTGTTCCAACGCGACAAGAGCTTTTTCGGCCTCGTCAAACTCGGCGATACGAGGCAGCAACAGACCAGGCACACGACACAATCACCGGAACCGGAACGGGAACGATGATCTGAAACTCGAGTAGTTAATCGATCAACGATCATTGATTATTTATACAAACAAAAAACAAACTATACGTAAATTATAGGATAAATCGAAATACCAGCTTTTAGTTGCCATTTTTAGGACTTGTGTGTACCACCAACGCGATATGTAAATAATGGTCTTACTTTTCCTTTTTTTAATATTTTATGAATAATAAAATGTATATTCGTACGATGACAAATCGTGTATGCGGACCTCAAAGTGCCGACAGAAAAAAAAATTGATGCCGAGAAGAATCGCGATCAAAGATCGCAAGTCATGACGCAGCGGGAAATTGGCGCGCAGTACGCTCTGGCTCTGCCGCTCCGAATGGGGATCAAGTCACCGGGTTTTTCCATCAGATCGACTATGTAATTTTCTTGTAACAGTTTTGTCGGTAATACGTTTTTCAGATTGTCCCGAGTAACACGAACTGTGTCTGATTCTTCCTGCGAAACAGCTGGTGCATCATTTGCCTTTTTCAATGTTTCAGCTCTTCTTCGATGTGCTCTCAAAAGACTCTTTTTACTCGCAGTGATTCGTGGATCCAGAACTTTTGGGAGGGCCGATGGATCCGTATCGCTGATAACATGTTCAATCTGCAGATCAAGGGCATCTCAATAAATATATAAGAATTGGAAATATAATATTACTAGCAGTTTACTCGCTATAGACTATGGAATTTCGGTTGGTGAGATTAAGAGCCTGTTAAACTCACTGAGACGTGCAGAATAGTATCAGAAAAATACAATAAGTGAATAGTTATCAGGACCTGAGAGGGGTTCCCCTAAGGGCGATACGTCAATTCCGGTCTGCAAAATTCATTTTTCGACCGAAAATGACGTTATATCGTCACTTTCGATTTAAAAATTTAATTTTTCGACTGGAAGTGACACCGTGTAGAAAATACGTCATTTCCGGTTTGAAAATATCATTATCGAACCGGAAGTTATACCGAAACGACATCACTTTTGGACAAAAAATGAAATTTTCGAACCAACTTGGTGAGTTTAACAGGCAATTATGTTCATAAGCCGACATTCATAGTCCATAACGAGGTCGCGACGCAGCCGAGTTACAGCAGCCTGTTTTTATAAATTAATTTAATATATCAATTTATGGAGCGGCTTCTTGACGTACTTCAGGAACTGCTATTTGAATCCAAGCCTTGCCATATTCGCCTCGAACCAGTGCAGCAGGCAGACAAATTCTGTCGGCTATGACTTTGAAGAGCAGAGCTCTCTCGAGGTAGGAACCAACTCGCAGCTGACCGAGAGGAATTACGCTGGTTTCTAAATCCTCACGGATCTCGCGGACGTGAATATCCAACTGGTGATCGATGCAAGGATTCCGCGGATCCGGTCCGGACATCTGACGAGCTATAAACTTTCCCAGCAGCTTCGCCCGCGATGCGATTCTGCTTACGTTCACAACGCCCCGTCGTTCTTCCTTAGCTCTGAAATATAATTTTATTATTATCTTCATCGCTCCGTAATCAGCGCTCCGCAATGTTACATTAGCTTACGGTTCCTCAGGCTCGTTAGCTGCTAAAACGCATTTGAAGAGTGTCAAATACTCGCAGAGATAAGGGTCGGTCTGCAATTTGCCAAATTTAACTTCGAGCCATGCGCTCTCTGAGTCCACGCATTTTTGCCCTTCTCTCGAAGAGTATCTTTCTCCGTTCGTGCACGACGGCAGCTCGGCACAATTCACCACATAGACCGGTTCCATGGGACACATTTTGAGTCGGAAAAGCTCATCGAGTATAGGAAATCTGAAGATTCACAGTTTGTACTACATGGTGTCCGTTTTAAAATAAAGTTCTAGAACTTTTCAAGGACAAGCCAAATTGAAGAACCGATTTTAAGCATCGCTTTGACAAAATGTTTTGATAAATATTTTTGATAAATTAAATCTCGGTAATATCCCAGTGATCTTACGGGCAGATATGTCGGCGCATGACGTAGAAACCATCGTGAGTAACTTCGTGCAAGGACAGACGACCGGTAGCGGCAAACTTGACTGGCAAATGCGCCGAGAAGAGTGCATCGATGCAAGTGTCCCAACTTGGAACAATAGTCGAGGCAGAGCGATTCTTCAGCATACTAAACAAGCAAACCTCCGTTAAATATGTTATTTGCATCGTTGAGAGTCCATACAGTATTATTGATATAGCGAGTCGAACGGGTGGGCACTCTACTAGTTTAAATATCCGGCTTGAACGAATTGCTCGGCCATCGATGGGTCAGCGCAAAGTTGCTGAACGAGCTGAACAGCCGCAGCGCGTACCGGAGTCGACTCGATGTCCTGCAAGAGTCCGAAGAGCTTTTCAACGAGATTCGTCTCGAGGCAGAATACTCTCGCACGTTTATCCACGCAATAGCTGGATAGTGCTTTGCAGCACGAGATCTTCAGCTCGTCGTACGCTCGATCTTTGACCTGGTCGAGAGAGAAAGACGATTCTTCGGTTCAAGTTATTATTACAACCGTATTAATAGTCGGGAATGCAGTGCCTCGAACGAACTGCACAGAGCATCGATCAGATCCACTTCGGCGAGTTGCTTTCTCGTGTCTGGGTATTCTCCCATTAAATCCAGGATATCAACGACCGCCGTTCCGATCTCCAGTGGCAGTTTTCCCGTTGGTTGCCTCAGCAATCCTTGAAGATACTTGTGGCCTCCGATCTCCAACAAGTTTCGACGATTTTTCTCATCGCTGATGGATAATTCCTTCAGAGCGAAGACCGCTGCCTCGCGCGTTGACCATTTAAGATTCTCGTCTTCGAGAATGTCTGACGAAAACGGTAGCGACGTCCAGCGATGAAATTGCGAGAGGTTTTGGGTATCTTAGTCCTTTAAATGACTCACCCAGGATAAGTTTTACGGGACTTTCTTCCGTTAATTCTCTACCAGCTGGCTCGTTTCGTGCCATCATCCCGATTCCGTGACAAACGATTCTAGCGAACTCAGAGTCGCGCGACGACTTTCTCAAATGTCCGAGAAGATGTTTAACCAATCCCAAAGTGTGCAGGGTCTGAAATAATTTTGTTTACAAATATTTCGACGAAATTTTTCGTACGTTATCATCTGTACCTTCCTTCCCGATTCGGAACTCGCGAGACGAACGAGCACTTCGAGCGCGTCACGCGACTCTCGGGGCTTCCCGGAGTTCTCGAGATATCTGAAGAGTTTCGCTATACCTCCTGCCGAGTTCAGAGATTCCGCAGTCTCGGCGTTATCAGCGGCGCGAACGAGTATCCTCAGGATAGCGGAATGCAGATCGGAAAAATCATTGTTCTGTGAAAAAAAAAAAAATCGAATGAAAAGTTGTGTTTCAAGCTCGATTCCATCAAAGAAATTCTTACATCCAGAAGGTCAAGGAGGACTCCCAAGCCGCCGGAGTCTTTGAAGAGCTTCTGAATACCGCTATCTTTGCTCCGAGCGACCAGAGACTCGACTACGGAGAGAGCTAGACTCTGGATAGCCGGGTAGGGTTGCTCGAACAATTGGTAGATGAGAGGGAAGCTGAAACCCTAAAAAAAAAGGTGCGGAGTAATTTGCACATGGCTTCTCGATTTATTACAATTTTGCGCGTAGTTTTCTCCATTAGAAAGTTTGTTAATCAATTTTGGCTTCCTCGTAGAGGAAGCTATACGCGAAATTGTAATAAATGTGGAAGTCACGTACAAATTACTTTACCCCTTGTTGCGAAACATAAAAAATGTCTAATCTCATAAAATTGAAACAGTCAAAAGGTACCACAAAATTTAATGTAGAAAATCACTAACTGAAATTTGTGTATTTCATCGTTTTGAGGATATGTTTTCTGTATTTTTCCCTACGGATGACGAAACTCCAAATTATTTTTCTCTTAGAACCACATTTGATGCATAAACTCGTGTCGGATGAAAAATACAAATTTACAAAAAAACATCGATATCTCAAAATTTAAATCATTATATCAATTCTCGCCAAATTTAATACAAATTATTGTACAGTTAGTCCATTCCCATGCCAAATTTGCGGTCGATACCTGAATTTTTACTTGAATTATATCGTTTTTAGTCATTTTTCGAAAAATCGAAATTCCATAAAATCTGAGCACTTTGATAAAATTGATTGATTTGACCAAATTGTATACCAACGTCTTCGATAACAATATTATATTTGTATGCAGTTTTAAGACAACAGCTCAAAATTTATGAAAGCCAGAGCTGCCACAAAGAATTTTCAAAAACTTCAAAATCGCCTAAAATCTCCAATCAGGCCTCAATCACACACATACTTACATACGGAGACCAGCTAAAAATAGCCTTTCTCGACGTTTTAGACTATTTTAAGTACTCTGACATAGAAATCTCAAAAACTTTTTCTTTACAAAAATAGCTTCCTCTGAGGAAGCTATTTTTGCAAAAATAAATCTTTCCTCTGAGGAAGCAAAAATAAATCTGCTTCCACCGGAAACATTATCCGTGAACCGCAGAGGGTGAACCTGAGACGCGACTATCTGTTCAGCAGCCATGGGGTCCTTCAGCAAGTTGTTAACTAGCTCTATGGTATTCTTCTGTACATCCGGGTCAGACGATTTTATCATCTCAAATAGAATATCAAAAATGGACCGGAGTTCCAAGATCTTGACAGTCCCGTACGGATCCTTGGAGATTTCTGCAAGGATTAGTGTCAAAAATTCTTGAACAAACGTGTCCTTGTCTTTGATCAAGGTTTCGGTAAAGTATGAGAGATAGGAATCCAAGTTGCACAAGTGATCCCTCACGAACGGCATCGCTGCCAGTTCGGCCAGAAGCCTCATTGCAAATCTAAAATAAGAAAGAGAAAAAAAATTATTGCAATTGTCACTCTGACTAGGTCAGAGTGACAAATGATCGTGATGGGTGTGTTCTTAATTGCAGATCTCCTGATCTATATGTTCTTTCATTTTTAACTGTCTACCGCTAATGGGTTTTGTAAATTGCCAACGGTACATCTGATTCTTGAACTATACTCTGTATTGCGAGGAGACTGGGATATAAGAACGCCTATTTCAGCTGCGTATACATGTGGATCCATTTCAAATATTTCTGCATTAACGAAACTGCATTAAAGAGCACAGCCATATTCAAAATGTCTTCACATGTATAGACCGTTGAAACAGGCCTTTTTATAATCCAATCTACTCTCAGTTTAGTCAAGGTTTCATTTTGACACAAATCTGCTCTGATAAAAGTGTTCTTTTGTTATAAAGAACGGACGAAATGTATCCCGCAGAAAGAATCGGATGCACCGTTGGCAATTTAAAAAAACCGTCAAGCCATATTCAGTCACAACTAAAAGAATGCATAGCTGAGCAGATCTACTTTCAGGAATGCACCCAAAGTGTTAAGAGATTTTTTGGATACCTTCGAGTGAACAAGTCCTCATGCCGAGTAAGCGGCAGCAGATTATCGACGACGTCGAGTTCGAACAAAGTTTGCAGATTGTCCTTTCCCTTAGCCGCAAACTTAGTCAGTGCGGCGGCCGCGGCGACGAGAACGGGACGTTCCCGGCTACCGAGAAGAAGTATAGCGGTGTCCGGACAATTAACGTCAATTTGCAAAGAGTCGAATCTGTTGCTCGAGTGGACTTGACGATCTCCGCGTTCTTTGCCCGTCGAGAGACAATTCTGTGATTCGATGGAAAGGTCGACTGTAAAGAACTGTTGAAAAGATACAAAAAATATATAAACTCACTTCGTCGCCGGACTGTAGCATCTTCTGCCGATTTCCGTAACGAAAATTTAGGTTTCGTATAAATTGAAATGCTGTCGAAAGATCAAATTTAATTCTGTTAGTCCGGCGAGACACGAAATGTTTCAGAAATATAAGCTGTTTGCGAGAGATGCGATGACAGATTTCATTGTTCCGATCGGAAAAAGTTTCAAGTTCGCTCAGAGGTCACCGCGAAGGAAGAATGTAAACAAACAAGATGGCGGACCGGCGAGGGTTCGAGCGAACATCGCGTAAGCTGTTTTTCCCGTTTGTAACTCTATTTCGTAATTAAATATGTTTTGCAATATGAGCAACGCGTGCACGTGAGACGTCTCACAAACCGATGTATCTCGTTTACAAAAAAATTATCAACACGCCACCGCTGTCCGTTTACCGCATGACGAAGAAGATTGCCGCGACACGTAAGGTAAATTATTGTTGCTTGCAACTTTATTTTTTATTACAAAAAAAAACAACTCATCGTGGAATGTGACTCGTTGAGCCAACATATTCTCGTATAAAATTGTACACATTTAGACACATTGTGCTTAATCGCCTCTCACGTACATGTGTTTAATTCTAACGTTGCCACATACGTTTACAACGATTGCGGTGAAGTCTCCTTTCGTTTGATCTCTAGCTTTGCACATCGATCGTACCGAATTTCTTGCGACATGCCTCCAGCCAGTCTCTATAGCTATATCTTAGTCTAAAATTACGCGTAATTGCGGGAGGTTGACGATCCATCGATCTTCTCATACGCGAAAGATACAATTAGGTACTTATTCTAAGTCTGTTGAACACTTTCTCTTTCTATTTCTTAATTCCTACCTACAAGATGCATTGAAAGTTGTCTATGGTCAGTTAAATGTATATATAGCGTATATATGTATATATATATATAAATCTCTCTGTCTCTAATAGATAAAACTTGTGGCTGCATATATTACAATGTCGTTATATAATATGAAACATATACATGTATATATCTTAAAGTAGATTGTTTCGATGGACGGATCATATGGTTTTGGACGCTCTTTCTCTTGTACCAGAGGGAATTACAAATAACTAACGATTCGCCTTAAAGTATAACCTTTGTTGTTCTTGCCTGCAAAGAATCGCGGTATGAGCTCCGTGTGGTACAAAGTACAATGTTTTTTTGTTTAATATACAAGGCACTTTTGAACGCGCACTGCGCTCTGTGGATGAGATCGACGGGACAACAGAGCTTGTCGAAATAAATACGCATATTAAAATTATAAATTCGATGATAGAAAGCTAAGCTACGACGCGATTACTCGCGTCTCTCAAACTGCCGTCTGCGGCACACCTTGCACAACGTGAGTCCTCGCTTTGCCCTTGGTCAAGGTCGATTGGCTCGAAGCTCTGCCCATAACCTTTGCATGGCCGTTCGGCGAGCTCGTCACGAAACCCTCGCTCCTCATATCCTTCAAAGATATGTTCGAATTGCTTCTCAACGAAGGCGTCGAGCTGAATTTACGATTTTGGGCCAGACGCTCCTGCAGTTTGGCGTCGTTCTGTCGCGGCACACGCCCGCCGCTCTTCAACGGCGCCGGGGGGGCGTCTCTGTACTCGTACATATTTTCCTTCGAGGCCCTCGTCAGATTCTCGATTCCCTCCGAATGCTCGTCCTCTCTGACCATCAGGATGTCTCCGCTATAGTAGTGATCAGATTGTCTGTAGAGAAAAGCAAAATGCAATATGCGTTATTAATTTTTTTTTTCTTTTTCTGTTGCAGACTGGAACAACGATCGTGAATGCAAGTACTCTCTGGTGCCGAAAACAACATCTGTATAATAATAATAATAATAATAATAATAATTGGAGCAATCATAGTGATGATGATAATAGTACTATATACAATATAATATAACATAATATTTACATAATAATGAAGTTCATGTCTATATTGGACACACGCAGGTACTCACAGATACACACAGACTCTCACACAGACACTGCGAACGCCCGAACCAACATAACTGCTAATAATATAATATATACAAAATAATATATCGTGATAACGATGACAATAATAATTCAATGTAGAGGGTGCGATGTGCATATACGTGAGGCATTGTGGGCATACCTGCGTATTTTCTCGCAGCCTCCGTTTTGCTGATTTAAAAATTATTTTACAATTAATTCACAAAAATCGGTTAGTACATTAGCCGCGCCGTATTTCACCTTTATGTGTTTTTCGTGATAGGAAGCAGAACCAGTAATCCCGTGCACTACCAAATACCACTGCTCGCTCCCGAGATAACCCGACGGTATCGAGGTATTTTCGTCACATGGACTTGGTTCTGTTTACCTTTTGCTTACCTTTTGGCGTTACGCCACAGCATGCAGCAAACTACCGAGAGGACGATGAGGAGAAGACACGCCGTGGACATCGACCAGAAGGCTATTTGCAAAGGTTGCTTTGGCTCCCACCAATACTGGAAATTTTAGAGGAATATTCGTAACGTGTGGCTCCGATCCATCGAGCTTATCGTTAAAACCGTAATAATACGCTGAGAAACTAAATCAATAGAACTATTTCTTTTAATTCGTCCAATATTGATTTCTTCTTTCAGAGTAATTGAGATTATCGTACCTCTGTTACTGGTGGATAAATCGGCAAAAGACGTCCGATAACAGTCGGAAGATATTGCGACCAAAAGGCACTCTCAGTTTGACGATAGTTAAACAAAATTGAACTGTTGTAAGTCGTATTTATGTTGAGATACTTCAAGTAGCCGGGCTTTGCTACTTCGAAGTGCAGGCCGAGAATCTGTGAGGGTGTTGGGTTTCTGAAAGTAGGAACGAGACAATAATGAAAGAAAAAAATCGTCGTCAAACTGTTATGTAAGATAAATCGAATGGTTCAATATACCCGTAAGTCGCGAAGTTCGCGTACATCTTCATAAATAGGTGGCTCATATTTCGATCGTTGTCGGTCCACATGTCTCGCTGCAGTGCCCACTTCTCCGGAAAAAATTCTGCGATTAAAAAAAAATCGATTTATACTTTTCTCGATTATTTATTTCCGATGGAGTTTTAGATCGAGAGGAGCTTACGCGGATCCATGAAAGGCGCTCCGGTCAGAAACAAGTGCTCGATGTCGTGAGGAACGCGACGCCAGTGCGGGAGATTGAGAGCTTCGATGGTGGTGTTTAAAACGTAGAGATAAACCGGAACGTTCTTCTCCACCAAGAGCTTTGCCATTTTGTCGAACGGTGCGACATAGTGGAAGTCTGATAGTAACTAATGAGAAAACAAAACAATAAATAATTATTACCTAGTAATATAACTTTCACATTTACAATTATTAGTATAATGGTAAATGTAAAAGAGTTCGTCCCGTCAATAATATAAATAGATAAATAACATAACAAACATAACTAAATAACAAACAAGCTGGCAGAACTAAGTATCTTTGGCAAACCAATTGGATAATTAAAAAAAGCCCCCAGCTATTATATCATTTGGTTCGAGTAAAAGTCAAAATAGATTTACAAAAAATAGTCAGCAAATGGTTATCAACTGTTATCGAGAATATGTATTGAGAAATTGTTATTGGAAAACTATACGTTCATATATTTTGTACCAAGGGGCTTGTCTCTGTTAAATAAATAAAAAAATAAGTAATAAATTAATAAATTAATAATACAGTATGATCTACAAAGATTTATGCATTTAACAAACAGGTAGTTCTTTTTCTTGATATATCGACCCAAAGCAATTATAAAATTAATTAGAAAACAAAGTTTTGGAAGTTCCTGGCTTAGAGATGTTTCGCAAATGCATAAACTTTTGTTGACCCTGTAGCATGGATATCGAAATATCGAATGAAAGTCCATACTCACGTTTATGTACTGATCGCGAATTAGCGTAACGTTTTTCGGATCCGGCCAATAAGTGTACATGTATTTTATAGCTTCGTAAACGCCCCAAGGATTGAGAGTGTAATTGTAACCGAGTACGAGCTCCCAAATTTTTTGATCGAACGTCTCCGGATCAATGATAAAATTTTTCTTTCTCAGGGTCGCGTTGTTGTCTGGATTACGAAAAAAAAAATAACAGTTTCGTTATCAAATAGAGATTACGACATCTCGTGGTTTTAGATATTTGGTATCAGAACTTACGTATCATGTAGGCTGCTTCCTGAGTCGTAACTCCGGCCATGTAGACTAAATTTTTACTGAAGTTTCCAGCCTTTATGCTCTCCTCCGCCGTGGCCCCGAAGAAGTGCCAATCCGAGGCCCTCCAGTCGTCGTAGTAACCGTGAGGAACCGTGAAATTAACGTCCAGCACCGGTGCCCAAGGGAACGTTCCGACTTGTGGCTTCAACTCTGAATTTCCGAGATCCAGAAACGATCGTCCGTCTCTGAGACACTGTACCAACTTCCAGCTGCTCTCTATGCTGCAACCGACCATCTCGGCGTAAACCCTCGAGGTATTCTGGGCTCTGTATCTGTCTACTATCATTGCCCAGTCGGACACGGCCGATCCTGACTGCGCTATCACTTTCGAGACGAGGTGTCGAGTCCTGGGCGCGACCATCAGCAGTCCAGCACTGGCGGCACCGGCTCCGGGACCGAAAAGAGTTATCGAATCAGGCATCCCGTTGAACGCTCTTATATTCTCATAGACCCACAGCAGCGCCATCGCCTGATCGTGAATTCCATAATTGCCTGGACTGTTTTCATCTCCGGTACTCAAAAATCCTATCAACAATCGATCGATCGATCATCGAGTTTCTTTTCTAAATGGAAAAATTCGTCATCCTTTTCGACCGGGAAGCGGCACATCCGCTACTTACCGAGCACTCCGAGCCGATAATTTATGGACACAACGACTACGTTGTAAAAACCAGCTAGCATGTGAGCGGGGAATTGATTGCTCGCACCGTGGATAAATTCACCTCCGTGTATGTAGACCATCACTGGATACGGTTTTCCCACTCCCGACTGGACCTAAACATTTCAATCAATTAATCGCTTGCACTGAAAAAAATATTACCAAAATCAATCTTTTTTTTCATCAGCCTCCATATAATATATCTTCGGTGCATAGATAGAAATTCAACGAAGTAAACTCAAAGATTTTCCAGTCTAATGTAATTTGCTCGATAAATTCAATTTTTAAATTTTACTGATTTATATACATGTGGCGAAGAAAAACTTTGAATATATATGTAAATAATTTTCTGTTTCCTGATTGTAGATGCTTGGTCCAAGAGGAATTTTGTGAAAGTCTATCCGGATGAGTACTCACATTTGGAGTCAATGTGTTGGGGTGAATATTTCAATCAATTAATTGCATGCACTGAGAAAAAATGACTAATATCAACAGAATATATATTTTTTTTCAACGGTCTCCATAAAATATTTCTTTGTTGCATGGATACAAAGTCATCGAAGGAAACTCGAAAGTTCTTCAGTCCAATGTAATTCGCTTGAACCGATAAATAGAATTTCTTAATTTCACTCTATTATATACTTGCACCGTAGAGAAACATTCTATACATAAATAGATTTTTGCTTTCAGATTGCAGATGCTCCATCCGAAAGGAATTTTGTGGAAGTCCATCCGGTCGAATACTCACATTTGGAGTGAACACATTCAGGTAAAGACAGTCTTCGTCTACGTCTCGAATACCCTTCGTAGCACCTGTGTAAGAGCTGGGCTGCGGACAGGCTGGTCCCCAGTCCACCGCTTGCAAAAGTTGCCAGCCTCTGTAACATCGATAATAATTTTAGCAAATTACATTGCCGTGTTACAGGTATGAGGATTTGATAAAAAAAAATAATAAAAAGGGGAACCTGTGTGGCTGCGGTGGCTTGAATCGACTTTGCGGTGTGATTGGCAATGCATAAGGGATACCAAGAAAAACATTGACGCTCGCAGTGACTCTCTCGACAGGTAAGCTCCAGGGTCTGTGTCTGGCCTCAGGATGATCGTAGAGATAAACTTTGAATCCCTGGACTCTTCCATAATTGGTGGTAACGAATATATCTCTGTCCAGATTTTTGGAGTCGGGCCTCTGTTTTCCCTGAAGATCTTCGCGCCATCCTGCCAATACTCCAACTAATTCGGGATGCGGCGGCACCTCCTGCACGCACATAAACAACGTCAAATTCAACGATGACTCATTGGAATTTATATCTCGGGTTACAGAGAAACCGACGATTACCCGGGGGAAAAACGCGATCGCGGCTGATGCGTGAAGAATGATAATTGGCGGCTCTCATTGACACGAGTGGCTCGAGAAGAAAGGAAGAAAAAAAAACAACACAGCACTCCGCTCCGACCACGGTATCTTCCTTATCAATGGATCTCCGTGCAACGGTTCTATCGCCGTAAGGTCGACTGCGACACGTTATCATACTCTTCGATAATTGAATGGTATTTCTTCCTTAATCCCCGGTAAATCCGCGACAGTCACAACATTATTAATTTTTCTTTTTTTTTCAGAAATAATGGCAACTTACCGCGTTATGAAAGCGATCTTCGGGGGCTCTCGTAGGGCCCCTGTCGATAGAATCCAGGTAGCTGGGCTGCCAACCGTAGCTTCTGTCTTTGTAAACATAGGTCCTACGTTCTGTGGCGCCGGGCGGTACGAAGACACCATCGCGATCGTAACTGCGTCCGCCGTACGCATACGCGCCTTGGGAATAAACATCGATGATTTGGAGTAACAACGCGAGGAGGAAAGTGACGCGCCCTTTAAAGGCGTGTACCTTAAGCGCATCCATCTTGCCGCGTGCGGACTCACTCACTGGCGGCACGCGAGATAGTACAGCGCGCCTACTATACTGGCTATAGCGAGTGTGTATACCGAAGCAGAAAACTCGTGGCTCTTCCCCCGCTTGCCTCGCCACACCTTGGCGAACAGCGCGCGCTCTCCCGCTGCCACAGGTATCAAACTGCGCGGAGGCGTACGGGCCACAGGTAAACCGTTACGGGACTGTTCACGGTAGCGTCCCGACGTCCACGGAATCGCTCGGGCCACTGCCGGCTCGGTTCGCCTCCCGCAAGTGAGATCTGGGTGGGAAAAAGCGAAAGTCCTCACTTACGCGGTGCGCTCGCGGCACATTCTGCTGTCCGTTCGACTCACGTCACGTACGGATAGTAAGAGCAGGCTTGGGGCCGCTGTAGTAATATTTATATCAGCACTATGAAAACAAAACGTAACACTCGGCGTGAATGAACTTCGTTGCACGCATCGAACGCTATAGCGCTGTGTCTATGACGTTCACCGGTGACACACGAGCTCGGATAAAGCGGCGCGACGATTATGATTCTCCGCTGCGGATGTAATAAATTCCTGAGAGCCACGAGTCGTGCAGTCGCGGATAGTATAGAACACTATTTTTGTTTAAAACAGCTACGATTATAATTTGTTCACGTAACTTTGTTGCAGGTCAGTTTAGACACCGGACCGAGGAGACGATCGAAGACTGTTCGCTTTATCAAGGATGAAGGGGTTTTCTCGACGTTTCTCAGGGCACTGGCCGTTTCTTAATGAATCACGATTTAGTCATCAGCGCCTCGTACAAGTGCCCATTGGTCGCCTACGCCTCAATGAGTTACTCTACGATGTAGCGATTCACTGTCCACGCGCTCGTGCTCCGTGCAGTGGCCCCGGGGGACGGGCACGCGCGTACTTTAACACGATCACTAACGGAAACTTTATACTTTGCGAACGCGTTTGCATAGGAGGGTACAATGATCATTGATTCGAGGAATCAGGGCATAGCGGTAGACTCGTGAAACTCTGGATCACAGCGATCGAATAATTGGGAAGAACTGTGCGTTATCGAATAACTCTCATCAGCGATTGTCGCTGTATATTGTGCACTACTATATTGTCAATTTTCTTGTATGACAGAATGACTGGCGTCCGATTAGATAGAAGGAAATGCTTCACCTGCTCTGGCTTGTATCAACAACTCATCGCTGCAGTCGCTTCACCGATGCGCTTACTTTTCGCACATGGCGATGAACGACGAGCCGCCGACAAAGAACGCGAGAAGAAACGTTTGGGAAGCGAACGGTTAAACGGGGGGAAACTCGATATCCGCTGTGGCGAGGATGAATGAACAACTCGGGCCCATCCGGAGCACGTACTGCACGCCCCGTTCTGCAACGAGCTTCGAGAACACGATTATTATTGCATCAATCGATTTGTTTCTCGCGATTGTGGTAAGAACGGAGTCAAGCCGACTGCGAGGAAATTATATTGAAACATTTGTTTATGAGTGTACAGTAGGACCTTGATTATCCGAACCACGACTCCGTTTATCCGAACACTCGGTTATCTGAACGTTAGCGCCAAACATTTATACATTGTTGCTCGCGGCGGCAAGTGCCGCGCCCGTGTTCAAGCGTGTTGATGCGCGCTTTTCATCCTCCAACGTTAATCCGCTCGCACACTTGCTTTCCCCCATTTCACCGAGCTCAGCAGAGTCGGACAGCGCTCATCAGAGAGTACTTTATATACCAAATCGTTTGAATTCCCTTACATACGTAGCTCACAGTGAAGCGGCTTCGGGAATCGCGCAGCTCAAAAGCGCGTAGCTAACGTTCGGCAATTATAAATGGAGGACTTTATTTCACAGAATTCTTTAAATAAGACTTCGATTTTGGAAATATATTAAAAATATATTTTGAAGTTTAATTAAAACTACTAGCGCTTATGTTGTCCCGCGCGCTCGCAGTATCTGTGTGAGTATATGTGAGTGTGGGTACTGTGAGAATCTGTGAGTATTCGTGTGAATATCCGTGAACTTTTGTGTGAGTGTGAGATCCGTGTGAGTATCTGTGAGTATCGGCGTGTGTCCAATCGACATGAACTTTGTTATTACGTAGATTATTTCATTTCTATATGTCTTATTTATATACGTGTTATCCCAGATAGAAAAACGTGCCGTCAAACGGGTATTGTACCATTGGTACCGCCACCGTTCCGTCGTCGTGTCGTAATTTTTCTAACTGGGATGTTATGATGCGGTAAAAATAATGTGGGTTTCGATTGTCCGAACTAGACCCGGTCTCGACGGGTTGTGATAATCGAGGTTCTACTGTAGTGAGAAAAACAAATCCTTTCGGTGGATTGGAAACGACGTTTACAATAGCAACATCCCTAATTGTAAATTTTTTCTCAATAATCTTAGTTCATTATTTTTTTATTCGTCAGGAAAGCTCATCAAACGCAACTTTTGAGGAATCGCTGAACGGAAATTCCTCGTCGGCTGGAGTATTCCTTCGGGGTACAAAGTGCGCAGCAGCTTGCGTTCCGGCCTTCCGGATTGGCCTAGCCGAGCTGTGTATTTCCTTCGCGATTATGGTAAGAATTTAGCAAAGCCGACTATGCGAAAATCCTATATTCAAAAATTTGTTCGTGCGTATTGAGCGAAAAAGAAATCATTTGAGTGGATCGAAAACAACGCTTACAATCGTAATATCCTTTGTTGTAAATTGTTTTTCGATGATCTTAGTTCATTTTTTTATTCGTCAGGAAAGCTACTCAAACGAAACTTTCAAGGAATCGCTGGACGGAACTTCCCCCGTCGACTGGATTATTTCTTCGGGGTACCAAGTGCGCAGCAGCTTGTGTTCCGGCCGTCTGGATCGGCACAGCCGAGCGACGTATGCCTCTCGAGGTTGGGACGCTCGTGGCTGGATGTGCGAGAGTGGCCGCGCGCACGGAGTGGGGGCGTCCTGACGGGGGTGCCCCAGCTCGGTGAACCAGCAGCAGACCGCTTTAGGCTGGCCACTTGTTTCCTACTTCGTTGTCACTCGAGAGCAAGTTGCCGTAGCGGCAACATCGGCGTGCTTTCCAGGGTTGGCAGTTCCGTGACCGATTCGTCAGACGCCGAACCACGTCGATTCTCCACTACAGTGAAGATATAAGTGTTTGCGAGTGAGAACAAGAAAGATAGACGTCGATTTCTCTACTTTCATCGCGCACTCCTTTCTCTCTCGCAATTTAGTAAATTTTTTTAACGACGATTATAATTGACAAAATAACCGCTTCTATCGGAGTAGACACAAATACTGATACATAACTAACGCGTATACACATACAAGATCGTCGAGTCCCTCGGCGCGGGCTCATGCTCTTCAATTAAACCTCGTTTAGCCTCGTTTCCTGCCGTCTCGATAACGTTGAGGAATATAGAGGAGTTATAGTATAAAATAACTGGGAATAAATTCGTGCGCCGAGGAAGGGACGGAAATTCTGCGGGTAGTGAGTGAAGAACAAGCAACGCCACAAGTACAAAGAAGAAGAAGAGCAAGAAGAACGAGCGTCGGATCAATCTACTAACTGAAGTATGTTTTGAATATCCGGAACGAAAAGGAGCACGACGCGCCGTCGGACATAACAATTAATATTTCGGTATCGTCGACTGAAGAATAACAAAAATTCCAAAACAATGGCTACGGAGTCGTTACCACGCGACCTGGACGCGCACATCGTCACCCTCCTGACGAAGCTCTCGGCCCTGAAGGAAAACGCCGGTGAAGTTGCGCCCGCTCGTCGAGTACCGATGTCGATCGAGGCGAGGAGTCTCGAGCTCTGGGGTGCAGTTGCCATCGAGTGTTTCGCCACGTTTCTCTTCAGTTTCGTCGTATTCGGGGCAACCGACTCGTCGAATCATATTCTATCGGTGCTCACCACAGCGATAGCCTCGGGTTTCGCGATCGCAGCGATTTATCTCATCTTCGGACACGTTAGCGGTAAGTTCGTTTTACGATCTCGATTCCGATGAGATTGAGAAACATAACACAATAAGCGTAACATTGCGTGAAACGTTCGAACTTACTGTCCTTGTCGAGGAGCGATAACTTCACTGATCCTCGTTGATGCCGCAATAGAACGCACCGAACGAGCTTGCGGTCAACCCTCATCGTTTCTCTCGATTCACTCGTTAACAGATTATAGCTCGTTTGCGTCGGGTACGATGGAACCCGTATGTACGGAGTCAAAGAGCCTGCACGCTCGCTTCCATAGCGCTATTATGAGTACACTCGCACTGGTCGGGTGTAAACGCTCGGTTCGTGCGAGTTAAGCGCCGAGTCTGGTGCACATGGATCAAGAGCATTGCACCTATTTTTCTATTTAATTTCGCACAATGGATGTCCGTCGAATGAATGTAACTTGTGCTGTATATCGAGAGCTAAAAATCACAAGGGTGGGACTTGGATTCTTTAACATTGAAGTTGCGCCCTTTTCATTCTTAGCCGTTGATATTACAGCAGTGTTTGTATTTGTGAGTTTTTCCAATGAATTTTTTTTTTTAAGAAATATCTAATCTCTTGTTGGTAATGCTTTTCAGGAGGTCACGTTAATCCTGCGGTCTCGTTCTCGTTCATGCTGTCGAGAAGAATATCGCCTCTCCGTGCGGGTCTCTATTTGGCGGCACAGTGCGGCGGTGGAATCGCCGGAGCCGCTGTACTCTATGGGTGAGTGAGATATCAGGGAAACATAGTGGACATTCTAATCTCGGGGTCGGAACATTTTCCGTTTCAACGGTGAGAATCCGGACGTTTTTCAGTCTCGCGGATAAGGGACGGAGAACAGGAATGGGGCTCGACAGCGGCGTTCAGCCGCCTCGTGTCACCCTGGGAGGCTCTCGACCATCCGAAAACGAAAGAGATTACTTTACACTGAGAAAAAGAAATGGTTGGATTAAGTAAATGCGCGGTGACTTACGTTAAAAGGTGTATTTTGTTGGTACAACAAATATGTTTGTTTCAAGCGACAAATTTTGAATAAATTGAAGCATATAATCGTTTCACAAAACAATGCTTCATTTGTACCAAACAAATAACAGCTTTGAACGTATTTCACTGCGACTTTAGGTTAATCAACCAATTTTTCTATTTCTCAGTGTACATTGTTAACATTTTCTTTTAGCAAACGTAACAGAAAATTGTGAAGCTCTTATGCATAAATCGGTATTTTACGTTCAATCTATCGGTCTATGAATATGGAACTTCATAAATTGTACATGAATTTTTATACAGACATTTTATTTTTACTAAAACGCACTGCACCGGACTCTGAGTGAGCAGCTGCGTGATGCGTAATTCGAGAATCCCGGAACCCAACCGGCCACTGCCTCTTATTCACGATTCTATTTTTTTTTCTTTCCGAAGGCAAAGAAGCCTGCAATACAGTCAAATGAGTTGACAAAGGCAGCTTCTCGACTTGACGAAATCGGTGTTAGGGCAAAAATTTAAACCGGTCCATCCGCACTACGACCGAAGAATAATTTTTACTTATACCTTTTCTACAAAACTCGTCATTCGTCAGATCGTCCATTATGTACGAACAGAGGAAGTCCCGTCCGAAGAAAAGCTCCCGCCTCACTCGAACTGGAATGCGACAAGAAAAAAAGAAGACGAAACCTACCCATTCGTCAGGCTTATGCAAAGCGAAGCTTTGTCGGGAAGATCGAAGAGTCGTTTAGCCCTGCTCGTAGTTCAGTCTCGGTCAATCGGGATTTCTCTCTCCCGCGAGCGGTGCACGTGCCGAAGATATCCTTCGGGCTTCCTCCCGACACGGATGATGGAACAAGCCGAAGAATAGAAGAAAGAAAAAAAAAAAAAAAGAAGACAAACAAAACGTTCGAAATTTCGTGAACAGCCGATAGCGAAGCGCGGCTTTCGTCTCGGTTAGAGGGAGCCGTTGAGGAAGAGATAAAGAAGAAAGATTGGAAGAGAAGAAGAGAAGGCAGAGGCAGGAAGAGGCACGCGTAATTGGCGGGCGAGGGATAGAGAGGGAGAGCTCGTCGGCGCGCACCTGCCTTATTTCTCCCTGTCCGAAGACCGGGGGGATCGCGGGCTCATCGTCGTCGCCGACGCCGCCGCCGCCGAGCAGCTGCCGCAGATGTTTCGTGGACCAAAAACGATCGACACGAGACTCTTGTATGAGGCCCAGGATGATACGTTCGGACGAACGAGAGAAAGAGTGAACGCGCGTGGATCTCGAGAAGGAGATAATAGGAGGGAGGTGTATGTACCTCTGCCTCGGACGGCGAAGCAACGCGGGGCCCCGTCCGTGCAGAGGTGGGACAAGTTTCACGAAGCAGCGAAGATTTCTCTCTCTCCGTCTCCGTAGCCTTCTCGAAGGAGGACGATAGACGTGTGTGATCGTCTCATACGTACACGCGTAGCAGCACGCACGGCTTGTCGGGTTGTATTTAAAAAGTCGAACGGGAGAGAGATAAAGGGAATAGGGAGAGATCGGAGCAGATGTTTCTTTACCTTATACGAGGAAGTATGCCGCCTGCGTATCTCGAGTATGCCAACCACTTACTTCTTGTTATTTCTTATTTATTTTTATTTTTTATTTTTTTCTACAGGTCGTTTTCCTTCTGCCGCGAGATATACGTAATATCTCTTTCTTCGGTGCAGCACGCGAGTACTAAATTTATTCTCTCGCACCGTCGAATTCATGAAGAAATCGCCTTAAGAAAAAAACGGCCCAGCTTCTGCAGCGGGTACTTGCACTCTCGTCCGGTGCATCGCACGCGCGTATCCCGTTTATCTCGTACGGCATACGTAGCCCACAAAGAGGTAACAAGTGCGCGATATGTAGCGAAATAATAATCGAACAATACTCTAGTTAACTGGGTGACCGCGGTGAGGAACGAGTAGGCCGACCCCGCCGGGGTCCCCGGGGATCACACCCAGTATCCTAGAGAGAGTTACCCTTCGGGACGGTGAGTTAGGGAACGAGATACATAAAAAAAATGGGGACGACTTGGCTTGCATCTGTTGCGAAAAGGGCCCGTTCCTGCAAAACACACGCAGAAGCCACGAGGTGTCCCCAAGGGGGTGTGATATCTCGTATTGTCTTCGCTCCTTACACTATATCGTATAAACTATATCGACTGCTGAGAAACGGAAGGGCGCTGCTCCCATTGGTTGCGTGTCAAACGGTCCGGGATACGCCCTTCTGTTTGTTAGCGTTCGATATATCTGTAGTGCACACTCGCACAGTGAACGTCGGCGCCTCTGTGGGATAAATAAAAAAAAAGGGAAAGTAAAGCCGATAAATCGAGGAGCCTAACGGGGATCGCCCGTAACTTTTCTCGCGCTCCAACAGTCCGTGGAAAATTTACTGTCGCATCTCCATTAGCTCCACAATGGTGGTTTCTCCTACCGAAGAAAAATCGCTAATAAAAAACTTTTTTTTTACTTAGATTCTGCGAAAAACAATTTAAGGGTGGCTGAAATTATTCTCAGTATTGCGGTAAACCGAACGACCAAACTTCGAGCATATGTGGCTTGCGTATGTGTATTCGTTTGTTTTTCGTCCCCGGAGTAATAAGCCGCTTTGTCTAATCCTATTTCCTCGCGAATCGGTGAAATCGTCTCTTCGCCCTCTTTTGTTCAAACTTTGCTCCGCTTCTCTCTCGATTATGGATAGATGGTGTAAAGTCTGTATGGCTATAATACGTTTTGTTCGACGATCACTATGTCACCTTTCCGAAGGGTTAAAGCTCTCGGAGGCAGAGTTCGCTCCAATTTCAGACCTCTCTTGAGCCTCCTTAACACTTCCTCAGTACCTTTCTCTCGCCTCTGACTGACTGAAACTGACTGAAACTATTGAATCTGATAATCGAACTTCTCCACGATAAGACAAAAGCTCGAAAACTTTGGAGCTCGGTGGGGACCCCTGGATGAATACCAAGTTTCGTTACATTCTAGACTCATGATTTAACAGTTCAGTTTCGCGGCATTGTTGAATCTTAAGGGATAACCGAAACTCGATTGAAGAAGAAATCTAGTGTTACTCTTTAAACAATTTCTCTATGAAAACTTATACTAATTTATTATATTTTTTAGGAGTTTATCAGAGGAAAAAAATAATTTAGAGTTGTTAATAAAAGACCGTGGTGGTTAATCGCCACACCGGAGTTTTTTCAACAAGAAAGATCGCATTTCGTAGCCATCTCGAATCGAGGAATACCGAGATTCGTTTCATTCTTCTCTCGTGTTTTAACAGTTCAGTTTCGCAGCATTGATGAATCTTAAGCGACAGAACTCGATTAAGGGAGAAATCTAGTATAACGCTTCAAAAAATTTCTCCATGAAAATTTATACCAACTGATTTTATTTTTAGGAGTTTATCGAAGGAACAAAAAACTTTAGAGAAGAAAAAAGACCGTATCGCGCGAGGTGGTTAATCGCCACACCGGAGTTTTTCCAACGGGAGGGGTCCCGCGTCGTAGCCACCACGAATCGAGGAAACAGCTGTGAGGAAGCAGGTGCCCGTCGTCGTCCTCGGTGACGTCGGTCGGGACACACGCGGTGCGCGTGGCCGACCGGATGCCAGTCGTGCAATACCCTATTTATCTTCAGTATATTTCCCTCCCCCTGTTTCCTGCCCTCCGATATATTTTCAAAATCACGCAGGTCAATTTTTTTATATCTTCCCCATTAAGAATTTCCCTTGGTCCCTGGTCCATCGCCGGTGGGTAGGGGGGCAGAAGCGCTCGGAGATTCTCGCCTCGGCGATCGATGCCTCCGGCTCTCGCTCGCCGGCTGCGGGGGTGTAATCTTTCTTTAGAAACCCCCGCAGCAATATCGCCACCGGAAATATCGAGTTCCTCTTTTTTTCCTCTCCTTTTCCGACACGGAATCGGAAGCAATATCCGCGAGCGAGTGAGACGTACACCGGGGAAAACCCGGATTTGAGGTCTTTCAACGAGCGTCTGAACCTTTTCCGCATATCTCCGCGCACGCGAAGCCCATATCTACCTGATATATATTATCGTTTGCTCGATGCAGTCGGTTTACACTCGAGTGTCCATGAAAGTAATTTTTCTTCTTTTTTTCTTACTCCACAGATTGTGTCCCGTTGAAGTTCGACGATTCGGACGGAGCCGAACGATCCGTGTCCGCGGCTTTTCGTGGGCAGGATTTTTTTTTATCCTGGATTTTTGACGACGAGAGGTCGTGAGCCCTGCCTCGGCCGGTCGCATCGCTTTGTTCACCTTGACGAAATCGTCGCACCGATGTGCGAGAGTGAGGGAGACGTGGCGAAGCCAGGTGGGTCAGGTAGCAGCCCGTAAGAATGTTACCTGCGCGCGAGCGGAACGCCTACCCTGGCTGTATAACCGGCGAGCAACAAAGCCCCAGGGGCCTCGGGACGAGCTTCTCGAAGCCGATTCACCATTCACCTTTTATCATCGTCCGCGGTGCACGCATACAGCCTTGTTTTGCGTGCCGGCCCCGACCGTACGTCGCTTCGCTATGCTTCATATATCTTCTTTGAGCGGCCACTGGCGAGAAGTGCTAAGGTGCGAGAAGCTACTCGGCTTCCACTGTATCATAACGCTCGCCACCCCCTCGGTCTCTCTGAAACTTCTCGGGTCCCTCGCAGCGTCAAGCTCATAAAAATAAATTCTGTCGAGGGAAAGCTGTAGAAAAAAAGTTGTTTTTTTAAACATGGAACATGTGGCTGAGTTATCGTGTCTAAGAGCACAGCTTTTTTTTTTAAGTGTCTCGTTGCATTAATTTTAAACGTAATGCACGTGGTGTAACTTCCACTCTTTCCCAGACTCGTTCGCCAGTTTATTTATTCGTCAAGTATATACAACGTTTTTGTATTTACTGTTCTCGTTTTTTTTATTCGTTCAGGCTATAGTTTGCATAGCCGCCTTTTTATGAGCCACCGGCCTATTTGGTTTAGTAAAGATTGTACAATATTTTGGGTTCGCTGCAGTAAAACCCTCTCGCACCGTTATGCGTATCTCGTACACAACAGAAGGGACGCTGCGTAGAGTGAAATATTCAGGGTTTACCGTAGGACTTTGAGGATAAAAAAAACGAGCCGAGGGGATTACGCGGAGGAGTTCTCGAAACAGGGAAGAAAGGTTCGAGGCAACGCTCTCTGCAACTTGTAGGATCGGAGCCAAGAGGGTGGGTCCGTCTTCTGCCAGAATGCCAACAGATGGTCGGTAGAACACGTGTTCTCGTTCCTCTACCGAGAGAGAAACTTTCGACTGGACCTTTCGGATCTTTCGGTACTCGAAAACTTGTGTCTTCACAGGCCGTTTCACGATCGCTGCATATCTTCGCAGTCGAGTATTTCTTCTATATAGAATCTTGACAATCGTATCTAAGACATTCAATACGTCATTCAGGCTTCCAAACGTCCTTTGAAGAGATTCTTACTTCTAATTAAACGCCCTGTAAGAGGTGATCGACCGTCTTCTGTCATTAGTTCCATAGCGTGTTTTCCTCCTGCTTCGTTTTTTACTCCTCTTCTTTTTCTATATTTACCGAGCGATCTCTGTTACAATACACTATTTTCGTGCTTATCATTCCAAGAGGGCAAACACGGCCGGACGTCTGCGGGGTGAAATTATTAATTTTGATCACTGCTCATCTTCGAAGTCGAGGATTTCTTCTATAAAAAATCTTGGTCTTCGTGTTCAAGATATTCAATCATTTTTGGCTCCCAAACGTTCCCCGGACAGATTCTTACTCTCAAACGCCCTGCGTAAGGGGTGATCGACCGCCTCCTGGCATTAATTCCGTAGCGCGTTTTCCTCCTGCTTCGTTTTTTTAGCCCCCTTCTTTTTCTATATTTACCGAGCGATCTCTGTACAATATAGTATTTTCGTGCTTATGATTCCAAGAGGGTAAACGCGACTGAGCGGCCACAGGGTGAAATCAATAATTTCGATCACTGCATATCTATGCAGTCGACGATTTCTTCTATAAAAAATCTTGGTCTCCGTATCCAAAATATTCAATAATTTTTGGCTTCTAAACGTTCCCCGAACAGATACTCTTAAAAACCCTGTAAGGGGCGAGCGACCGCCTTCTGCCCCCTATTAGTTCCACCAGGCATTTTCTTCCTGCTTCGTTTTTTACCCCCTTTCTTCTTCTATATTTACCGAGCCATTTCTGTACAATATACTATTTTCGTGCTTATGATTCCAGGAGGGTAATCGCGACTGGACGCCCGAGGGGTGAAATAATTAATTTCCGTCTGCCCGCCGTTGAATCGTACGAGGCGTCTTTCATCTCGACTTAAGAGTGAAACATCTGCCCTTCCACCGAAGGCCCGTTCCTTCCCGAGAGCGATATACATAACGGAGAATCTCATTCGTGATGCTTCGACAGAAGCTTTCGCCTTTATGAATAGAGGAGAGTCTCGCGGAGTTGAGCCAGTGTAAGGACGACTGCTGCTGTTGCTTTGCCTGTGTAGAGATTCGGTTTCGTGCAACATGTGGCCGGCACGTGTGTCTCCCGTCGTACAGGCACGACTCGTACCCTACGCCTGTGCACTGCAGACAGAAGGATCTTTTGGGATGATCCGGAGCCAGCTGCTCCTTGGGTCACCCATCTCGGTCGCTCTCTCACACAGCCGAAGAACCCAGGTCAATAGAATGTTCCATCCAGACAAACGGACCTTCTTCACCCTCTGCATCGTCCTTCGATGCGCTCCGACCCAAACTCTCCGTATACCTGGTGCAAACTTTCAATAGGCCTTCGCGCCGCTCGATCTCTCTCGACGTTACTACTCATTCTTGTTATTACCAATACCGAAAGTAAATTCCCGATATTACGAATACCGTGCTATATCCTCGACAGGCAGAACAAATTCGTCTCCGCACGAAACTTTCACTTTCTCCGTCGAGGATGACCACTGTACGATTAACGTCACGAAGAGGTTTCTTCCTCGTAGGTGTTTCAAGAACTACCGCAATCAGCTTCGTATACTGTTTTCTTAATTGAATACAATAACCCTCTCGCATCTCTTTCGGCGGTCTCGCTTAAGTTCTTCGTACGTTTATCGCAGAGAGACGATGCAGAGAACCGGCCGATTCACACGCGATCAATGTCCGTGTGTGAGTGCGGGTGCACGTTTCCGGTCTGTGCAGATTATAGTCCCTTGTACTTTTTTTTCACGGTATACACTATTCACCAGATCTCACACTCTCGTGCCGGTGACCTGCTGTGTGTATATTTTAATACGTGGTGCTCGATTGCAGGGAATCCGGTCTTCTTCAATCCAGAGCGGGTGGAGGGACGTGGAATAAGAAAGAGAAGAAATGAGGATAAGGAGGTGGAGCCGACAGTGGAATGAATTTGGGCGTTAGGGAGCCGCGAAGTCTTTTACACTGGGAAGGTTTGAGAACGGTCTATCGTACGTATAGTACGCATAGTTTCTTCGGTATCAGGAAGTCGCTTGGCCTCCGATTACCGTCTCACCTTCCAGCCGAACTCAGCTTTACTCTAAGCTGTCGATTATTCGACACATGTTCTCGACGAGTACTCCGATGCCAACGTACAGTGCAGCATACATATTAACCGTTTGGAACATGGTTTATCATAGGTGCTACACCTTGAATTCAGAAAAAATGCATTTATAGTTTAAAAAATGCATGGTTAAAAAAAGTATGCTGCAAAGGATTAAGGTAGTCGGAGCGGTACAATCCCGCCGCATGTGAGTTTCAGGGAAAAATTCAAACATTTCTCGATGGGATAAAAATGTAAAAGAAATCAAACATATGGCAGCTGCTGCAAATACTGTTTTTATGTAATAATAATTCCAAAATATTGTTGACAAATTAACGATCAAAACAATTGTTCAACAATTTACCCAGCAACTTAACTATTTTTTTCCATGAAAATGATTCGTTTATTTTTCTGAATATGTATGAATTTATTCAGAATTTTTTGTAATCTTTTAAAATCGCATTTTTTCTATGTTGAAGCTGTGAAGAAACGTGATTTTTTAAAATTACAAAAAATTCTGAAAAAATTTATACGTATTCAGAAAAATACACGAATCATTTTTATGAAGGAAAATAGTTAAGTTGCCGGGTAATTTGTCGAATAATGTTTTTTATCTTCAATTTATTAATAACAAATTGGAATTATTATTTTACAAAAAAAATCTTTGCAGCACCCCCCATATACTTGATTTTTCAGGTTTTTATCCCATCGAGAAGTGTTCGAAATTTTCTCTGAAGCTCACGTTTGGCAGGATTGTACCGCTCCGACTACCTGAATACACGTTTGTCGTCGGGGAGCCTCAACGTCATGTACACTAAGATGGTTAAAAATGTCCTATTGCACCCAGTACGTAGAGTTTCTTCTGTATCAGGAAATCGCTTGGCCTTCGAATGCAGTCATGACTTCCATCCAAACTCTACGATCCAGGCTCGACCGTTGTAATAAAATGCCCGTTAGATTATTTCGACACGCGTCGTCGACGAGTACTGCGCTGTCAACGCGCAGCGCATTACACATGTTAATACACGTGTCAGCGAATGTTGGATCGACGAAGTTTCTCTCGTCAGCATCTGACCGCTTCCCACAGAGATGTAAGTGCACCCTGACCATGGGTGCCGCTCATGCAGTGCGAACCCTCTCTGGCTGCACTTGCCACACATTTTTCCCAGCGTTTCGCTGTAACTTTATAATGACGAGGGACACAGTGTGGGGTATCAGGTCGATTCGCTCCGCGTCAACCCTCGTTAAACGTGCGTGTTGAAAATTCTTATCCCGTGTAAGCGAGGGGCGACGTCGGAGCTTCGCGGATCATTGAACCAGCTTTAAAGTTGTTTCTCGATTAATTGAGACGCTGAATGATCGAACTGTTTCAAAAGCCCTGCAAACTTTTTGTGGTAGTTTCTGACGAATATACATTTATATATATTTTTTGCACGCAGGTTTTTTTGTTGTCCCGTTGGATATCGAGATGATCTCAACGATCGAAGGGCGAAACGACGAGAGGGAGAACCGGATCTCCGACGGGAACACACCGTCGACTCTGTCTGCCCCCGAAATCGGAAGGGTGTATCAATAGCTCGTTAAACTGGATGCGAGGGGGTTGGTTCACCGCAAGCCCCCCCGCCCCACCGGACACTCGAGTTGAAATTTATTTAAAACGTATCGGTCTCTCTCGACTATCCGAACAGAGGGCGCGGGGTGGGATTTCATAGAGCTCCCTTTCACCGAGAGCTCCGAACCCTCTTGTGTGTGAATCGCGAAAATAGAGCACAGGTTGCAACGCTCGCGAGGCGCGCATAGCGTGGCCTCTGCAAAATCCACTCGAGTCCGTCAAGTGCTCGGTTGGAAGATTAAACTTCTGTCCTACTGTCCCGCCAGACTGCGACTATGAATAATGTGGGGATTCCTGCTAGTCACGTTTGTCGTTCATGCGTCTCTCCCTCATTCTCCAATTTTTGCTTCCTCATAGAGGAAGCTTTGTTACGGTGAAACATTTTTTTCGAGATTTTAATGAAAACATGTTCACAATGTTCCGAAACATCGAAAGATCACATTTAGAGAAAATGTCCGGAAGCCAAAAATACAGACAATGCTTCCTCATAGAAGAAGCTTCGCGAATAAAAGAACATTATGAGAAAGCGATATGACAATTTCAATTTTAAACTTTTATGAGGAAGCTGTATGAAAATTTCAATTTTCATCTTTTATGAGGACTGATATGAAAATTTCAATTTTCAACTTTTATGAGGAGGCGATGTGAAAATTTCAATTTTCAACTCTTATGAGGAAGCTATATTAAAATTTCCATTTTTTAAATCATTCCCTTACCCGTTTTCGTACGGAAGACGAAGAGAAGACACGTGTATCGGCGTAGAAAATAGATAACTCTGTTCTTTTTAATTTCAAAATTATGTCCTTCTATTTCCTTCCATAAAGTTGTAAAATCGATCATTGTAACGTCCTTGAAAACCCTGCGAATGCCCTTGAAACGTCCTTGAATTTTATTAAAAACCGATACTAGAGACCAAGACCGTGAAACGTTTTTTTCTTCTTTCATCGCGGCTTTTACCGAAACGCTCGATTTAACAATCGCGTTCCCAAATCGCACGATCCCCATTTCTGATTTCATCAATTCTCTCGTGACACTGTCGCGGCCTTTATCCTCGTCTTTGAAGAGGGGATAATTTGCATGAACCACTGACACACCGGGACGAGGTGAAGTTGGCACTGCGTCTGGCCTGTTCTCTTCGCCCCTCGCCAAAGGGGGTATTAAACGCCGGATTACACCGGTGAGATCCGCCGTACCTCCGCGCTATCTCCGTTAGCGTCCCTAAATCGTTACTCGTGCCAGGACTGATGAATATGCATTAAATCGACCGAGATGAAAATCCGGATCGAGTTAATTACGTAGTAAACAGGAAACTCCGTGAGTTTTCAAGATATTGGGTTTACGAGATTCGACTAGACTAGATTGGAGAACAAGCCTTCAGGGATTACGATTAATCCACACTCTCAGGATATCTCGAGATTTAATAGTCGCCAGAATGCGGGTACTTCTCGTTGATACACGCTTGCCTCATGAATATCCGTTCCGTCCGACGTATCATCTGCATTTATCATACTCGTCCCAGTGCGAGCAGTTGACCGCTATTGGATAATATACATATGAGATACATACGAGATATAATGCGAAAGGTCGCCTAAGCGCGACCCCGTATGATTGTACACGCGACTGTGGGAGGGGTGTCCGTTGTGAGAAAATTGGCAGGGTCTTGTTTCGAGTAGTGCGGTTCAAGAGATGTGCGAGGGGTGAGGAAGAGAGCTCGGCAACGAGCGCAGGGGAGGGAATTCAGGGTGACGAGGATGCACCGGCTAATATAAACATTATAGCCCGCAGGGAGCCACTTGCCGCAAGGGGGTTTTTCCTGTCGATGCTTTCCCACTGTTCTGGGGTTGATGGACCCAGTTGTGGGGGTCGAATGGGGGATCGAAACTCCGGAGATCCCGATGGGGAAAAATCATCGTACATTATATTATCATACCGACGAACCTGTAACTCATTTCACACAGACCGCTCCGTTACCACCACCAAAGAGGCGGAGGATGCCGTGCCCGCAGCACGCGTATCTTCCATAAGGCGTCCCATATGCGAGTTCCATATTTCAAAAAGCGATATCGATGGTGTTTCTTTTATTCCCATTGATCTCCACAGCCGCACACGCGATGCCTCGGTGTCCAACCGCAGCATTCGTACTGTGCTTCCGATTGCTAGTCCTAAAAGAAATAAGCATTCGATATTCCCCAATCTATTCGGTAGAAAAAGAAAAATTGAACTGGAGGGTCTTGGGTATATCGTTTTAACTCTGGATATTTTTCTTTTGTTTTGCAGAGTCACCAGCAACGCCCCATCTACGCAGATAATGTCGACCTCGGCTCGTTTCAGTGAGCCGACAGAGAAGCTTCTCGTGGAAATGGCACTGTCGACTTTGGTCGTTCTCGCTCATCTGGCTTCGGATTCGTCCAAGAATCATCTACCGGCTTCCGTAACAGCTAGACCCGCTGCTGTTTTGGCTGCCGCCTATACAGCGGCCACCCTCGTCTCGGTAATTATACTTTTTATTTTTCTTCCTCAACCGCGAAATGCACAATCCTTGGACGACCGTCTTACGATCACCCTCGAATTCTGCGTCCCTGCAACTTTCGGAAGAGCGAAGGAGGAGGAGGATGAGGAACACCTGCCGTCTTTATTGAGAGCGCGCGCCCGTCCGGTCCACGAACCCACCTGCTCGGCCTGTTCGGCCGACGCACCGTCGTCCCGCTCACAATGAGGCTCTCCCAAAAAGTAAAATAAAACTACCGAGACCGCCGAGCTGAATATCTTCTCCCTCGTAGGCAATCTCATATTGCAGGCTCCTTTTTTTAAATCCCTTTATAATCGTCGACCGGATGTCGACCTGATCCCCGTGGTCCAGCTGCTGTCGAGCGATCGCGAAAAAAATTAGTATAAATAAATAAAAAAATTAAGGAAACTCCTATGCGGCATTGAATTCTTGACCCAATGATTCCCCTGTTGGCGTAAGAACTTTGTATTAACCCTACAACTCATGACTGGGGTTTGAACACACGCCACGTGAACGCGAAAAAATGAGCCTTTTCCTGATCTTTTCCGGTTTTCAGTTTTCGAATGAGTTTTGCATTCATTAAATATAAATAAAATCAAATTTTTCGTACACCATTTTCTTTCTTATGAAAAACGAAGAAAAACATGTATGAGAAAGTCTGTTTGTCAGCATAGTATCGATTTATCATCAGGAAAAATGTAGGGTGCTTTCGAACCGCAGAGATGCGTTTGAAGGTAAAAAAAAATAAGTCATGAGTTGTAGGGTTTGGATATTACTTGCGAACAGCCTGACCCCACGTAAGTTCAGAGAGAATTGAGAGAGGAATTGCGAACATTTCTCGATGAGATAAACATCTGAAAGAAATCGACCATACGGAAAGTGCTCAAAAGATCGATTTTGCATAATAATAATTCCAAAATGTTATTAACAAGTTAATGAAGAAAAAAAAATCCAAAAAAACACCCAGCGACCTAACTTTTTTTAATGGAAACGATTTGTTAATTTTTCTGAATACGTATGAATGTTTTCAAGGTCTCGTGTAATTTTTGAAAATTGTATTTTTAGTTAATAAAAAAAAACTAATTTCCAAAAATTACACGAGATCTTGAAAACATTCATACGTATTCAGAAAAATTAACAAATCGTTTCCATTAAAAAAAGTTAAGTTACCGGGGGATTTGTTGAACATTACTTTTTCATTTACTTGTTAATAACAATTTGGAATTATTATTATGCCAAATCAATCTTTTCAGCACCTTCCATATGCTTGATTTTTTCAGATTTTCATCCCAACGAGAGGTGTTCGCGATTCTCTCTCAATTCTCTCTGAACTCACGTGAGGTCGAACTGTCCGCAAGTACTACCTTAAGGTCCATTTCAATTTCTGTTCTAACTTATATTTTATATTCTTAAAATTAATCGATACACGAGGGGCAACATACAATATTAATGAAATTTCAATTGTGTATTTTTCAGAGTCCCTTCCTGAATCCGGCGCGGGCACTCGGCTGGGCCTTTCTGAAGAACAAGTGGGCCAGCCACTGGGTATTCTGGGTAGGACCGGTGTCCGGTGGAGCTCTGGCCGCCCTGATTCACCAGTACGCCCTCGTACCGAAACGCTCTCGCGACGGCCGTGACATGGACGACGGTGACAATTCGTCGATGCGATCTGACGAGGATACCTATGACGATCTCGACAAGCCCGCCGGTCCGAAATTTCCCGGTGGATACGCAACGTACAGGCCAGTCGCCGGTGCTTCATCCTCCATATATTCTCCAGCGCCGACAGCCCTCGAGCGAGTCGAGTCTATCTACGGTGGTACAAAGTCTCTGTACTGCAAATCACCGCCTCTCACGAGAGCGAATCTCAACCGTTCGCAGAGCGTTTACTCCAAGTCGACTTCCGGTCCGCGTGACGCGTTTATGGTACCGAAAGCGGGTCCCCTCGTACCCGCACAGAGTCTTTATCCCATGAGAATAGGGCAGAACACTCTGCCGAGTGTCTCAACCCGGGAACCTCTGCAGCCGACCCAGATAGCTCCTCCGCCGGGCTCCGGACCACACGGACCGCAGACACAGTCGCAGAATCACAACAGCACGAATCAGAACATGCAGAATCAGTTGGCCCAGTGCACGCAGAGCATCTATGGAATAAGGGGAATGTCGACGAGCGTTAGTACTCGGGAAAATGGAATTTACGGAGCCACGACGGGCAATGGTATTTATGGTCGAGCACCGGCGCCGCCTCCGAGCGCGCAGAACATTCAGGGCGGGGCGCAGGGTGGACAGGGAGCTCAAGGTTCGGTGGGACCGCACCAACAGAAACAGCAGCAACAACAGCAGAGGCAACAGCAACAGCAACAACAACAGCAGCAACAGCAGCAGCAACAACAACAGCAGCAACAACAACAGCAGCAGCAGCAGCAACAGCAGCAGCCACCACCGTCGCAGCAACATCCGAATGGACCACTCGCTACGAGCCCCGAAAGCGGCCAGAATCCGAGGAGGCCCGAGAGCACCTATGGCCACATTGCCCGCAGCGACGATAGCAGTTACAGCAGTTATCAGGGATCGACCAGGGGAAATTACGGCAAAGCTCCGGGTCCGCCGAGCTGGGCACCCGGTCCCGTACAGCAGAATCAGAATCAGCAGAGCAACTTTCAGAGAAACTCGCCGAATCCTCCGTACTGACGAGACGCGAGAGTCTCAAATAGAAATTCGAGAAAATGACTTTAGTTAAACCGCTTGGCAACGGCGGTATTTCCACCCGATTAGCTCTTTTTTTTAATGATCGAAGGAACTCTCGACGTCTGAATAAAACTCGGGGTTTGCCACGTTAATATCCCGATTAGACTGCAATTTGTACTTCTCGAACAACCATGAAGACTGCATACTCGCTTCGGCGTTTTCGCGTCGACGACCGTTGCGCCCGTTTCATCCGTACATCGATTATCGTCGGCGATGGAACGCGCGTGAGAGACAATTTGACAATTACGCCGGAAGCTCTCTCTGTATATAAACATTGTATTTATTACGTACTTTAACATTTATTAGACAGCCGATAGTATTACGATTAGTATTGTTACGTGTACACCGGAGTATATTATAGAAGGAGTCGACAATAATAAATAAGCTTAGAGACAACAGGTGTGTTCTTTATTGTTATTATTTATTATTTTGTTTTCTTAGCTCGCTAGTTCTTACACATGAGGTGAAAATTTTTATCAATTCGCGGCCGAACTCTCCTCACCGATATTCACGAACAGCCATGGTTAAGCTACTTATAATTCTCAACGATACAATATTGTTTTTTTTACATTGCTTCGATTATTCATCAATCAAGTTAAAGCCTCGCTTTCAGTCGATTTTTTTTCTCGTTTTTTTTTTCTATAATATGAATTTTCATTCGCCCCTTACTCCTTGTTTCTCAGTCAAATAAATAGAAAACGAACGATGGGCAGAGCTTTCAGCCCCACTGGTCCTCGGATCGACCAAACTTATAGGTCAGCGATCCCAAAAATATAAAGACGTTCTGGAGGAAGAGTCCAACTCCTGGCCAATGATGCTGAACTTCTGTATCAAGAAGAATCAGAGTTTTTATTATTTTTTGCATATATTTGGCAAATTTATGAAAAATAATTTTTTTTATGGAAATTTTTAGTGGCTCAAGTTAGCTCACCGGCTGTAACAAAATCTGCAAATAGGATCCAGCATGCAGCGATAACCGCAGCAAATCCCATGACGAATCCTACAAAGAGCCAACCCCTCGCTCCTCTGGCTCCCAGGCAGCCTCCGTTGTACGAGTCCCCTCTGATCTGAGCATTCGTCACCGAGTTTACCCTGCGAGGATAATTGAAAAATCAGCGACATTGCGACGCGCAAATAAAACGAAGAAGCGGATCCTTACATAAATAGAGATATCGTTCCGAAAACACCGCAAAGGTGATAAGCGTTGTACATCTCGGACGGATATTTCGCGTGAGCGTCGATGATGAACCACCAGCCGGAGAAAAACTAAAGGAGAAAAATTGTGCGATAATATAATTCGAACACGATCGTCAGCTGTCTTCGATTTGACGAGTGTTCGAGGAATTGTAAATAAATAAGGCGTCTTACCAGAGTTCCAGCTAGCATGGATACAAGGGCATTTCTCTTCTCGCCACCCTCGAACCACACGCAAGAAGGTATCTGAATATTTTCTAGACACGAAGTCATTTTTGTTCGAAGATTATCGACGAAAGGGAAGAGCGATAAAGTTATATTTTCTTCGGAGCTCTCGGATGTGGAATGCTGAAGTCTAACCTATTTGTCAAGTGACAGACAGAATGACGTCGGTAATGGTTGAAGTCTCATAGAAACGCCGGAAAGTCGATCACACTCGGAGCCAATGAAATTTTTTTTATTTTCACGAGAAACATCGGCAGTGCATCAAAGGCGCGTTTCGATATCACCTGCAAGGGCAGCAAGTCTATAGCAGCGTATTAATAGTTTCATATGAAGCTGTAAATTACCGAAGGAATCATATGATGAATTGACCATGATTTGATCTAAGTAATTAATTATATTTCTATGTGACAATGGTTCCGAGAGTCTACGGAGATAATGTCGGAATCTACCACACGGAACGCTATATACTATATATACATATATAGTTTATGCGTTTATGCTATGCCGTCATAGCGTCCATAAACACGAAGCCAATTTTTCTCGAAAATTATCGTCGAAATAGAACAGAAATAAAAAGTTATATTTTCTTCGGAGCTCTCAATTACGAAATGCTGTGAAGTCTAACCTATTTAACAAGTGACAGATAGAATGACGTCGCTAATGGTGAAATTCTCATAGAAACACCAGAAAGTCGACAACTCTCGGAGCCAATAAAAAATGTTATATTTCCAAAAATCGCCGACGGTGTATCAGGGGCGCGTTTTAATATCAACTGCAAGTCGATAGCAGCGTATTAATTGTTTCATATTAAGCTGTAAATTGCCGAAAAAATCATATGATGAATTGTTCATATTTTAATCTAATTAAATGATTATATTTTCTATGTAATAAGTAATAATCTAATAATGGTTCCGAGAGTCTACGCGGATAATGTCGGAATCTACCACACCGGAGACTATAGCGCTGTCGTCATAGCGTCTCTTTCTTCTCACGTTTCCTTTTCCGACAAGTGGTACGTTTAATCTCGCACTTTTCGAATTGATACAAAATATAATCCAATCGATCCTACGAATCTGTACGATATCCTTTGAAAGCGATTGGATCAATGTAATTCTATCGTATGATTTTTCTAGTAATCGACATTCCGTTTTTGTCTCAGTGCTCATCTATTTTGTTGATCGATCTTTCGTTTCCTAACCTCCACCGTTTTCATTCTCGGTCCGTCTCGCGTGCCGAACGACGGTCCTGTATTGTTCGTTGATTTTTAAAATTGCAATATTTTTTACAGTGTCACTTGAAGAAACACAATGGCCAAGTCCAAGAATCACACGAATCACAACCAGAGTAAGTACCAAAGCTGACAATTCCCGCCGATATAACATCCCAAACTTTATTGTCGCTTAGCTTATACTCCGTTATTTGCAACTTTTCAGACAGGAAAGCTCACAGGAATGGAATCAAAAAGCCCACCCGCAAAAGGCACGAATCTACCCTTGGTGTAAGTTGATCTTAAATTCCTGTGTATAACTTTAATTTTTTATTTTCTTAAATATTAATTTTTTTGTACTTGCCTTTGATTATATGGCTGTATACTTGGCTTTTATTATAAAAGCCAAGTACATAGTTTGCATGTGCTTCGATTTGTCAAGCGCTGTACGCTCATGGCAATCTGCTTTCAGATGGATCTCAAGTTCCTCCGCAACCAGCGCTTTGCCAAGAAGCACAATTTGAAGCCCAAAGCGCAGCTCAAGAGGGCAGCTGAGCGAAAAGCCATTCGCAATGCTGAGAAATAGTTCTTGATTCCATTTTTCATAATGAATAATTGATTGTATTCATTAATAAAAAAAAAACAAAAAAAACGAAATTCCCATGCTTTACTTTTTTGTCCTATCTGTTTAATTTATGTAACCTAAGATCGATCCTGCCATACAAAATAATAGAAGATCCAAGGTACAGATTATTTGTATTGAAAAACTTATGTGCACTTTGTTGACGCGCCGAGTCGTCTTTTATACGCAAAGTGGGTCCATTCGGACCCCCCACCATCAAAACAACTGCAGTATAGCCAGTATGGCCGCCACGATGGAAGCAACGGATTTACGTGGCGCGGAAAAACTCGACGTTTCGTACGTTCCCGAGAGAATATTTCTCTTCAGCGGCAAGAGAAAGTCAGGAAAGGATTATATTACGGATATTTTTCATCGCAGGTAATAAAGGGTTTCATATTTTTTAACGCAACAGTGACCGGTTAACCGCACGCTCGCATTAACCGGACTTCGCGTTCTACATTAGGATCGGATCCGACGACAGTGTAATCATAAAAATATCCGGACCGATAAAAAGTCACTGGGCGAAAAGGTTGAACCTCGATCTCCATGGCTTACTCAGCGACGGAGAATACAAAGAAAAGTATCGTCTAGAGATGGCAAAATGGGGCGAAGAGATAAGAAACAAGGATCACGGTTACTTCTGTCGAGCTGCCATCGACATGTATAACGGTACAGTAGATAATTCTTACTTGTGTTTTGGACATTTTTCGGGACTTTATCTCAAATCAATTGACCAATAACAAACAATGCCGAATCGCGTAACAGCTTCAAAAGTGAAAGATGATCTACAGATAGTGACGTTTAATTTAATATAAAATTGGTTCTGTTGCAGCGAATAAAAAAAAAATTTGGATAGTAAGCGACATAAGAAGAAAGTCTGACATCAAGTGGTTCACAGAAAATTACAGAGACAGATGTAAGACCATTCGTGTGGTTAGCAGTGAAGAAACTAGAAAGTCTCGCGGCTGGGTCTTCACAAAAGGTAACAGAAAAATAATCTTTTGTAGATTATTTTTAGATGAACCAGCATTGTTTCAGTGTAAAATTATACAAAGCCAATATTCTTTATTTATAGGTATAGACGATTCGGAGACAGAGTGTGATCTGGATGAGGTGGAAGACTGGGATTTGACTGTCGCCAATGACAATCAAGATATAAGCGATATCCTGAGACTCATATCAGATTTAATTTAATAATAGGCAGCTTGAAAGGCAGTTCCTTTACATTACATACAGTACCTGTCGCAACGCACAAAGATGGACAATATTTATGTAATATTTTGTTACCAATAACGTTATCAATTGAGTGGTGGTAGAGTATGATAATTTTTTAAAATCTTTACAATGATAATAATATAAGTTAAGCTTATATGTACAGTATTCCATTGCATTGTAATAGAGAATTCTATAAAAAAGGGTATTCAGCGGATGCAGCTTGAGTTGTTGAGGAAAAAGAAGAGGCTCTGAAAAATTCCGCGCATTACCGACCTCCCGTCCCTAAGGGCGGGGTAAGGTTAATTCGGTGAAAAAAGGCATGTTTTTAAGATTTTTTTTTGACGATACAAATAGTGTTAGTTTATTCAGTCAATTTTCATATAATAATGCAACTTTAGAATAATATTTTCCTAAATTTTCATTGCAAAATATTGAAAATTGAGCTAGTGACAGTGGATCTCCGGAGGTGCCTCGAAAAAAAGTTGTTTTGCGGTGTACATCATAACTCGCAACAGAATCATCTGAAACAAAAAAATCAAAATGCATTTGTTAAAGGAGATGTTTCTCGAGGTAACCGCGGGAGGATTTTTTTTCGATCGTTTAATTTTTCGTAGCACTTGGGAGCCAAAAAACCGATTTTCCCAAAAAAAAATCGGCTAATTTGTTGTTGGAAAATTAATAATTATTTGAAAAAAAGCTCCCGACAATACCTGGTGAATTATGTGAAGAAAAGTACTGTGCAAAATTTCAAATTGATTGGTCCAATAGATTTTGCGTTATGGCGTAGACGGACTTCAAGACAAGTTTCAGAAAAACGCTTTAAAGTTTTGCACACTGAAACATAAAAAAAAAAAAACTGGATAGTTTTCTTATACTCATACAGAGTCGTCGATGCCAGGAATGTAATAAGGCTGTTTACACTTTTCACATGTAACCTTGATGTTGAAACCAAGACCTTCTTTTTTGCATGTTTGGAATGCAACTTTTCCATCACAGTTTACACATTTGACTAAAGTAGCAATAGTCGAAAAAACAAGAGCAAAATCTATTAATATGTTATGTTTTTGGATATCTTCTTCTACCTCTACAGCGGGACTATTTTTAATTTTTTTCGCTGAAGCGCTATTAGCTTCCGCTGCGTCGTTTTTACGCTTTTGAGGAGGCATTTTTTTTCGGTCGGCACAAGAATTCATTAGTTTTCTTACGATCTTCTCTGGTAATTTTTCGAGGCATTTTTCGAAGTATGAACACGAACGAAAACAGAGTAAAACCTTTAGCGTCACTTGCTACTGCTCAATACGGCATACAGCGATCAACTGATGTATATACCATGCCTCGAATATACACAACGCTACCTGAACAGACCCCTCTATACCAAGAAATAGATTTGAGGACTATAAATGAATACAATAGCGCGCCGGCTGAGCGCTCCGCGCAGTTGTCGATCAGCTATAAAGACCCGGCCTGGAGCAACGGACGCCCAACTACTCATAAGTTCGTCAATTTTGCTCCGATCGACACAATATTTTGACACAATATTCTTGGGACATTATGCATTCATTTAAAAAAATATTTAAAAAAATGCAAAAAAAAAATTTTAATGCCTTACCCCCCCTCCTAAGTGCCACTCTCGATTAATTGTTGGGCGAAACGACAGACGCGCGCGCGCTCCCGCTCGTAACTAGCAGCGCAGCGTCCGTGCGCACCAAGTCGGAGTGACTCGTACGAGCATGTATCCCTGAAAAAAAACCGCGCTTTATCGACGATTGATCAATGTGTCCGTGAAATGTTTACGGAATAACGTCCCAGACGATAGACGCAAGTGTGGAAAGGTTAAATTGCATCGGGGACCTCGGGCTCGTCCCGTGTCCGAAGACACAATAGCGCGAGTCTCGGTGGGTATACTCGGTTTACCACCTTAAGTCAACCAAACAAAATGGCCTCTGGCCTTTTTGCGGTACTGTTTATTTCGTTCCGCAAATCGCTGCTGAACCACGAATTCGCGAAATTTAAGATCTGTCGAGACCGTTTGTAAATTTATCGTGCCGAAACGGCGGATAACCGGCGATTCCGAAGTGCAAACCGTATGACCGACCCGAGAAATCCGATATCGAAGCCCCGCCAGGTTTGTCGCTCTCGCCAGTTGATCCTCTTCACTCGTCGACTCGTCTCATTTTTTCGCGGCAAGTGTTAGGCTCTCGCCGAGCTTTGACCCGGCACAAACGGCCCGTTGACTATCTTCGTTTCTATCGTCCACCGTGAGTCTGGCGATCTCACTGTTTACGATTTCTTTCCCTCTGGAATGTCGTTTATTAGTTCGTTCCCTCCATAACCTCCATTTGTTGTCGTTTCGCTTCGACTCGGGATATTCCCGCGTTGCGTGAATTGCACGTTCGTGAATTTACATTACGTCTCGCACACGTTCGGCCATCGCTTATGTTTCTCCCGACACACAGAACGACGCACTCTAATCGCCGATAATTTCTTTACAGAGCAAAGCAAAATGTCCAGTTCCTTCGTCGTTGAACCGCAAGAGAGTGGTTGCAAGAAAGACGATACACTGATCATAGTTGTAAATGACGATGGAACAATCTCGGTCGATCAAGAGACGCTGCAAAATTTGATAAGTAAGTTTGTACTCGTTGTTTTTTTTCCTCAATCATTTATTTATTCATTTGCATGTACACGTGATGGTCCTTTTTACCATGATATTTATATAACGAATGTATGCATGAGTTGCTCATCCGGCAAACACAAGCAATACAGGAAAGAAAATAAGAGATAAGACAGAGTATTGCACACAGCGTATTTGTAACTAAAGTCTTAGACGCAGAATCAGTACAGTACAAGATACTTGTTCGTTGGAAGATTGTAGATTAGCGGAAATTCAAATCGTTGCAATGTTAATTTTTTATTGTTTATTGTTTGTTCCTTAACGGATTTCTCCTCAAATCATTATCAAAATACAAATGTGTCATAATTATGTTTATCTTTCTATTCAAGAACTAAAACAACAACAAAAAAATGAAAACGGGAACTTCTGTCTCCTTATAATTTAACTCTGGTTCCCTCGGAATTTTTATTTACATTATTTTTTTTAACTTCGATGAAAAAGAGAGTCTCCTAGTCACATGCAAGTCTTATAAGTTATGGGTTAATGCAATTAAAGTGTTGTAAGTTTGAGTGTTTTCACATGGTGGCCACGGTCATGGAAAACTGGGAAAAGTCAGGGAATTTCTAAATTGGTCAGCAAAAAAGTAAATTGTCGCCGAACCTTCTATGAATAAATAAGAAGTATATAAAAGGGAGCCTTAAAAAAAATTGGGAACATTTTGAAAAAAAAAAAATAGAATTAAATATTAATACAATAATTAGACATTTTCATTTGCATTATTAATTTAACAAAATGGAAGTCGTTAGAAGTTTGGTCAGGGAACATTTTTAATCGGTCAGTGAAAAGTCAGGGAATTTTTTTCCGGGGAAAAACCAGTCACCATGTTTCAACTTTTATAATTCAAGCGGTTAAGTCAACCCTAGCGCCAATTTAATTTGCGCCTTGTAAGCATAAGTGTTATTAACATTAATAATTCGTTATTGAGGAGCTGTAATATTTATGATTTATTATACACCGATTGTAAAGAAGAAATCCCTCAAAGTAATAAATTATCAAATCAAATCAAATATGTAACATCAACTCCGTTGTGATTTAATCGCTTTGCAGTGAACCAGACAGATGCGAACGTCAGCGTGGTACGTGTGGGACAGGGCGACGGTGATGCGGCGAACGGAGATTTGACGCTGACAGTGGATCCGCCGCCTTTCGCTCCACCCGAAGCCGGTATCGCCGCGCCTTCGGTGACGGATCACGCCGGATTGGTGGATCCGTTCATGGAAATGGATCCTGAGCAGCTGGAAAAACTGGAGACGGCTCTGCAGAGCGAACAAGCTAAGCAAATCCTTGGAGAGAACGTTACTGCTATGCTAGGTACGAGATAGAAATAACTATATTTTAACATAACTGCATACTATATATAAGAAGAGGTAAAATTCTTCGATTCTGATACCGAGAATAATATTTTTCTCGTCGGAAATTCACGACACTTAATGGAATCTCGTGACCTACGGGAATAATTAATGTAATTGCAATCATTCTTGTACTTCTTGTGGCAATAACGAATTATCGTTCCAGATATGTTGACGGTGGAAGAGGAACAGAAATCGATAAAGTACTGCATCGAGTTGGATCACTGCTACACGAGTCGCTCGTCGCCCGCCGATCCGGAGCCGTCGGATCCATTGCCGATCGCCCATTCGCCGGACATCGACGATTTCGAGTACAAGCATTCCACCCTGTCGCATCAGACGTCACCGATGCTTGTGCCGGCGGCCGCTAACGTCAGCGACAGTACGACGCCGGTCTCTCGCTCGAAATTGCCAGGCAGACCTGTGAGTTGTCGGTCGACATGCCTCGTAGAGGAACGAGCTCGCAGCATGTAGTTAATCGATCTTTGTAATTTTTATTTATTTTCTTTCGATAGATGAGAACGGTTATCAGTCGGGGCAGAAAAGTTTCAACCCCGAGTACTCCGCAGACTCCCGCGACGGCTAAGACGGTCAACGCCGGTGCAGCGACGCCGCGCAACGCGAATGCGACGCAGCAGGCTCCGAATAAAGGTAACGCGGCAGCTCGACAGCTTAGGGTGATGTGAAATACCGCCACTGGTAACAAAAAGTGTACTGCGTGCCGTTTTAAGACCGCAGTCCGCCGACGAAAAAGCAAATTGTCTTTCCCTGGAGAATCGGGAGACGGAGGGAAAGACAATTTTCTATTTCGTCAGGGGTCTGCGGTGTTAAAACGGCATTCATTACAGTCTTTGTTACCAGCTGAGCACGGAGCAAGTGGGCGGGAGGATGTTCCACATCACCTTAAGAGTATATGAAACACCTCCTTCCCCGTCCATGCTGTGCTCAGTCTCAGTCAGGTTTTCGCATGTGCGGTCAAAAGACAAGTCGCATCGGAAGTGGATATCATCTTGCGTTCCGATGACTTTCCTTTTGACTGTACGTGTCAGAATCATGAGAAAAGTTGTTTACAGTTTTTATTACCGACCGCGGTATTGCACATGCCCTTAACGATTTATCGGATAACGATTTAGAGACAATTGGCGTTAAATAATGAAAAAAAAAATGTGCAGGTACACCGAGTGGCCGACTCGCCGATCAAGCGGAAGATACCGAGGCAACGTCTTCGTCCGAGTCCTCCGAGTCCGAGGCTCCGTCGGACGATGGCGATTCAGATTTTGGACCGAGAGGGCCGAGAAGGGGGGGTGTCAGAGCCCGCGGCGGCCGCAAAGGTCTCACGACTCGCGGTGGTAGCATGACGGCCACCCGCAGGAGAGGCGCCAACAAGCATATGGACATGGACCAGGTACGACGCTTGGACATGGAAATGGCAGCGGCCGTTGACGCGATGAAGAGTCCGGACAAGCCGGAGAGGGCCGATCGCTTCAATCCCGTCAAGGCGAAGAAACAGCTGAAGACTCTCGGCGGCAGAAAGAAAGAGGATCCCTCGCCGGGTCGTGGAGTAGCTCCGGTCAACGAGTCTCCGCCCGTGATATCGGAAAAACCTCTTCAAACGACGAATCAGGTCAAGGCTAATCTGATAAACGCGAATATGATAAAGGGCGACATGATCCTGACTAAACCTGGACAAGCGAGGAACAATCAGAAAGTAATGTTCGTTCAGAAGAATGTAATGGTGAAAGCCAACGAAATGAGAAATCTCGGAGCTAAGAAACCATCGATAATTCTTAATAAGGGCGGAAAAACTATGCCACTGCAGATTCAAACGAAGCTCGGCAGTTCGGAGACAGGAAAATTAGTTTCCGTGGGTGGAAGAGTTGTTACGCAATCCGTGCAATCTCCACAAACCACGCAGCCGACGACGCCTACAACTCTGAATCCGTCGGTTTGCTCTCCGGCAGTCGCGCTTCCCGTACAGCAAGAACTTTCCGATCTGGAGAGTCTGCAGCAACAGCAACAGCTGGAGCAGGAACAGCAACGAGAACAGCACGAGCAGCAGCAACAACGGGAACAGCAAGAACTTCAGCAACAACACCAGCGCGAATTGCAACAGCAGCAACTTCAAAAACAGGAACTGCAACGGCAAAAAAGCCAGCAGCTGCTGCAGGAGCAGCAGCAACAGCAGCAGCAACAACAACAACAACAAGAACGAGAACATCAGCGACAACAACAAGAACATCAACGACAACAACAAGCGCACCAGTCTGCGAAACCGACGGTTGTCGAGGCCTTGCCGATTAAAGCCAAGATTTCGGAACTTAAGAAGGAAAAGAAGAAATCCGAATCGGAGTTGGTACCAAAGACGGAAGAATCGGCCAAGTCTGGGGAGATTAAAACTCCGGATAGTCAGTACAGAATTTTATTTTTTTTATCCTAGAGGAAACTCTGCTGAAGTAAAAAACAGTTTCTCATTATCAGTCTTAAATTGCTAGTAGGGAATAAATTAGGGTCTCCACAGCGCCTATGGAGAAACTGAGCGTATACATTTTTTTTTGCATTGTCTTTTGCATATGCATAATAGAGGAAACTCTCGGCAGACGTAAAAAAAAACATTTTGTCATTATCAGTCTTAAATTGCCAGTCGTGAATGAATTAGGGTCTCGCCAGCAACGATGGAGAATCTGAGCTTATACATTTTTTGCACGGTCCACAGCTTTTAAAAAACACGTGAAAAAGGATCCACGCAAGACCCCCGCCGTGTTGGTGGATGCACTGGGTCCGGCGCTCTTTTCCACTCCCGACATAATCCGCCGAGTCGGTTCCGGAGCTGAGGCCAAGGGTCCTGAAGTTCCTGAAACGCCGACATCGACCGGGGTTTCTTCTGCTGATTCCGATTCCATGAGCGGCGCTGCAACAGTGTCTTCCGCACAAGAGTCGGATATTTATTCGCCCACCATTCGATCCAAGAGCCAAGAGGAAAATTGGAACATTGCAGCGCAACCTTTGGAGGCAGAGCGACTATCGACGGATATGGAAACACAGGAAAAAACCTCGATCGACTCAAGCGACTCTTTGCCGCAAGTCAATTGCGATGAACTGAAAGCCGAATCGAAGGTTCCAACGGCGGAAGAACTCCAGCCATCCCTCGATGCCGGTGAGTTCGGACGCGGGAACATCTCGGGTCCCACGATTTTCTCACGCTCCACGCCTGATGAGGTTTTATCTTCTTTTACGTTAAAAAAACGCTCCAATATCATGTTTCTCTGTTTTTTTTAATGATCATCGTCCGAAACGTCTATCACGATTCTGTTTATCCAGTTCATCCGTCATTCATCAGTCACCGGGTATCGATCGGTGACTCGTATTAAAACGATCGTGATTTTTATTTATTTACTTTTTGTTAGCTACGGACACAGCATTAGCCACGGGCATTCCTGAGCTTACACAATCTACGGAAGAGCCTGTTGTACCAAATCATATTAATTCCGAACAGAGTAAGTTTTACGTTATCGCGCCAATTGCATTTTACTTTTTACACTCACACGTCGATACACACTTGCTGTTTTTATCTCCTCGCCACTGTTACGACGCATAAGTTTATCGAACGACTAAAAAAAAACATAACTTTTGATCCCGTAAAAGGTGGAATCGAAGGGGCGGAACATCTTCTCGCCACATTGGACATGGTGGCGAACAAGCCCGAGGAGATTCTCGCCGAAGATTTCCTTCATCATCTGCAGGGTGAATTGGGCGTTGATCTTGCGGATCACGTAAGTTATCAGCGAGCTGCTCTGTTCTAGATATCGATCCATCGATTGGTCGGTTTTTTTTTAATCAAAAGAACGCTTCGATGAGGGTATAAAGGATTTCACTGCAAATTACAGGCCGCTCTTGTCGAGCCGACAGCTTCGATACCGGAGCCTCTGTTATCCACCTCGGCGTTCGAAAGGTCGGACGATACTGAAGCACAGGACAGCATAAAGCGTTCGGAATCGGTGAAACCTCCGGTAGAAACGGTCAAAACTCTGGAAGATGCGAAAATTCCGAATACCATACTTCCCGTTTCGTCAGCTGCACCATCTGCTCCGGTAGTGGTTGCAGCAGTGGCTGTTTCTGCGGAACCGATGAAGAAGAGAGACGAGAAAGAGCCGATACAGATAGTTCGGGGTGGACGTGTTATAACTTTACCGCCGATCGAAGCACCGACGACGCGAAGCAAACGATTACAAGCCAAACCGGAAGTGCAACACGGTACACCCGAGCCACCGAAGAGGGAGGAAAAATTGATGTGAGTCCCTGTTAACTACCCAACGAGTAAAAACTGTGCGAACAATCTACTATGTTTATATGTATCTGAATCTTAGAAAACCGATGATGCAACATCAGCAACAACAGCAACAACAACAAGAGCACCATGTCGCCCATCACCAAGTCAAAGAAATTGAAGAGATGGAGCCGGAGATGGACGGGCAGCCGGGTCTCGAGGATGACGAGGACGACGAAGATGACGAAGGCGACAACTCGGACTCCGAGGATGATCCCGACAGGCTGTGGTGCATATGCAAGCGACCGCACAACAATAGATTCATGATATGCTGCGACGTCTGCGAGGATTGGTTTCATGGAAAATGCGTACATGTTAGCAAAGCTATGGGTGAGCTGTCGGCAGTCAAAGCGACTAGAAATACTTGTTTTTAAATGGAACTACATTACATCGCGCGCGGCTGAAAGTCGTTGGCGCTGGGGCGCTCACCGTGTGTTTCTTAACTCATCTGTTTCTGTCGCTGGCTACATTCGAGATACGTTCCAGAGAAAAATAATAGTTATTTGTATAGCAAGGGCGTAAAAAGGGATTCCTTGACGAGTGTGAAAATGCCGCACGAGCCGAAGGCGAGTGCGGCATTCACACGAGTCAGAACTCCCTTTTCTACTCCCATGCCATTCACATAATTTTTCCTAACAAATTCACGAAAATCACGTTTTTTGTTCCCGTGAAATGTGCGTAGAAAGGCACTTTTCCGCACTAGCGCTGGAAAAAAAACCATATTGGGTTTGTACGCGTGCGCAGTATTTTTCCCGCACGCCATGCGAGAAAGTGCCTTTCTGCGCATACTTCACAGGAACGGAAAGCGGGATTTTACGTGGATGCGTTAAACCGGTTTAAAAGTGAGTTTCTGAAACCGAAAGTGACGTTAGAGAGAATTTTTTTATTTTCCTCTGGAATTTATCTGGAATGTACACAATTGAGGAAAAGGATGAATTAAGGAGCGAATACACGATACGCTTCCGCTCACTTTTCCTGGTGCGATCTTGGTCATACGACCCCGACCAATTACCACACGAATAAAAGGGCTACAATGGAAATACCGAATGTCCATCTATCTTGAGATAATATCGTGACACCAACTTTTTAGGGTTCGAAAACTAAATTCTGTTTTCTCTTTCTTTCTGTTTTACCGACAGGTCAACAAATGGAAGAGAAGGGAATAGAGTGGGTATGTCCAAACTGCGCAAAGAAAAAGGAACAAGAAACCAGCTCGAAACAAACGAAACTCCAATTCGTACCTGGCAAGCCATTGAAGTTGGAAATAGCGTCCCGCGTATCGGTGGATCAACCGGCGCAAGGATCGGCGCCACGGCCAAGCATTTCGCCGAGCGAGAAAAGCGCGAGTCTCCCGGTCGTTCAGCCTGATCATGGAATGGCTCCTGTCGCGGGCGTCACGCAGTGCGTTGTTTGCAAGAAGGAAGCCAGAAACTCGAGCATATATTGTTCGGACGCTTGCATCCTGTTGCACGCGCAAGAAACCCTGACGAAAGAGAGCAAGCCATCGCCCGTGGGCCAAACAAAAACTGCAGTAGTGTCGAGCGAGGCGCCAAAGCCAGTTACGGAGGCGAGAGTGATAGTTTTCGAGAGAAGAACGGGCAAAGTCCTCACCGGTTAGTTACAAACGTTCCTCCGTTATTTGAAACTTGTCAATTTTCTTTTCACAATCAATTTCACGCATTGTTCATCTTCGCAGGTGCCGACGCTCCCACGAGATCAAATTTCAAGACGTGGCTCAAAGAAAATCCGACGTTCGAAGTCGTTCATCCGAACAATTTGAACACGTTACAGATAGGCGGAAAAACTGTGACGGCTATTCAAACTCAAGGGATAGGCAAACTCGTACGTATTTGTTGCGATCTCGTCGAGTCTCGTATCGCAGTTGCATTCACGTGTGTATTTTGCATTTCCACAGGTAAAATCGACGCAGGGAGCACAGCCGGGTTTACAGAGTAAAATGGTGTACACAAAAGTACTAGGCTCGAAGCAAACGGTGCTCGCACCGAGTAACAAGAAGCTCGTGGTACTGACCGGGGGTCAGCAGCGAGCGAGCGTCGAACCGAAGACGATGCAGCTGAAGCAGCAAGTGCCGGCCGGTGCGGCCAAGAGTCCGGGTATGCGACAGACAACGATAAAGATAGTACCGCAACAAGTGAAATCGCCGGTAACGACACCGAAGACGCCTGTCGCGAAGAAGCCGGAGGCAAAGAACTATACACCGCCACAGCAGAAAGTTGTTCAAAAGACACCGCCAGCTAAGAAATCGGAGCCCGAACCGATACGAGTAAACGTTCGCAAGACTCTCGCCGAGTCGTTGACAACGAGAATAACATCGAGTCCCGATTTGAAGCTCACCGAGGAGGAGATAACGGAATTAGGATTGAACATAGAACTGGAGCTCTACAAGTACTTTCGCGATACGGGCGCGAAGTACAAAGCCAAGTACAGGAGTCTCCTGTTCAACATAAAGGACACGAAGAATCTCACGCTCTTCAGAAAGATCGCCGACAGATCTCTGACGCCCGACGCCGTCGTCAGACTCAGTCCCGACGAAATGGCTAGTCAGGAACTGGCCGAGTGGCGAGAGAAAGAGACGAAGCATCAGTTGGAGATGATAAAGAAAAACGAGCTCGATCTAATGGCTCAGGCAAAGTCGATAGTCGTAAAGACGCACAAGGGCGAGCAGATAATCGAGAACGAAGGTGGAATGGATCACGTTGATCCGAAGACCCCGGTGCAGGACATCGTGACCGCTCTCAACAGTCACGAGTCGAGCCAGGAGAAGGACGAGAAGGACGACAAGACGACGTTGCTTCCGACTATCGACGATACGAAGAAGCTCAAGGGAACAGACGAGATAAGAAAGAAGAAGGACAAGGAAAAGGACAAGGATAAAAACAGGGGAGGAGGTGTCAGATCGAAGGACAAGGAGAGGGTCAAAGAGAAGCGGGAGGAGAGGAGTCACAGCAGAGGAACGAGTCACCGGAGTCGAGAGAGGAGTCGGGACCGAAGATCGACGAGAAGCAAAGACAGCAAACGCGACAAGAGTTGCCGAGAGCGTGAGCGCGAAAAGGACAAGGATCGCGATAGGGACAAGGGAAAGGACAAGCCCAAGGACAAAGACCGACAGAGAAAGAGTCGAAGCGGCAGAGCCGGCCACAGGGATTACAAGGACAAGGAGAAGAAGGACGAGGAGCGTAAGAAGGAGATCGACAAGAAGAGCGACGGAGGACTCCAGCCTGAGGGAGAAAAACCCATCGAGGACAGACTGTGGCGGCACGTCGAGGAAGAAACGACGAGCAACACCCTGGACGGCAACGATTCCGACGTATCGGACAGAGAGCCGAGCTCGACGGTGAACATAAAGACCCCCGATATAAACGAAGAACCGGAGCGTGAAAAAGAGCCCGAGCCTCCGTTAATGGGAAAGCAGGTGTCCAAGGGTCCCTCGCAGACGGTCTGGCGTGGTTTCGTCAACATGGTCGATGTAGCGAAATTCTTCATCACCGCCCAGGAGGTGAGCGGTCACGCGAAGGATCTGATGGAGGATCTGCCGGACACGGTGGACGTGGTCGGTAGAATAAGTCACGAGACCGTCTGGGACTATATATCGAAGATGAAGAAAACTAGCTCCAAGGAGATACTCGTCATAAGGCTAACGGCCGCGAACGACGAGGAGAAGATTCCTTACATAACGCTCTACAGTTACCTCAACAGCAGAAGTCGACTGGGTGTCGTTGGAAACGTGTCGAAAAATATTAAAGACTTTTACATAATGCCCTTCTCGAGACAGAGTCAAATACCGCCGGTTCTCCTGCCTCTCATCGGTCCGGGCTTCGAGGATCAGAGACCCCACCTTCTTCTAGGTATAATTGTGAGGATAAAAAGAAAACGGGTCTCGACGACCCCGAGCGGGCCGATTCCCGCGAAGCTCGTCAAGAAGGAAACCGACTCGAGCAACCAGTCGCAGGCCGCAGCGAGCGCTTCCAAGGAGAAGGTAAAACCGTTGATCGGAACCCACAGCCCGTCCTCACCCCCGTCGTCCCCGAGGACGCTTCACAAGGGACTCCTGCTTGAGACTCTCAAAGAGAAACAGTCCGTCACGCAGATCACCCTCGACAGTCTGAACAAGGCGCACGTCGGCATGTCGAGAGGAATCCTCGACAACTCGATAATCTCCAAGATAGTACCTGAATTGTCCTCGAAAATTGAAATTTCGGATTCGCCGAGGGGCGCGCCGATCGTCGACGAGGCGGACGACGACGGCGACGAGCCGTACAGTCCAGGCGGCATTGACAATGAGGCCGACGACACCGATGTCGTCCCGAAATCCGCCATCGACGATCTCTCAGCGAGCATTCTATCGCCGACGAAAAACTCAACGGAACTTCAACGAAAGATGGACGAGCTCAATCGACAGATCGAAGAACAGAAGCAACAGATACAGAGTATCAGCTCGTCGTTCCTCGGCGATACGACAACCACCACTCTGCCGGTGAGACTTTTTCAAAGGCTTATTTACCACCACGATTGTCAAACGCTCTCTTGTCGGAACGTTGTTGTAAATAAAATATATTTCTACCCGCTAACCCCCCCTCGTCCATCGTCGAAAATCCTCGATTGTCGTTCGGTCCCACGTATATTGTTAACTAATTCTGCATACTGCCGGAAACCTCAACTTTGGAGATACGATTCTTCCGTAAAATGTGACCCTCATCGACGCACCGATGCGCCTATCTGTACGAGACAGTTTTCAAATGAAATAGATGAGATATATACTTTTCCAAAATTAAACTCACTCTTTTAGTCATTCGATCGATTAGAATATATGTGTGTATGTGTGTGTGTCTGGGGGTGAATGTCCCGTGAATGAGCCTTCTGTTTCGGTGCTGCTTCCTGCTCGAACAGAAATAGAAATCCGTCCCCCTTCCCCGATGATATTTGTACTGCATGTTTGCCGTCTTTGAGCTCATTGTTTTATGTTGTTGTTTTTTTTTTTTAATTCGAAATAATGTAACACGAATGATTTGTTTTCAGGGTCTGGGCCTCGATCCTCCGGACATCGCCGACATGGACGAGGCTTACAGTCCAACGGACGCGCGTTCGTTCACACCGCCGCCGCCCGGAATCGCCAAGTTCACCCAACCGATTCTCGACAAGGTCTCCGACATAACGATTCCACCGAATCTCCAGGAGATACTCGCGAACGTAAAGCGCCAGGAGATATCGAAGGTCGATCCCTACTTGCCATCGAAACCGAGCGCGACTTTCCTCACGTCGGTAAACTCCTCGGTGTATCAAAAGCCCGACAAGTACACGCCGACATTCATAAAGAATTGCCCCGCCGAGAGGGCGGCCGCGATCGACAAGCCGATATTCGCAGAGAACACGCCCTCACCGGCGAGAGAGACCAAGAGCACTCTGGGATCGCTGAGTGAGCTCGATCTCATTAAAAAAGCCGAGGAACAATTGGCGGAGTATCCGGCGGAGTACGCTGCATCGGCTAGTCTTCCGTCGATCGTCCAGAGTTCACCGGTCAAGGTCCCCGTGCCGTTCTCGTCGCCCTCGTCGACGACGGTTCCGCCCCTCGCCGCTACGGTCTTTCCGGGCCTTCAAGAATCCACGCCCGATATCCCCGTCGCCTACCCGTCTCCGAATCTCATGGACAGCGGTGTTAAGAAGACGAGCTGCAACTTCGCTTCCGCCCAGCCGAAGCCGCCCGGCCTCGAGGACGAGGAACTACCAGTTTTTCCGAGTACACCGCCGACCACGAGTCCTCAAAAGTTCGTACCCAAGAGCGGTATCGTTCTCAGTGTTAAGCGCAAAGTGTGCGAGGACGGTACGCCGCTCGCTCCGGTAACGCCGGTTAAAGCACCAAGGACAAAGTCACGCTGGGGCCAAGGACCCTCGGAGTGAGATTTTTTTTTTGTTATCTACTCGAGTATCGATAATTTCCCGAATTGGACGAGGGGGCTTTCCTTTTTTTTTATTATTCTCTCGGAGAGCCGCTTCGCCTCGCGACACCTCTCCTCCTCATCACGCTTAACCCTGACTGACCTTGGGAGGAAAGCCCGCCTCGATTAGCCGGATATTGTAATATCATTTGTTGTAATTTATACGAGGAATATCGGGATACGAATTAGAGGTGCTTCGGATGCCGCGGATCGGATCCGCGAGCCAACGGTAGCCACTGCCGCTACTATTATGTATTCTCATAGTGGATAACGTGTAACGTGGGAACAGGGACAATGGAGCGACGACGCGTTACCGACGATACCGATTGCAAATTGCTTTTGCGTTTATTTTAGCCGTTTCACCGAGGTATACAAGGTACGGTATACCTTCCAAAGTACATTTACTGATCTATATATATATATATATTTTTTTTTTCATCATCCATATCGACTTTAGTCGTAATGACACTTGGACTCCGACACTTTATTTTTCATTTTTTACTTGACGCTTAAACGGTACAGTTACGCCACACGCCGATATTAATGCTCGGTACTGCTTGCTGCTGTAACACGGCACGTTTCGGATAACTGAAGGATCCTCGATTTCAATTGATTTTCCTGATTGAGATGCTTCTTCACTCGCACGGGCATCCAAGCACCAGTGTAAATACCAAAGCGAACGATAGGAACGACACAATATATTATAGTGCAGTACTTGCGATTACCGCGGCGCGTTCGAGATACGATATTACTTTCACTACGGTTATCTGTATGTACATAGCTTAACGGGAGAAAAAAAGAAAAGTGAAAAATTCTGTGTAAAAAGAAAAAAATTATGCAGACAATTTGAGAATAAATTAACATAAATCTGGACAAAGTAACGTGGTGTACTTAACAAAAAAAAATGTTGGCTGTGTATGTATACTACAGGAAGTATATTTATAGTACTCGAGGCTTATTCAATTTTGGGCTGGTACAATTTTTCAAGTAAGAATTCATAAGACAATTTTAATTATTAGTAAAGATTGACGGAAAATTATCCCATTTATATTTTTCTCTCTGTTTTTCTGTTTCTCTCGCTCTCTCTCTCTCTCCCTCTCTCTTTCTCTATATGTCTCCCTGTAAGGCCTGTGTCTGGTTTGCTGCTTGATTTTCTTTACTTTCCACTTTTTAGGCGATAATAACTGTTGGTCGTTGTGTAAGCCAGATATAACGAAAATAATATATTATCCTCCGCGACCGAGTAATCGGAAGTACGCAAAGCTTTATTGTTCGTGTAGCTTATGCGTATAAAGAAAACAATGTAACTCAACAATCGAGACAAAAATTATGCTTAATAACAACCGCCTACACGCTTGTTTTTCAATATTTGCACTCGGTGGTATTTCTGTCGGAGATCCCGTTCGTGTTCTTAGACGATACCGCATAATAATTTCATCACAAAGACGACGACAAAATTGACGAAATCGTATGTGGATTAATACGTTAACGATCCTTCGGCAACTTCCTTACGATGAAACTTTGTGTACAAACATCTTCCCGAATTAGTCTCTTCCAAATAACCCGTAGATTACGATGGAAGATAACGCAGACGGATGAACATTTTTTTTTAAATATAAATAGTATATATAGAAAATTATATATCATTATGAGAAAACACGATAGTCGATTTATTGATATGTGCAAGACAGGCCGCTAAAGCGTGCCGACTATTTCATTATTTCAAATCCGTTGGGTGGAAAACTTTGCACAATTGTTATGTAATAAGTTTTTTTTTCTCCTTAAATGATTTAACAAATATGCGAGACACATAGAGAAGAGTTGACATGAATCACCGCCGTTGTTTCGATACAATTGATTTGTAATCATATTTTAAGTCATGGTCCGAAATAAAAATGATAAATACAATCTTGTAAATTTGCGAGGTTTTCATATGCGTAGAAATTTTCTTCGTTTTGTGTATGTACACAATACATGCGATATATTCATATCTGAACTTGTGTTTCATTGGTGTTTTTTTATACTCGTAATGTACAATAATTATTTGCAAATAACGACATCGAGGATCCAAACTTACAGTTGAATACGGCAAAAAGCAGCTGCGAAATTAGATGTTTATCGGCGACGACGTCATTTCCCGTGTGTTCCTTAATTCATCCAGTTTTGTCGCTGGCTACATTCGAGATGAATTCCAAATTGATATGAGCCGTATCAAATATCATATTTTACCCACTTTCCTGTGTCTAGACCACACGTTTCCTGTATCTAAACACTTTTTTTCTATCAGCTGCATTGGAGATAACTCCGTAGAATTTTTTTTTTAATTCTCTGTACCGTGATTTCTGGTTTGAAAATAGAATTTTTGGGGCGGAAGTGACTTCGTACCAGAAATAACATACCGGCAAAATTTCTGTCGAAAGATAAGATTTCAAGCCGAAAGTGACGTCACAATGAAGTTTTCCAAATTTGTTCTGCGTGTCGTCACGCAGTTTAACATGAGTTTCAAAGTGACATCTTCAAACTGGAAATCACATTACAGAATTTTTTAAAGTAAATTTCCTGTCAATTTTCTGGAAGTGGCAGCTAGTGGAAGATCGCGTGGATTAAGGAATACAGTAAAGTGGGTAAAGAACGTATGTGATACGTCTCAATAAAAGTATATTTGGAACTCATCTCGAATGTAGCCAGCGACAGAAACGGATGAATTAAGGAACGCACGGCTTTCGCTTTTGAGACATAACCTCAAGCGCGCACAATTCGCTCGCCGGTTGTAAATACCGTCGTGAATCATGGTCAAGATAGCTCTGCAGATAAAGGCGACCTTGGAAAATATAGAGGAACTGAAACCCGCCGGTCCAGATTTTTCTTGGTGTTTGAAGTTCACTTGCTCCAACTGCGGCGAGGTTTCCCAAAAGTGGAACGACGTTTCGCTTAGCGAGGAGTTTCCCGATCAGCATGGGAAGGCCGTCAGTCACTTCGTAAACAAATGCAAGATGTGCTCGCGTTCTAACAGCGCGTCGATCATCGAAGATTCCATAAAATCGTACGGCCAGGACGACGACGGTGAGTTCAAGACTATCGTCATCTTCGACTGTCGGGGAATGGAGCCGAGCAATTTTTGGCCGAGAGACGGCTGGACCGCGAAAACGGTTGACGGAGGAAACACCTTTACGGACGTCGACCTGAAAGACGGCGATTGGGCGGACTATTGCGAAAAGACGAAACAGCCGGTCAGCGTCGGCGAGATAGAGCACAAATTCGTGAGGGTAAAGTAATTCTTGAGGGTAAAAGTGTTCTTGCCGCAACGCTCAACGATCGAACGTGGGGAAATATTTCGCAAGAAAAAAAAAATGAAACGACACTGTGTACCAACAACATAATATAATTTATTCATAATCATATACAAAAAGTTCATCGATTCGCAGTTAACAGATGGTGACGGAGACAGCATCATTTGCAACAATAGTCCTCGCTCGTAACATTTTTTTTTTTTTTTGCTCCAATTTGCAAACAATACCCTGCGCAGTCCGTACGTTGACTAGAGACAAATCTGAGCGGGTATGAACACTTGGCATAAGCAAATGATAAAGTAGGGCACATATCGGGTACAAATAATAACTTGTATCATACGGAAGGGAGATTACAGTTATCGCTTACACCTGTGGAATGTCTCGTCGGACAAATGAAATAAACTGATTATTCCAATTTGCGACTTGTTTCTAACTTATACGGAATACCCATAAAATTATCTCAAAATACGACAATAAAATCTGTACAATGATGGAGCATAGAAATTCTAATAGAAATCATGCCGGTTCGTGCTTAGATATAAAGTATAAAGCTATCGCGCTACTTCGGCTCTTGTTTTCAACCGGAGTCGGTTGCACCGAATTTTTTTGTTTCGCTCGTTGAACGTATCTTATAAGATAAACTCAATTGAATTAACTCATTCAAACAAGGACTTTAAAAACAATTCTATTTAGTCTAGTTGATACTTTTCTACGTCTACGTTCTTCTAGTGTCATCAATTACAATTTCTAATATCTAATACAAATGAATACCGTGTGCGTGTTATCGTTACTCGTTCTTACTTTATTTTATTCTTTTTTCCGCAAACGATCTCAATTCTCGTCGCTAATTACTCGATCAAATGAGAAAATGTAAACGCTATCAGTCTATTATTGAACCGAAATATGACTACCGATTCGTTCTAAAACGATCAAAACCATCGCAGGTAGATACATCGGAAGATGTGCGTCGTAATCGCGAGACCGCGAATAGTTACGATCGATCGAAGTCAATGTAATCGTTTTTAGATAAGAGAATTTGAGGGGAGCTTTTTTTTAATATTCTACGATTAATGTCGACTCTCACTGGTTTTCTTTTTTTTTTCTAACAAGCGGATTGAATAATATCGACGCTACTTCTACGCTATTATCATCTTTGGTATACGATTGGATCGTGCTCATTCTATCGTCAGACGTGAAAAATCTATTCGCTCTTTACACCTTGCGAAACGATCAAGAGCTTGGCAATAGGAACGTTTAGAATAATATTCTATTCTATTTATCATTGTGTCAACGATAAATAAACGTATATTGATGCAAACGATTGAACAATTAAATACACTCACGGGTAGGAATCTGGTAATTCCGTCTCATCGATTCTAACGGATAAACGAGCTGATACAACTACACGAATGAACGGGCATAGTCTGCGATAGAATGAGAGTGAAGGATTCATCGGGTTCGGGCCGTATTCACTCGGGATCGCGGGTTTCGTCATTCGTCAAATGGATATTATAGTCTATCAATCTTGCTTGACTGTTCGTTATTAAACTACGCGCTACGAATCGGCCTACAGGAATGCTCGGGTCTAAAATTTCGATACGTCTCTAATACACCAGTCTCGTTAAATTCACCGTTTTACATCCCGTCCTCGCGTACTGTTTTGTTTACTCGTTATTCCCAGTTATATCTCAAGCACGCTAGAATTACAGATACCCTGGAATAGGCCCCATTATATAAGTCGCTAATTCTTCTAGTAGTTATTACGAGCTCGATATCGTCCCTTCGCTAGAAAAACTGAGGATCATATCTCGATCTCTAAATACCGAAACGAAACGAAGTTCGCTAATAAATCCACATACAATAAAACGAGTCTAAGGACAATCTTTCGTCCATCGTTAGCTTCTCCTTAGTTCGCAAAAGTTTCACTGGTTAATGCCGATACCAACACTCGAGAGCTTGGATCTGTATAGCTGACCAAACCTAACATTGGTTTTTGTTCGTATAAAAAACTGTTATATCACTTACGTTCGTAAAAAAGAAACGAGAAAAATGCCCAGAAAATATTGTGCAGCATATTCTTTTTTTTCGTGCTCTCGCTCTCGGCTCATCGTCTCTTTAGTTTTCCCGATTGTGACGCCGTAATTTTTTTTTGCTTTTCTCACTGTGTACACAGGCAGAAAAATATATCCGTTGCCTCGTTGGGGTAACCGCGTCGCATCGAACTGCGTCGAGTATCCCGGGAGGGATTCGGAAGCGTTTTTTTGGAACGGGCGTTGTCACGCTTATAGAAACAGTTGTGAATAATCGTGGAGAAAGTTCCGCCGAGTACTATTCTCCGGTTCTCCTCTCATCGCCGACGGAGAGTCGCATAGAACAAATTCGTAGTCCAGGCTATCGTTAACCCTGACTAAATCTCAAGGCATCTCGTCGTGAAGAACAGTGTCCTGCAGGCACGTCTGCTTCAGAGTCGCGGACTGATCCTCGAGGCTTCGCTTCAGTCCTTCGATCGTGTGCATCAACATTTGTCTGCGGATTTGCGTCATGTGGTGCTGAAAGAGCTGCGAATCCTGAGCGTTCAGATTTGCTTCTGCGGCGATTCTTTCCTGACGCAATTGGGCGACTTTCTCGCGCAGCGATCGTCTCGAGTCGTCTGAAATGAAAATGAATAAATGAATGCATTTATTTAGCTTTGAGCTACTTGACAAAAGTAGCATCTTCTATATTTTAAAAGTATACATCTTTTGGTCTTGGTACTACATCTTACATATTATTCTTATACACTATTCGTTGTTTCCTACATTGGTACTTCATTTAATTACATTACATGGACATTACGGACCACAACTACGCACCGATTTCAACTTGATCTAATAAGCCTAGAAAATAGGAGAAAATTGGCAGATGTCATGCTCTTTTTTAATATATTAAATGGGTTCGTAGGCTGTCCGGAGATACGGAGGGAATTTGTCAGGCGTTTTCATGTTCGTCAGACGCGAAACCCCCAACTCTCTACCGTTCCGACACACCGAACTAACTACGGCGACCATAGTTACGTGCCAAGGGCTCTACGTTATGCTAACGAGTTCAGTGCCATAAATGACTTATTCGGTGTCCCCCGAACATTTTTTCGCGTGTCCGTTCTGTGATCGAGTCTCTGAATTTTAGCCAAACTTCTGTTAAGTTTTCGTTCAGTTTCAACTTGCGTTCTGGTTATAGCTCCTACCTATATCAAATCTTTAGATCCTATATTAGCGTAGAATTTCCCTAGTTTTTAGTATTTACTTGTGCTCATGATATTTGTGCACAGCCACACAGTGTATATTTTTGTAAAAAGGATTCGACCCGTGAAATTAAATAAATAAAAAACAAGCAAAATATTTTTAATGTACAGTTTGAAATTCCATTTGAAACAATTTACACATGTTTCTTTCATTTTTCTCGGCAGTTTGTTAAACATTTCAAACCCTTTATATACGTTAGATTTCTCTGCGGCTTATGTTCGCGTCGATTTAATATCAATATTATGCCTATTTTTAGTTGGACATCGATGCCTTTTTTCAATTAATTTCCCAGAAATTCGAACGGTAGAAGATACGAAGATTTAACGAGAATAGTTATGAACATACCGGTGTCGTCTGTGGCCGTATCACCGTCCGAGTTTCTCAGGACGACGTGACGTTCACCCAGGCTCTTCTGTATCCTTCCGTAAGTGGCGCTACCCGCGTACACTTTTCTTTTGACCGGCTCGCTCTGAGGACAGTAGTAAGAACTCTCGCGTATGGGTCCCATGTCGACGGACCTGCGAAATGATCAACGAGGCGGCTTCTTCATTTCATTCGTCGATTGAAAACGTCACGAGTTCTTGGTAAAAACTCACCTGAACGTCATCAGAGGTGCTCTCCTTCTGGACTCGCATCGCTCGTCGGAGTCGGAGGAGCTCGAGGTCGGTACTTCCTCCTTGGTCGATCTGACGTTACTGCTCGCGCATAGTTCCTTCCGGTTCACCACGCCGGAAGCCTTCTGAGCGGCCAGAAGAATTTGATCCTTGCCGTTGAAGAGTCCCATCTCCAGAGTCCTTCCCTCGTGACCGGCGGAATTGATTCCGTTCATACCGATCGAAGCGCCCTTGGACCATTCCTTATCTCTGTCCTGTACGACGCTCGATCGTATTCTACTCTGCACCAGACTACCCCGGCTCGGCGAGCCCTGCGGCGTTCTTCTCGACATGGCCGGTGAATCCGGACATTTGGCCGGAGCTTCCTGCCGATAGTGGGCATTTTCTTTGGGCAGACACGAGTTCCTCTCCATGAAACGATGAATCGGCGAACACGGTTGATTGCTGAACTGTCTCTTCGGGCTCGTGTGCTCGAGATCCTTGATGTTTCCGCTCTGCAGTTCGGGCTGCGAGTTTCGACTCTTGGACAAAGCGAGCTCGATGTTGAGCTCGGTGTTCTTTATGAGCTCGACTCTCTTGTTCGCGAGGCCGTTGTGGATCCTTCGGGACGGCGAGGGCATCACCGGCGACGAGGTGTTCTTCATGTTCACCAATATATTTTCAGCCTCCAGTATGAGCTCCCGGTATTTTCTGTCGGCCTCCTTGTCCGCCTCGATCAGCGCGATCTCCGAGGCGAAAGTGCTGATGTACGCACTACCCGTTATCTGCTGATGATGTCTCACCATATTTCCGTTAACGTAGCTGACCGAGTTCGAGCGTCGTTTGACGACTTGCTCGTTGTTCTCGGCCGCCAGATTAATCGGGCTGACGAACGTTCGCGGATCCGTCGAACCGTTCTGATGATGCCTCGACGGTGAAAAATTCTCGTTCACGTCGTGATGCTTCTTACGCCGAAGACATATCGGCGTACCACCCACGCTTCTGCTACCCTGATTGAATCCCGAATTTTTTAACAACATACGCTCGACCAATACCCTGTTCAAATTTGCGGTCACATCGTCGCACTTCTCGAACGCTGGCTTTCTGCGCTGCGAGACCCGCTTCTTTCGTTTCTCGTTCGGCTTGTCCTCGAGCTTTTTGTGACGACTGCTCTGCCTTTTTGCGGTGCTTCTCACACTCATCGACCTGTCGGAAGAAAGAAAAATCGAGTTTAACACTTATTAAATTACCGTGAAGAATAATTAAAAGAGAGCCCTTCAACAAAAATCTCACAAAGCACGCCCTGTGTAACAGGGTGGTCAGGGCTTGGAATGCTCTACCAGCGGTAGTTATAGAATCATCAAATGAATTTGAGAACAGGATGGACCTGTATATGTTTACATGAGACCCTCGTGGACCAACCAACCGTAAAACTTAGGGTTGGATTCGGGTTGTTTTCTAACAATCTACTCCACCTCGACCAGCCGATTAGTGCGCCAAACTGACTCCGATTCCAACCTTCTGGAGGTGGCTCTTTGGTTGATATCTCAAAACCAACCGTGTTACCGACCATTATGTGTCAGACAGAAAGTTGATTAACAGTTGGACTTTCCCAAAATAACCCAATTTTCGTCTTTATGTCGAGTGCACCGATAGTCCTTGCCTCAGGGTTGGAAATCGGGCGTGTTAGGAAGATTCATCCGTAAACCAACTTCGTATCCGACACATATATAGATTGGTATTACGGTTGGTTTTTCTCTCTCGTCCCAACCTCAGAGGTTGGAACGAGAGTTGATCTGGTGCACCAATCGACCTTGTGGTTCTCAGGTTGGTTTCGGTTGGTCAGAACGCGAGGGGATGTTCACATGAAATTATACATGGACACACGAAATCATAATTACATATGTTCACACAAAATTTATAATGAATTAAAAGAATGTATAGGAATTTACAAGAATTTATAACAAAAAATGTATTCAGCTAACGAGATGCAGATTTTATAAGTGTTGCACTTTCTTTCTGTAAAGTTTAATAATAATAATAATAATAATAATAATAATAATAATAATAATAATAATAATAATAATAATAATAATAATAATAATAATAATAATAATAATAATATAACAGTCGGATGCTGTTGAGGACAAGCCTTACCTGTGCTGAGAAATATCGTCTTTGACTCTCCTCTTGAGGAACGACTCTCGAAGTTTGGTACTTCGTCGCGTGAGCTCGCTCGTGAATGTGAAGTACGTGCAGTGGCCGGTGTTCGGAAAATTGTCGTCCAAGTGATCGAGATCGAGAAACGAACCGTTGTCGATGTAATCAAAGTCATTCTCGAATGGATCGTTCTCGTCGCCGCCGTCCTGTCCGGTGTCCACGTCCGACATGCAGTGAACGTAATCCTCGCAATCCGTGGGATCGCTGTCCGACAGTATATCAGTCTCCTTCTCGTACACGTAGCTCTCGTCGAATTTGCCCATCATCTCGTTAAGCGTTATATCGTCTTCGGATGAGCGAACGCTCCTGGTGAGCGAGGACGCGGAGGAACTGCTGGTGCTTCGTCTGACAAGTCCCAGGGGGACTTTCGACCGAACGTCGAGTCCCGGCGAGATCCGCCAGTTCTGATTGATCCTGGTTGATAAAATAAAATAAAAGACAAAATTAACAGGAGCTTCAGTTATCGAGAACTCGTGGGCTCCGAGATGAAAGAAACTTATCCCTTTCGCTTCGATCCTCCGAAGACTCCAAGAAGTATACAAGGATCAAAAGTTCGAGAAGAGAGACTTTCGTAATTAAAAGTTTTCGCGTGGTAGTAACAGTATTACAGTGCAGCGGCCATAGCGGCAAAGTGTAAGGAACGAGAGGGATATACTTTACTCCACAAAATAAAGAAATAATTCAATCGGCGTCGAAACTCCGCGAAGTCGCCCCTTTCGATGTAACTCCCTTTTAACTTTGTACATCGTTACTCTATCGCTGCGCACTTCGGGGCTATTGTTCGGAAACTCTTCGGGCGGATAATCGAAGGACCCTTTTTACTCACGGGCTTCGTCCCGCGCTGAGGCTCTCCTGACGGTATTCTCTTCTTGTCTGAACGTCCCGTGAATTGTTGATATTAACGTCGCTCGCGCTACCCGACGATTCTGTTAGCTTCAGACCCGAACTGCTCGACGTCTCGTCTAGGGTGAGTCTGGACTTCAGGCAACCCGCTGTGCTCGACGAACCCGATGAATTCGCCGATAGCCAGGGATTAGTGCGAATCCGCGAACGCTGCCTCGGCGATTGAACCGCGGGCGATACCAACGGTGGTGGAATCGACGAGGGCACCGGCAATGTGTTTCTCGTCGAATCCAACGAGTACGACTCGGTTCTGCGATGAAGCGACAATTCTTTCTTGTGACTCGCCACCGGCTGAGCTTGTTGCTGGTAGTCGCTTTGCTGGTGGCCGTTCTGTTGACGCCCATTTTGCTGGTGGCCGTTTTGCTGATGCCCTTTCTGCTGATGACCATTCTGCTGATGCCCGTTCTGCTGATGACCATTCTGCTGATGACCATTCTGCTGATGACCATTCTGCTGATGACCATTCTGTGGTTGGTGCTGCTTGTGCGGCGTGTGATTTATCGCCGTATCGGTACCCTGAAATATAAATTTCAGCGTTGAGAGTCTGACAAAGATTTTGAATTCATATTCATGCAAATTGGTCGGACGGGCTGTCGGCGAAAGACGAAGAATTGCAAAAACGAGATTAAGCTATTAAATTAACGAAGAGCGCGGCTCGGAAAAACTCGACTGAATTCGAAATTTCTCTCGCCGCTGAAAGCCTATTTCCGATTCCATCTACATGTACACCGTCCTCACAGCGAGAATCCGACTGGCAGCTACACCCTTCTTTCTTTTTTCCTCCACCCCTCATGGCGATTCTCCGCGCACATTGCCAGACAACGGCAATTCGATTTGCATACTAAACTACCCCCGTCCGTCCGTCATTTGTTGCTAGCTCGCCAACTCGAAAAACCCGAGAATACGTTTCAGTCGACATATCGCACATACTTCTGTATTAAAAAATGCGAATGCAGAAAGTTACGTGGGTTTCGTTATTTCGAAATGGGAACGAAAGAGTCGGACGGATAAACGGTATATTCCCCCTCGTCTTATTCTCGGTTGAACCTTGGCACCGGAAGCCTCGGGCCACGGTAAAGCGCGGGAGCCTCGCGGTGCCGGAAAAGAGAGGCTCGCTATAAAATGTATGCCCGCTCCGTTTTTTTTCTTTTTTAGAAAAGGCAGAAGAGATATATGGACGTCCCGTCAAAGCTTTGAAGCGCTAGTGGCGGGGTATAAAGAGTGGCCGCAGGCACGTTTTGCCGGACCAGCGAGGGCGTCGCGAAGCCAAAACCCGGGTCACGAACTCGTGGAACATCCGACATTGTGAGCCTATTTGATAGTCGCTAAAGCGAAGTAATATTAATACACACAATTATGTATTGTTTATCGTAAATCAACTAATAACAACTTCCCTTAACTGAGCACAGTGTATAACCATACAGAACACGAATCATAATTATCATCTGGTACACGCTCTATTCATTAGCGAATGCAAGCTACAAGCACGTAATTATCTCATCTCAACGTGTACGAAGCTCTTCGACGCCTCGTGTACCTCGGCAACCGTTGCGAAACTGCAGCTCTCTCGGGAGGGAGAGAATTATCACGGAGAATTTCTGCGACACGATAGAGAACGGTCTCTCGACCTCGAAAATGAGATTTAGCCGGAGGTGTGAAAATGTCAAGTGTCGCGAAGAGCTCCGGCGCTCCGTTCTAAAACGTCCCTCCCTGAAGCATCCGAGGGAGTGTAATCGATAAGTCGCTCTATAAAACGAACAGATAATCCTATCAATGAAGTACGGTAAATTGCATTGTGGTCAGCATGAAAGGCGACTCCTGATGGAGATTAAAAAAATGATATTACGCTTTGACGAGTTAACGAGGTCTTTTCCAGATCGGAGGTCGAGAGAGAAGCACAAGCACCAAAGGGAGGAGGCTGGCTAGTGAAAATTAAATTCGCCCGGATTGGAGGCTCGCCCGCGAGAGGTGGGTGTATAAAATCACCTTGAAGGGTGTACTCGTTCTGATATCCCTCTGCTTCGTCTCCTTCGTCATTTTAGCAGTTTCGTTATTCGCGGTCGTCTCGGAAGCGGGTCTGACCTCGACCCTCTCATTTCCCGGCCCGTTGCTCGGGACGCAATTTTGCTCGTCCGGCCTCTTCGCCCTGTTGCCTGCGCCCTTGTTGTTCTGAAAGTAATGTGTCCCTGTTCTGATGTTTATGTAATACTCCGGTGGATAGCTCGCCCCCGGCGACGTTCCGTCCGTCGAGTATCCCGTGCTGTAGGCGCTCTCCGGAGACGATAGATTCACGCTTCCCGTACCACCGGAAGTCGCCGAAGAATTTGTCACTCCTGTGTGGTACGTGTTTCCCGTTGATTTTTGCAGGCGTATCGTGTCGACGTTCTTCGCTGGCGAATTCAGTGGGTGAACCTTGACAACAAAAAGATAATAAAAATACAAGTTATTATAGATCGAATTATTCTATACTATCGTGAAATAAACATTGAGAAAAAGACAGGTACTAAAATGAATTTAATGCTTCTTCTTGTACCAACAATTGTTTTTTGTTCTCAGGACAGAAAAATGTATACGGACGAGAATTCAATGCGTCTAATTATTTAAACTTCGTCTGGTATTGTAATTTATTATGACAATACCATTATTATTAGTATCATTAAAATACAAATTATTATGAATCGAATTGTTCTATACTATTGTGAAATAAACTATCGTGAGAAAAAAATGATTGGAAATGAATTTAATGCTTCTTGTACTAACGACTGTCAATTTTAATTCAACAAATAGTATCCTCAGAAAAAGGTCGTTGATTTTTTTTTGGATTATTATTATTGTTCTCAGGACAGAAAAATGTATACGTACGGGAAATCAATGCGTCCAATTATGTAAACTTCGTCAGGTATTATAATGTATTATTACAATACCGTTATTATTACTACAAAATACTATTACTATTATTAAAATACAAATTATTATGAATCGAATTATATTCTATACTATCGTGAAATAAACTATCGTGAGAAAAAATGTACTAAAATGAATTTAATGCTCCTTCTTGTACTAACAATTGTCAATTTAATTTCTATAAACAGTATCCTCAGAAAAGTTTCGTTGATTTTTTTTTTGGTAATTATTATTTTTGTTCTCAGGACAGAAAAATGTATGAGGACCGGAATTGAATGCGTCCAATTATTTAAACTTCGTCTGGTATTGTAATGTATTGTATACAAAATGGAGCGTTGCCGTAGTTTCGAGGACGACGGGACTGTAAGAGAAAGAAACCGCGCAGGGCTTGCGGCTCTAATTGGGTGGGTGCCCTTGGAGACTCGAGAGTGAAAAGAAGAATGAGCATAGGATAGAAACAGGGAAAACGGAAGTACGTGGGAAACTCTCAGCGGGCTGTGCAGGGTCGCGGGAAGAAACGAGCTGGCGCGTTAGAGTTCCTCGCCGACCTGGCGCACAGACACACAGTTAAGTCGTGTATTCCTACCCGGTTGTGTATACATGTATATAAGCCGGGAAAGAATGCTAAATCATCTCTCGAGCGAGAGGAAGAACTCCCCGCCCCGACGGACAGCAGAGTGAGGTATAGCCTTCGTGCTACGGATAACTACGCGAAACGAGTAAACGTCGACAAAGCAAAGAAGGAAATGGGGATACAAAAGAGGATGGTCACGTTCACAGAGGGGGGACTCTTGAGGTGTAACGAGAAATAGAATTGCAAACTAAAGGAAGCGGAGAATCCAACGGTAGCTTTTGTTCTATATGGGTTTTTTTTAAATTTGGACTGGACTATAGTGCGCGTGGATGAGGTTTGTTGGCGTCGGAGCGCTCACGGAGTGTTTCTTAATTCACCCTTTTCCGTCACTGGCTGCATGTGAGATACATTCCAGACAGAAATAATAAGTATTTTCTGTAACGTCACTTCCGGTTTGAAAATCCCCTTTTTGACCGGAAGTGACGTCATAGGTCATTTTGAAATCGAAGTGGCGTTTTCCCGTACGACATCACTTCCGGTCAAAAACCGAGATTTTAAAACCGGAAGTGACGTTTGCCGTATGACGTTACTTCCGGTTGAAAACGGAGTTTTTGAAACCATATGTGACGTTTTCCCGTATCACGTCACTTTCTGTCAAAAACCGAGATTTTTAAACCGAACGTGGGATGTTCAAACCGGAAGTGACGTTATAGAGAAAATGTTTAACTTTTCTCTGGAATGTAACTCGATTGCAGCCAGAGAAGCGTGAATTAAGAAACAAAGGGAAGTGGTTAAAAGAACGTCTGTGATACGCCTCAAGTCTGTTTGGAATCTAGCCAGCGACAGAAGCGGATGAATTAAGGAACACACGGTACGTCTTCGACTCACTTAATCTGATACAAATTTGGTCATATCATTTTGTCGAACCTGACTAATCGCGGCGCGAATAAAACGTCCACAACGGAAATATCAAATTTCGTCCTATTTCGAGATAATATCGTGACATACAAACTTTGTAAGAATACGACGGCAATAGCACAATCAACGGGCTCCGGAACAATTTGAAAATAGTAAATTCGTATCATACTATAATGTAATTTGTTTTACGTAAGAGGTTTCTGTTATGCAGAAAATTTATTAGTTTTCATTTAATTAAAGTGACGCGAAGGAGAATAGCGTACTGCTCAACACTGCAAGTGGATAAGCCATCTGTTACGTCAGACGCGGTCTACTCGACGGCGAGAGTCGGTGCGAATAACGGAGAAAGCCAAAAGATAAGCGCAAGTGTTATGCAGATACGTTCGTTAGCAAGGTATAATATTTTATTGGACTCTCGCGCCCGAGTTGGCAGACAAGGGTATAAATATATAGTTCATATAAATATCGCGACCGCGGAGTTTGGATAAACGACGCAGAATGCCTCTCGCTCGTTAGTAGGGAACCGCGTGCTGAAGGTGCTCCGGCGCTCGCTGAATTTTAAACAGTGTATTTTAGTATACCTACTACAGGATTGCGTGACGAGATCGGCACTATTTCTTTTCTTCATTTTTGCATGCTTCTCTGAGAGATTTGTGCGTCGGTAAAATGCGTAGATTATACACATATTTTTTTTACATTATATATTTTTTGCTTTATACTGTTTTTTTTTTGTTTATTTATAATACCTGATGAAGTGCAGGCGATCTGTTGGCGCTGTGGCTGCTCGGTGAGTTGCAATTCGAGTCGAAACCCTTCTCGCCCTTCTTACGATCCTTCTTCTTCTTCGGTCGCACGATATGCGCCTCCATCCACGTTCGAAGCTTCGTTCCGAACATGTTGCGACTGTCGATTTGGCCAGGCGGGCCGGCCTCGCGGAGGATACCTCCAGAATCTTCGAGCCTTTTATCTCCAGCAAGGCTTCCGATTGTCGATTTCTCGGGTACTCGCACTTCAACGCGAAAATAAAAATGAGGCGAGACCTGCTCGGGCTTTTTCTTAATTACACAGCCATTTATCGATCACACCATTATTGGAAAAAAAATTATTAGGGAGATCATTTTTTTCGGTGAAGGAAGTTAGCTTCTGCATTTTTTCAGTCGTTGCACAGGTTTAAAAAAAAATCCATAAAATAACGTTTCTCAATCCTGTGGCGTGAACTGTGCGGCTTTTCGGCTCGAACAAGCGACGAATAAATACGTCACTCTGTCCCCCTCGTAGAGAATTATGTATAAGCGAGCGATGGAGGGTCTGCACTTTGGGTCCATGAAATTATTTATATGCACAAGTGGATTCGACGAAATCCCGCTGATTTTCAGGTGTCCGGCACGCAGCCAAATATCGGCATGCTAATCGGCGTCATTATCAGCGTCCCACGCAGCCTCTTCGTTAACGATGACCGGTGCCTCGTCGGGCACCTCTCTGATGCTGAGGTCGATGGCCCGTCGACAATCGGCACGGACGAACGACGAATCTGCAACACAAGAGCGACACGCAATATAGTTAATTCGTCCAGAAAAAAAAACTCAAGAAATGTCTTGTAAAAAATTATTATTAAGTTAAAAAAATTAAGTCACGAGGTGACGAAGAGAAATTTCCATTACCAATTAATCTTCTCGAGGAATATATAAAATAACAATGAGGCGACGGAGAGTGGAACATAGGGAAGCTGAATCGCGGGCCAAAAAAAAGAAGAAAAATTGACCGAATCACCCGCGAAATTATGCGAGTTGGGTTATTTCGGTCGGGATAAAGTCAAACCCTCGACTGGGTAGCGGCGAGCGCGGGGAGACAGGGGTGCGGCACCCTCTCTCAGAGGGTTCTTTTTTTGTTGTATTTTTTTGCTTTCCACATCCGCGCACACAATAACGCCCCGCGGATTCGACCCGTCGAAACCCTCCGGAAAAAAGTGACACGGAACAAAGATCGCTTTTAATTCGTGCCAACTTTGTTCCCGGCCCATTATCGATCGCTTATTAATCAATCACTTTTGGACTCTCCCCTGCTTATCTGGATATTCCTATCCACGGGTTTTCGGGAGGCGGATAATTTTCGAGTTTACAATGAAAACGAACCACTTCCCTTATGCATTATACGCTGTTTGCACTCGGTAACGTGCACGAGATAACGCAGTATATTATGTTATGAATTATGATATACGCGCAGGGTGCGAAGAGTGAATCCAGGAAGCGGTGTAGCCGCTCCTCGACCGTACGATCCATCGACTGCCGGGAACCAAAAGGGCGCATCTGGTGTACCTTAACATTGGCGTTGCGACCTTTTGGTTCTCGGCCGTCGAGATTATTGGGGCGACCGCTGGTCGAGGGTGCTTCTGTGGGGTTGATCTCCACGAGAGGGATGTTTCCCGTGTTCATTTATCTCCTTCGATGAATATAATATACGGTTGCATACACGCACGGACACTAGTTAGTTACCGGTGTAGACAGACACGCTTGAGAGTTTCGTTACTGCGGAGCTCTTCGGCTCTTGCGGCCGCAACGGTGCCAAACTGCAACGCGCGATTCAGCCCCGAAGGGGTTCATTTACAGTCCGAGGGCTGGTACGTGGGTGAAATACCGAAATGGTTCCCACCTATTTCAACGGATTTTCATGGTGAACATTCAAAAGCTACCGGGATCAACGATTGTGTAATACGGATTTTAATAATTATCTTTCACTTTCGCTTCCTCATAGAGGAAGCTTTATTTTGGTGGAATTTTTTTTATATCGTTTTCTCTTAAAAGTTGAAATTGAAATTTTGATATCGCTTTCCCCTAATGTTACTTTATTCGCAAAGCTTCTTCTATGAGGAAGCCAAAAATATAAAATAGGCTTTCTCATAGAAGAAGCTTTGCGAATAAAGCAGCATTGTGAGAAAGCGATATGAAAATTTCGATTTTCAACTTTTATGAGGAAACGATATGAAAATTTCAATTTTTTTTATAACCTCGGCGTAAATAATTCCGTTATCGTAAAGCCAACATCGATCGTTCCATAATCGCGGTATTTGAAAAATAAAAAACATCCGCAATAGCAAGTTATTGACGCTTCAACGACTAACTCGCGTTCGCATATATCGACGGGTTGCCTCAAATGCTAATTCGCAGGGCTTTTGAATTACAAATTTTTATAGTCTCTCTCTCTCTCTCTCCCTCTTGTTCTTCCCGGGGGAGTTTCGGCTTGTCACAAAACCCCTCTGGCGAGCTGTCCGAGCATCCCCCTCTGTGACACTCGAATCCCTCTCGCTCATCGACCACCCGCCGTCGCGCCCGTTCAATTACACAGCGCACGCCTGCCTCCCCCTGCACCCCGACAATCGAATTCGTATTTCCGGTGAAGCGAAACTTTGCAGAAGCCCGTTCTATACGCTTCGCGAATCAACTAATGCTATTACGTTCTCAATAATTCCTCATAACGTAATTGTTCACTTTTTTCTTAAATCGTCAATTTCATTGTTTGTCAACATTCCGATCAACAAAGCGGTTAAAATCTAATGTTTATATTCCATAATATACTGTGCATAGCGTATAAAGTGTAGGAGTTTATTTGGTGACCCGTCCGCCCTAATAAAACCCGTATAAACTAATGCTATTACGTTCTCAATAATGCCTTATAATGTAAACGTTCACTTTTTTTTCTTAAATCGTCAATTTCATTGTTTGTCAACATTCCGTACAACGAGGCGGTGCAGATGCAAAGTTTTTATTCCATAATATACTATGCATAGCGTATATAAAGTTCATGAGTTTATTTGCTGACCCGTCCGCTCTAATAAAACTCGGAACTCGGTGGCCCGGTGGCTAGATTTTATTTTGTTTGTCAAATATCGCCAGACTCGTTTCGCCGAGCTAATCTCGTCGCAGTCGCATAATTTTAGCGTAACGGGGTGAATCCCAGCGTGATGCAGCCGGTAGGCCAGGTCGAGGCGGGCATCAGACATTGTGAAGTACCCCGTGGCGTGGAAATATTCGCTCCCCGGCACTGTGCGCCGTTGTTGGTCCACGCTCCGACTGGTATATACGCTCGACGACGACGATATTGTAACACGTGCGGCAGATTAAAATTGGGCGGAAATTATGGTGGTAGGTAGCCGCGATTTCATCCTACCCCACGTCGCTCGTTCCCCGTCTGCGTTTTCCCCGTCTCTGCGCCGGAGAGCAAGCCGGAAATAAAGGTGCCGCGTACGAGGCAGCCCGCTGAGGGCTGGAGGGAGTCGTTTCCACTCTCTTTGCTGTATATATACACTCCATACACCGTTGATATCGGGTCTGCTCAACGCAGGGTAGTTTCACTGCTCCAACAGGGTGTATAGAGATTTCGTATCGTAGACTCTTCATCCCCTAACTCCGTCCCGACTTCTCCTTGGTCCCTTTCCGTCAGACCGGTCTCTGCTCTCTGACGCTTCCTCGGACCTCTGGACGGTATGTCGACCCTGACGCAGTAAAAAAAATATCTTTTCCCGACTACGCTAAAAAGGCCCTATTTCCTGCCTGCAACGGGGGTGGAAAGTAGAAGATTCTTGACGAGCGGGCAAAAAAGTAATTTTAGCGGGCAAAAAAAGAGATTTGGCGAGCAAAAAAGTGATTTCAGCGGACAAAAAAGTGATTGAGCGGGCAAAGAAGTGATTTGGCGGGCAAAAAAGTGATTTCAGCAGACAAAAAAGTGATTGAACGTGCAAAAAAGTGATTTAGCGGAAGGAAATAAATTTTAAAATCAAAAAATTAAAAGTTGCCAAAAAATTGCAAAAAAAAAAAAAAATACGGCTAGTTACACCTGTAGATTCCTGAACGCGGCTCTACAACTAAAGATGAAGTGCTGTTGCAGGCATAGAAATATGGCCACTTTTTAGCATAGACGGAAAAAAAATAGTATATGCCACCCCGGGGGAAGTGCGTTTTCAACTCGTGTGAATTTCTGAATGAAACTTCACACTCGGTGAAAAAAAAAAACACTTTTCTCCCTTGTAGCATAATGTATTATTTTACATTTAACAGCACATTGTTGTCCGGGATTTACTTTTTCTTCTCGGTACTTGTACCATTTTCTTTTTGTCGACCACCCGTATTTTTAAGTGAAAGAAACAAATACACTTTTCATAATTCTCGAGAAGAGAATTGTGAAATTAACAAGAAAATAAATTTTGGACGTCCATGGACAAGAAATGTTCGTTAACCTTTTTTTTCTTTTTTACCGCGTATGTTTCTCTTATCGTGAATTCATGCTCCCTTGCACTCGGGCCGCCTTCTTCGTATACCCGTAGGTATTATCCTTCCAGTTTTCGATACCGCAGTCTTTCACCCTCGAATTTCGACCCGGGCTTCTTCCTTCGGTTCACGCTCAGCTATTTCGATATCTCCTTGTCGCGTCCGCTTCGACTCTTGGGCGTGACGAATTTTCTTCGAGTCTTCGGAAACTTTGCAGCTTTCTTGAATGGTATCTCGTCCTACACCCCCTCCCATCACCGATGGCAACAGTAGAAAAGTCGATCCTGCACCGAGCCCGCGAAGGTTGACGGGCCTCGGGGGTTACCAGAGAGGAGAGACAGCCGTATTCAATTATCCACCCCTTGGCTCGCCTCAAACTATGAGCAAGCTTCCACTGTAGCCGCTGGTGCATGCCCGCCGAGACCGAGAAGTTATAATTTGCTCGTGGTGTACTGAACGACGAGGGAGTGGCGAAGTAGACACACGGTATAACGTAATCCGGAGGTAGAAGGGTGGAGGAGTCTGGAGTCCGTGTAAGAGCAAAATGCTGGTTACGCTGTATATCCACTATAACATAAATCCGAAAGTCAATGAAGTCATAATAGTACATTTTGATACGAGTGCGATGAAACTTTTTCTGATGAGTGTGAGTTTGCAGCACGAGCCGAAGACGAGTGCGGCATTCACACGAGTCAGAACTCCCTTTTCTATGTCCATACCATTCACATAATTTTTCCTAACAAATTCACGAAAATCACGCTTTTCGTTTTTGGGAAGTGTGCGTAGAAAGGCACTTTTCTGCACTAGTGCGGAAAAAAAGAAAATTTTCCCCGCAGGCGATGCGAAAAAGTCCCTTCCTGCGCACACTTCACAGAAACGGCGTATAGAATGTAGAAACGGCGTATAGTACTATGTAGAAACAGCGTGTAGAAACACGCTGTTTCTACATAGTACGTTACGATACTAGTGCGAAAAAACTTTTTCTGACGAGTGTGAGTTTGCAGCACGAGTAGAAGGCGAGTGTTGCAATCACACGAGTTCAGAAAACTTTTTTCGCACGAGTTTCATATAAAGTTTTATTTCACAAGGCGTGAAAATGGACGTTTTCGCACCCGAAGCGTGCGTAAAACCGCCATTTTCCTACCGAGTGATATAAATTTATTTTTAATCGGCTATTCATCATTCAACAACTCTACATATCCGTTGGATACGTTTACGCAGAATGTACACGAATTTTGTTTTCGTTGCTTTGGCCATATACAAATATGGCATTTTCCTCTTCGGCTTTGGATCTTTTTTTAATCTACCAATTTTAGACTCTCATTTCAATTCTATTAACGTACTCGACAGTTAATGTTAGGTGGAAAACTCATTGCACCATTTTGACCGTAGATTCACCACTTTTACCCAAATTGCATGATCGCATTAATTGGAATCCTCGATTTGTGTGTGACTATGGAAAATGACGTCAGCAACGGTGGATCGTTCCATTGCACGTTTACGCCGATGGATGCACACCTGCATATCTGCTTCGTACAGCCGTATCGACGACTCTCCAGTTAATTGCAATTTATCGTACCAATCAGAGTGGACGAGTGCGTTCGGGAGTGATCGTTCGTCTCTCGTGGGATTTTGCGGACGAGTCCGACATTGGCAGCTCGATGCGTTCATCGTATGTATATAGACAACGGTACAGAAAGGAGTTGCAGCAAATCGTATCCTGCGAACCGTCGAGAGTCTTTATCTCACTCGATTCGTACGGGAGGGTCGTCGACGACATTGCTCCCTCGGGATCGAGTCACGCAGGAGAGAAACGGTGCAGAGAGGCTCAGCGTTCAACCCCGGCACGTACGATTTCGCCGAACGAAATAGACATAGAAGAACTCACATGGGAGTGAGAGAAAGAGAATAAATGCCACGGTGACGCCCGGTACGCATCACGTTGAAAAATTCGTTCCAAAGATAGTGCGTTCTGACGGCTCCGCTGAGGTGAGTCATCCTCAGGAAACCCGAATAGCGTTACGCATCGCAGAACACCGAATCAGAAACCGTCCCAGCGGAGTTCGCGATTTTAACCAAGCAGTCCGGAGTTCAAGTTAATAAAAATAATTATATTATATTATTATATTATACGATATATTATTATTATTATTTATTTAGAGAAAGAAAGTTAACAACTTATAAAATCTGCATCATGTAGTTAACATTAAGTAGACAAGTGTTTATCGAGTCTATTTTTAAATTGGTTGATTGTCTCTGATTTGATTACTTTGGAGGGTCATGATTTCCACGCGTTCACAACCCTGTTCGATAACGTATGTTCCATGGGTTTATTTGGTATTGTCTCGTCTCAAATTTTGCCCTGTGTCCATGAAGATGCGGATTTCCCGAGGGTTGGAAAATGTCGAACCCATTAAATGCATAATGCCTATTTAATAATTTGAACGTCTCGATGAGGTCCATTATATTATAATATATATAATATATAATATATTACATTCAAACAGATTGTTACATGGCTATAATATTACTGTATTATCACGATTATAGAAAAATAGATTCCTGCTCATTTTCTCATTCGGAAATCGATCTCACATAACATTATAATGTAGATTGCGCCATTTTTTGAATTTGCAAATTAATTGCTGTGACTATACACTATAGGGGTTCGACATGAATAACGAAGCACCGACGTAATCCCTGGAGGGCGAATATCTGCAGCGTTTTAAGCGATTTCACTGAGAAAGTTGAAGGTACGGGAGAGCCGGTGAGAGGAAAGCCCTGAAGCGAGATTAAGGGTGCGCAAGATGCGCTGTGTACAAGGGCGAAGCGACGCGGCAAGGACAGGAGGAAAATAAGTTAGAGTCGAACAACCCTCTGACGCGCGAGAGCGTTGGCAAAATATACAATAACGGGTAACCGAGCAACCCTCGAGCTATGAGCGAACGGAGCTGCCTCGAACGAGCGACACCCCCGATTTCTCTTCTTCCTCTTCATTTTTTTTTATCCTCCTCTTTATGTTACACCGCTCCGCCGAGCGTGACGAGTTTTGCGAAATGCGCCAGCTGCTCGAGCTCTTTCTCTCTCTCGGTGACGGATCTTTCTCGTCTGCTCCGGGGTCTTTCAATTCCCGAGCGGCTCATTCCCGCGACTCTCCGCATCCTTCCAAGAACCGGGTGATACCCTGACCCAGTTTCTGCTTACTCGCGCGAACACGTATTCGGTGAGGTGCGAGACCGAACCGAGCGTCAAGAGTTGAGCCACGAAGATTTGGTAATTGACGAGTGCAAGTCAGAAACTAGCAATTTCTGACTTGCGGGGAGATCGGAAGTGGCACTTCCGCCCTCCCCTGCCACCATTTTTCGGTGGAAGTCGCAAACGACTAAAGACGTAAAACTTTCTCGACCGTGGCCCATTCTCCGAACGAAGGTCCGCATGGAGAAAGAATGGTTTAGGTTCACTAACAACATGAGTTTTGCTGACAATGACCTCGTTCCCGCAGCAAAAGGATTAGTAAAAGCAGTTGAAAAATTACTACCTAGAAGCAATTGGTTTTGCTATCACGACAAAACTTTCTTGTTACTGCGACGATTTAGTTTGCTATGAGAACAAGCAAGGCCTGTTGTAATTTGACGGCTGAGTAATGACTGGTAATAGGATAGTTATAGATACGTACGTACATTTATTTGGAGATTAACTCACTGCGTTTGTACTTTACCATTTTATTATATTGAAAATACTGTTTGTATTTGCAATTGCGAATTCTTGAAATTTGCTCTATAAGGATGTATTGAACTCCGAAAGGTAGGGGAGAGCGAGGCAAAACGGGACATTGAGAGCATAACTTAATATTCCAATAATTTTTGGATGCCCCATTTTGTCCCAACGATACATCCGGATTTTCAACCCCGTTCTGCCCCACTTACCATCACCGCCACCTTCCAAAAGTTATTGGAAAATTGCGTTTTGTCCCATTATCCCGTTTTGCCCCACTGTTCCATTTTGCCATTCTCCCCTACGCGCCCCATTCGGTCATATAACAATTTTTTTTCTTGCCGCAACAAAGGCTGTTTTGTTACGGTAGAGAATCGCTCCAAGCGAAAATTTTGCTCTGGTTACAAGCTGGTTTTGTTATCCCGATACTAACAAACTGAAGACGTTACGATAACAAAAATCTTGTTGTACCAACAAATTTTTTTCTCCGTGCGCTATGTTCCAACCGGAGGTTCGTTAAAGTGAAACGACGGACCGGGGATTTCCCGAACGAGCGAAAGAGGGAGGACTTTTGCTGATCGAATCTTTTCGCTCTCAACCCTCCTCTTGCGCTCTTCGGCTTCTTTCCACCTTCGGTACCGTGCGTTCCTCTGCCAATGTACTCTCAACCTACCGATCCCTTTTTCCTCCCGTCCCGTCGCGATGCCTCTCCGCCGCCTTCAATGTCTTATTTCCACTGATCATCTGGGAAGGCAAAATAATATCCGATGAGATGAGGCAAAAGTAAAAAAAAGAGGGCTGGTTACAAGCTCGTTTTGTTATCCCGATAGGAACAAACTGTAGACGTTACGGTAACAAAAATCTCGTACCAACAAATTTTTTTTCTCCGTGCGGTATGTTCGAACCGGAGGTTCGTTAAAGCAAAACGACGGACCGGGGATTCCCCGAACGAGCGAAAGAGGGAGGACTTTTGCTGATCCAATGTTTTGCTGATCGAATATTTTCGCCCTCAACCCTCCTCTTGCGCTCTTCGGCTTCTTTCCATCTTCGGTACCGTGCGTTCCTCTGCCAATGTACTCGCACCCTACCGATCCCCTTTTCCTCCCGTCCCGTCGCGATGCCTCTTCGCCGCCTTCAATGTGTTATTTCCACTCATCGTCTGGGAAGGCAAAATAGTACCCGATGAGATGAGACAAAAGTAAAAAAAAGAGGATTGTAGGATCGCCGGAGGGGTGTCGTTGAGTGCGTACGGAATGGTAACCCTCGGTACGAATTGCTCCGGTGTGCTGCCAAGGGGATTGCATTCGGTTAACACCGAGCACGCATCGCGCCCCTCGGAAGTACCCGCATGCGAATTCGCAAAAGGCAAATAAAACAAAGCGCCGCTCGGATCATAATCGTCATACCCGATGATGAAAGCTCAAAGGAATTTTACACCTCTCGCGAAAACCTCCTCCATTAACGCTGTCCCTTTGCATCGCATTCCGGGCGTGTCTGTATTAATTCAGACTCACAGCGAAGCGGGCTGAAACGCGAGAAGAGTAACTTTTCGTATTAGGGAGCTTCGGGGCTGCGAGGATCCAAGATTTCCGAGACCCGGAGTACTCTCGCGCTCCGGGAATGGTAATAATTAAAACTGAAAACCTTATTTGTTCGCGGAGAGAAGTCGCGGACAGAAGGACGGAAAGCCGGCGAGGAGAGATGAGGTTTTACGGAGAGTCCGAGGTTTCCGCTTACACTTCCGCGTACGGTAACATTGCGGGCACGGCAGCGAGGCGTGTCCGCGTATGTTCTCTGCACTCGGGACTGAATGCGGAGTGGTCAACACGCTAAAAAATTAATACCGCGGGATTCTTGTACCTTTATTCATGCGTATTATTAATTAAATATTTTACTTTTTTACGTTTATTTTAGTTTATTATTTTTTTTTTTTGTGAAAGACAACTCGTGCCTTTCATCGCGACACTCGTCCTTTATTAATATTAAATGTTAGCGCGGTGTACACCGGCCCCCTCGAAACTGGCAAAAGCTCGGTGGTGCGTTGGATTGTATATGAATTACTGTGCACGTGCGGAGCCTGGCGGGGGGGGCATTGGCAAACAAAAGAGAACCACGCGGTAAAAAGGTTTGTACATTTAACACACATTTTTGTACGGCAAGTCCTCGGTATTTTTATCTTGCCAACTTTACAATTTTTATTTTCAAATAAAAACTGCGCTTTATTGACGAAAAAAAATTGTATAATGTCCGTTAAATTACAAACTTTTTTTACTGTATTACGGCCAGAAAAAAGATTTATTAAAATAAAATTAATGTCATAAAATAAAAATGCGATGTGCGAAGGATCTTCGAAATTCGTGCATTTTTAGAGGTCACTACCGGATATTTAAAAAATGTTTAACTTCGGAAAATCTAAATTTGAAGTCAAAATGAAATACTCGAAATTTCCTTGGAGCCACCCCGAATTTCGAAAGTATTATGAATAAGAACACTGCGAACTCTCTATGAAGTCAAAGCATTTTTAGAGGTCGCTACCGAGGGTTAAAAAATAAAGTTTTCTACAATTATACCTAATAGTTACCAAATGTTGTAGAATGTGAACATCCGCCGCGGAAAAATAACCGAATATTTAATTTGAAAATATGTATTTATTGTAAATGCCCCCAGAAAATTAAAAAAAAAATACAATTCAAGGAGCACCCTATTTTTTATTACATATGAGTATTACTAATGTGGGACGTGATTAGTGAAATCGTACGTCGATAACGGATCTGTACGCTTATTTAATAATAAAACATTGCTTGTTGATGCTTCGTTCATAGTGAAAATGACTTATTCAACGAAAAATTCGTTTCTGCATCATTCATATATCACATTATTCCCATAAGATCAAAAGTAGCGGGTCTACCCCGAAATAAATTTAAAAAATTATTTGACCTAAATATTTGGTTATTAAATCCAAATAAACATTATTGAATAATAAGGATAATACTATCAAACAAATTAATATATTAGAAATTGATAAACGTTCTATTAGGATATGAAGCAAATAAACATTGTTCTTCGTCCTTAATAAATTTTTCTCTGATTAGAATAAACTTTTTTCTGGGTGTATGCACTAGGCTCGGCTGTTGGAGAACTTGGTGTCGAAGTGAGGAGCCGTGAGCCGGCTTTTCGCTCGATGTAAAAAATAGTTTCTTTTATTTCCCTTTCCTCGGCCCTCACGCTGTTGGCGACGTCTCGACGTTGTGTTCCCTCCCCCGGGATCGAATCAATTTTCAACGAGAGCTGGCAAATAGCCAATCGCTTTCGGTAAAAAAAAATACATCTCTCACACAAAATTTTCAGTCACTCGAGTCTCGCGCTGTTGCCTACGTTGCGAACTATAACCGACCGATGTGAACTATCGCCGCGTGTTGTAAAGCTTCTTCCGCCCACGTTGCGCGGCAAAGCTGTTGCACGACGGGGCGAGCTTATAAATTTTCAATCGTGCAAACGCGCTCTCTGCCTCTCCAAGTGGAAGAGGTCAGGCTGAGATCAGACGCGCCAAAGGGCTGAGGGTATAATTGAAAATACGGATGAATCCCAACGGCACAGTGACTCCAAAAACAGTGGAAAAAATTCCCCGACCGGATAATAATTTTTCCCGGACTAAAATCCAATCTCAATATCGCTCCAAATTAATAATTCAAAAATCATACGTTTACAAACTATTTAACGCCGATGGTAAATAATGTTGATAAATCGCTTGTGCATAAAACAAAATTCACTGCCGCAAAGGCACTTACATTTTCTGCACTTCGCTACCATCGATTAAAAGTTTCCATTAATATGTGAAGAAAAAAAATTATTTACGTGCCTAGAATTACTATTTTCTCTTCCCACGCCTGACCAATTATTTTATTTATTTTCCCTGACCAACAAAAAAGTTCCCCGACATTTCCAGGCTTCCCAGTTTTTCGCTGAGCGGTCTCGTCGACCGTGCGACAAAAATTTCCGCAGGTACCGATATTTTATGGAGCGAATGCCGACACATTGATATATTACCATAAAAAAAATATATATTATCTTTTTTTATATTATTTTTTTCTTTTTATCGCGTACCAACTTTTATAGCCATTTCACGAGCGGATTACGCTAGTCACCCCTAGCGTCGGTGCCAGCGCTGGGGTTGCAAGCCGTGCCTCGTGCGATGAGCCCCGCTCCTGCGGATGCGCTCGGGCTGAGAACCCCTGCCCTTGGCGGGGCGCGATGCTGGTCGTCATGGCAACTCTCGAGCTCGCAACCCCCAGGCATTCACCGGATCTACAGGGTGTTCCGATCGATGCCGAATCCTAACGGATTTCGATATTCCAATTTGTCATTCCATCGTTTCAACCACCCTCTCGCAACTGCCACCGTGACCACTACGACATCCCATTTAATTACGGTAATAATTATCCACTCCATGAAATTTCCATACTGCAGACGTTCCGTAAAACTTCCGAACAAGTTCCTAGACACAGCCGTTCCTGTACGTTTTTCTCTCTTCCGTTTTTCTTCTTATACCGTCGCTATTTCTAATGGGAAGCCGACGAGATTGAACGGAGCTCAGCGAAAGCTTTCCCCTTCCTCCGTCTTCTTTCTTCATTTTTTTTTCTCTTCCGGTACCCGCAACTTCCACGTAGTCCCGGGCTTTATCGGCGCTCGAGAGACCAGGAGAGACTTCGTACCTGAAATGTATCGACAATTTTATTTTTCCTCGGTCGTTGCACCAGCGAGAAATTTTCTCGCGGCTCGCCAATCTTGAGGTCTTAAGGCCATGAAAGAGGGCGAGGAAAGGGGGTGTTGCAGTTGCAGTGAAAAAAAAAGAGCCGCGGACAAGCGTGGCTGGGGTCGAGAAGGGCAAAAAGTGCCCCACTATAGAGTCTATCCAGGGGGGGGGGGGGGGGGGGAAGAAATTTTTATTCAAGGGGCGAAGCGAGCTCTCGAGAACGATCACCGACGCCGCGAATGCCACAGCAGGTAAAGAGCCGGAGAGCGAGCGAGGGAGTCTCGTCAACAGGGCGAAAGGGTGAAACAGAGGAGATTGAGAATGAGGGAGCGAGGGAGTTATGCGGAGAGAAGTTTCGGTGGTAGGCGAGGAGGGAGAGGAGAAGATCGAAAGCTGTGGAGTTCGTGTGTACGCGTGGCTTCGCGTTCGGCGATGCGGAAGGATAGGGGTGACCCAGGAGGCACCGTACAAGGGTGGTAGTTTCCCTGTGTCTAGTCCGCGGAGGCTTGCAGCGAACGCGGGAGAGAGAACTGCATAATTCAAGTTCAAAATCAGCTCTCGCATGGACGGGCTGGATACTTCGTTAGTGCTAATTGGACCTGGTCGATCGAATGGTCTACTATGTTGCGTAACTATGAGGTCGTTACGGACGCCGGGAAGTCGATTAAGAATGGAAATGAAAAATTGTAAACAACTAACTCTCGGGAATGAATTTATAGGACCGAGTATAAACTCGGCCTCGAACTGGAGTTCCACGTTAATTTGGAACTCTACTGTTTCGTTGAAGTTCCCACTTGAGGGCAATCTTACAACTGAAATAAAGTTACGCTACCGTGGAAAGAAAAAGTTTATGCGAAATTAGTATATCGTATTAGATATTATATTTCACGAGCGGAAGGACTTCGGTCAATGGCCCATTGGCATTTTTGTTATTTTATTACGTTGCATGTTAATTTTGTTTTATTTTATGTTGCTTTGGTTTTCTTGGCTCTTGGATATAGTTTCGTTATCTTTGGTGGACCTGGTCGATCGAGTGGTTTGCTAAGTTGCATAACTATGACGTCGTTAGGGACGCCACGAAGTCGATTAAGAATCGGAATAGAAAATTGTAAACAACCAACTCCCAGGGATGAATTTATAGCTCCGAGTATTAACTCGGGCTTGAACTGGAGTTCCACGTTAATTTGGAACTCTACTGTTTCATTCAAGTTCCCACTTGAGCGCAATCTTACAACTGAAATAAAGTTACGCTACCATGGAAAGAAAATGTTTATGCGAAATTAGTATATCATATTAAATATTATATTTCACGAGCGGAAGGGCTTCGGCCGATGGCTCATTGGCATTTTTGTTATTTTGTTACGTTGTATGTTAACTTTTTTATTTTATCTTACTTTACTTTATTTTATGTTGCTTTGGTTTTCTTGGCTCTTGGGTATAGTTTTGTTATCTTTGGTTTACAATCTCTTTTTCTTATTACTGGTTTTATACTATTTTCATCTTTTATTCGATGTTACTTTCGTTGCGTAAATTTTTACGGAGCGGATTGTACCTTTGTGGCACGGTGTTCTTAGAGAGCTTAGGACAGAGAACACCGCATAAACGAATCTATTTATCTATCTACGAGCTGCAATATGTATATAAAAGCTTTTATGTATCGTCGATATTTATAAGTAAATTTTTCAAAAATACACGTACTACTACTACCATATTCCACGAATATAAAATATAATATTAATACTATTGATATTAAAATATCAAATTTTATAATATTAATATAATGTTAATATTTTTTATATTCATAATATAGTTGTAGAAAATGTATTTATTGACAATATTTTACATGACACGGATCTGTTTATACATTTACGAATATTTACAGAGTATATTTCTATTACCAACAGGCCATCTACCTAAGTTAGTGCATTCGTTTTAAGTGGGAAATATTGTTTTAAGGTGACGTGAAACACGTTTTCTGTCGTTCTCTCTCTCGCTCCATCGTAAGACCAATGACGCTATGTTTCTCACACTCTTGGCTCCGTCACGGGACTTCCACCTCGCCTTAAGTTATGTTTAACTCTAGGTTATATCTTTGTTTGCCATCCTCTCCAGGCGCATGTTGGGAGTGCTGGATATTTGCATCTGCAGTCACAATATATTAAACATATTTTTCACAAACAAACTGTATTTACAATTCATATTTTACGGGATATATGTGAAGAATATATCCGAGCAAATATACAAAAAAAATATATATTCACGCGTGAAAAATTCGATATTTAAAAATATATTTGCAATCGCCTTTCTAACCCAAACCGCGTTTCCGACGCAGCGCGCGAGCGACTTTATTTTCGGATTTATCATGACCGAATAGAGTCTGGCGTAAGTTCGAGGACCAGCGACGAAGATCGAATGAGAGAGATGATTACAGGCGACGAAGGGAAAGCAGGTGCAACTTCGCCCGTCGTTCAATCCCGCGGGCGCCGTTTCAAAGGGCACGGAAGTTGCTCGGGAGGCGAGACACGAGAGCTCGGCTCATCGGAACGACTTTGTAATCTTCTCCCTGATTATCAGTCACCGCCCTTCACTCACAGGCAGTGAATAATAGAGAGCGCGATGCGCTATCTCGGCGAGCTCGTCAGCGCTCCAGCGGGGATGTACACGCCTCCGATGTTCGCGCCAGTATATAAATATAACTGAAACAGCGAGTTCGGGAATCGTCCGAGGTCTGAAAAGCCCGGAGGAGAGTTCCGTGCAACTGCTATCCGGCCTTTGCCAGAATCGCTCGTTAACCTCGGCGAAAGGTTGAAGTTTAAGTGGGACGCCCGGGATGGGCGTACATACAGGTATATCGAATAGTACAGAGTCGGCCGGGAGTCGATAGAGTCGCGAAGGAAAATATCGTGAATTAAAACTCTATTCTCGGGCCGGAGGTAAACTAGGCGCGAAATCATCCAATAAAATTCCAACCCCTCGGCCGCCTCGACTCCGCGCGCGATGCTCAATATCCGAGAATTAACGATCTACAGTAATGCACTCGAGAGTTGGGACATTTTGCCGTGCGAAAGATTAATTGAATTCAGGTCAGGTTTATGCTCCGGGAAACTGCGAAATTTCGGTCAAGTGGCTCAAGCGAGCTGTCGCCGGTGCGACACTCCGGGAAACTTTCCGACAAAGCCGAGGCACTCCGGCCCGCGTACGCACGTGAGGCGCACGTGGTTCAGGGAATAAAAAGAATGAGACGAATGATGATAATAATAAAGAAAATAAAAAGTGAGAGTGGGCTTGGGAGGATGAACGAGTGACAGTGGAAAAGCAAACATTTCTGGGAGTTCCTGTCGGGGCGACGGGAAGAGGCTTCTCTCGCCCCCTTTTTATCTTTTGTCCTTATGTTTACCACGTCTCGACTCAAGGTCGGGACACTCTCGTTCGCGCTCACGCTGACTCGGGAACCCTGGCTCGCTTCGCTGTTCCCATCTGCTGCCACTGCACTCTGGGCTAAATGTTTTTTTAATTTTCTTTATTTGTTCCATCCTACGGTGACGCGGTAGAGCTACCGAATTAGAACTTAGTCGATCGTTCTGGCAGAGAGCAGTGCTTCTATTTTATGGGGCAGAACGCCGCAGAGGGCAAGTTAAGAAACAATGTTCGTTGAATAAGTTACGAAATGTTCGGATTAATCCTAAGCTATAAGTTAATTTATTTTAGTACACTCGGTGCGAAAATGTGTTTTACGCACAAAACCCCTATTTTCACACCTCGGGACAGACAAAGTCAGACTCGTCAGAAAAAGTTTTATCGCACTAGTATCGAAAATTACTATTTTTATTTTATTTTATTTTATTTATTTGTACAAACGGGCCGAGCCCAATTACTAGGTTTTTATGTCTAAGTAACCAAATGATGCGAGTATTAGCGCTTACAATCAAAGCGCAATGTAACTAATAATGGAGACAACGATGAATAACAGAACTAATAATACGAGTACTGAATAGAATTGCTAATAATAATAGCCGGTAAGCTTCAATTCGTAATATTTTCACTTCCGAGATATCGTTGCTGGACGCTTTATGGATGGACAGCCTTCAAGTCACTCCGTAGGCAATGTTCTGAACACAGCCTTCTGAAAATGAGGTATTGAGGCAACGAGCAATGGTAAAATCCCTAAATGCTCATTCCCTAATGCGGCTAGACGTAGGGACTAGCTACATCGACCATAATTCTCTCTATAGAGGGGTCCTTCGAAGATTGCAGTATTACGAGTAGGTCTAACATCCCTACGAAACCACATGAGCAAATAAAGATCCGGCGAGGAAAAGTTTTGATTTACTGGGTTGTGGAGGAAAATCAGATCGGCAATCTCTCTAAGAGTTTCTACGAGAAGGTCAACGTATCGCAGAATCGAAACATAAACGTATCGAACATGTACATAGGAAAGCCTCGGAGGAGAAGAGAATCTTGATTTTTTACTTAAAAAAAAAAACTACATTTGTAATAATCGGTTCGTAACCGGTTCGTAAGAAGGAATAAGTATTTCTATTTTATGGGGCAGAACGGCGCAGAGGCCAAGATAAGAAATAAAGGCCGTTCGGATAAATCCTGAGCTATGAGTTAATTATTTACTGACCGAAAAAAAAAAAAAAAATTTGATAATTCGTTCGTAATAAGTGCTTCTATTTTATAGGGAAGAATGGCGCTTTTGGACAAAATGGGATAACCTCACCGTCACCACGGAAATGGCCTTTTTTTCCTTCAATTCACGACAATTCAGTAGGCACCCCATGGGGTGAAGTATTCGTGTTGCATTCAGAGTCCATTTTACCCCGGTCTCTCCCGGTCATCCAACGAATGATTCGTAACATTTTTTCGGCGACCCATTTTGCCCCCTCTCCCCCGCGGACATGGAAATGTATTCATCTTCGCTCTTTCATTCTAAAAAAAAAATCTTGATCCGCCGTGAAAGAATTTACAAAAAAAGAAAAGTGATATATAGAGGATGCACTAATGCGCTCAGAGAGAATCCAATTTCCTTGGAGCCGCTTTTGTGCAACGGTGCGATGCCGAGAGTGCCGTTGGAATTTTTATTTTACATCGATTTTACGGTCTCTGCGGGCGGGCTCGAGAGCGAGGACGTACAAGCCGGTCATATCGCCTTCGGGAATCGAACGGCAGAGACCCTTTCGGGGACTACCGTACATATATATATGTACAAAGTCGTATATATGTACAAAGTCCCACCGTTAACTACGTTATCTCACTTTTATTACGTTTTATCGTCATACCGGTTATCCGAACGGTATGTTCCCGACGCGTACCGAGCGCACAAATTCGAATATCCCCTTTGACGACACCCCTGTCAATTATTCATCGTCACTCAACGCTACCGATACGTTTTTTTTTTTCTATTTCTGTCGACCACTCGAGATTTTTTTCCGCCCTTTTTGCAACTTCAGGCGCTCGGAATATTAACGTACGAATAGTGACGCAGCTCTCCAGGCTGCAGTGCCACCGGCGAGATTTGTCGTGAGATACCGAGTGGGAGGAGAAACCGCCTCCGGACTGCATTCTCGAAGGTCGCTACGATATTCGCTAAAGGTCGTAATAACGGAGTTATTTCGCACGATGTAATTCAACGTCCTACGTATTCGTTTATAGAATCTTATAAATCCGAACGAATGCAAGATGAAAATGTCGTATTATTCAGATTCCATAAAAATCCGGACCTATCGTCGAGGAAATATTTTATTTTTATTTCATTTTATAGAGTGAACGATGGTTCAATCCGCGCGCGGAAGGAAAACGCCTGCGGTAACGTTCGATAGCTGAAATAGCGAAATAAAAGAGGGGAGACGTTCTATTCTGTGCGTCGTTGACTGGGACTTTCCCTGCGACCGCAATCGTTTATCAAAAACTCTTCTCGCCTAGCTCACGTCACCGTTGTGTGTAGCTGAGCTGCCTCGAAGCTCGCGAAGACGTCGATTTATCATCGGGGAGAATCGTCTCTTTTCGTGGGACGGAGGAAGGTACAGCGGTACTTCGCTCGCAGCCAATGCCGGATGAAGAGAATGGGAGTTGGGCACGCAGCGGAGACTCCAGAGAGGGCTGTGGGTTCCTACACTTTCCTCCGGCTTCCGGAGCCTCGGGGTTTCGCCGAGTACGCGGGTTAAATATTTATTGCTACGCCTCGAAACCTCCCCCTCCTTATCTCGTGGCGGAAACGCGCTGAGAACGATTTCGCCGGTGGAACAGAGCGCGAAAAAGAACGTTTCGTGTAATGGCGCTATTATGCGTGTCGATAATGATATTTGACGAAAATAGTTATTTCTGCGACAACGGCGTAAAAAGGGAGGACTTCCCTTTCTACGCTCTTGACATTCACATAATTTTTCTTTGACAAATTCTCTAAAATCACGGTTTTTGTTCTTGGGAAGCGCCTAAAAGCGACTTTCTCGCCACTAGTGCGAGAAATAAATACCATCTTGCGTTTGTAAGCATGCGCTGTATTTTCTCGCACGCGAGGCAAAATAGTGCGTTTAGTACACTCGGCGCGAAAATTACAGTTTTACACCTTGTGAAGTAAAATTTGGTACGATATGCGTGCGAAAACTTTTTCTGAACTCGTGTGATTGCAACACTCGCCTTCGGCTCATCTGCAAATTCACACTCGTCGGAAAAAGTTTTTGCGCACTAGTATCGTAATGCGTTCCCTATACGGGAACGAGACGCGAAATTTAAGGTGTATGCGTTACGAAAATATAGATAAAAAATTTAACGAGACACGCTCAGAGAATATCTGCCTCCCGAGATTTATTCTCGGAAGACAGTTTCCTAAGTTATGCATGTACTATGTTTTCTTGAGACATAGGAAAAGAGCTTAGAACCTATAAGTTACGGGAGAAACTGGCTTACCAGCTTATATGGGGCCTCCTCGAGGACGCAATCTGTAGCGTGACAGACGCGCAGGGCAAAGTTTCGAGAGCCCGGATCATCGCGTTGCAAAACCGTACTTCGTAGTCCTATACAACGAATAACAAGTTGTTGAAAACTGGGACGCGCCCGAGACCGAATTAACTCGCGGGTGAAAATAAACGTTGAACATTGCGATGGATGTTTGACTTCATCGGCGAATACGAGTGGAAGGATAAGCCGACGCTCTTGAGATGTGCGTGCGAACGTGTCCGCTATTTATTGCGATGTTCACGGTGTTCACGGATCTTCACCAACTGCAGCAGTGACGCAGGTAGCCAACCCGCGAAGTAACGGTTCGAGCTTGCGGGCCCGGAGGACTAGTGACTTTTTTCTTCTTCATCTTTGCACTTTTTTATTAGTCCGTGAAACAACGCCAGAGACGAACCAATCAGATGACGGGTATAACCGTACCAGCCAATGGGAGAAGCGCCTCGATTACCGAAGCGTCGCGTCGTGGACTCAGTGACGCCTAAGTTCGCGTAGTCAGCTGACGGGCCGGAAGGACGCTCGTTTCTGTCGTGGGACCTCGTCGTCGCGTGCCGAGTTTACGATGGGAGAAGAGTCGCGATTATTCTACCAGTGGTGAAAATACTGCTTCTTTAGAATCGTGCTATCGGTAAAAGTCTACAAGTGTTTTAAGTGGCTTCGGATCATCATATTATTCGAGTATCGGTGCATTTTTGCGACAGGGGGGTGTCCGTTCCGACAAAGCGAAAAAAGAACATGGCGGATAATAACGTTCGGTTCACTGAAAGGCAATTATAATTCTAATTAATATTCCGCAATATTATATTAATCTAATTAATATTTTAGTTGCCCGTCATATTTAGCGTACCTGCAAACATAATCGTGTACGATTTTTTATTCGGTCACGGTCCTTCGCGAACTACAGGTAGACGCGGCGACTCAGGTAGTTGACACGAGAATGAACACTTCGAGCTTGCGGGCCCGGACGACCAGTGCCAGTTTTTTTGTTGGATTGTGGGATAACCCCAGCCAGATAAGACAAAAAAATTAGTTATAAAAAAAGTGATCTCAATCGGTTCCATATGTTCGGCTGTACGGTATCCGAAAGTTGCAACACATTCAAAAAGTTAACGTTCGGACGTAGGATAGCTTATAGTTACGATCCGAACGGACATATGTAATCCATTTAGACCACTTTTTCATACCAGATGACTTTTTCCTACCGGGGCATGGACGACTGAATCTAGCTACAGGAGTAATCGTACCGGCCAATAGGAAGCAAGCGTCGATTACCGAAGCGGCGCGTCGCGGACTCAGTGGCGCCTACGTCGCGCAGTCACCTGACGCGCTGAGAGCGCGGGGCTTTGCGTCGTGGGCCCCCTGCAGCGCGTCGTGAGTTTCCGATAGGAAAAAAATCGCGATTGTTCTGCCCATGGTGAAAATACATCTTCCTTAAAACCGTGCTACCGAGTAAAGTGTACAAGTGGCTTCGAATCGTCTTATTATCAGTGTCGTTGAATTTTTGACACAGGGCAATGCCGGGTTCGACCACACGGAAAACAACATGGCGGACAATAACGGTCGGCGTTCCGGACAAACATTGGAATACCTTATTTTTTGAACTTGTCTGATATATTCAGCGTACTAATGAACATAATCGTCGGTTATCGGGGCATCAGCAGCTTTCTGCGAATACATCGAAACGGTAAGTCGTAGAATGACAGTCTGGCCGTAACATTTTTTTCAATCGTCAATCGACAAAAAAAATCACCGTCTCTTTTTATTCCAGAAAAATGTTTGTTGTGCCACGATTGTCATCTTTGTTCGTATTCACAAATATGGTTAAAACAGCAAAAAAACATTTATCTAGATGGGATTTGACGGTAATTTTTTTCGTCGCAATTTTCGTCAACTTTTTAGCAGTCAGTTGATTTCAAACGAATTTTTGAAATCAACTTTTGATCATTCGTATTTTTTTTATCAATTAATTCATGAATGAAATACTATTTTTAAATGAATAGAAAATTATTTTTTTTCCCGATTAACGAGATTGGCACTTTGTTCATTTCAAAGTTAATGTCGCCTCTATCACAGTGCGGTAATTTGTGGACTGGGCAATTGACGGTCACGTGACACCTAGTAGACAAAAAAGAATGACCGGTCACAAAGTCGACGCCCACCTCGAAACGGCATCTCCGGCGACCGAACGGTATGTTTATTTTTGTTGCACGCGACCGAAGCCAGTTGTAGTTTACGTACATGTACAACTTTCTCGAAAAACCGTTAAACTCTACGCTACCTTGATATCTCATGCGAATACTGCCGATTGGCCTCCACGGCTCGGTTTATCATCGGCCGCTCTGACAAATAAACAAAAACGTTAAAGTACGAGGAGATATGACAGTGGGCATTCGAGAATTGGACCGCGGCCAATGCACTCACGACGTGACGAAGCGAGAAAGCACGTAATTCTTGCTCTTCCTATTTCGTTCTCGACCCTGTGCTCGACCCGGCCGTTCTGCACAAAGTTGCGAAACACAGGAACATATATATATATATATATATATATATATATATATATATATATATATATATATATATATATATATATATATATATTCACGATACTTGCGAGTCTCGCTCGTATTGTCGGCGACGGCAATAAGATTTTCGTGTGTTGAGAATATAAGTCGCGAAAGAATCACCCAACGGTGCTTGTACTCTGCTGCGCTACGTGCAGCGCAGTGGCGCTTGGCTAACGTCCAAAAGTTACAAAATTCGACCGTCGAGGCTATTCCACCCAGACACAGTTATAACAGTAAAGAGACGTACAATTTATTCGTCGAATCGAATAAAGCAATTTCGTCTCTCGATTTCTCTGTCGCCGTCAATGGGATCGAGCCGGCAACGCGGAGGGGGCGGGGAGGCGGCGAGGGGAGGGGAAGAGAAGCTACACTACCTACCACTAGACAGTCTATGCGAACTGGGCGAGCGGAACAACCGCGGCACATGTGCACCTGCAGATAACCCTGCAGCCGTATTTTCTTTTCATTCATGGTAACGGGCGGCGTCATCGCTACCTTGTGTGCGTGTGTCTCGTCTGTTGGCAATAATAGTCTCTGATGGAACTCTAACAGTAGCTATTCCTGCCTCTCACCCCCCCCCCCTCCCCCTCTCTTCGGTCACTCGTTTGCTAGCATTGTGCATCGCTGATGCATCGGAGGCCGCACAGGTCGTTCTAGTCTAGTCCGTGAACGCGTTTATTTTCCATACATGGAAAAAAGAAAAAACAAAACCGGTTTTCTTGCCCTATCGCTTCGAGCACAGACGTCCGTCCGGGGACTCTAGGGAAAATCCTTCGTGAAAAAGAAAATGAATGTCCGAGAGCTTTTGTGACGAATATTTCTGAGTTATCTCAAGCGGAACACGCTCCTTGGATATTAATGACCTTGAGCCGCGTCCGTTCTATGAATATCATGATTTATTATTTTTGGGTGTCGGATTTTTTTTTTTTTTTTTTTTTTTTTTTTTTTTTTTTTTTTTAAATAGTATGTGCTGCGAATGGAACATTAATCGGGGATGGAGCGATATATGCTTGTGGCACACCCTTTGAATATTCGTTGACACAGCAGCGGCGGGAGCAGCAACCCTCAGCGTGAGGCCGAGCTAATTCGGGTGTTGCGGTGAGCGAGCGAGAGCCGACGGGAAAGTCGAGACACTCGCGGACGATTTCGGGGCCGTCTCGGGCCATAAACGCGGATAAACTCGCTCACACCGCACCCGGGGAATTCGGGGACATAACTTTTTAATTATTTAATGCGAGAGGAGCGCTGAGTTAACAGCGATTCAGCTATCCTCGAAATTTCGAGGGTGAGTTCGCTTATTATTACGAGACGGTACGGAGTGATATCGTGATTGTCAGACCGCAATCAAGCTCTAAAAAAAAATCTAGAAAAAGTTGACAATCTTGAAAACGTTGGGGAATAACAAAGATTGGAGAAGTCAGGAAAAAATCAGCAATTTAAAAAAGATCGTTTCGTAAAAATCGAGAGGCGTCAATTTTTAGTTTCTCATCCCATACGAAGTATGTAAGGAGATAAAGTATTGTTCTTTTCACTGCGCAGATAGCCAACCGTACACAGACAACTAAGGGAATTGGTTGCTATCAACCTTTGCTGTTTGCTTGCACCCAGAAAAAAAATTGTTTGACAGCCACTGTTTATTTGGTTTAAGTAAAATATTTATTTGATTTAAGTAAAATATTTATTTGATATAATAAATATTTATTTCACGTAAGTAACTATATACTTAATAAAAATGAATATTTATTTTTATTAAATAAATATTTTACTTAAAACAAATAAACGGTGGCCGTCAAATGAATTTTTTCCGGGTGTGCCAGCAATATCGCAACAATAGTTTCTAGCACGAAATTGCAGCATATTGATAGCAAAAGTCCAACAACGGTTGCTATAAGCTGATTGTTTATTCTTAACAGCCGTGAAAGAGAAAATTCCTCATCAGAAGGCGACCTTTGATTACACATTTTCTCAATCGGCGTTATTGCTAACGATAAGGAAAGCTTATTTTTTCATGCCATGAATGAGTTCGATGATGGGTTGATAGTGAATTACGTTACATGATAATGAGTTATTTAAAAGTTTGTTTGCCTAAGTGTAATGTTTGATTGATAATGAATAACGCAACAATTATTGTATTACTTATGTAATTATTACTTATATAATACTCTGCTATTAATTCTATTGAAATAAAAATGAATTCATTTGGTCTACGAATACTGTAAATTTTAGCTCAATGACAAGTGTTTGTATGTGACTCGACTCGCCGAAATGAAACCTTTATAACCATCAAAAAGAATGCGCGATTGTGGATTTTTAACTTGTGCGAAAATTGTGTCAAATTGTGCGTTCGTTTAGTGTCGATATATCTTTCTAAAATATGATACACAATGGACTAGCACTAAAGATCCTTGGAATTGAATTTTTGTGAGAATCGTTCAAAGAACTTAAATTTGATAAGAAATCGATTTGGTTTTTAATTCCCGCAAAATAACCATGTCACAAGCAAATTAACTTTCGTACTGAGATGCAAAGCACCAGCAAACCTTGCTGACGATATGCTTCTAAGAATTTTTGGCATTGAATGCTGACAAAAACATAGGCAAATGCGGACGCACATGCAGCAATTTTGCAGCCATCCCATGCGGACATATGCTGCCCATTTGCTGGCGGGTTGTTGGCAAAATGCTGTCTGGGTGTGTTCACTTTCCACCGTGATAAAAAAAAAAAATCCGCCACAACATCCGCGATTCGAAAATAATTTTTGGTTGATATTCCATCGCCGCCTGTTCCAGATCGTAAATGTGTTGGGACACGAGTTATTAAGCTAATTGCGATAGTTCGGTGTCGAAGCGTTTCGGTATTAAATGCGGCTCGCAGAAGCCTCGTTGTTATTTCTGTACCAGTTGCACTCGCTGCTCTCGTGAATCGTTTATTAATCGCTTACGATTATTATATTGGGCCTATTAACGTCACCGGACCGGGGCAGGAGGTTGGGGGGGGGGGGGGAGTACACCGGATGCCTCTCGCGCGTGAGATATAATGGATATAATTACATAATGGCCCTGTGTATGCTATATTGCGAGGAACAGGCCGGTGGGCTTAACTTCGGGGCGCTCTGTCGACTGGGATATATAGCCGAGAGTTGAGCCTGGTGCGAGAACGGGAGTTGCGAAAACTTCGTGTACTGCGTCGCTCGGGCCCTACGTAACGAAGACCTCGATATCTCATTAATTTTCTTTCCGACATTGGCGCAACGGCGATAAATCGCTATGATGAATAATTATCGTTTAATATTGATACGCAACGGACACCGACTGCACCCTAAAAGTATACATATATATGTATCTCAATACATGCATACAGATATGCAAGTATATTGTGTGTATATATATTAGGGTGTTTCAAAAAAGGCACCTTTTAAAAAATTTTCCTCCCACCGTTTTAAAGTACAGATTTTTTTTTATCTAAAATTGAACCTCGCTAAAGGCGGTACCTAGCAAAAAATCCTAAGAGGTGCCGCATTCGACGTTTTAACCAAAAAATGCGACACCTCTTAATTGTCAGCCGCCTTTCGCTGCATTTTTTATCGATCAAAATATATAGTTCTACAGGGTGGGAGCTTAACTTGTTGTTATTTTTTTTTTCATTAAACGCAAAAGACTTCAATTTCTAAATTCGTATATGAAAACCTCCAATAATATCCAGTAGGGTGAATTTGTTGAAAAAAAAATTCTTTCCACCCTCAAAAATTTTAATCTGAAATTGAACCTCGCGAACGGCAGGTCTACACAAAAAATCGTATGAGATGCCGCATTCGTCGTTTATACCCAAAAAGAAAGAAGTTTTTAAATTTTTTGGCTACAAACGTCGAATGCGGCACCGCTTAGAATTTTTTGCTTGGGCCCGTCTTTCGCGAGGTTCAATTTGAGATTGAAATCTACACTTTAAAAGGGTTGGAGGAAAATCGAAAAAAATGTCCTTTTTGAAAAACAACCTGATATATATTTATACATTTATATATCTAGGAAATACATATATAGACTCCCAAAGGAGAAAAGGCCCTATTTTCGGTGTTAAGAGAATGTGAAACACGTTCTCAGCCTTTCCTCTCGCTCAGCCGGGAGCGCCACTGATGCTATCTCTCTCGCACTCCACAGTGTTTCGCATTCTCTTAAGGTCAAGTGAAACACATTCTCTGTCGCTCTCTCTCTCCATTGTCAAAACAATGCCGCTATGTTCCTCACACTCCTGGCTCCGCCACGACTTTCACTTCACCTTAAAGCATCCGATTTACGCCCTTTTGTTTCCGACCAGTCGATACAGCGTAATTATTTAATTCCCTAACGTAGCCAGTGCCGAAAATGAAAAAGTAGCTCTCAGTGATATCCTCGCTCGGGCGGAGAACGGTGCGTTGTGATGAATATTAAAAATATTCACCCCTCGAGTTTTTCGCCTTTGCTCCGAGAGTGACTCCGGGGTCTCGAAGGAAATTTAACGCAGGTGCGGAGAACGGACTGCGATCTCTGTAGTTGTCTCTCGAGGAAAACTGGATCTACGAACGTAGACCGTGCCCACCCGGGAGGCACGAAAATGTCCGATTCTTACTGTCTCCCGGCGTGGCTCTCCATCTGGAAAATAAAGCGAGAGAATAATCCTGTACGAAACGCGGGGCGTGCGCTTTTCGGGGAGTTGCGTCCCGTTCCAACGTGGCTGCGCTTCCTCTTTCCCGAGGCTCTCCCGACTCTTGCTCGAGCGTCGAGCCCGTCGGGGTTTGGATGGATTTCTTCGTGAGCCGCGACGACGACGACGCTGCGATACAGGCCTCGTTGCGAAAAGGGATAGGGCCACTAAATCGCGACGGCTCAGCACTATCTCTAAAGTAGGGAGTTTACAGCAGTGGTGTGTTCACTGGCGTCCGGGTAGAGATGCGGGAGAAAGAAGACGACGACACAAAGATGACGAGGGAGAGGGCAAAGCATTGTGCGAAGAGCGAAAAAGTAACACAGAGAACGGCTGAGAAGGGAAACGGTCGAGATATAGAGGAAGCAAAGAAGTAGTCAGACGAGAGAGGAAAAGGGTTAGACTCGTCAACCCCTCGGCTGGGGAGTTCGTCTCGTCTGTGCTACCGGCGCGCCGAGCCGCACAGCCATTGGCCACCTACGTAACTACCGTGCCAATGTATCGTAAGGTGAAAATAAAATAATACGAAAATAAAACACATCGAGGTAACAATTTCAATAAACGTAAACACGTTTTTAAAAATATTTTTTAAACACACAATATTTTAAACGCACGGTCTATAAAAAATTTAATTACATTTTGATGTTATTTTTTCGAGTATTCTGGGCGTGTTATTTTCGCGTATTGTCATTTCTAGGGCCGTTATGTTCGCGTATTGTTATTTCTGAGCCTGTTATATTCGCGATTTGTTATTTCTAATCGTGTTATTTTCGCATATTGTTATTTGTAGGTCTGTTATTTTCGCGTATTGTTATTTCTGAGCGTGTTACTTTCGCATAATGTTATTTCGCCGTGTATTTCTCGAATTGTTATTTTTTGCGCGCGTTATTTTTACGACTGTTATTTATACGCGTGTTATATTTACGACTGCTATTTATACGCGTGTTATTTTTTCAATTAATGAGTTTCTTTTTCTTTTTCAATTAATGAGTTAATTTGACATGTTATTTTTGCATGTCACCCCCGCGCGAGTAGTTTCGTTACACCGTAGCGAATAACCGTAGCATACCGTCCGTAGACGGATACGCATATGTGTGAATGCCTGGTCGTGCCTCCGCAGCTTACAGGCGAGCACGTTCATACCGTTGCAAAAGGAATGCGACGACGTTCCCTACTTTCCACCCTCACCTCATTCCCCGTACAGGAGAGTCAGCGCAACTGCAGAGTGCTCTGCGTCGTCGTAGGCCATGAACGAGGAGCAAAGGCGCACCCCGATAAAGTTCGAGCCACGGGAATGTCCGAGTCCCTTCATGCTCGAGATTACCGGCACCCTTGTCTCCCGGGTCACGCGTTCGTCCCTGCCTCTCAAAGCGGACGAATACTGGCTCAGCGAATTCCCGACATGATACACCGAATGCAATGCCGCACGATCGAGATACGCGTATCTTCTCGGACTGGGCGAATTACTCTCGGTACAAGAAAAAAAAGTTTAGTAATAGAGTGCAAAATAAATTCGTATGAAATTTAATGTACACGTACCGAAAGTTTTTATGCATAAACTGCTATATTACATCTCATGTACGATTGTGATGGAAAAATTAATGTAGAGTATGTGAACTACTTTTTAGAAATATTTTACTTTAAATTGTTTACTGTAATTTTATTATAAAAATACTTTGATTCCAATAATTCATTTTAATTTCACTGTAAAAGTAGACTAATTTTCCGTCAAAATGGTACATGACATTTAATGCACAAGTTTTTGTATAAAAACTTCTAGTCCCGTACTTCAAATTTACAAACTTTTCCGACAGTTTAATTCTGTTATCGACTCTGTTTAAAATAATTGCAAATTCAATGTGCCGGACTGGAAGTTGTTATGCAACGACTGGAATATTCTATTTAATGTACAATTGTGATGAAAGATTAATATAGGATTAGTGTTTTTTATTTTCATGTATGGTTTCCCCAGCCTTTTGCATTGCCGTCACGCTTCTTAATGCTCCAATGTCATTTTTCCGTTATTTACATTCTTATAAGTAATACCACTCCTTCTGTTTTCTTAGTTTTTGATAAATCTGTATTGTTATTAAAAGTAAAGTATTTCTAAAGTTTTTAGTCTACTGTGCATTAATATTTCATCGCAATTATACATGAAATTTAATATACCTGTTTGTGGATAACAACTTTCAGTCCGGTACATTAAATTTCCAATTTTAACAGTCAAGAGGCGAAATCGTTCCTCGCCCTCTCCCCAAATGAGTACTTCGTCTTCGAGTCCTCAGCAATCTTCTTTGCGTCGAAAACCCACCTCGTATCTAAGCGACCGGCAATTGGAAAAAAAAAATTATCCAACATGCTACAGCTGCGCCCCTAATTCATCGACCTCAACCAAGCCCTTTCGGAATTCCTCGCTGCACCTTCGTGCTTTCGCCGTCTAATCTTTCGTCATCACGCCATCCCCGGGCAGCAAGAGCCTGAGCGGGCATATTTGTCGGTTTTCACGGAGATTTCATACCGCGGAGGCAAATTGAAATTGTGTAACGAAAATTTGTGATACCGAGGCGAGCTGGGACGTTGAGACTTGCCGTCCTTTCCGACGACTAATTTATTGTTGTTGGGCCGAGGCCGGAGATAGCGCGAGTGGAGAGGGTGACGATGGGCGTGCTGTGGAAACTTCCAAGTGCCACACCGTGCTCTGTCTCTCGGCAACTTTACCAGACCCCCATCGGTCGACCACCACCGGTGCCGCAGCACATGCACGGTATCAGATCAGCTCCGCCACCCCCGAGAGTAGACAACACCAGACCCGATCGCTTTTCCACGATCCCCGGCGAAGAGCTCGCTCGAACGACCCCCGGCCCGATACACCCTCTCGGAAACAACCCCGGCTGGAGACACCCCTTTTTTACCTCACACCACTCATCATAAACGCAACCTTGCGCCTCTCGAAGCCGGCATCTACTTTGCGTGATTGCACTCTCCGTAGACTTTCTCCTTTTTTTTTATGCTCTCTCTGCCCCATCCAGCCTCGCTCTTCCGGCTATCTCCAGCCACTCTGCTCTGTTTGCCACCCTTATCGTGGGCCATCGGGATTTATTTATTCGCGTCATATTAACCGGAATAATCGGGCTGTTGGAGGTGAGAAACGTTCGTTGTCTGTGTGGAGCGCCTCACCCGGCGAGGGGTCGTCGGCCTTTCGACTCTCCTTTCCAGCGACACAGAGAGCGCGTGTAAACGATTGCGCCGGGGTTCAACGAGAATATAGAGGCAGCGCCACTGCGACTGGGTGAGCTCTCGATCTCCCTTACTGCCAAGATTTGACCTCGTACGACTATGGTACAGGTTTATGTGTATATGTTCTATCGTGTGTCTTCGTGCGATATACACACATAGTACAGCGTAAAAGTTGTCCCAATTTCATGGGTACATGTGCATCAAAGAGGGTGTTCCCGCTACTGTCACTAGGGCTTTTTACGACATGATAGAATCGATCGGGATTGAGGGGGGAGAATTACCCTCAGAAAACCGCGGGCCGGACAGGCCAAATAGCCTTCGACCCTCCGCGAGGGATCTTACCGAAGTCGAAAGATTAAATATATATATAGAGGTAGTACATAAAACTTTTCCGTGAGATCTTGTGAGTTTCCGTTCCTCCTCCCGATGGTCAGCTATTATATGGGGATTGATACACGACGCGGTCGGAATGCCAGTGCTATATCGATTCGATTAATCCTGAGGTTTAAACGACGAGGTAGGGGGAAAGTGGGGCAAAATGGACTTTTGCCAATTTTTAGTGGGGAGGATGCTGGCCCATTTTTGCCTCGCTCATCTGTGTAGAGTAGAACTCCGGTTAAGGAGCTTGGAGCGGTTCACACTAGTCAAGCGAGTGCTACATTTTTAAAGTCTCTTATTCGAACTTTTATGCATCTATTGATTATAGGGGATGGTTATTTGTATTACAGCAGATGTGCTTGAAGTAAGAAAAACATGAATTGCAATGGTTTTAGAAAAATATTAAGTGGTTTGTGCTAATTTTCGAAAAGGTACGTGTTCGTTCAGTTTTTTCAAAGAACAATCCGTAATTTTTTCTCGATTTTGATGTATTGCAGCTCATTCTCATTCTTGAAAGATGCTCTATGAATTCTCCATCCAGATATTCGATAGTATTTTCCGTTTTTAAATGACAGCCTTTTGTATACCCTTTGACGAAATTCCTTCATACCCTTTGACGAAATTCCTTCTGTAATTTTTAATCGTGAAATACTATCGAATAACTAGAAAATCGAGCGGAAATTCCGGATTGTTCTTTGAAAAAACTGAACGAATATTTACCTTTTCGAGAATTCGCACAAACCAGTTCATGCACAGGGGGTTTGTACACATTAAAATAGGTACCAACGTTTCTTGTCCACAAAAGTCTACAATTTGTTTCTTGTTAGTTAAAAAAAAAAAAAAAAAAAAAAAAAAAAATGTTGCGCATTTAACAAATATTTTTGTAAAATTAACAAAGAAAGAATTGTGGACGTTCGTAGACAAAAAAGTTTATCGAGAGTACAAAACTTTCTTACTCTGTATTGCATAATTGCTTTGGCGAAATTTTCTTGGACCTTCGCGAAGGTACCGAAATTATATCCGGCTGGAGGCAACATAATATCGAGAATATTATGTATGCAGTACCGTATATCACTTTACGAGTGTCGGTAAAAGCGATGGACTGCTTTATCGGTACTGAACTTCCGCTTATAATTTCAGAGTTTTTTCTTTTCCCTTGCTCGTTTATTTCTCTTCTGCTCTGTCGGATGTGCATTATTTAGCTTTTAAAAGACTAGTCAAGCTTTTTACAAAAATGGTTGTGCATTTTACAAATATTTTTGTAAAATCAACAAAGAAAGAATTGTGGACGTTAGTGGACAAAGATGTTTGTTAAAAGTACACAGTAAAAAAACGTTTCTAATTTTTACAACTTATTGTCCACAAACGTCCACAAGTTATACGTTCATTTTCTAGTTTTACAATAAAAAGTATAAAAGCTAAAATTGTTTATTGCACGAGAAATAAAAGGGCAGGTTGTAATATTCAAACCTGAACAAACGAGTTTGTCATTTATTTAACAAAATTATTTTTACGAAACTTCGTATTCCGATTTTACGAAATTATTTTTTATTGTGTGCAAAACCTTTATACTGTGTACTGTATATTTGCTTATGGGAAATTTTCTTGGGTCTTTGCGAAGGGACCTAAATTATATCCGGCTCGAGGCTGCATAATATCGAGAATATTATAAATGCAGTACCGTATATCACTTTACGAGTGTCGGTAAAAGCGATTGACTGCTTTATCGGTCGTCAGCTTCCGCATATAACTTCAGAGTTTTTTTATTTTCCCTCGTACGTTTATTTCTGTTCTGCTCTGACGGACGTGCATTATTTAGCTTTTAAAAGGCTAGTTAAGCTGGGAGGGTTCGCTACCCCTCGATGCCGTCGGGTCTGACAAGTCGTCAGCCTCGAAGAGCCTCGAACCCGGGTGCACTTACGTCCTCCTTTTCCCTTGTCGGTGAATCGTGCAGCGTAAACAAGATTTCACGTTGCGCAACACACGGTTTTTCGTCGAGCCTTTTATTAACCCTTTACCCTCGCGACCGGCGCGGATCAATGGGGAGGGCTCTTCGCCGTTCACAAAAGCAACACGACCTAGCAAATACTGTGTACATGGGGCCACTGCAGCCTGGCTGGGGGGAGAGGGGCAAAATGAAACCGCGGGAGGGGGGGGGGGGGCAACGTGGGACTAAAAACGGACCTTTTCCTAACTTTATCATATTTCGGAAGTAGTCCATTTAGCCCCGCGTTCACTGCCCATCCTCCCTTACGTGACAAATCGACGCTCTCGTAAACCGCACTCCATCCGGCCATACAGAAGTGGATAAGGTAAACGGCCCAGTTTTGACCCTCACCCAGTTTGCGAGCCCGACGGCACATTTTTGTCTGCTGTAAATTCAGTTTTCGACAAAAATCAACTAGATTACTGGCAAATTAAAAAGCACTAAGTGTTGTGTATTTTAACGACACGCATCGTTTTTAAATTAAATGTTTAGTAATAAAATTTATCCGCGAATGGTAAACTGCCCGTCATTGATGCCTGGCATTCCTGGATATCTTGCTCGATGTCTTAAGATGAAGTGAAATTCACGTGACCGAGCCAGGAGTGCGAAAGAGATAGCAGCATTGGTCTTATGGTGGAGCGAGAGAGAGAGAGAGGGAGAGAGAGCGACAGAGAACGTGTTTCACTTCACCTTAACGGAATCGAAGACGTCAAGCAACCTATCCGGCAAGACATCCATCCGACTTGCACTTCAGTCGACTTGGAAGACCATTGCTAGACGGAGCTCACTAGCTTCGGCAGTTGCAGAATAGCGCGTCTTCAATCTCAAGTAAATATTCAACCACATGAAACTTATATCACAATGTTCAGCAAGAACCGCTTTATTGATGTGATGGAAAAAAATCCTACTTTTGTTCAGTTGTTTCGTTAAATCCGCGGGGTCAATAAGTCCATCACGTAATTAATGTTATGCCGCGGTTTCTGACCCCGATTTTTTTACACATCTAATGAATTTATAATACCTTTAAGCCACTTAAATCGTTGTCATTGTTTGTACCTGAAATTTGATACTAACATTAAAAATGGAAATATGGCCATTAGAAATGGAATTAGATCCGTTTCTATTGACATTGCGAAGTTTCAGAAACTGGGTAAGTAACTGCTGCGTGAGTGTCAGAAACCAGGTACATGCGAGGGTCACAAATTGGGAGATGGGTGGGTCCACAGTATCAGAAACCCCGGCTGTAGACAAGCATTATTAAATCAATATTATTATAAAAATTGTCGATTTATTGACTTGTGTAATATAAAAATTGTATAATATTTGACTTGTATAAAAGGTGAATTTCATTCAGAAGCCTTTAATGCACGTGTTGAGCCAGTTCACTTTCAATTTGACAATGTTCCGCCTTCGTATTAATAGAAAACCCATACCACTGCTCTAAAAGTCTCACAAACTGGGCCTTTTACCTTACATCTTTTTCGGACAACAAACCGTTGAGAATTTCGTGAGGCAAGGGAGTATGACTCAAGACTAAGTGAAATATCACGGTCGGCAATGAAAACTTTAATTACATTTTTTAAACACTCCAACCATTTACCTTCAAAAGAAAACTCTCACGCGAACCCGCATTCATATGCGCTTCGCGTAAGAATTTGTTTTTGACCGGAAGTGGTCAGCAAACGCGAAAAAAAATTAATTACACTTTATGTTACCGACCGAGTCCGGGTCGGGCGGGGAGGAAGGAACGTCACGTCGCCTTAACGAGAGAAAGCCGGCGAAATTCTGTTCGCTCGTCGCAGTTGTAGTAAAAGAGGGCGAGGAAGGGTTGCGCGGATACGGGAGAACGGGAGGGCTGCGAAGGGTGTCCGTGCACCGTTTCCGGTGCGGACGAGTACTGCGGACCTATAACTCTACCGTTACCGCTGGTGTGATGGTACGCCGGTGCCCTGCGAGTTCCGGAGAGCAACGAGAGAGCGGGAGCGAGTCCTCTCTTCCAGCTTACGCGAATATCACCCTCTCTCGTGCTCCCGATTAAACCGCTCGCTCAGTTTCGGTAGTGGTAATCCGCCACTAACACACACCCGCATAGACACGCACCCGGTCCAAACCCCGCGTTTCCCACTCGCCCGGCAGTGCCGCAAACGCCTCGCTCAACCCTTCCAGTATCCGCAGTCGCGCGACACAAGTCTCTTCTACCCTATTGCTCGGAAATAAATTCTTCGACGTTAATATCACTCGGGACTCTGTCGCATTATAAATTGGAGCATTATAAATTATAAACGTTTTACAATAACGCCGGGGGATAAATCATACGAACAATTTGTTTCGGGCAAAACGTGGCTTGAAGCATTATTTTCTCTCGGCTCGAATGTTTTCATATCCGAACTGGTATAAACCACCCAGGAATATAACGGGACTACCGTGGGGAATTAATTAACATACACAGTAAAAAAGTTTGTACTTTTTACAGCAGACTTATTTTCGACAGACGTCCACAATTTTTTATTCGTGCATTTTCGGATCTCATCAACCGGCTTCTAGTTTTACAAATAAAGTACGAACTAGCATTGTTAATGACACGGAAAATGTGAGGAGAAAGTTTGGATAATCAAGCCTGGATAAACGAGTTTGTCACTTGTTTGACAAAATTACTTTTACGAAACTTCGTATGCCGGTTTTATGAAATTATTTTTTACTGTGTATATTTATAATTTACTTATAATATATACATCTGTTAATAATATGTTATTTATTATTATTATTCCTATATGTAATATTATAAAAAATTTTGTTCCATTTCCACCTTACACGATTTTGGCTTTTTATGGAACCCCATCCCGATTCCCCCTACTTGCTTAGATGAGTGCAGGTGGGCCCGCACTCATCTAAGCAACCTAACTTCAAGTGAGTCCGTGGCTGACTTAGCTACACCGTATCGCATTTGCCGGGGACACGGGGAAACTACGGAAAACCCATGCCGGTACAAATGGCCATATTCTACTGATCCTCCGGAGTTTTTGCACTCGAGTGAAGTGCAGAAACACCAAAGTCTCAGAAGAATGCGCCTCCCGTTCACCGGTAGATGCGCCAGCTAGCGCACGTCTGGGCGGTCACACATCTAAGTAGCGACCACGAACGAATCTGCTTGACTCGGCTTATTGGTAACAGGGGAGAGCAGCGCAAAATGGAACAGTGGGGCAAAACGGCCTGATGGAGCAAAACGCAATTTTCCAATAACTCTTGAATGATCGCAATGGTGCTGGGGCAAAACGGGGTTGAAAATTCGGTTGTATCTTTGGGACAAAACAGGGCATCCAAAAATAAATGGAAAATTGAGCTTTGCCCCCCCTATTCCGTTTTGCCCCACTGTCCCATTTATATTACGTTACTCATATTTCCATAAATGTTGCGTATATTTTTTTCACCATGGAGAAAGTCACGTGCGAGCACGAGCTGGGGTATGTGCTTTAAACTCGTGACTTTTGATATACAGCTCGAAATTTATTCCATCTCCTCCGTTCGTACGTGAAGCGCCCGCTCTGTCTCTGCATCTGTATCGGGATTTGGCCCCTCAAAAATCCGCTGAGGGGGATGAAATCTCAATAGAACGACAACAATTTCGCGCTCGTTCGCATTTTCACGTCCCCATTTTACCCCCCCCCCCCTCCCCCCCCCCTCGCCCTGCTATACCCGGGGTTCCACAGGGCACGTCGACGAACAACAGTGCCGAGAAAGGACATCGTTAACGCGGATCATTAGCTTCGCTACCGCTTCGCTTTGCTCCTCGTCTCTGTGTGTTTAGGATTGCGAGAAACTATATAGATACAGGGAACCAGCACGCTGTTCCGAAACCCGGCTACGTATACCGGGTAGACGCAGGGATCGTCGCGTGTTTCGATCGAATATTTGACCCAAAATTTTTTTTTTTTCTCTTCTTTTTTTCTTGCCCTATTTCTATTAACACTAGCCATTAAGAGCCGGCAAAATTATGCAAGTTTTGGAAATATTATACGGTGAAAGTCTCGCTCTTTTTGTATAGTCAGCTCGTATAGTGTCGGGTTACAGCCGCGCGGAAGCCCTTTTACAAATTGGTGTTACGTTTCGGCTAGGCGAGAACGTGGCTTGCGGCGATCAGAATTCGTCAAACTGTTCGATCGATTTACTGATACTTTTCACTCGCAATTTTTTGTCACCCCCCAAAAATATAGCCTCGTCCCGTCGATGTGTGCACAAACTCCTATATTTGCTGGGTGCGTTTCCTAAGGCCCCCTAAAGTGTATTGACTCGGAGTAATCGTCGGGAGTGGACTCACGTGTCGACACGTATGAGATTGATTTTCGGACTCCCCAAACCTCATTAGACTAAGAGAATTTTATTGTGAACAAAAAAAAAATTAATAGAATTTTTTAAAAAATATGTAACATGCAACGAAATTATACGCTTTGCAATTACACATTGCGTATTGAAACTCGACTGACCTTCTCCATCGAACGTCATCCTCCATCGGTTCCAGTATAGATAAAATATATATATATATATATTATACTGTCTCTCGCAGCAAGTCCGAATGGATTTTCACTCGCGACAGATCAAGCTCACTCAACGACAATCGCGAGATTCGACGGATTCAAGATCCTTCGGTTTAAAAAATTACCGGCAACATAAAAATTACGCAACTCGAAGCGATGCCCTTTACGACCTCCCCGATTCTCCGCCGCGACACAGTGTCGGAAAAAAGAAAAAGAAAGGCCCCTTAGACTCAAAAACTTTGTCGATTAATCACACCCGTATCGCGCCTCCCGTTTCATACGAGTTCCGATATTACGATGCGCACTCGACGATGGCTCGTACGAGACTGAGTTGTACGAGAGTGAAAAGAGCGTAGCGCCGTCGCCGGTTGCCCGCGTTGCGCGAGACGGAGGCGCGCAACGCTGTCAGTGCCGTGGACTCCCCAAGGGCTGCACTCCCCCCCCCCCCCCCCCCTCGCCTGCCCTCTTATCGTCGCGAAAGCGCGCAAGAGCTGAGAGAGCTTTCCCCGCGAGAGCTAACGGGCGATGGGGTGAGGGGGGGGGGAGGGGTTTGGAGGAATAAGCAGAGAGAAAATATATTGGCAGACGCGTCCGCGTGGTGCAGAGGTACGTCCAGGTTTCGAGTAGTGGGAGAAGAGGCACACGAATGCTGGAGGGACTCGAGGGAGAGGGAGGGGGGGGGGGTATGAGGATAAGGAGAATAGAGTATACCAATACCGAGTTGCTGAATTCGTCGCATCCAGCGGGATCTACGAAGTGACGCTGACTATGTGTACACAAGGCCACGTATGTGCTCATAGCTGCAATACCGAGACTGTTTATTCGCCTGCCCGACAGTTTCCATTTATTCGGTAACATCGAATCTTCACGATTTTTGCTCACGTAACTGCAAGGGTGATGCATAGCGACGGTGCGGTGAGGTCGCAGCGCGTACAGGAATAATAATGATTATTTCTTATTATTGTTACTATTACTAGTGCTATTTTTAATGTTGTTTGTGCGGCAACTTAGTTGATTGCAGCACCTAATTGTTTTTATTAAAAGAGTTGAATAAGGGTGAAAATCAAGATTTTCGCAAAGCTTCCTCATCAAATCTACTTTTGTGTACAAAACTGTTATGAAGGATCATTTTCTGTGATTATTTGTCTCGCTCGTAGAGGAAACTTTGTCGGTAAAAGACAATAATCGCGATTGAAAAGTATGGTTGTTTGATAATACAAAAGAACACTAATTTTTGCAATATTCGCTACAAAGATGTCTTATAAAAATTGTAGTTATCTGTCGTTTCAGGGCTACATCCAATGTTTTGTTCCGACTGATCACGAATCTGCCACTTGTTTTACTCTGAACTCAATATTTGATGCGGAAACCCCGATAGAAAAAAAAATAGTAATTTTTTGTAAAATTATACAATTTTAACAGTTCGATCAATCCGCGCCAATTTAACTAGGGACAATCGGTCGATAATAGTCCCTTTGTGCACAACTTTTTAGCCTGATAGCTCAAAAATTGTAAAAGCTGGTGTGCGCGCAAACTTTTCGAGAAAAGTTCAAAAACGCGTAAAATTTTTTTGGCCCACCCACACACACACGCACACACACACACACACACACACACACACACACACACACACACACACACACATCTTGACAATTTTTCTAAATATGATTTTCCGATGTATTGGAACATTTCGAACACGTCTTCACTAAAATCTCGACATTTTTTTTCATGAAAATAAAGCATTCTCTATGAGGAAGCAAAATGATTTTTTTTTAAACAAAGATCGAAGTCAACGTATACGTGCAAATTTTAACAGCGTAATAATTGAATGAATCTTACATTATCGTATGTAGTTTCCACCGACATCTACGAAATGACGCTGACTATGTGTATACAGACCGCGTATGTGCTCATAGTTGCAATACCGAGGCTGTTTATTCGGCTGCACGACAGTTTCCATTTATTCGGTACCATCGGATTTTCCCATTCTTGCTCACGTAACTGTAACGGTAATGCATACCGACGATGCGGCACGGTCGCGCACAGGAATCCGGCGGACGTGCCCCGAGAGTTACCGAAATGTCATGAATAATATTTGATTCTGCAACCCTTCGAAGCCTCCTTCGTGGTGAACAAAAATATATTTTTTTGTCGCCTGCTAGACACTTTTCTAAATGAAAATATTCAAAGAATCGTGCTTTTTATTTTCAAACGTGACTTGAAAATAACTAATCGTCAAGGTAGCGAATATGCTTGGGAATTGAAGAGTTAATAGAGAAAAAAAATCATCGTTTAATAAAAAATGAAAAAAATGTATTCAAGCTATTTCCATTCCCGAGAAAGCGAGCGCACTCAGAGAAAACTTACGAAAGCGTTCGACGAAGGAAATAGCTGATCTGATCGAGGGGACTTTACGGATTTGGAACGCTTTCGGCTCTACTCTGTGTGAGTGACTTGGAGCTGATATGCGTGAAAGATCTGCAAGGGGATTGCGATTTTATGGTATTTTTGAGGGTGCGATCTCCCTCGGCGAGCGCATACATGGCCACCGATTATATAGACTCGTTGGGCGCGGTCTAGGCGGTAGTGCCAGAGGGTAAAGTGATTGTAAACATTGGGCAATGCCGCGGTAGATCTTGGCCTGTAACTTGCACCGAGTCAATATATGACTACCGTCTATGCTTTTTCGCGTCAACAAACATAATTTTTATTTTTAACATTTTCTTTATCGTTCTACCGATAGAACAAATTATTGAATGGCGAAATATGCCAACAAAGTACGGCATAGAAGTTAACAACGTTGCTCCGATGGTAACATTGACGGCTATCACTTTTCTCAAATAATTTATTTTCCGGCTAAACGATTAAAACAAAATGCATTAATTATATTATAATATTATTATATATGTATAATTATAATAATTATAAATATTTATATTATTATTATATCACAATATATTGCATTTCGGCTCGCTAAGAAAGCAACTTTCTGCAAAACGTGACAGCTGTCAATAATTTCGTTGGAGCAACGTTGCTTACTTCAACGTCTTTAACAAAGTCACGACTGGAAGATGGAAGAGAGATTTGAATTAAGACAGTCGATGTTGGAAAATAGTTTTTTTTAAATTTATATATATTTTTTCATGCCTACGATCTACGAAATAAAAATGGGGTCTATAGACAGCCCAAAAAAAAATCTTATTCGGCGCCCTAAAATGCCAAGGCCTACCGAATTCAAAGCCTCGGAGATACGGATCGAGGAGCGAAGATATATATGATACCACGAAGAAGAAGTAGAAGAAAGTATATCCGTGGGAAACGATAATTGCGTACCGACTGTGAAGAGAACCCTCGAGGTAGTTGCTGCTGCCTGCTTCTGGCTCGCTATTTCAACTCTGGAAAGATGCCAGGACAAATATCAATTTTATGACGTCTATACGGGAATTCTTCTATATTCCGTCCGGTGGTGCTGCTGCTGAACTGTCGTTCTATCCTCTTTCGTCGTCTCCTTTTCCCCGAGCCTGTCGACGCAGCTTGCCAAATTGAACTGGATCCGGCTTGAAATTCTACTCGTGGAATCTTATCGTCTAATACCTCGCTTCCCACCTACGGCGTACTTTTCGAACCTGGGCGAAAAACTCTATCGCAATTTCCTCCCGATAGTACGCTTGCGCTATCTTTAGAGTTTCATGAATATTTTTGCCGCGATGCAATCGAATCTCAGAACTGTTTGGCTACAAACTTTTCGTGGGATAAGAAAAAAGGGCAAGGAGAGAAAATAATTAGTTACTGCAACCAAAAGTGTAGTTAAACACGCTCCAGCCGATTAATTTGGATGGTCCACAAATTAATTGGCTGCCCAACTTATTTGTTCCAATGTTCTTGTTGTTGTTGTTGCTTTAACAAATTGGTTGGAGTGCCTAATTATTTTTTCAGTAACCACCTTTTTAAAAAGATTTTAAAGAAGCACTTTTTTAAACACCCAGAGAAATGGGTTATTATATTTAAATAAATCAATTCATTAGAATTCTGTTAATTCAAATGGAATGTTTTTTTATTTGTGCGAACCAAATTTTTATTTATGTGCACCTATGAGATTTACTTCATTCTACTAAATAATTTTATTTACCTATAGCTGTATACGCAAAAACAACTTCTTTAAATATAGACTTACAAATAAACGTAGTTACAAATAAAATGTATACTTTATTCAAAGAAAAAAATAGTTACTATAGATATATAATGCATTTGTTTCAACTACAACATCGCATTGGATACAAATAAATACACTAAGTAGATAATAAATATGTACTATAAACTACATATTTATTATATACTACTATATGAATAAAAAATATACTTGATACAAGTAAAATGCCAGTAGGCAGATATGCAAAGAAGATAATTTATTTGCCCGAAATAAATTTTATTTGTTATAAAGAAATCTGTTCCCTGGGTGCACATCAATGATAACGTATGCCTGTAAACTTCAACAGCGTAATAATTCAAAGAACCGCATAAAATCGTACGGAGTTTCTATCGTTCTTTGCTTTATGCCTCGTTCTTATTTTAGACAGTGCTCTCCGAGCTTGGACGTCTCGTGTAAGCTGTGAGTTCCTTTACCCGCGTCGTCTCCCGAGTTCTTCGCAGGCAGCTCTCTCGGACGTTTATGACTCACGTGTGTGAGTATTACGACTCGTCCGCGTGGGCTACCTGCTGGACGAACTAGACCGTGATGTCTGTCAAGCTGAGACTCTGTCGGGTGAGAGTGAAGAACGTAAAGATCATCAATTGCCATATTTCTTGCGAGCCACCCAACTCACCCGGTGCATAGAGAAATCATTCACGCAACCGAGACATTGTATAGGCATGTACGGATATGCTAACTAAAATAAACGAGGCATCACCGTCTGGCCGTCGTCGATCACCGTCCCGCAGACTATAACTTGCCCGTAATTAATTGGCTCAACGATGCAAAATCTCGGGCGCCGACTAACGCGTAATTTATACCTCGAAAAGCCAATGAATTTCACGGTCAATTGGAAAATGTATAAACGCGATGGGTATCCCGTCGAGTGTACTCGTCCATTCGCTCGCCCAAAGCCCCCGCTCGGACGATATTCAATGAAATATCTTTTTTTCGCATGGGAGAACGGGGCGTACTGTGCAAGTTTTTTCTCAAGCGGAATGGTCCCTTCCCGTCGAGGAGTATTCACAGTTTTAACTTTCCGGCGAACTTCAAATATAACTTCGGAAGACCGAATAATGGCATGCTGTGCCATTTTTGTCTGATTATTTCTTCTTCCGGGAAAGTTTTAAACATAATTTCGGAACGAATAATGGCACTATTGTCATTTACGTTCATTTTTTATCAGTCGAGCAAGTTCCTAACGTTCCCGTTGAGGAGTATTCACAGTTTTAACTTTCCAGCTAATTCCAAATATAACTTCGGAAGAACGAATAATGGCATGCTATGCCATTTTCGTCTGATTAATTCTTCATCCGGGCAAGTTTTAAACATAATTTCGGAACGAATGATGGCACACTGTGCCATTTACGTCCATTTTTATCTTTCGAGCAAGTTTTTAACGTCATTTTAGAAAATACCTCAGAAGTTTGTTTGAATTGTTTCACGCAGCCGAGCTATCGGAAAATCGAAACGTAACAGTGTGCACGACTACTTGAAACTGGGAACAAAATATTGTTCCGATTGTCATTCCAACCCTCTATCGGATCGGCTTCTCTTCATTGGGCCGGTTGCATTAATCGATTCCGGGCCGCGCGTTTGCCCCATTGAAATTACTTGCCTCCGTTCTGCCGCAGAGGCCCGGAGTAACCGTGCGATGGTAAATCGAAACGCCCGCATGCATATACCGCCCACGCAAGTATCGCGCCGCGTTACATCGCCGTCGATGAATTTTACGGTCAATTGCATCAGCGCCAAGCCAGGGTTAAGTATGCACCCTCGCACGATTGCCCCGTTGCAAGCTGTGCACCGCCGATCGCACGGTACGCTCGCCGTGCGTCCTTGCCGGCCCGCCACAGTATGCGCCACACAAGCTTTTTGCCACGGGGCTTTAACTCCGACTCCTCTGTCTCTCGGGTTCTGGATCTGCTCTACCGCGAACAATAACGGGTCGGCCACGATTCATTTCACGGCTCGTTGACTCTCGACGCCGATTTTCGTACGCGCTTGTTTGCTCCTCCATCGCTGTGCGCATTAACCGTCGCCGGTACCTCCTCTCGTTTCCCGCACTGCCTTCAACCCCATTCCTCACCACTCGTCGCCTCACGCACGCTTCGTGCACGCTTTTTGCAAGCTCCCGTACGCAACCCTCTTTCGGTAGGCTTCTTTCAGAAAATTTTACGCAACCCTTTCATCCCTTCGGGGATTTTGTTGTGCGGCTTGCGGATTCAAAGGGAATCAGCGTTAACGCGTGAATGCAGCCACGAGGATTCACTCTACGCAATACATACTTTTCTTTCGACTATTACTGAGCGGGAAATGCGCGAGTACCGGTACTCGTTTGAACTGCGGCTAACAGCTTCGCTGCACTTCTCTCCTTTGTCCACCGCCTTCGAGGGTAGCTTTTGCCAGATTTTGTTGGTAAATTTTAGATGTCTAGGGCTTGGTTTATTTCATTGGACATGGGCGAACGTGATTTTAGACTAATAGACTAATAAGTGATTTTAGATTAGTCTACGCGGATAGCGATTTTTCTTTCAATTGCCGCGCGGTGCATGCGCGAATTCTTCCATTCATCAGAATTGCGTCGAACAGCTAAGCCACCCCGTTCGCCTCCTTTGGTCGCCGCCTTTTGACGTGTTCGGGAGCGGAGGGTATGTCCGTTTTTCGGGATATATACAGTAGAATCCTGATTAACCGGGAAGCGGATTAACCGTGCGCCTTTCGAGTTTTTTTGAGTACTTCCAAAGAAAAGACTATCTTACGTACTATCAATGAAAAAAAAATTCCAAAGACTTTACATTCTAGTTCACACCATTTAACAATTAAGTGCAAGTTGTACCAAATGTCATTGTAACTAGTCGAAATAAAGTTGTATCATTAGCCATTATTGACTTGTAGGTTTCGTTGTCCGGATTAATCAGGATTTCGATTAACCGGGGACGCTTCGGTCCCGAACATCCCGGTTAATCGGGGTTCCCCTGTAGGTAAATTTTACTCCCCTAGGGCTTGGTCTGTTTCTTTGGACGAGGGTGGACAGGATTTTAGATTAATATCTTCACGGATAGTGATTTATCCTCACGGTTTTTTATTTTTCCCGGTGTTTCCGTTTTTCTTTGGATTCCTTCGTTGGATTACGGTGGAAGGTATATAGGTACCGAGGCCTCTTTTCTCGGGGATACAGAAGAGGTCCCTTACGGGCGGTACCGGGGGGAGTGGTTTCTTCCGGGACGCTTTATCGCTTTTGGGAGACAGTCGAGGGCGATAAAAATCGCGTCGAGTGTAAAGCGGTGTGGGCGACTCGTGTGAAACTTTCATGCACCAGGTATCCATAGCTATACCGGGAGTACCAAAGAGCCTGAGAGGTCTTCGCTACCTCGGAGGGTTGCAAGATAACTCACCTCGTTCAAGCTTGCTGGGGACAAAACGGTACAGATATACTGTTTTCCATGGTAAACGGAGACTCTTGCACCACCGATACAAGTTATAAGTGTAATAGGTACTTTTGAAGACGAGGTATTCACGATGCTGCACTTCTTGGCCTAAGTGCTTATTTATTTATAGGTAAAAGCTCGAGGAAGGTGGCGGCTCTTATCGAAGTAGGTACAAACGAGGAATGAAAGTAAAGCCGATAGCCAAGAAATCTGAGATAGTAGATTTCGTTCTTGCTCTCACAAGACTCCCGAATGACTGAAATTTATTGACAATCTTGGACCGTATGCAGTTTTAAGTTAAAGTGGTGCATGATGGGTAATCAAAAAATGGTCTGAGAAATCAATTAAGGCAGGGAATGTTCTAATGGGTCGGGCGAAATTAATAAACATTTTCAGGGGATTTTTAAAAAATCTTCTGGTCTTGTGGAAATAGAAAACACAATGGTGTGTATTTTGAGCCAAATGATGCTTCGTCTATGAGGAAGCAAAATGTGTAACTCCGCTGAAAATAAAGATTCCCAGTTAGCTCAGGGTGGATGTTAATGGTAAGGAACTATGTTACTTGTACAAAAATGTTCACACTTCCGAATTGGATACTTGACGTATACCGAACAAAAATTGAACAACATTTTGATTCCAATACATTCAAATTTATCATTGTAGGTAATCGCCATCGTAGCGATGTTTAAGGGTTCTCTCACTCGCTGTGCACATTTGATGGTGTATTTGGTGAGTACGCTGCGTATTTGAAAACTTTTGTCCACAGAAATAAAAGTTATAACACCGTATGGAAAGATATATGATATTTTGACTAAAAACCCTGGTTCTTTTTGCAGGTAATCACATGCATAGAAATTTTGATATCAGTTTATACTTCTCGTGCATACATCTCAACCCAAAATATGGTTACGCTGTCGGTTTCTACATCATCGGTCTTCGCAATGCAAATATACCATGGAGTACGGACATCCGAGTGTGCATAAATCATCTCCAATGATTGCGGACCCATAATTATGAACGGTCTTCAATTTCTGGGGCTTCAAAATGTGGAAAATATATTGAACATCTAAAATGTGAATTGCATCAAAGTGGATCCAACTGTTTTTTTTTTTTTTTACATTTTAAACTTTTTGTCAATATGAGGTATGAAACGCAATTTTAACAGGCGCTTTCCTTTAAAGAAATGAGTGCCTAAAAGTGATTCAATAATAAAATTCGTTACATTATTATATCTCCGCTAATATTGAATCAAAGGCAGGGATGGACGTAATCGCACCAAGCCACAGTAGACACGGCAAGTGAATCATAATCCACCGAAACTCTGTGGTAGGACGTGGTTGATCATGGAAAAACGCTGGATAAGGTGTGATATCAATATGAAAACATCACACCTTGAGTTTCCCTCGCAACAGCGTTCGAGGAATGACAATTCGCGCCCTCAGCTTTAATACAGTGGGAACGCCGGGTGTTGTTTGGACGATAACAAATATACTTCGTGACGTCATTGTCACCCTCAGTTACAATTTTATATAAGGGATGAGCAAAACGCCCAGAGAATGTCAGTTATCATCGAACCACTGTACGTACGACTCCAGGCTGCGCAATTATATTTCAGCGTAAAACAGTTCAACTGGAAGTCAGAGTTATACGGCGGTTCAATAAAAACTGCGTTTTCATGCGCAATAATCAAGCCTCAAGGATACTTAAACTCTCTGGATTATAATTCAAGTTATACGAGTGTCATATGTGAAACAACTGTATCACCTTAGCTACATTGAAATGTCGTGTGAGAATAAATCATGTACGTACCTAAATACTGTATTCACAACTGATGAACATTGAACCGTGACTAATTAAGGCCTAATATACGCGAAAAATTTCAAAAAATTTCATTTTTCATTTTTTTTATTTTTCATTCCATTTGCCTGAACGGTTAGGAATATTTTAAGCTTTACAGAATTGAAAAATGCCAAAAATTATTAAAGTTACAGCATTTGGAGAGTAAAAACTTTCATTTTCTTGGAAGCAGGCAGGCGTTAACCGGCTGCGCTATACGGAGACAGGAGCGCTAGATTGGCAACTTCAAAGCCGTTTTTCCACGATTCACTTTTGTGAACCTTGTAAAAGTTCTAACTCTTTAAAGGTTCAGATCCCTTTGAAATTTTTAAAACATTTTCATAGTATCATAACCTATCGTGTCAACCACGGAAACAAAATTTTCAATGACACAAACAATATATAAAAATAAAATACCGACAAAAAATTGAGTAAAAAATGTTAAGTTTCGAATTTTTATTATAATAATTAAAAATAATAATATTGTTGCTTCACACTGAAGATACATTTATTATGCAATTATTAATATGTTCATTTTTTTTCAGACACCCACATCGATGCCGGGAACCGTCAACGCGCGCGCAAAAAAAATACATTGCTTTATTATGTAATATCTCCACCATTTGTTAATATTTCTGATTTCTTTGACATATACTTAACCATGTGCATAAATGATTTGTAAAAAAATGTTGTTAATATATGCGTCCATTTTTTTTTAACCGCGACTAGAAAAGTACTTTCAAAAATCGGCGAAACCGCGTATATAAGGCCTTAACTTAAATACACGCGCTGAGTATCGTTAACGATGATCATCCATAAGTCCATAAATACTATAGTGTAAAAAGGCGAGAATTCCGTCCCCTGTTTAAAGGGCTGACCTGCCTTGATCCGAAAAGATAAGCTGGCAGTGTTGCGCTCTCCCTCACACTCTAATGAGTTAGGCTGGGCGTAACATCGGACAATGGTTTTGCAATGGCCCAACTGCACATAATATTTGAAATATACCGTTATTGTGTGGTGGTTGTAGAACTTTCGATGGTTCATTCGTACTTCCCGAGCCATTGTCGAGAGCGTCTAGGCTGTTCGGCCGAGGTAGCTCTCTCACGCATCGCAGAGGAAAAGCGCTTGTCAGAATACGAGTGGAAGGAGCAAGAGCAGAGAAGGAGTCAGGATGGAATACCCCTTTCTATGCGAGAACGGGGTTCCACTGCCGGCCAGACGGCACTCAGAACCCGTCGGGCGAAATCAATTTCACCTACAATCGCGATGGGTGCGGATGGTACGGTTCTCGAAATTCTATATCTACGAGTGTGGAAAATTCTAGGCTCGAAGAGCCCTCGTCCGCCGCGAGAGGGGGCCTCTTTTGTCGTTCTTGTCGAAGGTATCTCGAAATTCCTCGCTGACGGCACGCACCGTTGCATATCGATATTTGATTGTCATACCCGGCGACATAACGGTGTATCGACTGCTGAGAAACAGAAGGGCGTATCATATACCATTTAACGTGTGAGTTATGCCCTTCTACTTCTTAGAAGTCAATATCTCATGTAGTTTAACGATAGCGTGCATAATAATTGGCAGCTTATGCAATTATCCGACGACATTTCTCAAAGTGCATCGTTCAATTATGCAGCTGATGCTTAGGCACAGGTAAATAATGCGATTAGATGAATGGAGTACGCAAAAAGAAAGCGCCCAACGTGGGGCTCGAACCCACGACCCTGAGATTAAGAGTCTCATGCTCTACCGACTGAGCTAGCCGGGCTTGTGAATGGTGACTGACAGACAGAATTTTTCAAGATTTTATCGAGGTTAGAGCACTCCAAAATGATTTTTTGGCAAAAGAAATCGCCCAACGTGGGGCTCGAACCCACGACCCTGAGATTAAGAGTCTCATGCTCTACCGACTGAGCTAGCCGGGCTTGTGGATGGTGACTGACAGACAGAATTTTTCAAGATTTTATCGAGGTTAGGGCGCTCCAAAATGATTTTTTGACAAAAGAAAACGCCCAACGTGGGGCTCGAACCCACGACCCTGAGATTAAGAGTCTCATGCTCTACCGACTGAGCTAGCCGGGCTTGTGAACGGCGACTGACAGACAGAAATTTTCAAGACTTTATCGAGGTTAGGGCGCTTCAAAATGATTTTTTGGCAAAAGAAATCGCCCAACGTGGGGCTCGAACCCACGACCCTGAGATTAAGAGTCTCATGCTCTACCGACTGAGCTAGCCGGGCTTGTGATTTTATCGACATTAGGGGGCTTCACGCGCCCGAAAATTATTTTTTGGAACGAAAAAAAATTTTGCTCCAAAATCATTTCGGAGCAAAAAAATTTTGCTCCAAAATAATTTCGGAGCAACAAAATTTTGCTCCAAAATTATTTCGGAGCAACAAAATTTTGCTCCAAAATCATTTCGGAACAAAAATAATATTGCTCCAAAATCATTTCGGAGCTAAAACAATTTCGCTCCAAAATCATTTCGGAGCAAAAAAAATATTGCTCCAAAATCATTTCGGAGCTAAAACAATTTCGCTCCAAAATCATTTCGGAGCAAAAAAAATATTGCTCCAAAATCATTTCGGAGTAGAAACAATCTTGCTCCTAAATCATTTCGGAGCAGAAACAATATTGCTCCAAAATCATTTCGGAGCTAAAACAATTTCGCTCCAAAATGATTTTGGAGCAAAAAAAATCCGAACGATTTGTGAGCAAAAAATAAAAGATTGGTATAAAATGATTTTTGGAGCACGTATTTATTAACTTCTGGAAACATTTGTTTACTTCCTCCAGCTGCAATCAATATATTTTTTGGAAAGAATTTCAAAAAATTCATTAAAGGTTAACCTAAACACCGCTATTACCGACCATCGAAGGAAAATTCGATTCAACAGCACGCCGTGTTCAAATGGCTGATCAATGCTAGAATTCGCAGGGGTACAAGGATAGTAATTAGAGCATGACCAGAAATAGAGCCTTAAAAAAACTGACTAAAAAACAAATTGGAATTCACGACGATGTTTTGTAGTAAAAAAAAAAAGTTCGACGAGGATGGGATTCGAACCCACGCGTGCAGAGCACATTGGATTAGCAGTCCAACGCCTTAACCACTCGGCCACCTCGTCCCGTTGTTCGACTCTTGTCATAAAGAGAGGAAATAAATTTGGGACAGTTGCGCAATACGGCAACCCCTCCGATAGTCAATAAATCTTCATTAATTTTACCCATACTCGCTCGAATTTAATATAACCAAAATGGGAAAGTTACCGAGCGAAATAATATTGCATAATTAACGTACCCCATCAATAAGAATACCCATGACGAAGTCATTCGATACTTAGGAGGTGAATTTAAGCATCTCCCGAATGAGCCTGCTAACTAACCGTAAAATTTAAAGAAACGATCTCCGTGAATGTACCTACCGTCCAGTTGTAATTCACTTAGGCACGATTACGAGATAGCTGATTGCGATTCCAAGAGTTACACCGAAACTTATATTACAAAAGTTTCCATCCGAAAGTCGATGCCCAAGCGAACTCCTATAAAGCTACTGCTTGTGCATAATACACGCTACTAATAATGATATAAGCACCTTACGTAGTCGCTTTCAGGCCGTGGCATTAATTCCGAACTTTCGACATATCGACCTCGATAATATTATTTTCGCCAGCGGGAGCATGTAATTATTATCGGGTATCAGTAAAAAAAAAGTATGGACCACAGTCATCCTTTTGCATCTTCAAGAGCGACCTGCTCCTGTCAAAGTTATTAATCCTATCCTTGGCGAAACGGTCGTGAGATACCGTTGGGGCCCTAACAGTTCGATATAAAAAAACCGATTGGATTATCCCCAACGATATAACTTTTATGTCGGATTATACCGAGTACCATTGATTGCGTAACGTATGCGGAGAAGAAGGAGCCTCGCCCGGGTAGCTTCTCGGGACGAATGATCGGGTCCAGGGCGTCGGACGGCGTCCCCGGGATTTAGTGGGAGGCTTAAATTTCGTTGGATTATCCTTTGTAAAGCGAGGGAGTTACGAGCTCGTAGAACGCGACTCGGAGCTCTTTTACGTCCCTCCGGATCCTCCGAGTACCGAGAACGCCGGGAGGACTATTCCGCCTGGAGTACAGCCAGATCCTCTTTCTCTCTCTCGTATTTGTCCGCAATGCGACCTGACCGCCATTGTTACACACCCCACGTAACTTTCACTCCCCGGAGCTCGTGTTCTGTGTCCTCGGTGCAGAAAAAAAGCAGAAAAAGAAAAAGAGTAAAAAGTTATTCCTCGTGCGCGATAAGCCCGCGGCTCAATTAGTTTCAGCACGCGAGACCTAATAACCCGAAGGATAATCATCAAAGCCTGGGCAACGAGTACCGATATTCCCGATTAAAGGTAATACATAAAGTGTTACATAGCCTCTGATTAAAAATAACATTTGTTATTGGTCTGGTCAATCTAAGTGAACGGATCACGTCGTGAACAGGTGTCAGACAATTTTATTCATTTCAATACATATATAATGACCGTGAATGCATACGGCCGAGGCTCGTTTGTAATTCAGGCCAGTGCGATAAGGAGCCCGCTCGCGAGCGCTCTCGGCAATCAAGACTCTTGTCGGACTCTCTGAGTTATTATTATTGTCAACGCGTGCTCTATGCTACACCAGAGTGCTTTCTCCGTCCGTTCTGCCGAATATCCACTGAATCCAATACGTGGAACGAGCCTCGCTTCCGAGCTCGTACCTCTTACGACTGTACGGTCGTATTATTATGGTATTATAGTCGTGTTACGAGAACTCCCGAGTCACGACTCGCCTCGCCCTCTCGCTATCCCGCGGCTCGACTATTAGTTGCGAATTGCTCGCGGGTCAATAGCAAGGCCGATAAGAGACTGTTTTACAATTGCGATCCGTAAATACTGGTATCTATATCTACCTCTCGACCCCTTTCGCTTCTTCCTACGGAATGGGCTGGTCGATACCAAGGTCGTGAGATACCGGTATACCAGTATTATATCTATGGATTTACTGGCACCTCTGACTGTTCGGCACATTTGCATCTTCACCAGGTACAGCTGTACCGTATAATAACTCGGTATTCGATGCAACGAGATCTCGTATTCTACTCGTTACGAGCACGGTGACGCTGAACGGTATCGATTTTTCTCTCTGCCCTTAAAATCAGCCGCAGATTTCTCTGTTCAAGAAATTTGCCAGCTTGAACTAATTGACTCGCCAAGCCGCAAATGTCGGGGCCCCGAGATCAAGGACTTTAGTACCGCAAACTTCGCGACTGTCTTCGCGGCTCGCTGGAGCGAGGAATCTTGGATGGTCCTGCTGCCGCTCGACGATAACTGGATTCACCCGTGTCGTCGTCCCTTGCTGACCAGTATGACGAGAATTTGATGCAGCTGCGGAAGAGCTCCTCTCACAGCCGCTCTTTCTACTCTTTCCCCGCCCTTAACTTGGCGAACCGCGAAGCGTGCCGAAAAAACGAATGGAAAGATTGGCCCCTCCATCGATCAATCTATTTCAAATTGTGATCGAGATGTTCCAATCTCGAGGAAGACACTGTACACTGTCTATACCTGGAGATAGTATGTCTAGGGAAGAGCGTGGGGAACTGGACAATTTTTCGAGGGACATGAAAAACGGGTTCGTTTTACCCCACTCTTCCCGATAGACGGGACAGACTCACTCTTAGCAGCAGACTAGCGGAGAAGGAACGGAAAATAAAAAAGAAGGCATTTTTATTTTTACCTCCGCCCGAAGCCACGGAGGGTGGAAGCTTCTACGTGCAATTTTGTCCTCCATCTCGTCGAAGCTGTTTTTCGCGTCGTCGAAAGATCGCCTAAAGCCGTCACCCTCCGGATAACATCCCTGTTTCCATGACCGTGAACACTCAGCCGCCTAGAAATTTATTTCCTCGCGTTCTTTTTTTGCGCGAGGACACTACTGCGGATTTACTAGTGAAAGACCCATCTTACCGATCGAGCGATACCGCCCATCACTGCAGGCGGTCCGGAGTCCAGAACCGATTGACTATCGATTAAAGTATCGACCATCGAAGTTCCGACGAAACATGTATTTTAACAGAGGCAATATACACACTTGTGCAATTCTTTCTTGCACATCTCGGTTAATTTTTTTTTACATTAATTTTATGCGCCGAACGCCTTCTTCGAAAACTCCCTTACTTTCGAGAACAGCCATTCCTTCCAGTTACCCTGCTCCGCCTCTTTCTCTTCGCACGGTTCCTTATTCTTCTTATCATTCGAACCTTCCGTGTCCGGACCCCCAGCTCGGTAGTGCGGATACTTCTTCCTCGAAATTGTCCTGTCAGGGTAGTAAAGACCTTCCCAATTTTCGCGCCGGTTCTGATTCATTCGATAAAACGATCAATCACATAGGTCTTTAATGATAGCTTCTGGATATGATATTTATAGGTATAATGATAGCATCATTTCTCGATACCTGTAAAAGTTTCTGGATCTCGTCCTGCCGTTTATCCGTGTTACCGGAAGTAGAGTTTTCTCCCAGACTCCTGGATGAGTATGTGGACCAGGATCCTGACCGGTCCCGTTCAGTCGTTAGATTCCTCAGCAAACTTTGAGCTCTTCTTGAAAGGGGGCCCTTAGTCATATCTCGACCTGGTCCGTTCGCCTTTTCGTCATGTAGCCCAACCGAACGATCCTCCACCGTGAATACCCGGCGACCCTGATACTCTTTATTCCCGTCGACCATAAAATTCTTCGCGGTTCGAGATTCATCCATATCTCCGAAACTTCGATGATCATCGTGCGGTACTAGTTCTATCTTGAAGTCCGAAGTCTGGAATATCTCGGTCGCTTCTTCATCGTTCCCGTTCAGCATGCGCCTTCTTCCGCGAGACCTTGTTTTGTGTCTGGTATCCCAATGTCTTCTGGCTTCCTCGGTAGTCCCGACATCGGGAGCGTTGGTTCTAGCATCTGCGAGAGATTCTTCAACGGCATCCAGCAACTTGCCCAGCACCAGATTCTCTGAGTCCAGTTCTACAGGCAGTTCCGAATTCTCGATTGGGTCTTCCTCCGAGATCGCCTTCCCGGGAGTCATCAGAATGCTGTCCAACAGTTCCATCTTGGTCAGAGTGCCGCAAACATCCGGGTCGACTTTCATGACACTGGCCACGCAGTTTTTGGGCGATCTTCGCCGAGTGTATCGATTTCTTGACGGATTAAAGTGCGAAGCGCCGAATGAGGGATTGGCTGAATCCTTATAATCCTTCTTCATGCTTGTCAAGTACCAGTCGTATGAAGGATGAGTGTCTATTTCCACGTCTGGAACTGGATCCGGTGTCGTCGTCGTCTTTATAAGATCTTCGACTGTCCCCACAAATTTAACGAACTTTTTTATACAAACTGCCATGCATTTTACCGTTTCGTAAAGGTGTTGGAAGGCCGTCTTTCCTCTGACCATCTCGTATACGAAATTGAATCTCCTTCCGCCCATCCGCCTCGTGACCACCTGACGAAGCTGAGGAAGAAGAGCCTGGACCTCCAGAATTTCTTCGACCACATCGCACAGTTCCGGATGCTTTTTCAACAATACTACGGCGCATGAAGTGGCGTTGGGCTTTTGAAGTACAGACACCGTGTGATCGGTTTTTACTGGTTCTGCATGTAATTCCCGTGATTTTTCCGCAAAGTCCGCGTCTTCAACTTCTCTGGCGATATCCTCGCCAATGTTGTTTGCGTTCTGATCGTTTTCGGCCAACGTACGAGAATAGACCGATTTCCGCTGCGAACCGATTCTTCTATCGTGATTCCGAGGCGACCCGGACAACGTGGCCGCCAAGAAGACGACCACGAAGAGGAGGGTGCCGACCGCCCGGCCGTGCCAATTCCAACGAGCTCGCCTCATCGAATACTGAGCCTGACTCAACGGCGTTCGAGACTCTTTATAATTTGAACTTGCTTCGTTTACTGCAAACGAAACGATATTTCCCGCTTGTCATGTATTTCTGGATTGCCAATCCCAAAGGCCAAAAACCGATTAATCCATTGTTTTCTACTATTTCACGGGGCTCAATGAAATAATCCAATTACAATTCCGCAACAATTCAAACTCGATAAATGCTCGTCAGGCAAGGTAAAAAAAGTTTGTAGATTTGACAAACGTTTCTCGTACGGAAACGTTCTCATAAGTTTTTTCTTGTTAAGGTGTACAATCTTATTATGGCTGACGATATGGTTCGTTAATAGAATAAAAACATTGTACGATTAACAAGAAAGCGTTTTTGGAGCTTTTCGAGCTTTTTTGGACCAAAAAAAGGTTTTCGAATGTACAAACCCTAATGGAAGCGGCACACAGCGCCAGTATTGCACAGCGTCGGCCACTAGTCGTCCTGTGTGTTATTTCCATTAAGGAATTTTTTTTACTATGAGAATTCGAGTTTGGACTATTGCCCGACGTTGCAAACCGAGGATAAAACAAACCCCTTCCAGCTTTCACGTACCCTCGTCAGCCCTCGAAAAAGCGGACAAGACCATTACCGCGCTCGTTAGCCGTCCGGGTACAAACTAATCTTGCGAATGCGGTTTTCTCGCTTCCACACGTTGTTTCCCGGCTTGCCCAATGCTCGGTCGGCCCGAAACGTTACCGCCCGACCGCCGATTGGTGGAGCGTTTGATTAATACGAAATTCACATCGTTAAGTGAGCAAAGCATGAAACAGCGAGTCACGATTATTCCCCTGTAGATATTTGCTGTTTAGTCTACCGCGACCAAAGATCGATCAAGTATATATATATACATTTTTTTCTCAACTTTCTTTCCTACTCGATTGAAAAGTGTGTGCGGGACGATGAGAACGAGCGCAAAAAAGGAGGAAGAGGAGTATCCGTGATGCGAGCAACGGACCGTTCATGCACGAAGAAATCCTCGCAACCAGCAAGCTCAGCTACTATACAGTCAGCAGCGGCATCATGACTCTTCGTCGTTGTCGCAAGGGTAATCGTATATCCCTAGACGGTTAAATTACCGCGAGGGTCCGTGCTCTCGCGGATATCGCGGCTTGCATTCGACGTGGGAATTCCCGGCGTAAGGATATACCGAAGAGCGAACCCTTTCCGTACGACCGAAGTCTCGAGCAAGGTCTCACTCGCTTGGCTCCCCGCGCACGAATAATTGGAACGATCGAAACGGGCTCCCTCGGATCTCGCGCTGTATACATATATCGGCGTGGAAAGGAGCCTTTTAATCCTGTTCGATTCGAGAGTTTCAATAAAGCGCATAGAATAAATCGACGCCGATAAGAGATCTGTTTATTTCTCTCCGCGGGTTCTCGCGAAAGTTTACAGATATTAACGCTAAAGATATCTTTATTGCGCCTGTTCCTGCTGTAGCTACCGCCTATACGTCGACCACCTGCGTCCCCACCGAGCTCGAACGCTGGATTAAACGACCGTTCGCTTTTTTTTTTTCTTAATTTTTGTTTTGATTTTTTTTCTTCGGCCAAAGTCCAGTTACCCAAGTATACATACAAGATCGAATGATAAGGGAGAGTGACGAGTGGCCTTTGGGTATATGGCGCCCATATACCAGTGTTGTACCAGAGAGTTCGAACAAAGTGGGTAACAGCCATCGATTCTGGTCGTCCCTGACACCCATGCCAATTATATCCACACCGCGTGGATCGTCGGTAACGCGAGCGTTACGTCGTTCGGGTCGCTTGTTTTCTTGAAACACCAAAAAATTTCCGAGCGAACGAATGATAAAATAAAGTGCGCTGCCGGACCGGCGTAAAATACGAGGGACCGTAGTACCTATATAATGTATACATCGTGGCTACGTTATATGCCCTCGCCTGATCGCGTTCTCTCCTTTATTCACCTCGAACGGTGTAGGTACTTTATTACAACGTGAAACTTTCATGGACCGCTACTCGCGGGCTTCTCAATCCCGTCCTCTCATTTAGGCAAACTTCTACTCGATCTCCCGCGCCCAAACTCTCGGCGCTCGTTCCGACATATATCTCGTGTGAAAAACGTCTAAGCTCTACAGTCTATCATAGGTAGACTTTACATCAAAGTTTATTAGACTATTAGACTATATGACTATATGACTATATGACTATATGACTATTCAACTATTAAATTATTGAACTCTTCAACTATTAGGCTATTTGATTATTTGACTATTTGACTATTTGACTATTCAACTATTAGGCTATTTGATTATTTGACTATTTGACTATTTGACTATTCAACTATTCGACTGTTACACTATTTGATTATTTGACTGTTGGACTATTGCATTATTAGACTAAAACGTATTAGATTTCAAATATACATAATAGATGTACCGCAAATCAATGGTACACCAGATTCCTTTTTACACGGCTTCCTATTCTTTGTTTTCTCTCAATAAAATCTGGGAGAGCGTCCTCGGACTCCACGATATGCTTCCAACTTCTACTCGTCTTGCCACGAATGAAATTTGCATCTTCCCGCCCGAGTTTCTTTATTCGATTTTCGGACGAAAAAGTTGTCAGGCTATATTTTAAGTGAGTTTGCTGTTCGGAGACGCAAAGCTGCCCAGCGAGAAAAAAAATCATACTTTCATGAGAGCGATATATACCTCGAACATTATTATAACGAGAGTGAAGGCGGTGTGTAGGTTAGCTCGTGGAGAACACTCCCACAAGGTGCAGCAGCAGCAGCGGGCTTTTCTCTAGTCGTTCTGGGCGGGGGGAGAAATGCAACGAAGATATACGAGGCAGTACCAGCGAGCCCAGTGAGCACATGATCTTAACGGTGCCGACGACTGGTCCATGTGTGTGTCGATATTCCGCATGCAACGCGGCGACGCGCCTCTATCGAGCAGACTCGGATTCTGTGCGGTGCTTTATACATGCATACAGCGTTACGAGAGAGCGAGAGACTCAAGAGCAATTCCGCGGTCTCTGCATAGAGGATCGTGCATATACATGTATATCACATTATAGAGGATACGAAACACGTATCTGAGTTTCCTGAAACTACGCGCGAACGAACACCCGCGGCTGTACCCCGGGCTTGTACCAGTACGGGAAATAACACGTAACGAAGTCGTCGAGTCCCGAGCCAATATCATCTCGGGAATAAACATAACAACTGTCCAGGAAAACCGTCGTTCTATTCGTTACGATAGGCACCCACAATGGGGCATCTTCGCTACGGCGGTATTTGCATATTCGAGATGAATATTACTATACCCGAAGGATAACACGGTTTCACCTTAGGTCGCTGGGATAATGTAAATTTGTCGATGGGCTTAAGATGTTCGATTTAAAAAAAGAAGAAAAGAAAACGATATCCGAGAATCTCGAAAGTACGAAAGGAGTCGGTTTGTCCTTCGGTGATCGTCGAGACACTCGCAAGTGTATTCTTAAGAGAAAAAATAAGTAAAAAGTCAAAGTGACTGAGTCGGTGCGTAAAAGTCGCCTTGGCGCCGTGCAAGTAACGCCGGCGCCTGCAGTGATTCTCAATGCGGTCATTGAATTCAATCAATCGCTGAATAACCGGCCTCTCGGAGAGTTAATAATAACTCGTTCCATTATAGTTGATTGAAACAAATAATTCGTGCCACGTTTCACTCGCAAGATACCATGGAAGACTTTCCTTCCAGCGACGTCGTTTATTTCCGCCGTTCGATCGTTGAGCAAACCGTCTTTTCTACACACTTCAATCCTATACACCGCCGGTTCTACACAATCTTTCATACAAATTTCGATTCTAGACTTGTTTTTTCTCCACACTCTGTTTCTACACGCGTCGTCATTGTGCGTTTCTGCAAAAAGACAAATACGACACTGTTCCCATCTACATCATTCAATACGACAGTTTCTAGTTCTGCACCATTGCGATTCTACACAACATTACGATCTCCATACTGTGTGATCCGGTTCTACACATCTCGATTCTACACGATTTCAGAACTAGATATTCCCATTCTCACGAGCCCTTGTCTACACAGTTCAGTTCTACACCCCGGTCCAATTCTACATACATTAGTAAAATGTGTAGAATTGGTATATTTAATATTAAAATAGTATAGAATTGAAATTTGGGAAATGCGCAGTATAGGGGTCGTAATATTGTGTGGAATTGCAATGTGCAGAATTAGAATCTGTCGTATTGCATGGCGTAAATAGTAACTGTGTATTATTCGTTCTGTGTAGAAGTGTGCATTGACGCCACGTGGAACGGAGTTTGTGGAGAAAAAACGGGTGTAGAATCAAAGTTTGTATGAAAGATTATCTAGGATTGAAATGCGTAGAAAAGACGGTTTGTCGATAGTCCTTAAAGTTTTCTGTCGGTGTAACTGTAGAGAATTCTACTCCGGAATATTGCGGCAGCGTATCGCTAGGGATGCACCTTGTTGCGGCGGAGAGCTCCTGTTCAAGAACTACAATGCGTATAGAATACACCTTCTCGGGCACTGACGAGAGATCTTTTGTTATGGAAAATATAGTGACGCGATGCATGTATAGTTTCTCCGTCTCCCGTATGGATACGTTAACGTATGCGTGAATACGGACCATGCGAAGCCGGGTGGCGGGTGTTGGGCAGATGTTGCGGTTCGAGTGAGAATTGTTTACGGCTCGCGGTTTACATGGGAGTTACAAAAGCGGCACACAAGAGTGCGCGCGTTAACGTTAGGATCGTAGTTCTTTTTGAATAGAGATGCTTGGAGAAAAATGACGAGCCGGGGATGCTGATATTGACAACTTGGTGCAGCAAATCGTTCCTCGCACAGCGGTATCTGCATCCGAATCTCAATATTAAGGTAGTCCTTGCAAATGGTGCTCGCTTCACATAAGTTTCAGAGAAATGAGAGGGAGTTGCAAACACTGCTGAATGGTATAAAAATCTGAAAAAAATCAAGCATATTAAAGGTGCTGAAAAGATTAATTTTGCATAATAAAAATTCCGAAATGTTATAACAAATTGATAAAATATAAAATTGTTCAACAAATCTCCCGAAAAACTTAACCTTTTTTTCTAATGAAAATGACTCGTTCATTTTTCTGAATACTCATGAATTTTTTAGATTTTTAAATTCTCTTTGAATTTTGTGACTCTACACATTTTTCCCATATAAAAAAAATCAAAGTGAATTAAAAAATCTGAAACATTCATACGCATTCAGAAGAGGAAACAAATTATTTTCATGATAAAAAAATTAGGTTTCCGGGAGATTTGTTGAATAATTTAATTTTTCATCAATTTGTTAATAACATTTTGGAATTATTATTATGCAAAATTAATCTTATCATCACCTTTAATATGTTTGATTTTTTTCAGATATTTGTACCAATCAGAAGTATTTACAATCCCCTCTCATTTCTCTGAAACGTATGCGAAGTGAACACTATTCGCAAGGACTAACTTAAGGCATCCCGCAATCACGGCGATGTGAAATACCGCGGTCGGTAACAGATACTGCAATTATTATTTTTTTTACCCATACCGACAATTCACACTCTCAAAGGGAAATTCTGCAGATATGTGGTTTATGTAAGAATTTCCTTTCGACAGGAACTGGTCGGTACCCGTGAAAAAAAAAATTAATTGCAGTTTCCATTACCAACCAGACCCGGTTTTGGGCGGAGAGGAAAGAGTGTCATTTCTCCTTAAACGGCCGGCGGGAGAGTGAGTCCCGGGCCAAGAGGTAAAGGGGTCAGGGTTCGACTCTCTTACGAAACCGCTCTAGTAAACGCTTGCATAATTCGTATCTCGATGTGTAACGAAAGACAGCCCCAGAAGGAAAACGTTATTGGCATCCTATCGGACGCAGCGAATGATCGATCGTAGATCGAACTATCGATACGAACTCCGTTGCGAATGTACTATTCCACATTTGACTCCCCTATCGCCCCTCTGTGCTTCACCGTCCGATGCACGCCTGTCGATATTACCGACAGAGCTATCGCGTTTCGCACGCCTCCAACGAGATACACACGTAGAACGAGTGTATAACACAGTCCAAAGTAGACGATGTGTGCATATGCGCGAACAAGCGACCGAGGCTTCTCGCCAACTTTAATCTTGATCGATCGTGACTCAGTCGCCGGGCCAACTCAGGCCAGCCAAGCCACGCGGGCCAATGGCACAAGCTCTACACGAGACGGGGCTAAAGGGTTAAATATGAAATATCCAGGCTCCATAAATAAGAGTCGCCGGACTATGCTGGAGAAGGCGAGTCCCAGGATGGGAGATTCGAGGTGTAACACGCTTCAATAGCAAGAAACAAAAAGGAGGCTGAGGACACAACGTGGAGTAAACTCCCATCTAGTTTTATCCTTCCGAGGACGTTTCCTGTGTTCTTCCTCCTCCAAAAATAGAATACCGTATGTCCCTCTCGGATGTCCGAGAGTCGGGAGGTTGGAAAAGCCGCCGAAATTGTTTTCTTTTATTTTAATTTTTTTTATCTGTCTAAAATAAACTAATCTAACTAATATGAAATATCGAGGCTCTATATATAAGAGTCGCCGGACTATGCTGGAGAAGGCGAGTCCCAGGATGGGAGATTCGAGGTGTAACACGCTTCAATAGCAAGAAACAAGAAGGAGGCTGAGGACACAACGTGGAGTAAACTCACATCTAGTTTTATCCTTCTGAGGACGTTCCCTCCGTTCTTCCTCCTCCAAAAATAGAATGCCGTATGTCCCTCTCGGATGTCCGAGAGTCGGGATCGCGGCCGAAATTTTTTATCCTTTATTTTAATTTTTTTATCTCGTGAGAAGTGTCAAGGTAGTTGAAACAAATGGCTGCCACACCCACCGCTTGATTGGACACAGCGCCGAGCTTGCTTTACGGACGCGCCGGCTACGCGCGTATATCTGTCGGAAGGGCTTGACGAAAAATTAAATTAAACCGTGGCTTGCGCGCATGTAACACGGGTACGTACAGTGGTAGCTAATTTGCACTCTACTGTCGGGCGATTACGGATGCGGTCCAGCGACGAGTAAGCCGCGTTGCATCTCCGATGCAATTGCACCGTGCACGTACGTGTGTACGTCCAGAGTACGCGGGATCCACTCGGTTCGGATTGTCTGCGGGTGTTCGCGATGCACGGCTTTTCCAGTCAGGAAAGTTTCGCCAGCGGTACTGGTAAAACGCCGGTCAATTTTGTACGCGATTGCGATCGCTTCAAATTTCAAGCCAATGCAAGCGAGCTCGCGGTCTGCCTTCGGTTTCCGTCGAGAGCCTATTGACGCGAGGTTCAATATTTTGTTTCCTCGTAGAGGAAGCTATGTTTTTGTTATTAAAAAAAAATCTGGATGTTAATGTGAGAATACTTAAAATAGTCGAAAACGTCGAGAAATGTGACTTCGCTGGCGTCCAAATTTGTGTGTGTGTGTGCACGCGTGCCTGCGTGCGTACATACGCGACAAATTTGAATCAGTTGGTTGAAATTTGATATACAAATAAAATGGTCACTTCTGTTTGTTCGGCACAATTTTTATGAAAAATCATGTACGATTTGAGATTTTAAGGGATTTTGAATGCTTAACAAAAAAATACGTGGGTTTTCTAATTTTCGTAAATTTAGAACTATGACCTTAAAAGTGAGCACAAATATTGGACCTAACCGTTTAATTTTGTTTAATCTTGGAAACAAAAAAAATGTATCTTTTGTCAGACACGAATTTCTGCATCAAATATTGCCCTACGAGCAAGATTAGTTGCAGATTTATCATCAGCTGAGAAAAATACATTCGAAATTTCCTCGAAATTACGGTTTACGAAAATTTGATTTAAAGATTTTTGACAATAAATTTTGCGATACATTTGGACCATTTAAATGTTATATTATAAGCGTAGCTTCCTTCAAGAGAAAGGTAAAATCGGTTCGCATGGAGAAATCTGCGCAGAACGGTAAAAAAATGAAGAAGCCGTGTGCAAAATACTCGGCAACTTTTTTTTTGTTGAACCTTCGTCTCGTCCGCGGCTTCGCTGCTGATCGATGAAAGTATGAATGGTGTCGAGTTTCAGGAAAATTGTAAATAAATAATAAAAAAAAAACATATCCCACGCGAATCCGTCACCCCGGCGATCTCTCACCTCTGCCTACGTCGAACTACGCCGATGGTAATGAGACGAGAAATTACGTGGCCGGAAGCTATACGCGCGCCTGCGGAGGATGCGATATGAAATTCCTGAGCCGTTGACTCCGAGCTTCAATAATATACTTAGCGCCACCTTTCTTGCTTGTATCTCGTCGGCCTCTCAATTTATCTTCGTCATCGATGTACCTGTTTAATAATTTTTTTTACACCTCATGCTACTATTAAAAAAAGTTGAAAATTGATATTTTCATATCGCTTTCTCATAATGTTTCTTTATTCGCAAAGCTTCGCGAAAATTTGAATGTTCAACTTTTATGAGGAAGCAATATGAAAATTTAAATTTCCAATTGCCCCAATTCAGCTTGATCAGTCGAGGCGTTCTCGAGTTATAGCGGTTTGAATTTCTCGCATCCGATTCACACACACACACACGCACAAGAACATACATCTGAACATTTTTTCTAAATGTGATTTTTCGATGTTTTGGGACATTCTGAATACGTTTTGGTCAAAATCTCGAAATTTGTTTTTCACCGTAACAAAGCTTCCTCTATGAGGGAGCAAAATGTATCAAAATGCTTAAGGAGATCGAAATATATTTCTCAATAAAAAACATGTTATATCAATTTTTATTTCCATCCATTCTATTAATATTTTTCTGGGTCGAGGACATAGGCTGAAAAACAAATCAATATCCAATCACAGTCGATTGAGAATAAATCTATGATAATAAAAAATAAATAAAGTAGATTGGTGGCTCGTAGAGACTTGCGCAAACGAATTAATGATTTAGACCTTCGTTTTACTAGTCCGTAGCGGTCCGATCTCCTTAACGGGTTATCTTCGGAGAGGTCAAAAATGGCACTTGACTGTGTTATTTCACCGGTTTTCTCGGCGAGGGTCAGCAAGACGCAAGCGCTATAGCATCGCATACACGTGAGGCAAATTTTTACCAAGCGAGTCGAGAGAGTCATGCGCGCAATGCTCGTATGCACTCGAGCGAGCTCCTGCACGCGAATAATCGTAAATATCACGAATTCCATACGCGCTGAGATCGCGAAAACATTTTTTTTTTAATTCTCCGCCTTGTCAACCCGTCCGCGTCTCGCCGTTTCGCGCACTCGCGAAACAAGATTAACGATCCGTCGTGCTTCGCGTTTCGGTCCTGTTTTCAATATCAAAGTTATTGCGCGCTGCGACGTGGCTGGCTTGCGAGTAAAAACTAAAATAAAAAAGGTGTGCCTCATCGTTCATCATGAATATATACAAATTCAAATTTGGCCAGGGAGCCGAGAATTATAATGCATTTTACGGATTATAATTCAATATCGGGTGATATCGGCCGAACCGTTCGTTTTTTTACCCCTCAAAGGATCCCTTGTTGCAGTACGTATGAAAATAAAAACAAAAAAGTTAGAGATCAACAATGTATCAACGACTGCGCGACGACGTGCCGCGTTGCAAGTAAAAAAGTTTAAGTTATTTACCCAATGAGTTAAAAAAATGTTAACTTCTGCATTATCCTTTATCATAACTATATGCAAATTAAAATTTCGCCCGAGAGTCGAGAATTATAATGCATTTTTACGGATTATAATTCAATATTGGGTGATATCGTCCGGACCGATCCCTTTTTACCTCTCAAAGTATTGCTTGTTACAGTACCTATAAAGATAGAAAAGAAAAAAGTTAGCGATCAACACTGCATTATCCTCTGCGCAACTTGGCCACTTTACGGGAAAAAAGTTGAAGTTATGAACTCAGCTAGTTAACAAAATATTGAATTGCTGCGTTATATTTAATCATAAATATATATAGATTTACATTTCGCCCGAGAGTCGAGAATTATAAAGCATTTTACGAGTTATAAGACAATATCGAGTGATATCGCCCGAACGGACCACGCCGATTTCCTTGCCCCGCCAGCGATGCGTTCCACTTGTACCGTTTGGCGACTACAAAGAACGCAGAAGTCTCCTTCGTCGTAACGATTTCGTTTAAATGCGTGCCCGAACTAGCAAAGCCAACAAGCAAGAAAACCAAAGCCAATTAGAGACTCCGACCGCCGAGGAAAGCCACTGCCGGCACATGTGCGAGCACCGTTCCCGCGGTGCAACGCATAGTGTACAACGTACGTCATCGTCGTAGCTGCAACGTGCGACCACACGATGGGCTGCGGACAACCGGACGCCCGGCGCAGAGATTGAATGCGGTGGATTATACTATTCATAAATTTCGGGGCTCCGGATACGATGGAACAAAAATACCATGACGGCCACATCAGGAACACAGTGGGGAAAAAAATCCCTGTCTTTCTTCGACTGAATACACTTTTTTTTGTCCTGACCGGAATTCAAGCTAACAGCGATTATTTTTAAAAAATGTCATTGATTGGAATTTTGGCACATTTACATCTCTACCACTCACAACACTACCAGAAAACAACTGTACCGGATAATAACTCTACTAAAAAAGGTAGCTCTAACAACTCTACCGTATCAGAACTCTACCAAAATCTCTACCAGAATTAAGATAAAACTCTATCGGACTAAAAATAAAACTCTACCGGAATTAAAATAAAACTCTACCGTAATTACAATAAAACTCTACCGAAATTACAATAAAACTCTACCAGAATTACAATAAATCTCTACCGGAATACAAGGCTATTGTCTAGCCTTGTATTCCGGTAGAGTTTTATTTCAATCCCGGTAGAGTTTCATTTCAATTCCGGTAGAGTTTTATTTTGATCCTGGTAGAGTTGTGAGTGGTAGATGTAAATGTGCCAGAATTTTGAGTCATCGATTAGATTTCCAAATCTCCGATTTCTTTGGAAAAAATCAAAATAATAATAATAATAATTGAAAATCGCAGTAGTGAGATGAGTATTTATGACGTCACGAGATTCCGATTGAGTCTAGAACGGCTCGCTCGCGTTCGTCCTTTAGTCTCTCCGCGTGACAGTCCAGTTATCGCGAGGGCAATCGAATCTCGTTCCGCTATCAGGCTCTCTCGCGACAACTGCTCTCGTGGCGCGAATAATATACGCCCGCGCTGCGGACAAAGCGAGGTGGGACGATAAGAGCGAGAAACTCAAGAACGAACGAGAGAGGAGAAGCAGAAGCGAAACAAGAACCGCGCTGATGACATTATTTGCATAAGGGAATGAATAACAAGAAGCGTGGCGAGAATCCCGAGAGAGCTCATCGAGTTATATATTAATTCGATATGTAAAAGATAAGGCTAAGCGCGAGAGGGGACGAGAGAAAAAAATAATAATATTAAATCGAGACGAGATAGGAGACTAGGAGGAATCGTGCCGGATCGCTGACGAGAATCCTCGAACGGGCCGAGGGCGCCGTTAATTGCGACATGACGTTGATATTAATACGCGAGAGAGGAGCGAACGAACGTGCACGGCCGATCCGACTGGGTCCGGTGTTATAATCGAGGGCTTATAAAACAGCCTCTCGATATCCTTTAATTATCGTCAGTGGACGCGCCCGCGGGTCGTTACACCGATAATTAACGCTGACGCACAGTCGTCATCGTCGGGACTGTATAATCTTACCCTGCAACAAGCTCCTCTCGCCAACAATTTGTCTACACGGCTTTTTCGTCCACGAATGAGAACAATCTTTTTTACAATTTTTTATCTCAACGAATCTTATCTTCAACCGAAAAAATGTTAAAGTTAGTAAAGTTTAACATTATTTTTATTTCGAGAAAAGATTTGTCCATGGTTGCCACGGACCTGGAAAACCTGGAAAACCGGGAAAAGTCAGGGGATTTGTTGGGACCTTGAAAAGTCAGGGAAAAAGTTGTGGAATTTTTTTAAACCCTGGAAGTTTTTTCAATCTGATGTTTTTCGTTTAATTCCGTGCTGCACGACGTCTACATTTTTCATTTCAGCAAACTTGTCGACTATATACAGCATGCATATGACTATGTGGTGATATTATTTTCATTCGGAACTTTTAGTATTGTGAACTGAGTTTAATATTCTAATAATCATTATGTATTATATTTTACGTTATTTTTAATTGTCCTTTCCTACCCCGATCGCTCGACCGGAAAAATCAAATTTTTCGTCTGGAACACCGGAAAACGTCAGGGCATTCCAGATGGACAGTTTCGTGGCATCCATATTTGTTGAAATAAAAAATTGTTCAAAAGCCATGATAAAAAAAAAATCAACGAAAAATTGTTGTAAATCGTGTGACATTTTTTTTTTTGTATTTTAAACTTGGAAAGATAATATGCATAATTTATTTATTTGTTATTGCTCATATGATTTGTAGTAATGATGACTCACCGGTCGATTTTTCTGATCCGGTCGGTTAAATGCCTGGACGATCGATTATAAATCACCATAATTTTCAAGAATTCCGAGAGATCAATCGATTTCCGTTACAGGCGTGCAAGCGCGTTATCGACCGGGGTAAATCGTTTTTAATTGATCGCGAAATCGTCGATTCGGTGGCCGTGCCGAACTGCACCGTTTCCAGCACGCGCGTGATTCTTACTGCGAGTCGAGTCGCACGCGCGAGTCGAGTTCCGCGAGCTCACGAGCCTCCGTGGGTACTTGGTTGCAGACACTCTGCACCGCTATGAGCAGATCGCACCGCGGAACGTGCACGGAAACATGCGGTTCATTCGTTACTATTGCCGCGCTCGGACTGGGCGATTTCCACCCGCTGTTTGCAATGTACACATTTTAACATAACCCATCCCATCTATATGTGTGTCTTCGCCAGCTATTTGGCTGCTCGATAATTTTGCCCGCGGCTAATCCTACATCGCCCCGTGGCAAATTTTCCCAACCCGGCGCCTCAACTATTACGAGTCGTATTAGACTATAAGTAGCGCACGCTGCAAACTCTTTCGAAACTTCCCCTTCGTGGCTGCGGTGGTTGTACTATAACTATCCGTCCCCGATCGATCGACCTTTCAATCGAGAAACCACGACACAGCTACCATAAACGGAGTTTACGTCACTTCGATTTCTTTTTTTTTTCCCCTCGCGGATTTGCTCAGTGCGCTTGGGATAAAATTGGAGGAAAGAAACAGTCGTCGAGGCTGCTTTATCGGCAGAGGGATCTATGCGGGAAATGTATCGGGACATGTTGGGTACGCTCAAACGATTCCAGAATTATCTTTGCCACTCAAACGATTTCAGAATTATTCTTGCCTCTCAAACGATTTCAGAATTATTTTTGCCACGTGACCGATTTCAGAACTTTGTTTCCACTCAAACGATCACTCACTGTAGTATGTATAAAAATACAGAAGAAAAAAAGTTAGTGATCGACATTGCATTATCGACGGAAGCATCGATGCGGACAATGTATTGGGACATGTTAGGTACGCTCAAACGATTGCAGAATTATTTTTGCGTCTCAAACGGCTTCAGAATTATTTTTGTCACTCCAACGATTTCAGAATTATTTTTTCCACTCAAACGATTTCAGAACTATTTTTGCCACTTAAACGATTTCAGAATTTTTTCCCCCTCAAACTATCACTCATTGCAGTACGTATAAAAATAGAGAAGAAAAAAAAGTTAGTGATCGACATTGCATTATCGACGGAAGTATCGATGTGGGAAATGTATCGGGACATGTTGGGTACGCTCAAACGATTCCAGAATTATTTTTTCCACTCAAACGATCGCTCATAGTCGTACGTATAAAAACAAGAAAGAAAAAAAAGTTAGTGATCGGCATTGCATTATCGACGGAAACATCTATGCGAGAAATGTATCGGGACATGTTGGGTACGCTCAGACGATTTCAGAATTATTTTTTCCACTCAAACGATCGGTCATAGTCGTACGTATAAAAACAAGAAAGAAAAAAAGTTAGTGATCGGCATTGCATTATCGACGGAAACATCTATGCGAGAAATGTATCGGGACATGTTGGGTACGCTCGGACGATTTCAGAATTTTTTTTCTTTTGACGGGTTTGCAGTGAGGATAAAAATAGAGAAGAAAAAAAAAGGTTGGTGATCGACACTGCGTTATCGACGGAGGGATCTATGCGGGCGAGGTCTCGGGACACGGGGACTCACGGACGATTCATGAATAGGATTTTAGCATCACTTTCCCTTGATCGGTTCGGGCGACGTGTATAGGAGCCGAGAGTCCCGAAGCCCGGTTAATTAGGGTAATTAGAGTGGCGAGCCACAGGGGGTAAGATTGGCGTTGGCGAACCGGTACTAGCCCGTATTAGTTTCCTACGACCGACGACGTACTGTGGCACCTTGTACAGACCGTATTCTATTTATTCGTTGCAAGTTACGAGAAGCAGAGGACTGCTGTATAGCTTCTCTCGCACGGCAACAGACTCTCGAATAAGTCGACTTACGGGAGGCTGTTACCGGCGACGTACAAGTTAATGCCTAGATAGTAGTCGTTTTATTTATATATATATATATATATATATATATATATATATATATATATATATATATATGTATAGCCTACTATAAATCGGTACAGAGGTCCGTCTCGAGAAACAGTAGGCAGGGCGTCTCGAGGAAAAACGAGTTTTATAGTAAAACCGGGAGCTTTGACGTTCGTCCATCCTCCATAAACGAGCGAGTTCGTTCAACGTAAAGAGAGCCGTACAATAAATAAGAACCATCACCGAAAAGCATCGATTAAATGAACTCCAAAGTGGACCGATAAATAACTCTAAAAAAAAGGAATAGGGGTCCAAAGATCAATTGCACAATTAGTCGAAGAGCCGTAGTTTTTTTTTTGTTTCGACCGACAATTGGGGGCATAAACAAGACCGCGAATTAAGTTTCGGATTTCTCGGACTCACCGGGTCAGTTTGCAGGATCGAATTCTGACCTCTCGTTCCTCGATCGCACTGCCTTTCGCGGTCGGGCCAAGGATTTCTCTGGGCCGCCTGTGCTCGCTGCAACTGCACATACTGTGCTCGAACAAAAAGGTAGGCAGGGTAAGTGCAGCATTAACGAGAACGAGTAACGAATGTTCAAACTCCTGGAGTACCGAGTTGGCGCGGGCGCCGCTGCCGCCGCGGTGTGTACTCTTGTAAACGTCGCAATATTTGGAGTGGCGTGAATAATCGTTGCAATTAGGGAGGGGTGCAAGAGAAAGATATATATATATATATATATATATATTTGTAGGTCGTTTCGCATTAACCCTGGATGACCCTAGGTGCGCTTGCTCGGACGGTTGCCGCTTGTCTCGGTTTTGTGGACCCGAACCCGTCCAAGACCCCCATTATTCTTCCTCTTCTCTCCTTTCCAAACTACACTTTTCTCGATTCTCGCCCAACCTTTCTCTTCTCTCTTACTCTTTTCACCCAAGAATTAAAAAATGTGCGGAAAACCGGGCCGAAGAGCACATTGAAAAAATTAATTTTTTTTTCTCTATCCCCAACCTTTCCCTTCTCTCCTTACTTTTTCACCCGAGAATTAAAAAATGTGCGGAAAACCGGACCGAAGAGCAGATTGAAAAAATTCGATTTTTTTTTCTCTTCTTTCTTTACTTTTTTCACCCAAGGATAATAAAGTGTGCGGAAAACCGACCCGAAAAGAACATTGAAAAACTTAATTTTTAGTCTCCATCCCAAACCTTTTTCTTCTCTCCTTACTTTTTTCACCCAAGAATAATAAAGTGTGTGGAAAACCGTGCCGAAGAGCACATTGAAAAAATTAATTTTTTTTTTTCCCTCCTGGGATGGTCTGTGAGTTTGAGGAACGATTTTACAAAGCGATTCGAATTCTTCTCCGAAACCGTCCGAACGCGAATGAAAACTCGCTCGACGAGTGTCCTCGGGGGGGATTGTATCGCGAATCGGCACTGTCCCTCCCAGCCTCGTCGATTCCGAGAGACCGAGAGGATCTAGGTAGAGTCTCTCCTGAATGCTCGACGGCGAGTGGAAAACGAGTTTTTGTCACGGGCGCCTCTCTCGCGTAGTCGTGACGACTTCTCCTTAGGCTCGGGCTCGCCGGGATGTACGCGAGAGTGAAACTCAGACAGCGTCAACAGGAACAGCAGGAGTTAGTCGGGCAATTCTACATTTTATTTTTATTGTATACACTTACCGTCCTTACCGTCGCCGGAGACGCTCGCCAGCGGGAGCCATTATTTCTTTGTTTTATAAACAGGAGCAACGGCAACAAATCTCGGTACGAAGCGAACAAAAAACGTAACGTGGGAGGAAACACGAGGAGAAAAATATTCAGCAGGCGCGACGAATAATAATAATAATAATAATAATAATAATAATAATAATAATAATAATAATAATAATAATAATAATAATAATAATAATAATAATAATAATAATAATAATAATAATAATGCTAGCAACTCGGCCATCACGCGAGTGACCAGACTTGGGAATTAATTTCCGACGTCAAATTTTACGGGCGTCAAATTTTACGTCGATTAAAAGGGCGGCCAATTCCATAGGCCTGAAGTATGAGCAAATCAGAAGGGAGGGCTAGTCTCGTTAAAATAATAGATTGTTTAATGTATGTTAGATTGGTATGTAAGTCTAGAATCTAATGTTATTTTATATTATAATTTTGTATTCAGAGCTTAGTACTGGGTCAAACATAAATTGGTAAGAGAAGGAGAAATCCGTCAAATAGATTAAATTAAAATGAATAATAATAATAATAATAAAGCTATTAGTAATAAATAATGGATGGTTGGCACACAATTGATTATTTATCCGAAGCAATAAATGATCTGGCAGCCGACTAATTTGCATTTCGAATGAAATAATTGAACACCGCACTCTCCACGTGACAGTCGGATTCCAATAATTTCGTCTCGGTTGTTTTCTCATGTCGTAGAAAATTTTCAGCGTTGCAGTCGGTTGTTTTCCTTTTTTCCTTTCCAATCCATAAAACGTCCTATCCCTCTCAAGGACGATGTACAGCAATATTGTACAGTTCGCTGCTCGCGAAGTGCATTTTCGTATCTCCTCGTGATTTATTGTCTGGCGGGATCACTCGTAGCTATCGTTCTCTTTTCCGGCTCGCAACGAGCGCGGAACAGAGCTGGGCGGAGAGACAGAGGGAGATGAAATGCTTCTCGATAGAACGTACCGCGGGGATGCTGTGCTGCATCATCGCACAGCCACGGCGAAAACACACACGCGCAGACGGGTAGTCGTTACCAGCGGAAGAGCCCACAGGTCATTGGGGATGAACTCTTTATGTACCGGAGCGAGGGAAGGGGTGAGAGGAATGTTGCGTTCGGTAGTACTTTTAACATACACTATACAAGATTTTTTTTTTATTTCTGGATAAGCACAGGGCGAAGTGATTGCATTTTACTTTGTGATCAAAGGGGGAAAAAAGCTTTCCTTTTGCTCCATACTACCCGTCCGTTTCTCTTATCCGTTACGTGCTCCTCCTCTTGCGCCGCAACGCCGCACGCCGAATCGTTCTCGCAGACGATCGGTAAACAAACCGAAGCCTCCCCCGTCTACGGAGCCGACTCGCGCGGAGTTCCTTTCTTTCGCCTTTCTCCGCGTCCTCGGGCATCGGCCGGCTCTTCGGCGTCGAGGACAGAGGCGGAACATACGGAAATACGCTCGTGAACTTCCGTCGAATCGAACTGTTTAAGGAAGTCCGAGCGATACGTCCCACCAAATGTGAGCTTCAGGGAAAATTTCGCACACTTCTCGATGGGATAAAAATCTGAAAAAAAACAAGTATATGAGAGGTGCTGCAAAGATTGTTTTTGTGTAATAATAATTCCACTTTGTTATTAACAAATGGAAGATAAAAATCATTATTCAACAAATCAACCGGCAACTCAACTATTTTCCTTCATAAAAATGATTCAATGGTATAAAAATCTGAAAAAAATTGAGCGTATTGAAGATGCCGAAAAGATTAATTTTGCATAATAATAAGTCGACAATGTTATTAACAAATTGATGAAAAATTTAATTGATTAACAAATCTCCCGGAAACATAACTTTTTTTTACGAACATTATTTGTTTATTTTTCTGAATACGTATGAATTTATCCAGATTTTTAAATTCACTTTGTATTTTTTTTTATATGGCAAAAACGGGGAAAGTTAGAAAATGCAAAGTGAATTTAAAAATCTGAAAAAATTCATAAGTATTCAGAAAAATAAACAAATAACTTTCATTTTTTAAAAGTGATGTTTTCGGAAGATTTGTTGAACCATTAAATTTTCATCAATTTCTTAATAACATTTTGGAATCATAATTATGCAAAATTAATTTGTTCGGCATCTTTAATAAGATTGATTTTTTCAGATTTTTATACCATCGAGAGGTGTTTACAATTCCCACTCAATTCTCTGAAACTTATGCGAAATCAACACCATTCGCAAGGACTACCTCAAGGACATGTGAAACGACTCAGTCGGTAACCAAAATCTGTAATGATTGCGACTCAGAGACCGTAGACTTTTCGGGAAAGAGCAAAGCATTAGCGGATGTACAATTTAATACCGTCTCCGATGATGCTTCCGTTTTATCTGAAACGTCAACGGGTTTTAAACGGCATTGGTCCGAAAAAAGCATCTATCACTCTCGCACTCATATGTCACGTGGTACATCTTTCACATGGCCTTAAGGTGAAGTGAAAAATGTTCTCTGTCGCTCTGTCTTGCTCCATCGTCAACCAAATGGCGCTATCCCTCTCACACTCCTGGCTCCGTCACGTGACTTTCACTTCACCTTAAAACGGAGAGCTCATGCGAACTACTCGCATACCGAGCGAGTGGCCAAGCGGAGGATCCAATGTCACATATGGCGGGCTAAGCTTCGCGCACAGTGAAGCCTGAACCAAAGTTTTCGAAGCACTAAAGGGTGAAGGGATAAAAAAAAATGGCGAACAGCTTCCTCGGGAAGATTGGTCACTGAAACTCCGGACAGTAAAGTTTTCCTGGTCCGGAACTACCTACCGGATGTTATGGGACGAGGCGAGCGTCTGGCGCGAATAAATCTTGTTCTCTTCTTTTTAACTTTTTTATTTTTATTTAAATTTGTTATTTTTATTTCCAGCCGCCTCTCGGTTCACTTCCCTGTCCCTGCCTCTTTCTCAATCGACACGAGAGAAAAGCCGATATTATTAAAGCCGGTATTATTGAACGTTCGTCGTCCCAGAGGTCCTGGATTCGGTAGATCGTTATAGTACGCGCAAGGCCGATAACCGAATCGTGAGACTCTCGGGTGCACTGAAAAAAAGATCAATGATTGAAGTAAAATTTGCTTGGGGGCTGCCAAAGACAACAAAATGTTGTTTTAATTCTACTTTCATTTCGTACAATTTCATACCGGATTGAAACGATAACACAATGATAAAAAAGTACAGTTGAATCAACTAAAATTCGAGCAGGGACGTTCAAATAAACATTGAGTTGGTCGAAGAAAATATTTTAATTACTCAAAAATATTTTGGTGAAATCACCCAACAAATTGTTGAACTAATCAATTTTTTAGCTGTACCAACAAAATGTTTAGTTGAACCTCCCTGTCCGAAACTTGGTTGATTCAACCGTATTTTTTTATCAGTGCATGTTACCTTGACAGTCTTGCCGTCGTTGTTTAAATATCATATGGAATTGGAAGAATTGAAAGTAAAATTGAAACAAACATTTTTTTTCTTCGGGAGCCCTCAAGCGAAATTTTCTTCAGTGTACACACCGCTAGGCATGGAATGCTGTGATCAGCCATGGATCAGTGATCGGTAATCTGCGCGGTAAACGGCCTGCAACATATATCGAACGAGTAAAGTATGCGCGAATCTTCGCCTAGACCAAAGTTATCGGAGCACTAAATAGTGGAGGAATAAAAAAATGGGGAACTTCGGGAAGCTTGGTACGTGAAACTTCGGGCAGTAAAGTTTTCCTCGTCCGGAACTACCTACCGGGTGTTATGGAACGAGGCAAGCGTCTGGCACGAATAAATCTCGTTCCGTTCTTTAAAAATTGTTTTATATTTTTTCTTCAAATTTTCTTTTATTTCCAGCTACCTCTCGGTTCACTTCTCTGCTCCTGTCTCTCTTCTTAATCGAAAACCAGAAAGAAACCTTCACCGTATTATTGTATGATCGTTATCCCAGAGTTCTTCGATTCGGTAGGTCGTTATAGTATGCCCAAGACGGATGCCCGATCCGTAAGACTCTCGAGTACACGCGGCTCGACAGGCTGCTCATCAATGCCTGGACGAACTGAATTCGGCCGCTACAGGAAAACTGACCAGGCATTCATGAACAGCATGAATGCCTGGTGTACAAGTCGCTCCATTGCCACGAAATTCTCCAACTAAAATTCTCTGACTTTTCCCGGATTTCCAGAGCAAAAATTGAATTTTTCCAGTCAATCCATCAGGGTAGGAAAGAACAATAAAAAATAAAGTAAAATGTGATACCTAATGATTATTAACATATTAAATTCAGTTCACAATATTAAAAGTTCCCAAATTAATAACACGACACAGTCATATATATGCTGCATATAGTCGACAAGTTTGCTGAAACGAAAAATTTAGACGTCGTGCGCCACAGAATTAAATGAGAAACATCACATTAAACAAATTTCCAGGGTTAAAAAAAAAAAAATTCCGTGACTTTTCCCGGTCTTCCTGGTCCGTGACCAGGTCCGTGGTCTATAGACCAGTGATCGGTAACCTGCGCTCTAAACGGCCTACAAAATGTATCGATCGAAAAAACACTTAGTCCCTGAAGCTGCGGACCATAACATTTTCCTGGTCCGGAACCATCTGGCCGATGTTACGGGACGAAGCGAGCGTCTGGAGCGAATAAATCTCGTTCCCTTCTTTTTAAATTTTATTTATCTATTTTTCTTCATTTTTCCTTTTTATTCCCAGCCTCCTCCTTATTCTCTTCTCTGTCCCTGCCTCTTTTCTTAATCGAACACGAGAGAAAGCCTTTACGGTATTATTGTATGATCGTTATTCCAGAGTTCTTGGATTTGGTAGATCGTTATACTAGTACCTTGAAGACGGATAACCGAATCGTGACACTCTCGAGTACACGCCCGTTTGGTCTGGGATGCTGTGATCGGCCATGGACCAGCGATCGGTAACCTGCCCGGTAAGCGACCTACGAAATGAATCGAGCGAGAAAAGACGGAAGCATGCCAATGACTCTTCCACCGCGAGAGCCTCAAGGAGCCAATCATTGAACCGCTTGGCCTGGGATGCTGTGATCGGTAACCTGCCCGGTAAGCGACCTACGAAATGAATCGAGCGAGAAAAGACGGAAGCATGCCAATGACTCATCCAAGGCGAGGGCCTCAAGGAGCCAATCACTGAACCGCTTGGCCTGGGATGCTGTGATCGGCCATGGACCAGTCATCGGTAACCTGCCCGATAAGCGACCTACGAAATGAATCGAACGAGAAAAGACGGAAGCATGCCAATGACTGGTCCAACGCAAGCGCCTCAAGGAGCCAATCACTGAACCGCTTGGCCTGGGATGCTGTGATCGGCCATGGATCAGTGATCAGTAACCTGCCCGGTAAGCGACCTACGAAATGAATCGAGCGAGAAAAGACGGAAGCATGCCAATGACTCATCCAAGGCGAGGGCCTCAAGGAGCCAATCACTGAACCGCTTGGCCTGGGAAGCTGTGATCGGCCATGGATCAGTGATCGGTAACCTGCCCGGTAAGCGACCTACGAAATGAATCGAGCGAGAAAAGACGGAAGCATGCCAATGACTCGTCCAACGCAAGCGCCTCAAGGAGCCAATCACTGAACCGCTTGGCCTGGGATGCTGTGACCGGCCATGGACCAGTCATCGGTAACCTGCCCGATAAGCGACCTACGAAATGAATCGAACGAGAAAAGCCGGAAGCATGCCAATGACTCGTCCAACGCAAGCGCCTCAAGGAGCCAATCACTGAACCGCTTATCCGTCATCTCCATCATACCTCTCGGTCCCTTCATCCCTTTCCTCTCTCCGCCTCCAGTTCGCTACTCTCGCCGCTTCAGGAAATCCACGAAATAACGAGGGAAAAAAACTCTTCGAAGAGCCGGAGTCTCGGCATTCTCGGCCTCCAACCATTTCCTTCCTACTCGTTCTCGTCTCTGTGCATGCGTATACCTTTCTCCTCTTCGTCCGCCTCTCGTCGTCTAGACGGGATGCGCGCACGGGCACGAGCCCGATGTGAATAGATTTATGCGGGCTTCGCGAAACTACGTAACGGAAAAAAAACAGGAAAAAAAAAAACAAAACGTAATGGAAAAAGAGTAAAAAGAGCTATGAAGAAGCGAACGATCGGTTCTGGATGTACCGGTTCTACCATCCATACTGCGTTCGCTTTTTACGTTTTTCCTTTTTTTCGTACACAAAGCGAGGATTAGCGTCCGGGGCAATTGAGGCAGATCTGGCGTACCTAGACCGCTTGTTTGCATTGCCGCGGATTGCCTCGCCAGTTTCCTTTTTTTTCATATCGGTCCTGTTTTTTTGTCAATAGCCTACCAATTCGTTCATTCGTTTGTTGGAATCGTGGCGCAGCGGCTCGCGAACGGCCTTTGTTATAACTTTTGGGACGTTTGGAGAATGATTATTATTCAACGTCAGTGTCGTCGTCAAGATCGCTTTTATTGTCAACTGTCTCATAGTTGTCAGAGCCAGAAGGTTGGCGTAGAATGGATCACGGATGGAGAGGGAAAAATCGTTTTATTTTCGTACCTCGATCGAGCAGGTATTTTCCCTTCTGCCCGCTTCATTTACGAAACGATAATTTGTGTACGCTGGATATTGACCCTTCAACGCCTAATATATTTCAGCTAATATGTAGCGGACTATTCGTTAAGGCACACGATATTAGTTAGGTTTGACAATAGACGAACGAACGGACGATCGATACGAGATCGATCGTCATGTCAAAGGGGTCTGGACAGGACTTTCACAGTGAACAGACGTGTTACATTACGTGATCGGGATAATTAACGTTTATCATTATTAATAATATCCATCCCCAAAACCAAATACGCGCGTTATGCATTCGCTCGGTCGTTACAATATCATATTTTTCACGTTGGTGAAAAAGTACACTGAAAAAAAAAATTTGCTTCAGGGCTGCCAAAGCAAAAAATTCTTATTTTAATTCTACTTTCAATTCTTACAATTTCATATGACATTAAAACAACGACAGCAAAACTGCCAAAGTGACAAGTTAGCGTTTGAAACCCGTATGCAATTGTAAGAATTGAAAGTAGAATTGAAATAATGATTTTTTATTTGGCAGCCCGCGAGCGAATTTTACTTGAGGCAATGATTTTTTTTTTTTTTAGTGTAATATTACGTCTCAGCGAACGATTAATTATTAGCACCTTGTGCTCCGGCGATTCGCGAGATGCGAATGACTTGTTTGCGGCGCTTCAGAGGTATTATTGTGAAACTTGAACGCAGCGACTTAGAGATGGGACCCTGATCGCGGAACCTCAGTGGTCGTTTTAACGGAAGTCATGTACGTAACGAAATGATTAAATCGGGATCGTTCTCCGAATGGAATAAATATTCTGTTCCTGAAATTATTGATTTTTTACGAAAACGGGTTTAAATGGAATTAAAGCAAATGAATAATTATTAGACTTTGAAAATAACGAAGATTGGCTCGATATAATATGAGAATTTCGCGTAAAGACTGACTGGTTGAAGAGGAGCTTGTCGACTTGAAGAGTTAGACTTGTGAGCCACTTGGATGATAAATGTAGACTGACCAATTTTCGTAGAGCTAATTGTCGTGAAACGGCCAAAATGCTGAGCTCGCACGCCACGCACGAGCGTTGAAAAAGACTCAATACCTGAGAGATAATAAAGCAGACGCTCGCGTCTGGCGCGAGCGTATATGGATTGCAGAAATTTTATATTTACGTCCGGTAGCGTCAATCAAATTTGAATAAACGGACGAAAGAAATGGAATTAAAATAAATCGTGCTTGGGATAATAATTTAGTGAAAATAATAATTTGGTCCGAGAAAATATTTGCGAAAATCAATAGTAAAAAATAATTTTAAAAATCTAGAAAAATCTTACAGTAGAGGCGAGTCGACGTGACGCAATTTTACTTCTCGCGTTCGCAAAGAGACGCGAATTTATCGGAATTTTTTATTTTCATATAGTTCTGGTTTTTTTTCTTACCAACAGCCTACCAATTCGTTAATTCGTTTGCTGGAATCGTTGGAAAAGGCCTTGCTACCCGTCTTTGTTATAACTTTTAGGACGTTCGAAGAACGATTGTTGGTCCACGTCAATGTCGTCGTCAAGATTCACTTTTAATGTCAACTGTCTCATTGTTGTCAGAGCCAGAAGGCAGGCGCATCGTTTTATTGTCGTACCTCGATCGATCGGTTATTTTGTCTTCTGCCCACTTCATTCATGCAACGTTAATTGGTGTACGGTCGATGTTGACCCTTTAACGCGCAATATACCATATTTTTTACGTTGGTGAAACAGTTTCTAATAATAATAATAATAATAATAATTTTTTAATCTATAAGAATCTTGAAGAGGAAGAGTGTTGACGCGACACATTATGTTTCGCTTTCGCAAAGCGACGCGAATTTATCGGGACATTTTTTTTAATTTATTTTATTTTTTTATCGCCCGACCAACGCAACGAGGGAATACTTCGGAATTCCTTGTTGCGCGCTCTTCCTCGATCGTTTCTCTCATTCTGGCTCCGAGCTCTTGAACCGCTCGTTATCTTGTCGGTAATTGTTCGAGGCGCAGATTCCGTCGAGCATCCGGTTTGCTTTGTTAGCCGGTCAAGCACACGCCCCGCGCGTCCGGTCGAGGAGTCAAAAAAATATTTCCGTTAACTTGCAGATACATAAAAAAAATAACTTATATTGCTCCATTGTTAGCGGCAGAATAATTGTTTTCTTCATCGTCGATCGATAGATGCAACGGAGGCTGAAGCACCTGAATTGGAAGTCGATTCAATATTTTCAAAGTTTATTCTCTAAATAACTGATAGATGAAACTTTTCTTCGTATGGCTCGAGGGCGAACGAATATCGAGCCTTAATAATCCTTGTATAATTAAATTCGTGCGCCTCGCAACACAAACTATATGGATATATATATATATATATATATATCTACATATATATAGCAGCCTGATGCCCCGCTCTGGTATATTCGATGTCCAATAACCGCGCGGTCGGCGAACTCGCGAAACTGGTGCAAACTCAGTGCGCAGGAGAACAACGTTATCAGTCTTTCGGTCGCGCTCGCTTTTCTCATCGTCTCTTTCTGGCTCGTTCGGCCCGCCGAGACCGAGAGACAATACGTTTTAGTTATAGCATGGCTGCTACCCACCCTGTCAGTAATAGCGCTCGGCAGACGAGTATCTACGATACCAGAACGAGGTTTATGGAGGAACAGGCAGCCGCTGACAGGCATCGTACGTTTGTAATAAAACTAGAACATCGAGGATGTTAACTTGTCTCATTCGATTAAAACATCCTAGCTTCTACGATTCAATAGATTCAGCGTTTCGCCTTCGAACCGAGACTAAAATACAAAACAATAACTCGGGCTGTTAAAGATAAATATTCGTTCCAAAGAATCGGAACGAATATTTATAATTATTTTTTGTCACGGTAACCGGCTGTAAGAGCATGTAAGATGCAAAAAATTGCAGTATTTTATTATCGACTGCGGCATTTCACATGACCGTACGCAGCCTGCGACGACGATAATAAAAAAAACTGTAATGCATTTTTTTATTTCAAAAGTGCTGAAACTTTAAAGTTCAATGAAAGTAGACGTCCACTGTAGAATCGATCGTCGGTGTGTGGCATTCTATTTACGTTGGACAATAAAGTTTCGGCACTGTAGAAAAACAAAGTATTACAGTGTCGTTACTACTAAAACGATACTGTAATATCTCTTATGGGATTACTCTACAAATTGTGACACTGTTGTGCTAGGCGTGCGACATAATGTAACGCAGTTTGATGAGCGACGCGTACAATATAGTCGATATGACTCGGACTGTTAAAGATAAATTCTCGTTTATCATTATTTTCGGTCCCAGGAACCGGCCTTAAGGGCATGTGACACACACGTATCGATGCTCCGATGGTAACAAATCGCTTTCCCTATTTTCTCTGTGATGGTTGATGCTTCGACCAAAATCAAATTAGGTTTTTGTACTCAATAGATATAAGTATGAAAACCTAATTTGCTTTTGCTCGTTGTATCAATCGTTTTGCAGAAAACAGGGACGGCGATTTGTTACCGACTGAGTCTGTAACACATGCCCTTAAGGCGAGGTGAAAATGTACCACGTGACATATGAGTGCAAGACCATGCAATGCCATGTAAAAATGGTTGACATATGGGATAAAAGCGAAGTATCATCGGACGCGGTATTGAATTCTACATCTGCTAATACTTAGCTTTTTCGCTAATTGTCTACCATCTCCGAAGGCCATTCATTACAGTTTTTGTTACCGACTGTGTCTGTTTTACCGCACTTTAAGGGCACGTGAGATGGCACGGTCGATAATAAAAACTATAGTGCAACTTTTTCAAGGCTGCTGAAACTTTAACGATCAAAGGAAATACAAGTCCACTGAATCGATAGACGCAGTGGCATTATATTTACGTGGGACAATAAAGATTCGGCAGCCCAGAAAATGTAGCATTTCAGTTTTTGTTACCGACTGGGTTCCGGATGGATGGGAGGTTGTTTCACGTGACCTTGAAGTATTCGCAAAAAAAAATAATTTTGACTTTTCGAAATAATGTTATATACCTGGTGCAGATAACTTTACGTTGTCACTTATAATGTAACGCAGGTTAATGAGCAACGAATCAATGGTAAATTTTATTCGATATAACTCGGGGTCTTAAAGGTAAATCCTTGTTTAGCATTATTTAAGGTAACCAGGAACCGGCCTTCAGAACATGTGATATGCCGCGGTCGATAATGAAAACTGTAATGCATTTTCACGGCTGCTGACACTTTAGCGCTCAAAGGAAATAGGAGTCCACTGTAGAATCGATAGACGCAGTAGCGTTCTATTTGAGTTGTACAATAAAGTTTCGGCCGCCTGGAAAATGTAGCATTACGGTTTTTGTTACCGACTGAGAGCGGGATGGGCGGGACCGAATGCGTCTGGGGCGTACATCACCTTAAAGTATTTGCCAAAAAAATTAATTTCCGCTTTCCAAAAATAATACAAAATGTATACCCAGAGCCGAAAACTTAACATTGCCACATATAATATAACGCAGGTTGATGAATGGTGAATGGTAAAATTTACTCGATATATCGCAGGGTTGCAGTTGGGCAGACAGGGATGGCTGGGCACATCCCAGGAACAATGGACGGATGCTAGCGGCGACCACAATGTCAGAGAGAAAGCGGATACCGCAGAATTGCACTATCGCGTGGTACACGCGCATTTTGCGAGAGCAGCGTCGAGTGGATGAACCGGCGGTGACGGCAGCGACGACGGCGGGTCGAAGCCAGCGAAGGCAGGGTGAGTGAGACGATATGGAGAATGGTTCACCTGGTGACAGAGCGTCGGGTCAAAGGGAACTCTATTTCAGTGTAATTACCACGCATGCTCGATAATTTCAGGCATCGCTAGGTGCGTAGAGCAAAGAGAATAATTCCTTTTTTGTTTTCGTTTTTTTCGAGCGATATTGAGTAGAGCATTTGTACGAAGGTTTCAAAAGCTTTACAATGTAGCACGTTGCAACAATACACCGATATCGATACTACGAGTGGCAGTGAGCTCATCGCGTGGGAAAGATATTAATACCGTAGTGTACTCGTCGAATGCAATATCGATAGGCATTCAGCTCGCGACTTTGCGTGCGCGTATTGCAAACATTTTTTTTCAGGCTCAACTGCGGGCACGTGCGATACTGAAGGAAAGGTGTGATGCGTTTTTTTTCGTTCCAGAAACACACGGACACATTTTTGGTGTACTGGAAAAAATATATATATTATTCCCTCGTATTCTACAATCCTCCGTTCGTTTTTTCTTTCTCTCTATCATTCCGTTGACACACTCACGTTCTCTTGACATTTTTTATCGCGCGATCAAAGACTCACATTAAAGTATCATTCGCGATCAACTCATTCAAATAACGTTTCGATGGACCTTACGAGTTTCAATGCTCTAGGGCTGCGACAGCTTTCTCCCCAATCCACGTATTATTCTTTACCGTAGGGTAAGAGTGGTTGATATGGTTCATACGTGGGTGGGTCCATATTAACCATGTATTACCCTATGCGTAACACAAATTCTCGTCAATAGTCTATCTTTCAAGTCCCGAAAGTTTAACAAAATTCGTAAGCTCCGAGTCTTCCTCAGCAGATCTTTCGGGACGACTCGGCCTCGTCGGATAGATTGTGAAATTTTTGAAACCGAGCTCGCGGTCTCGCGACGTCATACCGTAAGACACATCCAAATTAAATCGTACACACAATCAGAGTAGCATTAGTGATATAATAATTATGGTGATCCGTAGCGAAGCCACAGGCCGTTTCGCCGAGTGGCCGTTATGACGATCGTTGTTCTAACTAAAGTAATTATCGTCGGTCGCCCGTTCGGGCGAGCAGTTCTGCAGCATGGAGTTTCCGGGTATGGCTCCGCGATGAGGTTTCGTGTCCTGGACCATTCCAGTGTCGTGACACCTAGTCGAATGCTGACTGAGGGCAGTGAGTTCGTTCAGTATGATCTCCTGGATCTTGAGTCTGACGTACATCTGCCGATCAAGCGGCAAACTCCTCAGCGGACTTCTGACGCTCATAAGGAAATGATAAGTGTCGTCCTCCTCGTCCTGGCACGCGCTCAGCCTTCGCTGAATGCTCTCGTACCGTTTTCTCTCGACTCCCTGCTGGTACTCCATCGCCTCCATGGAATCGACGAGGATTCTCTTTCTGCCGATCTTTCCTCTCTTTCGCAGCGGCAAACCGACCTGCTGGAGAACCTCCTCGCTGGTCATGAGCGACTGGCACGAGTCGCCGCCGTCGAGATCGTCGAAGTGAGCCTCCTCGTCGCCCTCCACTATGTCAATCTGCGGCTCGATTTGCGTCTCGTCCAGCGACGTCTGAAACGCCCCCGCGCCGTTCTGCGAATGACCGCAGCCACCGATGACCCGCGAGTTCATCTGGTCCCGCAGAAACTGGAGACTCTTGAACCATACCCATTTGGACTCGTGATCGGGAACGCTCGGCGGCGAACCACCGTCGCACGGCGGCTTTCCTCTGTAAGTTTTCTTCAGCTCGTTGCGAAAGTTGTCCCGGAGATGCTTCCACTTGGATTTAGCGACATCGCCTGCAAATTGAAATATACCGCGCTGTTACATTTCACGTCGATTATCATGGTGTCCAGTAAAAAGTCCGGACGAAATTCAAGGACAATTTCCGGACTTTTCCAGGTTGTGTTGGGACATTTATAAAAAATGAAAATATGCATATCGCGCCCGGCGTACGAAATAACGTTTAGTTCGATAATCGTTTCCGTTTACGTTGGAATCGGTTGAGAAAAAAAAATACTCACTACGCACGAATGTACATGTTTATCTCAGAGAAACGGAGATACTCATTGTTTTAGGATGGTCGCGAGTAACATTCATTTTGAAACAAGCCCAAATTTGCGGGGAAATAGAAAATTGAAGGACATAAGGTTCAATTCAAGGACATTCCAGGACTGTTTCAAGGACAGATAAGATTCAAGGACAGTTCCAGGACTTCAAGGATTTCAAGAACCACTAGACACTACGATTATGGATTGCTGGAAAATTTGACGATCGGTATGCAATATCTCGCTCATGGTGGCCGCTTTTTCCCCGGAACAAAAATTCCCTGGCTTTTCACTGACCAATTCAAAATTTTCTTCGACCAACCTTCTAACGATTTCTATAAAAAAAATGATGATGCAAATGAAAGTGCCTAATTATTGTATTAATGTTCAATTCTGTTTTTTTTCCAAAATGTTCGTAATTTTTTTTCAAGGCTTCTTTTTATGTACTTTTCATTTATTTATAGACATTTCAGCGACATTTTACTTTTCCCCTGACTAATTTTGAAATTCCCTGACTTTTAACTGATGCCCAGACAAAGTTTGTTTTCCCTGACTTTTCCCGGTTTTCCCTGACCGCGGCCCCCGTGTCGCTGCTAACCGAACACGTTCCAGTGACAATGAATTCCCGAATGATAAGTGGACGGTAATACGAAAATGCGGTTGAATCAATGATTAGGGTAGGGACGTTCAAATAAATATTCAGTTGGTCTCACAAAGCGCCTCAAAAATATTTCAGGGAAATCATCCGGAAATGTGGTTGCACCAACCGATCTTTCAGCTCTACCAATAAAATATGTATTTGAAGATCTCTGCCCGAATCTTTAGTCGATTCACCCATATTTTTTGAATCAACCGTATTATTTACCTTCCAAATCCACGTGACGAGCTGTGACGAGAACTAAAAACTGTAGATCGATCTCGTTGCCGAATCCGAGATCGCTCATTACCCTCCCCGATAAAACAATGGAACGCGAGTCATAAATCGACATTCCACATCGACGACGTTTAACCCTTTGAACGTTAACATTTTGACACTATAAAAACAAAACCTCAGCATTTCGTGTCAAGAAATTAGTTTAAAAAATTGAAAACCCAGCAAAAGAAGATCCTACCTTCTTTTGCTCAGTTTTCAATTTTTTAAATGTGTCCTATCATGACGCAAAGGGTTAAAGATGCTCTCTGAAGAGTCGACAGTCCCAAATTCAAGTAAATCGACTCGAACTATAATAGTGTCGACGACACAAACTCGGACGTAAGCGCCGTCCGACTTTGTGTGAAAACTGAATAAAAGAAGGTGTCTCACCTTCTTTTGCTCAGTTTTCAATTTTTTAAATCTGTGTCCCACCATGAAGCAAAGGGTTAAAGATGCTCTCCGAAAAGTCGACAGTCCCAAATTCAAGTAAATCGGCTCGAACTATAATAGTATGAATGACATAAACTCGGACGTAAGCGCCGTCAGACTTTGTGTGAAAACTGAGTTAAAGAAGTTGTCCCACCTTCTTTAGCCCAGTTTTCAATTTTTTCAATCTGTGTCCCATCATGACGCAAAGGATTAAAGATACCCTCCTCCAAGTCAACAGTTCCAAATTCAAGTAAACCAGCTCGAACGATAATAGTATGAATGAAACAAAGTCGGACGTAAGCGCCGTGGGATAACAACCCTTGGAATACGAGTTATCGAGGTCGGGAGGATTTACCGTTACACAACAACAATGGGCGCTGAAAGTTCCGAAGCGGAGAATGGCGGGGGGGGGGGGCGGTAGAGCTAGGAGCATAACAGGCTCGAGTGTAAGTTTTATTCGTTCCCTTCTCTTCCGTCGAGAGCACGTGGTGCCCGCTACAGCAATACCGTATAGAGTCGCGCGAATATCGTTGAAAAAAAAAAACCGTAACCAACACAAAAAAAAATCCACAACAACCTCTCCGTCACTTTTGTTTTCATACTCACTCGATACATCGCAGGCCTTGGCAATTTCGCCCCAGAGTCTCAGTATGATGTCCCTGTTGTGATAGTGCGTGTTCTTTTGATCCCAGATGGCCGGTCTTGCCTGTACCTCGCTGATCAATCTCTGCAGGTCCATCCTCGTGGCCCGACGGCGTGGCCGAGAGAGATTACGAGTGTCCCTCCCTCTCCCTCCACCGCCGCTTCCTCCTCGCCTCTCTCTGCCTCCTCTCTCGCGCGCTATTCCCGAAATTATATCAATATCGTTAATCAGCCTCGCGACCGAGATCGACCCTCAGCCGCGATACTTCTTCTCCTTTCCACCGTCCTCCTTTCTCGATAACGAAAAATCGTTGGCTTTTCGCTGAATTCAGTGCGACGTGCGACGCGCGTTTCGAGGAATAAAAAAAAAAAAAGGACGCCGGTCGAAGCGACGCCGGTGTCCCTCGACGCTTGCTGTGCCGAGTCCGGATTTTGTACTGTCCTCGGCTCTGCGTTGCGTGCACGGAGGAGGCGTACCGACGCCGAGCCGAGCCGAGCGTAGTCCCCGTGCGCCTTCCATCCCCGTGCAGCTGTGTGGGTGCCCGCGACGAGCATTCCCGCGCTACTTGGCTACGAGCTTGGCTTCCCTTCCTCCGTGTGTATCCCTCGGTTTCTCCGTCTCTGCGCTTCGCCTCGTCTCCGTGTACGTGAATTCCATCCCCGTGCGTGCACGCCGAGAGAGGCCGGTGTGTTGGTCTCTTCCCGGCCTGCCCCGTGTCGGTGCATTCCAACCTCGTGAGTGTACACCGAGCGCGATGGTGTTACGTCCCGTCCGTTGTTGTGTTACACTCCGCGCGGCAGCGTCCGTGTTGCCCCCGTGTCCACCGGCGTCGGATCCATTTCGGCCCCGCGAGCCTGTGTGCGTCCAGACCGAGCGCCGCACGCACACTGACTCCCGAGTAAGGCGTTGGGTGCGTTATTACGCTCGGCTCGGCTCGGCCCGGCCCGGCTCGGCGCCGCTCGGCTGGACTCGGACGTCGCCGCTGCTCACCGACACCGCGTCTCGTACGCTGCGCGCGGCCTCGAACGGCTTAACCGCCATCCTCTCTACCCACCCGTACACAAACTCACACAACCGAGCCCGACCGCTCCTCTCGGTGTGTAACCGCCGCGCGACTCACTGGGGCGCCAACGGCCGGCGAGCGGATGCGGCGCTGCCCGCGTCCGTGAACGGACCTCGTGCGAATAGCGCGAGTGTTCGTCGGAACTCAATACCGGTAAGCATCGACGTGTTATATTCGCTTCAAATGCCCGAGGTCGTTTTTTGAGGAGGAAAAAAACATCATCGCGCTCTCTCGCGAAGATATAATGTTGATTTGTTTACCTTTTTTTTATTGTCGCGGATTATTTGACCGCCCTCTGGAGGCATCGTCGATCTCAAGGATCGAAACGTAGCAGCTTCGTTGTGTGCGCGAAGCCGTAACGGTCAAACGGCGCGCGCGGACGCTGAGAAACGACGCTACGACCCAACGCACACACGTGCCCTTGGCCCAAGACCGAGACACCTGCCTTGGCAACGTTTCTCCGTTCCTCACCGACGCCCCATACACATAGGCGTATTCGGAGCTAGTCGCTCTTCGCTCGATACGGCTCGGCTCAGCTCGGCCCGGCACGAGAGTCCGGACTCGCGAACGAGATACTGGGCTGCGTTGTGTCGTACCACGAAACGTCTGTGTTAGACTCAGCCAGCGAACAGCGGTCCGCAACACCACACGCTTCCTCGCTCCGAGCCCCGCAGGGACGCAAGCGTTCTAAGACGTTCGCGCCGAACTTGCCGCAGCAATCTTCGAGAATCCCGACGGAAATTATTTGTCGCGAAGTAGCTGCTCAGAGGCAGAGAGTTTGGAACATGGTCGATGTCTATGTTGGGACTAGTGGAAGGCTAAGAATTTTTTGTTAAGCGAGAGCAATCAGTCGTGGGCAGGTTGACCTTGAATACTCGAATTACGATATCACGTTTCGATAGGAGCTTCGTGGAAAGACCTTGAACTCTGCTTGACCTTGAAAGATCCTAGAAATGTCCTTGGGCTTTTTGATGATCGTTACCGCGTCCTAGGAAACTCTGAGGAAGTCCTTGATTAGTTCTCGAATTTTATTACGAAATTGGACATCTAACCTTGGACTGGACTGCTAAGTCGAGTAACGATGCAATAGAACCTGGATTTATCGGGATGCTCGGGACAGAGAAAGTATATAAGTAAATAATGGCTAATGATACAACTTTATTTTGACTAGTTACAATAACATTTGGTACATCTTGCATTTACTAGAATGTAAAGCTTTGAATAGTTTCTTTCATTAATAGTAAGTAAGGTCTCTTTTTTAAGTATTCAGTGATTTTGGTTTGCTCCGTGCATAAAAAAAAATAAATAAAAATCTCGGAAGACGCACGGTTAATCCGCATCCCGCTTAATCCGATCCCGATTAATAGGGGTTCTACAGTAATTTCTTAGTTTACATTTACCTAGCTTTTCCGAAAAAAAACATTGTTTTCTTGAATACTTGACCTGAATTATATTTTAAAGAAACATAAATAATACGCGTATGAAATTTTTATATAAATATTGAGATACTTTCATGATGTGGAAAGCCAGCTATTCATCCGAATATTAAAGGGTTGAAAAACTTTTTTTCCTACTCAGATCTGTCATTTCGTCCGCGTACGCCGCCCGCCTCTCAGTGCTTCGAATACAGAGGTATATCGTGGGTACGCTGTACCAGCGAACTGCGCATACCCGGCGCCGGTACACCGGCAGTAGCTGAATAGCAGTTAATAACGCTGCGTGGCTAGAATTCGCCCTTGGGACATGACCGACGAGCGAGGGCAACGTGGATCACTCGCGAGAGATAAATAAAGCAAAATTTCGCTGACGCGAAGTGAAAGACGAAGGGTAATTGGAACGGGGAACGGAAGAAATGAGAGAACGACAATTTTTCCAACTTCCTCTCTAGCCAGACGTTGATGTACTTATAATAACGCCTGGTCGACCGATTCTAATCTTCCAGCGTTCGAAGCTTATCTTAATCGATTAACCGATACACCCAGCGTCCCAAACGCGGAATACAATCGACACCGGTCGCCTTCGCATATCCACCCGGGCAAATGAGCAGAGACGATCGTCGATTATATCGCGACGTCGGCTAATGGAGGAATTCAAGGGATTCGGTCAGTCGATCCGTATACAAATTGAATTACGTTTCGGAGGAGCCGCTCGGCGTTCGTGCTGCACTTGAACCGGCCGCGCTATCCAATAATCGGATTCGTGCGGCTGCACCGGAATGCGAGAGAGTCCATTGATTGTAGCAACCGCAAAAGCGATTCACCCTCGACCATACTGGAATCCTCCACCATCCGGAGCAGGATCGAATATTCAAACATAAACACGGTTTAATCACGATTGATAAACTCCGGAGTAACGAAATTCAACAAACTGCGAAGTGTGTCAGGATACTTAAGGGCATGTGGTACGGACTCAGTCGGTAACAAATCGCCTTCCGTATTTTCTCCGATACGGTTGATCTGACGACAAAAAGCAAATTAGGTTTTAATGCTTCTATCTATTGACTGCATGAACCTAATTTGCCTTCGGTCGAGGCATGAACGATCTCGGAGAAAATAAGGTAAGCAATTTTTTACCATAGGAGCATCTATACGCACGTAACACATGTCCTTAAGGTGATGTGAAACACCCCTTCCCAGATAGAAAAATTACGGCACGGCGACGGAACGGTGGCGGTAACAATGGTACGAAACCCGTTTGACGGGACGTTTTTCGTTTTGCATGCCGCACTCAGTCGATAATAAAATCTGTAATGCTATTTTTTTCTAGGGCGCTTAACCCTGCGTGCTTACACTATATTTTCAGAGACACTGAGTCTTTTAGGGAACCGTCAGGTTTTCAAAGTTTTCTAGGCTGAAATCTGAAATCTGAAAAATTCTGGGTTGCATCCTGAATTGTGTACTACATGGCTCACAAGTTACCAAAGTCATAAGTTTAAAATCGTTGTTAATAAAAATTGAAGAATCGTCGAAAAAGCGGAAAAATCGGAGAGTTTCAAATTGCGACTGTTCCTTCAAAGACTCGCTGTACACACGCAGGGTTAATCTTTATTTTCAAACGGAAATAGAAGTTCAATGCGACTATCAATTCTCCAATGGGTTTCTGTTTTTTTTGAACGCTAAAGTTTCAGCACCCTTGAAAAATTTTCGTCGGCAGACTGCGGTCCCGAAAGGGCATTCAGTCAGTTTTTGTTACCGATGGCGGTATTTAACATCACCTTGAAGTAATGTAAAACACCCTCCCTGCCAACCATCCCGCACCCAGTCGTTTATAAAAAATGTAATGCTATTTTTTCTAGGGTGTTGAAACTGTATTGTCTAACTGGCGTAGAATGCCACTTGCTTCTGTCAATCCTACAGTGGGCTCCTATTTTCTTGGAGGGTGAAGATTCAGCATCCTTAAAAAAATTGCATTGCAGTTTTTATTATCGACTGCGGCACTTTGCATGCCCTTAAGAGCTTGTGAAACACGTTCTCCGCGTGTCTTTCTCGCTTCGTCGAGAGCGCCACTGATGGAATCTCTCTCGCACTCCATAGTGTTTCACATGCTCTTAAGGTGAAGTAAAACACGTCCTCTGTCGCTCTCTCTTGCTCCACTGTAAGACCAATGCGGCGATCTCTCTCGCACTTCCGGCTCCATCACGTGACTTTCACTTCACCTTAAGGATCTTTGGGCCGAAATGGCGGGAGGGGAATAAAAGGGGGCCTCCGCTGACCGCGTTAGTCATTGTGCGAGTGAGAAACGCAGAAAAAGCGAGCTGTTAGACAAAGATGGGGTCTTTCGTTTATTGAATTTATCTCAGAAACAAAACGGTGAATCTTCGTTAAATTCGGGCACAATCTATCTGACAGTATGCACTTCGCTATGATACTTTTTTTTTATTCGGCGCAGAAATTCCTACATTCTGTCGTTACCGACCGATTTCCGAAACGTAGCAAAGTAGCAAAGTTTTATAGTGGTCGAACAGAAACGCGTTTTAATCTAAACGTCCTTAAAGGGCCAACAAAAGACAAGTCATCAGTGAAAAAGGGGCCGCCCGGGATATTTCTATAAAGTCACGCTTTGCAGATTGTGTAGTATCGTATATCAAAGTATATCAAACTATACTCATTATTCCTCGAAGTAACATCTATAGGAAACATCCCGAGATTCTCGAGCGTGAGTTTGTGCTGGAAGTCTGTAAACAGCGAACCGAAGTTGCACCGGAATTAAATAGGAAACTATCAAATTTCCTCTTTAGTCTATACGCTGAGAGATCGTGGATTTGCGCCTGCGGTACCGCACTCCAATTTGCTCTGGAGTGCGGAGAGAAACTCTCGCTCACGGCTCCGACAAACATACGACGAGAGTGTTCGAAACTAATCGTAGAACCCACATAAACACAACTGCCTCGCGATAATTCTGGCAATAGCTCCATTATTCCACTTTTGATTCCAAACGGAAAGTAGAATTTTCAACCTCGACAATTTACGTATATATTTTTAATACCGAACCCTCCAGTCTGCAAAAATAATCTGTAGGGCTGGATTCGATGCGCGCTCGACGGACGATCGTTTAATTAGAATTTAATTGGCAGCTCGATGAGAACGAGCGATAAATATTTGCCTGTAGCCCGAGCTTCGACGAATTGATCCGTCGAATCTCATTCCGTGTCCCGTTTTATTATGGAAAGGGTTCCGTTAAACAAATAAATTCATCCCCGCCGCCTCTCCATCATCGACGAATTCAATTCGCTCGCCGCTCGTCGAGTGCAGAGACAGACGCGACGGGTGGCCAAACAATCAGACAGCCTAGTAGTTTGAAGAGTCGTCGATTCGAGTACACGTTTTCTATTCCTTTGTCGGAATAAACGCATTTACGACGAGAGAAGTAAAAGCACAAATTTATCGGGGCTCTTCCCATTCGCCATTAGCACTGTTTCGCAAAACATTGTTACCGCCCGGACACTCGTTGTACGCGAGATACCGGGTAACGTAACTAGGATTTTACGCCCTCGCACCCCTCTCGCCCATTCTCTATCTGTATGCAGATTGCGTGAACGGGACAGACTCCAGACCGCAGCCACGTACGGCACGTTGCAATCCGGCTTGTTTCCCCGAGGGCTTGTACGCCGCTGCAGGCTTTTCCGGTCCGCGAACATTCACGAGCTAACAAGTTGATTTTTTTTTAGTTCGGAACTAATCCGCGTAATTCGTTTGCCGAGAAGATTGCGAGCTATGGGATAGAATTAATATCAGCGGATATTATTTGAAAAAAGTAATTCATCAATTACAGTCTCGGAAGCCCTTTTTAGGATGGTTGAGTAATAATTAATATTTGATGTTTCCTTTTTTCGGCTTTTTTAATGGCATTTATTAATTTAAGACTTTTTTCTTCCTCAGAGGAAGCTTTGTTATGGTGAAACAATTTTTGTTCGAGATTTTTATTAAATCGTGTTCAGAAAGTTCCAAAATATCGGAAAATCACATTTAGAAAAAATGCCCGGGTGTATGTTTGTGTGTGAATTAGACGCGAAAAATTGAAACCGCTATAACTCGAGAATGCCCTGACCGATGAAGCTGAAATTTCACCCACGGCATGTGTGGTTAATAGTCAATGTTTCCTCTAAATTTCATTAAAAAATGTTCAGTAGTTTTTTTTGAACGCCATTTTTAATTTCTTCGAAAAAGTCTGTACGCACTCTAGCTCTTACAATTGTTTAGCTATCTGGCTTAAAACGCGTACATAGATGGAATATAATCACCCGATGATACCATCGAAATTTCTGGAGAATCGATCGAACCGTTTAAATTTTATGTCATTTTGAATTTTTTGAATTTCATCATAAATTAGTACTTTACTTTAGACACAATTTTTATCATTGAAATCATACTATTTTATCGTTTTAATAAAGGCGTTTATAATTTTTATTTTATTTTTGTTCAGTTTATCGAGTGAATAGCAGCTTACATCTTTAGAGGCGAGAGCTACGTACAAATGAAAATTGAATCAGACAGTATAGAGTTCGTTCCATCTGTAGGCTTTAATGTCCGCCTCTTCTGTCATCGGAGCTTCGAGGTTCTCCGGAGTTTCTATCAAATCATTGATTTCCTGGATCTTCTTGTTAAGTTCCTTGTACGTTATAGCCTCGATAGTTAGTAAGACTTGCTCCCTGAAGACCTTGGTCATGGCCGAACTGATCAGGTTGAGCAATTTGTCGGTCAAGTGGCCCTCGAGTCTGAGCTTGAAATCTCTGTAGATATAAAAAAAATAATAATAATTACTTAAAAATGAGCAAAATTACTATTATTTCGGTGATTTGTCCGGGAGTTCCATTATTTCTCCATTCTCGCGATTCTCCCGGAGGAAGCAAGAAATCGTTCTATCTCCGAATCGAGATGAGTCGACATGTTTCATTCTTTCGTTATCAGCTGTTTATTTTGTCGCTATTATCTGTTTGTTTTTCGGCACGAGGCGAGATGCACGGATCAGATATTGTTTTGTAACATAAGGGAAGAGTCAACACGCTTAATCGTCGAGCGATGTGAGCCACCTGTATTTTTCATCTGTGTTGCGACAAATCCAGGAGATAACGCGGATTTCTTATTTTAAAAAAAAGTCAAATCATTATTTTCTTTTGTCATTTAAATATGTCACTCACCCAACGGCGAGAAACTTGAAGAACTTCAGGTCGAGTTTCTTAGTGTTGTGGTCGATGTCTATCAACATTCTTGCCGTAACGTCCTGGAACCGACCGTAGCAATCACCCTTGCGGCTGTAGAGCATGTATCTGAACGCGTACTGGTGGCTCACCTGGACACGTGCGCGAACAGTCGGAAATAATTAATATTTAACCCTGCAACTCATGAGTGGGGTCCGCACGCACCCCATGCGAACGCGAAAAAAAATGAGCTCTTCGCTGATTTTTTTCGGTTTTCAGGTTTCGAATGGGTTTTTCATTAACTAAATGTAAATAATATCAGATTTCTCGTACACCATTCTCTTTCTTATGAAAAAAACGAAGAAAACCATGTATGAGAGTCTGTTTATCAGCTTAGGTTTTATGATCAAGAACCCCAGTCATGCGTTTGAAGGTAAAACAACTAAGTCATGAGTTGTAGGGTTAACACGGATAACCCTACAACTCATGACGGATAGAACACGGAGTTGTATTCTAAACATGGATTTAAAAAAAGTTTAAAACGTTTCTTGTCAAACGTGCACCACATTTTTTCTCGTTGAATTCCACAATTGAAAAAAGTATACTTGCATCCAAGGATTCCCAGCCGAGATTCAGATACAAAGATATTTTGTCCTTGGAATATTGAATCGTTATGTCGCCGGTTCGATAAATCGTAGAGAGCTGCTGGACGTAACCGTGGTGCAGTTGCATCTTCGTCTTCAGCAAGCCGGGCTACAACAGGAAAATCCAAAACGCTCTCTAATAAAAAATTTAAAAATTAAAAAAATTATTAACCGCCAGCAATTTACCAGATGGGACAGCGGGATTTCAACGTCCGGTGCTTCCATGGGATCCCATCCATTTTTGGAGATGTATCGCCTTATATGTGGCAAAGCAGCATCGAAGACTTCGTTCAGATTCACTTCCTCTACTTCCCTCTTCGATTCCGATCTGCCGATTATAAAATTACCAAAGTTTCACCCGTTACCCTCGTAAACACCGATAAACAAAATTCTCAATAATTATCATCGTTCGACTCACCGATCATCGTTATTCGCAACAGCTTCGTTGTCCTGGCCGAGCGCAATCGTCGCGAATGCCGAAAGAAGCAAAATACCGTGCGACAAAATCATCACTGCAGTATTTATCGATTGATATGTTCGAGCGTGAGCGACGACTTGACAAATCGATCTGACACGGTGATCATCGGCGACCCGAATTTTTATACACCTCTCCCCTATTTCGTATCATTAAAAAAATCGTTTTGTTAACAGTATCTTATCGGATGCTGGTCAAATCGACGTATCGCGATCGATTGCGTTACATTTGTTAAGTCCCATGGTGCGAGCTACGACCGTTGTTTCATCCGTATGATTTCTCGACAAAATACTGCAAAGCGACTTTGTAGGGCACGTGTCGGGCGATTAGAAGCGATTAGAGAAACTATCGGGTCTGGATGTTTATTTATCATGATTTTTTTTTATTCATATAACGGCATCTCGACGAACCCGTGGCGAGAGTGAGAGCGAACGTCCGCACAACTTTCGCCCGGACCTTTGGGCCTCAAGCGAGCCCGGCCGAAGAAAGGGAGAGTGAGCTTCAAGGTCACTCTCGGTTTCGTTCCGAGTTCTCTGCGGCGGCAAAGAGAGAGTCGACGACGAGGTCTTTGAACGCAGAAAGTGCTCTCAATTCGACAAAGGATGCCGCTTTGTCGAATATGTTTCAATCTTTTTTACTTTTCGTTTGAAGGTTACAGTCGATAGATTTTTTTTTCGCCGATCGGGAATCTGGAAGGAAAAAAATTGTTGGCGATTTGCCAAACTTTCGCGTTCTATTTTACGGGGTAAAGAGTATCGGTTAAAAAAAACCCTAACAACTGCGCAACGGGTGTAGACTGTAAACGATATGGAAAGAGGAATCACGAACTTCAGACTCTTCTCCTCATCAGATAGCAACGAATCGCAGTCAAATCTACATAATTAAAAAATGCGATCAGTCCGCGGTGTGCATAGTGATATTATCGGGCCGACGGTCGACGGCAGACGGTGAATTAACGATCGGGCCGATCGTTAATTCGATAAATAAAAATTGCGACGGTACATCGGGACGCTGAATGTTTACCGTTTGTCTAGGGTCAGACAGCGAGAACGAAAACCCGCCGTGTTCTGAACGCGAACGAGAGTGAGAGTGATCAGGGCCGAGAGCTTGAGGCCCCGCAGACTTCACTTTCCACGCGAGACGGAAAAACGAGGTCCTCGACTTTAGCGAATCTCACTTTCACTGCTCGGCCTGATCTGCTGACCCGGGGACCTCGATTCGCTGTTCTGGAAACCTGCTTTCACTCGGCTTTGGGGTCAGTTCAGTTCAGTGCAATGTAAGGTGAAAGTGGTGAATATGGACCACTGTAAAGCCGTATTCACTTATTTAATTCGACATAGTTTATAGAGGGGAAAAAATGCTACAATGATACTGGACAAATTTTGATTGTAGAAAAAATTGTGCGACATTTTTTTTTTCATACCGTGATTTTTTCGCGTACTTGGTCACGGAGATTAAAAATCGGTTAAGGGCATGTGAAATGCCGCGATCGATTATAAAAACTGTAACGTTATATGTTTTTTTTTTTTGAAAAACTTTGGCGTTTAAAGTGGATAGGAGTCCACTGCAGAATTGGTAGTCGCAGTGGCATTCTAGTTCCGTTTGACAATCAAATTTCGGCACCCTAGGAAAAAATCGCATTACAGTTTTTATTATAGACTGCGTGCGCGATGGGCGGCATGGAGGGTCTTTTAAATCACCTCAAGGGGAAGTGAAACATCTGCGTGTGCGAGAGAGATAGTTGCAATTTTCAAATTAACTTTATTCGATGGTACTAATTTTTTTGAGAAAAAAATGAATTCGGGCCGGGTGTGAAATTACCGTGCGCATCCTGCTCGAATTTGCTTTTTATTTTCAAAAATTACAGAAAATTCTGAAAAATTCATACATATTCAGAATAACAAACGAATCATTTTTACGACGGAAAATAATGCACTTATCGGGTAATTTGTTTAATAAAGATTTTTATCTTCAATTTATTAATAACAAATTGGAATTATTATTTCACAAAATTAATCTTTGCAGCACCTCCCATATACTTGATTTTTTCAGATATTTATCCCATCGAGAAGTGTTCGAAGTTTTCTCTGAAACTCACGTTAGGCGGTACCGTTCGGACTACCTTAAGGCGACGTGAAACAGACTCAGTCGGTAACAAAAACTGTAATGAATAGCTTTCGGAGATGGTAGACATTTAGCGAAAAAACAAGGTATCGGCGGATGTAGACTTCCATACCGCATCCGATGATACTTCGCTTTTACCCCAAATATCAACAATTTTCACATGGCATTGATTCGAAAAATGCAGCTATCTCTTTTGCACTCACGCGTTACATGTTTCACATCGCCTTAAGATGATCCGACATAGGATTACAGGTTTTATTACCGACTGAGTGCAGGATCGGCGGGAGGGAAGGTGATGTATTATCTCAACAGACGTCTTACCAACATTTAATATTTTATTTATTTAACAATAATAACTCTGTTTAATGCACTGCCGCATTATAGTGGTAAAATGGTCCTCAACGTAACAGACGATTCTACTTCGAAATTAAAGTTTTTCCCAGTCATCGCTTCCTGAGTCTCCGGCTGAATCGTCTTCACTGGAATCGTCTTCGCTGGAGTCTCTCTCCACTGAATGATCTTCAGACTTCGTCGGCCTGCCCTGTCGATAGTATATCAATGTTATTCAAAGCTTCCATTATATTTGTGCAAAAGAGGGTACGCTGTGCATAAGACTTTCATACATCTGCAACTCCTTGCGCATACAGCTCGTCCCAGAATGCGAATATATCGACGTCTACCAGAACTTCGTCCAGACAATCGTTGATCGTTTTATTCAGAACTGGCTTTCCCTCGTCCATCAATCCAGACATCCAACATTTTACGTATTTCTCCAGCCACCAAAGGTTACCAAGTCCCGTTATTTCATGACAGTTGTTGCTATAACGGAGAAACGATAGTTCACATAGAATATTATTGATAATGGCCAATACAGAAATAATTTAGAAAATTCCACTATTCTTACGTAGCATTGATGTACTCGAATCTCCCTTTTTTTACTACCGTTACTCCTTCGTCATTCCTAAGCGCCGTTATCGTTAACAGAGCCTCGTTGTCGCCGAGAGTTGCAATGATCTCTCCGGTCGCTTTTCCGGTATTGGCCTCCATCTCGTATTCGTCGTAGCAATACTGCAAAATAGTTTATTAAAAATACTGTACACTGAGAGAAGGATCTAGTAAAAATTACCGATCGTCTAAGAAAAATTACCATAGCACATAGTCGTACGGCGTCAGGGCGCCACCTATGGTAGAAAGTCTCAAAATTCCAAGAATTTTTACCATTATATCTAATAAAAATTCTCATAATTCCGGTACTTCCTACTATAGGTGGCGCCCTAACGCCCTACACGGAGAGAAAATATGGTAATACTATCTAAAATAGTTTAGGAATAATCTCCAGACGGTATAGCAAGCGCGGGACATATCGGAAATCTGGGAAATTTTCCTATACTGTATGCGACGACAAATTAAACCGACGAAACTATTCAGTCGTGTAATGCGGCCGCCACAGTAATCGTTACTAAATCGTATATAGCAAGAAATTATGAAGCGTGCGCAATCTATCACTGAACTACTTTGGAAGTTTATACCGAACTAACTTGGTGCATTTTATATGCGTCTGGAGAATAATATTAAACATTTGTAGGCACAAAGTATGGGGATAATTACGATATGCCGTAAATGGTACAGCGGCCTATGCATGGTGAAATTCGCGATGCGTTTGGTTACAATCGTAATTTTTCCACTTCGTCGCCGAATTGCTATACGAATCTGGAGATTATTACCATAATTTTCTCTCCGTGTACTACTATATGCTATGGTAATATCTCTCAAGCGATATATTAATTTTTACTAGATCCTTCTCTCAGTGTAGAAATCAACACATTTGTATTTGCAAAAGAATTTTAAACGCACCTTCCAGTCGTGAAAATATATCTGGCCGACGATGACGAATTCATCTTTGCTCCTCGCGTGAATCGGTGTATGCTCCCTGACGCGCATACCAGCGATGTTCCCCAACCATCCGGAGGTCGCCTTGAACCTGCCCCATACCTCGGGCTTGTTTCTCGACGCGACCATCACATCGATATCGGGCATCGGCAGTCTTCCCGCGTTAGTTTTCTCTCTCAATTTTCTCTTCACCCTCGTCATTATTTCATTCAGCAAATCGGAGACTTTGCTGCGTCTGCATTTCTCGCTGAGGCTGTGGAAGAATTGATGGTCCAGAGTCGAGCAAGGGCGTGAAGAGCGCAGTACTTACGGAAAATGAATACGCTGAATCGGATCCTTCCACGGTATTTGAGAGCCCATTTTCCAGAGTTTGTCTCGAAAGATCCAATAAAGGAGGGGTTTAACGCTCGGCCACAGAACCTGCGCCACTTTCGTCCCGTTCTCTGCACGGAATAGAAATATCTGTTATTAAGAGCACGTGCAATAGCGCGGTCGGTAATAAAAACTGTAATCAACTTTTCTCACGGATTTTAGCATGTACGGTAAAGAAAAAGTCTCATTGGAACCCGAGATGATTTCCGCTTCCGATGAGACTTTTGTTTTGACAGTGCATGCGAAAACCCGTGAGAACGGTTGATTACAGCTTTTGGTACCGACTGAGCTCGGGATGGACGGGGAGGAAGGTGTTTCATATGTTCTTAAGGGGAAGTAAAACAGCTGTGCGTGCGAGAGAGATAGTTGCAATTTTCAAATTAACTGTATTCAATGGTGCTAATTTTTTTGAGAAAAATATGAATTCGGGACGGATGCCAAATTACCGTGCGCATCCAGCTCGAATTTGCTTTTACCGCAAAAAAAATTAGCACGCTTCAGAAATATTCATTACAGTTTTCATTACCAACCGCGATATTTCACTTCTCCTTAAGCCGGGTTGACGATAGAGGGAAGAAATAATAATTAGTTACCTGCTGGGTTCGAATCGAGTGGACCGAGCGAGCCGTCGGCTTCGTGAGAGTAAAGGCTAACCCTTGGCTTTTCCACAAGCTCAAAGTCCATAGCCATATTGCAGATTCCAAACCGGTCACAGTTCAAGAAGAAATTCGTTATACCTTTCGCGATAACAGTGGCATAATTAATTCTGAAAAAAGAGATTTTATTGAATTAATGACACCGACGGGTAATTAAATTTGCTCACTTGAAGGATCCTCTCTGGTGCACGGGCTTGACACTCTTGTCCTCGGAGACGGCATAAAAATAACCACCTATCGTCGGGATATCGACCTCGAATTCTACGTCCTGCGTGTACACATTGAGATCTCCCGTACTTGCCTTCAGCGCACGGAACGTGAGACCCGGAAATAGTTTTATGTTGTAGAGGACACTACAAATATGAAGAGGAAAAATATTAATATTTTTGCACATTCATGGATTGGGATAGCTTATACTATTTTGTACGCACACGAAATGGCCATTCAGGTGAAAAGTTCTGTCGGGCACGAAGTGCGTGCTACCGTCCGGTTTGCAATGCTCGTCCGCGTAAAACGGGAATGTGAAAGCCTGAAACAATCAATAGTATTATATTGCATTCGATATTCACTCGGTAATTTATTAGTGAATAAAGTATTTCTTAAATACTTTATTAGTGAAATATAAGCGAAATAGTGAAAATAAGTAGTAGTAGTGAATTTATTGACAGTGCATAATATGGAACAGTTTTAATGCGTAACAGACTTCAATCACATGTGCTGCCAATTGGCCATTGAGCGAAGTCCTTCAGCCAGTAAAAAGAATTTATTAGTGAAATATGTCTTATCCGCATTAGATTCAACTGACCTTCTTAATACCATCGTCCAGTCTCGATCCGAGCTGGATGCCATACACTCGTGTGTCCATATCTGAAATTTGATAAATTACTCCTACACACGAATATAAAACATATTTAATAGCACGATCGATCATTCCTATCGAAAAGTTACCCGTTCTATTTTTAACTTTCTACTTTATCGACCACTGCTAAATCAATTATTCTTGCTATTTGCCATCATGAACCGAAGTCTATTGACACTTACAACTGACAGTTTAATCTGAATGCCCGAACAACTTGTTTCGGTCACGCGATTCTTAATCGCACTTCAATTCACATTTTTGACTTGGTCGATAATGCAGAGACTACTCGAAGCTCGGAGAGTTACGCCACCTGATGTAAGTTTTACCACAATGACACTCGGCCTTTCTCGCGGCACATCAGCTGATTTGACGATTCTTCGATATCTCATTAATGTGAAAAAGTAATCGCCACGATATGCTCGTCGAACTCGAGAAAAAACTACAATAATAGTATTCTGAAAGCTGGACTAGTCAAGGTGAAGGTCGAATACGTGTTTACTCACCGAAACGTATAGCGGCGCGGAACGATCCTTTGCGTCGCGCCCTGTACTAGAAACTGCCAGAGTTCCGACGTAGTCCAAAGAATCGTGGACGACCCAGCGTTCACTGAGCTGACTCATCGGGACGTTCCGAGTACGAGAAAGAAAAAAAAATGCGACATGGTATCTCGCATAATTGGAATACTATATGCAATCAGCATCCAGAATGCTTGACATTCCTTACTTCGATTATTACTAATATTTTTTCTTCACTCGATCTCTCTTTCGTAATCCTAATTTTTTCTGACACTGGCTTAACGATTTCTATTATTTCGATATATTTATCTCGATCATTCGGGTGTCATGTCTTAATAAATAAATTCTTTTCATCATTATTCATTTATTATAATGAATTATTATTAATATACACTCTGTAAGCACAAAAAGTTTACATGTGTAAGCGTGAAACGACACACTATTGACAAATACAAATTCTAGTGACATAAAATACCGTGAACTAAAATAATAATAAGGTAAAGTATAAGATAGTAAATGATGGGTATGGATGTTGACGGGTATGGTGGTTTTTAGGCGATTTATCGACCATTCTGGTTGTATTTTTAAGAGTTTGTATTTTATACAGGTTGTGCTTTACAGAGGGTATGTAGAAACTTTGAACAACATGAAGAAAAATCATTTCATTCTGACTCTCTCAGACTCTCTTCATCGTCCGATGAGCTCGGAACGTAGACAATCTTACGTAATTATGAAATGCAATTGGTCCGATAATCTTTAATTCAATCAATGGAAATCACTACTCGGACTAATCTGCGGACTCGGGGATACCTCGATCCACTGTTCTGAAAACTTGCTTTTGTTTCGCTTTTGGGACACTCCAGCACTGTGATTGGCTATTGAGGTGTTGTTCCCAGTGATTGGCTATTGCCGTGCTTTTATAGTCGCTGGTCGATTAGTCTCATCTCATACTTCATCTTCGCTCGGATCTGGAGACAGCAGGTTTTCCAATCGTCGCTACAACCAATGATATTAAATGCTTCAATTACACTTGCATAAAGCAGCATACAATGTAGGCACATTTTCCTTACATCCCCAAGGCCACGCGCATTCATCTCATCCCAGAAGAGAAACATGTCGACGTCTACGAGAACTTCGTTCAGACAGTCGTTGATCAGTTTCTTCAGATCTGATTTTCCTGCGTCCATCAGTCCAGACATCCAGCCTAATACGTGTCCCCTCAGCCACTCAAATTCACCGAAGTTCGTAATAACATTGTGTTTGTTGCTATAACGGAGAAAATGATCCTTCGCATAAAATATAATTCACAAGGGCCAATATAGAAAAACAATCTATAATCCTTACGTAGCGTTGATATATTCGAATCTCCCGTCTTTCACTATCGTCACACCTTCTTCGTTTCTAATCGCAGTTATCATAATAACGGCCTCGTTGCCGCGGAGAGTGGAAACTATCTTTCCCATCCCATCGCCGGTATTGGCCTTTATCGTGTATTCGCCGTAACAATACTGCAGAATACGAAAATCAAAACGTATCAAGAATAAGCAAATGTATTACAATTTTTTTTTTTTTTTTGCTGACGTCCCACGCACCCTGCACTCCGGAAATTTTATCCAGCCGACTATGACGATTTCGTTTTCACTCCTCGCGTGAACGGTAGTGTCATTATTAATGGGCGTACTAGTCACATCCCCCAACCACCCGGAAGTCGCCTTGAACCTGCCCCACATGTCGGGATCAGTCATCGACGCGGCCATCAAATCGATATCGGGCATTGGCAATCTTCCTCCCTCCGTTTTCTGTCTCAATTTAATATTCACCTTTGTTATTATGCCATTCAAAAAATCTAATGCATTGCTGCGTCTGTGTTCGTCGTGGAGCCTGTCGAAAAAAGTTGATTGTTCAGAGTTGATTGTTCGCATGAAGGGCAATAAAATTACTTACAAATGTTGGTCAAAAACTATTGGATCGTCCCACGGTATTTCAGAAGTTATTTCCGAGAGCTTATCTCGAAAAAGCCAATAGAGGACGGCACGTACGCTGGGCCACAAAACTTCCGCCACTGTTTCACCGCTACCTGTACAAGGATAGAAGTGTTAACAATAGAAGGTAATACAAGCCAAGATCGCTACAGAGGTACGAAATAAACAATTATTGCAGTTACCTGCTCGGTTCATATCGAGTCGACCGATCGAGTCGCCGGCTTCGTCATAGTAAAGGTCAACCCGCGGATTACCCACGAGTTCAAAGTCGATAGCCATACTGCATATGTCTAGACGATCCCCGTTCAAGAAGAAATTGGTGATTCCCTTCACGATAGCGGTGTCGTAATTAATTCTGAAAAAAGGTTACGCGTTTTTATCACTCTAATGACGGAAATTGTAATTAAATTTTCTCACTTGAACGTTCCAGTTGTGTACTCGGGTTTGACATCCGTCTTCTGAGAGAACATGTGGAAATAACCACCTATCGTTGGGATATCAACCTCAAACTTCACATCTTGCGTGTATACGTTGAGATCTCCTGTTTTTACCTCCAATGCTCGGAATGTCAGACCCGGAAATAATCTTATGTCATGGAGGACACTGCAAGTAAAATAATAATAATAATAATAATATTTTTGCACATATATGGATTCGGTATACCTGTTATCATTTTGTACGTACAGGACATGACCGTTCAGGTGAATATATCTCTCGGGCACATAGTGCGTATTACCGTCCGGTTTGCAATGCTTGTCCAGAATAAATGGGAATGTGAAAGCCTAAAACAACCAACATCATATTATACAGTATTATATTTCCGTTACAATATTTGGTATATACAGTATTATATTTCCGTTACAATATTTGGTATATACAGTATTATATTTCCGTTACAATATTTGGTCCATTCACTGTATAATTTGTTATTGAAATACTCTTATTGACATCTGTCTTATCCATATTTGATTCAACTGACCGCTTTAATACCATCGGCCAGTCTCGATCCAAGATCCTCGTTATAGTCTCGTGGGGCAGCCTCGGCTGAAAATTGTTCAATTCTTTTTTACGCTGGAATATAAAATATATTGAACGATGTGGTAGAGACTCGAAACTGGTGCATCTACACCGTTGGTAAACCCGATCGACGAGACGCGAACACTCTCTTATACTCGAAGGATTACACTTTCAGCCATTCGCCAAATAATATTTGAATGTTTCCCATTATTTACTTTTTTATGATAGGTATATAGTGAGGTAATAAATGAATAAATATTATACATCATTTATAAATAAACATACACTATAAACCATGTAGATTACAGTTTAAAAAGTTCATAGAATTGATTGATCTGTTATGTCTTTAAAAAAGTCAAAAACATTATTATGAAAAATTATTATGAATTGTACTGTGAATATCGTATCATTAACGCAGTCGATAAAGCCGATCGCTGCAGGCTCGGAGCAAGTGGCGTCATCGGCTACGACTGCGTCAGATACGCTCGGCGGTTACTCGCTGCGTAGCAGCTGTTTTGACGATACTTCAGTACCTCAGCCATGGAAGAAAGTAATCTTCACGATATATTTCTCAAGCTCGTGAAAAAGCTAAAATAATACTGCTGTGAAAGTCGAACAAGTTGATTCAAATATGAGACATGTTAGTACTTACGTCCATCGGGAGTCGGAATGAAGTCGAGTGATCCTACGCGTTGCATGTCGTACTACAAACTGCCAACGATCCCCTTCCCGGCAGGCTCGTTTACAGTGGACGACCCAGTATAAATCGAGCTGACTGAAAGGGAATTTCCGAGTACGATTAATAAAAAAAAAACTGCGGCGATGATGGTATCCCGTGTAATTATAAAAAACCAAAGATACATTTTTTTCAAAAAAGTAAAAATGGTACGCCAATTACTTAAGATGCGGCTAAAGGTTAACATAACCTCAAAATATTTTCAATCAGTTTTCGTCCGAACCGGTTGTTTATTTTGTGGAATCGTTTGGGAGAAAAACAGATTCCAAATTTTAACTCTGCGTCTTTTGCACTCGTACACTAGGACCTCGATTTCGTTCACAGCGGCGGAAGCAGCTCCGCATCACACTTAACGAAATCGAGGTTGCGCGTACTCCGCCCGTACTAACTGTCGAGCAAACTGTCAAGCATGGCCCATAGCTTTCTGCGCCGATCGATATTCGTTCGAAACCGAGGGCGCAAAAATCGAGGTCCCAGTAAGCGTTTAGCCCTTAAACTTTGTTTTCTCTGACAAAAAATTTGTCTACGAAAACAATTTCGAAAAAAGAAATCGACAAACGTTAAATCACGTAAGCCAAATACGTGTATACGGACGTATACATATACGTTTATATGAATATAGTCTTATGTTGTAGAGATTATGCAGAAAAAAGTAATAAAAAAATACGAAATTTTTTATTACATTTATCAATCGAGCAATAATACACTGAAGCGGTTTACTAAAACTTAGCGTATCAGACCTTTTTTTTTACAATAACTGTCGTGTTACAAATGTGTCGCGAAAAGAATCAACAATTTACTAACAATAATAGTAATTGTTATAATTGTTAGAATACGCCAACATAGTATAGTCCCCCTATTTTATTGTCGATGTGAGCGTGCTCGACCGAATACAAAGGAAAGCCACGAAAATTTCGTACGAACTGACGCACGGACCGCTGTACGAAAACGACTAAGGAGACTGTAGCTTACAACGCTTGAAGACAGGAGAAAGAAGGGGGATCTCATAGAAACATACAGATACCTAAATGGGCATGACGCACTAGGAGGTGGCGAACTCTTTAGTCCGTCCAGAAAGGCCCGCCTCCCGCGACACCGGGCAAAGTTGGAGAAGGAGCAATTCCGAAAAAAACCCGTAGAAACACATTGTCAAACTGAGTCACCGAAGCATGTAATGCTGTACCAGCTGTGATAATGTAAAAATTGACAATTTGTTTAAGAACATGTTAGATGCACACATGTTCATGTGAAGATATAGTACAAAATTGTTTACCTAGATGCACATTTACGGCCGCGAAACCCGCACCGGGAGTCAACAAATAAATAAATTCTTTTCATTATTATTCATTTATTATAATGAATTATTATTAATATACACTCCGTAAGCACAAAAAGTTTCCATGTGTAAGCGTGAAACGACACACTATTGACAAATACAAATTCTAGTGACATAAAATACCGTGAACTAAAATAATAATAAGGTAAAGTATAAGATAGTAAATGATGGGTATGGATGTTGACGGGTATGGTGGTTTTTAGGCGATATATCGACCATTCTGGTTGTATTTTTAAGAGTTTGTATTTTATACAGGTTGTGCTTTACAGAGGGTATGTAGAAACTTTGAACAACATGAAGAAAAATCATTTCATTCTGACTCTCTCAGACTCTCTTCATCGTCCGATGAGCTCGGAACGTAGACAATCTTACGTAATTATGAAATGCAATTGGTCCGGTAATCTTTAATTCAATCAATGGAAATCACTACTCGGACTAATCTGCGGACTCGGGGATACCTCTATCAACTGTTCTGAAAACTTGCTTTTGCTTGGCTTTTGGGACACGTCACCTCTGTTATTGGCTATTGAGGTGTTGTTCCCAGTGATTGACTATTGTCGTGCTTTTCTCATCTCATTCTCATCTCATTCTTCATCGTCGCTCGGCTCTGGAGACAGCAGGTTTTCCAATCGTCGCTACAACCAATGATATTAAATGCTTGAATTACACTTGCATAAAGCAGCATACAATGTAGGCACGTTTTTCTTACATCCCCAAGGCCTCGCGCATTCAGCTCATCCCAGAAGAGAAACATGTCGAAGTCTACGAGAACTTCGTTCAGACAGTCGTTGATCATTTTATTCAGATCTGGTTTTCCTGCGTCCATCAATCCAGACATCCAGTCTAATACGTTTCCCTTCAGCCACTCAAATTCACCGAGGTTCGTAATATCGTTATGTTTGTTGCTATAACGGAGGAAATGATTCTTCCCATAAAATATAATTCTCCAGCACCAATATAGAAAATAATCTATAATCCTTACGTAGCGTTGATATACTCGAATCTCCCGTCTTTCACTATCGTCACACCTTCATCGTTTCTAATCGCCGTTATCATAATAACGGCCTCGTTGTCACCTAGCGTGGAAACTATCTTTCCCATCCCATTTCCGGTATTGGCCTTTATCGTGTATTTGTCGTAGCAATACTGCAGAATAAGAAAATCAAAACGTATCAAGAATAAACAAATGTATTACAATTTTTTTTGGGCTGATGTCGCACGTACCTTCCACTCCGGAAAATTTATCCAGCCGACTATGACGATTTCGTTTTCACTCCTTGCGTGAACGGTAGTGTCATTGTTAATGTGCATACCAGTAACATCCCCCAACCACCCGGAAGTCGCCTTGAATCTGCCCCACTTGTCGGGATCACTCATCGACGCGACCATCAAATCTATATCGGGCATTGGCAATCTTCCTCCATCCGTTTTCTGTGTCAGTTTATTATTCACCTGCGTTATTATGTCATTCAAAAAATCGAATGCTTTGCTGCGTCTGTGTTGGTCGTGGAGCCTGTCGAAAAAAGTGTATTGTTCAGAGTCAAGGAAAGCATGAAGGGCAATGAAATTACTTACAAATGTTGATCATAAACGATTGGATCGTCCCACGGTATTTCAGAACTTATTTTCCAGAGCTTATCTCGAAAAAGCCAATAGAGGAGGGCACGTACGCTGGGCCACAAAACTTCCGCCACTTTTTCACCGCTACCTGTACAAGGGTTGAAGTGTTAACAATAGAGGATAGTACAAGCCAAGATCGCTACAGACATGCGAAATGAACAATTATCGCAGTTACCTGCTCGGTTCACATCGACTTGACCGATCGAGTCGTCAGCTTTGTCATAGTAAAGGTCAACCCTCGGATTTCCCACGAGTTCAAAGTCGATAGCCATACTGCATATGCCTAGACGATCGCCGTTCAAGAAGTAATTGGTGATCCCCTTCACGATGGCGGTGTCGTAATTAATTCTGAAAAAAGGTTACGCGTTTTTATCACTCTAATGAAGGAAATTGTAATTAAATTTTCTCACTTGAACGTTCCAGTTGTGTACTCGGGCTTGACATCCTTCTTATCAGAGAACATGTAGAAATAACCACCTATCGTTGGGATGTCAACCTCGAACTTTACATCTTGCGTGTATACGTTGAGATCTCCCGTTTTTACCTCCAATGCTCGGAATGTCAGACCCGGAAATAATCTTATGTCATGGAGGACACTGCAAGTAAAATAATAATAATAATAATATTTTTGCACATATATGGATTCGGTATACTTGTTATCATTTTTACGTACAAGACATGACCGTTCAGGTCAATATTTCTCTCGGGCACATAGTGCGTGTTACCGTCCGGTTTGCAATGCTCGTCCAGAAGAAATGGGAATGTGAAAGCCTAAAACAACCAATTTCATATTACACAGTATTATATTTCCGTTACAATATTTGGTCTATTCACTCTATAATTTGGTATTGCAATACTCTTATTGACATCTGTATTATCCGTATTTGATTCAACTGACCGCTTTAATACCATCGGCCAGCCTCGGTGCAAGCTCCTCGTTATATTCTCGTGTGGCAGCCTCACCTGAAAATTGTTCAATTCTTTTTTACGTTGGAATATAAAATATATTGAACGACGTGGTAGTGACTCGAAACCGGTGCATCTACACTGTTGGTAAACCCGATCGACGAGGCACGAACACTCTCTTATACTCGAAGGATTGTACTTTCAGCCATTCGCCAAATAATATTTGGATGTTTTCCTTTATTTACGTTTTTTATTATGGGTATATAGTCAGGTAATAAATAAATAAATATTATACATAATTTATAAATACACATACAATATAAACCATGTGGGTTACAATAAAAAAATTGAATACAATTGATTGGTCTGTTATGTCTTTTAAAAAAGTCACAAAGATGAAATGCAAAATCGATTAGTTTTGCTATTTATCATTCAAACCCACAGTCTAATGACTTAATAATGTAATGACATTTGTGTCCAACCGTGTACTATCTGTAAATTTATATTCACTATGTTGCTTTAAAGTTTTGTCTGATGTTTGCATTTGTGCGTGGGATGGAATAACTCACGGTAAAATAAGACTCGTTAAAATTATGAGTTCTTAATTAACAAATAATCTGTGAGACCTCTTTTATTTATTAGCGTTCTGCGGCCTTACTTGATTTCATTGAACCATATCTAATAATCACGGGCAGTAGCGTTCGTGAGGACTTTTTATTCGCACTAGGATTATTTTTAGTGCGCGTCGCGGATAAAATACGCGGCTGCTACCGGCCAGGCGGCGAACTTTCATTCAAAATCCGTGCGCTTTTCTCACTACCATGTAGAGATATGCCGTGACAGTATTTTTTTTGTGAGCTTCAATTGACCAAAAAATTATCATCAATTGATCGTCTCTTTTGATTGCAGAAAATTTTGTTGTGCCATGACCGTCATATTAGTTTGGGATCACAAATATGGTCAAAACAGCGAAAAACATCTGTCTTGATGGGACTTGACCGTAATTTTTTGTGGTTACTCATTTGATTAACTTTTTAGCAGACGAGGTTAATTTCAAAGGAATTTTTCTCTCTCGTTGACTTCGTAATCATTTGTATTTATGTTTCGTATAAAACATGTTAGTACTTACTGTCGAGTGATTCTACGCGTTGCATGTCGCAGTCCAGACGGCCAGCGATCCCCATCCCGACAAACTCGTTTATAGTAGACGACCCAGTATAAATCGAGCTGACTCAAAGGGAATTTCCGAGTACGACTAATAAAAAAACGGCGACGATAACGGTATCCAGCGTAATTATAAAAAACCGAAGAAACATTTTTTTCAAAAAAGTAGAAATTATACGTCAAGTACTTAAGGTTGGGGTAAAGACCAACATTACCTCAAAATATTTGGAATCCATCGTTCTCCGAATATAAAATGAAAACGAATTGCGGGGCTCACTGCGTCTTTGATTAATGCAGTGCGCCCTGCAATTCGATTTTTATTTTGTACAATCGTGTTGGAGAAAAATGAATTCGAAATTTTAAGTTTGCCACTCAGTTAATAGTACGTAAGCTAGTCTTTTATTTCAGTACTCAGTGACATTGGTTTGCTCCGAGCATTAAAAAAAAAAAAAAAAAAAAAAAAAAAAAAAAAAAAAAAAAAAAAAAACCTCGCAAGACGCACGGTTAATCCGACCCCGGTTAATCGGGGTTCTACTGTAGTTCCGAAAAAACCCTCAGAAACATGTACCGCCGAACTGAGTCATCGAAGCATTGAATGCTCTACCAGCTGTGATAATTAACTCGGAATTGACAAATACTTTTATGTTAGATGCACAGTTTTATAAGTTATAAACTTTTTTCTGTAAATTGAACTAATAATAATACATAATTAGTATATATTTTTTGATATTATACAATAATAATCATTATCATTTGAATTCAATAATTTCCCTTAATCATACTCTAAAGTCTTCAACAAGTTTTATGCGTAACTGGTGTGTGAGCAACTTTATACACGTGAGCAACGATGGGCTTGCGACTCAGGTGACCGAGATTGATGTCTAGAATTTTATCTCCAACTATTCGTGACAATTCGAAGTTGTCGGTGACGTCCGGATAACCCCATCGTGTGAAGCACGACGAGTATATATTTATTTTTTGGGCTCGTTTTCAGTACCCGTATAGAGGACTCGTCCGGGAATCTCGATAAGTCGTCAAATGAATTTTGGTCAAATGAATTGTGAAGTTCACGGGAATTTAGATACCCTCGGCGGTTACTCCCTGTATAGCAGCTGTTTTGACTACACTTCGATATGGCAGATATGGAAAAAAGTAACCTGCGCGATATATTTCTCGAGCTCGTGAAAAAGCTACAATACTACTGTGAAAGCCAATCAAGTTACGTCAAGTTTGAAACGCGCTAGTACTTACGTCCATTGGAAGTCATGATAACGCTGAGAGATCCTTCGCCACTGTGTTGCGGTACCAAACTGCCAGAAATCCTGGCCATCCGGGCAGCTTCGTTTATAGTGGACGACCCAGCATTAACAGAGCTGACTCACCAGGAATTTCCGGGTACGAGCAATAAAACAAAACCTGCGACAATGACGTTATCCGGCGTAATGTTAATATCAGGGTTCAATGTTCAAAGATTGAACCACACTTTCCGGACTAATCGCCAGCGGAAGTGGTGTGCAGCTGTGGTGTTCCCCAAAGACAAAGTACTCCTCGCGGCCAGTACTTGGATGGGTGACCACCTAACCGCACGCTGGCGCATCGAAGCGTGGAGTGGGAGGCAATTTTCTCGGAGATTGGTGATTATCCTGCAGGAACACCAATCTCTGGGGAAAGAGCCGTCAATGTATGGTCAAGTTTTCCGCAGTTACCGTGTGCCTTAAAATTGCCAACAGTACATTCGATTCTTTCTGTGGGATACATTTCGTCCGTTTTAATAACAAAAAAACGTTTATTTCAGTAGATTTGTGTTGAAACTAAACTCTTATCTGAGAGCAGACTGAAATATAAGAACATCCATTCAAGCTGCGTATACATATCGATACATCTCGAATATTTCTACATTTAGGCGAATAGAGCGGAACTACATTCAAGAATGCACCCCGTAATGGGGTAAGTCGACTGCGGACGCAATCCGGGGTGATAGACAGTTCACCGAATGCGAAACGTGTATCATGGCCAACGTCATCATATCGAAAGTCGGAAATTTCGAATCCGACCGACCGACTTATTAAACGATCGGGTTGATTAAAAATCATTTGGCACTCAAGACGGCTGCTTGAAATGAATGTATAATTTTCGTGCAGTATGCAGTAGGTAGGTGTTCGTAGGTGGTGAGTGCGATGCGTGTATCCATCGGGATTTTTATATTTATCACAAAAATCATTGTACCATTAAACTTTAGAGTATGCAAACCGATAGAGATTCTATACGGAACTTTCATTCGACCGCGGATACTTTCGATATTTAATTATAAAGATTTCGGACTTAAACTACGCCTAGACACTTTCGATATGATGAGGTTGGTCATGTAACACGTTTCGCATTCGGTGAATTGTCTGTCACCCAATTTCTCTTCCGTACAAACTTGATTCGTTGCCAACTAAAAATCTAACTGGAAAAACCAACATTACTAGCATATTTTCAGCTTTCGTTCTATGGACGGGTTATTTACCTTCTTTCGACTTCTTCAGCCGCGAAACCCGCACCGGGAGACAACAAAAAAATTAATAGTTTTTATTATTATTATACATTTATTATAATGAATTATTATTAATATACAGTCTATAAGTACAAAAAGTTTACAGGTGTAAGCGTGAAACAACACACTATTAACGAATACAAATTCTAGTGAAATGAAATAAACTGAAGTAAGATAATAGTTAAGGTAAAGTAAGATAGCAGATTACGGATATGGATGTTGATGGGTGTGGTGGTTTTCGAGCGATTTATCGAACGTTCTGGTTGTATTTTAAAGGGGTTCTACTTTATACAGGTTGTGCTTTACAGAGGGTATGTAGAAACTTTGAACAGCATGGAGAAAAATAAGTTCATTCTGACTCTCTCGGACTCTTTTTATCGTCCGATGAGCTCGAAACGGAGGCAATCTTACGTAATCATGAAATGCAATTGGTCGGATAATCTTTAATTCAATCAAGTGAAATCACTACTCGGACTAATCTGCGGACCCGGGATACCTCGATCCACTGTTCTGAAAACCTGCTTTCGCTTGGCTTTTGGGACACTCCAGCTATGTTATTGTCTATTGAGGTGCTGTTTCCAATTATTGGCTATTGAGGTGTTGTTTCCAATCATTGGCCATTAAGGTGCTCCTTCCATTCCATAGTCATCCATAATCGTAATGATCCATAGTCATTGGCTATTGAAGTGCTTTTCACAGTCGCTGGTCAATTAGTCTCCGGCTGAATCGTCGCGCCTAGCGCCATAACCGGCGATGAGCGGCGCAGGATCTTCATCCTCGCTCGACTCTGAAGACAGCAGGTCTTCCTATCGTCGGTACGACCAATGTTATTAAATGCTTCAATTACACTTGCACACAGCAGCATACAATGTAGGCACGTTTTTCTTACATTCCCAAGTACTCCCGCATTCAGCTCATCCCAGAAAAGAAACATGTCGAAGTCTGCGAGAACTTCGTTCAGACAGTTGTTGATCATTTTATTCAGATCTGGTTTTCCTGCGTCCATCAGACCAGACATCCAGTCTAATACGTTTCCCTTCAGCCACTCAAATTCGCCAAGATTCGTAATATCATAATGTTTGTCGCTATAATAGAGGAAATGATTCTTCGCATAAAATATCATTTACAATTACCAATATAGAAAAACAATCTATAATCCTTACGTAGCGTTGATATACTCGATTCTCCCGTCTTTCACTACCGTCACACCTTCATCGTTTCTAATCACCGTTATTGTAATAAAGGCCTCGTTGTCATCGAGAGTGGAAACTATCTCTCCCCTCCCATCGCCGGTATTGGCCTTTATCGTGTATTCATCGTAGCAATACTGCAGAATAAGAAAATCAAAACGTATCAAGAATTAAAAAATGTAAACATTTTTTTAGTGGTCGGATGTCGCACGTACCTTCCACTCCTGAAAATCTATGCAGCCGACTATGACGAGTTCGTTATCATTCCTCGCGTGAACGGTTGTGTCATTGTTAATGTGCATACTAGTAACATCCCCCAACCAGCCGGAAGTTGCCTTGAAACTGCCCCACTTGTCTGGATCACTCATCGACGCGACCATCAAATCTATATCGGGCATTCCCAATCTTCCTCTCTCCGTTTTCTCTGTCAATTTACTATTCACCTTCGTTATTATGTCATTCAGAAAATCGAATGCCTTGCTGCGTCTATGTTCGTCGTGGAGCCTGTCGAAAAAAGTTGATTGTTCAGAGTCGAGAAAAGCATGAAGGGCGATGAAGCTACTTACAAATACTGATCATGAACAATTCGATCGTTCCACGGTATTTCAGAACTTATTTTCGCGAGCTTGTCCCGAAAAAGCCAATAGAGGAGGGCACGTACGCTGGGCCATAAAACTTCCGCCACTTTTTCACCGTAACCTGTACAAGGATAGAAGTGTTAACGAACAAACCAAGATCGTTACAGAGGTGAGAAATAAACAGTTATTGCAGTTACCTGCTCGGTTCACATCAAGTTGACCGATCGAGCCGTCGGCTTCGTCATAGTAAAGGTCAGCCCGCGTATTTCCAACGAGTTCAAAGTCGATAGCCATACTGCGTATGCCTAGATGATCCACGTTCAAGAAGTAATTGGTGATCCCCTTCGCGATAGCGGTGTCATAATTAATTCTGAACAAAATTACACGTTTTTATCACTCCAATGACGGAAATTGTAATCAAATGTTCTCACTTGAACGTTCCAGTCGTGTACTCGGGCTTGACATCCTTCTTCTCAGAGAACATGTAGAAATAACCACCTATCGTTGGGATATCAACCTCGAACTTCACATCTTGCGTGTATACGTTAAGATCTCCCGTATTTACCTCCAATGCTCGGAATGTCAGACCCGGAAATAATCTTATGTCATGGAGGACACTGTAAGTAAAAAAAAATAAATAAAAATTAATATTTTTGCACATATATGGACTTGGGGTACCTGTTATCATTTTTTACGTACAAGAAATGACCGTTCAAGTGAAAATTTCTCTCGGACACAAAGTGCGTCTTATCGTCCGGTTTGCAATGCTCGTCCAGAAGAAATGGGAATGTGAAAGCCTAAAACAACCAATATCATAGTATACAGTATTGTATTCTCTTAAAAATATTTGGTCTATTCACTCTATAATTTATTATTGAAATACTGTTATTACGATCTGTCTTATCCGTATTTGATTCAACTGACCTCTTTAATACCATTAGCCAGTCTCGGTCCGAGCTCCTCGTTATACTCGCGTGTGTCAGCCTTAGCTGGAAATTGTTCGATTCTTTTTACACTTGGATATAAAATATATTAAAAGACGAGGTAGCGACTTGAGATCGATGCAGATACTCCGTCGGTAAACCTGATCAACAAGGCGACCATTCTCTTTTTCTCGAACGATTGCACTTTCAGCCTTTCGCCAAATAATATTTGGATGTTTCCTATCATTTACTTATTTTATTATAGGTATATAGTGAGGTAATAAATAAATAAGTATAATACATCATTTAAAATACACATACAATATAAATCGTGTAGGTTATAATAAAAAAAAAATTGAAAAATATTTATTGGTTTGTTATGTCTTTAAAAAAAAGTCAAAAGCATGAAACGGCAAATCGATTAGTCTTGCTAATTATCATTGAAACCCACAGTGTAATGACTTAATAATTTAATGACATTTCTGACCAAACGTTTGCTATCTGTAGATTTAGATTCACTTCGTTATTTTAAAGTTTTGTCTGATTTTTGCGTTTGTGCGAGGGATGGGATGACGCACGGTAAAAAAAGACTCGTTAAAATTATGAGTTCTTTATTAACAAATAAACTATGAGACCTCTTTTATTCGTTAGCGTACTGCGGCCTTACTCGATTACATTGTACTATATCTAATAATGACGGACTGTACCGTTCGTTAACACTTTTTATTCGCACCAGGATTATTTTAATTGCGCGTCGCAGACAACATAGGCGGTTGCTACCGGCAAGGCGCTGACCTCTCATTCAGAATCCCGGTGCTCTTTCTCACTACCACGTAGAGTATTTATTGATTCCCGAAAATCTTTTGATTCCAGAAAATGTTTATTGTGCCATCACCGTCACTTTAGTTCGGTGTCACAAATATGGTCAAAACAGCGAAAAACATCTATCTTATTGGAATTTGACCATAATTTTTTTCACAAATTTGGTTAACATTTTAGCAGACGCGGTTAATTTCAAAGGAATTTTTCTCCCTCGTTGACTTCGCAATCAGTCGTATTTTCATGTTTATCGATTAATTCATCAATGAAAGAGAATTATACAATGAATACAACATTTTTTTTCTAATTAACGACATTGGTAATTTTTTTATTTTGAAATTGGGACCGTGGAGGTTTTTTTAATTAATGTCGCTGTTGCCCCGATGTGGTATTTCCGGATGGGTAGATTGATAAAAAAAAATTACCGGTCCCAAAGTCGGCGCCTATCTTTACTACCATGAGATCACTGTCCATTTGATTCGTTCACCTTTCATGCATGCGCGTACACGCTCTAATCCACTCTCGCTTATCGCGATTAAACTATCGCGGTGCAAACCTAAAGGCGAGCTTACATATCTGTGCAACTTATTTAGTACTTTAATTGTTATGAATTGTCCTGTGAAAATCGTATTCATTACCTCAGTCGACAAAGCGGATCGCTCCAGACTCAGAGCTAGTAGCGCTATATGTTACGACTGCGTCAGATACACTCGGCAGTTGCTCACTGCGGAGCAACTGTTTTGACGATACTTCAATATTTCAGAAACGCGATAAAGTAATCTTCACCATGGTGTCCAGTAAAAAGTCCGTACGAAATTCAAGGACATTCAAGGACAATTTCCACGACATTTCCCAATTGTGTTGGGACATTTGTAAAAAATAAAAATGTGCATGTCGCGAACATCGTACGAAATAGCATTTAGTTCGATAACCGTTTTCGTTTATGTTGGAATCTGTTCAGAAAAAAACGACTCACAATACACGAATGCATATATGTAGGGGAAACCGGGGCAAAACGGGGTACCGGGGCAAAATGGGGACATGTACCCCGTTTTGCCCCAGATGGTTTTTTTTTTATATCCTTGCAAACCAGTGCCAATACAATTTTGGTGTGAAATTCAATGGATCTATGCTTTCGGTATCATTTTAGCAGGTTTTCTTGCTTAGCGTCCCCGTTTTGTCCCGGTCCACGGGAAAACCGGAGCAAAACGGGGACATGGGGCAAAATGGGGACATGTACCCCGTTTTGCCCCAGATGGTGTTTTGTTTTTAACCTTTCAAAACCGGTGCTAATACAATTTTGGTGTGAAAAACAATGAATCTATACTTTCGGTATCATTGTAGCAGGTTTTATTGCTTAGCGTCCCCGTTTTGCCCCGGGTTCCCCTACCTCATTGAAACTAGGATCGACTTTTTTTTAGGATGGTCGCTAATAATATACATTTTGAAACGAGCTCAAATTTGCGGGGAAATTATAAATTCAAGGACATTAGGTAAAATTCAAGGGCATTCCCGGACTTTTTCAAGGACAGTTCCAGGACTTCAAGGACTTCAAGGAAATATATCGTGGACATCATGTTCACGATATATTTCCTCGAGTTCGAGAAAAAACTACAATAATACTGCTGTGAAAGACGAAAAACTCAAGTCAAATATGTAACATGGTAGAACTTACGCCCATCGGAAGTCAGAACGATGCGGAGTGATCCTACGCGTTGCATGTAGCAGTACAAACTGCCAGAGATCCCCATCCCGGCAGGCTCGTTTATAGTGGACGACCCAGTATTAATCGAGCAGACTCAAAGGGAATTTCCGAGTACGACTAATAAAAACTGGGGCGATGACGGTATACTGCGTAATTATAAAAAACCAAGGAAACATTTTTTTTCAAAAAGTAAAAATGGTACGCCAGGTATTTAAGGTGGGCGAAAGATCAACATAACTTCAAAATATTTTGAATCGATTTTTTTCCGAACCGGTTGTATAAAATTGAATAAAATGAATTGCGGGGCTCACTGCTTATTTGATTAATGCAGTGCGCCACGCAATTGGTTTTTTATTTTGTACGATCGTTTCGGAGAAAAATGAATTCCAAATTTTTACTCTGCCTCCCTCGAATTCGTACGTGTTTAGCCTCCCCTTAAGGTAATGTGAAACACGTTCTCAGCCTGTCTCTCTCGCTCCGCCGAGAGCGCCACTGATGCTATCTCTTTCGCACTCCATAGTGTTTCACATCACCTTCTACTGTGTTTTCTCTGACAAAAAATTTGTTTACGAAAACAATTTCTATAAAAAATCGACAAACGTAAATTCACGTGAGCCAAGTATATGTATATATGAGTATAGTATTGTGCTGTAGAGATTATGCAGAAAATAGTGATGAAAAATACGAATATAAAGACGAAATTTTTAATCATATTCATTCGAGCAATAGTACACTGAAGCGGCGTCAAAAAACTTGGCGTGCTAGCATCTTTTTTTCACAATAGCCGTCGTACCAAGTTCTTTTTGCGACCCATTTACGATCCCAATTCGACTCAACAATTTACTAACAATAATAGTAAGTATCATAATTACTAAAATACGCTAATGTGGTCCGACTATTTTATTGGCGATGTGAGCGTGCTCGAGCGAATACAAAGGAGAGCCACGAAAGTCCCGCACGAGCTGTCGCACGAACCGCCGTTCGAAAACCGACTAAGGAGACTGGTAGCTTATAACACTTGAAGATAGGAGAAAGAAGGGGAACCTCAGAGAAACATATAGATATCTAAATGGGCATAACGCAGTAGAGAAGGTCCCGAACTGTTCAGTCCGTCCAGAAGCGCCCACCTCCGGCGACACCGGGCAAAGTTGGAGAAGGAGCAGTTCCGAAAAAACCCGTAGAAACACAAACTGTCAAACTGCGTCATCGAAGCATGGAGTGGTCTACCAGCCGTGATAATCCACTCGGTATTGACAAATAGGTTTAAAGAACATGTTAGATGCACACATGTTCACGTGTAGATATAGTGCAATTTGTTTACCTAGATGCACATTTTTATAAGTTATTAACTTTCTTTTTGTAAATTGAACTAATAATAATAAATACTAACTATATATTTTTTATATTATACAATAACACAATAATAAATATAATACTTCAATAATTTTCCTTAAACATACTCCAAAATCTTAATAAAGTTTTGGCGTATCTGGTGTGCGAACAACCTTTCCCTAGCGAAACTGGTGCAACCACGAATTCCACTAAGGTTAACTAGACATGCATCTACGAGTTGCAATGACTATGACGAGATGCCGGGTATACTGAAAAGAGACCGATCGCTTTATTCAAACTTTTAACCATTGTGCAACTCTGTTTTGATGGACTCGAGCGATCCACATGCAACTACAAATCACATAAATAAGACTATACAACGATGGTTGCAAGGGTCACAGGAAAAACAGCGTTAAAATAATGGTTACACGCGCGTCTAGAGCAAGTTGAATTTTAGAACATTGTGCATTAGTCTATCGAAGTCTGCTGATGGTCACCTTAGTTCCGTTAGGGATTTATACGTGAGCAACGATGCGCTTGGGACTCAGGTGGCCGAGAAAAATGTCTATAATTTTATCTCGAACTATTCGTTACGATTTGAAGTTGCCTGTGACGTACGGGCGTTGTTGTACGTCCAGATAAGCCCATCGTGTGAAATACGTCGAGTATATAAGGTATTCCATACCAAATCGACCTGAGTCTGACCCTTCATATATCAGATTTGACCCACGATTTTTTATACGATTGAACGAACCCTCAAAAGCACTTCGATATTTGTTAAAGATTTTTTTTAGATTGTTTATAACTATTTATAAATATTTATAAATAAAAAAAGGTATTTATTGATCGCCACAATTTAGAAATCAGAAGAAATTTTGAAAAATCATGTGTCACATATAAAAAATTTTAACATTTAAGCTAGAGTGGGCCGACATCACCTTCTATTTTTTCGATTTTTTTTTTTTCGAAAAAAACAGTGAACAAAAATTAGAAAAGTCAGTCGATTATCGCCTGTCGCTTGACCATTTTTATGTGCTACACTGGGTTTTTGTGAATGTTGTCAGAATTTTCCGAAGTTTTTTTTAAAGGTGAAAGTCGATTTACCATCCATGAAAAGCACTAACTCCAAATGAAAAAAGAAAATTCTTGAAAATTTTCTGTCGGGTACCAATATTTTCCATCCAGGCATTTTTTGGCATACTTTTCATTTAAATAATGTGATGGAATGAGTAGGAAAAATAAAAAATTATTATTGAGTGCCACCGGTCTGTTGGATAATTCTGTTGGATTGGAAATACCCACGAATAGGGTATTTCTATAAAGTCTTCGAATCCCTCGTGTACAACTTGCACGAAGAATCGTCCAACGAAAACGTTCGATGACAGTTCGGAAACCACGCCATTGTCTTTCCGCTTGCAGCCTCCTCGATCCTAGAGCCGATACGGAGATCGATTAGCGGTACGTGCACCGCTACCCAATCTTTGAGCTGACTGATGAGAACGGCCAATCACAAACAACATTAAGGCCGAGAAGAAGCGGAAAGCCGACCACTTGGAAACGACGAAATTTTCTTGACTACGACGTACGCGTTAACCAAGAACACCTGTATGAGAAAACTTTACGAGTAGAACATTGAAGATACGAGAGCATGTGATATTTTGTTGATCTGAGTGAGTACCGTTTCTATGATTAAGTTTGGAAGATCGAGGAACGTCATACCTAAAGTAACATGTACCGTGAGATATCAGTAACAAAAACATACCCGGTATTAGCTATATTCAGACAATGCTTACCAGCATTCCCGTCAAGATGCAATGAATATTTTTATATCGAGCGCTCGTGTTATTACAGTTGCGCCCTCACATTTTTCAGAACCGGCTGATTATTGGGAGTCATTGAGATCGTAAAGAACTCATTCTCGTCCCTTGAGAAAATTGCAATATTCCTCCCTGACCCACAATTTTTCGTAAGAGTGATAGTGAGCGAAGCCCGGTTGTATACTGTAAGAGAGAGGCGACGCGTGTTTATGCGACGCGCAAAACAATATCCAGAAAATACTTATTTTGACGAAATAATATTGGACTTTTGTTATCTATTACAGATATTATTCCTCTACTACGAAATTCAACTTCATTTGCAGACGGCCGGTGCACTAAAAAAGTTACTTGAATTTCGACGGATAAATGAATTGACACTGAGCTATCGCCAACTGAATATATAACTATCATTTTGTTATGCTTGGCAAGAAGCGTTTTAGTATTTCCGCGGTTTTATTTTTATTACGTTTTTATTGTTTTTAATTACTTTTGCCCACTAATTTAAGTTACAACGGGCTCGCTTCGTTGACGCTTGGAAATTCGTCGTTGCGCGGTTTGGCTTAAAAATGAGCGTGTATATGTCGTTGCGGACATCACACAAAACAGAGATTATTATTTCTTGTGAATCATGGTTCCATGATTTCAAAAAAACTGTTACATTCACCTCGAACTTCTATTTTCCTGCGGCAGTTGACAGAGTACTTCTCTGCAGACTATCGAAGTACCTATTTTTAGTTAGAATAGTTTGAATTTCAGTTAAAAACATTATCACCGTATCGACTGAAGTACAATGCAAAATCGAGGGTGTCGGTGCTGTATCCTCTCCCATTTGCCGCTACATCACCGGAAGTTACGAACTGCCCCTATTAAGATAAAGGAACAATTCCCAGAACTCTTAAATCTATTAGAACTATTACATCTCTTTTGTTCTTCAGCGTTCTGTGGTCTTACTTGATTACATTGAATTAAATCTCACAATCATAGATAGTACCGTTCGTTAAGACTGTATTCGCACTAGGATTATTTTAATTGCGCGTCACGGACATCATAGGCGGCTATCACCGGCCGGAGACACCAACCTCCCAGTCGAAATCCGTTTCATTCCACTCTCGCGTATCGTGATTAAACTATCGCGGTGCGAAATTAAAGTCACACTTACGTATCTGTGTATCTTAATTAGTACTTCAATTACTATTAATTGTACTGAGAACATCGTATTTATTAACTCAGTCGATAAAGCCGATCGGTCCAGGCTCGAAGGCAGTGGCGCTATCTGTTACGACTGCGTCAGATACACCCGGCGGTTACTCGCTCCATAGCAGCTGTTTTTACTATACTTCGATATGTCAGATAAAAATTAATCTTTGTGATATATTTCTCGAGCTCGGGAAAAAGCTGCAATACTGCTGTGAAAGCCAATCAAGTTACGTCAAGTATGAATCATGTTAGTACTTACGTCTATCGGAAGTCATGATGACGCTGAGAGATCCTTCCCCACTGTGTTGCAGTACCAAACTGCCAGAAATCCCGGCCTTCCCGGTAGCTTCGTTTATAGTGAACGCCCCAGCATTAACAGAGCTAACTCAACAGGAATTTCCGAGTACGAATAATAAAACAAAACCTGCGATGATGACGTCATCCCGCGTAATGTTTATATGTTCCAATGTTGGTGGGTTTTTAAATTGCCAATGGTACATTTGATTCTTTCTGCGCGATACATTTCGTCCGTTTTAATAACAAAAGAACGTTTATTTGAGTAGATTTATCTAAAGCCTAAATCCTGATCTGAGAGCGGACTGAAATATAAAAAAACCCATTTCACCTCCGTATACATATGAATACATCTCGAATATTTCAAAATTTAGGCGAATAGAGCAGAACTGCATTCAAGAATGCACTCAGGAGTTAAGTCGGCTGCGAACGCTATCGGGGGAGGGGGGGGGGAGAAACACATATATTACAACTCTTATTATCACTGAAACAAAATCCTCATTGTGTAGCTAATTACTCCGTTCCTATTGTTTTCCTTGCTAGCAACTGCTCATATAACAATACTATACTTGGCAAACAACGATATACCATGAAACGTATACTCTCCCAGTTATCATGAGTCAGCCTAGTCGCATTCATAACAACAAGACGATACGCAACTGCAATTCCGTTTCTCCCCTCCACTCTCACGCTAGCGACAAATAGATCTATGTCAGCACGGCATTATGCTATATCGCCCTATTGTTGTATACAAGATTGTTTACACTAACCGGCCAGCCGGCTTAGACGCAATAAAGTTCGACGTATGCTTCAGTGTTCAAGGACAACGCATCTCATGACTCGTCTCGCGCCCGGCCATTCATACAGCTTCCGCTCATCTCTCCGCTTCGCAGCCTTCATCCCAGTGACTGGTATAATTTTTTTAGCAGTCCCTCTTCACTCCTCTCTCTCTCCTTCGTAATAGTATTGATGTTTTGTGACCGCTGCTCGGTAATCGTCACGTATAGGTCGTTGCCCATAAATCTCTTTGAACCAACTTCGCACCTTGTGTTTTTCTTACTTACCGCATTCCAAACGCGTCGAGGCTTCGTCCAGCGTGTAGCAATCTCGGATACTTGTTTTTCACTTTCGACTCCCGAGGTAACGAATTACTCCTTAAGAAGATGTTTTGATCGGCGAGTTTGCCTATTTTCCACTCCCGGCGCTTGTCTAATCTGGCATTCTCTAGAGTCGCACAACAGGAAGTTTCTGTCGCGCGCAAAACACACTTGTTTGTTCCAGTCGTAGAATACGAGTCCGTCCTCGGGACCGATTGCGCATAACAGCCGACCCTAGCCAATGGGAGAGCGTCTCGAGGTGGGTGTGCGCCGTGGATCGACGCTGCTAGCAGTAGCTCGAAAGTTACTCGGGCCATGTAAACCGCTGGTCTACGCGTTGCGTCAGTTTCTTCGAGTCGTAGATACGCTCCCGTCCTCGGGACCGATTGCGCGCAACATCCGACCTCGGCCAATGGGAGAGCGTGTCGAGGTGGGTGTGCGTCGTAAATCTGCGCTGGGGGCATTAGCTCGAAAGTTACACGGGCCATGTGACCCGTTGATCCGCGCGTTACGTCGGTGACGTTGTCCCGATAATGACGTAGATTTCGAAACCGCTGGGTTCACGCCGGCTATTTAAAAAAACCGGATTTATCGGGTACCAGTTCATAGGCGGAGAAAACATTTTTTTATTTTTCATCCTCCCGAAGTGTTTGCCCCATCACCTAAAACTGGTAAAGGCGTAAATAATTGTTGAACTTTTTTATTTATTTTACTAAAACTCATTTTCGTGTCCTATTATTGTATCGGCTGTAGGAAAACAAACTGAACTGTAATAATAGCGTGGAGACGCGGATGCCCGAAGTCCCTTTCACTTTTTAATAGTCACTCGCTAGTTCTGCAAGTTGCTCTAGCTGCAATTTGTCTCTGTACGAAGTTATAGGCACGAGCCGGGTATTCCAGGTCACCGACCGAAAAACGTCACAGTGACGTCGCCGTTGCGACGCTTCGCGAAGCATATAACTATACATCCGCGCGACATCGATCAGCCGGGGAAAACTCATGAAGATTATATCGGTTCGCCCGCGGAAAGTCGCAAGACCGCCGGGCAACCAATGGGAATCGACCTCGTGACCGCGTGTGCGAGTGAAAGCCGTGACGCTCCGCTGACAGCTGCGCCGAGACTTTTTTCTCGTGCAGTCCATATGCTGCTGATGGTTAATAAAAGACGCACGCATATACGTTCAAACCGTGAGGAACGCTTGTTGAAACAATCCTACCTAAAAAAATCCACCGTAAGAGAAAAAAGCAGAGACGTCCGAAGTTAAAAACTACATATATATATATATATATATATACATTGATTTAGGCCACTATATACATTGATTTGGGCCCTTATATACATTGATTTAGGCCATTATATACATTGATTTGGACCATTATATACATTGATTTGGGCCATTATATACATCGATTTGGGCCATTACATACATCGATTTGGGCCATTGTCAGCCGTAGATTACTCTCGGGCGCTGATGATGCTAGCTATTAGTAATCGTCACGTTGCCAAATAATCGTACGATCTCCTACGAACTGTGGAAAGTCCCCAAAAGTCTCTCGGATAGTCGAATCACGACGCGCGTCCTTGAACAACTTTACTAATCAGAAACGATCGTTAAAGAAACTTGGCAAAACATGTTTTTTTGGGGAACTGTTCAGATTTTTTTTTTGGCATTAAAACTCGTTTGAGGCTGAGTGAGATACACGCCACGCGCCTTCATCTACCGTGAATCAGGTCATCGCGCGATATTTCTTTCTTCGTCGAATATATTTTTTCCTCGCTCGTACGCTCATTTTCTTTTGGTAAAACGAAGGCTCGACCGCTGGTCCGACTCTCGTCGGCCAATGGGAAACGAGCGAGCGCGAAAACACGCGGTCCTCTTGTTACTACACACGACACTCACGCTTTACACTTGCGACGATTCTACGGGATAAGAGTGCGAGGAGCCCGGGGAGAGAGGAGCGCGAAGCTCAACGCGTGAGAGAGAGAGAAGAGCGTCGCGTGCTAGAGGCTTAGCGTACGAGCCGATACACTTCAGTACTGGCGAGGCGCTCTTACCGAGCGCACGTGTCTCACGAAGTCAGAGAGAATCCCGCGGTCACGGCACCGCTTGAGTCCTATACACAGATATTATTTTGATTAAACGTCAAATTGTCAGCCGCTCGAATCGGCATAGTTAATTCGGCGATCGGTGTATTCACAACAGTCGGTCGAGAAGTGCTTGACAAACAGTACAAACGAGACTGAAAGTGTCCAGAGAGTGCAACGTTAGTTCGACGTTGAATCTACCCGTTGTTTACTGTTCAAAGTCCGACAGTCGTAGTTCGCAGTTAAGAAGGTATTAATGTTACGCTATGGTACATTATTAATCTATGTAACAACCAAAACAACTATTTAGATGGAGAAAAATAAGGAAACGAGTTTAGAGCGGAGAATGATAATAGTACTGGAGAACGGTGTACTGAGCTGGCGGAGACGGCGACTACAGCTGCTCGCGTAGTAATTGACCGCAAGCTGGATCGGCACGCTCGACCGCTCGAGTCTCCCCGTTTTGCTGGTTCGCACTCTCGGGCACAGCTGTGGCAAATCGCGCTAACGTTCGCCTCGAGGTTTTTTTCTCCCAGGTGCATTCGCAATTCACTCGTTTCTCTGGTTACCAATTGATTGTTCCAATTACCAATTGATCGTTCGCCAATGTTTTGTTCCCCAGCGGACTTCCGGCTGCAAATGCGCCCAACGAACTACCATTCTATTTATGCTGGTTTGAATCCCTCGAGCCACTTTTGACGCGTCTTTGAGATGCGATATTCTTTTTTTTTCATATTGTCTTGTTCGGTTATTGAGTCTACTGACGATAGTCTAGCGTGTCTGCGCTTCTCGCGTGACCGATTACCTCGCCCACTTTGGCGATTCGCTTTCCGGTAACGGGAGGAGGAGCGGTGGCGCTTCTTCGTGCGACGGTTACCTTTCAAACGTCTAAGGTCGCTTTACATCGCACACGACACTCGGGCTATTCCGGGCCGTACGCTCTCTTTGCACTCGAGTGACATATTTAATGCAAGGCTCGAAGTACCCGGTATTGACGGGAAACCCCGGACGCCCGCGTCTTACGGGTAAGAGAAAAACCGCTGACTCGCTCGATCGACAGTCAAGTTTCTTCTCGAGAGTGAGAGACCCTTCGAGAGTGAGTCAAGCGCGTTCCTTGGCAACGACTCGTCGCACGGTCGCAACTCGGTGAGGAGGGTTTATCGAGCCTGACAAAAAATTACACATCTCCGCTACGGACAGTCAAGCTTGCTTCAACCGAACACCGAAAAATAACGCACAATTGAACATTCTCGAAACTTTTCGTCGAATGAAAATTCCTCACGGGACAGTTACAGGTATAGAGCGAAAATAGTTTATCAAAGCCGCTTTTCTCGAGAGTTTCGGTTCCTCAGTGCCAGGTCCATGGCCAACTCGAAGCGGCTTCTCTGGAAAAGGGCCAAAGGTCGAGCTGGACACTCGAGTAACACCCTCGAATGAAGCGCAGATATAATACAGCTCCTAATTTTTTTCCCTTGTTTTGTTCAACATGATCACACTGAGAAAAAAATATCGATCGACTCAACAAAATGTCACCCGACTTACGGGTGGCGAAACAAATTTTTGGTTGACCGAACGAAATCATTCTCGTAGTGGGTCACGAAACATTTGATTCAACGGCTTGTTAGTTCGATCAACGAGGTACTCCTTTCGATCAACAAAACATTCGTTTCGCCACGCGTAAGCGCACATTTTGTTGACTCAGTCGATTTTTTTTTTCTCTGTGCACGCCGTATAATAGGCGTGCATTCTCGCGGCGATTCCGCGGGGCACCCGTCGAGGGTCACGATGAATCATTCGATTATCTCCGAACCAGGAAAATGTCGCCATGGTAGTAATCTCTTGCGTCACTCGTAATGGCTGATTACTTTACATAAGTATTGTGAAAGGGTTCTCGATTTTTTTTTTACGTCACAATGCATCGACTTTGAAAATCGGTTGCGTGTGTTCAACGTAATTACGGACACGATATACGGGAAACGACTTCGGCCTGCCTGCATAATATAACTTCTTCCGTCCGATAGCGGACGGTGACCGACACAAAGAAAATGATATTCTTTTTTTCTCGCGTATTGTATTAGCCGTTGCGATGGGTTTTCATTAGAACACAATTGCGCAAAACCGGTGGCGAGGAATTGTCTTCCGATTAATTATTTTTTGGGGCTCGCAGTGGGTTTCGCCCGCGGGGCCGACATGAATGAGATCTCCTGCACCGACCGATCGTAAAAGGTGCAATGCCTCCGTTCTGAATCACTCCTGCATTTACGTATGTTTAACGGTCTCTCGGATGGCGTGCGTCTGGCGAGTCTCGACGAGCCTGCGCGTGACGTCAGCGACGTTCGGCGTTACGACCAACGGAGAATGCGGCGTCTGTCGAGATACTCTTCTGCTCGCTGATGATGATAGCTCTCCGGTCGAGGAAAACTACGACCGAAATAGACCCAGGAAGCGTCCTAATTCGCTAATGAAATTACCGGTTCGAGCTCGCGGCACCGGCACAATCACTAATCTCGTCGTAACTTCTCTCCGTTAATTGGAACACTTGTGTACACAATGGGAAGCCTATTTGGCTATCGGATGCACAAATATATCGACTGTGTAACACCCGAAGCGCACGTCAGCTATCCGGCTGCGCTCTGCTGACACGGCTTATCTGGCAAGCCTGTTTAATAGAAGTTGTACTATAATCAAGACACATTTTTAGATTTTAGCAGATTTTTTATTTTTCGAAAGAATGTTGTTCGCGCAAATAAAAATACAAAATCGTAAAATTTGTGTTATCGGGTTGACACTTTCTACAGAGGTAGATGAAAATCGAACACTACTTGCTTTTGAATTTGGAAAAAAGAATCGATCGAGGGGCCTGAATTTTGTGACATTTTGAACTAAAAAAATTATTTTTGTACTCTAACTTTTACAGCTTTTGTGATTTTGGGCGAAATGGATCATTGTTGATTGATGATCCCAACTTAGTTTGGTAATAAACGAACCAATGGTTTAAATCTTATCAGATTTTCATTTTTTTTGAATTTATGAAAAGTGAGCACTTCACTGAGGACGCATGTTTTCGTATAAAATATTCAGCTGGGAGTAATCCGCAAAAAATTTCACATCGCTCGACGCTGGACACCACTGGACAATATAACTGACTTCATGAACAAATTAGAGTTGGTTCGATGATTCGCCGAGTCGATTGAAAAAATAACAGTTGCTATACAATTACAAAATTATCAACGAAGCGTTGTAGTATAACTTTATAAAACGGTAACATAGCGCGAATTACGTTATAAGGTGTTAAGACAATAAAATCGATCGACTAACACCGGCTGAAAACTGGGCTGACTGCAGCGACAACTACAGTTCCAAATATATACTACGCAACCAGATATCTGACGAAATCTACACGACGCTTTTATCGGATTTCGGAATTTTTTCGGTACACGATTACAGTACCCAGTTACGAACAGTTATGATCGTAACTGGGCGCGTCGGAAACCTTGTGTAGAAATTCCATTCGAGTCTTCTACGATTCCACTTCGAGTATAACTACACTGACAAAGGAATATCAATGACTCAAGGAAAATTCGGTTGCGGGCTGCCAAAGAAAAAAAAGGTTGTTTGAATTCTACTCTCAATTCTAACAATTGCATACGGTATTGGCAGTCTTGCCGTCATCGTTTCAATATCATATGGAATTGTAGGGATTGGAAGTAGAATTGAAGTAACAATTTTGTTCTTTAGCAGCCCGCAAGCAAATTTTTTTTTCAGTCTACCTGCTAGCGTCTCGTTTTTTTTCTTACTTGGCGTCAGGACGCTACCCCGTCTCTTGATATAAGTAGAGGATTCGTGATCAGCGGAAAAAAATATATTGGATGTAGCCCCGACGATGACGAATGAAACATTTTTATAAGAAATTTGTATAGCCACTGTTCCAAAAATTGGTAATTAATTAACCATTGCAAAGACAGGGTCATTGCAATGGTTAAAAATTAAGAAATCTAATCGGGATTATGTTTAGATTTCTGACAAAGCTTCCTCCATAAGGAAGCCACATAATTACGAAAAATGCTTTTTCATAGAAGCTTTGTACACAAAAGTACATCACGTGGGGAGCCTATTAAAAAATCACGATTTTCACCTTTCTATTCAATAATTTATTATTATTAAAAGAATATCCTTGCAATAATAATAATTTAGTCAAAATAATACGAATATTCTTTTGATAATTTATTATTATTAAATGAATATTATTTATTATAAGATAATGACACTTTCCGACCGATTAATTTGAGACTACGGCGGACGATTTCATACCATGGTAGGTACAATCGCGTGTTGTTTTAAGGGCATGTGACACACACGTATCGATGCTCCGATGGTAACAAATCGCTTCGACCAAAATCAAATTAGGTTTTTGTAGTCGATAGATATAAGTATGAAAACCTTATTTGCTTTTGCTCGTCGTATCAATCGTTTTGGAGAAAACAGGGAAGGCGATTTGTTACCGACTGAGTCTGTAACACATGCCCTTAATCGCGGTATAGTAACCCGAGATCCCGAGGGGTTTCGCTTACTTGGGGGATACCGTGTTTCTTACGAGGAACAATACTCCGCTTGAGGGAGGACCATAGAACCGGTATAAAGTTTTTTTTACCACTACCCATTATACTCGCACGCAAGGTATGACTGTGTGTTCTCTCGGCGAGGAGTATCGCGATAACGGAGACCCGCGGACCGAGAATAAAATCCCGACGATGCCAAGTTCTTCGCAATAGTTAGTAAAACACATTCGTATGGGAAAATTAAAAAAAAACAAAATGTTCAAGCGAGTATTCGCGTATTTTTTACAAATCCTTCTTTCAGCGATGAATTTAGAAAGTGGGTCAGGGCAGTAAGCCCACTTCTCGTACGAGTGTCTTCGTAATAGATTTTGGGCGTACTCGGCGATCTTGGAATCTCCCGCTATTAATAACGACGAAGAAAAAAAGGTCCTGTCGTGGACAACGCTTTCTGGTAACGTCAACGTTTCCTTTGTGCGCCTTCGCATTTACGGGCGCGGTGCACTACGCGGAATGTAAATATTTTGACGCTGAGAAGCGACGATACTCCGGGATGAAAACAAAATTGTTCGTGGAACGAGACCCCCGTAATGGCTGTTTAGTTCAGTGCCAAGTTTCATTGTGCAGCGCGCATTCAACACTCTCTGTCTCGTGGTATGTTATGATTATTATTATTATAAAAGAGCTTCGAATTCTGACTATACATTGCGCGCAGACGTTTATCGCTACTTCTTTACAATTCGACACTCTTCAGTAGCCCCTTGCGGGGTTATTTTCGTCGTTAAACTTCGATCTTCGGCTCGTCGGGGCGGGGAGAGCTGGTAATGCAATCGCCACCGAGAATAGGAGGGAAAAACATGGGGCTGCGTTTAAGACGCAATCGTGAAAGGGGCTTGTTATCGAGAGGTAGAACTCAACGAAACATTTCTTTTTGTTTCGAGAATAAAATATTGCACGTTGTATAACTCATCCAAGTGCGAGCGCCAGCGCCAACTCGGAGGGGTCAACGAACCCGTCTGCCATAGTGCATCGTGCACAAGGCACTCTACTGTGCATCGCGAAAATATCGTAAAGCAGCTTGCGATAGTTTTCGTGCTGGATTATCGATTCGCGTGGCATCGCGCCATGAAAGGTGTAGCTACGGACCGGAAGTTGTCGGTAATAACGAGGGATTACGAATAAGCAACTTTCGGCAGACATGAAGATTGGTATGAGAAAAGCGAGAACGAGTGGGAGGGCGCTTCCGGTCTGGCGAGAGTGAATCCGGACAGTCACTGGCCGCGAGCCCCGAGAAATACTGCAAACAGCGGAAATAACTTTAGCACAGCACTAGACCGGCTAGACGATAATGGGGTGCGATACGAGCCCATAGGGCGTACACTTGGTCGATACCGCAACGAGTACTGTTTTTCTCGACGAAAAGAACCAGATATTTAAATATGTTACCACACGGAAATTTTTCACCGAGGAAAACAGTCCTTGTATGTGTACCGACAGCGCTGACGTAAGTCATGCTAAAACCCGCACACGATGAACGTCCGCTTTCCGTCAGTGTCAATTCGTTCGTTATTCATCAATCCTCGAGCGTAGATGCTCTACTCTGCATTGCGAAAACATCGTACAGCGGCTTGCGATAGATATCGAATAGTATAGCTACGAATATAGCAACGAATATTATAGCTACGGAGGCAGTAGATCAGGTGGACACAGAAAAAGTAGAGACGAAGACAACTCGACACAAAGAGTGTACGACGTGAATGTGGGCACGCAAACAATGACCACGAATAGACTGTAGACCAAGCAATGCTACACCTAAGAGAGTGAACACAATACCAACTGAACACTCAACAACGGCACTCAAGTGACCGCATACTTCACGGGGGACTATTCTCGAGTGATATCTCCGTGATAGATTACGACAACACTGCATAGGCGATGCTACTCTCGAGGAAAATCTATACCTAAAGTGTCATAATAATGTTTACGCGGGAATCACGCCCTCTTAGTATTGTGTTTCGTACTAGCGCTTCTTATATTGTCACAATAAGACAAGGTCATCTGACTCCTTGGCCTGAAGCGGTCTGCACGTGTGTTCAGTTGTCGAATGTTCAGTTGTTGGGGTGTTTAGTTGGTAGTGTGTACACTGTCTAGGTGTTGATCTGACTTGGTCTACATTCTTGGATTTGACTTGGCCTATTCGTGGTCATATGTTTACGTGCCAACATTCACGGTATACAGTCTTCGTGTCGACTTTTTCTGAGTCCACTTGATATACTGCCGCTACGGACCGGAAGTGTCTGCAATAACGAGACCTTCCGAGTAAGCGAATTTCGGCAGACATGAAGATTGGTATGAGAAAAGTGAAAACGAGTGGGAAGGCATTTCCGGTCTGGCGAGGGCGAAACCGAACAGTCACTGGCCGCGAGCCCGGAGAAATACTGCAAATAGCGGAAATAACTTTAGCACAGCGCTAGACCGGCTAGACAATAAGGACGAGCGATACGAGTCCGGAGAACTTAGGTTTGGTCAATACCGCAGCGAGTAATGTGTTCACAGATGGAAACAGACGTTGACTTTGAAATATTTTATTAAACGGACATTTTTTAGTGAGGAAAACATTCCGCGTTTGTGTACCGACAGAGGTGACGTAATTCATGCCCGTACGCGGACACGAGGAGCGTCCGTTTTCAGTCTGTGTCAATCCGTGCGCTATTTATCATTCCTCGAGCGTACGTGTTCGTTCCGAATAATCGGTCTTGCCAGGAACAATGACAACACGTGTAATTATGTGGGAAAAAAAAAATAACGAAAGAGGAATCGGCAACGGATATCTCCTGATGGTGCCGATCGCCGATTGAATCTTTCCGAGGAATCGGTCGATGGCGTTGTTTACAGCTGACTCGCGTTATCTCGGTAGCTCGATAAACCTCGCCGACTTTCTATAGGAATCAACTTTATGTAGGAAACAAATTTTTTTTTGGGAAAAATATTACGTGGGGAAAAAATTATGTGGAAAACAAAAATTTTGTGGGGTAAAATATTTCGTGGTGAAAAAATTATATTGAAATGAAAAATTTTATGGGGAAAAATATTACGTGGGGAAAAAATTATGTGGAAAACAAAAATTTGGTGGGGAAAAATATTTCGTGTGGAAAAAATGGTGTGGAAAACAAAACTTTGGTGAGGAAACATTATGTGGAAAAAAAATCAAAGAAGAATCTGCGACCGAAAACGCCAGACGGTGTCGATCGCCGATCGAATCTCTCGAGGTAATCGTTCGATCGGCATTGTTTGCAGCTGACTCGCGGTATCTCCATACCCCGATAAACGTCGCCGACTCTCTATCGCTCTATTTTAACGCGTAACGAAAACGAGCTCGGAATCAACTTGGCGAATTATATTTAGAGCCGAAATCGGTTCTCGGCTGCGTCGCTTGGCAACGATCGACTTTGCTCCTTGCCCCGTCCGTATGTTTTCGATCTGGGTGGTACCGGTGTGTTTTCTCGCGTGTCGAAATTTCGCACGAGCAAAGCCACACCGGTGTGTCCGCTCCGCTGTTTCGTTTTTGCGGAGATTCCCCGAGCCAATGTCACGGCGACGGATTACAAAAATTTGGAGCATGACCAAAAAAAATGTTCGGCCCGTAAATCAGAGCGTCCGTCGGACGTTTTCTTGAAGCGCGTCCAGACCGAGAAAATCGTGAAGAGTCATCGAGTCAAACCTCTACGGGTGATGCTACCGTACAATCGTTATGCAAGCTTTCTATATACCTCATATGTCCCGCGCGGCAAAATCACACTTCGGGCTGGACTGCCTCGTGGAAGTTCCCGAGGTTTGTTTGACGCGGTGCCAAATTCGAGAAAGTTCCCGCGAGCTAGCGAACGACCCGTAAAAGTTCGTCGATGATATTGCTACGCATCGTTTGCCTGCAATTTATGACCGCATCTCACTCGTTAATTAATCCTCCGTCAAAGTCCGGCAGACTTTGCTGGAATACGCGCAGTGAGAAGGGTCTGTATTCTTAAGGTAGTCCTTGCGAATGGTGTTCACTTCGCTTAGGTTTCAGAGAAATGAAATGGAATTGCAAACACTTCTGGATGGTATAAAAGTCTGAAAAAATCAATGGTGATGAAAAGAATGATTTTGCATAAAAATAATTCCAAAATGTTATGAATAAATTGATAGAAAATATAATTGTTCAACAAATCTGCCGAAAAATAACTTTTTTAAAATGAAAATCATTCGTTCACTTTTCTAAATACCTTTTAATTTTTTGTAATCTTTGAAAATCGCGTTTTTTCTATGTTCAAACTGTGAAAAAACGCAATTTTCAGATTACAATTTTTTTTTTAATTCATACGTATTCAGAAAAATAAACAAATCATTTTTATGGAAAAAAAATAGTTAAGTTGCCGGGTCATTTGTTGAATAATTACTTTTATGGCTAATTTGTCAATAACATTTTTGAATTACTATTACATAAAAACAGTATTTGCAGCATCTCCCATATGGTTGATTTTTTCAGATTTTTATCCCATGGAGAAATGTTTGAATTTTTCCCTGAAACTCACGTTTTAACAAACTATTTTTTTAAATGTATAAAATTCCACAACTTTTTTTCTTGTAAAATTAACAAGAATAAAAAATTGTTTTGAAATGGTAGTGATTCAATGTACGAAAAAAGGCTGCAGTCGCGTGGAAATTGCTAATTATCATAATGATAAACTGTGTTCTCGATAGTCGTGTTTCATGAATTTTTTTTTCTCATCTCTGATACATGTTAGAGCGGATTATCGGAACGATAACTGTAATTATCGATGACTGTCTTGAAACTGTGAGCGCAATTTCGAAACTGACGAGTGAATCGATTACCGGAGCCAATAACAGTTCCCAGTCACCGAGGAATCGGCCTTTCGCGAATTGCGTATACTCGTTGCGCAAACTTTTGCCTCGACAGTCGAGTTACGTGAGTCGAGAGAATCGAGAGAATCCGGGCTTCGGAGAACTATGCAGTGTATCGGATCGCTATCCTTGTTGTCGTCTACGGGATAAATACAAAATCGTTTGTGACTCGGGACCTCAGGCATATGATTGTACAAACGCAAAAAGTAGCTCGATATAGTACCGGGTTGTGATTTTTCGCGATGATTTATGATTCAATAGCCAAGTCATCACAATTTTAGCGGAATTTATCTTATTGAGTCAACTCCGCCACTTCAACGAGGCACAACGTTCAATTTTTCCCCGAGCGATACGTAATTATCCACCGTATCGTCTGCCTACGCACAGTTCAACGTCCACATCGCCTCTGGTGTACTCGAAAACGGTTCTGTTGTAAGAGTGACCAGCAGAAAACGGGAGTTACGGTATAGACACAAACTATGAATATATTATCGTTAGAAACGTCTCATTAAAGTTTTACAATCTAGTATTTAAAAAAAAGCGTCGATAAGAAATGTTCAGTGGACTTGAGTGATTTGCCAACAGTCTGAGTTTCATCACTCGTTATAAAAAAAACGAAGATATAACAACGAATAGTGATATTACACAATCGTATATAGTGCATCGTGCAGTTTAGGATTATTATATTATTGAAGAAGATATAACAACGAATACTGATATTGCATAATCGTAGAGAGTGCATCGATGCAGTTTAGGATTATTACATTATGTATATTCATATACGGTCCCTGGTACGGCTTCTTTAAAGTCCTGATCTGAAAGTGACGTGATTCTCGGTGGATTGTACGTCAACCTTCCCGAATGACACGCCGGTGTTGTAACACGTGCAAGGCTCGTGACGCACGCGAGAATCGGGCTTTAACGACGATGGCTGGACATGATCATTCCGAATACGCATCTGTTTCGTGCATTCAGTACAAAGAGCTTCAACAAGCTTGCGAGGCTCGACAAAAAATCGAAACTGTCCCGCCTCATTTTTCTTACGTAAAGCTGACAACTGCTTTTCATCTTGGTCTACGTAATCCTTTGTCTCCTCCTTACCTATTTATTTTATTTTATTTCATTATATTTTACAAGAGTAATCAAGCGATAAGTTTACTTATATCCGATCGATAGAAAATACAATGTACAAAAGTAACAATTTTCGCTAATAAACGTTCATACAATTAACTGTTGCAGATTAAACGAAAAACAATCGGAATCTCCGCGCCAAGCGACGTCCTCGAGTCACGTGTTCCGGCCATCTTATCGATCGCCTGCCGAGGAAGCCGGCGATTGGTCGAGGCGTGAGTCACGTGACCGCGGCTGAAAAGTCAGTGCGCGAGCAGCGTCTGCTGGTGCTGGCTGGTGCGGGAGAGGCCCCATCAAACACTTCCAGGGACAAAGGATTTTTGAATGTCCGCGTCGAAACGCGATTCACATAGTTTATCGTGGACAGTTAAAGCGTGTACGAGCAGGTGTGCGAGCCTGTCGGCCGCGTCACGCGTCGAGAGTGTCGAGCCGCGAATCAAGCTCGTTTAGTTATCGCTATTTTACACCGCTCCGCGAATTACAAGCGGCGGCCCGGCAGCTATACGAGCCACCTGACAGCTCTCCGCGCTCTTTGTTCGAGGGGAACCCGTAGTATTCCACCCTCGAGAGAATTAATCGATCAGTCGCGACTCCCTCGTACGCGTCTCGCCGCAGTGTCGTTCCCCGAAAACCTCTCGCGGTCCACGAACGAAAGAAACCGCTGTCGTTACACGAAATTCGCTCGGAGCAACATTGCCGAATGGTAAAAAAAAAAGATATCGTCAATTTTGTAAAACCGACTCGGAGTTTCAGTGATTGACAGCTCGACGCGTCTCATTCCCGAATCGCTCATCAGCTAAGCGGCTCGGAATTTCGTTTCGCTCACACTTGGGACGTGCTCGTCACGTCCCGAACGCGATCGTCCGGAGACAAAGAGGTATTTTTTTTTTTTTTTTTCTTTTTGAAGTTTGTTTTCGTCGCTGTCGACTTTGACGCGAGAGAAGAAAATCGCGCTTTCGCGTGAGTTTATTAAAAATAATACAAGGAGGCTTGCCGAGAGCGGAGGGACTGTAAGATGTACAGTATGAACTACATTGGCAAGTTCATCAGTAACTTTCGTGACTTCTACAACGAGATCAACACAGCCACTCTCACCGGGGCTATAGACGTGGTCGTCGTTGAGCAAGCCGACGGATCCTTCACCTGTTCACCCTTCCATGTTCGCTTCGGAAAGCTCGGAGTGCTGCGATCCAGGGAGAAAGTGGTAAGAAAATAAATAAACACAGATTTTTTTTTTATTATTTTTTTTAAATTTCATGTATTTATTTACTTTATAAAAATTTTATTTATTTATTTATTTGAATTTATTTATTTACTTGAATATATGGGACATATCCTTTTTAACGGATACATACAATAGTAAGAAAGCATAGCGTGTAGTAAACAAAACATCGATGCATAAAGATAGCTCATAGAAGGGATACAGTTTAGATTCACACATCGAACTGAGAAATAAGGCTTTCCATATTTGAAAACTCATCTGTGATACACAGTCAAACGAAACATGGTACACAGCTGTAATGAGAGAAAAGCACATAGTGGTAAGCTAATAGTTTAGCTTCAACCTGTGCATATTTTGATAACAGATCCGTCGATCATTCACTTCTTTTGGGAGCCCCCGATAAACAAAGTTTTTTTTTATAACTGTATGGCAGCTGAGAAGAGTATTCCGAACTTGGCACCGCGTAGTCTTGTTATTCAGTGGACCAATTGTGGCAGTGATTCATGATTAACTTGATCGAGAGCCAAACAAACATTAGTCATGCCTTCGATAAGATTTCGTGCATCCCAGGCTCGCTTTTTTTAAAAGAATTAATCAGTCTATGCTATCTCTTCGCCAGATAGGTCAGCAATAAGAAGGCGATTGCTTTCGTGCTATGTTTTTTTAATTCACATTCACAGAATCTTTGCATTTTTTTTTCAGGTGGACATTGAAATAAATGGAGACCCTCGTCAGATACACATGAAACTCGGCGATTCCGGAGAGGCGTTCTTCGTCGAAGAAGTCAGCCTAGATGGATCACCCACAGACGCAGAGATTCCTCCACATTTGGCCTGCTCGCCGATTCCCGACGACAGTTGTTTCCCTCCGGCTAGGTGAGAGTCTCGAGGATTGCACATTGTTGTTTAGCGTTGCTGTTTCTGGAACATTTTTATTAACTGCCGATGAATGTTTTGTTTACAGATATCACCTGCCGGATCTTCCTCAAGAGCAGCACGAGATGATACTCCGCGATTCGGTGCTGTCCATAGAGCGCGAGAAGTTGGAGCAAATGTCGCACCTGCCGCCCGATCAACGCGAGAGATTTTTGCTCGAGCAGTTTTCGGACCTCCCGGCCGAACAGCGCGAGAAGTGGCTGCAGATCGCCTCACTCACTTACGAGGAACGAGACAAGATATTCCGCGAGAGTTTCAGCGACATGTCGACGCTGCAGAAGCAACAGATGATCCGCGAGCAGTATTCGGCGCTGAAGGTCGAGGACAGAGAGAGACTTTTCAAGGAGAACTTTCCCGAACTTCCGGCGGAGCAGCGAGAAAAATTCGAGAAAGCGCTGCTCGCCGATTGGAAGGGCAAGGGAGAAAAATGGGACATGGACAAGAACGTGGCAAGCAACGAGGATGAGATCTTCGATATGGACAACATAAACGAGGACGAGCTGCGCCGTCCCGTGTCCACGCCAAAGTCGTTCGTCGCTGTCACGTCGAGCGAGAAGATTCGCAAGATAAGCGTCGTAAACAACGACTTCAGACCGATCACGGACGATCCTCAAAGCAGCACCAAGGAAAAGTCGAGCGACGAGTCTAACACGTCACTGGGAAAGAAAACTTCGAAGGACGAGACCGCCGAGGAAATTAAGAGCACAGTTTCCTCGAAGAAGAAGCGAAAGAGGAAGAGCGTTATGAAGAGAAAAGGCTCGCAGAGAAAAACCAGCAACGGCAGCAGCAGCCAGACGGAAATGAGCGAGAGCGATGTGGTAATGACCGAAGAGTCGCAGAGCGAACCGGTGAGTGACCAGAACCTCCGTGTATCGACAATGTCGTTATTTTACTATTTTTATTAAGTTTGATGACAATGGATGATCGTTCTATAAATTGACGAGAATATTTATTAAAGATTTTGAAGGGGCCGAGTCCGGTCGCGGAAGTGGAGACGAAAATCGGAGCGATGGACACCTTAGCTACGCCTTCCGGTTTCGTTCCAGAAGTCACCCATCCGGAAACTGATTTCCACTTCTTCAGCGACACGGAAGTTACCAAGTAAGTATCCACAGCGAATAATGATGCATCGCAGATAGAATGTCCAGTTTAGTAAACTAGACACGGATAATCCTAACCATTTTCATCCTCTCCTCGAACACTTAGAATGTTGTTGTTGTAACATCGATGTTTTATTTTCGTCGTAAAAGGAACCGGGATTCCAGGCCGTGCTCGCCCGTACAGTCGGACACGGAATTCGAGATGCGCAAGATCGAGCTTGAGGGTAAAGAGCGAGACGAGGAGAAGACTCATCAGCAGAGCTGGAGGTGGGGCGAGCTACCGAGTCCGCCACCCGATTCCAGCCTCGTTCTCAACACCTCGACCACTTCAGTTGTGCCTAACGACAGTAAGTAAGACCGAGCACGAGATGTTTTTTGTAAAATTCCATCGTACTATTATCCTCCACGTCGGTCAACATTGTTCCCAACGTAATGTATCTCGTGACCGCTCACACACAATAATCTAGCGCAAATGTGAATTATCATAAACAAACAAAAAATCATCTCATTGTTACTTTCGGTATGGTTTACTCGCGATATCACGTTCTTCAGCGGCCTCCAACAAAATATTCATGCCTGTGGCAGTGTCCTTAATCGTGTAATCTAATAATCGTTTAATCGCTTCCTTCGGCGGATGGCTTGTCGTTATGAAAAATAAAAATAAAAATAGAACAAAGAAAAGAAACTTTCCACTAACCATATAGCTAACCGCTTAATTTCCCCCATGTCAGCGGAGGCCCATCGATCTATGCTCAGCGGTATGTTCTCCTTCATGAAGAAGACCTCTCGCGTAAGACACAATCCGGAGTCCGAAGGAATTTACCTGAGCGACCTTAACGCCGACGAATTGGATCCCGAGGTTGCGGCACTATATTTTCCCTCGTCCCATCGCGGACCTATCGTGGTTAAAGGTATTACATATTTCCTCCTTGACGCTTCCGCTTCTTCCATGCGCTTCTTCTACTTCTCGCAGACGATGGACAACTTTTTTTTTACCACCAAGCCACGCTTTATTTTTGTTGTATCTCCCATTTACGGTTTCTTCATGAACTCAAGCGTTGTATGCCGAACAAAAGTGCTTCGTGTTTTGTGTGGATACAGATATTTGTTGCCGCCACCGATTGAAGGCTTTCGCGCAATAAAATGCATGCTTTTATTAATTTCAGAGAGAAAAGGCGTCGACGAGGAAGACACGGAATCCGGAAACGGTCCGAGCTTGCCCCAGAGTCCCAACAGCGTCGAGGGCGCGATAGGAGGTCCCAAGTCGTTGGACAGCGATTTTGAGGAATCCAAACAGTCGCTCTTCGATAATAATCTGGACATAAGTCTGTCCCTATGCGGCGGTCTCGATTCCGAGCACGGACCTTCCGACGATGCTTTCCGACAGAATCTACTTCACTTCGAAGACGTCTGCACTGACGTTAAACTGTACGAGAATCCAAATCTCGTAGTTAAGATAAACGGAAAGTTTTACAACTGGGCAACAGCGTGCCCTATCATCGTGACACTGGCTGCTTTTCAACGAGGTCTGCCGCAACCAGCGATCGAGAATCTTTACGCGCAATACATCTCTCTGCCAGTTCACGAGGAGAAGAAGAAACCTATCAGCGGGAAGGCGGTCGAGGGTCGTACAGGTTACAGCTCGTGGTTTTCCTGGAGACGCGCTGCGCAGCCGGCCAAACAATCGCAGGACATTAGTCAAGGTAATGTCAACCGTGGATTCAATAATCACAGAGTATCCGAATTCGGAGATTAACGAAGAACATTTCTATGCTGTTTCAGTCGATGGGCCCGTAGTACAAACTGCTGGAATATCCGGGGAGCTCAAAGGCGTTATTTCTATGGATGAAAACGTAGCCCAAACCACTATTCAGGGAATGTACGTATTTGATATTCTTAAGCGTAACAATTGTGGTTTCGTTTACGGGAGCTTACGGTAGTCCTTGTGATGCATGCTAGTCAACTGATGGACTATCTCGAAAACTACGTAAATCGTCAAGTACATTTTTGTAATACATTTCCGATGAAACACAGTGCTAATAAAAACGTAGTAGATATTTAGTAATACAAAACAAAGTTAATTGTGTTGGAATTAGCAAATTGTAAACGTTGATTCGACTCGGATTTAATGAGTAACGTCGCTGTTATTGGGAATAATTACTCCATTCAAGCTATAACTAACTACTGTCGAAATGTTCGGTAATTATATGTTTTTTTACATTTTATATTGAATTGTGAATTTCTAAGAAATCCATAGCACCTTTACTATTTCGGAAAAATGCAATGTATACACTTTAATTTTTGTTCTGAAGTGTTTGTTTGATTAGGTTTTCATAAGAGTTCATGCATAAAATCTCATTCTTTTGTATCTATTTTGTCGACAAATTATTCGGCAACCAATCCTGAAACTTCGTAATCACATTGAAAAAGACTTTAACTACAATGTTACAAAAATTGAACTTCCAAAGTTCACAAAGAGAGATTCGAAAGGACTACTTTAAGAATTATCTTGAACGGTTGCAGAGAGTTAAAGACTGAAGATGTCGTCGAAGATCCCATGGTGGTAGACATCGGTCTGACTAGCGTGGCCAGCAGTCCCGAAGACGTTGCGGTCGTCGTGAAAGCGGACAAGTCTGGCGAGCGGGAAGGCGAAGGTTACAGCGGCAGCGAGGACTCTGACAGCAATCAAAACGAGAAATCAGCGGGTGTCAAAATACCCAAGGAGCGAAGATCATACTACGAGTCTACCGAGAAGTATCGTAAGACTCTCAGGCTCTCATCCGAGCAAATTGTAAGTTCCGATAATCTGTAGATGACGTCCGGCGATCGGGAATCAATCTTATAACGAAAGTTACCATTTGTTTCAGGCGAGTCTCAATCTGAAAGAAGGCCCAAACGAGGTCGTATTCAGCGTGACGACGGCTTATCAGGGAACCTCCCGTTGCAAGTGTCACATTTACAGATGGCGATGGGACGACAAAATCGTTATTTCCGACATCGACGGTACGATAACGAAATCCGACGTACTCGGTCACATACTGCCGATCGTCGGAAAAGATTGGGCCCAGTCGGGCGTCGCTCAGCTGTTCACGAAGATAAAGAACAACGGGTACAAACTTCTGTATCTTTCCGCCCGAGCAATTGGTCAAGCTCGTGTGACGAGAGAGTATCTTAAGAGCATCAAACAAGGAGATCTTTCGTTGCCGGAAGGCCCATTGCTGCTCAATCCTACGAGCTTGATATCGGCTTTCCATCGCGAAGTTATTGAGAAGAAACCGGAACAGTTCAAGATATCGTGCCTGAGCGATATCCAAGCTCTGTTTCCGGAGGGCTCCAAGCCGTTCTACGCTGGCTATGGAAATCGCATAAATGACGTTTGGGCATATCGGGCCGTAGGCATTCCCATCATGCGGATTTTCACTATCAATCATCGCGGTGAATTGAAGCACGAGCTGACTCAGACATTCCAATCATCGTGAGTACACGTTGATTTTTTACCTAACTGACGCAGATGTAGCTCTACCGTTATCTATCTCGATATTTAAATGTCTGTCTGGCTTATTATTTCGGGGCACCGAGTGAACGCGCTCACACTATGTTCACGAAGTCTGTATAAATTTTGGGAAAACCGTTCGCTACATCGTATTCGTGCGATGAGTAACTGGCCAACAGCCTGTGTAGTCTCTCCGTGTATCTTATTCCTCCCCGGCAAACTAACACGAGCGATATTAATTGCGCGGTGCGCTAGGGATATGCATGTGCTTTATTTATTGTCAACGGTGTATGAATTTGTTAATTTGGTTCCTATGCCGCGAACAACGAGATCGCCTTGAATAGCAAAATTTGTTTCCAGCAGTCTCGCTGACAAACTGCGACGATGCGAGATGGACTAAGACTGACTAAGAACGACTAAAATTCAGCCAGGGCGCTTCGTCATAGGAACATATTTAAATTGCTGTGAATCGGGGTTTTCTGAAAGGACGGATATTTCTATGATTGCAGTTATGCGTGTCAGAGCGATATCGTCAATGAGTTGTTCCCGCCTATGCCAACAGCAGCTGTCTACTGATGACAGCACAACCATAGCCACGAATTTGGCGCTTAGACAATTCGTTGAACTGTTAAATACTTTTGTTGTTGCCAGTTATTATTTTTTATATACTCGACACAAATACGCACTTCCAATCGCTCCGCGGTTAACTTTTGTTTCGCGTTCGATACGAGGTATCGTCGAGAATAGTGCAAATTTTTACATAGCGATATATTTATTTTATTTATTTATCTGCATAACGCATACGAATATCCACAAGTGTAAAATATGATAGTAAATATTTTTGTATGCCTCCTTACACTCGTAGTGGATCGTAAACTGTGTCACGCACTACATACAATTTTATAGTCCTTTTTGGAAAAAAAAAACTGACGAAATGATACTAGTCAGTAACATTGTTATGAAATGCCACTAGTAAGATGATGAATCGCGATAGTTAACTCAACGTTAACTCGAATACATTTTTACGACTTTGCTGTCGAGGCTTAGACTTTTATCGAACGCTGATATGGTATTTGGTTGTGCATCTACTTCTACTTATCTCCTTATAATTTATAGGGTAAGCACTCGTTCAGTACACATTTGCTTATCTTGTCATCGTCGCTTTTGTACATCGCTGGTTTTGGGTTGTTTTCTCGTGCGGCATTTTACAAATCGTTATCATAGAAGCGCGCGCGTTCACCTCATTATTACCTCCAATATTTTTGTGTGCCTGGGACCACAATTCAATTGCTTTTTTTATCGATCGTCGCCCATCAGAGGCGGTGGATAAAATCGCAAGAGTTACGGAAGAAAATAGCATGAATGTTTGTCTACAGCATCCAATTTTTTTTTTCTGTTTAGATATCTTACTCTCCCTACAGGCTTGCCCCGGTGATTGGATGTCATTCCGCGAAACACGTAAATTATCTTTCATGTTAGTGTTGAATTAATCGATGGCTCTGTGGCTCGGTGACTGCATCTACACACCTTTGAGACTGGATAAGACGAATGCAAAGCCAACTGATTTTCGGACTTTTACCTTGTGACTTTACTAATCATCATCGTCTTTTCTCTCTCCCCTTTTCAGATTCTTCATTCATATATCCGGCACACATATTCACTGGCTTGCTAGCGATCATAAAAAAATGAAGTTCATTCGCAAAAAATGTTGTCTCGTATATATCGAACATTATTCATTTCAGTCATCAAAGCGCAAACACGCATTTGGCATATAACTCAGACAGAGAGTTCGACGATTATCAATAACGATTTGTCTTCCTTATTTCAGGTACTCGAACATGAGCTTTATCGTCGACCATCTTTTCCCAGCGTTGAGAGAAGATGCAGCCGACGAATTCAGCAATTTCTCATACTGGCGAGAGCCCATACCGGAGCTGCCGAACCTCGAGTTTCTGCTCGCCGAGAGTCAGACCACTCAATAACGATGCAATAATCGTCTCTCTCACGCTCCTCTCTATCACGCGCGCGCGTCCGAGCAATTGCTAATTTGCTCACGATTAAATGTATAACGATATAAGATAATCGTGTCCTGTTCAGCTAACTTTTGTACTCTGTCTCCGATATTGGTGTTGTTTCGGTTGGTGCGGCTGTATTTCGAAGAAGCTCCTGTGCAGAGCTCACTCACCACGGAGATTGGTGTATTTGAAATATGTATTCTGTTAGGCGTCTGAGAGTTTTGTTTTCGTAGTTAAGCACACAACTGTTCGTTGCTTGAGATTCTGAGTATCGTTTTAAAAGCATACGCATTCCAATATTTTTAGAGTGTAGATTGCCATTCGGGCTGGAAAAAAAATGGAGTAATAACGCATCGTGCCAGCAGCGATTCGCAACATACCTGACATTAACGTTCTGGAAATTAATTCTTTATTTGCGCCTCCTATGAAATTAAAAGCGAGAGTTACTCGCAAGCGATAAAGGACGATGGGTAAACTCCGTTGATCGGATTACTATTAATTAATTTGTATGAATTAGTTGTATATTTTTTGTTTCGTTTTTTTTTATAGTACAATTTGTCGACGAACGAGACGTGAGAATTGGCAATAATTTGGATCGTAGTTTGTTTGATTATATTAACGCCTGGTCGTAGATGTTGGATAGAAAAAGTTTCGTGCCAGAGATATGTCTCTGGTCGGGTCGGAGGGCCGAGTACACGATTTACCACGGATGATTTCTAGTCGTGTCACATAAACAAAAATTATCTACTCTGGCAATTCTAGCCCATTGATTCGCAACTAAACATTCGCCGCTTAGACACGGCTAAATAATAGTTACCTCGTCTCCTCGTACAGACTTTATTCGAATATAATTAATAATTTATTTTTGTATCCGATCTCGATTTAGTTGGCGTGCTGTGAAATTGCCATATAGGATATTTACTATATATAAACGAAACAAATCGACACCTATGCATTGTGATATTTCGATCAAACTAGTGCGGGCTAGCTTGACATATTTTTTTATAGCAAAAAAAGAAAAACCTCTGAGACACCTCTCTGCAATGGTACTCGAGAGCGAGCGGACAAACGAACAAAAATATTCGTCCGATGATTTTTCCAGATTATTGATTCGAATATATATGTATTGTTTTTTTCTTTTTCTTTTTTGAGTGTGAACTACATCCTTCCTGGTTTTACAAGTAAAGAAGCAATGGAATTGTTAGCCCCCACGTCACCCGATTCAATCGAATATACGATCGAGTATCGGTGTGAATTTTTCATTTTGTTTCTTATAGATATTATCCGTGTATTTACTATCGACGGGCGCAAAAAAAAGGAATACGAGACGTCGCAGCGCGACTGTGCATTACCAAAGACTTTTTTTTATGAGAGTATAATGAAAACCAGTTAAAAACAATGGTAAGTCGAGCCATGCGTTCTCACGAAAGACAGTCGTACGAAATGATGGAGTAACGATAAGCTCGGAAAGGCAACGGATCAAATTGATAAGAGTATCAACGTACGGAATATTCGATGGCGTTTATATTATTTGTATTTTGTAATATTTTTGTGTGTATATATATATAGCGCATATCGTGAAGGATCTGCGTGTTAATGTACATTTATTTTCTTATACGATTTTATTAATTGTTTGGTAATTACTATTATTATTTGGTTATATCAATAAATTTCAGTTCCTTTCTATAATTTTCAGTTAATTTATTTGTCTCTTGGGTTCGGATTCCGGAGTTGAATTACATGTACGCCCGCGATAATTAATTCGATCAGCTAACGTGCACGCTTCACTTTGAATTTGTTACTCAGAATCAAACCACGGAAGCTCGATATCGGAATTGTCGTGAACAAACATTTCCTGTTCAATAACAATTTACCGCACATTTTTTTTTTCTAACAGCCTTGCGATGAGTTATGGAATGCTTGAGCTTACGACGCTAAGTGTAATAATAACTGTATGTCTTGTAGCCTCCGGTGCGTGAACACGATCAAGTGAAATACAAATGAATAGTAATCGCTTTACGAAAGGTATTTACTTCGATCATCTTCTCCCTACCATTACAGGTTCGCTTAACGCGTGTGCAAAGAAGATCAAAATTTTCAATAGGCCGAAATATATTTTACAAAAGTCGAATGGTGTCGGATGATCACAGGTGCAAATAGATCGAAGAGAAAGGGACAGACTTTGAAGTATTTCAAACGCGTGACGAAACACTTGTGGTTAATTATCGTCTTGTCCGGCTCACGCGTTTCCTCCTGCAATGTCAAAAAGTTATCGATGTTCGAGGGTCGTCATCTGCGAGGGAACGGTACGTATGAACAGTTCAGCGAATATCATCATAACTTATTTTTCGTCCTCTGTCCCTGCCGACATCATCATTATCGGATATTTCCAACGAGTCTATTGACGTTGCGCTTCTCCGTCGTTCCGGCACAGCATCGAAGACGACTTTGCGATTAATCGCGTGCGAGTTACTGTCTCCGAACCAGAAAAAGGCAGCCTAGATTTTTTTAAATATTAAAAAGAAAAAGATGAGAGCGACGATGTCACGCGGAGAAAGAGCAAGCGGCGAGAGCCCGCAGGCTGGTTCGCAACGATAATCCTCGTCGATACTCACCCAAATTATTCCGCATATCCAAAATATCGTGAACGCAAGCGTCAGACTCATGGCGAGTAATATAATTTCTTATACGCTTTCGAAAACTTTGATGATTATTGTTATAACGAGAGGACTTAAAATTTGGTAGTCGCGACGCGTCTTCTTCCGAAATGGTGAACGCACCGACGTTCGTTTGTCTCGCTCCTTCAGGTATTTAGTAAATAGACTCGCGAGCGAGCGGTATCTTGTTATCGCGATTTTTCATTAATTCATCCCTTTCTACATTCAGAAGAGAAACGAGAACTTCCGGATGAGATATTTACAAGTAACATTTTTATTCTCAATCGTACATTCCCGGAGTTTCACGTCTCGTCCAATTCTTCTGTTTCCATTTCCTGCGCGGGCTCCTCGACATCGCGCGCCACCTGCTTGTATCCCTTTGACTTTGTGAAGTAACCAAGCGGTCTCAGCTTGAAAGTTGCCATCTGCCTGCCGAATAGTTTCTGTAAGAAAGAAGCATCCCTGTTTTTCAATTATCCATTCAAATTGATGCAACAACAATTTCATCCACTTGTTTCTATACCTACCAGTATTCTAGCCTGCTCAGGTGTGAGTGTCTGGCCGCTCTTGCAGACCTCGTAATCTTTAATCAGCGTGACGACTCCCTTCTGCAGCGCTGTGGGCATTCCCAACTGCCTCAAGTGAGGCTCTATGCTGTGCGAAAAATCCGGCAGCGGACCCTCCGGCAGTACAATGGTTTCTGTGGCCACAAAACCAGACCTGGCATAGTCGTCCTTCTCGTACTCGTCCATCCACGACAGAACCTTCGATTTTGCTCTGTTCGTGAATAGCAATCCGCACGAGCCTTTAAGAGCGTTGGACAGTTTGTGCACTCCGTCGGTGACCTCGTCCGCCGGTGCCTTTCCCAGGCCCAGAGCCATTATTTTGTTCTTCGCGAAGAAGAAACGACTGTCCTTCCACTCGTCTCTGATGTCTTTCAGCTTGTTATTGCGCATGTTGCATGCGGAGAATAGAAATATACGTTCGTACCTTTCGGCGCATGCTCTTATGTCGTTGATAATTTGTTCCTTCAGGGATTTGCCTTTCTTGCTCGTCTTTGTGAGGGATACTGAAATTAAATGGAACAATAGATAACGATAATCAGCCGATAATGCGTTAATTGTTTGCATAGGTTAGTCGAGCGGAAAATGCGTTTTACACCAACAAATAGAGTTTCTTATTGTACTAGAATATTTCGTCAACGATTACTTTTCTTATCTCTCTTTGACTTGGGCATCTTGTGCTATAATAATCGGTAAAAACTTGAATAATTGTTTTTATATAAAAGGCACGCTGACAACCATGTGCTTCTGGTTGCTATTAGATCAAACACTAGTGTCGCTGAAATCGCCCTTCGTATAGATGGCGCTTGATACGTTTTTTCGAGTCGATAATGCATTTTTAATAATTAATAGATTGTACGTTTTAATTTAGATTTTCGGTGCAATAAACAATTGCCCTATTTATTGGACAATTAAGAATATGTTTTTAACTATCAAAAATGTTTAATTGGTATATCAATATGTTGCTATCGAAGCACTGTCGGATAGATTTGATGTCCTATTTTTCAGAAGTTATAAACCATCTTCGATAATAATCGTAGTCGAAATTGTTCTAACGAAAACATAATCATCCATTTCCTCGTTTAATTGTTTAATAGCATTGTACAATTTCGTCTTGACCCTCCAGATATATACGAGGGGTAGAAAAAAAAAGCTCCACGACGTAGTTTCAAACCCCCGGAAGTTGGCGCTGTGAGCGTAGTCCAAGATGGCAGCTTCCGTTAGTCGCGGCAGTGCACTCTGTGAGATCGCAGTGGACGGGAGCTGTTGAAATACGCTGAAGCCTCGATTTACCAGGCCGCTTATTGCACTCGAATAGGTGAGTCCTCGTTTATAAAAGAATAACCATTATATTGCCCACGTGTTTGTCGCTGTGAAACCAAGCTCGTGAGCGAGTTTAAATGCCGAGAATTGATATCGGAGTGTCCGAGGAACGGCGGAGCCGTGTGAACCCCGTAGCCATTCAATCCGCCGACAAACGGGCCGCAACGAAGAGTTTTTCCTCGATAATCCTTGTCCGCCCGTTTATCGCACGAAACCGCGAAAATCTATCACGATCGCTTAACATCGAGAGCCCTCGAGGGCACTGCTTTTCGTCTCGCAATTTTTGATCATCGTCGTTTCACGTCTACGTGAACCTGTCCTTAAATGACGCACGCGACGCGCTAGCCCAGACGAGGAGTGTCTTTGTCGGCCATCTTCCTTCTTTCGCCGGCGAAGGCGAACAATTTTTTCGACTTTCCCCGAAGAATTTTGCTTCGGCGTGCGTGACAACGATATTCGTTGATAACTCATTCGTCACCGATAGATTCGATTTACGTATCGAGGTTCGCTTTGCGAACTGTCAATGAGAAAATGTGCCGTTCGGAGGTTCGTCGGGTGATTGTGTGTGCCATCTACGCCTATGACGTAGGCGGCACACCGACACACGAGCCCGCGTCGTCATCGACGAGGGACGTGAGGGGAGTGTCCGCGGCCATGTTGCCTACGAGCTCACCGGCTACGATGAAATTTTGTCACGAGTTTACGCGTACTCGGACTCGGGGGGAAAAAAAAGGGAATTGCCCACCTTCCGCCCAGTCTAGCATTGTCACTTAACAGCGCTAGGCTCTCGTTACTGCGGCAGGTGCATAAATTCTATCGTGCCCGATGCGTAAAATGTGCACGCGAGTGGGTAATTCTCGCTCGTCGCACGCTCCCCTCGTCTCCCTGATGCGTAGAGCGCGCACCTACGCAATTTTCATGAACGCGTATCTCCATATATGGCCCCGGAGATGCCAATGGCTGGGATTTTATTTTTACGAAACAGAAACCCGACGCAGTCGGTTTGCCCGCTTTAATTTACGTTGTCGTTCGTGCTTCTTTCTCGGCCAGAATCGCGTCACGACAAATTCCACTTCTTTCCTCGGAGAACGAGCACGAATTTTCCAATTGGTAGTTACGTAAAAAGAATAAAATAACGGCGACGTTTATAGGGTCGAGTCGTCGTTCTTTTGGAGGTAATTGGAACGATGTAAAGTATTCTCTTCGATGCTTTTACCGGGTCGATCGAGAATTTTCTCTTTTATTATACCGACTGAAAAACTCGCGTGTCTATCGGCAATACAGGCGGCGAGTGCAAGCTTCCGGAATTGCTTGACCTCCAATTTCCAGGCCATCCGCGCCACATTCCCGATGTACACGTACTTCCCAGCATCGACTTTTCCTATACTATTATTTTTTCTCGTTGCTGTCAGGGGAACAAGGTGTTTTCGCCCTTCTCGGCCACGTTTCCGCTTCGGGTTCCCGATAAAGGGACGGGTAGAAACGCAGTTTTTATTTCCCCCACTCGGCGGACGTTACAGAAAACGTTCGTCAGAGAGAGGCCTTTGACAAGCGAACCGGCCGTCTGCCGCGCTTGCTCTCTGGCCGAGTGATCGATAACCGGTGTTGCTGGCCCAACGATCGTCGCACGCCTCCTCACAGATTCTCGAGTGTAATTTATACACTCTATCCGATCCCTCGTCGGCGAACGGTAAAAAAAATTTTCTTTGGGGCACCGCAAAATCTTACGAGAGTCGATACGATGGTATAGGCTAATTTTTTTTTGTATAATATATACATAGCGCACGATCGGTCATGGACCTCCGCCGGAAGTCGCGGCGCTGCATGCTTACATATTTTTTCTGCACACATACACTCGGCCGGGAGGTTCGTTGATGGGATCTCGTCGACAGAAGTACAGTGGAACCCCGTTTATCCGAGCTAATTGGGAGAGTTTACGTCGAATAAGTGAAATATTGGATAACACGGATAAGATACTCGATTCAAATTTGTACTACTATTATATATTTTAACGATAACATCACTTCATCTAAACATTAACTTTATTAGGTAATTCAATTATTTTTTAAAATATAATTACAATTTCGTTAATTAATATTAACTTGATATAAACATAAAGCCCTTTAAATCATTGACTCTAAAATCGGAACTGTTGTATTTGCAGCTCGCAATAAAAAGCAAACTTGTACAAATTTAAGCGCGTATGCAATAAAGTTGTCTTCGCGGACCACTCCGGGCATGGGCATTGCTGCTCCATCTGCTTTATTCGAGTTTTCCGTATTATCCGAGCCTACACCTCGGTTAACGCGGAGGGCTTGGATGGGTTGGGTGTTTCGGATAACGCGGAGGCTCCGTTAATCGAAGGTCGGATAAGCAAGGTTCTACTGTAGAGCCGTGTTAAAACTATATATATATAAATGTGGTTACCGCGGACCTGGAAAACCTTCAAAACCGGGATTAGTCAGGGAATTTGTTGGAACCTGGAAAAGTCAGGGTTAAGTCACAGATTTTTTTTTTTAACTCTAGAAATGTTTTGAATCTGATGTTTTTCATTTAATTCCCTGCTGCACCTCGTCTACATTTTTCGTTTCAGCAAACTTTTCGACTATATACAGCATATATATGACTGTGTCGTGATATCAATTTCTTTGGGAACTTTTAATATTCTGAACTGAGTTTAATATATTAATAATCATTATATATAGCATTTTACGTTATTTTTAATTGTTCTTTCCTACCCTGATCGATTGACTGGAAAAATTAAATTTCTGCTCTGGAAAACCGGAAAAAGTCAGGGAATTTCAGTTGGAAGAATTCCGTGGCATTGTATGAGAATTACTACGTCTCATACAGCGCAGTACAAGCCGAGCCTTTGACCTCGTAGAGTATCCAAGGCGTTCGCCCTTTCTCGTTCGATGTGCCGTCGGACGTTTTTTGTGTCGAGCAAAGACCCTCGGAGAACCCGGGGTTTCTTCCAAGAAAAATATCTTTCTTGGTAAATAATTAAACGGACTCGAAGTTTTCATGTTTCCGGATTCCCGGCAACGGATCGCTCGAAAGCAGCACGGGCTTCAAGAACCAACACCTCGTTCCGTGAAATTCCCTTTGATACATATGGAGAGAGAATCTATCCAAGAAGAGGTTTCTCTCACTCTCTCCCTCGTTGGCAGTGGCACATCGGCTCAAGGCCGCGCTTTCGCTCCATCGCGCGTGTCCCCGAGACTTCGAACGCACATTTGCGTGGTGGTTGACCTCAAAATGAAGACGGCATTCTTCACGGTCTCACGCTAATAATTGCCCTATTACCATCTCTAGCTCCTGCGTCTTCTATTTTTGGTAGGTTTTTCTCTGTGCAGCACCCGCGAGCAGTTTCGGTCGAGGTGGACACGCTGAATTGGGAATGCACGAGGAAAATTTTTAACGATCGTTTCCCAATTAATTTCGTTCCGAAGTACGACTGCTATATTTCTGCCGGCTTGGCCAGACCCCCTCGTTAAGAGTCCAGCCGACTTTGTCACGCTGCCGCGGCCTCGCTCATCCAACAATTACTCTCCGCCGCGTTATATCTACCTCTCTATTAGTCGCCGGACTCTCCGACTGGCTGAAGTAGCGCATAGCGTGTGTGGCTGTGAGTGTTCGCGAGCGACCGCAGGTCTCAAACCGGAAACGCGATGGACTCGTCACCGGTGCAAGCCGCAATTACGCCCGCAATGAAGTTCGACAAAATCGACTGACTGTGGCCTATCTGTGTCTCCGTCAATCTCTACCTACCTACCTACCTACCTAGCTACGTTCGTGGCTATATATCACGCCACTGCGGCGTAGTTATCCGCGTGCCTACGCCTATCGACTGACCCATCGGCCTCGTATAACCCGGAAAGAAATAACACTTCCACGATCGATCCACGGACGATCCCGACTATAACCGGCTCCGGACAATAATTCGATTGACTCTCGGAAAGCGAAGAATTCCAGCCCGGCCAAAAATCTCGGGTATCTCTTTATTATCGAATCACGACCGTTACCCGTCCATTCAAGCCTACTGGCGCCTGAGCCCTCTCGGATCGATATTCGAGACGCAAAGCTCTTCGCCCTAACTTCGTCTCCTCCTTTCTCCTTGCGCCGTTCTTTTTTTTTTCTTGCTTTTCAAACCGTCTATCTCGGTGATTCTCTATATTGCCCTTTCTTCTCACACATCCTTCCGGGCCCGCGACCAATTTCCCCGGATTAACCTACGCCAGTGAGGTTGCGAAGGTTCGTCCTTGAGGATTCCAACTTCCGTCCCAGCCGCAACGGACCTTCGCTGAGCGCATCGTTAGCAACCCCGCCTCGATTTCCTCGTCACGTGACGCTCTCTCGTCGCGAAACTTCCAGCACCCCGACGCTCTGCGCGTTATGTAACGCTTTACCAAGGCTCGTACGTATTTCATCCTCATCCCTCGCTTGTTATTCGTGCCATTTTTTTTTGCCTTATTTTTCAATTCGTCCTCTATCCGAGCTTTATTGCCATTGGGCTTATCGCGCTGGTTCTACGTTTCGCCGTGTGACTACGTGACCCACAGCACTAAAAGTTCCTCATTCCACGGCAGGTGTAGAGACAATGGGAGCTGATCAATTCTCTTATCCCACGGGACACACTCAACTATCCATTGCGCACGGCCGCTAACAACGTCACAAACTTTCAATCCGTCGTTAACAGTACGACAGCAGCAGATGTGTTTATTCAACGTCGAATATATCCTGACGTGCTTCTGGCGTTTCCATCGTGATTTGAATCGTTAATCGACTCTCGCACCGTCAGCGAATTGATTAAGCCAATCTTTTCGGACGGAATTGTTCGAGGATAATTTTTATGTTCTTTATTTTTCCAACACATTCGTTACATCTCTTCGTGTTGCCTTGTTATCATACGAACAGAGGACAATGTGGGTCGATGCGCAGGCTGCACGCGACCCTGACTCATCGATACCGACCTGCTGGATTATTCTGTATCGAATAACTCGAATATCCTTGTTCCGCGAGGCTACTCTGATGAGTATACTGGGAGAAGGATCTAGTAAGAAATACCGATTATCTTAGAAAAATTATTATAGCACATAGTAGAGCACTAGGGCGCCACCTCTGGCGAGAAGTCTTAGATTTTCCAAGAATTTTTACCGTAATATCTATGAAAAATTCTTATAAATCCGCTACTTCGTACCATAGGTGGCGCTCAGTTCGCTGCTACAGTAGATACCCGATTAACCGCGATGCTCGGAATCGAAAAGTCCCAGGATAATCGAAAGCCCGGTTCATTGGAACTAGACAGCGAGAGTATATAAGTCAATAATGGCTAAGGATATAACCTTATTTTGACTAGCACTTAATTGTTAAATAGTGTGACCTAAAATGTCAAGCTTTGGATATTTTTTTCCATGAACAGTACGTAAGGTAGTATTTTTTTTAGAAGTACTGAGTGACTTTGGTTTACTCCGAGCATTAAAAAAAAAACCTCGAAAGACGCACGGTTAATTCGCTTCCGGGTTAGTCCGACCCCGGTTAATCGGGGTTCTACTGTACTATGTGCTATGGTAATATCTCTCAAGTGATATAGTCATATTTACCAGATCCTTCTCTCAGTGTATGTTTATGCATGGCTGTCTTTTTTATTACATGTATTCGTTGGAAAAAACTTTTACTAAAAAAAACCTATTTTTAGGTGAACCGCCCAGAGAGCTTCGAGGCAGCAGCGAACGCTCGGATATTACGGGCCTCGTCGGGGATCCGCCCGATTTTTTTTTTTCTTACAAACACTCGAACGTTATACGCCACACGCGTACGGAGGCTAAATACGCGGGGCGCCGTTGTACACGCGCGCAGTGGTTCTCAACCGCGGCGATTCTATTTCCGGCCTGGCCCTTTCCTCGGTTATCCCCCCCGCCTCTTTCATTCTACCGCACTTGTCTCACTCGCTCTCCGTACTTCACTCGTATCTCACAATTGACCGCGTGACTCAGTCGTGGACGCTCGGCGTCGAACCCGCTTCGCGGTGCGACGTCGACGGCCACGACCGAGCGAGTTGCGCCGCCTGGAGAACACGTCATTCTGCATTCATCGGGGGCCCACGCCCCTACCGGTCTCACTCTCGTGTTGCGCACAACCGCATTTTGTTTTTTGCTTTCCATTTTCCCCCCTACACTCCACTTCTTACTTCTCCTCGCTGATGGACACCAGCTCTATTCTCCGAGCTAAAGAGTTCGTCTTCTTTTCCGTCACTCGACCAATTCAACGACTCGGCAATTCTTTCCGGACAGAAGAATCCAAAAAATACCCCCCCCCCCCCCCCTGTTTTTATTCACGTCTTTGTGTCCCCGGATCTATACATGAGTCAGTGTCGAGTACATAGCTGCTGCCTGACTAATCTCTATCCGCGGTGCAGCAAGAAAAGAACATAAGCTCATTGGACTCCTGGCGCAACTTCGAGTCCTGCGAAACCTCGCGATAGAATACATCGTGCTAACCGTGCGCGGGGCTTGACATCAGTGGCTATTCCAAGCCGAGTGACGCACACCGGTGATCAGCCCAGGGCTGGTATTAGCAGCAAGCCCGGTTGTACGCTTGATACCACGCATGTTCAACACTGTTGCAGTCGCCTCGGGAAAAGGACCCTCCGCTCCTATGTTCACGTTCGGCGAGCCCGTTGCGTGAGACACGTGGCCCGTGCGCGTGTGAGCCGTCAAACACGTTCCCGTTGCCTCGGCTACTAATGTCCTCTGCATTACCGCAGGTGGTACACACATAACCGCGCAAATCTCAAAGGGCGTAAGCTCGACGAAACTTTGTCCGGGGAATCCGGTGGCTCGGGCCTATCCCTTGCGTATCGCCCGATACGAAGGGAAAGCACACAGAGAACCGGAGGATGGAACCCTTCGTGGCTAATGGAAGATCGATCGATACCGGGCGCAAAGCGCCGGAGGCTACTTTCTTTCTCTCGCTAAATCTTGTTTCGCCTCTGGTCGCTCTTTTTACTCGTCAACGTTTCGAAGCTACGTGCACTGAGAAAAAGGAAATGGTGTTTCTTACAATAACGAAAAGTTCTCACACTGAGAAAAAGAAATGGTTGGATTAAGCAAATGCGTGCTGACATACGTTCAAAGATGCATTTTGTTGGTACAACAAATATGTTTGCTTCAATCGACAAATTTTGGATAAATTGAAGCAAATAATCGTTTAAAAAACAATGCTTTATTTGTAGCAAACGAGTAACAGCTTTGAACGTATGTCACCGCGACGGTTGGTTAATTCGACGAATTTTTTTTCTCAGTGCAGGGGGAACTTCTATATAGATAGTTACTGTTAGTATATATTCAATTAGTTTATAATTATGGTTGCAACCATGGTTTTTTGTCATTGTCGTGACCATGAAATGTAGACGTTCCCTTTGGGAACTATTTTTTGTGGTAAAAAGTCAGTACTTTTGCTTTAACCCTTTATAAGTTGCAGTCCCGAAAACCGTATCGAAACGGGACTAACTGCGGCGGAGTGGGGGCCACGCGTTGCCACGGTAACGCCTGAGAGTGGGGATAGAGGTGTGACTTATAAAGGGTTGAGGTAGTACTTGCGGACAGTCTGACCTCACGTGAGTTCAGAGAGAATTCAGAGAGGAATTGCGAACACTTCTCGATGGGATAAAAATCTGAAAAAATCAAGCTTATGGAAGGTGCTGAAAAAATTGATTTTGCATAATAATAATTCCAGAATATTATTAACAAATTAACGAAAAAAAAAGATTCCGAACAAATCACCCGGCAACCTAACTTTTTTTATGAAAACGATTTGTTAATTTTTCTGAATACGTTTTATATTATTTATATACGTTTTATATTATTAATTATTTGAATATGTTTTCAGAATTTCGGGTAATTTTTGAAAATCGTGTTTCTAGTCAATATAAAAACTTAATTTAAAAAAATTACACAAAATTCTGAAAAAATTCATACGTGTTCAAAAAGATTGACAAATTGTTTTTATATGAACAAAAAGTTAAGTTGCCGGAGAATTTGTTAAACAATTTGTTTCATTCATTTGTTAACAACATGTTGGAATTATTATCATGCAAAATCAATCTCTTCAGCACCTTCCATATGCTTAATTTTTTTCAGATTTTTATCCCACCGAGAAGTGTTCGCAATTCTCTCTCAATTCTCTCTGAACTCACGTGAGGTCAAACTGTCCGCAAGTACTGCCTTAACTGCGTAATTTTTGCCCAGTGTGAGTATCGACTTCCTCGAAGAAAAAAATGTGTATGCACCCAGAGAAAAATATGGTACTGGAAACTATAAAGGGATAACTATAAGGGACAACTATATTTATAGTTGACGTAACTGAATTAGTAGTTCAATCAACTATAAATTAGTACGACCAACTATTTTATAGTTGTCCGAACTACTACTATGAATATAGTTGTCCTTTATAGTTGTCCTTTTATAGTTTCCAGTACCATATTTTTCTCTGGGTGTGCAGTACACGAAGGCAAAGTACTCTCGGGCCGGTAACGATCTCACCAATGCATACTCGATTACCAATGAAAAATTGCATCTGCAGTTTATCGCCCGCAGGCAAATTGTGGCAGAGTCGTTGAGAGGAGGAAGAAACAAAAAGAGCGAAAAAATCCGTGTAAAATGTATACACTTCGGATGCCGCTCGAGATTAGCTGTACGGTGTGGCACTCAACTTGCCGAAGTAGAGTCTCGACGGGTGGGCGGTCTCGCGCATAGAGGAGATTGCTTTTTTTTTTAATTGTTGTGGTGAACCGGACGGTTCGAGGCTGGCGATACAAAGACTCAAAGTGTCCGCAACCCTTTTCTCTCTCCACTCCATTATAGCGCCCGTTGCGACGTTCTGCCGTGTCACCGCGGCGAGTCTCCGGTGGATGGCTCTGGAGCTGCCGCCCCTAGAAGCCACCCCTTAACAGTGTGTCGCTGTAGTCGCTCCCTCGAATCTGCGCTCAATGCATGTATACACGTACCAGCTCTGTGTACGTGTGTAGATGCGTGTATACGTGTGTATATTGTATATAATGTACGTGGACAAACTGGGCTAGGGACACGTGCAAAATGCCACCTGTGGCGTTTACATAGTCGCACACAAAGGCCATCCCGAGTGGTATTAACGCCCACCGAGAGTGGCCGTGGACCCTCGAGAGTCTCCGAAAGCCACTGGACCATTTATCTTGAATCAACTATTAACTTTAAAGATCCCCGGATAACGATCGACACTATCGAGGGTGACGTTTAATTAACGGACGATGTTTCAGTGTCGAGCAAGAACGGAATGCATTTAACAACGTTGATTCTGATGTTTTGAGGTAATCGAGGCGGGTTTTTTTTCTCTCTTTTTTTCATGGTTTATATTCCACGGTAAGGTCGCAATGGACGAACGGTTTATCGATTCACGGGTCTCTCGGGAGCCCCGTAGAGCAAACTCCTCTCGCGCGTTACAATCCTCCGCGGACTTCCAGGCTTCCCTGTTTTCCTCGCGTCGCGCGGCCAGTTTCTTGTCTAGTTTCTCCTTGAAAGTTTTGACTCGTCGAGAAAACTTGTTGACGGGACGTCGAACGAGGACACGCTCTTCCGAGCCTCCGAGCTTCACTCTGTTTCGCTGGTGTTGTTGCCGCTGGCTGGTTCATTGTTGCACGTGCACCTTAGGTATTTGCTCGCATTATGCAGAGTACACAATGTGAACGTATCTCGGGCGAATATTTCCACCCTCGTAGATCCTTGTTGCTCCGTACAACAATGGCCTCGGAGAATGAAAACAAACGGACCCTTAGAAGCCATAGAAGAAAAATAAATGTCGCTATATCTCGAACCTAAAGAAAAAAAAAAATACACGCAACCTGAAGAATCGTCCAAGGAAAACTGAGTCCCCTTCGGCATGAGAATTTCTTGGGATATGTCTAATAAAATGACGGAGATGAGCAGGGCGGGGGGAGTTCTGAAAGAATAAAAAGGGCCAACGGGACAGGATCGTTGATGCGGAAATCGCACACCGAATCCGACCTCGAGCCCCGGATACACGTGAAAGCCGTCCCTTCCGGCACATCCTCCTGGATCGTTCGTTTGATTGCTCGTTCGTCGGACAAACGAGTGTGTCAATTAAAACGTTTAGATCGGGCACGTGTGGGGGAGAAAAAAAGGAACTCGATTCCCCTGACTCTCCAGTTTCATGGGGCTACCCTGCACATCCACAGTTCTCACCTGATATCGACGCTTCACCGGCTTCGGCACAATTCACGCGCCCTCGAGGCCTCGAGAAACCCAGCCCACTCGGTCAACTCGGTGACCCACGGATTATCGAAAGAACTTCGTCGTTGGATGATAATAATAATGTGTTTTCGTTTGTTGTGGTCGATTGTAAAATATTTTCTCTCCAAGCTGCGGCTTCGGAACGACCAATCTTCTTTTTTTCCCTCTTTCAAGTTATTTCGTGTTAATAATGTGTAAATTTAATAATGAGTAAATAACGAGAAAATTTACGTTTTGACCTCGGTCGAGGTCCTCTTCAGAAATTATATTTCTCCTTATTTTATTCTTGTTCTTCTAATTCATCTATTTTCTATTTTCTGATTTTTCTCAGGCTTCTTCCGTGGTGTAATGTTTTCGGTTATTCGGTATTTTGAGGTTAGCTATTGTGTTCTGTATCTTTAGTATGTGAGTCTATGTCTGAAATATAGTGGCTAGTTGTTGTGATTTGTTTGAATTTCTATTCCGGAGAAGCCGGTTTTCGATGACAAGTTTACATTTATCTCTTATCTCTAGTGGTGACGTACATGAATAACCGAAAACATTACACCACGGAAGAAGCCGGAGAAAAATCAGAAAATAGAAAATCAGATGAATTAGAACAACAAAAATAAAATAAGCATAAATATAATTCTGCGGAGGTCCTCGACCAAGGTCGAAACGTACATTTTCTCGTTATTTACTTATAACTTGAAAAAGGGAAAAAAGAAGAATTGTCGTTCCAAAGCCGCAGCTTGGAGAGAAAATAAGATAATAATAATAATAATAATAATAATAATAATAATAATAATAATAATAATAATAATAATAATAATAATAATAATAATAATAATTATAATAATAATAATAATCTGTATTGACTCAATGGGAAGGTACGGTCCCTTTGGGATTTTTATTTTCTCATTATTGCTCGGCTTTTTGTAAGACCCGAGTATGCTCGCAATTATGCCATGGATAAAACTCTGGCATTTCGCAAGCCACGCGAGCAGCGTGTGACGGTCACATCGGTAGAGCACAGTGTTAAACAACTGCATCCTGCGTGTATGCATTTACGTGTATCGTAAAGGTGTACGTAAGACACGAGCCACGGTTACTCGGGTGTGCGAGAGGGACAGAGACGGAAAGTTAATATTGATCTTCTCTCGTCACTAACCTAGCGCAGCCATACCCCACTGAATCCTCCCTCTCTTTCCAGGCTTCGGAGCCAGGAGAACCGACAGGCTGGCAGACGACAGTTAAGGTCGCGCTTGCACACAAACACACGGACACACATAAAATAAATCGAACTCACACAAAGCTCGGGCGTTCTTTTATCTTTAAACGATAAAGTTCTACCGGGAGTTTCCTCGGTCATCTCGTATACATTTATTCCCGTAATTACGTACGTGTTTCAACTTCTTCTCGTGATTCCAACAGTACACTAGCTCAAACGGCTTCCGCCTCGTTTCCCGTGAGTATCCGGTGGCGCTTACTCGGACGCACATACGCTACTTCCTTTCGGTTGGATAACTTCGAAACTCCCGACGAATCATCCGGTGTGCAATACGAGCGGTCAATCGATAGAGCGAGACTGCTTCCTTGAGACCCACCGTTCCACTCCTTACAGTAAACTTCGTTTTTTTTTATTGATTTTTATTATTCTCCACTCGATTTTGGATTAAAATTACTGCCGGTTTCGTACACGGAAAAACGTAAATCAGATTTTTCTTAACATTACATTTTTTGTAAAAACAAATAGCTAAAATTGCTTTCTTCTATTTTTTAACTCCCTATAACAGATCTGAATGTGGAACACGATAGACACAGAATATTAATGTCCCATTCAAAGATCGAAGGACGATTGAAAAAAAAATTATTATTTTTGACTCAACACCTTCAAATGTACACAGTAAAAAAGATTTTTACATTTAACAAACCTTTCTTGTTCACAAAAATCCACAATTATTTTGTGGTTAATTTGACAAAAAATATTCGTAAAATTGAGACATTTTTGTAAAATGGGCAAGATTTTTTTGTAAAATTAGTGTTGTAGACGTTTGTGAACGAGCCACCAATTTTACTGTGTAGTTTGACCAGATTTCGCGGTACTTTCTGCGTCGTCGAACCAAACGACGGATATAAAAGTGTGATGGACAATGAGGGAAGGGATTGAATTCCGCATCAGGAAGTATAGGACAAGGTGGCCCGAGAACACTAATCCATCCATTCGCCGTTGGCACTGAGGCCCGTGGCCCTGCCCTAGAAACTGGTCGTTTTATTGAAATCCGAGAGTACAACACCAGTAGCAAAGAGTGAGCGGACGATGAGAGGACAGTGGCGGAGTGGTAGTCGGTCGCCCGGCCCGATTGTGCCCGGTCCGCCAGACGAGCATCGATACTGTCCGGCGACTGGCGTGCCTCTCACACTGCCACTGGCGGCTGTCTATACCGGATATATCGAGAATCGAACCCCCGCTAGGATTGAAGCTGCAAACGATATTCCATCGGGCACAGAATAGCGCTGAATACTATTTGCGATGCCGCAGCAACGAGCGACAGTTTCGTCTATTTGACTTTTTTTCGTATAGGCATATGGGGAGTAAAGATAACAATGTTACTTCGACGGTATTATCGAATAATTCTTTTTTTTTTGTGATTGATTTTGATTAATTTAGGGATTTCTACTTTAATGTGATAATAAACACAATAGAAACAACAATGCTCACTGAGGTCACAAGCCGATACATATCTCAAAAATAGAATCATCAAAAACTAACAGGCAACATTTTTTCTACAAACCTAAAAAAATCGCTGATTGAAATTTGGGTAATTGTCGTTTCGAGGTAATGTATTATCTATTTTTTCCCACTGATGACGAAACTCAACATTATTTTACTCCTAAGGCACTATTTGATGTATGAACTTGGGGCGAACGTGAAAAACAAATTTTTCAGAAAATTCATAAATTTCAAAATCCCGCAGAATCTAAACGGTTAGATCAAATTTCGCCAAATTTAATACCAAACATTGTACAGTGTTACTCCATTCCCGTATCAAATTTGAGTTCGATACTTCCATGTTTACTCGAATTAGACAATTTTTCGACATTTTTCAAAAAAATCAAAATACCATAAAATCTGATCACTTGGATAGATTTCGACCAAATTCAATACCAAAGGTCTTTGATCAAAATATTATATTCGTGTCCAGTTTTAGGACGATAGTTCAAAATTTACGCAAGTTAGAGATACCACAAACGTTTTTCGAAAAATTCTAAATCCCGTAAAATTTCCAATTTGGCCACAATCTTCATAAAAATTGCACTGAATGAAGAGACCTAACAACTCTACTAGTGTACCAAATTTCAACTGGCTATCTCAAACCGTTTTTGAGTTATAGGCCTTTTACACGACTCACGTCTGTAATACACACACACACATACGTCCGGACGCCAGTTAAAAATCCCATTTCTCGACGTTTCAGACTATTTTCAGTATTCTGACACGAAAATCTCAAATTTTTTGTTAATGTATATGAGGAAGCAAAATTAATAATACTTTTACTATTAATAATCCCACTTATAATAGTAAAAGTATTAAAAATAATAATGGATTATACCATCGAGTAAAAAGCGTAAAGTTTGTTATTAATAAATTTTGGAGGATAATGGAATGCAGGATAACGCAGCAATATGCGAGCGGAGGGCAGCTGCGACGGTCACAATCAGCGCACGTGGAGATAGGTTCTTCATCATCAGCTACCCCCAAGACTCTCTCGTACCCTAGCTATAATTACGTTGACGGTGTCGACAATTATCCGTTGGTGGTCGTCGTGTGCAGTAACAACGTTGCGAACCGTAACGAGATGCTCCATCAGCCGCACGTCAAACGTGTTTCCCACGACGCAGATAGACTACGAGCACTTGCGTACCCGACGCAAGTGTTAGTGTGTTTGTGTATGACGTTCGATATCGCTCCGAAGTAGGAAGTTATCGGAAATTTGCAATAAAAATAGCGAAGATCTATACTTTTTTTTATTATTTTTTAATCCTTTCGTTTATTATCCCCTTCCGGTGTGGAGTTAATCGTCGAAGCGAAAGTTTATCGCGGACGATGAGTTTTCTCGGGCGGGTCTCCTCCACGGTTCTTAGCGATTAAAAGCCAATACAGACGTAAATTCTATAACAATCTCATTGAGTTTCTGGATAGTAAAATGGAGCGTGACACGAGGCATCTTCGGCGTTGAAGGGGAAACGCGGCGACGAATTTTCCTACCAGAATTAACGATGTAACAAGTAATTACAAGGAGCGTCCTCGAGAGGGGTTGAGAGAATTTTCTCTCGAGAGCCGAGACCGTCGCGGTTGGCATTGCCGGAGTGGCAAGGTCGGATCGTATCAAACCGTCTCGGATCTCCCTTCGGGGCAAATTTTTGGGCTATATAGGCGTATAGCTCGGGAACAAGAGCTATTACAGGACAACCGCTGACGCTCTCGCCTCGAAGTGCTTTATGACGCGCCCATTCCCTCCCGATCACGTTTCTCGCATGGCTCAACGAACACCGAATTTTCCCTCGAGACATTGTGCCACGAATAGACGAGGTTTTTTTTTCCGAGAATCATCAATTACCCGATCCGGCTTTATTGAGTTTCGTGCGTCACTGTGTGAAAGATTCAATCATCGAGAACCCTCAAATTTACTCGCTTCTATTTTGTAAGTCCCGCGAAGGTGTTATTTAACGCTTCACGTACCGGATCCTTGTTTAACGAGGATCTAAAATTTGCCAAAAGGCAAACTTCGAACAATTGAATTACAAATTAATGTGCCAAAAAAAAAGTCTGTAAAAATTCACGAACTTATCTTGGTGTTGTTTTTTTGATAACGCAGAAGGAAATTTATTACGAACATTCGTATCGTTTTTGTGCTTAAAAGAAGACATGGTCGTCTTGATCGGTAAAGTTTCCGGCACTTAAAAGGTTAAGCCTGTGGCTGATGCTAGATTAGCATATTTCATTTTTTAAAAATACCAATTAAACAAAAATTGTGCAAAAGGGAAATTTTTCACATATTTTTATATGAATTTTTCCTCGAGACGTTGTGCCAATCCGGGACCGCTTTATTGAATTTTACACATCATTGTGTGAAAAATTCAAGCGTTCATCGATAATCCTCAAATTAACTCGCGCCGTTCTATCGTTAGTCTCGCGAAGGTGTTACTCAAATCCTTTAGCTGCACTGTAAAAAAAAAAAAAAAAAAAAAGTACACAATTTAATGGATTGGTATTGGAAGTATTTATGTATTAACTGGCATATTAAATTTCATGCACAATTGTGATAAGAAGTTAATGTACGGTATATAAAAACTTTAGAAATATTTTACTTTTCATAACTCACTTTCATTTTACTGTAAAAGTACTTTGGTCCCAATAATTTACTCTAATTTCAGTGTAAAAGTATATTAATTTTTTTTATCACAATTGTAAATTAAATTTAAAGTACCAGTTTCTGCATTGAAAACTCCGTTTCAGATAAATTGAATTTACCATTTTTTTACAGTACGCCAGCTTAGCATATTTCAGCAATTTTTTTTTATTTTGTAAAATCAAACTAAATTATTAAAAACTAAAATTTTTCACAGATTTTTATACAGAATAGTTCAACAGTTCAGAAAAATAATTTCTTCTATTCGACGGTAGAGAGGGTAGAGTGTTGATTTGTTCGAGGGTGCGTCAACGAAGGACGCTATTCCGGAGCTTCCCGAACGAGGGAAAGCTTGTGTCAAAGTGATAATTGCAATTCTCTTTCCGAGGCTGACGTAATTTTATTATTCTCTTCTGGATGTTATTTACATCAAAGGAAAAATCGTGTAAAGTATTATAAAGAGAATACTATGTGCAGAAGGCACACACAGTGTACATGGGGAAAAATGGTGGCCAGGGGCGGGTCAGGTTGCAGGGCCTGCGCGCGCATCTCCAGATCAATATTTCATTTCAGCCTTGCCAGCAACCTCCTCTTTCGCCTTCCCCCAAGTCCCCTTGTCTCTCTTCCCTATCAATCTCTCGGTCTCGGCTCGGTCCCTTTCCTCCTGTGTGTCCTTACGCTCTCCCGTTTCTTTTCCCGATAAAAAATTGTCACTCCGCATCGTTGCATACGCGATTACCTCACTATTTCTCGCAAACCTCGATCGTGACGGTTTTTATCAAAATTTCAAAGATATCCCTTTTACGTGGTAATTTTTTTCGCATCGAAAGCACGCATGCTCTACAGTTACACGCCAAATGGAACTTGCGTCACAACGATTCTTCATTTACCTCGATCAATCTTTTTTTGCTCCCCCTCGGCGATTTTAGTTTACCTTTCCTTTACCGAGCGTCAAAGAATTTTCTTTACCGGGCTACCTGCGCTCGAGGGTGAACCGCGACGAGATGATGGATTCTCGTTGGGCGGTTTCCCCGAGAATAGCCACGTGCCCTTCCTTCCGGCGAATTTGTTCGAGTAAATAGGAGAAAAGCTCGGAGGTAATGAGAGAAGCCACGAGGGAATTGATAAGAATAGACAGATAGATACAAAATCTTTTTCTTTTTTTGTCGGAGAGGAGAAAAGGCACTGGAGGGTTCATCCCGCCTTTTTTATTTGCCCATCGGGAACTTGGCCAGTGCCGCAGTACTTAGCAGAGCTCTCCTTCATATCCACTCGGCGGTGCTCGTGACGATATGAATTTATACCCGTGCCGGTCGAGCGAGAGCTACTCGAAGTCGCTCACCGGTCCGGAGAAACATATCTCTCTCGGCGATCGGCGTAAGTGGACGTCGTCGAGAGCTCGCCTCCGACCCGAACGTAAATTCCGTGCTTCTGGTATAACGAGGAACACAGCGAGGGTGGCACCAGAGTCCGCGCTCACGTTTAACACTCCCTCCTCTCTGTAGCCGGCGAAATCGAGCTCGTGTACCGCTTACACGATTCTTCAGCGTCATTCTCCCGTTCGCTTTGACTCTCGTGCAGCTCGAGAGTCGTTCGCGTAATTGCTGGGTTCTCTGAGAGCAAAAAAAAAACAACACCTGGTCGACGCTTCACCCCGTGCGTTTCATTCATCTCCGAGCATTCCATTTGTTACACTCGTCTCTCTTTCAGCCCAGGTATATCAGCTTGATACGGCAATTATCTTTTCCAATCAAATTTGTAGAGTTTTCAATTAAAAAGGAGATATTCAAAAGTACGAGAGTCCATTTGGATTAGTCCGTGGATTGAAATTCGTTATTTGATCCATGAGCGCAGCCGCAATGGGAAATTACGTGGTTCGCGCATCGAATAACACATTGCATTGGGTAAATGGCGTGGCGGCTGCTGCGTTAATATTGTAATGTTGGTGCGCTGCAGCACGCATTATCTGCAAAGCGCTATAGAGAACATTTTGCGAGTACCAATGCATCGTTTCTGGCTGTGGGGCGAACGGAAACGGGAGGCTGCAACGAGAGAGCCTTTCACGATGTACACGCATGACCGTGCTCGAAACTGAGGCGTAAACGCAACGATACACCGTGCACCTGTGCGAACGAATGCGAAGCAGGGTCACGAGTGCGTAATCCATTCCGCGCTTCACGAGCGAGGATTGCATTCAACGTCCGCCACAGTGAACCGTAATGTAACGTTGCCCGGGAGAACGATTGTTTTTTTTCCATAACAGGTTTTCAATTCTTCGCGAACAAGCAAATCCGCGCGTCCTATGGATCTATCTCTCGGTCGCGAAACCCGCTTTTATTATTCTCTTCCTTTCATTTCGTCGCACCAGTGTCGTCGTCCATTCTCCTTTTTTTTATCGACGCTCATTCAACCGTTTCGTAAACAAGCCAAGGCGACGTCCATCGTTTTCCCCGCTCTTCCGCGCCACTCGACAGATCTCATTCATTTAAAAAAAAATATTTAATTACAAAGCTAACGAGATTGCGTCGCGAGGCCGATGGGCGCATTAATTGTTCTCCCGCTTACTCGAACCGAGTCCCTCGTTGAATAACTCGCTCGCTGCAGTATTGAATCGAGCGAAGTTTGGCGGCTCAAGTCGATGGAACTCGCTGCGGTTAGTTACAGCGAAGTGTCCGAACGGTCGTCGCTTCGAATCCTTGACTCACCACTCCGCAAATCTTGTCGTTCGAACAGAAACGTTCGTACGTAATTGTAGGGGAGATGCGAAACGAATGATGGACGGAAAGATGTCGCACCTAAGACGTGTACATTCTTCGGGCGTTATCGACTTTCTATCGAGACAGTTCCCAACGAAAAAAGAAAATGATACTCTCTCCAAAGCGTGTCACGATGAAAAATCATCGTGGTCGATGCTCGGGCGGAAGAAAAGCAGCCTCTATTTTCTCGAAAAATCTGCGTAGCCCGGCGGGATGCGGATGGGTATAAGAGAGTAAATAAAAAAAATTAAAAAAAGAGAATTCGTAGCCGGCGCAGAGCGTCGCGGCGCGTCCCGGGGTCGCCCGTTCGGCTGGTTCTGCCCGTTGCTCCGGCGCTGCCCCACCCAGCCGCGGCGTCGGCGGCCATGCCGGGAGCCGATCAATATTTCGTCTCGAGGCGAGCACGAGCGGAGAGAGCCGAGCGCGCGGCGAACGTAGCCGAGGCCCGGCACGAGACTCACCGATTCCCCACTAGCTGGCAGCGTTGCCGGCTCAGTCGCTGTGCGGGAGTGGTCACCGAGGGATGTGTGGTGTCGTAACGCGTGACTGAGGGAAAAAAAAAAACGGAAAAACGAGCGAGAAAGAACCGAGCCCGACGAGTAGTAGTTTTTTTCACTCCTCGCGAATATTATCGATAATAAACGTTCGTTAAATTAATCGACGAGAAAGACGTAATCTCTAGTCGAAAAAATATAGAGCGAAAAGAAACGCGACAAAGTATCCTGTACTTTATTTCTCCGTGTCCCTCCGCGTCCAACGGGGAGAGTATACGAGAAAGGGTTCGCATCAACTACTACGTGTATTTTATTTAAGTAATTTATTGTACAAAGGACTTTTAAAATAGGTAAGAACGAACAATTTTTATGTATCGACTAGTTTAGTATTAAAATAATCGAGAAGACGCACGAGTCACGGGGTGCGCCGAGCACAGTTCGTACCCGCGATCTCGTGCTAATCTCATCTCTTTCTCCTCCCTTCCATAGTTTACGAGAATTGCTCTCGACACTGGTATGCGGCTCTGCGGGAGCATATTCGGTGCCCTGGAATGCTTTAATTATTCGCTGAGTGCTCCCGTTTCCTTTTTCGACTATCTTGAACGTTAAATTTCTCTCGCCTCTTCGCATACTTTTTCCTTTCTTCTTTATTGCCTATCGTATTACTGCGGGCCTGTAATATATTTCCGTTCGGAAAGCCACGATCGTGTCATTTATTACTTGCAGTCTCTCTTTCATTCACTTTTTTCCATAATTTCCTTCAAGATAAATTAAGATTGTCGGTGAAGCGTGGTATCGATCTCGTCGCGGGTTCCGCGACGCAAAAAGGCGTCGTGCAGCCGCATTGGCGCAACGCGGCTTCGAAGCCGTCTCTACCTCTCCCGGTCTCGCTCGTCTCTCCTCCGGTCTCGCAGCCGCTGCTGCATGCCGCAGCGTTCGCCGGAGAACCTGGAGGAAGAGCGAAAAGGAAAAAAAGAAGACTTTCGGACAGTCGCGAGGGATTCGAAGGCGGGTCCGTTTAGGCCCGATAGAGAACCTCGGCCGAGACGAATGCGCTCTCGGGCGAATTGTCTCGACGATTCCAGTGTGACGCGCCGGCCCAGCGGCGCTTCGGACGCGAACCCACGACCAGTCGAACGTAACCTCCAAATTGCCAACATCGTGCTCTCGCAACGGTCGCTTAGCAACTTTGAACTTTTTTTTTTAAATCGATAACACCCTCTGGAATTTCATCGATCTTAAAACACCGAGAGCTCCGGTAAGAACCAATATAGTTTAATTCCGATCTTCGACGAATATCACGGAGAAATAGGTTTAATCTTCGCGTAAGGTTATCCGACTCGTTCGACATCGCGACTATACCCATGTATCGGATTGATCCTAAAAAATTTAACGGGCAACCTCGTAGCTATGATAATCCTTTCGACCCCACACTGTACGAGACCAACGCCGCGTGCACGTGTCGATGCCTAAAATAGATCGGTCCTATGGTGAGCGAGTTCGGGGAGGTCTTTCGAACACGTACGTTCGCCTTGCGCTCTTCTCTCGTCGACCTCACTCAAAAACGTTTTTCGACCACTCGAAAAGGCTCGCCTTTCCGAAGCCTTGCGATATTAACGATTCGTCTCGTGCGTCGCTACTGTCGGTGATTCAACTTCATCGAGATTCCACAATGCGCCCCGAGGGGGGGGGGGGGGGGCGTTCTCTCTTGTCTCGTGTTATAGTCAAGAGTGAAGGATTTTTTTTCAAGGTCGTCTAGTACAACCACGTATCATTCATAAGGTTTACGAGCATAGATCACAACTTTTTTTTTCCTCGTACGCCACTGCGCCGAGTCTAACGGAACGGGGTACTACGCACTTCACTATCTATCGATCGAACGTACAGCGAAGTTTGACCTATTGCACTTTCTCTTCGCTCGACCATTAGAAATGGATATAAATATCTGTCCGGTGCTTTTGAGACGGAACGAACATTTGTTCGAAGTTTTATCGCGCACTTGTGCACTTACCTTATTCGTAATATTTTATCATCGATGTTGAAAAATAAAATACGCTCGGCGATAAAAACTTGGGGAGCTGCGAGTTCCCTCGCGCCTTTCCCCTGCCCCGTCTGCGTTCCGTGAGCGGAGATAAACGCGAGCCGATAAAAGGCCCGGCACGCTATCTCAGTCGCATTCGCTCTGGGAATCGACGGTTCGGCGGAGCGCGGGCGGAAACAAAAGATTGGAGGCGCCTTCAATTGTACGGAGTGCAAACAGACACGCGTTCAAATTAACATATAAATACTGTACACCACAATTAATGCACATTTGTATGCACCACTTTAAGATTTAACATTATAGCAAACGTACGGCGGCGTTTTGAACATACCGCCATTCGTGCATTAGCATTTTCTTACACGTGATTATTCACGCACATTAATAGTAAGCACATTTTAGACGTAACACACAAAGAATCGTCACGTGTCCAAACAGAACCTGCGCATATAGTCACGCGCAAATATCGTATGAAGCAAATGTTTCTCGCGCGCAAAATGAGAAGAGGCCTTAAAATTGTCATAACTCCAACCATGCATGGGTGCACGTTAACATGTATAAACTGCACACCATTATTTATTAACATTTGCACGCACCACTGTTTGATCCTTCACTTTAGCAAATGTACGGAAGCTGTCTGAACAGACCTCCATTCTTACGTTTTCATTTTCCTACACCTTGTTACATTTACACGGCAACGAATTTACATTTTTCATACATTACACACGGAAAAGTGATCTCCTGCCCAAACTAACACTTGCGTTTAAAGCTAAATAGAAATCGTACGGACGTTCAATGATTCGCGTGTCCAACATGACATCTCACCGTCGGTAAATGCGAGGCAATATGGGTTTGACCATTTACAAGAGATGACAACCACGGTTAGATCGTCGATAAAACAGAGTTCAAGTTCAAGAAGTTCTCAGAGAATGTGAAACTTGAACTCTGTTTTACCGACGTGCTAACCGTGGTTCTCATCTCTTGTAGATGGTCAAACCCATATTGCCTCGCATCTAGCGACGGTGAGATGTCATGTTGGGCACGCGAATCATTGAACGTCCGTACGATTTCTATTTAGGTTTAAACGCAAGTGTTAGTTTGGGCAGGAGATCACTTTTCCGTGTGTAATGTATGAAAAATGTAAATTCGTTGCCGTGTAAATGGAACAAGGTGTAGGAAAATGAAAACGTAAGAATGGAGGTCTGTTCAGAAAGCTTCCGTACATTTGCTAAAGTGAAGGATCAAACAGTGGTGCGTGCAAATGTAAATAAATTATGATGTGCAGTTTATACATGTTAACGTGCACCCATGCATGGTTGGAGTTATGACAATTTTAAGGCCTCTTCTCATTTTGCGCGCGAGAAACATTTGCTTCATACGATATTTGCGCGTGACTATATGCGCAGGTTCTGTTTGGACACGTGACGATTCTTTGTGTGTTACGTCTAAAATGTGCTTACTATTAATGTGCGTGAATAATCACGTGTAAGAAAATGCTAATGCACGAATGGCGGTATGTTCAAAACGCCGCCGTACGTTTGCTATAATGTTAAATCTTAAAGTGGTGCATACAAATGTGCATTAATTGTGGTGTACAGTATTTATATGTTAATTTGAACGCGTGTCTGTTTGCACTCCGTACAATTGAAGGCGCCTCAAAGATTGTCGTAGTCCGTTCGTTTATTGGGCTTCGTGGATCTCCGCGAGGTTCGACGATTGGAAACTACAAGGCGTTGCTGTGTATCTCGCAATACAATTCCCGCGGGCGGCGCGCCTCTGTGGCTTGACTATCGATCGTCGACCGGTGCTACAGTCAGCGAACGCCAGTAGCCGGGTTCTCCTTTATCCGGCGCACGCGAAAATCCCATAAACCGAAGCGAGAAACGGCACGGGACGAAAACCACGCTACGTTCCGACTATCGAGAGAGCGAGTAGAGGATAATCGTAGCATTGAGTCTCTTTGAGCCTTACAACGGATTCTTTCGACGAGCTTGCGCACGATCCTACATTTTTGAAGATCGATCGGTGCATATTATATAATGAACCGCTCTGTATCGAATATTAACCCTACATTCACGAAATAAATGGAAACAGCTTAACAAGCTCTCCATTATTTTTTAATAATTAATCATAATTATATTATCACAATTTATAATTGCATGAGAAATTAATTAGTGGAATATAAATTCGACCCTTCTTGTAATTATCCTGAAAGCTTTTAATTTATTTACTTTTCTTTCCCTCGGGACGATTAAATTCTTTGAGATAATTAATAATTAACGGCGAAACGAAAATGGGGTGGGGATGGCCGTAGAGCAGGGCAAATTCCACTCCCGACGGGCCGAGCGCGCGGCGTCGGTAGTCGGTCGGCTAGTGGGAAAAACTTTGTCCGCGACGAACGCGCGCCCGTGCTTCTCGCGAGCCGGCAACGCCGGGGAATCATCTCCGTGGAGCTCGGCGTGGCGCGGTGCGGCGAGTAGCTCGGGCACCGGCACACCGATCCAACGGCCCTGCAATTCCACCGGGGACGATCCGGCAACGTCGGGGACGTCGGAGTCGCGGCGACGTGCATGCATGGCGTGTTCGGCTGTGTCCGTCCCGTGTGTCTGCGTGACTCCCGTCCGAGCGCCGAAAGCCAGGTGATCGCGCGATTAAATATAGGACAACGGACTGTGCGAGTAACGTCCCGACGATTAATTTTCACGACCCGAGACGCCCCCACTTTTTCTCATTTTCTTATTAAAATCCCCCGGAATTCGCCGCGCGCACACTGAAACCTCCAGTGTAATAATATATACATGTACCTTTTTAAAAGATTTATATTATATACATTTTTAATATGTATTTTATAATATATTATAAGGTTTATATATATTGTAACGAATATGTTGCTGACTATTCGTTAAGGCACGCGATATTAGTTCGGTCTGAGAATAGAGGAACGAACGGACGATCGATACTTGATTGTCGTTGATGGTACTTGATATAATATATAAGATTTATATATATTATAATGTATGCTGTAAAAAAAAATTCTTTGAAAATTAAAGAACAGCTTTTGTAAAAGCTGGAAGCTTTTTTACATAAATTGTTTCTGAAATTTCAAGCAAAAAAATTGTAATTTTGATATATGGTATTTTTATTTTACAAGCAAAGTGCATTAATGTTCAATTAATGTAAGTAATGTTAGTAAATTTCAAGTTCTGGTACATTAAATTTACAATTTATTTTTACAGTGTATAAGATTTACATATATTATAATATATAATATTTATTTATATTATAACATATGTCTTTGTTTTAATTTATAGTTTCAAGGCATTCGTAAGAGATTGGTGGACGAATATGATCGTTACGTATATCGAGGGGCCCCGGCGATATCGATTCGCCGATTGCACGCGTGCCGTAGCCGCGATAACAGCCCGAATCGATAAAGTCGAGCGCGACGTAAGAAGGGTTTATGAAACTTTATCTTGGATCTCGGCGCGAACGAACGGATCCATAGGCTGTGGGAATTGTGGCGGAGAGGTGGCGATAGGAGGAACGTAGGAGACACATATACGCGCGCATCTGGGAAAACGTTGAGTGCACCGAGCGGGCTACCGGAAGCGCATGAATGAAGCCGGAAATGGGAGAGCGAGATGGAACGAGAGCCGACTGGTAACTCAGTCGCGTCGGTGCGCCGCTTCGAATTCTTCGCTCGGGTCTTTGCACAGGTCTACCGAGATATCCTCCTCGGCTTGCCAACGTCGCAATTTCAACGGCATTCCGACGATACTGGCGGACCTTCTTTTTTTTTCGCAGAGACGAGCAATCGACTCCCCAGGCGGGAGAGCGATCTTTGTATCAATTAATCCATTGGTCGATCAGTTGCTCGCACGCGAAACTAAAAAAATTACGTGCAAACAACGAGGTCCTTTGACGACGATTTTCTTCTCCTTTACAACCTCTGCAAACGATTCTCCATAGAAATCGACCACCAGATAAAAGAAATTTGGAAATGGGTGGATGGGTTTTTTTTCAAAGTCCCATAACTTTTTTTTTGGGCTACTAGAAACGAAAAATTTGCTACTACAATCAACTGCATACAAAACTCTAAGAATTACTCAAAAAAATTTGTTTTTTTTAAATTCGGGTGTTAAGTTCACACAGCTCCCTTAACATGATTGCCGCGGTCAGGGAAAACCGGGAAAAGTCAGGGGGAAAAAACTTGATAAGGGAATCAGGGAATTTCACAGTTGGTCAGGGAAAAAGGAAATTGTCGCCAAACCTTCTATAAATAAATAAGAAGTACATAAAAGGGAGCCTTAAAAAAAGTTGGGAACAATTGAAAAAAAAGAAAAAACTGAATTAAACATTAATACAATAATTAGGCATTTTCATTTGCGCATCATTAATTTAAAAAAATAGAAGTCGTTAGGCAGTTGGGTCAGGCAACATTTTTAATTGGTCAGTGTAAAGTCAGGGGAAAAAACTTGCTCAGGGAATGAGGGAATTTCACAATTGGTCAGGGAAAAAGGAAATTGTCGCAAAACCTTCTATAAATAAATAAGAAGTACATAAAAGGGAGCCTTAAAAAAAAGTTGGGAACAATTGAAAAAAAGAAAAAACGGAATTAAACATTAATACAATAATTAGGCATTTTCATTTGCAGCATTAATTTTTTTTAATAGAAGTCGTTAGGCAGTTGGCTCAGGCAACGTTTTTAATTGGTCAGTGTAAAGTCAGGGAATTTTTTTCCGGGGGAAAAAAAACGCCCACCATATTTGATCTTCAATGATACGGCACATGTCATGCCAGTAACGCTTACGACATCGGCGATAGGATCGATTACGGAAATAGCTGGGAGAACACCGGCGGAATTTCATTGCGAGATTTGCTATGACTCGTCTCTCACACGTTGCATTGACGCTTTCGATCGACGTATTCCAGTTACGTAGGGCGACACGAAGAGACGACTTTTGTAATCTTTTTTTTTCCGCTTGCGACACTCTTCGTGTATCGAGCCTCGGGAGCTTCATTGACAAAGCCTGTTGCGTACGTCGTGCGTGCGCGGGTCTCGCGGCGAATCGTCCTCGTGACTAGCTCTCACCCACGCAGGCACTCGTAGTTCTGCGGTAGTTGCGACTACCTTGTTCGACACTTCCCGACGGCCCTAAGCCGATTTCGTCTGCGGCTCGACCACGGTAATTAAGGCAAAGTTGTGCTTGGCTCCGGACCTCACACAGTGGCGACTTTGTACCACACACACACACACACACACACACACACACACACACACACACACCCACACACACACACACACACACACACACACACACACACACACACACACACACACACACACACACACACACACACACACACACACACACACACACACACACACACACACACACACACACACACACACACACACACACACACACACACAGTCCACGTACTAATTTGCCTACTTTTACGATTGCGTTTAATTATGAAGATTGCTAAAGCCTGGACCTAAGTATAGTATAGTGTACACACGCAGGTGTAACCCTGCGTGTGTACACTATATTTTCAGAGATACGGTGTGTACATTGGATCTTTTAGGGAACAGGCTGGTTTTCAAAGTTTTTTAGACTTTCAAAAAATCTGAAAATATTCTGGGTTTCTTCTTGAAGTCTCTACTAAATGTGTTCTACCACATGGCCCAGAAGCCGCCAAAGGCAAAAGTTAAAAACCGTTGTTAATCAAAATTGAGGAATAGTCGAAAAAGCGGAAAAAAACGGCTGTTCCTTCAATTTCGACTGTTCCTTCAAAGGCCCAGTATGAACACGCAGGGTTAAGGTGGGTTCCGAACCACGCAGGTGGGTTCCGAACCACGCAGTGGGAAAACGCAGAAAAACGCATAAAAAGTTTTCCATCGGTGTCGGGTGGGAATCGAACTCGGACCTACTGCGTGTCAGGCAGAGGGAGAGCAGCGGTAAATCCTTACCGCTGCTCCCCTGCGTTCGACCAGGTGATTCGGGACAGGAGCGTTTCCGACCACCCTGCAGCCTCGGAGCAAGAAACTTTTCCGTGCTCTTCTCAAACTCGAGAAACCCGGATTATCTCTCCTAGTCCCGATTCTTTTGAAAATTCTTCGCGACTCGTCCGATTCTACCTGGCATACCCACGGGTCGAGGTCTCTCTGCCGTAGAGTCTTTTTAATCGCTCGCTTATCTCTCAGCTGCCTCAGATCGCCCCGGGACGTAAGAAAGACACTAAGAATAGATGCGAGAATATAATACCGACTGACGTACATTTTTCCTCGGCTCTCGAGATAACGAATTCAACTTGCACCTCGGGTTATTGAAATTGTCTTCTTGGCGAGGAAAAGTGACGCTGCTTATTTTTATTACGAGGAAACAAAGGATCGCGTATCCTCGTAGCAGTTCTTTTTTTTTTTTTTGCTTGAGGAAAGAAAAATCCTATGCGAGAGACCGGATTGTCGAGTAAATCTTGGAAAGCACGTGACCCGGTCTCCTGAGACGTTCTGCCGTATCGATGTGTATATATATATATATATATATATATCGCAGTATATTTCCTGGGATCGACTTATGTATAGAAACGAAACGTTGGGGTAGCCGAGACCGAAACCCTTTTCGAAACTACTATTCTGGTAGACCCCAGACAAAATCGATTTCAAGTTGGCGCATTCCCGCACGGCTTGCTGCAGTCTTCCGGATTCTTTTTTCGCCGCCCTGCCATTCGCCAGAATCTGATAATCCTTCCAATGCGATTACCTCACCCCATTTTCCTTGCGACTGAGCCGTTATCGTAACTGGATTCGTGTTATTTTCGTGTTTTTTTTCTACTTTCGCCAGTTCCTTCTCGCGCATTAACCCTTTATAAGTCACACCGCCCGAAACCGTACCGAAACGGGACCGGCGGACGCGGAGTGGGGTCCACGCGTTGTTACGGTAGCGCCTAAAAGTGGGGATTGGGGCGTGACTTATAAAGGGTTAAGGTGGTGCTTGCGAATAGTGTTCACTTCGCATAAGTTTTAGAGAAATGAGTGGGAATTGCAAACACTTGTGGATGGTATAAATATTTGAAAAAATCAAGCATATTAAAGGTGTGCTGAAAAGATTAATTTTGCATAATAATAATTCCAAAATGTTATTAACAAATTGATGAAAAATTACATTGTTCAACAAATCTCCCGATAACCTAACTTTTTTAATGAAAATAATTGGTTCCCTTTTCTGAATACGTATGAATTTTTTCAGATTTTTAAATTCACTTTGATTTTTTTTTATATGGTAAAAATGTGTAGGAAATCACAAAATTCAAAGTGAATGAAAAAATCTGAAAAAATGTTCTGAATACTTATCAATAGTTTCAGATTTTTTTTGTAATCTTCAAAAATTGTTTGTTTTTTTAAGGTCGAACATATAAAAAACGCGATTTTCAAAGTTTACAAAAAATGCTGAAAAAAATCATATGTATTCAGAAAAATAAACGAATCATATTTATGTTCGATTTTTCCCCGAAACTCACCACCACGTCAATTCTTACGCTCAATGTCAGACATCCGAGAATCGTATTCGTCGATAGATATCTGTCAGTGAAATTCAAGAGAGGTGCCAGATTGGTTCAGCAGTTTCTCAGTTTGCTTTTCATTTCGGGTGGAACAAATTTATATTTCCTTCGCTGAGTTTCTCTCTGGCCTGTCGGGTCTTGTCACTCCGTGCCACGTGCGGGTTCCGCTGAAGCAAGAGAGCTCGTGACGGAGCACAGAGTAGGAAAGACAGGAGAGAGCGAACAGAGGAAAAAAAAAATCAGGTTGGCTGGCAGGACACCCCATTGGCAGGTTAACAACTCTTGGCGGCAATCCAGCCTCGAAATGCGTTGTTCGTCGTCCCGTGTCGTCTCGCAGCTCGGGGCAAGAGCTTTGAGCATCGGCTCGGAGAGCCAGCCGCCCGCCTCGAAGACACCGTCGGTCTCGGGTCGATTCTAGGGTACCAGAAGGCTTTTGTCACCCCCGACACGCCATTGGCTTTTCATACCGATCACGAATCCCGATATTCTCGGTCTCCGACACGGACCGCCAGGTTTTCTTACCCAAACTCCCCGAACTCGACACCGAGAGATCGAGAGAGATAGAACATTTTTTTTTTACGCTCGAAGAAAAGCCGAAAGGTGCACAAAGTCTCAAAGATCCCTTCTTATGTCCGCACAATGAACATTCTCTTTCTTCTATCTCTCTATAATATAAAAAGATTTCGCCGCCGTGTCAATCGAGGGGGGGGGGGGGGGTCAGTACTTGGATGGGTGACCGCGGTCACCCATCCAAATATTGAAACCGTCTTTCTTTTAAAGCGGGGTCAGTACTTGGATGGGCGTAATAGTGGGGCTTAGAATTGTAAGGGAATATGTATTTTAAAGAACTTGGAATAATAAGGGCTTAAGTCCATAAAGGAATGCGAGCGTGCGAAGTTCGCGAGCCCCGAGCCCCCCTAGTATGTATGTATATATATATATTTAGATTTTTGTCGGTGTGTATTAATAACGCTCCAATTTTTTCGATTTGCTTTCAGCTGACACAATGTCTGTGGACAAGGAGGAATTGGTGCAGCGCGCGAAGCTCGCAGAGCAGGCGGAAAGGTACGATGACATGGCAGCCGCGATGAAGGCGGTGACCGAGACGGGGGTTGAGCTTTCGAACGAGGAGAGGAACCTGCTATCCGTCGCGTACAAGAACGTCGTAGGGGCGAGACGCAGCTCGTGGCGGGTGATATCCTCGATCGAGCAGAAGACCGAGGGCTCCGAGCGCAAACAGCAGATGGCGAAGGAATACCGGGAAAAGGTCGAGAAGGAGCTGCGCGAAATCTGCTACGACGTGCTGGTAATTTTCATATTATTAAAATTCTTTTTTTTTTTTTTAATTTTCACATGCATTCGAAACTCATCTATGTTATAGTACTTATAAGCCTCGTGCGATCGTTAGCTGTTTGCACAATTGTCGCTTCTCGAAACCGCTCTCTCTCGGAGTCGCAGCGTGACAATGGCTTGCAAACATCGAGGAAGCAGAGTACACAAACTGGAACTGCGCGTTTCCGATGGACGAGCCCGTGCCGTTGGCTCGCACAATGAGTGGCCAAACTTTGCTTGTGAGGTCAGGTGTTCGTCGCTGCTGTTGCGAGGACGTCGACAGATGGAGGAAACGACGTTCGTGGCGCGTGGTAACAGAAGTACCATGTGTTCTCTATCGACAGTGCCGGAGTTCAAATGCTCGGGGAGCGTGACGTCTCCCCGGTACGATTACAGTATCGCTGGGCGATCTGCCCCGGCGAGTTATCGAGCGAACGGGGCCAAGCAGTGCCCGATCGCTAATCGAATATCGACTCGGTCGTGTCTGATAAACGCCGCAATGAAATTCGAAACGAGGTTAATGGAAACGTTACTCCTGCTTTACGAGACCTCTCGCTCCGCTGCCTGCGTCGTTCGCCCGCGATAGAACTTCGTCGGCGAGCACGGGCGAGCGTTCTCGAAAGCGGCAAGAGGAGTGCGCATTGCTCGAAGACGCCACAAAGAACGTCACGGTTTTACTCCCGATCAGGCCCTTGCCGTTGGATCCGTGGAAAATGTATCCGTCGCGTGAGGCGCTCCACTCCCGAGAAATGTTTGTATCTCCCCCTTACACTTTACTTGAAGTTCGTCCAAGATCGTTGAGTATTTGGCAGGTCCACTCAGAGATCCACATAATTCACCGATACTCCCACATTCTTTCAGCGAGCACGCTTAGAGTTTATTCCTGTCTAGTTTTCGCGGTGACATACACAGAAAACGAAAGCCGGAAGAAGAAAAAAAAATATCTGAGTCACACACAAGGAGGCATCGGATGATGATCGCCCGTGCGGTTTAAATTCGATACGTAAGAGGAGAACGCTGTGCAGAAACGAAAAGGTCGGCGAACTTGCTACTGGACTCTCCGCAAAGACGATGGATGTTGGCTTTTCTTACCCGCCTTTCTTTTTTTTTTCTTTTTTTTTCTTCTCGCCTACGGACCGAGGCGAAGCGACGAGACTCTGCCGACTTCGTCGCTACTGACCGCCGTATAAGTCCTGGATCGTTTGCTGCTCCACACTCGGCCTCGCCAGGCGTTGGACAAGCCTCACCTCGCACTCGTTCGATTTACCGTTCTTCGCGTTACGAAAAAAACAAAATGCATCCGAGGGAAACATCTAGAAGCAGCCGGATTGCTATGGACCCTGCGGAAGGATCGAGACTTCCCAGTCGGCGTGGCGATACAATTGACAAACGGAATAGAACGTCGCTGGAAAAATTTATAAAAGCTGTCCCCCCGAGAACGTACGTGGGAAATTGACAATCGCGCCGTACTCTCGCGTGGGTGGGATAAAAGTTAAGACGAGTGAACATAGTCGTCTCGCCGGTTCTCTTTGAAGCCTAGTACCCCAAACTCGTTTGGAAGCAACACCAAGCTCGCGCGCGCTGCCTCCCGACCGAGCAATAAAGAGATCGTCTTACGAGTACGCGAAACGGGGATCTCTCTCGGCCGCCGTACCTACGAGCTCCACCCGGACGTATCCGCGGATGCTCGCGCAGGCATTTGTGAAAGAGATCCAGGTAGAAGGGTGTTGTATTTCGAGCTTGGCTTCCACTCCTCTGGTTTTATCACGCACTCTACGAGAATTTCAAGAGTTTCTGATCGAAGCGGTACTTCTCTCATCAGGAAATCCCGTGGATTAGACGGAAATTGAAACGGCGTTGTTCCGAGGTACTGAGTGGATAGACAGGGTTGTCTATTAACCCTTGGATTCCGTCGATTCGGATGCACCCACAAACCGACCTACCGCTAATGAGGCGGAAAATTGGAGGGAACCGTGCGGTGGAAGCGGTCGATAAGACCGACGTAGTGCATGGGTGATCCATCGGGGAATCCGGAAATCGAGCGGCAAACGGATGCGGAAGTGACGCACCCATATGGAAGTGACTATCTCTCTCCCGGCAAACGGCAGACTGGCGGTACATCGAAGTATTGTAATACTGTGCGGAGAATATGTCGCGAGAATGGATTTCTCCTCGGAGGAGAGCGGGGCAAAATGGAACATTCTTTACCAGTATTTAACAGAACATAAACAAAAAAAAGAAAAATAAAAGATGAGTAGATGGTACGATTTTAACAATCTTTATTTTCTGTATGTTTTTATACCAGCGATTACTATGTTAGATGGTAAAACAATCAATAATAATAATTAATTGGGCATTCTCAATAGAAATACATTCATCTGATATTACATTTGCACGTTTGGTAACATTTCATATAATTCCTTTTATACAGGATAATTGAGCTAATGCTTAAAATACGAAGTATTCCTATCGCGCTCAATGCGCATAAAGTGATTGCGAAAGTGGTGCCATGAGCGATCCGTAATCTAAAATTATATTAAGAGAAAAAACTATAATATTTAACGTTTCTTTAGTGGGTCGACTACAGCACTACATATTGTAAATTTTTCACAACTCGTACTATGTGGCACTATCTAAACAAGAATAGCTAGTATAAAAATATTTAAAATACAAAAAGTGTCGCTACAATTGAATGAACTATGTAAATTTTTCGTGTGAATTCACCTAAAATACGGTACTCCGTTTTGCCCCCCACTCTGTGACCTTTCAATGATAATTCAGTACATTTGCAAGGGATAATCGATTATCGTTATCGGCTCCTTCGCTTATACGTAGATCGAAGCGCGGGGAGCCCTTGTGACATAAATCACGAGAGTTGCTAATTGGAGCACGAAAATTAGATGGGAGCTTCGAGATAATCTAGCAATCGGCTGTAACTGGGCCGAGGTTCCAGAGGGTACGCGGTGTTCCCTCTCCTCTCGCCCCTCCCCGGCGTCATACGTTTCCCTTTCCGACACTCCTAGATAGTGCGAGGTTGGCCATTTCAGTTAATAACGATTTGCTAAAGATTAGTTATGCCGCATTCGCTTATCAGATAAATCGTTCTTCTCTCCCCTCGTCACCGAGTCTCGCTGGGGTCAGAGCCAATTGATTACGGTTACGTGTAACTCGCCTTCGTGGTGCTCTTCCGCGAGGATCTCATTGAAAATTCCGTCTGCAGAATCCGGTGGTCCGAGTCTCGATACTCGCTCCCCGTTCGACCGCGCTATCTCGTACGACACCGTGATAAATACGACACGTGATAAATGTTTCACGCTGTTTGTACGCGCATTTCACGCACGCGGCCCCCCGTCCGATATCCGAGCAAACAGCGAGATGAAACGGCAATACCAGTTCTACGTCACTGCCAGTAGAGGCTAAGCAAATATTGAACCGTATGAGAAAATTAGAGATGGTGTATTTCGACACTGTAACACATAAGAGATATCCTCTTGATATTTCATCGAACCGTGGCGTCTATATATATATATATACATGTATATTTTTTCTTTTTTCAGAGTCTCCTCGACAAGTACCTGATCCCCAAGGCCAGTAACGCCGAGAGCAAAGTATTCTACCTCAAGATGAAGGGTGACTACTACAGGTATCTCGCGGAGGTCGCAACTGGCGAGACCAGAAACGGTACGTCTTCGCTCGTAATCGGAAACTTCTCTTCCAACAGTATGAAAGCAGAACTCTTGCGAGAGAAACTAACCGAGGATCTTAATACGGTCGTTGAGACGAAAGAAACGAATATCTCGTCGGTGGCGTCCACCGCCCTCCGGGTATTAACGGGCGGGTGAGACAGCTGTCCCGGCAGATGTTCGATTTCGAGGCTCGGCCCTATCACCGACTTCCTTCCAGCGTTCAGTAAATTTCATTTGCGGTCTTGATTCTCTGTACAAGCTGCAGTTATTTATAACGAGGATTTGCTCGAGAGGCTACCGAAGTTATGCCTCGACCAACTCGGGGAACGATAAAAAATATTTACTTAACAAAAAAAAGTACTCGTGAAAAACTGTCGATAAAGAGCTGTCTCAACTTGGGTCTCAAGCGCGATTCCTCGATGACCGTGAAAGTAAAATCGTCGTAGCGGGATCGCGATTGGGATGCAATGATGTAGAATATAAATGATGAAATAACATGAGTCCCTCGGGACGAGCATGGCGTTGTCCCATTACTAACGTAAGTTAATCATTGCCGATGTCTATTCTCTCTCCATCGACGATGTGCGAATATGCAGCCGTGGTAAACGACAGCCAGAAGGCATACCAGGATGCATTCGAGATCAGCAAGGAGAAGATGCAGCCTACCCACCCTATCAGGCTAGGTCTAGCGCTCAACTTCTCGGTCTTCTATTACGAGATCCTGAACTCGCCAGACAAGGCGTGTCAACTGGCCAAACAGGTATACACTGCAATGATAATGGAATAAACAGTTTAGCACTATTTTTTCAGAGGTCGTCGGTACGCGAGACAGAGGATGGGAGTGGTGGTGAATTTACACCGAGGACTTTTACAATGACTCTCGTGGCTTTGTTGGTGGAGACATCGTTGCACTTTTTAACCCTTTTTTTTATATTTATCCTTCTTGGCTATAAGTCACTCGTGACTAATGGTAATTACACTCACCGTCGTTTTGTTTATCGTAAACCTTCCCCTGTTTGGTTTTTGTGATGTTATTGACTCTCGAGATGAGGATTTGACCGACTGAAGTCAATGCCGACATCAGTGTTGTGCAAAGAATGCAAACAGAAAAAAATAGTCGCGAATTACTCAATGAATTATTTTTTCTCGATTATTTGCGTTCCAGCGGTGGTCGAGGATTCACAGAAGGCGTACCAGGAGGCGTTTGACATAGCGAAGGCGAAAATGCAGCCTACCCATCCCATCAGGCTCGGCCTAGCCCTCAACTTCTCCGTTTTTTATTACGAAATTATAAATTCCCCCGCAAGGGCTTGCCACTTGGCAAAGCAGGTTAGGCGCCGGATCGTAGATACAGCTTGTGCTTGAGTTTTTTTGTTCGATGGCCGAGTTAATCTAAAAAAATTAGTACATTACTCCACGAGGGCGAAAAACGTTTTTCTAACGAGTGTGAGTTTGCAGCACGAGCCGAAGGCGAGTGCTGTAATCACACGAGATAGAAAAAGTGTTTCGTACGAGGGATGTACGAAATTTTTCATCACAAGGTGCGAAAATAGCGGTTTTACGCACGCGAAGCGGGCGGAAAAGTGGCCATTTCCGCACCAAGTGATGAAAAAGATATTTTTGAGTTTGCTGCAACCGTGTGTTTATTTATCTACTTTTGTCGATTACCACTTCGCAAAGCCTTCAGAAATATTAACCGTCGATCGGATCGACGTTATTAAATTCGTTGCTGTTGGTCTAATCCCATTTAGCTCAGCCCGTACAGTCGCATGTATTATCGAGCGCGGCTAATTAACAAACTCAACGATTAACACAACACCGATCGAGGGTGGAAACTGCCCTCCACTTGCTGTGATGTCTCCACTGTGCCACTAACCATCCTCTGTCACGTTTCGACTATGACATAACATGAAAACTTCTGAGTTCGATTGTTTAATAATGAAATTTATCGTTTTGTCAAGTTGTTACGTTTTTTGTTGTTGTATTTTTATTTATATCGTAAGCGGTATCGAAAGAACGATTTTTTTAATGTACAAAAAATTTTCCAGGCGTTCGACGATGCGATCGCGGAATTAGACACACTGAACGAGGACAGTTACAAAGATTCCACCCTGATAATGCAACTGTTGCGCGACAACCTCACTCTCTGGACCAGCGACACGCAGGGCGACGGGGACGAACCACAGGAGGGCGGCGACAACTAACCCTCCTAAGATTAAGTCCTACCCTTTCTAACCTAATAAGAACATCCTATTCTCTATCGTTCCCCTCCTCCCTTCCCTTGTTTCCCAGTCCTTTCAAGAGCTCACACCCATCCACCCTTGACATCCATACATCGATCCATTCACACAGCCCCGTGTCCTCGGCGTCCCTCGCGTAAAACTCTTTCCGTGTTACCCAATCTTCACCACCTCCTTTACTTCCGGGCCCGACCTCCGACTTTATTTCCTCGATCTCTTCCACTGCGGACGACAACATCATCTCTCACTTTCTCTCACTCTGGCTACATCGATTGGAATTCTCGAAACAAATATACGTCCGTCGCTCGCTGATTAAGAACCAGCGCATTGTTCGTTGACGCGTCCGGGTGGAGCGCAGTCATGACAGAGCCATGGAAGCATGAAAAATGAAGATGAAGAAGAAATGTGCACAACCAGGCGTAAGCGACACAAATCGCAACGCGTTTGCGAGTGATTCGTAAGGCGCCAATGTCAAGGTGGATATTGCGGAACTTCTGAAAGAGATACGTGGATGGAGTATTGAGAGATGGAGTGAGAGAGGGAGAAAAAAAAACAAACAACTAGCAGTCGAGACGAGAGTTGAAAATTGCGGAAATGAGAAACGAAAAAGACGAGCGAGCGATTATTGTCGTTACCTGACCTTTACCATCATACCTTGTCAGATAATGTAAAAGCCTACTAACAAAAATGGCGCAGAATAAAGAAGTCGAGAGGAAGATAACGAAGCGGAAGATGAAGAGTAATGAAAGCAAAAAAAAAGAAACGAAAAAACAACCACGCATCAACCCACTACATTATATCCCAGTTGTCATTTTTAAATTAAATTTCACATTGTCTAGCGAATACAATATTATTATACGAAGGAAAGAGCGCATGAGGAGAAAGGAGATAAAAAAAAATACATTAAGTTATTAAGTTCCAAACTACATCGGTGGTGACTTGATTTTCGCATAAGACTACACAAAAAAATAATAATATGTGAAACACTGCAATGGAAAAAAAAAAAATTGAAAACATACTCGCGTTTATATCACGTACACGCGCACGCCTTTTTCTCTCGTATTCGCATTCGTTATTGCCGCTTTTGTTTGGTTTTTTTTTCTCATTTTCGTGAGCATTGCTCGTCCGTCTCGCTTTCGGACACACAAGTTAAAACCGAAACACGGACGCACGATACACACTTATCCTCCCCTCATTATTAGGCTTTGACCTCCGCCACGCGATTCGAAGGAATTAAAAAAAAATAAAAGTAAAAGGAAACAAAGAAGACGAGAGATCCAATTAACCGTAGCGATCGATGCAGCTATCATCAATTATTATCAATATTCGTAATCACATTGTGGAATGAGATTTGAGTCGTGAACAAATCGATTTCCGGGAGACGCGGTTTTTTTGTAATTAATAATCGCGACTATTCGATTTGTAGCGAAAAAAACGAAAGGAAAAAAAAATAACAAAGTGGAATAACCAGGAGTATAACAGAGGAATGAAAATGGCCGTCCGTGGAAGTGTGCCGGCATAAGAGAGACAAAAAAAAGGAGAGAAAGACAAAGAAACGGATGGCAACCGCGCGTTTTCTTCATTTACGAAGAGACGATAAGTAAGAAAAAAGCGACTGGGGAGGAACAAGCAGAAGCTATGCTACGTACATTTATATTAACGATGTTACGAGAAACGATCCCCCCCGACCCTCCACCTTTGCCATGCTTCGTGAACGGATCCACGAACCTTCCTCCCTTTCCTCCTCCAATCAACCCCATTCTCAAACCTCCCCCTCTCTTTATATAGTATACACGATAATATTTATGCCGGAGATATTTACCAATAACATAGTAATTCGTGTTACTGTTCAGGAAGATGTGAGAACGGACGAAGGAGAAGCAAATTGTATGTGTATATTTTTGTTAGGCGTTCCTGAAGTTTACTTTCGTTTTTGAATATCGTCGGTCCACACGTCGACTTGTTGCTCGAGGCACAAACAGTAATATCATCTTGGTCAGAGTTCTGTCGTTGCATAATAATGAAAGGATTTTTTTTTATTCCTCGATCGGGGGGGCAGGGCGGGACGGAACTGCGAAACGCCTCGAGACGGCTCGGCGAAAGGATAGAGCGTGATCGCTGGTTGAGGCACTGCGTGAGAGGGTGGAAGGAGCGAACTCTCGAGTCTTCGAAAATATATTCCCCCCGCCAACACAGCCGGAGATCCCTCGTCGACAAGTGGAGTTGCGTTGCAAAACATTTAAAAAAATGTAAAACCACAAATTCTCGTGTGATAAGACAACTGCACGCGAAACGTTCTACAATAACCTACGTCCCTTTCAGTCTCAAACAGCGACTATAAGAGAAAAAAAAGACCCACTCAACTTTGCGCTATTTCTTCACGAGTACATATACATATATGAGTACATATAGTATGTATCGGTGATAAAAAAGAAACCCTCACAATGCGTGAAGTTGAGAGCAAATGAACGCTCTTTCTCTCTAATGCATTTATGTGTATATTACGGAAGAAAAAAAGAAATCGTCACAAGTTAAACAATTGATATTATACGTTTGGATAAACGTTTCGCTGTCGTGTTGATATTTTTCGATGTATATCGGTGTCTGTCGCAAGGAAACAAACAAACCGAAGACAAACCGGAGTGAACGACGAAGTATAAAACTTATAATAAAAAATAAAAATAAAAAGAATAAACACGCGGAGGAGACGCGTTTCGCTTTTCGTGTCTCGACCGCGTTTCTAAGCATATCTTTCTGTCCGTCGGTCGATCGAGATACAGCAGCGAATGAATTGTGAGAATGGAATGAGAAAAGAAAAACTATGAAATAACGAACAAATCAAGTTCGATTCGCACCATACCCCATAAACTTGTTATAAGCGACGGGGGACTCTCTGTACTTCGTACGGTGCGCGCTCTCGAGAGCCTCGAATCGGTATTGCGCTCTGTGGGTTTCCGTACTTTTTCTGCTTCTTCCCCTCTCACTCTCTCTCTACTTATCTCATTCACTCACGACGCGTGTGAAACACATTTTAACATACTACATGTACACGTTCTTCCTTTATCTTCGAGTTTACGTTTCGAGCGCGTCTTTAATTTGAACTCCCGATATAACAGTAATTATTGCTAACGGAAAAGAAAACAAAAAAACTGACCCGCGTCGAGAGCTCTATCGATTGGCAATTATGAACAATAAGATCCAAAAAGAAAACGCACGTCATCGTTTTTTGTTTCAAATCCAAGTCGACGTGTCACACGCAATACTAATTCTCTCTCGTTATCATTAACAAAAAGAAAGAAAAACTACAACACGGCACTTCCCGAATGAAATGCATGTTGAGAGCATAAGAAAATAACAAATAATGAAGAACCGAAAACGAAAGGAAAACGCAAGAAAGAAACCTATTACCACCTTCGACCCTGTCCCGAATTACGTTGTTCTATTTGTATTTATCATCAACCATCGTAATTGTAAATTATAATTATTATAAACGTTTACACGAAATAATAAATTCTGATAAAATGTCTGAAAAAAACGAAAAAAAAAATCAACAAAAAAAACCGATAACGATTGACTCGCTGCTTTCGCTGGAGGACAATCGACTGTCGAGTACGAGGCGACTTCTGTACTCTGTTCGCGCCCCCTGTTCGGTCTTCGTCGAAGACAAGTGTGGAGCTCTTTCATCGGCATCGCTCATTAATGCTACACTCTGCGGCTGTTGAGGAAGTGTCGTTGTCCGCAGCCTTGTGGGAGCCAGGGAAAGAGATCGTTCTCAAAGGAATTTATTATCGTATTCATTAATGTACTGGCTGTTATGATTCCCCGTTTCTTCACCCCCCTTACGCGCCGTGTCGCTGATATTTAATATACATACTCTTGTATACGTATTTACCACGATATGTAGATATATGTATGTGCCTTTTCCGAAAAAAGAAGGGCCTACCTAATGACTAACAATGCTACAACAATTTTTTGCACAATTTATACGTAATTGCCAATACAAGGGGTTTTTTGCTAAACGTTAGACGATCAATTGTTGCGATCGTAACACGGACTTCTAAAAAAAGGCTTTCTTCGTGGTTTACAAAGTTTAATGTTACGAGCTGAATTTTGCGCGAAAAATAAACGAAACACAGTTCGCTGCGAGATTAGATAGGGATTGGCGCTTTGGCCAAATTCGCGGATCGTTTAGGGTTTTGCCGGTAAGGGAAATAATTAACGTTAACTGTTCGAAAGAACTGTCGATTAGTTTGATCAAATGCGATATGAACAAAAAAAAAGAAAGAATTAACTTATTCGACTAGGAGAATTTCCATGACTGAAAACCTCAAATTGCTATCCGAAACGAAGTCGAGGTCTCTGCGTTTATCAAACGTAATAACTTTTTTTTTCTCCGATCAATAAAATTGGCGATATCGCACGAAGTTCCTCTGACTTTCGGAAACAGGCCTCTGTCGCTTCCATTTGTATCAATTTCATTTCGATAATCACTGTCAGTTACAAATAACCGTAGGATTTCATTCGATCGAGATAACAAACAGAAAAATTATTGCCCATATTTGTCGGAGAGATCGTAGTTGTTTATCCTATCCCTACTCCACGTAGATCGCAGTTTTTATTCGACTTATAATAAACGTTGAATGGAGTTTAAATCGGAAGAAACAAAAAGTCTGTGCGGGATGATGTTTGTAAATAAATCTGTAAAAGCGAATCTTACGAAAGCTCATTTATATCCTATTTTTTTATTTATTTATTTTCATTAATTTTTTCCAAAAGTAGTGGAGTTAGTCTGTTAGGCGGTATTTTATATACGAATGATGGCCGGTTCATGTCCGCCGGTCAACGGTTCAGTCGTAAGCTAAAAGAACGAAAAAAATGGAGATTCGCGCCCAGCACGAGTTCGTTCGCACGTAGCGCCGGCGAGGACTTCGTTCGTTTCGTCACGTAACGCAAGGACCAGCCAACTTTCATTCCGGGAAGTTTCGTCCACTGCGGTCCGCGCTCCCCGGGCGAATGATGTCACTACTAGGTACGCAGCGAAGAAAAAAATCATGCAAGACAAAAATGATCGCGAAAGAAAACCTCGTCTGCGATCTATTTAGGGCGCGGTCTAAAAATACACGCTAAATCCTATGCTAAAAAGTCCTCTCGGATATTCCCTCTTATTCAGAAAGATCTCCGACCTGTGTCTTAGCGATTGTGGAAGGATCGAATACGATACGCAAGCCACAGCATCGTCCGGCGGAAGTTAAAATTATCACAACTGTCTCGACGTTATAATTAGAGTCGATACGATAGGGTTGTACGCAGGTACTGCGAAAATCGATTGGACATCGGACACGGGCGTCTATCGACGAAATTACATCGACTTTCGTTACATCACGCCCACAGCCTCTTTCGTAATACATCGGTATTTGTCTGCAATTGAAGCATTGCATACATCTCATGAACTTCACCGTGAAACCCTCAAAGAAGCTCCGTCTCCGGGTATCGTATAATTCGATAACGCTATTGATAATTTCTTTTATTCGACGATCGAATGTTAATCTCGGGTCGAACGAAGTCTCGACGAATCAATGGAACTCAACAATTTCCGGGTACCCTTCCTATCAGAGCGCCCTCGCCCCCTGAATTCGTTCGCGCGGGCAATTGTGCGCGCGACGATTCGCTCAATCGAGGCGTGGTGGGGGAGTTTGCCAAGGAGCGGCGCCGCGACGCCGAACGGTGGGGATTTCACGCGAGCAAAATTTTAAGGTCACCTTCAGACGATTCTGATCGACGTACAGGTGACTAGTGACAGCGCTTCGAAAGACAGCGGACCTACGAGTTTCTCATCGGCTACACAACTATCTTATCCGAAACAGTGACGTTTACCTCTCCGTGTGTACGTTTATTTTAGGTAAGTTCGATACAGATTTTCGCGATTATCGAAACCCTATCGAATCAGCTGGACCGGGTATATCTCGCCCGCTCTCTGGCAACTGTCGTCTGCACGCTCCGTTCACGACCTAGCTGGGTGTCACCGTCGACCTCGACGGATTATTTAACTCCCCGACGAATATCCGCCTCGCTTCGTCGTTCGCCCGAAGGATAAATCGTCTATTTCGATAACTACGATACGCCGCTTAAATGACACGTGCGGTTACCTCTGGAAAATTATCCGAAAGCTCGCTCAACATCGTCACGAGATTTACACTGTTCGATCAATTTTTCTTTTTTTTTCTTTGTCATTCGGGAACAGCCTTTCGAGTATCAGTCGGTAAATTATTTTTGACCGATTGTCAAAATAATTTCGTGGGCTTCGAGTGTGCCAACTTATTTCCTATCCTGTAAACGACCTCCTCGCGATGCAGTGAAAAACAGCGGAATTCTCGATTCCACGACAGTGAAGTTTCGTGAAAGAAACTTTTGTCGGTATGCTATGAAAATTTACGATTTCGCATTGCATGCAAAGGGAGGACGTTGTGTCAGTTGCACTCTGGCCTGGATCTTAATTGGAGTAATCCAGTTTGAATACGCTGACCCACTTTTATTATCACTCTTCGAATAGCACTTCTAATACATCGTATGCTTTGACGTCCAGGGTTCAAGGCTGTCCACGTCTGTATCGTCGAGCTTCGTTTCTCAGATTGAACGATTTCGCAATAATCTCTTTTGCTCCTCGTTGGATTAAATAGACTTTGAGCAATCGAGTACAGAGCATCGCTGTACCGGAGGTCTGAAACAGGGAGGCCGATGAAACAGGGTGTTTGTCTGGTCAATTGACGCTTTGTCGCACTGTCCGAGAAAGCATAGCCGAGTACTTCTTGCTATATGGAAATACCAGAAAAAATATGACTAGACGCATCACGGAGAAAAGTTCAGACTCGACGATGCATGAAATATTCGCAGAACGGCACAGCGAAACTTCCTTGGAAAGTGGAAAAATGTATCCGTTGCAAAAACTATTTGAGAAGAAGATGCACAGAAATCTGCCACGATGCAAAAACTCAGAGAGAAAATTGCTGGACTCTACTCTAAAAAATTACAAGTTATCTTGTATTTTTCCTCAGGCAAGCCTGGCCTTGAGCAGATTCTTTCAAAAGAAAATACCAATTAGCGTCCTCTTTTCTGTACGGTACAGATGTTCTGGAACGGTAGAACGATCGTATCAGCTACTGAGATCGCTGATCAGATCTGGAGTAATTGGCGAGAGGTCAAAGATCTTCGGGATAAATTCGACCGGAAATTTGCTGAGAGAGAATCCCCAGATAAGGCAGTTATAAAAACGAGTGGCACTGCTTCTTTGTAACTCAAATTCCCTCATAGAAACTTTTCGCAGTAGGGCGTAAGTCTGCATACCGGAGCGCACTCGAATTTAGAAGCGTATGGGAAGCCAGAGAGCGATTCGCTGCCGAAAGAGGCACGTCTTAATCGAATCACGTCCTGAAAAAAAGAAATAATGTTTTCGATTCAATCATACTAATATTTATATTTTCGTTTACAGGTAATCGAAGATACTTACAATAAAATCATGGCAGACGAGCACGCAGCGCATAAGTTTATAAAGCCCGGAAGTTACAAGGGAAAGACCCTTGCCGTCTTCACCAGCGGTGGTGACTCACAGGGTAAATATCCAGCAGCAATCGCCGTGCAACGCGGCTGACGAAATTCGGCTGACGAAACGAATCTTTCTTGTGACGCGTGTAGGTATGAATGCGGCCGTTCGTGCTGTCGTGCGCATGGGCATCTACTTGGGGTGCAAGGTGTTCTTCATCAAGGAAGGCTACCAGGGCATGGTCGACGGCGGGGACAACATCGTCGAGGCTACTTGGTCCTCGGTCTCCTGTATTATTCACAGAGTAAGTTTACAATGTTTTCTACCTTCTTCGACTCCGCGGAGATATTTTTCAACGATGTATAAATTTTTTGTCCAGGGTGGTACCGTAATCGGTTCGGCGAGATGCATGGATTTCAAGGAGCGCGCTGGACGCCTGAAGGCAGCGAAGAACTTGGTATCCCGCGGTATCACGAATTTAGTCGTCATCGGAGGTGACGGCTCCCTTACCGGTGCCAATCTCTTCAAGGAGGAGTACGCTGATCTTCTCAAAGAGCTCGCTTCGACGAGTACGTTTCTATATTACTTTCCGTCAGTGTGACTGAGGCAGTCGGAAGTCGGACCAGATATTTCGTATGCTCTCCCATTTTCCAGATCAAATAACCGCCGAGCAGAGCGAAAAGTACAAACACTTGCATATCGTTGGAATGGTCGGCTCGATCGATAATGACTTCTGCGGTACGGACATGACTATCGGTACCGATACCGCCCTTCACCGGATCATCGAGAGTATCGACGCTATCGGCAGTACAGCCTATTCGCATCAGCGTACGTTTATTATGGAAGTTATGGGTCGTCACTGTGGGTAAGTTTCGATATCGCACTCTCGCAGTTTGTTATCGAAGTATAAACCAGTTAGATAAGATATTAGGACAGAAACTCACCAGTGAAATATAAGAAATAATTATCCGGCTGTACCAAGCCATCTTAAACTTCAACGAGAGCGCAGTAATCAAAAAGATAAATGAAATACAAGTTGTGATCCTGGCTAGGTACCTGGGAATCGTGGGTGCCTTAGCCGCCGAGGCGGACTACGTATTCTTCCCCGAATGTCCGCCACCCGCCGACTGGCCTGTCAAACTATGTAAAAAGTTGGAGCAGGCATGTTCAATTAAAGTCTTCCAAATTGTTTTGTTAAACACACTGCCCGTACACACACACATGGATATATTTTTATTTATTTTTTATCGTTTAAGTCAATTTTATATCTCAATAATACTAACTTTGGGACTGAAAACTAACGAATTCATTTGGCCATTATGTTGTTGCTAAGGATTAAAATCTAAGGTGTCGTTGATCATTGCTTGTCTTTCGTGTTTAGAATAGAGTAATGTCATAATGAATGTTCCTCCCATAAATCTCAAACGAAACGTGTTTACGAGTCAAAGTGAGAAGCTGCGAGAGACGCGGGGACATGACGCGTGCGAGTTGACAGAGAGTTACGTCCGATAATGAAGAATCAGAGGCTTTCCAGGTACCTGTCGATAGCCTCAGGCCTTTCCTCGGAGGCATGTTATTCCTTTCTTCCTGAAAATCCGCCGGTTGGCGATTGGATCGAGGAACTGTGCGAAGCTGTGCGACAGGCACGTTGTTTTTAAAATCACCCCGTCATTCGACACATCAATTATATTATACGGCCTTCAACAACACGACAGAAAAAGCAACACTTTCGCTCCGCTCGTTAAACTATCGAGAACTTTTAAAGTATCGATTGCTAGTCCTCTCTACTGTACCCTCTGCGAAATCTCGGTATTTTGCTTCCGTGCAATTTTTTTTTTTTTTTTTTTTTTTTTTTTTTTTCGAAAGTTAGAATTGCCGTGCTACCCATCGCTAGGTAATTCCATTTACACTTGGCTAGGTTTGACCGGTATAAAATTACAGCTACCTGGGTCTAGTCGCAGCCATGTGCTCCGAAGCAGACTTTGTCTTCATCCCAGAGTGGCCGCCCGAGGGGGACTGGCCGAACAAGCTCTGCAAAAAATTGTTGCAGGTTCGGAACTGACTTTTTTTTATATTGGTGACAGAAGTCATGGTATAGAAATTTGCGGTACTAGGGCGATAAAAAACTTTGTCTGACGAGTGTGAGTTTGCAGCACGAGCCGAAGACAAGTATTGCAATCACACGAGTTACGAAAAAGTTTCTCGCACGAGTGTCGTACACAATTTTGCTTCGCAACGTGTGAAAAAGGGAGTCTTACGCATTCGGTGCGCAAAACTGCAATTTTCGCACTGAGTGAAGTGAAAAATTATATTCTACGATCACGTACTTAGTTTGACATATCTTACACGATGTAAAAAAAGGTACGATCCTAAGAGGAAGTCACAGTTCGTTGTTGGTTCTGTTGTCACCGCGGTAGTTGCTCGTAAGTTAAGCAATTAGCAGCAGCCAAGCGCCTTGCTCGTGCTATACTTTTTTCGCATGCCACTTTCATTATTTTTAAAAAATCGCAAGACGCAAATCGCTTTACAGAAACAAAAGATGATATAATCAAAGCCTTCCGACAAAATCAGGAACATTTGTGTACAATAAAAAACGGGATTATTACCCGTGAATTGCTTCTCTTTTGGATAACGAACTAAAGCTTAACCGTGCATTTGTTTATGTTCCTGTTGCTTGTATATCGATATAAAAAAATACAAACACATATCACAATAGAAAGTCAAGTAAGTAAACCTGTGACGATAAATCGTTTCAATTAATGTCTTTTCAGACATGAAATTCTTGTCTACTTCAAGAAATCATTGGGTGTACGATCTCGTAATCCGCGAAGGCGCGTGAATTAACAGAACCGTTTTTTTATCGCAGGAACGTCTTACCGGCACGCGGCTCAACATCATTATCGTCGCTGAGGGCGCGGTCGATAGAAACGGAGATCCCATCACCGCCGAGAAAATCCACAAAGTGGTTGTAGAAAAATTGAACCAAGATACGAGAATAACGGTACTGGGACACGTGCAGCGTGGTGGCAATCCGTCGGCCTTCGACAGAGTTTTGGTAAGCGATTCACGGTACAAATATTTATATTATATTGTCTTATATATATTTTGGAAAGTTGTTTCGTCGCGTTCGTCTGATAAGTGCGATTCTTAAACCGGACGTGGCGTATTCCGGTATAACGTCATTTCCCATCAAATAATGAGATTGTCAAACTCTCACGGCCCCATATTTCGAGTCAGTATTTTTAGCGCAGCAAACTCAAGTTTAATATTTTATCTACACTCTCACTAATCTTTGAAACCGTCTGCACTTTCCGTGCGAACGCTAACGCTCTCACGATAGCGGTCCAGCCGCTGCACTCGCCACGGGTGGGCAGCGGCCGTCTTATCGCGCATAAGAACACCGTGCCGCGCATAGCAACAGGCGAGAGCCCTACGTCCGGCAAGCCCTCGCACAAGTTCATCTCAAAGTCCCGCACTGTTGTGACGCGCACTCTCCTTCGTTCACGTCTCAATTCAATAAAAGTTAACTGCATTTATCCGGACTTCGTTCATTCACACGCGTTACACCGATCCTCCTCGACCATACCTGATAACCGTTACAAAACCAAACGTGATGGAATTCCGATAAATCTCTGGAAACCTACATTTCTGGTTTCTAAATGCTATAACAAATTCGATCTCAATTCTAAGTCCATAGCGGGGGCGGTAAGCGCCCAAGCCACAACAGCCTTTTTATATTATTATATTATTATATTATTATATTATTATATTATTATATTATTATATTATTATATTATTATATTATTATATTATTATATTATTATATTATTATATTATTATATTATTATATTATTATATTATTATATTGCACGACTTTTTACAGGGATGCCGTATGGGCGCCGAGGCGGTGATGGCTCTAATGGAAGCCACACCGGAAACTGAGGCCTGTGTCGTCACGTTGGATGGAAATCAGGCGGTTCGTTTGCCCCTCATGGAGTGCGTGCGTAGAACCAAAGCCGTGGCTCAAGCTATGGCCGATAAGAACTGGGATCTCGCCGTACAACTTCGAGGAAAGTAAGTTTAAAATCTCAATGGATTCTTATGCATTACGATTGAGTGTTACCACACGAAACGAATTTCCGCAGGGGCTTCGCACGAAATTTGGAGACGTACAAGATGTTGACCAGATTGAAGGCTCCCGCTGGCGTTCTCGAGGCTGCAACGGTAATTGTCTTCGTCGTCTATTTTCTCCGATACTCGTATCGTTATTTTGTCAAGGTTAATTCAATTGTCTCGTCGCTCGGGATATTACAGCCACGGTACTAATTGAACTCAATCGACGAATGTCTCATGTATATTTATTGTTTACTGCTATCCTAGGAGAATAACGGGCCCTCCTTAACGAAGGTAATTTAACTGAGCAGCTGGTTTAAAAAGAAAGTACTTGCTTTCATGATCAGAGATATTTCACAGCTTTCAAAATGAAGCCTCTGTCTGCTTCGAAATAATTCTATCGCACTACCACTGCCGCCGAATTGTCTTCAATCTAACACCGATCTCTCCTCCTTTTCTTGTCACTAGCAATACACACTCTGTGGACAAGTGAGTTACTGAGCGAGCTGGACGATCGACTGCTTTGAACGATCGGATAAATCATGCGTGCTTGAAAGAGAGACGAGCGTGCCGCAATCGTTTGAACTCATTACGAAAAATTCATTCATGTCTGTGTGGTCGCTGCATGACATCCACCGTGCCAAAGATATAGAACTCAAAATTAAATTCTCTTTCAGGATCACTACACGCTGGCTGTGATGCACGTTGGTTCACCATCTTGCGGCATGAATGCCGCGGTGCGTTCGTTCGTTAGGAACTGCATCTATCGTGGAGACAAGGTACATATCGTGAGAACGATCGCAGCTACATCGCCGGTTTATTAACTACTTTTCACATGTTGTTAGGTTTACGGAGTCTGCGACGGAGTCCCGGGTCTTATGGCTGGAAAGTTGAAGCTGATGGATTGGCCTTCGGTAACCGGCTGGGTAGCTCAAGGTGGCGCTTATCTGGGTACAAAACGCGCGCCGCCGACGCAGGACCAATTGCCGCAGATCGCGAGTCGCCTGAAGGAATTTGGAATTCAGGCTCTGCTCATAATCGGAGGATTCGAGGGATACCAAACCGGCCTGACGTTCTGCGACGCTCGTGCCAAACACGAAGAATTCAGGATCCCTATTGCTATGATACCAGCTACGATCAGCAACAACGTTCCCGGAACCGAGTTCTCGCTGGGCTGCGACACTGCTCTCAATGAGATTACCGAGGTGAGTTGCCGAGATGGGTTTCGACCTTGTCACGGTTGCCACGAACCTCGAAAACCTGGAAAACCGGGAAAAGTCAGGGGATTTGTTGGGACCGGAAAAGTTCGGGAAAAGTCATGGATTTTTTTTTAAACCCTGGACATTTTTTGAATTGGATGTTTCTCGTTTAATTCCATGCTGCACGACGTCTACATTTTTCATTTCAGTAAACTTGTCGAGTTTACTGAAATGTGTTTAATTCATTAATAATCATTATTTATTACATTTTACGTTATTTTTAATTGTTCTTTCCTACTCTGATTGATTGACTGGAAAAATTAAATTTTTGCTCTGGAAAACCGGGAAAAGTCTGGGAATTTCTGTTTGAGAATTTTGTAGGAAGCATGCTTGTGGACTGTGAGTTTTATGAGATCAATTTATGTCGACAGATTTGCGACCGTATTCGTCAATCGGCTCAAGGAACGAAGCGCCGAGTATTTATCATCGAGACGATGGGTGGCTACTGCGGTTATCTGGCGACCGTCGCCGGTCTTGCCGGAGGTGCCGACGCGGCCTACATCTTCGAGGAGAAATTCAACATCAAGGATCTCAATCAGGACGTTGTAGCGATGGCCGCTAAAATGTCCGAGGGCGTTCAACGCGGTCTCATTCTCAGAAACGAGAATTCCAATTTGAATTACAACACGGACTTTATGCAGAGGCTCTTCAGCGAGGAAGGAAAGGGATTGTTCAGCTGCAGATCGAACATTATTGGTGAGTTGAGATTTCAGCTTAGGATAGGTGGATTCGTTTCAGAGAGATATGGCGAATCGCTCGCGGATTTTCAGGTCACATGCAGCAAGGTGGCTCGCCAACGCCGTTCGATCGCAATCTCAGCACGAAGATGGGAGCCAAGGCTGTCGAATGGTTCAGCGATCAGCTGAAGAAGTACACGAACGCGGAAGGACGCACGGTCACCGACAGTCCTGACAGCGCTGTTATGCTTGGTATCATAAAACGGCAATACAAATACACGCCGTTTGTCGATCTCAAGAATGTCACCGATTTTGAGTAAGCGCAATCGTAATGGGATCTGTTGATGTACCGTCCGAATTTTTTAACTCACGTCGGCCTTTATTTTATTCAGACACCGAATCCCAACGTATCAGTGGTGGATGAAACTGCGACCGCTGTTGAAGGTGTTGGCAAAGCACGAGTCGACTTATGAGGAGGAAGGTCTCTACATAACGGTGGAAGAAATGGAACTCGACAACGTTCCGCATCTCGTCTAAGTCTCAGGAGCTTTAGCAGCGAGGTAAATGTATCCTAGCAATTCGTCTTTATGTCTGTAAACTGCGGTTACAATGCAGGATGAATAAATTATGAGTAAAATAGCCCAGTATTCGAGAGGCATTAACGATAAATAATCGCAGCGATTGTGCGCTCGCGTATCGAAAGCAGGATCGCCGATAAGAACCGTCTGTGTGTGGGTGTGTGTGTGTGCAATGTGTAGCATCGTTGAAATACTCTTGCGCCGAATCGGAACAAGTTACAAAGTCATTGAAGAAAAATTTAAACATGAATGGATCATGAAATAAAAGAAACCGCATTGTTTGGTAGTTGTTTTAACACGGGAATCGCATTTCGGCGTCCCGTCTCAGGTGAAAGTACAAGGTACAAAGAATAGAGGCAATTTTTCTGCTAATCGAGCAAATTAATGAAACTTATATTATACACTTGTGTAAAAAGCGGCCATTGAATGTACACGATCGAGTCTTCTGCAACTATTGACTGTTTGAAAACAAAAGTTGATCGATTTTAACATTGGTCGATGAGAATCTGGGAGAAACACGTATGGACAACTTTATCCGGATGTTTCGATTACTTTGGAACGATGCGCTACGTTTTCAAATGATTTCGATACAAAAGTGTCTCGTGATTGATTGATGTGTAAAAGCCGCAACGGTGAAAGATTTTTCGTGGTATTTTATGTGTTGATAAAGATTTTTCTATTTCGTTTAAGCGTTACTCGAAGCTATAAAAAGCTATTCGGAGAATATACTCGTCTACCTCAAAAAAAAAAAAGGAAAAAAACATTTTTTGCAATCGCAAAACGTTCGTCGGGTTTAACTGTCCTTCGATATCGTGTTGATTGCACGTAACGTTTAAAACAACTGCTAAAATTTAAGGCTCGTCGCCGAAAGAAGAATATTTAGATTTAATTGTTTTCTTCATTGCTATATTCGTGTATTCATCGTACCGAACGTATTGTTGTAAGATGTTCTAAATCACAGTTTCTAATCTAAAATTATCAACGGTAATAGTCTAACGATCACAGCATGGTTACACCTCGTGAAGAATCTTCAAGGAATATCCATAATTCGTGTCCCTCATGAGTCTAATCTTGTTGCGAATCATTCAAGAGTCATCTAAAAGGTAATAAAGAATGCCCAGGACTAACGTAGGGCGTCAAGGATATGCGACACTGTTTATTGTCGTCGCCTTAGCGGCGGCCGTGTGACGATTTACAGTGTCAGAAATAGATTATAAGCCAGGCGTGTATACTAGGTTGTATGTGCGTACAAAAGACATGTGTGTATATCCAGAAGCAATGATCGTCACCGCACCATTGTTATCTCATCGCCGGTGTCGATAAACGCAATGTTGTTTTGGAACTTTGCCAATGTTCCGGAAACGGGCGACCGCGGAAGGAGAGTCGTTCGCGTCTTGGATTTTTTTCTTGTGGTGAAAGATGGAAACGTATTTGGCCAGTGCTTGAGGGCACTATGAGTGATGGGTGTCTGAATAATGTGTTAAACCGTTAACGACCGCGAGGCTCACGAGTGCAATTCGAGATGCGTGGACGTGAGGTATAATGGTACATCTCGCGGGAATCAATTGCCTACTTAAAAAAATGTTATTATATTGATACAACAGAATTATACGAAAAGACAATAGTATTTGTTAAACATGATATAAATATATCAGCGGATTGATAAGTACAGTTCTTTTTGACGAAGCACTTGCCAACATTGTTGCATACATCACGCTAGGACGTAGAACTAACGCGATCGCGAGTCCCAACGCGCATTTGTAACAAATTTGTTCGGAGAACGTAATAATTCAACGTTGCTTATTATGTGCGTGCGACCTTATGAAAACCCTTAAGCTTAGATAACATAGAGCGTAGAACAAACATGTCTCCGAGGATGGTAGTTTGATTAGATCAATTTTTTTTTTGACAAGTACCGTCATGGCGTGGCACACAATAACTCGGAAGCAAGTCGATGCTTATTTACTCGGTGCCATATCATAGTGTTAAATTAATAAAAAAAGAATAAAAAATACTACCTGTATCGGGATGTATGAGCTACTAAATCGCAAAATTACAGTACAGTAAAGCGTTCACAAACATAGACATTAATAATAAGCTTTCAGAGATATATTTTTGGTTCATTGTTGATCGATGATTCTTACACTCTAGTTTCGACATAGTATTATTTTCACTGTGTAATTTATTTCTATTTAACAATGACCTTTATTTATAATTCAACACCAAACTAGACGAAGAGGCTTGTAGAGATTGTCGAGTGGGGCAAGAAAAAAAATCTAGCATAACGAGTGGAGTCTTTGAAAAAAAGAAGAAAAAGTGATGTATCTTTGTCGTCGAATAAACTATATCTTATGTAATCATAGCGTACGAAAGTCCCGCTGCACTTTCCTCTTTTTTTAAGCTTATTCGCGAATCTATTAGAAATTACGGAAGTGACATCACCGAGAGTGATGTCACTTCCGGTGTGAACATCTCATTTTTCAACGGGAAGTGCCATCATACCGGAAATACATCACTTTCGGTTTGAAAATCTTATTTTTCGATCGGATGCTATGACGTACCGGAAATACGACATTTCCGTTTTGAGAATCTCACTTTTCGGTTGTGACGTCTTACCGGAAGTGACGTCCGATCGAAGAAGAATGACGTCCGGTCGCGGTGGATTTCAGGCACAAACGGACTGGTTGTATTAATAGTCGAAATGCTGTCTAAGCTACCTATAGGGACGGTCGAGTGGTGGTGGACGGTAAGTATAATTAATTTATATTTATTACGTATTTTTTAAAATTTTGTCGAGACTCCGATGTGTATAGGCAAAGTGCGCAACCATCGGTAAGTGTCGTTCAGCGTCGAAGATTTCCACATTTTATTCTTCAACGTTGTGTTCAAAGGTTCGATGAATTTAGATAGACTTTACACTTTTTTCTTTTATTCAACTCGGCACTCACTTGTTTTCTGAAGGAACCAGTGAACTTCCTTTTATTAGTCAGTCTGCTTGTTTATTTATTTTTACGCTAGAACGTGTTTTTACTATTTCCTTTTATATTATTAGCTCTTATTTTATCCGAATATGCTCTTTCTTTTAGTTAACTATTTTCTAATATTCCGTTCGTCGTGACATCCGAATCTCTTTTTTTTCTTCCTTTCTATACTTTTATGCCGGGAGCCAAGCAATCAGACACCCACTCTTGAACTGTACTCGGCAAGCTTTGATTTCGACAATGCACGACCAATGTCTAAAAGTTATGCTGGTTACGAGTCAACCTCGAAAAGCCTCGAAGGTCACCTAGAACCGAGGGTTCTAGGACCGATTTGAGGGGCACGTTTTAGCACTAGGTGCATATGTGGAACAGAGGACAACTGAGGAAAAAGCGACCGGACGAAGAATGTTGCTAGGACGAAACTGACGAAAATAGGTTTATCTTCGAGAACCCTCGGTTCCGAGTCGCCTTCCGAGAGTTCCAAGTCTCGACACTGTCGACAGGACTTGGAATACAAGTAAAGTTAATTCGTTGCAGCAAAAGGAAGAACCCACCGAGTATTGTTTTTCTTTCTTTATTCTCATTTTATTTTTAACATATATATTAGAAGAGAAAGACGGTGCAGTAAGATTTTCGTTTTTTTTTCAAATTGTTCACTATATATCTGTTATATTACATACTGTGATGCGGAATTTTGTCTTGTCACAAGAACGATATCGTAAATTACTACAACTCATATAGGCCCTCACGGCCCGAAGTTAATCTTTCTCTGGTAATTCCGTGGGTTCAGTATAGAGTAGACGAATATTAAACTAACTATGGTACCGTTGAATTATTTTCCTTCAGACGAAGTACTGTTGACAATCCGAATATTGGGTAACTCATCTTGTGGACGATCATTTTTCACGACTCCCGGGATGTTCACATAACTTTTGGATCATATGCTCGTGTAGCTCGGAAAACAGCATTTTTACTTTTGTCCTGTGCCAGTATACCGCAAATGGCACAATTCTCAAAATTACAACAATCGATTCTTCTTATTGCACAATTTTATTAGCCGCTAAGGATTGCACAATAAATCAACTACTTTCTATTCTGTTGCAAACAGGTCGCTGATCATCATTACACACTTCTGAAACGGAAGATCAGAAGACAATGGAATTCGTCCGACCCTTATCTGCACTTACTCAGGAGAAAATTTCGATCGGCGATTAGGGAGCGCGATGTTTATATATGAATTATTATCGAAAAGGCGGTAAATTCCATTTATTCAATTACTGGTCCGGAACTGGACAGTTCACGGCCGAACTGTTCCTTTCTCCGTATCCTAGACGTTTCAACAGCAAATTTTTTGTCTTTTTCTTGCAGACGAAAATCAGGAAGATAAAGAGGCCTTGCAAACAGCTTGGAATATCCAAGATGACCTGGATATATAACGGAAAAGTTTCGTCCCAGTGCCAGTTGATCACCTCGGCTATCCATGTTATTCCCATGATGATGAAGAGCTTCAGATAGAGATGAAATCTGTCGATAGATGTATAAACATTTCAATTAGAAAGTGAAAAATTGGAAGATTGCGCACTTTAAAAATTATAAATTACTAAGATGCAATCCAGCAATTTAAACAAGAATGCTGGTGTCTGGCGTACAGTGGAGTTACGATGTATACCTTTTTTTTTCTTTAATGTGCAATTGTTCTTCACTTCCGTTGAGATGATGTGCTGTTTCCTTCTCGTGCCGACTTAGTGTTATGGCTGTTAACACGAAGAAGCACATGTTGCAAATGATCGTAAAGCCGACAGGACCGTACCGGTAAACCAATGCTGAAGCACGGTCTATGAAAGAGAGACAATAGCAAATCCTATCCAAGAAGGGTGCGAAAAATTGTTAAAACACGTCAATCCTACTGACCGAGGAGCCAGCACTTGGCGCGTAAACCCGGTCTAATTATTCCCTTCGGCACGGTGGGAACGGAGTCTATAATTGCACCAACTCCCGTTATGAGTGCCGAGCTTCCCCACGCGGCAATCGAATATATTATACATTTTTTTCGATTCCCATGTTTAGACTCACTTTGGGCCGACCTAAGTCGTCTGTAAATGAAATGAAACAGCAAGGGAGTTCGTGCCACAATTATTGCTGTAATATTCATAACTCACCGAAAGGTCCACCAAATATCGAAACACATGACATGCAGCCAGAAAAAATGTGCCAGAGTCGTAAAGTGTATGGTGATGGCTGGCAATAATAAAAATTCATTTTATTATTGTTGAACATATGCTTAGAAGCTATAAATTACCTAAGAAATAATAGCATAACAAATTGAGGTTTGTAAACGTGATGAGGTATAACGTGGAGAATACGAAGAGACTTGCTACGTAAGCCCGAAGAGTGAATCCGGGAACATTCTTCAGTTCCGGTACGATTGTATAGACACAAAACGTTGCGACGAGACACGGCAATGATAGCCCGGTTGCGATGAAATCAATCTGGATCCCTATTGCGGATATATCGAAGACGGTTTCCAGACCGACTATTGGATCGCAGACGGATATCGCGGCCTGCCTTTCGTTCTCAGTTAGACGAGACGTGAAACAGTAATTGTTTGTGCCGATCAAGAACTCCGTCGTATTAGCGTACATCGATTTCTTCACGTAGATCGTACCGTCCTCCAGCAAATAGAACACGTCGTTGTTCGGTGGATAGGACTCGAGATCGAAGATCGTTCCATTGCAGGTAAATTCCCGGTTCATTAAAACAATTGACACATTTGAAAAAAGCGTTGTGAAGATTGTCCATACGGAAAAAGTACCGTTCCGGTGGCAAAACGAATCGGCAGGATCGAGCTCGTCCGGAAGACAGCATATCGATGTGAATTGCCCATTATTCGATGCATTCGTCATTATTTATCACAGAAGGATTTTAGAATCAGAAGAGCGCACTTTATACACGTATTCCACTTGTTCTTTAATAGTTCCCGTTTTAAACGCTAATTCACTTTTCTACCGCGAATAAAGCAATTAATGAAACACTTGTGATATTCTGAAGTCATTCTCTGGCCTGATGCAGATGCGAACGTACAGTTTCCTGGAGGACAGCGATATCGCGGAAACAGGTTTCGATAGCTCCGCTCAGGATGTTTACTCGCAAGATTAATGATCGGCGATTCTTGCTTCAGCATGCAGTATCCATTAGATCTCGCAGAGGAAATGAAAGATTACGACGGGCACCTATGATATACTATCACATTCTTTTCCGTTAAGCGAAGCAATGTCACATATCCGAGATATTGAGAGACCTATCGTGTGGACAATTATCTTTCACGAGTCGCAGGATTTTACAAAACTTTTCAATTATTTTCGTTTGTAACTTGTGTCCTGTGCCAGTCTACACTGCAACTTGCGCAGCTCTCAAAGTAACAACATCGGGTGCTTCTTGTTATGCAAATTTATTATCCATTAACAATTATATAATAAGTAGATCCTAACTTCCATTTTGTTACATAGAGGTCGCTGAATATTATTGCACACCTGCTGAGACGGAATAATCAGCGGTATCTGAAGACAATGGAGTCTCTCACGCCTATCGGCACCGGTCTGCTCGGAAGAATACATTGTTTTTTTTTTATAAAGTCTACTAATCAGTTCCTCGAAGTTTTACCTACATATAGTAGCGAATGCTGATACTGTGATTCAGGAGATTTTGGGACATGTAGCTCTTGAGGTAAAGGTGCATCATCTGACCGAAAGCGAAACCCACGAATTTTTCGGTTGCTTGAGGATTGTTCACTCTGGTAAAAACCTGAATTGATTAGCTTCTTTTTTTAACCGTCAGTCAAATCGAAAGATTGTCGATGATAGGCGGCGACATTTATCTGGAAGGCCTGTTACGCTGATTATTAACATGTCGCATCCCACGATGATGAGGAAGCATCACGAGTAGAACGTCTTGATGAGGTCTGCGTATCTGGCAATCACGAATTTATTAATGACTAGCAGGATGTGGTGGTTCGAGCGCTTCGTGCCCTTGGTATGGAATTTGGAATTCAGGAAACGAAAATTTCGAATTTCGCAAATTTACCGGACTACATCACTTCCGTTCACTACTGTGCGGTTTGAAAATCTCATTTTTCGACCGGGAGTGACCCCATTCTGAAAATACATCACTTCCTGTTTGAAAAACTCATCTTTTGACCGGAAGTGATTTGAAATTCTCGATTTCTGATCAGACGTAACGCCATATCGAAGCACGTTACCGTCCGGTTTGAAGATCTCATTTTTCGGCCGGTCGAAAAATCAGATTTTCTAACGGGAAGTTACGTATTTCTCATCTGGGCCTGGGAGACCCATTGGATTCTTGAGAATTGGAACATAAATAATCAAAAAACTTTTCAATACATATATTAGATATTTATTTACAGAACAAAATGAATTATCTAAACAATCTCACTCGATAGCATCGTTGTGCCGATCGACGCACGTTGCTATATTTTCAAAATCCACGTCCCATTGTCCAGCGCATACGCGGTTTGTCCGCTCTTCGATGCTCTTTCATTTTACCCGATGTGCTCTAATTTGTGTCTGAAATTTTACTCGACACGTTAATCTTGCGTAGTGTCGACTGCCCTGTCGACATGTCGAAGCAACGTTCACGGACAGTCAGAATGGGTTCGTTTTTTTAATGCGAAAAATCTGCTCAGCTATGCGTTCTTTTATTTATTTTAGGCTGCCCAAAAAACGGCACTGCTTGCCGTTTTTTTGCGTTCTGATAATAAAAAAACACTTATCAAAGCATATCTCTTTAAAAACTAAACTCTGAACGAAGAGCAGATGGGAATAAAAGACCACCTATTTCATCACGAATGGCGAACGCACGTGAGATTTTTTGGAGACAAACTGCGGATCGATCTTCGACTCACCCCAAGGTGGCAAATATTCCACAGCCATGTTGGACGCAGACGATGAGTATACTGTCAAGGGCCATTGTAACGAGCAATCCTTCGAATACGCAAACGTACTTGTACGTGATAATGTAAACATAATATTTCTGTAGGTCGAGGCGATAATAATCGACGATTATTGGAAATTCTCCGGGCTCGGAACCGTTCTTCAAAAAAACATCGATGATCTTCGGTATAACCGGTTGGGTTATGAAGACAATGCCGGACGAATAAATCGCGGCTGTACACAACATCGATAGATCCTTTATAACATTTATCAAAATTTTGCCGATCGCTCACCAGACTTCATTAACCTGCGTACATAATCGTCATCTTCCGACCCCGCTCGGCGTATTCGTGAAGAATGTTGACTTCCGGATCCGGCGTCCAAACTTGCTAATCCGTTCGTATACGATTCAGCAGCGTCAACATCTGCACTCAACGATTCGATTACAGCTCGGCTCTCCTCTCGATCGCGACGGGCTTTCACACCGAGAAAAAAGTTTATTCCAATCAAAAGAAAAGATTGACAACACATTTACATTTCTACCACTCAAAACTCTACCAGAAAACATCTCTACCGTATTAGAAGTGTACCAAAATCTCTACCACTGAAGAAAAAAACTCTCCCGGAATAAAAATAAAATTCCGGCAGAGTTTTAGTTCAATTCCGGGAGAGTTTTTTTCTTCAGTGGTAGAGATTTTGTTAGAGTTCTAATACGGTAGAGATGTTTTCTGGTAGAGAAGTTTGGGGAGAGATGTTTTCTGGTAGAGTTGTTATCTGCTAGAGTTGTGAGTGATAGAGATGTAAATGTGCCAGTTTGACAAAATCGCACCGATGAGTTCCCTCACTATTACAATGTAGCGGTTCCCCATAAGAAATTGTAACGACGCCGGTCTCAGTGCACATGCGGATATTCTGAAGGGAATATTCTTCTATAGTAGTCAATGGCAATGTGAGCAATTTTTTTCACGCACCTCAATAGGAAGGGGTGATAGGCGGTCGGTTTGGAAACGAAGTGAGTTACCTTCATGCACCTCACAATCGTGCCATCGCATCCATTGCATACGAGAATATCACGATAGCGCGGAAATTTACGGAGTTTTTCTCCTAGCGAGTGGGCTTTTAGAAATGTTGTATGTTCACCCGTAGAACATAGTGTACGTAATTTTCGTAATTATATTTTATTTGTTCCGTTTTTCCACCGTATACCCTTCTGGGTTTTTACGGAACCCCATCCCGATTCCCCCCTAGCACACCCTACCCGCGCACAGCTAAGCTACCTAAGTCCAGTGCGTCCGTAGCCGACTTAGCTACACTGTCCCTAGCAGGTTAAACGACCATTAAAATCGACCGCGAAACGACTTAAAAAACGACCGGTCGTTTTGCGCCGTTTTGGCGACCACCGTGCGACCAAAACAACAGCCAGTTTTTTTTAGGTTTAGGCTTGGTCGTATTTCCTTTAACGACCCAAGAAACGACCAAGCGTGTTTGAGCAGACGTTATCTCGGTCGTTTTTGGGACGTTAAAGCAAAAGACGACCAAATCCAAACCGACAAAATGATCGTTTTATTGGTTGTTTAGTGGTCGTCAAAACGGCACAAAATAAACGGTTGTTTCTTTGGTCGTATGGTGGTCGCTTAACTTGCTAGGGGTACTGCATTTGCCGGGGACACAGGGAAACTATGGAAAACCCGCGCCGGTACAGACGGCCATATTCAACGGATCTTCCGGTATTTTTGCACTTGAGTAAAGTGCAGAAACACCAAAGTATCAGAAGAAAGCGCTTCCCGCTCAACGGTCGATACGGCAGCTAGCGGACAGCTAAGCGGTCACCCATCCAAGCACTGACCGCGAACGATCTTGCTTGACTTGGGAGACCACCGGCGCCGTGCGCCAAACGTTTTCAATTTTTGTGATTATATTTTTCTAGATACCTCTTGTGTCCGGGAGTTTCCTTCGCTCTACCTCGATCGCAATAACTCCGTCGGGTGCGGCCGAAATCATCAAATTTTAATTTTGGATGTGTCTCCCGATCGGGTTCGTGAATATAAATAAAAAAAACAATGATGGTAGCATTTGAAATACCCTGAAAATCGGAAATTTTCACATTACTTTCTCAATATTCTGTAACTTTCTCAAATCTTCTGTAATTTATAATGATTTTTTATATATTTTTATTTGTTTAAAGTCGACTACAGGCTGAATGTCTTTGGTAAAAACCCATAATCTTTTATAAATTTTCATAAGTCGAAATGTAGTTAATTCTTTTCCTAACGCATGCACGTAAAGTCACGCTTTCCGAACCTGTGAAGTGTGCTAAGAAAGACACTTATTCGCATCGCGCGTGGAAAAAATACTGGGCATGGGTACAAACGCGATATGGTATTTTTTCCGCACAAGTGCGGAAAAGTGCCTTTCTACGCACACTTTCCAAAAACGAGAAGCGTGATTTTCGTGAATTTGTTCGTTAAAAAGATGTGAATGACATAGGCGTAGAAAAGGGAATTCTGAATCATGTCAATGCCATTTTCACACTCGTCAACTCCCTTTCTACGCCTTTGCCATACAAATAAGTGTTTTATCACTCTGTGGGAAAATGGCGGTCTGCGTACGCTTCGCGTGCGAAAAACTCCATTTTCACACCTCGGGCAACAAAATTTTGTACGATATTCGTGCGAAAAACGTTTCCTGAACTCGTGTGATTGGAAAAATCGCCTTCAGGTCGTGCCGCAAGGTCTCACTCGTCAGAAAAAGTTTTTTCGCACTACTATCGTACTATTAGTACTATTATGATACTACTATCGTACTATCATAATTGTACTATCGTACTATTATGATAACGATCGATTTTGGTCCTGTGATCTATTTTGCTAGTGATATGTAGGTACACGAAAATTATAAAGGCGTATTTTCTACGCTTTTGCTCGAAAAATGTGTTCTTCTAATTTTAGTCATGCGATATTGTGTCTTGTACAGCCTTCGAAGAAAAACGTCTCTATACCGAACGAAGAATCGTAAAGTATGACATAGCTGCCTTCAAAAGCTGAAATATAAAAATGAAACGATGAATTTTGATGAGTTACAGAATTCAATGGACGATAAATTATTTTTAAAAACTAAATTTGTACCGTTGCAAAAGTTTCGACGGACATGACTGTAATTTTCCCGACCGTCAGTTTGCAAGATGCGCTGCAACGCAGGATCATCAGATTCAGGAGCTTTTGAGCCCGCAGCGATAGCGTGTACCATTTGCTTTTCTGTCTGTTCGGAAAAAGGCAGTCATTTTTTGAGGTCCACCAATTACTCAAATGCATGCGCACATATGATAGCCAATGTTGATACTGTGATCTATCAGAATTTGAGACATGTAGTTTTCGAGATAGAGTTGGACTATTTGAACAACGATAAAAGCTACGAATCTCATAGTTTCTTGAAGATCCTTGGTTTTCTGAAGGATCTGAATGAACTCATTATTTTGTTTGTCAATTCGGAAATTTATTAGTTATAAGCGGTAACTTTTACCTGAAGTGCTGTTAGGCTCATTTCAAACACGTTCAACCCGACGACACAAAAGAAATACCATGTGTAAGTTTTCTCTACGAGTTTCGCGTACCTGGAAAAAGTAGATTTATTAATAGCGACAATTGATTTTGTCTAGATACATTGTCTGAACGATCTCACTCGATGCAGTCGTTGTGTCGGTCGACGCACGAAAGCAGATGTTCGAAATTCGTGTCTCTTTTGGCCAACGCATGCTCGATTTCGTCCGATTCTGCTCTTTCATTCTTCCCGACACGCTCCAATTTGTGTCTGAAAGCTTTGGTTAATAAACTCATAATCTTGAGTGACGCTTACCGAATCGCCAATATGTCGAGGCGGTGGTTGATGGGCAAAAGCGGAAGTGCCGAAAAGGATGTTCGGGACCCGAGTAGAAATTTTCGCGCGTTACATCGGGCCCTGATAAGGTCCTGACGACCTTATCAGGACCCTATCAGGGACCAATGTAACGATCGAAAATTTCTACTCGGGGAGTTTGTTAGCATCTGACATGAATGTTTTTGTGAAGACGACCTGGGGTGAGATCCCCGTCACATCTTTAGCTAATGGTATGCTCACGCTACAATAACGTTACGCTAACGGTAAGGAGGTGCTTGTGAAGCGCAAGCGAGCATAATATATTTTCTTTAGTCTGTTATTGACATCGGATTGACATTCCCGCGTTGCCGTAAGGTCACCGTTAGCATAACATTTAACCGTCAGCGTCACATCGATGTCAGTGACAGACTAAAGGAAATACATTTTGCTCGCTTGCGCTTCGCACAACTTCGAAATGTATTTTCTTCAGTAAGAAAAGAAGAAAATACTATTCGGAGTTGCTTATCAAGCGCAAGCGAGCAAAATGTATTTTCTTTAGTCTGTCACTGACATCAGATTGCCATTCGCGTTGCCGTAAGATCACCGTTAGAGTAACGTTATCGTAGCGTGAGCGTACCATTAGCGAAAGATGTGACGGGGATCCCAACCCCATCGATCTTAAACTGACCCCAAAGCAGCGAAAATTCCACAGCAATGTTGCACATAAAGGATGACGGTAACATCCATTGCCATCGTGACTAGCAATCCCCAAGATACGCACACGTAAGTGATCATAACTATGTATAAATAATATTTCTGCGTGTCCAGATGATAATAGTCGACTGGGAATGGAAATACCACGGGCTCGGTACCGTTCTTTAACAAAACATCGATGATCTTCGGTACGATCGGTTGGGTTATGTAGAAAATACCGGTCGAATAGACCGCGACTGTGCGCAACATCGATAGATATTTATAAACATTCGTAAACTTCACAAGCGCCACTCTTCGTGCTCGATTAACCTGCGTATACGGTTGTTATCTTCCCACCCCGCTCAGCGTACTCGTGAAGAATCGCAACCTCCGTATCCGAAAACCACACTTGCCAATCCGTTCGGATACGATTTAGCAACCTCAACATCTGCACGTAACGAACGGCTCTCCGTGAGTGTTATCGATTAATCGCACGACCCCCGACTCAATCGGGATAGGCTTTCGTATTGCAAGAACATAACTGACGTTTTGTGAGTTCCATGTAGAACAAAAGATCTTGGCGTAGCAGACGACGACGAAAAGCAGCGGGCCAATGCACTCAAGAAGCATTTTTCGATCATCACGATATTTCACAAGAGCAATTATCTGGGGTATATTTTGGCAGGCGGAGATAAGAAGCCCAGTCATCATCAAGCCGCGACGCGCACCGACAGTCTGATAAGGCCATTGTCCGACGATCTTCAATAAGATTTTATTTTTTCTATAATATCGGTGCTGAAAAAAGTCCATCGCGACTCGAAACCTGTTAGATGATTGCCTTGAGGCCAAAACTGATACTGCTGCTCCTCTTCGATCCTCTAAACACGCCACGGATTTGCGAGCGCATGCGTTGCGTCGCTTCTTTCTGGGAATACATTTTTGATGCAATAATATAGAGGTTTCACAACCTCGACGGACGTTAAAATTGCTTTTTGCCGTTGAATGACGGTTATTCATGAGTGTATATTCTTCGCGCCGCAGATACTTCGCCACATATCGATCTGAGCCGCACTTCACGAACAGAAATTCACATTGTAAGGGCGTCCAACTCAGTGCCTACGTAAATATTCTGAAGGGAATATTCTTCTATAGTAGATAATGGCAATGTAAGCTATTTCTTTCGCCCACCTCAGTAGGAAGGGGCTTGGAAAGGAAGTGAGTTACCTCCACGCATCTCATAATCGTGCTATCGCATTCATTGCATACGAGATTATCACGATTGCGTGGAAATTTGCGAAGGTTTTTTCTCAGCGAGTGGCCTTTTAGAATTACGTTATATGCTCACCCATTGAACATATTATACGTAATTTTCGTGATTATATTTTTCTAGATACCTTTGCTTCCGGGAAATTCCTTCGCTCTACCTCGATCGCAATAACTCCGTCGGGCGCAGCCGAAATCATCAAATTTTCATTTTTAATATGTCTCCTGATCGGGTGTGTGAATATAATTTAAAAAACAATGATGTTATCATTTGAAATACCTTGAAAATCGGAAATTTTCGCATTATTCCCTCATTTTTCTGTGTTTTTCACAAAAATGCTTCTGTAATTTATAATGATTTTGTATATATTTGTTCCATTTTCCACCGTATACCCTGTCGGGTTTTTACGGAACCCCAGCCCGATTCCCACCTATCACTCCCTACCCGCACTCAGCTAAGCTACCTAACTTCCAGTGCGTCCGTAGCCGACTTAGCTACACTGTACCGCATTTGCCGAGGACACGGGGAAACTACGGAAAACCCGTGCCGATACAGACGGCCCTATTCGCCTGAGCCACTGGTATTTTTGCACTTGAGTAAAGTGCAGAAACACCAAAGTCTCAGAAGAAAGCGCCTCCCGTTCAACGGTCGATGCGCCAGCTAGTGCACGGCTAAGCGGTCACCCATCCAAGTACTGACCGCGAACGAATCAGCTTGACTTGGGGGGCCAGCAGAGCCGTGCGCCAACCGCGCATCCACCGCTGTCGGTCGATTTTGTATATATTTTTATTTGATTAAAGTCGACTACAGGCTGGATGACTTTGGTGAAAACCTATAATCTTTTATAAACTTTCATAAGCCGAAATGTAGTTAATTCTTTTCCTAACGCATGCATGTGAAGTCACGCTTTACGTTCCTGTGAAGTGAATTTACATTTCGTGAATTTGTTCGAAAACATTATGCGAATGGCATGGGCGTAGAAAAGGGAGTTCTGAATCGGGTGAATGTAGTTTTCACACTAGTCAAGAACTCCTATTATACGCCCTTGCCATACAATAGTTATTTGTATGGCAAGAGCGTAGAATGGAAGTTCTTGACGAGTGTGAAAATGCCGCACGAGCCGAAGGTGAGTGCGGCATTCACACGAGTCAGAACTCCCTTTTCTACTCCCATGCTATTCACATAATTTTTCCTAACAAATTCACGAAAATTACGCTTTTCGTTCCCGTGAAGTGTGCATAGAAAGTCACTTTTCGGCACTGGTGCTGGAAAAAAACCATATTGGGTTTGTAAGCATGCGCAGTATTTTTGCCTTTCTGCGCACACTTCATAGGAACGGAAAGCGGGATTTTACGTGCATGTGTTAGGAAAATAACTATTTTTCCCGACTGCGCTAAAATAACCACATTCCTTGATTACAATACGGGCGGAAAATAGCCTATTATTGACCGATGATCATTATTAATCAGTGCCCATGCGCAGTACAATTTCATTACTCCCTAGGGAGTAATAGTGTTCATTACTCCCTCTGCAAGCTCTATTGCTCCCGGGGGAGAAATGGTCATTGGTGAATATGACGATTGTGCGACGCAAGGAATGCGGTTATTTTAACGAAGTCGGAAAAAAAATATCGTATGGCACAAGGGAGGAAGTACCTTTTCACCTAGTGTGAATTTCTGCCCTCGCTTCGCTCGGGCATCAAACTTCACACTCGGTGAAAAACGCACTTTCCTCCCTTGTGGCATAATATAATAATTTTGGTAACCATCGATTTTGGTCCTGCAATCTATTTTGCTAGTGAAATGTAGGTACACAAAAATTATAAAGGCGTATTTTCTATGTTTTTGCTCGAAAAATGTATTCTTCTAATTTTATAGTCATGCGATATTATGTCTTGTATAGCCTTCGAGGAAACGTCTCTATACCGAACGAAGAATCGTCAAGTATGATATAGCTGCCTTCAAAAACTGAAATAGCAAAATGAACCGATGAATTTTGATGGGTTACAGAATTCAATGGACGATAAATTATATTTACGTAGTTATCAATGAAAAAACTATCATTCGTACCATTGCAAAAGTTTCCACGGACATGACTGAAATTTTCCCAACCGTCAGTTTGCAAGGTGCACTGCAACACACGATCATCAGATTCAGGAGCTTTTGAGCCCGCAGCGACAGCGTGTACCATTTGCTTTTCTGTCTGTTCGGAAAAAGGCATTCATTTTTTGAGGTCCACCAATTCCTCAAATACGTACGCACATATGATAGCCAATGTTGATACTGTGATCCATCAGAATTTGGGACATGTAGTTTTCGAGATAGAGGTGGACTATTTGAACGACGATAAAAGCTACAAATCTCATAGTTTCTTGAAGATCCTTGGTTTTCTGAAGGATCTGAATTAACTCGTTATTTTATTTGTCAATTCGGAAAGTTATTAGTTATAAGCGGTAACTTTTACCTGAAGTGCTGTTAGGCTCATTAGAAGCACGTTAAACCCGACGACACAAAAGAAAAACCATGCGTAAGTTTTGTCTACGAGGTTCGCGTACCTGGAAAATGTAGATTTATTAATAGCGACAATTGAATTTGCCTAGATCCATTGTCTGCACGATCTCACTCGATGCAGTCGTTGTGTCGGTCGACGCACGAAAGCAGATGTTCGAAATTCGTGTCTCTTTTGGCCAACGCAGGCTCGATTTCGTCCGATTCTGCTCTTTCATTCTTCCCGACACGCTCCAATTTGTGTCTGAAAGCTTTGGTTGATAAACTCATAATTTTGCGTGACGCTTACCGAAACGCCAATATGTCGAGGCGTGGTTGATGGGCAAAACCAAAAGTGGCGAAAAGGATGTTCGGGACCCGAGTAGAAATTTTTGCGCGTTACATCGGGCCCTGATAAGGAACTGATAGGGTCCTTATCAGGACCCTATTAGGGACCGATGCAACGCTCGAAAATTTCTTCTCGGGGAGTTTGTTAGCATCTGACATGAATGTTTTCGTGAGAAGACGATCTGAGGTGAGATCACACCCCTGTCACATCTTTCGCTAATGGTATGCTCACTCTACGATAACATTACGCTAACGGTAAGGAGGTGCTTGTGAAGCACAAGCGAGCAAAATGTATTTTCTTTAGTCTGTCACTGACATTGCATTGACATTTCCGTTGCCGTAACGTCACCGTTAGCGTAACATTTAACCGTTAGCGTCACTCCGACGTCAGTGACCGACTAAAGAAAATACATTTTGCTCGCTTGCGCTTCGCAAGCAACTCCGAAATGTATTTTCTTCAGTAAAGAAAAGAAGAAAATACTATTCGGAGTTGCTTGTGAAGCGCAAGCGAGCAAAATGTATTTTCATTAGTCTGTCACTGACATCAGATTGCCATTCGAGTTGCCGTAAGATCACCGTCAGAGTAACGTTATCGTAGCGTGAGCGTACCATTAGCGAAAGATGTGACGGGGATCCCACCCCAGTCGATCTTAAACTGACCCCAAAGCAGCGAAAATTCCACAGCAATGTTGCACGTAAAGGATGACGGTAACATCCATTGCTATCGTGATTAGCAATCCCCAAGATACGCACACGTAAGTGATCATAACGATGTATAAATAATATTTCTGCGTGTCCAGATGATAATAGTCGACGGGGAATGGAAATACCACGGGCTCGGTACCGTTCTTCAACAAAACATCGATGATCTTCGGTACGATCGGTTGGGTTATGTAGAAAATACCGCTCGAATATACCGCGACTGTGTGCAACATCGATAGATATTTATAAACATTCGTAAACTTCAGAAGCACCGCTCGTCGTGCTCGATTAACCTGCGTATACGGTTGTTATCTTCCCACCCCGCTCAGCGTACTCGTGAAGAATCGCAACCTCCGTATCCGAAAACCACACTTGCCAATCCGTTCGGATACGATTTAGCAACCTCAACATCTGCACGTAACGAACGGCTCTCCGTGAGTGTTATCGATTAATCGCACCACCCTCGACTCAATCGGGATAGGCTTTCGTATTGCAAGAACATAACTGACGTTATGTGAGTTCCATGTAGAACAAAAGATCTTGGCGTAGCAGATGCCGACGAAAAGCAGCGGGCCAATGCACTCGAGAAGCATTTTTCGATCATCACGATATTTCACAAGAGCCAATATCTGGGGTATATTTTGGCAGGCGGAGATAAGAATCCCAATCATCATCAAGCCGCGACGCGCACCGATAGTCTGATAAGGCCATTGTCCGACGATCTTCAATAAAATTTTATTTTTTCTATAATATCGGTGCTGAAAAAGGTCCATCGCGACTCGAAACCTGTTAGATGATTGCCTTGCGGGCGAAACTGATACTGCTGCTCCTCTTCGATCCTCTAAACACGCCACGGACTTACGTGCGCATGCGTTGCGTCGCTTCTTTCTGGGAATATTTTTTTGATGCAATAATATAGAGGTTTCACAACCTCGACGGACGTTAAAATTGCCTTTCTCCGTTGAATGACAGTTATTCATGAGTGTATATTCTTCGCGCCGCAGATACTTCGCCACATATCGATCTGAGCCGCACTTCACGAATAGAAATTCACGTTGTAAGGGTGTCCAACTCAGTGCCTATGTAAATATTCTGAAGGGAATATTCTTCTATAGTAGATAATGGCAATGTAAGCTATTTCTTTCGCCCACCTCAGTAGGAAGGGGCTTGGAAAGGAAGTGAGTTACCTCCACGCATCTCATAATCGTGCTATCGCATTCATTGCATACGAGATTATCACCATTGCGTGGAAATTTGGGAAGGTTTTTTCTTAGCGAGTGGGCTTTTAGAATTACGTTATATGCTCACCCATTGAACATATTATACGTACTTTTCGTGATTATATTTTTCTAGATACCTTTGCTTCCGGGAAATTCCTTCGCTCTACCTCGATCGCAATAACTCCGTCGGGCGCAGCCGAAATCATCAAATTTTCATTTTTAATATGTCTCCTGATCGGGTGTGTGAATATAATTTAAAAAACAATGATGTTATCATTTGAAATACCCTGAAAATCGGAAATTTTCACATTACTCCCTCATTTTTCTGTGTTTTTCACAAAAATGCTTCTGTAATTTATAATGATTTTGTATATATTTTTATTTGATTAAAGTCGACTACAGGCTGGATGACTTTGGTGAAAACCTATAATCTTTTATAAACTTTCATAAGCCGAAATGTAGTTAATTCTTTTCCTAACGCATGCATGTGAAGTCACGCTTTACGTTCCTGTGAAGTGAATTTACGTTTCGTGAATTTGTTCGAAAACATTATGCGAATGGCATGGGCGTAGAAAAGGGACTTCTGAATCGGGTGAATGTAGTTTTCACACTAGTCAAGAACTCCTATTATACGCCCTTGCCATACAATAGTTATTTGTACGGCAAGAGCGTAGAATGGAAGTTCTTGACGAGTGTAAAATGCCGCACGAGCCAAAGGTGAGTGCGGCATTCACACGAGTCAGAACTCTGTAAACTCCGGATCTCCGAAATTCACAAGTACACGTAACTCGTTCAACAGACATATAAATGAATACCTAAACTCTTTAATACTTTGGGGGGAATAACGATAATATAAATTCAATAAAACAATAAAAATAAAGCGATGAATGACAAAAAGCATCGGCTAGCACATTTATTATAATAGTGACGATATCGTCTTGAAGCACACGATTTCACGAATCTACTATAGCCGATACATAGAAAAATCTTGAAAAAATAAACAATTTTTTTATAACATGCGCTATAGACTCAATAATATTAACAAATAAATAATATGACTCAATAAAAGTCTCGTCGGTCACACTTCATACAAATATTCACACCCATTCAAATAAAAAAAAAAAAAAAACGCGTAATTGACATATTTAATTATTACGTGTCCTCAACTCGTCCGACACTCGTCCGACCATGTACATGGTAAAGAAACAATAGAACAATGTGTCAAGAAAAAAAAAAATCGGTATTACTCAACTCGCAAATTCGGTGGGTGGCTTCCCCGATGGCTCTTTCTTGGGTCCCTGGGGCTCGCAGGAGATCCCAATGAGGAAAAATAGGATATAATTGGCTGGCCACGCTCAATTCGAAGCTTCAAACACGACTATCGGTCGCTAACTTCGTCGAAATCCTCACACGGTAAAGATCGTCCGTCGTGCTCGACGTCCCCAGGGAGAAAGAGGCCGATCGCTTGCCGAAATTTCTCGAGTGGACCGAGTGTGACGTGAGGCGCGTTATTTACATTTTTCGCCCTTGCGCACGCACCATCCTTTGCTTGGATTGTCTGCGCCGTGACGCGTCGTATTTTCGATTGCGCGAAATTTTAAATCCTTCCATATCTTACAATGTCCCACTTTTTATGTGGAGTACGTTTCATTACTACGACGCATGAAAACAAAATGGAGTCATCTTAAGCCTAGTACGTAGCTGGATCAACCGAATCCTGTCGCTTTAGTTATTATATCATTTTTTAGTCATACTCATTCCATTGTCATAACCCATACACAATCCTATATACATATAATACATTCAATACAGTTTTACTTTGTTCTGTGATACGCGTGATGGTTGAATTTTACAATTCCTGTCTCTTATACCTAGTCGATTATTTACAGCTTATTTTCACTAAATTTCCTCCAAGCTTTGCAGGAGAAACGAGAGAGTAGTTTTTTTGGCTTTTTTTTTTTTTTTTTAATTATTATTTTTTTTTTTTTTTTAATTATTATTTATTTATTTTTATTTTTTTTTTATTTTTATTTTTTTTTTTTTTTTACTTTTTATTTTCAGCCGCAGCATCTCAGTCTAATGGTCGGTGATATTTTCGGAGATTGACGCGATTGTAAGTTCCGACCTCTTTCATGTCGTTTTTGTCATCGGCTAATAGAAACGCGTTTTCGCCGATACGTTTCGTTATCTTATACGGGCCTTCGTAGAGGTGGAAAAATTTTTTAATCACCTTGTCCAACGCATTTGACAGGTGACGAACTCGTAGTAAGACTTCATCTCCGACTTCTAAGCTTACTTTTGACCCTGGTTTCTGAGATTTTTGACGATTTTCGAAACTTTTGAGCATGTTATCTCTAGCAAACGTAATCAGGTACTCATGTGATTTAGATTTTGAAACCGGGAACTGAATCATTTTATGCAATTCTTCTTGAATTGGCTCTCCGAACTGCAACTCGTGAGGCGAAAGTTTGGTGCTTTGATGTACAGTCATGTTCAAAATCTTTTCAATATTGGATACCTGCTCTACCCATTTTGTATGCTTTTCGGAGCACAACGTCCTGAACAATCGCCCTAGCTCTCGCATCACTCTTTCGGTCGGGTTTGATTGCGGATGCCTAATCGAACTATATAAAACTTTTATCCCACTCGATTCCAGTTCGGTCTTCCACATACGAGACGTAAATTGCGTTCCGTGGTCACTCAAAATTCTCTTGGGCTTTCCAAATTTTGGTATGAAATGAGAGAAGATTTTTTTCAGTGTCATCCTAACAGTCGCGTTTTTCATCGTATAAAGGCTAACATGTTTCGAAAATGCATCTAACATAACGAATATATATTGAGCCCCTCCTCGACCCATCGGAAGAGGACCGTAGAAATCGACAGTTATTAAATCATTTGGTCTTTCAGATGATACCATACTATATTCGCCTTCCATCGATAGAGACAAATATTTCACACGCTGACACAGATCGCATCTTGTCACAAATTTCTTTACATCATTGGCCATCCCTTTCCAATAATAGAATTTTTTCAGATGTTGTAAAGTCTTGTAAACTCCCGGATGACCAATTTTGGTGTGTATCGTATCTATCAAGGATCGCTTCAAGCATTCCGGAATCACTATTCTCCAGTCTTCGCTATCCTTTTCGCGGTGGAACAAAATTTCGTTATATAACTGAAAATTGGATTCGTCTGAATTAAAGTCGTATTGTTCAACGAGTTTCCGAGTCTTAGGATCTGCATTCTGCAGTCGACCTAGCTTCTTAAAACTTCGATCTAGGTTAGAATCTTGGCCCAAGAAAGCTAAGGTGAGCAATGCAACATCCTCCGTGCACGATTCGACCGGAAGGAAACATTGATTCAATGCCGAAATTATTATCCTTTCAGTATTTTCTTCTGCGAATTTTCCGTCCGGGTTTCGACTAAAGAAGTCCGCGACTACATTATCTATTCCTCGACAGTGACTGACGCTAAATTGATATTGTTGTAAGAGTAAACTCCATCGCGTGATTCTCGAATTCTGAAACGTTGCCTTGTTTAGGAAAGTTAAGCTCTGATGGTCAGTAATAATCAAGAAGTGTACGCCAGTCAGATAAACTCGAAATTTTTCGATCGAATATACAATAGCCAACAGTTCTTTTTCTGTGGTTGTATACTTGATTTCACATTTCGTTAAACATCTGCTTACGACTCCGATAACGTTGTGTTGATTTTCCTCATCGATTTGATACAGTATACCACTAATGCCGCGATCGCTAGCGTCTGTTTGCAAACGATACTGTGCGTTGGGTATAATATGTTTGAGCATAATACATTTCGCGAACTGTTCTTTTAATTGGCTGAAGGCTAGGGAGTGTTTTTCCTGCCAGTTCCATTCTTTATCTTTGGTTAGAAGATCACGCAATTGATCGAGCGATTTACTGTGATTGACGTTAAATTGGCGATAGTAATTACAGACTCCCAAAAATTGTTGGAGCTGTCGTTTGTTTTTCGGTTCTTCAAAACTGGTAATTACTTCGAGCTTCCGCGGTTCCGGCTCTATTCCATTCCGAGATATTACAAATCCCAAAAAGGGTACGCTCTCTTGTAAAAAGCTGCATTTTGACAATTTAATTGTGAAATTAAAATCGGTTAGACGTTGAAAAATCCCCGATAGCACTTTGAGATGCTCCTCGAACGTTGGAGTTCCAATTAAAATGTCATCTATATAGCACGACACGTAACATTCAAATTCATTGTCTAATGCATGACTTAAGGCTCTCATAAAGCCGCTGCCAGCTGTTTTAAGCCCGAAGGGTATTCTGCAAAACTGGTACAGTTTAGAATCGAACAGAAAAGCCGTATACTGCCTGGAGTCGCGGTGCAATTGCACTTGCCAATAACCTTGAGTCAGATCGAGTTTAGTGAACCATTTTGCCCCATGAAATTTCTGGAGAAGCTCATTAATTAATGGAGGCGACTCATGATCATCTTCGATAATTTTGTTTACGAATCGCGCGTCCAAACAAACTCTGACAGAATTGTCTTCCTTTTTGACTATGCGGAGAGGATTACAGTATTGACTAATCGCTCTTTCAATCACGCCATCCTCCACCATTTTATTTATCGCTCGCCTAGTCGGTTCTCTAAGTTGGAGTGGAACCGGATATGTGTGTCTGATGCTAGGTCGTTCCTTTACTAATTTAAGCTCATGTTGATACCCTTTAGCACATCCCGGTTTGTTAGAGAATAATAAACGGTATTTCTCGAGCGTTTGAATTACCCTGCCTTTCTGCGATTCGTCCAGCGGTGTTAGTTTCAACGCGATCGCGCGAAGGGCCTCTAAAAACTCTTCGTCGTTCGCCAAATTATTTTTTTCTTTTATTCCTCTGTCAAGGTTGCTGACATTCGCCGGTATGCGATGTCCCACTTTCTCACTCGATACATTGATGATTGGTACATTATTTTTTGGTACTATCTTTGAGCATACGTTATTCGTAGAAGGTTTTTCGTCTACTCTTTTTTCACGGATCTCGCTATTCACTTCCACGTTAGTTGTTAGTATATTTTCTTTTGAGACGTACTGTTCTGAATTTACTGTCGATACAATACTTGGCTGTTCACTGTCGCAACTAACCTCTGGTGACCTGTCGTGCAAGTTAATAACGTATACGACTACCCCCTTTTCGTTTCGCGAACAACGAACAGTTTCCGAGACTCCTCGCTCGAACACCACTGTCTTATCCGAGAGAATTTTGCCGGCTAATTCGATGGTGTTATTTTTATAATTTAAGATCACTTCGTTTTTGAGCATCCAGTCATTACCCAGGATAACGGTGGATGTCAAGTAGGGAACGACTAAAAACGGAAATCCTAATATTCTCCCCTCTACTTCAACCTCGAGCCAAACTTGATGTTTTATCGTCGTAGTCTTTTTCCCGATCGCGGTAGTTACGTATAGGTTGGATACAGGCATTATACTCAACCGGGTGTTTTTTGTAATTTCCTTAAAAAAATCTTCGGATATAGCCGTTATCTGACTGCCGGAATCGAGAAGGATCGTCCTTTCTTTCCCAAGAACAATAACTTTTAAATGCGGCGATTTTGCTAACGCCTGGAAGGCATCCCCGTCCTTATCGCGATCCTTAACTCCGTTTACCTCGGTGGCAAGATCATTAATAAAATCATAATCGTGACGACGCGCTGTTGGATCGCTTTTCAACGCGTCGCATAGGAGTTTAAAGGTCCAAGATTTTGTGGTGGTTGACAATTCGCGTTAGTATTTTGACTGTACGGCTGTACGCACATGTTGACCGGTGGGGGGAAACGCATATCTGGCAGCTGAAAACCTTGTTGCGCGGCCGCGTTATATCCATTACGGCTATGATAATTCTCATATCCGTAGTTATTTTGCATCGGAGCCGAGTATCTATTATTGCTGGCGCTGGCTTGGCCTGTATAACGGTGGCCGCTATATTGTTCATTACGGTACGCGTTTACTTGTCGCACACGGATCGGTGGTCGCGACGTGTCGATATGATTCCATGGTCTGTTGTCTCTTGCTTTACCCCTCTCCCTACGGATACAGTCTAAACTCGCGAGTGTCTGACCGATCAATTTGTCATCGTTGTAATTGACTGTAGCTAACGTTTCCTTAACCCATACCGGAAACTGTTGTATAATTCCGTAATTTATTTCGTATGCGGTTAATTTTGGGATAAAGTAGCGTGCGTCGCGCACCTGTCGATAATAATAAGTTTGCAAGGATTCCTCGTTAACGTTACACCTTCGATCCATCCATTGATTTTTAAACAAGACGCGCACTGGGATCGAGTAGAATTCTGTTAAAAATTCTGCTTTAAAATGCTCCACATCTCTAAATCCGTTACTTAGGTCAAACCACAGGGCAGCTTTTCCCTCTAATGCGTGTTCGATGATCAGCATTTTTCTCTCCTCTCTAATATTTTTAACTTTAAAAAATCTTTCCACTTCTTCGAGAAATTCTACCGGATTTTTCTCTATCTCGTTATTAAATTTTGGCAGTTTTACCTCGACGTGAAAGTTCTGTACCGTACTCACAATCGCGCTTATTTCTTCCAAATTTCTATTCTGTTGACCTTGATTATCTCTCGCTGGCAGAATATTCGCCGCGGCTTGCTGCTGCGGCTGTTGTTGTCGAAATTGCTCCAAAGCCGCTCGCTGTTCAGCGAGCTCGAGCCGTTGCTGTTCGATCTCGCGACGCTGTCTCTCCAGGTTCTCCTGCTCGGCTTCAAGATCACGCCTTCGCGCGTCGGCGGTACCGGCCGGTCTATCGTTCGTCATGATAGGCTTGTTTGTTTTGGTTTCACGCAACTTTCTGAAATTATGTAGATTTGTGAATTTCTGTTTCGATACTCTACCGGACAGTGTAGTATATGTATTGCTTTTCTTTTCCATACACTGTGGGTATCGTCACAATTTATTATTCAATTTTATTATTTTCAACCTATATATATAAAAAAATATTTTTATCGATTCAGATTGTTAATTATTACGTTATTATAACAAAATTTCAAAGTTTATTGGATTCACGATATTCTCACCAGTGTTAAACACATAAACAAAACATATAAACTTTAAAAAATATATAAATTAAACATTATTTGGTGATTCTATCGTGCCTCATGGTTGGGCGCCAATTTGTAAACTCCGGATCTCCGAAATTCACAAGTACACGTAACTCGTTCAACAGACATATAAATGAATACCTAAACTCTTTAATACTTTGGGGGGAATAACGATAATATAAATTCAATAAAACAATAAAAATAAAGCGATGAATGACAAAAAGCATCGGCTAGCACATTTATTATAATAGTGACGATATCGTCTTGAAGCACACGATTTCACGAATCTACTATAGCCGATACATAGAAAAATCTTGAAAAAATAAACAATTTTTTTATAACATGCGCTATAGACTCAATAATATTAACAAATAAATAATATGACTCAATAAAAGTCTCGTCGGTCACACTTCATACAAATATTCACACCCATTCAAATAAAAAAAAAAAAAAAACGCGTAATTGACATATTTAATTATTACGTGTCCTCAACTCGTCCGACACTCGTCCGACCATGTACATGGTAAAGAAACAATAGAACAATGTGTCAAGAAAAAAAAAAATCGGTATTACTCAACTCGCAAATTCGGTGGGTGGCTTCCCCGATGGCTCTTTCTTGGGTCCCTGGGGCTCGCAGGAGATCCCAATGAGGAAAAATAGGATATAATTGGCTGGCCACGCTCAATTCGAAGCTTCAAACACGACTATCGGTCGCTAACTTCGTCGAAATCCTCACACGGTAAAGATCGTCCGTCGTGCTCGACGTCCCCAGGGAGAAAGAGGCCGATCGCTTGCCGAAATTTCTCGAGTGGACCGAGTGTGACGTGAGGCGCGTTATTTACATTTTTCGCCCTTGCGCACGCACCATCCTTTGCTTGGATTGTCTGCGCCGTGACGCGTCGTATTTTCGATTGCGCGAAATTTTAAATCCTTCCATATCTTACAACTCCCTTTTCTACTCCCATGCTATTCACATAATTTTTCCTAACAAATTCACGAAAATTACGCTTTTCGTTCCCGTGAAGTGTGCATGGAAAGTCACTTTTCGGCACTGGTGCTGGAAAAAACCATATTGGGTTTGTAAGCATGCGCAGTATTTTTCCCGCAAGCGTTGCGACAAAGTGCCTTTCTGCGCACACTTCATAGGAACGGAAAGCGGGATTTTACGTGCATGTGTTAGGAAAATAACTATTTTTCCCGACTGCGCTAAAATAACCACATTCCTTGTTTACAATACGGGCGGAAAATAGCCTATTATTGACCGATGATCATTATTAATCAGTGCCCATGCGCAGTACAATTTCATTACTCCCTAGGGAGCAATAGTGTTCATTACTCCCTCTGCAAGCTCTATTGCTCCCGGGGGAGAAATGGTCATTGGTGAATATGACGATTGTGCGACGCAAGGAATGCGGTTATTTTAACGAAGTCGGAAAAAAAATATCGTATGGCACAAGGGAGGAAGTACCTTTTCACCTAGTGTGAATTTCTGCCCTCGCTTCGCTCGGGCATCAAACTTCACACTCGGTGAAAAACGCACTTCCCTCCCTTGTGGCATAATATAATAATTTTGATAACCATCGATTTTGGTCCTGCGATCTATTTTGCTAGTAAAATGTAGGTACACAAAAATTATAAAGGCGTATTTTCTATGTTTTTGCTCGAAAAATGTCTTCTTCTAATTTTATAGTCATGCGATTATGTCTTGTATAGCCTTCGAGGAAACGTCTCTATACCGAACGAAGAATCGTCAAGTATGATATAGCTGCCTTCAAAAACTGAAATATCAAAATGAACCGATAAATTTTGATGGGTTACAGAATTCAATGGACGATAAATTATATTTACGTAGTTATCAATGAAAAAACTATCATTCGTACCATTGCAAAAGTTTCCACGGACATGACTGCAATTTTCCCAACCGTCAGTTTGCAAGGTGCACTGCAACACACGATCATCAGATTCAGGAGCTTTTGAGCCCGCAGCGACAGCGTGTACCATTTGCTTTTCTGTCTGTTCGGAAAAAGGCATTCATTTTTTGAGGTCCACCAATTCCTCAAATACGTACGCACATATGATAGCCAATGTTGATACTGTGATCCATCAGAATTTGGGACATGTAGTTTTCGAGATAGAGGTGGACTATTTGAACAACGATAAAAGCTACGAATCTCATAGTTTCTTGAAGATCCTTGGTTTTCTGAAGGATCTGAATTAACTCGTTATTTTATTTGTCAATTCGGAAAGTTATTAGTTATAAGCGGCAACTGTTACCTGAAGTGCTGTTAGGCTCATTAGAAGCACGTTAAACCCGACGACACAAAAGAAAAACCATGCGTAAGTTTTGTCTACGAGTTTCGCGTACCTGGAAAATGTAGATTTATTAATAGCGATAATTGAATTTGTCTAGATCCATTGTCTGAACGATCTCACTCGATGCAGTCGTTGTGTCGGTCGACGCACGAAAGCAGATGTTCGAAATTTGTGTCTCTTTTGGCCAACGCAGGCTCGATTTCGTCCGATTCTGCTCTTTCATTCTTCCCGACACGCTCCAATTTGTGTCTGAAATGATTGGTTGATAAACTCATAATCTTGCGTGACGTTTACCGAAACGCCAATATGTCGAGGCGTAGTTGATGGGCAAAACCGGAAGTGCCGAAAAGGATGGTCGGGACCCGAATAGAAATTTTTGCGCGTTACATCGGGCCCTGATAAGCAACTGATAGGGTCCTTATCAGGACCCTATTAGGAAACGATGTAACGCTCGAAAATTTCTTCTCGGAGAGTTTGTTAGCATCGGACATGAATGTTTTCGTGACAAGACGATCTGAGGTGAGATCACACCCCTGTCACATCTTTCGCTAATGATATGCTCACTGTACGATAACGTTACGCTAACGGTAAGGAGGTGCTTGTGAAGCGCAAGCGAGCAAAATGTATTTTCTTTAGTCTGTCACTGACATCAGATTGCCATTCCCGTTGCCATAAGATCACCATTAGAGTAACGTTATCGTAGCGTGATCGTACCATTAGCGAAAGATGTGACGGGGATCCCACCCCAGTCGATCTTAAACTGACCCCAAAGCAGCGAAAATTCCACAGCAATGTTGCACGTAAAGGATGACGGTAACATCCATTGCCATCGTGACGAGCAATCCCCAAGATACGCACACGTAAGTGATCATAACGATGTATAAATAATATTTCTGCGTGTCCAGATGATAATAGTCGACTGGGAATGGAAATACCACGGGCTTGGTACCGTTCTTCAACAAAACATCGATGATCTTCGGTACGATCGGTTGGGTTATGTAGAAAATACCGGTCGAATAGACCGCGACTGTGCGCAACATCGATAGATATTTATAAACATTCGTAAACTTCACAAGTGCCACTCTTCGTGCTCGATTAACCTGCGTATACGGTTGTTATCTTCCCACCCCGCTCAGCGTACTCGTGAAGAATCGTAACCTCCGCATCCGAAAACCACAATTGCCAATCCGTTCGGATACGATTTAGCAACCTCAACATCTGCACGTAACGAACGGCTCTCCGTGAGTGTTATCGATTAATAGCACCACCCTCGAGAAAATCGGGATAGGCTTTCGTATTGCAAGAACATAACTGACGTTTTGGGAGTTCCATGTAGAACAAAAGATCTTGGCGTAGCAGACGACGACGAAAAGCAGCGGGCCAATGCACTCGAGAAGCATTTTTCGATCATCACGATATTTCACAAGAGCAATTATCTGGGGTATATTTTGGCAGGCGGAGATAAGAATCCCAGTCATCATCAAGCCGCGACGCGCACCGACAGTCTGATAAGGCCATTGTCCGACGATCTTCAATAAAATTTTATTTTTTCTATAATATCGGTGCTGAAAAAGGTCCATCGCGACTCGAAACCTGTTAGATGATTGCCTTGCGGGCGAAACTGATACTGCTGCTCCTCTTCGATCCTCTAAACACGCCACGGACTTACGTGCGCATGCGTTGCGTCGCTTCTTTCTGGGAATATTTTTTTGATGCAATAATATAGAGGTTTCACAACCTCGACGGACGTTAAAATTGCCTTTCTCCGTTGAATGACAGTTATTCATGAGTGTATATTCTTCGCGCCGCAGATACTTCGCCACATATCGATCTGAGCCGCACTTCACGAACAGAAATTCACATTGTAAACTCAGTGCCACTCTCAGTGTCACTCTGGTGTCCAACTCAGTGCCTATGTAAATATTCTGAAGGGAATATTCTTCTATAGTAGATATTGGCAATGTAAGCTATTTCTTTCGCCCACCTCAGTAGGACGGGGCTTGGAAACGAAGTGAGTTACCTCCATGCATCTCATAATCGTGCTATCGCATTCATTGCATACGAGATTATCACGATTGCGCGGAAATTTGCGGAGGTTTTTTCTCAGTGAGTGGGCTTTTAGAATTACGTTACATGCTCACCCATTGAACATATTATACGTAATTTTCGTGATTATATTTTTCTAGATACCTTTGCTTCCGGGAAATTCCTTCGCTCTACCTCGATCGCAATAACTCCGTCGGGCGCGGCCGAAATCATCAAATTTTCGAATCATCAAATACGAATATAATTTAAAAAACAATGATGTTATCATTGGAAATACCCTGAAAATCGGAAATTTTCACATTACTCCCTCATTATTCTGTGTTTTTCACAAAAATGCTTCTGTAATTTATAATGATTTTTTATATATTTTTATTTGATTAAAGTCGACTACAGGCTGGATGACTTTGGTGAAAACCTATAATCTTTTATAAGCTTTCATAAGCCGAAATGTAGTTAGTTCTTTTCCTAACGCATGCATGTGAAGTCACGCTTTACGTTCCTGTGAAGTGAATTTACGTTTCGTGAATTTATTCGGAAAAATTATGTGTATGGCTGGGGCATAGAAAAGGGAGTTCTGAATCGGGTGAATGTCATTTTCACACTCGTCAAGAACTCCCTTTCTACGCCCTTGCCATACAATAGTTATTTATATGACAAGAGCGTAGAATTGGAGTTCTTGACGAGTGTAAAAATGCCGCAGGTGAGTGCGGCATTCACGCGAGTCAGAACTCCCTTTTCTACTCCCATGCCATTCACATACTTTTTCCTAACAAATTCACGAAAATTACGCTTTTCGTTCCCGTGAAGTGTGCGTAAAAAGGCACTTTTCCTCACTAGTGCTGGAAAAACACCATATTGGGTTTGTACGCATGCGCAGTATTTTGCCCATAAGCGTTGCGACAAAGTGCCTTTCTGCGCACAGTTCACAGGAACGGAAAGCGGGATTTTACGTGCATGTGTTAGGAAAATAACTATTTTGGTACCCATCGATTGTGGTCCTGCGATCTACTTTGCTAGTGATATGTAGGTACACAAAAATTATAAAGGCGTATTTTCTATGCTTTTGCTCGAAAAATGTGTTTTTCTAATTTTAGTCATGCGATATTATGTCTTGTACAGCCTTCGAGGAAACATCTCTATACCGAACGAAGAATTGTTAAGTATGATATAGCTGTCTTCAAAAACTGAAACATAAAAATGAACCGATGAATTTTTATGGGTTACAGAATTCAATGGACGATCAATTATTTTTACGTAGTTATCAATGAAAAAACTATCTTTCGTACCATTACAAAAGTTTCCACGGACATGACTGCAATTTTCCCAACCGTCAGTTTGCAAGGTGCGCTGCAACGCACGATCATCAGATTCAGGAGCTTTTGAGCCCGCAGCGACAGCGTGTACCATTTGCTTTTCTGTCTGTTCGGAAAAAGGCATTCATTTTTTGAGGTCCACCAATTCCTCAAATACGTACGCACATATGATAGCCAATGTTGATACTGTGATCCATCAGAATTTGGGACATGTAGTTTTCGAGATAGAGGTGGACTATTTGAACAACGATAAAAGCTACGAATCTCATAGTTTCTTGAAGATCCTTGGTTTTCTGAAGGATCTGAATTAACTCGTTATTTTATTTGTCAATTCGGAAAGTTATTAGCTATAAGCGGTACCTTTTACCTGAAGTGCTGTTATGCTCATTAGAAGCACGTTAAACCCGACGACACAAAAGAAAAACCATGCGTAAGTTTTGTCTACGAGTTTCGCGTACCTGGTAAATGTAGATTTATTAATAGCGACAATTGAATTTGTCTAGATCCATTATCTGCACGATCTCACTCGATGCAGTCGTTGTGTCGGTCGACGCACGAAAGCAAATGTTCGAAACTCGTGTCTCTTTTGGCCAACGCAGGCTCGATTTCGTCCGATTCTGCTCTTTCATTCGTCCCGACACGCTCCAATTTGTGTCTGAAAGCTTTGGTTGATAAACTCATAATCTTGCGTGACGTTTACCGAAACGCCAATATGTTGAGGCGTAGTTGATGGGCAAAACCGGAAGTGCCGAAAAGGATGTTCGGGACCCGAGTAGAAATTTTTGCGCGTTACATCGGGCCCTGATAAGGAACTGATAGGGTTCCTTATCAGAACCCTATTAGGGACCGATGTAACGCTCGAAAATTTCTTCTCCGGGAGTTTGTTAGCATCTGACATGAATGTTTTCGTGAGAAGACGATCTGAGGTGAGATCACACCCCTGTCACATCTTTCGCTAATGGTATGCTCACTCTACGATAACGTTACGCTAACGGTAAGGAGGTGCTTGTGAAGCGCAAGCGAGCAAAATGTATTTTCTTTAGTCCGTCACTGACATCAGATTGCCATTTGAGTTGCCGTAAGATCACCGTTAGAGGAACGTTATCGTAGCGTGAGCGTACCATTAGCGAAAGATGTGACTGGGATCCCACCCCCGTCGATCTTAAACTGACCCCAAAGCAGCGAAAATTCCACAGCAATGTTGCACGTAAAGGATGACGGTAACATCCATTGCTATCGTGATTAGCAATCCCCAAGATACGCACACGTAAGTGATCATAACGATGTATAAATAATATTTCTGCGTGTCCAGATGATAATAGTCGACGGGGAATGGAAATACCACGGGCTCGGTACCGTTCTTCAACAAAACATCGATGATCTTCGGTACGATCGGTTGGGTTATGTAGAAAATACCGCTCGAATAGACCGCGACTGTGTGCAACATCGATAGATATTTATAAACATTCGTAAACTTCAGAAGCACCGCTCGTCGTGCTCGATAAACCTGCGTATACGGTTGTTATCTTCCCACCCCGCTCAGCGTACTCGTGAAGAATCGCAACCTCCGTATCCGAAAACCACACTTGCCAATCCGTTCGGATACGATTTAGCAACCTCAACATCTGCACGTAACGAACGGCTCTCCGTGAGTGTTATCGATTAATCGCACCACCCTCGACTCAATCGGGATAGGCTTTCGTATTGCAAGAACATAACTGACGTTTTGTGAGTTCCATGTAGAACAAAAGAACTTGGCGTAGCAGATGCCGACGAAAAGCAGCGGGCCAATGCACTCGAGAAGCATTTTTCGATCATCACGATATTTCATAAGAGCCAATATCTGGGGTATATTTTGGCAGGCGGAGATAAGAATCATAGCCATCATCAAGCCGCGACGCGCACCGACAGTCTGATAAGGCCATTGTCCGATGATTTTCAATAAGATTTTATTTTTTCTATAATATCGGTGCTGAAAAAAGTCCATCGCGACTTGAAACCTGTTCGATGATTGCCTTGAGGCCGAAACTGATACTGCTGCTCTTCTTCGATCCTCTAAACCCGCCACGGACTTGCGTGCGCATGCGTTGCATCGCTTCTTTCTTGGAATACATTTTTGATGCAATAATATAGAGGTTTCACAACCTCGACGGACGTTTACATTGCCCTGCCACGACTTTGACGTTGAATGACAGTTATTCAAAAGGTTATTTTTCACGGTGCAGTTACTTCGTGACTTATCGATCTGAGCCGCAGATGGTTTTGCGCGCTCTTCGCCCGCGGTTGAGGTTCGTCGGCGCTCGGTCGCACGAACCGTACCAATTACGGCACGAACAAAATGGTAAAAACGAAAATATCGAATTTCGACCTATCTTTGTATAATATCCTGGCACAGGAGAGTATCGTCCTAGCACGAAAACATTTGCAAGGTGTCCTCTGAACAGCTATTCATTCTCGTGCATTAAGGTCGTTTGGGCAAAAACGCGTTTCAGTTATCGAACTGAAACGCGTTTTTGCCCAAACAACAAAACAACAACAGTTTTATAACAATCAGTTACAACAGCAACAGTTTTATAACAATCGTGTTATAAAACTTTGCTACTTTGTAGGGAAAGACCAACTGAATCGTTTGTAATTTTCTGAAATTTTTTGACCGTGTTTTTTTTTAGTAATGTGTGTACAAAGCTACATAAGGTATCGTGTAAACGTTTCGGAAATTGCTCAGTAACGACAGAACGTAGCGATTTTCTCCGCAGATTTCCGTTAGATTCGAATAAAAAACCTACCACAGTAAAGGGCATACTATCAGAAAAATGGTGTCCAAATTTTTATAAGATTTATCGTTTTGATTCTGAGATAAATTCAATAAATGAAAGACCCTATCTCTGTCTCGCCGCTTGCTTTGTCTGTGTTTCTCACTCACGCAATGACTAACGCGGTCAGCGGAGCCTCTCTCCCGTTACCCTCCCGCGATTTTGGCCCAAACATCCTTAAATGTGCTTAAGTGTGTGATCCGTAAAAAATATATAAAAAAATTACTCTTTATTTATTATTGTAAGAAAAGCTTTGTCGGGTACAACGTGTAACGAGCGAGCGCCGCGTGTTGGCGCGACGACCATGGGGACTGTTCCCCCTCTCTGCTGCCGACTGCAGCAAGCTCGAGGCTCGAGCAGTTCTACGGCGAGTCTTGTAGAGAGCAGATGTAGAGTATCACGAGAGCGTAAAGAGATGAAGAGTTAAATAAAGAATGTCTTAATAAGGACGTGGTTAATTATTTATGAATCCTATAATTATCATACATTTAAAAAAATTAGAATTCTGTATTACTTTGTTGAAAATCCTGAATCCTTTATAAAATTTCATAAGCAGACATGTAGTCAACTGTTTCTCTAAATAGTTTTACAGAAATTTCGAAATAAATAAATCTCCAATTCTCTGGGATGGTTTTTTTTAGTGGTTTGGTTGGTGGCTACGTTCGTTATGGATACTCTAGAAAATGAGTGTATCTAGTCGGGCACGACAGTCAAATGGAATGGCAGGCTGTTGATCATTTAAAAATGCCGTGTGAGGCCCATCTTGATTAATTCCAAATATGTAACCGTCGAGCAGAGCGAAATGTACAAACACTTGCATATCGTTGGAATGATCGGCTCGATCGACAATGTCTACATTTTTCATCTCAGCAACCTTGTCGACTATATAAAGCATGTATACAACTGTGTCGTAATATTAATTTCGTTGGGAATTTTTAATATTGTGAGCTGAGTTTACTACATTAATAGTCATTATTTATTACATTGTACGTTATTTTTAATTGTTCTTTCCTACTCTGATCGATTGACTGGAAAAATTAAATTTTTGCTCTGGAAAACCGGGAAAAGTCTGGGTATCTCAGTTGGAGAATTTCATGGCAACTATGCTTGTGAACTGTGAGTTTTATGAGATCAATTTACGTCGACAGATTTGCGACCATATTCGTCAATCGGCTCAAGGAACGAGGCGCCGGGGATTTAACATCGAGCCGATGTGTGGCTATTGCGGTTATCTTCTACAAACAGGTCGCTGATCATCAGCATTACACACTTCTGAAACTTAAGAATCGGCAATACATATCAGAAGACAATGGAATTTGTCCGACCCTTATCTGCACTTACTCAGGAGAAAATTTTGATCGGCGATTAGGATTTATATAGGAATTATTATTGAAAAGGCGGTAAATTCCATTTATTCAATTACTAGGCCGGGACTGGACAGTTCACGGCCGAACTGTTCTGTCTCCGTATTCTAGACGTTTCAACAGCAGCATTTTTGTCTTTTTCTTGCAGACGAAAATCAGGAAGATAAAGAGGCCCTGTAAAGAGCTTGGAATATCCAAAATGACCAAGACATATAGCGGAAGAGTATCGCCCCACTGCCAGTGGATCACCTCGGCTATCCATGCTATTCCCATAATGATGAAGAGCTTCAGATAGAGATGAAATCTGTCGATAGACGTATATAAATTTCAGTAAGACAGTGAAACATTGGGAGCTTACGCACTTTAAAAAATGATAAATGACTAAGATGCAATCCAGTTGTTTGAAAACAATGCCGGGGTCCGGCGTACAGTGGAGTTACCCTATAGGGTAAGTCAGGGTGATACCCGAGCAGGATTGTATACCGTAAATCTACCGAAAAACCTATCGTAGGATTTTGCCACCCGACGTACCTGTCATTTTTGCCAAGCCCACCAGGAAACCTACAGTCGCCAGCGTACAGTCGCCAGAACCTACCTTCGGTACGCTTACCGAAGTCAGCGTCAGTAGGTTTTATGGTATCTTTTGGCTGGTTTTGATACAAACCTACTGAGTGAAAAGTACACTGGCGACGGTAGGTTTCCTGGTAGCTTTGGCGAAAATGATCGGTAGGTCGGGTGGCAAAATCCTACGGTACGCCTTGGTAGGTAATACAGTTGGTTTCGGTAAAATTTTAGTCGGTTTCACGGTATACGAACCTGCTAGGGTATGGCCATGGTTTTTTAATCAACGAAAATTGGAGGTTTAACATTTTTTAAACTTCGACATTATTATTGTAACCAACTCTGGAAACTTTAAACTAAACTAATTTCACTCAGAACTTTCGATATTTTCGATGCGTGATTTAATTGCAGCTCGGTAAATTAATATTTGCGATCGGTTGTCTCACCCGGATACGACGAGTGACATAGCCACAGTAATAATTGGTAGCCAATTAGGCCTGCAGGAGCATCGGGATTGAACAAAACGTGGCTTACTATTTTTTATGTTGTCTAAATAAACTATAGAAAGACAGTAATTGCCTCCTTCAAATAGATGCCAAACTAAAAAGAAAATGGTTTAAATGGCCATATCCCCGTAAAACAAGTGGCCATGCCTCCCGGAAAATGAGTGGCCATATCCGCCATTTTCTGGAAAAAATAGGTTAAATTTAGAGAAGACATTTTTTAAAAAAGGTTTACTTCGCGCCAATCTTTTTTTGAAAGATCCAGCTATAGTGTGCAGTGTTGATTTAGCAAAGTTATAATTTAGTATGTCTCCAGAGCGCTAGAATTATAGCTCGAGCAATTTCTGGCTACTTCAAAATAGGGATTCACCGTTCATATTGACCCTTGCACGTACGATCTTAAATTTTTTTGTGCAATAGCATTGTAGCTATATATATACTAAAAAACTCTGCAAGCGGCGGCCCCATTCATTTGTTACATTAAAAGATATTATAGATGGCCATCTCACCCTGATTTAACCTGTACCTTTTTTTTTCTTTATTGTGTTCTTTGGCACTTCCGTTGAGACGATGCGCTGTGTCCTTCTCGTGTCGGATTAGTGTTATGGCAGTTAATACGAAGAAGCATATGTTGCAGATCATCGTAAGGCCGATAGGGCCCATCCAGTAAACCAGGGCTGGAGCACGTTCTATGAAAGAGAAATAATAGCAAATCTTATCTAAGAACAGTGCGAAAAATTGTTAAAACACGTCAATCCGACTGACCGATGAACCAGCACTTGGCGCGTAATCCTGGTTTAATTATTCCCTTCGGCACCTTGGGAATAGAGTCTATAATTGCCCCAACTCCTGTTATGAGTGCCGAGCTTCCCCACGCGGCAATCGAATATATTATACACCTTTTTCGATTCCCATGTTTAGACTCACTTTGAACCGATCTAACTCGTCTGGAAATGACATGAAAATGCGAGCGAGTTTGAGCCACAATTATTGCTATAATATTTATAACTCACCGGAAGGTCCACCAGATATCGAAACACATGACATTCAGCCAGAAAAAATGTGCCATGATCGTAAAGTGCAAAATGAAGGCTGGAAAAATTAATTTTATTATTCTTGAACACGTGCATAGAAGCTATAAATAGAAACTATAAATAGATGCTATAAATTACCTAAGAAATAATTGCAGAAAAATTGGAGGTTTTTAATCATGATGAGGTATAACGTGTAGGATATGAAGAGAGTTGCTACGTAAGCCCGAAGAGTGAATCCGGGAACATTCTTCAGTTCGGGTACGATTGTATAGACAAAAAACGTTGCGACGAGAAACGGCAATGATAGCCCGCCTGCGATGAGAGTTATCTGGGGCCCTATTGCGGACATATCGATAGCGGTTACCAAACCGACAATTGGATCGCAGACGGATATACCGGCCTTCCTTCCATTCTCAGTTAGACGAGATGTGAAACAGTAATTGTTTGTGCCGATCAAGAACTCCGTCGTATTAGCGTACATCGATTTCTTCACGTAGATCGTACCGTCCTCCCTTAAATAAAACACGTCGTTGTTCGGTGGATAGGATTTGAGATCGAAGATCGTTCCATTGCAGGTTAATTCCCGGTTCGTTAATGCAATTGAGACATTCGAAAATAGCGTTGTGAAGATTGTCCAGACGGAAAAAGTACCGTTCCGGTAGCAAAACGAATCAGCAGGATCGAGCTCGTCCGGAATACAACATATTGATGTGAACTGTCCATTATTCGATGCGTTCGTCATTATTTATCACAGAAGGATTTTGGAATCATAAGAACGCACTTTATACACTTTTGACACTTATTCTTTAATAGTTCCCGTTTTAAGCGCTAATTCACTTTTCTACCGCGAACAAAGCGACTAATGGAAAACTCTTGATATTCTGAAGTCACTCTCTGTCCTAATGCAGATGCGAACATACAGTTTCCTGGAGAACAACGATAAGTATCGTGGAAACAGGTTTTCATAGCTCCGATCAGGATGTTTTCTATTATTTATAGATGCGTTGTATTGTCGGTTCGTAAATTGTAATTTGCAATATTAGTGTGATGTACCATACTCGTACCACAGAGAGCAGTCGCCTTCACATGGCAGCGTTTTTTTTTTTTTTTTTTTTTTTTTTTAAAGCAAAAAGCTATTTATCCCTGTACCACGATTCATAGATATGGAAAAAAATCTGTATGTGATACACACGTATCGATGCTCCGATGGTAACAAATTGCTTTCCCTATTTTCTCCGTGATGGCTGATGCTTCGACCAAAATCAAATTAGGTTTTTGTACTCAATAGATATAAGTATGAAAACCTAATTTGCTTTTGCTCGTCGTATCAATCGTTTTGGAGAAAACAGGGAAGGCGATTTGTTACCGACTGAGTCTGTAACACATGCTCTTAAGGGAAAGTGAAATATTGCAGTCGGTAATGAAAACTGTAATGAACTTTTTCAAGGGTGCTAATTCTTTTGAGGAAAAAGCAAATTCGAGCCGGATGCACACGGTAATTTCGCATCCGGGCCGAATTAATTTTTCCTCAAAAAAGTTAACACCATTGAATAAAGTTAATTTGAAAATTGCGAGTATCTCTCTCAAACTCATGGCCCCGTCACGTGACTTTCACTTCCCCTTAAGGGCTGCGCGTGCGAGTTGTGCGTGCGAGAGAGATAGTTACAATTTTCAAATTAACTTTACTGAATGGTGCTAATTTTTTTTTGAAAAAAAATGAATTCGGGCCGGATGCGAAATTACCGTGCGCATCCAGCTCGAATTTCCTTTTTCCTCAAAAAAAATTAGCACCTTTGAGAAAAGTTCATTACAGTTTTTATTACCGACCGCGATATTTCACTTCCCCTTAAACCATTTGACAAAAGCTAAATACGGTACAAAGCAACCTTGCAGCGTCATCTATAGCATGTAAAATTCGGACACATGGTGTTTCTCCAACCTACTTACTGTTTGGCGGAAGTGATACCCTACCGATAATAAAATTTCGAATGTCTAAGATGTTGTTATGACCACAGTGGTGCCAACGAGCAATCGAGGGGTCGCCACATTGGTCACAGTTGGCCACGGCGGCGCGCGTGAGACGCTTTCCATCTGTCAGTGTACGTGACTCCGTGCATCAGTGTACGTTGGAGAAGTCGCGCAGCTCGTTGTGTCACTCGTGAGCCCAGGACTGCCCGGCTCGAATTTCTTTTCATCTCCACGGAAAACCCTCGAAAGTGAAAAATGGTCGCGGTTAAGGGACGTAAGAGCTCGAACAAGAATCCACCGATCCTCAGTCATGAATTCGTTATTCAGAATCACGCGGACATCGTCTCGTGCGTGGCTATGGTTTTCGTCGTTGGTTTGATGGTGCAGGTCAGTAAATTCTCGCCGATCCGGCCTACGCAATATTATTAGAGATAATTGCTACTCTCCGCTACTACTTAGCGTCCAATTGATACGGCGTGACCAGTGCAGCATACTGATCAGAAAAATCAAAGCCAGGCTGCTGTACTCCATAGTCTAAATACGTCAATTCGCCGACCATATGTTACGCACAGCCTTCGTCGTTTTTCGATTTCTCACTGCCAATCACCAGACACGATAGTTAGGGTCACATATTTATTGCAGATAACGTCGCCCTGGGCATATATTTTCATCGCTGTGCACCACAATGTCTCCGAAACTCAAGAGCCAGACACGCCGTGGCAACCCCAGAAGTATGTTACGGGATGGAAAGATGCCTGCGCAGTTTTCTTCTACTTCCTCATCACTATTGTTATGCATGCAGTCATTCAAGAATACATACTCGACGTAAGTGCCTAACCTTTTAATTTTTGTTGTTGATAAGTCGGATTTTAAAACGTTGCTTGATAAGAGAATTATGTTTGCAGAAACTCTCTAGACGTCTTCATTTGAGCAAGATCAAGCTCTCCAAGTTCAATGAATCCAGTCAGCTGATTGCGTTCTTTGTACTTTCCGTGTTCTGGGGTATCGATATTATTCTCAGGTAATGTCTACTTTTATCAAACTATTTGGGGGCGACATCGTGACATTTGATTTTATTTCAGGGACAACCTCCTCACCAATATTCCGTCGCTATGGGAAGCGTATCCGGGAACTCTATCGTTTTCGCTGAAACTGTTCTTCATCGGGCAACTGGCCTACTGGCTTCATTGCTATCCCGAACTCTACTTCCAGCGGGTCAAGAAAGAGGAGATGGCTCCGAGAATCGTTCACGCAACAATTGGCCTCTTCTTCACTGCGGCTGCTTATTTACTCAAGTATGCTATCACAATTATCGCATATTACATTCCAATATATATTTTTATTTATTTTATTTATTTATGGGACAAACCGTTTTACATTTACAGTTTTTACAGTTCAGATAAAATTTCACAGATATAGCTTGTAGCATGTGTAACAGTATATAATATGTAAAAATTCATTATTGCTCATTATTTTACAGTGTTTCTCTTTTTCATAAACTTTGTTGCGAGATCACAATGTGGCTAGAGATATGATTTCGAATAGAGCAAGACATTTATACATTTGTATCTTAGAGCTCGTATTCCAGCTGAACCCTATTTGATAAAAAAAAAAAACATATTATATGGTTTAGATTCTTTATTTATTTATTGATGGACTGGACAAGTTTTTCGTCAAGATGCTGTTGAGATTAGAATATTCACGGGTAGCAGGATTAAAGATGTGATTTCTGTTTTAGCTTCCAGCACGTCGGCATTGTTCTACTGGTCCTCCATTACATCGGAGAAGCCCTGCAGCACAGCGCACGTGTCATCCACTTCGTTAATCAGAAGGAACAAACTTCCAAACGTGCGTTTCGTCTCCTTTCGCTAATTCTTCCACTCTCATTGATTAAAAACAATAATAACGTGTCTGGATTTTTTTCTCCACAGCCGTCTTCCTCGTTGCCAATATCGCGTTTATCGCTGTTCGCATCGCGACTATCGCAATCTCCGCGCTCGTCTTCTTCTACGGTCTTGGTCAGGTCGACGAATCTCTTGACTACGCTACCGGTAGTTTCAACATTCCAGCCGTCCGTTACTCCGCACTCGGCGTCATCGCTGCCTTCCAAGCCTACCTCCTCTACGTGTTCACACAGCGTCAATTGAAACGCGCGCGGGAGAACAACGCTCCAGTTATCTCGAAGGTCAAGCCAAAGCAGCAGCGACCGAAGAAGAAGGAAGGCAAGAAGGCTCCCCAGTCCGAGGACGACGATCTGCCGGAAGTCGATCAGGCGACAAAGAAGAATCTTCGCTCTCGGACATCCGCCAAAGCAAAATAAAAGCCCCGCGTCCATTTTTTTAGCATTAAGCGTTCGTCAAGGCTGATCATTCCGTGGCCTTCGTGTCATAGGATATTTTAACTGAAGCTGCAGAGCGACGATTTTTGCGAGCTGCGCAAAAGAAAACTCAAATATCGGAATATATATCGAGGGCTGCTAGTTAAAGAAACACCACACAGACATAACATTTTTTTTCATCAGTTTCACAAGCTCATCCACATACCCAAAATTTTATAAAGCGAAAACGTCCAGTCGTATGCCAAGTACGCTAGTAAACATAGGTAGACGGAGTTTTTCTAACGTGTAAATATGCCGAGAGGATTGAGAGAGATCGTAGATGGTTGTTATATTATTTTAATGACTATAAATAGCGTACAATACGATAAAACAGAGTATAATCCTATACAAATCGAATATATTATATAGATGGCCTATATTATTCACGGGTGTGGGATGACGGCGAAATTGTTTGCCGGTTCGTTAGTTGTCAATCAGATTCGTAAAAAAAAAAAGAAAAAATGGATAATAAATTATTCGAAACTTTTAATGTCCGACTAGCTGCATCGACGTCCTTTCCGGAACTTTTTTTTTTGGATCGCAATTGCGAAGACGCTTCGCTGCGGAATAATCATATGCTAATTCGCGCCGTCTCCCGTCGATATTTATCAAGCAGGGGTGTCCGTCGATACTCTCTGAGGAGTATCCGCCGATGATAACATTACCCGGCCCTCCCTCGAGGCTCGAGCCCTGTCGTATCCGGAGCCGGCTGGTGACTACAAAATCGATATTTGCCTGGACTGCGCTATTACCCGAGCCCTTGCTGGAGTATTATATTTAGATAGGCCCTTGCCTCGCCACCTGGAACCGGAGACAACCGAGCATACAGCGCCGATTGCTGTCTGCCGACTCTCGAGAATAATATTCATCCGGGATACAATAATACGACAACGTCGGAAACCTCAACGTCCCTCGAATCTCGCAGATTTCCCACGCTCCACATTGTTCCATATCGTGTACTTTAACTAGTAACGAATTCCCGGTATCGCTGAGCTATTTGTCCTTCCCGTCGTATACTGCGAAGCTTCGAGCGTTTCACCGACTTACCGTCGAGAGCGTATCTCAAAATTTAATAATACCCGTTTTACTTCTTCGGAGTTTCTCGATACAATATTTCCTCCCGCAATGAAATATGCGGGGCAGCCTGTTTAAGGGTATGGAACGGCGAAAGCTCGTTTCTTTCATGCATCTGTGGAGAGTCGATTAAAGCTTCTTGAAATCACGTGAAATCACGACTTTTGCCGAAAGTAGGTCAGACAATTTTTTTTGTTACTTGTCGTTTTAAGGTCATAATCGGAATCCGTTTCTTGCCGCTAATCACCAATCTTCCACTCAATGAACCACCGTCTTAATGTTTAATGAGGAAAACTCGGGCAATAGAAAAGAAAATTGTTTTTCGCGATTAAATATTCAGATAAATACTGTGAAGGACGCGACGCGAAATGACGCTGCTGCAGATTCGTAAAATAAGAACAACATTAGAACGACAAGAAACTTTTTTTGCCACTCGACGTTTTAAGGTCATGCGTTGAATCCGTTTCTTCGCGCTAATCACCAATCCTCCACTCAATACAATTCCATCTCAATATTTCATGAGGAAAACTCGGACAATAGAAAAGAAAATTGTTTTTCGCGATTCAATATTCAGATAAATATTGTGAAGGACGCGACGCAGAATGACGGAGATTCGTAAAATAAGCGCAACATTAGAACGACAAGAAACTTTTTTTGCCACTCGACGTTTTAAGGTCATATATAGAATCGGTTTCTTCGCGCTAATCACCAATCCTCCACTCAATAAAATTCCATCTCACTATTTCATGAGGAAAACTCGGACAATAGAAAAGAAAATTGTTTTTCGCGATTGAATATTCAGATAAATATTGTGAAGGACGCGACGCAGAATGATGGAGATTCGTAAAATAAGCGCAACATTAGAACGACAAGAAACTTTGTACAGGCGCTTTCTTTATTCTGATCCGTAACATGCCGTATCCTTGTAAGCTCATTGCGTGGAGTGGAATATGTATTGAAACATATATATTTAACGGATTGCCGTGAAAGTAAAGAGATACGCTTTTGCTATTTCATTCGTCACAATTTTCTGCATTGCTCGTTCTTCTCTGGGCATCTGCAAGCTCGGCAGTCTCCGTTCGAGCGTCAGGAAACGGAAGGAATGGGAGAGCGAGGACGGGGCTGGAGACCGGGGGATTCGATATCGGTGAGGCGGGAAGATGCGGCTGGCAGGGCTGCGGTCAGACTGGGTCAGTAGTTTACAGTCGAGTCGTCCAGCCGGTACCAGCTAATATGGACCATCGCGTACCTGCGTACGTGACTAATGGGTGCAGCAAAGTTTCTAAAACTGCGTTATCTCGTTCGATTATTAAATAAAGTCATAGTTAGAAATTTTTCGAACTGTTAGGAGAGAGATGGGCGAAAGCGAACCCCGAGGCAAAACGGATCGGTATGCTCAATTTGAGACGAAACTTTAAATTTTTTGCGTCCCCCGAAAAATTACTAAAAATAGTAGGTTTTGCCCACCGCCCTTCCGGTCAACGAAATTCAAGCATTTTCCACTGCCTTAATTCCTATTCTGTTATTGAATTGTTGATAAACTTATAGCTGAATTCAACTGCTTACGAAGCTCGATCAAAGTTCGCAAAGCTGGGAAAGCTTTTTTTCTTTCTTAACGACCCACGGATAAATGCGCCTGAAACGGGGAGACTTTCATCCGAACTCATTAAGCTCAATCATGATAATTGGATCTCACAGGCTGAATGAGGATTAAAGAAACGTTTAAAAAAAATCTTTTCTTTCGTACTATATAACGTGTATAAAAGTTATTTCACGATTCTCGGCTGCGTGCCGGGGCTTTCCTGTGTACACGTAGAGTACGTTCTTATCCGTCGCAACCTGACGGCCACGATGTGCCATGATGTATTGATTGGAAGCTGGGCTACAGGTGGCTTTCTGGCGCAGGCGCTTTTCCACCCCTGAGGATATGAATAAGCTCTCTCGCACCCTTCGTCCCCCTCTTCGCACCGGCTTTTATCTCTCTGACTCTCTCGCCCGGTCTCTCTTATTAAAAACCCCCCATGAGGCCGAGCATTCGTCGTTACCCATTTCCTAGCTGTAAGGAGAAGTGAACTCGACAACCCAGAAGCTTCCAAAGCTCTCCGCATCACCCTGACCTGCGCTCGTAATCACATTACAAAAAAAAAAAAAAAAAATGGTCTAAATTATTCAAACAAGGCACAAATAAAAGATGCTAATCGGTACGTATCGAAACATCAATCAATCGCAATTTAATTACAAGTAAACGCATCGTTGTACCATTTTTAATACTAATAATCGTAAGGATAATAATATTTTCATTTTTATATTGTACTTCGTTACAGCTTTAAAATACTATTGCAATAATAACTTTTTATTTATCACTCTTTGCACTCATTCAGCTTATTCTACCGCCTTTACTTTCCGTCTCAATTTTCGGTAGCAGGTGAAGGTGGTCGCGGACTCTCTCGTAAGATTCCGATGTAATTTTCGTAGAGTCTGCTGGTCGAAATCGTGAAAAATGTACGAGCTAAAAGGCTGTTGTAACTTTATAATCGGAAAACCGGGGTTTTTTGTTCCCGCTGCTGGAAGCGGGAAGCAAAATATTTGCTGCCACAGCAAAATATTTGCTGCCACAGCAAAATATTTGCTGCCACAGCAAAATATTTGCTGCCATAGCAAAATATTTGCTGCCACAGTAAAATATTTGCTGCTACAGCAAAATATTTGCTGCCACAGCAAAATATTTTTTCCCCATTTCGCTAAAATAACCACATTCCTTGGCGCAATACGGGCGGAAAATAGCCTATTATTGACCGATGATCATTATTAACCTGTGCGCATGCGCAGTACAATTTCATTACTCCCTAGGGAGTAATAGGGCTCATTACTCCCTCTGGAAGCTCCATTACTCCCGGGGGAGTAATGGTCATTGGCGAATATGGCGATTTTGCGACTCAAGAAATGTGGTTATTTTAACGAAGTCGGAAAAAAATAACGTATGCGACAAGGGAGGAAGTGCATTTTCATCTCGTGTGAATTTGTGCCCTTGCTTCGCTCGGGCATCAAACTTCACACTCGGTGTAAATACGCACAATCCTCCCTCGTGGCATAATATACTATTGTTGTCCCTATGTCAACCAGGCAAGTGAGCTATGGTAACGACATTCTTTTTGTCGCAACAATTTTTTTTTCTCCGTGCGGACCAACTTGCCTCTATACTTTGATAATCCTGTGCGCATATACAAAATGCATATAGTCGATAAATGCAAATCAAAGTTTAACACGGAAGACCGCGGTCCACCTTCGGTAACAACTTCAATGGTGTTCATGGCGCGAGCTTCAATTATTATTCAAGCATACTGTATACAGAGGATCCTTAGTTCGAGGCCCGAATTACCGCTCTCTCCCCGATCGACACGTCGGCCCGATCATAGCGGAACAGAGATTTATGCAAAGCTTCATTGTTCCAACAAGGATTTTCAATTTGGCCGCGAAGCAGCCACACTGCTGTCATGAATATTTGCATGCAAATGGATTTACGAGACTCCCTGCCTTTCTCTGTCTACCTTTCATCGCTTACCCGTGCCCGTTCTCGCTCTTGCGGGCTACATCAATATCGTATACGCGTTTGCGTGTATTTCAATTTGCGAACAAATTTCTTCACCTAAATGTCCAAAGTTGCGTTACTCGAAGCTGAGTTTAGGGAATTTGCAATATGTTCGAGATTGAATATCCTCATTTACTTCGGTAATAGTGTAAAGTAACGCTTCACGGCATGTGATTAGGTGATGACGAAATTCAATAAAGATCGTTATCATCTTTGCGAAAGTGCATCGATTACCGACTGTGTCCGGCACGGGCGGGCGGTAAATGTTCTCACATCGCCTTAACGCCCACTCGTCCGAATTTGCCACGCTCAATTGAAGTTCTCGTGTGCTGAACGAGCTAGCCTTGCTGCATCCGTCGGCAAACAACGTCTGTGGGCGTGTTGCGGTTATTTCACTGGTGAAGTTGCACGTGTACAACAGACACAGGGGATGTAATATCAGAGTGATTCGATGCCTAAGAATCAAAAGGGCGTAGTCCCCATGTCAAAGCATAGGCGCTACACCGAGAAAAATAAATGGTTGGATTAAGGTAGTCGGAGCGGTACAGTCCCATCAAACGTGAGTTTCAGGGAAAAATTGAAACATTTCTCGATGGAATAAAGATCTGAAAAAGATCAAGCACATGGTAGGTGCTGCAAATACTGTTGTTATGTAATAATAATTCCAAAATGTTATTGACAAATTAATGATAAAAATAATTGTTCAACAAATTACCCGACAACTTAACTATTTTTTTTCCATAAAAATTATTCGTTTATTATTGTGAATACGTATGAATTTTTTTCAGAGTTTTTTGTAAACTTTGACAATCGCGTGTTTTCTATGTTCAAGCTGTAAAAAAACGCAATTTTCAAAGATTATCAAAAATTCTGAAAAAATTCAAATGTATTCAGAAAAATAAACGAATTATACTTATGTAGGAAAATAGTTAAGTTGTGGGTAATTTGTTAAAGAATAATTTTTATCTTCAATTTGATGACAACAAATTGAAATTATTATTTCACAAAAACAATCTTTGCAGCACCTTCCATGTTCTTGATTTTTTAAAGATCTTTATCCCATCGAGAAAAGTTCGAAATTTTCTCTGAAACTCACGTTTGGTGGGACTGTACCGCTCGAACTACCTTAATTAAGCAAATGCGCGGTGACATTCAAAAGTGTATTTGGTTGGTTCAACGAAAACGTTTGTTTCATCCGACAAAATTTTGAATAAATTGAAGCAAATGATCGTTTAACAAAACAATTCTTTATTCGTACCAAACAAATAACAGATTTGAACGTATGTCACCGCGACTTTTGATTAATCCACCAATTTTTTTTTTCTCACTGTACGTCTTTTGATTCTTAGGTATCGACATATATACTATCATTCCCGTGTACTCCATGATTACATTCTCGGTGAAACGCGACGAAGCTCCGATGCCAGGAATCGAACCTGAGACCGACTGCATCGGCATAGATTTTCCGCGGTTTTCCTATGCCCATGGCAGAAAGGTCATGGCAAAAGCGATACAGAGGGGGAAGTCGGATGCGGCCGCAAGAAAGGACTGGCTACTGACCCGGGCCGACCCTGTATAGGCGTAGATGTCTGAGAACGGAGGAAGATGCAAAAAATAAATAAATAAATAAATAAATAAAAAATAATATCATTCTCGTGGCACTACGTTAGAAACTTGTGGATTACCTGTATTCCACCTAGAAAGGTTTTATTTAACTTATTTTCGCGCTCGGCAAATCAAGCCCAGAGTCAAGGTCGTCGGAAACATCCCCCCTGCTCCTCCGACACGTGCCGGCAAAATGATATTCTCACAAATCGTTTTTATATTGAATAGGAATGATGTAAGAGCACTCGGGCTTTCGAGTTTGCCGCGGCATATCTCGAATTTTTTCGAGGATTCCGCACATTGTTCTCGTCGTATATTACGTGCCCGCGTGGCGTCGCTCTGCAATATCGCTATATCCAGCAATCTTTCACTCTTCTCTTGGAATCCAGAAGAATGTCTTTGTCGAGAAATACGCAGAAGCAGATTGATAAGAAAAAAAGGGGAGATCCCATTGGTCGCACATTGGTACACTTCTACTTATGTATACTGGAGTTACCGAATCTTTTTTTTCTACCGATGATACGGCGACGATAAAAGTAAAAAAAAGAAAATAAAAAGGTGCAAAACAAATGTCCTTGATTATAAATTTCAATTAATTTTTTCTGACATTTTTTTTCTGTATGTTCTCGTCAAAGAAAAAGTATTACTTTTTGTGACGTCACTTCTGGTTTGAAAAACTCATTTTTTCTACCGGAAGTGACGTCACAGAGAAAATGTCACTTCCGGTTTGAAAGTATCATTTTTTGGAGCGAATCTGACGTATTTGAAGAAAAAGGTTGCTTCCGGTTGAAAAATTAGATCTCCAAACCGGAAGTGACATCACTCCCGGAATGGCGTCACTTCTGGTCGAAAGTTGACATTTTCGAAACGTAAGTGACGTTTTCCGTTTTGCCTATGATATCGTGACTCTCCTTCCTCGTTCTAACTATGCGTTGCTACATATCTGGGTTCTCACTGAGACTCACTGAAAAAAAAATATCATTGACTCAAGTAATGCCAAATAAAAAAATTATTATTTCAATTCTATTTTCAATTCATACAATTGCATACGGGTTTGAAACGATAACATGTCACTTTGGCAATTTTGCTGTCGTTGTTTCAATATCATATGGAATTGTAAGAATTGAAAGTAGAATTGACATAAGAATTTTTTGCTTTGGCAGCCCGCAAGCAATTTTTTTTCAGTGTAACTATCGGTTCCTCGCTTGTTCATACTTCTTTCCCCAACTCTCTCTTTTACCCCGACTTGTATCCGCCACTCTCCAAGCTCGCGCCGCCTTTCCGCATTTTCCAAGCCTCGCAAGGAGTAACATTCCCGTTTTATTTTTTCCCCAATGCCAAAGCCGGTCCAGGAAGACGACGAAGAATAAGCGAAGAGTGCCGTATTCTCTCGTGCATCCTCGAGCTCGTAATTCATTCCTTTTACATGCTTCCTTTTTTTCTTCCGGTAAGTATTATAATACCGTATAGTGCACGATACACAATATACGACGGTATTGTGCGCTCCTTACGCCGGACGTACATTAATAAAGAAGAAATAATTTCTTCAGGATCTCGGGGTGAGATCCGGGCGAAGGGGATGACCCCGCTCACCCGCCGCCGTCCTCCTCGTCAAGCGGGATGAGATAGGAGAGAGAGATCTACGAGTTTATCCACGTCCACCGTCATGCCGATACAAGTATTTACTTTTTTCATCCTTCCTCTAGATTATCCTCTTCGGAGGGTTGCGCACCGGGGGAAAGCGTTCCTCGAAACGCCTCACCGTCGACCCACGTTCCCGCGCGTATATCCACGCTGGGACTGCGCCGAGACACGTACATAGATGGAGCACACATACACACGCACACACCTGCACACACGGAGAGGCGGATGAAAACGGCGCAACAGGGGTTGTGCGGTACCGGGAATCGTATGGACCGGGGGGATAGTCACCGTGGCAGAGGCGCCTGCGTCCAGACGCCCCTCTACCAGCTAACGCGCGATCTCTCGGTGGCATTTCACGAGGCCACGGATTCTGCCGAGAACGAACCAGTCCTGCCGCATCGCCAAAACGCGCCGCACAATCGTGAGTAATTCACATTCATTCACTAATACTTTAGAGCATTAGGAAAAAAAAGGTAGCATTAGAGAATTTAGTACAGTCTTCATTCATCTTTATCGCGTAAACAAGTACCGTCAGTTTCTATGCGATATTTCGCGACGATAGAACGTTATGCCGGGCAGATAAATATAAAACTATAAAATATTTTAAAAAAATTTAATATGTAATATTATTTAATATTCTTTTTATATTTTATATTTTATATTTTATACAAAATATAAATATAAAGAGTAGCGATTGGTGAGATCGAACGTAAATAAATGAGCCTCTGTGGGACAGGAGGGTGGCCCGAAAAAAAAAAAGGAAATGCCGTAAGATGTTTTTCTTTCACATTTTTGATATTCAATACTTTCCCTTTATCGCATAAACAAGTACCGTCAGTTTCTATGCGATATTCCGCGAAAATAGAACTTTATGCCGGGCAGATGAATATAAAGAGTAAGCGATTGGTGAGATCGGATGTAAATAAATGAGCCTCTGTAGGTCAGGAGGGTAGCCCCAAAAAAAAAAAGAAAATGCCGTAAGATGTTTTTCTTTCATATTCTTGATATTGAATGTATACCGAATAATACTATGTATTCTCGATACACTTTATCGGGGAATGGTTTTTCTTAATGAACTGGTATCAGGGGTGAACATTTTGCAGGACCATGTGTCGAAGATCACTGAGAGGGAAATAATACGAATCGATCGGTTCATGGCTGTTGAAGCGTCGATGATTGACGAAAGCTCGACTGTGGAGCAGTTTCAGGGAATGGCATCGTTACATTGAAGTGGGAATTTCATGGTGACTATGGGTCATTCGTTATCGGGACGTAGGGGTAATTAATGTCGCGACCAGAAGCAACCGGTTCAGTACGAAAGGTATAACTGTATAGCGCGCGTTCGTTCATCGGCTTGTAACCTGTATAAATATGTATGTATGTATATATATATATATATATATATATATATATACATCGCAGCAGCCTGACTTTAGTGGCTCATACAACGTAATTCGCGGATAATTGAAGCAACTCGTAGGGTATAATCACTGTCGGCTTGGCCGAGCGAAAGGATGAATAATTGAGCGGGGAAAAAAAATGTCGGCACGAGCTTGCATGCTTAATCGCAATCCTTATAAATGGCTAATTGAAATCAGCGGAGTCGAGCTCTCGCGACCGATATAAGAATAGAGAAAGAAGGCAGGATAGGTTTTTTTTTACTCTCCGGTCTTTCCTCGCTGCCTCCTGCATTTCTGTTCTGCTCCAAAGAATCTACTCTCGCCTCGAGAGTTAGAGATCCGCAGGAGGGTTCTCAAGTTCTGTAAGAAATTCCCTCGGCACTGGGGCCGAAGAATGAAGGGGTTGAATGGCTTAATCCCAATGCCATAGTTGGACGTTGTCACGCCTCGTCACGTTCCGTTTATCGCCTCGGTCCTCGGTGACAGATACTCAATTCACCGAAGCGTTAACCGAATCGTTGTGATGGTTCGTTACCGGAGAACATAAAACATTGCTTGAGTGTAGCGGAGAGCGGGGCGAATTGGGACAGTGGGGCAAAACGGGACAGCGGGTGCAAAACTCAATTTTTCAATAATTTTTGGATTTTGCATTTTGTCCAAAGGATGCATCAAGATTTTTAACATCGTTTTGGCCAATTTCCATCACCATCAAAAAGTTATTGGAAAATTATGTTTTGTTCCTATTATCCCATTTTGCCCCGCTCTTCCCTACCGTAGAAACGAGGGACCATTATGACTGTTAAATGGTTGTAAAATTTTAGGGAGTCGAATTTGCGTGTAAATCAATAAATGACGAAAAAACGAAACGAGGTCTCGACAAAACGAGCAGTAGATTCACCTCGAGGAAACAGATATGAAAAATTTCGAATTTTATTTTTAATCATCCATCACAAGTGGGTAATAAAAGTTGGCGATTGCTTAACTTTAGTAACTCATGGTTAAACTTTCGCGATTGGTTCGGAAACTCTTCACCTCACAGTCCCTCGTGTATTCCGATTCAGAGTAAAAAGTCATTCGATATAACTTATACTCTGCATCCGCTCGATTATGCGAGATCGAACGAGTCCGATAAGCCGTCCATAGCGCGACGCGAGACGAGTCTGAGACAAGAAATTAACTGACTATAAAAAAAGAAAATGTACCACGGAATAAGTTCCTAATTGGGAAATATCCTGAAAATTTATAGCGGGAATTTTATTTTTTTTACATCGCGAGGAAAATAGCGGGACCGATAAGAAGATAATGAATTAGACTGTGTTGATCATTCAAGTTTCATTGCATCGTGCGAAAACGTATTAAGGTAGTCCGAGCGATACAATCCCGCCAAACGTGGGTTTCAGGGAAAAATTCAAACATGTCTCGATGGACTAAAAATCGGAAAAAAATCAACCATATGGGAGGTGCCGCAAATACTGATTTTATGTAATAACAATTCCAAAATGTTATTGAAAAATTAGCGATAAAAATAATTGTTCAACAAATTACCCGGCAACTTAACTATTTTTTTCCATAAAAATGATCCGTTTATTTTTCTGAATACGTATTCATTTTTTCAGAATTTTTTGTACTTTTCGAAAATCGCTTTTTTCTATGTTCAAGCTGCGAAAAACGCGATTTTCAAAGATTATTAAAAAATCTGAAACAATTCATGCGTATTCAAAAAAATAAACGAAATATTTTGATGAAGGAAAATAATTAAATTCAATTTGTTACTAACGAATTGTAATTCACAAAAACAATCTTTGCAGCACCTCCCATATACTTCATTTTTTCAGATTTTTATCCGATCGAGAAGTGTTCGAAATTTTCTCTGAAACTCAAGTTCGGCGGAACTGTACCGCTCCAAGTACCTTAACTCCCCGTTGACCGTCATCCTAGATAGTACAGAACGATGATATACGCGGTGTGGCATACACCCGTGATGTTCGTCAGCAAAGTTTCGGTGCTTCCGTCAACAGCGACTATCTAATCGCGGCTACATACCCTCGATACCGAATTTATGCGGTACCGGTAAATTCTGTGTGGATCAGGCACAGAACTCACGCTGTACATAGATGAAATATCTACACACGCATATCTATATCTGCACCCGTACGTGCATCTTTCCCGAGGACTCCGCCAGGAGTTCCGTTCGCAAATGCCTGACGGCAAAATACGTGCGTCCGTGAACTATTTGCGCGTCGAACGTGAGTAATACATTTCTCGAGACGCGTTCGATCGAACCTCCGATTACAATATTACCCTTCCGATGTAACTTTACAAATTGGCAAAGTATCGCGTCGAGCACGAACTCTAGATAGGTGTACCTGTGCCTGGATTCTCGGAATCGATTTTTCAACGCTGAACCCCGCTCTCCTCGTCTCTCCTTATCTGTACAGTATCGAGGCCTCCTCGATATTTTTATTTCTCTCCAGCTTCCCCCCTTTCCCGGCTCCCTTTTGCCCTATCTTCGACGTCCCCGCCGAAGAAAGGTCGTATTACCCGAGAGCTTTCCCCAACAATGCTCGAGCACCCGCTCTCTTATGTACGATCGATTTTTATCGAAATGTTATTCTCGGCCCGTTTCCCATCAATCTAGGATCATCGAACTTTCCTGCTGAATCCTCTTTCGAATCGTTATTACTCCGTAAGGTAGACCGCAAGTTGCGAAATCGAATTACGTACTCCGGAATATTTGTCGGGACCCTTTTACCATCCTTTTTTTTTTTTGGTTCCTCATCACACCTCGTAATGACGGTTTTTAGTACATTTGTATTATTTAATTCCAAGTCGGATATTAAATTGTTTCGTTATTAGTATTACCAGTTATAGGTTCCGAATCAGTAAACGAATTTATGAACAGGCTGGACCTGTATATGTTTACATGAGATGTACACATGAAACCATAGACGAACACACGAATTCAAATTATATATGTTCACACAAATTTATAAGAAGTTATAAGGAATTTAGAGAATTTATATGAGTTACAAGAAATTATAACATAAGAAAAATGTATTCAGTTCACAAGATGCAGATTCATAAGTGTTGCACTTCCTTTCCGTAAAGTTTAATAATAATAATAATAATAATAATAATAATAATAATAATAATAATAATAAGTCAAGGTCCGTCTCTTACGATTGTTCATGCACGATTGTCCCGAAACAATCGCCTCCCTTCCAAAACAACCCGCTTCGCTCAAAAAACGTCGATCTTCTTAGGTTTAAGCGTTTTTCCTGCACGAGATCGAAGTCTGTGGTTCTCGTTCAGATTTGCTACCGTTGGTGAATTTTTTATGTTCTGCCGTCCAATTACTAACGGCGTGTTGACAGATTTTGTAATAATTTGACTGTCTGGTAGAACTGCTATCTAAACTCGATTCTGTCGATAACAGGAATCTGATGTCCAGATGCCGTACGACTTTGGTTCCTTTCGTTTGCGGTTAACTATTCCTGGGCATTTTTTTATCGCATATTCAGACTCGTTGTCCTGGACTGAGCTCTTTCAACGGTTTGGTATGATGATGTCTATCATAATTAAATTGATCCGAGATTTTCCCTTTCAACAGTACCGAGTAATGTTTTTTTCTTGTCTGAAGACGTGATTTCCTTTTCGTGTACTATGGGCAACGTTGTACGGAGTAAACTTTAATTTCGATCGTATAATCCTTTTCTTTGAGGTAGTTCTGTCGCTTGGTGTTCATTTCGCATAAGTTCGAGAAAAATGAGATAAAATTACAAATTCTTTTCGATGATATAATAATCTGAAAAAATGCATGCATATTAAAAGTACTGAAAAGATTGATTTCGCATAATAATCAGTGCTAAATGTTAACAAATTAATCAAAAAATTAATTGTTTAACAAATTACCCGGCAACTTAATTTTTTTTATTACAAAAATGATTCGTTCATTCTTCTGAATACGTATGATTATTTTCAGATTTTAAAATTTGCTTTGAATTTTGTTTTTTACCACACATTTTTTCCATATACAAAAAATTGAAAGCAAATTTAAAAAACGGAAAAAATTCATACGTATTCAGAAAAATGAACGAATCATTTTCATTTTAAAAAAAGTTGAGTTTCCGGAAAATTTGTTGACCAATTTTTTTTCCATCAATTTGTTAATAACATTTTGGAATTATTATTATGCGAAATTAATCTTCTCAGTACCTTTAATGTGCATGCATTTTTTCAGATTTTTATACCATCGAGAAGTATTTGCAATTTTATCTCATTTTTCTCGAACTTGTGCGAAATGAACACCAAGCGACAGAAATATCTTAAAATGTGCTAAATTGATGCTGACGTTCTGCAACGGTCCTCGTGGAGGTTGGGAAGGATTTAATGATTCATAGTGAAGAGGTTGTTGTATTATGTAAGTTTAGCAGGATGCAACAAGATTCTCGATATCTCGGGATAATCCTTGTTATAGGACTATCCCGAAATGACATACAGATTTTTCCGCTCTTCGTCGACATTTCCTTTCCCTAACGCATGCACGTAAAATCCCGCTTTCCGTTCCTGTCAAGTGTACGCAGAAAGGCACTTTTCAGCATCGCGTGCGCAAAAATACGGCGCATGCGTACAAACGCAATATGGTCTTTTTTCCCGTGCTAGTGCGGAAAAGTGCCTTTATTACACTTGATTCGAAAATGTCAGTTTTCCTCATGCTTCGCGTGCACAAAACCTCCATTTTCACACTTCGTGAAGTAAAATTTGGTACGATACCCGTGCGAAAAACATTTTCTGAACTCGTGTGATTGACTCGCCTTCGGCTCATGCTGCAAAGTCACATTCGTTATGAAACGTTTTATCGCACTGTTATCGTAAATTACTATTCTACGCACACTGCCCAAAAACAAAAAGCCTGATTTTGATGAATTTGTTAAGAAAAATCATGTGAATGGCATGGGCGTAGAAAAGGAAGATCTGACGCGTGTGAATGCCGCATGCGCTTTCTGCTCGTGCGGCATTTTCACACACGTTAAGAACTCTCTTTCTACACCCTTGCCATACAAGTAAGTATTCTGATACGTAAATTCGACACGTCCCAGTCGTCGGAGTGTCCGACCTGATGCTTTAGCCTAAATTCAAGCCGAGCATTGGTGATTGCCGGAGAAACATTTTTTTCCGCCCTTTTTTTTGCAGTTTTTCATGAGGAACATCTGTTCAATAGTATTTCCGCATTTCCTCTTCGACCTCTGAGGTTACGCGACGCTCGAGACCGACGCTTGGTCTCCCTTCGTCGAACGCGTAGCCAAGTACGTGCCTTCCCGGTATTGCCAACGGGTTTCTCGTCTACAGCGCGCGTAAACGCCCTTGCCATACAAATAACTATTCCATCTTTAAAGCCATCTTTTCTAGTTTTCTGGGACGAACGAAAATTGCGCCGGCGGTACAATATTCACAACATTTGCGGATACTGCTGTTCGTTTGGTCATCGTGCACTCGCTGCCGCCATGTTTAATTACAAACCGGATATTAAATTATTTCTTTATTATTGAACGTGGGTCTTTCACAAAAGTCCGTGCACGATTGCCCCGAAACAATTGCCTCCATCCCAAAAGCTGACTCGCTCCACTCACTACTGAAACAAGTATTTTTTCTAATAGATCCAAATCGGCATTCGGGTTTTTTTCGTCATTCCATCGGGAAGCAGAAATATCGCTTTTCGAAAAACAACGAAATTGTTCTTCTCAATAAGCCCATTATTGGCGACGCAGCACCTTCTACGGGACTAGAGTGTTCACGGTTTATAATGTTAGCAGGAATTCAATGGATGCAGTTCCGCGCATATTAAATTTATCATAAATGGATAAATCATTATGTATTCACGCAAACATTAAATTCCCGCAAAATCGATCAGCGCCGCGCAGAGTACCTTTGATATTAAACATTAAACTCACGGGAAATGTCGTATTTGTCGTGCATTATCCCGAGCGGTTTTATTTCGCGAGAGTTCGAAGTATCGGCCACTTACCATTAAAACATTATTCGAGCCGCCGAGCACTCTATCATTCCACCAGTAAAAAGGTTATGTATTTTCAACAAACTTTTTTTGTCCGTAAACGTCCACAATTGTTTTATCGTTAATTTTACAAAATATATTTGTAAAATTAACAACCATTTCTGTCAAATGCGCAATATTTGTTTTACCTAAAATGAAGAAGAAAAAAATGGTAGACGTTTCTGGACAAGAAACGTGTGTACCTTAGGGTGTTTCAAAAAAGGCATCGTTGTTAAAATTTTCCTCCCACCTTTTTAAAGTACAGATTTCGATCTCAAATTGAAATCTCATTTTTTGTATTAAACACAAAAGACTTCGGTTTTTAAATTCGTATATAGAAAACTAAAAATGTAAAACTGAAAAATTGAGAAAACTATCAAAATTCGCCAGTAGGGTGAATTTGTTGAAAAAAATTCTTCCCATCCTCCAAAAGTATAGATTATAATTTGAAATTGAACCTCGCGGAAGGCACGCCTAAGCAAAAAATCTTAAGAGAAGCCGCATTCGTCGTTTACAACCAAAAAAAAGAAGTTGCATTTTTTTGGTACAAACGTTGAATGCGGCACCTCATAGGATTCTTTGCTAGGGACCGCCTTTCGTGAGGTTTAACTTCAGCTTTAAATCTATACTTTAAAAGGATGGTAGGAAAATAAATAAAAAATGTCCTTTGTGAGAAACACCCTAGTGTACTTATTTTACCGTGTCACAATCGCCGTCATATGAGAATCATATTTTTCCTAACGCATGCACGTAAAAGCCCGCTTTCCGTTCCTGTGAAGTGTGCGCAGAAAGGCACTTCTTCGCATCGCGTGCAGGGAAAATACTGCGCATGCGTACAAACCCAATATGGTATTTTTTCCAGCACTGGTGCGGAAAAGTGCCTTTCTACGTACACTTCGCGGAAACGAAAAGCGTGATTTTCGTGAATTTGTTTGGGAAAATTATGTGAATGGCGTGGGAGTAGAAAAGGGAATTCTGACTCGTGTGAATGCCGCACTCGCCTTCGGTTCGTGCGGAATTTTCACACTCGTCAAAAAGTCCCTTTCTACGCCCTTGTCATACAAATAACTATTATCTCGCAGCAGCATACGCTCGAGTGTTTATCTCGTAGAAGCTATCCTCCGTGTATTCCGCAATTTGCATTACTCTCTCGTCGCTCGTCTAAGAAACTGAAAATTCACTGTTAAATTCCGTCCGGCTGCAGTACTCGCGTCTCAGTCAAATATCGTTTTCTTCCTCTTGCTTGTCGGAAGTTTTCTTGTCGGCGGGCTTAGGAATCCGATAAGCGGAGTGAGGATGGGAGGGGGTGGGGGTTGAAACTTGTTCTCTGCTATTCACTCGGTTGAAGCTCGCTTTTGAATACGAGCTATATTTTCCGACACTCCAAATCCAGGGCGTCGTGAAAGCCGCGCTGCTCGTTCTGGGACACACGACAGGTCTCGTCGCTGTTGCTACCGCTGGCCGTCAAGGGGAAAAACGATTGCAGCAGTGGACGCTCCATTTAGCCCCGGTGTACGTCGAGCCATATTCCATCGTCGACTACCTACTGCTCTCTTGTAGTAGGGGGGGAGCGGGGCAAAATAGGACAGTGGGGCAAAACGGGATAGTGAGGGCAAAACGCAATTTTACAATAATGTTTGGATGCCCCATTTTGTTCCAACGATACATCCGGATTTTCAACCCCATTTTGCCCCATGGACCATCATCGCCACTATCCAAAAGTTATTAGAAAATTGCGCTTTATCTCTTATCCCGTCTTGCCCCGCTGTGCCATTTTGCCCCGCTCTCCCCTACATTCGATGACAGAATACTTTTTTGAACGGGCACTACTTTGAAAAATCCCTATCGACGTTACCTATCGGTCCCTCCCTCACCCATTCGCTTTTACAGCTTTTGCCCGCCGCAATTTTTATATCGCTTTTCGCAGGCCCTACACTCTCATTCAATTTTACGAATGACTAAATATTACGGGCATCGTAAAACTCGATATCGTGGCTTTAAAATACGGAATACGGGAAGCGGTAAACGGTGGGAATACGGGAAGCCCCGTGAAACAAGCCACGGAATGAACGCACCCGCGCACGCGCGTACATATTGTTACGCACTCCGATGTTATCACTATATTCAAACTGATAGTTCGGGCATTATGGATTACTGCTGTATTTCGTCGCGATAGCGAATAATGGAGTTACGTCGCGCGGTTTTCGATCTCCCACTCCGACTCCTCTCGTCGGTTGGATTAATCATTTCCGGTGACTAGTTACAATTCGTTGATTGGAGGGGAGACCTTAAATGATAAAAAAAGACGTCGCCAAAAAATCCTTGGGCTTACATTACGATCCAGCGGAATCGAGTTTAGGACACAGAATTAGGGACACACTGAGAAAAAGGATAGTGTTTCCTACTATAACGAATAGTTCCCAGATGGAACGTCTATATAGATAGTTTCTGATAGTATATATTCAATTGGTTAAACTATAATTATGGTTGCAACAAAAAATGTATAGTAGAACCATATAGTAAAATAAAACAAATGCTTGGAGAACTTAAAAAAAAGAACAAAAGAGAACCGAGAGACGAAATTTGGTTAGTTCTTTCTCAGCAACGAGAACGGAAAGATATGTAATTTGTTGAGAGGATTAAATAAAGTTATTTGATTACGTATTGACTATTATTCAACATTCAAGAATTCTTACAAATGTAGATATTCCCCTTGAGAGCTATTTTTTATGGTAAAAATCAGTATTATTGCTTTTACTATGTAATTTTTTTCTCAGTATAACGACCGAGCGAATAAATAACGCGCGTATTTGGTTTTGGGGCGGATATTATTGATAATGATAAACGTTAATTATACCGATCACGTAATGTCACACGTCTGTTCGCTTTGAAGGACTTTCTGACATGACGATCGATCTTGTATCGTTCTGCTATCGTCAAACCTAACTAATATCGTCTGACTTAACGAACAGTCCGCTACATATTCGTTACAATACCTATAAATTCTTCGGGATTCCCGCTACCTCCGAGATTATCCTGAAAGGAATATAACGAGGCCGATTTAAATATGTTTCTGGTACAACTCTGCGGTTGGAGCTCGCACGCCTCCCATCCCCGTTCGGGCATTCATCCTCGTCGTAATTTTTCATGCAGCCCCATTCATATTTCGCATTTATTCACTCGTGCACCATCCCCAGAGCTCGCGGCGTTTCCCACTATCGTGTCACGTTTTTTCCGTTGCTCCAATAAAAAATATATCTATAAAAAAATAATAATAACCGAGACCGAACTGCCTCGGGAGGTGCGATTATTGGATAGTTGCGCCCGAGGCGCTTTTTGTCGATACATTTATTTGGCTTCTCGATGGCTGCGAAGTTAAAAGTTGCGTGAACCAATATTCAACATTGCAGAAATTTCGCATCTGCAAATACATCGACGAAATCGCGGAATTCCTTTCACAAATCGATATTATAGCTCACGTTCGGTAAGTTATGCAACATGTTATATAACTAAAATAGAGATGGATTTACTACTCGACTCCGAGTGTAGTTCCAGACGGTTCTTCTTTTCCTTTTCTTTTATTATCCTTACTAAAATGTATACACCGAAGGTCGAAGAAAAAGATCACTCGCTCTTCCCGGAAAACGTGAAGATCATTTCTCCTTCCTTGGTCCGGAACGACGTAACAGCGAAGTGTGTGTTTCTTATCAATCTCGCCTTCTTTCGTCGATTCTTCCAATTAGAGAACTTGCCCCGGAAATTGGAGTCGATTACAAGAGAGTCGACGATTTCTCGTTCAATCAAAGAGTTTTTTCTCCTCCTCACGACTTTCGCGTCACGGTCGTTCAGTTCGCGAACATAAATACGAACTGTCGCGCGAATCTTGTTCAAATTCACCTCTCTTGATTCTCTCGACAAAAGCCCGGAGCTCGCCGGTTCGAAAGAATCGTGCGTGTTCCGCACAATTTTTTGTTTTTTTGTTACGCACGCAGTTTTTTTGTTTCATCGCTCTTTCGCGAGCGGTGTTCCGTCGAGGAGACAATCTGGCGCGTCACCTTAATGTATGCGAGGTCACGAATTCTACCCCGGTAAAATGTCGTACACGCGAGCCCCCGAGTAAGCAACGAAGTGGCATGCCAGCTGCAAATCTGCTGGCTTCACCCATGGAGACACCGGAGAGCACAAAAATTTATCTGTTTGCACATGGAAATTCTGTCATATACTAGAAAAAAAAAAAGAAAAAAAAATTAACAGAAAAATCTCGCACACGTTTCACGCAGCAGCTTTGGCTAGTGCGACGATGCTAAATGCTTTTATGTACGAACATATTCATCGATATTCATCTAACTCTCATTGACGGGCATTGTTTTCGCATCGTTGCTGAATGGTTTTCAATTTTATTGATATCGATGGAAATTTATTCAGCTACATGCATTTTTTTTATCTTTATTCACGAACGAGTAACTGGGTCGGATAAACGACGTATTGCTTTAAATGCAGAATTATTATTATTTTTTTTTACCGCGAAACAGATTGATGGTTAGAGTGAGGAAGAATAAGGTAATTGCGGCGGGAATGTGATTGTGTCAAACATACCGGCAGGCGGTCGGTGTTCACCAGCAGAATCAGCCTCAATAATTATTCGCTCCGGACTCTGTAAAACGATGCTTGCTATCCTAGCGTAATCCGATGCGAAAATTTACTCATCCTCCGGGAACGCAATGGGGGTCGTTATGGCAACGCCACGAGAGGCAGCGAGGTCGAGCTGCTTGTATGCGATGGGTTCACGGCGAGACGGAAGCTACAACGACCCTGCGTGCATCAGGAACGACAAAAGCACGCGAGGAATCCACTGGTGTTTGCGCTTTGCCGACTGTCTCTCTTCCCCCTGCTCTGTGTCTCGATCGGCCTCCGAACAATCCTGAATGCTCGATTCAATCAGTCGGGATTAATATCGGAAATATTCGTGTACCTGCGGTTGGCGTTCGTGAACTGATTATCACCCACTGATGAGGGGATACATGCAACAAAATAATGCAACGCATTATTTTGTTCGATTAATTTGGTATGTTAATACAACATAATTCCTCGTATGTTTGTCGTACCGGCGCGCGTGGTATTCTAACAGACTATCGTGCGAAGAAATATATATATATATATATATATATATATACATATATGATTTATTTATTTTTGCTTCCTCATAGAGAAAGCTTTGTTTTGGTGAACATTTTTCGTTGTGACATTTAAAATGTTCCATGGAGAAACGTGTTCAGAATGTTCCATAACTTTTGGCAAAAACGTCTAGATGTATGTGTGTGTGCATGGGTGTATATGAATCAAAGGCGAAAAATGCAACCCCCTATAACTATTAAATTTGGGGAAAATCAATCGAACCGTTTAAATTGTAGGTACCTAGTTGTGAGTTTTTTTAATTTCATGAAAAATTAGAGATTTGTTTTGGACCCAATTTTCCGTATCAAACATTCATCTATGAATAACATCGGTGGTAGATTCGTGGTAAAATACATTAAACATAGTGCTGGAGCGACGACTAACGAAAAAAGTTTATCGGGCGCTTTTAGAGCCAATATTGTAAAAATGTGTGATTTTGCGTGAAGCACGACATTGGTGTATTTTTTCGTACTGAACCTGAATCGGCTAGCCGTTTTGCATAAAATTCAAATACAACGTTGAAAATTGAAATTTTTATATCGCTTTCTCATAATGTTCCTATATTGGTGAAGCTTCCTCTATGAGGAAGCTGAAAATACAGAAAATGCTTTCTCATAGAAAAAGCTTTGCTAATAAAGAAATATTATAAAAAAACGATATGGAATGTTCAATTTTCAACTTTTTTTTAGTTGAATATCAACAAATTGAATAGCAACACTTTTCAATGAAAATTCTCCAGGAAAAGCATTGCGCTCAGTCTTTTCGGGCAATATATATGAGCAAGACAATCGGAAACATATCGCTCTGTGCTCTTCCTAAGACATAGAATAATTGATACCGTGTCTATCTGAATCGTAATAAAAACAAATATACACGCGCCCCTAAAACTGCTGAAAATGTCTTCACTTACAATTTTCCGTGAGGGAAGTTTCATACCCAGGTGAGGTTTTAGAGCCAAGCTAACGTTCACCCAGAAAAAAAAATTACTTGCCGGCCACCGTTTGTTTTAATTAAAATATTTATTTGATGTAAATAAATATTTATTTAAATTAAGTAAATAGTTACTTGAATGAAATAAATATTTATTGAAATCAAATAAATATTTTACTTAAAGCAAATAAACGGTGGCCGTCGAATAAATTATTTTTCTGGTATGGACTAACTATGACCGCCCGAGTTATAAAGGCGATCCGACTCTGGTCGCTAATATAGGTCCGAAGACCAATCAACATGGGGATGATAATATCGGGCGAACGTTATCAAACGACGTTGGCCCAATGTTTGCTGCCGATGTCCAACCCGTTGGCTGGACATCGGCATCGAATGAAAAATATTGATAAGCAGTAAAAAAATATTTTTATCGATCCACGCGACCCTAAATGCTTTTTTGTAACACTTGCACGAAAAGTCCCGCTTTTCGTGCCTGTAAAGTGTGGCGAAAGTGGCAGTGGATGCGTGAAAAATGCTGTAGATAGTGTTTTACACGCTAGTTACTTTTTCGCACGCTTTTTTCATACTTTAACTACTTTTGCGCATACTTTTTTCACACTCTACCTACTTTTGCGTACACTTTTTTCACACTCTACCTACTTTTGCGTACACTTTTTTAACACTCTAGCTATTTTCCCGCACGCACTTTACAGGCACGGAAAGCGGGCATTTTCGTGAACTTGTCACAAAAAGTAGTATGCGATACGTATAGGAAAAAGCGGTCTCCCGATGGCGCGTGGGAAGTTGGCAGCACGCGCATCCTCTCGAGCTACAAACATCACTCGGCTTTGCCTCGCGCCGTTGTAGCTCTCGATCCGGCTCGTGCACCCAACTTCACAACCTTCGTCGAAAGACCGCTTTTCCGTACTAGTATCGCAAAGTACTGTTTTATCATTCTACAATTGTTTTATAGTGGTTTTTTATTTTCACGCACTGAAATCATCAGAATAAATATTTTCTCGGTACTGGGGAGCCGAACTTGTGACCCCGGGACTAGTCCACGCTCTAACGCACTCGGCTATTCTCATACATTTTTTTCGAATCTTATATATAAGCTACACGTCTGCTGCACGTCTATCTAATCGTAGATAGTTAGATAGGTAGAACTTTATTTAGTACTGGGATAAATCCCCTAAGTACCAATGCAATACAGGCGTTAACAATTAGTGCTGAACAAACTTAAAATTAGAGTTTAAAGAAGGAGTACAGAATTAGCAAAACAACCAATTACCAGTACAGAATAAGCGGATCAAGTAATAGGCAGTACACTTAGCACGTGCGAGATAATCTTAACTTACCAATTACTTTAAATGATCTAAGTTTTATCATTTCATTTTTTTATTCGCACTTTAATTAATAATGTTGTGGAAACTTGGGCAGTCAGCTCTGTAGGTACAGTATTGTAAGTAAAGACTATATAAAAGGAATTTGGAATAATAAAGCAGCATTCAGGTGTCGCGCAAAGTGAAAACAATTATTCGTACTTTATGAATATTTTATATTTTTCATTTATTATACATTTTTTGTATTGAACATTGGCGGAACATCGTCAGAGGGTACTGAGCCAAAGTCGTTCGACGTCGTGGGCGAATGTCCACTTGATATCGCCAAACACGCATAATTACGACGATACGCCAGCGCCGGCTAAACTCTGATAGAAAGCGTCCTGCCAACTATCGAGCCCAATGTCGGAGTGGTTATCAATCGACAGTTTAACAAATGCTGGGCACTAGTCGAGATCCGATCATCGGCTGCCAACTTGCTGCCGTCTAAAACCCAATCGTCGGCCAACCGCACCGGGGTAATTGTACAGTAAGAGTATGATCTAGCAAAAACTACCAATCATATAAGAAAATTTACAAAACGGGGACGCTAAGCAATAAAACCTGCTACAATGATACCGAAAGCATAGATCCATTGTTTTTCCCACCAAAATTGTATTGGCACTGGTTTTGCAAGGATTCAAAAAAATAACCATCTGGGGCAAAACGGGGTACATGTCCCCATTTTGCCCCAGTACCCCGTTTTGCCCCGGTTTCCCCTACATAGTTGGTATTCCCCTACATAGTTGGTAGACACTAGGGTGCCACCTATTGCGCAAAGTCTCAGATTTTCCAAGAATTTTTACCATAATATCGACGAAAAATTCTTATGAATCTGGTACTTCCTACCACAGGTTGCGCCCTAGTTACCTACTACTATGTGCTATGGTAACATCTCTCAAGCGATATAGTCATATTTACTAGATCATTCTCTCAGTGTACTCATTACTTTCTTATATTTTTTCGTAACACGTGCATAAATCGCGGCACTCTACATGGCAGTCTTGCAAGTCCACAGTAGCGCATTGCACGCCAGTCGTGAACCTGTGGTGAAATGACAGAGTCGCGCATGCGCAGTTCGCGTTTCGTTAACTTTCGTACCTTGGGATTTTAATTTCGACGTTTTTGGTCTCTGGAGACATAACCTCACTTTTCAGTGATCGTCTCGCGCGACTGCCATTCCAAGTACCGCAGATTCATGCACTCGTTACGAAAAATATGATGTGCAACAAGGGTCGAATTGGCGATTGCGACTCGTTTAATTACAGCCCTCGCTTCGCTCGGGCAACTACTCGTCGCGATCGACAACTTTCGACCCTTGTTGCACAATATACTATTATTGTTACCTCTTTTTTAACTTCCCTCATCCGTCGGGGTTTATGCGCTTCAATATTCAATAACCAAAATATCACTTCCGGATGTAGAGCTGGTACGGAATCAATGTGGACTGAGTGTCGGAGTACGAGTGTCCACAAATAGTAGTAAAGTAATATGATTCCAATTGAAGCTACGTGTTTTGAATAGAGATTGGAGACTGAGCACAGCTCGCGCCGGGAGTCTTGCCGAAGTGTTCCGTGATCGGTCCTTCGATTGCAGGCGAAAACTCATAAATGGTTTAAGGAACCCACAGGAAAGATAGTTATTCCCAGAGTTTGAATCAAACCTCTATAGGACGTTATTGCGTGTCCGGAAGCCCTTTCGCAACCCGCGCCGTGTCCTCGGAGCGCCTTGCCAGCGACTAGATGAGACAGAGCGCTTTGCCCCGGTTACAAGAGAAACGTGATGATAACTGAGGCTGAATTCAATCCTTTTTAAAGCCTAGACTGCTAGGGAACATTTAATTTTAATGGACAAACTTGTTAAGCGGACGAGTTTGTGGAAGCCAACGGCACTCGACTCTGCAACGGTTCATGAGCGCTTTTACTGCGAGACTCTTGTAGAAAAGCTTTTCTCTCGCCCTTATCACGCATTTTATCAAACTCGCGCGGTTACTATTCAGTTTCGCTCTCCCGTTCGTCACTTTACTTTCCAGAATTAACGTGCTTGATTATGAGATTATAATGTGTTTTAAATAAATTTTAACAGACCTCAATAAGCGTACTTTTATTTATGCTTCCTCGTTGAGAAAGTTTGGTTCTGATGGAAAACAAATTTCGAGATTTTAATGGAAACGTGTTCACATTGTTTCAAAAAATAGAAAAATGACATTCAAATGAAGTGTCCGGATGTGTTTGTGTATTTGTGTGATCAAGCTGAAATTTCACACACAGCATATATGGTTAATAGTCAATGGTTCTTTTTATTTAAACATGATCAGTTGTCGGTTTCGTACGCCGTTTTTAATTTTTTCAAAAATGTCTGTGGCCCTCTAGCTCGTACAATTTTTATAGCTATCTGGCTACAAATGTGTACACAGATGAAATATGATTGACCGATGATCCCTATGAAATTCCGAGAGAATCGATTAAACTGTTTAAATTTTATGTAACTTTGAATTTTTTGAATATCATGAAAATTGTGTACTTTCTTCTATGAATAAAATAACTGGCAGATTCGTGATTACCATGGAAAAATTCATTAAACATAGTTCCAAAGTGACGACTAACGAAAAAAGTTTATTGCGAATTTTTATAGCCAAAATCGAAAAAATGAGTTATTTTGCGTATTTTTAAACAGCTTTCTTTGCTTCCCGATGGCATCGTGGAAACACCCAGGTGTCTATCGTGTTCTATCGCAAGAAATACACAAAATGATGGATATGACGGAGTTGAAAAAGCTAGATAAGGCGATACCCATTTGGATTTCTGGAGTATGAATCGAAAATGCAAAAAAAAAAACAAAAAAATCAGGCGCGCATAATTCCATGTATTTTCATGTGTCGGGCACCGATCCGAGAAAGTGGAGCGCGACGTTGGTGTATGTTTACGCCTTGAACCTGAATGGGCCAGCCGTTTTGCATAAAAGTCTAACACGACGTTGACGATGAACAAAGTTGAAAACTAAAATGCTCATATCGCTTCCTCATTAAAGTAAAAATTTTCATATCGATATCTCATAATATTCCTCTATTCGCGAAGCTTCCACTATGAGAAAGTCGAAAATACAGACAATGCTTCCTCATAAAAGAAGCTTTGCAAATAAATGAACATTATGAGAAAGCGATATGAAAATTTCAATTTTCAACTTGTTATCTTCGTTTTATGATACAAAATAAAATCTGCACGTAATTGGGTCACGATTAGCGACGACAGTATCGTTCATTAATTCGACAAATTTTGCAGACTCATGAAGTAAATAGACAGCAGTGGATCGCTCATCCTCTCGCGTCGGGCTGCGGGCGGATCCGCGAGTTTCTGAGAATTTATGAGACCATAACAGGGATTAGCGGACATGAAGCAAACAGGCACGACGGTTGTACAAACAGGAGCAATGCCAGTACGGTTCCGATAGCGAGCTCATCTGCTTATCGCCGCGTCCTCGCGACAACACCTTGTCGAGGAGACGAGGGACGAGCGATATCCGCGGATAATTTCCCCAGAGGGGTTGTTATCGAGACTCTGCCGTCTTGAGCGTCGCTCTATCTAATACTATGAACTGCACGTTTCTCTTACTCTCTTAATAAGCTTCTCTCAGTGCTTTTTCTTTTTTTCCTTTATCGCAAGCCTTCAACCCACGATGCCGATGTGATTTCACTCAGGAAATCGCGTTTTATACCTATAGCTGTGTAGCCACTATGGAACGTATCTCTATATCTCCTCCTATCGGAATATAGTGCTTACCTAAATTAACCGCTGAATTCTGTTCCGCTTAGTTCGCATCGATCGGGCTCCTTGTCGATTCCTCGCTTATCCGGATTAAGGTCGTCCAGGCACAGTGGCTAGTCGAAGGAGAGTTTCATTATGAAAATAGTTGAACATAGCTCTTTCAACTTTGAAAAAATACTGGGTATTTTGATTAAGTAGGGGAAACCGGGGAAAATCGGAGACATGGGGCAAAATGGGGACATGAAACCTATCGGAATATAGTGCTTACTTAAATTAACCGCTGAATTCTGTTCCGTTTAGTTCGCATCGATCGGGCTCCTTGTCGATTCCTCGCTTAGGGTAAAAGTGGGGAATATGGACCGGTCCATATATCATTGATTTACGTGTTAATCGAGGTGGGCCATATTCACCACTTTTACCCTATCTGGATTAAGGTCGTACAGGCACAGTGGCCAGTCGAAGGAGAGTTTCATTATGAAAATAGTTGAACATAACTGTTTCAACTTTGAATAAATACTGGGTATTTTGATATAGTGGGAAAAACAGGGGTAGAACATCGACGTGGGGCAAAATGGGGTACCCAAAATTATCGAATAAATCGATTCATGACAGCCAACAAACGACGGAAACCGGGGCAAAATGGGGACATGAAGATGTGGGGCAAAATAGGGTACTAATGAAGCTAACAAAAGTTGCCGTAAGTCGAATCGGAGCTAAAAAAAGTTGCCGTAAGTCGAATAGAAGGGTACCCCGTTTTGCCCCAGATGGTTTTTTAAAAATATCCTTTCATAACCGGTGCCAATACAATTTTGGTGTGAAAAGCAATGGATGTATGCTTTCGGTATTGTTTTAGCAGGTTTTATTGCTTAGCGTCCCCGTCTTGCCGCGGTCTACCCTACTTTAAAAGTACTAAGCACGTCTGAGATAAGTTGTAATATAAAGTACCACTTAACATGTGTAGTAAATGAGTCGAATCCATTTTTTAGGAAACATAAAATGTTGATCTAGTAATTCCGAATAACAAAGTATCAAGATGATCCATGACCAACGTACCGGCCCTTAATTTTGAAAGTCTTTGCCTGACTATTAGGGGTGCAAAACCAACTATATTAATTCCACGCACGTCTTCAGTTGAAAAAATTCAACGATTGCCTGTCGATGACTTATCCACCCACAATCGGTCCCCAATCGCATTCCTACCTACTATCCACCCCTCTCGAATTCCATTCCATACGCGACGAAAAACTTGCTGAAATTATAGTCTATGGGTTTAGCAAGGCGAAGCGAGCTTAAGGAGGGTCGAGCGTTACAAAGTCATCAAGAAAAGTATGCTGATTTTTTTTACCCATTGATATGAAAGGTCTAAGTGTAACTGCGAAGTTTGAATGCTATCGTCTTCACCGTTTTCAAGATTTTTTTTTTTAATTTCCCCCATTCAAGAGTGATTCTTATGGCGGATTGAAAATAAGCGATGAATTTTAATGTTTCTATGGTAGTTCATGTGGAAACGTTGCAAACAAATTATTGAAAACTGTAAAGAATATTGTCAGGAAGCTCTGTACAAAAATGTAGACACTTGTTCTTCACCGTTAGTTAACAATAAGCAATTACATGGATCTTTACAGCTTTATCTCAGCAGCCTTGGCACGTGCGAGTGAGAGGCCGCATGGCGGATCTCTCACTCGCACACGACCTGCCCCGCACCTTGCGCGCCACCGAGCCTATCCCTTCCGAGCCTCGCGCTCGACCCTCCTTAAGTTTGGACACAGAGTTCCGGATCGTTAGTGTATCTACTAATCATGCAATTCTGCTTCTTCTTCCTATGGATTTATGCCAGAGGCCAATTTCCATAATCATGCAGTTACTCGTGCTATCGCGATATGATCTTCGCTCAGGGAGATCCGTGTCACAGAACCCTTCACGCAGAGTAGATCCGGGCCAATATAGGTTTCACTTCGGTGCACATCGTTTCCGGTTTGCCCAAACTCCGCTCTGCAAGAGGGGCTTTCGCAATTGCTTATGCTCGGTACTCCGAGGCATCGGATGAAAATGGAGCCAGAGGAGTGCAAGCAGAACGATGGCTTCTTAAGTTGGGCACGGAAACGAAGGGGCCGCCTGTTTCTTGGCGATATGTAGCGGCGGATGCTTCTTGTGACCAAGCTGCTCCGCCACCTGTTGCGATAAAACTCTCTCGCTCGATGCGCCAACACGTTCTCTGCACTGTACATTATACACATAAGCGAGCGTCTTACTCGGCTCCCGGATTCGATATATCGAATTCGCGGAAGTTGAGAAAACCCCTGGCGAACGTGTGCTTTTAAAACTCGGCGACGAGAACAATTCGAAGCCGAGGCACGTTTCTCAATGTCGTGCACGGGCTGGAGCGAACTGATTGAATTTGCAGTACGTGATGCAACCACTTTACCTACAAAACACTACGCGGTTAAAGGATCTTTTTGCGTTGCGATTTTTTTTTCTTTCTTTCTTCATACTGCCGAGTGTTTCGAGGAATTCTCATAATCCAATGATTGTAATTGAATCGTGAAATGCCGGGTATATTATTTTTGTGCAATAATTTTTTTCGAACTTTGTTCGACTGGCGAAAGTTGAACAAAGGCGTTCGTTACAGGGACGAGAGTACGTCGGGCGCGCACGTGTATCTGTGAACAAAAGATCAATTTATCGAGTCCACCGAACCTGCGAAGTCAATTGTTTTTCGATGGTGGAAATTCATATGTCCATACGTGGGTTTGGGTTTCGTAGCAGTCGGCCCGTGCAAGGTCGTATGTATCGTGGGAGGATTGAATATTAGAAATTGTTTGAACCACTGTTTCGCAGCGGTGGTTTTATCTTTTTTTCTCACGATCGTAAACGATATCCGGTGACTATGCTTCGCGAGCCGGTAAATAACTAAAATGGGAATTGAGCCAGTTCAGGGGAAAAAAATCAGGTTGTTCCGGCGCCGCGGGGTATGTCCATTTTATTTGTGACGCGCGTGCAGCCTCGCCGTTTTTTTTGTAAATAGCCTCCATGCGGCACACAGTGGCATGCCGGAAGGGGAGGGGGGTTTGTCATCAAGCTCTCCCTCCGACGGAAACCCTCGCTTTTCCGTACTGCATTTTTTTTCACGCTCTTCCTTTAACGACCAGAGAGTAACGGAACTAAAAGGGTGCGTTGGCAAATGCGATTCTACTCGGATCTGCCGCATCCAGAAACGTCCGGCACGTATGTACACGTGGTATATGTAAAAAGAAATTGCTGCTCAAATGCGAGTTTTTAATATGATCCGGATTTTTCTCTGTTAAGGTTTAATTTTGATTTAGATGTGGTCTAATAACCGTTGTTTTTGTAACGATAAAAACCCATTAGCATTAGACAGTTAGTCATAAAGGGACACTGATCCGAGCAGATCGGAGTGAAACTGTATTTATGAACGCATCGAAAATTTGATACCGGCTTAGATAAAACGGCACATTTACATCTCTACCACTCACAACTCTGCCTGAATCAAAATAAAACTCTACCGGACTTGAAATAAAACTCCACCAGAATTGAAATAAAACTTTGCCGGAATGGAAATAAAACTCTATCGCAATGAGGAGGCTAGACGGTAGCCTTATTTTCCGCTAGAGTTTTATTTCAACTCCGGCAAAGTTTTATTTCAATTCCGGTAGTTTTATTTCGAGTCCGGTAGAGTTTTATTTTAAGTCCGGTAGAGTATTATTTCAAGTCCGGTAGAGTTTTTTTTACTTTCTGGTACATATTTTGGTAGAGTTGTCATCTGGTAGAGTTGCGAGTGGTAGACATGTAAATGCACCGATGAAACAGGTAGTTCGGGAAGTTTTACAGTTTACGGAGCTTTTAGGAATTTTGTTTTTAAAGCTCTTCCTCGTGGCGTGAAGTATGCACGAAAGAAGATAACGTTCCAGACGTTGATTCTAAAATTTGTTATATGCAGCGCTCTTTATAGCTTGCACAGAGGTTCGCCGGTCTCACGAGCGTGATAATAAAAAACTGTCACCGAAAAAGGAGTCCCACGAGGGAGGAACCTGCTATACGGCTGCGGTAAAATTACCGCCGGATACTTGCTCGTGGAGCGTTAACGATGTACCCACCGCGGTGAGGAGTTCTCGGTGTGAATGAGGAAATACGAGCTTCGCAATCTCGCGCGGGTGCTACGAAGACGTCTACCTTACATGCATTATGATGTGCTCCAAGGACCAAATCGAGGTCAATTGGGATTCGGATAGATAACATTGCGTCCCAATATGGAAACGACCCTTCTCCGTCTTCTCATCAATACTGAAACTGACAGGAAATAATATTTCGACGTGTCATCGTAGAGTATACGCGAGTCGCGTGAGAGATGAAAAAGTAAAAGTATTGAAAAACGACCAAAAGTGCTTGTCGATATTCGAACGACAAAACGAAATGTTCATCGCGGTGTCTGGGTGTGAATTCCTTACACGCTTATACCGTCTTCGGAAACTTATTTTCGCACGTATCGAAGAGTAACGCGTGTAAACGGGGACGCGCGAAAGAATTCCACGGTGATTCGAACAGATTTCTAAAAGCAAGACTCCGCCATCAAATAATCATTCGCGACGTGATCCAGCATCTCCGAGCGAGTCCCCTCGACTTTTCCCCGTTCGTGTTCTTTCTCCTCCTATTCGCGTCGAGATCGTATTTGAAATGGGAGAATGTGCTCCCTCTCTCGTGCCGAAGCGCGCATTTATGAAGGCAATAGGCCTCGAGCTAATTCGCAATCCGGAGGGGTAAAGAAGCCAGGGATCGGCCGTCGGCTGGCTGACTACATGCCTCGGAGAATACCTAACGGAACCGATCCCTGAAATTTTCGTCGGAAGGAGCGATCGAAAATGGTGTCAGTCACGTGATGGAAATAAAGCGAGATACTCTGATTACGAGCATCCGAAGAGATCGCCATATCGTGAAATATTTCGCTCCATCTTATGGTTTCCAAGAAAACATAGTTTTTCTCATCAACCCTTATCGTCTGCGAAGTCGCTTTATCGTCTGCGAAGTCGCCTTATCGTCTGCGAAGTCGCCTCATCGTCTGCGATGTCGCCTCATCGTCTGCGATACCTCATGGGATGAGCAGACCCAGATAGCATTTTTCCAACAACCCGCCAGCAAATACGCTGATATGTCCGCACGGGATGGCGGCAAAATTACGGCATGTGCATCCGCATTTGTCTGTTTTTTTGCCAGCATTCAATACCGAAAATTCTTAGGAGCGTATTGTCAGAAACTTGTCAGCAAGGCTTACTGGTGCTTTGCATCTCACTACGAAGAGTAATTTGCTTGAGTAATGGTTATTTTGGGTGAAATTTAAAAAAATTCGATTTCTTATAAAACTTACGTACCTCCATCCATTCACACAAAAATTCAGTTCAAAGGCTCGTCAGTGCAAGTCCATTTGTGTATCATATTTTAGAAAGATATATCAACACTAAACGAATCCACAACTTGACAAAATTTTCGAAAAAATTAAAAATCCAAAGCGCGCATCCTTTTTTATGGTTATAGAAGTTTAATTTCGGAGAGTCCAGTCACACTGAGCTATAATCTACATCGTTCGTAAACCATACACTCGTCACTGAGCTATAATTTATATCGTTCGTAACATAATTAATTCACTTTTATTAAAACAAAATTAATTGTAGAGTATTATAATCAATACAATTGTTATTGCGTTCTTCATTATCAATCAAACATGCATAGGTAAATAAACTTTTAGCAAACTCATTATCATGTAACGTAATTCATTATCAACCCGCTATCGAACTTATTCATCGCATGAAAAAATATGTTTTCGTTATCGTTAGCAATAACGCTGATTGAGGAAACGTGGAATCAAAGGTCGGTTTCTGATAAGGAATTTTGATCTCCTTCACGAATAAGAAATCAGCTTATAGCAACCGTTGTTGGATTTTTGCTACCAATATGCTGCAATCTCACGCTAGAAACTATTGATGCAATATTGCTGGAAAGCAAACAGCAAAGCTTGGAGGCAAGCAATTGCCCATGGTTGCCTGGGCTATGGTTGGAAAACTGGGGCTAAGGCTCCGCATCATCCGCCACGAAGTTTGCCATCCGCAGTACGAAGTTAACTCTGCGATGAAGAGGACTCGATGGCAAGAAGACTTAGAATTCTCGAAGGCCGCGGAAGAAGTTCCGAAGACTCCTGATAGATTCTAAGCAGTCCCACTGGTCTTTCGAGTGGCTTCGCCACCATGAGAGTCTGGAACTTGCGGTCGTAAAACAATTATTTTTTTAGAGTGGGTGAACATTGAACGACGGTTCGGTTCTCGAATACCATTGCTGACGTTAAGTTTCATTGTTGATATATTCGTGACGAATCGGTGTGGCGGCCGGTACCCTGCAAGCATAGCGGCCGAGTTTCCCGGGCTATACTTAGTCGAGGGAAAAGGTGTCCAGAGAGAGAAGCTGACCTCGAATTTTGACCCCTCGGGGTTTTCGCGACGAACGGTCAAGTATCCCGCAGATTTCACCGCAAAAGCCTCCGGCTTCCCGAAGGTCTTCCGATGACGCACGCTAAGAGAGGAAGTTTTCACCCTCCGACAGGTCTGGACCCACTGAGTGATTATTCAACCAGAACTGAAAGTCTTGGTTCCACCTACGATTCGACAAATCTTTCAGGAGATAGCAGGCCATCCTATTATCATGAACATTATCACGCGATGCGGAGTCTTCAGTGTATCGGTGCCAGAACGTGAACTAATTAGCGATGAAACTTAGTTGTAATTCCTTTAGCCAACTGTTGGATCCATAACGGTGCGGCGAACGGGATATCCAAGTTTGGGGTCCAAAGGATCATACACATGGTTGTTAGTGAGCTGCGACAGGTATTAGGAAGGATTTTCGAAAGCTGCAATCTTCTGGAAGCCCTGGACACCAATATTATATGAAACATGAGAAGAAACAACGCTATCACTTGATCTCGGAAAAGATCAGCGATTCAGTTACCAATTGAACACACTGGCCACACACACTAGCGATACTTCGTTCTGTTTGTCTCTTACGGAAGTAATTGTCACGATGGTAAATCTTCCGTTCTCCGTGTCCTTTGGACTCTATCCACTTGATACGTTTGACTGAACCACTCAGGATTAATATTGGCTTCAACTTCCTCGGGCACGAGAGTCCGGCCAATGTTGCAATTATACGTCCAAAGTTTAGTGAAACGTTGTATACGTATATATCAGAGAGCATCGAGAGGGAGAGTAACCATCTCTGTTGTCAAAGGAGTGCCGGTCCTTTGACAAAGCTAAATCTTGGACGCGGAAGAGGAAGAGGAGGAGCGTTTGCGTTCGCGTTCGGTCTGGGCCGGCTTCATGCTCGCTGGACTGTTCGCAATTGCTCTGTGCGGTCGTAGAATTCCTCGCTCGCGAAGCCTCTGCGATACCGGCTCGGTTAACGTCGTCATCGACGAAGGTACGTCCGTGCGGTCGTACTGTTACTATATTACTGTACGCGTATGTACATTATAACGCTGATCGTACGCGTGAGCCGCTTAGCGGAATGGAATCGGGTATACAATAGACGCATTGTTAACGGTTTGGCGTAGCGTCGAACTCTGTACGCCCCAGCTATCAGTCCATTCTGACTTGAGTTTGTTCGGGACTCACTTGATCGGAAGTCAATCCGGGAGGACGAAATTGAGACGGAAGCGTGACAGCTTCTCCGACACTCTCCTGAAGTGTTAACAACGAGCACGCCGCGATGAAACAAACGACGGAACTTCAACTCCCTTTGCTTCCCTTTCATATGCATAAATGTACATTGCATCCTCGATCCATCAACGATATTGGCTTTAGCTTCAATGGATTGAACTCAGCTTTTCAATGACTTTAACACTTTCACTGGAACAACTGAGGCACGAGACTGGCGAGATAGTCAGCAAGTGTACACCATGAGTAAACTGTTGAAATGTGGCCTAGTCAAAGTTTCAAAGCGACCGCGAGAACACTGCTCAGCGGTGCGTGTTCAGAATGTCTTGGAGTAGCAGCGGCATTCCAACGGGATAGATGAGCGGTGAGGCATGCAGGGGGGTGGGGGCGTTGTAGGGAGCGAAAGGGTCGTTTGGATGTTCATGACGGTGCACGCGGAGGCTGACCTCGCGGGCTCGTTTTCATCCCCTTTTCCAGGCTACTGGCCCGTCCCTTTCTCTCCATTCCTCTATACGGGTTCAGGTAAATATTGGCAGAGCGGAGCCCTGGTTTCATTACCCCCGGCGACTTCTTGTACAATCCCCTCTGACAAAAAGCCCGGCTCGATGCTCTGCGCCAATACATGTCATCGACGGGCGCAGCGACTCTCGGTCGTCATTGATGCTTCTCTGTTTCTGTTGCGAAAAACTGTCCCTTCGGAGATAGTACTTTGTGGGACGTTTGACAACAGTAGCGTTTCATCAGCACTTCGAGACACGTCTCGCGAATTCATGTAGCTGGATGTAGGGGAGACCTTGGCAAACGGGTAGGGCGGTGGGGGGAAACAGGCACTTAGACTAAAAATAGGTATTGGGGGCAAAACGGGCACCGTCTTAACTTTCGTCGAAGTGTCTTACACACCACGTAACCTATTAACATGGTAACAATACGAAACTTATTTACACCCAAAAAATAAGTTACGTTGAATGTAATAAGTAAGTTTGAATTATTTTTTTTTATATAAAAAATCATTCGAAAAAATCAATTAGACAAAAAATTGAAGAAAAAAAAATCAATTTGCTCAATGAATTTTTGAAAAAAGATTCTGAACAAATCTTTTAAAAAATGCCGATTCAATACGTATATATTCATTAACAATTTGACTTATTTTCTGCCCTTTTCTTCTGTAAGAAACGTCAACAAAATGAAATAAGGCGTTTATAAGCAAATTAATACGGTGCCCGTTTGGGAGCACCCGATACCTATTTTTAGTCGAGGTGCTCGTTTTGCCCCGCTGCCCGTTTCGCCCGGGTCTCCTCAATAGGGGAGGTCCAGATAAAATCAGCTTGTTGGCTCGTACAAAAAGTCAATTTCGCTTCAGGGTTTCATTTTGACTTTTTCGTTGGTGCAACATGATTTTTTTGGGTTGTATACACCTTTGGATTGATGTTGTGCGAGTGCAAAACGGTATCAATCGCCAGGCGATTGGAAGAGGCAACACTTAGCGCCCAGAAGTATAGATCCGCGTGTAGTCAGACGTGAAATGAGCCTGTGACAAAACGAACATATATTATAAAGTAAATATAGTATATATAGTATAAAGTATAGTGGTGTAATATACTCAGACGTGGAGAGAGTTTACAGCGGTTGTAGAAGGAATACACGACCGGTCGCCACTACCAGGAGATGTTTGCCATCCCGAGCATAGAGCAGACCGATAAAAAGACGCGGTAGCAAAAGAAGATAAAGAAGACGAGTGCGTGAAGCGAGTTCTCGTCGATCTCTCTTGAGGGTTCTTCGTGGCACGTTGACAACAGACGTTCCCTTTGACGTGCCCGTCGGGTATTAGTAACTGAATGGGCAGGGAGTACGACGCCGGAAGAAAAAAAAAACGACAGGCAAAAGAGCTCTATGAACGAAAAACCGAAAGAACGAACGAGCAAGAGTTCATGGCAAACAGTGCGGGTGAGCAGGGCGTATGATGGGCTGATGGTAGTTATACATGTGGTAAGGGGGTTGGCTGGATATTACTAAAGACTGGGCGAGTCCGGAACGCGCCCGCGCGCGCGCGCTCGTGCGCCACGTTGACCCACATTCATGGCTTGACCCAGTTATCGGAGAGTACACTGGGGCGTTCAGCTTACGGAACTGTGCAGTATGAGCGATACAGTTGTAGGCCACCAACCGGATAGAGAGAAACGCAACCGTGCCAATAACTGATTCTTCGATCCAGTACAGTGGCCAATCACTGCATCTCTCCGATGGTACACCATGATATAGAATATACTGAATATAGAGAGTTAGTCAAGAGGGCGAGGGGGAGGTGGTGGTGAGACGGAGAGAGGAACGGGAACAGCCAACAGGTAGCTGCCTAGCGGGGTGCTTGCGTTCGCCAGTTTCCAGTGTGGCCATAGTATAAATAGACGCAGGCTCATCCACTCAGTGTTACTGGATCGACACAGCGAATGCCATAGCTAAAATATCCCGTATATACATCTATAATACCGCAGTAGACACAGTAGTATGGAGAGTATCGAAGCTCGGCAACAAGCCTCTCTTTGTGTCCTCTCACGGCCTCACGCAACCGCCAATAACTGTCCGTACATGTCTCCAACACTCTCGTTCGATTCCCATCATCGTACACATTCGAGGATGTTCCTGCACACGCTAAACCCATAAAATTTTCTCCCATCCTGCTCTCGTTTCGTTCGATTTTACGCTCACGAACTTACGGCATCGAAGTGCAAAAGCGGGACGGAATAACTCCGCAGGAAATCGCACCGTACCGTCGAACGGCCAACCGAGGACCGCTCGAATATCTATGGAAGCGTTTTTGCAAAACTATACGGCCAACTAAAACGAGTACGTAGCCGATGTACGTGCGACCAGTGCGATTGCTGCAAACGGGTCGAGAGTGCAGGCCACAGCAGGTATCGGGAGGCACGCATCGCAGAACCGATACTCAACCCCCCCCCCCCCCCCCCCCGAGGGGCTTTTTCATTCCCACTTTGCGTTTCCTCTCGTTGTCCACTACGTCAGTCGACCGGTTCACCTTTTATAAACGCGAACACTGGCTGCGAAGGTACGTCGGGTTGAGAGGATGAAAGGGTACATGGGAATGACGCGTGTGTGTGCGCGTGTCGAAGCTTACCGGAGGATTGATTCATTCTCTCGTCAACTCATCGTAAAACTCTTTTTTTGTTTTGTCATTTGTGCGACTGATTGAATGTATCGCCCGATTGGCATTCGCTACGAGAGACAGTACAGTATTTATTTTGGACTCCGAATGTTCATGTCAAACGAATCGTTTGATGGAGGGATAATAAATTTTATCGGTGAGGAAACGGGATATTGGTTGCTCGGGACTTCCCCTTTCGTGTCATTAAACCGGGCACTCCCGCGAGCACGGGCAGTTTAGTGAACGCTCTTCAAAGGAACCCCATTCGAAAGGACCCCGATGTTTGTGCTCTCGGCTGACGGAGTGTTTTCGATTGGCTCATCCCGCGAGCAACATCTCTCTCGGGCCACGAAACGAAAACGAGTGATGAGAAAATTGGAAACCCCTTTCAATTTCTCGAGGCTCTTGGCTCGTCGGAGTGTTTTGCTTCCGGCATGAGATACCGCTATGCCGCGACTATAAACAAATGATCGGCCTTCAACTATTCATCTTCAATGTATGTCGCATCGAACAATCGTCAGAGACAATTCTTTCGACGAAAATTAAAAAAAAAAACGAACGAGGAATCGTAACTTCCCACTGTGCACAAATGAACGCCGATGTACGCCGGTGGTGCTCCAGATTGGAAGCTGCATTGTTAATGTATTGCGACTCGGGACAAAGGGTATTGAGATTTCGACGAGAGATTAAAATAGGAGTGAACATTTATAATAAAAGAATGAAAATAAAGCCGTCAATATTTACAACGGAATTTATTTACAACAGAATTTTTTTTTTTTTAAATCGCAAACTGAAATTTGCGGATTTCGTTGTTTTAAGGCAATTTGTAATCTATTCTTCACCCCTGATTACAAAAATATAACTCATTTTACTTTGCATGATATTTGATTCAGAGACTCGTCTCAGGCGTAAGAAACACATTTTTCAGAAAATTCAAAATTTTCAAAATCCAATAAAATTTAAACGGTTGGATCAATCTTCTTCAAATTTAACTTGAAACATTGTACAATGCTGGTCCATTCCCGTGCCAAATATAAGCTCGATACCTTCGTGTTAACTGGAATTAGACCATTATTAGTAACTTAAAAAAAAAAAAATCAAAATTCCATCAAATCTGATCGCTCCGGTAGATTTCGGCCAAATTCAATACCAAAGGTCCTTGTTCATTGTATTTATACCTATGCATTTTTAGGACGATAACTCAAAATTTACAGAAGTTAGAGTTACCAAAGACATTTTCAAAACATTTAAAAATCGCTTAAAATTTTGAATGGATCTCAACCATCATGAAAATCCCGGACCGCAGTTAAAAATCACATTTCTCGACGTTTTCGACCATTTCTAGTACGCTGACATTAAAACGTGAATTTTTTTTTTTCACGAATAGCTTCCTCTATGAGGAAGCAACATTGAAAAAAAAGTACAAAATACAGGACGGATGAAAAATCGAAACGGAGAGCGAGGACCGATTTAATCTAAACGAAACGTGCTGATGGCGGTGGAGGACGGGGGCATCGATGTCTCGGCGAGGTTCGGGAGCGATTTATGCGTCAGGTATGAATCATAATCGTGGAACGCGGGTATAAAAGAGGGCCAGTGGCAAAGACGGGTGATAGATGCTTCGCAATATTCTCCCCTGAATACCAACATAGGATAGAGAGTATATCCGTCGTAGTGTTGTGCTGCTGTACTGGAATAGCAAAGGAGATATGAAAAGGGCTTTTCCGTCTGCGCGCTGCCTATTGAAAATGTGTCCTACATCCGACGAAGGCGTACCGGAAATTGCGCAGGATACTTATCGGGTACATCTGTACGCTCGGTCTGTTTCTGGCGCTGCAAAATATCCATGCGCAGCACACCGGCGGGACGGGATTGTTTCTTTACCATTTTCTTATGTCATACTTTGCCGTCGAGATTCTAATCCGGTGCTGCCACACAGCCGAAGAAATGGTACGCGTGGGATCATAAAAAACCCACGGTTTCCGGTTTGAGAGAAAAAAAATCACATTTTTCGCGAGGGCGGAAGGTAAAAGAGTCGATAACGGAGCATGAGAGACGATCGAAAACGAATGTCAGGCACGAACAAAAAATAGAATTGCTTTATCGCCTCGTCGATTGAACTTCCTCGCTTCGCTGGAGGCACGAGGCGAGATGAAGAAAGCCGTTCATCCTCTCTCTCTCTCTCTCTCTCTAACTATAGAAGGAGCTTTTATTCTCTCACCGTTAACCGGTGTCTGATCGGTGGGAATTTTTCTGCCAACTCGCGGAGCCAATACGTTGGTTTGTTGGCGAGTCTGACCGTACCCGAGCTTTTCTACTAGCAAGTTATTTCGATTTCGGAAGTGCAACGCGCGTATGTGTGTGCGCGCGGAGCAAAAAAGTGGGATTGCACAGAGAGGTTCGAGGCCCAACTTCGGTTTACCGTTTCAAACATTCAGAGGAATTTGTACGTCGGACTCTATAGAGTACGCGATACCCCTTCCAGTCTTCCTGCTTTGTCGACAATAAAAGCAGGGAGATGCGTAACAATGAGAATGGTGAAAAAAATAAAAATAAAACATCCAGTGCTCCAAACTTGGTTCGTTATTCGTATCGGTTACATCGTTATTTTCGAAATGTCAGGCTCTATTATTCGCGAGGATGAAAAACGTTGCTCAGTTCGATGCAATTTCATGCTCACCGAAAAGTCCATTATATTCCGGACTAATCGATCTCTTTACTCTAGTATTTCGAAAGAGAGAGGAAGAGGCGGATTGCGAATGTGTACCGAATGCTTTTCGTGTCAAGCGGCTGTGTGCTCTTTCCTGATAACAGTTTCAGCGGTTAATAGCACGTTGGATTGGTATCTGCTTGGTCTACCCTTTTCCGTCAGTTTTTATCCTCCATTCGGCGTCTGATCGTTTTCATGATTCCGGATGAAATCTATTATCTCTTCGGAGAACCAACGATTGAGACGGGGAACACCACATTTTTCCATTCTCGAAAAAGTAAATAATAACTGAAATAATAAAAATTAAAGAGGAGTTCCTATCGATTTAATGAAAAAAGTATATTACTAATTTCTCAATAAATTCGAAAAATTCAAAATGACATAAAATTTAAACGGTCAGATCTATTCTCTAGTTTATCTGTGTACGCTTTTTTTAGCCAGATAACTGAAAAATTGTAAGAGCTAGAGTGTGTACAGACATTCTCGAAGAAATTAATAATGACGTTTAAAAAAAAACCTACTGAACTTTTGTGGATGAAATTTTGCAGAAACATTGACTATTGTTACACATATGCTGTGTGCAAAATTTCAGCTCAATCGGTCGAGGCGTTCTCGAGTTATAGTGGTTTTAATTTTTCGCGCCCGATTCGCACACACACACACACACACACACATAAATAGGGGAAACCGGGGCAAAACGGGGACATAGGGCAAAATGGGGGCATGAAATGTCATATCGACGTGAGGCAAAATAGGGTAATAATGAAGCTAACAAAAGTTGCCGCAAATCAAATCGAAGGGTATCCCGTTTTACCCCAGATGGGTTTTTTTATATCCTTTCAAAACTGGCACCAATACAATTTTGGTGTGAAAAACAATAGATGTATGCTTTCGGTATTGTTGTAGCAGGATTTATTGCTTAGCGCCCCCGTTTTGCCGCGGTCTACCCTACATACATAGGGGAAACCGGGGAAAACGGGGACGCTAAGCAATAAAACCTGCTGCAATGATACCGAAAGCATAGATCCATTCACACCAAAATGCACACCGAAAGCATAGATCTATTGTTTTTCACACTCAAATTGTATTGGCACTGGTTTTGCAGGGATATTTAAAAAAAAACCATCTGGGGCAAAACGCAGTACATGTCCCCATTTTGCCCCAGTACCCCGTTTTGCCCCGGTTTCCCCAACATACATACATATATACATACATACATGCATACATTCTTTCTAAATGTTATTTTTCGACGTTTTGGAACATTCTGAATACGTTTTCTCTAAAATCTCGATTTTTTTCCACCATAACAAACCTTCTTCTACGAAGAAGCAAAACAGCGTTTCATTTTTTACTTCGGTTGAAAACAATTGATGTCACCGGAGCGTAAAATAAAACGCGCTTTAGAGCCTGCGATCCATGGAACTCCTGCGCCAAACAAGTAATGGATTCTGTTCATAAATTTTCATTACGTGATGTTTATCGAATCCACGCATTGGCAGAGACCGTGACACAATTCGCGACAATTCTATCCAGAACTATGCCAGGAGTGCCAATAATGTCTCTACTGCTGGTGCTGCTGGATTTTCCCGTGTCACTGTAACTCCCAGGCAAATCAACCTCTATAACTCCGTCGCGCTCATTGGGAACTAGATAATCATTCCCTAACTCGATATTAGTTTCTGTTTCCCCGGCCGGCGAGCCGATTCGCTGCAGGATAAACCGTAGAGCGATCCACCATGCACGGCAGAACTTGAGAGCTGCCAGGGGGTGAGAAGAGATTGTCGTTCCAGTTTCACCGGAGAACCCGGAAATTCGTCGGGGTTCCCTTTGTCTCCGTCATTCACTTTACCCTCCCCTCTCTTTTGCCCCCCTTTTCCCATGTGTTCGCGTGGCTCACTTTTTTCGCTCATTCCACAGCTCTCGTACTCCTCCGCGGAATCGCGGGACGGAAGAGTGTATACCCCATCCATCCTGCGCGCGCGGGCGTCTCGTGATTCGATTTCGCAAGTCGCAAACTCGATAAATCCCCGAGCCTCGCGTATCTTTCATCCTTTAGGCGGTTCTGACTCCGACCGCTCTGCGGTCGATCGTTTTCCGTCGCGAGTGTGCACGAATCGAGAGGCGAATGTGTCGAGCGGGACTCGAAAGTCTCACCGGTTACTCTTCTGTTATCGAGTTTTACCCGCGAAGATCGCTCGGCTCGAGGGTCTTCGGAGTTTCGGTAAACGCACTTTTAATAAACCAATTTTTAGCCGTAGAATTCATGTATAATTTTTTTCTTCCCTCTATCTTATGACTGGGGCACATATGTACCCCACGGGTTTTTTCAACGTACAAGGGTCCTATGAGCAGTCAAAATCACCCTTAGAGCCCAAAACGTAACGCAAATTGGCAAAAACCGCACTTTTTGTGAAATAAATGTAGTTGTTTTAAAAGTGGTCCGATTTTCAAATTTCAAACGTTATTTTATAGGAGATTCATCAGGCTATTAGGAAAAAAAATAGTCCCATTGTATTCCGTTTGAAACGTATTTTTATTGAAACATTGTAAGTAATTAAAAATAATGATAACAATTATTATAAAAATATATAGAAATTATAAAATTATAAAAATTAAAAACATACAAAGTGATTTAAAAAATGGTGAAAAAATTACTGAAAAATTAAATGCCGACTATATACGTCCAATTTACATAATAGTAACTTACATTCGATAGTTCTAAAAAAAAAAACGATCACTTACTTCCATAAAACACTAACAGGTACTCCTGACTGGGGTATTTTTGTACGCCAAGCGCGCTGCGTTAGAGTCCTGTGCGATGACGAGTTACCGAGGCTACTAGCGGCCTCGGCACATAGTCAGATCATGGAAGTAAATTATCGTGGAGGTCCCAAGTCGATAATGGCAATTTCTACTTTAGGAGCGCAGTTTGAATATCGTCTGGGGTACTTTTGTACCCCATACATGAGTTCTAGGGTTAATAAACCTGCGCGATAGATCTGTCGCGAGTCTACCGTAGACGCGATATGTTTTTGCACAGGTTGAAGAGAACGTCTGCATTATTTTCTATTTATTTTATACTTCCGCTTATCGCTCCTTGCTCAATATGGAAGCACTGTATCGTATGCATGTAAACCGACCGTACGATAACGCCAGGGGTTTTCAAAAAAATATTTTACATTTCGGTGGTTACAGTGAGGGGACATTTTTAAAATTGATTTTTAGGCGATGGTGAAAATAACAAGAATTTCGGCCAGGCTCTTTCAACCCTCCTGGCCGCGTTATGCGAGCTCTGGGGTCGCGGGCGCTCCGCGAGAGTACGAACGGCATATGGGCCACGCGGCCAATCGATAGAGCAAACTGTTGATTCCGGCCAGGACGTCGACTGTGAGAGACTCGCCGCATCGCCGACTTTTGCTTACTCTCTCCATCCTCATTGTCCTTTCAACCCTCGTCTTCGCTGTATACCGTTCGCTCGTTCGATTCCCCTCTATAACTCAGCGTCCATGTCTGTCAGTCAGCGTTGGGAGGGTTCCTCACATTCCGGATCATTCAATGATCATTTTCGCACCGACATTTGTCTCCGTTCACTCAGTTTGTTTCACTGGATTATTCAACGCCGAATAATTCAGGAAGTCTGTTAGATGCAAACATTTACATTAAATTATTGCGCAGTTGAAAACGCTTTGATCTCGACACAGTCTCTACATCACCGTCGTCCTCCAAGCGTGAATAAAGAACGAGAAGTGTACAAATGTTCACGATGCGCGGAACATTTTTGGGAGGTTTTTCCGAGCGATAACGAGCCAACGAAAAAAAAAAATGAAAAGCTATTCGCAAAAAAAGTGGGGTGTAGGATTCGAGATAGCCGAAAATTGGAGGTACCGCAGAACGATGATGAGGTACACGAGCGGCGAACCGTGAAATGTTCTGCACGGTTCAGTGGAACGGGGAAAAAACGTGGGAGGGGGAGTGGAAATGAGAATAACGCGCGGGCAAAGAGACGAACCAGAATCCCGGAGAAGTTAGCCCATGCGGAAAACTGAAAACGAACGCGAGATCTCGTCTGCTTTTTCGGCTGGTTCATCGCCGTGGCACTGAGACCTTTACCGAGCACGACAGCAGCACTTTTTTTTTGCACGGGATTTAAACAGCACACAGGCAACGTTGCGTGTAACACTGGAGTATTTTTAAGCACTGACGGACTCTGAGCGAATAGCGAGAATAATGTAAAGATTCAAGGATAGCTCATTCGTCAGTTCTCTTTATGTGGAAACACCTTTGCCGAGACTCTTGAATGAAATTGTCCTGAAAAAGCGTTGAGTAAATGTTCCTATTCCCGACCACGTTCCCGACCATTTATCTTATTTTTTATGGATTATGCTAATCCATAAAAACATTTCCGTATTTTTTCTCCCACTAGCGCAGGAAAGTAAACTTTCCCGCACAAGTGCGGGAAAAAAATCGGAAAAACCAGTTCATGACACGGGCGAGAAAAATCGATCTCTCTCGCACTTGTGTGAAGCGCCTCACTCGCCTTCGGGTCATGCGTCACTTCACACTCATCGAGAACGATTGATTTTTCTCGCCCTTATAACGAAAATAAGTATTATTAGTGGTCTAGAAATATTCAAGAATTTCTGTAGTGTGAAAGGATTGCAACGTGCACGATAAGTGTAATAATTAGTACAGAATATTATCGCTTTTCTTACCGCGTGTCACCACCCGAGCGGTTTTTTAGAAGTGAGGTTAATTGTCGATTGCGTAAATAGTAAATATTTTGGTAAAAATCCGTTTTTAAGGAATAATTCGGGTTTTAAATGGTTCCGTTGCAGCTCGGTGTACATAATCCAAAAAAATAGTGGGATAACCTTTTTTTTTTAATTCACTGGTCGGTGTTAGATGCAGCAAAACTCTTGCCTGTCCCAATTACCGTACATGAAAACAGCAGTTTATTGTCGCATAGTTAAAAAACCAATAAAAATTCAAAAGAATGCCAGAGCAATGAAAGAAACAATTCCTCTTTCTGAAGAGTCTCCGTTGTTAGTCGGAAATAAAGAGGAACAAATATAAAATTATTTAAAGTTAAGCTAATATTAGTGGTTATTTTATATCATTGAATCAAAATAAAATGTTTAGGTTCATCATTTATCGTTACTTTTTATTTTTATAATCGTTACCGTTGATTTATGTTTATTTTTCCTTCGCAAACCTCTGTCATTCATCCTGTGAAAAAAGGTGGTCTCTAATAGGGGCATGCCCGGTCGGAGTTGGACACAACTGTTCGGTAGATGGCGCATGCACTAGTACGGCTTTATTACTCTTTATCTAGGAAAATAGTTGACGGAATGGATTAAGTCTACGATTTTTGGAAAGTGTATAATTAAAGCTATCGATCGGTGTGAAAATTATTCTCGAATTTACTTTTGTCACACGTGACAACGCTACACTGTAAAAAATGTTATGAAGTTTACAACACGTTTAATATACGAAGTTATATGAAATATACAACCTCGGTATATGAAATTAGAATTCACATACATTGTATTTGAATTTTTATAATTTAATCTTAAATGCAATACCTGTATATTAAAATTACCGGTGATGGCATTGAAAACCAAGACATCCGTATATGAAAATTATATTATTATTACAAATATTATACAAATAATATTGTTTTTAATATACCGGTAACGCAATATTTTTACATAAGTGTCAATGAAATTTCATATACTGTATATGGATAAAACTCCATATACGTTTTTGAACTTTACACAGATATTTTTTACAGTGTATTCTTTTGCCTGGTCGGCCTTATAGGGGTCGTGAATAGGGACATTTACCTTACGGTCAAAGTTTCCTCGAATAAGATGTTGAGAGAGAAATTCAGAAAAATATCGAGCAAAATATTCAGAACGACATTGCTCTACGTCTCCCAAAGGTTCTCCTATCATAGAATGGTTAGGATCGGAAAGTAGACCGTTGAAATTCATCCTAACCTTAGCGCCACACCGAGTTCGCCCAAAGTCGGCCAGTACCGGTCCTGTCTATCAATCCCCCTAGGGAACATGATTGCCTGAATCACAATGAATAAAAAAAAGTTGAAAATTGACATTTTCATATCGCTTCCTCATAAAGTTGAGAATTGAAATTTTCATATCGTTTTCTCATGATGCTACTTTTCATTAAAATCTCGAAATTTTTTTTTTGTCACCATGACAAAGCTTTCTCTACGAGGAAGCAAAAACAAATAAATATATATATATATTAAATATAAAACAAATAAATATATATAAATTCCCACCAAATCCCAAAACTACTGAAGATATCTTCACCTACAATTGTAGTCAACACACGCAGTTGTACTCAATACCTTTATTTGTCCCGAGCATCCCGAAGCTATGGACGGAGGTCAACAACAGAGCCCAGTAACATCCTCGTTCCCGATCCATAGAGATTAAGTGCCAGGATAAGAATGTAGAAGACGAAGAATAAAAGTCATAGACCGAAGCACGATGAGGAGTAGCAGATTCCCTACTGCCATTTCGCTTCGGGTCACACGCAGATAAAGGGCTTTGTCGAGAGAAGAAAATGCCCATGAAACGGAGGGGAAAATCGTGAAGCCGAGGACATGCAAACCAGAATCGGCGAGCGCATGAAATTCTCGTTGAAAATCTGACGGAACACTTTCGCAATGGCTGTCGGGAACCGCAGCAGGTGGAGTTTTAGGGTCGAGTTAAAGATGGAAAGATGCTGGCGCGCGGTGGGCGTGCAAAGGCTGCAAGCATTCGCCCTGGTGCTCTTTTCAGCTCGCCCAGCCGTTTTGACGACGCTCTCACCGGCGAGGAACTCGAACTGTCGCTACGACTGGACTCACCTTAGAGCCCTCGAGGTACTCGAGTAACCTGAGCAACAGCAGGCGCGTCTCGCTCTTTGCAAAATAGGTGGGCTGCTCCCTGTCTCCTCTTCTTTACTACGCTCATCCCTCCCTATATTTCCTACCCTCGTTCGGCAACGACGATGACGACGCCGACGTCGAGAGGGCGAGCACAGCATCGATCGCTCGTCTTTGCCGCAAAACTCTTCGCTTTCATTTTTTTTACACCATATGTTTTTATACTCTCGCGGATGAAAAAAAAAAAAAAATACATACAGTAGGCCGACTTTTTTTTGTACAGAGTTCATTTTTCTTGCGGTGATGCTGAGATATTTTTAAACAGTTGGTTTCGGAGTCTGCGGAGCGAAGATTGAATTACGTCTCCTCTTGTCTTCTTTTACAGCGCCTTTTGTAACCCGCCTGTTGAATTCTTTATAACGCAAGATGAGGGTCGTCATCCCTTCTCTCCAAAATTGAAAGTTCCACAACCGCGAAATGAATTATAAGCAAGCCACTCCGAACCATCAGCGATGAAGTTTTCCAATATTTTCACGCTCCTTACTGCGTTTAAGTTATTACTTAATAGGATTGGCTCGCAAAGTTGAGCGACTCGGTATCCTCGACAACTTATCCTCGAAACTTCGGGAATCCGGGCAAAATTCTTGGGAGTCAACTTTTGGCTTCTGGTATTCGGACCATCATCGCCGGGGGGGGGGGGGGGGGGGGGGTAGGCGCTTAACAGAGGCGTCAGTCGAGCAACTTCCGTTTCGCTCGGTTGTTTGAGTTTCGAGTAAATTTAAAATATTTTTTTTCATCACGATGCAAGGCACGGAATCGCGAGGGGGATGCTCGAGTTCCGGAGGCTGATTGTTTCCGCGCGGAAACATCGGATTTCAATTAACCGTATCAAAGGACAAGCATCGTGAATGAATTATAAGAGAATCGGGTTTTTTCGAATCAATGAGTTTTGGGTCAGAAGTTTGAAGGAATTTTCGCTTCGCTCGTTTCTACATTACAACCTGGCGTTTTTGACCCGAATACCCCGAGGCTTTGTAATTTTTGTATGGGATATTGAAGTTGCGGAGGTGCATGCTAGTGACACGTTGCTTCGTCGTGCAGCCCCGGGGCCGCCAATTCCGCAGTAGTTTCCGAGCGTCCTGTTCACTTGTTCATTGTTTCAACACGTGCCCCTCATCGGAGCTTAAACGTGTATCCAGAAATATATATTTCGAAAATATGTTATCAATCGGGAGATATTGAAACAGCGTCGAGTGTCGAATAAAAAGGGAATGCGATACGTCTGGTGCCTCGTGCGCTGGTAAATATATCCCGATAAACTGACGACGACGATAGTCATCGGACAATAGGACTAGCCCACACTTTGCATCGTATCATTCCTATTCCGCCTCCTCCGTTCCTTTCTCCGATCGTGCGGGCGATGTAGGTGGAGAGTGAGGCGAAATAGACCGACTGAGCGATTCAGGGAATTTCATCGATTTAGACAGATATATACATTTTTTTATTTTACTTTCTCCAGGCACATTTGACTTACCTGGGACAAATAAAAAAGGGGGAAAATGTAGACTTTTGCAATATTAGTGAAAATAAATTAAATTAAATGAAAAAAATGCACGGCTTACGGGCTGTATTTCGATTATTTTATGGATAAAACATGAGTGGATCATCACAGTTGAAGCTTGCAATTGCCGTTTTTCGCAATTTCATTGTATTTACGAACGAGTGCATTTTATCCATGGATGCATTTTGCCTACCTCTCTCTTACCACCGACGCTATTCATTCATGTGCTATTAGGGTGATATTGCCATAGTTTTTTAAACAATGAAAAGTGGAGATTTAATGTTTAAAAAAAACCTTAAAATTTTGGTCGTAACCAACGATAGAAACAGCGAACTGAAGTAATTCACTCGGAACTTTCGATATTTTCGATGCGTGATTTGAATGCTGCTCCACAAATAAATATTTTCGATCGGTCATATCAGTCGGACATTATGGGTGACATGGCCATAGTAGTCGATTAGGCACATTTACATCTCTACCACTCATAACTCTACCAGAATCAAAATGAAACTCTACCGGACTTGAAATAAAATTCTACTGGACTTGAAATAAAATTCTACTGGACTTGAAATAAACTTCTACTGGACCCGAAATAAAATTCTACTGGACTTGAAATAAAATTCTACTGGACCCGAAATAAAATTCTACTGGACTTGAAATAAAACTACCGGTATGGAAATAAAACTCTACTGGTATACAAGGCTACCGTCTTGTTTTTCGGTAGAGTTTTATTTCCATTCCGGTAGAGTTTTATTTTCATTCTGGCAGAGTTGTTATCTAGTAGAGTTGTGAGTGCTAGAGATGTAAATGTGCCGTCGATTACGCCTAGAGAAGCATAGAGGGATAGCGCGAAACATGTCTTAGTATATTTTATGTTGTCTACATGAACTACACAAGAACAATAATTACCTCCATCAAATGTTTCATATGTCAAACTAAAAAAAATGGTTTTACTGGCCCGCAATTACCAGCCAGCAATTTTCGCGTGATATAAAAAATGTCGGGGAATATCGTCACCTAGCGTATCATACTGAGTCTTGCACATACAGTCTTATCATTTTCGGTGCAATCATATTGTATCCGCATATACTGAAAACTGTGGAAACGACAGCGCCATTTGTTTGTTACGTCAAAAGATATTACGGCTGGCAATATCACCCCGACTTATCCGATTCGAAAAATATGTCTCGCTTCGATACGCGTGTGTCGCTGCACGGCTGGCCGCCACTTCTGTTATCTCTGTTATCGTCTATCAATAATAGCCGCGGTTCGCAACTCGTGTCCTTTCCCATAAAGTGAAAAATATTTTGTCGAGAATGAGCGTGATAAGTCGCGACACGTGTGTCGCAGAGCGTTCTACCGGTGGTGAGATTGAATGCAGGGTGAACCAGGGAGATGGAGCACCAGAGAAAAGTAGCCCAGAGCCCCGGGGAGGAATACCTTCGCATGCAGACTCGTGCTATGCCGACATTTCGGAATACCAAAGTAGCGCACGCAGAATCCAAGGTACACAAAAAGCTCGCAGCGAGGAGGTTCCTTCCGAGTTCTGCAGGATAAGCTTGCAGCAGCGATTATATCGAGCCGATCAGCTTCAGCGAAAAAAAAAATTGATGATACTTCAAACAGGCACGTGGCGCCTTTCTCCGACAGACTCTTTAGGTCTCGCGCAATCAACCAACGAATATCAGAGAGCTCTGATAACGCTCCGTCCCCTTTGATTCCAAAGGGGGTCGATCGGGTTGCGGGGGCTTTATCAGAACGCTTCTTTCTTCCTTTTTTTCTCTTCTAATGAAGTACTATAATGAAACGCGTCGACCCGCGAAACTCGAGTCGCTATCAGCTCTGGATGTGAAATATTCGACTGGATATTGAAGAGAACAAAGTGCTTGACTACCCGTTCATAATTTTGTCATTAATTAACGAATTTCAATTACGCCCACGGTGTCTTCTCATGACCTCTTCCGAAGCTCTCGAAATTCTCTTTCGTTCGCTTTTCTCTCCCGTTCCTCAGTTTTACGTTGTCAAGTCGAATTCTCTCATTTCGGAACACATCATTATGGTAGGGTTGTCTTCCTTCTCTGCTTTTTTTCTTTTTGTTCGATGATGGTTATGTTTGAAAGATTACACCGAATATAGTCTTATCGACGCGGAGAATATTAAAAAAAGTTTCCCGAATTATTAACGATAGAGGAAAGGTCATAAGGTATATTTTATCGGATACTCCGGAGCGTACGTATGTTCATTGCAAACACTGGGCGGGGACAAAACCACGCCTGTGACCAAAGCTTTGCAGGGGCGCATTCCATAAACATGAGCGGCATTCTTTCTATCGGCGAATTCTAAAACCACTCGCCCCGGGCTGGCGAAATTTATTAACGATGTTCCCCCCGCATCATTGGCGTGCGGAAAGGTTGCGGTTACGCCGGTTATCGGACTGGGCCCACGCCAGCGAGACTTAATTAAAACATTTCCCGATACGCAGCGCGAGCGTGTATGGAAAAAAATTAATAAAAAGAAAAAATGTATTGGCTACCGGCAATCCTGGAATCCTTCCAGCGATAATCAAGCATGATGTTTTTCCATCTGTCTTGCGAAGAATTCATCCCTTATCGGTAACCCTGGAAGACCGCACGTGATTCTGTAAGAAACATTTGGCCACTGGAGCCTGGAATTGGGCACATTTACATCTCTATCCAAACAACTCTACCAAAAAAGACAGCTCTAACAACTCTACCAGAAAATATCTCTCCCATAGTACAATGCTAACCTGCTAAAACTCTACCCAAAATTTCTGCCACTCTATGAAAAAAACTCTACCACAGCGAACCAGTCGCCAACAACTCTACCCAAATATAGGCGTCCGAGAAAGTCTCTACCTGGACAAAAAAAACTCTGCAAGGATCTAAATAAAATTCTGCCCAAATTGAAACAAAACTACCAGAATTCAAATAAAACTATCGGAATACAAGGCTACCCCCTCGTTTTTTATTCCGGTAGAATTTTATTTCAGTCCCGGTCGTTTTATTTCGAGTCTAGTAGAGTTGTATTTCAATTCCGCTACAGTTTTATTTTCATTCTGGTAGCATTTTTTTCTGATAGAGTTTTTCTTGGATGCCGACACTGTGAGAAGAATCTAGTGAAAACTACCGATCATCTAAGAAAAATTACCATAGCACATGGTAGTAGGACACTAGAGCGCCACTTATGGCGGAATGTCTCAGATTTTCCAAGAATTTTTATCACAATACCTACGAAAAATTCTTAAAAATCCGGTACCTTCTACCATATGTGGCGCCCCAGTTCCCTACTGCTAGGTGCTATGGTAATATCTCTCAAGTGATATAGTCATACTTACTAGATCCTTCTCCCAGTGTATATTCCGGTAAAGCTATGAGTGTTAGAGATATAAACAGAGCTAGGCGAATACCCTAAGTACTTGAAGTACGCATTGAAGTATCAAGTATTTGAAATACTGCGCGCTGGGTACATCTTGAGTACTGATGTATTAAGTACTGTCAGAACGGAATTGCTGAAGTGCTGAATACTGGGCACTGACTCAGTACTTGATACTTCAATACGTACTACAAGTACCTAGTGTATTTGCCCGGCTCCGAATGTAAATGTGCCTTTAATTTTTGTACCATTCGTTCCATGGCTCCGGCGCCTGAGCGAACCTCTTGCTTACATCCTGATGTTTCGATTTCACTACAAACAAAATTGAAAATATTAATTCCTAATGAAGATATAGCCCGGTGAAGACATGGCACGACAACAAATATGTGTGCTCTTCCAGGGTGAAGCATCCCGCCCGGCAATGTCTGTCCGATTTAAATGTGTCATTGATGTCTCGCATTCTTTGTGGTGTGTTCCTTTAGCATCTGACGACGACCGACCGTATGTAGGCGGGGTCAGTGACGGTCCGGCGACGCGTTGTCGAACGATCGATGTCTTTCGATTCCGGCATACTGATGAGCGAGGGAGGCTGCGCGGGTTTCTCGTTGGATGTAGATTCACCGACGCGCGGATACTCAGGTACGTTTACATCAAGTATATATATACACATACTTAGTCGTTCGAATGTGCGTGATGTACACGGTTAATCGGCGATGCGTAGGCCGTCGTTCCGACGAACCGCGAAGGAGAACAATGCCAGAACGAAACTGCTGGATCAACCCTTGTGTGCCATCCGAGTCCACACCCCTTCGACCCTCCGACCTTGCTTGTAGAATCTACATGGACAGTTGACTCGGAAAGTTGAAAGAACAAAGAGCGAGGGAGGATTGAAGCTACTGAGAGAGATCGTTTTTTCGGTCACCGCTTCTTATCTCCCAATCAGGACCCGGGTGCATTTTATACTGAACCAACGAATGACAGGGATCTTTAGATTTTTCGTGAGGACTCCGCGACGTGAGACGCTCCCGATTGCACAGCCGATCTTTCGATCTCTGCACGGATAAAAAAAAATTGTTGGGACAACAAGTATTTTGTTACCATAACTCATTTTCCTGGTTAACATAGGGACAACAAAATATTTTGCTGTGGCAGCAAATGTTTTGTTGCGGCGGCAAATATTTTGCTGTGGCAGCAAATGTTTTGTTGCGGCAGCAAATATTTTGCTGTAGCAACCAAAGACTATTGCTGCCACAACAATAAATTATTAACGATCTGTATTTTGTTAGAGAAACAGAACTATTTTTCTCCGTGTGCAGTACGGACGAGTGCAGCGAAAAATTATTGGTAGTAGCTGCGGATCGTTGCTATCTCGGTTTATCTCTGGATCGAACGTGATTGAGCAGGAGACTATCGATATCGATCGATAGGATGAAACAACGTGCGGACTTAACTGTTTTTTTTTTTTTTTTGCTGCTGTTCGTCACCTTTAGAATTTTAGATAGTCCACCGAACGCCCCCTTCGTGGCCCTTTAGATCCTCTAGAAAATACCGCTTCTACTGTGTGTACTACTAACTGTTTTCTAAGTAACGAAAACAATGTGCTCGGATGAGGTTCGCTTCCCATTGTTAACCCCAGACTCCTGTAAAACCCACTGTTTGCTTTCGATGAGCTTTTGCTATGGTTCGTGCATCGCACAGTGTCAATCTCCGAGGCTTTATTGGATAGCGGCGGGAACGGTGACCATTTTATCTGTGGATGCGGATGGTGTACGAAAAGGAAAAGTATAAAATAGCACAAACGAGATTCGTGCTGTACGGCTGCAAAACGCAACATGATTTTCTATTTCATTTTTCTTTAGATCGATATAACTGTTTAATGTTATTTATATTCCGGATTGTGTGCTGTCTGTAAATGGATATTACAAAGACTCCTCATACATTATTCTAATGACCGTTAGTATTGTTCCGTGTAACGAGAATTGATTAACCGAATATCGCGTGACTAGAGCCAGGAAGGCGAATTTTGTAAGCTTCATACACAAAAATATACGTTCTTCTGATTTTAGTCACGCGATATGTGAAACTGCGCGGTCGGCATGGCTGCAATCCTGCGATTTCCTTTTTTTTCGTACCTATTAATTTTTGTGTGATTCCGATATTATTGTTAACATGTGTATGGAGCACGATGTTACGCATAATATTTCGTCGATGAATATAATCGCGGATATGACAGGAGTTCGCCGATGTTCCAAGTTCGAAGTTCCCGGGGATGGCTGACTTGGTTTATTTGCCCGTGAGACGGTTCTATCGATTGGGTTTCCGAGCGCCCGTCCTTTTTCACTTTCATTCCATCCCGGCTATTAAACCACCCGGCTGTAGGTGGTATCGGGGGAAAGACGATTCGAGCTTTAAGCGAATTTTCCGTTGCCCCCGCGAAACATCTAATGGCTTTTTACGACCGAATGGTTAAGAGCCAATGGAGAGTAGCGCGAAATGATCGGCACGCGCCTGTTACGATGCAAGAAAAATTTCACACTACTTGGCAAACGAAGGGAAAAAAAATGGGAAAAATCCTTGATAAAAGACTGAGTCCCGGGGTGGCTTATCTCTCGAGGGAAACAACCGCACCAGGGGTTGAGCGAGGCGATCGATCCGATTGGACGAGGGTCCGAAAGTCTAACTGACGCGCTCGCACAGTCGAGCAAAGCTCTTTTACCGGCGAACTCGTCGCTCAATCTCGTATTGAGACGTTTAGGATTTAGCGCGGGGCGATCTTCGTGTCTTGCGCTTTCATCCTCATACCCTCTGCCACCCAGGCGTGTCTGTGTATATATATATATATATATACACACGTTACATACGGTGTATCGAGAATCAATCCATTACGGTTCGTAGATAGCGAGACAAGAAAGAAGAACGTTGCACCTAACCAGCATTCTCACTCACACTTGATGTATCTTCTGAGATTTGCTTGTGATACATACTTTCTTATCATTTGCAAAACAATTCAAAGTGCGCAACGCTGATGGTGCTCGTATGTACATATAATAAAGGTTGGAAACAAAACTTTGTTTCTTTTTCGCCCGTGCCCAGAGAAAGTCGTACAAGTCCCATGTTGTATATCTTCCGACTTCCACTCAGCTTGTTGTCAGCAAACTCGGAAGATGCGAATAACTGTCCGCGCTCCGATTTACTGGCAGAGTTTTCCCGCATTCCCGGATCCCGATTGTTCCCTCGACCCGGGAAAATGATGGGCCCTGGAATTTTCCCGGTCGGTCGGTTTCTGTATCTCCGTCGCTGTTGGATGACCAGCAGTGTACGAAGTCACAAATGGAGCACGTATGTGCCGGACCACGGACGACCGGAAATCAATCAGGCCTCGTCGGAAAGCGAGTTTGACTGGGGTCGATAAAAAGAACTCGTTTTCGGTACGAAAAAATGCGAAAAAAGCCTCAAAGATCTAGGTATAATCACCACGTACGTTTCCTTTCCTAGGTGGAAGGACTGGTAGTTCGGTCACGTGGAGAAAGTTTTGCGGACACGATTTTCCGTGTTTGATGGGAAAATTGACGAAACGTATAAAAGCTCCCCAACGAAGCACTATGGGACGCTGGGGCCGCACACGCACGTCCGGATCGTCTGAACACCTCCTAAAGAACCTCCTCGATAACAAGATCTCCCTGTTTCAATGGTTACACTTCCTATTTGTCGAAAGAACAAAACGATTTACGAGCATAGTCCTGAAGTAGCTTCCCGGTAACGATTTCTCTCTATTTCGGCGTAACGTGTGACATAGATTTCATTTCTCCAAAATGATGTAATAATATAATTCATTCAGAGCTGGGCAAAAGTACATCGTACTTAGTCTTATGTACTTTATGCCTTATCAAGTCCTCGGTACTTGAAGTACTTAAAGTACTTTAAGTTCTTATAAAGTACCCAAAAAAATCGTATTTCGTCGTTTATCAAGTAACGAAAACAAATTGTTATAACGAAATATCATAAAAATTAAGATAATGCGACGATAGATTTTATCCGAATAAAATGAACATTTTTAAAAAACTCCCGACTGCAAAAACATTAGTCCTTATTAAAAAAATATTTGTAAAAAAAAGGACAAACAAAAAAATGGTTCATAAAGAAGTAACTCCAAAAAGGATGAAATAATTAACGTACGTGACATTAATTAATATTGTCAGAAAATAACAATACTAACAATTAATAATAAAGAATAATTATAAAATTAATTAATCTCAATTATATCAATTCGTTCATAATCTTCGCTACAGTCGGGAGACGGCTTCCGAACACAGTTCTATATTCACACAAATAGACTTGGTAGCAGAATATTATCATTTATTATACAGATCTGTCGTTCGGAAGCCGGATAGAAGTGTATGTCTACGCATTATACTTCGAAGCCAGTTTAACTGAAAGTCAGAGTTCGTAGCTCGTTCGTCTTTTCGGCGAAGACTTCGTATTAATAATAAAGTATCGTGAACGGCGTCGTCCACGTGTTATCGTCTAAACGACTTTTTAATATTGTGAAAGAATAAACCATGTGAGTATTTAAATACTTTATTGACAAATCATAAACATTTAACCGCGACTGGTAGTCATTTTATTTTGTTCACGTTCTTACAATCTATTACAAAATTGCTATCATAATAATAGCCTTATATCAAACCTTATTTATAGATAATAATGATGTGGACGTTACTCTGATAGCGTGAACGCGCGATCCTTACAACATGCGAAAATATAACAAAACACCTTCTTCACAACATTTGCCTCAGCAAACTCAAGGCTTGAACCGTGACTAATTAATGTGAATACTCGCGCCGAAGATCATTAGTAACGATCATTTATAAACCCATAAATAATATCGTGTATAACGGCGAGGTTTCCCTTCCCGGTGTAAAGGGCTGCCCTGCATTGACCCGAAAAGAGAACCCGACACTGTTGCGCTCCCCTTTACCTCTAAAGAGTTAGGCTGGTCGTAACTTTTTGTTTATCGAAACACCAAGACGATTTTTCTAAACCCTGTATCGAGAAGTTGTCTCATATCGAATAACAAAGATGGCAGCGTAAAGATGGATTTGTGTACTGCATTGAAACAAAAGCACTCGACGTACGTCGAAGTTGAAAAGGCGCGATAATGACTGAGCGGAAGCGAGCTGTCGCGCCCTTAAAAGTTGAAACACTGAAGCTCAACAGGTCGAATGCACACACGGAAGCTCTTCCGACGGCAAACAGTCATTGAAAATGTATAACGCGAAACAGCCGTTATAACAGACACTCATCCTGCTTTGAGCTGACGTAAAAAAAGATATACGAGCCAGCGTCGTGTCGTCGATGGTGTTGCGTTACACTCGGAATTTACGATCAACCATTGTGCAGTTCATCCAACGACTTTTCTCGTCATACCTACCGACCCTGCGAAGCTGCAACAGCGGCTCGGGCTTCATTCCACTATAAATAAATGGACCGAAAAACGTAGAACAGCAAAAAGCATGGAAACGTCAAACGATTCAACAGGTCGTGACGTCGTTATGCGAAAAGCCTACACGGCGAAATGCCCGGCATGGAATGTGTGTACACCGCATTGCACTCCGGCACAGTGGACTAATTGATATTGTCGAAATGCAATTCCAACGCAGTAACCGGTCGTTGCTCACGTTTGTGCCCACAGGGAATATATAACGGAGGCAAGTGGACGCGAATGAGGAGAGTCACGGGCGTTGAATTTACGGATCTCGAACAAGTATTATTCACACGTGTTATACATGTATACACATCTATAACACGTGTACAAAGTTTACGGATACGTATGTGCAGCCGACATACCACAAGAAAGATCGTTGTAGCTGGACAGTCGCATTATTGTGGCATACATCAACATGCTCAGCGACGTATGCGCTGCGACCGCACCGTTGCAAAGCCGTCAGTTGATTAATCACTATAGGAAATATCAATTTATAATCGACGGTCGCGATTCAGCTGTAATTAGTTGGGCAATTCATACGCTCATTGCGGAATCGCTCGGTACACTGAGGAAAAGTATAGTGTTTCCTAACAAAACGGACAGTTCCCAGGGGGAACGTCTACATAGAATAATATAGATTATTCTGAAAGTATATATTTAGTTGGGTAAACCATGGTTGAAACCATGATTTTCTGTGATTGTCGTAACTACAAAATGTAGACGTTTTCCTTGGGAACTATTTTTTATGGTAAAAAGTCAGTATTGTTGCTTTTACTATGCAATTTCTTCTCAGTGTAGCTTTTATCTTTTATCTTGCCCTGTTTTTATCCGACTTTTGCTAGATTCAACAGTTTCCAAACTTCCATTGAGGAGTAGGAGTAAATATGGTCCATATTCACACTTTTACCCTGCGCAACATTTTCCGCACCCCGCGAAATATACATGTAAATTGCCAATTAATTATAACAGCGATCATTGGATCGAGTCACTGTAATACTGATTTTATACTCCATTTTTATTTTATTAACCAACGAAAAGCTTTTAATATTTTAAAAATCGTTGGACGAAAGATGAAAAGAAGCTTTGTTAAACAAAAATTTCAAACTATCCAACACTATTTCGTTTGGGTATCGCCGAGGCTAATAGCGGCATCTCGCTATTAGATTGTCAACATGGACAAAATTGAATTATAGAATCGACCCTCCCACCGTTGGAGAACACCGCGAAGTGCTCCGAAGCACCGGGGTATTTTTCTCGCAATTTTCTCATCGTCCCTCCGCCAGCGCTTTTTTTCCTCCTATCGGCGCTCTCAGTTTCACCCTAGACCGGTAAATCCATTAACTTTGACACGAGGAACGCAATTGACTCTCCATTAATCGGTCCAATAAACATCAAATCGAGTTTCCCCGCCGTCGATCAAAGAGTTCCTCGCCGTTTGCTAGAATGAAAATTCAGCTTGCCAAAGGAGCAGACCTTCGGGCAAAAAAGCTCGAGTGTCGACAGTGCGGTGACAAACTGCTCCATGCGTTTATAGGTGAGCCACGAGTGGTTCACCATCATTATCGTTGCTGCGGCAAATCGTTGTCAGGACGTTCTTGCTACGTGAATTGCTGGCAAACTTGAAGCAGACGTTCTATACTATAATAACCACAGGCCGCAGGCTGCCGGGAGCTCCGAGCTCTTTATCGTCTGCCTTCCTGTACTACGATAATTAGCCGATGAGAGGAAAATCCATTTAATGCTCTTCTCCTTGCCGACAGGCTGTCTATGACGCTATACCGATGGCAAACAGCGGTACACCGCCCAAAGGGAGTTTCGTTACTGCATAATCGATGGATGCTTTACGCATAGAAGAGTCTTGGTGAGGAAACGCAACCGGAGTCTATGTGACTGTTCGTTGAGGCAAAGTGGGCTGGGAAACATACCGGAAGCAGGGAGAGGGTTGAGCGTCCAGGCATCGTGGTCGTCCACGTGTTTGGCTATGAGCTCAGTTCGGTTTTTGATGTAGGGCAGGCTGGGGCAAAATGGGGCAATAGTTAAAGATAAGATCGATGAAAGATTGCTATATATTTCCTACTTTTCACGCCTTTGCAACACGTGCACAAAATAAAAAATGTCTTATTTTTTTGTATATGGCGAAGCAGGATTTGAATCGCTCGAGATGATTGAGCAAGCACAACGCACGAAATAATAACGCACTCGATATATAAAACACTCGATTTATTAGTAGTTTATTGAACTCGGTGAAAAATACTCTCGATCGTGTAACAGCGTACGCTCAGGATTTTGACTCGAGACGACACGTCGTGTCGTTGTGACCGTCGGACGAGAAGTAAACAAAAAGTAAGTAGCCGTCGTACCGGAGACGGGCGACCGAGTACGTTACACAACAGTCGAAATTAAAAGGTACCGAGACTCTCTCGAATTCCGACCAAGGTTTGACTTTTGAGTACCCTGCGATACACTGCTACACATTTACTCTATTCGGATACACACACATGTGTGAACACCTACGATCGTTGACAAATAGAACTGCATGACATAGGGGAGGGTGGGGCAAAATGGCACAGCGGAGCAAAACGGGATAATGAGGCGAAACGCAATTTTCTAATAACTTTTGAATGGTGGCGATGGTGGTACATGGGGCAAAACGGGTTTGAAAATCCGGATGTACCGTTAGGACAAATGGGGCATCCAAAAAATTATTGGAAAATTGAGTTTTGCCCTCACTGTCCCGTTTTGCCCCACTGTGCCATTTGTCCCCGCCCTCCCCTGTATGAAAGTTCGATGTGAAAGCTAAGTATGCATCTCTGTTATACGTGTACTGCGGCACATATATATTTTTTTGTACGTGCAGATATACAGCTATGGCACATATACTGTCTGCAGTTGAAGTACATGCAGTGAATGGTGCGGTACAACACTCCGATACTCGTTCCGTCATCCACTGCTCGTGCATCACTGTGTATCAAATAATAAACGAAGTTTCAATAGATACCTGCGAGAGTGAGTCCGGAGAGAGTGACGTTGGATATTCACGTATAATACTCTCGTAGGCATCCGTAGTAATCCTCACTGGAGAAAAAATGTGCGTGGGTTTCACGTGCGTAAAGTGAGCGCAGTTTGGATCGAAAAAAGGACGTTTGACCTGATTCCACGGAAACAAAGGTGGATTAACAGATTCGACCAGTTGGGATCGCCTACCACCTGGAACTCTTTTTATTCCGTCGACCCGATCCATGCGAATGCGCGAGTTATACGGAAAACAAACAAAAACGTCATTATTCATTATTAATACAGCATTAATCCGTGAAATTAATTGTCTGTCGGATCAATACGGGGGATTATCAAGTTCGCCACTTAAAAACAAATTGGATACCTCCCTACCTCCGCCAACCGGTCCACCGGTCCAGTGGACGTGTCTGGGCCACAAAGCTCTCCCCAGCTCGTTGGTGTCCTTCTCGTTATAAATTTACATCGCCTTTATTTATTACGCGGATGAATAATTACGCGAGGATACACGCTTGACGTTAATATGTTATACAGCCTGTATATAATGCTTTAATAATGGTCTACACGAGCCCGCTGCAAACTCCAGACTGCGCCACTGAAAATATTCCGGGAAAGCTTCTCGGTGATACCCGAAGCAAATTGGGCATTACGCGGGCTTGTACGCAGACCCTACGCTATGTTCGTCGCAGACGTCGGAGATTTCTCATAGAAATTCTAGGAGTGATTTCCTGTCGTCACAGTATTCGCCGTTTGGTTTCACGCACATCACTGTAATGGCATACTGAGAGAAGGATCTAGTAAATACTACCGATCATCTAAGAAAAATTACCATAGCACATAGTAGTAGGGCACTAGAGCGCTACCTATGGCGGAAAGTCTCAGATTTTCCAAGAATTTTTACCATAATATCTACGAAAAATGCTTATAAGTCCGGTGCTTCCTACCATAGGTAGGAACTACCTACTACTATATGCTATGGTATAGGGACTACCTACTACTATGTGCTATGGTATAGGGACTACCTACTACTATGTGCTATGGTATTGGTAATATCTCTCAATTGGCTATGGTAACGTCTCTCAAGCGATATAGTGATATTTATTAGACCCTACTGACAGTGAACTGTCGCTGTATACGCACGCTCCGTGCCTACGCAAAAAATAGTACATTTCGATACGAGTGCGAAAAAACTTTTTCTGACGAGTGTTACTTTGCACCACGAGCCGAAGGTGAGTGATGCAATCGCACGAGTTCAGAAAACATTTTTCGCACGAGTATCGAACAAAATTTTATTTCACGAGGTGTGAAAATGGGGGTTTTCGCACGCAAAGCGTGCGCAAAAACCGCCATTTTCCCACCGAGTGTAATAAAAAGTATTTAAAAAATATAAAAAATGGAAGTATTAGAAGTATGTCGTATTGGACTGAATAATACTCAAATTATACTCCTCTAATCTATCGCTGCAGAGTATTAAGTATGAATCCGATATACGTTGTAATATACGAGTATCAAGTATAAAGTCAGTATACGAAGCAATATTCGAGTATCAAGTATGAAGCTTGCATAAAAATTGAGATTCCAGCTTCCCTGAGATTGAGCCTGATACTCGAACCTCAATGTGTATACTAACATAATACTCGAATATTCTTGGGTATGCTAGTTTCATACCTGATACTCGAATATTCTTGGGTATACCAGCTTCATACTTGATACTCATATATTACAACGTATATCAGATTCTTACTTAATACTCTTCAGCGATAGGTTAGAGGAGTATAATTTGAGTATTATTCAGCCCAATACGACATACTTCTAACACTTCCATTTTTTATATTTTTTAAATACTTCTTTAATACTTTCTTTTTTGCGCGGGACAGCAAATTCAAGTGAGTAGGGAAAGCGAGAGGCGAGACGACCGGCAGAGCGTGTCACTCAGGCGCCTGTACGCACATCCATGGTAATTGGCCCCGCGGTAATTTTCCTCGATGATGGAAAATCTAATTATTTCTGGAGAAGCGTGACTCGGTCTGTGCATGTGTGGGATTGCATATCGGTCGACGTTACGGGCTACCAGTTTTCCGATACACCGCTAACCGAGTGTGCGCCGCATACCGTGTACCGTACACTATGTATTTATACTGGCTCTCGAGAGTCTGTGCAAAGCGTCATCTCGGTTATACGTCGATGTATACGTAATACGTGTATCGGAACACTCCTGCGAGCTAAGCCGAGCGCCCCTAAACGATCGTGACGGGTTTCGCTTAGAGACCTCTGAAGCTCCAAGATCTCTGGGGTAAACGCGAATACACACAACCTCGGAATTTGTCGTGACGAGGGAGGAAGACCCGAGAATTTGCTGCTGCAACGCTAAACTTCGGCGAAAACTCGGATGCCGGCTCTCTTAATCGGACGTTCGTGTTTGCGTCAGGCTGCCAGGACATGACACTATTGGATTTACAAGAGTTTTATCCCCACGCACACGCGCGTCCTTCAGTTACGTGCAGTTCGAAGCGCTTGCACAGGGTTATCGTAAACGAGCTAGAAGCGTTTACATACGCGCCTGCAAGTTCCCGGTGCTTCAGGTGCGCTTCGAAACTTCGAAAGCCCTTTCGAGATTGAAGAGGACTCTACGCGTCGCTTGCACTCCCGGATGGATTGGCCTCGGAAGAGCTCATCCATCCGATGAAAAATACTCGAGCTTTAGTGCATTATGCTTTGTAAATGCGGGAATGGTACTACGTCACTCGAGACATCAGTCGGCCTCTTTCGAGTTGTCAAAGAACAGATTGAGGAATGCGATCAGACGCTCTCCCGCGTATTAACGGATTCACGGTACATTTACCGTGTTGTCTACAGTTATGTTTCTCCGTGCATAAATCTGGATACAGCTTTTGGAAATTAAAGACACGTTTTGCGCATGTTTGCGTCGGAAATTGCGAGGAACAATTCTGAGTTTGATGGAGGTTGATCCATACATGGAGGAAAGTAACTGTTGGAATTAACCGTAAACCTGTAAAAAAGACTGCCATAACTTTTTCTTTTGGTTATAAGAAAATACACGAAAATGAGGCCTTGGGACAACTCTCGCATCTCAGGTGCTTTCGATTTGCCGTTATAATGATGGTGCGCATGCGCGCTGTCTTTTTTTGGTACGAATTGGTCTCGTCGTAATAACGAAAAAACGCCAAATCGAAAGCACCTCTTGCCAGCGCTTACAAGCATCTGAGTGAACTATACATAGCCTATCAGGTACAAATTCCCTAACCATGTTTGTGCCTAAAGTCCACTAGGTGTCACTCCATAAGTGTAGACGCATCAGTGGGACCCCGACTCATTGCACGTAACTGTGATTTAAATTCGATTAACTTAACTTCTATGGTTAATGCTATTCCATATTTAACTATATTGCTGATCTTACTCCAATAGATAAGTCACAAGATAGAAAATAAACAATGAAAATAGAAAAGAGGTAGACAAGCGAGAGCTTTGAGACGTGACTACATGAAAAGCCATAAGTTTTTGGTAGTCGAGGGCTGTCTCACCACCTGCCGAAGAGTCCTAGAAATAATGAGATTTTCGACCATAAAACGATTTTTTTTTTGCTAAACTTATGGTAAAAATGTCCATAAATGTGGTAAAAATTCTCGTTACATCTAGCACTGTGGAGACCGGGGCGCCACTGGCGAATACTTCCAGTGACATGGTTGTTTGTACCAGATCCTTTTCTCCGTGTAACTGGGGTTTGGGCGAATAGAATGGACGAGATAGCACACGTAACGAGGTAAGGGGACACTTATCTTGAAAATTCTTGAAAATTCTTGAAAATTATTTTAAATCACTCCCTTCAGTATTCGCCCACTCCGTTCTAAACGAGTCGCGCTTATCAAGTTTTTAACGCGAAAAATACCGGTTAATTGGATATCTCGACTTTCGCTAATTCTGTTTACGAACTCGCTGGGCAGATATTTCGCTTGTTTACGTCAAGCGGCACGATATGTAATGTCCGTTGCAAAAGCTCATTTTCCTACCCGATCCGCAAGCTGCGTGTAACAATGCGGGCTTGCGTGAGTCATTTACGAAAATGCGAGGAACTTTTCCACCGAGACTGCCGACTCGTGTACATCGACTAAAGCTTCAGTTTATTCGATCGACTACTTGGCAACAGGCGAATGCCTCGCAAATATTTGCGACTCCCTACGGCAAGCTGTATATAGACGTTGCTCGACGCAAACCGTTATCGGGAAGCTTTGAAAGTTAGCAAATCCACGGCATACGGTTATATGCACGAGGATAAATTGACTGAACGGAGATCCAATGCAATTTCATTAAGAACATTTATCGATATCGACCACTACCCGACTATCTTAATTTAACCCCAGAACTCATGTATGGGGTACAAAAGTACCCGAGAGGATATTCAAATTGCGCTCCTAAAGAAGAAATTGACATTATCGACTTGAGACCTCCATGATAATTTAGTTTCATGATCTGACGATGTGCGGAGGCCAGTAGTAACCCTGTTACTCGCTGGCCGTCGCACAGGAAGCTAACGCAGTGCGCTTGGGATACCAAAATCCCCCCGTCAGGAGTTCCCGTTAGTGTTTTATGTAAGTGATTTTTTTTAGAACTATCGAATCTAAGTTCCTATTATATCATTTGGACGTATATAGCCGGCATTTTATTTTGCAACGATTTTAAATAATGTTTTATAATAAAAAATTTTAATTTTTATAATTTCTTATAATAATTATTATTATCTTTAATTACCTACAATGTTTCAAGAAAAATAAATGTTAAAACCTATGCAAAACCAATTTTGTTTGCGTTTTCATTGATTTTTCCATGTTAAAAGTTTTCGATTTTTGTCTATTTTCAGATATCCAAGGAAATAGACTTTTTGAACGGAATGGAATGGGACCATTTTTTCCTAATGCCTGATGTTCCTCCTGTAAAATGGCCCTGTAAAACGGACAATTTTGAAAAAACTTCAATTTTTTAAACAAAAAATGCGGTTTTTGCCAATTTTCGTTACGTTTTGGGCTTTAAGAGTGATTTTCACACCCTAAACTTTAATGAAATCGAATTTGCCGCATAAGACCCTCTGTCATATGAAAAAACCGAAGAGATTCATGTGCGACAAAACCCATTTACTGCTCATAGGGCCCTTGTAGGTTGAAGCGACTCATGGGGTACATCTGTATCGCATTCATGAGTTAGAAGGTGGAAAAAATGATACATGAGTTCTAGGGTTAATTTCATTCAAGCTGTCCCGAGGCGTGATATTATGCGCGATTGACTTCCCATTCATTAATTATTCATAACCGAGATTTGCGCAGAGGTAAAATCATCGGGGGTGATATAAACTATTAATACAAACTATTAATCAATTTTCTCGTGCTCGTTAAACCCGTCGATAATTTAAAATAAAAAAATCCTAAGCATCAATCATCAGTGGAATTTCACGCCAACAAATAACCAAGTGTGAAGTAACGCTCCGTATAGGAGCGCTCGGAAATCCGGGTGGGATATGACATCGCAACGATAACTGGAGGTGTATGGTAGAAGCAAGAACGCGAGCTCTCGTTATGTTCCTCCCATATAAACGGATGCAGGTGCGCGCGAAGCGTGTAACGAACGACCCTGGTCTAGCAGGAGCGTTTCGTCGCGTTACTCGGTGCGCGCCTCGATTGCAAATTGTTAAATCCGTCGCTCCACTCGGCGGGCAAGGCTGCCGGCTTGTAATTAAATTGTCGGTCGCGCGGAGACTGTGAGAGCGTACTTTTTTTTCTTTATTTTTTTACAAGCGGAGGATCGAAGCAAAGTTTTCCATCATTTTGCTCTCCTCCATTCTCCGCGTCGCTTTCATCGGTTACTCCCCGTTGGCTTTTATCGTTACGCTCAATTTATTATTTAGTATTAATGTGTATGCGTTAGGCGAGGAGGATCGTGGAAAACTGTTCGGTTTTATCCAATTCTTTTATCTATATCGAGGTAAAATTATGATGGATCTGGTATATAGCCAACATATACGTGCAGTATTGAATCGGATATATAATTTATTCTTCGTTATCAATGTAGACTCAACTTCCATGATTTGACATTGAAATATCGAAAGACCTTGAAAGTTGTTTATTGTGGGCATAATATTACTGAATTACTAAATTGGTGTCTTGCCGAATTGAATAACATCATTTTCAAGATGACAAATGTTCGTATATATACGAACACATTGAATCACTTTTTCTTCAAATTGGCCAAATATGCGTTCAAGTCGAAATAATATACCTTCTGTATGTCGACGGTTTATACGATTGAATCGAAAAAAATTCTTAATTTAATGCAATTTTGGTTCACTTTGAACCGACGTTGCACTCGCAGTAACTGCCATACGCAATTGACACAACCACACCAGTTTTATTGTTCCAACAACGGTGCAGCCTAATTAAATGCACCGGGGTCGATTCAAACCAACTTTCTGTGACCGCAGCTGTGAGGTTGATATTGCCAAACCTTTTTTTCGGTGCAGGTTTCGCGGACACTATTAGAAAAGGTTGCGGGTTCGACGATGATATAAACTCGTTTCCAAGCTGTCAATGGATTGTGATAGATAGCCTGATAGAGTCGTCGTCCCCCGTTTTATCAATCCCGAAATATTTTTCGACTATGCCATAGTGGTGATATGTTTGGGAGCGAAAAAGGAGCTTGTTCGTGAAAGTTAAAAGCAAACGGTAGAAACGTTTATTTCGCTAGTTTTTTCTATATCTATAGGAGAAAGCACAAAAACCCAGGGAGCTCTCTGGGGATGATAACGGCGGAGGAAAATACTCCGGAGCCGTTGGTGTAGTTTCCGTAACCCCGTGAAGTAACAATGTTGCTCTAATGGAAAGGGGCGGCCGGTTGCGCTTATCGCATCTCGTATTTCGTTGTTTGCACGAATAGGCTTGGAAACTGGAAGGAAAAAAAGTACCGTTTCGTTCGCCTGTTGCTTGTACATTTTTAGTAGGTACCCCGTAATTGACGTCGCAGTTTACATGTAACACACGGATTAGGCGAAAAAGTTAACTTCATTTACGGTAAGATGTGATTTTCAGCTTGGCGCCCTTCGTCAATATCTGGACGATTTGAATAGAACTGCTGTAAGGATTCTGAGCGGGCATCAACGAAGGGCAGTATACACGACTCGATTCTGAATGAAAAATGTTCTCGGTAGAGACTGCATAGCGTTACATCAGGCCCGGATAAAGTTCGGAAAATTACTGACAAGGATCCAACACGCTCCAAAAGTTTCACCAGGGCGAGCCCAAAGTTTAATAATTTTCGATGTACCGTGGAGTGGACGGAGGTGAGTTGGGAAACGCCCGCAGGTGCGCTTTTGCCAACTGACCGAAATCCTTGAGTCCGCACACTTTCGTTGCCGTGTCCTTGTCAGTCGACCCGTCCGGTGCGGGACCTCGGTGAGTGCGGGACCTCGGTTTTAAGGCCGACGGAGGTCGACCGATGACCTTTCATCCCCCTTTTCCATTCCCCGAGAGCCTGCGTGGGCTAACGCCCAAACAAATCTCACAGGCTCGGATTAGTTTTCGTGAATAAATTATTTAACTCGACGAAGCTCCAGTGAGAAAGGATAACCGACCGACCCTCGGTAGGTTATCCTTTCTCGATCTTTCACCGGTCCTTCGAGCAGTCGCAGTGCTACGATATTACGACAGACTCCGAAAAAGAAGAAAAGCCCGGCTTCGGGGATTCATTTTTTACGTTGCCGAAAATAAATCAGCGAGAAACGATGGCTGAAGAAACACTCCCTATCGATTCCACCCCATTGGCTTCCACCCTTGTAATTATAATATACGACCAATTACAACTAATAAGCGACAGGCTGCATTCCCTGCAATTTATTTGGCTCGCTTCATCAATTTGTAACTATATCAGCCGTGGTAACAAAATAAACCCCTATTGATATTAACTTATCGCGGGCTAGGGTGAACACGTCCAATGGAGTCCGCGCAAAAGAGAAGAAAAAAATTCCTTCTGACACCCAACGATTGATACTAATCTGTTCGATATTACTTCCCGCGGATAAATCTCATTGCAAAGACCACACGGGAGAGAGAAAAAAAATACGAGGGAGGTGATGCTGGTTTTTTGGTCCCTCTTTTCGGCAGTCCACGGTGGTGGCGTCACGATAGGAGATTGATTTTCCCTTTGAGAACACGAAGGGGAGAGCTGATGTATAGAGCCGATTGGGTACAACCACGCCGAGCGAGGGTGTGTAAGCCATGGACCATGTGACGAGATCGACACCAGTATTTACGTCACGACCAGAGATAGAGATTTATATGTGTATTTCGAGAGGCCTGAATGCGATTACGGCGATCGGGAGTGAATCCCGCTGCATAGACTACTGGCTCCGCGTCTTCGAATAACTCTGTTTCATGCGGAACTCCATAAAAATAAAAAAATTGGCACGAAAAACACCTCTCGTTTTCCAGAGACATTGACCATGTTTATTCGTTTTGGGAGCGTTTTTAGGACCGCATGAATATTTGGTCACGCGTCTATGCCACGCTGTCGGTCGGGTGTATCGGAATATAAATCGGTATTATATGCATGAATAAAGTTAAAACGATGTGTCGGTGTCGTCTTCTCCGGTCGTGTGAAAATTTGCCGATTCCTCGCTGCCAGTCGGAGAAAGTAATTTTCGAAGTAAACACCGGTCGTACATCCTGGAGTGGAAAAAACAACCGGAGAATTTTTTTTTTCCAGGGGGTAACATAATGGAAAAGATAGGAAAAAAAAATGGAAGGAGAGAACCACGCGAGCGCCAAGTGCGGTATAATATTTCGCAGTCGGGAAAATGCGGTGGATAAATATCCGGGGCTTCTCGGCGAATGGCTGAAGCATTAGCCGGATGAGAAAAGATGATGAAAGTGGGCAAGAAAAGGAGAGACGGCGAGGAATAAGACGGGAAGAAGAAAAAATAAGAACGAGACGATAGACCGGAGAGAAAGTAATAAAAGCGCGGGAATTTGCTCAATGGATGATATCGTGGCGCCTTATTCTTGGCTTCGCGGATGTTTTGTTTCGATTCCCATTTGCGCCTGCGGTCTGACCCGCCGAAGGGAGAAGAAAGGCGAAATAGACGAGACTCTGAGGGCAGCTAAGGCCAAGACAAGGCCGAGTATTGTGGGGCTCGCCATCTCGTGGCTAGGAAGGAATTGTGCGGTTTCCACTGAGCGGGAAGTCGGAACCCACGAAAGTCCGTCAGGGTGAAGACTTGGAAAGCTTTGGGGTGGAGAATGTACACTGCAGCTGCGATAGTTGAGCAGTTTTCGAGTAACTGCGGCTGTTGACACTGCGTCCGAGCTACCATTGACCGCATCCACTAGTTCAGTCTCACCGTTTATTGCTCCAGTGCATCTGAATGCTGAATACTCGTTTTAAGTACGACTACACTGAGAGAAAAACCTAGTAAAAACTACCGATCATTTAAAACAAGTATCGGCTGGGCAAAGTACTTGAAGTACCATGTACTGCAAGTACAAATATGTAAAAGTACTTACGGTACATTGACTTGAAGTACTTTATGTAAGTATAAGTACTTGAAGTACATTTTCGCATGTTCAAATGTAATACAATAGAACCCCGATTAAGCAGGGTCGGATTAACCGAAAAACGAATTAACTGTCTTCCGAGAAAAAAGAACACTAGCTTGCGTACTATTATTAACCCCTTCACTGTCGGGGACCCCTATAGGGGAATTTCCTCGATTATGTTGGGAATATTTAATCCCAAAAAGTTATTACTAAATTTTGAAGAAATGGTGATTTCACTAAAAAATGATCTATGATGTTTCTTTTACATTTCAAATGGATTTGTTAATTTTTTGGGATCGGTATGAGCGTTTTCAGAATTGTACATTAAAGAAAATCCGAAATTTTGAAAAATGACTGCAAAGGGACGGTTTGTAAATATATTTCATTCGAAATGTGTAGCAAGATTTCACATTATACTCAAGAAGCTTAGGGATGATTGTACAAGTGGGTTTGTATCTATAGTCGTAAAAAAATTCGGAAACTGATAGCCGTGTTATTTGCTTAGGGGGCCCATCTCGCCCCGGTCTCCCTTCTTCAAGTACACCTGTACTTGAAGTACCGTACTGCAAGTACTAAAAAACAAGTACTGTGTACTTCAAGTACCTCCCAGCTCTGAAGATTGCCATAGCACACACTGTAAAAAATTTTGTTTGAAAATTACTGAATGATATTGGAAGCTTTTTTAAATAAACCGTTTCTGAAATTTCAAACACACGTGCGTTGCAATTTTACAGTAAAATTTGTTTCTTTCAGACAAAATATTTGTAATTTTAATATCTCGTATTTTTATTTTACAATAAAAGAACATTAATGTTCAATTAATTCAAGTAATGTAAGCAAATTTCAATTTCCAGTGCATTAAATTTACAATTTATTTTGACCGTGCACAGTAGTAGGACAGTAAACGCTGCCTATGACGGAAAGTCTCAAATTTTCCGAGAATTTTAACCACAACATCTATGAGAAATTCTTATAAATCCGGTGCTTCCTGCCATAGTTGGCGCCCTAGTTCCCCACTACTATGTGATATGGTAATATCTCTCAAGCGACATAGTCATATTTACTAGACACTTCTCTCAACGTAGTAGCATCGACGAGCTTCGGATCCTCTTGCAAGCGGCAAATGAAAGAACGATTGGTATGGATACTAATCATTGATGAGGGGACCAGGTTGATCGTAAATCTTGTCTCTCCCTCATCACCACCTGCCCGTTCATAACTTCTGATCTGGTTCCGTCAATAACTACTCGATAACTTCCCGGTTCTCCGCCATATACTAATGTCCCTCGGTGATTTACCGCCATGTCCATCAACATGGTGCGCATTCATCGCAGCCGTCCAGCGGATTACCATATTATCGCCGTACATATTCGGAAAGTTGGTTCGCTGGTCCGCGCGCACCTCCGCCATACATTCACATACATGTACGTGAAGCGTACGCTGTAATCAACATTATCGCGATTACCGCGCAGCGAAGAGATGATGGACGATGAGAAACAGAAGTGCACGCGGTTGCAGTTGGGTCGCTCCCGATACTTAGTCCTACGTTATTCTCCCCTTGATTGTGTCCTCTCCCTCTCTATCCGCGCTCGCTCTGCAACTTCGATATACATAAATATATGCAAGACTACCTGTGTGTCCTGACCTGTATCAAGCCTCCATTGTTCCAGGCAGGTCTCGACATTCCCCGGACTCTCCCGCCGCTTCGTTCAAAGACTGCCAGAACAAAGCGTTAGAGAATCCTTACCAATGTGACTGTCTCTCGCTCTTCTCTCCTCCGCATTCAGAAAACAATGTTTCCCCGCTCGGTGGTCCGCGCAAAGAGCGAGCGGGATGGACAGATCGCATCTGCTATATGCTCAGAGAGAACCCGTAAAAATCATCCTATACGCCAGAAAAGCTGCTGCAGTCCCAACCGCTGCACAACCGAGGTATTGCGATCGACGTGCGCACACACGCTGCGTACACGTAGGATTGGTTCGTCGAACAGCAAATTCAAATTTCAATTCGAAATTGTGTTGACCTCCACACGGTACGGCATAGACGTTCCGGGAACGCGACCTGTTATGCAGTGGACAGAGCTCGACCGGTGACGAAGCGTCTAATACCCCTGTCAGTCTGGGCGCGACGTTATAGGACACGTCGAATAGTTTGACACCGGCAAAGCTCTGGCCAAGCCCGTCGACGCTGTTCACGGGTCTCTGTGCACCACCCAGCCGGTTTCCATCGTCACTCCCTCTAATTATTGCTCTCTATGACACTTATTGCTATTAAAATTTTTGTTATTTTGGGAATTCACGAGACTTCTTTTATTGCTATTCTAGAGACTTCTCTATTGCTATTCTAGAGACTTCTCTATTGCTATTCTAGAGACTTCTCTATTGCTATTCTAGAGACTTCTCTATTGCTATTCTAGAGACTTCTCTATTGCTATTCTATCATTGTTATTCACTTTTTTCGGCGAATATATTTGCTCAGTTTCGTGGCGTACTCTCTCAATCTGCTATTGTCCGTTTGGTCGTTACGTTTACGTATCGCCCCTGTAATTGAGCTCAGCCCGTTAATAAACAATAGATAAATAAATAAAAAAATAGTATCGAACACCGCTAATGCTTGAGTGGAACGCCGAAGTGGCGGAAGTTCGTTACACGTCCTCGCACCTGGCGAAGGTGGAGCAGGAAAAATTTACTGTGTGAGATATCTTAATTGAGAAACAAGGGATGCCGCACTGCCTCGGCGTATAACGACGGAAACCTATGAGATCCACCGGTCGTGTGTCGTCCGCTCCGCATAACGTGAGCGGTATACGCAATCCCCACATGATTTATGAAAGATGCGTGCGTGTGCGTGTATGTTGCTTGCGCCTCGTTGCTCATCCGTGACCGGAATAATTTTTCGGCCGAGTACCACGGAACGTTTCTATTGTCCTGTGGTCTCCATCCAGAGCTCTCCATGGACACGAGCCATCTTTCACTCCCGCACCAGCGACGACACGTAAACGCTTCAGCTTTCGTGCGGTTTCATTTTTCTACAAGAGCTTGCATAGGAGAGAGCGGGGCAAAATGGCATAGCAGGGAAAAACGCGATAATGAGGAATAACGCAATTCTCCAATAACTTTTAGATGGTGGCGATGGTGGTCTGTGGGCCAAAACGGGGTTGAAAATCCGGACGTATCGTTGGGACAAAGTAGGGCATGCAAAAATTATTGGAAAATTGAGGTTTGCCCTCACTGTCCCGTTTTGCCCCAGTGGCCCATTATGCCCCGCTCTCCCCTACCACCAACAGGTAGCCAGAGACGTTGTCAAGCCGCGTTGCCATCCTCATTCCGAAGACTTCATCGGGTTTTGCATTTTTATCATACCAATGGTTGGCCGAGTCTTTCGAAGGTTCGAGCTTTCATAAAAGTTGACGGGGTTCCTGGATGAGATTGTATCGAGCGTTGATCCTCGTTTCGGATTTGCCTAAGAGCTTCGACTCGCTTCCTGCCCGAAGGAGCGGGAATGCTTTGCGCTATACCCTTCGGCAATCCCTTGGAAATGTTTCTTGGAATTTCGGTATTTCCGAGACGCGGGCCTCTCGAGCGTGGTATATCCAGGCAGCCCGCCTTAACAACTTGGTTCCCCCTTTTCATCGCGTTCGCCATTTTTCAACCCTGATGCCTCTTTCCGCTAGGTTCGGAAGGTTTCGACGACGAGGCGGGTCCCCCAAGGACGTCCTGGCTCCGAACTTTGGAAACATTCTCCCGAAGCGAGGCCTCACCGGTGTGTGCACGTTATAGCCGGAGCCAGTTACCATCCACGGCTACTGCTTCGGCTTTACCGCCGACGAGGCAACCATGACGTCAAGAACCCCTCTATCGTAATGGCTGAGAGTTCCCTGGGAAAACGGGAGAAGGGCCAAAGAGGGGGCGTTAGAGAGCAAGAGCGGCTACTCGAAGTGCTGAAATTGAAGCGAAATTTGATTATACTCGAAGAGGTACACACAGCATCCTCCCCAACAGCCCTTCGTCCGTTGCGCGAGACGAAGAACATGAATTTACCTCAGGGAAACAAGCAACCGCGCTCTCGATCTACTTATAACATTGTCCGGAATATCATAATTTCGCGTTGTATCAAACAAGCGAATTCAATAACGTTCCGTAAAGTGTTTTATGCGGATAAATTTCTCTGTCGTTACTCACGGTGTATCGCAGTATGCAAATATCATTTTAATGGATGACTGGAGTGAATTGCAAACAAAGTTCAGTAACTCCGACGGAAATGTGGCCAAATACTTCAACTATTTGAATTTTGAATCTATGTACAAGCGATCTTCAATACTTGAAGTATTTGCTCGGATCTCATGTATAGAGTAAAAGTGGTGAATATGGACCAGCCCTATTAGCGAGTAAATCAATCATACGGCGCTTGGACCATACTAACCTATCGTGCCTTAAATGCATTCGCTCGTTTTCGATGTTACTTAATAAAGCTAGATATTACTTACGTTCGATATTCAAAGTGTCGGTAAATTTGTTTAGAAACCGGCTATTCGCCAGGATCGCCTAAGTAGTATTTGTAGTTTCCATCGAGCGAAGCCCCTTTTTTATATTATCTAATCCCCTGCGAGGCACTAAAGCGTTTCAGGGATCGCTTAGTTTCTTATCCTCCGAGACGTGAAGCTCTCTCACTCTCTCGCTCGCAACTCGATGTTTGGAATGAGAAAATCGATCCTACAACTTGTTGCACCTCGCCGAGAAGCTTAGTCGTCAGGCTCTCTCGCGCCCGCTTCACGCCAAGACTTCACCTCCACCGTTAGTTCGGACGTTGCGATCTTCTCCGACCCCCGCCAATCTTTATGGTCTCGTTGGATGGTTCACGAAACTAATTGGACTTTGGTCACGCTCCGGGGCTGTATGATTTCGGTGTGATTAAACCCATTCGGTAAATACTGCACACCAAAGGACTGACTCCTAATTGAATCAGATCTTCTTATATCCTTTCCACTAATTCCCTGTCTACTTCAAAGTAAGGTGAACGGCCCAATTACTGTCCGTTAATACACATTATCTACGATACAAAATCCTGTTTATGTCCGACATGCTCAATTTTTTTTTTTACATTTTCTATGTTGTGCGACATGTAATTGAATTAGCATCAAGACAAAATTTTATAAAATCGTCGACTTTCAGAGCTTTATCATTGAACCCGCCAGAAACAAGCTCGCGCAGATCATGTTCTTGTCAGTGTCGTTAAGCGGTTACGTATCTGAAATCTCTTCGTGTTTTTTATCAGAAGCGAATAAAATGATGAAGCTAAGTTGTACTGTGTGATTAAGGTCAAGTAAAACCGTAGTGCACGAGAAAAAAATTATAAATCACAATTTCGCTGGAAAATACATGGGTTAGAATTAAATCTATAAAGACGTCGTATGCTCCCATTAGTGTCCGGATATTTCAGTCAAATATATTTTTATCGAGTGATGTCTTTGTTGTATAGAATTTAACTACAATAGTGATTGAAATGCATGATTTTTGTACATTGTTAATGTGAATTATCAGGATTATGAATAACCTACCATTTTCCTAGTCACTAAACGGGCATAGATGCAAGGCGGCATAGGTCACTAGATTGGGCCCTGGATAGGTCATTTATATTGGCTATATGACAAGATGATAGAACACTAATCGGGTCATTTACAACAGGGTATATATTTCGAGTTTATTATTATAAAATGCTCATACAAATAATAACATAATAGGTACATGTTTTAATTAATTAAGACTCTAAACTTATCTGTAATACCATTTACGTCAATACCTCCACTGTTTCTAACAATCTTCTTTCACTTTCAATACCATGCGGAGCTTAGGTAGTCAGTAATTAGGCCGTTCACCTTAGTTTTTTTTCAAAGCCCTAAAATAAGGCTCAGGGTCAGGGCGCTGAAATGTCTACCAGGATCTTTCCCGATCTCACCCTTCGGACAATCATTCAACGAGAAGACAACTCGAGTACTTTAATTAACCGGGAAGATTCATTAGGAATGTTTATTCCCCCGTACCACAGTAGCAGAAAACTCGCTCCTGCCATCGCGCCGAGCATACTTTTGCAACGTTCCTTTCCGAAGTACGGACGCGAACGAAAGCAATAATATATACGAGAGCATCTGTCCGCCTGAGGAAAAGATAAATAAAACCCGGGGAGAGAAAGAGAACGTTCCCGAGGTGGTAATGGCGATGGTAAATAGACGTTTAATGGCCTCGTCCGATCTTAAAAGGTTTCCTCTTTTTCGCTCTCGCTCCAGTCAACCGAGAGCAGCACGAAGAAGGCTGTGGTCGCGTTTGCGGAGTCTCGAAGAACCAAATGGATATTAGACAGCTCGTCATCCGGCGATAAAGTAAACTCCCACTAAATTGAGAGCGTTTTTAGGTCAGGAATTTAATTTCTCGAAATTTAAAGCGTAGCGTCCACCAAAGTGGCAAAACACGGTGATTGCGTTCGACAACACGCGCCACGTCGATTATTCATTCAGCTGCGGTTGCATATCGCAAGTGAGGCTCAACGAGCGACAAATCAACTCGAAACCAACGAAACCGAATTTTGTTTGGAAAACAGGAATGTTGGATGTAGCGTAACGGGTCGGCAACGTTCGAATTCGGCTCCGTTAACTAATGAAACTAATGGAGCAGCTCGTGTAAATTGTGCAGGAACCGCAAAATTGATTGTATTATTCACAGCAACGTATCCACGCGCAGGGATCGGATGGAAGGAGCGATTACGTAGAACCGCAGAGCCGCGGAAGGACCGTATTACAATAATCCACCTACAGAGATACACGGAGCTACCGAGAGTGAAAAGCGTTGGTAGGAAGGGAATCTGGAAGCTGTTTGTGCTGGTCCAGCAGCGAGGGAGCCTTCGCGGTCATGCGACGGCCGACTCACCGAGTTACAGATGAAAACAAACATCGGTTGGTTGCTGCTGGTACTTATCCGTCCGGCTGGCAAACAATGAAAACGCCCTTTTGTTTGTCTGTGCCTTTCTTCGCGAGCAGCGGACAAGCAATTCTACCGCCGGTAAATGTTTTAACAAAGATTAAAGCTATCTGATAAAAATAAACGAGGTTGCAGTTGATATAAAAGAAAAAGTAAAGATCAGAGAAACAGGAGAGAGAAGGAATTGCGTTGATATTCTCGATTGGAGGAAGATGGTCGTCGAGAGATAAAGAAGTTAATCCGCAAGAACGATTCTGTCGGGAGAATAACTTGGAAAACTTGAAGACCAAGGGGGTTGTGGCACAGGTTACCCGAAAAGCTGCGTGACGGGAGTGTTTGTTCCGAGTGGAATTGCTTGGTCTTCGTTCTTCCAACAGACGCCACGATCACTCCAGGGCGAAGAACTAATTCCCAATTGGATATAAGTCCGGGACGACGTGCTGGTAGTTCTCCGTATTGGTATTGTACTCCTTATTTTTCTGGGTCTTTCGGTAGCTCACTGAGACGCCTCTTTCGGCTTTTGGAGTGTGTTTGATCGCGCAGTTGGTTTGAGCAACTGATTCTTTTCCTTCGTCTAAATGGACCTTATTTGCCGGAATATGATTGTAAGTTTGGCCACTCAAACGTTAGATCCGAGTGCTCTTTTAAGGGCGCGTTTATTAATCGACGATCACTCCAGGGCGAAGAACTAATTCCCAATTGAATATAAGTCCGGGACGACGTGCTGGAAGTTCTCTTTATTGCAACTGTACTCCTTATTTTTCTGGATCTTTCGGTAGCTAACCGAGACGCCTCTTTCGGCTTTTGGAGTGTATTTGATCGCGCAGTTGATTTGAGCAACTGATTCTTTTTTTCCGTCTAAAATCGTCCTTCGTACGCCTTAAAATGGACCTTATTTGCCTGAATATGATTGTAAGTTCGGCCACTCAATCATTACATCCGAGTGCTCTCGGAAGATCAGCATTTATTAATCCGGGAATTATCGAAGCTCTCTCTATTGCTAGTGTACTCCTTATTTTTCTGGGTCTTTCGGTAGCTAACCGAGGCGCCTCATTCGACTTGTGGAGTGTGCTTGACCGCGCAGTTGGTTCGAGCAACTGATTCTTCTTCTCCGCCTAAATGGACCTTATTTGCCTGAATATGATCGTAAGTTCTCCACTCAATCGTTACATCCGACTGCTCCTGGAAGAGGCGCATTTATTAATCAGGTAAGCGGTTTCCGATAACCCGGAAAAGATCCAGCCCGGAATACCTTAGCGCAGTGACAGCCTGTTTGTAATGCAACGATGTTAGGAACGAGGAGCACTTCACTTACCAGTGCTGCATCACATAAACGAGCCGAACTCATAACTCACGGTCCTTCGTGCGCCGCCTCTTTTTCTCGCGTACTTTACACCGGTTAAAAATAGATCAATGTACGAAGGGTGATAAAAAGAGGTTAGCGACAGGGGCTCTCGCTGCTCATGATAACACACTATATAATGGCATCGGGTATTTAGCGGCGAGGATCGATGGGCGCACGGAAGATCTCGACTCGTACCTTCTTGAGTCCCCGGCAGTCACGCTGAGAAAACTTGCCCGGAGGAAAAGAATGAAAACTTCGAGAACGGTCAGGATGATCAATTGGCAGCTTCGGGTATTTTTATTACAGATAACAGAACCAGAGTGCAAAGAGAAACCTAAGGGATTTCCCCGAATAAACAAGGTCCCGATAATAAACGGTTATTAGAAAGGAGGGAACCCTCTTTCACCGGGAACGCCCGGTCCAGATGTTATCTGTTACATTCTTTTTTTTTCAACCCCCCTGAGCAATATATCGACTACTTCGAAAAAAAAATTTAACCACCGTTGTCTCGATGTTCTATCGAATACTCCGCTAGCCTCGGAGGGTCAGCTTATCATTTACGAGTTACGGATGACCCGGGATCCCTCACTTAATCTCCCGACTATGCAAATTCATCGCTGTCCGTCTTACCGGAGAGTCTTCTGTTTCTATCTTTTAAGATACAAATGGTTTATAGGGTGAGAGCTGGACCGGGTCAACCAAGGACTGAGTAAGCTCATGCGCTGCAAAATCAATTAATGGAAGGTGAAATTTGATTTGTCCTCCTGGCTCAAGCTTCCCGGGTATCCCGAGTAATGCAGAGCACTGCCGTACCGACGATATCCAGAGGGCTCAACAAGCTCTCGTTCCTCGGTACCGACGGTATCCAGAGGGCTCGACAAGCTCTCGTTTCTTGGTACGGAACAATCGGTAAAACATTCTGCCGCGCGCTCGTTACCCGGTTAAGTTCGTAAGGATTTCCCCCAAAGCTCTGCATCAACTCACCGGCGAAGGATAAATGCGTTTGCAACTACCTCAAGGTGATCCATATCGAATTAGCAAGATTATTGCTTTAGGACGATGAAGCGTAATCGAGTTATCTGCGATAATTGGAGTGGTTCAGCGGAGCTGCTTGCGAGACGAACCTGACTTACAAAGTGTTATTTATTCGCTATGATACGGCTGTATGTCTTTACCAATTTTTGTTTTAAATCTATAAATAAATGTCGCGTACGAGTGCGTGTCGAAATGAGGATGTCCAGGCAAAAAGTGATTCTCGTCATAAAACAATGCCGATGTACACTAAAAAAAATTGAAATTTTCATAGCGCTTCCTCATAAAGTTGAAAATTGAAATTTTTATATCGCTTTCTCATAAAGTTGAAAATTTAAATTTTCATATTGCTTCCTCATAAAAGTTGAAAATTTAAATTTTCATATCGCTTTCTCATAAAGTTGAAAATAAAAATTTTCATATCGCTTCCTCATAAAAGTTGAAAATTTAAATTGTCATATCGTTCTCTCACGATATTCCTTTATTCACGAAGCTTCTTCTATGAGGAAGCATTTTTTCTATTTTTGGCCTTTTCATAGAGGAAGGTTCGCGAATAAAAGAACATGATAAACAAATGTCTCGTACGAGTACGCGTCGAAATGAGGCTGTCCAGGCAATAAGGGATTCTCGTCATAAAACAATGCCAATGTACACTAAAAAAACAAACACCAAAAAAAAAAGTTTCGAGACGGATAAATGCGTTTGCTACTATCTCAAGGCGATCCATATCGAATTTGCAAGATTATTGCTTTAGGATGACGAACCATAATCGAGAGATCTGCGATAACTTTCGTGGTTTAGCGGAGCTGTTTCCGAGACGAACCTGATTTACAAAACGTTATGTATTCGCTACGATATGGCTGTATGTCATCACCAATTTGTGTTTTACACCTATAAATAAATGTCTCGTACGAGTAAGTGTCGAAATGAGGCTGTCCAGGCAAAAAGGGATTCTCGTCATAAAACAATGCCAATGTACACAAAAAAAAAAAAAACAAACACAAAAAATACGTTTCGAGCCCACGAGACAAGTGAAAAGCTACGAAAAATCGTGTGTGTCTTTTGCAGGTCGGCCAGGCCCTTGCCATGCGATGTCGTTGCAGAGCCCCAGACTTCGACACTACAGGTCGAACAACCAAACATTCAAATACATACTACAAATTAACTTATAATTATAAATATTCCTATCCTACAACTACAATACCGAAATCTTTTTTTTTGAGACTTATACTACTATTACTAGTTACTATTAATATTATTAAATCTGCTGAACGAGAATTTCTCTTTGCTCTAGTTATTCTACTACCCATCTCAGAGTTCTCTGCATCCACACGCTTTGGAATGACGCTCGTCGGCTCTCGTGCGAAACGTTGCGAGCATAATCTCTCATCTACGTTTGTGTACTACTACTGTCGTTACACTATTATCGTTGCCATTTGTGATATCGCAAATTTGTTTTGATTTTCTTTTTTTTTTTTTTGCTTTTGGCTTGGGAATGTTATTTTTAATCCGATATTGACCCTTTGTAAGTCACACCGCCCGAAACCGTATTGAAATGTGACTAACGGACGCGGAGTGTGGGCGACGCGTTGCTACGAGACACAGTAAAAAAAGTTTGTACTTTTTCAACAGCTTATTATCCACAAACGTCCACAATTTTTTATTTTCTCATTTTTTTGTTTTACAAACAAAAGTACAAAATAAAATAGTTAATTGCACGAGAAATAAAAGAGCAGTTTTGTAATAATTAAAAAATAATTTAAATGTTTATTTAATATTTTACTTTAACAATTAACAATAAAGTTTTGTAATAATTTAACAAAATTATTTTTACGAAACTTTGTATTCCGATTTTACGAAATGACTATTTACTGTGTAGCGCCTAAAAGTGGCGATCGAGGTGTGACTTGCAAAGTGTTAAGTTGAATTATTTATCTTTCGGTTTCGAGCACGGACGAGCCTTGATTTCGGTGATCTCTTACTCGCGGTCTCAATGACAAAGCGAAAGTTTAAAAATCTAAATGAGATGACAAATCACCGAAATCAAAGGCTCTCACGTTTCTTCAAGACGCTCTGTTGGCATGGCCTGCTTCACGTAATGTTTACTTCAAACACGCACCACTCACTTCCGTTTCGCTTCTACGGAAACAGAAACGACTAAAACACAAAATAAATAACTAAAAAAAAGAATCATGCTGAGTGACGGATTGAATCGAGTAATCCCGAGTATCGCGTGAGACATTGCATAGTCGAAAAAAGCTGGTATTTCGAATTATCGTTTCAGAACTATGACGGCCATCTGTTTCGTGTGCAACCTGCCGATCCTGAGTCATCAGGTGGGCCTGATATGGCAGGGTGGAAACGGCTGGGACGATCTCGTCCGGGAGCAGGTCGAGGAGTCCACTCTGAAGCAGCGACTCGGTAATAATCGTTGGAACACAGGTGCCGGACAAGTTTGATTAGTTTTACCCTGGCTTTTACAAACCAAGACGCTAGTTAACTATTAATAAAATAAACAGATCGATCTGGCCGGCTCCGTTTCCGGCGCGTTGTGCAGACACCTCTAACGATAAACGTTCTTGTTTCTTGCCGCCAACATTGAAGGGACCGGAAGAAGGGACTCCGCAGCGCAGATAGACTCGATCTCGCCGCCGAACGAGACTCAGGAATCGTCGCCGACGAATCAGCGTCGAAGACGATCGAGTCTCGCCCAGTTGACCGACATGGTCAGGGAATGGGGCGGCGGTGGAACTGCGGGCAAGTCCGGAAGGGCCGGAAAGCTGTGCCGAAGGGAGACCCTGGCGGACATCGCGAAGTCGATGCCATGGTCGAGGCAGACAACGACGGAATCGTCGCACATGGCGAGTCTGCGAAAACGCCGGGAAAGCTCGGTCGACAGTGGTATCAGAAGTCAGGTGTCGACAAAATCGCGACGGGACTCGGCGATCAGTGACTTCAAGAACGACTTGGTGAAACTGTGGACGAAGCGAGACCCGCCTCAGCCTCAGCCACCGCCTACGGTCATATCACCGACGCCCAGGGGAGGTAGCTTTGTTTTTCTTGAAGACCTCGATGACCGCGACTGTGTGTAATGTAGAGTTTCAATGGTTCGACGAATCTTGCAGGTTCCAGCGATTCCCGAAATTCACGGCGCGGCTCGGGAGAGAGCGCCAAATCCCGGAAGGATTCGGTGATAGGCGGTCAGACTCCGAGTCCGGCCGACAGGAAACATCAATGTCGTCATCACCGGCGCAGGCAGTCGCAAGCTTCGATGGACGGTGGGGGCGCTATCACACCGACCAAGTACTACAGGAGCGATCAGAGACCGAGCGCCTCGAGCACCGACAGCGCAGCTTCCTGCGCTATGAGGTAGGTAAAGCAGTTCTCTGCAGAACCCGCTGATGCGAAAGCTCCGTGAGAGCACTGTCGCATAGTTTCGAGGGGGGACGTTTAAGCAGATAGTTTCTGATGGTAGGGGAGAGCGGGGCGAAATGGGACAGCGGGCTAAAACGGGGTAATGGGGCAAAAGGCAATTTTCCAATAACTTTTGGATGATGGCGGTGGTCGTGAGTGGGGCAAAACGGGATCCGAAAATCCGGATGTATCATTAGGACAAAATGGGGCATCCAAAAATTATTGGACAATTCAGTTTTGCTCCACTGTCCGATTTTGCCCCGCTCTCCCCGGTGCCTCGAGTACCGACAGCGCAGCTTCCTGCGCTATGAGGTCGGTAAAGCAGTTTTCTGTAGAACCAGCTGATGCGAAAGCTCCGTGAGAGCACTGAGAGCAAGGATAGTATTTCCTACTGTATTGAATAGTTTCGAGGGGGAACTTCTATACAGATAGTTTATGATAGGGGAGAGCGGGGCGAAATGGGACAGTGGGCTAAAACGGGATAATATGGCAAAAGGCAATTTTCCAATAACTTTTGGATGATGGCGGTGGTCGTGAGTGGGGTAAAACGGCATCCGAAAATCCGGATGTATCGTTAGGACAAAATGGGGCATTACAAAATTATTGGAAAATTAAGTTTTGCCCCCACTGTCCCGTTTTGCCCAGCTCTCCCCTATATAGGGGAGAGCTGGACGTTTAACGTAGGTCAAGTCATAGCTGGACAATGACGTTTAGATGATGGCGGTGATGGTAAGTGGGGCAAAATGGCTTTGAATATCCGGATGTATCGTTGGGAATAAATGGGGCATCCAAAAAATATTGGAAAATTGAGTTTTGCCCACGCTGTCCCATTTTGCCCCACTATTAAACTATAATAGTGGTTGCAACCATGATTTTTTGTAATCGTCGTAACTATAGAATGTAGACCTTCGACTTGGGAACTATTTTTTACGGCAAAAAGTCGGCATTCTTGCTTTTGCTATTTAATTTTTTCTCAGTGAGCTCTCACGAGAATGAACTGACGTTGGGTACGATGATTGCGATTCTTCTTTTTTTTCAAACAGGGAACACCTGGAGGCTCAGAGAAACCACACGGACAGACTGGAGACGAAAAATCAGCAGAGCTCCGCAACGTTGACCGTAGAAACGAAAACGTCTACTACCGAATCGACGAAATCCCTGACATTGGAACCAACGCTCCATTCGATAAATCCACCGACAATCGTCATGTCGTCGGTCACACCGCCAACTGTGTCTCCCGTCACCGGTAACAATCTTCCTCTTCCGGGCACCTCGACTTCTGGCAGTTCGAGTCCCGTCGGCACTCCGATCGTCAACAACACACCGACGCATCCCTTGCTTACCACCCGTCGGGACTCTACGACACAGGTGAACACTCTTTCACTGAGATCTCATTGTTCTTTTAACAGTCCAAGAATTTCAACGGTAATTGACAATTGTTCTCTTTGGGCAGTGTTACTACGGCAAGGGTAAAGAGATCTCACCGAACAAACTATCCAGATTGACGAGACAAGCGGCAACGATAGACGAATCACTGCCACCGTCAGGAAGACGAGGGAGTCAGCCAACGTTGTCACCGGACCCCGACGACGGAGGTACGTCGGAATAATCGGAGACTTAGAATCCAACGAGTTCCGAGAATCGTTGAATTTTTACAGGACGAAAGGCGAGAAGGGACTCTCTGAGCCCGGATTCGGCGTCTTACCCGAGACGTCGCGACTCCAGAACGCATCTCAGTCCGGACAGGAACACCGCTGACAAACGTGATCACAGCCCCATCAGACAGAGAAGGGAGTCTCGACTGAGAAGACAATCGACTTCGATCGCTGGTCGTCCCCCGAGGTAGATCGGGTTGCAACTGCACATGCGGAAAATTAAAGACCAATCACACCCAGAAAAATAATTCATTTTTCGGGCAACCGCAAATAAATATTCATTTGGTTTAAGTAAAATATTTATTTGATCTAAATAAATAGGTATTTACTCTAAATAAATATTTATGTAAATCAAATATAAACCAAATAGATATTTATCGGATTGAAATAAATATTTATTTGATTTAAATAAATAGGTATTTAATCTGAATATATATTTATTTAAATCAAATAAATATTTTGCTTAAACCAAATAAATATTTATTTGCGGGTGCCCGGGAAATAATTGATTTTTCTGGTTGCGACTTAGTGTAGAATCTTGTAACAAAAAAATGTTCACCATGCAGGTCTCCAGACAGCTCGACATGCTCCTCGCGAGAGCCGAGCCCTTGCGCCCGAGCACCGGGAACGATCCCGCACGCACCGGTGATAAGAAGACAATCCACCACCGAAGAGATTCTGATAGCTCGTGGTTTTCGGCGGCAAAGTACTACGGAGGAAATGATACGATGTCGAAACTTTAGAAGACAGAGTTCGCAGAGCGACGACACGGTGAGCCGGGAAAATATCACACGGGGAAAAGTAATTGGTTGCTCCACACAACTGAGTAATCAAATACGCTCCAGGGAATTAATTTTGTTGGGCAAAAAAATTAATTTGTTGGGCCAACAGGTTAATTTGTTCGCCATCAGCTAATTTCCCGACCTAACGAATCAATCCCTTTGCCCAACCAACTTAATTCTCTAAAGCGTATTTAAGTTCATCGGGACCAGCCAATAATTTTTCTCCGCACCCAGAAAAATAATTTATTTGACGACCGCCACGCAAATAAATATTTATTTGGTTTAAATAAATATTTATTTAAACCAAATAAATATTTATTTGAACCAAATAAATGTTTATTTACTTTGAATAAAAATTTATTCGATTTTTAATAAATATTTATTTAAACCAAATAAATGTTTATTTGCCTGGCGCCCAGCAAATAAATTATTTTTCCGGACACGTGTACAAAGTGGAGTTCCTTTCGCAAGACAATCGTTCCACTGACCGAAGATTTTTTTCGGATTGTTCCAAGGTCCAAAGATACAGGGGAAGAAGAGACAGCTCGGCGCAGATAACTGACGGTACATTTGCCTCGATGACGGTCGAGACCTCCAGTACATTTTTCGACAGCAGCACGCAGACCGGTGAGTGAACTTACCCATCATTATCTCTCCCCCCCCCCCCCCCAAAAAAAAAAACCCTTAGAGAACCGATCCTCCAGACACAACTCTCGCAACTCCGTTCGAATGTCCCGGCTCGTGTGAAAGTTTGCGCACGCGCCGTCCTCGCCGGAATAGGTACAGAAGTTGGCGTCCACCTTTGCCGAGATGCAGCGAGCCTGGCAGCTTGTTTTCGGCGAAAGCTACCGCCGTCGTTACGCGTGCGCGTATCGCGAGGGTGGCCGACTAGTTCGAGCTACGAAACGCGGGGGTGCACGCCAGTCGATAGGTGGAACAACAGACGGAACCAACCCTTATTTAATCGTGCAAAGTAGAGAGAGAGTGCGAATGCCCTCAGCGCGACGCCGGACCTGACCGAGTGTGCGTCGTCCTGAGGCGAGCAAAAAAAAAAAAAAAAAAAAAACAAAGAAGGCTGCGACCTCGTTGAATCCTCGGTGCATCCGAAGTTCCACGCTTCTGTTCCTCGAGCGACTGCCCGAGAGGATTCGGTTACTGGTCGCTCGGCTCCGTGGACGGACGGGGAGAAGGAAAAATAAAATAAGCACGTGGCTCGAGGCAAGTCCATCGCGACGGAGAGAGAAGGTGGCGGAGGGAAGAAAGGACACTGCGGCGAACGGAGCGGGGATTCGATCGACACGTCGATCGGAGGACGCAAACAATTAATCAGTGAGCACGAGAGATTCGCCAGTTTGTGGTCGCCCAAGGGCCGGCTGCTCGCCCGAGGCGCTCATCCCTCCCGAAGGACCTTTCGTCCTGCACGCTCGGCAGTCCAGGAAGCTCGGATGAAGGACCTTCGAGTGGTCGTCGCGGAGAGTGAAATCTCGTGTAGAGCCCACCAGCCCTATCATTGCTCCTTGGGGGGTTGAGGGAGTGAAAGAAAAAAAAAACCAGAAAAACGCTAATGGATTACCCGGAGTGACGCTGAGAATTTATCGAGGCCGATCCGAGAACGACCAAGATCTTTCCGACAACTTTGGAGATCAAAATTATTGTCGAAAAAAATCCGATCAAACGAAGAATGCATCGACGAAGGTTTGAGTACCTGTAAAAAAAAATTCGTCGAAAGGACGAGTGCCGGAGTTCTTGGCGGCGCGTCACCGGATGTTGACAGTTCTCGAGGAGCGAGCACCGGGCGATTCGATTTTTCATTAAGCCGCCCCTCGCGCCTAGGCACGTAGACAGTAGAAAGTAATTTCGTAAAATCGGAGTACGAAAATTGGTAAAGATAATTTTGTCGAACAATTGACAAACTCGTTCGTTCGGGTTTGAATATTGAAAACCTGCCCTCTTGTTTATCGTCCAATTACCAATTTTAGTTTGTACCTTCGCAAAGCTAGATAATTAACGAGTAAAAAATTTTGGATTTTTGTGGTCGATAATTTGTCGCAAGAAGTACAAACGTTTTTTTACAGTGTAGAAAGATGCCTCGGTAGGAGAAAACAATTTCATTGTCTTTTCCATCGACTCGACCGGTTCGAATCATGGGACAACCTCGGGACTTTCACCCTCGTCGACTCGGGCCTACGTGCGGGGGTGTTTTTTAGCGCCGCGTAGGTGAAAGACAGTGGAGTGCGAGTGGTTTCTTTTTTCACGATCGCGCTGTCTATCACTGCGAGATGAGATAGACGGAGATAGAGCGAGGGACACAAATCTCTTTCCGAGAGGATCGCTCGGGGATTGGTCAGGTTGGCGAGGGCGGAAGAAGAAGGAAAAAAACGAGAGGGAGCGTGGCCGACCAGCGGCTCGACGGGGCGTGGGACGAAGCAGGGAGCGAAAGGAAGGAAGTGGTCCTGAGACACGGTGCGCTCGGAGAAACAAAGGAGAGAGGGTTAACCCGACCGAGGAGCTGGACTTCTCCGTGGCATCCCTCGGAGAGTCTGCACTGTCGTGGGCGCAACCACTTGTGGAGGCGCATCGGCAAAAATAAACGTACCGCAGAGGCCACGGCACGTACCAAAGTCTCCGCGCATTCTCAAAACGTATCGGGTCGAAGAGGTGCCGCGTGACGGGGATAAAGCTGGAGTGGTTTTTTTTTAGTTTTGTACAAAAATCTTTGTTTTGTAACCTTATCGGATGGACCAATATTGAAGGAGTGAGAAAGTCTCCGCGCATTCCCAAAACGTATCGGGTCGAAGAGGTGCCGCGTGACGGGGATAAAGCTGGAGTGGTTTTTTTAGTTTTTTACAAAAATCTTAGTTTTATAACCTTATCGGATAGACCAATATTGAAGGAGTGAGAAAGTCTCCGCGCATTCCCAAAACGTATCGGGTCGAAGAGGTGCCGCGTGACGGGGATAAAGCTGGAGTGGTTTTTTTAGTTTTTTACAAAAATCTTTATTTTATAAACTTATCGGATAGACCAATATTGAAGGAGTGAGAAAGTCTCCGCGCATTCCCAAAACGTATCGGGTCGAAGAGGTGCCGCGTGACGGGGATAAAGCTGGAGTGGTTTTTTTTTAGTTTTGTACAAAAATCTTTGTTTTGTAACCTTATCGGATGGACCAATATTGAAGGAGTGAGAAAGTCTCCGCGCATTCCCAAAACGTATCGGGTCGAAGAGGTGCCGCGTGACGGGGATAAAGCTGGAGTGGTTTTTTTTTTTATTTTTTACAAAAATCTTTATTTTATAACCTTATCGGATAGACCAATATTGAAGGAGTGAGAAAGTCTCCGCGCATTCCCAAAAACTATCGGGTCGAAGAGGTGCCGCGTGACGGGGATAAAGCTGGAGTGGTTTTTTTAGTTTTTTACAAAAATCTTAGTTTTATAACCTTATCGGATAGACCAATATTGAAGGAGTGAGAAAGTCTCCGCGCATTCCCAAAACGTATCGGGTCGAAGAGGTGCCGCGTGACGGGGATAAGGCTGGAGTGGTCTTTTTTAGTTTTTTACAAAAATCTTTATTTTATAACCTTATTGGATGGACCAATATCGGAGTGAGAGTGCGAGGTGAATTTCGGAAATGTCGATTTCGGCGTCGTTCGCGACATCAAGGCCACGTGCTCGTTCAGGGTCGATCGGTCTCTCGATTGGCCCCGTCGATCATCCCGGATCGTCCGGAGCGAGCGAGGACACTCCTCTGGCGGATTAATGGAGGGCGAGGTAAATATAGACGATTGGCCGCGACACAAGGCAATTAAAAGTGTTTCGTCGTTCGCGTAATGGGATTGTGTGGGAAACATTTGGAACGGAAAGTTCGTCATTGATCGCGGGAGTGAGCCGAGCGCGTGGCGAGCCAGACGAATAGTTAACGATTAACGCTATAGCTGATGCACGGGGCGTCTGCAGGGTGAGGGGGGGCAATATGGCCCAGCCCGGTTCGCGGGCAAATCGATCATACACGGAGCGGACAATGTTCGCGACTTTTATCTCAACCAATGGGTGGAACGTAACCTCGGGAAAGATCCGAGAACTCGTGGAGACAAAAACTTTGGCATTGTTAACTGCCCGAGGGAGCGACTTTTTCTTTTTCTTCATTTTGTCCCTACGTTCATTACGGTTTTCCCTGCTCTCAGGCCTCGCAGCGTCTCCCTCAACGCCAGCGGTGAAACAGAACGCATGTAGTTCCAATGGGGATTGCCCTCGAGAGGAAAGTCATTCGTGGTGGGCGTTTTTTTCCCCGGAAAAAAATTCCCCTGACTTTTCCCTGACTTTTCATTGACCAATTAAAAATTATCCCTGATCCAATAACGGTTTCTAATGACTTCTATTCTAAAAAATTAACGATGCAAATGAAAATGCCTAATTATTGTATTAATATTTGATTCTATTTTATTTATTTTTCAAAATGTTCAGAATTTTCTTTTGAAGGCTTCATTTCATGTACTTCTTATTTGTTTATAAAACGTTCGGCGACAATTTACTTTTTCCCTGACCAATTTTGAAATTCCCTGATTTCCTGGCCAACATTCTCTTTCCCTGACTTTTCACGATTTCCCCTGACCGCGGCCACGGTGTCATTGTTTAGTCCGGCCGCGAAGATCGGATAAAGAAACGACGGTCCGGTCATGGAGTGAAAACGTCGAAAGTTCATACGACAAGGACTCGTCAATTTTCGCCGGAGAGCTCGGTATTAGCTCGGTATTATTAATCAGAAATGAAATCAAATGTTTGTTCTCGAACAGTGGGGGAGCCCGCTGGGACGCTGATTTGATTCGAGTTCTAGTTATATTTCTGAACGCCATTCGCTGTTTCCACGGAGATCGAACGAGGCGAGTACGTACGAGACGAGCATCGACCGCGTTTTTTTTCAACGACCGCTGTAGCGATCTCTGGCCATAATAACGACGCGTCTGATCAATCACGGTGTTTTTCAATTTTATGCCCATGTTTTGTGTCACAGCTACGGAGCGGATGAGATTGTGACAAGAATATAGAGGGAGGGGCAAAACGGACCACCCCCTCCACCATTCAAGACGAGACCCGCTTTTTGATATCCCGCGAAAAAAATGATTAAAAGAATGGTCCGTTTTGCCCCACTCGCCCCTGTATTGACCGATCCAATGATGCGTAAACTGGCGGTTCTCTATCGTGATTTATTCTCCCTCACCAAAGTCCTCCCAAACAAACACCCGAAGGGTCTCGGACCCGAAGCTATTCGAGCGTTTCCAATTCGACTGCAATATCTTTTTCGTCTTCCTCTTTTCATTCACCCGGAGATCAATACAAACCGGACGAGACGACGAAAAAAAACAGCATTGCTCTCGTTACAGCGGAGACATTGTTTTTTTCTTCTTTTTCCGAAACATCGCGTCTATCGTCATAATCCGCGATCTTATTCCGCGCTCGAAGCAATAACCCTGACGCGGATACTAAAAGCGCCCGCAATCTTTCGCAATCTCTCGGTACAATGCTTCTCGCTCGTGATTATACCGGGCCGTTTTATGCTGTGGTCTTGTATCTCTAACTTCGTTCCGTTTATCATAAAATAAATGATTTCGCACGAGCGGGCGGACTAGCGCGTGGCTCGGGTGCAGCGCGATCGAACGAAAGCCCACTTCGCGATTGCGAACGCTTCCGTACTTTTCGGGATTCTTGCTCTGTAGGTCCTGTAAATTTCCCCAGGACGTTCGCGTTTCGCGTTTACCGCCCGCCTGAGAGAACCTCCGTGTATACACTAGGGTGTTTCAAAAAAAGGTATTTTCAAAAAAAAATTTCCCTCAAACCTTTTTAAAGGACAGATTTCGAACTCAAATTATACACTGAGAAAAAAAAATCGATTGAGTTAACCCTCTATAAGTCACAGCGCCCGAAACTGTACCGAAACGGGACTAACGGCCGCGGAGTGGGGGCTACGATAGCGTCTAAGAGTGGGGATGGAGATGTGTAAATTGTTAAGGTTTAACAAAACGAGCGCTTACGGGTGGCGAAATACATTTTTTGTCGATCGAACGAAATAATTGTCGTAGTAAGTAAAGAAACATTTCATCTGAGGGCCTGTTAGTTCGATCAACGAGGTAGGCCTTTCGATGAACCAAACATTTGTTTCGCCGCCCGTAAACGCACATTTTGTTGAGTCAATTGATTTTTTTTTCTCTGAGTACCTCGCGACAGGCGGTACCTAGGAAAAAATCCTATGAGGTGCCGCATTCGACGTTTTACCCAAAAAATGCGGCAGCTCTCAAACTTAATTTTCAGCGACAGCCTGGATTTTTTTATCGATCAAAATATATAACTCTACAGGGTGGGAGCTCAACTTTGTGTCACTTTTTGTATCAAAGACAAAAGACTTCGATTTTTAAATTCATATATAGAAGAAAAATCTAATAATGTCCAGTAGGGTTTAATTTGTTGAAAAAAATGATTTCCACCCTCCAAAAGTATGTATTTTAATCTGAAATCGCACCTCGCGAACGGCAAACTTAATAAAAAAAATCTTAAGAGATCCCGCATCAGTCGTTTATACCCAAGAAGAAAAAAGTTGTTGAATTTTTTAGGTGCAAACGTCGAATGGGGCACCTCTCAGAATTTTTTTGCTAGAGACCGCCTTTCGTGGGGTTCAATTTAAGATCAACATCTAAACGATAAACAAAAAGGACATTGAAAAACAAGTCCTTTTTGAGAAACACCCTAATAATGCACACCTACCAAGCGCGGCAGCTTCGGAAATTCGCCGGTTAGGAGCGTCCTCGACTAAGCGGATACCTAATATTCCCTGTGTACCTACGTTCCTATGTACATAACATGTATCAAGTGGTCCGCACCAGGCGCGTTCGGTAACGAGGTAAATGGAAACCTGACTCGATCGATCAGCGAGATAAATCATTTTACCGGCGACAGACGGATAGACCGTGAGAAATTTCGTCGCCGTTGCTTTCCTCTTCGATCCACAGTTTCTCGGCTGCAAGCCCTCAGTCGCAAATAAAACTCTTACTTATCCGGAGAGGAGGAGCAAGTACAAACGTCTCTGCGGAGAAACACCGACGGTGGATCTAGGAAAGACGTCTGTATGTGCCCGAACTGGCGCCTCTCTAAAGTACTCGACGAACCACTTGTAGACTCCGGCTTTCCTACTCGCAGACGAGAACGGGAGCGATGATGAGAGTGCGCAGTCGAGTAACGAGGGCGGACACTTAGTCAAATCTAGATTAACATAGAGAAGACTCCGAGGGACTTGGCGATTGAATTTGGTCGGAATATTCATGGAAATTAAATAGTTTAATGGCGTACGAGTCGATGAACGCGGGCGCGCCACTGCTCATCGAACTCATTGCTCTTGCGAAGAATCGCGGTTAGCGGAGAAGGGGGAAAAAGCTTTAATCGAAGAGAGAGTGAACCCAAGGCGGATGCTGCGCGTCCCTTGGCGTCTCAAATTCTCTCGGTGGGGCGACAGAATAATTTATTTTCTCATTTACTTTCGTTTTATTTTCACCAGGGCCCCGCACGAGCTCGTTGCCGAGGCCTCGCCCTGACCGTAGGGAAAAGCCGGGCTAAATTATCGCGTCGGAAATACACTATAGAGTGCATAGCGACGAAGACAGACGGCGGGCTCGACGGACGCGGAATCCACGGAATGTCGATGAATTATTCGACGGGAGAGACCTGATCGATTGCTCTCTCGTTCTCTCTGTCTCGGCTCTGCGTAGACCTCTCTTGCGCGTTCAACGATCATCGGAATCTTATTTTTCTCCGGTTCGGGCGCACATGTATTCATTATTTTTTCTGTTTTTTTTTTTATGTATATCTATCGGTCGATGTATATAGCGTAAGACGATTATGCGGTAATTTCAATTACGTGGTCAATATTTAGCTTATAACGCTTCCAATAAAATTCATCCGTTCAATAACGATTTTTTTTGTTCGGTGAGTCCTGAATTCCCACGCTTCATATTATTAAATGATTTTTGCTCAATTTTAGATTCCACAAAGTTACATTCATTTACGACTTCGAACGATGTTATTTTTTCGCGCTTTCCGTACCTTCAAGACCTGTACGGACTTTTTCATTTGCGAGTCTTTTTTTAGGCACATTTACATCCATACCACTCACAAATTTAGCAGAAAACGTCTATGCCATATTACAACTCTACCAAAATTTCTACCAGAATCAAAATAAAACTCTACCCGACTTGAAATAAAACTCTACCGGAATGGAAATAAAACACTACCCGACTTGAAATAAAACACTAGCCCAATGAAAATAAAACACTAGCTCAATGAAAATAAAACACTAGCCCAATGAAAATAAAACACTACCCGACTTGAAATAAAACACTAGCCCAATGAAAATAAAACACTAGCTCAATGAAAATAAAACACTAGCCCAATGAAAATAAAACACTACCCGAATGGAAATTAAAGTCTGCCGAAATACAATGCTACCGTCTAACCTGGTATTCCAGTAGAGTTGTATTCCACTTCCGGTAGAGTTTTATTTCCATTCCAGTAGAGTTTTATTTCACTTCCGGTGAAGTTTTATTTCCATTCCGGTAGAGTTTTATTTCAAGTCCGGTAAAGTTTTATTTTCATTCTGGTAGAGATTTTTTTAACTTTCTGGTAGAGATTTTGGTAGAGTTGTTGTCTGGTAGAGTTGCGAGTGGTGAAGATGTAAATGTGCCTTTTTTATGGCTCTAAGGATCTAGCGATGCCGCAACTCTCGATAAGAGGCACGAAGCTACCGATTAAAACCAGAGGCCTTTTCATCCCCGTCCTGCAAGAAGAGTGTCGCAGCCGTCGCCGTAATAAAAGCCGTGGGCGTCACAAACGAGAGTCCTGGATAGGAGAATTAAGCAGGATAACGTTTCGGAGCGTGGGACCTCTCTTTGTGTGTCCAATATTCCTGAGGAAAAGCGTTACCGGGAGCAGCGCGTGTCTCCGTTACACTGTACCGAAAGCATTAACGCCGTGGGTACACACACCCTCGTAGACGCGACTACACCCTCGGCTGCAATATTCATCCGGGCTTTATGCTCTGCCATTTTGCGCTTAAAGCACTCGGAGAGGATTTATAACGATCATATAACGTCGGCAAAAATCATACATGCCCGACTACGCCGTTTTACCATCCTTGCGGCGAACCTCTCGTCCTGGTTAATATGAAAATTCCTCGTTGCGCGTGTTGGAATTCTCTCGATTCCTACGCTCTCTCGGGGGGGTCCCACGTACAGTCACACCCTCAGCGAGAGAGTGTATGCGGCGAGTACGAGGAAGTAATACGATGAGAACGTGGAAACGATTTCTCCGCTGGAACGGGCGGAAGTAACTCGGGGCCGGGGCCGCAGAGCCTGAAAGACCTCCCCTGGCGAGAGCGGCGCGTAGGCCGCGTGTGGAACTGCACGAAGTAAGAGCAGGTGTTCGACATCGGGCGAGGAAAAAAAAAAATGAAAATAGTAGTGAGAAAGTAGGTAAAAAAATACCGGTGCATCAGCGAGTTTTCAAAGTGGGCGACAGTAGCACCGTCCGTCATTTACATTTTTCCCTCATCCCCTTATCTATAATCGCTTTCTCGGGGTAAAATCTATGCTGCATTTAACTCACACTCTCAATCTGTGCTTTCAAGAACCATCGCCGCTCTACGACAACAACCACTATCACGAGGAGTGCCTCAAATGTAACAGCTGCGGCCTCAATCTCACGGGACCCAATCAGAAAAGGGCGAGACGGTGAGTACGTAGATTGTAGCTGTGTTGGGACTTTGCGGTGTTCGGACTAGAGATGTGCACCGAATTTATGACCGGTCATTTTTTGGTCCTGTGACGGGCACGTGGGCGTCACATGATCGACCAAAAAATGACGTTGAAGAAAAATGACCAAAAAATGGCGTCGCGACTGCTTGCTGAAGCTCAACAAGACGGCAAATACTAATCGCCGTCATTTTTGCAACATCAACCGGCACGGGGGAATGATAATACTTAAGCTTAAGCTTTCCATAGTTTATTAATAGTAAGAGATGGTTACCGTGTTATTCAGACTGATCGTAATACAAAAGAATTGGACAATGTACAAATGACATTGACTTTAATGAAATGTTGCTTATTCAAATTCAAGTCTTTCCCTTTAAAGATCTGAGAGAATTTGTGACGAAAAAAAAATGGCGGTTATTGTACAATTATATGGTAGTTTGACCATTTTCCTGACGCTACCGAAAAATGAGCAAAATATGGCGTCGCGACTGCTTGCTGAAGCTCAACAAGACGGCAAATACTAATCGCCGTCATTTTTGCAACATCAACCGGCACGGGGGAATTATAATACTTAAACTTAAGCTTTCCATAGTTTATTAATAGTAAGAGATGGTTACCGTGTTATTCAGACTGATCGTAATACAAAAGAATTGGACAATGTACAAATGACGTTGACTGTAATGAAATTTTGATTATTCAAATTCAAGTCTTTCCCTTTAAAAGTCTGACGGAATTTGTGAGGAAAAAAAAATGACGATCATTTTACAACTATATGGTAGTTTGACAATTTTTCTGACGCTCTGTAAAAATGACCGTCCTTGCACATGATAGATTCGAGAAATACCAAAATGAAGGTCTTTTGATCGTCAGTTTTGTGTCATTTGTAGTTATCGAAAAATGACGGTCATTGCGCATCTCTAGTTCGCCCATGGAGTATTCGTAATTCGTGTTGCATGTCGGTAGATAAAGATTCCCGAGATATAGAGATCATGGACCTCGGATCTGTCGAATGAAAATTGAAGGAAGCAGATTTCAGGCTCAAGGAAAAGTGAAATATTGCGGTCGGTAATGAAAACTGTAATGAACTTTTCTCAAAGGTGCAAATTTTTTTGAGAAAAAAGCAAATTCGAGCTTGATGCGCACGGTAATTTCGCATCCGGCCCGAATTCATTTTTTTCCCCAAAAAAATTAGCACCATTGAACAAAGTTAATTTGAAAATTGCAACCATCTCTCTCGCCACACGGAGCTGTTTCACTTCCCCTTAAATGAAGAGACCGTGTAACATTTGTTTCTCAATCAGGTTCAAGAACCAGATACTTTGCGATCTGCACTTCGCGGACGTGGCGCTGATGGAGTGCTCGGACTTCATGCAGCAGTTGCGCAGCTTCAAGCCACAAAGTTTAGGCTGCGCAGTTGCGAGGAGAAAATCCTCGACGACACTTATATTTCCTTTGCCGCCGCAGGCTTGCTCAGGTAAATCCGACAATAGAATAAAACAATATACCTTTCTTTTCGCAATTAATGCCGCACGCTTTTACACGATTGTGTAGCTTTAAAAGTGTCGGTTAGTGGAGCCTTTGAGACTGAAGTCTCTCGCTCGAGAACCGAGCCCGTTGCCAAGGGTTTGGCGAAGAAGGGGTTGAAATGCGAGTGAGAAAAGTGGAAAAGGCGTCGAAAGTGAGCGAAGCCGAGAGATCCACAGGTGGTTGCGCCCCGTTTCCGAGAATTGCGAAAGAGCCAAGGTCGAAACTTGGTATTCGGCTGACGTTTTACTTTCGTTCCTTGCCAATGAGTTGTTTAATAACTCCGGGCTCTTTGCCACTGTGTCTCTTCCCGCTTCGCTCGGCCACGCGCTTTAGTTCCTTACTCGTACATGAGCGGAAACTCACCGTGGATGCGAAAGAAGCGAAGACGAAAGAATCCAACAGCCACACGAAACTGGATCGAACGAATTGACGAGGAAAAGGAACCTCAGACGCAGTCCCGGCCGGTTCACTCTAAGTTCGAATACCGAGCCCTGAAATGTAACAGCTTGGTGTTCTACCTTACAGTGACTCGACCGAGGCCACTTCGGCGCTGAGATATCGATGAGAGACCAAGGACCCAAGAACCCAGTAAACGATGAGCCGGATCGCCGAGAGCCACGAAGAGAGGAATAATAAAAAAAAGCGAAGTACTCAGAAAAAAGAGACGTGTTTTACCCACTCCGACAGTCCGAGCTTTTGAACCCTCGACGGAAGATTCTCGAGGGGCTGGGATAGCCGGGCGGGGATAAAAAAGCACATTATCGAGAGAACGTGCTTAAGTGGATGGGAGGCTTTCGGCACGATTCGTGCCGACGACCCCGCACCGGCTTTCCAATTTTCCTTCGTTTCTGCAGGCGTATCTTGGGCGCAGCTCTCTTCGGATCGCAGCCGCTCGGGCGGCAACGCCACCCCAAACGACGCCTCGATTCCCACTCGATCTCTCACTTCTCTCATCCGCGAGCAAAGACGTCTCCTCCACAGGCGACGCGGAAATATTAAGTACCATGCCAAGCGAGAGAAACATCGGCAAAGCCCGCTGCCCTCCCAACCAACATCTTCCCCCGTTTCTAATCAAACTTTGCTCATCGCGGGACGGGTGACGATTAAGTGGAAGAGGCACGAGGCGGAGATGAAGAATAACGCAAAGAGGGCTGCATCTCTTATTTACTCTCCTACGGAGCAAACCCGAGCAATCGATCATGTTTTAACCTGAGACTACCATACCGGGGTCTCCGAGGCTTGAATAAAAATGAAAAAATGCGATTTGTTTTTCTTTTTTGGGGGTCGAATTTTAGAACGTTAGTTTGAACTTAAGGTTGCTCTTGAGAGCGAACTTAAGATGGAAGATTGGCCCGACCTTCATTGCGTGCTTTATACCTAACCTAAGTTCGAACTTAAGTCTGAACTTAAATTTGATCTTGAGTTCAAACTCGAGTTTAAATTTAAGATCAAACTTAAGATCAAACTTAAGCACGAATTCAGGTTCGAACTAAGGTTCGATCTTAAGTTCTAACTTAAGATAGATCTTAAGTACGCAATGAAGTTCGGTCTCAAGTTCACACTAATGTCTTAAAATTCGCCCCTAAAACCCTTTTTCCCTTTTCCTATAAAAAAAATGAATGACATTTTTTTAAATTAAATATGTCCACTTTAGCTTGAGTTACGAATAAAAATCTGAGTGGGATTCCTGGAACCCCAGTGTGGTCGATACCTGGGCAAACAATATTTTTGTTATTTCAGTACAATACCATGCGAAGTGAATTCTCACTTCAGCGATATAAGTAAGAAACTTGTTCCGTAGATGAATTCTGCCAAGAGTTCCCGCACAATTTGATTCCCACGCCCGGCTACTGGATCGAGTGTTCGAGACAGCAGATAACCTCGGACACGATCTGGGACGAGAGCGAGAGTGATCGGGAAGCAACCGATCCCGAGCAGAGCGAGGAGCAGCAGGAGCACCAGTTGATGAAGCAGCGCCAGGATTTTTGTCTCTTCGAGGAGAACGAGGTCGATACCGATGACGTACCGCGGAAGAAGACTGCTATCGAAGAACAGTGGGAGAAGAATCAGGGCTTCGAGCTAACATCCGTCGAGCAGGAAACCTACGAAAAGTACTTCTACGGCTCGGAGCACTGGAATTATTTTACCAACGACGAGGATCTCGGACCGGTCATACTCAGTATAAAGCAACAGTCGGTCAATGGGAGAGATCAATTCAGGATACTCGTGAGGGCGATCAGTTACACGGTTCACGGTCTCATACCTGCGAGCTGCGTCTTCGCCGATCGGTATTCAAATTACAGTAACTAGTCGATCGTCAGAGCCGGACAAGTACTTCAAGTACTCGAAGCACGTTACGAAGTACTCAGGTCCATAAACTTAAGTAAATACGCAAGTACTCGAATACGAGTACTCACTTGAATACGAAAGTACTCGAATGCGAGTACTCACTTGAATACTCAAGTACTCGAATACGAGTATTCACGTAAATACTTGAGTGCCCGAGTACAAGTATTCAAGTAAATAATAAAGCATTACAGTACTACCTAATACCCGACGCGTCGGTATTCGGGAACATGCCAGTGCCCGGTATGTCGGTACTGGTACTCAATACGTACCTCAAATCCTTGAAGTATCCGTCCAGCTTTGTTGATCATTAATTATTTATAAATATCGATAATGAGCCTACTCTGTTGATTCTTGACGCAGATACAATCGGGAAGACGTTGTTCGAAGTCTGGGCAAAGAGGTCAACATAAGTCCACCCCTGACACTCGGTCAATTGCCCGATACTCCGGAAGAACTGCTAAAGCTCGATCAGGTATTCATTAAATCGGAACTGAAAGTCGGTGTGATCTACGTTCAGGAAGAGCAGTACAGCGAGGAGGAGATACTCGACAACAACGATGGCTCCGCTCTCTTCGAGGAGTTTCTTCAGATATTGGGAGATAAAGTGAGGCTCAAAGGATTCGACAAGTACAAAGGAGGACTCGACACCGTCCACGATCTCACCGGGCTCTACTCGGTCTACACGAATTGGCGGGGGATCGAAATAATGTTTCACGTGTCTACGCTGTTGCCTTACGAGAAGCACGATCCTCAAAAAGTACGTGATACGGTAGCCGCAACGTTTTTACATTCGGTTACCGGAGAGAAGTCGTTTAACGAGGGTGTATTCCTTTTTGTAGCTCCAAAGAAAGAGACACATAGGCAACGATATCGTATGCGTCGTTTTTCTCGAGGCCGACAACACGAGTTTCAGTCCGGCCTGCATAAAATCACACTTTCTACACACTTTCATTCTCGTACGAGTGAGTCCGCGAATAAAAAGGAAAATGACGAGATACGAGGTGTCCGTCGTCACGAGGGACGAAGTCGGAGCGTACAAGCCGTATCTTTGGGAGCAGAGTGTCTTCGAAAAAGGTACCATTTGTTTTATGGAAAAGATGGCGAATATGGCCCACGCCGATTGGCACGTAAATAAGTTAAGTGGATCGGGCCGTATTCACCGCTTTTACTCTAAGAACTGTACTGTGTAATAGAATGAAAGTGTAATCTCTACCGGCTTCGAAGGTCCCATGTTTCGCGAGTGGATGCTAACGAAGATCGTTAACGGCGAGCGGGCGAGCTATTCGGCACCAAAGTTCGCCAGGATGCAGGAAAGAACGAGAAGCCAGATGCTCGAGGACATCGTTGCCAACTTGGCCAACCACGCGGAGACTGGACAAATACCGAAACCCTACAGGTACACGAAATACGTTTCCCTTCCCTTCCCGTACATCCGACCTTCAATTTTGTGCAAGACCTCCTTTTTTGTACACTTCTATTCATGAATACCTAGATTTCCTTACGTCTTGCTCGATGTCTTTTTGGATGTCTTGCCGGATGTCCTGCCGGCTGTACTGCCGGATGTCCTGCCGGATGTCTTCGACCCCCTTAGCACATAGAGCAAGATATCCAGGAAGATTAAAAAATCAGAAAAACCAGGCATTCATGAACAGCAGTGTACATAAAAAATTGGCAAAAGTATCCAGATAGCATTTTGGGAATAAACCGCCGGCAAATAGGCAGCATATGTCCGCACGGGATGGCGGTAAAATTGCGGCATGTGCGTCCGCATTTGTCTATGTTTTTGCCAGCATTCAGTGCCAAAAACTCTTAGGAGCATATTATCAGCAAGATGTTAGCAAGGCTTGACGGTGCTTTGCGTCTCACTACGAAGATTAATTTGCGTGGATCATGATTATTTTACGTGAATTAAAAAAAAAAATCGATATCTTATAAAATTTAAGTGCTTCCATCGATTCTCACAAAAATTCAATTCCAAGGATCATTAATGTTAGTTCATTTCTGTATCATATTTTAAGAATATATATCGACACTAAACGAACCCATAATTTGACACAATTTGCGAACAATTAAAAATCCAAACACTCCCATTCTTTTTTATGGTCATTGAGATTTAATTTCGGCGAGTCGAGTCACATACATACACCTTCATTGAGCTATATTTTACATAGACCAATTAATTCACTTTTATTTCAAAAAAATTAATTGTCGAGTATTGTAAGTAATACAATAATTGTTGCGTTATTCATTATCAATCAAACATTACACATAGGCAACAAACTCTTAAATAACTCATTACCATGTAACGTAATTCATTATCAACCCATTGTCGAATTCATTCATCGCATAAAAAAATAAGCTTTCGTTGTCGTTAGCAATAACGCTGATGGAGGAAATCAGAGATCGGCTTCTGATGAGGAGGAATTTTGATCTCTTTCACGGCTGCTCAGAATAAGAAACACCTTATAGCAACCGTTGTTGGATTTTTGCTATCAATATACTGCAATCTCGTGCAAGAAACTAATGTTGCAATAGGTGAGAGAGCGGGGCAAAACGGGATAATGAGGCAAAACGCAATTTTCCAACAACTTTTGGATGGTAGCGATGGTGGTGCGTGGGCAAAACTGGTTTGAAAATCCGGATGTATCGTTGGGACAAAATGGGGCAACCAAAAATTATTGGAAAATTGAGTTTTGCTCTCACTGTCCCGTTTTGTCCCACTGTCCCATTTAGCCCCCCTCTCCCCTATCGCTGGCAAGCAAACACCAATGCTTGGTGGCAAAGAATTACCCTTGTTTGCCTGCGCAACGGTTAGCTATCTGGGTAGTCCCGCTTTCCAGTAATCCGATTCTTACGAACAATTTTTGTCGCGCCTATAGGCGTGGTTCCTGGAGACCCATCGGACACATGAGGCCTTCATCTCCGCTTCTCGACTCCGTGAGGGATCAGTTCGAGGACTACGATCAGCTGGCCAAAGACTTCACCAGGGTCTTCCTCAACAACACGGCCAACATCGAGCTGCACGCGAGCCTCTTCGACGTGTCGTTCTTGGTTCCCGGACAGTCGAAGCAGAAAGTCAGATTCATCGGGGTCAGAGCGATTCTTGGCGTGAGAAGCAGGTACGTCTGTCCCGACCTTACTGCTTTTTGTTCACACAACATATCATTTATAATACTGTAACGACCGAGCGAATGAATAACGCGCGTATTTGGTTTTGGGGCGGATACACTGAGAGAAAGAATAGTATTTCCTAATGTATCGAATAGTTCCGAGGAGGCACGTCTATATAGATAGTTTCTGATAGTATATATTCAGCTGACTAAACTACAATTGTGGTTGTAACCATGATTTTTTTGTAATTGTCGTAACTAGAAAATAGCGAAGTTCCCCTTTGGAACTATTTTTGATGGCAAAAGGTCGGTATTGTTGCTTTTATTATTTAATTTTTTTCTCAGTGTATTATTAATAATGATAAACGTTAATTATCCCGATCGCGTCATGTCACACGTCTCTTCGCTTTGGAGGTCTCGCCCAGACTCTCTGTCATTACGATCGATCTTGTATCGATCGTCCGTTCATTCGTCTATTGTAGGTACGATTGTATCGTGTGCCAGGCACACGATATTATTAGGTTAGAACCTAACTTATATCGCGTGCCTGGCACATTTACATCTCTACCACTCACAGCTCTACCAAAAAACATCTCTCCTCAAACATCTCTACCATATTCGAACTCTACTGTATTAGAACTCTATCAAAATCTCTACCATTGAAGAAAAAAAAACTGTCCCGGAATTTAAATGAAACTCTCCCAGAATTTAAATAAAATTCTACCGCAATTGAAATAAAACTCTACCGGAATTAAAATAAAACTCTACTGGGATTGAAATAAAACTCTTCCGATATTGAAATAAAATTCCGAGAGAGTTTTATTTCAATCAGTTGTAGAGATTTTGGTAGAGTTATTATCCGGTAGACTTGGTTTCTGGTAGAGTTGTGAGTGGTAGAGATGTTAATGTGCGGTGTGCCTTAACGAATAGTCCTCTACATATTCGTTACAATGCATTAATATATTGATTTCGGGGGCGACTCGATGAATTGTCTCGATTGCAGAGTCTTCCAGGAGATGCTCTATGGCATACAGACGGGTTTCGGCAGTCCTCAAGTACCGGTCGCTGAGTTACTAGCGAGACCCGCCCCGACGTTACTCAGTCCCCAGAAACCGAAGAGCTCGAACTTCCTGCAGGTTCCCGATATAGAGAGTCCTAGGTACGTTGAAGCAGTGACTCTGCTTTTATTTCTATACTGTAGACCAGACGATACCATCGCGATTTGCAAACAAACAAACAAAATCAATTAACCATTGAGTGGAGAAAATCGAGGAGATAACGACGCCAATTTGCGAACGGTGAGATCGAAGGATTCACGTTTATCAATGTCGAATGAATAACATTAATTAACTGCTATAATGATAATTATATATCTTTGTATTTTTTTTTTACGGCACATCCATGTCTCCTATCCTCACGGCACCGCATGCTTTTCTGCTCTAATCTTATTATTATTATTATCGTTATTTTCTTATTAATCTTATTATTATTATTGTTATCCGAAGGATCGTGGTTCGTTTTGATAAATCAAAATAATTGCTCATGTTTTCTCTCTGCGATAACTAATTTCAATGAAAGTTTATCCGATGTCTATAAAAGCATGTTGTGGATTGTTAAACGAATATTGTAAAGAGATATTAAATGTCGTGGAACGTTTACGTATTGTATTGATTGGTCAATCGTGTTTCGCAAGCTCGTCATACTTTTGAAGAAAAAAAATCCATTATCGGGCGTTTCCGTTTCGATTAACGTTATACATCTCTGGATTTCGAACTTTCCATCTGGCACTCTCTCCGTTGCCCTCCCGGATGTAAGATCCTTTCGATAAGACATCTCGATCATCATTCCGTACCCCGAGGTGCCGGCCCTGCCGTTTCTGTGAGATACTCGCTCTCATGTGTTTAGGCCCAAAAGCGTGCCCTCGTCGCCGATGGTGAAGCGAGCCTTCGTCAGACTGGGAACGATAACCGCCGGGTGGGGCAGGAGGAGGAAACACGGGAGCACTCTGCACAGCGACGACAGGAAACGATGGGTCAGCGCTCAGGACTGCAGCAGTAAGATATTCCGTCTTTTTTTCCCCGTACGAACGCATTCTCTGAACTACAATAAATACGAATATCTTGGCTCTTCAATCGATAGACAAAGATACGAAGGACAAAGACAAATCGAATCAGGCCCTGGCTGTGCCGAGACTGAGCGTCTGCGCGGATGCTCAGAAGATAGATCGCGCGAAACTCGCCCAAACCGAAGTGAGTATCGAAAGTTACAAAGCTTCGTACAAACTTTTTTCTGGCCACAACAGATTTTCTCTCGGTTAATTTTACGAATTTATGTTCGGTAATTTTGCGAATTTAGTTTCGTTAATTTGCGAGTTTAGTTTCATTAATTTTGCGCATTTAGTTTCGTTAATTTAACGAATTTAGTTTCGTTAATTTAACGAATTTAGTTTCGTTAATTTAACGAATTTAGTTTCGTTAATTTTTTCCGAATTTAGTTTCGTCAATTTTACGAATTTAGTTTCGTTAATTTTGCGAATTTAGTTTCGTTACTTTTACGAATTTATTTTCCTTAATTTTACACAATTTCGTTGTTATTAAGCTTAAGCTTTTTTTCTGTTTAAAGACGGTTCATTAAAGAAAAGAACTGCGGAAAATTAACGGGGACAGAAATGAATTGTGGACTCAAAAATATTTGTGCGATGTACAACTTATTTTTCTACCGAGTACATGAAAAAAGGCGACTTTGTCGATGTACATTTTTTTTCCCTTGCAATCAGTTCGACATTATCGAGTTCGATCCCGAGACCTTCAGGATTCTCCTGGACTACTTGCACACCGGCTCGTGTCCGTTGACCTGCAGCAACATTCCTGGTCTGATATGCGCCGCGGAGCACTACGATCTGCCGGAACTCCTGCAGGCGTGCTTCCATCACGCCAAACAATTTTTGAGAATCGAGATCGTGTGCGTGATGCTGTGCGCCTTGGAGAATTATTACTGGCGTTACACATCAGCCTCGGAGCTCGTAAACATGATTCTCGTCTTCGTGGAGACCCGCGCCTATCAGCTCTTTCAGAATCCCGAATTTCTGACTCTGAGCGAGTCGATGGTGCAGACGATAATGTGCCGCAGTCTCGAGGTCGTTGAGATTAAAAAGTTCGAAGCCATGCTCAACTGGGCGAAGCACAGAATCAAGACGAAGACCTCGACGAAGCCCGACGCGAAGCTCGAATTCAAATGCATTATGCAGAGACTCAGCAGGGAGCTCAAACTGTACAGAATAACGCCCCAGGAACTGATACGGGTAAGATCCTTAATAATAATAATAATAATAATAATAATAATAATAATAATAATAATAATAATAATAATAATAATAATAATAATAATAATAATAATAATAATAATAATAATAATAATAATAATAATCCTCGAATCTAAAAAAAATAAAAGTAATCAATAAATCGTGTCTTGTTTCCCAGATCGTCCTGCCATCGAAAGCCATCGAAAACGAGCGGATCCTCGAGACGCTAACGTTCCAGGCGAACGCTGGAATTTACCGCAATGTCGACAGCTACCTCGAGGACTACCAGAAGAGGATACAGAACCAGGAGAGCGTTGACTTCGGCTTGTAAGCGACTTTCGTCAAAAAAAGAAGAAAACAAAGAAAGATACATTAGGAACATTCTATCGGGCGGTTGCTCTGGGACTCGTCGAGGGTTCTCAAGGTCAAAAGTGTTAGCGTTCCGATGAAGCATCGTGTGCGGACGTGACCGCTAATCAACGGCACGAGGGACAGGACGCCCGGTCACGTCGAAGGGCATCGACGGGCGCCTTTGCGGGCGTCGGAGCTTGCGAGAATGTTCTTCACAGACAGGCGAAGAGAACTGTCCGAGGCGACGGGGGCGTGAACCGAGCGCATTGATCAATCCTCAACGCCCGTAGAGATACGAGGCACGACGATGTGCACACACGATGTTCACCGCCGGGCGCGACGAGCCGGGCCCTTACACGCGAACGGGGTTTGTTTGCACGGTGACCTCATTGCAAGGGTTCGTTGTCACCGTTTATCGCTCGCTGACACGAGGACGCGCGCCGTACCCACCGATGTTCAACGCGCGCGACCCGATATACCCGTCGCTTAGACGAATTCTCTGTAACAAAGAAGATAACGCAACGCACACTGTGTACGCCGGGGTGGATTAACGTACGAGGGTTTATACAGTACAGTAAACGCTAGGACTACTAATATTACGGCCGCTGCTACTATACAACGTGAAACTACTTTGTGGACTCGCGGGGCTCGTTCGTCGAATTAACAAATATTTACGCGCGAGAGTAGACCGCGTACGCGACGGAGCGGCCGCTCTCCGAACCCGTCGGGAAACTTGTTAGAACGGTTTCACTCGAGTCACTTTCGTTGTGAAGTTTTTAAAATGGGAGCGAGGCGTATATATATATTTGAAAAAATGAAAAGAAAAAAAAAATGAAATTTTGAGACCTGAATCAGCGTAATATTTCTTCGATGTCGTCAAAGAGGAGGGAGTGGATTTTGGTGGTAAATTCGTGGAACGACAATGCCAAGGAAATGCAAAAATGTTTGGATGACACGGAGCGTGACGAACCGAGATCACGATAAATGAAAAAAAGAGCGTGCATAATTTTCGTAGGTTAGTCGAATTGAAGAATATACGAATGAATATGTATGTATATATATATGTATCCATATATATACATATATATATGTTAATATAGAGGTTATATAGAGTTTAAAGGGAGAGATGGATGATGCGTTTAATCGTCGATCGAAAAGCTCAAGCGCGAGTACCTTGTGCAGCTATAGCGAGGCGCTCTCGATCGGGAGTCGTGAATTATATAAAAACAAAAAAATATATAAGAAATTTCTCGCCGTCGCAAAGTGTTCATTGTCTAGTCGAGAACGTATGAATATCCTGTCGCTATGAGAATGTAAATCGATAAACGATTTGACTTCGTACTTTGCGGCGGTGAGAATGTAATAAAAAGAAAAGAAAAAAAATATGAACAATGACAATCTGTATTATAAAGAAAATACTACTAATAATGTGAAGAGAAAATGAAAGAAATCCACAAAATTTTAAGGATTACTAAATCTTATAAGCGTGAATAAAATATAACTTTACAAGTAACAATAACGATTAAAGGAAACTGATAATACCCAATAACGTTAACGGATGTAACGATGACATATATATATATATATATATTAATATAAATAACGATAATGAGTATCGCGTCGATATTGAATGTGAGGTAAAAAAAGAATAATGTTCGAGATCTGTTCTGTTTTCTATCGTAGATTTTGTATCTTCAATACTCTAAGACAGAGATTCTAAAAAAAAAAAACAACAAATATCTGGCGGGCAAGGGCTTGGAGATTGGCGAAAGCGCGTAAAAATGTTCCCGATTGGGTTAATCGTTTTTCGATCGATTGAACCGAGCATTATCAATTCTCGCGTTGTCGTCTAACGTGAACGATCGAATAAACGATGATCTATGAGAGTTACACATATCGAGATGACTCCTGCAAGAACGGCTCGGAGAGCCGCTTTAATACAGAGAAGAGAAGGCGAATAAACTGATCGACGGTCGAAGCCCGAGCACGACTGATGGCGTTTCCAAAAAGTTCGATGTTCCATTGTACATTTCCCTCGAGCCCATTAAAACTAAATTGAACTATTGAATATATTGAATTAAATTGTTTGTGTAGAGTGTGTAACGACAGGTCTATAATAATCAGTCGAAACGACGAAGGGAAAAAGAAAAAAGAAAAATTGGCATATCCAGAGGCGTGAATCAATTTTATCAAGTATATATCCCGGTCGAATAAATATACTCTCAATCTCCTCGAGACTCAATGGGAAATGAATATTTTTTACGTGAATCCGTTCGACGTCCATAATACCGATTAAAATAATTACATTCTCAAATCGCATCCATTGGAACCGATCGATAATATACTATTGTGTTGTTACACGTGAATCAATATAAAGACCGAGGGAGAGAGACGTATATGCAAAAGAAAAACAAAGGATTAATCATTAATCGATTGCCCGCTACGGGTAATCGCCAAAACTGTTAAGTGTCTTATTGTTCAGGCAAACGGCTGGACGAAAGTAGTTTTTTGGAATACATGCATTTCCCCCTCCCTCCCCAACCCGACTCCACTGTCATCTAGCAATGGCTCGACTAAAAGCGTAAAATTATATTTATATAAGTCTCAAGAGTGCGAGTCGCGTTAAAACGTTTTGAATATCGTAAGTCAAAGCTGTAAAATCAACACGTTCCGGACGAGAATGATTTATTCATATGAAACAAATACGCGAAATGGCTGAAAAAAAAACGTCTGTTCTCGAGGAGGTGTTGTAACTTAGGTGTGTAATCAAAAAATTGTAACGTGAAAAATACCAAACGATTTATCGCTGTCTCGACGACCGGGACGATAATATCCGACGGTGTATCAAGTACAAACTCGCGACTGTTGGCATCCGTCGACAATTGCGATACCCCGAAAAAAAAACAAATTCCATCAAAACACGAGTCCAGGCATTGTTCGATATAAAACGAGACGAAAACGTGTCCCTGCCAGAAAAAAAATGATAAAAATAGTAATCTACCGCATGCCGTATTCTGTCCAGCCATATTGCCGCCTACTGTTCAACCGTGAGTGTACTATACATATACTGTATTAAAATAATAATACGGTCGCAAAAGTGTCATTCGGTCGCTGGCCACATTGGATTTCAAGTCGTCAACGTTTAAATACTTCTCTGCGGTAATTCTGCTCTTTTGATCAGGACTGTCCTTCAGCCAGGCAAACTATATATATATGTATATCTATATACATACATATAATTAACGCTGTGATTTTGTTTTACAAATTTCTTTGACAATCCGAGTGGCGTAGCGCCGACACACACCTTCGCGAGAGATAATTAAGCTAAGAGAGAAAAGAAGAAAAAAAAATTATAATAAAATGCGAAAAAAACGAGTTGTATTGTAACTGCCTCTCGTGCAGGCACGTTGCGGAGAGTGTCGAAAAGGAAACTCGCCATCCCACTGAATAACGACGAGGCTGTCAAACTCTTTTATTATTATTATTGTCATTCATCGACGCTTGCACGCTGCGTATTAATTAACGTCACAAGTATATTTCGCGGCTTATTGTCGACAGACTCGCTCATCTTATTTTTCATGGCCGTTATTGTCCCGCGCACCGCTAACCTCATCATCGTTGTTGTTGTTGTTGTTGTTATTGTTGTTGCTCCCCTCATCGTCGGCTGCGTTTCACTGAACCTTCGATATTATCAACGACGACACTTTGTCACTCCCGGTTACATTATATTTGTCACATTCTCTATCCGCGCGATCGTAAAAAAAAACCCATTGCTGGACGAACGATTGCGCTCGGTGTTATATAATTTATGTGTCACTCGTATTATGTATGATGAATGAAAAAAGAAAGAAACAAACAAAAAAAAGTATGTATCACGTCGCGTTATGGTTAGTTTCCATATCGTGTACATTATTCGCATCACACAAATGTCGCGCATATACTTGCAACCGCCGAAATCTGTTTCGAATGTAAACTTGTCGGCGCGAGTTATCGCGAAGCAAACACACAAACACTAAACAACACGCTGTACTGTCTCTATGACTTTGGCTGGATGCTCACACGAATAGGCGGTCTTGCGCCTGCGTAATTTGCACCGGAGAGTCGACGTGAGCGACCTCTATAACGTCTCTACCGAGTTTCAATCGCGTTTGAAAACAAAAAGCCGCGCGTTTAAACGTTCTATACGCTCGTGTGAGGATGGAGCCTTTCGCCTCCGTCGAAAAACGTTTGTTGTAGCGAGTTACGTCGGCACTCGCGACCTCGCAATCGCCGCCGTAACGAAACAAAGGTTGCATATGAAAAAAAAAAAAATTATTATATATGAACAAGGACAAAAAAATTTATTGTATATGAAGCTACTGTGATGTTACTGTTGAATATAAAAAATATATATATATCTATCTATATATAGAAAGATGCTGTATTAAAAGACGAAAAAACGAACAGTGGTAATTGATGCTATGGAATTGTGTTTCTCTGTTATAATTATCTACTTTCGACGTTAATTCCATTTTCGCATGAGGAATGTCGCCGTTGCGGGTTGAGGATTCACGATATCACACCATTCGTACCTTATAAAATCACATTTATTTACAATTCTACTAGATTAGTGGAGTCCTGTACAAATCGATGACCGCGAATCATTACTTCACGTATGCGTGATTTAAAAATATAAACGGTAAACAGAATAAGTAGAAGAAAAAAAGGTCTCTATAGTCACTGTATTAAAATGGTCGGTTCCGGTATTTTCTGTGTATGTGCAATTGTGCGCATTCGCGCACGCACGATTCGGTCGATCGTATTTAATTATTTATGTCATTTTCAATTTTTTTTTTTTATAGCTTCTCCGTATCCATTTATCTTCCCACCCGTCGGACTAGCCGATCGTAATCGAATCTGTGACCTGGCAGAATCCGTTAATCAGATCGGTGATGTTATTTATTTTATATAATTAATTAATTATGCGACCGGTGTTTGTTGACCCTACGCCCGAGCGTAAAATCACGAACGGCCGTTATCGTTAAAACACGCCAACGCGCCATCTCTCTATCTCTTGCAATGTATTTTTTTATGTACAATTTTGTACACCGGTTAAACGCACGTAGTCACTTCCAGGATTCCTGAAAAGAATTTTTAATAGACGGTTTAGCGTCGCAGTTTTATTGTCTCACGATGTCTCACGAGCTCTTTCACCATTTCGCTCTGACGCTCCAGTCTTTCGGTGTCCAGTGTAGACACTTCGGATCTATCCTTATCGAACGTTTTTCCATTGCCGCCGAGTGTTGCTCGATTATTTCCCTGTGGGCAAAACTGTGGTTAAGCATCAGTACGGTGTTTCGTATTACTCAATCGTGAGCTCGATATTTGTATCGCGCTTGATTGAAAAAAAAATATTAAAGATATTTATATATATATATATATATACAAACATATATATATACGTATGTAGCATTAATGCAGCAGCCCACCTATTTAACGTAACGATGTATTGTCCCTTGTAATAGTTAATGAGGTTGAGGTTTTGCAGCGTCGATATAACGTCCTCTTTCTTTATCGACGTGAGCTCGCATATTTCGTTTATCGTTATCTGAGCTTTCTCGTTCTCGACGAGAGGCTTGACATTGAGCAGAATGTCGAGTATCGTGTGAGCCCAGTAACTTCTGTACGACAATAATCCGAGATCGGAAAGCGGCTTCTCCGGTGATCCAGTTTTACCCTCGAACTTCGATAACTCGTACGAGAACTCTATGAGCAATTTGCCGTATCCTTTTCTCTGATATGGCGGCAGTGTGAGAATACAGGCTACATTGTAATCTTCCGTAGATTCTTTTTCCTTCGAAAAATAGCCAACTATGTGAAACCCTCGGCTGTCGAAGTCCGTCATTACGTAGAAGAGAAATGGATCGGTGTCGTAGTCAAGGGTTTTGTGATCGAGAAATAGCTTGGCTAGTAGGCACAGATTCTGAGCGTAATTCTTGTTCTTTCGTCCGTCGATCTCAAAAAACGATATCGGACCTTTTCTGTATATCTCGTTGCCGGGCGGATGCCGCAAGTTGCATTTTGCCAAGTGCCTCTCCAGGCACTTCCGACTCTTTCGGTACTTCAGACAAAATTCGCATATGTAGATGCACGGTAAATTCACCATTTCTTGAGGATACGGACTGAAGTACCACGGCTTTATCCTGTGCCTACCGAGCTCTATGAGTTCTATATTTTTCATCCTGGTGACGACGTCGTCGTGGCCGTGATGAGCGACCATCGAACCTTGCGAGGGTCTGGGACCAGCCGCAGGTGGCGGTATGTGTGCCGGAGCCTCCTGAGAGTCCTCGTTCTCCAGAAACGTTCGATTCCTCTTTCTCGCGGCAATTTTCTTCTGCAGCGCAGCTTGCAAAACTGCGGATCCATTGACCGGCTCGCTGTTGATGCTCGTCGGACTTGGCGGCCTGCTGGGTGCTTGTTTCTTCGGCGTCGCCGCGCCTGTTCCCGGCGTCGTACCATCCCGCCTTGGATACTGTACTTTCCTGGTGTCCAGACACGTCTCCGAGACCCATTCGTCTAGCCTTTTATTAACTACAAAGCAATGCTCCAAGAGTAATGCCCCACCCGATTCGTTTCTTGCATGCTATAAATCCAACGTCTATGCATTCTGTTTCATACTTACAATCTACGTAATGAACGTAGTAACATTTGATTCCTCGCACATCCTTAACGCTGATGATTTCGGCGAGAGCTGCAAGTATCGTTATGTTAGGAGTGTCATGTCACGACGTAATCTATGCTGATATTTTCATAATACGATAAACGCTCGACGCATGGAAGTGAGGAACAAAAAAATTTGAGGATTTTGTGTATAACGTACTTATACAGGGTTCTCAGTTTGGCGGGTACATAACCTACAATTTTTGAGAAGTAACTTCTATCGCACTGATAGAGAGCTCATTGTCGAATGTAAGGAAATATTATCGGGAGACGAGAACGAGAGTATCTTCTCGATCGGCAATCCCGGAAATGCTCGCGAATGCACGTCACAGCCACTAATGACATTTTTCACTGCAGTGTCAGTGTCACAAAAATGTTTACACCCTACGCGACTGAATTTTTTCTATAGGAAGTGGTTGCGATATTCGGCGGGGATTTTTTTTGTCGTTAACGATAGCTCATTTTTTGCGAAATCTTTTCTACTTACGCCAGTCCTCCGTGCCGTGCATTCTAACCGGCAAGCGACAACCTTCCACCAGCGAGTTCTGAAAGTTAGGTTAGAATAATTGTAACGCTGATAAATTGAATATTCTTACGTTATCGTTGGTTCTGTTATCGATGCACCGATATAATTGCAACAATAGTTACCACCGAATCGCATATCGCCTCTCGTTCGTCGTGTTCCTCGATCATTTCAGTCAATATTCTCACAAAAATTGTCCCCTAACAGAAGATTGTTTTGAAGCGCTCGAAGCACTGACGCGCGCGCCACAACACAGCGTCGACAAAGCCGTAAACTAAATTCGTAGTAGAGTTCTCCCGTCTCGAGCGCCTTCGCCATATCGACGGTTGTCGATGTCCAGCAGCACGCTTCCCAGCAGCTAGTCAGTGCGTATCGAGACTTTGTCAGCTCGAGCGTGTTTTTTACTTTAGTGTTATTGAATATCGCATAAATGAGATCCCTAAGTTCCTTATCCCGTGTTTTTTCGATTAGAGAGTATCCACTGAGATTCAGATTATAGCAGATTCAAGATTCTACGGGCATTCGCATTCTAGGATCGCCAACGATATTTCGGTTACGACAAAGGTCAGTCACTCTAGGAATTGTCCTTAGCTGCACAAACCCTCACATATTTTTGTCGCTCCATCCCGATTAGAGATGTGCCGTGACGGTCATTTTCTAAGCGTCGATGAACCAAAAAATAACAGGCTTTTTATTTCAAACCGTGTTTGTTGTGCCATGACCGTAATTTTTGTTCGGGGTCACAATAATGTCCAAAACAGCGAAAACATCTATGTAGTTGATTTCGGCCATAATTTTTGTCTTTTATTACAAAATTTGGTCAACTTTTCAGCAGTCTAGGGTGATTTTAAACGAATTTTTGTCCCTTGTCGACCTCGTAATCATTCGTATTTTCATTGTTTATCAATTAATTCATCAAAGAAACATTATAAAATGAATTAAAAATTAATTTTTTTCTGATTAACGAGATTGGTACTTTGTTAATTTTGCAGCTGGGACCGCAAAGGTTTATCAAGTTAAAATAAATAACATAAAAAAATATTCAGTTAAAATGTCGCTGTTGTCACAGTCCGGTCAAAAAAATCACCGGTCACAAAGAACATTTTCGAGCTCAAATCGCAAGGGATTGTTTGTTGTCACAAGTTTTACCCAGGACGCTTAATTTTGGAATCATCTTGTCATGCATCGTGATATATGAGTATGACCACATGCGTGGCGGGAGGGGTCGGGGGAGGGGGTATTCGTTCATTCGAAGGCCTCATAGAACATTCCCGAGCAATCGATTGTCGAGCGGTTACGACAAATCGATGGTTCAGCCATTGCGTTTCCGAACTTTGTCAGTTTGACCGGTTTTTTTTTTCGTTGGCGTTATTGAAATATCGTACAAACGAGATTCCTGAACTCCTCATTCCACGTTTCCGATTACAGAGTGTCTATTGAAATGCAGATTCTCGCAGAATTAAGATTCTGTGAGCATTTACATCGGTACAATGCGTACTAGGATCGCCAGCGATATTTCGGTTACTAGAAAGGTACTCCAGCAATTGTCTTTAGCTGCATAGTTCCTTATATATTTTTGTCGCAAGTTCGACGTTGGCATCTTAATCTCGCGGCCACGTTGTCATGGATTGTGTTATATGAGAATCTATATGAGTATCTATATGAGAATCTATATGAGTATCTATATGAGTGTCTATATGAGTATCTATATGAGTATCTATATGAGTATAGTAGAACCCCGATTAACCGGGATCTGGAAATCGAAGAATCGCGGAATAATCGAAATCCCAGTTAAGCTAAACTAGACAGCGAAACTATATAAGTCAATAATGGCTAATGATATAACTTAATTTTGACAAGTTACAATGACATTTGGTACCATTTGCACCTAATTATTAAACAGTGTGAACTAGAATGTAAAGCTTTGAATTTTTTTTTTTCATTAAAAGTACGTAAGCTAGTCTTTTTTGGAAGAACTCAGTGACTTTGGTTTGCTCCGAACATTACAAAAAAAAAAAATACCTGGGCAGCCGCACGGTAACCGCTTCCGGGATAACCCGACCTCGGTTAGTCAGGGTTCTACTGTATCTATATGAGTAGGGGAGAGCGGGTCAAAATCGGACAGTGGGGCAAAACGGAACAGTAGGGGCAAACTCAACTTTCCAATAACGTTTGGATGCCCCATTTTGTCCTAACGATACATCCGGATTTTCAACTCCGTTTCGCCCCACTCACCCTCACCGCCACCATCCAAAAGTTATTGGAAAATTGCGTTTTGTCCCATTATAACGTTTTGCCCCACTGTCCCATTTTACCCCGTTCTCCCCTATCTATATGTATCTATATGAGTATCTATATGAGTACCTATATGAGTATCTATATGAGTATCTATATGAGTACCTATATGAGTATCTATATGAGTATCTATATGAGTACCTATATGAGTATCTATATGAGTATCTATATGAGTACCTATATGAGTATCTATATGAGTATCTATATGAATATCTATATTGCGTGTCGGGCCTTTGTCAGCTTGAGCGATTTTTTTTATTAGTGTTATTGAAATGTCGTACAAACGAGATCTCTAAGTTCCTATTCCCGGTTTTTTTCTAGTAGCGAGATTCCACCGATACTCGGAGGTTTTGGGAGATGCAGGATTGAACGAGTATTCGCATTGCTATGACGTCAACAGTGGCGGTCGCGACATGCAGTGGCTAGTGGAGATTGTTGCAACGTCACTCGTGTCCTGGCAAAGCGTCGAAGCAAAAGGGAGTTTCCACGACGAGTTCCAGAATCGCTAGCGATACTTCGATCGCAACCGTGGTTACTTGCTCCAGCAATTTTCTTCAGCTCCCAAAATTCCCCGCGCCTTTTTGGCAACGGAGCTCGAACGAATATTTACGAGCTCAAATCTCGGGGGATTGTTTTTTCTTTATTTTTTTTTATTCCACCTCGGACGTATGGGTCCCTCGGCATATACCGGGTTTATATTGGATACGCGAGGCGTAAATACATATATACCGCCCAGGCACATAAGTGTACTCGGGCTCGAGCGAGGCACACAAGGGTTCATAGTGCTTGGGCGAGCCACCCTTATATGTAGGGCGTGGCCAGGGTCCACCAATCAGAGTACGAAGGAACCCCGAAAGCTCTTTGAAATCGAAGGGAGCAAAAAATATATGGTAACGTGTCGAACGTCAGATCGGCTGCAGAGGAATTACGTTCTGCATAAAATCGTTGATTCTACATTCTTTAAATACATATCCAAATAGAAAAATAACGGCGCAGTGACGGAACGGTAGCGGTACCAATGGTAAGATACCCGTTTGACGGCACGTTTTTCTATCTGGGTACATCCTGCTGGTTTAACAGGCTTTGAAAAAATTTAAAAAAAAAATTTTTAAACCTCCATCGAAGATTACGATTCGGACAATCGAAAATCGTATTCATAATGCGTGCACGATGATTCCAGCGCCGCACAATCGGTAAAGTTTTATTGCCTCATTAACAACTCCTACCTAGAAGGTTAACCCCGATTTTTATCAAATTATTATAATAAGCGCGCGCTCATTTTTCGGATGAATTATTCCGCAATCTTTACGACGATCGAGGAGAAAGCTCATTCGTTCGCTCGGTTAATTCAAGTAGGTACGGTTTGGGGTGGGCGGGTGGGAAGGGTGTTTCTGGATGTATGTGGGTAGCAGGAATAGTGCGTGCATTTAATAGCCCCCGTGTTACCTCGGAGGCCTCTCTTGCCATTAAGAATCCCACAAGGCCTGCCTACACCCGTCGTCGTAGCGCCACCTCGACATATTACACCGAGAAAAGCCCTCCCCTCTCCTGACCCCGGGTACCTCCCGAGCCCTCATCCTCTCGGGTTCGCGGTGAACGCACAAGGTAGAACGGGAAAGCTTCTACATGTGCTCTCTCTCCGGTGCGGTTCCAGCCCGGCTGGCTACAACCTCTTATGTACTATGTGTCCTATACCTGGGCATCGCACATTATGTAGCTATCCTGCTGGTACACTAAAATCATTAGAGACACGTGTGCCTGGCAACGCGCAGAATCCCTCGTCCTGGCCCATTAGAATGCTTAGATAGCCTGCCCCTTCCCCTCACCCAGCCCCGTACAACGTTGTGCCTTCCGGAAATCAATATCAAAACAAGACTGCGGTAACTTGCCATCGTGTGCATAAGTATTTCGAATATACAGTAGAACCTCGATTAACCGGGATTGGATTAACCCGGAAGCGGATTAACTGCGCGTCTTCCAAGGTTTTTTTTTGTACCAAGGTCACTGAGTACTTAGAAAAAAAGACTAGCTTACGTACTATTAATGAAAAAAATGTCCAAAGCTTTACTCTAGTTCACACTTTTTAAAAAATGAGTGCAAGATGTACCTAACGTCATTGTAAATAGTAAAAATAAAGTAGAACATTAGCCATTATTGACTTATATACTTTCGCTGTCTAGTTCGAAATCACCGGGATTTCGATTTTCCGGGCACACTTCGCTCCCGAGCATCCCGGTTAATCGGGGTTTTACTGTACTGCCAACTTTGACGTATACACTATACATTAAACTGTACGTGCGGTTTCATCATACGCAAAGGCAACAAAATGTGCTGTAGCGAAAACTGCCAAAACCGCGGTATAGGTTGTTTACACAATCTTCAGCCGGCATCTACTTTACGCCATCATCCCCTCCCTCCCTTGTCCCCCCCCCCCCCCCCGCCCCTAAAATTGCGTTGGCCTTCTTACCGCGTGGCTCGTATATAAAAGCTTGTTCAAAGGAAAAACGCTTTCGTCGTTGCGCCCCGCTGCTTAAAATTCATAAGGCGCTCTGTTTACTTACTAAAGATACGCGCTCTCGCGGTCCCCGAGACCATCCTCCGCCTTCTTTTACTCCTCTCTTATTTTTTCTTCATTTTTTTTTGCTTTCCCTCTCTCGTTCTCTGCACCCTTGCTGCACCTCGCGCTCGTTCCTCGCACTCTTACTTCTTTTCCTTCTCTACCTTTCCGCCGCTCCGTGCGCTGCTCGTCTCGTGCCGGTCGACGGGACGAGTACCCCCCCCCCCTTTCCCCCCTTTTACATCGTCGTCTACGGAAGGCCGTGCTTTATCGCGGAAAATAAAATTATTGGTTGCACTTTTCTCTCCTATCCATTCGCGTTGGTTCTCCTCTCGCGTTCTCACGAGAGAAATACTTACGCGTGTCTCACCCACGTGATTATTATTTTATTCGCGGTACCGTTCCTAAAGGTAGTTACGTCGCTAAGGCAATCCAAAATCATGTGCATAAACTTTTGACATGTTGTCATTTAACTATCAAATTTTACTTGTACAGAAATCTCGAAGGCTTTTACCGACCATTCGAATGAATAATTAGATCTTGAAGATCGGTCTTTTTACACGGCGCTTACGGGAGAGCAGGCAAAATTGATCTTCAAATCGAGAATTGACATACTTAGAGCAAAGATAGAGAAATTATATAAAGTACTGCGAATTCGCGAATCAATCAGGAATTGATGCGCACCAAAAAAAAGTGAAGTAACCGGACTAATATTCATCAGAACTGCGATCAAAGTGCGCGGTTTTGGGCCAAATGGCGTTTCCTAACCCAAGTGTCGTAAAAATGAAATTAAATCCACACTAAACAAATAATCCACTTACAAACAATCGGTTCAATCTAATTGCGAAAATTTTCGTAGATGCTCTGTTATTTTTTTATAATATTATTGATTCAGACAAAGTACCATGTATAATTAATTTTTTATGTCATTTCTGGACTGATGTCTATGACCAAGTCTGGGCAAATAAAAAAAGTACTTGAAGTACGTATTGATGTATCAAGTACTGAGTCAGTGCCCAATACGGAGAACTTCAACAATTCAGTTCTGTCAGTACTCGATACGTCAGTACTTAAGAATTAACCAGTGCTCAGTACTTCAACTACTCGATACATCAAGTGCTTAGGCTATTTGCCCAGCTCTGTCTATGACCCCGACGTACCGACATAGCAACCTCAACTCTTATCGTATTAATGAGATGAATTCTCTGTTTCAGGAAGGAATATTTTGTAAGGAAGAGGAGCATCGCCGTTCGGCGGAAACTCAATGATACTCTTTTTTTGTTGTCGAATCAAGGGTACGAAAGACAACGCAACTCGACAATGGTTCCCCTCTCATTCGACACACGTACAGCGCGCATACAATCGTACCGCTTGTATTCCGAATCCGCGTGTATTTACCCCCCTCCACATGAATGCCGGAGAAACGAGGTGGTGGAGAGCAAAGTATAGAGTAAGGTACCTACTATTAACTCATTAGGCAAAGTTCTTCGTATTATCACATTCTCTTTGAGAGAACGAAACGTACGGGACGGAGGTGAGGAAGGGGAAGCTGAGAGAGCGCAAGGTGGTAGCGTACTTACCTCGCTGTACCTGCGGGTGCTGTTTTCCTCAGTAGGAGCGAACATCCGAGTATCCACGTGCACAGAGTATAGAAAGACGCGCCTATATACGTGTCCTTATTGGACCTAAGAGGGAAAGAGGAGAGCTTTATTAGGGAACGAGAGACGGAGAATTTCCGTGGAACGAAGGACGGACATACGGCTGAACGAGGTAGGACTTTGGATCCGAGGGAGAGAGGGGTACGAGAATTGAGCCAACTAGCGAGTGAACTAGAAACAGAGGGAGATATGCACCGGTTCTATAGGTGGACGTTATACGAGGATAGTCCCGGAGTGAAGGGTGGCGGGTTGGGGGTGGGCACCGCCAGGGCTTCCTCTCGCTGTGCAACGACCGGCATTGTTTCGAACTGGTTGGCTGGTGTACACGTACATACATCTATTTGGCACATAGTGCCGCTTGCTGGAAGCATCTTAGAGGCCATAGAGAGGAGAAACGCGACGAACGGTGAGACGGAGAAGGAGCGGGAGGGCCCGGCAACATCGGCGCTTCTGCTCTCGCGAACTGAGAATAGAAGAGGGTCTGAGGGAGACCGGGGGAGCAGCGAGAGGAAGAGTACGTGTAGTAGGTACTATACCTGCCGCTCTCGACGCGGAGCACCATCGCACCCCCTTTCGCAAAGCGGGGAGCAGCCATCTTGCCACAAACTTGACTCCACCAATCAGCGTCGAGGCTGTGGTCACCGCGAACGCTCGCACGTTGTACCTACTATAACTCTCGAAGCAGAAGCACCACCAGCAGGAGCAGCGGCGGCAACCCTCGCGAGCATCTCCTCACACCCTTCGCCCTTAGCGCCCGCGCCCGCGCCCGCGCGCGCGCGCTCCCAACCCTTTAATTCTAATCAATTTACTCGTCGCGTCCCACAAGCCTAGAACACCGCGCAAGAAAGGGGCACCGACGTTTCCGCGGTGCATACATAGATACGCGTACATATGTATATGTGGGTACGTAGCGTGTGGATGTTGTACATAGAATAGCGAGGAACGAGGGCCGCTCCTTGCTACCACCCTTTATAGCTCGCATCCAACGCTCGTTCCAACCGCCCCCACTTCTCTTCTCTCTATATGCCTTAATAATTAGCGGGGAGATTAATTGGCGAAAGTTTACGCGCACTTAATGACGCGCACCTAGAGTCGATTTACACGGGGCCTGGAGTGGCGGGGGAAGCCGAGTGAAGGAAAAAAGGATCGCCACTAACGCCCGGAGGTAATCGTACAGCTGCACCGAGGCTCTAATTGCTCGAATGAATACCTTCGCGGAACGATTGATTTTACATTATATAATGCGCTGACGAACTTGAGATCACGATCTCGACGTTTCACCCTTCATTTTCGAACAGTCGATCTCGCTCCGTTTCGTCCCAATGAGGCGCACAGTGGCACTCCTGACGGAGTCGAGGCAATAGTGACGGGGATAAATAGGACGGGCACGAAGAACGATTTATTTGTGTCGGTGATTGGGCTTCTCCTCCCCGACGCGCACTCGAAGATTCAGGCCTCTTTTTGCCTCGCGAGGGTGATCTGCCCTCGCGGCGGGGGGGGGGGGGGGTGAGGTGGTGAGAAAACTCCGCGAGGCAAATTCTATATGACTTTGCCACGTCGATCTTCGTCCCCTCCACCTCCATGCGTACCTATCAATCTTTTTTCCTGCCACTCTAGCTCCACACGTAACCACGTTGTACTTATACATTCTTTTTTTTATTTAGATCAAACACCGCCGAGGATCGTATTAGCTTTGTATGCAGACGATTATGGAGCACTTCGGGGAAGGAAATTGGTCGCCGTCGGCGCGTTCTCGAAGCACCGGTCAATCCTGTTCTCCGAAACGAGTTGCCGGAACCGTCCGGTGTCCACTGGGGAACTCGTCGACACGATGTCACGAATGAAAGAATTTGCCCACGCGAACGACCGGAGAGCTCGACGCACGCTCGGGCATTCAATTTTCTCGGTACACGCTGTATATACGTAGTCTTGGCTCTCGTTATAATGAATGGCGCGTGCTTGCGCGAGAAACGAGTTTAGCGCCCTTTAAGAGTTTCTAAGCACCCCGCGGGCCCGTGGCCCGGCGCTGCTTAAGGTCTTAAGTTCTTGACTTCTTCACCTGCTACCGCTGCCGCAACGCTGTACGGCTTTACGGAAAGAGTGAGAAAGTTTAAGAGAGTGTATATAGCGGAAGAGTGAAAGTGAGGAAAAAAAAAAGGAAACGTCTTGCTTTCACCGAGTTTCAGAACTCTCGACTATGCCAAACTCCTTTATTGCTTTTATTTTACTTTTTCTTACACTCTCCTCTCTATGATTACACGCCGAGATTGTTTATTAGCCTCGCAGACTATTCAGCGTTGCATCTTAATTGCGCCGATTCGTTATTAACCCAGATTCTTTTTATTTTATTAAAGATGACCCTCGACGTTTGAGATTCATTCGCGCATAGAGAAGTGAATCGTCTCTTCAATGTGTCTCCATGGAAATTGGTTGGCCGCCGCTCCATTTGCACCGTATCTGCAACAGGGTAAGTTACTGAATGAGTTAATTAAAATTATTGAAATTAAAGAAGTCAATGTTTGCAAGTGACTCGGGTAATGGCACACAAGAAGGATATCAAGTGTCTTAAATTCGGTTGGGATAATTTAATGCCCCTTCATGAATATACGCGAGTTCTTTTAGTGGAGCTTATTTAACGTGCATGGCGCGTGGATTTGTCGGGAGGCTGAGCGAAACTGGAAAGACCGTGAGGGGCGTTGGAGCGGTTTGAGTCGTGAAAAGGAGGAAAATAAGTGCGAGAAAGTAGAGCCAAGGAAGAAAGTCGGTAAGAATGAGAAGGTAGAAAATGAAGGAGATATGGGCAGAGTTGGTATTGCTTGCAGAGTACGCGAAAGCGCGCGATACGAAGGAGAGACGAAGGAACGAGAGAGGATGGATGAAAGCCGCGGTGGAGCGGGAGAGAGACGGTAGAGGGTGGTCGATCCTTTTTACGAGGGAGATCCTCTACGACTACGACGGCGGAGTCGACTTATTCGTCGACGACGGCGACGAGTGTCGAGTGGTTTTCGAGCTAATAAAAAAATTAACCCACGGCGACGGGCGGGTGGTGTATAAAAACCGGCGATGTATAAAACGCGTGGATATTCAGAAGGTTCGGCTGACGGTAACTCGGCATTGAGGGAAATGGACGGGGAGACTCGCATTCAGTTTTGAAATGAGATGCGAAAAAAAGAGAGCCGACGATCTTTTGTTTTGTTTTTTTTTTCGAATTGGCCCTCTCGACGATTAACGTAACACAAATTGACGACGCGTTGGTGATCTCGAACAATGTTTCGACCCGCTCCTGCCGATCCGTGTGCATTCCCTCTCTATACTTCGTCTCGTTTCTTCACCCCCGGCCAGTCTCTCGTTTCCCGCTACGACATAGTTACCGAGCTTTTTTTTCCTGTGCAGACGAGCACAGCGCCGATAATTTTTTATGCGGGATGGAGCGTCAATGAACGCCATTCAACTGGAGATGTTTGAAAAATATTATTTTTGGCCGCTAGCAATCCTAGACAATTCTTGAGGCGACGAGGATCACTTGTGTTGCTTGTGATCAGTAGAAAAATGTAATAATTTATTGAAGCGATGCCCTTTAGATAAAATAATTATATCAGCGTAACGTCCACGTGATTCTGTTAGATTCACAGTATATCTGGACGGTCTCTTGTCCGAATGCAAAATATAGTAAAAAAAAAAATCTCGAGGCGAAGAAAAGTGCAGCGTCAGCCAGAGTCTGGCAAAAAAGAGTATACGAGCAGGTTAGGCAAGGGAGTGGTAGGTAAAACACGGGGGTAGGTAAATTGTAAGCCCCCGCGAGATTCTTCAGTCGGCTTGACTCGACGTGCGGCAAGGAAAGAGGGGGAAGTTCATTATATATATATATATATATACACACATACATATATATATATATATATAAAGGAGCGTACTGGGGTTGCCTGTGAAAATGCATCCCCGGTGCTAATTAAAACCACACACCACGTGTCTTTCCATGCCAGGGTAACGAAAAATAAACAGAAAAGGATCTTTTCAGAGTGCGCGCGGCCCGTCCTCACCCACTCAACCGTCATTCCTTTTTCTCCCTCGCTCCCTTTCACTTGCCGTCTCGTTTCGTCTCTTTTCACATATTTTTTTCTTTTTTTTTCCTTTGCGAGACTCACACGTACGCGACCCTCCCCGCAGACAGCCAAACCCCGTCGACCTCACCCCGTCTTCATATACTTCCTTTTCTTTCCCTCTGCCCCCTAGCGCATGCCTCTACACCATGTCGGCTTAATTATCGTCCAAGTGTTCTTTAAAGAGCGAATTACACGCTCGATGTTTGCTCTTGACGAGAGTTCGCGGAGCTTTTCATTCGATCCCGTCCGACTAAGTCTCTCTCTCACTCGCTTCCACTCGCGCTTTTTCGTTTCATTTTCAATTTTTTTTTTATTATTTTTTTTCACTCCCTCCTACCTGTCCCGTTTCGTTTGTCTCTTTCTCGGCAATTTTCCTCTCTCCGCGGCCCAGCTGATGCTCGTCTCATCGTCGTCGACGGTGAACGAGACGAGGCGAGGAAAAAAAACCGAGGGAACGTCGGCAGTCGACACTGCCTCGCGGCCTCGCTTTTTCTTTTACGCCTCGAAGACTTTTTTCCTTCGGCATTTTTTTTTAACTTTATTTTTATTACCTTCTATACCCCCCATATACGCTCGGTGAGATTTCCTTCTCCACTTGCAACGCGACCACCGCGCCGAAACCTCTGCGATATGGCTTTTTTCCTCGTTCGTTCGTTCCTTCGTTCTATCGAAAGTCAAAAGCTTTCATACAGCTCAGCGGGTACCCGCGCCGCTCATGCTCCACGGTTCTGCCTCGGTTTGTAGTGAGCCCGTGCACACCGCTCGCGAAGCAACACCGGCAAGCAAAGAAATTCTCAAGCGCCGCGGATAAGCGATGTACTAAAAAAAAGCACCGCAATAAAATTCTAATATTTCTCAGTATCGCGAAAGCCCCCTCGCATCTTCCCATTTTTGCCTTCTCTCTCAACTCGGTTTTCAGCGGGGATCAACGGATTTGCCCGCTTCCAATTTAACATCGTACTTTCTCCATGATTCATACATTATAGATATATCGCAGATATGCGTAGATAAGCGAAGGGGAGATACACTCTCAATCTGAGAAATACCCCAATCCTCCATGGTCGAAAGAATACATATTCAAATCAGTCCTATTCGAATATTCACTATTTCCTGTGCTTCCAGGGCAATCGAAGGGCGCGATCATCCCCAACGTGTTTCGCCCCCGCGCGGATGACACCACGTCCTTGCCACACGGAACCTTCGGGAGGTCGCCCCCCGTTAGTGCCTCAGTGTATTCGGGCAAAGAATAGCAGGGACCAGCTTAGTTCGCCCTGTCGCTCAGCCCGGGAGAACTGTCGAAGAGGAAAAATAAGCCCAGCAGAGAAAGAAATGGAAGCAACCCTGGAGGGTGGGAGCGAGTGGAGATAGCAGTGTCACGGGGATGGTAACGGCTAACATTGAGGCGAGATGGGGAACGAGAGGGCGAAAGCTCCTAGCCAAGCACAACTCGCTCGTTCTCTTCTCCCGTGTGCGAGGGGCTTGCGAAACTGGGGTCTCTTTCTGATATATTGCCTCTCCGGGAACTCTCGCACACCCTCAACCATCCCTTATGGCCGCCATCTTGAAGGATTCGCCCATCCAACCGCGTACCTATAAGGCAGACTTACGTACACATATATACACCGAGAACTAGGGTAGGGAAGAGCCATCCAGTCAGCCAGCCTCATTCCATTCCGGCCCTCGCACGTCCGCCCACGATCGAAAATCCCGTTAGAGTTATACGGGCTTAGCGTCCATTTTGACGAGGGTCCCCCGCGCGAACCCCCGGGGTATTCACGTCCGCAGGGGTGGCTTCGACTACTTCTCTTTCCTCGCTTTATTCTCGTATCTTGTACCTTCCATCCTGCTCCGAGCCCACTGTAACGTACGCTGTGATAGTAGGGCATGGAAGGATAGCTATATTGTATGTGTCCTGTGTGGTATCGGCCCTTTGGGCGCTGGCGATACGCGTCCACCGATAGGATGCCCCCACAACCCCGGAATTTTCAACGCCTTGAGCTCTTCCGCGATAACACCAAACCGTCCACCCACTCTCCGTTTACGTTCTATAGACCGTGACGTACGTATAACGCGGAGAAAGACATTCTCCGGGTCCTCCTATATCTTGCGAGAAAGCTCGCACTCTTTGTCATTCCCCCCGTCCTTTAACCCCCCCTCATTCACGTAACGAGATAAATTCGATCTTTGGGAAAATCTTGGTTGACGATGCGAGGGTTCGACGGGGCACGAATATTTTGATAGCCTCGAACTGTATTGGTTCATACATGCAGGGATCGTATAAGGAGAGGGATACAATTTTGCCAAAGTTTGGTACGTCCATTTTGTACGGAAAGGCGCCAGCTTTGAGGTGCAAGAAACTAGTTGGCAATCTACCGAGAGGAATGCGCGAGGGGAACAGAGGAGCCACATAGGTGTGATACAGAACTGGATAACAACGTATAACGCGGAGAAGGACATTCTCTCTCTGGGTCCTTCTATATCTTGCGAGAAAGCTCGCACTCTTTGTCATGCCCTCGGTCCTTTACCCTCCCCCTCCCCCCCCCCCCTTATACACGTAACGAGATAAATTCGATCTTTGGGAAAATCTTGGATGACGATGCGAGGGTTCGACGGGGCACGAATATTTTGATAGCCTCGAACTGTATTGGCTGATACATGCAGCGATTGTATAAGGAACGGGATACAATTATTCCAAAGTTTTCTCCGTGGTTTCAGGGTTTAGTGGTTCGAGTCGTGGATCGTCCATTTTGTAGGGAAAGGCGCCAGCTTCGAGGTGCAAGAAACTAGTCGGCATTCGACCGAGAGGAATGCGCGAGGGGAACAGAGGAGCCACATCGGTGTGATATAGAACTGGATAACAAAGCTGCGAAGGTCGAGGAAGCCGATGGATGGAGGAACTCCGTCGGGGTGTTTTCAGTTATTCCGGGAATTTCCTTTTGGGCGAAGGGCGAATTTGGCACCGCCGCTACTGTGCCAGAGACGGTCCACCTGCCAAGCACCCAGAGGGAAATCCACAGGGGAAACGCTAAACTGCATTTTTCGGAGGCTTCGCATGCTCTGAATTTTCCGAGTCCCTGTCTCCTATCTCTCACGCATAAAACTGACGTTATATAGTGAACTATATACACTCGGCATTCTGGTGCGATGTTGGGGGATTTGATTATGCAAAACCAAGCAAAGACGGGCCACACGCCTCTGAGACCGTTCTCATTTTCCCCGCTGCTTCTTCCGCTCCTCTTCGTCCATTCTTTTCTTGTTCCGTCAATCTGCCGTTCTTCAAGACTGCCACGCGGATCCGACGCGCTAACCCCCTCGCGCAATATCACCGAAGTATTTCCTTAATCTTCGGTTCCAAAAAAAAAAAAAAAATGGTACCGACCACCTAACACAATCCACGCACGAGATTTTCTTTTATGGAGAGATAAGTTTTTCAATATCTTTCTGAATCATAGGAAGCGAAATCTCCCTGTACATCCTCGTTGAATATAGAAAGAGGAAAAAGAAGTGCAGTATCCGTGAAGAAAACGGGTGATGCAACGAACGATACAGTCGCTGCTGCTGCATCTCACGGATTTCTCGTCACGAGCGAGATAAATCGATATTTGCATGCATATATAACCATCGTGGTGTGGTTGTACAGTTGAGTCAGGCAATAAATGTATGTAGGGTGAGTAGGCTTAGGAAGAGAAATAATCGTTTTCGACGCCGTTTCGAAGGGATGGAGGGATTTTTTTTTCTTCCACGAACCCTCCCGTTTTATCTCTCTCTCGCGCGCGCAAAGCCCAGCGTACTATTTGCCTATGCAAAATCGATCGTGTCCCGATCACGAGGCGATGCTCGCACTATCGCGACATTCTTTCGGCACCCCTATTGCGAAGGCTGGCTTTATAGCAGGCTCGTATTTGAATTTTGAACACTTTTTCTGTTCTCAATCCCGGGCAACTCTCTCTCGATTGTCGCGGATCACGAGCGCGACTTGTCGATACAGAAAGGGATATAGAAAAATGAAGAACCAAACATCGGTATATAATTTGGGCCTGTGCGAGGCAGCTGCGTGGATCTTGGCTCGTACGGAAAAAAAAGGGTTGCCAGACGCGGAATTAGAATATGCTCGCGGTCTCATTTGAATTTCAATCTCTCCGGCTCACACGCACGCACACATTGACGATCATTCGCGGACACATTTTTTTTTTCGGGCCAACAGAAACAGTTCGTGTAACAATCGCGCGCGATAGACCCCGAAGAGAGGACACTCAGGTAACGAAAAGGACCCGCGAAGGGTTGAAGCTCAAAGGTGTACCGTATACGTTCCCATTAAAAAAACTCCGAGCTACCTGAAAGCTGGCTATAGTATACTCTATATGGGTACCTAAGCGAACCTTCCGGGACCGTCGCGCACCTCATTAGAGCAGCGTCAAACATCAAATCTGGAGCACGACTTTGTACTCCGTATATTCGCGCTTTGGGCATCGAAAAAGATAAATAAAACATGGTAGGTAGGTTAAAATAGTTTCCTGGTACTACAACGTAAATGGAGGCTCGAAAATTTCGAAATCCTGCACACCATTTTTTTTATATATATTGAAATAGAATTCGGAAAATACGAAGTATTTCACAAATTCTATTTCGATATATATTTTAAAAAATCGTATGGATATGGTAGGTTAAAATAGTTTCTTGGTACTACAACGCGAATGGAGTCTCCAGAACTTCGAAATCCTGCACACGATTTTTTTTTTATATATCGAAATGCAATTTGATAAATACTTCGTATTTCCCAAATTCCATTTCGGTTGTAAAACCGAACACAAGAGGATGGAGACGGGTTGCTTTCCGGAAGTGAATTTCGCTATCCATATCGCGTAACATAGGCAGACACGCGAATGCGCTCGGGATAGACTGAGTGAGTGAGGTATGGCTGCGGAGAGCGTGTATACCTGTACAGAGTATACAAGGTAGAGGATAAGATGGGAAGCCATAGCCCCGGGCCTTTCCTTCTGTGTGCAGCGTTCTGTGTATACCGCGTTACTCCTCGAAGTACAGTCGAGCCAAGCAAAAACAACCCCCCGGGCTCGGATCCCACGGCAAAACCACCCACTCTCATCCTCCCTCGCCCAATTAAATTATCACTAACAAGTCTAGGAGTAGTCCCGAAATACCAGTTGCCCGATGTCTCGGGTCCCTCACTCTTATCCGCGCTTTCGGGTGGTTCGAGAAAATTCAGCGGTGTATATTTTTGGGATAAACTGTACGTTGGAACGTCGAGTCCGTCAAGTAACTCGTGCGCTCGTCCCTCCCATGTGTGGACTGCAAGTTTACTACCGACGACGGCGAAATTTTAGACCCCGCGTGCGCGCTGAGCTTGCGTCGGGGCTTTGGTACCCCGTTCGCTGAAGGCTTCGCGGGGTACCCCGGCGTCGCCGGATCGTACAGCCAGAAGCTTGGCAGGGACGAAACGTCGAGCCAGCATACACGAGCCCTAGCGCCGGCAAAGTTTTGCATCTGCCTCTAGCCCCGGGGATTTTGGTTAGAATATTGAATCTGCAGAGTGGAAGCTCTGTAACGAGCGGTGTGCACATGCATATACTACTAGTAACGCCGGGTACTATCTACTACTATATTCTCTGGCCGGGCTAACGGCGTCCCGCGAAACGACCTCGAAGCCGGCAACAGCAGCAGCAGCATCGCATGCACCACGGGTAATGTAATCCGGAGGCCTTTGCTGGCGCACGCGAGGAGGAAGCGGAGGATTGAAAAAAGGACTAACGATGCACGCATGTTAAACTCTTCGAGATCACCGTGCTTTCGGGCGTTTAACATTGGGAACACTAGTTTACGTAAGCGTAAAGAAATTTTTGACGTGTCGTTGCGAACGCCCCAGTTTCTGATCCTGGATCAGCTGTGGGGTAAGATAAAAAGAATTAATTTGTTGTCGCAACACATTAATCGGTTAGGCCCGAAAATTGATTTATTATCAGCTAAAGTATGCAGCGATATGAAATGGCCAATTATTTCTTTCCGTTCGAATGCTGACAAAGACGTGGACAGTGGTATGCTGACCGGTGTTTATGGACAGTTTCACTGCGCTGTTTCGTTAACGAGAAATAACTGAATCCGTAGCCATGTCACGGACATTTAAGAAAATCGTATTTCGCTTGTGCCTTTGGATTTAACCCTTTGAGCCATACATTTTGACACTACAAAAATAAAACCTTGGTTTTTCGTGTCAAGAAATTAGCTTGAAAAATTAAAAACTATGTCCCACCGTGACGCAAAGGCTTAAGGTGGGGCTAAAGATCAACATGACCTCAAAATATTTTGAAACCGTTTTCTCCTAAATTAATTTTTCATTTTATAGAATCGTTTCGAAGAAAAATGGATTCGAAATTTTAACTGTCACCCTCGCACGCCTACGTGTTAAGCCTTCCTTTAAGGACCCAAGGTACAATTTCTTAATACGAGATGACTGGTGTAAGGGCGACTCACGTAGAATACTGTTACTTTATTACCCGGTTGGAAAACTATAGTAATATTCTGTGTGGAACGTCTTACTCGAAAGCCATGAGTCGAAAGGCGGCAATGAAACACGAGTTCCTCAAATGATGTAAATGAGATTCGGTCCTCCAAAGTTTCTTAGATCGCTGATTTCGAATTGGAATGGATCAGTATTACGAAATAAAAAATGTCAGGTCCAATATGGTGCACCAAATCTGAAAAAACTTGAAATATTCGCATTTAAAAATAAAAAAATAAGATTTTTAAAAAATGAGAAAATCTGAAAAAATGTTAAAAACATTTTTTTAAATTTTGTCTCTAGTGTTCCGTTTAAAAACATTATATTCCGTCTTGTCCTGCGCCTGAGAAAAAAAATTTAGCCAGAACGATTTAGCAGGTTTTCTTTTGGTGACCCTTTTTTTTTCTTTTGCCCCACTGTCCTATTTTTTTCGTTACGTTATTAACGGAGATACGCTGCGTTTTGTTTTATCTGATTCTCTTTAACTCGAAAACGTGCGTGAGCAATTTCTTTTTGGTGGCCTGTTTTGCCCCACGTTACCCTATCTATCATATCATATTCTTTGCTGCGAAAACTTTCTGATCGTGGAACAGTCGCCAACAGTGGTGAATTCAGCATTCAAGCGGAAAATAATAATGTATCGCTCCAAATAGCTGCGTGGTCTGCTTACCATTCGGCCGATTTATTAGCCCCCCTAGCGGAACTGGTGCAACCACGGATTCGGAGTTTCAGGTTAACTAGACATGTATCTACGAGTTGCAATGACTATGACCAGACTTCGGGTACACTGAAATGAGACCGACTGCTTTGTTCAAACCTTTAACCATTGTGCAACTCTGTTTTGATGGACTCGAGCGACCCCATGCAACTACAAATCAAATAAATAAGACTATACAACGATGGTTGCAAGTGTCACAGGAAAGACGACGTTAAAATAATGATTACACGCGAGTCTAGAGCAAGTCAAAATTTTGAACATTGAGCATTAGTCTATCGAAGTCTGCCGATGATCACCTAAGTTCCGTGAGGATTGGCGCTCAGATCTACTTGGCTGCCTATCAATCAATTTTAAGGTCCAGCCAATTAATTTCTTGGGCCAACAAATCATTTTTTTTACCTCACCACAGCTCTACCTCTCTGTTTACAAATTCCAAGTCTTCGGCATATCTCTCGAGTAACGGATAGATCCACCGTACGACATTCGCCGCATTAAAAACTGTCTGATTGTTATTCGCTACGAATTTGCTTTTAATCGGGCACGATGAACGGGTGGAAGGAGTGTCCTAGGAGCGAGCCCCCAAAGAGGTCGAGGGTCGTCGTCGTTTTCGTGGGCTCGGGGGATGAGTCTGCACACCGAAAGGACAGCACGAGCGCCACGGGCGTAAAATTTTTAGCCTGTGGATTTGATATACGAGGGTCAGGCCATGTTTCCGCCTGTTTTGACCACCAAAGGGGTCGGGACCGAGCCGCACGCCCAGGGTCATGCGATGACCCTTCCGGCACAAGGAAGCGCGCTTTCGCCTCGAGGCAGCCGCGGTCAGTACACGGGCTGCGTTCCTCCGACGTCCGGCGTGGGTCGTCCCTCCAGGTCTCGTTCCTCGCCTAGGGGTGGGTCGGCTCATCCCTCGAGCACGCGCCGTTTCGTCACGAACGGCTGGCTGAACAATGTCGTCCGCGAACATCGCTGACCGAATTATCGTCCGTGGCCTCCTCTCGTCCCGTTTTTCGTGAGTGGTTTCGCGAATGCGCGAGACCCCAGGTAGCCGACGAGGATTTTGGCAGAGGAACCCTTCGCGGAGCCTCGCCAAAATAATAGAATACGTAGCCTTCCTCTCATGCTTTACATATCCCTTTTTCTATCTGGAGCGTACGACCGAACGTACTTTTCAACAATCTTGTACGAACGAGCCAAGGGACCGATCCCATTGTCGGCCAGTAGGTACGGCCTGTATTGTGCGTACAGGGTGATGCAAGAGCGTTCTTTGCTCGCCGTACCCTCGAGAATTGATTCAACCAATGTAGAAGGTGAACACTTTTCTGACCACTCTCTATGTTTCGCAGCAGCCGAGGGAAGCGACACCTGCACGTGCCATTTTCCCCAAACTGGATCGCGACGTTCGGTAGCCTATGATAATACCGGCCCAGGTAGCCGCGAGGATGGGTCACTCTTCGGCGAGAGCAACTGTCCGCTAGCCAGCGGAGCATTGACCGTCGGTCAACGGATTTTCGGCACGAGTCACACTGTTCCGTTGATCTCATTTGAAAAATTCGGGTCAAGCGATCCTGCCGGTCGAGGAAAGGTGGTTTTGCAATATACCGAAACATAACATACACTGAAGAAAAATTCGCTTGCGTGCTGCCGAAGAAAAAATAGTATATTATGCCACAAGGGAGGAAAGTGCGTCTTTTCACCGAGTGTGAAGTTTGATGCCCGAGCGAAACGAGGGCAGAAATTCACACGAGGTAAAAAGGCACTTCCTCCCTTGTGCCACACGATATTTTTTTTTCCGACTTCGTTAAAATAACCGCATTTCTTGCGTCGCAAAATCGTCATATTCGCCAATGACCATTTCTTCCCCGGGAGTAATAGAGCTTGCAGAGGGAGTAATGAGCCCTATTACTCCCTAGGGAGTAATGAAATTGTACTGCGCATGCGCACAGATTAATAATGATCATCGGTTAATAATAGGCTATTTTCCGCCCGTATTGCACGCAAGGAATGTGGTTATTTTAGCGCAGTCGGGAAAAAATGTTTTTTTTTTCTCGACTACGCTAAGATGGCACTATTTCATGCCTGCAACGGGGGTGGAAAGTGAAAAGTAATTTAGCGGGAGTAAAAGTGATTTAGCGGGAGGAAAAGTGATTTAGCGGGAGGAAAAGTGATTTAGTGGGAGGAAAAGTTCACTTTTCCTCCCGCTAAATCACTTTTCCTCCCGCTAAATTATTTTTCTTCCCGCTTGTCAAGGCTCGGCCAATTTCCATCCCCGTTCCAGGCATAGAAATATGGCCACTTTTTAGCAGAGTCGGGAAAAAATAGCGTATGCCACTCGAGAGGAAGTGCCTTTTCACCTCGGGTGAATTTCTGCCCTCGCTTCGCTCGGGCATCAAACTTCACACTTGGTGAGAAGATGCACTTTCCTCCCGAGTAGCATAATATACTATTCTTTTAAATTCTACTGTCAATTCTTACAGTTCCATATGATAATTAAACAACGACGGCAATACTGTCAAGGTAACATGTTATCGTTTCAATTCGGTATGAAATTGTACGAATTGAAAGTACAATTGAAACAACATTTTGTTTTCTTTGGCAGCCCGCAAGCAAATTTTACTTGAATCATTGATATTTTTTTTGTGTAGATTAAGCGAACTCGAGCGCGATGGTTGGACCGAGGATCAGAGATACATCACCGGGGAATGGGTTTTTACAATTGGCAAAAACAGTTTATTTTTAAAAAATGGATCCCCAATCGACCCCGCCGATGCGTGCGAGCGACGCGTGTGCGGGATTCGATACGACGCATCGGTTCTCGTCATAAATCGAGGCCCGGCATGCAAATTGGCTGCCCCTCGAATATTTTTTATTCCTTCATCCCCGGCGTCATCCACCCCTCGAACGAAACTCACTGTACCGCTGGTGTCTTTAACCCTGCGTGTATACGCTGGGTTTTTGAAGGAACAGACGAAATTTGAAACTCTTCGTCTTTTCCGCTTTTTCGACTATGCTACAATTTTTATTAAGAACGGTTTTAAACTTTTAACTTTGGCAACTTCTGGGCCATGTAGAGTAGACACTTCAAGAAGTAACCCAGAATTTTTTCAGACTCATTGAAAGTCTAGAAAACTTTGAAAACCCGACCGCTCCCTAAAACACTCAGTATACACACCGTGTCTCCGAAAATATCGTGTACACGCTTAGGGTTAATCTACCCGGTACAAATATTAATCCTATCGAAGGATATCGTAGTTTTATTTTTTTTTTGGAAAACAAATAATTATTTTCAAAAGCGCCGATGGATACGTGAGAGCGTGTGTGTCCCAGGCGAGCACATTTACGAAAGTTCACTCACACGTGCATTTCCCTCTCTATCGGGGGGGGGGGGGGGGGGGGGGGGTCCGGGAGCGCGCTATAAGAAAAGAAGGGATCAACGGAGTACGAGTAGGTGGATATGGGTTGGGTAAATGCGTGAGGGACGTTTCGCGAGGCCATAGACGTTCCAGGTTTCATCCGTCGGGCTCGTAGCGGAGCACAGAGCGAGGCACAGTAGTAGTGGAGAGAGAGGAATAAAAAAAAAAACCACCCTCCTCTCCTGTGCCGCGCATAGCCAGCGTCGCCTTCCGTTCGAACCCTCTCTCCACTCACCCGTTCCATCGTTCACTCTCCCGCCGGTCGCCCACCCTCGATATTAAAAATTTCAATATCCTAGCCCCAGGGGCTGGAAAACACATAATGTATTCAGGTGACGTCCCGGCCATTCTATCGGCGAGAAAAACGTACAGTTTTCGAGGAATCGAATCCGAGCGGCCTCCAGCTTCCATCCTTGGCGAGCATACCCCTGCGTTTGGCGTCGCACACACCGCTCACCAGCCAACGGTGTCACGTCTCTCGCCACCCCCCGAGACATCCCCCCCATCGCCCTGTTCTCTCTCGCCACCCATATTACGTATATAACACGTCCCACGTCCATTCCCCCTCGTCGTCGACGATGACTACGACGTCGCAACCCGCACGAGAGAGTTTTTCTTTCTTTGGCCGATCGTGCTTCACTATCCCCGCCGTGGTCCATGTGTAAGCTCCCGCTCTCGTAACGAAAAGTAAAATACTCTTTATCATCCCTTAATGATTCTCCCTCATTTGCGCGATAGCAACGACACTCCACATAAAATGAAACGGTATACAGAGTACTTTTTTTTTTACTTTCTCTTTGCTGGTTTTTCGCAGAACAGACGCTTTGTTACTCCGGGGCAACGATGGATGGATTAAACAACCGGGAGGAAGTGGAAGAAAAATGGACGCTGGGCTCTGAGCGATATACAGGAAGAGGTACGAACTGGAGAGACTCGCCTCGCCCGGAATCAACCCCACGGCCACGGGAGACGCAAACTGTTTACGGCCCACGGGTCTAAACAACTTAACGATGAAATTTATAGTTTCGGTAGCACGCCTACCCTCAGGCTGCGGCGGACAACGAAGGGCCAGGGTTGCGAAGAGGTGGATCTAGGCTCTTCCCAACACGTACGTATCCGAGCGAATACAATAGTGGCGTACACTCCTGCAGGGACGATATACAGAGGAGAGTCGGCGAACGACACGATTCCGGAGGACGGGAAGGGCAAGAGGGTCGCAGGCAGTGATGCTGCTTGTGCTCCAGGCATGTACAAGCCGAGGTCCCTCTTTCGAACTGTACCGTTCTCTCTTGTACAGGACTTTTACCCTGCGCCCAGAGTTGCGTCGTAATTTATGGATGCCGTTCCCTTATCCGCAGGATACGAACTCCGCTCTCCGCGTCTCCCTCTCTCTTTCCCCACACGTTTGCTGTCCCTCCTATCGATCTTATACACCACCATCGCCACGGCACAACGGGTGACCTCGAAATCTTCTGGTATCGCGAGCGAGATACACATCGTGGATCGAGAACAATTAATTATTTTTATCGTTCTCGATGATAATCCAGTGCATCTTTTTTTTCCAGATCTCCGAGATTCGCGAGAGCACTCGAACAAAAGTTTCTCAGCTCGAGATCTTTTTGGGGATGATGAGATTCGAGGAGGCTGGTTTATCTTTCGCCACTCGTAAAAGCTCTCTCGCCACCGAGGGCTTTGGCTGCTAATCCGGAGAGCCTTGGCGCTTCGCCGTCTAATATTCAAATGCTTCGACTCATTTATTTTCATAAGATTGTCATTCTTTTTTTTTTGTGGTACATGACAGAGCTTGTTAGAAATAATACTGTACCGAGAGTGAGCGAGTTAATTCGATTCGTCCGTTGAGTAAAACGGAACGACTCCCGAAAAATAGAGACGCTCTCCCTCGAACCTTGGCCGTGTCGGCAGCGTGATGCATGCAGTCCGACAAACTAAGATGCCCGTCATCCTGTCAGCTCGTTCGGCAATAATTCGTCATATTCTCGTGGCGCACCCGTTACATCGAGCGAAACACACAAGCCTGGCCTCTCTGTACAGAAATGCTTGGTTTGCCGGAGCGGAGGCTGGGCTACCCTCGGCTCTCTCTCGCGCATCAATATGTGTGTTTGTAAGTGCGTGTGCGAGGCTACGTGTGTTGGTCCACCCTCGAGGGAGTAGGATACGGTGGAAGAGAGGGTGAGTTAGCGAGCTGGCGCAAGAGGACGAATAGGTAGAGGAAACAGTGGAGGAGGAGGTGGAGGAGGAGGAGGAGGAGGTACGGGAAAAGCGAGCGAGAGGAAACAGGGAGCACACGGCGAGTCCGCAGAGGAGCGGAGAAACGCGAGCGAGAGAGCAAAACCGCGAGAGGGTGAAGGGCGCGGGAAACGCGGGGAGCGGAGCGGAGGGAGCGAAGTGAGCGGAAGCGAGAGGGAACTGAGAAACAGCACGTGAGACAAACCAAGATAAATATATCGGGCGAAACGGGAGCAAGGGAGCAAGATAGACGGAGCAGGAGTACGTGGCGGCCCGTCTTATATTGATTTCTGTCCACGCCATCCCCGTCCGACCTCCAGCGGCTGCATCCCTCGCTGGGTCTTGCATCCCTCTCTGCGTTACCTACGAAGAGTCTCGGAGGGAGCGAGAGAAGAGGAAGAGGGAGGAATGGAAGGGAAGCAGGTATGGGATGAGGACCGCTCGCCGCACTTTCGAACGAGCAAGGGAGCCACGGGGGTGGCACTCTGTCACATTCAACCCTCCCTCGAAGCAAACCCAGCAGCAAGGCAGCCGAAGCAGCAGCAGCAGCAGCAGCAGCAGCCAGCCAGCCAGCCATCCTCCCACATTCAAATAACAGGCAGGCACCGCTCTCTCTACCTCTGCCTGTCTCGGCTCTGTGTATAAGTTCCGACTATGTATGTATGTATGTATGAGGTACGTGTGTATGTAGAGAGGGATGGAGGGATTGGGGTGACAGAGGGTGAGTTTCGTCCGGCCAAAGCACACCTCGATCGATTGGGCTTGTCCAAGGGTGGTGGTACCCCGCGGTCTCCTTCTCTCTACTCCGAGTATGTGTGTCTATGTGTGTGCGTGTGAGTGTGTACAGCTCCGTGTGTGCGAGTTGCCATAGCAACCCACCCTCGCTCGCCGCGGGGGTGAAGCGCCATTGGACAGCTACAGCCTCGACCAATCGGGCGAATCCCTCGTCGGCCACCGTCCACCATACCTGTACTCTATACACATCGTTTTACATTTTTCTTCGATATCAATTTAATTTTTTCTCCACCGTGTTTGCTTCGATAAACTTTTGTTTTGCATTTCGTTCGTTTCTCGGTGGGCTTGGGGGGTGTTTGACAATTTTTTTTTGCATTCGTCGTTTCGCTCGACAGTCATCGAGACGCGTGTCGATGTTTGATAGGCACTATTTTTGTTATTTGCGGGAAATAGCCTCGAGATTATGCGGCTGAGGTGGGAGGGAATTAAAGAGGGAAAGGCAAGAGGGTATAACGGCTCTTCGGTAACTCGGCGAAACTACTTATAGGTACTCGCCGACTTATTGACCTCTTTTACTATCAAACCCCACCGACGACTTTGTCGCGCGGGGACTACTGCACTCACGGAGGTATATACTCGAGTTTACAACAGTTTCCAACCACTCTTTGAAATGTTATTATACCTGTGCTCGCCGTATCGGGACTCGCGAGGTGGTAATATATTATTACTCCGCTCGTGAGGATTTTATTACCCCGCACCGAGCGAGACTGCCGTCGAACAATCCGACAAATTTTACAAGGGTTTCTTCAAAACTTTTCTGCTATAATGTTTTTGAGTAGCGCTCGGTAGGAACGATAAATCATCGATAATAAATGATATTACGCCACACTAGTGCTACTAAAAAAGAAAAAAAAAACCCTATAGAATAATGTACCGAGTGGATTTATCGACAAGTTGCAAATTGAGTGTTGATCACTGATAGGAAGTTGACTCTTGCAAATTCGCACGATACAGCGGAGATCGCTATCCGCGAATATCTTATTTCTATCTTTGCATCCCGAGACTCCCGCGTGGTAAATACATTTGGATAACCGAGAGCGGGCTTTGCTCGGTGAGGAAAATCGAAAAGGCACTCTCTCCCTCGCTCGCTCTATCGTCCTCAACTTCATCTCCGTTTTCCATCGTCTCACACCCATCCACGATCACACACACACACATATACAATCTCGTCCACTTCTCGCTCGGATTTATCGCTGGGACTGTTGCCATGGGAAAAGTAATATCCCGACAGTGTTGGCATGCACTTACTTCCATCTGATTGATTTATTCTCGGATGGATAGTGAGCAGAGCCGGTGCGATAGTCGATTGTCGAAGTGACGAGGGCGCAATAAACACGCGACAATAATCTATGGAGACCTTCCGATCGTACCTGCGAGGTGTGAATGTCGAGAGGAATACCTCGATTCGGCTTCGCTATTAATTTCTGCACCGTTGATTTAACTGCTGTATGGAGCACATTGAGCGAAACATATTACTCGCAGACTACAGCACCCAAGTTTGAGGATTATTTCGATAGCTTCTGAATCGGGCTCTCTCGCGACAAATATGAATGAAACAGCTCAGCTGTACAATCGAGACGAGACCGTCGAACTATCCTAATAATGAGTAACTCGGTTACAGGTACGGTGTGCATAACAGCGAGAGGGAACTAGTTCGCGCGAACGAACGAAAGGAAGAGGTAAAAGTTGCGAAAACTTTGCCGGGGGTGCCTCGTCTCCCTCCACCCCTCCGCCGCCGAATACCAAGGTTGACGTTCTCGGATGGCGGCGTAAGGTATCCCGGAGGAAGCAACAATTCCAGCGCCAGAAAGAGAGCAGGAACGCCGAGCAAGTGAGCGAGTAACTACCAGGCTAAAACACAATACAACGACGCGAACGGCGAAGATTATGCGGAAATATAAAAGAGGGGGTGAGAGGCAAAGGTGGCGAGATGAGGGTCGGAGGAGAAAGACTCGCGCGCGCGCAGGAGCGAAGAAAGTCATAAAATAATTTAACCCACTTCAAGAAGAAAATTAACAGAATGGCTCGAGTCTTTAAGATCTCGTTCTCTCTTACCGCGAGCTTGGTTTTCTTACCCCCCTCCACCTCCTCCCTCCCCAAGAGTACTCCGGAGCAGGGGGCGGTCTCTCTCCCTCGAACTTGTTTCTTTACTCGCTCGCTCTTTTAGCACTCGCCTACCGGTTGTACCAAGCTTGGGCAGAGTTCGCCCTCTAGGTACATCTTTCTCGCTTCTCCTCTTTCTCTTGCTCCGCTTTCACTTCCTCGTTGCCTCACACCATCCCTCTCTCTTATTCATTGAGCAGCAGCGGCCCCCGAGTCTCTCCCCCTCCCCCCTCTCCGTACCGCCGGCACTTTCTTCATTGACTCTTTCTTTCTACTACGCTCGCGTACTACGCCATCTCGCCGGCTGGCACGAGCCGCCCGGGTGAGCAGCGCGTCGGTGCCGGCTCCTCTGTTTTTTTCTCTAATTATGAATGAAAACGTCTGGAGAGGGTGCCGAGCGCGGCGGAGACGGAGTCAAGGTGAGAAGGAAAAAAATAAAACAACCGAAAGACTTTGCAGCCTTCTTCGCTCGATTACGATGGCCTTACCCTTTCGCGACTGTGTCGTTGGTCCGTTTTACGCTGACTAGCATGGCATACTGTTTGCTTGAAGAAGTTTAAGTTTTCCCGCGCAATGTACTTGCAACAACGAAAATTAGTTTTTTCCCCACTACGCTAAAGAGGCCCTATTTCATGCCTGCAATGGGGGTGGAAACTGGCCCATTCTTGTTGAGTGGGAGGAAAGGTGATTCAGCGGGAGGAAAAGTTTCATTTTTCCTCCCGCTAAATCACTTTTCCTCCCGCTACACTACTTTTCATCCCCGTTGCATGCATAGAAATATGGCCACCTTTTAGCATACACCCAGAAAAATAATTTATTTGTCGGGCACCCGCAAATAAATATTTATTTTATTTGAACCAAATAAGTATTTATTTTACTTGAACCAAATAAATATTTATTTGCGGGTGCCCGACAAATAAATGATTGTTCTCGGTGTAGTCGAGAAAAAAATAGCGTATACAACAAGGGAAGAAGTGCATTTTCATCTCATGTGAATTTCTGCCTTCGCTTGGCTCGAGCATCACACTTCACACTCGGTGAAAAGATGCACTTTCCTCCCGTGTGGCATAATATACTATCATCACTCTTTGTCCGTTGAATCTTTCCAGCATTTTACAATAATCGTTACTACACTTTTACACGGACGAAAAATGAGAAACGTCCATTTGCCTCTTTTTTATTTTAATAACACCTCAGATATAGTGTACTTTAATTGTGGCTAATTGCAATGGCTACGCAGTAAAATCGGCACCAACGTTTCTTATCTGCAAACTTCCACAATTCTTTTCTTGATAAATTTACAAACAATGTTGTCAAACATCTATTAATTTTACAAATATTTTTTTCTAAAATTACCAAGAAAATAATTGCGGGCCTTTGTGGACAAATAAGTTGATAAATGTACAAATTTTTTTTACAGTGTATCGTCGCCCTTCCATCAGATCTATTACATTGAGAACGTGGCAATTAATCGCCGCATCTGCCTCACAAGGTACAATTAGGCCCGGAACATTGAAGTGGTTAGGTATTAATCCGGAGGCATCGCACGCGTGGAAACCCCCTCGAGAGTCTGGCTATGAACGGGGCACATTGAACGGGTGTCGTTTCCTGTTGGACGAGCTCGAAGATCGGCCACTCCAGATCCGTGTCCCATGGCTTTGTTTCAATGCCTTACCAGCGATAACCCCGATCCAGTGGCGGGGGGGGGGGGGGGGGGGGGCAAGTATATTCGAACGAAGCGGAGGTATGAGAAGTACGCGGGGGCTCGCGTCTTAAAGGCCTGCTGACGACCTATCCGCCTATGGGGACGGTACTCGAGTTCCGCACCCTCACATTTCGAGAGGCTGCAGTCGACCTATGAGTGCGAGACCTCGCGACACTGGTACAAAGGTTCTCGTGCGCAAACTGTGGAGAGAATGGCATTTGAGACGCAAAAACATGTCCAATAAATCAACCGTACACCCTATTCATCGTCTGCCAATTAGACGAGGAACAAAAAACGCATCGAGATCTCGAGTTGAAAAAGAAAGATGAAAAGTGCGGCAAGTTTCCTTTCCGGAGCACGTTGCTCGAGTCACGCGGGCTGGGGCTAAACCAATTTATCGAGGGTAGCCACAGTCGCATGGAAGCACTGGAACACGCCAACTGAATATTTCAGGGTTGCGCTCCGGCTCAGTGGGACGACGAGATGAGAGAGACGAGAAGCAGGCAGATTAGCCTGGGAGATCTCGCGATTCCGTATAACGGCGAGTCAAAGTTTCAGAAGGCGAGCGAGAGCACGCGCGGGAGATTTTGCCTCGGAGAGGGCTAATGCTTCTGGTGCGCCGGGCTGATCCGGCTCGCCATTTAAGCTAATTATCCGGTTAATTCGAAGCTTGCCGCTCGACCGGGTAGTCGTTCGCTTGCTCGACTGACGCGCCGGAAACACTCGCAATCGCAAGCTATCTCACCTATAATCGGGTCTGTATCCCCAACAAAATGATTCGATGGATACATCCGGTACGAAATAGGATTGGTATACTTTGCCCAATGACTCAGCGACAAGTGCTCTTGGAAACTCGTAGCAAAAAGAAAGTTTCGCTGTGCTGGCACACGGAGACGATTCGGCTTTTCAATTTTCGATGATTTCGTGAGATTCAGTAAGGGTTTTTATGGATATCAGTGCGGAGCGCGAGAAGAGGACGAGTGGGTGGCGGGCGGGTTCTCGCCCGAGCTGCGTAGCCACAAAAGCTCCGTTCGGGATTCTCACGTAACATGCAAGCCTCGCCCGCGCACAGAGGGCCACACCGGGCACGGGCGAAAGCAGCACAGCGAGGGCGAGAGGCAGAGCGAGCGGGTCGGCGAAGCTGCGGGAAAGCGGATGAGAGACCGAGACGGGTAGACGGTGGTTTTCCAAAGCGAGAGGGTGAGTCAGGAGCGTCCCGAGAGGGTGAACAGGGGATTCGCTGGAGGGTTAAGACAGCGTGTGTGGGAGTAGGCGTGGTCTCGGTGGTAGCCGTTGGCCAATGAGATGACGACGGGCGGCTGGCCGCCCCCAACCACGCGGTCCATATACATATTGATCTCGTGGTCCTTGCCGAACCCCTACCTCTGTGCCAGGCTATACCGCTCCCGCTGCACCCTTGTACGATGTACTCCACACATTTATGTACGGTAACACGGCTCAGCCGGAGCGTACCAGAAGGTCGCTCCTGACCAACGTACCGTCGCACGGATTCGGGGTACGAATGGAAGAGGCCTGGGAATCAGCACGGATAACGTCACCGGGAGGAAGAAAATTCGCCGTACGACCATTTTCTACCATTTCGCAAGGGCCCGTATGGAGACACCCACGGGGTACCAGCAGCCGGAGCAACTCGCCTCTAACTACCCGATGAACCGTGCGCGCAGACCCGGACCCCGATATCGCGAGGAGAAAGCGCGAGGCATGATACGAAGGAGACGCGGTTCCAGTTCATTGCTCCGAATTCTTTTTTAGAGTCTCCGCAGGCGAATTGGTAAAGAATTTGACGATGAGACTTTGAAAACAGATTTCCGGAGGCTCTGCGGGGAAATTAATCTATAAACATGAGTGCCGAAAAGTTACTTTGGCTGGCCGCCCCCAACGGCGCGGTCCATATACATATTGATCTCGTGGTCCTCGCCGAACGCCTACCTCTGTGCCAGGCTATACCGCTCCCGCTGCACCCTTGTACGATGTACTCCACACGTTTATGTACGGTAACACAGCTCGGCTGGAGCGTACCAGAAGGTCGCTCCTGACCAACGTACCGTCGCACGGATTCGGAGTACGAATGGAAGAGGCCGGGGAATCAGCACGGATATCGTCATCGGGAGGAAGAAAATTCGCCGTACGACCATTTTCTACCATTTCGCGAGGGCCCGTATGGAGACACCCACGGGGTACCAGCAGCCAGACGCGGTTTCAGTTCATTGCTCCGAATTCTTTTTTAGAGTCTCCGCAGTCGAATTGGCAGAGAATTCGACGATGAGACTTTGAAAATAGATTTCCGGTGGCTCCGTGGGGAAATTAATCTATAAACAGGGGTGCCGAAAAGTTAATTTGGCGGAGTCAACCCTTCAATCAACGCGACCAGCCTTCCGATGGGTTTCGCCGGAGCTTGATGCGATTATCAATCTCAGTTCCAAAAAAAGGAATCGCGATCGTGTCTCTCTACTCTGCGCTCGGCGTAAACAAGCCGGTGGTTGATCCGAGGTGAGGGCAGCAGATATCTTAATCTCGGTTTTATAAGTAAGCCGTGAGTTAGAATGCAATTCCGGGAAGTTGATTTCTTAATTCACCTCACAGAATAATAAATGCGTAAAGAGGCAGACCGAGGAGCGTACCCGAGTAAATGCAAAAGAGCCATTTATTTCGGTACCGCTGCCGGGGCTCGGTGGATGCGCTCGTGAATCTTTGAGTCGCGTCAGGTATGCTGTCAGTTAGCGCGAGGGCTGATGCAGCACAGTCGGCGCTACCGCGGCCGGTGGAATCCGCATCGGCGGGAACTGCCTCCCGTCTTTTCTCTTTTCATGGCTCGCTATCATCTCTCCTTTATTATCGTCGGCTTCGTCCCCGAGAGATTTTCGTCGGGAATCAACGAGCGTGCTCCGTGCGATGAGCGCACCGGCGGTTATTCTTGACAATTAATTTTATTTTCCAACCGCCCCGCTTAAAAGATCGCGAAGAATTTGCGGACTTCCGCCAGAACTATGCGGCGCATAGAGCGACTTTGCATCGGTTAAGGTATAACGTATTATTTAACATCTCACCTCCCTCTCTAAACTGCAGTTCAGAAAGGGAGGTGAGATATTAAATTTATAGCGATCAATAATTGACCGCTCGACGAGATATACACGAGTTATACCTTCCCTCATAAAACAAATCCCTGGAAGAGAGACCGCGACAACTCGTGGCAGAAAATTAATCCCTCAGTTGAAAATTTCACCGACTGTCTCGCCGTTTTATACCGAACTTGGTACTTCTCCGACGAATGTTGAAAAAATAAAAAGGGAGACTCGAGCGACAGTAAAATCTGGAGGACTTTGCAAGCGGTTCCGTCATGTACACACACACGCACACACACATACACACATACAGACACGGACTCGGTGTCACAGGGACACGAGGCACGCGGTGGCGAGAGAGCTCGACTATGACTTTCAGAATTCGTGTCGGTTGTCCTGAAGAATGAGGCAAAATAAAAAACGGTTAACGAGAAGAGAATTGCCGACGAGTGAGTGAGAGAGGCTGTAAAAAAAATTAAAAAGAACAAAAAAAAAAGAGGCCGCGGAAGAAAAGAAAAATAGAGAAGAGCCGAAGGAATAACAAAGCTACCGGGCGAGTTCCGACAAAGCTCCGCAGTGTGTGTGCCCCTCCCCTTCTCTCCGCGCCTTAACAGTCCCTGGCATCCCTGTCCGCCACCGGTCTGAAACAATGCAGGCGGCGCAAAAACAAAGAAATAAACATGAAAAGACAAAAGGGAGCCGTTTGAATCCGTAATTTGCCCCCGAGTTCTTTTGTTTTACACGCTGGCTGCGGGTCTCGTACCCCGCGCGTTCTGTCACCGATGTGTACCCCCTGCCACCCGCTGGACCGAGAACCGCTCCCTTGCAGTCACCGTTTGCGCGTCGTAGCACGATGGAGTCAAGAGTGCGTTCAGTATTCGAGAAAACTCGTTGATAGACCGCTGATAATGTTTTCCATGCTATTTTACTCAGCAAGTTCTGAGTTTTTGTTACCGATCGGGACTGGGTTGGACAGGTTGTCACATCGCCTCAACAATAATTGCCTTTCAATGTATTACAGTGGAACCCCGAGTAACCGGAGTCGGATTAACCGGGAAGCGGATTAATCGTGCGCCTTCCGAGGTATTTTTTTAATATGTTCGAAGCAAACCAAAGTCACTGAGTACTTCCAAAAAAGACTACACGGAGAAAAACAGTTCTGTTTCTCTAACAAAATATAGATCGTTAATAATTTACTGTTGTGGTAGCCAAAATATTTGGCTGCTACAGCAACATATTTTGTTGTCCCTATGTTAACCAGGTAAATCAGTTATGGTAACAAAATTCTTATTGTCCCAACCATTTTTTTTCTCCGTGTAGTTTACGTACTATTAATAAAAAAATATGCAGAGCTTGAATTCTAGTTCACACTATTTAAAAATTAAGTGCAAGTTGTACCAAATGTCGTTGTAGCTAGTCAAAATAAAGTTGTATCTGTCTAGTTCGGATTAACCGGGCTTTCAATTATGCGGGGAATCTTCGGTCCCGAGCATCCCCGTTAATCGGGGTTTCACTGTATAATCATTTTGCTTCGCAATATTACTAGAGAGCTTGATGCGCCACTATAAAATATTGATAAATCAAAATATCGTTCCAAGCAACGGCGACACTCGCTGTTCGACCCGCGAGACGAAACTTAAACGGGAAATGTTGAGGTAGATCCGGGCGATCGTGCTTCCATTTCTTGTTTTAAGACTCCACCCTCCTATCCATTCTCCCCTTTACCCCTTTCGTTTTGTCTTTCCTACTCTTGTTCTCCGGCACGTCGTTAAATTAAGCGCTTCGACGGGAGCGACAAACTCGCTTCGTGATATTCAAGGAATAATGTTTTACCGCGCTCTGGAGTCTTTACGATCGCGAGGTCGAGGCTACCAAGAGTGGGGCGACTCGACAATTTTAATCTTTGCTTTCTTATTATTCAATCTCGAAAATGTATCGCTTATTGTTTAAGGCCCACATCTTGCATATTTTTCCTCTACTCGTCAGAAATCTGCCACTTATTTTACTCTCGCCTTAAGGAGGTTGGAGCGCACTAGGTAAATGAGTGATACGTTTTTGAAGTCGCTTGTACAAGTTTTTACGCATCTATTGATTATTGTCATTGTTATTTGCATTACAGCAGTATCCTTAGCCTAGAAAAACATTAATTGCCGTCTAGATATTCGATAACATTTTCCGTTTAAAAATGACTGCTGTTTGTTTATGAAGGGATTTCATCGATGGATAAACAAAAGGCTGTCATTTTTAAACGGAAAATATAATGGAATATCAAGATGGTAAATTCGTGAAGCATTTTGCGAGGAAAAGAATTAGTCGCAATACATCAGAATCGAGAAAAAATTACGGACTATTATATGCACAGTAACAAAAATTGGAAATATTATGTACCGAACTGGAAGTCTTTATGCAAAAACACAATTGTACATTAAATTTAATGTACATTTGTGATGAAAAATTAATATACTTCGTCATTGAAATTAAAGTAAATTATTAAAATTAAAGTACTTTCATCGTAAAATTAAAGAAAATTATTAAAAGTAAAGTATTCCCAATGTTTTTAATACACTAAACATTAATGTTTAGTCACATTTGTATATTAAATTTAATACGATTTTTTACAGCCCGTACCTTTTCGAAAATGAGCACAAATCAGTTAATATTTTTGCAAATTCATTGCAATTAATGTGTTTCTGTGTTAAACAAAAAATCATACACTCCAATCAATAGAATGGGTAAAAGTTAGCATAAACCACTTTCTAAACACAGCACTCATTTGACTAATGCAAAGCGCCCCAACCTCCTTAATATTCGACAAGGACGCCCACGCCCAGAAGAAAAGAAAAAAATGTCTCTCTGACAATTACTACTTCGCTTTCTTTTCATCCCACGAAAACGGTGTGACACGCCGCAACCATCGTTAGTTAAATTCGCGACACCAGTTCTTAAAGAGGAGATAAGTGAGCGGTCGTCAGCGTGAGCAATCCGTGGAAAATGTTCCTTCCCCGTCGTTCACGGCTTCCGCGGGGCGAGCGCCTCGAAACTTTGCCGTGTCTGAACTCTTTCCTCATCCGCCGGGGTTGGGCGCGCGGTAGCTGAATTATTCACAAGCGCTATCTCACCCCCTTGCTTGTCTAGCTTTTGTTTCTGGGCCAGGGTCGTCGCGTCCGCGGCCAATGAACTTTTACTCGCGGCCCACGGAGCAGTGAAAACGCCCCGCTCTCACGCTCTCTTTGACGCCATAAGTAATAAAAACCGGCACCCCCTCAAAGTCATTGACGAAAAAAAAGGCATAAACCTCAGTGAAACAGACGAGCGGAGAACCGTCGTCCTTTCAGGTATTCCGGATCAGATCCACCTGTTCCGTTGCTGCGCGACATCGTGCAAAAGTTGCACGTAGTCAGGGCATAAAGTGGAATATGAAAGACAATCGGTGGAAGAGTCTCCGGGAATCGTCAAGGGTCGTCCTTTCACGCGCTCGCCCGCCGGAAGGGATCGAAGCTCGAAAAATTCTCGCAGTCGACCCTTCACGCCGTTGTGGGAAATCTCCGTTGCATTTCTTCGGTTTCATTCCAACCCTTCCACCGGCCTCGTCTCTCTTCACCCCGCTCGTTCGCTCATCGCCGTCCAACCCTTTTCCAAAACTTATTTATACCGAAGACACACGTACGCGTCCCGTGACGTCGTACACACATCTATCGGCAAACCGAGAGGAGGATGCATTGTGTAGCGTGCACGGTTTCGTTCGTACAGAAAAGATTCGGTTCGTTTCATCGAGACGTGCTGGAATCCGCACGGGGTCTCTACGCCGGGTTTGAATTTTTCCGATCGAGTGACAAGACCGAGGGTACCGTTTCGAATATATATATATGTGTATGTGTATGTATGTGTGTATATATATGTATATATAGGTTCAATGCCCAAGGCGGATCAGGAATGAAAAAAAAAAATAGAGCAGCGAGACGGTTATTATATTAGTTTGCGTGAATCGTCATGCAAGACGTATCGTATAGTCAAAGGGTTACATCCGAAAAAATAGCTGCCTCCATATTGCGTCCCTCGCGACGGACTACGCGAGAAATTTATCTCGAATTTCCACGGAGCCTTTCTTCCTTCCTTCTCGGTTATCCTGCCTTCGCATGTGCGCTCCTGTCTTTTTTTCGTCTTCTTTCCCTCACACTCTTTCCCGTTCAGTTCACCCTCCGCCGAGTTCTCATTCTTTCACCTTTATTGCTCGAATGCCTGGCATCGAGAAGGCTCCTTCCGCCACGTCTACGGGAAGCGTCTGTCTGCAGCAACTCCGTCGAGGACAGGTATAGCCGGAGTGAGGAGGTATTCGCGTCATGGTGACGTGTACACTGACTTATAATATTTCCAAGCTTGCATGCGTGTTGGATGTGTGTAGCGCGTACGCGAGTTCATACCACTGCGTTACACTCGACTGTACGGCCCTTCCGTGAGAGTGCGGGTATGGCGAATATGTCTACGCAATACAGGGTGCTTTGAGTATTATAGGGAAAGGAGTCACGCACCTCCTCGAGCATTCCCGATACTCGCAACATCCGCGCATAGGCGAGACTGGGGCAAGACGAACGGAGCCACATCATATTGCCGAAAGTACAATCGGCCGAATCGTCGGATGGCCAATAATCATCGGTCCAAACGGACTTTGTTCGAATAGTCAAACTTCCGAAACTTTATTTTTCCGAATCTTAAACTGCCGAAGCTTTATTTTTTCGAATCGTCAAATTTCCGAAACTTTATTGTTATTATTATTCCTCCGAATGGTCATTTAACCGAACGTAATTTTTCCGAATACTAATTTCACTGAACCGCATTTCCACGAATCGTCAAGTCGCCGAATCAGCAGTTCCGAATAGTATTTGTCCCAAAAGCCAATTATCCAGAAAGTAATTTATCCGATAAGACATTTATCTAAAAAGTAATTTATCCGATAAGACATTTATCCAAAAAGTCTTTTATCCGTAAAGACATTTATCCGAATCGATTCGTACTGAATGTCTGCGTTTCATATTCAGTAGACTAGACTAAACTAGACTGCACTAATATTATTTAGTTTCGTAATTCGGTTGATTGTCGACTCGGATGAATGACTATTCGTTTGATTTTTGACTCAGATAAATGACGATTCGGCGACTTGACGTTTCGAAGTTTAACGATTCAGAAAATTGACGTTCGGCGAAATTATTATTTGGAAAAATGGCGTTCATTTACATTTAAGCGTCATTAAGATTCGGAGGAATAACGTTCGGCCAATTACTGTTTCCGAAGAGTGACGTTCACTAACATGAAGATTCGGAACAATAAAGTTTCGGAAATTTCACAATTAGCAAAAATAACAATTCAGCAGTTTGACGATTCGGGAGAATAAAGATTCGAAAATTCGACTGTTCGGATGAAGTGCGCTCGAACCCATGACTTTTCACCGTATGACGATTCGGCCAATTGTAGTTCGGCAAAATGATTTGGGTCCAAAACGAACTATCTCTCCTAAACTTTTGCCACGTCGAGGGTGTCAATTTGAATTTGTGCACGAAAAAATCATCATTCGCTCGAGGAACATCGCGGAACAGTGAGGAATTTTTTTCACTGTTCCTAGTCGCCATCGTGAGTTCGTTTTGCCCCGTGGGTCCGTTTTGCCCTGCCTTCTCTTACGTACAAATTCACGCACGATGGAAACGCAACTCACACGCACCTACCGGGAGGGTAGGTTTCTCTCATATGGAGAATGCGTGTCACCAGGGCTTTCGAGGCTCAGCGCCCTCTCGGGCGACGGTCTTTAGCCGAAATTCGTATATCAGTTATTGATGGGATTGGCGGTGAGGGATGGTGGGGCAGGATCTCGGAGTGAGATAGAGAGTAGCGGTTCGTGTGCTCGCGTGAGAATATTACGTCCGCTTCTCGGGCGTCTCGTCGCCTCCGGGCGCAAATCGGAATAAATCAGATCCGCGTCCTCTCCCTCACCCTTCGGATCCTCGGTCGTTGAAGATCTCCCCGCCGCACCCCTCTCTTCGTTTCCTGCAAAGGATGCACTCGATGTCCCCCGAAGCTTCGTGATTGGAATTCGGGTGTGATGGTGCACGGTACGCTTGAGAATATCGCGAATATGGAGTATACGAGACCGGCTATGAAATTCGGTGAGGAGAACCACTTTGGAAAAGTCGCACTTCCGGGACGAGCAAAAGAATGAGTGGCTCAGCGACTCGCCGAGGAGGTCGACGGAAAAGGATGAATGAAAAAAAAAAAAAAAAAACAGTCTCAGTTGTCGGCGGATGCATGGATAAACTTAGCGCATGTGGAATTTGTTACGGAACGACGATAAAGGGGCTTCTCGCAACATCGTTGCTCGGGTCGGTTGAACCAAAAATTCAGTTTCCCCGGAGCGAAACGAGCCTCGACAGTTCCCCGGTGTACAGCGGATGGATATGAATTTATAATTTCCACGCGCATCCCGCTCCACGGATCGTTGCACCCTTCGAAAACGCGAGGAGAACAGTGCAACCCCTCGCACGGAGAATCGACTACTTCGAAAACTACCCCCCTTCGGCTCGTTCGACTGTCGTTCGCGTCATATAAATCAAAATCAGTTGCATTGTGAGAAGCGAGAGTGGCGCGCTGGGAAAGGGAACCGAGGAAGCAAGATAAAAATAAAACTCGGTCAAGCCAGGCAGGAAAAACGTGGCCCGCGGGGTTAGCCAGGTAGAAAACGTTCCTCAGCGCCGCCGCCTCTTGGAGGGAGATCGGCGCGAGAAGGGCGACAGGGAAATGAGAGAAAGGCATGAGGAACGAGTACACGAAACGAATAGTCTATGTGTGTGTGTGTGTTTTCGTACACACGGAATGGATACAAGTCGACGCCAGAAACGAAAAGCGTCACCGTAGGTGTGCCTGCTCATAGTTGAGCCACTGGCTGTTACCGCTGCTCTGCCTAGCTCGTGCTGGGGTGAAACTATCGGTCGGATATACATATGTATGTCGACCGAGGGTACAATGTATTCAAATTGGGAAAGAGAGCCGAGCCGTAGAGATGGGATACGAGGGAATATAAAAAAAAGGGTTGCCCTTTCGGCATGATGGGTAAAAAATGCGACAGACTGGTTAACGAAGCGAGATGGTCCATTGAAAGAGCTCAATGGGATGCTGGGCCTCGTTCGGAGCTCCGACCGAGGCATCTAACGTATGCACACACGCGCGCGCGAATAAAAAGTGTGTGCGTGGAGATTCTCCTGGTATCCAGCATCCAAGCTAGCAACAGTAGCTCGAAGTTCGTATACGATCGTGTACGCGCTAACTAGCCGGATGTTGAGCGCCGATGCCATATGCCGTGAGAGGAAAGGGATCTTTTTTTTTCTCATGCACTAGGCCTCCAAACCGTGAGCCATCCTCCTGCGACGATTATCCAGGTCGAACGTCTCGTCGATTCAACCCTTTCATCTCCCTTTTTTTTAATATACTACAAATTAGAAACTAAATAAAATTGTTTATGTTCATCGCGGTGTTCCGACGAATTGCATTGCGTTGGAGCGGGGACTTTGGCGCGGACAAAACTACGAGCAGAAACGCGAGATAAAAATGTCTCAACTCTCTTGTTCCGGTTCTTCTTCACGGAGAAAAATAGTTCTGTTTCTCTAACAAAATGTAGATCGTTGATAATTTATTGTTGTGGTAGCAAAAATATTTGGCTGTTACAGCAAAATATTTGTTGCCACAGCAAAATATTTTGTTCTCCCTATGTTAACCAGGTGAATCAGTTATGGTAACAAAATTCTTGTTGCTCTAACAATTTTTTTCTCTCCGTGTTCCTCTCGCTATCCGTTCCCTCCACCGACGGGTTGTACTGGAAGAAGGATCGTTTTTCTCCCTTAAAAGGAACTTTAGGCCGAAAGTCTCGTCGATTCAACCCTTTCATCTCCCTTTTTTTAAAATAGATACTACAAATTAGAAACTAAATAAAATTGTTTATGTTCATCGCGGTGTTCCCACGAATTGCATTGCGTTGGAGCCGGGACTTTGGCGCGGACAAAACTACGAACAGAAACGCGAGATAAAAATGTCTCAACTCTCTTGTTCCGGTTCTTCTTCCTCGCGCTATCCGTTCCTTCCACCAACGGGTTGCACTGGAAGACGGATCGTTTTTCTCCCTTAAGAGGAACTTTGCAGCACCTTCCTCATTCCACCTCCGTCTTCTCTCTCGCTCTCGCCGCCTATCTCATTCTTGCCGGGTTCTTCCTTTTTTTTTTTTTTGTAAACGAACAAAAGAACCTCGACACGTCTTAAATGAACGCGCTACTTGTTGCTTAGAGCAGAGGGGGTGGCAGCGGGAGCCCGGTGGCAACGTCCGCGTCGCGGGGTTCCGGGGGCAACCCGCGAGTGAAGCCACGAGAAAACGGGCGAGCGAGTAAAAGAGAGCGAGCCGGAAGGGCGACGGGGGAAGAGCGACGAGGAACAACTGCTCGGGCTGCCAGCGGAAAACTGTTTCTCTTTTGTTTTCGTTATCGTCTGGAGGAGCCGCGCAGTCGGGCACTACCGCAACTTCCACTTCTCCTTCGTCGTCGTGGCTACCGAACCACCCGAGGAGCGACACTCTCGGCGGGGAAAATTCGCAATTAAAAATGTAGTTCAAGGTTGAGGCCTCGACGAGGAAGAGGGTGCCTCGGCTTTCCTTCGACTCTTCTCACCCTGCGATCCCTCCACGGCATCGCCGCGCCAGAATTATACCGGCTTACCTCATCCCTTCGTCACGATTCACTCGCTCTCCCGCCTTACTCAACGTGTTCCTCTTTTTTAAAGAGCGACATTTTTCCTTTCACGGGGCCGGGACTCTTGTAGCGTAAGTCGGGGTGATATGGTCATGGTTTTTTAAATAACGAAAATTGGAGGATTGACATTTGAAAAATTAACATTTTTTGTTGTAACCAACTCTAGAAACTATAAAGTAAAGTAATTCACTCAGAACTTTCGATATTTTCGATGCGTGGTTCAATTGTAGCTTTATAAATAAATATTTGCGATCGGTCGTCTCAGCCGTACACTACGGCTGACATGGCCACAGTAATAATGGTAGTCAATTGGGACTAGAGAAGCATCGGGTTCGCACAAAACATGTCTTACTATATTTTATGTTTTGTAAATAAACTGCAGAAAGACAGTAATTGCCTCCGTCAAATGTTTCAGATGCCAAACTAAAAAGAAAACGTTTTCACTGGCCATACTAACCGGATATTGCGGGCGAGATGGCCACGTACCCACCATTGACATGACCATATCCCCCGAAAACACGTGGTCATATCTCCCGGAAAATGAGTGGCCATATCACCCATTTTTTCGGAAAAATAGCTGCTGCTTGAATTTAGGGAAGAAATAAAAAAATACGTTTACTACACGCCAATCTTTTCTTGAAAGATCTAACTATACTGTGCAATGTTGATTTACTAGCGAAATTATTATTTAGTATGTCTCCAGAGCGCCAGAAATATAGCTCGAGAAATTTGTGGCTATCTCGAAATCGGGATTCACCGCTTGTACTGACCCCTGCACGTACAATCTTAATTTCTTTGTGCAAGCGCATTGTATCCGCATATACTAAAAACTGTGCAAGCGGCGGCGCCATTCGTTTGTTACGTTAAAAGATATTACGGGTGGCCATCTCACCCCGATTTACCCTGACTTCAATAAGATTCCTACACCCGATCTAATAGTTCACTCTACCAATTTTCTTCCATCCATTGTACATCGATTAGGCGACTTCTTTATCGTTAAAAAACATAGATTGTGACTCTTCGATAGATCCCCCCTCCTTATTTCTAGTGTCATTCTTCAGTTCCGCAGCAAAGTTTGTTCCAGGGTTCGGCATACATTGGAAGCCGAAGAAAAAAGGCGAAAAAACAAAACACCACTACCGAACCTCACAGGTATCGAGTGTATCGGGAACCCGAATTCCGCGCAGCCCCTGCGAGATGAAAGAGAGGCGAAGAGATTTCCTCTCACCCTACGCGCTACCTGGCGCGTCCCCGATGTACGGGGTAGATGGGATATTTTTTTATCCACGCAGCTATTCGTCCCGGGAGCCTATCACCTGTGTCGTTTTCGGGATTACGTTTGTCGTGCCCGAGCCGACTAACCCGCGGGGACACCCTACCGCACGTACACAGGTTTTTTTTTTTCACGTAAAGAGAGCGCGATGGAAAATCCTCTCGACGGGGAGAGCGAGAGGAATGGCACGGCTTTGGGGTAACCGGCGAGAGAAAACCCCACGACACAATGGGTGAAACAACATTATTGGCTTTTCAAAACGGTATTTACCGAAAATAACCAATTTGAAAGGATAATGGAGGCGAGTCCTCGTCGCGACACCCCCGGATACAAAAACATGTCGAGCAGCAAGATATATACGTGGCCGGAGTAGCTGGGCCCTAAAACTGCAGGAGGTGCTTCGATTATTTGGCGATTAATGGAAAGTTCCTCGTTTGTCATCCAGCGTTAACTAGATCAAAGCCGAAGCTTCGAAAGTTCGAAGTAACACGAGCACACTCGGCTTCCATCGAGTGTAGAGCGAAGAATATAATGATGGAAGAGAGTTCAGAACCGGCGAACGCGGAGCCAGAGAAAGAGGACAAATGAAATGGAAGCTTTTCCGGAGAAGGCAACGCGGAAGCCCTTCGACCTTATAAAGGAACGCGTAGCTTTGACGTATATACGATCTCTCAGTACACGATACACATACCTATCTGTACGTATGCGTAGCGGAGGCCCCGCAAATACAACACACCCCTACGCCTCGATATTTCATCCCTTCGTTTTCTTCGCCGTCTCTCTTCTCTTCTTCGATAAGCAGAGAGGAGTAAGGGACTCGAAGTAGAAGCAGCATCCAGCCGAACCCGTAGTGACGAGGGGGGTGGCTCGGGAAGGCAATAGTTTTCCCCGAGTTTACCCCTCGGGACATCATCGGTTGTTCCCTCCCGGTTTCCTCGGCGTAGTCCTCGCCGGTCTTGTGCACCAACCCTCGACAGCATCCTCGCTTCATCCCTCTCGGTCCTTCTCCACCTTACTCCCTCGTTCCCTATTCCACGTCTATATAGCTATACGCCTCGATAGCACACATATATATATGCACATATCTGTCTTACTCGTTCCGTTCTCCCTCACACATCCTCCGCATCTGGACCACCTCTCCGGGGTGATCCACGACGAGGAAGAGGTAGAGCACAGCCAGAGAGAAGACTTCGGGTGGAGGTGGAGAACGTGCCTTCATTTGTTTCAGCGGGCACGCCGGTGGGTGGCTACGTCACGCGCACTCGTCGTCATGGTAACCCTCTGGGCTCGCCAAGAGGGGATTTTCTACGTTGTCGGTTAAGACGACGTACGACGTCGACGGGCCCTCCGACGTCCCGGCTGGGGAGCTCGGGACCGAGGGCTTTCTCTCTGTACCGGCGAGAGCAGCGGCAGCCCGGCATAGCTGGAAGCACCACGGTTTTTGACTTCCTCAACGACAGTTGGATGGAGATAGAGGAGAGGGATACATAAAGAAAGGGAGGGCGAACTCGAGGATACAGCGCGGTACCGGGACCGTAGGTGGCGCGAATACCAATCCACCAGGAGTAAACGCGCGGGCAGGCATCCTACATCGCGGTGGAGGTCGTCGGCTGTCTCTCCTTCCGGAAATCATTCCCGGGTCGAGAGAGAGAGAGAGAGTCTGGCTTTGATCCTCTTTGGACGCGGGCCGATGGGATCGATGGCCCGTGCCATCCGGGAATCGAGAGCTCGCCGAGAAAGATTCTCTCTCTCGCTCTCTTTCTCTCTCCCTCTCTCTCTCGTTTCTTCGAATCCGTGGAAAACCAATTTTGCCCGATCCATTGGCGATGAAAAGTTGCAAACTTGTCAGAGGGGTCCAATCTCTTCGCGACACGATTCATTATTAAACTGCAAACGTTTCGTAATACCGTATGCGAGATTATCTTGCGAATACCGAACCGAATTTAAACAGCGAAGGTGCTTTTCCAGCGGTAGTTTAGGCGTCAACGAACAGCCTTCGTTTCCGGGGGTTCGCCAGGTTTACCGAGTCACCTCATATTGCCGCTTTCACCGCGGGTAAGTGTACACGTCGAAATTGCCAGGGCCCGTTCTCTTCCCTGTAGTGCTGATGGTACCGGCAGCGCCGGTGCGCCTCCTCTCTTTTCCTCTTCCTCCGGTCTCTCGCGTTCGCACCGTACTTCCGATCTCTCGCTTTGGCTCGCTTCGGATGTTTCTCATGTCCTCGGGGCGAGAGAGCTTTCGAGCCACCGCTGCACCAGGTCGGCGACTCTTCGAGCTTCGGCTGGGTAGCGTAGAACGTATTTTCTGTCTTGCACGGTCGGTGGATCATTGAGGTCGCAATTACGAGAGACCATCGGCAGTTGGTCTCTCAGTGAACTTTACTACGATACGACGAAAATGTTTCGAAAGTAAAAACATAAAAGTATTCTTCCCTCGTGTTCGGTCGTTCGGTTTTCAGATAATCGTTTATACGTTTTCTGCGTCTCTGTCTTTCTCATTTTCGTGCTTACATTTTGGGTCTTGTTCGCTGTAGGTTTTCCCTCACGGCTCTGTTTCACCTCCAGCGTTTGGAATTAATTTCAAGTTGCCTAAGCAACCCATGCGGCTCACGGGAATAGTGCCGCTGGTTCTCCTCCGCTCTGTTCCATTTCACTCTGTACCTCGCTTCCTCTCTATATTTCCCCGCCAGTCAATAAGGAGTACCCGGCGAAGCAGTTTCGAACTCGCTCTCGCGAACCTCCATACACGTTCGTGTATGCGGATATGTGTGTCGCACATATATACTGTACATCGCTCCTCTCTCCTCTATCCGGGGAATTCTCGGAAAGGAATCGAGCCCGCCTGGCCGGGGAGAGAGACGTCCCTCTGCTTCGTCCTTTGCCGATAACCGCAATTGAAAATGGAAGGCTTTTTGCCTTCCATTTGCAAAAAGGGTTAACGCAGCTTTCAATTACTCGTCATTTTTCCGTCCCTCTTTTAGCGCAATGTTATGAAAAAAAAAACATAAATTCACGCCAGAAATAAGTTTTAAAAAATGTTGGCTACTAGGACCCACTCCGCTAGTTACGAGTAACATATCGAAGTATAAAAAATAGTTGACCCGCCCGGTAAATGATTAACACATGAAACACGGTTCAAGGAAGTAATACGTATACCCAGAAAATAATTTATTTGACGCCCACCGTTTATTTGCTTCAAGTAAAATATTTATTTGTTTTAAATAAATATTTATTTAAATTATGTTAATATTTTGCTTAAACCAAATAAACGGTGGCCTTCAAATAAATTTTTTTTCTGGGTGTAGGAGTGAATATAAAATGCAATTGATACCAAAAGCTCTGTACCGTCGAATTCCACGTATATTTAGCTAGTGTGGCGACAAGACACGGATGGAGTATATAATATCGCTTGAAAATTCCCGAGGGTGGATATTCGTATCGGGTTGAACCACCGCGAGTCACGTTTGCGCCCTTCGCTAGCAGAGACGCGGAGGGAGAGCCGAGCGGGCCGAGGGTGTGAGGGATGAGGAGAGCGAGAGCAGGGAAGAACCGGTACCAGAAGAACTCTGCGGCTGCGGGGGGGTTGCAGAGAGAGGCTGCGAGGGACGGGCTTGCCAAAACCACCCTGGCGTACATCCGCGACGTAGCACCATCAGAGGCAAGGAGCAGCAGCGGCGGCGGTGCTGGTGCAGCATAGCGTGTACATTCACAGACTGCGAGTATCCTCCACGACAGTCTCTCTACAAGGAAGAACGTGGGAGCCTGTTGGCTGTTCCTCTACTCCTTCGGTGGTCCCCGAGGCGCAGGTTGCGAGACGTAAGACGCCTCCGAGAAACGAGCCAACCTCGCCCTCCCTTTCTATCCCGAGAGCTTGAGATTCGCGACTTACCGTGTGTGTTTCTCTCTAGCCCGGCTCGTCTGTCGCTTTCTCTCTTACTTCCGTCAAGCCCCCCCCCCTTTGCCATTCTCGTCCTCGTCATTGCTCCGTCTCTCCTCTCGCTCTCTCGCCGGAGCGCTCTACATATCTTTCTTCCTTGGCCCGATGCGGCTGCTGGCCCGGCGCAACCGAGGACTTTGAATTGCTTGCCACCGGCTTAGCGTCTTCTGCAGGCTCGGCTCGACTCTCCCCGAGCAAACGCGAACCTGCGCGGAAGCTCGCGCCAATTTGCGCCAATTTGCGTGTACGGCACATTGCTCTTTAGAAATCTGCCGGCGCCACCGTACTCACTCTCTCTTCCTCTCACCGCATCCCCAATACCAAGCTACTCGGTAGACGCGCAGGCTGGTAGACTTTGAAGCTGCTTCCACCTGCCGAATCGCCGCAGCGCTTCCACCGTTTCACCCCGTTCCCATTTCGTACTGCCACTCATGCTTATTATTCGGGGATTTCAGAAACTCCAGGGCTTCTTTTACATCGAGGGATTCTCCCGGTTGCGCTATATGTAATACACAAACTTTGAGAGCCGCGAATGCATGTGATCATTAAGCGCTGGTGATGCTCGGCTATGCGCTAATGCATGATCGACTGCAGTCGAGCTACTGCACACAGCGCTCTCGAAAGATGATGGATGGAATGCGCGAGAAGAGGGCCATAAATCAGAGGGCAGTAAACGCGGTGGGCTGACCCGAGGAGAGGTTGTTTGGACTGACCCTCGACCCGGCTAACCTCGGCCCGTGCGACGGGGTCAGCGATCGACCGGCCGAGTGGTCTTACCGGCAGAGCCGCATAACCGGAAACGGTCAAAACCGGATCTCGATTGACCTGGAGTCTCGGGCCAACGATAATGTACGGTCACTCCTACCTACGGCACGCGACTCGCGTGCATCATCGCCATAGTGTAGACCGTGAAAAGGTTGTGGCCCTTGATTTATCTATCTTTTTTTTCTCCTCGGCCCGCTCGCTCTCGCGTCTCTCGCCGCTAATAAAAAAGGGCGGTTTTGCGTCGTTAAATTATTATTTGAGTCGCCAAGACGCGAAATTAGTCACGGGAAATGTGTTTCTTACCGGGCGAACCGCGGGAGGCTTTGGAAGTTTCCGTTTTGCATTGTACACACGGTACGGTGTGTTTCTGAACGGGTTCATTTTGCCCCACGTGTTCAATTACCCTCACTTCTATCCTATAGAGTTTTTCTTATTTATCTGATTCGCTGGCTACTTATGGTGGTTGAAGAGTACGAGTGTCGGGAAAAATTCTTCGAATAGGAGACGACACTTGCTATTGTATTTCAAAGTATCGAGGCTGTATCGTAGACAGCGAACAATACGGGGATGAAGAAATTCTATGGAATTGAGTGACGACGGATTTTCGCAGAAATGCGACATTCCTCAGCGTATGCGCATTATATTATTCCACGGGTCCTGAGCTCCAATAATTTCATGTTCATTGTTCGCACAGACCCGGTATCGATAGTATATTATGGTATCTTGCATCGTTAAGAAAATAATTGATGCTGCACCGATAAAAAAATATGGCTGAATCAACTGAATATACAAAAAATATTTTGTTCGGCCGATTAGCTATTTATTATGAACGTCCCCGCCTGAATCTTCAGTTGATTCGACCGTATTTTTTATCAGTGCGGAGACATCATTCTCCTCCCGAATGTAATAGGTTCAATGAAATTATTCGCTCGATTAAAATCGGTCAGCTTTCGCTCTTGCTCTCCCTCTCACGACCTCCGCGCCGCGGGTACCAGCAGAAAACAAGTAAATCGAATTAATCACGGTCAAGCGAGTAGCACCGGCCAGTGGTCAAACGCCAGACTCCGCGGGTGGCATTGGGGTCCGTCGGGCGAGTCGCGTTTCGAGGCAATTGAGCCGAATGATTTCGCCGGTTAAATTTACCAGGCCGACATGCCGGACGAGCTTGCGCGAGTTGTCCGACCGAGATGCCGCGAGAGAGGGTGGCTCGTGCAAAATGGCGAAACGCCATTTTACAGAGCGGGCTGTTGGCCGTCGGACGGCGCACTGATTCGCTCTGCGACCCCGCCATCTGCCCAAGATATTTTCTCGAACTATAATGTTTTTTATTTTCTCTTCTTGAGAAATGAGTCAGCCACTAAAGCGTCCCAGCACTTTGTCTTGTTGCATTTTTATATCACCACGTAGGGCACCAAGAGCCACGAGGAACACGAGCATTCGCGTTAAAATGTACTTTTAGTCGTGGCTCCAGCGGTGCACCAGCGACGCCTACACTGGCGCGTTAGCTCTGAGAAAGTATAAAACGTTTTATCGCGAGCAATAAGAGATTTCGAGGCAGAGGACGTACTAGCGCGGCGGAGGAATAAGAGTAGTCTCTTCGACGACGGGGCGCGACGAAAACTTTATCGCCACGTTCCGCACTCGATCATATTGTAAAACGATTATTACACCGTGGGCTCTATTTCCTCTTCCTCTATACTTTCACACCCGCCTCCCCCGCATTAACTATATGTGCTCTCGTAACTGTGCATGTTCGTAGAGTATATCGATCCGGGGTCTTATCTTCGTCATTCCCAGCCAGTCATTCCTCTCCCCAAGTTTTATTATATGCTTTACAAACAACTTGAGTGATGAGATAAAAATCCATTTTTCATTCGACAGTATATCCGCGATGGGATGACAAATATTTCCGTGGCTGATGCCCGGCGTCAAACTTCGACGTTCGAATTTCACCGTGCACGGAGAAAATTAGTTCTGTTTCTCTAACAAAATGTAGATCGTTAATAATTTATTGTTGTGGTAGCAAAAATATTTGGCTGCTACAGCAAAATATTTGTTGCCACAGCAAAATACTTGCTGCCACAGCAAAATACTTGCTGCCACAGCAAAATATTTTGTCGTCCCTATGTTAATCAGGCAAATCAGTTATGGTAACAAAATTTACTTGGTTAGGGATAACAAAATATTTAGCTCTGGCAGCAAATATTTTGCTCTGGCAACAAATATTTTTGCTACCATAACAATAAATTATTAACGATCTACATTTTGTTAGACAAACAGAACTATTTTTCTCCGTGTATCCTGAGAGGCGTGGTTTAGCGAATACTTTCGCGATTTTTGTCTTCCGGGTAGCGTGCGAAATTGTCGTTCGAGTGTGTGACGCGCAAAGTAAGCTCGCGGGCCACAAAGGAAAGGAAGAAATCCGAACCAATGGTACTTCGACGTCGCGGGGGGAGGAAACACGCTCGGAACTCTATTAAAAAGTTTCATTTCTCTTCTAGCAGGAAGCGAAGGAGGCGAGAGCAAACAAGCTCGGATGTACGGGCGTGCGGTCGTGTCTCTCAGGACGCGGCAAAAGATGGAGGAGGCGAGACGAATTCGTGACACGGGCCGCGCCGTTCATTCCGGGTGATGCGACTATCGAATTCGGTATACGCTGCCTCGCACTCCTTCTCGTCCCCGAGTCTCGAGAGAAATATCCGGAAGTTCGTCTATCCGACAAAGTCTCGGGGATTCGCGTTTTCTCGGCACGAATGCACACCTCGAAATTCTTCGGGAGATACAGTATCGCTTCGCCGATTGAACGTTTCTCACTGTCACCCATCATTCTCACGTGAGAATTCCAACATTAAGGCAAACGTCCCAGTAATCGACACTTTAAGCAAAATTTTCAACTTCAATAAATTGTAGCTCGCACATTAAGACATCAATAAGTGTTATTATAGGTTATAATGAATCATTATACTCTTGTCAACAAATAGAACGCTTAACTTTTGGTCTACCGTATCTTATTGTAAAGAAAAATTAACATAAAACTTGCGAAATGCAAATTTAGTCATGGACATACTAAAGTCATGGTTTGCCCAGTAATCGACCCGTGTGTGACCCAGTGATATACAGTCGTATTTTATTCTTGTACACAGGAGGCTCACTTGCTCACTAATGAAAATGACAAATGGATTATTTAACGGTACAATAATAATAAAACAACAATTTAGTACGGAAGACTTTCAGCATTTGATTAAAAGTCTACAAGATCACGGTAATATGCGCGGATAAAAAAAAATTGTGGCGCCATTTTTTTCTGTGAAAACTGTGGATTACAAGATAGATAGCCCAGTCATAGATATGCATGGCCCAGTTAGCGACATGATTTATTTAACTGCTTAATTATTTATAGAGAACCCAATACCCCTGTCTGTAATTACTCCTCATACAGTTCGATCGATTAATTTATTCTTGCATTATTTTTTATTATCTAATTCATTAAACCAATACGTGATGTTTATACATTTTCGATGCACAATTTTATCCTAGTAATCGACAGTAGGCAGATATGCGCAAATAAAAAATTTACTATGATAAAACATCCATTTAGTAATAATGGATGCTTCATACGTAATGTCCATTTAAACTTATGCAGCTAAAGTCTTCGTGCATCGCAGAATTTAATCAGATGTCACGCACCCTAATCCCCAAATCAAGGATTCCAGTGAAATCACGCTCGGCTCGGTCACCACAAATTTTCGATTTTCTTATTATCACTGTTATCATTTTACAAACCTCAAAAACTCATACAATGTTGTACACACCTCGGAGGAAGTGGCGTTAACTTATTTTACACTCACCGTCTTATTTAACACTCTTTTATCGCCGACCGGTCGATTACTGGTACATGGTCGATTACTGGGACGTTTACCTTATCGAGGAAGATTTTAAAGACTCACCTCGTTGGACCCGCGAGAAAGCTGCCAATCGCGTGTTTTTCACGGGAAGATCGTCGAAGTCGAAGGTGTTGCTCGTACAGTGCCAATCGAAAGACTAAACCAAAAGGGTTAACATATTCCTGAATACGTAACGCATGCATATTCCATGCGGGGCCCCAGCATGTGGCTGCGCGGTCCCCGCGCTCTTCCGCGTCTCTCTGACGTCCCACTCTCACTCTCTTTTTGCATGCCAGTCTGCCTGTTTACGTGACTGTTTGTCATAGTGTTTTACGGGTATGTGTGCGAGAAAGAATGGGACGGAGAGCAACGAGGACCCAGGTGGGGTCGAGGCCCCCCTTCGTGGGCCTTGACGTATGGAAAACGCGAGAGAACTCCGTGACTACCTGAACGTACACTCGGGTTCCTCATCGACCCCCTCTATTTTCAACCCATTCCTCCCTCTCCACTCGTCTCCCTTATTTCCGTCGCGTACCCTATATACACGTATATTATATTATGCTAGTTCCATCTCCCTTTCCTTATATATTGGTTATAGTAATGCGATTTTAATCCACAAACGCAACTGTCGTCCTCGGCCGGATATCCCTCGTAGGTATAATAACTAATGATTCCGCAGTGGTTTCGCCGACGAGAACTGTCGATATACATGGTTTCACTTCCTCCGGTGTCCCAAAGATCAAAACTCATATACGGCGATAGAATTCTGCATTTGGAGTGAGCGATGACACTGAGTCGATGAATTGACAATCTGTGACTGGAAAATCGAATTGGACACATCCGCACTGACTGTGGTAATAATGAGAGAGAATTAACGATTGCGGGTTACATTATGACATCATTTTGCTGCCATGAAGATAAAAATATCAACGGCTCTAGTAAAATTCGCTTGCGGGCTGAGAAAAGAAAAAGAAATTGTTATTTCAATTCTACTTTGAATTCTTACAATTCCATAGGGGATTGTAACGATAACATTTCTTCTTGATAGTCTTGCCGTCCTTGCTTCAATATCACATAGAATCGGCAGAATTGAAAGTAGAATGGGAAAAAAATCTTTGTCCGCCCGCGAGCGAATCTTTTTTCGGGGTGGTGTTCTTATCTTTTTTTTTTGTGTTGATAACACTGCAAACTTGGGTTTTCAAATGGAACATTCCTGGAGCTCCCTTGACTGCTCCATTTCAGTTTGCTCGGTCAGCTATGAACTGAGACGGTTGTTTCCGTGACGTTGAATACAGTATAGAGTCTTCAGAGCGGAGTTTTTCGTGGTTACATAGTCAAGCCTTTTTTCCATCAGCGATTGCCTATCTCTCGCGGCAGATGCAAAAGCGATTCGCTCGTCCGTTCGCGACCGGTAGATCTCCTAGAGGAGTGTATCAGTAAAGCTCAACGGTGCACACCCCTTTTGCCTGCTCGCACACACAGCGGTAGCGCACAGTAGTGGGACTTAGTTAAGACGTCAGCCAGTAACTACAATGAGATCAGCCATGCATGCTCGGGCTTCGCACCTTTGCCGCTCTGCTCATTCAATTCACGATCCTTATCTTCGAGGGCACTCGATGGGCCACGTCGATTTTGGAGATAGCGCTGGTTCGCTTTTTTTTTTCTTTCGCCGTTCGTACTCCACTCGAGGACCCTCTCTTCCTCGATGGCCCGTCCGACGGCCGACGCACCCGCGGCCCTAATACCAGATCTCCGACCTCCATCCGATACGCGGTGCCCTGAAACTAGATTTTTCAATGGCCCACGAAACGTCTCGATAGCTCGAGTCCGTTACTTCCGAGTCTCGCATAATTATTCGGGTAATCCGAGAGACCTGAACAAAAAAAGGGTTGACTGATTAGCATTTTCCTGGGCTGCAGTTGGAACGCTCTGCTTGCATGGAAAAAGAGGCTCAGTTGCACGCACTCAGTTTTTACGCCAGACAATAAATTTGTCGTGTCAAAAATTTAATTGGTTCGTCCACCTAATCGATTTGTTGAGCAAACCAATCATTTTTTTTTTGGTACAACTAGTTCATCATCCGACTCTAGGACCTCCAAGAATGCTCTGCTTGCATAGAAAAAGAGGCTCAGTTGCACGCACCCAATTTCGGCGCCAGACAATAAATTTGTCGTGACAAAAATTTAATTGGTTCGTCCACCTAATCAATTTGTTGAACAAACCAATCATTTTTTTTGGTACAACTAGTTCATCATCCGACTCTAGGACCTCTACGAACGCTATGCTTGCATAGCAAAAGAGGCGCAGCTGCACGCACCTAATTCCTGAACCAAACAGTAAACTTGTCGTCTTAAACGCTTAATTGATTGGTCCACCTAATCACTTTATTGACCGAACCAATCATTTTTTTTTTGGTACAACTTGTTTTCATTACGTGACTCTAGGACCTCCAAGAATGTTCTGCTTGCATAGACAAAAAGGCTCAGTTGCGCGCACCCAATTTCGGCACCAGACAACAATGTTGTCGTGTCGAATATTTAATAGGTTGGTACACCTAATCAATTTGTTGACCAAACCAATAATTTGCTTTTTTTTAGGACAACTAATTAATCTTCCGACTCTAGGACGTCCAAGAAGTTAGATGGGGCAACCGACGATATAGAACTTTCCACCCAAATAATGTCTTGCACATAAGTTTGAAACATTTTTTTTTTCATGTGGGGATATGACGATGATGTTTCTCTGCAACAGCTTTGTAAAATACCTGCTCCCGCCCATCGCTCCAAATCCCTGTCCTATATACCATGTACACAGTGGACTCTCGGCGCATATTAGAGGAAACGGGGCTACGACCCCACAATAACATTGATTACTTCAATAATGGATAGAATAGCCTCGGGGCCGGTGACTGGGTGTTAGTTTTTCGTACCCGTCACAATGCCTCTCGCCAAGTATACAAATAATAAAAAAAAGGAAGCACGAGCGAGTGAGGGGTATAAAAAAGAAAACGGAGGAAGCCGGAGCGAGAAGGAACGGAAGAGCCAGGAGCCCCAAGATACCTAGTTACCCCGGCGAGAATATTCAAATTGCAACCCTTTCGCCCGTGAAAAGAAACTCGGTCGAACCCTTCGATCGGATTCAATAGGCATCGATATTCAAATTTATTTGACGGAGGTATACAGGCCTTCACGCTTCTTTTCTCTTCTCTCGCTCACTCTCGCTCTCCTCTCTTCCCCAATCGCCCCGGCTAAAAAAAAAAAACCGTTGGGAAAAACGAATTTGCATCTTTTTTTCATCGGTTATACACAGTCACGACATGTATTTCTTTTTTCTTCTCCTTCCACCGTTCGTATGTGGAACGGAAGCTACGCAGCAGCTGCCTCGGCTGTATCCGCGTGTATCGTTGACGTGCTTTCCTTCTCCGTCGTTCCGCGTCTCCGCCCTATTTACGACTCCGAGATGATGAGAGCTCGACACATTTTCCTCGGCTCGATTTCTTCTTTTGACTACTCTCGATACCCGGCTAACCGATTCGTCTAATGGATATCGCACTGGCACGAATTAAAGAAAAAAAAAAAAAAAAAAGAGAACAAAAGCGGTCGGCGAAAAGTCGGTTGACACGCGGGACTTAGACCCGTGAAACTCCGCTGAAAAGAAAAATTAATTCGCAAAGTAAGTTAGCGCGGGTGGATGGTTCGATGTTGAACGTCGGCGGGTGTCTTGCTCCGAGCGGGTTTTTGTCCCCGTTCTCCTCGGTTCTCATAGTCGAGACTCTTTAAACGACCACTCTCGGTGGCTCACACTCCCGCAGCCCGCCGAGTGTTAAATATTCCACGCGGAGTGCAGCGAGACGACGGCGGGTGTGGGTTTCTGCAGCGGTTCGCCAAGGTAACAAGTGGAGTAAGGAAGCGAAGAAGTGGCGCTGGTACGGCCGATGGAAGTAAGAAGGTGAAAGCGAAAGAAGAAGTAGACGGAGAAGAAGAAGAAGAAAATAATGACTCTCGCGAGGTCTGGGTACGGGCGGTAGTTGTCGGGTGAGGAGACGGTGCTAGCGGCCGTGACCCCGTTTTTTCCGAAGCAACAGGTACCTTCTAATTAAGAACACTTAAGAAAACTTCCCTCTTAAAGCTGACGCCTCTCCCTCGCTCGCTCGAGCCGCCACCTCGCCCATAACCCGCGCTCACTTCCTTCTGATAACGCCATTATATTTTAATAAACCGTCAGCACTGGCGAGAGAGCCGCCAGGAAAACCATCCCCTTTCCTTCGTTCTCTCGATCCTCGACGTCCCCAACTTCCTCGTCTACCGGCTAAATTCTTTCCTCCCTCGGTCGTTCACTTTCACCCGTGCACGCTTCTCAACTTTCTTCCAGCAACGATCGTCACCTCTATCGGTCCTCTTAATTTATCTGCAATCTTATCGATCCGAAGCTACGATCCTATATACAAATGATAGATGCCTGCTTCCATTATTATTCAAATTGCCAGCATCCATCGTAAAATATATCTTTATAGCATTTTTAAAAAATTTTCTCTACCGTGGATAATTCGTCGAAAATGTCTTGCGGAGCTTCTATTTTACTCCACACGTGATACGAATGATTTTTCAAGAGTGAAGGGAGTGAGGGGGTGTCGAGGGACGAGTAGAGGCAGCGACGTAGTCCTTAGGTCCTCACCCTTCTGAACTGGGAGAAATGTAAAGGAGTACCGAAGGGGCTGGAAGAGCGAGTAGGAAATACTGGGAGAGAGCCGAAGAGAGCCCAGGGCCTGAAGGGAGGAGGAGGGGGGGGGGAAGAGGGCTGCGCCCTCTCTCCTCTCCTGGACCCTCGAGGATCCCGGGAATGGGCTGGTTATGCAGCCTCTGCTTCGTAGCTGCGGCAGAGCGAGAGTCCCGAAGCTAAAGAGCTTTGGGAAGCATACGTGAGAGAGTCGTCGGGATGGCTGGCTTGCCGGGAACGTGGGACGCTTGGAGAGGGGTTCCACCGGGGGGGATGAAGGCACGTTTCCACCAGAGGTGGGTGGCATCCCGGCGGCCATTTTGAACGCATATATCGATTGTTTGGCGGCTGGGCGGCCTCGACCATTCGCCGAGAGGACGCTCGCTCGTCAACCCCCCTGTGGAAAACGATCGGGAATTCGCCCTGCCACCGTTCTCACCCCCCGACCCACCCCCGTCTATCCCTTCGCTCTATTCTACCCTCAAACTTCACCAATATCGTTATTATTCTTATTGGTATTCTTATCGTCCCAGTCGCCGCTTATTCCAATCATATTTTTCTCGTGTACCATTATCATCCCTCCCAGGGGGTTGACCACTCGATCGACGTGTCAGGGAAGAATGATGGAGCATCTTCGGCATCGAAGTTATTATAATTCTATTTCGTGCCCACATTTTCTTTTTTTTTTCTTTCAATCCTCCTTCTCTTCCGTCGACCCTCGAGGGTGAAGACCACGTGCCGCCTGTCCGAGCGGCGAAGTCCGTGAAGAATGAATTTCTCATTCTCGCCGCACCTGCGAGCCAATTCACGGGTCAATGAGAGTCCTCCGCTCTATAGCCAGCCGCGCCGCCGCTATCCATGGTCAAATGTATTCGTATTCGGGGGTTGCGCGCGGCTCCGAGGGTGACTAACACCGTCTCGTTCTATCGCCGTTGTCTCTCCCTCGCTCTTTACGACTATACTACTAGAACTACCTCTCTAAACCGGCTTAGAACCGCCCCCCGGACTCTGGTCCCGGCCAATCCGGTCCTCGCATCTGACCTTCCACACTCGCGCGCAGGTCCAGCGGCGGCAACCTCGGGACACACTCTTCTGGACAACGCTGACCTTTCAACCGCGTCGTTCAAACCGCCCGCCTCTGCCGCTCCGAAACGGCACGAAGACACCCACTCCTCTATACCGCGGCTACGATACACCCCTCGGCATCGGAACGGCTTCGAAACTCTACACACGCGCCGCGAGTACCTATCTTCGTCTCGCCTCCGCACCCCTCCAAACCTCCCCAAAACCTCGTCCAGTTTTCCTCTAAATATCACCTAATCATTCATTTCCGTCGCCTTCGATGAATAATCCACATCGAAGTTACTTCACGATGCAAACTGATCGATTCCGCGATACTGCCACACACTCAGAAAAATTATTTATTTGACGCCCACTGTTTATTCGGTTTAAGTAAAATATTTATTTGATTTAAATAAATATTTATTTGATTTAAATAAATATTTATTTCATTTAAATAAATATTTATTTCATTTAAGTAACTATTGACTTAATTTAAATAAATATTTATTTAAATCATATCAATATTTTACTCAAACCAAATTAACGGTGGCCGTCAAATCAATTTTTTTTCTAATTGATCGATTCCGCTATACGACCACACACTCAGAAAAATAATTTATTTGACGGCCGCCGTTTATTTGGTTTAAGTAAAATATTCATTTGATTTAAACAAATATTGATTTCATTTAAGTAACTATTTACTTAACTTAAATAAATATGTATTTAAAACAAATAAATATTTTACCAAAACCAAATAAACGGCGGTCGTCAAATAATTTTTTTTTCTGGGTGCATAAACGATGCGATTCACCGCTCACCGTGCAACCGGGCAATTATATGCAAGATACGGCGTCGATTATTTGTTTTCTCTCATTCCCCCGCGACGAAAGGAAAAGTTCCTGAAACCGAGCCGAAGGAGATGGGGATGGCGAATAAAAAAAAAAAGTAACGAGTTACACGGAGCTCTTAAGACTTTCACTGGGAAAGACCTTCGTCGGAGCAAAATGACGCGAGCACGAGAACGGGCCGCGACGGTGCCTGCTTGCTCGCACCGCTGCTCGATCCTTAAAGGGGAAGTTTCGCTACTCATACCCCCTACTCCCGCGGAAAAGTAAGTTCCTACCGCGAAGAATCTTGTTTTTTTCTTCCTTTTTTTTCGCTGCCTCCTGTACATTCGTCTCTCTCTCGCGCTCGCGTTGCCCGACGTCTCTCTGGCGTTCCGCCAACTAGGTGAAAAGTGTTGAAAGTGAACTCGCGATTTGCCGCGAGATCCTGGAAAGGTGGAGGGGAGAAATCGGAGATGGGGCCAAGGGGTTACAAGGAAACGCCGCGACGGGTATTCCAGCCTCCGGGCGCGAATGCCGGGACACTCGTTTTCAAATTTATTCAAATTATTCGCGGGTCGGCCGATGCTTCTTGTAAAATCGAAACTTTCGCGTCCTGTGCACCTCCCTCGGCCCCTTTATTATTCTTCCTTGCCCCGTTTCTTCGCCGCCCTCCCGTTCGGTCCTTCCTCTCTCTCGGCTTCGAGTACGACGCCTTCTTCGCGGGCGCGGGATAATTGGGGGTAGCTTAACGGGCGAACTTTACTCTTCCGGCTGTGGCCTTGAAAAACTTTTCGCGAGGAGCGGGCACGACCATCCCGCGCCTTCCTCAACTCCGACGCTAATATCGCCGCTGTATAATGCACGGCTCGGAGCGCGCCTCTTCTTTATGTCACTCGTCGAGAGACAACGGATTTCTCTTCCCGATGGCATCGAGAGTGGAGTAAATAAAACAGTACTCTGAAAGCCTTTTTTTTTCTTCATCCGTGATCTTCGCTCGGGAGAGACACGTACGAATATCGTGGATGAAGATGAAGCCTCTGAGTGTCTAAAATCTAAGATGGCAATAACACCGGGCTGTAATCCCCTTTTAGAGGCTCGTACCTTGCATTCGGCGGTGCCTTTGAGGGGGCGAACTTTGGGGCTCCACGTCACCGGGCCCGCGGTAATCCCATGTAAGTTTGGTTGCCTAGCCACAGGCTCCAACACAGGTACGCGCGAGGCTGCGTTCACACACGTGTTACTCGTCCCTTCCCTCGGCGGGAGCACCCTCGACGCATTTACCCACCAGCAGCAGCTCGGGGGAACTCGAACTACGATCGATACTACAGATGCCTAACAGCCGGCGCATGCTCCCCCGGCAGGAAACCGCACCGGTTCTCCCGCAACGGGTTTCCAGACTTTCCCGTGGGAGAGCGCTCGCGTGCCTTTCCTGGCTGACCACGAAATCCTTTTCCCCTTCGGCAGGACGAAGCCTCGCCGAGCGGGGAATGCGGACCGTGTGTGGATAAACGCTCGGCGAGAATCGCCTCGGGGAGACTCGAAAGAGCGCTTGCAAGCTTCGCTTTCGTTGGGATCTTTGAGATTTTTTTTTGCTCCGATCGGTTGGGATAGTTGCGGAATAAAAAAAAATGCATATAGTTAAAAGATGATGGTCAATCGACTGATTGTATTTGGGAGTATTTAATGCAAGGATAACGTTTGGTGGTGGGGGTAACGTGTCTTCGATCGAACCAATCAACCGTAATTTCTCTGATAATTAGTGTCGCGATACACGCGAAGCTCGATAGAGGAAGTGGCGGGGCCCGTTAGGAACAGCCCCTGCGAGACGGCAATCCGGCGTACGAGTGTGCAAGGGGTTCAGCCTAACGACGCGGTCGTTGGGGAATCGACGGCGTCGAGGTAGGGGATCGCTGCGAAACGTCGGAAATCGTGCCTTCAAAAATTTCCTTGCCGGCGATGACGAATCAACAGTCGGCCGGATGTGAGCCTCGGCGAGTCAACACTTGTGGCGATGATTCCTCAACGGCGTGTCTTGTTACTTTAAGTTTATTTATCGTTAGGAAAATTTCATAAGATTTTGAAGCGAACGCGGAACGCCGCGAATCGCTTCATCTTTTTCCGATCGAGAATGAAATTTCAGGAATTACAAACAAAGTTTAAATAGTCAAGTACGCCATTGACAATATTCACCCGGTCGTTTTATTGAATTAATCAATCTTTATTCACTGTGCGATTGAAAGACGGTCAATAGCATCACCGGCGAAATCTTATACAATTATAAGATTCTGTAATCAACGTTAGAATTGATTCTTCGTAGTTACCTACGCAGGAACATTTTTGTAATTCTCTCTGATCGATGAACGATCTAAGAGTCGCATTTTAAGTTATTAGATTCAACATAGGATGTAACTTAAGATCAAAGTTTGGGCTGAACTACATTGCGTGCTTAAGATCTAAACTTCGAATTTAAGATCGAATCTTAGTTCGAACTTTATTTCATGCTTAAGTTTAATCTTAAATTGTGCTCGAACTTGTGCTTGAACGTAATATCGAACCCGAACTACAATCGAATTTGAGTTCAGACTTATATTTGAATCTAAGATCAATCTTAAATCACGAAATCAAGTTCTAACTTAAGATAGATCATAATCACGGTATGAAATTGGTGTCAAACTTCGATCTCCATTTCGATTTCAATTCCAAACTAACGTCTTGAAATTCGACCCTAAGATAAGACGAATTTTTATAATTCAACAAGATCCCGAATTCGTTTAAATCACGTCCTCACCCGCTCCTCTGCACGACAATTTCGGATGACCCGAAATCCCGCCGAGTAGCGCGACACGTGCAGCTCGCTTGGCCTCCGCCCGTGTGTGTACAAACGGTGTATGTATAACGAAACGCTGCGCATATTTTCACCTAGTCCAGTTTTATATTATCGTGTATAATTGCCAAGCTTTACGTAAGGCTGTTTGTACATGTGTGTTATCATGAAATACGGCGCTGTTTGTACAATTGTTTGCCTTCCATGCTCTCAAGCTCCGCGGTCTCGCTGGCTCCGGCATCGCCTACCAGCGTGACCACGACACGAAAAATTCCGGCACCGGAGTGCCGGAGCTCCCATTCGAATGCACGTTGGGATTTCGGAATTAAATTGTGAATTTATTGCCCTCCCCCTTCCGGCCGGGGAAGTCAACGCGCGCGACGGCGACGATGTCGGGCGAGCGATGGGTTTTAACATCGTCGCCTCTTTTGCGTCAGCGTCGAGACGACTACGAGGTGGGGTCCGTCGTGCATCCGTTCTATCTCTCGAACAACACTTTACACGGTTCCATTGGCCATCAGGTAAGGCGCGCGTTTCTCTGCGCCGCCTGTATGTTTGCTCGACGGATCTCTCTCCGCGCGTCTTCGTACCATCGTTAATTACTAATCACCGCACGAGGCTCGGGAGGCTTCTCCAAAGCCCCCGGGAATATTGTCATCCTTGGACAGAAACGAGAGCCTAACTGGATTGCTGATAACTGGAACAATCGTAAATCGAGTCGTTGACTTACCGATCGACCGATTTCTTCGATGCCGATCGCAGCGAATAAGATAGGCTATGACAACGCGATTACACGTATCGATCGAGGCAAGACCGTTTTCGGTACCCTTACACGGAGATCTTTTTTTTTTTACTTCTCAACCCTTTCTTTTTCTTCCGGTACAAGTCCGAATTTTTCTTTTTTTTTTTTCGTTCGCGATAAGCTTACACGAGTCGTAAGTTTTATGGGCTCTCCTCTCCCTCTCGCTCCCTCGTTTCGGCTTATCAGGGTGACGACTGCAATCACACACAGACGTTACACAGTGTCTCTCGTCGGGTAGCTACGCCGGCGACGTGTTTTATACCACGAAAAAAAAAAATAAAAAATCGTCGACCTCATTGGCAATTGCCCGAATAGCGAACTCCCGGACAAACAGTGAATCATTTTCTGCCGCTTAGGCATCTTTTTATTTTCATCGCCACGGCAGGTGCGAAGACGTCTAATCGGAACGAAGAATATTACGATCTCGTATAGTGGGAACGGACGTCGACAATTTGTGTGTGTATTTTTTTTAAACTATCGTACAGTTTACACAGTCGGGCAAAATCGCGTTTTTGGTATTATACACGGCATAATATATCGTGTCGCTTGTAATCCAATCGTGTACTCGCTTCGATAGCCAAGAAAGCCTCGGGGGCTCCCTCGTTGTCGCTGGTTTTCAATCCCATAGAAAATTGTCCGAGCAATTTGCGATCGTTTCACGACGTCTCGCGCACCGCTGAAGCCGCCTTTCGTCGGCCCACGAAACGAATTCCATCGAAGCGAGAGGCGGCGGTGCTAGACCATGTGACATAATCCCGTCGGACAAGCAATGGGCACTTTGTTGTCCCCGGTACTGTACACTCGGTACGATATTCCTCTATATCGGAGACTCGCTATGGTTCACCTCATAAAAAAGAAAGAAAAAAATAAGGAAAATTCTCATTGCCCAAAAATCCTCGAAACGCAACGGCACATAAAATCATAAATTTTCATCGGCAGAGTCCAATAAAATAATATAGTGTGTACAATATCCAAAGAGCGATGACCCGATTTCACCTAGAAAAAAAAATTCCCATGAAGTACCATGTACACGCCTCGGAGAGCACAAAAATGTTCCGTTCGAAGGGTTTCTCTCGAGCTAAGGGGGTCGCGTTCTTTGGATAAATCCTATCGTCGGAATCTGAAGAGCGTCCGCCCGATGGAGACGGAGAAACGTGCGGAGTGGCCTGTTACGTACGAGAAAGAGCGCCGCTCTACCGCGTATTATTGCGCGGTCCATCCCGAAATCTCGACGGCTGATGCCCCAGGGATATCCAGGATGCAGGAGGTTGCACTAGGCCGGAGCATTGTCGTGAGCGAAAGCGAGAGAGCTTATTTTTCTCCTCTCTCGCTCAGTGGTTCCCTCCTTCCAGTTTCGATGAGAGACTCTCGACGAGAATCGAGGGCATCGCCGTGTGTGCGCGAGGTGTCCCGAGATTTCGTGGGTCCCGGCAGGTCGCAGGACGATCAAGCCGCACGAAGCGTTCGCTATCGAAGGGCCGGCAGCAACAGCAGCAGGTCCTTTCGAGTTTATTCGGCCAGGGAAGAAGAATGGAAGTTCCCTCTCTCGGACTTTTCGGGTTCGTCCCTTGGCCCGTGGGTCCCAGAATCCTTTTGGTCGGATCGGGCCAGGTGCAAAAACCCTGCACTCACTCGCGACGCCACCGTGAGTCTCGGGAGAAAAACCCCTCGCGGGGAAAGGATACCGTCCGCGAGGGGAGGATACCCCAGAATCTTTTTTTATATCTTAGATCCTGGCCGATCATTTTTTTACGAACCCTTTTTTCCGTTGGCCACGTCACCGCGCGGTGGTAGAAGCTCACCGGTGATGCTGCTCGGATGAACGGGGAGGAAGGAAGAAAGCATCGGGGAGAAAGGGAGGCCGCCGTTCGATATTCGTGGAACTTCGGAAACGCACGAGGTCTACCAAGGACGAGAGACTATACCGATCTCCCCTTTCGCGCAACTGTCGCTCGACCTCTCACGTGTTATTGCCCGTAAGTATGCGTGTACGTCGTGCATCGCCTCGTGAAGAGCTGTAACTCTTTTCTACCCGGGATGCGGATAGTCTGTGAGAAAAAAAAATGAAGGAACCACCGGAGGATGGAACTTGAGGACACGGGAAGCGGATGTTCTTTCGATCGGTACGTTTAATATCGGTAGATGGAAAAGGGTGGGGAAGAAATCTTCCATTGCTCCGATAAATATTGGTGAAACTTCGTCAAGGCTGATACGAATATTAGGGAAAAAAAGCACCTGTGTGAAGAAAGCCTTAATGATGTCTGGCCAAAATCGTGGGAGGGAAACGGAAGAGGGGCTCCGCTGACCGCCTTAGACAGTGTGCGAGTGAGAAACGCAGACAAAGCAAGCGGCTGGACATAGATAGGCTCTTTTGTTTATTGAATTTATCTCAGAAACAAAACGGTGGATCTTCTTTAAATTTTGACACAATCTTTCCGATAGTATGCGCTGCGCTGTGGCAGATTTTTTATACGAATCTAACAGAAATCGGCTGAGAAAATCGCGAAATTCTGTCGTTACAGACCGATTTCCGGCAGGTTTACACGGTCCCTTATGTAGCTTTCTACACGCATTACTAAAAAAAACTACACGGTCAAAAAATCTGAAAAAATTGAAAACGATTCAGTGGCTCTTTCCCTACAGTCTAGCAAAGTTTTATAGTCATCAAACGGAAACGCGTTTTGGCCCAAACATCCTTAACAGGTGAAAGTCGCTCGAGGTGAGCACACACAGTACGTAGCAGCTATGCGGCCAGAGCGAAGGGGGTAGCGCCGGAGCAAGGGGTGGTCGGATATCGTGACTACTGGTCAGTTTGTTCGATAGTCGGTGCCAGCCACGGATAGCCCATTGGGAGTACAGTGCTACACCAGTAGCACCGGGCGCGGAGGTTTGCTGCGGCTTTGGGGGGCCTTGGTACCGAGCTGTGCCAAGAGGGCCACCGGTCAATACCTTCGGGCTCTCCGCCACCGCTTCTACTTCTCCAAGCTGCCTTTGCCTTCTGGTTTTGCTACTCGCCCCCTACTACTCGCGCGATACGTCCGATTCACCCGTTATGTCCTCCCGTAAAATCTCCCCCACCCCCGCATCGCCCGCCCCCAACTGCGGCTTATGCCACGCTCGAATGGAGCAGAGAAAGAAGATAGAATGTAAAGGAGGCACACTCCGTTCGTGTAACAAATATACTTAACTCGTATATCGGAGAAGAAAAAAAAATAAACAAGGGGGTTGAAGAAAGAAATAGCCGGATCTCGGGCAGACATGAAAGTGGAACTCGGGCGAGGCACCGAGTTGCACGGTTTGTGTGTAAGGATAATTATTTTTTCACGCAGTTATTTATTTATTTTTTTGACCTCACTGGCAAGCGATTCGGTGGTTTTGGGCTTTAGATCGATGCAAACAGTTTCCGGTGTGGTATGGTTAGAGATAATATTTTTCTTTGCTTCCGATGAGAGTTTGCGATGGCAAAGGGGGGACAAAAAAAAGTTGGTCAAATCGAAGGGTATCAAAAAATGTACTGGCCAAGATAGTTTGTTTTTTTTTTTCGCGCTGAATACGCAGCGTACGCACACTGCGCGGTAAATTATTCTTCTCGATAAAGGTACAATTAATTACGAGGCGATAGATTCACGCCCGCGAACAGGCAATAAATATACGTTCGCGCCGGAGAGCAGCTCCCACTACGATCGGGGGAATACGTAAAATACTCGTTCAATGCTCATTGCTGGCTTTCTATCGTTTAGCAATTGGCTGGCTTATTATCGCTTGATCGAATTCGCGTGCTCGTTGGCCTACAGGTAGGTAGGATTACACGTAGATACGTACCTACCAGTGACGCGTACGCGCGTAATGATCCTAACGGGTGTGCTTTTCGGAATATCGTCGGAATATTCCACCATTGAAACGATATTTTTTCTTTCAATTGCCGTTCGAACGGCATTCAAAGTATCAGCTTTGTTCGGTAAATTAATTAATTGGTTCCTACGGCAAATTAATTAATTATCAATTGAACGATTCGCCTTTCCTGGTCGACGTTACCGTGGTTGAGGAGAGAGCGGGGCAAAACGGACCCGGGTCCTCCATTGCAGATGAGACTTTTTTTTATGGCCTTTCAAAAAATTGCTAAAATATACTCCATTTTGCCCCAAGATTGCGTATTGCCCCGCCATACCCGACATTTAAGGTAGGCCCTTCGTTATGGTGGATAAAAATCTGAAAAAATCAAGCACATGGAAGGTACTGAAAAGATTGTTCGTGCATAATAATGATTAAAAAATGTTATTAACAAATTACTGAAATAAAAAATTATGCAACAAATTACCCGGCAACCTATTTTTTTCATGTAAATGATCTGTTACTTTTTTCGAATACGCATGAACTTTTTCAAAATTTTATGTAATGTTTGAAAACTGCGTTTTCGTTATTTAAAAATTTGTTCAAAATCGCAATTTATAAAAAAAAATCATACGTATTCAGAAAAATTGACAAATCATTTTCGTAACAAAAAAAAATCGGTTGCCGGTTAATTTGTTGCATAATTTTTTATATCCGTAATTTGTCAATAACATTTTGAAATTATTATTATGCACCCACAATTTTTTCAGCACCTTCCATATGCTTGATTTCTTTCAGATTTTTATCCGGTCGGAAAGTTTGTAATTCTCTCTTAACTTAGGTGTCGTCAGACATAACGAAGGGACTACCTTAACCATTTGTGATGAGTTTAATATCTCCCAGGCTGAACTTCGAGAGCGTTTCTTCCACGCCGTACAGGGACACTTAACGTCTTCGAGAGGATTGCTCTCTCGAGGGTGAAGTGCTCTCTCACTTTCCTTTAGCGGTACAATTTATTTCGGGCGCGGCGCGGGTGTGGACGTGAATAATTTCCAGCGGATGAGAAGACGTCACGAGGGCAGGGGGAGCCCGCGAACGATAACTCCGTGTGTGTGTAATGCGTCTTGGGAAAGTCGAGCGAGGGTGAAGAAAAAAAAATCCTCACGGCAAGGGTCCTTTATCTTTGGGCAATGGTATATGGCCGGGCCGGACTGCGGACTCTCCGAGCTAGCGTAGACGAAACACTCGGCTAGATGCGCGAGAGGGATCCCTCGAAACAAAAATAGTTACCCGGTAACGAGCTGGGGTCTTGGACGCCTGTGCTGTCCAACCCCCTACGACGGATGTGCAGTCGAGGCTATTTTAATTTAGCCACGGCAGAGACTTCTTCCACTTCCGAGTTTTAAGCCCCGGGACAGCAGCGGGTCCAGAGATCCGATATAACAGCCACGCACAAAAGAGAAAGGCATTGGGCAAGAAAAAAAAATGCGTGAGAACCGCACGAGATTTAAAAAATTCACACGAATATTCGCAAAATTGTAAAAAAAAAAAAACTGTAAAAAAATTCAAAGTAAGTCGCATCGACGATTTATTTCGCTCTCAACGCAGCTGAGGAGTTTGCCAGCTTGAGGCAAACCCGTGAGAATATCCTCAACGAGGAGGACCTCGTCCTGTTTTTTATACAGTAGAACAATTTTTTTTTGCCTCAATCCTCTGCCCACCGAGAAGCCGGACGTCGTTCCCGGGCGAGCGGCAAGGGAGGTAAAAGAAGCGAGACTGAAAAAAAAACCATCTAGCGGTACTTTGCTGAAGAGCGTCGCGAGGATGAATAAAAAAAAACAAGCAAAAAAAGAAAATGATGTAAGTGACCGAGATCGTTCGGGCCTCGTTTTCGTATTCATATTCAATCTCCGGCCGAGTGGAGTATCGATCGATTCGACTGGACATTGGGTGCATGGTCGCGAGTGCATTGTTCTCACCCCTCATCCCCTCCGTCCCATCGCCTGTATTCATACGGTTCTCTTCTTTTCCATTCCGTCTCTCTTTTTCGTGCACTGCATCGCCCCATTTGAATATAGTACGCGCGTGCATCGTCCCCCTCGCCCCCCGTCCCATTATCCCGTAAATTGTATTATTTTTACCCCAAAATATATTTCTATGCGGCCTCGTGTGTGTATCTGCTGCGGATTGACTGTGCGCTCTTTGCCGGTACGTCCGAGCTGGGGTCAACAGGTCAAATTGCACATGTTCAACGTAAGTCACCCTCAGACGATACCAGGGGGTCAGCCACGCTTTACCACCCGAGAGAGCGAGCTCGCGCGCCTAACTTTCACTTCCCTTGGCACCTCTGCTCGTCCCTTTGCTCTGTCTTGCACCCTTGATGTGTCCCGTGCGAAGTCACATTCGCGCGTCGCGTAGGGTTTCTTTCTGTATGTGTGTTTTGTGTTGCGCGTATATGTAATAAGGACCATCGATGGTCATCTCGCGCCGGTCGCGTGTTTCCTGTCAAGTATCGTAGGGATTCGTCCCGGGGATTCCCCCGAATCTCGATGCCCACAGGAATAAATTGGCGTTTCTCGAGCAGCCCTTGAATCCGATATACTGAATAAAACTCTCGGGGATTTATTCGGAAGTGTGGGCGAACAGTCAACCATGAGTATAATTCTTTCTTTATCGAAAAAACAAAAATTTCATTAATTTTTTAATTTTTTAATAACCAGAATAAATTTTGTTTCCTGTCAAGTATCGGAGGGATTCCCCCCAGGGATTCGCCCGAATCTCGATGACCACAGGAATAAATTGTTTCTCGAGCAGCCCTTGAATCCGATATACAGAATAAAACTCTTGAGATTAATTCGGACGTGCGAGCGAATAGCGAGCCATGAGTATAATTTTTTATCGAAAAACAACATTTCAAATATTTTTTTTATTTGCAGACAATTTTCTCATATAGAACTTTGCGCCTTCAGAAAGAAGTTCAGCGTGAAGCAATGCCCATCAGCGAGCCCCCTTTCGGTGCACGGATGCGCGCACATCCGCGCATGCACACGCTCCTCTTGAGCATAATAATTTCTCGCGTGATTTTAAAACCGTAAATTTTTTTTATCTCCTAACCACGCAGCAGCCGGTAGGCACATTTTTCTTCCACCCCATTGTCAGTTTTTTTTTTTTCCGTACGAGTATCGCGTCTCGTTCGCCGGTAAACTTCGGGCAACAGTAGCGGCGACGTTGAGCCCGTTGCTTTTTGCGCGTTTGAAAAACACGCGGAATCGTGGCGCGCGGTGCAAATCTCGGGCACGGGAGTCGAGAGGGCCCGCGATCGGTTATGATTTCACACCGATTACAATAAAGCAGGTGAAAGAAGGACGACGAGAGGAGCCGAGCAACAGTATAATCTACGGCAAGAAACCCGCTCGGGGTTGCCGGGGGTAAAAAAAAACATCGAAAAAACTCGAAGAAGAAGAAGCTGCGGCCTGCGAGATCAGGAATGGCAAGGTTGGGCGAGAACTTTCTGGGCAAGAGAAAAAAAAAAAAGCAACTAAAAAACGTCCCGTTCGCGGACCCTCGCAGTCTCCGCAGCGCACGAACTTAAATAAGTATATAATAATTCCAAGGGGATAATTTCCAACCCCCTTCATCGCTAACCCGTTACCCAGGGTGTATCGGAGACTCCGCTGCCGGTGCCTCTCATTCTCTCACTGTTATATTCACCCCCCTCGCTTTTTCGCAAGCCTTCCGACGACGAACCAGATCTCCCTCTCTCACTCTCATTCGGTATTCCTCAGCCCCTCGTTATGCCCAGCCGCAAAAACTGTTTTTCCTAAGCTTTTTTCACTTCGTCCTCGACCCCCCCGTCTAACGGATAAAATCTAAATTAACTAAATTAAGGACCCCGCGCGCTCGTCTTTCCACCTCTTTGCATACAATTTATACACGACTTTTTTCTCGGCTGTTGCTCGCCTCTCGCCGGTACATCCCGCGTCAACCATCCCCGTGATCCCTTGTCTCTAGCGCTTTCTTCTCGCTTGGTCTGTTGTTTTTTCTTTTGCAGCTCAGGGCGCTCGTGTTTTTTTTTCTAAATTTTTTTTTTTTGCCACCGAGTTCACGGGCCGTTCGCAGCTTCCGTGTTCGTTCTCCGTTCTTCGTGATATCCTGTCGCTGCAAACCCGGAACGGAAGATCGTTGAGAGGCCGATTTACGGTTATAAAATTACTCGATGTAATTCGAGACGGGCGCGCGGTTTAGGATCTGAATTTATGTACGTCGGCGATGGCGCATGCGCACGGGAACCGGCAAAGTGAGAAAGCTCCGAACCGGTGTATTACTTATTCGTCACGACGTTATGTTCGTTGTATTCTTCGGGCGGTTCGCTGGGAAATCAAATTTAAAATTTATGAAGGTTTTTCATTCGCCCAAGGAGGACGCTAAAGGTGCAGAAACGACGAATGAAAATCCCGGACGAGCGTACATCCGACCTTTCCCCGTTGACACTTGTAACGTGTATAAATGATGGCATAAAAAAACGACGAGGTCAAAAGCCTTGCAAAAAAAAAAAACGCGAAAAAGTGACGTTGCTGCACAACATCGAGGTGTACGTTACGTGACTACAGGGTTTTTTTCCCCTACATTTCTAGCGCTAAAGTAGGATCAAAGCTGTTGGCACTGGAGATAGATTTTCCTCGTAGCCTGTTTCGGTCATTTGTGCAACCACCCTCTTTTTTTTACCGTTTGACCATATGCGATGGCCATATGCAAACGCATCGCTTTTGGTCTCGACCGAAACTGTGTGGTACTGAATACCAGTAGCGATCGATTTTGCCGGGAATAAAACGCTTTGCCCGAGCGGTGGGCAATTGGGGGAGAGATCCCGCGTGAAAACGCTGTTCTCTATCTCCCTCCGACGTCGTGGCAGGCATTGAGCCTCGCCGTGAATGGAGAGCTCGTTTTGCCTTAGTCAAATTACTCGAGCGTTGCCCTGGTCCATAGCGGTAATGACATGTGCAGCCAGCGACGAGCGGAGCAAAGCTGCACGGAGCAGGGAGGATGCACGAAGCTTCCGTTACGAATTCATGGGCATAAACGTATGGAGATTCTGGCGAATCGTATCAGCAGTCATAGATCCGGCTGGGTTGTTGTTATTCGCATGGAAAAATAGAGGCCGGTATTAACTTTATACACTGACAAAAGAGTTTATTTTATGTTAAAAAATGTTTTGTTTGATACTGCGATATAAATATACGTTCATTGTTGAAATATTGTTTTGAGTCAAATAACATTTAATTAAAACAAAAAACTATCAAACAATTTGGTCATAAAAAAAATATTTTGCACAACTATTATTACGAGACAATAAAAAACATATTTATTTTGCAATATCTTTTAGAAGATTTGTTTACGTTGAATGAGGCATTCTTTATCAACCGGGCCATTTTATTCGATCGACCCCTCGGATGTTTTTTAAATTTGCCAGCTTGTAGTACTACTTGAGATGGGCGTCTGTGATTTTTGGTAAATTTTTACAGTGCACCGTTCAGGATTTAGGTTTTTTAATATCAGTATATCTCAGAAAATATTGGTCTCTCAAAAAATGTTTGGGAACCTGACGTTTTTAATTTTTCGTCAACTTTCGAATGATGCTAAAGTCATAATTTTCTCGAGACAGGAATGTCCATATTTCGTAAAAAAAATGTAAGAATTTTTTTCTACTAAAAACACACTTTCGATTTTGGTCCCAACTTTACAGAGTATATTTGGCATCGCATGAAGATTCTGAAAAAAAATCCCAAAGTGAGACCTGCGATACTTGCGTAATAAACAATTTTTTGAGCGACCAATGTTTTCTGAGATATACCGATATTAAAAACAACGTAAATCCTGAACGGTGCACTTTAAAAATCTAAAAAAAATCACAATAGCCCCTCTCAAGTAGTACTACAAACAGTGCAAATTTAAAAAACCTTCGAGAGATCGGCCCAAGTAAAGTGGCCCGGTTGATAGAGAATGCCTCAGATATACTCTTTTCCCAGTGTATGTACTAATAAATGTTTTATTTTTTAATTCAGTTTTTTTTACCGTAACCCCTTTTCGTAATTTCGAACATGCTGTCCAGTGCTTTGAGGGATTTGGATGAAGTTCGATCCAATCGGCGTAAAAATGTCGCGGTACTAATGGCTCCGTTGCGATGGCTGTGTTTCAGGTACGGTACAGCGTATTTTGACACTCGCCGAGTAGGTGGATGATGTCGAAGCTCGAGGCGATCCAGCGAAAAAAGGGTGGGCCCACTCGCATTTGTCAAGCTGGCCGCGGCGTAGCGTAGCGAGAACGAGCTGTTTGGATCACCGTGCTCGGCGGAGCTCTCTGCGCCAACGCGAGGATTAATTACTCTTCCTCTTTCTATCTTTTGGCTCCGGACGACCACCAGCCCTGAGGTGAGTCGAATTAATTACATTCCAAGTAATAACGAAATTGCTTTTTCGCCGGGTTCGCGATGCCGCAATGACATTTTATCCGCGAGCTCTCGAGACAGATATATGTACTTGATCAAAGCCTCGACCCTTTCAATTGACCCGTGGGCGAGGAACATTGTCGAACAAGTTTTATCACGCGAGTATAGGCAGAGACGAGTAAAAAAAAAGATCCGGGAAAGTTGTTTAGTTGGCTTTCCCCGCTGTGGTGGTTGGCCGTTTTTTTTTCTCATGCCATTCCCAAAGGGTTGCATTATCGGGGTCTCTCCACCGGTTTTTTTTCCACCCCTTCTTTATTTTCATTCCACCGTCCTTCTCTCTATACCATCCGCTGGTCTATGCTAAATAGGGGTGCGAGCAGAAAAAAATATATTAATAGCCTTCCAGCCCCCGGGATTTTTACGTGACGCGAGGCCAGTAACCCTCTTTCTTCATGGCTCTTTTTTCATTTATGTTTTTTTTTTGTTCTGTCTTTTTCTCATCGCACCGGCAGAAGCGTCGTGGCATCCGCTGCAAGGTATAGAGGCCAGAAGGGGGTAACTCACCCTGACGCGCCTCATCCAGTGAAAAACCCTTGTGCGGTAAGATATAGCCGTGATAGTCGCTTCTGCTCCGTGACTCCTCGTACCAACGACTTTTTTTCCATTCTTACTTCGTTTTTGTTTTCCTTTTTCCATTGTTATCATCGTGTCCCCGCTCATGTCCTGTACTTTGCAACGGGATGTCCAATCGCGAATTTCACCCTCAAAAACAGAGTACGCGATACAATTACTAAATTTCAATTGGCTGACACACGCTTAAAAAAAAAATTCCACGAGTGAACTTCGATGCTTCTGTTCTATGCTCTATGCTTCACTTACAAGAATTTTTTAGCCGCCGCAAATTGACAATTGACGAAGACACAACTAATTTTCATTCCAATCAGCCACTGTAAAAAAGAATTTGTATTGAATTTAACGTACTAGTACTGGAAGTTTTTATCTCTAAACTGGTATATTAAATTTCGTGTACAGTTGCGATGAAAGATTAACGCGCAGTATATTAAAAACTTTACAAATACTTTCCTTTTAATAATTTATTTTACTTTTAATATAAAAGTACTCGAATTCCAGTAATTCACCTTAATTTCACTCTAAAACTCCGCTAATTATTCATGACAATGGTACAGTAAATTTAATGTACCTGTTTTTCCATAAAAACTTCAACCCGATCCATTAAATTTACAATCTTTTTTCAAGAGTCTCTTTAAAGGGTTAAACAATTAAACTGTCGATTATCGACGATAATTGACGTTTCGATTTGGACGAGGTTCCGAAAAACAACGATTCATGCAATTCGAGCTACGGCGAAGATTCGCACATGTCATAGTGCGAGCACGGGCGACGAAACGGGTTTACGGGGATTACGCAAGCTGCAGTGTAACGTACACACACAACCCGACAGTGGCTTACCGTCCAGCCGTGTGTACTTGAGGGGGTGGGATGAAAAAAGGTGGACGATGTATAATGGAAAGGCCGGACGAACGGGGCACACGACCGATGCTTGTGTCCCTGAGCAGTGAGCGTTCTGCGTACGGAAAACAGAGAGAAAGAAAGAAGGACCGTCATCACCCGCGCGTGCGTTTCTATCTTCGCCTATCCTATAACACGGAGCATAGCGTAACGTCGGACAGGCACCCCGCTTGCGCAACTCAACAAAACAACAGCTGCAACCCCGTGTGTGTGTGTGTGTGTGCCCGGCTGATCGTCAAAATACGCCGTCCGTCCGTTCGTCCGTCCGTGCCCGAGAGCGCTTAGTACCGCTCAGATGCGGGGGCAACCCTTCCGGCACTGTCAGACTCCCGTACCAGTCACAAACTACGGTTCCCCCCTTGTCCTCAATGTCGAAACGTCATCGTCATCGTCGTTCCAACACTCGCCGAGTGATTTCATTCACGTCCCCGTGTGTTGTTGATTCTTACATACAAATCCAGATATACCCCGATCGTGGAACCCGCACGAGGGATTCTGCAATAATGCGTCATTCTGTTTCTCCGTCCGGACGTAAGTATCCGACCCTCTCTGGCTGGAAAATCGTTTCTCCTCGGTGGACGTTTCGCACGGGCGTACACGAAGAAAAAAAATTAGTTGACCGAAAGGACTGCAGCGTTAAGGTAGTACTTGCGGACATTCCGACCTCACGTGAGTGAGAGAATTGAGAGAGAGTTGCGAATACTTCTCGATGGAATAGAAATCTGAAGAAAAAATCAAACATATAGAAGGTGGTCAAAGGATTGATTTTACATAATAATAATTCCAAAATGCTATTAAGAAATTAAGTTTTTAAACCTACAACGAATACCCCGGCAACCTAATTTTTGTTCATATGAAAACGATTTGTTAATCTTTTTGAATACGCATGCATTTTTTCGGAATATTGTGTAGTTAAAAAAAAAATTCAAACGTATTCAGAAAAATTAAAAAATCGTTTGAATTTTTTTGTTACAGTTAGGTTGCCGGGTAATTTGTTAAGCTATTTTTTTCATTAATTTGTTTATAACATTTTGGCATTATTATTATGCAAAATCAATCTTTTCAGCACCCTCCGTACGCTTGATTTTTTTCAGATTTTTATCCCATAGAGAAGTGTTCGCAATTCCCCTCTCAGTTCTCTCTGAACTCACGTCGAGTCAGAATGTCCGCAAGTACTACCTCAAATACACTCGAGATAGTTTATTTCGTTGGGTCAACAAATTATTTTTTTCTCCGCCTAACGTCGGAGAACTTTGGGCGATATAGTTACAACATTCTACCACGATAGATTGGTCATCGACGTGTAGAATTCGTAACGGGTCGTCGGCAGGTCCACGTGCGCGAGCGCACCTAAGCCCGCTCCCGCATGATCATTTTTTTTTACCGCGGCTCATTGTCCCCTTCCTGGCCAACGCGATTCTCGCCGAGTATTTTCCTCAAACTCCCGCCTGCCATCGAAGACCGTCTTCGCACTCCCCCGTCGACAGCTCTTTCCCATTTCAGCTCGAAACCCTCCTTTCCCTCAGTCTCGCGATAGCCTCTCGCCAGTTCGTTCCTTCGGCCCCCCTACTTTTCTCCCGAGACGCCCGTCGAGAAACGGTGCGCCGGGGCTCGCGCGTTAATTACGAGCGACTTCCGGCGATCTAGATTTCATTCTTCGCCTCTCTGCGCGCTCGCTTAGGTACTCTCCACCTCTTACCCCTCTCCCCTCCCCTTCTTTCTCGACATCGCGAGGGAAATGATAATAGGTACGTGACCCATGTGGTCAGTTCACACGAGAAATGAGACTTCGAGCACGTAGACTCATACATACATGCATATTTATCACGTACGTGTCGACCGCTCATAAACAGAAGGGCCCAAGTCGAATGCTACATATATGCGAGTTACGACCTTTTGATTCTCGAGCGTCGATATAGGCACTCTCGTATAGATAAGTACGTGTGGTACGTGTACCGGTGTACGTACAGCGAGAGAGCAGCCAGAGAGCTCCCCGCGCTCCCGCTTCTCTCTAACTCTAGCCACAATGCGCCTTGTACTCTCCCACACTCGCGGAGTCTCACGCCCTCACATCCTCCTTCGCGCCGAGACTCAGCGCCGAGAGCCGCACTCTCTGGTACTTGGCGCACTCGTCCTTTTCGCCCCTCTTCTCGAAAAAAAAATCGCTAGTTCGGATGACAACGAATTATGAGAGACTACCGACTCTTAACTTCGATGCCCCGTGATCGAGAAGCTCTGATCCGTTACGCGACTGTCGAGACGGTTTATGGATTTTGGGAAATTGGTGTAACAAACCAGGTAGAAATATTGGCTGTACCGTAACTGATACGACTTTTTTTTTAATCAGTAAAAAAAAAAAAATGTCTAACGCATGCACGTAAAATCCCGCTTTCCGTTCCGGTGTGCGCAGAAAAGCACTTTTGCACACTAGTGCGGGAAAAATACTGAGCATGCGTGTGAACGCAATATGGTTTTTTTCCAGCACTAGTGCGGGAAAGTGCCTTTCTACGCACACTTCACGGGATCGGAAAGCGTGATTTTACGTGAATTTGTTAAGAAAAATTATGTGAATGGCATGGGCACAGAAAAGGGAGTTCTGACTCGTGTGAATGCCGCACTCGTCTTCCACGCGTGCGGCATTTTCACCCTCCTCAAGAACTCCGTTCCTACGGCCTTGCCATACAGTAGTGCATTACGATACTAGTGCGATAAAAATGTTTCTAACGAGTATGAGTTTGCAGCACGAGCCGAAGGCAGTCACACGAGTTCAGATCACATTTTACGCACCAGTATCGTAAAAAATTTCATTTCGCGAGGTGTGAAAATGGGGGTTTAAAAAATAAGGAATTTTGGCACGCTCCGCGTGCGTAAAACTGCCATTTTCGCACCGAGTGACATAAATAACTATTCCGTTTCTGTTCGGACCTTGAATCAGTCGAAGCATCGCCTCAATGACCAATTCGCTTGGTGGCTTTTACAAGAAAAAATAAAAGAATAAAATACAAAAAAAAAAAAGGAAACGATGATCGACCCATTCGACCCACCAGGTATATGCGAGCCAGAGTGTACACGCGCCGGGCTACTGTGAGAAACTTGGCGGTACCGTGGGGACCGGGTGACCGGAACACAGAGGCACTCGCGTTCCCCCGAACCCCGTTCACTTCACGTACCATACCGAACCCCGTGTATCGCAACGTTCCTCCTTTGGTTGGTGTGTGTGCCCCACGGTGCACCATCGCGGTACAGAGTGCGCCCGCGCTCCGCCGCTATACCGCCTCTTATCCAGGATCTCGCCGAGTTGGAAACGAACCGAGCCGAGCTCGTTCGCGTCTACTCTCGATGAGACGCCGGGTAGAGAGAGAGAGAGAGAGAGAGAGGTGTACTCCGTTTCATTAACGTTAATTGTACGGACTCTGGGATAGCCGCTATCTCTTCCTCTCTCGTTCCTGCCGGGCAAGGTGCTGGCTACGAATGCTGACAGGTTGCCGAGCTACCGGTTTTCCCTGCGTACTCCCGTTTCGCGAGCCCGATAGCTTTATCTTATCCGATCCATCGATCGATTGATCATAGATTCAATTACTCGCAATCAGGGTATTTATTCATTTTTTTTTTTTTTTTTTTTTTTTTTTTTTTTTTTCTATTGCGACATCGCGAATGACTTATTACAGTTATGATTTAATCGCTGCATATGCTAATCCGCGGATACCAGATGCGTATCCATAGGTGAATCTATATTGTATCTCCGAGCGGCTAACGAGCCGGCGAATTCCTCGCGCTGCTCGCTTACTTTATTAAGGGCATTCCTGACCTCGTCTACCGCGACCTATACAGACACGTGCAGACGTCAAATACGTAGCTGCGCGGGTGCTCGAGCTCTCCGCACTGGATGCATGAGAGAGGGGGATGAGAAAAAAAATTTGCGATGTACGGAGAAAGTTCTGTGATGCCTCGGAGTCTACGTCTCGTTCTCTGTGAGAAACTGGCCCTGCGACTATCCAATCGGCATCGCTACCGTAGAGTCGAGCGACTCGAGTCGCGAATTAATGCGTCGAATCGTCGTTACTTTTTTTCCCCCGTTGCATAAACACGAGTGCAGATCAATTGTTAGGGCTGAAAATATAAATGGACGTCTTGCGACAAAAAGATTCGCCGAGGGGGTGGCGAGAGAGGAGTGGACGGAGGCACGTTTGAAGTTAATCGCCGCGTGACATCGGTCTCTGCGGTGGACAGCCCTCATGTAACAGAGACAGGACCGCGCACCGACTGTCTCTCTTTCAGTATTGAAAAAGCTATTTATCTGATGGCTCGGGCATTGTTTTAAAGTGGACTCGGGTTTATTGTCGAAAGCAGACTGCTGTACCAGGAAAAGCGAACTCGCGTGTAGATTGTCACATTGGTGGAGATCTAGAAAATCGTAGGGTAAGTCGGGGTGACATAGTCATGGTTTTTTAAACAACGAACATTGGAGGTTTACTATTTTTCAAACTATACAATTTTTGTTGGCACCAACTCTAGAAACTTCAAACTGGAGTAATTCATGCAGAACTTTCGTTATTTTCGATGCGTGATTTAATTGTATATAAATAAATATTCTATAAATAATATTTATAGAATATTTATTTATAAATATTTATAGAATATTTATTTATAAATATTTATAGAATATTTATTTATAATACTCTATAAATAAATATTTGCGATTTCACCCGGACACTACGGATGACATAGCGACAGTAATAATGGTAGTCAATTGGGTCTAGAGAAGCATCGGGGTCACACAAAACATGTCTTACCATACTTTTTGTTGTCTAAATGAACTACAGAAAGACAGTTCGTCTTTCTCCTCCGTCTAATGTTTCAGATGACAAACTCAAAAGAAAATGGTTTCATTGGCCATACCACCCGGATACTGCGTGACCACGTGGACATCCGGGTGATATGGCCAACGCCTGCTATTGCGGGCAGTGGCTCGCACTGACCTGGCCATATCACCCGCAATATCATGGTGACATGGCCATCACCGACATGGCCATGTTTCCCGGAAAATGAGTGTCCATATCACCCATTTTCTGGGAAAAATAGCCGCTGCTTAAATTTAGGGAAGGAATTTAAGAAAATAGGTTTACGATGTGCCAATATTTTCTTGAAAGATCCAACTATAGTGTGCAATTTTGATTTACTACCAAACTTATAATTTAGTATCTTTCCAGAGCGCTAGAAATATAGCTCGGGAAATTTCTGGCTACCTCGAAATAGGGATTGACCACTCGTACTGATCCTTACACGTACAATCATAACATTTCGTGTTCAATGGCATTGTATCTACATGTCCTAAAAACTCTGCAAGACGATGCGCCATTCGTTTGTTAGGGGAGAGCGGGGCGAAATTGGACAGTGGGGCGAAACGGGATAGTGAGGGCGAAACTCAATTTCACAGTAACTTTTGGATGCCCTATTTTGTCCCAACGATGCATCCGGATTTTCAATTCCGTTTTGCCCCACGGGCCACCACCGCCAGCATCCAAAAGTCATTGGAAAACTGCGTTTTGTCTCATTATCCCGTTTTGCCCCGCTGTGCCATTTTACCCAGCTCTCCCCTACGTTATTAGATATTACGGGTGGCCATCTCACCCGCCTGGCATATGCATAGCGAGGCAGAAGCGGCGTGTCTATAGGTAAGAGCGGGGCAAAATGACGAAACTTGATGAATCTCTTCACGGATCCATTTGCCTCTACCATCCGCCGTACGCCGCTGTGCGCTAACGAAAGCGAGATCGGCCTTGTTTCGCCCTCTGTGACATCTTCAATTAGCCGCTATGATTGCGTAACGATGATGCGATAAAATCGTCGCAGGCGGTACTCGGATTGATTTGAATAGCGAAACCGTTATTTTTTTTGGCGTTTCGTTATCAACTGTCGAGAAGCGAGGCTCCAGGCGTCTCCCTCAGCACGGAATGGCCAGCCCGGGCCAGGTAGATTAATTTTCTGAAGATAACAAGAAAGCGGTACGTTCTCTCCGGATTCCCTTTCCGCCGTTTCCCTCCGACCGAACCGCAAACGAACGAGAACCGTGCGCACTCGCTCGCTCGCCATCATCAAGAATGAAATCCCAGGCCGTGTATGCCACGAGATAATAGTCGCAAATATCGTAAAGATAAGGGGACCAGCTTCAGGGACTGGCGCGGAGGCGATGACGACGACGTTGGCGCGGTGAACACGCCGGAGAAGAAATGAGACGCAAACGCCGCTGGGAGAGACCGCTGAAGGAAAACGGAACAACGATTTTTTTTTCTCTTCTTTTTCCCCACCTCTTCGTATTTTGTGCTGCAGAGTTCTCGCGTACTTTTCTTCAACGCGCGCTGTAAGACACGTTCTCTGCGGCGCAGCGTATTTTTTTTTTCACCTCTCTTTTTTCACAACGTACCCCCGGACACCGTGGCGGAAAACGACCCTCGGCTCTTTCGCCACCCCGGAATCCGTTAGGGGCAAACGCGGACCTTTCTTTATTTCTTTTTTTTATACATTAGAATCTTACCGTGTAACAGGGCCCGGCGATCTTTGTCTCACTCCCTCGGATCGCGGTTCCCGTTTCACCTTCGGGCATCGCCGCGTTTTTTACTCTCCGACGTGGATGTGTTAGCCTGGCACACATACACCCTTGCCCTTCGATGCATCGACGTTGATTTTCAATTGAAACGAGATATCCTCAAATATTGGGTACCTGGAAGCTGGGCAATGTATCGAACAGTTATGGGTCCATGGGAAACTCGCGCACATTGGCCCTCTTCACTTTCCCTCACACGCTCGCTCTCGATCAATTTCCAACACCGCTGTCGCAGTCTCCGGCCATTGACATTATTCGTCAATCGGAAACCAGAAGGCCCAGAACGAATTTTAAAAAATCGTCTCTTCAAAGTCCTCGAGGAAAGTCAAATAATTGAAGGTTTTGCCACTTGCGTCACCGAAATTATCTTCAAAGTTAAGAATGCTTTATAATTTTGTTTTAAGCATCCGATCCTACCGGGCCTTTTTTATGGCAAGCTACCCAGAGGGTGTCTGATCCGCGATCTATCTGCGATTTTTCCATTCTCATTTTCACTTTCCTTCTCTCGGTCCTTTCGTTTTTTTCTACGCTGGGTGGTCCAAAGCGCGTCGCTGTCCTTAATCCCGAAAAGCATTATTCGTACCACGACTGTCCGGGCTCGGGGATCGACGAGACTCTTTGTAGTTTCCGTTGGCTCGTCGCAGCCACCCCCGAGAACGAAGAATCGCCTCTCTCTCTCGGCCTGGCTCTGCTCTTCTTACTGTTCAAGAGCGCGCTCGCTGTCCTCCCCGGGTCCTTCAATAATGCCCGCACGGTTTAAGCAGCGACGTGAGAAGGCATATTATAGGCGTGAAACGATCCGTAATTCGTCAGGGTCCGGCTCGGAGATGCTTTCCTGACATTACCGAAAAAAAAAGAAAAAAAAAGTTTGAGTAAAGGAAGAAGAACCAACTGTGTGACACTCGGACACCCTCGCACAACGCGTTTAACCTTCGTAACTGAATCCTCCGTTCCATTTTCGCTTTTTTTACTTCTCTCCACTGGATCCATTAGATCTGTTCCTATTGTGCCAATACTGCTGCACTTACCGATCTTTTACTCATTATCATACTCTCGCCGTGCGCTTCTCGCACGAGTTTGCTCGCTATCTCGACTGTCTCATCAACTGATTTTCATTGCTCGCTTCTGCGCAAACGGACGAACGCCTCTTTACAGCGGGAGAGCGACCGGAGGAGGCCAGCGTTCCTAAATCCTCTGGGAATCCTCCTTTCTCCTGTCTCGATTACCACGAACGAGCGTTGCGCTCTTCCTATCTGGGAATCTTTGGTACATTACTCGCGGCATGGCACAGTTTGAGTTTTCGCTAACGGAGATTCATACGTGTCACGGTTTCATTGGACGCCCGCTCGGTCGAACGGAATACGATTCGCTGCTAAAGACTTCCGGTCAATCGGACCCGGTGTCGAAAAGTCTACTCAATAATAATAATAATAATAATAATAATAATAATAATAACAATAATAATAATAATAACAATAATAATAATAATAATAATAATAATAATAATAATAATAATAATAATAATAATAATAATAATAATAATAATAATAATAATAATAATAATAATAATAATAATAATAATAATAATAATAATAATAATAATAATAATAATAATAATAATAATAATAATAATAATAATAATAATAATAATAATAACAATGGTCGAGAGGGATAATAGTAGGGGATCGGATGGCCTCGGACCGGACAGCGAGTTCTCGTAGTTCCGAAACGGACGTTCCAGGAATCACGACGGATACGACTTGTTTGTCGAGATAGATAAGGGTACAGGTGGGGCCACGAGTGGACAGTGCAGCTATTTCATCTCGCCTCTCGTTGTACGTAAAAGCTAAAGAACAGAAACAGACCCGTTGCGTGTCCCTGTGGGCTTTTCGCCGGCTCGGGCATTTCTCGTTTCGATATCGTCGTCTCCGTGTAGTTTGCACAACGATAAGACACTCGGCTGTATGCCACGTTGTGGGATTTGTTATACACATTGTAAAATGCAACGTGGCACGAAGAGAACGAAATGAAAAAAGTAAGACTCCGTTTTTCGGTTTACAAACATTTATCAGCATCGCAGGGATAGATCCGAGACGTTGCTATAACTCTTGGTACATAGTAGCGGTATATCTAGACATCGAATCGAGTCTCTCGCACGTTTATTTCGAGAGACGTATAGGCTGCGGGAAGCGAAGAGAATCGATCGTCTTACGGCTATCGATCTCCATTACACTCGCTGATTGGATACGTATATACTTATAGCGCAATGTAAAATGAATCTGGATGCACGGGTACTGCAAATAGTACTGTGCCGTAGAGGATAATGCAACGCCCGCAGCTTCTATTACGTATCGAAAATGGTTATCATCAAAAACAATACTTCCATGTATTTTTTTTTCGAGCTGAACGCGAATCCCACAGCCGTTTTTTTCGCCTAAAGTCAATCGGCGCATTAGTGCACTTTTAAGGTAGTACTTGCGGACAGTCTGACCCCACGTGAGTTTAGAGAGAATGTAGAGAGGAATTGTGAACACTTCTCGATGGGATAAAAATGTGAAAAAAATCGACCATGTGGGAGGTGCTGAAAAGATTGATTTTGCATATTAATAAAAAAAAATCCCAACGAATCACTTGGCGACCTAACTCGTCTTTTTATGAAAACGATTTGTTAATTTTTCTGAATCCATATGAATTTTTTCAAAATTTTCGTGTAATTTTTTAAAATTGCGTTTTTAGTTGATAAAAAAACGTAATTTTCAGAAATTACACAAAATTTTGAAAAAATTCACACGTATTCAAAAAGATTGACAAATTGTTTTTATATGAACAAGAAGTTAAGTTGCCAGGGGATTTGTTGAACAATTATTATTTCATTCATTCGTTAATAACATTTTGGAATTATTATTATGCAAAATCAATATTTTCAGCATCTTCCACATTTTTGGTTTCTTTCAGATTTTTATCTCATCCAGAAGTGTTTGCAATTCTCTCTCAATTCTCTCTGCACTCACGTGAGGTCGGACTGTCAGCAAGTACTACCTTAAGAAGAAAATCTTATTTCCTCCACGAATAATTATTGAAATTATATTTTTAAAGAATACAAAAAATGGCTTCTACATAGGTGGAAGCCTCGAGAATGTCGTAACTCGTTGTATTATATCACGATCGATGGGAATACATTTATTGTCGGTACATTAAATTTCGTTGCGCAAGCACGAGGACAAATGGACTGCGGTTGATTTCCTTGGCTCGCCTCGTCTGGGCTCTAGTCAGGTGATAATTCTCAATGGTTTTCGTCTCGCCGATCGTATACTGACCGTAACGCGGACGCCCGAGCCATTCCCGGCTCATCCACGTATAGAACGGCGCGATAAGAGGTTCGACCATTTGTTAGCCTGTCGTCGATGCATTGTTTCCTACCGTTGGGAGTTCCGAGATCGATACAGGCGAGCCTCGCACACGGTGTGTACCAACGCCCTCCCATCCCCCCAGCGACGACATTGTTTTCGTCAACCCCAGCAAAAGAGCGAGGAAAAGCTCGTTTCTGGAGTTCAGAGTCTGCGCGCGGGTCGCAGGACGCGTGCCGCACCATAGTTAAACGATGTATCTCCGCTGCTCGGGTGTTTTGCACTTTTCTTCCACCTCGCGTACTGACAACTAAGATTGTAAACAAGAGTGCTATTTTGATTAGCATATATTCGACACCTAAATAGTGAAGCTTTACGTAATTCTTTCTATCACTCGATGCGATCGAATTGGGACGAGATAATCGCGTTAATTATTTATTATTGGTAAAAAAGCTCATAAAGACTTTAACGTGAGTTTAAAAAGAATTGAGAGAGGAATTGCGAAGACTTCTGAATGGGTTAAAAAAAAAATGTACTCCTACTCTTTTTTGATAGTCCGGCCTGGATTTTTTTTAGACTGACACATCACCGTTATGAACATATGATTGTCAGCGATTTTTGGTTTACCGATAAAAAATAAATAAAACACACTTAGTCGGAAATCGAGAGATCGCAGAGAGAGCTCGAACACGGAGCACATAATTCTTTCTATTATACGATACGATCGGGAAACTCGGGCTAAAAAAATTGTGATAATATTTTTTTTAATCAGTAACAAAGAAATGCATACAGAATGTCACCTATGTAATTGCTCGCTAACGGTGCCTCGATAATGTGGAGATAAATACCTAGGTTCGAGCACAATAAATTGCAGGAATTCCATTATTTATTTAAAAAAAAACAAAAATATGTATCTACCATTCTCAGAGCTGGGGAAATACACTAAGTACTTGAAATACGTATTAAAGAATCAAGTACCAAGTCAGTGCTCAGTACTCAGAACTTCAGCTATTCGGTTCTGCCAGTATTCAATACATAAGGACTCAACAACTACCCAGCGCTCAGTACTTCAGGTACTTGATACTCCAATACCTTCTTCAAGTACTTAGGGTATTTGCCCAGCTCTGACCATTCTTTTGATACACAGCCCTGGCAATTGTCTTTGGACCATCACAACACCGGTCCGAACTCGCTATCGCATGGGATTATCAAAACGATTTTTTTCTTTACCCACAAAAAATAATTAAAAAAAAAACACTTTTTCTCGGAACTCACCCCCTTAACGATAATTGATAATTGATATATATATATATATATACGGTAGAGAGATCGAACGCAGTGCGCGAGTGAGCGAGTTTAGCGGTAAAGGGAGAGAGATCTCGAGCATTTCGTGGGATCCCACGTGTCTTCGATAGCCGCGCTCAACCTATGGAAACTCTGACGCGAAGCGAGATTCGCGCGCGGGGCACCCGGCCAGTATCATCGTATCGAGGAATCGGGCCGAGTCTCTTCTCGAGGCTGGCGCTCGGTGGTGCGCGCCCGTGTACACGACACGTCAGAGGCACAAAGTCGATAAGTCACGGAGCCAGGCCACCGCGCTCGCGAGCCGCAGGAGTACCCAGAGCCGGGCTCTACACGCGGTTATACCGTCGTCTGTGCACACGTCCTATCGGTACCTCTCTCTCTACTCCCCGCATATACGTTGCCAAAGCTGGTACATACACAAGGTATGTGCACACGTGTACACGGCACGTATACATAGGTGGAAGCGAGATCTCGGTACCGGCCATATAGGCTAGGTACATGGGAACTGCCGGTCGAGAGCCGAGCGGTGAACCACGCGCTCGCGCACACGGCTCACAGTCGGAGAAGAAGAGGAGGAGGAGAGGATGAAAAAAAAATCCGTCCTCTACCTCGCGAGGTACTACGCGAGGCCGAAAAAATGAATTCGTGCGCATCCCGTGCCCACACATCTAACTTTCACTTCGCTAGATCGGGCAGCGGCAACGGCTTGCCGGCTTCTCTCTTCTCCGCTGGCCTGACTGCCAGCGAGCCCGGAGCGGCGCGGTGCAACCAGAAGTTTAAATTCTGTCTCTTTCGATCGAAAGACGACGGGCCTGGAGTACGGCGATTCAGGGAGGGCTGATCGTCACACCGAGGACGATCATCATCGTTTCTTCCTTTTTTTTCGTATTTATGATCACTTCCGTCGAAAAGTACTTGTCGGAGCAAACTTCTCAGTGTTTTCAGGAATTGGACGATGAGCTGGTTTTGCCAAAAAATGTATGGGCCGGTTCAGCGAATTAATTGTGAACCAGTCAATTAATCGGGACCGATTAACGTGAACGATTTCTCGTCCGACGTGGAAATTGTTCATATTTATTATAAATTGCGTCGAAGAGTACTGGTCGGCACAGCAAATTTCTCAGTGTTTCCCGGAATTGGATAATAAACTGATTCTGCCAAAAAAAAATGTATTGACCGGTTCAGCGAATTAGTCAGGTGCGAACCAGTCAATTAATTGGGACGCATCGACGAGATCGTCAACGTGAACGAGTTCATATTTATTATGAATTCTGTCGAAAACTACTGGTCGTTCCAGCAAACTTCTCTGTGTTTCCCGGAATTGAATGACAAACTGGTTCTGCCAAAAAAATGTTTGGCCGAATCGGCGAATCAGTTAGCTGCAAACCAGTCAATTAATCGGGACCGATCGACGAAATCGTCGACTTGAACGATTTCTTGTCCAGTGCGGACATTTTTCACATTTATTATCACTTCCGTCGAAAAGCACTGGTCATTCCACACGGAGAAAAAAAATTGTTGGGTGAACAAGAATTTTGTTACCACAACTCACTTACCTGGTTAACCCTTTATAAGTCACAGCGCCCGAAACGGCCGCGGAGTGGTCGATAGAGGTGTGACTCATGAAGGGTTAACATAGGGACAACAATAAATTATTAACGATCTTCATTTTGTTAGAGAAACAAATATTTTTCTCCGTGCAGCAAACTTCTCAGTTTTTCCCGGAATTGTACGATAAGCTGGTTCTGCCAAAAAAATTATTGGCCGCTTCAGCGAATTAGTCAGCTGCGATCCAGTCAATTAATCGGGACCGATCGACGAAATCGTCGACGCGAGCGATTTCTCGTCCGGCGCGGAAATTGGCCGTAGTTACCAAGCCTTCTTCCCTGCGTCGGTGATCCCCGATCCATGGAGTGTAACGAGTATCGTTTGTCCTGCGACTCGCGTATGTAAAAGGAGAACTTTATTTGAGATCTATGGATCCTTACCGGAGGCAGTGGATCACCCGGATCTTTCGCTCATCGCGTCATCATCCCCCCCTCCCCTGTTTCTTTCTCTCTTAGTTGTGTGCAAGAGTCGAAGAGTGTTCTGAAATGTCGACCAGTACTGGTCGGTAGGTGGGGGGAGAGGAGAAAATCGATACAATCGAAATTTCCGTGAGGGTACCGACGAGAGAACTATCGGTGAGGTAGAAAAAGAAAGGGCGAACGAACGGTTTTCGTCTGACGAGGATAGATCCATACCGTGCCCGTATTTATATATATATATATATATATATATATATATATATATATATATATATATATATATATATACAGTAGGTATATATCATATAGATATATCCCTTATGTTGTATGCATTATATGGACGAGCTGGCGAAACGTATTCACGCGCCCGTGTGGATCTCCGCGTCGAGACGTAAGTTGTGTATAGTTATAGCTCCGTCTACCATAGGTGTAACGTACGTGTCTACCGACATTCTCAGGCGAGGAGAGCGCGCGTGACGTATGATACATCCGTATTGTGATACCGATCTTGTCGTAGTAGTGCGCGCCTCGCCGGGCAGATATTCGCACGGCTCCTCCGACTATCTCTCCGCAAACACGCAGCAATTTAAATCAGAGCGCTAAATAATAACGCTAAATAATCTCCGGGGCTCTTCTTCGTGTCCTGCGTCATTACGGTGCGGGACTATTAAAATTCCGAAGGTTCAATCTCGCGGATGGAAAACGTCACGTACGGATAAGTCCTCCTTTCGCAATTGCATTATCTGCGACGCGGAGAAAATGAGGCAAAAAAAAAAAAAAAAAAAAAAAAAAAATTCGATAGAAAAAATATTAATCGTGCGACAATCAGCGTTTCACAGGCGATCCGGCGAATCGTATTCTGACCGGTTCGCGGGCGTGCGCGCGGGTCTCGGCGTAGTCTCGCGGCGAAATCCTCCCGGGCTTTTGTCGGCTCGCGCGGGCGCGCTCCTGCCTCGTGGACTCGGCGAGTTTGAAAAAGAATTTAAAAAAAAAAAAAAAATCGCCGCGAAACCGCTAAGAGCGCAATCTGAATACCGCTTCGCCGCGTCACGATTTAGCGAGCCACGGTTACACGATGCACAGTTGTGGATACTCTCGTCTCTATCCAGCATGCCGCGGTCTCTCGGACTCGGGCAACTCGGCCTCTCAGCGATTTTCATTAAACATTGTGATTTCGCGTAATGTGCCCCGCCGATTTTTCTCTCCCGCCGTCTCGCTCGCTCGCCCTCGTCACCGCTGCGCCTCCTTCTCGGGCCCGCGCGCTGCGTGCACACGGCCAGAGGCGAGCCCCCGACGTTTTCGCTTCCTACTTCTATTATATTTCTTTACGTCGGCGGTTAAGCTAGAGTAAGACTTATTTTCTCTCTAAATCTTTGTCTTTCCCTACCACTCCCCCGTGAAACCCGAAGCGCTGATGACCGCGGTCTCGCAGCTCTCGGGGTTGCGTCCCGAAGAATTTATTAATCTTCCTCGTGCTATATAAAATAGCTGAGAGCTCGTACACTCGTCTCCGAGTTTCCATCGTCTCCTTCCGGAATTGACGATCGCCGTCTTCATTTTTTGCCCGGCAGAGAGGGCGGAAGAGAAGTCTCTCGCTCATGTAACCGCGTCGCATTAATGCTCGATTAAATCACCGTTTGTTGCGGCAGAGTCCCGCTCGGGTCTGCAGCGGCTCGACGGCGTGTACATAATTATTCCAATAAATCTAATCCAAAGCGATTTCATACACAACGCTGATGCTTAAAATATATAAACACATGTACGAACGGTCGTTCGATATATGTCGGGTCTGTTCGCTACCGAGCGGAGCGCGCGCGACTCTCGAGAGTGTCGAAGAAGCTGGCCGATAAAAAGTCGGGCGCGCGCGTTTCGTACACATAAGAGCGAACGAGTAGGGTATAAAGTATCCGCTGTGACTGTATAACTATACGCGCGATCGTCTCGCGCGTCGGCGGCATCTCTCGCTGCATGCAGATGAATAGCGCGCGCGAAAACCGTGAGACTACGGTTGCCCTATATATCGGGAACCGCGAGCGGCCGCGAGTCCGCGAGTCGGCTCTCTCGCTGGCTCACGGGCCGATTCGTGTGTTGTGTGTCGCTGTCTTTTAAACTCGCCTGGTGCCTCGCTGCTCGTGGATTAAAGCCATCCGGCGAGTCATAGGGTTTGCGAACAGCCTCTCCGAGCGGCTTCCCTTTCCTAGAGCGTCTGAAACTCCGTCTCACTGCGATAGACTCTGGCCGAGTACTTTTGAGAGAACACCAGGGAAGGATATCGAGACGGAGAGAAAGTAACGGAGGAAGAGAGAAGAAGAGGAGCTGTATTCTCTCCTTCGATATGTCGGCTGTTCTATAAGTCAACCCCTCACGAGTTATCTCGAATTACTTAATAATTATTTATGGTAGGGTAATTAATCATTTTCAGTGTACGATAGACCCTTGGTAGATGTATTTTGTGATTCCATCGTACAATGTAGATTTAAAATAGTTAAATCATCTAAACGAAAAATAGTAAAATAGTAAAATAGTAAAATAGTAAAATAGTAAAATAGTAAAATAGTAAAATAGTAAAATAGTAAAATAGTAAAATAGTAAAATAGTAAAATAGTCCGATCGTCTGATATTCCGATAGTCCGATAGTCCGATAGTCCGATAGTCCGATAGTCCGATAGTCCGATAGTCCGATAGTCCGATAATCCGATAGTCCCGTAATCCGATAGTCTATCTATTTTTTTTTAAGCGGGTCATTTTACTATCATTGCGAGCCTCGAAGTAATCGAGGACTGCAGATAGATCGAACGCTAATCCCTATCTTTGTCACCGCTGCCTTTCTCTCTCTCGTTCTCTCTTTTTCTGTTCGTCTCTCGTTCGCCGCCAATTCAACTGGAGAGCCTATGGTACCAGAGCAGAGTATCTAAGCACCGAGGAGATGAGCCCCGGTCGAGGCAATCGTGGTGCGCGTCCCGGTTTAACCGTACCTATGAACTTTCGGCTCCTGCGGCAGCGGCAGCCAGCATCAACGGCAACGGCTCGCGAGAGAGTATGCAACTCTACCGCGAGTAGAGTGACTGCACCGTGGCGCTTATGCTTATTCGCCTGGCGAACGATCGGCCGCCGCAGACTGGACGACGTCCACCTACAACTACCGTGAGAGGAGTCTGGGACGTAGCTAGCGCGCGTGGGTACACTCCGTAAGCCCACAGGTCGTGACGAACGTGGCCCGGCTTCAGGATCGTGCGAAACTCTCCGCAAATGTGCTGCGCTTGTACAGTTTATATACAGCTATTTATACGTACCATTCGCCCGGCTCGACGAGCCGATGGAAACTCGGTGAAAATATGGCTGGATAAGATGAGCCGCTGCTCCGTGATTCAGGATAAATTATTGATACCCCGAGGAGACCTGGATTGAATTTCTTCGTACCGACGCTTATTTAATATTTTAATACCCACTTACGATACTCATTCGCTGATCGATCGGCTTCTCTCGTAAGAGATATTTTCGTTGTGAAATATTCACCAGGCACGGGGATTAAAACCGAGTCAAATATATCGGCAGGGCAATGATTGTACGCGGAAAGGTGAGGCTGATTATCATTTCGAATGACTATGCGCTCGCCGAGCTGTCGATATAATGGTACGTGGTTTAAGGCTCATCGAGGCTCAAAGTGCATCCGAGATCTGTGTGATCGAAGAGGGGAACTTTAATTGAGGCTACCGGTGTTGAACCGCGCTGAACTATCGAACGGTATCGGGCCGAGAGAAGTCTCCGGAGTGAGAGCGAAACGGAGAAGAAGGAAAGAGGCACGATAGGAGTCGAGAGAGTTAGGAGGCGATGAGTGGACCGCGTCCACCTACGACTACCGGGTCGTTGTGGTGCAGCAGCCAGTGAGCCCGGGCTCCGGCAGGGCCTCGGGATAGGTTCGTGCAGATGCATCGTCGCCGTTTCGCCCCGCGCCGCCGTCCCCGTCTCCTCGAATGCCGGATCGTGCGAACATCTTCGCAGCTACGGTCCAGGCCTAGAGAAGAAGTGTATCGTTGCAGCGAGCCGGAGCGAGCGAGCCGGCGAGAGAACGGAAAACGCTAACGCGAAAAGGACGGAGGAGAGAGAGCTCTCTCGGGCGACTCAGGTATATACTTCACCCACAGAGCGCAGGATAGCGGAGACCGCGCGGGAGGCGGAGGAGAAGTGGTACGGAATTGACAGAAGCTGGGTCGAGCTCGGGGTCAACCGCGGTATACATTCATCTCGCGACCCCCGGGGTTATTAATCGAGAGATGTAAATGATAACGGTTAATTTATCGGCCATTCACGAGATGCCGGCGAGAGCGTTGAAGATTGTTGCGAAAAAAATTAATAAATAAATACAATATCTTTAGCTAACGAGGATATGCGGATGGATCGGGCTATTGAATTGATGTGTGATATCTGTGGTGAGGAAGACTCTCAGGAAAATAAGGACCGACCTCTTCACGAAAATCTATAAAACTTACGTCAGGCCAACGCTGGAATTTGCAAACATCGTATGGCCACTGTAGGGGAGAGCGGGGCAAAATGGCACGGTGGGGCAAAATGGGATAATGAGATAAAACGCAATTTTCCAATAACTTTTGGATGGTGGTGATGATGGTCCGTGGGACCAACGGCGGTATACATCATCTCGCGACCCCCGGGGTTATTAATCGAGAGATGTAAATGATAACGGTTAATTTATCGGCCATTCACGAGATGCCGGCGAGAGCGTTGAAGATTGTTGCGAAAAAGATTAATAAATAAATACAATATCTTTAGCTAACGAGGATATGCGGATGGATCGGGCTATTGAATTAATGTATCATATCTGTGGTGAGGAAGACTCTCACCAAAATAAGGGCCGACCTCTTCACCAAAATCTATAAAACTTACGTCAGGCCAACGCTGGAATTGGCAAAAATCGTATGGCCACTGTGGGGGAGAGCGGGGCAAAATGGCACGGTGGGGCAAAATGGGTTAATGAGATAAAACGCAATTTTCCAATAACTTTTGGATGGTGGTGATGATGGTCCGTGGGGCCAAACGGGGTTGAAAATCCGGATCGTTGGGACAAAATGGGACATCCAAAAATTATTGGAAAATTCTGTTCTGTCCTCACTGTCCCGTTTTGCCCCACTGTCCCATTTTGCCCCGCTCTCCCCTACTTCCGAGAAGCCATCGACACCATTGAACGGGTCCAACGGAGGGCCACAAAACTTACAGACAGGTAAGTTTTGAGAGGTCTTGAGAGGTTTCGAATACGAGGAGCGCTCAACCAGACTCGGGCCACCAACACTAGAAGCCAGAAGAAAGCGGGGGGACCTCATCGAGACGTACAAATTATTAAAAGGGCATTATGCAATTAATGGGATCAAAATTTTCCAACCCTCAGGAAATCCGCATCTTCGTGGACACACGGCGAAATTAGATACGAGACCATCCCAAAGAATCCCATGGAAACGTACGTTATCGAACAGGGTTGTGAATGTGTGGAACGCATTACCAGCCGAAGTAATCGAATCACAGACAATCAACCAATTAAAAAATAGACTCGATAAACACTTGCCTACTTAATGTTAACTATGTGATGCAGATTCTATAAGGTATTAACTATATTTTCTTTCTGCAAATAAATAATAATAATTATTACAATATCGCTCGGTAATGCGTCGTGATGAAAATTAGATAAAGAAAAATCTTTTTTTTTTTACTGTACCAAAGATAAATAGTGGGGAAGGCAATGTATTTTGTGAATTGCAGTTGCGCCGGTATTTCCTCGGGAATATCCGTGACCGTCGAGTGAGAAAGAGGTCTGTCGCAGGGGTGGTGTGGCGTGGCCAATCAATCAGTATTGGTGGTTTTTGCGCCACCCATATGTCATGGTCGGCGGAGCCGAGAACATGCCTCGGCATACGGACTAGGGCTTCTCTGTCTTTCTTTCTCGGCCACTGTCCTCCGGACACCCTGTTTATGTTCCGCTGCCGCTGCCGGGCTACCGCTATTATAGTTACTACATAGGAAAAGGCATTTTCGTGCGCTGGGTGGCCGGTGATCTTTTCTTCTATACCAACAGGAATGAATTACCTGAAACCGCATTTTTCCCTCAGTTCCCCTCGCCATAACCGCAGAATAAACAAAGCGTTTGTCACGTAAAAACTTCGTCGACGCTTTTCCATTCCAGCGATTGCCTGTATCGGTACGACCGTGTATAGGTTTGAGAATAAATAAAAAATAAAAAATAAATAAAATTTGCGGCGTATCGTTTGAATGTGCCGATGGACTATCGTGACCATGATTAAGCCCCGATAATGCGTCGCTTGGGCATTCTGTCGTTAACGTGCAGGTGGCGCTCCGCGGATTTTATGCTCTTGTTTAATATCTCAAACGGTGTCACGGACTGTCCGAATTTATTGCGTGAATTTGTTTACCGGGCCCCGAATAGACCGCCACGCCATGCAGAACTGTTCCGAGCTACCACCTACTTAACAAATTATTAACACTACAGCCTGGTCCCGCGTCTCACACGGCTAGCGAATGAGGTTTACGGACATTGGTCAGATTTTTCGGGATTTCCCGTCACACGCTCCGGACCGCTCGGGAGTTGCGACCACGACTTTAGAAACTGTTATTTGCGAAATTGTTTGTTAAGCAACATGCATACTTTCCACTTTTGTGCATGTATATATTTTATAAAGGGCTTGTCCCGTAGGTACAAATAAATAAATAAATAAAAAATTATTCCCCCAAATGATAATTCGAAGATTGCAGGTTACGAAATGTTTGAGTAGACAGAGTGAGGAGTAATTTAGGCGCTGTGAGATGCGAATTATCGGAAGGATCCGGTGTGCCCGCGCGCGCGCGCGTTTTCTCGAAGCGAAGAGTCAAAGAGTGGAAGGGCAAGAGAGAAACGACCGTCGTACGGAATATTAAAAAGAATTACGTGGGTGCAGCGGGCGCTGTTCCCCGCGGGCCGGGGCTAGAAAGTGTCCCAGCGGAGCCCGGAGAGACACACCGAGAGCGAGCGACAGGAGAACCGCCGGAGAGTATAGAGAGTATATAGAGAGGAGGAGAACAAAAAAAAAAAAAAAAAAAAAGAAAGAAAAAAAAGAGTCCGGGTCAGTTTGAATAATTTTGACCACACCTCTCGTCAAAGCGATACAGCGAGCGTATGAATACATACATTTAAATGTCCCCGACGCTCGGGAAACTATTGTCCGAATTTTTTTCTTCGAAGCGCGTACACGTTCACCGGCTCGGCTGGCCTGGGTCGCTCGGGCATCGAATAGCGAAACCAGAAGGATATTAAAGTGTACGAGGAGACGGGCCGATTGATTCGAAACGATGATCGAAAATCCTGTACCGCGATAATTTAGTATGCCGGGCTATCGGGAGAACAGCATTGCCCGTCTCAATGATACAGCAGACAGTGCCGAGGAGCAACACGTTGAATCAGCGACGAGCTAAAAGTTCACTGATCCACGTAACAGCTAACTTTGTCGATTCTTCGAGCGGAGTCCTCGGGGTATGGAGTAACGAGACCTCGTGTGTCCCGATATATTCGTATAACGATCGATCGTGAAAGATCATCGTCTGCCGTTATACGAGTACAGTGTGTATACGAGCACCAGCGTCGTCCTTCTCTTTTCTTCGAGTCCTCTTTCGCGAGCAACCGATCGGCGGTGGCTGAAGAAAGAGAAGCTGGGAACTCGGCAGCCGGAATAGGTGACCGACGAGAGAGGATCGCTGTAAGAGGCCTGTGCGGTCCTCCGCGGAGCGCTAATAATAACACTAATTAGCATCGACTCCGTGCGATGGATTAATTCGAGAGAGGTGCTAGAAACTATCGGATCCATCGTACGGCGATGAACAAGTCGATTCTTCGATTCTATGTGTTGTTCTCTTCGCTGCCTCGCATTGTTTTCTCCGACTCTCGCGGCGCCCTACACCGATTACACGGAGACCGCGTTCGATTTTCTTCTCCTTCGAGCCGTTTCGCACACAATTCTTCGGGACGCGGAGAGGGATCGCGCCTTGAGGTGCATCTCGGTATCGACGGGAACAACGACGACGTGCTCCATCCGCGAGAGACCGAGAGAGTCGAACATCGCGAAGAGGACGCCGACGAGGAGGACTACCACAAAAGATGTTGCAGCGGGCAGCGGGAGCAATAGCGCTATCGTTGCCCCCATATAGACACATACTCACACAGAGAAAATACCGAATACCCCGCGCTCTGTTGCACCGGGGGGAAACACGACTTTCGCATGCACTCTCGCGATGCAAACTCTCCGTTTGGCCCGACTCGACCGACTCGGCTCGGACTCACGTGGGTTAACGCTGAACCCGCGCGGCTCTGCGCCACGGACTCGGATACATTCCGATCAGTGGGTGTGAATCTTGTTACCTTTGTATGATGCATCAACATTTCACTTATAAAATATACAGCGTAACGTCAAATGTTACAAGAGCGTGCATTGAGGCAGAAGATATTGTACGATTATCGAGAAAGAAGCCCGGTTGTACACTGCTCGTCATGAATGTTTGGTTTTCTTGACTTTTTTAATCTTCCTGGATATCATGCGCTATGACTTAACGGGGTCGAAGATACCAAGCACAACATTCAGCAAGACATCTGGTAAGACGTCCAGCAAGACATCCAACAAGACATTCAACAAGACATCCAGCAAGACATCCAACAAGACATCCAGCAAGACATCCAGCAAGACATCCAACAAGACATCCAACAAGACATCCAGCAAGACATCCAGCAAGACATCCAGCAAGACATCCAGCAAGACATCCAGCAAGACATCCAGCAAGACATCCAGCAAGACATCCAGCAAGACATCCAGCAAGACATCCAGCAAGACATCCAGCAAGACATCCAGCAAGACATCCAGCAAGACATCCAGCAAGATATCCAGCAAGACATCCAGCAAGACATCCAGCAAGACATTCAGCAAGACATTCAGCAAGACATTCAACAAGACATTCAGCAAGACATTCAGCAAGACATTCAGCAAGACATCCAGAAAAACATCCAGCAAGACATCCAGAAAAACATCCAGCAAGACATCCAGAAAAACATCCAGCAAGACATCCAGAAAAACATCCAGCAAGACATCCAGAAAAACATCCAGCAAGACATCCAACAAGCCAACCAACAAGACAGCAAAACGCAATGAAATCCAAGCATTCATGAACGGCGCAGTGTACGTGGATTAATTTGACTTTTTTTAAATGGGAGATCCCGAGAAGCATCATAGGTTGTCGGCAGTGACGATGAGACCGCTCTCTCCGGTACGTCGTAACATTTTTATTTTGACACGAGGCGTTACTCGCACGCGCTTCTAGAAAAGAAATATTGGGTGACGCTCTCTGCGACGCTTTAACGCTGTTCGGACTCGTAACATTAACCAACCAGAGTCTATTCGTCTGCGTTCGTCTTCTCCGACGCTGCCGGACAAAACATCTTCCGGTCCGGTAGGATGACCCTACACCGCGGAGCGCCGCGCCTTTTGTCGAGGCGAAAGGTACCAGGCCCCGTGAGCCCGCGCGCGCTCGCCGAGAGACCCGGCGTGTCTTTGTCATTATATAACGCCATTGTGGCCACACTTGCCCGGCCGTGGAAGTCGACTATACCTTTGCATATTATTAAAATGACGATGATTGTCATTTTTGTCTGCTCCCCTTCCACCCCCCCTCTTCGTCCTCCTCCTCGTGTTCTTCCTCTCCTGCGTCTGCACCTTCACGACACACTGTACACTGTTGTACGCGGGCAACGAGAGACGCCCTCACGCCTCCACCTTCTTACCCTTCCACGTCCAGCGACACTCCGGTATATCGCTGCGAGGTCTACACGCCTGTTCAAAGAGCGAGACGAGCTCTCGGCAATTCTTTCGTTACGATCTCTTCACCAATATTTTTTATTTCGTCGTGACCGCTGCTCAGGAAATACCTGAAAACAGTGGAAATTTAAGGGAATGAGAAATGAAGTGAAGATAAAAATGTCTCGACTTTACCCGTACTCAGAAAAATAATTTATTTGTCGGACGCCCCGGCAAATAAATTATTTTTTTGGGTGCACGAAGAAAAATAGTTCTGTTTCTCTAACAAAATGTAGGTCGTTAATAATTTATTGTTGTCCCAACAATTTTTTTTTCTCCGTGTGCGGTCGGAGATTACTTCGCTTTTAGCGGCCATAATCTTCGATGCATCGTTGGTTTTTTCTGAGACTCGAATTCGACCAAACTGTTGACGTTTCATATTCGTTGTTCATGAAACGTGTTTCGCTTCCCGCAAGTCAAAACAATGGTAACACAGGTGCCGCAGAGCCCGCTCCTCTTCTATCACTCACTTTTCATTCTTCCTCTTTCGATTTCCGTCTCCACCCGAAAAGCGAGACTACGACGAAAAATAGCCTCATTGTCGAACGGGCGACCATCCGTACCGTGCGTTTCATTATCAGCCTTATTTTCTTTCCTTCCACGTCACTCGGCGTCGATTATCGGCCGGACACTTATTTGCGATCATTAAATTCTCGTAATAAGGTCGGCGATACGTGGTTCCTTTATTATATCTCTTCATTCGTGAGTTTCCGGATAGGAGAAGGCGCGCAGGGATGACCGTGAGCTTGATAGAGGACAAACCCTCAGTGATGGTCGAAACGATTCAGTTCCGGCAGCCCTCGCGCACTGTGAAAAAATTTCATTTGAAAATTAATGAACAGTATTGAAAGCTTTTTTACATAAACTGTTTCTAAAATTTCAAAGCCATGCGTTGCAATTTAACAGTAAAATTAGTATTTTTTATGAAAATTTGATGTAAATTTCAAGCAAAAGATTTGTAATTTTAATATCTGGTATTTTTATTTTCCAAGCAAAGTACATTAATGTTCAATTAATGTAAGGAATGTTAGCAAATTTTAAGTTCCAGTACATTACATTAACAATTCATTTTTACAGTGTCTTATTTCATCGACCGACTTCGATTTCCGCACTCAGAAAAATAATTTATTTGTCGGGCACCCGCAAATAAATATTTACTTGGTACGAATTAATATTTTTATTGATTTAAATTGATATATTTTAAATTAAATAAATATTTATTTGCGGAGCACCCGTCAAATAAATTATTTTTCTGAGTGCGGGTACTCGCCGCGGACGCACCGAAAATATAAGATTGATATTTCAAACGATTTATCGTGCTCGGCTTCGATTATCGACCAGCCACTTGTCGGCGATTTCGCTCATTAGATTCTCGTAATAAGGTCGGCGACACGTGGTTCCTAAATCCTAAGAGGCGCACGGGGATGACCGTGAGTTTGATAAAGAACAAACGCGCAGCGATGGTCGAAACCATGGAGTTCCGGCAGTTCTCTCGTACTTCATCGACCCACGATATACCAATAAACAGCGAAGCGGGCCTCGTCTCCCTGTGTCCCGCGCGATCCGTGGCGAAAAGACCTCGACTTCCGGGTACTCGCCACGGAGACACCGAAAATATAAGATTGATATTTCGGACGATATATCGTGTCGACCTCCGCCTCGCTTCGGTTCCTCTTTCCGAGCTCTCCGTTCCTCGTGGCATCGCGCGCGGACGTGAGGATTATCGACGGGCGAGAAAACTCCGGGCAGAATCGCGTGGGCGGTCGGCACAAAACCCGTGTGTATTATATTATACGATACACCGCTCATGTATCACTATGTAGCCTGCATAGTATGCTCAGCTGGGTGTGTATGTACTCTTCGTCGTTCGCTTCGGGATCGGGCGACAATTCAAGCTTTTGCCCGGTCGCGACGTCTCTGCCGGAACTCCACGGTTTCGACCATCACCGCGCGTTTGTTCTTTATTAAGCTCACGGTCATCCCCGCGCGCGCCTCCCATCCAGAAGCTCACGAACGAAGAGATAAAGGAACCACGTATCGCCGGCCTTATTGCGAGAATTTAATGATCGAGCTCGCAAATAAGTGGCCGGCCGATGATCGAAGCCGAGTGACGTCGAGGGAACAAAAAATAAGGCGTATAATGAAACGCACGGTACGGATAGGCGCCCGTTCGACAATGAGCCTTGCGGTGAGGCAACCTGGGCCATTTTTCGTCGTGGTCTCGCTTTTCATGTGGAGACGGAAAACGAAAGAGGAAGAATGAAAAGTGAGTGATAGAAGAGGAGCGGGCTCCGCGGCACCTGTGTTACCATTGTTTTGACATGTGTCCCATTGTGGGCTATCCGGCACGCGGCCCTGCCGGAATAACCGAGCCTGGTACACTTCTACACCTAACGCCGGAATGCCATTCCTAGACCCGGAATGTATCACTTACACCGCGCGTCGGGTCCTCCACACCGAGAGGGAAGCGTACCTGTCCTCGTACGCAGTTTTGCCTTGCCCGGTTTCTGTGACGCACCTACCGCGATGTCCTTCCCCGTTGCTCTATGCCGACACCGCATTGGCTTTCGTTCATTCGTCGTCACCGCTGTATTGCATGGCCGAGCCGACCGCGATCGTATTCTCCTCTTCTGCTGTTGGCACTGTCCTGCTGGGGCCCCCGCGTGTGACACTTCGACATGCGGGTACGCGGTACAGTCTCGCCGATGAAAAAAAAAAAAGAACGGCGGGCCAAAGGAGCGGCGGTAGCAGGACGGGAAGGTGGAGAAACCGGCCACAGGATCCAATTTTCTGATACAAAGAGCGGCGGCCGAGAGAAGTGGCGGGTACGAGGCTGAGCCGTTTAAATGTGACGAGAATTCGACGCGAGGAGAGAGAGGAATGCAAATCATGAATCCTCGAAAAAATCGCCAACGACTTGGACCCCCGAAAACTAAGACATGTCCATCATGTTCGTAGAGAGGGAAATTTATTCGCTTGTTACGATTATTATTATTTTTTTTTTTGGTAGTCGGACTGTACCGCTGGTCAGTTGTCCCAAAGAGAAAGACACGCATGCACACAACTGAGAAGTTGCGAGTGTATTAGCACCCGCATCCTATGGGACAGGTGAGGGCCGGTAAGATAAATTCGATCTGACCCTCATAGGAACGAGAGTACACACAACGCATACCTCACCGATCTTTTTTTTAGCCCGTGGTTTAGCGCAATTATGCAGATTAACAGTTGTTGCGTCGTGTTTCCGGCGAATGGAAAGAAGGTCGAGGCTGATAGCCGATCGATACACATAATGTTTCAATATTCTAATTATGTTGAGCTCATGACAATATGTGTTATCGCAACAAAACTTCGGGAGAGCGAGAGACCGCCGGGGTTCTCTCGCTTCCATTCTTGCCCCGGCCAGCTAAGATAATAATTCTATACAGCCCGAAAGTCTTCCTCCTTCTTCGAGGTAAACAGTTCTAACACGAAGGGTCAGATCGTTGAGAGTCTAAGGCGAAGATCCCCGAAGGAAGCGAGATCTCGAACGATTCCCCGGTGATGCAAGCGAGCCAGATGGAAGAGGATCGAGAGAAACCGAGTAGATCCTAATCTCACTGACTGCGGTGGGCCACGGCCGAAAATTCAATTAAACTTTTGATACGGGCGCGGACCGCCGCACGGCTGTGTAAACGAAAATTTCGCAAGCTTGACGTACTTTCATTGGACGTTGTGTGCACGCGAGCTCCAGTCCAACCTCGATCTCGCTCGCTCTTCAGCTTTTTGCGTTATTACACGGGAACCAGCAACCGGTAGATTCCTCCGGGTCTACCGGTTGCTCGTAAAACGATTAGCCGGTCGCGGGCCATTCAGTTGCCGAACGCTTATTCGTATCCGGCCGGCCGCGGTGAGCTAACTTCGATTCTCAGACCGGGGGATCGTGTAGGTGAGCGACGAGGGAGCCAGGAAGGGCTCGCTACGCCGAGTTTGGCCGTGGAACAACCGAACCAGAAGGGCCTACTGTGCTGAGCCCCCCTTTCCGGGCATCGTGGCACGTCTCGTCCAACACTCTGGAAAATCTTCAAATTTATCTTGGAACGATTTGTCGACGATTCCATGGCTTTCCCAGTGTGAGCTTCTCCCGCCTTGAGCAGCTCTTTGCCACCCTCCCCAGCAGATACAGACTCAATTTTTTGCTCCCGCTGGCTTCCTGCTTTAATTTTTTTTTATTTCCTCTTTGACTAGCCACTCGCAGAGTACGTCGGTCCGATAGACGATAAATCCATGTTTCCTGGATAGTATATCGGAACTAGAAACGTTTCGGAGCGGGTGTCCAAATCCTTATAGCTTGCAGACTGCACTGAAAAAAAATCTAGAGCTACACGGAGAAAAATCGTTCTGTTTCTCTACCAAAATGTAGATCGTTGATAATTTATTGTTGTGGCGGCAAAAATATTTGGCTGCTACAGCAAAATATTTTGTTGTCCGTATGTTAACTAGGTAAATGAGTTATGGTAACAAAATTCTTGTTCCAATAATTTCTTTTTCTCCGTGTACCACAGACATTTTTCAAAAATTTCGAAACTGCGTAGAATCTCGAACCGGGCCTCAATCTTCGCGAGAATTGCATCTAAGGAACAGATGTGACCACTCTACTAGTGTACAAAATTTCAACCCGCTGTCTCAAGGCTTTTCCGAGTTATAGTCGTTCTAAACTATGCAAGTCTGTCACACACATACATACACATATATTCGGACGCCAGCTAAAAATCATATTTCTCGACGTTTTCGATCATTTCTAGAACGCTGACATTAAAATCTCGAAAAAATTTTTTTGACGAAACAATATCTATGACTCAAGTAAAATTGGCTTGCGGACTGGCAAGGAAAAAAAAATTATTGTTTCAGTTCTAGTTCAAATACTTACAATTCCAAACGGGATTGAAATGATAACATGTCTCCTTGACAGTCTTGCCATCGTTGTTTTAATATCATATATGGAATTAAAAGAATTGAAAGTGAATTTGAAGTAAAAAAAAAATTCTGTGGCAGCCCGCAAGCGAATTTTTTTTCAGTGTAACGATTAAACGTATCCAATGTTGTTGCGTGAGCTGTGTTGGCGGACGACTGTGATCGATTCTCGTGTCGTCATCCCGGCACTCGCATTAGAATGGCACAAGCAAAACGGATCTCGTGGAAAAGCGTCGGGTCGCAATCCGAGCGGTAATAATCATCGAGGATTGCAGGAATGTGATGCGACCCGCCGTTTGCGACTGGCTTATAAATAAACGCAGCAGAGTCGACGAGTGAATGAAAAGCGTTCGTCATCCGATCGGTGAGGAAGGTCCGAAAAGCGTGCAGTACCGTGTGCGACTATTGCCTAAAACGGCGTAAACGGCCATTGCGTTGAATCGTTTTTCTGTCCAGTCGGGATCAAGACTAACGCTGTTCGGCCTCTTTCTCCCGGCGAATCGTCAATCATAGGCAAATATGACAACCGGACCAGCGGCTTCGAAGGTTTACAATGCCGGTAAGAAAATCGGGGTTGATCGGTAGCGTGAAAAATCTTGTCGTGCTGACTCTGCGGATTCGGACGCTTCTGCAACCCGCGCGGCCGATCAGCGACACCGACGCTCTCTGTGTCAGCGTTAGCGGTAGCGGCGGAAGAAAGGAGAAAATGTTTCCCTCGGAAAGCCAGTGGTAACGTAACAAGAGAAACCGATCTCTTTGGAACTTCACTCACCGTAAATAAGTCGTGTTCTGTATGCAATTTTGGCTCACGATCGATCGCAGGCACGGGCCTGACGCAAATCTTTATACACACTGTTTTCCGTGTAAAATCTGGGCGGCGATAGACTGGTAGGTAGATCTATTATTTGCGTCTACCAAAAAATTCGTCTACCGAGACGATTGTCGACTTACGATACAAGGAAACAATTTCCAATCGAGGACACTCTTGCCTCGCCGAAATATTAACGCTCTTTTAACATAATATCATTTTCCATTGCGAACAAGAATCAAAGCTTTGAGAACTAGACTTTTGTCTACACTATGGACTAATGATCTTCCGTGGTTTCCACGGGTTAAGCTACAGCTCAATCTTCTCATCTGCGCTCATCGATCTTCTCATCAACTTTATACACACTGTTTCCCGCACTGAAAAAAAAAAAAATTGATTGCGGGCTGCCACAGCAAAAAATTCTTATTTCGATTCTTACAATTCCATATGATATTGAAACGACAGCAAGACTGCCAAAGTGACATGTTATCGTTTCAAACCCATATGCAATTGTAAGAATTGAAATAATAATATTTTTATTGGCATCCTGCAAGCGAATTTTACTTGAGTCAATTATATTTTTTTTCAGTACGTGTAAAATCTGGTCGACGATAGACTGGTGACAGATCTATTATTTTCTCCTACAAAAAAATCCGTCTACCGAGACGATTGTCGACTTGCGACACAAGGAAACAATTTCCAATCGAGGACACTCTTCCCTCACCTAAATATTAACGCTCTTTAAAAATAATATCATCTTTCATTGCGAACAAGAATCAAAGCTTTGAGAACAAGACTTTTGTGTACACTGTGGACTAATGGTCTTCCGTGGTGTCCACGGGTTAAGCTGTAGCTCGATCTTCTGCTCTGCAACGCGGCACAAGTTCCCGTCCTCCTCGACATCGAGCTATCCGCTAGCTTCTAGCGGACGACGAGAGACTTTCACTACTCGCGAGAACGTGCCTGAGAATGAGTCGTCGTGCCCGGCCTCCGAGATCCTCAGACACTCGCTCGGCCAGCTATTCGCGAAGGGCTAGTATCGGACTCTTGCGAATGCATTCCATCTGGCCGCCGACTCCTCTGTCTTTCGTGTAGCTCATTCGAGAAAAGATCAACGCTTGCTCTTAAAAAAAAGAAGTTAAAATATCAATAGGACAGAGGATCCCCCTTGGACAGCGAAACTCGACGAATCGTTTTTTTTTTCCCCGACCGGCTTTCACTCCCTCGTTGCAACACACGAGGTGAATTCGCCTGCACGCCTGGGGGAAAAAAATTATTTTTCTCTCCGATTCCATTGGCTATTTTTGAAGCCCCCGGGTCGCTGTTTCTCTCTCGTTCCCGCTGTGCTTTCTCGTCTGTGCGAAGTTACTGACCCCTGGCCAGTTCGCGGTAAGGAAAGAGGCGCGCGCCTGCGACTCGCCACTATTTTTAAACTCGCGCCGAAAACTGCATCGCTCCCTTCGTTCTCTCGCCCGGTATATAAGAAAGCGTGTGGATTATTTTATTCTCGCTCGGCGCACGCAATCTCGCACCATCATGGGAAACCACGGATTCCATATCGCGGCCCGAGCACAATCGGCAGAGTCGAGCCTCGCTTCCATAGCTAAATATTTCGCACAGAAACGAACGACTCAAGTGCATCCAGCGAATGCGGCTGCATGCGACTCGTCACCCGTTAATTATTTGACCGAGAGACGATTTGACGGACCTGATTTCTTTAATTGGCTCCCTCGGATTTACACGGAGTGAATAGAGACACACGCGCACACATTGAACGTACTTAAACCGAGGCTCTACACGACCATGCACGACTCTCGTACCCATCGTTCCTGGGCCGCTTTTGCTTCTGCTGTCTCCGGTAGGATAATGCTAATGACGAGATACTCGAGCGAGCGCCCGTATGGACGCTCGGCGACGAGCACCGAGAGATTCGTGTGAGCGACTCCTCGACTTAACGGGCCTCCTTCGCGTTAGAAAGATTTTTCACCGTGTTTACCGTGCGCTATACGGTACGCCAGAAACTCAGCTGTACCCGTACGTATAGAAATAGTGGAGCAGATCGGGAACACACTCGGTGCGCTATTGCGGTGTAGGACGAGGAGCACTCTACTCCGGCGCGAGGAAACGACTTAATCGTTCCGCATATTAATGTGGGAACGCTCGATGGAGAGAGAGAAAGACAATGGCTCTAATTTCACGGCTTTCCGGAAACGGTGATTCCGGACCTGTGCCTATCCGGCTCTCTCTGTCTCCTTGTTTTCTGTCTGCTGTCCGGCATCGCTACGCTTGTTTCGCCAATTTAAAAGCAATTTTCCTTCGGTTGCCTGTTAGGATAGCTCGCATAGCTCGCCGGAGAGAGTCGGAGGAAACGGCGGATAGAAGATAATGAAAAAAAAAAGAAGAGCAGAGAATCACTACTTCCCACGGTTGGTCAGCTGGTCTGCGCGTCCGCGATGCAGAGATCCTCCCTCGCATCTTCTATTTTCCCCTCCCTCCCTTCCTCATCCTGGGCTTCTTTTTCTTCTTCTTTACTGTTTTTTTTCGGCTTCTTGTGCTCGACGAATTTCGATTTTTCTACCTGAGGATCTTTGCGCCCCCGGTGATCCGGGATCGGGCATAGCCGCAGGGGCCGTCGTCATCATCATTATCATTCGCAGCAACAAGGCTTACAGTTAGTCGATTAAAGTGTAAACAAAAATTGAGGAACTTAAGCCAGTTGCCAAACCGCAGATCTCCACTAGAGAATTTTCCAGATTGCTTAGTGGCTAAAATTATTATGCAATTACTGATATTTACGTTTTTCACTTATGCCTGAAAGCTGCCTTCTGGCTGTGGAAAAAATAATTGCACAAATACGGCTAGCAAATTTTTACTTCAACTCGGTAGAAGTCGTTAAAATGATATATAAATTAGATCCAAATCAGACATGTAAAATCTGTAATAGGAATGAATGCGAAACAATGGAACACACAGTTATATAATGTCCAATCTACGAGCTATGCAGATGCCACTTGGGAAACCATATCATCCTAGAAGATGTGGCTAAGCTTTTACAAGCAAACATAATCGACGATATAAAGAAAGTCTTTTACTTTATAACGAGGTCTCTAATGCTAAGAGCGTTCGCCTTAAACCTATAACCGATACACTGCAGTAGTACCGTCTTGTATTGTTTTATTAATTTTTATATAATTTAGAGGTAAGGAATCCCACCCCCCCCCCTTCGCTATAATAATCTTTATGTATTATTATTACCATTATTATTACAATTATTATTATTATTATTTTCATTTATGCTTTTTCATCACTATATTTTTGGTATTACTTATTATTTTATTTCTCGCTTGGGCCTGGCAGGAAATCTTCGCAGGAAATCTTATAACTGCACTCGCACTGGTACCGACGTTGGCTCGCCAAAAGCCTAATCGGTAGAACAACTCGGTGAAACCACGGTCTAATATAATTTCAAACAATAAATCTGAAATCTTAAACTGTTATATTTTCCACGGAGGTACCGACGATACAGCGAGAGCTTAATAATTTTCTAGCGCTGCGACGATTGGGATCCAATGGTCGCAGAAAAAAAATATAAAGTGCGAGACAGTCAGCGTGTGTGATCCGATGCCGGTCGTGAATAATGGAGAACGGTAAAAATTCGAAGAATGGTAGAAATTCGATCGAGAGACAGGATCGCGAACGGTCCATCGAGCGAACGCGATACCGTCTCGAAAAATCTTTCGAGTTCCCTCGCTCTCTCACGCGTATTTTGGAGGATCGAGGTACGGAGAAAGATGGAAGCGAAGTACACACGTGGTCCGCCCATAGCCTCACTCCCGCGGCCCTCGGGCCCGTCCGTACACTTTTTTTTCCATCGCTTTTTATAAACCTTGGCCGCCTTTTTTTTCCCTTCATCTTCTTTCTCTCCTCTACTCTCCTTGCGTGCGTGCGTGTGCTTTCACGTTTTTTTTTCTTACCCCTTGGCCGGCCATCTGCCCGGCTGCGGAAGGGGACGACTAAGACGCGCGCGAGGCATGGATCACGAGCGGGGTAGTCGTGAGGACGAAGCCGAAGGGAGCTCCGGTGAGGGAGAGAGAGTGAGAGTGCAAGGGAGAAATTAGAAGGGGCCCGAGAGCTGCGATGCTGGGTCCACGAGTACACGCAGGACTAACGGCTTGAGTCCCCTCTGCCCTCACCTATTTAGGCACATACTACGACGAGGATGGCCTCTGGACCAGGGCTACGCGTAGCGCCACTATCCCCGCAGCATACCCTGCAGTAGGTCTTCGGATCATCGAAATTAGTTTCTAAACGCCTCGATCCCAAGTCTGGGCAAAATTCCGAAAGGCATTATCCATTTCTTCAGCGTACATGATATTCTCTGCAAAAATTAATTTGCCAAAAAAAAGACATTGCGAATCTTTCGATCTCTGGAGGACGCCGTACGGACGTCTCGAATTAGATTCCCGAAGCCCCTTGCTCTTCCATCCGCCAAAAAAAAAAAAAAAACGCGGTACCGTTTTCTCATCGCAGCTTCTCTCCCTAGATTCCCATGCTTCACACCGAAGTTCACGTATTTGCTGAAAAAATTCGTGAGGTAAATGAGAGACTTGAAAAAAACGTGAGTTCTCACGAGAAACGACAGTGTCCCCCACGAATTTTTCGGCTAAAAAGAGGAGGAAGCGTAAACCCCCCTCGGCGTAAGTTTTCTCGTCCGGCCGACAACCTAGCAGTACATTTCGGTGCTTTTTTTTTTTTAAACGCGGCCCTTCACGAATAACGTGGATCGACGTTTTTTTATTGATGCCTTTCCACCCCTCCGACGGTGAGCACCTTCCGGCCCCTCGGACCGCGGGAGAAACTGTGCCACTCAGGGCACATATACCGTAACGTCGTCCGTACCTTTTTTTTAGGTCCCTCTCATTTCTCTTCAATAATATCCCGGTGCCGACGCACAAGGTGCTTCCGTCCCGATGGTCCAGGAGTTCCGGTGTGCCACGGTCTCGCTCGCAGCGGTCTTGTTTGTCTGTTTTTTTAAGCGACGTACCGGTACTCCGAAATTTCGATTCTCAAATCTCAAGAGCGGAGTGACAGCGAACAGCGTGGAAAGATGCGCGATAAATGCTGCGTACTTTACGGATTTCATAATTGAACAATTGCATTAACCGTTTAACTTGTTGAGTGGAAAAACCGCGAAGTACGCGAGGCGTGAAATATATTAATATGTGCGTAACTTATAATGTACGAGTGCTCAACACTCGGAAGCGCGGTCGGAGCCGCGCTATTCCAATCCATAAGTGTTCGGAATACCCATAAGTTTCGCGAGGCGAATGAGCGAGAGAGAGAGGGAGAGAGATAGGATAGTGGGGAAGCTCGCGCGTACCCAGGCAGCGTTGCGGACCCTCCGTGCCCTCGGGCGAACATTTTTTTTTCTCCCACCCCGGAGGGGGCCCCACGCGGATACGCACTTTTTTATGCGAACGCATGCACCGCTCACGGTAGCGTATATGCCATACGTATACCTCGCACAGTGCAGACACATACCTCTGCTACACTATGGGTGACGACCTCTGGGCTCTCTAGGCGGTGGTGCTGGATGGGCCGTGCGAAAGTACTCTTTGCGATGCGAGCAGGAGAAACGCGGGCCCCCCTAGTTCTTCGTCGCGTTATTTTTTTTTTCTTCGTTTTTTTTTTTTTTTTAATAATGCAGGAGCAGTGGACATGGGAAAAAATGCTGGCGGGTCATCGCACGGATAGCGCAAGGGAGATAGGTACTACCTACACTCGGTGTATGGGAAAGGCGATTGTATTTTAAAAAAAATAATAATAGTAATAATAATAATGCAGGTATAAAAAAATGGCAAAGGTAAAATATAAGAAAGATCGATTCTGAAAAATTTCCTGGGAATTGAGAAAAAAAGGTCCTCATCCCGATTTGCCGTCCGCCGACTTTCCATTTCCCACGTTCGGCTCTTATCTCTCCCGCTACCGTCTGATCTACGCCATGACAAATTATTCTTTCTCGAAAACTGTTTAACGCATTAATTAAGGGCGTGTCGTAATTATTTGTCAAAGTAACGGCGGTCTGGCTCTCCGACTGGCAGTCGTTCCGTGTGTCCGTGTGTTGCGGGTTAGGTGTTTAGTGTGCACCCAATGCGGGGGCATCTGGAAGTTTGGAGTGGAGTAACCAGGCCGTCCGGAAAAGGGCTTCGTCCTCTCGATCCTGTCGCCCGACTCTCTCGCTCTCCCGTCGTAGTTGCGCTAGACGAATCTGTGCTCGCTTCTGCTGCTTATGCCGTTGGCCTGTCGAAACGCTTCGGTGACACGGAGCGAGCACGTGTGCTCTGCATATACGTCCGTCCGTCTGTCAGTAGTGACGCCGTTTACGGTGAACGCGCAACCCTTGCGTTCCTGCGCGCTTCCTCTCGACTGAGGAAGAGGAGATGAGGGCGTGGAGAGGAGGAACGAAGGTCCAAACTCTCGAACACCCTCGGCAAGGGGGTTTGTTCGCCCCGGTTATGTTTGGTATTTGTCTACTCGCATGCACACATGTCGCATTGGCGTGGAACGTCAACTGACAGAGACGACTGGACATTTTCTCTGTGCGTGCATATCGCTCATACACTAAATGCCCCTTTGGCTCCGATTCGCTTTGACGCATCATGATAAGAGATAATTAAAGAAAACAAATTTAACGTACGACCCATATTTTTTGGGGGAGGAGGGGGGGGGGGGTAGATGTCACGAATGCTGAATATTCAGATGGGACTCATTATCGATTTTTTTTTACCCTATTTGAAATAAAAACAGAAAAGTCGATGAGCCGAATTTAAAAAACATGAAAGAATAAATTTCGGAAAGTTCGACAATCCGATTGGAAAGTTAACCGACAATGAATAATAGCTAAAAGCTTTTTGAAGTATAGTGTACAAATTCGGGAGTTTGCCCTATCGGAGAAATCTGCATTCGAAGATTTTCCCACTCGGAGAATGTATTTTCGGAATTTTGGCAGTTCGGGGAATTGACTTACGGAGTCTTTGAACTTCTAAATTGAATCTTTTTGAAATCCGAATTTCCCGTATGTGATCGTTCTTTAAACTAAATTTCGGGAATTCAGGCTCCCGAAACATTCCCTATTCCTCAAATTCTATATCGAATTCGTACATTTTTCTGAGTATGAATCCGTCTTGTCTTCGAATATCGTAATTATTTATATAGTATGTTGGGAAATAAGCAGGGAGTTTCCTCATACCTTGGAAACTTGGCCTTTTCCAGGAATATAATTTCGTATTATTTTTCCTTCGTAGCCACAATCTTCACACGATTATTTCTATTGATCATTTAGACTTTCGGTGGATTGACCTGTCATAAAACGTATCCAGTAACATATTTCGATTCGGGCTTTTACGTCTTCGAACTTTCAACATTCAAGTACTTAATCCCGCCGATTTATGACGTTAAAAAAAATTGATCCCCTCGAGACACTCATTTGTACCTACTCGTGTACGGAAAGAAAGGAATCGGGTCGTCTCCAGCCGATACATCTCTTTGTTGGCCGAGGTCATCGACGCCGGGGAGTCGGAGGGAGTCGGAGAGCAAAGTTTCGAGCTTTCGTGTCCGCGCGCCTCACCGTGTGTCATTCGTCGGCGTCTTCGCGGTCTCGTCGCCGGGTTAACTCGGGCGCTCGGACCTCGTGCCTCATGCAGCCGAACTGTAAGCCGCGCAGTAAAACTCCCACGACGCATCGCCGACCAAGAGGAGTCAAGACACTGTCGCTGGACGCAGCTCATATAGCGTATGGCAATAGCGGAGTGAGAACGTGAAAAAAAAGAAGAAGAAGAAGAAAAAAAAGAAAAGAACGGAGAATGAGCCGGGCCGATGCGTCGCGCACACATGTGTGCCCCCGCGTCTCCACCGTTCTGGTCGCCAGACAGATCGTTTTTTGCCCCGATGTAAAAATAATCTTTAAAACCCCCGAACAGGATGCGTGGTGGTGCGACGGACGAGTGTAGTAGAAGTGGAAGATGAAGAAGAAGGAGAAGGAGCGCATCAGCATCAACGGGACTAAAACAGAGGGATGGCGGGTGGGGCGGAGGGTGGGGGGGGTGGGGGGGGGGGACGAGAGAGGAAACATCACCATCAGAAACGCCGGGTATCGTCGTCACCGGGATGCGGTCCGCGTACAGCAGCAAACAGCAGCTACCAGCTAGGCGTACCACAGTTTTTTTCACCCTTTGGACGTTTGTCTCCCTGTAACGGGTGTCCGGAATTAACGCTGTCGCTCGGCGCTGCTGCAGCGTGCAGCACAACGGCGGAAGGCGCGCACGTGTTTCTTCTTTTCTCCTCTCGATCCAGCTTCCTTTGAGTCCTCGGGAGGGAGAGAGGCGAGGGATTCGACGATTTATAATGTCGTACGGTGGATCTCTTAATTCACAACAGCATCGGCGCTAAGACGGATGGAGACCGCGAGGGACGAAAGTTTGCGCGGGAAAAGTCAATCGGGTTTCCTGCGGAGTGTCGGACGGGCGGGCGAGAGAACTGATCGCGTCTGATGAGATTTAACGGGAGACAAGAGAGCCGAGTGTTGGATACAGTGTTGCATGCATCGGGAAAGGCCAAGAACCTCGGGAGGGAAGTACGAGGCCAGGGGGGAACGCGACTCGTGGAAATTTCAAAGTTTCCGGACGCACGAGAGAGCGTCGAGCGTAAAGAATACAGATTAACCTTTGACCGCACCTCCGTCGCTATACACGGAACCGAGGCTACATGCGGCATGCGGGAGTTGCTTCTCTCGAATTGAGAGCACATTACTTTTTCAGTCTCTTTCTTTCCCAATTCAGCCTGTCCACTTATCCGTCTTTCCTCTCCGTATACACCCTCGACAATTTTCGGTCGCAGCAACGAGGTTTTCATTCTCATTTCAACAGTTTTTTTTTTCTTCGAAAATTTAATGCGCGACTTTTCATATGAAATATTAACGAGGCTGTGGATGTGCGGGAAAGAAGAATTCACCGTTTCTACGGTCCCTTAAAAATACCTCCGAGTGGCCCGAATGAGTTTGGAATATACTCTTGTATATATTTGTATAACGTTTGGGCCGGAGAATGTGTTGTCGGGCGTCGCGTTGGCCAGATCTGGAGGAGACACTGTCCAGGCCCACGGCGTGCTGGACCGCAGAACAGATAAATTTTTCGGTTTTAAAAGGTCTCTTGAGCCTCCTCCGTGTCTCGGGAGGTCTTGTGTTTTACTCCACACCGGGGGAGTTCTGTGTGTGCGCGGGAGCTCCCTGGGAAATATTTTTTGACACGGGGAGATCGTCGTACGTTCGTAACTAAAGGGCAGCCGCGTACGAGTTTGACGAATAGAGCGATCGACCATCCTGGAAAAATGAGCATCCAAATTTTTTTATATCGGGACTGTATTCATCGTTTATATTTTCACTGATCACGAATCCGTCACTCGTTTTATTCTCATCAAAACAATTTGACAGTAAAATTATAATAAAAAAAGACTGAAGGACCTCGGTCAATGGCCAATGGGCATTACATGTATTGCATATCGGTGGTAAATGTCCCACCATAATTATTGTAAGCACCAATGTCAATAAATACATTTACTACTACTAGAATAAAAAATAATAAAAATGTGAACTGTTGACAGACTGTCTCTCCTCAAATAATAATGAACGAGCGTGTGAGTGTGTGTGTAGATACGTACATGTATGTACGTATTGTATTTGGACTGTTTACCTCGCGCGTTGCGAGGAGTGCTGCGGCACGCGTGTAAACTGGACGACGGTTGCCGAGAAGAACTTCGGCAGTTCGACCCGAGATCTCTGGCCCGAGGCACGCTGCCTTCATGGGTTAATATAATAAATACATCTCGTATACACCACTACAACGAAGTCTATATTTTATTATCCAAAGTTTCCGCTTACAATTTCAGAAGTGGGATTCATCCCAAAAAATCGCGTAAAATAATTAAAATCAATATGTTTGGTCGTAACTCGTGGCCGCTGGTGAGAACCAGAACATGGCGTCGGTCAAGCTCATGTGACCGTTAAGAGAAGTCGGAATATCGCGAGTAATCCGTCAGAAAACGGAGTGGTTAACGAGCTCGTTTTCGTGGTGCGGGTAATAAACGGGCGTGCCGTGGTTAACGGTTGTAGAAACGTGGAAATTCAGGCCGGCATGGATTGCGGCTGAATGCTGAAGTAACTAAATCGGTTTCCTATTAGTGAAGAATAGTGAAATTCGGGAAAAAAAACATACATAAGAAAATCGAGAATAAATCAGTTGTGCCGAAGCGGGTGAACGCGGGGGCGAATTGGATTTGGTGTCTCGTGGCTAAAATCGATATTGGGAAGAGCCAAGATGGTGGACAAGCGCTGAAAAGTAGATAGGCGATGTCACGGTAATGGCGATGGTTAAACGGGCGAAAATTCGCATATCACGGGAATCACGTGATCCCTAGTACAAAGCTAGTGGTAGCGCTGTGTACGTGAATTCTCGGTTGAGTTCAAACGTTGAGTTTGGACGAGCGAGACAGTGACCTGTGGCGCGTATGTCAGCATAGATCGCGTCGTTCGATATTCGTGATGTCGATATAACAGTGCGCGTACTCAATTATCGACGGCAGAATTTGTCACGCGGGCACCAATTATCTTACCTGTTGGGATACTATGTGCGGTTAGTAAGAAGTAGTTTCGCATGCATATCCAGCAGCGGTCGAACTCTATAGGTATACGTGTTTTCAGGGACTTGTATGAGAAACCGTAACCAGACTCTTATACGTGTGATATATTTGTGTACTTTTCTATCAAGATTTTTACTGATAATTCGTGTGAGAGAAACAAAATACTTTTAAAATGAAAGAACCAAACGAGTTCACGGTGGTGGAACTCAAGGCGAAGCTGCAAGAGCGAGGTTTATCCTTATCTGGAACGAAGGCAGAACTGATAACTCGCTTGGAGCAGGCTGACCCGACTGGAAGGTGGAGATGCGTTGGACTATCGGAGGACACTGAACGATCCAATACCGAAAATCAAGGGAGTGGGTTAAATATACCACCGGCGAATATATCCCCGCAACAACAACAATCTCTGCAAACACTAGCAGATGCACAACGCGAAATTAGTCTCCTACAAAGAGAAAAGGAACTGATGCGCAGAGAGTTGGATTTGGTTCAACGTGAGAATGTATTTTTGAGAGACTCTCGTCCAACTCCGACCCCGCCGGACGAGAACAGGCAGCACTTCAGCATAAAAATACTTGGCGATCTTTTGAGTGATTTCACCGGAGCCGAGGACACGTTCTCGATATGGGAAAATCAACTTAATCTTCTTCGAAGGACGTATCATCTCGACGACAATTCTGCGAGAATTCTCGCGGGATCAAAGATCAAAGGCCGAGCATTAGTCTGGTTTCATTCTAAGGCTGAACATGTGGAGATGACCTTGGAGCAACTTCTGACTGCAATGCGTACAATGTTTGATTATCGTCCAAACAAGCTAGCGTTGCGGAAACAGTTCGAAAATCGACACTGGCGTCCAAGTGAAACGTTTAACGAATATTATCACGAGAAGGTTATTTTGGCCAATCGGGTTTCGGTTTCAACCGATGAGATCCTTGATTACGTAATCGAGGGTATTCCGGACGTCACGCTTCAAAATCAAGCTCGACTTCAGAGTTTCGATTCGTCTAAAGCAATGCTCGAGGCATTTTCAAAGATTTCACTCCGTCCGGATACGAAGAATCGTGCTAAACGTGAGTTCAACACGAAGACCGACGGCACTCCGAAACCATCAGATAAATCGGTGCAGCCCCGCAAGTGTTTTAATTGCGACGAAGAAGGACATCTAAGGTTTGATTGTCCGAAACCGAAAAAAGAAAACACAAACAAAGGAAATTGCTTCAAATGTGGCGAACCGGGTCATCAGGCCAAGGATTGCTCCAAGGACGTCAAGCCACAAATCAACAACGTCGACGAGGTTACGGAAGAAGAAGATGACTTCGAGAAGAAGATTCTCTACGTGATGCACGAAGACAGGGAGAAATTTGATGTTTATCTCAAGACCTTGATCGATACAGGTAGCGCTGTCAGTTTTATTAAAGTCCAATACGTTCCAGGCGGTGCGATAGATGTTCTGGATAATGCTCAAACTAGATTTTGCGGGATTAATAGCAGTAACCTGCTTGTACTCGGTACAGTCTCTGCGGATATCTCTTTCGCGGGAAAATCTATAGACAAATTACGGTTGCTAGTAGTGCCGAACTCTACGATGGTCTCTCCAGTCGTTCTCGGTAGAGATATTTTGAAACAGTTTGGCCTTCGACTTTTGTTTACCTCGGACGGTACGGCTGACATAGCCAGCGAGATTATGAATATTGACGCGATCGAGTTTAGCAACGATGAAGCTGATTCTCTGAGAGTAAACACCGCGCTTCCGGCGAGTGTACAGGCTGAATTAAAAGAAATATTTCGAGTGGGCTACCTGGAAGCCGAACAACCCGATGCACCAAGAGTGAAGGCCGAACTGAAACTTTCGTTGCGGGACCACCAACCGTTCCACTGTGCGCCGCGTCGACTGTCGTATTCTGAGAGAACGGAAGTACGTAAAATTGTAGATGCCTTGCTTGAGAAAGGAACGATCAGGGAAAGTCAGTCTGAGTACGCGTCGCCGATCGTTCTGGTAAAAAAGAAAAACGGCGAAACCCGAATGTGTGTGGACTATCGTACCCTCAATAAGGTGACCTTGCGTGATAATTATCCTCTTCCGCTCATCGAAGACCAACTCGATGTCTTGAACGGGAAAAGATATTTCAGCTTGCTTGATTTGAGGGACGGTTTTCACCACATTGTCGTAGCCGAAGAGTCGGTGAAGTACACTGCATTCGTGACACCTTTGGGCCAATTTGAATATCTTAAAATGCCGTTTGGTCTCAAAACCGCGCCAACGGTTTTCCAGCGATGGATTAACACCGTTCTAACAAAGTTTATTCAGGCCGGCGAGGTGATTGCGTACATGGATGATTTCCTGATCGCGACTATGACTGTAGAGGATCATATGAGGGTATTAAGATCTGTACTTGCGTGTCTCGTCGAGAACAAGCTTCAACTCCGACTAGACAAATGTAAACTCATGTTCACTGACGTCGATTATTTGGGGTATAAAATCTCGGAGAACGGCATAAAGCCGAACCAAGAGGGGATCAAGGCAATCACGGACTACCCCGTTCCACAGGACGTCCATGGGGTACAGAGGTTTATAGGAATGTGTAGCTATTTCCGAAAATTTGTTGAGGGTTTCTCAGTTGTAGCGAAACCGTTGTACGATTTGCTAAAGAAGAACGCGGATTTCCGGTTTGGGGACGAACAACGCGCGGCGTTTGACGAATTAAAATCGAAACTGGTACAGGCTCCGATTTTGAGCATTTACAGTCCAAACGACGAAACTCAGTTGCACTGTGATGCAAGTGCTCTTGGATTCGGTGCAGTTTTGCTCCAACGTAAAGCCGATTCGAAGTATCACCCGGTGTTCTATTTTTCAAAGCGTACAACGGACGTAGAAAGTAGATATCACAGTTTTGAACTCGAAGCACTTGCGATTATCTATGCTCTGCGTCGTTTTCGGGTTTATCTGCACGGAATCAAGTTTACGATTGTTACGGACTGTAATTCTCTCAAGCTGACACTCGACAAAAAAGACATTAATCCCCGGATCTCAAGGTGGGCTCTCGAGCTCCAGAACTTCGATTACGACGTGGAGCATAGAGCGGGAACTCGTATGCAACATGTTGATGCTCTTAGCCGTGCGATTAACGTTCTCGTTGTCGAAGATAACCCGTTCGAACTTAACCTGTCCCTGAGTCAAAACAGAGATCCGAAGGTCAAAGAACTGAAAGAAACACTCGAAAAGAGCGAGCATGGTCAGTTTGAAATGAGAAACGGGCTTGTTTATCGGAAATCGGGTAATGATCTGTTGTTTTATGTACCGGAGGGTATGGTGGTACACGTGCTACGTAAGTATCATGACGAGATGGGTCACCACGCGGTTGATAAGACATGTGAAGCGATTAGGACGTACTACTGGTTCCCAAACATGAAAGAGAAAGTAAAAGGGTACATCCAGGACTGCTTGAAGTGCATTGCTTTCTCGCCAACGACGGGTAAACTCGAGGGGTTTCTTCACAGCATCCCAAAGGGCAACGTGCCTTTTGCAACACTACATATCGATCACTATGATCCTGGTGATAAGAAACGCTTGGTGAAACATATTCTCGTCGTGATAGATTCGTTCACGAAATTCGTTAAATTGTACGCGACGAAAACTACCGCCACGAAAGAAGTAGTGCATTGCCTGAGCTCGTACTTTTCACATTATAGTCGACCGCGAACGATTGTTTCCGACCGGGGCAGCGCGTTTACGTCGAAAGAATTCGAGGAGTTTTTAAATGAAAATCACGTGTCTCATATTAAGATTGCGACTGGTTCACCAAAGGCGAACGGACAGGTTGAAAGGGTGAACAGAGTTCTAGGCCCAATGTTGGCTAAACTAATCGACGACACGTCCGGTCGCTATTGGTATCGAGTACTAGACGAAATCGAGTATTCACTAAACAACTCCGTTTGTAAAACGACGGGCGAGACCCCAAGTAAGTTACTTTTCGGAGTAAACCAGCGTGGAAAGGTAATCGATGAAATAGCTGATTACCTCGACGATAATGTATTAATCGAGAAACGCGATCTTGAAGGGATGCGGTCCGAGGCCGCAGAAAACATTGAGAAAGCGCAAGATTATAACAAACAGTATTTTGATTCGAGGAAAAAAAAAGCTTATAGCTATGAAATCGACGACTATGTAATGACAAAGAATTTCGAGAGCACACCAGGGATCGCTAAGAAATTGATACCACGTTTCAAAGGACCCTATAAAGTAATCAAAGTTTTACGGAATGACAGGTACGTCCTTGCCGACGTAGAGGACTTCCAAGTCACTCAAAGACCGTACTGCGGGGTATGGGAGGCGGTAAACATGAAACCCTGGCGGCCCAACGAGGTTCCTTGCTCAATGTAAAGTGAGACTGTATGTATTCGTATGGATAGCCCTGGAAAAGGGGCGGGCGTAATCAAGTGTGTAGTGTCAAAAAAAAAAAAAAAAGGGGGAAAAAACGAAGTAGAAGTGCATTTTTGTGTATTTGTAAGTGTGTTATTTTAAGAGCATTACAGTTTTAAAAGTCCGGGACGGACTGTTGTCAGAAAGGCCGAACTGTGAACTGTTGACAGACTGTCTCTCCTCAAATAATAATGAACGAGCGTGTGAGTGTGTGTGTAGATACGTACATGTATGTACGTATTGTATTTGGACTGTTTACCTCGCGCGTTGCGAGGAGTGCTGCGGCACGCGTGTAAACTGGACGACGGTTGCCGAGAAGAACTTCGGCAGTTCGACCCGAGATCTCTGGCCCGAGGCACGCTGCCTTCATGGGTTAATATAATAAATACATCTCGTATACACCACTACAACGAAGTCTATATTTTATTATCCAAAGTTTCCGCTTACAAAAATAAATGAAAAAAAATTCCACCGATAATAATTTCCAGAATATTGCCCGTATGCATTTCAACTCCCGTGCCGAACATTAAATCCACTGCGTCCCTGGAACATGCCCGACTCTGCCCAACCAGCATAACAATCACAAATGCCTCACCATTATTATTGTAAACACCAATGTCAATAAATACATTTACTACTACTAAAATAAAAAAAATAATAAAAATAAGTAAAAAAAATTCCGCCCACAATAATTTCCAGAATATTGCCCGCACGCATTTAAACTCGCGTGCCGAACATTAAATCCACCGCGTCCATGAACATGCCCGACTCTGCCCACCCAGCATAACAATCACAAGTACATCACTCACGACGCCTCATTAACGAACATCACACTCGAAGCGCCGATCGGCGAGTGGAAAATAATCTCCCCCCGCGCAAAACCAACACACTACAGAAACGTCATCCATCCCGATATCCAACTCCCTCGTTCCACAAACCACCAAAAGAATTGGTATAGTGTGCCAAAAAAGTATCGCACCCGAGATCGAAAGGTGGTCCCGTCTGTGTCGCTCCTCTGTCGGTATAGGTGGAGGTTGTAGGTGAAAAAAAAAAAGAGTCGCGTGTACACGTACCCCCCTCCCCGGCCGCTCTCCCGATCTCGCCATCTTTCTCTCACTCTATCTCGAGTCGCGGTTCCTCGTCCCCTCCTCGCGGCTCGTCCTCCCTCCACCCGCGGTTCCACACTCCTGCCTCCGCTCCTCGATCTCTCCCTCGCGCCCGCGCCGTCTCGCTTCCACCGGGGGAACACTCGGCGATACCGCGCGAACGGTGCATCTCTGTTGTACTCTCGCACACGCTTTCCCCATTCCCGTATCAGTCGGTCCCGCTCGTTCCACCGTACACGTCCTCCTCTCCCTGTTTCCCTTTCTACGCTTCCCTCTCCGTCGCTCCCGTCGCCGCGGAGCGACCGAAAATGCTCCCTCGAAGGGAGACGACGAGTTTACCCCCACCGCGCCGCCCGTGACACGGGAGGGTGAAAACTACCCCGCGAGGACGCGTGGGGTGTCCGGCCTGGCGCCGAGGCGAGCCGAGCGCGTCCGAAGCCGAGGAGCGCAGTGCCCGACACACCAGGTCCCCCGAACGCCACGACTAGGCGCACGTCCGGCACAGTCCACTCAGAGATACGACCCATGCCGGACCATCGCCGCAGGTCCACGCTGCCGGAGCAACTACCAGCGGCATTGTCCCTGCGTCTATCGCCGGCCTCTCCGCTACTATAAACAACAACTTATTATTATCATCATTGGACAAAACCAACGGTGACAATTACCCCGCAGTGACTGGAAAATACCGCCGGTTCTTCGTTTCGTATTTCATTATTCAATCTGTTTATCCGAGTGCGCCTCGTGTTCTTCGACTCGCGAACGACAATCAACGGAAAGGAACATTTTTGAGATTTAAAAAAGAAGCGAAGAAGAGAAAGTGATAACGGTGGTGCCGAAGATCCGGTAGGGAGTATTCGATAAGAGGAAAAAGTAACAACTATCGCCGATGAACGAGAAGACGAAACTCCTGCAGGCGCACGTTACCAGAGAGACAAGTGTTCCGCGTTGTTAACTGCAGGAAAATATCGAGACGGAGAGGAGAAACTCTTTTTTTCTTATTATTTTTTATTGTTTTTTTTTTTTTTTTTTTTACGAGGACAGTAGTTTGTTCGCCGGAGTGTTTGGTTGAACTTTGATTATCGCGATCTACGACGAGTTGACAAGTGCAAACAGCGGCGTGGGTGTAGTTCGGGACGAATTATTATTATTTTATTTTTTTTTAATAAATAATTTTTTATTTACTCGATCGAACAGTAAAAAGCGTATCGTCGTCGATGTCGCTCGCGACAGTAGCGGTGAACAATCCCGGAGGGCAGTACGTCACGCGGACCCGATGACCGTTCCCGAGCGAGACTCGTCGTCGGGCTGTCAAGCGTGCGGAGGATCGCGGGTTCGCCGCTGAGGCGGCAGACAGACTTTTGGCAGTCGTACGCGGACCAGCCTCCGTTATCGTCGTCGCCGGCGAGCCGCAGTCCTGACATCGCCACGGGCCTCGGATCGCACGGGTTTCTCCAGTGTCTTTTCATGCGGATACCGAACGATCTGCGCATCGAAAGGAAGAAAAAAACGCAACGAAAAGAGGAAAAAAAAATACTCGGCAGGGAACGCAGTGAAACTCCGTGAGGCACGTCAAGACCGGTGCGCGGAAAGTCGCGCGGGATGGAGAAATAAGAGCCCGCAGGGAGCTCGCCGAGGCAGCGATTTTTTTCTTCCCCGAGCACGTGAACGCCGCCACGAGGGCCAAAAGTGATAATCGTCGGTCAGCCACGAGAGAGCGGCAAACAAAAGAGTGCTTATAGATGAACTTTGAGAGGAAGCCGAACGAGAAGAAGAGGCGGAGAAGGAGGAAGAGGAAGTGACCGAGTATTTTTATTTAAATTTTTTAATCGTCACTTCTCGGATGTGTAATGTACAGTACGCTCTTCGTCCACCGCAACCCGCGATCAGGCTTCTCCCGTATCGACGGTAATTTTTCGTTACCCGGTTGATCGATCGGCGAGAGATCGAGGGCTTCGCCGCCTCAGGGAACAGTTCGCGCCGAAGAGCCCTCGGGCGAAGAGAGAGAGAGAGTGTTTTATTTCGCGCGCCAAAAATCGTCAAGATTGACCGCGTCATCATGAGGATCAAAATGCCAGCTGTGAGAATCGCGCAAGGTGAGTTACGTTGCGACGCAGTCCAACACCGATTCTAGACTATATTCCTGACTATCGATAACGAGCGAAGATAGCGACGAAGGAAACTGTACAATGTTTACACTGCCCGCCGGGCCGAGCGCATCAATTAACAACGGATTCCGATAACAACAGAGTTCTCGGAAATCTCGCTCGAAACTCTCGCTGCCTCACGCGGGGCATACATTGTTTCGCGTTGTGATTCGTCCCGAGAAATCGAGCCTTTTTCGCGGATACGACTAACCAGTGAACGGATAGAAGCCGATTGGCCAAGCGAAGGCGTGACTCCTTTCGTGTGTTTGCTATTCGAGCGTAACAAATATAATACAAGAAGGGGGTGGGGGGGAGGCTAACGAAGACGATGAATAATCGGGCTCGCCGGCGCCTCATTTTTCGCAACGCGGCCGCACCATCGGAGCTTCGTAACGACCGGCGAGGCTGTTGAGAAGAAATATTTTTGCTATTTCTCAACGCTCTCGTTGCAGATTTTATTTGTTTGCAAACAAAAATTAAAGAACAGAAAATAACAATGCAAACGAGCTTTCGCGATAATTCCCGAGAAATCTCGCCGGCGTCAATCATCCTCGCGGAAGATATTTCTCCCAGTTTCACCTGGTGGCGAAGCTTTTATACGAGTATCACGGCTGCGTGACGCGAACGTCCGTGCAAGCGCCGCATTCTTCCGTCCGTCGCTTCAAAGAAACAACAATTAGACCCACGGCGACGAGCTGCTCTACATTTTTGTTGTTTCGTTCAATCCCTCACTTCGTGTCTCACAGCCCTTCGGGACGAAGGGCACGGCGGAGGGAAAAATCTCTTTTGCTCGATGTACACAGATTGTTTCTCAAAGGTCTGCGCGATTAAACTCAATGGTTATTGTTTTGCGAGAGCCGCGTGAGTTTCGTACGAGAGGAAGAAAACGTGGGAGCGCGGAGAAGCGGCCGAGAGACTCGGCAAGCAGAGGATTCCGTCTCGCGCGCCTTCTCGGGTGGGAGAATTTTTAATTAGTAACAAACCTCCCACCCTCGCGTAGCGTCTCGGTGTGACGACCCCCTCCCCCCCCCCTCCCCCCCTCCATCCCGTGGGTGAGAGCAAGAGAGGAAAAGAGCAAAGAACGAGAGGGAAAGAGAAACGCGCGAGAGCGAGACGCTCGACGGCATTGTCATGCGCACGTTTTTCAGAGACTTTTCCACCCCCTAGACCGGTGAAAGCGGCTAGGGTGGTCCCCTCCCTCGATTAAGGGGGCACCCGGCCGACCCCTCGCGCGTTACCGTCGTCGTCGTCGTCGACGTCGTCGTCGTCCACGCCGACGCCGCGGCTCTCTTCTCCGTTTTCTTAATTACAACTGCGATATTCTTTAGTTGGCGCGATGACGCCGTCGCGAAAAGAGACACCGGACGTTTCCGAACGTTCTGTTCACGAGAAATTGAAGAAAAAAAAAATACACAGTTCCATCTTCATTTCTCTCGGGAGAAGTCGTCTCCGATGCTCTCCATTTTTCCATCTGGTATCCGGAGGATTCAATCGCTGAAACGAGCATCGATGGGTTCTGAAGTAAAATTTTTATTATCTGACGATGATACCAAAGAGTATTCGTCGACGATCCGGAAAGGATGGACGGAGCGAATGGTGGAGCGCTGTCGGTGTCAGGGAAAGAGCGAGCTCGGGGACGTTTGGACCGAAAGTGCGGAAGCTGTGAGTCGATCTCGTACAGTGAATCAATTAGAATCGCAAGTACAATGTCGTACAGAGAAAACGAAAGTGCCGTAGCGGAATGAAAAAATCGGCGATGTCTCGACCGATAATCGAGTCAAATGTACAGACAATATAAAAGAATATACACTGTAAAAAAAATTGTAAATTTAATGTACCGAACTGGAAGTTTCTATGCGAGAACTGGTACATTAAATTTAATGTGCAATTGTGATGAAAAGTTGATATACTTTTCCATTGAAGTAAAGTAAATTAATAAAATTAATAAAAAAACTTTCATAATAAAATTAAGGAAAATTATTAAAAATGAAGTATTCTCAATGTTTTTAATACACTGAACATTAATTTTTCATCACAATTGTCCATCAAATTTGATATACCAGTTTTCGCATAAAAACTTCCAGTCCGGTACATTAAATTTCCCACAATTTTTTTTTTTTTTTTTACAGTGTAGGGTAAAGATTGTGATTATGAACCGGGGCCATGCAAACCACACTCTTACCCTCCTCCGAGATGAAACTCCGATGCGTGGGTGGCGTTTTCGCACTCGAACGTGGAAGTTCGCTCTTCGCGTCTAAAATAAAAGGGAGGTATAGAAATATGCGTCGGAGTGTCCGAAGAAACACAGAGAAAGAACATCGTGGAAGAGAGACGATGTTTCGAGATGCGTTGATCGAGAAGCGTTCAGCTGCGTGTCGAGAGTCGAGTCGGGTGCGAGCACTTAAGATTTAATTGAGCCTATCGGCGTAGGTGCGATCCCGCGTTATCGTATGTGTATATAAAACACGCACACTCTCCGTTACAACGGCGGGTCCAGCACCGACGAGCAAAGAGAACCGAGCCGAGTGAATAAGAGAGCAAATTCCATTTATCGGCGAGTACGCGAGCGACCGAGGTGTACTACTCGCCGCGAGAAGGACGTTATTTAGCAAACAAAGTGCGTTTAACGCGCGAGCGCGCGCGCCCCTGTGTGTCGGCACGTGCGCCGCATATGCCCTCCCGGTGTATCCGTTAAATATTGTCTTTGAAGCCGCCCGTCGGAAGCCCTTCTCTCCTCCTCACTGTACTCCACACACGAACGCGCTGTATAACTCATAGACCTATATAGAGTACTGAAAATACGTTCGTCCCATCCGTACGTGAGTATTTCCCATTCTGCGCGCCGCACACCTATTCCTTCCGAGTTTCACTCTCCGTTTCTATCCGCGCCTCTCTTTCCTCCGTGCCTCTTTACAGGCCGCCTTGTCGGCCTCCGAATCGCGGCCGAGAGAGAGGATTAGATAGGCGCATGCAGGAGTAGCCGAAGATCGAGGCAGCTTCGCTTCATCGCCGTTCTCACTCGTGTGCCCCGACGTGCGCAACGCGTCTCGTTCGTAAGCCGACAAAAAACTACTTTGACTTGATTTCTCAGATTAACCTTAGGGCGCCCCTCCCTCCCGCCGCGCTCGCCACGGGCACGTGGCACTAACCCTTTTTGTTTTTTTTTTGTTTTTTTTTTCTTACACTCGAGAGGCATCCTCTTTCTCCTCGCTAGGCGTCTTCGGAGGGTACAGCACGCGCCCAGGTAAAACTGTGTAGGTGAATGTATCCCTATAGTCTGTTCGTGCTTGTTCAGCTTGATTATTTTTATTTTGTTTTTTTTTGTTGGTATTTTGCAGTCTGACATTCGATATTATTTTTTTATTGTTTTTGTCGTGATTCGTCGCGCAAGTTCGTTGTGCGATTAAACGTCAGACGCGGAGGACGGAGATAAGGCGAGAGAAATAATTATCGGGTATTTTTAGAATTTTATTTCATACCGATTCCGTTATCGTCGCTCCGGGAGGCGATTTGAGCTCGCGTTTCGCCGGCACAATTTCAGGGGTTGCCGCGGATTAATTGCTGGAAAATAATAACGCACGGCTGGATATCACACTCACCTAACAATCCTCGCTCGGAGAGAGAACGAGCTTCGGTTCGCGGAACATCGATGAGATGGCGTTGCTCGTCGTCGTCGGATGGAACACCGACTCGTACTACTCGCTTCTCATTGACGAATCATTGCGAGCTACGACGATAATCGACCGAACGAAACTACATCGCATGTGTGTATCGTTAGTTGTCGAGTGTAGATTAGAACACTTAAAAAAATTTGCTTGCGTGCTGCTGAAGAAAAAAATGTTTGTTTCAATTCTGCTTTCAATTCTTATAATTCCATATGATATTGAAATAATGACGGCAAAACTATCAAGGTGGCATATTATTCTTTCAATCCGGTATGAAATTGTACGAATTGAAAGCAGCATTGTAAGATTTTTTTCTTTGGCAGCCCGCAAGCAAATTTCACTTGAATCAATGATATTTTTTTGTCAGTGAATGATTCGTTCTATTAACTTCATTGTCACCGAGACCTGCACGGAGAAAAAAGAATTGTTGGGATAACAAGAATTTTGTTATCATAACTCATTTACCTGGTTAACATACGGGCAACAAAATATTTTGCTGTGGCAGCCAAATTATTTTGTTGCCACAACAATAAATCATTGAGGATCTACATTTTGTTAGAGAAACAGAACCATTTTTCTCCGAGTGGCTACTTGAGAAATAAAAAAAATATCTTCACCCAAAATATCGACCGAACGAAACTGCATCGCATGTACATGTCGTTAGTGATCGATTACAGATTAGAATGATTCGTCCGATTAACTTCATTGTTGCCGAAATCTGGCTACTTGAGGATCAAAAGATATCTTCGTCAGCCTTACGATAAATTTGTCGCTCATCAATCAAACGAAAAGCCTCGCGACGATTTGAATCCCCGGAATATATCGATTGAGTATCGATCGGTTTCGGTTCGGGGATTTTAGCGAGAACAACGGGAGTATCCTCGTTTCCTCGTCCCTCAAGTTTTCTCTCCATCCCTCCGTCAGCGAGGCGCGTTGGGCTGTATATCGTCTATCCAATCTGGCGGTCGGCAATTTCGTCTGAAATACGATGTCATCGGGTTCGTTCGCGGGCGGCAGTCAGACCGGGTTATTGGCTCTCTCGTTGCCGCATCTATCCCTATGAACTCTCTGTCTTTCCACTCCGGCACCGCACTCGTTTTTTCGTCGAACCAGTAGTTACACCGGACCGACGATATAATCGTTCCGATACTCCCAGACATCGAACTGATGGATACCCACTCTGTACGAAATAACGAACGGAACGATATCTCGGGACGCTCCGAGTATCGTTTCGAGAAGAGAGACTCGTCGCCCTGCTGCTTCGGCCGTTCATCGGAAATACCGAAATTTCTGGCAAAATCTGGAAAATACCACCGATCATGTAAGAAAAATTACCGTAGAACATAGTAGTAGGGAACTCGGGCGCCATCTATGGCGGAAAGTCTCAAATTTTCCAAGAATTTTGACTACAATCGCGAACCAACCAACCGCAAAACTTTGGATTGGATTTGGGTTGTTTTCTAACAATCTACTTCAACTAAACCAGTCGATTGGTGCGGCAAACCGACTCTGATTCCAACCTTCTGGAGGGAGCTTTCTGGTTGATATCTCAAAACCAACCGTAGTACAAACCATTATGTGTTAGATAGAAAGTTGGTTTACAGCTGTGCTTTCCCAAAACAACCCAATTTCCGGGTTTATGTCGAGAGCACCGATAGCTCTCGTTTCAGGGTTGGAAATCGGGTTGTTTTAGGAAAATTCAACCATAAATCAATTTTGTCTCTGACACATGACGGTTGGTATTACAGTTGTCTTTTTTATATCTCCAAAAATTCGATCTGTCAAAGGTCGGAATGGCAGTTGGTTTGGTGCACCAATCGACGGTTGGTTTCGTGTTGTTCAGAACGCGAGGGATATCTACGAAAAAGTCTTATAAATCCGGTACTTCCTACCATAGGTGGCGCCCTAGTTCCCTAATAATATGTGCTATGGTACTATCTCTGAAGCAATATAGAGGAGAGCGGGGCAAAGTGGGACAGTGGGGCAAAACGGGCCAGCAAGAGCAAAACTCAATTTTCCAATAATTTTTGGATGCCCCATTTTGTCCCAACGATACATCCGGATGTTCAACCCCATTTTGCCCCACGCACCACCATCGCCACCATCTAAAAATTATCGGAAAATTGTCTTTTGTCTCATTATCCCGTTTTGCCCCACTATCCCATTTCGTCCCGCTCTCCCCTAGTCATATTTACTAGATCCTTCTCTCAATGCAAGTTCCTACTGTAGCAAGTGTCTCAGAACCATCTCCGATGGATCTCGCTTTAAAAAAAAATCGATCCCGATCATAAACACTCTCGCTGAAAGACGCGACGATGAGAGAGAGAGAAAAAAAATAGCAGCACCTCGGACATCGACAACGAGGGAGTGAGAAAGTGCCGAGGGAAGACGAAGGCACCGCCGGAGTCGAGCTCGGAATATTTATGTTGTTTGCAGTGTCAGTTTCCCGCTTGAGCATCGTCGACCATTGTCCGAGCCCCGGCCTCGGAGCACCCTCCTTCGAAGGTGCGAACGCCTTTCGAGTAATAATAATCTGGTCGCATTATACGCTTTGTCGCCCTGTTCCCCCCTCCCCGCTTTCCACTTGCTGCTCGAAACGTGGGGAGAAAGGACCGATCCACTCGCCTCTACCTGACCAAGGGTCACTTTCCTCGTCTCCCGTCTACCTCAACCCCGGTCAGGAAGTAAGGTGCTCTCGATCGCGAGGCAGGAAGGCAGGATCGTGGCTCCCTGGACCTCGGCTAATGTCTGGCCCTGCTGCTGGCCATCGCCTTTTTCCTCTCCTCATCTTCCTCATTCAGCTCTACCTGCTACCCTCGAGAGTCCGAGTCAAACCGCAGGATAATTTATTTCATCCTCCTGGACCTGCTCTTCGCTTTTCTATCCTTCCCTCCACACCAGTCTCGTATCGCTTTCGAATGATCTTTTCCACCGGGAGCTTCGCTTATGAATATTAATAAGTTGCCTACGCTTTCTCCGTTTCCCGGTTTGCATTTCTCTTTGCCGAGTGATTTCCCGATATCTTCGTTTTGTTCGAGCTTCCCGCTGTTTTTCTCTGCCGATCGACGGAAAGCGAGGCTCCGTACCGAAGTTGTCGGCCTAAAAGACTTATAAAGCCGGTCGCGGACTGTGTGTCTTCGGACATCTATAAATAGTGAACGCGATCGTACGGGTAGTGGTGCAGTACAGCCAAGTTCAGGGGAACTCTCGCCTGCACGCCGGGATGTGTCGTGTGCTGCTGGCGCGTGAAACATTTTTAGATTTTCTCCCCAGTTTCGGGGTGCGCTGGGGGCCACCGCACTTTCGGTGTAACGACGGGAGAGGCGTGCGTCCGTGCAATGGGCCTCCGCGTATCGCCGGGCTCTCCGACCATGAGCGACCGTGAAGAACGACTCGTTCTTCGTCGCTCGCAACACCGACGCGGGAACTCGCCGGCGATCCCGGCGTCGCGTTTCTTCGCTATGGGAACGCTCGCGTCTACCGGAAGTTGGTTATTAAAAAAAAAAAGAGGAAGAACCGTAAGACCATGCGCGCGGCCTTGGCCAGGGAATCTCCAGCTCCGCGTGCGGCACTCGCGACGGCAGGTACGCGAAAGGTCTCCTCAGGTTCGTTGCCACGGGAATTCCTGATAACGATCGAGCCCTCTCCCCTCGTTACGATTCCGCGCGACCTCCGAGCGGGGTTTTCGAGCCACCTTGACTCTGACCGTCGGCCATCGCGGCGAGAAACTCGAGAGCCATTACGGCGAACGCCGCTCCACCATTCGATTACTTCGATCGTCACTCTCATTGGCTCGCGCGAATAATGTCGACTCCGCGGGACAGGAATTTTATTATTTGGACAATCAAAGGGTTTCTCGAGGGGGGAGATGACGAGGAACCGGACCGTGCCGACGGGCATTGTTTGACGCTGGACCAATAATCGCGGATCGACTGGGGAAGCTCGCACTAGGGGGTCGCTCGAGGGCTCGCAAGTGAAGAGCTATAAAAAAAAATACATAAAAAAATAATAAAGTGGTAACTGGGTTAAACCTGTAGTCGATTGATTCGCCGAGTTTCTTCCTTGACTACAAACGATTAAGTAAATTTGTCCAATTACGATTAAGCTGTAATCTCCGATCCTCGCGAAAGCGGACCGAGAGTAAGTTATTCCGCAGTAATTTCCTTGCATATTCGTAACTGCGTAATCGGGAGTTTCGCGAGTCGCGAGCTTTCGTTTCGTAAATTTGGAAATTTCATTAATTATTACACGGTTACACGGTTTGGCACTCTCGGTCGTAGGTTGCCGGCTCGGACGACGAACGGGGTCGAAGGGGTGGCGAGCGGTGCCAACTGCAACCGGCGGTTTGTTCGAAAAGTTTTGTGTATCCGTGTATTTTGCGGAGCGCGATGAATGCGAATTGTCGTACGCTTTCCCCACGTTTACTCTGCGCGGGGGCCAGCGACGATGGTGTTTTGAATAATGTAACGAGCTTCGGGGATAGAAGTTTCTAATTAAGCAGCGCGGGCGAGCGAGAGTCTGCGGTGACAACGATACCGGACAACACAAAGCCCTCGGGGGGCCCCGCAAGCTTTATACGCAATTCCATACTCGTTCCGTTGTACCTTCGCGATTCCATGACACTTCGTTTTTTGCGTCATCTTCTTTCAGATAATTTTTTTTCCTCATCTCGACCTGGTAAGCCACACGTAGAAAAAGGATAGTATTTCCTACTATGAACGAACAGTTCCGAGGGTCTACATCCAGAAAACAGTTCATTTGACGACCACCGTTTATTTGATTTAAGTAAAATATTTATGTGATTTAAATAAATATTTATTTAAATCAAATAAATGATGGACGTCAAATAAATTATTGTTCTGGGTTTACATAGATATACATAACGTCTATATAGATAGTTTCTGATAATCTATATTCAATCGGTCAATCTATAATTATGGTTGCAACCAAGATTTTTTGTCACTGTCGCAATTATAAAATGTGGACCTTCCCCTTGGGGACTAATTTTTATGGTAAAAAGTCAATGTAGTTGCTTTTACGCTGTAATTTTTTCTCAGTGCAATGGAAGTCCCAGGAGTGAAAAATTTGACGAAGCGTGATTTATTCGGATACTTTTGACGTGTCCGTGAAGGGTTGAGTGGCGAATCGCTTCGAAGAATACCGAGGAGTCTCGAGCGTGGAAACCGGAGCGATATTTTCCTTGTGTAGATTGTCGCGCCGTGTCGAGCACCTGGACACGACATAACTGTACCCATATGATTTATTTTGATCAAAAAAACATCGTGGGTAAAGGGGTTTTTGAAAAGCCGGACGGCGATGTCGTCCGTCGGGATTGAAAAGGTATAAACTGCGAGAGATGAGGGACAGGTCAGCGGCTCTAGGACCTGCTCCACGCACCGTTTTCAATGGACAATGTCCTGCCGCGCTGCTCTGCGGACTATAGAAAAGGGTCCCGGCGCGGCTAGATCCTCCCACGATACACGCATGTGGAGCGACGAGCCGAGAGAGACTCGAGAGCGCTCCCATTCAGAATCTGTGAGAACCAGATTTCATATTTTTCATAACTAACGTCCGGCGGGGGTGAGAAGCCGCTGCATCATCTACCGCTCGGCGGCGTTGAACTGTTTTCCTCGTGAGGAGCCGGACAGACGCGGTCACTGATTTCACTCGATTGTGCTCGGCTAACCGCCGAGAAAATTATTTTTTTTCGTCGTCTATTCTCATCATATACACGAAGTCTTATTAATATTAATATTTCGAAATGAAATTTATTAAAAAATATTAATATTAATGATAATATTACAATACTACATTATGATATATTATTAATATTAATATAAACTTTGAAGGACTTTGACATTAGAAATCTTGCATACTAAAAAAAGTTTGTACTTCTTACAACTTATTGTCCACAAACGTGCACAATTTTTTATTTGTTAATTTTCTAGTTTTACAAACAAAAGTACAAACAAAAATGGTTAATTATACGAGAAATAAAAGGAGAGGTTTGTAATATTCAAACCTGAACAAACGAGTTTGTCACTTGTTTAACAAAATTATTTTAACGAAACTTCGTATTCCGATTTTACGAAATGATTTTTTCCTGCGTGGAAGAGGTCGATGACCATTAAGCGCCCGATCTTTCTCCGGAGAACCCCTTTAATCCCGTGACCCAGGAGGATGCAGGTCCATTTTTTTATGGCCCGATCCCTACCAACGATCGTTTTTTTCCCAACGCTCATCTCATCCACGTTCGCCTCGGAAAAACGGCCGCGTCCGCGGCCATTTTTTTTTTTCGAGAGCTTTGTTCCCTCCCGACCTCTGCAGAGCTCCACGATTCCGCGTTTATCCCCGCGTGAATCGCTGAGGCCAAAGAAGAAGAGGAAGAATGTTCCGACGGATAAGAAAAAGAAGGGGATGAATGTATCGCGTTAGGGGTTGCGCTTCGCTTGCGTCCGCTTCCTCGTAACGGAGAAAAGAGAGAAAGAAGCGAAAATAAAGGAGTCGAAAAAAACGCCTCACCCCTGAAGAAAAGTCCGAGAGAGGGTTGCCGAGGTGCCTTCGCATACCGGACGGACGAAGAAAAAAAAAAAAAAAGTAGGGAGATTCCCGCGCGCACTCTCTCGCCGTGTGTAAAAATCGGTTCGTTTTCCCCCTCCATCTACTCGCTCGCTACGAGCGCGAGCGCTACGCAGCGGCAGGAGAACGCCGCTCGGGCATCACGAGGGTCCTTTCTATTCTTTTGATATCCTGTTCGGGGGCCCTGTGCCCCGCGTCCCCCTCCTGCCCTTCGGCGGCTCGCGAGAGATCTCCGGGCAGTCAGCATCCGAGCATGAACCGAACGAGACTCGCCGGCGCGTCTTGAGAGTCTCGAGCTTCTCGTACCGAACGCGTCCCGCAGCTCATTTCGGCTACGGGAGGAAAGTCGCGGGGTCGAAGGGGGGCGGAGGGGAGGGATTTAAAGGAAACGATCTCTGGATCGCGAGACCCTCCTGCGCTTTCGACGATCTCTCGATCGACAGATATTTCTATAATCTGTGTGAGCGTTTATATAGTTTTTCTTCGAGTACAGTGATTAAACACATTTTTCAATCTTTAAAGTGGTGTTCTTGCAAAGTGATTCGTCGTATCGAGGATCGCATTATGGCCGGAAATAAGGCTCGTTCGTTACCCGGTTCGTATAAAATCATGAGATGAGGCATTGAGCAGGGAGGACAATAATCAAATCGGGGCACTCGATGGATTTGATTATTCATGGGGTTTTACTAGACTGCTACTCGCGGCAAAGAAAAAGAAACTGCATCACATAATGTGTCGTTACGGGGAGCGAGATTAAAGGGCCGGGAGGAGGGGAGGGATTTAATGGAAACGATCTCTGGATCACGAGATCCTCCTACGCTTCCGACGATCTCTCGATCGATAGATATTTCTATAATCTGTGTGAGCAATTATTTTTAATTTTTTTCTTCAAGTACAGTGATTAAACACATTTTCCAATTTTTAAAGTGGTGTTCTTGCAAAGTGATTCGTCGCATCGAGGATCGCATTATGGCCGGTAACAAGGCTCGTTCGTTACTCGGTTCGTATACAATCGTGAGACGCGGCATTGAGCAGGGAGGACAATAATCAAATCGGGGCACTCGACGGATTTGATTATTCATGGGGCTATACTAGACTGCTGCTCGCCGCAAAAAAAAATGAAACTACATCACATAATGTGACGTTACGGGGAGCGAGATTAAATAAGTTAATCCGATGGTTGCAGAGACGTTATCTCGTTCGAGTCGGGAAGGCGGAATTATATCGTGGCATTTCGATTCTATCTATTTTCCGTCTATCCGTACGTCTGTCGGTCGTCTTCCTTTCTTATTCAGCGTCTTCGATGCCGCAAATAAGACTCGTGCTTCTCGTTGTTGTTCGTATATACTGTATACTGTGCCGTGGCTACGGTGGAGAGCGCACGCACTCTCACGTCCGCGTTTTCCTCGTTCTCGACATCGGATACAACTGGGAGCGGGTCGCTGTTCCGTTGCTTCTACTTCTGCTAGTCGAGTTTCATACCCCACCCCCCCGCACGGAGTCCTTCTCTGCCAGAGGGGTAGTCCGATCGAGCCGAGCTCCGGAGGAAATTGGCGCGACCCAATACTAATGGATAATGGAATTATTGGTTTCGGTCGGCGCCGAGGACGAGCCCCGGGGATGATCGTAATTCGATTGGCTTCGCGGATGTGTCCTACGGACGTTTTGACAGGACGAGTGTCCTAACAAGGACATCGCCTCGGGACATGTACATTTATCCGAGATACACACAGACCATCTATGTAGTCGCGAACTACAACACTGCGGATAAAGAAATATTCTGGTACTACGTCGCGGAGTCTGGAGACAACAAAATTCCAGATATCCTTGGTAACAATTCCGTTTCTTCAGGCCCGTTTCTCTAACGATCGATCAATTTTGTATTTGACCAAAATTAAGTGTGATGGAGTTTGAAGCGTAGTTACCATGTACTGAGAGAAGGATCTAGTAAAAATGACTATGTCGCTTGAGAAATATTACCATAGCACATAGGACGCTAGGGCACGACCTATGGTAGAACGTACCGGATTTGTAAGAATTTTTCTTAGATGTTATGGTAAAAATTCTCGGAAAGTCTCAGACTTTTCGCCATAGGTGGCGCCCTGTTTCCGTACTACTGTGTAACTTTTATGCTATGGCAAATTTGTATGGTGTTATTCGTTTCACTCGACAATTCTCGACCCTATTTCTCTTGAGAAATATTACCATAGCACATAGTAGCGGGGCGCTAGGGCACGACCTATGGTAAAACGTACCGGATTTGTAAGAATATTTCTTAGATATTATTGTAAAAATTCTTGGAAAGTCTCAGACTTTTCGCCATAGGTGGCGTCCTAGATCCCTACTGCTATATAATTTTTATGCTATGGTAAATCTGTATGGTGTTATTCGTTTCACTCGGCAATTCTCGACTCCATTTCTCTCCCATTTCTCTCCTATTTCTCTCCCATTCCTCTGATAATCAGAGAATAATCAGAGTCTGTGGTATGTTATTTGTTCCATTCGTCGATAGAAATTACGCGGCTCGCGAATGGCCGCGTTGAAGAGGGTGAAGAAGAGACTCGGAGGTTGCCCAGAGAACGATTCTCTAACGTACCATATTCCCCTCTCCCGTCGCACACTCCGATACAGTACAGTGATCGTGACATTACGGATGTATGGGCCAATTTGTAAGCAATCCAACTTACATTCGCCGAGCAATATTGTATTTTATGCCATCTTTTCACAATACCAGTGATAGTCTGTATCTATCGGGTATCTGACATGTGTGTTTTCCAATATCAGTGTGCTCTCCCACCGTTACCCACATCGACCATCCGTCCTTATCCCCTTCTCGACTCAGTTCCTCGACGACAGTTATCCTTCCCTGATTTTGTCGTTTCTCACTAGAGTTTATTAAATGCGAAAATGTCTCACAGATTTATGCGCGTACTTCGCATCGGAATTATTATTAAAGCGGGCAGACACAGTCGTGGTGTCTTAGATTCTTCGAGCAAGGGGTAAAGAAAAGCGGTGCAGCGAACTGGGCCTACTGGTTCCGGCGGCCAGCGCGGTACAGCACACGCAGCAGCAGCTCTACCGGTAGCGGACCGGAGACTCCTCGCTCCAACATCTGCCCCCGAAAAAACAAAAGCCCATTGTCGCTAACGACCGGTCGCGCGTCTCTTGTTTCTAACCGAGCGCTTTTGAATCGTAGGCGAATATAACGGACCGGCCGAGGTCCGCGTACCATTGAAGAAGAGGGCCTCAACATCTCTCCCCCCCCCCCTCACTCTCCCTCCTTCCCTATCTTGCTTTCAATTTTTTTTCTCCTCGCCTTAATACCTTCTTCAGGGGTTACAATAAATTCGGACGGCGTCTTCTCAGTTTTCGGCTTTTTTTTCCCCGTGCAGCGTTTTCTTTTTATTCTCTCATTCACCGTTCACCGTCGGTGCGTTCTAAAACATCCCCTGGAAACCCTCCTACGCTCCGGTCCCGCAGGACCGAGGCGCGCGAGGATCTTTGATCGAGATCTTAGATCCCGTTTATGAATGACGAGTGAGAAAAAGGGGCGGCCGAGTATTGTGGGTATTCACGACGCGCCGGTCAATCTCGGACCCGATCGTTTGCAGCTTCCGGTTCGGTCCCGGTAAAATGATGAATTCGTCTTTTACAGATATTGTTGATACAAACGATATTTCATTTGTTTGTCCGTGGCAACTTACAGTTTCCAATTTCCGAGTGTCGTCCTGCGAGTCGCCACGAGGGTTCGGATTGGAGAAAATCCAACCCCTCCGGATGGTGAAATTATTCGCGCGTGGGTGAAGGCGCCCTCGCGAGCCGACCACTGGCGAATTGTACACAATGACCGAGGCGTGGGTGGAAAGCCACACGAGAATGTATGGAAAAAAAGGTGCGCGAGAGGGTGCAAAGGAGTGGCCTGCTGTCGGACTTGCGCCCTGCGACCGGTGCGAGTCCTCTGGTCAAGCGTGGAATAGCCGCGGCTCGCACAGACCCCGCCCAGAATGAATCGAGCGATATTTTCATAGGTAAAAAAAGCTTGCAAAGCGATTCGCACAATTTCTTCCTCATGTTTTACGGTTTTGCACATGACTTCCTCTATGATAAATGTCGTTGTTCCATTTTGGCTTCTTTATAGAGGAAGCTATAATTAAAATACAATTTTCACAAACAAAAAAAATAAAGGAACGTTCTGAGATAGCGATATGAAAATTTCAATTTTCAACTCTTTTTGTAATTGTATTTTTGAGTTAAGTATAGAAAAACCATGTGCAAATTACTTTGCATCTCTTGTCGTAACAAATTAAAACCGTGAAAATTTACATTAAAATTTATTATAGGAAATCGAAAACTAAAATTTACGGATTGTGTCGTTTTAAGGCAATTTGTCATCTATTCTTCAGCGCTGTTTACAAAAATATAACTCATTTTACTCATTGCGTGATATTTGATTGAGAAACTCGTCTCAGGCCTGAACAAACAAATTTCAAAATTTTCAAAATCCTATAAAATTTAATCCCTTTGGTAGATTTCGGCCTAATCAAAGACCAAAGGTCTTTGATCAAAATATTATATTTGTGTACAGTTTTAGGACGATAGCTCAAAACTTAAGCAAGCTAGAGCTACCGTCCTAAAAACGCGAAACGGACGGCAACCTTCATGAAAATTACACCGAAGGGAGAGACGTGAATACTCTCCCGGTATACAAAATTTCAACCCGCTATCTCAAGCCGTTTCCGAGCTATAGTCGTTCTAAGCGATGCAAGTCTGTCACACATACATACACACACACATACATCAGGATGCCAGCTAAAAACACACGTTTCTCAACATTTTCGACCATTTCTATTACTGACATTAAAATCTCGAAAAAAAAATGTCACGGAAACATAGCATCCTCCATGAGGAAGCAAAATTCAACACAAGCGATTTCTTTGGATCGACACTTCATTGAATTCGTTACAAACAAATTGCGAATGGGAGAGAGAGTTCATATTGACAAGAAACAAAATAAAGATACAAGTAGCGACGGTAGTTGGAGGAGTCTCGAGACGAGGGTTGAAGAGGAAAGGGGTGAAGAGGAATGCGAGTAGCCCGTTCGGTCGAAACGCCGGGGAAGATTTTTCTACAGTTGAGACGCTGTTCGACGGGGCACCTCGTGTCTGTGTCAATTTTTCTTTTCCCCGGCTCCTCTCGCTCGTCCATTCTCTCACCCTGCCTCTCGGAGGCCTTGGCACACCAGCGGCAGCCCGTTCGTATGGATATGGTACTTGACTCCGGGATGGAGGGATGTCCGGATCGATATATGAACTCCTGCCAATCTCTATGTTAATGCCTCCCCATTGGCAATAGGCTATAGGCGCACAGCGGCGGGGGATAACGGGCAGCGAAGATGCTCTCCGGACCGCTTGCCAAGGAACGGCTCTCCTGGAGGGCCCCTAAAAGTGAATTGTTACGTCTGCGGGTGACCTCGGGACCTCTTTGCGGCCGAAGAGCGTCACGGTGAATTATAAGTCCAGCCCGAAAGAAACGAAGCTAGAGTTAATGTACTTGTACGAGTGTCCCAAGCCGCTCTGTATGGGCTGTTATCTCCGGCCAATGTTCCGACAAATGGCTCAAACGCGATATCGACGGTGGACGTTCGTATTTATAATTTGCCACAAAGTATCCACTTTATCCTTAATTTATGCGACGGGGATATTAATTGACCATCCTCGAGATCTCGGATCTCTAGATAAGAGTAAGTTATCCAACAATTTTGCCGTTTGCCTGACAAAGTGTCCATCTGTTTGTGATTACAGCGGAAACGTCGCAAGGTCCGACGTCACCAGACACCGTCCAGTGCGGAGGCTGCCGAGCCTCGTACCCCCTCGGTGAAATAGTCCGTTTCATCGAGCACAAAGTCAATCATTGTCGAAGCAGTCTTCAGGGATGTCACAGTCCGCCACCGGCGGCGGCCCACGAGGATTCCGATCCCGAGGACGCTCTCGCCCTGAAGACCTCCGACACGGAGAAGCTCAATTCGGTGCCGAGCATCTCGGCGCCGATAAACAAACGGGCGAGCAGGGTCGAGAGTCCACCGACGCCACAGGGAAATCCTCCTGACACCGGAAGTCCCATCGAGCTGCGAGCCAGCGCGAGCTCGACGCCGAAGAGACGAACCGAGGGACCCGAGGAGACGGACAAGGAGGAGGTGCCGAAGAAATTGAAAACGGACTCTGTGGACGCGGACACCAACACCGTCAGTTCCGGTGAGTTTATCATTTTATTTGTTCTTCGCTGCTCAATGAAAAAAAAAAATGTAAATTTAATCTACTGAACAGGAAGTTTTTATGCAAAAACTGGTACATTAAAATTAATGCGCAATGTTTAATGTGATCAATAATAATTAATATACTTTTTCATTGAAATTAAAGTCAATAATCAAAATTTAAGTACTTTTATAGTAAAATTAAGGAAAATTATTTTTAAAAAATTATACCCAATGTATTTAATACACTGAACATCAATGTTTCATAATAATTGTACATGAAATTTAATATATCAGTTTTTGCATAAAAACTTCCAGTCCGGTAAATTAAGTTTCATACAATTTTTTTGACAGTCCTCGTCATCGATAAAAAAAGAAATTGTGATCAAAATGGATGCCTCGCGTTTAGGGCACAGCGCATTTTCCCTGTAACGGGAACGCCATGTGCGCGCGGAAGTTCCCATGTGGTCCGACGAGCGCGAACAATATAATAGCGCCGTGCGGATTCGATTTTTTAATTTAAAGCTTGCAACGAGAACAGCCGAATGGGAATAGACACGTAAGGGGGGGTTGGGGGTGGGGGGCGGGTTGGAGTGAATTGCCAGGGGGTACCAACACCGGTCGCCCGGACACGATCGCACCCCCTCACTCTTTGTCGAAGCCACATTGTTACATGTCGAAGGGGTTGAGCCGGGACGCGTTATGCTCCTCTCTCTTTCGCCGATGGCATCATTCACGGTATACACCTAAAGTATACACATTGATTTCTCTCGCGTAAACCGCAAAGCGTAACAGTTTGTTTATTAGTATTGTTTCCCGAGGCTATTGTCGACGAATCGATCCACCAAAAAAAAAAAAAAAGTATCCACCCCCCTCGAATAAATATTCGCTAGTTCTTCACCTCGATTCAAATCATAACAAAACCACATAACAATCCTCGAGTTATTTAATTTCCAGTTATTTCATTATTAACCCAACGGATCAAAGTTTAAAACTCGAATTCACCAGTCCGGAGTGACGAGAATACAAATTCCGCAGAGGTGAAGAACCCGGGCTCGTGTTCTCTTAAAAAATGCATGGCTGTTCGCGAAACTATCATCCCCTTCGATTCTACCGGCCGTGTTAAGTTCGCTCGTACTACGTGGCCGAGATCGTCCCTGTTCGAGCGTAGCCGGATTTAACCCTTCACCCACGGGGATCGAGACACTGTCTCTCCGCGGCTCGTGCTCTCAACCGCGTCCACTCGGCTGACGATCTCTGTCTCGCTTACGGTTTTACTTTTAACACGGTAACGCACCTATGCACACCCCATTCCCCGCTACATTATTCCTCGGACCGCTTTTTTTTTTGTCGTGATTTTTTGTCGCTGCCCGCACAACCAGGGCCACAGCTACCGGCTCCAAAAGCCCAATTAGAAGCGTCCCATTGTCTGGCCACGTGGTGGGCACGAGCCTGGTCGAGCACGAGCGATCTCCGTTCCTCCCTCTTGCGCGTCTCCATAGTCTCTCCCTCATCCCCCATCGGCGTATGATTCTTCCCGTGTGGCTCGTACCACGCATGCTTTACCGTACTGCACAGACGACCAGGTAGATCGCTCGTGTGCTCGTCACACGACGGCCAAAACCTGCGAACAGATACCGAGGGGAAGAGCACAACGGACAAGGGGTGAAACGAGTCTGGAAACACGTTCCCGAACCGTGGCTACACTCTTTTTTATTCGCATATAATAAACATTAAAAAAATAATGTTTAGGCCGGGGGCGAGGAGACTAAAAGTGCGCAAAGAGAAACCCGGAGGTAGAAGTGAATCCTTCACCCAGAAAAATAATTTATTTTACGGGCCCACCGCGAATACATATTTATTTGGTTTAAATAAATATTCATTTTGTTTAAATGAAAATTGATTCAATATAAATAAATAGTTTGGAGTAGTAAATCCGCTTTATTAGCCTCGGTAATACACGCTTCGGTGGTATTGCGTGTATACATGTGTGGTTTTTATTTTTATTTATTATTTTCCTCAGGCTAATGGGCCATTGACCAGGGTCCTTCACCGCCTATGTTTGTATTTATTGATGAAGTGCCTCATATACAAATAATATAAATATAAATTATATTCATATAAATATAAATTAAAACCTTGTTTGTGGATGAGACTATACAGTCAATAATGTTAAACTAATAGCTTAAGCTAGCGGCTTCGTAGCTCCGATACATTTTATTCTATAGCGGAGCTTATTTAAAAAATAGTGTGCGTTGCGCATTTGTCTTTGGGGACGTTGTTAGCTGCGCACTTACTAAATAGCAGGATGATGGATTCGAGATATTGCCGTGCAAAATTCACGCTGAGATGTTTTAGTCTATCTGTGATTGGCACTATTCTCGTGATGGAGTATAGCACTTGGTTTGAGGGGTTGTAGAGGGTGTTATTTGGGCGACGGTTTTGGCGGTTTTTAAATAAACAGTTATTTAAATCCCTAAAAATATTTATTTAAACCAAATAAAAAATGCACTTGTCGGTGCCCGTCAATTGAATTATTTTTCCGGGTGTTCCTCCACAGTGACTACGGAGGAAAGACAAGTCGGGTCGAGGGTGTGTCTTTTCAGGGGCCGCCCTCCGCCCGATCTCCCCGCGGCGACCGGGTAATCCGTCGAAATTGACACCGAGCTGGAGTCACATCCAGTTGCCGATGAAATGCAGATTTGATATATCTGTCACGTTTGTCTGGGAATATTAATTCAGCGGGTGCGAGTGGAAGCGCGACGTTTGGATTCGCGGGCGCCGCGGCGTTCCCGGCCGATCCCTCGCTTTTATTTTCCTGCTCTTTATGGTTTCCTTCTCGAGCCCTCTCGGCCACGATGCCCGCTGTCTCCGGCCGGCTCACCGCGCCGTCTTCATCCCCCTTTTCTCCGACGCTGCCCCGAGGCGCTGCGAGAATTGCTCGCGAATTGCCTGGAATCTACGCTCTCTCACTCGCAACCTCCTCTATCTTTGGCTTTTTCTTTCTCGCCTCCGCGGTTTCCTCGCTCGGTTCTTCCATTTCTTTTTTTTGCAAGCCCCCCCCCCCCCTCGCCCGTCCTGCCGCGCGCCGCGGAAGGAAGTAGACGCGGGCGCGACATAAAAATGATACACGCCCGGCTAGATTCGCTGCCGGCCACACACACTCCCGTTCTTACTTCTTTATATTACCGTGCGGTATTATGCATATAGGGTGTTATACCGTACGATATATTTCCATTTCTGGAATAAAGATAGCATACAGGAGTACGCTACAGCGCCCTGCCGAGAATACACCGCCGTGACTCTCCTCTCTTGCATATATCCCTTCTTTTTATATGCATATTATATTCCATCTTTGTTTTGTCTATGTGTCCGATTTTTGTTGGCTACTTCTTATTCACTGTTTCTCTACTCTTCCTTCTCGATCTCTCTGTCTCTTCATATAGTTCTTTTCTTTTTTTTTTTTTTTTCTTCACCGGGTGAAAACACGGAACGGCACCGGAATAATGGTCCCTCGTGTTCGTTTCGTTTCTCGGTTCTTGCGGTCGCGCCTGAGACTCTCTCGCTCTCGCTCTTGCTCCGTCCGCCTCTTCGCGGCTCCGTCGCGAATTGTAGTCGCAGTAAAGGAGAGAAGACCTTTCGAGTACCGCTCGGCCAATACCCCGGCGGCGTCAACGTTAACCACAAGGAGCATCGCGGGGATTTGCTTTTGGTCCTCGCTAGCTCGTTCCTGCCTTCTTCGTTAACGTACACGTCGCGCCCGACGAGATAACAGATCCGGTCTACTGGGTGTGCCTGATATTTCTTTGAGGGTATTTTTTTCAACCCCCCCCCCTCTTCCCCCGCCTTTGAGTGTATATAATATCGCGAGGCCGATCATCGAGCCGATTGCACGATCGGCGGAAAACGCGAACCGTCACCTGGGCTCGGTGCAGCCCGTTTTCCCCCTCGTCGCGAGAGGACCGAGCCGATGGGGTCTGCAATGCGCTGGCTGCTGCATCCCGATCGTCCAACCCCCTTCGGGAACAAAGTGCATACGTAGCATACGTTGGCCAATCGATATTTTAATATTGTCAGAGATCACCGAGGGGCCCCCGAAGATTAAAGGCCTTTGGCGTCCACCGTCGGTCGGCGTAGATACCCACTTTCGGATTCTACGCGCGGATGTATCAATTCCCGTGCAGTGTTGCACCGGTGTTGCACACAAGGGCCAGAAGAAAAATATTTCGCGTCCGCAGCGGGCTGAAGATTAAGGTAGTCGGAGCGGTACAGTTCAGCCAAACTTGAGGCTCAGAGAAAATTTCGAACACTTCTCGATGGATAAAAATATGAAAAAAAGTCAAGTATGGTAGAGTGGGGCAAAACGGGGACGCTAAGCAATAAAACCTGCTACAATAATACCGAAAGCATAGCTCCATTGTTTTTCACACCAAAATAATATTGGCACCGGTTTTGAAAGGATATTTGAAAAATACCATCTTAGACAAAACGGGGTACCCTTCGATTTGATTCGATTTCCCCTACATGGAAGGTGCTGCAAAGATTGTTTTTGTGAAAAAATAATACAAATTGAAAATAATAGTCATTATTCTACAAATTACCGGGGAATTTAACTATCTTCCTTCATAAAAATGATTCATTTATTTTGCTGAATACGTGTGAATTTTTTTCAGAATTTTTTGTAATCATTGAAAATTGCGTTTTTTTACCGCTCGAGCATAGATAAAACACGATTTTTCTTATGTCTTCAGAAGAATAAACGAATAATTTTTTATTGAACAAAAAAATTTAAGTTGCCAGGTAATTTTTTGAACAATAATCTTTATCCTTAATTTATCAATAACATTTTTGAATTATTATTACATCAAAACAACATTTCAGATTTTTATCCCCTCGAGAAATGTTTGAATTTTTTCCTGAATCTCAAGTTTGGCGGGACTCTACCGCTCCGACTCCGACTGTACCGCACCCGGCCCAAATTCATTTGTTTCTCAAAAAAATTAGCACCATTGAATAAAGTTAATTTGAAAATTGCAGCTATCTCTCTCGCACGCACAGTTGTTTCACTTCCCCTTAAAGGCCTCTGGCGTCCACCGTCGGTCTGCCGGCGTAGATACGCAGTTCCGGATTCTACGAGCGGATTGATCAATTCGCGTGCAGCCTGGCTGCACCGGTGACAAGGGCTAGAAGAAAAATATTTCGCGTCCGCATCGGGCTGGACAATAAAATCCAGGACGTATGCCGCACTGAGTCACCAAGGAAATTATCCCCTCGAGGAAGAAGTCTTCCGTAAAGGGGTTGACAATTGTAGAAGAAAGGAAAAAAAAGGAGAAAGGAGAAATAAGAACGCTGGTAGGAAGCGGGATACACGGGATGACCAGAAGTCTCGGTCCTCTCGCGGTTAAACAATGCCGTTCCGAGCAATTTAGCCGGTAAACGCCTCACAGCGTACTCTCCCGCCGGGGCGGAGGCGGAGGGAGAGGGGAGTAGAGGAGCGATTTGTCCGGGCAATTTATAGGGAAAATTGGTCGGTCGGACAGCCGCTCATAGAAACTCTCTATCGCCGAGATAGTTCTCGCCGGAGCGGGACAGACGTTGCAGGATTACAAGAGTACCGGCTCGGCGTCCTGTTAGTAGTCGTGAGAGGTGAAATTATTTATTTATATACTATATTGGCTATAGCATTCGACGATTATGTAGGGGAGAATGGGGCAAAGTGGACCATCGAGACTCGAGAAACTACTTTCCAAAATTTTTAACGTGTCCACTTTACTCCACCCCTCCAACTTGACCGTCTCTCATGTATTCTCGCGGCTGATACGATTTTTTTTACGGAACGAGCCCACTTTTTACGCCACTCTACCCCTCTAAACTTGACCTTCGCTCATTTATTCTCTGCGCTAATACTTTTTTTTATAGCGATTGCACAATACACAGTATAAAATAATTTCGTAAGATTGGAATACGAAGTTTCGTAAAAATAATTTTGTCAAACAAGTGACAACCTCGCTTGTTCAGGCTTGAATGTACGAATTTGTCCTTATAACTCCCGTGTTATTAATAATTTGAGTTCGTACTTTTGTTTGGAACACTAGAAGCCGGTTGGTGCGATCCGAAAATTAACAAACAAAAAATTGTGGATGTTAGTGGACAATAAGTTGGTGTAAAAAGTACAAACTTTTTTACTGTCCACACAGTAAAAAATAATTTCGTAAAACCGGAAAGCGAAATTTCGTGAAAATAATTTTGTTAAATAAGTGACAAACTCGTTCGTCACTTACTTGAATATACGAACCTGTCCTTTTATTTCCCGCGTCATTGACAATTTTAGTATGTACTTTTGTTTGTAAAACTAGAAAATCAACAAATAAAAAATTGTCGACGTTCGTGGACAATAAGTTGTAAAAAGTGCAAACTTTTTTTTACTCTCTACGCGGTTCAAAGTCGTTCTATCATAGTATCACAAAGTCCCGCGTGGATGTTCGAGCCGGGAAGGTCCGGAGTGCCTCGGCACTCCCGATAGTGTTTCCGAGTGTCCGGGGAGTAAAAAGAGGCGAAAAAATAATCCTAACGGATGGCCGCCCGCGAGGTTTGCATATGAAAGGGCAGCGTCGGGCCTGTTGAATCGATACACCTTTATTATACGCGGGGCACTTTCTTATCTCTCGTGGGGCGCCGCTGCCGTCACTCTCCTTCTTTTCTTCTTTTTTTTTTTCCGTGGACTATATTTTCCCTCGTTCGGAGCAACGCAAGCGGGCGAGTAGAAGAGTGCCGGGGGCGATTCGGCGCTCGGGAAGTCGAGAATATCGTCGACTTCCGGGAGGCCAAACGCACCAGGCGGGACGACGGAAGGAAACTCTTTGCCGCAAGCTCGAGGGCTTTGCCCGCAGGAGCAAAACAATATGCCACCGCACACTCGCTACTCCCCCTCCGGATGATTCTTCCAGAGTATTGAAGAATCTGCTTAAAACTATTTGATTCTCAGATTAAAATATAAAGTACGTGTTCCGGCTGGTTACTCTTCGTCTCAAATTGCGCTTACAAAGATTACTTCCGATACTCTTTCCTCCCCCGTAGCGTGGAAGTCGACCGGCGACATTGCCGGACCGTTCCAATTAGGAGAAACGCTCTTTATGTTCTCCCCCGTCTTCACTGCTTTCTCGCAGGAAGGACCGTACTTTCGTTCCTTCTTTTCTTTTCATTACCATTCATCTCCTGTAGCAGAAAAGTCCGGAAGCGGGTATCGATTCTCGTTCTTTCAGTGCATTTTTCTCCACCCTTTTGTTTCTCTGTAGCTATATAGTTGCGCAATCCGAGAGAGAGAGTTTGATCGATCCCTCTTCAATTCGTTCTTCAACTTTCTCGACGCCCATTTAAATTTGTCCTCGACACACAATGAATAAAATACACGAGCACATATTTAGATCGCTCCGGAGTTCTCGGGCAAAAAAACTCCTGTTCGAGGGTTTGACAACCCGAGAGGACAATTTTAGATTTCGAAGACACGGCATGTCTCGATCCCTCGAAACTCGCCAACTTCTCCGGCAGGAACATAAATATTCTCGCAGGACAGGCGACTCACCGCGTATCTTTTCGCCCCGCCGCAGAATTACTCTCGCCCGGAATATGTTTCTCGCAGGGGTCGGTCCGGACGATAGTCGGTGGTTCCGAACACATGGTTCGCGTCGTTCACGCCCGGTTTTTTTTTATATAAAAAAAAAAATCCCACGGACACCCCGCGGACTTTCCGTGGCGAATGGTCGTGCGGCGGTGGATGATCGTCTTGTGGATCGAGAGGGGTTCCTTCGCTCCCGATGTGCTCCCGAGGCGTGAAAAATTGCCGAAAATCTGATATTCCGGGATTAAAAACATTGAAATTCAAAACCCGTCCGAGGTTCTGGCCCTCGCCTCTCCCTCCCTCGCCTCTCCCCGCGCGAAAAGTCGTTAAGGGTCAGTTTCAACCCCCCGGACTGCCGAGACTCGTCCACCCTCCCCGTAGCGTCTGCGATCCGCTTGGATATTATTTTTAAGCTCGTTCGACCCCTCACTTTCCACTGCAACGGCGGAATACTTTTCTCGCTCGACGTACGTGCAGGAACCGCAATTTGACACAGACCTCGGTTCCTCCCCGGTCGTACGAGCGTATATACCAACGTTTGAATTCTGAATTCAATCGGCGAACCGAGAGAGCGGCGATCCCGATTCTCAAATTAAGGGGATATAGAAATTGATGCCTGCGACGGACAACGGGCACGGGGTAAAGGGAGTGTCTCCGATCGGCTTGTTGGAGAGAGAGAGAGAGAGAGAGAGAGAGAGAGAGAGAGAGAGAGAGAGAGAGAGAGAGAGAGCGAGGCGCACACCGGGGAATTCACTCAATCGCCAATACAGTCTTGACAATCGTGCTGTATTTTACGATTTGTCGAAGGGTCGCGAATCGCCGGGGTCCGCAACTCTTCCCGCTCGGCTCGTTTACAAGATGTTACCGCCTCGTAACTATCCCCGCAATATTTTTTTTTCTTTCGTTTTCTTGTTATTGTCGGCTTGTCTGTCGTACTTGATAAATGTATCACTCGAACGAGGAGGCAGAGTATCATTTACGCCAGTTTTGTTCCAGCTAAAACGCACTCCTCCATTCCAGATCCTATTTTTAAACCGGAAGTGATGTCACACGGAATAATTTGTTTTAATTCGTTTGTGACGACACTTCCGGTTTGAAAATCTCTCTCTTATGACCGGAAGGGGAAATACGTCTCTTCCGGTTTGAAAATCTCATCTTACGACCGGAAGAGATATCATACTGGAAATACATCACTTCCGGTCCGAAGATCCAATTTTCCGACTGGAAGAGACATCATACTGAAGTTACATCACTTCCGGTCGAAACATAAGATTTTCAAACGGGAAGTGACGTATTTCCGGTAAGACGTTACATTCGGTCGAAAACTCAGAATCCGATAACATAGTAAACATTTGGGTAAAGTTCGGTCGATCGGAAAGTTAAAAAAAAAATGTCATTCGTGTTCCAACGTTCAACAAAATTTACATTCGGTCCAAAGCTGCTTTACCTTGTCGTCTACAGTATATAAGATTCATATACATGTTCTTTTTCCAACCTAGTTACTTTTTGTCTAAAATGAGTTTGTCGTAAATGATAACCCCACTGACGAGGAGACCTTTTCTTCGGTTAATCGAACGATATAATTAACCATGATTTTCTCTATTGATATGTTGCAGAGCCAAGATGTCTACAGTGTTCGCAATGCTCACGTCGTTTGACCTCGGCCTGGGAGATGCTCCAGCATGCCCAGAGCGTTCACGGTGCGAGACTCTACTCCTCGTTGTCGTTATCCGCGAACACTTCGTCAAACACACCGGCGCCGAGTCCACCAACGCCGACGCCGACGCACGCCCAGCAACAGCAGCAGCAGCAGCAGCAACAGCATCATCTCAGTCCACCGAACCATTTGAATCTGAGCGCAAAGTCAAGCGGAAGTTCGTCGGCCGCGAACTCGTCCGGGGGTGGTACAAACACGAGCGGAAGCAGCGGAAGTCGTCAACAGCTTCAATCATCCGCCGCTTCGTTGATCGGTGATCCGCTTCACAGTTTTATAAGGCTTCCGCAGCATCTCGAGAGGAGCTTTCCACCGATATTCAGGCCCGAGTTTCTCGCCCTGAATTCCCTAGCCGGTTACCGGGGTCTTCCGGATCTTCAAACGGCGACGAGAAACTTGCAGAATCTCGGAGATCCCTTGCGAGGCATGGACGGTCTCAACCTCGGGGATTCACTCGTCAGGAGTTCGTTGGATACTCTGAACAACGCGAGGAATCTCGCTAATCTCACGGAATTGTCGCACGGACGGGGCCTACCCGGACAGGGACATCCACCACAATTGGAAGCGAACCTGGATTTTTATTCGGCGCGCCTAAGGAGCCTCGCTAACCCGTCCTTAGGCGCGGCTCCGTCAAACCCTCCCACGAATCAAGCTGCCCTGATGCCCAGTCAAGTTCACCAGCAGCAACAGCAGCAGCAACAGAATCAACATCCGGTTCCACCACCGAGTCCCGCAGCCACCAATCCAGCCAATCTCGCACTGGCCGGTAATCAAAAGGAGAATTCACCACCCTGTTACACGCAGAGTCCCATCGGTCATCACAACAACAACAACTCGACGGACAGCGAAAAAGCTAGTCCGCCAACCGCATCGACTCCCATAATCACGGATTCAGCGGAGACCGTTTACACGTGCGAGGTGTGCGACAAGAAGTTCCGATTCCAATCGAATCTCATCGTGCATCGTCGAAGTCATCAGGACAAGGAGAGGCAGTATCAGCAGGAGAGCGCGCAGGACGTCGGAGCTGTTGCCAGATGCGAAGTTTGCGACGTCGAGATCGCGAGTTTTACGGAATTGCGAAAGCACATGAGAAAAGAGCATCAAGAGTCGTTGAACGCGGCGGCGAGTCCTCAAGGTAGCGTCGAGACAGTACCGGACGATGGATCGAGCTGCGACGAGAACATGGATCTCGACGAGGCCGATGAGAGCGAGCATCAGAAGAGAGGCGACGACGCGGAGGAAAATACGCCTGAGGATCTTAGCACGACGCAAGGGCAGAGCAGCGAGGAGAGTGGCGGAAGGGTCGATCAGAAGCCGAGTCTCGTTGGGGACCTCATGGAAAAATTTGGACTCAGCAACATCGCTCAGTACTCGGAGGCTTACAGGCAAGCTCTGCAGGAGAATCACAGGGGTAGCTTTCTAAAAACCGACTCGCCGTCCAACTTGACAAACTCGCTGAACAACAACAAGGAGAAGGACAGCGCTCTCTCGCCGACGAATTTCAATTCATCGACGACACCAAACATATTCTCGGGTCAGGGCTTTCCGAGAGCCTCGGGACCGGACTTCGGCGGTCTCTGGTTACCGAGTCCTCATTACCTGGAGAACAGCGAGTTTCGAAAAGTATCGAAAGCGACGACGTCGAGTCTCGCGCTTCAGGGTCTGCCCAGTCCGCTCTTGAAGAAGGAACGGAGCGGCAGAAACGACACCTGCGAGTTTTGCGGCAAGGTATTCAAGAATTGCTCGAATCTTACTGTACACAGGCGATCGCACACCGGTGAAAAGCCGTACAAGTGCGAGCTCTGCGCTTACGCCTGCGCCCAGAGCTCGAAGCTCACGAGGCACATGAAGACTCACGGTAGACAGGGCAAGGACACGTACAAGTGCCGTTTCTGCGAGATGCCGTTTTCCGTTCCGAGTACACTGGAGAAGCACATGAGAAAGTGCGTCGTCGTGCAACAAGGCCCGAAGCTCGGACTTCCATATCCGGGCAGTCAGGACGAGGATTCGTCACTGAGTACCAAGGACACTTGATCCTGGAACGGAAGCCTACCGCCCATCCCGCCACTGTGGCCTCACAGGCCACCGTATCCGGTTTACTGAGAGGTACCTTTCGTCTCGACGATCGACGGAAGGACCTTCAGAGCGCGGGCAGGACTTCCAGAGTCTCTGACGGAGACGGCACAGGAGTTCGCCATGACCTAGGAGTCGATATTTACGACTGAAGCGTCAAGCTGTGGATACGAGGAAATCTTACGTATCGCGAAAAAAGGCTCCTCGAAACGAAGAAATTCCAGTATCCGAACGGTCGTAAACAATGAAAACAGGGCCCGGAAACGGTCCTGCGACACTGTTGAAAGACTGTTGCTCTTTCGCGGTGAAGACCCCGTGATAACTTATTCCCCGTGAACGGTGAAACTTTTCCGGAGCGCCCGGAGGCAATGACGACGATAATGTCTACGGCAAATACAAGCCCAGACGACGAAGAGGAAAGAGAAAAAGGAGAAGGCAGAAAAGGAGGAGAAGGAGGCATTAATTAATGGAAACGAACGAATGGTTACCACTTGCGAGTCTCAGCCCAGCTATTAAAATTAATATTGATATAAATAAAGTACATATTGAATATATATAAATACAGATCTAAATATATGAATAGGACGATACGAAATAGTGACTTTATTATTGCATTGAAGATTATTTATTTAATAATATATACTGTATAACAACACTTTAATATATTGGAATGGAACAATGCGAGACAAGTGTGTGTACGTAACGCGTATTCGTTTTTATTTTCTTCTTTTTGTACATTACGCTCAAGGACTATATCGGAGAGGAAGAGAAAAGCGAGTATCGAACTATGGCAACATTTTTTTTTTCCTTTTTGTTTTGTTTTTTAAACGCGTATTATCCTGTTGTTCGAAATGACGTTACCGAGCTTCAGTGTACATAGTAGATATCGAAGCTCGAACGTGCCGTGACGGTATCCTATATAGAATCGCGATCTTGTCGGTAAAAGCTGAACAAGCAGAAAAAAAAATGCCAGACGCGCGACCGAGCTTCTAAACTCGGATAGCTTGGATCGTATGTAAAATGTATGATACCTATTATTATTATAATAATTATTATTATTATCATTATTATCATTATTATTATTATTATTATTATTATTATTATTATTATTATCTTTATTATTATTATTATTATTATTATTATTATTATTATTATTATCTTTATTATTATTATTATTGATACCATTATTAATTGTGTATTTGACTTTATTCGCTATTAATACGGTTTATTATTATTGTATCGCCTATTATCAATATTATAAACGAAACAAAAACTACGGATTCGCGGGAATGTTTGGAAACGCGCGCCGCGTAAAACGTTTATTTTATGTCGATATATTAATGCATTATTGAAAAGAAAAATCGTTTTTGATCTAAGTGGTTAAGAAGATGCCAAAGTTGTCTAGGTTTATCGTCCCTTATTATAGTCGATACAGGGGTGCGCTCGCGAATGTTGGATAACCTACCTCCCGAAATATCCACGGTAATAGGTTTTTTAATGATAAATATACTATCGATGTTGAGCAATAACAATTTCAATCCACTCGATCAAAAGAGTGCGACGAAAAAGATGATGAAAACAATTAATAAAAAATGAATTAATCGACGTGGCGAGTGTTTCGCATTCGTGCCCCGTATCGACCAGATTGAACATTATTGTCTATTACTGTACTTAGTTCGTTGATTATATTTATTGTGTCGAGCGGCGAAAGAAGAGAAGCGAAAAAAAAAGTTAAAAGATCCAGAGATCGGCTTGCCGATTTTTTCAGGAACGAGCCGTCTCATTGGTTCTGAAAAAATCGTCTCATTGAGCCGACACTTCCGATCATTGGCACCGGTCTCTCGATCGGCTCTATTCTTTTTTCCTGGCCGAAGACTGAGGTACTAATTTGAATTATATTACTTTATTATTTGATCGTTTATTCGTTCGCCGCCGGGTGGGTGGCGATTTATTATTTCATTCTTTCATCGTTGTAAACGTTTTCGAAGAGAACTGTTCCTAAAAAAATGTAGGCAATAAGATTGAATAACTCCAGTGTGAACGATATTGCGCGGAAGGGAGACAAGAAGTGACGAGTAATTATGATCGAGTGACTGCGGAGATGGAATATAAGTTAAAAAAAAAAACACACTCATATCAAATAGTTTTCGGTGTTAGACGTGTACGGCTCTAGATACAAAATCTCGTTATCTAATTGAAAGAGAGTGAATGGCTAGCATGTACGAGTAAACGATCGAATGAAAGATTCGTTAGTTGATTGTGAAATACGTACCAGGCCCGGTTTATACAACTAATAACAATGTAAATAAATAACATTGCCCGTAGCAAAAGTCTCGAGATACCCGGGCGATCGTGTCACTCAGTTGCAAAATTAAGTAGTTCGATCGGCGGGTGGTTCGGACAAATTCACGAAATATTTGCTGCGGACAAGTGTTTTGTCCCTCGAAACGGGGGACAAAAACAACTGAAGACGGTGTTCTCAATTGTTCCTCGTCGATTTTGAATCGGTGAAGAATTACAAAACAGATTATTATATTACGTGAAACACGAAAGAATGACGCCAGTTTTAGTGTGTACTCCGAAAATAAACGTATGAAACGATATGTCACGAATGCAAAAAATTGGTTGTTTTTTTATTTTTTATTATTTTCTTTTTTCTTTCTAACATTTTTTTTTATCGCTCACTATCCAACTACTTCGTTTGTTTTAGATATAAAAAAAAGAAACAGTCAGACTCCGTTCACTGTTAGACCAAAATACCCTTGATCCTCGATCACCTTTGACATCCCCGACACTGTAACAATACACGATATTCGCAACGCTGGATCCGACGGAACGAAGTGCCGAGTTGTTGGATTCTTCTCGCTCTCTCTCTCTCTCTCTGCTTAATATTAATTCATCTTCGTCTTATGGAATTGATGTGATCGTATTGCGAGTTCTTTGGCAATCTATCAACTATCGGGTATCGTTCCACCAGTCGGCTCCTAACATTTTGACACAGGGTAACAATTACAAAAGAAATAAATAAATAAAGGAAACATTCCCAAACAAATGCAGTAGAGTCTACGCGAGGGCTAACTAGTCGTAAAAAAAATATGGTATTCCGTGTATAATAATGACTCAACGAGAATAACGTATGTGTGCGTGTGTGTGCGAGAGCGAGACGAGCGAACGTGAAAAAAAAAATCGAACTAAGATATATCGTAGCGGGGGAAAATCGGACATTAGCGAAAGTTTTTCTGATTCCAGGGTAACATTTTAAAAAAACAAGCCTAGATTAAAGAGACAAGCCTCTGGTAAACGAAAGAAACGAAATATACTCATACGAAAAAAAAAACCCCACTGACATACACGGAAACAGACACTTTTAACCGAGAATCGACATTAAGGCAATACGATGAATATACGGGCCGCTTCGAGCGAACACTCGGCCGCGGAGCTTGCGACAAAGAATAAAAATGAGAAATAAAAAATTCGGCCGAGCTTTTCTCGGTGAGCCCTTAATTATAATAATAGCAAATACGGTGTATGTCTTGTGCGATTCAAATAAACGAAATTGTTTTTAAAATAAACACCCATCTCATGTTCGTTTATTAATGTGTACGTCACTGTCCTCATTGTATCATTCGACGTACCCTTGTTCATTGAAGAATCGGATATCGCTACGTAAGTTCCATCAAGGGCTGGAGTTAATTATCGTGCATTTTAATGAGGGCAGTAGTTCGGCAGCCTCCTCGCACCGATGTACGTTGGGTTGCCGCACACCAGGCGCAGTCCCGGGGTCCCTAGACAGGCCCAGCTCCCTACTTTGGACATCCCTCGTTTCCATCATGGGCGCAGCGACACGAACGACCCTTGCACTGAGTCCGTAGCCCGAGGGTCGCCGGCATTCTCCGTAATGCCCGTAGTGTTCGGGCAACAGTGCAACTCTTCGAGAGCCGAGCGGAGGACTTTTAATTAAAATGCATTCTCGAGTATCACGTTGTAAATACAGGGCACGAAAAAAAAGACAATGCATAAAGAAGAGGACATCAAGCTCTCTTCGGCGCTATGTCAAACAAACGTATGGAGAGTGAAATAAGCTAATGGAATCGTAAAGGTATGTGAGTTTACAACAAACTTATATTTACAATTAAATTGCATATTATTACATACATACTTATGAGACAAAAAAATCTGCATTTTTGGCCAATATTCTCGTTTATTAATTTATTATTTCGTATGCAATCAAATTATCGTAGTGTTTATCAAGCAATCCGGAGATCGCCTCGTGCACCTCAATTCCGCTGACGGTCTGAGCGGGTGCGCGGCCTCCCTCCATGCTCGATCTCTCCACTTCGCAAATTCCATAATAATAACAATAGTAATAATAATGATAATAATAATGATAGTAACAATGATAGTAATAATGATGATAATAATAATGATAGTAACAATGATAGTAATAATGATGATAATAATAATGATGATAATAGTATTGATGATAATAATGATGATTTCGTAAGAGGCATGGAGTAAGCCGAGATTGCGAGTCGAGCGGAATACTCAGAAGCCAGAATTCACCGGCAAATCCAAAGTTAGGACAATGCCGTTAATTTTTGGCCAGCGCCATTGTTTCGACGGTACATTCATCCGTCAAGTGTTCCCGGACTTCTGCTCAGGATGGGGCACCGCCGGTCTCGTAAAATAGCGAATTAATCGAAAAGCCAAGCCTTCGGGTTCTCTCGTCGTCGGAATGCTCCGCGAGCGATTCGGAAAGAAAAAGAGTAAAATAGAAAATGGCAGAACCTACAATATTTTCCCCGTACGCGGATTCTCATTGTTACATTGGATTCTATCGAAAAAGTATGCAGGAACCCGGTCGGATAACTAAGAAGAGAGTATTCGTCGGCAAACGCGAGCTGCACACGCCCATTGTCTACGAACGAGAGTTTGAATGCGCGTTAACTACGGTGACGTCACGACAATGGCCGACACTAATCTGCACGTCAGAAACAGAGGTGGCTGGCAGCAACCCTTCCAATGCCGCCCATCCCTGAGCTCTGCTGCCGTGCGGCGGTTGAGCGCGCGAGCCATGTCCCTGATCTGTCGGTTTTCGGGACAAAATACGTCAAACAACTCCCCCAACCCCAACCCTCCTCCACGCCGCCCCCGCGCGCTCACGTCGTCGCGCGAATACTGCCGAGACCGGTGAAGCTCACACTCCTCCGCAGCTCCGAACGTTCTTGCTTTCCACGAATTCTATGTACACTCGCGTGATAAGCTGTTGGCATTTTTTTTTTTACTTCTATCTATGCTTCTTCCTTTTGAGCGGTCAACATTTTAAGGCCTGCAGACAATCTATGTTCGCTCCGTTCACTCTAAAAACAAGCGTTTTGTCAAGTGTGTTGAAACAACTTACAACACACATATTACATGTGTTGTGCCAATCGAGTGCATTGATAAAGTACGTATTGGTCGGCGTGCGGGTTGAAACAACACGCTTGCACGGCGTCTTTCCTGGATTCCCTGTACAAGACACTTCTTGTTTTACTATAGAACATGCTTATTGGTGTGCGCGTTATGGGTGTTGTTTCAATGCGTTTACAGCCGAATAACTCACTTGGTGTACAGGTACATACTAGGAAATCAAGACACTTGCATACACTGAAAAAAAAATCGCTTGCGGGCTGTTGAAGAAAAAAATGTTTGTTTCAATTCTACATTCAATTCTTACAATTCCATATGATATTAAAACAACGATGGCAAGACTGTCAATGTGACATGTTGTCGTTTCAATCCGGCATGAAATTGTACGAATTGAAAGTAGAATTGAAACATTTTTTTTTCTTTGGCAGCCCGCAAGCAAATTTTAATTAAATCATTGATATTTTTGTTTCAGTTTATGCGCACAGCACGATCATGGACAAGCCGCCCGATATTTTCAAGTGTCGTATGTGCTATTTTTGAAGCTGCTTCTGATAATCAGCTATTGAGACACGATGTTCAACATCATCGCTTTGATGCGTCGTTTAAGTGCGGTGCAACGAATATGGATATGGCGCCACGTTTACAAATTGGAAGTCTTTCAAGCAGAATGTGTTTCGAAAGCATCTTCACGTCGACATTAACGAAGAAGCTGCAAATATCTCGGATGTGGACGGAGATTACGAGGTTAAGATAGAAGGTAAATCATTGTAATCAATTTGTAAGATGATTCATAGTTGGTAAAGTCTCATTTCTTTTCGACACCCACGCACTACAGCATCAATTGTCAACATGTGTTAGAGGTAGGGGGGGGGGAGTTGAACACACCTACAACCTTGTGAAAAGCAACGACATGCGTGAATGCGTTTTAAGCGTGTGAAATTTATACACTTTGACATGTGTTGAGAATCAACACACCTTGAAGCGTGTAAAAAGTCACTATACTGTAAAAAAGATTTGTAAATTTAATGTACCGAACTCGAAGTTTTTATGCAAAAACTGGTACATTTAATGTACAATTACATTACATGTTCCATTTGATGTAAAATCGTGATGAAAAATTAATATACTTTTTCATTGAAATTAAAGTAAATTATAAAAATTGAAGTACTTTCATAGTAAAATTAAGGAAAATGATAAAAAATAGAGTATTCCCAATGTTTTTAGTACGCTAAACATTAATATTTCATCAGAATTGTACATGAAATTTAATATACCAGTTTTTGCAAAAAAGAAAAGCTTCCAGTCCGATACATTAAATTTCATACGATTTTTAAAAATTGTGTACACGATTTACACGCCTAAAGCGTGTCGAAACAACACGCTTGTTTTTAGAGTGCTCGGATACCGAGAATGGAGGAAACCTTTGCGATATCGATTTTCAATTTCGCACGCGTAAGATAATACTTGCAGCGTGCTCGAGAGATCGCTATCGCGCATATATGGCTCACCGGCGTGCGCGCGGTACGTTCGCGGAAAGGGAAGAAGGCTGAAGAAAGGACGAGTGTTCGGAAGAGAGAGAGAGAGGAAGTTATGGATAAAGAGAAGAGGGAATTTCACCGCATAATCTACGCGCAGCCGACCCCCGTTCGAGGAATTGCCGACCCCGGAGGCTTTCGTCTTCGAGTCTCTCACGGGTTGGTTTCATTCCTCGCGGTAGTCCCAGTGTGGCATTAATTTTTACCCCTGCGGTAGAGCAACCCGTGGAGCACCGACGTAATACCCAGTTACCTGCGTCTAGGGGGTACAGTCTGAGCCATGATATTGTACCGTAGCGTTTTTACCTTTCGATCACTTTATATACCCTTCTCACCGTTTCTTTTTACCTGCATTCAGTGGTCGAGTCGTCGTCGGGACTACAGAAAAATTTGACACTCCCGATATGTGCACATCTCGAACTCTGCAAATAGTCGTATAATCGTATTATCTGTTTTATCTAATACCCAATATTTTATCTAATATTTCTCATTCTATTCAATCCATAACTGTTTGTCGTTGCATAAGAAAATGAAATACTTTCCAGAAAGTTTGGAGATTTCGTAGAAGACGCTCCACGTTATTCCCGTGAAGGTTCAAGTTTGTTAGATCTTTGGAGTTAGTCGGCTGTTAAGCCAGATAAGCAGGAGACATGGCCGAAAACGATTGCCGTTCGGATTAGAGAGGGTGTGTGTGTGTATTACCAGAGGTGTTACACTATACAATGGCCAAGGGGTGAAGCAACGCTTAGTATTCGTGTTTGCGTTTTCCGATAAGAGACGAATGTAAAAATATACTTTTCATAGACTGTAAAAAAATTCGTACGAAGTTTGTAATGTACCAGACTGGAAGTTTTTATGGAAAAACTGGTATATTAAATTTCATGTTCAATTGTGATGAAAAATTAATGTTCACTATATTAAAAACATTGGGAATACTGTATTTTAAATAATTTAATTTTATTTTATTATGAAAGTACTTTAATTTTTATGATTTACTTTAATTTCAATGAAAAAGTATATTAATCTTTCATCACAATTGTACGTTAAATTTGATGTACCAGTATTTGGATAAAAACTTTTAGTTCGGTACATTAAATTTACATTTTTTTTTTTTACAGTGTTCTCAAATTATTCAATTTTTCGACCGAAAGCGAGGTCATACTGGAAATACGTTACTTTCGGTTGAAAATTAACATTCTCAAACTCGAAATAACGTTTTCTGGTATGACATCACTTCCGGAAGAGAACTAAAATTTTCAAATCGGAAGTATCGTTATAAATACATGTTCAATTCTTTTCGCGGCTTTTTTAAATAAAAAATGTCCTTATAACGATAATCTAGGAGCAAAATAAATACATCACGATTCTGTACGGCAGACTTTCGTATGAAATATTGGGCTAGAAGTAAAATAACTGACGGATTCGTCATCAGTGGGGAAAAATATATCTGATATAGATCTTACACACCGAATTACAATTTTTTTTCGAAAACTCATTTGCGAAAAAGTAGTAATTTCTGATATTTTCAAACGGCGATATCGCTGCTTCTCGATGAAACTTCGCAATTCCTCAAGTGTCTACCGTGTTCTACGGTAAAAAAGTTCGAAGTTTCGAAATAAGCTAAAAGGTTAAGTTTAAAAAGTGAACTTAAGGTAAGACATGACGTTACGAAATAATTTTTTCTTCTCGATACAGGACGATGAAAATAGTGAAAGAAGCACGACAAAATGTTCGCACTTTTTTCACCAAATCGAAGTGTTCCGAAAGATCTTCCAACTCCCGTGTATCTCGATGTATTTTTGAGCGCTGAATACTGAACCCGCATTCGTTTTCTCGTCAACTCAAGCGGGATATTAGTAATCACAAAAAAATAAAAGAGTCTAATGCAATGCAATCGTCTTCGATGTAATTGAACTTCCTCACGAATAGCTTACCGCTTTCAGCTTTATGCAGTATCCAATCGATAGAGGCGTTACGTCTCAGAGCCATAACAAAGTTGTAACGAGATCCTTTGGATCTTCGAGATTTTTATTTTAAAAAATAAAAATTATGTTACTGGCCGCGAATAATGCACGACGGTGCACGCGGTTCGCCAGCGATACTTTCGTTGGACCGATCGTCGGAATAGCCTCTCCCTAAGGGTCAGTATTATTCGTCCCGTGGAAGGGCGATCCCATCCAATCCCACGCTTCGAATGTCCACCCCTTCTGGCTGACCAATCGACGAGCACGTTGAGATGTGTTCTCTGGGCTCAATGCTCATTCACGAGGGCCAGCTCACCCCCACACACACGCGGATAAGCAACCCTTCGGAACACCTACGCTAGGCGACACCCCCATGATTAGTTGTGCTATATCCCATAAATCGTACAACGTTGCGAAATTTTACTTCAACCTCTCAACCATCATTAATCGACTCCTGCTCTCTCGAAACAAAAAAAAAATACGATTAATAATAAAACCAATGTTACTTCCTATTCCAGCCCTTAGTTATGTTCAAAAGGGATGCAAAAATTGATGTGTAGCCGCTTAGTTGGACATTGAAAAGGATCGATATTAAGAGAGTCTCTCTATACACATACATACATATATATATATATATATATATATATATATAGCCATCTCTCGCTCTCTCTTCAGACTACGGCAAAGCAGAAGCGAAATTCTGTCTACCTTTGGCAAAGCTGGCTGAGCAAGCCTCGCGTGAGTGCGTGCAAAGCGCACCGGGGTGCGTGAAGAGGCGACGGTTGCGCTGCGGAGCTCTCGTACGCCTCGCTCGCCCGTCCGCCAGGCCAGATAATAACGGCGAAGTTCGGTGTCCGTGAAGTCGAGTGGATGGCGAGAGCGGGAGGAACCGGGGGTGTGGGTGGGGGCGAGGGGGAGGGTTTGACTAGAGAGGGTTGGGAATCGCGGGCGGCCGGATGGAGAAAGGCAACTCCGGGTTCCGTGCTGTCGAGAGAGAGTGGAAGGGTGAGGATGGTTGGGCCGTCGAGCGCGAGGATGCCGCGTCGAGGGTGGGTTATACATTTGAGTACATAAATGTATGTAACTTTGAGGCGGTGTTAGAGTGGGCGTCGGCCATCTTGTCCGGTGGGTATTGACCGAGGCGACCGCCACACCGGGAGAGAGACCGAGGGAGAGCGAGGGAGAGACAAGCTATGGCGCGGGCAAACTACCACCCGAGAGAGTCATCCACTCCCCCCCCCCTCCCCCTCCTCCCCCCGCCCCCTGTTCCGTCACTATACCTTACTCGACCTCTCTACCTCTTCCGCCCAGCCGGCGCTAATTGCTCTTATTAGTTAAATCCCTGGCGCGGCTACCACGGATTACGACAACAAGCTCTGTAAACCACCACCCCCCCCCCCCGCGCGGAAAGAAAAATTCGATTTGCCAAAACTTTCGGTCAGAGTTCGTCCGGAAGGGGGTGTGTCTGATTCTCTCCGAGGGATGAGAGATGGCCGAGGCAATGCCTTACGACGGTCAGCCGCGTCGAGCGAACTCTCTCTCTCTCTCGTTCTCTGCCCCAATAAATTGTACATTAATTTCATGTCTTCTTGTCCTTGATTGGGAGTTTCGAAGGTCGTCGCCGATGATCTTTCGTATCTCGGATCCGCGACTATGGGACTACGGGATGATAAAGGATTTCGCGCTTTCCGCGCCGGCACGGATCGCCCGGATGTCGCAGTATAAACAGTCCCTGATTGTGAGACACGGCTCCAACCTTGCTCAGCTATTTCGACCCTCATATTCCAGCTGCAAGAAGCTGGCGCACAAGTACACCGGCAAATAGCGCCTGCTGCTCCACTACAACGGAGGCATCTCTCGAGGACGAGATACTAAACAATATAATTCGTGAACCCGAGATATTTCCCTCTGGAGGAGTCGCGTAATCTTCCTCCATGAAATCTTCATTACGGCGAAGCTTGTCATCGGCGTCGAATTTACAATAGATTTCTCGACGCTCCGGCTGGACAGAAAGTATTTTATCGTCGCGACGGAAGTGAGGAAGATTTAATGAATTTTTGGCGGTGCAATCGTTTTCTCCGGCAGCCAATCTTCGGCGGGGTTTTACTGGCGGGCTTTTCCACTGTGTTTTATTAAATGGAAGCATGCAGGGAGACGCACGTATGCGCATTCCTCCGGCTCTCTGTGCCGGGGAGGGAGAATAGTTGAGGCTGTCGCTGTTGCTGCTGCTGTTGCTGCTGCTCCTGGCGGTACTTCGCTTCGCACGTTGGTACTAAACAATCTAATTCGTGCCCAGCATTTCGCACCTCGAAAGAGCGAGGGACCGGGCGGTGAACGCGCGACCCCTGTAAAACGTGTGTTATCTCGCGTGGAATCCAGTTTCCCTGTACTCTCCACTCTCCCCAACGCCCGCACCTCCCGGGCGCGAGCAACACAAACCCCCGGTCCTACTTCGCATCGCGGCCCACCGCATTCTCCTTTTCGTCCGGTGCATACGTACACCCTCGCACACGGAACATTCTCCGAGGACCCGATTCCCAGAGCCACGGATCTGCCCTTTCCAGCATTCGCGTTTGCATCCTAACAACAAAATTCTTGCCAGGTTTCGGGTGTAAAAATTCCGGTCCACTATGACGGACGAACTGCGACTGGGCTATGCAACTCTGCCCCTAGCCTTTCCATTATTTTCCCCTTGGCTCCCTATCTCTCTCTCTCTCTCTCTCTCTATCGCTCCTCGGTGCGATTCCGTTGCTGCTGAAAACGCCGACGACGCTGACGGTGACTCTAATTCACGCCCGGCATTTCGTCCTCTCTGTCCTTCCGTCGCTCTCTGTGTATTTTAAGACTAGCCAAGGCTCTAAAATTCCACCCTCGGCGATGGCGAGGCCATCCTCACCGGGTATATCGCGCTCCGTCCCTCCGACTTGTTTCACCCTCGTCCCGCTCGCTTCCTCCCTAATGCGTGGCTCATTCCGTCTTTATCCGTCCCTCACTCGCCAACCCCTTTCTGCGACTCTCGCGGTCTCGGTCTGCCTCTCGAGCTTCGAGCTTCCTCTCCTCCTCGTCCCTCGCACCGGGAGGGCTCGTCGCCTTCTCACTCGCGGTCTGCGCTACGTATATACATGTATACACGTAGGTATGCCTAAATGTATACATCCATAGATATACTATATATCTATAATGTATACAGGGACTACATCGCTCTCCCTCTTCGTCGAATGCTCCCGGTCCTCGCTTCCCTTTCGCTCCTGCTCACTTCTCCTCGCCTCTGTCCCTCGAACTCGCGAGTAACCGAGGTACTCCGGGGTGGTCGGTGGGTATAGTGGCTGTAGATATAAAGGTTGTTCAGCTACGACCGGAGCTCCGGCCGGAGGGTGGGGAAAGGGTGGTCAGGATGGCGAACGAGAAACCGAGGGTACCGAGCGAGAGAATCAACGTTGGACTCATTCAGGAAGGAGAAGGACCGAGTTAGTAACGATGCCAACATTCTCTCCGGTACTTCTCTTCTCCGTCTACCTCATTCAGTCGCAACGGGACTAGTCCCGTGTAGCGGTGTGCAAGGGTTCCTTCGACCCTTAAGGGGTTGTGGCTAGCGCCTCCTCCTCCTCCTCCTCCCCCGTGTGTCCCCTTCCGAGCCCGTTCTACAGCCAGGAGCGGCAGCGGCCGACCGACCGACCGGTCACCCCCCCCCCCCCCTCCCCCTTTAACCCCTTCGGTCGCCGCCGACGCGAACAGACCCCTGCGAGCAAAACTACCCTCTCTGTGCCGGCGGCCATTTTACTCACTCTAGCTCTCTCTCCCTTCCTTCCTTTGCCGCTGCCACTGCTGTTTCGTCTGCCGCTGCTTCTCTGGACCCGCCAAATTGTAATCCGAGGCCGGGAATTCCGTGGCGGAGAGTCCAGCTTCAAAGCTCCCTCTCGCAACCCTCCTATGTATATAAGCTACCCTGTAGAATGTATTACACTGTATAGGTAAGTTTGTTATGTAGATATGTACAGAGTGATTCAGAATCACGGTATTGCATAACGGTTATCATACAATCCGAAGAAACTCATTCGTCGATAGTTTGCGGAAGGGCATCGAGTTTCACTCACGATCATCCCTCGCGCTGATAAAATATTACAGGAATTTCTTAAAAATAATTCCCCGCTCTCACCTCATCATAGCCGCGAAGTTTGTACGCAAAGGGTGTGATCCATTCAAATTAATAGATTCGAGGGACGCGAAGAAAAAAACCTACCCCGTAGAATCTATTGTAGTGATAAAAAAAAATATGGTTAAATCAACTAAGATTCGGGCAGGGACGTTCAACTAAATATTTTGTTGGTACAGCTAAAAAATTGGTTAGTTCAACAATTTGTTGGAAGATTTCACCAAAATATTTTTGAGTCATTGAAATATTTTCTTCGACCAACAAAATATTTATTTGAACGTCCCTGCCCGAATCTTAGTTGATCAACTGTACTTTTTTATCGGTGTACACTGTATACGCAAGTTTGTTATGTAGATATGTACAGGGTGATTAAGAATCACGGTATTGCATAACAGTTATCGCACAAGCCGAAGAAACTCATTCGTCGATAGTTACCGGAACGGCATCGAGTTTCATTCTCAATCATCCCTCGCGCTAATAAAATATCGCAGGAATTCCTTAAAAATAATTCTCCGCGCTTACTTACCTCATCATAGCCGCGAAGTTAGTTCGCAAAGGGTGTAATCCATTCAAGTTAATGGATTCGAGGAACGCGAAGAAAAAACAACAAAAAAAGGGAGATGTCGCGGTGGATGAGACGCGCGAGAGGCGGAGGGCGGGAGGTCGGATGAAGCACAGGAACCGGCAGCTCTGCGACGAGGGTGCAAAGGACGCAAGGGGCTCTCGAACTTTCGTTTATTTTCGCACCGCGTTAAACTGCGCCGTTTTTTTTTTTCTTTCTTATCTCACTTAAACTCTACATTTTCTTGGTACACTTTTACTTATACACTACTTTCGCCGAGCGGATAATTTATTCCAAACACTGGCAACAGGTTTTCGGAAAATCTTTAAGCAGCGCGGTTCGGTCGAAGACGTTCCGTTGAATTCATGAATTTGAGCAGCTCCGCGAGTCCTCGCTGTTTCCACCTCCGGGCGTGTTTGCGTACGGGCGGTAGCTCGAGTATTCTGAAACTAACATAACATATCATGAATCTCCATGGACGTGCGGACGTGGTATTAGTGCGTAGATGGTATCGCGACTATCGAAGGGGGTTGCTTATAATTTTGTTGATGCAGCTACATTAGCGGTGAAGGAGCATTTATCATTCCGGAGGTGCTCGCGCCTCGTGTGTTGACAGGGTACAACCCGTTTGCGGGGCGAAGTTCAACGCCGCACTACGGGCACATAACGGAGAATGAAAACCGGACTGTTAAAAAAAGAAGAGAAAAAAAAAACTGGATCGGTTGGCCGACAATACCCGTCGCTCTCGTTTCTCTTCGCGTTCTTGGTCCCTACTATACGTTACTACTGTGTCTGACCACAATCACTCGTGTAGACAAATTCGCGGCAGTGGTTGTCATTCCTCGATTCGTGTCACGTGGCAATCGTCCCTCAAAAAAGTCCCAAAAAGTTACCAATCATTAATTTATCGTTAGTTGCTGGTATAAAAAAAATAAAAAATGTTGGTAAAAAATGTATATTCCTGAGAGCGAGGATTCCGAGTTGCGAGTACAGGCAAGGAAGCCGCTCGCTTACTCGAAAGCCGGCGTACGAAGATTCGGCGGAAGGGGTGGTTTCGAACGCAGCGGTACACACATATCGATATCGGCCATGCATGACGGAACGCCTCGCCGGTCACGCCGTGAAAAAGGAGAAAAACACGCATGGCACATACAAGCCTCCGCAGCAGCCTCCACGTTCGGTTTCCCACTTTCCCGCTTGCCGCCGTCGACCCGCGCGCATCCAGGCACCGAGAGCTTCGAATTCTCAATTTTTTTTCTTTTCATTTCTTTCGTTTTCTCTCTTTCGTTGGTCCCCCGGTCGTCCAACAATGGAAGATTCGCGAAACGGGAATAAGCCTCAAGATCTCCCAGCTTATACCGGAGGAACAGAAATTGTCTCTCTATTTCATGTCAAACTCGTCCCAATGTCTAAACAATATCTGAGAAGCGACGGCAATAAATATTGCCGAGCCCGGAGGATTCTCTGAAACCGCGACGCTGTGTTTATTTCGAAAACGAAGGAATCTCATTCCCACACGAGTGTGGGACGAAGATAACGAGTGAGAAGGGGGGAGGAAATGGGGTGGTAATTCTTATATCGAGAGATCCGCGAGAGCTCAACCGCCGGAATCCCCGAGGAACTACCCCGCGCGAGTACGAAGAGCGCCAGAAGCGAGTGTGTCTCGTCGGACCCTCCACGCACTGGATTTCGCGCGGGCGAATAACCGAATTTATTACCACGAGGCCGTAACACCTCGGCGAGTCTTGAGAGGACTCGATAAAACGTTGAGAAGAATAAATTTCAAGTGGGCGCTTCGGACCTCGAAAGTTCCGTGTTGTATTATAATAGAGCACTCCACGTTTCTTCCTTCCTCCCACGATTCTCTCGAGGATCTCGCAAGATAACCAGCCATTCGATATCACCCAGTTTTCCTCTCGCGCTACAGTTAAGAACGCGGGGAGAGTTCGGAGTCGACTCCGTTCCTTCGAACGAGAAGTAAACGAGCTTTTTTATTTTTATTTTTTTTTTTTTTTCTATTTTTTCAATAATTCGATACGACCGTAAAATTTGTAAAAAAAAAAAAATCCGGGCATTCGAGAACACAGAGTGCGTGTTCGCTATCGATTCGAGTTCCCGTGGGCGTTGCTACGAGATGGACCCTTGTACAGAGTGAGAGCGATATAGACTCGAGTGTCGCCAAGCTACCTTCCCCTGTTCTCAGTACCGGCACAGCCGAGCCACCCTACTCTTCCTCCTTCACCCATCTCCTTCTCCTCCTCGAACTACAAGCTACCCTCTCACCCTGCGCCCGGTACTCCCCGGCCATATCCGCGCCACTTCCATCCACCTAGCTCTCTCATCCCTTTCGCTCCCAATCCCACGTGCCCGTTATTACTTCTACAAATATACAAGATATCATATATTTCCTCTCAAGATCGAAGTCCTCCCTGGATAGGGCGAAAAAGTACCTGTCTCGTAAACTCGACGAAATCGCTGGCGAGAATACCACTTCAAAGGGTGAAGCGAGCCCCTCGGCTTCGTCAGCCGTCTCCGTGCTCGTACTATACGTCTCTGCCATATATCGCACGTGCATCTTCGTTTTCTAGTTCTTGAAGGCAACAGCGAAAGTTGACACAGACATCAATGCGAATTCTGGCTTCCTTTGTTCAACGACCCAGCAACTGCGACACCTGCGTCTTGGAAAGATCGAGCAGATTACAGAAGGGGTCGAGCATCCGCGACATATTTATCTGGCGTTGGTCGAGTCAAAGATCATCCTGGGTCGAGCGACTGGTCATCTCTACCATATATCGCACTTGCCCGAGTAGACATTTTCAAGTGTTACATCGGACCCTCATAAAGCCTTATCAGGCCCTTGTCAGGCCTTATCGCACCCTATCAGGGCGCGACGTAACGCTCGAAAATTTCTACTCGGGTGCATCTTCTTCTTCTATTTCTTCAAGGTAACAGCGAATGTTCACACAGACATCAATGCGAATCCTGGGTTCCTTGGTTCAACGACCCAGCAACTGCAACACCTGCGTCTTGGAAAGATCAAGCAGATTACAGGAGGGGTCGAGCATCCGCGACATATTTATCTGGCGTTGGTCGAGTCAAAGATCATCCTGGGTCGAGCGACTGGTCATCTCTACCATATATCGCACTTGCCCGAGTAGACATTTTCAAGTGCTACATCAGACCCTGATAAGGCCTTATCAGCCCCTTGTCAGGCCTTATCAAGACCCTATCAGTGCACGATGTAACCCTCGAAAATTTCTACCCGGGTGCATCATCGTTTTCTAGTTCTCTAAGGTAACAGCGAATGTTTACACAGACATCAATGCGAATCCTGGGTTCCTTTGTTCAACGACCCAACACCGTGACACCTGCGTCTTGAAGGTTCGAGCAGGTTACAGGAGGGGTCCAGCATCCGTGGCATATTTATCTGGCGTTAGTCGAGTCAAAGATCATCCCGGGTCGAGCGACCGGTCCGCTGATCTAGTCTCGTATTTCCAGTTCCGCTGGACCTCGCAGAATCCCTGCAAATGAATGGGATCCACTCGACAGGTCTCCAGTGAACGGATCACTCCGGGGTCAACCTAAACGAGTTGACAATTTCATATTCATAAATTCATCCCCCTTTATCTCGCTCCGGTCGTCTCGTTGACACGCTCGTTCGGAACGAAAACGCACAGGTATTTTTGAAGTCTGGACTTTCCCATTGACTTTATCGACGGCAATACATAAATTAGATATTTTTTGCGGCCTCAACTGATATTCTCCCGTGTTCTTATCTGCATTTCACAGTTTGGTAAGAGTAATAAGCAAGTCCGTCCAATTTTGATACTGAATAGACATTCTACCGACCAAATTGTTGGTTTGCGTTTCTCGTAATTTTTTGTTGGCTCTCAATTTATATGGTGTAACTTGAGCACAAAGGGCTAAAGCTGCACATAGACTGTCTTAATTGGGCCCGCCATTTTCGGTGGCTGGAACTCTCTGGCTCGACTATACACAGACGGCAAACCACCCCTTGTACTAGCCGAGCGTTGCCCGGCCGGAGCCCGCGGTCCTCGCTCGCTTCGGAAGGGTTGCTCGACCGCCTCCGACCCTCGAGTGGCTTTTGTTTTCGTCCACCGTCTCTCGCTCCGTCCGTCCTCCCTCGCAACTCTGTCCAGGGAGAAGGGCGCAGTCGCCATTTTGAATTTATCATCGGCGCCGGCCCGTAGCCCTTCGGACACCGCAAAAACTTTGATCGTTAGTGAAAATTAAGGGTGGCCCTTTGGCACCATCGGGAACGCACATGGCTGCCTCTTTCTTCGCTCCTCGCCTGTGTACTCACTTCGTTACGCGTCACGCGGTACCGAAAGCAGTTAATTGATCTCACGTTTCTATCGACTAATTTTATGTCATTATCCGACGTCGCTCTCGGCCGGTAAGGTATCATTAATGCCAAACTCATTACAGCCAAAACTCATTTTCGTCAAAAACAAACATCACCTCCGGTTTTCAAATCTCAGTGTTCAACCGCAAATTACGTCACAGAGAAAACCCTCACCTCACTATAAAAAAAATTGTATGAAATTTAATGTACCGGTACTGGAAGTTTTTATGCATAAGCTGGTATATTAAATTTCATATCCAATTGTAATGAAAAATTAGTAGTAGTAAAAGATATTTATTGACCTTCCATACAATAATGACATACGGTGGGCCAATAGGCCATTGGCCGAAGTCCTTCAGCCTTGAAAAATTAATATACATTATATTAAAAACTTTAGAAATACTTTACTTTAAAGAATATACTTAAATTTTGGCTGAAAGACTTCGGTCGATGGCCAATTGACAGCATATATGCGATTGAAGTGTGTTATGTGTTAAAAACTGTTCCATGTTATGCACTGTCAATAAATTCACTAATACTTTACGTTACTTTAAAAATGTAATTTCTACACTTTAATTTCACTCTACAATTGGATTAAACTTTCAGGCCAATTGTTCATTAAATGTAATGTATGAGTTTTGCATAAAAACTTCCAGTCCGGTACATTAATTTCCAATTTTTTTTAACAGTGTTCCTGTTTAAAAAAAACTCAGTATTCCACCGGACGTGACGTCATAGAGGAAATCATTAGATCTGAATAGAGAATCTCAGCTTTGACCGAAAAATACATCATACTAGAAAAACGTCCCTTCCGGTTTAAAAGTGTCATTATTCGACTGGAAGTGACGTTATACCGCAAAAACGTCACGTTCAAACAATTAAATTCAGACAAAATTATAATTTTGTCTTAATTAATTTGTCATAATGTGCCGACGTCTTTTTTTATGAGTAATAACACAAGAAAACGTAAAGACAAACGAAAATCGGAAAAAACTTGTTTATAATAATGCAATTCTATCTGATCGATTTGTTAGTCGTCATTATCACCCTGACGAAATTTTATTGGAATTAAAACAAAAGCCAAGTTGTAGTGAAGGGCGTGGAATGAAGTTACCAAGTCTTCGCTTTTATGTTTATAACTATAATTTTGTACTTCTTTTAAGAAACTTTTTCTTGATCTTCGGTACTCTTGGTCCGTAGTGTGATTCGAGGAATGGCGAATTGTCGTGAGGCTTCGGTATAATTAATTGCCCCATCAACAACAGACTTCGCCGCGCCTGCCATGACAACGTCACTCCATGGATATTCCTAGTTCTAACGTAGATTTTCACCATGCTTCCTCTACTATTGTAAATAAACAATAGAAGCAAACACTTCACCTGCACGTGAGCGTAAACAAATTCGTAAGCCACATGGTGGCGCTGTGCGTTATGAAGTTCACGACATTCACAGAAAGACACTACTGAGTGGTTGAAAACCGAAGGAATTACAATTTTAAAGGGATGGTATTGGAGGTTGGAGCTTATACAGTGACCTATTAGCACGGTAACAATACAATACTTGTTTATTCGCAAGAAAAGAAGACCGTGATAAAAAAAAAAGATTTCATCATTTCATTTAACAGCAAATGAATCTTCTTAAAATTTCGTCGGAAACATTAATTTGCTTAACAAATTTTCGAGAAAAAGTTCTGAATAAATGTTTTTAAAAAATCCGCTTCGATCAATATTAAATTTTTTTTTTTGTTTTCATGAATAATTTGACTTATTTTCCGCACGTTTCTTATGTACGAAACATCAGAAAACTGAAACAAGTCGTATATAAAAAACTTAATATGGTGCCCGTTTTTACCCTGATACTGATTTTTAGTCGAGGTGCCCGTTTTGCCGCCCTATCCGATTTGCCACTATCTCGCCTGTATCTTATATGACTCCATGTGCAGTCGAAAAATGAGATTTTCAAATCGGTAGTGACGTTTTCCTCTATGACGTCACTTCCGGTTGAAAACTGAAATTTCCAAATTTTATAGTTTTCAGTTTCAGTTCAGATCAGTTCACTTCAGTTTAAGTTTTCAGTGTTCACAAACTTGAAAACCGGCCGTGACGCTTTCCTTTATGACGTCACTTTCGATTGAAGACTGAGATTAAAAAACCGGTAGCGACGTTTTCACCTACGACGTCACTTCTGGTGGAAAAACGATATTTTCAAACCGGAAAAGACGTCATAACAAAATTTTTCAAATCTTTCTGCGTAACATCACGTCAATTGCTCATCGATGTAATTTTCAATACCCACCCGAAGTATTAATACAATTGTCACGCCCCTTATCGCTCCACGCTTTATAGGTCTGTCGTAGCGAGGGCACCTCCACGATATAGCAATATTTCTCATATCCTACGAGATACGCAAGTTTAACGCCTCAATCGGATGTCGCCAATTGGGAACTTCAAGTCAGACGGTTCACATGGACAGGACACACGAGTGACAAATAAATATAGATTTACATGTATATCGAGTAAGACCCCGGTTATATATTGTATGTATAGTCGATAACTCGATACGGGAGAGCCAATAGTTTAGTCCAAATTCAATGTCCGGATGGGTACGGGGCTGGGCGGTTCACGGTCTGCTCGTCCGCGCCGAGAGAGCGGAGATGTCGACTTAAAACAATTGAGGGCCGGAGCTGTACGCAATATCCTGACTCCTCTAATTCGATTACGGAACTAGCTTCGCGGTTCCGCTCTCTCGCTCCTTCGTCGCGCGTCTCCTTACGTACCTCGGAATATACTTGGGAATCGGGGAGTTTCAGAGCGTCCGGGACTCAGCTTCTCAGGTACCGAGGTGCAGCACCGGCAACCTGGATCAGGTGGGTTGCATCTCTCCCACCGTCTCTCCCCGTTTCTCTCAGTTTTAGTTGTTCGCCGGAACTAGCCCGACATACCGCAACGAGCATCACCGCGCAACGGGCTAGCGCCTCTTGTACCGTCCAACTTATCGGGCTGGATGTGTAAGAACGTTCAATTTGCTAAATTAATCCGCTCCCGAGAAGGACTCTGACACCAGGGAAACTGAGAGGACTGTTTAACATGGGAATTAAAATGTATTGTTAGACGTATTAAAATTGTACAACAACAGCTGTTTATTCATTATTTGTATTGCTCTTATACACCGACAAAAGGTTCGGTAAGATCAAACAAGATTTGTTTGAATCAACAAAATCCGGAAGTTGCCGGTGACGAAGGAAATATTTTGTTAAGTCGACTGAAAAGTTACAGCAGCATTAAAAATACCATTTCATTGTCCCAACTAAGGATATGTTTGACCGAACAGAATAGGCAATTATATCAATGGAATATTACATCATGTTTATTCTCCATTTGGTTGAATGTGCTCAATATGAGATTCAGGAATAAAATACTTCGGTTGGATAAACTGTACTGAAGCTGTACTGAGTCGGTAAGCGAAGTCTACACAGGCTTTTACGAAATATCTGTTTTAACCTCATGTCTCATTCGCAACGGTAAATTAACTTGCTTTTATTCATTCAGTAGTTTTTTATCGCACGTAACCCGAAAACCTTATAATTATCAAAAGCGAAGTGAATGTGTCCTGTAACTAAACGAAAAAAACCTTTGTTCGAAACAAACATCTACTCACACAAAGATAAAAAAAGTTTCGCCCAACTCAATCTGGAGTTGGGTCTCGGTATTGCTATTTACGTTATTGGATACTAATTAATTTCATACATGGTTACATCGTGTTGTATATGCTCAAATTGTTATCAGTACAATCGCTACTTATCTATATAACACTATATCTATATAATCCATGTAGTTTCGGGGTTCGAACCCCGAAACTAACGTATCCTGATCTAGTAACTTACACGACGCTACAATCGCTTATTGATATGTGCAATCTTGAATCGGATATAGAAGTTATTCTCCGTCATTAACTTAGACTCAGCTTCCATGATTTGACATTGAAATATCGAAACAACTTAAAAGTTGTTTATTATGGACACAATATTTGTAAATGACTAAATTGACGTCTTGCCCGATTGAATAACACAATTTGCAAGATAACAAATTTTCGTATATATACGAACACATCGAATAACATTTTTTTCAAATTGACCAAATACACGTTCAAGTCAAAATAATATACCTGATGTATGTTGACAGTATATACGTTTGAATCGAAAAAAAGTTGTTAATTTATGCAGTTTTCGTTCCCTTTGAACCTTGTAATCACAATAACTGCTATACGCAATGGACACAAGTACACCAGTTTTATTGTTTCATGAACGGTGCAGTCTATTCAAATGCGCCTGGATTGATCGAAACCAATTTTTCAGGACCTCAGCTGTGAGGTTGATATTACCAAACCTTTTTCGGTGTACGAAAGAATCTCTGTTAATATAACTTAAAAAAATGTTATATACAATAATGTTTAAGAAATTTTATATATAAAAAAATGTAGAACTTAAAAAAATGTTATTTAATAATATGCTTTAACCGCACTGTAGGTTTTGTGATAATATCACTCATGTGCCATTGCTACGCAGCCCAAACTTTTTACGCGTTGTGCGAGCTCGACCGGAATTCCATCCCCCTACTCCATGCGTTGTGGGGATGGAAAGGGTCGTACAACCCTGTGAGACCGAGCTTGGAAAAAAGGGCCCTTCGCTTTTGGCCACCCCTACCGCCGCACTACCCCCGTCGTTTCGAGCAATAACCAGTCATTCTCCCTCTGCATTACCGACCTTCCTTTCATTTCAGCTGTTACCTCCGCGTGGAGGGTAAGGGTAGCCCTGTCGCGAACGGAGGGTCACTGCCGCGCATCGGAATTCGAAACAGATGTCCTTGCTACCGACTTACCGACCCTCGCAGAATTCTGTTTGTATCCCCCAAGCCCGTTTCACACTGACGAATTTTTCGGTAAATTCGAAAGGTGAAAAGATAGCACAATTACCGGTGTGACGTAAGGGAACGAACGATTCAAGAAAGTTTCAGAGCTAATCATGTGTTGATCTTTATTATTTGAGGCAAAAATTATTAGATGAGGCTGTAATAATTTTTGATTGACACGAACCTTCCACCCCTGAAGAATATCTCGGATCGCGAGCCCCGTTCCCTTTTTTTTTAAGAGGCGGGGTAGTTGCGCCGGAATACCGAGAACGTCAGGAGTTCGGAAAGGCCTGACGTATCGTTGGCGTGTCTGTGCTTGACATCCCAGATTTTTCCATTAAGTTTGCCCCGAGCCGGTAAAAATCTATCGACGGTTACATTCTCAGACGCGCGAGGCAGAGAGAGAGGGAGACGCGGATGGCGATATCGCTCTTTCCATTCCGCGACGCGATTTCTCAACCCCCACGTATGGAAACGTTTTGCAAACACGTGCAGTAAATTCGCTGTGTATCGTACGCACTATATTTATTTGAGGTATTGTCGAGAAGCTGTCGCATTCGCTGGCCAGTCGGGACGGACTTGTTCGATTCTCGAGCTGTACAATATACTATAGCTGTATGTCTGACAAATAAATACACACACATACATATATATTTATATATACACGTACGGAGGTCGTCGAAGTCTGCTACTTCAACGCGGAGTGTATTCAAGTTCTTAGGATCGGTTATAGCGAAAGGAACCACCCTCTGGCTGCCCGACAGTCCAATAGTATAAGTCCTCTCCTTTCCACCAAACCCACCCCTTCTCGTATCTCTCCGTAAATACGGATTTCGCGCGTTCTACGCGCGTTTAAACAGGCTCAGTTCAAATACAGATGGAGTCCCGCGTGCTGGCAAGTATGTTTGCCTTGGTAATAAGATCGACTAATTTACCGACGGGCGCGGGCGAGGAGCCACAGCGCCAAGGGGGTGGAAGGAAAGACGACCGAGGGACTACATCAGAATCGTCCGTCGTCGATGGGGGAGCACCTTCCTCGACGATCTTATCGAACGAGTCTGCTATAATTCTTGGCTTCGACGAATCTACCCTCTGCGAAGAAGTGATCTCTTCGCAACATACCGCTCTTTCTCCGCGCCCTTTCCCTCCCTCACTTTTTCGAACGAAAGGCGCCGATTTGCCAGGACGAAAAACCAGACCGATGCTAATTCGAAGCCGCGAGAACTCTCCTTGCGTACTTCCCGTTCTTTTGTCTCCTCGTCTCGTCCAGCAGCGTACGCTCTTAAGAACTCGTGCAAGTAATTTCCATGGGGATGCCGAGGCGTCGAGGGAGGATCGTCGAGAGGGCTTCGAGTTCACGACCGGACGGATTCATTTTTCAAAGAATCTGCGTGAAAATGTAAATGTCCCGTGAGTGAGCGTAGGGCGCGGGGGGCATCTGGCAACAATGGCCGTGGTAGTTCTTGCCCCTATTTTAAGGCTCGGGTTTTCGGGGGTGTTCCGTCCGCCGGGACGCACTACCACTACCGCCGCTATCACGACTGCTACTCCATACAGCGTAGGTCTGTCGGGGAAGGGGCTTGAGAAGCGAGGGAGGAGGTTGCCGTTGCTGGCTCGCTCTTGCTCCCGAGGCTGCCTCCACCGCCGATGGAAGTCCGCCGAGAGTCCAGAGCTCTCTGCTGCTGGCCATGCAAAGCAGCCAGCGCACTCTCCCCTCGAACGTGCCCCTCGCTCTCTCCCTCGCCGGGGCTATAGTATACACGCTCCCGAACCCCCTGATAAGGGTGGACAGCCACGATCGATTAGAGGGCTGCCCAACCTCGCTCGCGCGGCGACCAACCATCCCGCCTTCGGACTTCCACCCTCGCCGCTGCTGCCTCGCTCTCTTTGACCCTGTCTCAAGACTCTCCCGGGCCATCGCGCTATTTCGATTCCCGACACGATTCGCTTGCAAACCATCCGGTAAAAAAATGCAAATTTTTTTACCACCTCATCGATAGGGAAAAATCTCATTGAGTCAAGTCTCACTGCCTACCGCGTTTCGTTACCTCCGCTCTCTGATTACATCAGACTAATCAGCCGAATTTCGGCGTGCCCTTCCGGAGCCGAGGATAATCGGTGGCAGTGGGCGAAGCTATTCCACAGCCACAGGTTACACTCTCGCTCTTGTCTCGATGGTATTAATAATAACGTCCGAGTCTCAGTGCACTCTACCCGTAGTGCGGAGAACTACTATCAGACTCTCGTGACTATAGTATAATAAAAGTTTGAGGGAAGAAGCTTTTCACGGTCGCGATGGTAATTCAGGTGCAAGGATTATGACGGGGGCAGACGGCAAGGGTGGGATGCTGAGAGAGTGAGCGAGTTGAAAAATATTCGACAAGGTCACGACGCCGACGTAGACGAGGTAGTCGACGACGCCGTGCCGGAATTAAGTGGCGGAAGTGTGTCAGGGTAGCTGGCAGAAGCGACGAAGCCGACCAAGCTCTATGTAGCCGATTCAAAGCTCTCCGCGAGAAACCCCCTCCGGTGTTTCAAACTTTCGCCAACTTTTTCCGCCTTTCACTTCACCCTCGTTCTTCGCTCTGCGGATCGATTCAATTATCCGGGAAGAGCGCTGTTTACTCTCTCTCTCTCTCTCTCTCTCTCTCTCTCTCTCTCTACGTTGCGACTCCGCGATAATGCACTATTCGGTCCACGCTACGTCGACGAGCCATTTCACCCACCCTCGCGAGAGAGCGCTCCTCTGGACCGTCCCGTATACATTCGCGAGTGCCGCTCCGCGAAATTGGAAATAAATCTAGAGACCTTTAAAAAAAATTGCCAATAAATTCTCGCGTTAGTGCGGTCCGGCGGGCATTGGGAGGAACCTAACGCAGCGCCATGCTACTACGTAGGGTGCTCTCCCTTGAACTGTCGGGCCGTTTTAAAATTCTCTAATCCCGCGTGAAAAAAGGGTACGTGCGTGGCCTGCAGCACCGGAGTCAGAAACCCCTTGGATCTAAGTTTACCGGACGAGGATCATTTTTCTCAATTGCGTTTTCTCTAAAAAAAAATTCATCTGACGCAAGAACATACTTTTATTGTCGCTCGATGTTTTTTCAGAGTCCACTTTTGTTTGGAGTTTGTTGTGAGCTAAATGATAAATAAAATGCTCAAAGTTCACCAAAATGCCGGGGAAACTAATCTGTCAATTAAGTACATAAGCGGAATCCCAACGGTGGTGGCTAAGGAAATTGGATAGGGTAGACCGGGGTAAAATGGCATAGCGGGGCAAAACGGGATTATGCGGCAAAACGGAATTTTTCAATAACTTTTAGACGGTGGCGATGGTGGTGCGTGGGGCAAAACGGGGTTGAAAATCCGAATGTATCGTTGGGACAAAATGGGGCATCCAAAAATTATTGCAAAATTGAATTTTGCTCTCACTGTCCCGTTTTACCCCACTGTCTAATTTTGCCCCGCTTTCCCCTAGTCACGAAAATTCCAAAAGAAGTGAATGGTCGACTGATCTATCACCAAAATTTGCGCGGGTTTGAAGTGAAACCATTAAACAACATACCGCTATTTGCTTTCTGCTCGTCACAGTTCCATACCGTGTAGGGTCGACCGGGGCAAAACGGGGACGCTAAGCAATGAAACCTGCTACAACAATACCGAAAGCATACATCCATTGTTTTTCACATCAAAATTGTATTACCACCGGTTTTGAAAGGATATTTAAAAAACAAACCATCATGGGCAAAACGGGGTACCCTTCAATTTGACTTGCGGCAACTTTTACTAGCTTCATTATTACCCCATTTTGCCCCACGTCGATGTGACATTTCATGTCCCCATTTTGCCCCGGTTTCCGTCGTTGGCTATCATGAATCGATTTATTCGATAATTTTGGGTACCCCATTTTGCCCCACGTCGATATGACGTTTCATGTCTCCATTTTGCCCCATGTCCCCGTTCTGCCCCGGTTTCCCCTATCACTTGACAATATATCACAGATGAGGTTTCAAATTCGTAAGGCTTTGCTTCTCAGTTCTATCCGTGAACCAAACCGCATCCCCACTTCATGATATCTTTTCGCATTGATGTTTTTTCTCCGCTACACGCTATGCTCTCTCACTATGGTATACAACGGTAAAAAGGGCATGTCCCGTACGTTCAATAAATAAATAAATAAAACAAAGATATTTACTTGAGTCTGGGATCCAAAGGGATGGTTGCGGTACGAATTTCTCGTTAATAAATGGACGGTTGCTACGAGAGTCCATCACTCCTCGGCAGTGTCCAAAGGCCCGAGGGCATAACCGAGAGAGATCTGAGAGCACCTTATCCTTTCTACCCTAGACCACCCGCCACCGCCCTTGGACCAACGAACGGCTAACTTTGACGAGCTAGACTCGCACACGTAATATCCGTACCGTGAGCCGCTTAAGTTTACGAGCTCTCTCGGTGTCTCTCGCGCTGTCGGTCCTCGTCACTCTTCTCTCAGGACAACGTTGTGGCCAACAACTCTCCTAGGGGAGTGTCGAAATACATAGCGCGCATAGCGGGGCTTTCGCCCTTCGGCGTTCTTGTTCCGTCGCAAGATAAAATAGTGTAATTCACGCTTCCGACTTTTCAATAATCGCTAACAATTTTCGGCAAGTCAGACGACGATTCTCTGATAGGACCAAGAAAAATATTCCGGATTTCACTCTCAGTTTGAATTTTCTTCCACCGCGCGGCCGCGCGCCGGGACGAAAGTGAAAGCCAAAACGAAGACTGAAGTGGGCGCAAGAATGAAGCGACGAGCGACGACAGCGTTGAAACAGATAGATAGAAGGCGGATGCCTTGGCAGGCGGGAGGGCAAGAAAAAAGAGGACCTATTCGATATCTCTGGAATTTTCATATCGACACAGAATGACAGTTTTTTAATATTAAATTCCTGGCGAGGGTTCACCGATGTTTCATTTTATTTTTCGTCTTTCCTGTCTCCGGGGTTACTCCGATGAGGCACGTAACGGCGGAGCACGGGAAAGCTCGTGGGCGTTTTCTCGGTCGAGGGAAAAGCGAGAGTCTCACCAAAGGGTTGACACGTAAAGCGAGTACGTAGTGCACAAAGTTGGTTTCCTTCCTACTTTAACTGTTAGCATTGTCGTTCTCTGCGAATGACAACGAACGAAACCGAGTGCGTCGAATAATATCGAACTAAAATAGAATGAACGAGACGAGACCATGGACAGCACTCGATACAGTAATCATCCGACCGATACATAACCAGTCGTGGCAATAAATATCCAATGAATTTCTAGCCGGGTGGTCTGCCTCGCGGACGCTCGCTTTCCGGGACTAACGTTGCAGCCATAAAAAAAAGGAAAAAATAAAATATAAGGACATTGACGGAGAGAAGGGTGGCCTCGTCGGATCCACGGCCGAGGAGAACGGATGGCGGGTGCATAAAGGACGGTTGCGCTACAAAACCCAAAACAGTTTTCGGCGTTGACTGTGTCATTTATATCGTTATTTATTTTCGAATGTGCTCTCGTGAGAGAAATAGACAGTAACCCGGGGATCCACCGAGTTCGCCGTGGGATATATATTGGTGTCGCGGCGGGCTACGACCCTCATTCTCACACCCCTCACCGCGCCACCTTTCCTTCCTCGTCTCGGCGTTCGCCGACTTTTTCCCTTTTACCATTGCGCATGGAGCTCGCATCCCTCGCTACCTCGCACTCTTCCTTCAATGCATTGTCGAGAGTCGAGTGCAGATTTTTATTTTATTTTTTCTTTAACCCTTAAAATTCGGCGAAGGGTTGCGCCACGCACCGTGCGCGCCACCGGCTTTCGTGGACCACGCGGAGAGGCTGAAGGGGAGAGCAGAAAAAAAAATTACACGCACCCTGTGTGTGAAAGGAAGGATTACATCGGGGATTTTGGTTTTCGCGTTTCATCTGGACGAAAGCCGATTTTCCGATTCCGTCAATTTTCTCTCACTCCGTCCCGTTCGTTCTGCCGATGCGCGGCGCCGTCGTGGCAAAAGATCCTCGAATTAGGTGTCCATTGTGCGTGTGTAATACTATGTGTCTGTATCTATGCGGCCCATCTCGTGTCCCGGAACCCCGAAAGACTTCGTGATGTCGCATATCGAACATCCTCGCCGGCTCGGCACCTTCAAGGGCGAGCTTCAAATTTGCTAGGACGCCGGGGTGCCAGACTGGATGATGCTTTCATCCCCCGATAACCCTCCGACCTTTGGCGCGTTTATATGCACAGATCTTCCGGCAGTTTCCATTTGCAAATTAAACATACACTGAGAGAAGGATCTGGTAAAAACTACCTATCGTCTAAAAAACATTACCGTAGCACATAGGAGTACAATGAGAAAAAAAATTAGTTGGATTAACCAAAAGTCGTTGTGAGATACGTTCAAAGCTGTTTTTTGTTTGGTACAAATAAAGCATTGTTTTGTTAAACGATTATTTGCATCAATTTATTCAAAATTTGTCCATTGAAACAAACATATTTGTTGTGCCAACAAAATACACCTTTCAACGTATGTCACCGCGCATTTGCTTAATCGAACCTTTTCTTTTTGTCAGTGTAGGGAACTAGGACGCCACCTATGGCGGAAAGTCTGAGATTTTCCAAGAATTTTAACCATAATATCTAAGAAAAATTCCTACCAAATTCCTACCATAAGTGGTGCCCTAGTGCCCTACTCAATATTATTATCAAGGTAATATTTCTCAAGAGATATTGTCATTTTTACTAGATCCTTTTCTCAGTGTACCAATGAATGGACCATCGTACTGATAACAATTCAAATTCAATTATCCATCGTGTTCTCGAAGACGGTCAATAAAAAAACTGTCAATAAAATACTTGTTTACTTATTTTTTATACCCGCTCACTGTTCCACCTTCCTTCCGGTAAGTCACGCTCGCCATCCGCGCCTGGGTGTGTTTGTTTGGACAACGGTTTTTATAAATCCTCGACCGAACTCGTGGGAAAACGGGTGCAGAGAGCATCGACGATTCATCCTTTTTTTCCACTATATATATAGGAAGCACTACTTCGGTATCGATCAAAAATATATTAGTCCCCGATATGACAGTGCGGAGTGTTTTCTTTAGCGTGCGTGAGAAGGGATCGGCTCTCCTGGCAGGGAAGAGGGCACCGTTTTTTTATATATTTTTTTATTCCTTCTTTTCGAGACGAGCGAGAACGATAAAAAAAGGTTGCACAATACGAGAGCGCATACCTGCGCTCTCGGGGGAAAAAGGGTTTCCCCGCTCTACCTGTGTCAGGGTAACGGAGAGAGCGAGAAGAAAACGCGTTCGGGGTGGCCAAATTAATGATTTAGCGCTGGTACGGATACTAGGAGAGCGGAACGACCCCCCAGTCACCCCTTTCAACCTCTCGACGCAGCGCTTCCTCCTCTTTCGGAATTGCTCGCATAATGCATTAAGCATATGTGTATTTATATAAATTGTAACGACCGAGCGAATGAATAACGCGCGCATTTGGTTTTGGGGCGGATATTATTAATAATGATAAACGTTAATTATCCCGATCACGTACACGGAGAAAAAGAATTTGTTGGTACAACAAGATTTTTGTTACCGTTACAAATTTAGTTTGTTAATATCGGGATAACGAAACCAGTTTGTAACCACAGCAAAGCTTTTGTTCCTGTAAAAAAAAAATTGTCATATGACTGAGTTGGGGCGCGTACATGTGCAAACAACTACGCCGAGTTCGAAACGCTCGACGCGCAGAATAAAAACAAAGTGACGGAGGAAACAATTGCTTTGTATTCGAGTAAAAATGAAAATACAGTGAAATTGGGAACTCTTGAAATTTACTGTACATGGATGTATAAACTTCGGAGTTTAATACATCCATATACAGCAAATTTCAAGAATTGCAAATACAGACATTATTTTCAATATAATAAAATGATAAAATACAAACGCGGTGAGTTGATCTTCAAACAAATGCATACACGTGTCTATAACTATCCTATTACTAGTCATTACTCAGCCGTCAAATTACAGCAGGCGTCGCTCATTCTCAAAGCAAACTAAATCTTCGCAGCAACAAGAAAGTTTTGTCGTGATAGCAAAACTAATTGCTTCTGGGTAGAGATTTTTTGGTTGCTTTTACTAATCGTTTTGCTGCGGGACGAGGTCATCGTCAGCAAAACTCATTTTGTTAGAGCAGCTAAAACATTTTCCCCCGTGATAATGTCACACGTCTGTTCGCTTTGAAGGTCTCGTCTAGACTCTCTGATATGACGATCGATCTTGTATCGATCGTTCGTTCGTTCGTCTACACGGAGAAAAAAAATTGTTGGGACAGTAAGAATTTTGTTACCATAACTCATTTATCTGGTTAGCAGGTAAATAGGGACAGCAAAATATTTTGCTGTGATAGCAATTATTTTGCTGTGGCAGCAAATATTTTGCTGTGGCAGCAAATTTTTTGCTGTGGCAGCAAATTTTTTGCTGTGGCAGCAAATTTTTTGCTGTGGCAGCAAATTTTTTGCTGTGGCAGCAAATTTTTTGCTGTGGCAGCAAATATTTTGCTGTTGCAGCCAAATATTTTTGCTGTTACAACAATAAATTATTAACGATCTACGTTTTGTTAGAGAAACAGAACGATTTTTCTCCTGTATTGTCAAACCTGACTAATATCGTGTTTCTTAACGAGTTGTCCGCTACATATTCGTTACACTATATTTCTTTTTTTCCTTCCTCGCATCCCGCCAGAGTCGAATTGTCCGCGGTTGAAGATCACCAGTTGCGGATCGCGCAGTTGTGACTGTGCGAATGAGAGGTAGACGTCACCTTTACGAATTTATTTGGAGTTTGTACCACACGGTATTACACGAGATCGACGCGAATGCGGAAATATCGTCGCGCGTCCCTCGTCGTTTCTCGAGCGAGTTGGGCTATTCCCGCGGGATGGGAGGCCCTCGCCTCTCGTTCAAAAATTGAAGAACGACACGACGCGGGCGTCGACGAAAAACTGCATCCGAAGTGACCAAGGGCGTAGGCTGTGTTCCCAGGGACTCGTCGAGGGACCACATTTCCCCTGCTCTCGGGGACTCGAATTTAAATTCAAATATATATCGTTGGCCCTTTTTTTCCCTCCCGGTTCGCTTTTCCCGCTGGTATTCCGACGACACGTTACGCTGGAAATTGGTACAACGTTTTGATCTATGGCCGACTTCTCGGATGGCACGGGCATCGATCTCCGCGGACGCCATCGCGACGTACTCTTCCTCACCTCAAAGGACATCCTTCTCACTCGAAATATCATTATTATTTATTATTTTCGCGCGGTACAGGCATTTTTATCATATTTTTTTTTATGTAGGCCAAACAATGTTTCGGAACTCACATATGGCGCGAAAGTATCGCAACCGCGCCTCTCGCTGTCGCATACCTGCTCTCGTTTCGGTTCCACGAATGCCAACCCTTTCAACCCTTTTTTATTCTGTCCTGACCCGCTTTCCGAGCGAGCGCGTTTTTTACCAATAATTTCTCGGGCTTGAAAAGGGCCTGCGAAGAGCCTCGCGTCGTTTCGACTTGTGCCTGGTGCAACTATGATTCACGGGCAGGGTTGAAATTTTATGTCGCCCGAGAAGCGCAGCCCGATCGTCGGACGATCGTGAATTTTACAGTCGAATCGACTTTCACGTCGATTTAACGATTATCCGGTTTAATCGATTAAAAAAACCTTTCATTCGCGTCCCAACATTTTATTGGACATTTTTAGTTTCTCATCTCATCACGCACGGAGTATATGCAGCGAGAGAGGAAAGGTATTTATTTTATTCGTATCGCTCACGTCGACGGAAAAACGTATGGTTTTGGCAGATGCATCGCGAAGAATATTTCAGTTCGTGGATCCCCGACGATACTCCGGATACTCTTCTCTACTCGGCACGCACACGTATCAGCGAAAGCGAGAGAGCGGTTTTCTTCGCTCAGCCTCGACAGGATCCCGGCAAGAGTGTTGCATAGACCGTCGAGACGGGAAGGTGGTAAAAAGGAGCTCGTGTAGGACGCGAGACGGCGTGTGTTCCATTAGCGTGTTTGCGTTACGGGCGGATAGGGTGGATCGCGCGAGGGTGGTCGTCGGACACCCCCGGACCTCTAAGTGATGTTTTGTGCGGTGGCTGTTGGAAGTTGGAGAAATCTTCCTCATTCTCGTAACGCGGACGCGCGGCGAACTCTTGCGCCTCGAGCGTGACACTATTTGGACGGAGGGATGAAGAAGGAAAAATACACGGAGCAAAAAATATTGTTGGGACAACAAGAATTTTGTTACCATAATTGATTTACCTGGTTAACATAGGGATAACAAAATATTTTGTTGTGGCAACAAATATTTTACTGTGGCAACAAATATTTTGCTACCACAACAATAAATTATTAACGATCTACATTTTGTTAGAGAAACGGAACTATTTTTCTCCGTGTAGCAGACGCGAACTCTGTTATTTTGGAGCAATAAGGTCGGGCCCTTGTAAGGACCTTATCGCAGGCCTTTGTCGAACCATTTCAGGGCCTGATGTAGCGCTCCAAAGTTCCTAGAAGGGAGGGTTGCATTAGGGGAAGTCGGGGTGATATGGCCGTCGTTTTTTTAATAAGGAAAATTGGAGGTTTAACATTTTTTAAACTTTAAATTTTTTGTTTTAACCAACGCTAGAAACTTCAAAGTAATGTAATTCACTCAGAACTTTCGATATTTTCGATGCATGATTTAATTGTAGCTCTATAAATAAATATTTGCGATCGGCCGTCTCACCCGGACACTACGGGTGACATGGCCACAGTAATAATGGCAGCCAATCAGACCTAGAGAAGCATCGGGATCCCACAAAACATGTCTTACTATATTGTATGTTGTATAAATAAACTACAGAAAGACAATAATTGCCTCCGTCAAATGTTTCAAGTGCCAAACTGAGAAGAAAATGTTTTCACTGGCCATACCACCCGGATACTACGCGCCAATCTTTTCTTAAAAGATCCAACTATAGTGTTCGATGTTCATTCACTAACTAAACTATAATTTAGTATGTCTACAGAGCGCTAGAAATATAGCTCGAGAAATTTCTGGCTATCTCGAAAAAGGGATTCACTGCTCATACTGGCCCTTGCACGTGCAATCTTAAAATTTGTTGTGCAATCGGATTGTATCCATATATACTGAAAACTGTGCAAGCGGCGGCGCCATTCGTTTGTTACGTTAAAAGATACTACGGGTGGCCATCTTACCCGCCTGGCCATCTCACCCTGATTTACCCTATAGTTCACACAGTGTAGAGCGCGGAGTTTGAGTACTTCGCCATTTTTTTTTAGTAGTAGTAAGTGTGTATTTATTAACAATACATACGATGCATTTACGATCGTTACGGTATTTAAACATTTATAATTACATCAACATATTGTTAACGTGCTGTCGACCGCAGGGAGAAAATAAATTTGTTGGTACAACATGATTTTTGTTACCGTAACAAATTTAGTTTGTTAGTATCGGGATAACAAAACCAGCTTGTAACCATAGAAAAATGTTTCGCTTGGAGCGATTTGTTACCGCAACAAAACAGCCTTTGTTACTGTAACAAAAGAAATTTGTTATATGACTGAGTGGGGCGCGTATATGTGCCAATACTACGACGAGCTCAAGACGCAAAATGAAAAAAAGAGACGCGGAGAAACAGTTCCTTTTGTATTCGAGTAAAAATAAGCATAGAGTGGAATTGCATACCCTTGAAATCTGCTGCAAGTGCATGTGTAAACTGCGAAAGGTTCTTTCACAATTCGTAATATAGTTACAATGACATTTAGTACAACTTGCACTTACTTGTTAAATAGTGTCAACGAGAATGTAATGCTTCCAATATTTTAAAAATGAATACTACGTAAGCTAGTCTTTTTTTGGAAATACTCAGTGACTTTGGTTTGCTCCGCGTATCCAGAAAAAAAACCTCGAAAGACGCACGGTTAATCAACTTCCGGATTAATCCGACCCGGGTTAATCAGTGTTCTACTCTACATAGTAATTTTTAGCTGCTTTTACTAATCTTTTTCCTGCGGGAACGAAATCATTGCCAGTAAAACGCATTCTGTTAGAGCAACTAAACCATTTTTCTTTGTGCGAAGTCCTTCAGCCCTTTTTTTCTATTCACCGTGTAATCTCGATTAATAAAAAGAATATGAAAATATCACATGGGGGACGTGTGTCGCTTCCGGTCCGAACGACGCCTGGTGATGTTTCTCGAAGCTGCACACCGAGAGGACAACGGGACGAGGAAATTTTTTTTTTAACGAGCCACGGAGCGCACGCAGCCGACGACTGTTTCCTCCGTAGACGAAGAGACTCGTCACTGCGCTCCGCTGGGAGGTAGCTGTATGTTTATCTCCACCGGAGTCCTGCACCTCCCACAGGCGGCTCTCGCTCGAGGTAACAAGGATAACAAGGATTCCAAAGGCCCCGTACGAGTACCCCGTCCAACCTTCACTACCTTGTCCGCCCGGCGCACCCAGCGAACAGACGCACGGACACGGGAACGTTGTACCGACACGCGAATGATATTTTTCCGCGATTTATTTTTATTTATTTTATATTTATCTCGAAGCCCATCGGCAATACGTCGCATCGCGGTCCTCCAGTCTATTCGATCGACGAGATCCAGACTGCAGGTTCACTTAGCCCCTCTCCCTCGAGGGCGCACGGTACAATTCGTTGAATCGTGATAACAACGTACTACCTAGCTATGGTGATAATAACGTCGTTACTACCGTTATCGGATTGTTGGGCGCAATCGAGCGACGGCCCGAGCACGAGGACGATGTTTGACGCTCGAACATTCGAGATCCCGTTCCTCGTAACCGCCCGAATGATTACCGGTAGGTTCGATGATCGATGGAAAATTGATAGTTAAAATTTGATGAGATTTTATATCCGTGTACGGCGAACTCGAGATAGAAATTTATTTATTTTCTCAAGAAGGCACCGGAGAGGCGAGAAGCATTGTGGTCTAGCGATCGGTGAGTATTTCAAACACGCGCTTCGAGGCGGGATTGATCGACCTCGAGGTGAACCTCGAGGTGTGGGCACGTGGTTAGCTCACGTCAAAACTCGTTTTCGAGACTTTTCATTTGTCGCTCGTGTGCCCGAGGCCGAAGGGGTGCATCCCCGGGCCACTTCCGGGGTCACGCCGAAAGGTAAGACGCTTCTGGCGTCGGAAACTGGACATCGCCGGAGAGTGAATAAGTGGAACTCGTCTGGTTCTATTGTTGGACTCCCCGCCTGATTCTTGAGTCTTATTGTTTGCAGGTTTCAATCTCGAGGAACGATCGATCCGATTGCCAGGCACAGTCTACGCGGAAATAGCGATAAGAGGTAAGTGGAAAACGCCGAGGCTATCCGTCGAATCAAATCCCGTTGAGGAGCAACCGGAAGTGGCCACGAACACGAAGTGATCAGACGTGTATCAAAGCCGCTCTTCGACAGGGAGTCAATTTTTTTTTTAGTTACAAACTCTCGTTCGCCGTGAAACCCTCGAGAAATATAGCCGGGTCATCGTTCTCTCCCTCGAAAAAAAAAAAATCACCCAAGAACCCTTCCGGTTCTGGCGTGTATTCTTTTTTTCGTTCTACACTCTTCATTATTTTTTAACGATAAGAAAATTTGTCGAGTAATAGTCAAGCTGCTGCGTTCCCGAGGAATATATGGAGTCCGCGATAAACAGTAATGCATCGTACGCTCGGTAGTCCAGCGGGGGGTCCGCGCAGGGTCGAAATCCGCCATTTTATTTGCCGCAGCCCCCTCGAATCCTCCCCCGGTCGTGGGTTGTATTGATAAAAAAAAATAACGGCATCCCATTGGACCGTCACCGGACTGTGGGGTGACCCCCCCATCGGCTCTCCTTCGCTCTCCGATGCTGACCAAGCAGCGTCGACCCACTCCAATTTACAGTATATCGCGAAGCCACTGCTCTCGTGAGCTCGACAACCCCTCGGCTGAGACTCTTGCATCGACACTTTTTTCTCTCTCTCTTGCACTTCCCTTCTCGTTCACCATCCTCTCCCACATTCGCTATCCGCACGAGTTATCGATCCCTACACTGACGTCATCTTTCATGACGATGACGCCTTTTACATGGAACGTTTGTTTCATGCAATAATCTTAATAATAATAATAATAATAATATTGGTACACTGAGAGAAAAAACGGGGATGGAGCGAACCCACATTAGCGCTTGAGTCAACCGAATATGGTTGGTTCAATGACAATTTAGGCGGGTCAACCACCGAGAAGTTGAGTTAACAACATAAGCTTGACTCAACTTCTCGATGATGTTAAATACGGCGAAGCTGATGGTGAACTTGAACCGATCGACCTCATTGAGGTTGACCCAACCTCAATTTGAATCAACCAACCTCACTGAGGTTGGCTCAGCCTCGATGAGATCAATTGATTCAAGTTCACCCTGAGTTTCGCCGTATTTAACATCGCCGAGAGGTTGGGCCAACCTTATGTTGTTAACTCAACCTCTCGGTAGTTAACCCACCTAAATCGTCATTGAGCCAACCATATTTGTTTGGATCAATCTCTCACGTGTGATCGCATCCATCTCCGATTTTCCTCTCAGTTTACTACTTTACTAAGAACTCACCGTCAGAGTTCCGCGGTCTCGTCGCACCGGTTACGTTGTCGCGACTCGGATCTGCAACTCCGAAAGGTACAAATTTAGAACGAATTCAAAGACGAATTTTTGGAAAGAACGGACGGAGATCTCTACGATCTCGCGTTCGGTTTGCGACTGGAGGTCCCCGAATGGGCCTTGCAAGTCCCGGAGCACTCGCGTCTCGCAGGAGGTGTGATAGGGGACCGAAAAAAAAAATCTTACCTGAGAAGAGAAGAGAAGCTGCTGGTGGGGGTCAGGTAGAAAAGGGTTACGTACGAGGGCCTCGTTCATACATCCTTCGTCGTCTCTCTCGGTTACATTTACATACTGTACGATCGTTTCTTTATTCTGTAACGCGGGTCGGTCCATCGACGTACGAATTCATCGCTGTGTAGGTATGTGCGCGACTACCTGGAATGCATACGCTTGCATGGAATGAGACCATCGGACCAGGGGGTTGTTGCGAGGAATTGGGCGTCGCGCGAATGCGCCGCCTCTTCTTGAAACGATCGCTGCATACCTGGATAATTAATCGCGCGCGTGCATTACTGGCACACATATGCTTATATCCGGTACACGCGCTATAGATATTTTCATTATATTCCCTTCGCTCCGTTCCGTACGCGAAGGGTCGCGAGCTTGTACGGGAAAAGGGTTGCCCTGCATGTTGCCCAGATGACGTTTTACAGTTTCCAATTTCCCGTACGTGCGGCGAGACTAATTCCGTACTGTCGGCACCTGGTTTTTTCACTCCCTCTATCGTTGTGAATGCACGCTTTTCCTCCGGATGACGCGGGCCGCTGCAGCATACGTGCCACGAGTCAAGGATCGCCTTTTCTTTCTATCCAAGACCCGGTTTGCAGTGCCGTTGCACATCAGCATCGGAATGTTTTCATTACTTTTTTTCCAGGGCCCATGCTGCGTGGTGGTAAAAAAGGTCTGGGATTTTTTTTTTTGCTCAAACACCCACCCTTTCGGTCACGAGGGTAGCGTTCGATTTCTCGTTTACTTTAGCCTCTCATCTCTCGGGCGGAGGAGGACTGGCTCGTTCGCCACCGGGCTCTCGGTAAATATGAAGAGAATACGGAACGCTAATTAGTCGGAGGGACGACGGTGAACTTTCGTCCGGCTAGTTGGGACAAATTGAACGTTGGGCGGTGGCTAATTAATCGGTTTCTACATGGCGAATCGAAGTATCGCGAATCGCGAGTTTAGAACAGGACTGGGCAGTTATTTGGTACTTTTAGTACGTACCTAAAGTACCAACGTACGTTTTAGTACTACAATCACTTTTTGAGGACACGCTCGCATTACGGATAATCGATAAGTAACATTCCATCCCGTTTGTATTAATATATGATTATCTGTCTAAACTTTTCAATAAGTGTTATTTTAACGAGAATTTATTCTTAATAATGTTTTTTATTATTTTTCGTTTTTTAATCAAATTCGCGTAGTGTGTTTTAATGAAAAAAACAAATCTTTATAGAATTTTTTTTTTGTAATTTTTTATGAAACGCTTATATTTGAAAAAAAACGTTTGAAAATTGCGTTTTCTTTACTTTAAAATTTGTTTAAAATCGTAACTTCAAAACATTACATAAAATTCTGAAGAAATTCATACGTATTCAAAAACAGTGACAAATTATTTTCTTGAGGACAAAAAATTAGGTTGCCGGGTAATTTGTTGCATAATTTTTTATTCAAGTGATTTGTTAATAACATTTCAGCAGCTTCTTACTCCAAGTACTTGATACTTCAAATACTTGATACTTCAAGTACTTCTGATACTGTTTACTTTGTACTTGAAGTATTTTTTACACCTGATTCATTTTTTTTTTGCGCTTTGCCTTTTTTTAAGGGGGAGATTAATATCGATAGGAAGGCCGTTACAGCATGATGTACCTGCAGTGACCAACCTGCTCTTGCACACTGTTTCACGAGGCGATAAAGTCGAAGAGTGGCATTCCCTCTTCGTCCCGTACAATACGACACAAAGGGTGGATTTAGCAGCTTTTCAGAAAAGCGAGAACGTGTAAGTGTCGTCGGGGCAGTCATGCAGGCAAACAGGCAAGCAGTAGGCCGGTCGAGAGTGGGTACAATGGCCGAGGAGGGGGAATGGCAAGGGTGGTTTTGGGTGAAAAAACGTGAAAACCGACACCAAAACAGGGGCGTGCCGTGGAGCCGTGAAAATTGACTACAAAGTGTACCAAATAACGACGCCAAAATAGGCGATATCTGATTCCCACTGTGACCCTTGACACGAAAGTTTTTCACTTCAGTTTTTTTTCTGCCCTCATTCACTCGTTGATACGGGTACACCCGTTCCGATTTTAATCCGACGATCTGCTGTTGATCTGTTGCACAGGTTGTTCGAGCTACATCAGGCTATACATCACCACCCTTCGCGAGTACATCGTTGTAAAAAAAAAATACTCGACTCTTTCAACCCTCGTATCGTAATTTCGTTTTTTTTTGCCAGTTATTTATTTATTTTACGGAGTTATTTTCGTATACGGCCCCAGCGATTAAGAAATTTCGCAGTTCAGCCACGCGCTATCGGAGGGATGTGCCGGGCAACCAGCGAATCCAAGGGAGAGACGGAGAGAGGGCGAAGCGAAAAAAAAACGCAAAGCCACGAGCTACCCTCAGAATACCCGAAACGCTTTGAATACCTTATCAGCCAGCGAGGATCAGCTGAGAGCCCTCGAATCCGGACGAACGCGTTCGTGAATTATCCGCGTGGATCTGAGCACGCGGGTGCGGCCCGCAGAGCTTCGAATATAAGAAGAATCCTCGTAACCGATCGGAATCTTCGCGAGGGCCCCGAGGCGGTCGCGATAACGGAAAAGTGAAATAAGCCAGACGAGGCAGCCGGTGCAGAGTTCTCCGAGCTTCTCGCTCCGACGCCTTCGGCGGGCCCTCGCGATGAATAAGGGTTGAAGGGTCGATCGGTGGTGAGAACCACTTGGAACGATCTCCGCGAAGTGGGGACCCACTTCAATCGCCGCAGTCCTACGGTTAACGGATAAATAAACGGATCGAGATGTTATCGTGGGTCCTCGTAAATGAGCATCGAAGACTTCACCCAATTGCGACTCCTGCTGAACCAACGAAAAAATTATGTATATCTAAAAATGGCACCGGATATCTCGAAGACGGTTCACCCACTTCAATCGCCGGAGTCCTACGGTTAAGGGATAAATACACGGATCGAGATGTTATCGTAGATCCTCGCAAATGAGCATCGAAAACTTCACCCAATTGCGACTCCTGCTGAACCAACGAAAAAATTATGTATATCTAAAAATGGCACTGGATATCTTGAAGACGGTTCACCCACTTCAATCGCCGGAGTCCTACGGTTAACGGATAAATAAACGGATCGAGATGTTATCATGGATCCTCACCAATGAGCATCGAAGACTTCACCCAATTACGACTCCTGCCGAACCGGCGAAAAAATGATATATATCTAAAAACGCAAGTGGATCCTCGCAAATGAGCATCGAAGACTTCCCCCAAATGCGAGGCCTGCCATACGGCGAAAAAATGATATGTATCTAAAAATGGCACCGGATATCTCGAAGACGGTTCACCCACTTCAATCGCCGCAGCCCTACGGTTAAGGGATAAATACACGGATCGAGATGTTATCGTGGATCCTCGCAAATGAGCATCGAAGACTTCACCCAATTGCGAGTCTTGCCGAACCAGCGAAAGAATGATATGTATCTAAAAACGGCACCGGATTTCTTGAAGACGATTCACCTCTGTCCGTCTATTAACACTCGGCTATTGTATAACGCAGACTTCAAAGCATTTCGAGTTCGCTATGCATAATAGAAGCCTCCATTCCGCGCCAATCTCGCGTTCGATCCCGCAGGGAAAAAAATCGAATTGAAGAGTTTCCAAAGCGAACGACGGAGTCTGCGGCCCTTCGACGGATCGCTGGCTTATCCGAGGGGTCCCGGACAGCGTCGTCGAGTCGCGTCACCGCGCTAGACAAAAAAAAAAAAGAAGCCGCGGGTAACCGAAATGAAAATGCGGAATCTCGTGTGCTCCTCTTGGATCGATAGTTCGCCGCATCCCTAATCCTTTTCACAATTTTTTAACCCCATCTGTCGTTCTCGGCGTGGCTCATCCCTCATATGGGCGCTATACTCGTTCGATCTATACCCAAACGCGACTGATGCACATATACATACTCTGGCATATGTACAACGTTTTTTCGAATCATCTCCTTCGCTCAAATATACATCCTCTTATGTAGACCAAAAATACACATGTGTATGTGGATATGGGTAACGCACGGTCATCCAGGTACTCAGGTAAAGGATCCACTCTTACGTATGCGTAATGTCGACCTACTTCCGTGAGGAAAATTCAAAGGGAACGCGAAAACGAAGCCAAGACCCTCGTGCTGCGCCCTTTTTTTCATCCCTTCCCAAACTCTCGCTTTTTTCCTCGCATGTATACCGTGCACTACCGTTCTCGTGTCGATTCGCCCGGTACCTGGAAGCCCTTTTTCCCGGTGCCCAAAGGATAATCCATTAACATAATTTTACATGGAGAAAGAGAGAGGCTTTATTTGACGCGGGGGAAACATTATATCGACGATGCCAGATGCAAAAAAGGTTCGATGAGAAATAATGGCGACAAGGGTTACGGCGAGTTTCAGGTAGCCAAAGGGTCTCCAGATTTAGCCTATCGCGTCGCAAGCCGGAGGGGGTTGATTCGGATATTTAAAAAAATTCCCGAAGAGAACGAACCACAGAAAGGAAAGGATAGTTTTGCGTAACGGCTGGTACCCCTTTCCTTCCGACTACCCTTTTCTCTTTGGCCGTACCCAGTGCCGGCCTCGTTACGTCGCGTTATACCTGGAATTGGTAACTCTAGCCCTTTACCGCTGTCGGAGAAACGGTAACTGGCAACACGATCAAGCAACCCTTTAACGAAGCTTCTACGTCGTCCCGTTTCATCCCGAAAGGGTTGTCCCGCGAATACGTTGGGAGGAGGGGGCAAAACGAAACACTGGGGCAAAACGGACCATTTTTACCATTTGTTCGAGGGAGCTTCAGAGCACGACAAAAAGGATGAACTTCCAAGGAGGGAAGGGTTGAAATGCATGGCGAAAGATCTGCCGGTCAATAAATTTCCGAACTTGGATCTTTCGGAGTTTCTCGCTGGCCACTTTTCTTACGATGAACCAAACGAGAAAGAAAACGCGAGGGGGTGTAGAGCGTCGGAGAGGAGAGTTCCGCAAAGAGGAAGAAAAACGCGTGTCCTCCTCAGGGGTGATTTACGAGAGGTCTGACGGGCCATTCGTCGACCAAACCGAGAGCAGCCCTTCGGACAGCTCTTGCCCGCGTGTTCCAGAGCCCTTATCTACGTGCGGCAGCGGCCATTTTAAAACCCACGTGTCTTCGCCCACGAATCTCTACAGACTCCTCGCTCTTACCCTTCTCCATCCCTCGCCGGGCTTTGCCCTCCGACCATCACTTTCCGTCGGCTCTCCGCTCCCGCAAATATTCAAATCCACTGTCCGCAGAGAGCGTAAGTCGCTCGGAGATCGAGATCCAAACTCCCGAAACGGTTCAAACATCGGAGGGCGAGAAATTGGAGGGCGGCGAGTTTCGCACCGACGAAATCTCGTTCCAATAATTTAATTAAAGGATTATAATAATTCTTAAAATAGAGCTGGAAGAGATCTTCCTCGATCACAAGCCGCGTAGGAGAGAGCGGGGCAAAATGGGACAGTGGGGCAAACCGGGATAGTGAAGGCAAAACTCAATTTTCCAATCATTTTTGGATGCCCCATTTTGTCCCAACATGGTGGTCGTTTTTTCCTCGGAAAAAAATTCCCTGACTTTTCACTGACCAATTAAAAATTTTCCCTGACCAAACGGACGTTCGCTAACGACTTCTATTTTTCAAAATTAATTATGCAAATAAAAATGCCTACTTATTGTATTAATATTTAATTCTATATGTATATATATTTTTTTTCAAAATGTTCCCAATTTTTTAAAGGCTCCTTTTTATGTACTTCTTATTTATTTATAAAAGGTCCGACGACAATTTACTTCTTCCCTGATTTTTCCCGGTTTTCCCTGACCGTGGTCACCATGCCCGATGATACATCCGAAATTTCAACCCCGTTTTTCCCCACGCACCACTATTGCCACCATCCAAAAATTATTGGAAAATTGCGTTTTGCCTCATCATCCCGTTTTGTCCCGCTGTGCCATTTTGCCCCGCTTTCCCCTGTCCTGAGAGTGCAAAATTTAGAAGAACAAGGGATGACGCAGAATGCCGAAAAGAGGAAGAGTCGATCGATTGAGAAACGAGCATCGCGCGCGCCACGATTTTTTTTTCTTCTCTTGCTCCCGGAAGGAGGCGGTGGTGTAGGAGTATCGGGACAGTGGTACGGGTAAACCAGGAGCCCCGCGGAAAGTAGCCCCGGATAAGCCGGTCGTATGTATTCTTATGGACCGCCCTGTTTATGGCTAGCAATTTATTTTGAAATCGAAGGTAATGGCCGCCGGTTTACGCCAGAGCCCTTCCAACGGCTCCTCGTCCTTCCCGTTCGCGCACCCCTCCGCCCCAGACGTTGCATTAAAATTTCAAACAAATACAAAAATGGCAACGTCCACGCCGCATATCTATTGGCCTATTTCGCCTTGGGTCTTTTTTCGTACTCGCCCGCAGCGGTGTAAAGTACGGAGGGATGTACGAGAAAAACTTCATGTATCATGGATCGAGCAGATGATGCGGTGTCAAGGACGAATCACATCTGTCGCGAAATCGTATTGGAGTAACAAAAAAAAAAACTTAAATTATTGATTACTTGTAATCTTGCTTGTAAATGATTTTTGGTTGGATCATTTTTTTAGTATATATTTTGAAACATCGGAGCATTCGTGAGCTAGGAACGAGGGACAAATTCGTTGACCTATGAAGTGTGAAACAGCAGTCAAGGACGAATCACATCTGTCGCGAAATCGTATTAGAATAATAACAAAAAAAACTTAAATAAGGATTCGAGGGGGCCCTCGAAATCTTCAAGGAGGCAGCAGCAGGCAGGATCCTGCGCTACGCCTAACGATACCCAGCTAGAAACTTCCAAATCAATCAATCACTCAAATTTTAATGTGTTGATCACAATCAAATGTATACCTTTATCGTATGTTATCAAATTTTTATTTTTATACTTATATGTGTGAATTTAATACGTACTTTATTGAATGTTTCAAATTTTTGCCCGTTGATTAATAAATAAATAAATAAATAAATAAATATATGATTACTTGTAATCTCGCTAGTAAATGATTTTTGGTTGGATCATTTCTTTAATATATATTTTGGAACATCGGAGCAGACGTGAGCTAGGAACGATGGACAAATTCGTTGATCTATGACGAGTGAAACTGCTCTCCGAGATAACAGCGCCAGGGAGGGACGAATCTTTTCCAGCGCGTTTATATCGTACACCGCACGGATTGTGCCGGGCTTTACTCTCGCGGTAGCAGCAGCGACTCTGATACTTTGAAAAATATCTCCTGGACGCTGCAAAAGGAATTTTCCGTTTCCCGTGGAAATTTGCTTTGAAACTGCCTATCTCTCTCTCAGGCGTATGATTCTCAACCGTCTCGTCCTCGTTGTTCCCATTGGAGCTTTTCGTGTTTCCCTCGTCGTTCCTTCTTCCGCGGCTTTTCGTCGTTCGACGAACGGATAATTCGCAGACGCATCTTCCTCGTCCCCGCTGCTCTCGATACGGCATTATCCCTTCACAGAGATTTCTAACTCTCTTTCTCGTTCCTCTTATGAAAAGCGATCCCCCAGGGCGACGAAAGACCCTATCGGGCGATCAATAATTTATAACGAAACAAAAACTCGGAATAACCAACAATATCGGGTAACTTGCACGGTAAAAGTGGTACCGACATTTCTTGTCTACAAAAGTCCGCAATTATTTTCCTGTTCATTTTACCAAAAAAACGTTGGGTATTTTAGAAAAATGTTGTGGAGTTTAGAAAAATGCTGGGCAATTTAGAAAAATGTTATGCAATTTAGAAAAATATTGGGCATTTTAGAAGAATATCGGGCAGTTTAGAAAAATGTTGTGCAGCTTAGAAAAATGTTGGGCATTTTAGAAGAATGTTAGGCATTTTGGAAAAATGTTGGACATTTTAGAAAAACGTTGGGCATAGTACAAATATTTTTTAGTAAAATTAAGAAGACAAGAATTGTGGATGTTTGCAAACAAAAAAAGTTTGTCAAAAGTACAAATCTTTTTTACAATGTGATCTGCATGGAAAGACTACGAAATTCTTCGTGTTCACGAGAAGATATAGATTCGATTTGTCTCCCGCACTCCATAGCTGTGCATTCTCGCTCTGCCTTTTTTTGCTGATAGACCCAGGATGACTAGGCCGATCTCGTCGATCCTCATCGTTGCCCGCTCTCGCGGCTTCGCCGGGATATAGCACTAGGGCTCAGATCGAATAAGGAATCGACGAGCGAGAATGGGGTAGAAGGGCGAAGGGTCTCTCAGCTTTCCACGGGATTTGCAACGCCCGAACGCGAGAAATTTTCCTCGCGAACCCTCCGCCACCGGAAGGCCCTCCAGTCAATTTTTATCATATATCTGAAAGTTTAGACCTCGTTTCCTGCCTGTGCCGCAGTAGGCCGCGGATCGACTTCTGCCTGACCTATGCCCAATGGCCCGGGCGAATTCTCAGCCAACGGCTCGGTTGATCGTCCTCTCTCCGCTCGGAGAGTCGACGATTCGTTTTTTGGCCGGGTCCAATTTTTGGAGTGGGGATGCGCTCCGGTTCTACCTGGTGTCACACGTACGTGAGATGGAAGGCTTAAGGGTTGCGTATTCTCCACATAGCTATGTACGCTCGCCTATCCCGACAGGAGTGGCAAAACGTTAACCCCCTTCCGACCTCGGAGGGGTGCCAGTTTTTGGCCAGAGTTCGCACGCAACGCATCGCAGGTAAGAATCAGTGAAAACTCTGCTCCTCGCTGCATTCGCTGTCTAAAATTCTCAATGCCCGGTCTGTCGTCTCGTAGTTTTCCTTCTCCGCTCATCAGCCTGACAGTTGTTCGTCCAGTTATCTTCGGGTATAAAGTTTTTCGCTAGCCCTTCGAGAAGGACTAGCGAAGCGAATTTCCTTGTTCGCTTTACAAAAAAAGTGTAGAAAAATTACAATTTAGAAAAATCTTGGGTATTTTAGAAGAATGTTGGGCATTTAAGAAGAACGTTAGGCATTTTAGAAGAATGTTGGACAGTTTAGAAAATTATTGTGCAATTTAGAAAAATCTTGGGTATTTTAGAAGAATGTCGAGCATTTTGGAAGACCGCATCAAAGGTAAGAATCAGTGAAAACTCTGCTCCTCACCGCATTCCTTGAATAAAATTCTCAATCCCAGCTCTGTCGTCTCGCAGTTTTCCTTCTCCGCCCATCAGCCCGACAGTTGTTCGTCCGGTAATCTTCGGGTATCAAGTTTTTCGCTAGCGCTTCCAGAAGAACCACCCCGAACCCTAAGTTTCGTGCGTGGGAGATTCCTGTGAAGCCAAAAAAAAAAAATCGTGGTCCCGCTCTTACTCCGAGAAGCTCTATCGATCCCCCTTTGATATATTGTAGCCACGGTCCGCAAGACCATGCTGTCCTCCCGGTCCTGCCGAGACCTCGGAATATGTTTTTTTTTTATATGCGTGCGGCCTCTCAGCCCCACGCGTGCTTCTGCGGCCGCCTGGTACACGCGCACAGCATCAGTTGCGACCCCCCCCCCCCCCCCCCAAAAAAAAAGATAATGCCCACGCTGCCCCCTCGTATAAATGTACGATTTCTTATTCCAAGATGACGCCATGTCCCCTCGCCGTGGCCAATACTCCGCCGCTCTTTCTTCCTCTTCCTCCGGTCGTTTAGACTTACTTCTTGTCATGCCCGTGTCCGACCCGTCCCTTTGCCCGAGCTCGGAAAACGATTTTTCATTGTAGAATCCGACATTCGGTTGCTGCGGCTGCTGCTGATGAGCCCGAAGAGAAAGGAATCGAAATTTTTGTGTTTTCCGCACGGGAAACGGCTTTTCGTGATAAAAATGTTGTTATGCGTTGTTCGAGTAGTGGTCAACATCGGCGGAACTTGGAGCGCTCCAGAATGTTTTTGTAAATTATAAAGAGCGGAAATCATTTTTATTTTTCGGATTTTCATATTCAATATCGAACTCGCAGTAAAATAAGTGAATCACGTTTGGACTGAATTTTCGAAAGAAATAATATTAGAGTCGCGAAGCTAGATCTGGAAGTGTCTGCAGACACAGAAACGAATTGTTATATGCTACGGTAAATTTGTAACGGAACAGCGAGCGGGTGACAAAAATCTTGTTATGTATTGTTCGAGCAGTGGTCAGCGTCGGCGCAATAATTTTTATGTTCGTATTTTCATATTCAATATCGAGCTCACAGTAAGATAAGTGAATCCTGAAATCTCGAAAGAAACAACAATTAGAGTACCAAAGCTAGATTTGGAAGTACCTACACCGAGACAAATTGTTATATGGTACGGTAAATTTGTGACGGAGTGAGCAGGTGACAAAAATCTTGTTATGCATTGTTCGAACAGTGGTTAGCGTCGGCGCAACTTTGGGCGCTCCAGAATACTGTGTAAATTATAAACACCAGAAATAATTTTTATTTTCGGATTTTCATATTCAATATCGAGCTGACAGTAAAATAAGTGAATCACCTGTGGCCTTAAATTTCGAAAGAAATAACGCCAGATCTGGAAGTGCCTACAGACACAGAAACGAATTGTTATATGCTATGGTAAATTTGTGACAAAAATCTTGTTATGTATTGTTCGAGCAGCGGTCAGCGTCGGCGCAACTTGGAGCGCTCCAGAATGTTTTGTAAATTATAAAGACCGGGGATAATTTTTATTTTCGGATTTTAATATTCACTATCGAGCTGGCAGTAAGATAAGTGAATCACGTTTGGCCTGAAAGCTCGAAAGAAATAACGTTAGAGTACCAAAGCTAGATCTCGAAGTGCCTGCAGAAACAGAGACGAATTGTTATATGGTACGGTAAATTTGTGACGGAACAGCGAGCGGGCATTCTAATTTTCCGAGTGGATAAAAACATATGAAAATCTGCGAGGCAAACGAGAAACGCTTCAGAGGGCGCCAAGTCAGGGCCAATAAAAGTCTCGTCTCTCTCGCCCTTGTTGCCTTACCTTCTCGCACTGGCCTTTTATTCCCTTCACCCTCTCGCGCTCACTCCTCCTCGCGTCTGTAACGCACGCCGGTTTCGCTTCTCTCATCCTCCTCCGACTACATCGTCGTCCCCTCTTCACTGGTGCGTTCCCTTGCGTCTACGCGAGAGAATGAAGAAACCCAGAATGCGTGTATACGCTAGAGCGTACACAAGCATTCTCGGTTTCTTCATTCTCTTCTGGAACACGAAGAAAAAGAATAGTCAGGAGAGCAAAAGCCGCAGACAAAAGGGCTTCGAGTAATTCATTAATGTTCAATCATCAATAAAATGTGTCCATATAATATTTCGCAAATGGTGGGGCAAAGTGAAAAATCGAGGCTCAAAACTGTTTTCAAAAAGTTTTCGATAATTTCAACTCATTTAATTTCATTGTCTCATTGCATTAATATATTAGCTCACTAGCATTTTGATTTGTTATTCGCTTTTTTATTTTCCGCTTATTTTTGCTAAGTTTATTACAACGACTTAAGCACGCTCTATTCCCTTGCGTCTATGTGAGGGAATGAAGAAAAAGAATAATCAGAAGAGCAAAGCCGTCAGAAAAAAGGGCTTCGAGTAATTCATTAATGTTCAATCATCAATAAAATGTGTCCATATAATATTTCGCAAATGGAAAGTGGAAAGTGGAAAATCGAGGCTCAAAACTGAAATTTTCAAAAATTTGATTATAACTAATGTCGTTTCATTAAGATATTAGTTTACTCGTCTATTCCCCGAGATCTCCCTCTATGTATTAATTTTTATTTATTCTTCTTATTTGTTATTCGCTTTTTTATTCACCATTTATTTTGGCTAAGTTCATTATTACAACTTAAGACCCCTCCATTCATGTTTGTATCGCACAAGTCCTTATGGGATTTATCCTTGGACTCGATAAAAATTCTACTTATCTATGTATGTTTCATTCATTTCGAGTCCATTTTGCCCCCCTACCCACTATCGTCCAAAAGATCCAAAGGACAAGAAGTACGATGTATTTGCGTATAGTTTCTACCAAAAACAAATCTGTAAGATTTTCGTCGGTGCAGCATCGAAATCAAATTCGTCGAAAAATTTGTCGAAATAAATGCTGTTATTCTGTTTATGGCTCTGTCGAGGGTGGACGGAATGTGGGAGAACGCGAGAGAAGGACCAAGAGAGCGAATGTATAACCTCCCCGGCGCGGAACAACTACACGAGTGTGGCGAGAGTTGGACAAACATAAATATATGTCGAGAAAGATGTCTCTGAGCGAAGGAATATAGCGAGCGTTCGCCCCTAGGAGCGCCGGGGGTGGACTCGAAGCGTTCTTTTTTTAAACGGGGAAACAGTTGCGACCACGAATCGATGGTAACTACGCTGGCCGCCGGACTCCGAGGTACAGTCTCGCGAAAACGCAAACCCTCGACTCGCCGGCTTCGCATTTTCCACCCCTCCGCTCCACCGGTTCGAATAAGGGCTCAGGTATTTATCGTTAAAAAAATAAATATGCCTCAAGCGTGACTCGACGTTTTTTTAACGCGATACATTGTAAATTTATTTTTCAGAACGAATGTGGACGAAATAAAAATTCAGGCATCGGATCGAATGTAAAAGGGGTTGATTCTCTCTTAGCTGGATTGTACCCGCGTTAGGATGCGAGCCGTGCTCCGGTCTTTTGCATATATTTTGAAACGTAGAACGTCCCGAGCCGAGAGGAGGCGAGACAGGGAGACATTCGCGTTTCTCTTTTCCCAGCATACCGCGACGAATATGCTCGCCGGGCAGAGGGAGAGAACGAGAGGGCCGAAGGGGCGGAGGAGACAAGAGAGGAGAAAAAAAAACGAAGGAGGATAGGAAAACAAAAATAACTTTTCTCCTTGGTTCTCTCCCTCGGGATATTCCGCAGGGGTGGTATTAAACGATGGACAACGGAGGCTGCTTCTGATGCGGCTGCCATATTGAGAAAAAAATATCGCACTGCTCGCGTCTCTCTTTATATATATATTATATATATATATATATGTATATTTTTTCTTTTCTGTTCCTCATCGTTCGTTCTATTCATCGTTTACTCTACTTTTTAGAACTGCTAGCCCCGTTGTTTGAGTTCCTGTTTCTAATTTTTTCGTTTTGGAAAGCTTGCGCGAACCTTCGACTGTCGCTAATATTTTACTCAGCTTTCGATTCGTCCTGCCAAGGACAAAATTTTCGGTGCACGGTTCCCCCGCGATGCACGTAGAAGTGCGCGGTGGCAGTTTCGAGAGTTGAAACGGTGGAAGCACCGCGAATTGGTGAATAGAGGGAGCAGTTATTCCGACGTTATCGGAAAAATGTTATTTACGCAGGACAGAATCGCGCGCGAGGGAGCTGCGCGGCTGAGGTACGTAGGTACTCGCATATACAGCACTGCACAAAAGGCTCTGTCCTTATTTACATGTGGTAAGTCTCCTGCGGGACGAAATCCCGGGCCTGGCGAGCGAGCGAGCGCGCGCGCGCGCCCTCCGCGCTCGGAACCCTGATAATTCTTCCTTTGATCCCACGTCCCGTGGGTTCACCCACGCGTCCCGGTAAACTCATCCCCGCGAATACCGCGGTCGGCTCAACGAATACGGATCTCCGAATGGATGGAGAGGATAGCGGAAAGAGAAAAAAAAAACGCCGAAGCAAAGCTCTCCGCTGGATAGACTACTTTGGCTTTGCGAAAAATATGTTTATATTTTTTCGCGATCGATCGAGTCTGGTCAAAAAAATGAATAAATTTTCAGCGTGTATTTGCCGAACGAATGGCTCGATTCCTGGACAGAGGTACGAAGTTCGAAGAGGCCGAGAGGCACAAAGAGTGTAAGTACCGATCGGGTCAGTTCTGAGCTGGGAGACTGAAAAATTAATCCCAATTAGTGGAAACTTCAATTTCCGAGACTGCGGTAGATTTTCGCCCCTCCCGGACTTCGGAGAGGGTTTCTCGCGACTCGCGACCAGTCCGTGGTGACACAGCCGACTCTCCTTCAATTTCTTCGATTACTTTGGCTTTGCGAAAAATATGTTTATATTTTTCCGTATTTTTTCCCGCACTAGTGCGGGAAAAAAACCGGAAAGCCGGTCGTGACACGAGCGAGAAAAATCGATCTATCTCGCACTTGTGTGAAGCGTCTCACTCGCCTTCGGCTCGCGCGTCACTTCACACTCGTCGGGAATGATCGATTTCCCGCCCTTGCAACGAAAATCTCTATTTTGCGATCGATCGAGTCTGGTAAAAAAAAAAAAAAATTCAGCGTGTATTTACCGAACGAATCGCTCGATTCCTGGACGAAGCTACGAAGTTCGAAGACGCTGGGAGGCACAAAGGGAGTAAGTACCGATCGGGTCCGTTCTGAGCTGGGAGACTGAAAATTAATCCCAATTAGTGGAAACTTCAATTTCCAAGTCTGCGGTAGATTTTCGCCCCTCCCGGACCTCCGAGAGGGTTTCTCGCGACTCTCGACCAGTCTGTGGTGACATCGCCGGCTCTCCTGTCTCTGCCTCTCGCCCAGGATCCCACCTACATATACATCCGGACGGGAGGTACAGCGATCGAGTTTCCGAAACTTTAAAGGTGTCTTTAAGTCTGCGGTGGTACTTGGTCGAACGGGCGGCTGGAGGGTGGCCGGGCGATTCGAATTTTGGCAGAGTTTCAAGTTCCCATCTGCTTGAGGTAAGAGGAGGAAGGGAGGGACGACGGGGCGGGGGGAACGTGGGAATGTAACGAAAGCTCGGCCAGGATAGCTCCAACGTATATACGTGCCACTATCGGTCGGGTGAAGGGACCGAGAAGGATATCCCGATATCATCTTGAGCAAACTCGCGGGCACGACCGCGCTCGGCTCATCCGGGATACTGGGTGTCTCGTTATTAGCTGTTCCAAACTGTATGCATATCGCTAACACGGTCAAAGCCGAGGAAGCGCGACCGATTGCCATTTTTTTCTCAGACACATGATTCGCCTTGTCGTTCGGTTATTAGGATCGAACTTAATTACACTGTAAAAAAAAAATCGTACGAAATTTAATGCACCGGAGCGGAAGTTTTTATGCAAAAACTGGTTTATTATATTTCATGTACAATTGTGATGAAAAATTAATCTCCAATGTTCAGTGTATTTAAAAAACATTGGAAATACCTTATTTTAGATAAGTTACTTTGATTTTACTAGCAAAGTACTTGAATTTTTGTGAAAAAGTATATTAATTTCTCGTCACAATTGTACATTAAATTTAATGTACCAGTTTTTGCATAAAAACTTCTATTCCTGTACGTTAAAATTATAATTTTTTTTTTGCAGTTTACGGTTTAATTCGCGATGATTGATGGAAAATCATGTTGGAATTCTGTTTGATATTACAAAAGCCTCCCAGGAACACCCGTTGCATAATCGTTCTCGCTCTCTGGTTAGTTAGCGGGACGCGCGCGGTGGTCGTCTACTATAACCGGGACGATCCGGGGTCGAGGGCGAAGGGGGTGAAACAGCAGCGAGAGTACCCTCGATCCTCGTCGGTCGCGTCCTGCCGGATAGAGAGTGTATCCCTCGAGAGAGATTTTCGACCAATCGGCTAGCTGGTCAGCAGTCGGCCGATGGTGGGGACCGGACTGCGGCCATTGGTCAGTGCGCCAGGGTAGTCGCCGGTATTGAGCGAGCCGTTCTCGGTAGCGGCAGCGCCGGTATCCAGGGGTTGAAAAAACCGCCCCGAACTGACCTCAAACGTCCTACCCTCGTCTCGGCTAACCCCAGGCTTCCCTTACCCCCCCTCCCCCCTCCCTCTACCCCGATGTTGCCGACTTACAGCCTTCCCTTTTTCTCGTTCTCCGTTCTCCCTCTGGGCTATCCTGACTCGTTTTCCTCGCCCGTCCACCCCCTACTCCTGCACGACCGGTCTGCTTACCTTCCACCCTTTCGACCAGCACGGGACGCCTCGCGTTTTCCCATTGCCGTATCGTCGACAATTAAATAATAATGCATCGTGCACGTTTTATTTATTTATTTATTTATTTATTTATTTATTTATTTATTTATTTATTTATTTATTTATTTATTTATTTATTTATTTATTTATTTATTTATTTGCTTTTGAGAATACGATCGATTCTGTAGCAAGAAATAGCTTAGTCTTAGCTTATTCGTTAATAATAAACGCGCGCATTTTACATCCGTTGAAAACAAAGTGGAAAATTGCATTTATCGAGTTACTTTCGCAGGTGAGCAGCAAGTCTGATGTGTGATTTACCGGGCTTGCGCAAAATAAGTAATGCTTTCTTAGTGGCTCGAGAATTGGACATTTCGTTACAAAATGTTCTACCGTATCCACTTCCTGAATTTATTTATTTATTTTTCTAATATATGTACAAAGGGTTCGACCCGTGAAAATAAATAAATAAAATAAAAAATAAATAAAAATGTATTTATTTATTTATTTATTTATTAACGTGTATACGTTATGGACTTGCTTAGGGATGTAGCTCGGTCCGAGTAGCACCGATTCTTATGACTTTTCCATGACGGTTCATGTTACGCTTGTCCCTTATTCCGTAACTGAAAAGAATTTTTGGAAACATGTATTTTTATGAAAAAAAAAAAAATTATGGGAGGCTCTTTTAGTATGCTTTTTTGACTCCGCGTGTCTCTTCCATGCCCGACCTGGTCTTTCTCTCTATGTGTTTCCTCATTCCCCGCGAAGCCGTCCCCTTAAGAAGCAACACCACGGCCAAAATAACGAGCCATAAAATTAGGCAGCCCGACTGTGCGGTGGGTGGAAAGACTGCGAAAAGTTTTCTTCGCCTCGAGGTGACGGTGGAGAAAGGGAAAACAGTCCCGAAACGAAGACACGACAACGCAGCGCGCCGCGGAGCAACAAGGAAGGACACAGCGCCGACCGTACAACGGTATTTCGTTCTCGTTTCGCTGATGTACTTTTCACGCTCGCGAAGATGGGCGGTCGTGGTTCACCCTCCAACACTCGACTTTGTTATCGCGCGAATTATCTTTTCTCTTTTTTCTCTCACACTCGACCTCCTCTTCTCGTCTCTCGACCCGCAAACAGTCGCAAATTTCTATTCAAAAGTTTCAACAAAAAATAAATAATAAAAAAAACAGGCGATACACCATCGCATACGACAAAGTAGAAAGAATCGTCACAATTATTCCGCTCTTTGAAAAGCTCGACCGTGGAAAATTTTGCGTTACTCCCTCGTTTCTATCTAAATTTCGTTCTACTCCTCCGCCCTCGGAGATTCTGTATAACCGCACGGGTCGGCTCGCGCAGCCGGGGTAGCTTTGACGGCGAGCCCTAAAGTATATCCAAACGGTTCAAGTCCAAAGGTATCACGCGAATTATCTTCTCTTTTTTTTCTCTCACACCCGACCTCCTCTTCTCGTCTCTCGACCCGCAACAGTCGCAAATTTATATTCAAAAATTTCAACCAAAAAATAAATAAAAAAATAAAACCGGCGATACATCATCGCATATGACGATAAAGTAGAAAGAATCGTCACAATTATTCCGCTCTTTGAAAAGCTCGACCGTGGACAATTTCGCGTTGCTAAATTTCGTTCTATTCCTCCGCCCTCGGAGATTCTGTATAACCACACGGGTCGGCTCGCGCAGCCGGGGTAACTTTGACGGCGAGCCCTAAAGTATATCCAACCGGTTCAAGTCCAAAGGTATCACGCGAATTATCTTCTCTTTTTTTTCTCTCACACTCGACCTCCTCTTCTCGTCTCTCGACCCGCAACAGTCGCAAATTTATATTCAAAAATTTCAACCAAAAAATAAATAAGAAAATAAAACCGGCGATTCATCATCGCATATGACGATAAAGTAGAAAGAATCGTCACAATTATTCCGCTCTTTGAAAAGCTCGACCGTGGAAAATTTCGCGTTACTAAATTTCGTTCTATTCCTCCGCCCTCGGAGATTCTGTATAACCACACGGGTCGGCTCGCGCAGCCGGGGTAACTTTGACGGCGAGCCCTAAAGTATATCCAACCGGTTCAAGTCCAAAGGTATCACGCGAATTATCTTCTCTTTTTTTTCTCTCACACTCGACCTCCTCTTCTCGTCTCTCGACCCGCAACAGTCGCAAATTTATATTCAAAAATTTCAACCAAAAAATAAATAAGAAAATAAAACCGGCGATTCATCATCGCATATGACGATAAAGTAGAAAGAATCGTCACAATTATTCCGCTCTTTGAAAAGCTCGACCGTGGACAATTTCGCGTTGCTAAATTTCGTTCTATTCCTCCGCCCTCGGAGATTCTGTATAACCGCACGGGTCGGCTCGCGCAGCCGGGGTAACTTTGACGACGAGCCCTAAAGTATATCCAACCGGTTCAAGTCCAAAGGCTATTTGCATAGGCGATATTATACCTTCGCGTCTCCTCTCTCGCTGAGCTCGTTCGGCTCGCCCGCCTCGTTCGCTCTCTTTCCCTTTCGGCCTCGCTCGCCTCGTTCTACTTCAACTGGCATACCTATCCGTCGTTCGCTCTCCTTATCCCGTGCGTGTCCTCCCTGTTTCGGCGTCGCAGCTTTTCTCTCATACTTCTCCCGAGACCATCTCAACCCCCCCCCCCTCTGTCCCTCCCGCCCATCCACCCCCGTTACACCCTTGGAGCCCCCTTCCGCCACGCGAGGACGACGTCTCGGGATCTCGGGAATTGGATTAGTAGTGGTTCACCCGAGTAAGACTTGGACTATACTCAATTTGAACTAAGATCGAGGCTCCGCCGCCCGATGGCCGACCGAACGGGGAATCGGTTCCGAATTGCTAAATCACGTTTTACGTGATCACCTATTCACCAAAGTTATTCTCTACCGATGGAAGACTGATATCTGACCTCCGTTTGTAAGGCGCGGTGAGAGTTAGGGGAGAGCGGGGCAAAATGGCACAGCGGGGTAAAAGGGGATAATGAGGCAAAAGGCAATTTTCCAATAACTTTCGGATGGTGGCGATGGTGGTGCGTGAGGAAATAGGGGGTTGAAAATCCGGATGTATCGTAGGGACTGAATGGGGCATCTAAAATTATTGGAAAGTTGAGTTTTGCCCTCACTGTCCCGTTTTGCCTCACTGTCCCATTTTGCCCCGCTGTCTCCTATGCGCCGGGAATCACTTTCGTGACTACTTGATGTTCCCGTGCAAGCGGGAAAAAGGAGATAACAATAACTCGATCTTAGATCTCAGCAACAGATATAAGGTAAATGCTTGTATGAGTGGCCGATCAAAAATTGTGTCAGAAATTACACGAAATATTTAAAGAATCATGGGTATCCGGTCGCTGGCATCGATTCCATCGGGAAGTTAAGTTCATTCTCTAAACAAAACCTCCCAACTGTGACCAATTATTTATTGTTAATTCCAAAGTATGAAGAAACGTGTGAATACATGTCGTTGTTCCTATTAGTGGCACCCTCGGTACAGGGTTGCACCCATTAGTGGCCACTCGATGTAGGGGAAACCGGGGCAAGACGGGAACATGGGGCAAAATGGGAACATGAAATGTCATATCGATGGGACAAAATAGGGTTCCCAAAATTATCGAATAAATCGATTCATGATAGCTAACAAACGACGGAAACCGGGGCAAAATGAGGACATGAAATGTGATATAGAAGTGGGGCAAAATAAGGCAATAATGAAGCTAACAAAAGTTGGCGAAAAGTCAAATCGAAGGGTATCCCGTTTTGCCCCAGATAGTTTTTTAAAAAATATCCTTCCAAAACCGGTGCAAATATAATTTTGGTGGGAAAAACAATGGATGTATGCTTTCGGAATAGTTGTAGCAGGTTTTATTGCTTAGCGTCCCCGTTTTGCCCCGGTCTACCCGACCCATTAGTGACCATCGATATTTACATAACCACGAATATTTCTGCTCATTGAAATAGATTCCATCGGGAAGAGTAATTCAGTGGCTAACCAAAAACCCACAATATGTACAATTATGTATTTTTTAATACAAAATATGAATAAAAGAATGAACGTATGTCTTTGTCCCTATTAGTGACCACTCCGATTCATCAATGCAAAAGCATACCGTGTTTTTATTAAGATAGTAATAATATAAGTTAAACTGTAATCTAAGTGAATAATTCATGAGAAACATTTTGCGTATTAAAAACTGCCGCTGACGGACCAATAAGTATTGCTACACAGAAAAAATAATTTTGTAAAATCGGAATGCGACATTAAGTAAAAATAATTTTGTCAAATAAGTGACAAACTCGTTTGTCACTTATTTGAATATACGAATCTATCCTTTTATTACCCGTGTCATTGACAATTGTAATTTGTACTTTTGTTTGTAAAAATAGAAAATTAACAAATAAAATATTGTGGACGTTTGTGGACGATAAGTTGTTGTAAAAAGTACAAACTTTTATTACTGTGTAATAATTGCGCGGTTTATCACCCATAACGTAATGAACCTGCCACTGATAAAAACCCTGCCATTTAGCGGTGGAAACTCTTTTTTCATTTTTTTTGTTTTGTTTTTTTTTTTTTTGCACGAAGAACGGGAGGTTGTAAGGTGAAAATGTCAACGTCGAGAAATTTCTAGTTCTACTAATCGACCGTTGTGTCTCTTGAAATAGAAACCGGATTAAAATCGTCCTCTTATAGGTGGAGACTCGCTCTACGCGCTGTGGATCAACTACCCGGTGAAAGTTCGTTACTCTTAAGGAGTTCAATTTTACCGCGGAGCTTCTCTTGATTAAATAATTGCGCGGCGGAGAGTAGAGAAACGGGCACCAGTTGAGTATATATCTATACATATATATACGGAGTTTAAATCGAATCCACCGTACAGTGTTTCGGCCGGGCCGATGAGAGACGAATTGTCGAAACGAAATGCTAAAGCTTAGCTGAGTCGGACGAGAGGAAGGGGTGGTTTCGAATGAGTGGAAGGGGTAAAATTGGCAGGTCTCGTATAGAACCCACCCCCGAGTCATCGATGGCTCTACATCCCTTTCGATCCGTAGCGCCGCGTCGCACATAAAACCACCCCCTGCACTGAAAGCAACTATGTTATGCTACTAGAGGAGATAAATAAGAAAAAAAAAGGAAACGAGCCGGAGATGGGGTGCGCGCCTACGAGAGAAAATCCAGCGTAAAATGGCCGGTCCTGAGGTCGCGCGGAAAGCGTAAAAAATGTGCTGGCGTTCGTGGGGCCTCGTCTCTATCGCAGTTAATTTGGCGAATGGGGGCTGTCCCGCCACCCCACGAACATGGCCACTAGTGTGCCCGGTTCTCCAGCCGACGCGTGTACAGTGGCTCGTACGCACACACGCGCGCGCGCGCACACATACGCGGCTCACTCCGAGTTTATATACCGGGTGATCCCCGCGCCAGAACGCCTAATAAAAAGCATCCCCCGAGTCCCCGGTGTGCCGAGGGATAGCCGGGTCAGAAGTCCATTCGGAAAATGGAGGGAGCGCAGCTCGTCCAACTAAATCTACCCGATACCGAATTCCAATTGTCCAATTCGGCCCGATCGAAAATTTTGCACGTCGAACGGCAGTGGGAATTGAGAGACCGTACACCATCGGTCCGATCTCTCCGAGACAGATGCGATAGACAAATATTTCTCGGAGCCTACGGGAAGGAGAAAATATTTTTCGGTATTTTATTTACTGGTCCAGTCGGGGACGATACTTTCGCGGTCTGTTAGCAAGACGTATGAGGAGTCTGCGCTGGTCCTGGCCACGGCGAACGCCGGCTGGCTCTCTCCCTCTATCCCTCCGGTGGGTTCGACTCGACTTCCGACTTTCCCTGCAGAAAACATTGAGTCTGCGAAAGGGAGTCGGTCGGCATCGCCCAGCGCTATGCGGCAGTTCATCCGATGCCTCGGCTACTGCTAAAGCTGCCGCTGGCCTCTCCACCCTCGCCTCTCGGCCTCTCGCGAAAGACGCTATAAATTCTGCTTCCAGCGACTCCAACCACCCCCCCCCCCCGTCTCCGACCTCCCCCCGCGTCCCGATGCATCCCCCTCGTCCCGGAGAGCGGACCCTCGATCCGCGAATGGTGGACGAAGGTTCGGATAAGACCTGGCTCTCTCTCGCTTTCTCTCTCGGGGTAGATACCGCTTCCCTGGATACCGTCGGGCTTCCCTTACATTCGACAAGCTATACGAGCGAGCCGAGTCTGATCTTCAATTTGCATATTTTATTGACCGTATAGTTTTTTTTTTTTTTTTTTTATAATTGATCGCCAAGAGTTTCGTGTTCCGATAAGAGGAATAAACATTCCAGCATATATGTACTCAATCGACTCAACCAAAATAGATCGCGAATGCAATGAGAAGTGGAAAAAAAACATGAAATCGTTGCCCATCGCGCTTACATTCGACAGGCTATACGAACAAGCCGAGTCCGATCTTCAATTTTTATATTTTATTAACCGTATAGTTTTTTTTTTTTTTTTTTTTTTTTTTTTCATAATTGATCGCCAAGAGTTTGGTGGTCCGATAAGAGGAATAAACCTTCCAGACTATATGTATTCAATCGACTCAACCAAAATAGATCGCGAATGCAATGAGAAGTGAAAAAAAAATCTAGCGTCACCATGAAATCGTTGCCCATCGCGCTTACATTCGACAGGCTGTACGAGCGAGCTGATACATTCGACAGGCTGTACGAGCCGAGTCTGATCTTCAATTTGCATATTTTATTGCCCGTATAGTTTTTTTAAATAATTGATCGCCAAGAGCTTCGTGGTCCGATAAGAGGTATAAACATCCCAGCCTATATGTACTCAATCGACTCAACCAAAATAGAACGCGAATGGAATGAGAAGTAGAAAAAAAACCATGAAGTCGTTGCCCATCGCGCTTACATTCGACAGGCTATACGAGCGAGCCGAGTCCGATCTTCAATTTGCATATTTTATTAACCGTATAGTTTTTTTTTTATAATTGGTCGCCAAGAGTTTCGTGGTCCGATAAGAGGAATAAACATTCCAGCCTATATGTTCTCAATCAACTCAACCAAAATAGATCGCGAATGCAATGAGAAGTGGGAAAAAAAATCTCGCGTCGTCACGAAATCGTTGCCCATCGCGCAAAGACTTCCGGCCAGGAAATCCTCTCTGTCCTCTATCTCTCCAGAACGTTCGACGACCAATCGAATCTCACAGAGAATTTAACACCCCTCCGGTTCGAGGTGGAAGCAGCCGAGATGGCACGGACGCGTCGTCGGCCGTCGCGGCTAGACGGTAAACGGGGAAAAGAAAACGACGAGGTATAAAAAGCAACGCCCGCGCCCGTCTCCCTGACTTTCGGAACGTGAAAATTTCAATTCCGTCCAATATCCGGTGTGATTCTGGCGTCTTGACAAACATTCGGCGATCTTTCCGGTGGACACGTCTACCAAAATTTTCGGGTCGCGTTTACGCGAGGAAAGTGCACTTATTTATTTATTTTATCTTTTCGTGTGTATTCGTTTTTAACTCCCAAGTGCCCGCTAGGGTGAAAGACGCGAGTTATGCGTTTCACTGAGGTCCCGGGATTTTGACTGTTTTTCTTGTCTCAGGTGTTTGTCAAAAAGGATTACTCTCTCGCAACAGAATTTGGATTTTGGAGTACACGATGAAAAAAAAATTGTTGATTTAATGCAACGGAATGGAAGCTTTTATGCAAAAATTAGTACATTAAATTTAATGTGTGTTTAATATAGTGTACGTTGATTTTTCATCATAATTGTACATTATTGCACGATTATTTGTCGTCTGCTATAAAAATTATATAGTCTGTGTGCTATATTATGCACCGAAAATTACACTCAAATACAAATAGGCTCTACGAAGTAGAGCTAAACCTGAATAAGTTAAAAATAAGATATCTAATTTGAATAAAAGGAAAGTTTAAAAAGTTTAAATAATCTAAATTACTTAATATATAACGAAATAGACTCGTTCTTCATGAAATGTTATATTTTATTTGAAATGAAATATTTATTTATCTTTTCACTGTTTTTCTATTGAAATTGATAGATCTAAGTAGTTATAAGACACATTCTGTATTACAAATCTGTTCAAGGAGAAATCCGTTAATAAACAAATTATGAATTAAATTACAGTATATACGTTGAACTCGCTCAAAGTGTAATTAACAACCTCAAACAATTATATAGTTCTATAACTCTAATTCAATCGCTGCAGTGTAACCTCATATTCGCGAAGTGATGTCTCATAGCGATATAAATTTACAATGTCGTCTTTCTCCGATGCAATTTTCTACGTGTGCGTTCCTCTCCGATACAATCCGACACAAAAATGTGTCGTTGCCCTCCGCTACAATTTTCTATTTACCGTTGCTCTCTGATACAATTTTCTATGTGTCATTTCGTGCATTTAGCTGGACCGCTCTCGTGACATAGTCTATATTGGTCTTTGGACGACACTCGGCAGGGAAAACGTTCCCGCGTGGGAATCGATGCGGAGGATCGTTCGGTGGCTTATCCGGGCGGCAGGGTGATCCGGACAACGACTCGGTGCGTCCCGCGCACTGAGCCGCGGGGTGGAACGTCGATGGGAAAGACCTCGGTCGGACTCGTTAATAAACGAAATGTTCCTTTTTGCCATTTTCGCGCCAGCGCGATCGCAAGTCCCACGAAGCCCCGGGGTATGTCTCTCACGTACGCGACGACGTCGGCGACGACGGAGATTCCGTGGGGCTCTCCGCACACACACGGAGCCCGGTGTCGCCCGGTATTCGCGAACGACCCTATTGGAAAGTCGTAAAGGCGCGTGTTAGATCCGGCTCGTAAATTAGGATCGACGAAACGCCGGACTAGCGCCGTTCTCTCTTGGCCCACCGCGCTCGCAGCCTTTGCGCGGAAAAGTCACAAGTCCCTCCAACGCCCCCGCGGGGACTTGCCGGACTCGTACGTTTTATGTGGTATCGGAGACTCGAAAGACGACGTTGGCTCCGCGACTTTTCCGTCGCGCGAAGGATAATAATACGGCAAACATAGATCCGTGACTATATTCGGTAAATACTAACGAGACGACAACGCGATCTGCGACGACGCCGACGAAAGTTGTTAAAGACAATTGGAAGAAAACGAGTCAATTATCCTGATCGCTTGATCAAATAAATTGGCGAGAAAATAAGAAAGCAAATAAAAACGTCATTAAAGAGTCGTAGTGTCCCGCGTTTTCTTACCCAAATCACATCGTCATTATTTTTCGTTTCCTCGTCACCCACAATTAAGTAGGGGGATAGTCGCGTTATGGCGCGATTTTTCCTCATCATTTTTTTTTTTTTTTTTTTTTTTGTTCGCGTTTCTTATAATACTATATCCCGGGCTCGGTGCTCTCGAGGCCCCGAACGGAAAATCACGGGATGGAGTTATTTCGAATGTGAAGCGTGTGGTATAAAGGTGCCATTAGAGGAGTTAAGAATTTTTATGATCAGCGCGAGAGGGTGGAAGAACGAAGATTTGCCGGTGAGGGTGACGAGTTGACTCTGTACACCCGCACACATATACGAGTACACTTTAAGGATATACTGTACACACGGACACGAATACCGTGCAGGCTGCACGGCGCACCGTGATCGCGGATGAAGAAGTATGTGTACGGATCTATGTACGATGGTGTTATTCGGCGGAGGAGGGGGGAGGAGGGGGGAGAGGGGGGGGGGGCTCTCCCCTTAACAAGAAGGGTGGTACACGATTTCAAGAATGCGGAGCACGTACCCAACCAATGCCGGGAACCAGGCAGTAAAACAAATACGCCCTCGCGCTCTCGCGCTACCGGCCTATACGGGGTGTTCCGGTAATACCGCGTTCCGCGGTAGTGAGATCTTTCCGCTGGCGAGCCGGTATCTCTTTCTTCTCTCGGCCTCGTTACCGATACGTATGCCCTCGCGCACCCTCTAAGCCCTTCCACCCTCCCCCCCCCCCCCCCCCCCCGCCCCAACCCCCTCGACAATCCTATCCTCTCGATAGTCCCGGTTTTCACGACTCTGCTCGCCGTAAAGGTTGGCTCAGTGTCTTTACATTCATCCTTGTATAGATGCGAGTCGCGATAAGAATACCTGTGAGCAGTATGCGCAAAAGTGCGAGAGGACATTGTAAGGAGCTGTCGATATTAAAGGATATCATCTGGCGTTGAACGGATATTATTAAGTACTTGCTTGCCAATATCGATTCCCGATCGTCGTACGTTTCTCTCGTTATCCCGATTCTGTCCAGTCAATCTCGCCGCCTCGTTCGCCGGTCATTGCACCGAGCTATTTCGATCGGAGTGGCAACTAATATTGTCGGAAATATAATATCTCGGACGTTGGTTGTTAATATTCGATGGAGAAATTTTCGATTGTACGAGTTTCGTTATGAATGCAATCGTCAATATTGCATGGAGTTCATTTTATTTTTAATTTTTTTTTTTTTTTATGCAGGCGGATCATTTTGAGGAACCAAAAGGTTGCGAGAGCGCTTTGATTTTCTTGAGGTGGACTGAGAGAAAGAAATGGTTGCATTAACCCTTTATGAGTCAGGCCTCCATCCTCACTCTTAGGCGCTACTGTAGCGACGCGTTGCCCCCACTCCGCGGTCGTTAGTCCCGTTTCGGTACGATTGCGGGCGCTGTGACTTATAAAGGGTTAACCATATACGCGGTGACATATGTTCAAAATGTTTGTTTCGATCGGCAATTTTTGAATAAATTGAAGCAAATAATCGTTGAACAAAACAATGCTTTATTTGTACCAACAAATAACAGTTTTGAACGTATGTCACCGATTCATTTTGATCAAACGATTTTGTTTATGCAGTCAACCGACTGGATTTCGAGAAACCAAAGATTTGCGAGAGCGCTTCGATTCTCTCGAAGTACACTGAGAAAAAGAAATGGTTGGATTAAGCATATGCGCGGTGACATAAGTTCAAAGGTGTCTTTGGCTGGTACAACAAAAATGTTTGTCTCAATAGACAAATTTTGTATAAATTGAAGCAAATAATCGTTAAACAAAACAATGCTTCATTTGTACCAACAAATAACAGTTTTGAACGTATGTCACCGATTCATTTTGATCAAACGATTTTGTTTATGCAGTCAACCGACTGGATTTCGAGAAGCCAAAGATTTGCGAGAGCGCTTCGATTCTCTCGAAGTACACTGAGAAAAAGAAATGGTTGGATTAAGCATATGCGCGGTGACATAAGTTCAAAGGTGTCTTTGGTTGGTACAACAAAAATGTTTGTCTCAATAGACAAACTTTGTATAAATTGAAGCAAATAATCGTTTAACAAAACAATGTTCTATTAGTACCAAACAAACAACAGCTTTGAGCGTATCTCACCGGGGCATTTGGTTAATCGAACTATTTTTTTTTCTCAGAGTAGTCACAATATAACTGGAAGCCTGTGAGGATTTGAGTTTCGCGATACGCACTCTGCGAACTCCCGTCTTCGTTCTTCTTGAAGGCTCACTCGAGCGATCCTCCGCCCTTTGCGCCTCGACCGTGGAAACCCCTACGAATCCCCGGGACACGCGAGAAACGACACAAAACGGGGACGACTGCGAAGAATCGTATATAGTGTGCATTACAGCCCGTGCTTGCCGCGACGCAAATGTCCTCTCCTCTGCGCCCCTGAACGCGGACCGAAGAAAAAAATGTCCTCTTTATAAGGCTAAGCGAATGATGGACGGGTGAAAGAAGTGGCCAATGTGGGCTGGTTCCGGCGTCTCGTGTGACACACACGTCAAGCAAGCCTTTGTTTTCTTCTCCCTTTGATTGAGTGCCCGGTTTCAATCGTTCTTTCTCTCCTCCGCTTTCTTTCTTCCCTGGTTCCCCACTCGTCGCTCACTCTGTGTCCTTCGCCGGCGAGCTGCCTGCATGCCTCACGTGCGACAAACGAACGACGATGCAGAACTTACAGGCGGTTCGATTATTTTCAACGTGCAGGAAAGAAATTGCTCCGCACGGCGGTTAATGTGAGAGACATGAAATAACGTTTTCAATTTATGTTGAGGGTCGATGAAACCGACACGATATAGAGGACGAACCGCTTTACGCTCACCCGACAATCTTGGGTAACAGGTGTCTCGTTAATTAGTTCCCTCCGAGATGCGTGCGTTAGGCCCTGAGGTGAATTATTAAGATTAGTAAAATCGAGTATCAAAGACGAGGGTCCATAGATTTCAGACAAAAAAGACGTGTTTTATTCATGTTTTTTTTGTAACACTTGCAAAGCTGCTCTGATTTCGATAGATCGCTGTCAGTTCCGTATTCTCCACAACATGCTCTGAACTTTGAACCGAAGTAGTGTTGCCCCGTCGGATGACCATCAGTAGAGAAAATAAGAATGAGATTCTGTTCCGCGGACCAGTTTCCTCCACCTGATCCTCAGACGCATCTATACGCATCGTTACATAAAAAATGTTGGTCAGCAGGTGTCTCGTTAATTAGTTCCCTCCGAGATGCGTGCGTTAGGCCCTGAGGTGAATTATTAAGATTAGTAAAATCGAGTATCAAAGACGAGGGTCCATAGATTTCAGTAAAAAAAGACGTGTTTTATTCATGTTTTTTTGTAACACTTGCGAACCTGCTCTGATTTCAATAGATCGCTGTCAGTTCCGTATTCTCCACAACATGCTCTGAACTTTGAACCGCCGTAGTGTTGCCCCGTCGGATGACCATCAGTAGAGAAAATAAGGGTGAGATTCTGTTCCGTGGACCAGTTTCCTCCACCTGATCCTCAGACGCATCTATACGCATCGTTACATAAACAATCTTGGTCAACAGGTGTCTCGTTAATTAGTTCCCTCCGCGATGCGTGCGTTAGACCTGAAGGTGCATTGTGCAATCAGTAAAATCGAGTATCAAGGACGAGGGTCCACAGGTTTCAGACAAAAAAGACGCGATTTATTCATTTTTTTTTTGGCAACACTTGCAAAGCTGCTCTGATTTCAACAGATCGCTGTCCGTTTCGTGTTCTCCCCAACATGCTCTGACCTTTGAACCGCGGTAGTGTTGGCCCGTCGGATGACCATCAGCAGAGAAAATAAGGGTGAGATTCTGTTCCGTGGACCAGTTTCCTCCACCTGATCCTCGGGCGCGTCTATACGCCTCGTTCCCCGGGGATGGATTCGAAAGGGATGAATCGCTAGTGGACCAGTTACCACCTGATCTAGAGCGCGATCCATTTTTCACCGTGCCCATCGGCGCGCCCAGGCTCGCGAGCCCGAATGGTCGAGAAATAAGATTGGGGGAATAAACCTGTTCTTTCTCGCGTGGCGAGGTCCTGCCCTAGCCCGGAGTCTGACGCCTCGTGGCCGGCCCGTGCTGATGACGGGACCTTATGGACTCCTCGAATCACTTACAACCCTTCGAAAAACTGGTCCATCGACAATAGGATGCTGCTCACCGGAGCCAACGGCACAATGACCGGTGTCCACTCGTACGGACAATCTGCGGTCCGCAGAATGCTCACGTTTAACCCTATTGACTCCTATGATCTCGCTTTCGGGAATGCCGACCATCACCCCTCGACAAAAATTTAATTCTTGTGCACGGACGATTATACGAATCGTTTGCGTTAAGTAAACGTAAAAGGGGAACGAAAGACCCCCGATTTAAGGTAAATGCTCCTATTAGTGTCAGGCTTATTACGTTATGGGTTGTAGCAATACTTATCGACGCGCTAGCTGCAGTTTTCAATACGTAAAATGTTCCTCATGAATTCTTCACTTAGATTACTGGTTAACGTATATTATTACTATCTCAATAAAAACGTCGTATGCTTTTTTATTGACGAAATTGTGAATCGACGCATGGAAAGTGTCTACTAGTAGACACATCGGTGGCCACTAATAGGAACAAAGACATGTATTCATTATTTAATTCATATTGTGTATTCAAAAATAGATAAGTATACATATTGGTGGTTTTTGGTGAGGCAATTAATTACTTTCCCCGATGGAATCTAGTTCAATGAGCAGAAATGTTCGTGGTTATGTAAATATCGGTGACCACTAATAGGTACATTGAGTTGCCACTAATAGAAACAAAGATATGTACTCATTATTGTATTCATACTGTGTATTCAAAAATAGATAAGTATACATATTGGTGGTTTTTGGCGAGGCAATAAATTACTTTCCCCGATGGAATCTAGTTCAATGAGCAGAAATGTTCGTGATTATGTAAATATCGGTGACCACTAATTGGTACATTGAGTTGCCACTAATAGGAACAAAGATATGTATTCATTATTTTATTCATACTGTGTTTTCAAAAATAGATAATTATACATATTGGTGGTTTTTGGTGAACCACTGAATTATTCTTCTTGATGGAATCTAGTTCAATGAGCAGAAATGTTCGTGGTTACGTAAATATCGGTGACCACTAATATAGGTACATTGAGGTGCCATTAATGGGTGAAACTCTTTATCGCGGGTGCCACTAATAGGGACAACGACATTTATTCACGCTTTTATTCATATCCTTTGAAAAACAATAAATAATTACTTGCAATTGGGAGGTTTTGTTTACCCAATGAACTAATCTTCCCAATGGGGTCGATATCAGCGACCGGATACCCTTAGTTGTATAAACACTTTGTATTGTTTCGGACACAATTCTTAAGCGGCCACTAATAGGAGCATTTACCTTATCCAGCGTGTTCTGGCTTACCCTAGCCGGATGATGTTGCTCGTTTCTTGAAGCAATCGAGGTAACGCAGCCGATAAACTACCCCCAACGAGTAACCTCCCGATACCGAAGGAAACTGTAACTGGGGGTGTGTTTGCGTGTTTTATGTTGAAGCCGGTGTATCCAGGCAACGATAGGCGTGTAGATTCGTTGCGGCAAGGGTGCACTCGTCGGAGAACGAGTTACGAAGAGTTACATTATCTTTGCGTCATTCATCGTTGTGTTTTTATTTCACGTGTCGACAAATGCTGCCGAATAATTCGAGAAAGGTAGAGAACGTTACGGAACTATCCGATCGGGATCGGGCCAAGCTGGAAAAAATTATAAATCTGACCAACGTTCTCAGAGTATGTCTCGGTTAAGTTACATGTGTATACAATTTAAGCTCAAATGAATGGTTCGATAAAAAAAAATGTTGGATCAGGAGACGGACAGAAACTTGACGTCATGCGAAGACATCTTGGCCGCTTACCTAGCGAAACGATTGAAGGTAAAAACTAACAAACTTCTGAAACTTTGACAAGTTTTATTTATTCGTTACACATTCGTCGCAGTAAACATTTATATGTATATGTATATGTGGAAGAAAACTTGTTATAAAAAATGGCGCGATTCATATTGAGTGAATTGTTACGAGATGACGTAATGATGATCAGCCTATTTGGGGAATCGGATCCCAATCGCCGCATGTTTGCTTGCTCGATAGTGAGAATTGCCAAGCCACTGTGCACCATCAAATTCGGCTATCCTAGTTTTTCTCGAGCCAACTACTTGCCGTGTTAAATCTTTCATGACCGAGAGTTGGCAACGAAGCGGCTGGCTTTGCGGCGTCGGGAAATTTATAAACGCTCCGCCGGTACGAAGGATTGTGGCTGCGAGCGGAGGGGTTGCTTCGCGGGATAAGGGTAGAAACCACTCGGCTACATTCGGAGCGGCGAACGCTTTTACCATTTGCCGTGCCAACCGCCGTGCCAGCCGCTGCTGCCGTACCACCAAGGCCAGCCAGGGTACCAACCACCGTACCATCCGTGACCTCCCCATCCACCCCATCCGTGCCCATGGCCATGCCCGTGACCATAGCCGTGACTCCAGCCGCTATATCTACATATCGATAAAAAATCAGCAACAAGAACATAATTTATCGTCCATAACGATAGAGATAGAAATATCTAGGGGAGAGCGGGGCAAAAGGGGGCAGTGGGGCAAAACGGCACAACAGGCCAAAATGCAGTTTTCCAATAAAAATTTGGACGCCCCATTTTGCTCCATCGATAGATCTCGATTTTCTGCCCCATTTTGCCCCACAGTACCATCCAAAAATTATTGGAAAATTGCGTTTTGCCCCACTGTCCCGTTTTGCCCAGCCGCCCCATTTTGCCCCGCTCTTCCTCATGTTTTTTTTAATGTATGATTTGACTCACATAGGCCAGCCATAACTCCAGCCGCCCCATCCGTGACCGCCCCAGCCGTGGCTCCTCTTCTCGAGTTTCTTATCGCCGGGCTGCAGCCCCGAGTTCGGTTCTACCTGCTGAATCGTCGTACCTTGCGGCACATCGTTTGTTTCCTCCGCTTTGTGAGCCTCGAAAGCCTCCTGGCACAAGACCAGAGTGGCTATCGATAGTATCAACTGCAACGATCAATCGTATCTTCACTCTACCGCCCGAAACGTTATCTTATTTTTTCTTTTTCTCTAATAATCAAACGCTCGCCTCCGGATGTCTTACCAGCAACTTCATATCGACTCTTGCGCACTACACGTCAGAGACTGATGTCTGTCTCGGCCGTTGACACTTCTTTTATACCAGGAATTATTCCCCGTGCCGACTCGTTCTCTCCGGCCATGTTATGGTAAATTCGAGATCCAGCACATTTGCGGCACGTCGCAAACGGTCTTACACGTTTTACACTATTAGAAGCTGGTATTACTACTGGATCTCGGTTGACGAGTCGTCCACCACTGCCACTCCCATCTACAGAATTTCCACGTAACAACCTGATGCGGACTCGTAAACTACGGGTACGCGACCCGACGCTGCTGCGGTTCGCAGCTATGCACCGCGAGGAGGCCCGCGTTCACGAATTTCAACAGTGACCGGCGACGATATCCGCGAGGGAATGCCGATCGATGATCTCGCGATACGTGCGAGAACGAGATTGCTTAAAGGATTGTCAATTAAATGAAACTCCGTGTCATTGGCGTTTGTCGTTTCCGGGAAATATGATTTTCTCGGCTTGGGCGTGATAAATCGAACTGCGATAGGGGAGACCGGGGCAAAATGGCACAGCGGGGCAAAACGGGACAGTCAGGGCAAAACTCAATTTTCCAATAATTTTTGGATGCCCCGCGAGGAGGCTCGCGTTCACGAATTTCAACAGTGACCGGTGACGATATCCGCGAGGGAATGTCGATCGATGACCTCGCGATACGTGCGAGAACGAGATTGCTCAAAGGATTGTCAATTAAATGAAACTCCGTGTCATTGGCTTTTGTCGTTTCCGGGAAATATGATTTTCTCGGCTTGGGCGTGATGAACCGAACGGCGATAGGGGAGACCGGGGCAAAATGGCACAGCGGGGCAAAACGGGACAGTGAGGGCAAAACTCAATTTTCCAATAACTTTTGGATGCCCCATTTTGTCCCAACGATTCATTCGGATTTTCAAACCCGTTTTGCCCCGTACGTGCCCGTGTACGTGGGCAAAACATCAAGCAAGCTATCCAGCAAGACATCCGTCTTGCCAGATGTCTTGCTTGATATCTTCGACTCCGTGAAGACATCGAGTGAGATATCGAGAAAGATATCGAGGAAGATAGAAAAACCAGAAAAACCAGGCAAAAGTTATTGGAGAACTGCGTTTTGTCGCATTATCCCGTTTTGCCCCGGTGTGCCATTTTGCCCCGCACTCCCCTAAACGTGGGAAAATCTCTTGCGTCTCTTCCGTACAGTTTATAATTAAATCGTCTCTAATTGGACATCCAATTACACACTCGAGTCTATCCTTCCGGTCCGGGCCGCATGGTCGATGCTCACGAACGCACTCGTTGATTAAAAAAAAATACATCCCGGTGGCTCGGCTCATTCGATTCTCGCCAAGAGCCGATTTCCTACTTTCTCGTTGCTTGGACAAAGACCCGAACGAGGAAGTTTGATCGATTTATCGGCGACGGCGCGGCGTCGCACCGGTCAAGTCACCGCAAACCGATTCGTAACGATCGTTGCTTACGAGACAGGGCCGCCCGTCTCTGTAACGCCCATCCAATCTCCATCGTTATCTCTCAGAGTCAGCGAAGGCGCGCAAGTACATTTAGAAAAAAATATGTAAAAACAGCGATGCGTATAATTGTGTAATTGAATGATCGACGTCTTGTTTCCAGAACACTCGGTCGACATTAAAACCGGTCTACCGATCGGCGATTTGCGGAATCGATTCTCTCGCGTAATCGTCCACGCACCGTGTCGATCGCTCCACGGACGAGGGCGCGCGACTTTGATTTCGGCGGATGCCATCTCGCCCGTCGATTGAAATCGATTGCGCAATGAGTCCGACTCGGGCCGGCGTTAACGACCAGATATTTCTTTCCACAGAGGCGTTGGGAAAACCTGCACGGTGACGTTTTTTTGTCATCTCCCGCACTCCCGCTTCGCCTACAGCGCTGTCTCCCGAGCCAAACCGAGAAACGATCGCCGCGGGCTGCCGATCGGATGCCTTTCACGCTATCGGTACGAGCGATAGATCGGGCTTGGCGCACTTGCGAAAGTGCATTCAGGCATTTACGCAGCCGACTAGCCGTGAGCCTGAAAAATCGTTCGAATATTATTAATTATTGTATCATTCTCCAACGTTATTCCTCTTCCAGTTCAGTTAACCGATCGTCGGTCACGGCTGATCGCGAGCGAGTGTCAACGAACCTTTCGCGCGACTCTCCGCGGGGTGACACGATCGATTAATCAACGGCCCACGAAAAGAAGTTCCGCACTTCTTCCTCCGCGCCCGAGGCGATCGATTTGATTACAGAAATTTCTTTCTCTACCGCAAGATCGTTCGGCTGGCTCCTCCAAATGGAAACACTGTTATGCACCGTTAATCGTCGCTTTTCCTTTCTCATTATTCAATCAAACGAAATAGCTGTATTCGCAAAAGAAAAAAAAACTATCTCGCGCACGCCTGTCGCGTTGTTGCGACTCTTTAGCTTCCGGATATTGTCGATTATGTTTATCGAACCTAACATCGTGACGAACGAAAGTGCGACTGTAAACTCGTTACCGATTTGTTCCGAATATCTTTGGGAATGCTGCGGTTTGGATAAAATTGCGCAATTTTTTTCTTCTTCTCGTTTTTAGTCCTTTCGTTCGATCCATTGGCATCGACGATCAGCGTCTCAGACGACGAATCGCCCGGCCGGCCGGCAATCACGTTTTAGCACCGCAGCTCTCGCAGGAGTACGAGAGCTCTTCGGGATCAGAAAAATTATATTTCCTTCCTTTGCGTCAAAGTGCCGAGAGCCCGGGGACTTCGCGCTTCACTTCCCTCAAATGAGCGGGTGGGTCGGACCTCGTCGTGCAATCGAAGTGAAACTCTCCGCGGTGACTCTCGGTTTCTTTCTTACATTATCCACTGGTCGGCGTTGCGCAAAAAAAAAAACGGAAAAAAACCATCCCCGCCTCGATGAGGCCATTGTTTATTGGCACTCGGACGCTCGCGACATCGACTAGTCGGTGAGTGATTCCCGAGCCAAAAACAACCTCGACTCCTCTCGAAGCCCACAGTGTCGTTCAACGTTCGATCGCATTTGCGTATCAGACCCAGCATCTATAAACTCCAAAAGTAAAAATACAATAAAAAATACAATGTGCCTGCTCAATCGAATCAAGTGAATCAAACCGTTGTAAAGTTCGAGATTTTCAGCGATGGTGTCCAGTACGATTTTGTACGTGATAGTTATACTATTTTTCGCTTCGTCACTAGCGAGCAACGATGAAAGTGCCAGTGTGTATTCCGAAAATGATACGGAATCGAGACTCGAAGGTCCTCCAAGAATCGACATCAATGACTCGGCGATTGGGGATGAGGAGAAGAATCCGCGCGACAAGAGAGCTCTGGGCGTGATTCTTCAGGGTCTGGTCGAGGCTCTGGGTTACACGGTTTCGCCGATTTCGTACGCTTCGCTTCCGAATCCAAACACGACGTCACCGGCTCCACCGCGGAAACCCATCGCGGCCGCGGGATCGGCGCCGATGACCACGATGGCTCCCAGACAGCGGGAAACGCTGAGGTTCACCGGTGTCGTAAATTTCGGCAACAACTCCGATCTCCTCGGTCATCTTCAGCAGTACGAGAGAATCTTTCATGGGAACGCAACGAGCACCGCTGCGCCGGCACCAGCGCGACCTCCGCCACCGCCGGGACCAGCGTCAGGAAAGCCTGCTCTGCTGACGCCCTACTTCGTGCCGATTCCTCTGCCGCTCGCGCCGAATCTCCCGCCGCTTCCGCCCTCGGCGCCCAGAAGAGCGAAGCAGATGGAGGTCACCTACGCGAAGCAGAAGATCAACGAAAATCACGAGCGCGAGAGTCAGGAATTAAGTGACGAGAAGGACGTGAGAAAAGATCCGCCCGGAGGAGATCGGGAAACGTACATAGACGAACCGCGGTGGAAGAAGAAACAGCGGGAGAAGGACGAAGAGGAGAGGAAAAGGCACCAGGAAGAGAAGGAGAGGGAGCCCGAGAGCTCCGAAGAGAACGAGGAGATCGAAGAGAAGAATAAGTACCGAGAACAGGAGACAGTTGATCGTGATGAAGATGCTGATGATTCTAAGAGGAAGCAACAGGAGATCGAAGAGGAGAAGGAATCCGTGGAGGAAGAGAGGGAGGAAGATGACGATAAGGGTGGTAACAGGGAAGACGATGAGGAGGGTGAAGATTCGCGGGAAAGAGAGGAGTACACTAAGAAATCGGAGAGCCCCGACGACGATCGTGAGAACGCGTCGAGTGAAGGCGAAAGTGACGACGAGGACCAACCGGTAAAAAGTAAGGGCGATGACGAAGAAACCACGTCCAGAAGCGACTACGAGAGGCTCGAGAAGCCCTTCGGCTATTCGCCAACGAAATGCCCACCGACGCCCAAGCAATTCGGGAACAGACTGCCTATAAGGGTCTTCGACGAGCCCTTCAGCATCCGCGGTGAACTGCGCAACAGCTACGGTGAGAGTCTCGAACAGGATGGAAAGATCGACGAGAGCGTAGCCGATTTTTTTCAGAAGTACAAACATCCTGAGACTGGATTGTTCGACTCGAGAAAGGTGCAGAGTCTGCAAGGACCGAAGGAGAAGGACCTTTGGTGGCGCAGTGACCGGGCAAGCGCGCCGGGAATAGCCGGCGATCCTCTCGAGAGAATCAGGCAGGAGTACGCTGGTCGGGCGAACAAGAAATACGAGGAATACAACTCGGAGAGGAAAGACGACGAAGCGGGAGAGCAAAAAGGTCGAAAGGATGGGCCCAGAGAGAAAACGTACGACGAGGAAGTGGAATCGACGGAAGTGAAGTCTAGACCAGTGAAGGGACGAGAAGGAACGACAATGTCCAAGAATACAATCCAGTATCCGAGAGTACCGGCGAACAGGAGGTACGAAGAATACAATTCGGAGAGGAAAGACAGTAGAGCGGGAGCGCAAAGAAGTAGAAAGGCAGGTTCCGAGGCAGAAGAGTACGATGAAAGAGTTGAATCAACGGAACCGAATTATAGGCCAGTGACGGGTCGAGGCAGAGGAAGAACCTTCAAGGATACCATCCAACATCCGAGAGTACCGGCGGACAGAAGGTACGAAGAGTACAATGCGAAGAGTAGGAGTAGAGAGGAAGATCCGGAAGAGAGGAAGTACGATGAAAGAGCGGAATCAACGGAAGTGAAGTCTAGGCCAGTGAAGGGACGAGAAGGGACGACGACGTCGAAGAATACGATCCAGCATGGAAGAGTACCAGGGAACAGAAGGTACGAAGAATACAATCCGAAGGGTAGGAGTGGAGAGGAAGATCCGGAAGAGAGGAAGTACGACGAAAGAGCGGAATCAACGGAAGTGAAGTCTAGGCCAGTGAAGGGACGAGAAGGGACGACGACGTCGAAGAATACGATCCAGCATGCAAGAGCGCCAGCGAACAAGTGGTACGAACAATACAATAGAGATGGGAAAGACGGCGAAGTGGGAGAGCAAAAAGGTAGGAAGAATGATCCCGAAGAAGAGTACGACGAAAGGGTTGAATCAACGGAGCCGAAGTATGAGCCAGTGAGGGGACGGGGAAGAGGAAGAACGTTCAAAAATACGATCCAACCAGCGGACTCGAGGTATGAAGAGTACGGTTCGAAGAGGAACCATGGTGAAGAGGGAGAGAAAAGAAGTAGAGAGGAAGATCCGGGAGAGAGGAAGTACGACGAAAGAGTTGAATCGACGGAACCCAAGGATAGGGCAGTGTCAGGACGAGGCAGAGCGAGGACGTCCAAGAACACCCTCCAACATCCAAGAGCACCAGCGACCACACGGTACGAAGAATACAATCTGCCGAGAGATAAAGTGGAAGAGCAAAGAGGTAGGAAGGAAGCTCCCGAAGAAAAGGATTATGACGAAAGGGTGCAGACGACGGATGCGAAGTACAGGCCAGCGAAGGGTCGAGGAAGAGCGAGAACATTCAAGAATTACGAGGAAGATGAGAGAGCTCGGTCAACTGCGGAGGACGGGCGAACGGAAGTGCGAGAAAAAGAGGCAACTTCCAGGGACGAAGATGCCAAGGACGAAATAGCGGAGCCAACGGTGACGACCTACACTCGCATAAATTCGCTCGAAGAAATTGGAAGATCTAATTACGAAGACGAGAGCGAAGAGGAAGCTTCGCAATACGAGCCATCTTCCGGAAGGATAAATCTCCCGGACTACGACTCGGCGGAAGAGTCGACGAGTCTGAGCAAATTTCAGCTACTCGATCCCAAGAATCCCCTGCTCTTCAGGGGTTTCGACTTTATCAAGTACAGTCCGTACTTCAGACCGATTCAAGTAGCCTACGAGCCGGCGAAGTTGCAGAGGACTGCGGCAAGAATATTGTATAACAATTTTGGCGAAGACGCCAGTGAAGATAAGTCGAGATCCTCGGAGCAGTTTAGGGACAAGAGCATCGGATCGGCCCAAAGACTGGCGGCGGCTGCAGTTGGAGTTGACGAATACATCACGCACAATCCATACTTGAAACCCATCCAAGTGGCCTACGAGCCGGAAAAGCTGCAGAGAACGGCGGAGAGAATTTTGTCGCACCACAACGCTGCTGGCTCGGATAAAAGCAGCGAGGAAGCCAAGCACGACGGGATTCGTAATGAAGAAGAAAAAAAAGAAGAGGATGAAGAGGAAAAAGAGGGGGAAGAAGAACGAAAAGAAGAGGATCGTTCGGAACATAACTCGAAGGAAAGCGACGGGCCATCGCAGAGTTACGAAGAGCAAGATGGCCGCTCGGCGGACAACGCGGGCGAAGACGATGGACCGTCGCAGAGTTACGAAGAGCAAGATGGCCGCTCGGCGGTCAACGCGGGCGAAGACGATGGACCGTCGCAGAGTTACGAAGAGCAAGATGACCGCTCGGCAGACGGCGCGAGCGACGACGATGGACCATCCCAGAATTACGAGGACCGAGAGAATCCTTCGGTACGTAACGCGAACGAGGACGACGATCCATCGGGGAATTACGAGGACCGAGAGAATCCTTCGGCAGATAATTATAAGGAGAACGACGGTCCATCGCGGAATTACGAGGAACGGAAGGATCGCTCGTCAGTCAACAGGGAGACGGAGAACGCCGTGAAACCCGGAGTCGGTCTACCGGAAAGGCTCGGCGGAAAGAAGCTTCACGAAGGTGAAAGCAAGGAATTGCGAGCGTGGCCCGCACCGTTCGATCACACATTCGACAGTACGGAAAGAGCGAAAGTCGTGCGACTTCCAAAATCCGAGGTTTCGACAAGGATCCGCGACGAAGACGTCGAACCGACCTACGAAACTCCTGCGCTTCTGGAATTTCAGAGTACCAAACCCACTGAGTATCTTCCGGACTCTGATGTAGCCCCCACATACGAGACACGCTGGAGCGTAGAATTACGCACTTCCGGTCCCACCGGACATTACCCTCTGGACTCGGATGTCTCGCCGACCGACGAATCACCTTCTGTGCAAAATTCACCGAGTCAGGTGTCTCGTTCGGATAGCAAATTTCAAAGACGTCCTCAATCGGAGGCGAAGAAAAGTAGCGTACAGAACGATGACCTTGAGAAAGAACGTAAACAATCCCGAGTAACGAAGGTCGACGCTCAAGTTCGAGCAACGGTTCAACCATCGCCACATCGCGAAGAGTCCGAGAAGCCAAACTCGCGAGACAACAATCCTACGATACGTTTACAGGTATTTAAGCCCAGCGAGGGCAAAGATTTTTCCGAAGAAAGATATCGACCGGAACAGCAGCATGACATCGGAGTTGTGGAAAATTTGAGGCCTCCGGTGCAGCCGCGAAAGTTCGACGATCCCGAAAGCGCTCATGACTTCTTTGGCTTCGGCAGAGACGACTACGTTCTGACGCGAGATGCGAACGCACCAAAATATGACGAGCATATGCAAAAAACGGCAACTCCTTCCGAAAGCAGCGAGAAGGAACTGATGGGCCTTCTGGTAATCTCCCACGATCCCAATCACCAGCATGAAGTGACCTTGACGAAGTTCACGGACGAACCTGAGACCGAGACCGAGCGAGTCAAAGTCAACGAATACAGAAACAAAGTAGCGACGCTTAAAGTATCGGAACAGAGGCAATCTACCCCGCACGGGCCTGTCCATCACGTCGGATTCACGAGATCTTTGTAGTCGATAAACTATATTCAAGAAAGTATTTAATATGCAGTTATATGCGCAATGGCTTTATTTATTTTGTATGAATAAACAAACCTTGTATCCTGGATATCGCTCTGGAAGATCCTTTCGATCGTCTATTACGCTCTACGTTTTTTGTTTGTTTCGTTTCCTAAATACAAATCATCTGCATAGAACGCGCGTCTTGTGTTGCAGGATAAGAGGAAAGCGGTAGCACGACGCAACGAATTGGAGACGAAAATGACGGAGATACTCGATAACCTGAAGTCTCGTCTTTTGCTCGAATAAAATACCTACGATAATTGCTCGATGTACTATTAATAAAGCCGATATAACTCGTTTCCGTAAGAAACTCAATGTACAATAATCATAATAATAATATAAATGTAGCGTGCGACGGCGCGACGGCGAGAGCCGATCGAAAGGGAAAGCGACTCGTTGCGTGCACGAGAATGACTCCTCGCTCGAACAGCTGATCCGCTCGCTGTTTCAGTCGCAAAGCGAAGCCGCCGGAGAGACGTAGCACAAAGCTCCGCCGACGACTGTAAACAACGTCGGGAAAATAAACAATTTAATGGATAACTCGCAGTTGGAAAGTATCGACGCGTTCCTGAAAGAAATTGGTGTAGGTCGAAGGCCTCTTAACGATAAATTCTTTGAGGAAACACACGAGGCATGCAGAGTTTTTCAAAGAACCGGGGTCACTGTCGAGGACGACGAAGAACTGTGTCACAATGTGTCTGTATAAATTATTCTCCGGATTTTCGTATATCTCAATGACCTTTCGATGTCTCGTTTCCAACCCGCGTTTAACCTCGATAATTAATCGTACGGCCAGCTGGTTTATTCGATTTACAAACCTTATTTCAGAATGAGAGAGTTTCCCTGCAACGTCTACGGCTGCAAAGCGCGCTTCCGAAACCTCATCGACTTCGAGATACATTACAACGGTTCGCACCGATATGTGTGCCAGGAGTGCAAGAAAATTAGACCCAACGCTAGACTCTTGGAGATTCACATACAGGAGACCCACGACAGTTTTTTTTGCCTTCTCGCTGAGAAACAACCGATGGTACGTCAGCCACGTTTCTAATATTCTGCTCTATTTTGTACTATAATATATGTTTATCGCATTATATTTCAGTACCAGTGTTACGTGTCCGAGTGTGATTCGAAGCTCAAAAATCCAACCGAAAGACGCAATCACTGCATAACGGTTCACAAGTTTCCCAAGAACTTTCGCTATGACTGTGAAGGTCGCAAGGTTCACAAGCCTGAAAGTAAAGACGCTATGATAGTGGAAGAAACGGAATGCCCTAAGACACGGCCCAAAAAGACAGGGCTTTATCTCAACAAGAATCAAAGAGTGAAAATGTTCCAGCATAATCCGTCGCACCGTGGGCGCACCTCGGACGAGGTGCGGACTACGAATATGGAAGACTCCGAAAGTATTACGTCTATAGAAACATTGTCCGGTAACGATAAGGATATAACGGCTTCACCGCAACCGGTGCCTGTTAAATCAGCTTTAGGTTTCATACCCCGCCAAGTGTCGCACAAATCGTACTCGAAGGTCTTGACGAAAAATAAAAACATGCAGAGAAACGTTCTTGAAACGGAGACGATGATGGAGCTAGCCGAATCGCTTCCGGAATAATTTTCTAAAAATCATACGGTAAAGGCTTGTAAATACGGTGAGATTTTTTCTTTTCTAAAAAAATGTGTCTTTATTTTATAAATATATCTTAAATATTGCAACAGTCTTTTTATGTACACAAGAGAAAACCCCTATCGTAGATCGGCTCGCTCAAACTTCGCTATGGCAGAAGAGAAGAAACAATTTTTACGCGATTTAACGTATTTACACTTAGGCTCTATTGACTATAATATCCGGAAGGAGTTTTCCGTTCAGTCGAGAATGAATCGGTTTCCGAGAATGGCGAGTCTCGCGCAAGTTTCGTGGACTTGTTAACATCGCGTTGCTCGCCCCGTAATTCTATGAATCGAATTTACACGCACACATCGAAATCAAACGGTACAATGATATAATTACACACTTAACATCTAAACTTTGGATAAAGCTACTATCAGATAGCCCAACCGGCACGACCTTCGTTGGATCACGACGACCAATTAAAAATCTCGGTACCTCTTTTGTAGAAAAATAAACGCGACAATCTTAGCGACGCGCTTGTCGCGTATATCGGAATAGACGAAAAAATGAATGATCTTCACCGCCGAAAAGGTTCCTAGTCTCGATATCCATCAACGAAGATCGGCAAAATTTACATTATTCCTTGCGATCTTATCGAATTAAACGATCTAACGATACGATGATAATAATAGATTAATAAACGAATTAGTTCGTGTAAACCATACACCTGAGCTTCGCGGTCTCGTTTCTAAGCGCGACGAGCTCGTACTTCAATTTCATGTTCTCCTGCTCGAGGAACGCCGCCCTTATCGCGATCTCGTCCTCCTTGGCCCTTCTCGCGTCTCTCGACCTCTTCGCGGCCTCGTTGTTCTTTCTTCTCCTCTCCCAGTAAGCGGCGTCCTTGTCGTCCATCGTGCTCGTCGGAAGTCCCGGACTCTTCGTCACTCTCCTCATCTTGATGTTCGTTCCCTCGTTGGTTCTCCGGACCGAGTCGAGCATTCGTTTCCGGAATTCCGAGTAAGCCTCGTTCGAGTTCTGATCGTACATGAGCTCGGCCGTGCCCATCGTCAACGAAAGTGGGTCCTTGGGGTAGGCTTTGAAGGGCCTCGGGGCTTTCTTGCCGATATCCGGTGAGGCCATGGGGCTCGTTACTTCGTGGGGGAGGGCGGAAGTGGCGGTCGTCGATACCGGAAGTTGAGTCGGATTTATCGTTTGAGCTACGTTCTGGCCCATCGCGAGATTGGGCAGAGTCGCAGTTGCGATCGCAGGCATCGGAAGACTCATTGGCATGAGCGGATAACGATTTATCAAATCGGTCGGCGGTGTCGTCGCGGCGTTAATTTGATTGTATATCGGCTCGTACTTGGGCTTCTTGGGCGAATCGGTTTCCGAGGGAGGCGTCACCATGAAGGTTCTTCCCTCGAAGGGACTCTTCCTCTCGTGATCGCCGTACTGAAGCTGATGCTGGCTCGTGTTCTCGATGATCGGCGATCGCGGGAGACCCTCGAAGGACACGGGACTCAGACTGCAGGACGACCGAGGTTGCCGGTAATCGTGCTGCTCCGTCGGCTCTTGCTTCTTGCAGGACAAATCGAGAACCGGTGACTCGGTGTTCTTCTTTGCGGCCGAGGTGAAGTCGAGAGCCTCGTCGCCAGAGTCCATCGGCGAACGAGCGTAAGTGTCCATTTTAATTCGTGGAACTATAACGAATGTTCTGTAACGAGACGACGAAGGGAGATTAGAGATCGAGTCGAATATTCACTGCTTTCGATTCCCACACAGCCAGATTGTTTCGTGCAATTCTACGTTAAATTTTCGTGGTTTCTTTTTCGGATTTCTGACAGTTCCGTTACATTCCATGCGTCGCCTAATTATACGCTCTCTCAATGTCAGAGCGCGGTCGCGTAATGGATTTTTCGGAACTGGAAAAACTTTCGACTAGGCTCGACGATTAAATATCTTCAGTAAAATGGAAATCGTAAATACACGGGGAAGATAATGAATTTACAGCGGTATAAGAAAAATAAAACAAAGGTCTAGTGAGGAATAAAATTTTGAATGAAACAAACACTGCTTACCTAATAACAAATCCGTGATCACAATCGGTACACTTGAACCACAACACAGCTCGAACTCTCGGGCTTTCTCCGTCGTTGTTTGTTTCCGTACGGCGTGTTAATTGCGCGTGTCGAAAACTGTATATCGCTGACGCTACAGCCGCGCGTTACTAGACGAAAAACTTTTTTTTTTGTAGTTGTTTGTTTTCTTCGTATTCTTATTTCGCTCGACCCGCGGACTGTCCGAGTCGGCGAGGAAAAATCGTTTACGACGAGAAGGGGGTGTTCTTCGGCTTTTATACCTCTCAACCCTTGCAAGGCCGAGACGGTGCGAGGTGGAAGGGATTTTGGAAAAATAGTGGGGATTCCTCGTGTTTACAGGAGACCACTGGCTGACCAGAGACGGACTGGTGGGGGCGGCACGCGTCCGTCACTCACCGATTTTCCAAAACTATCCGCTCGGCACGGCCTCGGATTTTTCGACCGTTCGACGATCCTCACAGCGACTCGGTAGTCGGGTCGACTTATCTTCTTACTATCAAATGATAGTCGTGTAATCGGGTAATCTTTGCTGATGCAATTTTTTTAAAATAAAAATAGGACAAACCATCCGAATTAATGCACGATTATCTCCGGATTTAATTCGGATTATCGACTTATATTCTCACTATCGAATGATAATCGTGTAATCGTGTAATGTTTGCTAATGCAATTTTTTCAAATAAAAATAGGACAAGTCATTCGAATTACTGCACAATTATCTCTGAATTTAATTCGGATTATCGACTTATCTTCTTACTAACGAATGGTAATCGTGTAATCGTGTAATCTTTGCTTATGCATTTTTTTCAAATGAACATAGGATGAATCATCCGAATTAATGCACGATTATCTCCGGATTTAATTTTGATTATCGACTTATCTTCTTACTATCGAATGATAATCGTGCAATCTTTGCCAATGTAATTTTTTAAAATAAACATAGGACAAATCATCCAAATTAATGCACGATTATCTCTGGATTTAATTCGGGTTATCGACTTATCTTCTTACTAAAGAATGGTAATCGTGTAATCTTTGCTTATGCATTTTTTTCAAATAAAAATAGGACAAATCATCCGAATTAATGCACGATTATCTCCGGATTTATTTAATACCATGCGGCAATGCATTTCATAATTATTTACAATAATAATAAACCGTAGGACGGTGTTGTTAAAAAAACCCTTTTCTAATTTTTTAATCCTTTAGACTGCCCCGTGACTAAGCTCGGATAAAGAACGCAATAATAATAACAATAATCATAGTAAACTGACATTCGGTTGTTTCCGGATTACAGTTCGACTTGGCGATTTGACTCGTTTACGATAAAACAAGGGGGGGGGGGGGCATTCTGCTGCGCACGTAGCTCGAAGACTGCGGATAATCCTCGAAAAATGTTTACAACTCGCCAAGCGCTCTTTGCTGCGTACGGTACGGCCGTAAAGCAAAAAAAAAACCGCTAACCGGCTCGAGTGCGCTTTTCCGTCGCGGCGAATGGAAAAAGGTTCTCCACCCTCCTAGCTGTTCTTTCCTAACTGTTTTGAGTCGAACCTCGAAGCCTCGACTCTCGCGAGAAATAACTCGCATTTTTTTTCCATTAAAAACACACCATTAAAAAATCCCCATTAAAAAAAATCTCTGCATCGCCGACACTGCAACTGCTCCACACTGATAAAAGCAGTTGAATTAACTAAACATTCGGGCAGGGACCTACAAATAAATATTTTGTAGGTCGAACAAAACATTTCAACCCTTCAAAAATATTTTGGTGAAATCATAAAAAAAAATTATTAAACTGACCAATCTTTTGGCAGCACCATTAAATATTCAATTGCAGGTCCCTGCCCGAATCTTTAGTTGATTAAACCGTACTTTTTTATCGGTGCACCCCCTTGCGCCACCCGAACTGCCGCTGTGTCCTGCGGCGCAGGATCCTTTTGCTCGTCCCTCGTACCGGTACGTGCGGAAAGCTGCAGAGCGACGGTAGCGCCTTAACCCTTCGTCTATCCCGATTCCCGCTAAATTAATCCAGTGTCTCCGGCCGCCCCGCGGCGAGAGAACAAAATTTTCCCGAAATCCAGTTACTCGGCACGCTAAATCCTTCGGGGCTTCGGCATAACGCCGCTACTACTGTCTTTCCATAATGGATAACGTCGAGTCTTGGAATCGAGGTCCGCAGCGTTGCATTCCGACGAGACCCGGTAGCCGACAAACACGGTACTCGACGTTTATATTATTATAATGGAGATGCCCTCGATCGGGGGGGAAGGGGGGGAGGCTTTTGGATGGTGGTTGTGACGGCACGGACGACGTCTCAACCCTTTGGGCACCAAACTCTTCTGCAATATATTTCGAGCTTCCCATTGTTTTCCCAGTTTTCAGCGACGATTTATGACCTCGCCCGTTTTCGCCCGAAGACTTTCCCGACGAGAAACCCCTTTCGTTACTCGATTCTACTCCTGTCACACTGTTGGAATCGCGAATTTGCGTAAAGACGTCGTAAATTACACTAATATCCGTAGACCGAGTGGAGTAGCTATGGTCGAGTGAAATTTGCGAAATTTTCTTGTTGGATGGTCATGCGCGCGCGTGTGCACGTGGCCCGACGGGCCCCGGGCCGAAAGGGTTGAAACTCTCTCCGGAGAGGTACGGGGCACTGAGAGAGGGAGTGACAGAGAGCACGACGCACGCGTGTTGATGGGCCTCCGGTGCCGCTGGGCCCCGAAAGGATAATATTAATGGTCTTGTTCTCCGGGAAAATTAACAGCATATGGCGAAATTCGGTGCCTTTTCCATGTATCCTACAGGATATTATATATATATACCTTTATGATGATAAATTTGTCAGCTTCCTGTCGGCAATGCACCATTTACGAGATATTTATTGGGTTGTTTTGATGCATAATATTCGATTCGCAATATCTATTCATGGCTTATGTTGGCTGTTCTCGGAATAACTCGAATAGAATGAACGAGCAGCCGTTACCGAAAATAAGAGTGATAAGCTGTGCCATTTGCCAGTTTTTGGAAATTAAAAAAAATTTCTTCTTATTATGTTATGATGATAAATTTATCAGCTTCCTGTCTGCAATGGACCATTTACGTTATCCTTAATTATTGAGTCGTTTTGATGCATAATATTCGATTCGCAATATCTATTCACGGCTTACATTTGCTGCCCTCGGAATAGCTCTAATAAAACTAACGAGCAGCCGCAACCGAAAATAAGAGTGAAACTGTGCCATTTGCCAGTTTTTGGACAATTTTGAAAAATGTTCAATCGACATTTTTTTTTTTTCCTGTACAGGAAGTTTCTTATTATGCCGTCGCGTCTCTAATCACAGCGAATATGGTCCAACGACGTTGGCATGGGCTAGCCTCCGCTAAAAGGACCTCAGTTCTGCCCGTGGATGCACTCAGCATCGGAGCCAATCCCTATTGTGCACAGCCTGGGATTCTGCTTCTCATTCAACGCTGGTGCCCGCCTCTTTCCCATGTATACAAATTTTTGCTCTTTTGGCCACATAACCCACATTTCAATGGTGTGTCCTCACGGTCCTCGTTCTGGACAACCGCAACCCGTTATTCGGATTCTTTCGTAGTAGGCTACGGTTCTATGCGGCAGCCGTACCGATGCGATTTCCCGCACCCCGGATGAATCTGCATCTGCCCCGACACCGTGCCGGCTCCGTTCGAGCGATGCCGATTTCTCGCTTCTTCCTTTTTACTCTAACGGTGAATTTAACCCCGTGTGTGCACGGTGGATTTGGCGATCTTCCGGACACTTTCCCTACGAGCGGAACGTCTCAATTTTCTCGCGGCAAAATCGGCGCCCACGAGAATCCTTTGGTGCTCGTCACGGATGCAAATCCGGCAAACTCCGCGCTCGCTCGCTCCTCTCAATTATATATTTTTAATTTTTCGAGAAATATCCCGCTGTGAAGTGCAAAAGTACCGACCAAAAAAAAAAAAAAAAATTGCAACTATTCCAGAAAAATTTTATCGCCATTCGAAAACGTTCAGTGCGCATTCATCGTGGCCGGTATAATGCGTACGAGAGTCGCGTAACGGAACGGCACATCCCACTCGGTTCAACTCGGTTCAACTCAGGCCACCAATGCTGGCAGTTGAAAAGACGGCCATAATCGATCATTTGACAAACTTTACATCCACCGAGCAATCGCTCGGGAAACGAGAGTGTTTCTCGTGTAAGCCCACCGAGTTCGCAACCTCCGGCTCTTACTCCCATTCATCGTAGAGCAATAATCGATTATTACTTTCCCTGTCATATACCTCTTTTGCCCGTTCAGTTTTTATTGCCTCGTTTCCGATATTCCTCGGTCGAGTAACGTCAACGAACAAGGATTTTCGGAGGCGGACTCGAATGTACCTGCAACGAAAAAACTTATATGCGAAAAGTATCTTAAAAATAAGTAATTTTTCGCGCGAAAATATATTCTGTATATAAATCATATATTTTTCATATACCCGAAAATATAAATATAAAAAAAAATATTTGCTCTGATATTATCTGTCACATATATAGTATAATATATGAATTATAAATTAAGTTTTGTTTAATTTTATATAATATATGAATTTAATTTAATATATGGAAAATATATTTTCGCACGTACTTTTTTCCATGGGGATACGAGGAGTTCGAGTAACACCACAAATTGAAAGAGGCAACGGATAGTTGCATGGAAAAAACCTGTATGCGAAAAATATATCAAAAATAACTAATTTTTCTCGTGACAATATATTCTGTATGTAAATAATATATTTTTCATATACCCGAAGATATGTATGTATGTATATTTTTATATTTGCTCGGATATTATCCGTCACATATATAGTATAATATATGAATCATAGATAAAGTTTCGTTTAGTTTTATATAATATATGAATTTAATTTAGTATGCGAAAAATATATTTTCGCATACTAAATTTCCATGGAGTTACAAGGAGTTCGAGTAACGCCACAAATTGGAAGAAGCAACGGATAGTTTCGTGCGGCGTGACACGATTGAAAAAAAGCTACGTAAGTACGCGGTCGAAGATATTACCTCAAAAGCGTCATTTCCCGATGGCGAAGAATAGGCGAGGGAATGAGGTCGTAACATTGACAATAGACACTGGGCTCGTTGAAAAGGCGAAATGGTGAGAATTAAAGGAAAATATGTATATTCGACGAAAAGTGGCGCGCTGCAGGTAGAGAACCGACGGATGTACCGCACACTCGAGAGCGAAAAGAGAGCAATAAAACTCGTCGACCGCTAGTAGTGCACGGAATTTGGTGCACCACTAACGCGAGGTTTGGTCGTTGACGGCAGTATAATAATACGTTTCCAATGTTTGATTCGTGATCATTCGCAAGTGGAACGAGCCTCGGCCGATACCCGATATATTCACGGAGCGCTAATCATGATAACCGGAAAAAAATTCTGTTTAACGCATGCATGAAAAGTCCCAATTAGTAAATCTGTGAAGTATGGGAAAAGTGGCGCATTTTAGGAAGGCGTGTGAAAAAATACTGCACACTACGTACTTTTTTCGCACTAGTGCGAAAATAATACTTTTTTTAATGCATGCACGAAAAGTCACGTTTTTCGCGTCTGTAGAGTATGGCGAAAATGGCATTTTTTAGTATGAGAAAAATACTGCGCATGCGCATATCACACAAATTGCGTTTTGCACATTTTTTTAATACTCTAGGTACTTTTTCGAACGACCTTCTAACAGTTTAGTTATTGTTTCGCACGATTTTTTTAACATTACACATCCCGTTCCGCATGGTTTCTCCACGTTCTATGCATAAAAAGTCGAGTTTTTGTGTAAAAAATAGTATGTGATACTTGTACGTAAAACAAACTCCCGCCGACGATTGGGAAGCAAAGCACCTTCAGCTCGTACCGGAGATGACACTCCGCACCTTTGACTCGCGCTGTTATGATACTTACTTCCGGCTCGTGCAGTCAACTTCACAATCGTCATCGAAAGTCCTCTTTTCCGCACTAGTATCGCAAATTACTATACCCGTAAACTTTTTGCGCACTACCGTGCGAAGTAGTACTTTTTGTTACGAATGCATGAGACGTGCCAGGTTATTTTGCTGGCCGGGCGCGACAATAAAGGAAAAACAGATGGGTGTGCGCATGCGCACAGTATTTACGATACGCTTACGCGTTGCATAAATACTCGAAGTGTGTCGAAAATCCTTATTACGACACGCTTCAAGCACTTATGCAACGCTTCGAGTATTTACGTGGCGCCTTCCCAAAAAACGCCACTTTATGTCGCGCCCGGCCCCCACATAAAGTAGCACTTTTCATGCATGAGTTACAGAAAGTATTATTTTCCAACGTACGGTGCGAAGTTGCTCACGACCATCTTCCAGCTTCCAGCGTCGTGCAGCAGTACCTTTCACAGATTTCAAAGATCCTCTCATTCTCAAGCTCCGGAATATTTACCCAACAAATATCTCCAATAATTCGTCAGCCCGTCGGTCTAAGGAGTCCTAATGTAGTGACGAAGAAATGTTTGGCGCCAGGATATAAATGAAAGAAATTTACTATACGTATATCGACTGAAAAGAAAGTGAGCTGCGTCCTGTGCTTGTCACCAGGCGGTCCAGCAGGAGCGTCAGGATGCGCTCCGGGAAAGCGCCATTAGCCATTCTAATAGCTTATACATCGGGACGGCTTTCTCGGATCTCTGGTTCAACAGAAAAAAGAAGAAAGATCCTCGCGCGCCAGGGAAAGAGAAGATGCAGCAGTGACCGGATACGACATTAAGACGTTCGCAGGACATCCAGAAAGATACTCGCGCATCTCACACTGCCGCTATACTTCCGTGGGTAATTACTTTTCGATTTATCTTTCGATGCGGACCACCGAGTAAGTTTTGCCAACAGACTTTCAGAATTTGCATACTTCCGGCCGCACGCCCATAGCCCCGTGTGAAACCAACGGGACAAGAAGAAGAAAACCCTCCCCTTTCTCATACAGGACTTTTCCCGCAGGACTTTCCCCGAACGTTTTCATTCTCGCGAATTGTGTATGTGGCGATCGCTTGACACGCCCACGGATCTATCTTTCTTCTCACCATGTTCTTTGAGGCTGAATTTTTGGTTTTCTCGAGTAAGCGAGAGCTCAGGGAAGAGCGGGGCAAAACGGACCTGTGTCTTCCATTTGAGATGAGATCTTTCTTGTCTACCGGGAAACATTTTTTAACGAAGTCCATTTTGCCCCACTACCACTTCCCCCCTCATCTTATGATCTCTGGATCCAACGGGACTTGCAATAATCCGTATAGCTGCCCACTATTCTCTGCCATCGGCTTCCTCGGGGACTTCTGTATATCTAATATAAAGATAGCAAACGTACCGTGCGAAGATCGATGAGTTCAAAGTCGCAGAGTGAAATGTCTTATTTATCGTATCTCCCGACGATTCGATTCCGAGGTAAAGCGAAATAACCATTTTTTTTTTCGTCGCATTTTTTTCGAAAAGATCGTCCGTGAGAAAAGGCTTATGCTAAATTTCGCAGTGTAGACTGGAAACGGGGACAACGGGCAGATACGCTAAGTACTTGAAGTACGTATTGAAGTATCAAGCACTTCACGTACTAAGCGCTAGGTAGTTTTTGAGTACTGACGTATTGAGTACTGGCAGGAATAATTTGCTGAAGTTCTGAGTATTGGCCACTGAATCCGTACTTGATACTTCAATACATACTTCAAGTACTTAGTGTATTTGCCCCGCTCTCGTATATCTAATATAAAGATAGCAAACGTTCCGTGCAAAGATCGATGCACTGAGAAAAACTGACATAGTAAAAGCAACAATATTGACTTTTGACCATAAAAAATAGTTCCCAGGCGGAACGTTTACATTTCATAGTTACGACAGTGGGAAAAAATCATGGTTGATATACTATCAGATATACTATCAGAAACTATTTATACAGACGTTCCACCTGGGAACTATTTTATAGTAGAGAATACTATGCTTTTTTCCAGTGTGAGTTCAAAGTTGCAGAGTGAAATGTCTCATTTATCGTGTCTCGCGACGATTCGATTCCGAGGTAAACCGAAATGACCATTTTTTTTTTCGTCGCATTTTTTCGACAAGATCTTCCGTGAGAAAAGGCTTATGCCAAAATTCGCAGTGTGGACTGGAAACAGGGACAACGGATCCAGCGGGGCGATCGCGGGGCGAAAATCGACGGGGCGCGCGGACGATTTTGGGACGCGCGTCGAACTTGAAAGGGAAAAACCGCTATTCACGTGAAGATGACAAAAACTTTCGTGACGAGCGAGGGAGGGAACGGAAGAGTGCTGGGTCCTCGAAGCGGTGTACGGTTACTAAGCTTTACGGTAAAGAGTTGCAGCAGTTTACTACACTCGTTTTATTTGTTTGAAAGAACGTATGCGTGCATTTTTGTGCGCGAATGGTCATTTCGCTTCGAATTTCTTCCAGTCCTTTATCCGTAGCGCCGGATTATTATTTCTTTTCGCATTCACATCGGTTCACTATTGAGATCACCGAGATTGCTTGTTTACTCGACTAAGCGTAACATCAAGAGACACGGTAGTGTCTCGAGGCCAAGAAAAAAATATGTTATTATTATTAGAAAATTTAGTACATTCGATGAACTAAATTTTCTACTGGTTGAATTTTAGCTCATTTCAATTATCTGCGCTAAATTTCTCAATGGATGAAATTTAGCTCGTGGTATGGAATTTATTCCATTCTGTAGGTTCAATTTTCGAATGCATACATTTTAGCACATTAAATGAGATTTACTCCATTCTGTGGGCTAAATTTTTCAACGAATGAATTTTTTGGAATGGAATTTTTTCCTTTTGATGTGAATATCAAAAACAAAGAATCACCGACGCACATAAAAAAACTGTATCACTTTGAGATTGTAGTTCAGGCAGTAGCGAGGGCGACAATATGATTCAATGATCGGTTGCGGAGAACCGTAATAAAGCAACCGGTTCCTCAGAGACCTCGGTGACTCTCTCGTTGCCGGCTCGTCGGGGAAACTTTTCTATACCCCGCAAGCATCGCAACACTGCGGGAGGGTCTTCCACCTCATTTTCGTCCAAGCTATAAAACCAATCGCCTCGTATACCAGGTACAATTTTATTTTTAACCGAAAACGCGAGGAACAAGAAGACACATGCATAGAATTTTTCTTTAAGTTTGTTCAAAACAAGCACTCTCTTTCTCTCTCTCTCTCTCTCTCTCTCTCTCTCTCTCTCTCACTCACCCACCCCTGTGCGAGAGAGCGACCCAAAGGTCCCACGAGGAAGAACGATTTTTATTGCCGCCGGGAGAGCAGAGACCGAAAAAGAGTCGAGGGATTTTACAAGCAGGATTAAGGAAAACTCGATTATGGAAGTATCGGATTAACTTCGTATTCCTTGTGTTTCCTCACTCCGTCTTTTTCAATCTTAACCTGGCCTGACTTCGAAAACTGTTTAAATGAGTTAACGACTTTGAGTCTCGGAGTGAGAGCGCGTAGCAAAAAAAAAAGACGGACCCGAATTATTGTACGGATTACGAATATTGTTATCCGTTTTCGCAGCTCATTGTATAGCGCATTACAATTTCTGGATAATCTGTCTGAGAGACAAAAAATATTCGCTTCGAGAAATTTTTACATTTATGTAAGGGACAACTTCACTGGTTACTTATTTCTGTAAACTCGAGACTGATTTTCGTTCCGAAAAAAAAAACAATATTTCGCAAAGTCAAAGAACAAGCGAAGAGAAAGATGAGCAAATATTTGGTCACCTTGTGTCCCAGAGCGGTTTTAACGAAGATCGCGTAGAGTGCAAAGATAGTCATCGGGTAGAGCAGTGAAGGAGGGAGTCTTGTTGCCATCACCATTAGATTAGCAGCTGAATTTTTTACACGCTAGAGTTATAGTGCATGCCGCAATATCTGTAAAAGCAGAGGCTCGATTACCGGACAGTTCGATGAAATAATAATTATTGAAAATCGGGGGCTTGCGCGCGATTCTACGATGGAGTCGGGTCGTACGAAGCGTCGCCGCCTTCATTGCAAATTGGTCGACTTGTTCGATTAGATAGATTTTTTAAAAAAGTATCAACATTTTCGTTGGACTTCAACGATTTTGTATATATTATAAAACGCATCGTCACTGAATATTTCGAAGAGAAATCTTCGATTATCTGAACTGGGATATCAAGTTGTGTCAGCCCTTCCTGCGTAAAGTCTTGCCTGCACCGCACGCTGCACACCGCGTACGAGAGCGCTGCCTATCTCCTCCCTGCTCCAACGAGACTCCCTCCTTAATGAGTACCGAGTCCAGTTCCTCTAGAAGATCTTAATCGGACCGTCCGTATGTGCTTCATTCCATGGCTGGGCGTAAAATGAGAAACGATTTGACCACGAAGACCAGCGACATTGGGAATAAATGCCGAATGGAATTAATTATGGAACGCCACTTCCAAAATGTATCGCGACCACGTATTTCGTAAGTCTGGCGTGTGCAGCGAACTGCAATCGTCATCGTCCCCTGCACAGAACCGATGGTCATCCACGAGGTTCTCAGTTCGCGCTCCTCAATTCATTTCTCAAAAGCAAAATTGTTATTAAATCCTATCGGGCTTTTCATTCACACTGTAAAAAAAATAGTAAATTCAATACGCCGGACTAAAAGTTTTTATGCAAAAACTGGTACATTCAATTTAATGTACAATGGTGATGAAAAATGGATATACTTTTCTATTGAATTGAAAGTTAATTTTTAAAAATAAAGTATTTCTAATGTTTTTAAAACACTGAACATTAATTGTTTATAACAATTGTACATGAAATTTAATATACTAATTTGCATAAAAACTTCCTGTCCGGTACATTAAATATAGTGCTATTTTTTTTACAGTGCAATTAAAATATAACAGCGACGAAGCACTAACAAATTAATGGTAAAAGTTCGAGTTTCTTCTAAACAACAACTGAACGAAATTCCAATTCTTGTTTTTCGACTGAGAACCGTTATTCCCGAAAGCGTCGAGATGTTGGTCAGCATGTCATATGGTCAGTGGTCGCGTGGGTGGATCAGGGATCTGCAGATGCGGAACAGAGGACGGAGCCTGCGAGCCAACCCTTCCGTAATAACCCGGGACGAAGGGGCTTGTGCACGCCGGGCGACCCATCACGACCCCCCCCCCCCCTCCCCCTATTGTCCCACTCCGACGCGCTGCACAAATGCATTATGCATCGTGACGCGTGGTCCAGCTAACGGTACAACGTTATATTATACCGTGCAGCACGAACGAAGGGTTGCACGCCCGCGCGATGCATGTGCAACCTGGAGACTGGAAATGTGTGTCAGATGAGATCCTAGCGATTTTTGGTGAATTCGAGCGGAGGGTTAAGCTCCGAAATACTCGGCGAACGAACGACCCGGGCAAATACGCTGCCAATGAATTTTCGTCGACTCGACTGCCAGGTCGAGAAATCGAGGCGCGTCTCGTTACGAAGCTATTTCGAAATCGTTACGACCGATAATGGTATATCTCGCGCGTAACGTTTGCTCGAAGTCCCAGACGGCGATTTCGAAAGCGACGATCGAGCTTGGATAACAAAACTGAAGAACAATAAGGTAAAAGGCCTAGTTTATGACACTTCTACGCAGCTCTCTCACTTTTAGTTATGTCGCGAAGGCGATCCAAAGTCATGTGCATAAACTTTTGACATGTTGTAATTTAACTATCAAATTTTACTTGTACAAAATCTCGAAGGCTTTTACAGACCATTTGAATGAATAATTAGATCTTAAAAATCAGTCTTTTTACACAGCGCTTACGGGAGAGCTGGCGAAATTGATCTTCAAATCGAGAATTAACATACTTAGATCAAAGATAGAGAAAAAATATAAAGTACTGCGGACTCGCGAATCAATCAGGAATTTATGCGCAACAAAAAAAGTGAAGTCATCGGACTAATTTTGTATAGAACTGCGGTCAAAGTGCACGGTTTCGGACCACATGACGTTTCCTAACCTAATTATCGTAAAAATTAAATGAAATCTACCCCAAACATATAATCTGCTTACAAATAATCGGTTCAATCTAATTGCAAAAATTTGCATAGATACTCTATTATTTTTATAATACTATCGATGCAGACAAAGTACCACATATAATTAATTTTTTATGTTATGTACACGCTGATGTCTATGACTTCGGCGTACCGACATAGCTACCTTAAGCGTGTAAAATCATACAGATAAACAAGGATCAAGAGTCGCAATTTGTGAACCCCTGAACGCTCGCTACCCATTGGCTGCATATTAATTGGTAGGGTGAGGCGACTATGCTAGACGTACCCTTGTCACAAACTGGGAGACTGTCAGAAACTGGGCCCTTTACCTTATGTACCACGGTGACTATCGCTTGGTTCTCAGAGTTTTATTTATATTACAAGTTCGGCAACAATTTACATAACGAAGATGCGCGACGACTATTTGGGTGCTTGTTTTACGGGATGAGGCAGATCGTAGACGCCACGAACGCACTTGATCTTGACTCCCGGTGTGTCCTGAAGTCTTCCCACTCTGCATAGAACGATGTTGTGCTCCTGGAGATTGTGACCGATCCCTGGAACGTAAGCCACCATCTCCTTGCCCGTCGATAGCCTCACGAGAACGCACTTTCTGTTCGCGGAGTTTGGCTTCTTCGGCTTTTTTATTAGAGTCTTGAGGACCACTCCTTTGGCGAACGGTTTACCGTCGAGCGGACGCCGCTTTTTTCTGTTCTTCTTGTGTGGACCTTTCCTATGCATCTGCCACAAGGAAGACCCCATCGCTCTCACTTGCTCGAATCCTGCTGCATAATAAAAACAAATTGCGTTACACACATTGTTACGTAGAAAGTCATTGCCGAGAGGAAAATAATTCTCGTTATGCGCTTACTCAATTGTTATACAACGATTCACTAATCACCGTTGCGCGAGGCTACAGCGAAGGGTCAGCGCGATTCTATCGATACCTCGAGGCGAAGTGTTACCTTATATGTATATATATATATTCAAATTTTTCTACAGCGCTCGATACAAATCGGCCACTAATACACTCATTATTTGGGGGGGGGGGGGGGGGGGGAGGAGTACATTTTGCCCCGTCTGTTAATTTTGACTTACTATCTCCTATGGGAGAAAAGAAATCACACTGAAAGAAAAATATCAATTAGGGTAAAAGTGGGGAATATGGACCGGTCCATATATCATTGATTTACGTGTTAATCGAGGTGGGCCATATTCACCACTTTTACCCTATTCAAGTAAAATTCGCTTGCGGGCTACCGACGAAAAAAATAGTTGTTTCAATTCTACTTTCAATTCTCACGATTATATACGGGATTGAAACAATAACATGTCACCTTGGCAGTCTTGCCGTGGTTCTTTCAATATCGTATGGAATTGTAAGAATTGAAAGTAGAATTGAAATAACCATTTTTTTCTTTGACAGCCTGTAAGCAATTTTTTTTTCAGTGCAGGCAGAGAAGACATTTCTGAGAGTGAACCTTCGCTGAGCTGGTTGAGTACAGTACATTGTACTACACTGTAAAAAAAATTCATATAAAATTTAATGGACAATTATGATGAAAAATTAATGTTCAGTGTATTAAAAACATTAGAAATACTTTATTTGTAATAATGTACTTTAATTGTACTATAAAAGTACTTTACTTTGTATAATTTACTTTAATTTCAATGGAAAAGTATAATGATTATTCGTCACAATTATACATTAAATTTAATGTACCCGTTTTTGCCTAAAAACCGACCAATCCGGTACATTACATTCACAATTTTTTTACAGTGTACTTGGCAGTGTCTCGTTTAAAAAATATTTAAGTACTCGGCGTCGACAAACTATCGCCTCTTGATATTCAAATTATCTTACAACGCTTGATACGAATCGGCCACTTGCATACCCATTATTGCGGGGGGGTGTCCGGACAGAGTCCATTTTGCCCCGTCTCTCAATTTTGCCTCACTGTCCCCCATGCGAAAAAATAAACCGGGCAGAGAGGACATAATTTCTGGGAGTGAGACTTCGCTGAGCCGTTTGAGTACAGTACACTGGGGAACTGGTATCCGAAGCTACGAGTCCTCTATTGTCACAGCAGCAGCAGAGGGATGTGAAAATAGGACTCTCGGCCGAACGGTGAGCTACAGCTAACGGTATACCGAGAAACCGAAAACTCTTTCGCAAATAATCTTACGGACCCGTGGAACGAGACAGAGAGAAGAACGGGGATAGCCGCAGTTTGAAAGTATGGGTCTCGGGAGCTCACTCTGCGAATATCAAATATGACGGACGTTTGACATCTCCGGGACCCGCCCGAGTCTCCCAGCGAAAGCGACAGCGGCAAAAGCCGGGGGTGCCGCTCAATCTTCTTTCTCGCTGGTGCGTTCTTAAGCTTATTAAGTAACATTGTTGCGAAGCAAAGTCCCGCGCGGTCGGTGGTCACCGCGCGTATAACCGACCGACGACGATATTTTCTTTTTTTTTTGCTATCCCGGAAAGAGAAGTGGACAACTCTTTTGTCGATGGCTTTTTAGAGTGCGGCATTCGGGAGGGGCGCTTTCCTACCTGCTCGATTATCGACGAGACCAACTTTTTTTTTCTTAATTTAAAAAACAAAATTCTAGAATTTTTTAATGTCCTTTTTTGCAAATAAAAAAATATATATAAATACTACATATAATATATACATAATATATGTAATATAATATAATATATAACATATATCAGAGCTGGGCAAATACCCTAAGTGCTTGAATTACGTATTGAAGTAGCAAGTACTTGAAGTACCGAGCACTGGGTACTTTTCGAATACTGACGTAGTAAGTACTGGCAAAACTTAATAACCCAAGATCTGAGTACTGGGCACTGACTCAGGACTTGATACGCCAATATGTACTTCAAGTACTTAGTGTATTTACCCAGCTCTGATATAATATAATATAATATAATATAATATATAGATATATAAAAATATATAAGTTGAGTATCCCGGTCATTCGTTTCTTATTACCATTGCCGATCTGATTCTAAGAATTCGGAGATCTAACGCGAGTAATCGTAATGTCGTGGTGCGCTCGTCACGCGATATTCGCAACCATCTCGCAGTCGTTAGAGGCCATGAAACGACGATATTTCGCGACATTTCTAATATAATATATATACCTCTTCCCCGTTCGAGCTCTATCTATTGTTGTTCACTTCGAGATCTATCTAGCTGGCTGACCACGGTCCGTCAATACGACAGATGTCCGAAACCTGGCACACTGCGGATAATCCTACCTAACTTGGACTTAACTAAGCCAAGAGGACCAGCAGAAACCCCATTATCCACGCTGGAAGCCAAACCCCTTTCTTCTCGACGATCAATGCGCAAGATTACATTGCGAAAAATTTTTCCTCCGACCCGTACTCGTACAACTCATCGGTGTACATGCACCGGTGGTTAATGCACTAAGGTTGCGCGCTCCTTTGTTGCATTCACGTACCGTCCGAAAGGATAAAATATATTCAACCTCCCAGTCGAATACATTTACCGAGAAACGACGAACAACTCAATTTACAGCTCGATTTATATTTCGCAGATATTTGATGATTCATCTATTCCGAAGAACCATAAAAATAACTGACTTTATTGCGACTCGATCGAACGATGCAAGAGACTCGGACAAACAGGATGAGAATTAAAGACACTTAAGTAGCCGCTTATAACCGGCAAAAGGGTTGACGTGAGGATCATCTTATCTCTCGACTATTCCCAAAATCCCTACCAGTCGTTAAGGAATTAACGAAGGCCTTTGTACATAGCGAATTATGCTCGGGCATTTACGAAGTGCTATCGTGACCCTGAACGACCTTGACACACAGTTATGACGCTGTACGGCACATGTCATCCCATGGATGAAGAAAAATTTTCCGAAATGTGTCGAACATTCGTCGCGCCAAAAATTTTCCCATCAGCGACGAAGCCAAGCATCTCTTTCTCGCAAAAATTGTCCTCTCTTTTCTGTCTTCGACGACCGGTCAACCGCAAATGGACATGTCACCCCTTCCTTAAGTTCCCACCGATTTGGCTGTTGGCTACGGGCATTTTCGTGTACTCGGAAGAATCCTTTCTTACGCGCTCCGGCGCCGTCACAGTCCCGATGCCCCTTTTTGCATTTACGATAGATATATATGTATATATATATATATATATATATATATATATCTTTACCGAACGCGTTCAGCACGAGCGTTCGCTCACACACAAGGGATCAAAGAGGTAAGCTGCGTGCGCTTTTTCCAAAGCGCGCGTATTTTCTCGTCTATATACCTACATCTCGGCCGATGAATGCGAAAGGCTGCTGGACGTTGCGCAGCGAACGACGCGTCGCTAGATTGTCGTTTTCCTGGTCTGGGAAAGTAAACGCTATTCCCACCCCGTTCACCTGCACTCGACCAGTGTACGCCTACTCTTTAAGTTCAAGGGTCGCCGGAGCTGGACGGCGCGGATGGTCACCCTTTTACTACGCGCGAGATTTCTATCTCGAGGAACAGCAGGGAAATACGAGATGTCACTGGACTCCTTAGTTGGCCGTTTCGTTTCTTTTGACCCATAATAGCTGCACTTGTGTGCGGCAGACGAGAAAGGCGATCGTAAGAAACTCTCGAATAAAGCCCGTCACCGAATTCGCACGATTTTGCACGTAAATGGGTCACAGCGGTTTTGTCGCCGACACAATCTTTCTCTCGGACGACCCTTTCACGGATCTTTCGCAGGATAGTGTTTAAAGCCTCGAACCCGATCTCTGTTATCGCGCGAGGAAAGGAAAAATATTTTAGTACCAACGCTGGCGCGAAAAGCCTCTCGAAAGATCTTAGTCGAGTGGATACGCCGATCGAGAATAAAGATTAAAACAGTACGAATCATTACCTTGGATCGTGCTGTTGAGGCAGAATTTCGTTACGCTGGATACGCTGGATATGTTACCTGAAAATCATTGCAGACCGATTAATGAAGCTCGAACTGTGCTTGCACTCGAAATTTTGAGGTTAATGGTTGACTTAGGCGGTAGAAAATTGTACGAAGTGTGTTTTTACATTTACCTTGCGTCGACTTGCCGAGGAACGCGCCGGCAAGGCTCGACAGACCTTTAGCGATGAAATTCATTTTGAAGCAACGCTGAACAACGATGCTTCGCTTTAATATTTTCCTCGCAGAGGAATGTCCGTCGACATTCCTCGTGCCGACTATCCTGCAGAGACACGAGCCTCAACAGCTGTAGAGAGTCGGTGCTGCAGTGTCACGTCGACAGCGTAGATTTCTGTAAATGTGTTACCACAAATTTTACAGAAACCTACGATTTTGTGCACACGCCGAAAGGGTACAGTATTTTATTCGATAAAAAAAACTGTTTTGCAAAGGGATTCAACGACCAGAAATATTAAAGTGTAGTTAAATTTAATCGAAAGACTTTTTAAAGAAAATTACAAATATTCCTTAATCTCTATTGAAACTAGAGGCACATGAATTGAACGTTGAGAAGTAGTTGGTTGGCGCTGTCGTTTCCCTCCGGTAAAAGACAGCGTTGTTATTTTCGCCAGTTTTCGGAGATTCCTTTACCAGCCGTTGATGTAACCGACACCGTGGCCGAATCCGGCGCCGTGGAGACCGCTGTAGCCAGCTCGCCACGGTGCAGCCAGGAGGGATGCGGAATTGTATCCGTGAGAGTATTGAGAAAGCGGTGCGGTGTAACTGTGAGCGATCGCGGGTGCCGCGGCGATTCCGTGACCGATGCCGTACAGAGGTGCGCTGGGTACGTAACCGTGTCCGAAACCTGTAAGCAAAACAACAATAACAATCTTTGGCATCTTTCAGAAAATAAAACCGGATACAGAGCACGATGGCGCTCTGTATCCGGTTATCTCTATCCGATTATCCGAGCCTCCGCATTATCCGAAGTAACCAACTCATCCGAGCCCTCCGCATTAACCGAGGTATAGGATCAGATAATACGGAAAACTCGGATAAAACGGATAAAGCAGCATGTCCGCGCGCCGACATGCTGCTTTATTGTAACTGCTACATTGTTGCATACGCGCTTAAACATGTACAATTTTGGTGCTTCTTTATATTGCGACCTCTAAATACATCAGTTCCGATTCTAGTCAATGGCAGAACATCGTAATGTCTCAAAAAGGGAAAAAAGTCGCAAATTACCTTATAAAGTTAATGTTTATATGAAGTGATGAGTTATTTTTTTAAATATATAATAGTGTACAAGTTCGAATTGAGTATGTTATCCGTGTTATCCGAGTTTTCGCTTATCCGACGTACGCTCTCCCTACATTACCTCGGTTAACCGGGATTCTACTGTAAAAAAAACTCGCATGTGAAACACTCTCGTGCTTTCTCTCTCACTCCACTGCGAGGGCCAATAACCGCATCTCTCGCTCTCGTGGCGCGGTCACGTGACTTTCACCGGCTCTTAAGAATAAAACATGTGCCCGGGCACACTGGTTCCAAACTTTCTGAGATTTCACTCCGAATATCGAGCAGTCGGAAGTACAGTGTAAGCGGAAGTTGAAAGCAAATGATCGAGTCTCTTACCTCCGTAGAGTCCGTATCCGCCATATCCGGTCAGACCGTGAGCCCCGTAGGCTGCCGGGTAATGACCTCCGTAGCCCACACCTACGACCCCTCGCTTCTCGTGCCTCTTAACTTCCGCGTTCTCCTCGCCGAAAATGGGAGCCGCGAGGGCGAGAATAGTCAAGATGAGCTGTAGAAAAAAAATACAGAATTTTATTATTTTACTAATTCTACCGAATAATGAGTATCTTGCACTGAGAAAAAATAACATAGTAAAAGCAACAATACTGACTTTTTACGATAAAAAATAGTTCCCAGGCGGAACGTTTACATTTTATAGTTACGATAGTGACAAAAAAATCATGGTTGCAACTATAATTATTGTTTAACCAATTGAATACATACTATAAGGAACTATCTATATAGACGTTCCCCCTGGGAACTATCGGTATAGTAGAAAATACTATCCTTTTTTTCAGTGTGAGCTAAAACAGGGATAGATTCTGGTTAACTCACCAGGGCGTTCATGGTGAAATACGAGTGCGAGTCTCTTCGATGCGATCGCAAGATTGTCACTGTGAAACTGATGCAATTGCAGTGAGACAAACCCCCTTTTATACTGAATTGACTCTTTTTCCACCGATGAGGATCGGGTGGGAAAACGGGTGACCCGCGCACAGCGTGGAGTTGCTGCCGGGCGGTTCAGTACAGCCGGGCCTCGATACACGTGTTACGAGAGTTACGATATGAGATACGGTAGCGAACCGATCGTCGTCGTTGTCGCTTCGTATCTCAAAGACCCGCGGGGTACCCGCACCCGCCTTTCTAAAGACATTTTTTTTCCACTCGATATATCCAACCGTCACGAAAATTCTTCACTCTTATTCTTTGTTCGCGTCGTGTAAACAGTATATCACGACGTGCTCGTGGGACAGTAACTTGGCGTGTGGGAATTTAAAACTCCGCCGCGGTCAATCGGCTACCGATCGATCAGATTGGAGTTGATCGATTCCATGCGATAAGTTTTATACCATTAATACTTGTATTGTTGTCTTGGGGAAAGAGGCCCGTTTTGCTTTGGTGTGGTATAAAAAATATTAAGAGATTAAGAGACACGGTAGCGTCTCGAGACAAATACATTTCGACCGTCGGTAAAACAGCTGGCGAGACGCGACCAAGACTTTTTTACGCGACGGAACGCGATTTCCGGCCACCATTAGGAAAATTATTTCATTTTCGGATGAAATTTTGCATTAAACGTAGTTGCTGCAATGTAAATATATGTGTTATTTTTTATACTAGCGATTGCGACCAAAATAAAGACTGTAACTGACGGCATGGAATAATACCTACATTTATCGTTTCACTAATGCGCGACGATGCTCTGTCAATGGTCGGACTAATTTTTTTCACACATCTTATATGTCATCGCACACTCTCTACTTCAGCGCACATCGCACAGTGAGGTTACGTTATTCCGAATTTGGAATTTGCACGCAAGTTCGTTCAATGCGCTTATAAGTCAAAATAATCTGAATTGTTTATACGAAAAACCATTAACTGTGAACCGATTGGTACCAAATTTGGTCAATATTCTTATTTAGGGAAAGGAACGATATCGCCGGTAAAAAAATGATTGCAAAGAATACAAATTTGAGTATTCTTCAAATTTGTTCTCAGTATTAAAAAAAAAAAATTTCTTATATATTTTTTCTTCGGTGTCTTTCAGAGAATTTGATTGATGTACATCACCGAGAGTTGTTTCTTTGCAAGATTATTGTGAGTAAACTTCCCTTCGTACTTGCACACAATGGTTTCACAGATCTTATTGCTTACATATGCACTGTTGAGAAAAAAAAATGACAATTCATTCAGGAACTAAGATTTAACTCGACCTACACAGTTTTGTGTCCGCATGGATCTTTCATGATATAATATAAAACTGAGCATCTGATTAATTAATTTATTCATTTTTTTCACAAGAACAATTTCCATTGGTTATACATTTTGGACCCCAGTCTTATTTCCCTTTCATAGTATCAGTGAAAAAATTTGCATCGAGATGCACGAGTCATAACATTGAACAAGTTAATTACTGCTTATGTGACATTCCACATGTGGCTTCAAAATACGAAGAGGTTAAGATCTGCGAAGAAAATGAGTCGTCTGGCTATTGCGAATCGATCCACGAGAAGGTAAAGAATTCGGAAAATGCTTCAACAAGTTTTACATATTTTTCAACAGAACATATCATACAAGTTCGTTGCCGCATGCCTTCAATCAATTATCCCTTTTGTTGGAGCATGTTGTACGCCGAATAAGATAACTTGAGAAGCTTGAAACGGAAATATTTATTATTTTCGAACAACTGTAACGAAATTTTTTCATTAAATAACTTTTACCGCGTTTCACTTACACTGTTGAATGAAACGAGGTTCAGCGTTATGATGTAGAAACTAGTGAATTCAATGGGTCTGAGAGTACGAAGCATTATCGTGAGTAAACTTCTTTTTATCTTTATGTTCAACGTCGTCCAGTTCATTTCGTAAATTGCGTCGCCCACGGCTGTACTCTTACAAAAAAAAAAAAAAATAGTGAGTGAACGTGTACTCATTAAAATTATGTGCGAAGCATCTTCAGTAGATTTAGGATCGAGGAGCATTTAATTTTCTTATGATGAGTCTGACAGACACGTTACATTGGGTTTCAAGTATCCACGCCCGTTTAGCGTTATCTAGAATATTTTAGAATTTAGATATCTTTCTGAATATCTCGTCCGGGAATGCTTTAACAATTACACTTTTCAAGACGATGTTTTCAGGGGCCTCGTCTTTAACTTCATGCATACCTTTTTCACCGACGAAATTGGGCGATTTCGTAGCTTCGATTTAGAATTATTAGTATGCTACGCATATGCTTCAAATCGTGCACGACTATAATATCGACATAAAAACTTCGGCATGCAGGCAAATTTTCATTAATAACGTACAAGGAACTATTAAGAAAATCGAATATTGCAGTTTGCGAAAACGCATGAACTTTGTGTCACGATTGACCCACCGGTGGCTTCACACTGTGCCCTACACTATATTCATGCACTTTTTATCGGCTCTGATCACCTGTCACAAGTGAACAGTAAACGCACACGTAGAAACGTACACTTTACATGGATTTCTTTTGTGTAACAGACTTTGTGACGATTTTGGAATATTCGGGGACCTTCAGAGAATCGTTTTACGTATGTGAGTTCCGAAAGCTTATACATATTTTGGAAAACTGTGGATTTGTTTGTTTGTTGGTTTGGATGTTTATCCCACCGCCTCCCCCCTCAGTTGAAAAGGGGTTGCTCGCTCGCAGGCGCACCCCCATTGAACCCCCCCCCCCCTTCACTAAATCTGACACCCCTTCGGTGAAGCTCACCCACCCTTGGTTTTTTTTAATATGGTTTTATGGTATTAAGCCATACAGTAAAAAAATAAAAGATGCTGCGAGCGCGCGAGCCAATATAATCGCTATCTTATATATATTTTAGAACATTATGGATTTGTTTGTTGGTTTGAATGTTTGTCCCCCCCTGAGCCCCTTTTTCGGAGAAGCTCACCCCCCCCCCCCCCCCCGATTTCGGTTTGCATAACGTATGGTTTCGGACTTCCGAATTGCATTCCATATCCGATATTTTCGAAAATTTGATTTCCATAGCATATGGAATGGATTTTGAAATTCCCTTCCAGATTCTCCACGATAGACAAAAGGCGGCACGGCGACGGAACGGTGGCAGTTCCAATGGTACGTTACCCGTTTCAGAGCACGTTTTTCTAACTGGGCTATTCCATTTGTACTTTTGGAACTACGATTTTCATAGCATATGGAATGGAGTTACAAATTCTAAAGTTCCATTCCACATGGAATGGATTTCTATGTACTATGGACCATGTGATCCTTGAGTGCGCAAAGCGCGCGAGCCAACACAACCGCTAGTATTTTATATACTGCAAAAAAAGATACTGTTAAAATTTTGCGCAAGCATATTATACTGATTTTCGCGAAAATCTGTACTATTCGTTTTGTTCATTTCTTGGACGTTTTCAACCGAAATTTAAGTACACGGCGAAGCGTTTATGGCTAGTATTACAATCCTGTAGAATTTAACGCTTACATAAAGTCGATTCTACGAAAACGCCGCGAATCGTCAGTAAAACAGGAAGTTCTAGCAGCCCCTTCAGAACACTTTCAATTTAATACTCTTATTCGATAGATTTTCACATTAACAATCCAATAATTTTAGATAGTCGTACAATACTTATTCCCGTGGTACTATTAGAATGGAATGTGAAAGAACGAAAGTGAAGAATAAGAATATAAAACGGTCGCTTACCTCTAACGTCCCTTCGTCCCCGTAAAAACAGAACATAAATATCTGTATTAACATGGTAGCGCCATACAATAGAGAGGATGTGAATTCTGCACTGAAAAGCTTCGCTTTTGAGAGCTCGAACACGCTCACGCATATCACTACAGTACTGTATGCGTACTGAACACATATCATAATACCGAAAATATCGTTCAATGTCTTCGCAAACCTGCATTTGTTTTTAAACACAGCAATGAATACATGTTTTTTTTCCGAAGAAAAAAGAGCTTTGTGTCAGTAAGAGAGTGTTGCTTGGGTAATCATTATTTGTTACGTAAACCACCTTACTTGAATATCTCTATGTGATGTCGAACGTTCTGCGAAAGTATCGTCGACTCTACGCAAGGAATGCCGAAATTCAATCTATCGAGTATGAAGATCGGCATTTCGCGAAGCCGATGTTTCAGAATATGCAATTGTGCGGATGTTTGTATAATTAATCCAGCAACTAGAGTGTCGAAGGCGACGTGGACTGCGACAGAGAAGGTGATCGCGACAATCTGATGGCTGTAGGCAATAGAGTAGCACAACAGAGATTGATGACACCTGACGGGGACCCAAGAATTATGAAGCAGAACTCTTCGGGGTATATCGTCCACGAAGGATCGCCACATTTCAACAATATATGCGATTCCCACAAGTGTAGCATAGCATAAAGTGTTTGATCTTCGAAATATATATTAATAAATGTGATGAAAATTAATGAAATGTTTACTACATATTTCATATCATCATCGCGCTCTTAGAACAACTGTACAATGTCATTTCAAATTTTTCGTGTCTCATCCACGAAGTCGACAAAAGGGTGAAGAAGATTCTGTACATGTACACAATAGTTATTTGTATGGCAAGGGCCTAGAAAGGGAGTTCTTGGCGAGTGTGAAAATGACGCACGAGCCGAAAGCGAGTGCGGCATTCACACGAGTCAGAATTCCCTTTTCTACTTTCATGCCATTCAGATAATTTTTCCTAGCAACGAAAATCACACCTTTCGTTCCCGTGAAGTGTGCGAAGAAAAGCACGTTTCCGCACTAGTGCTGGAAAAAATACCATATTGGGTTTGCACGCATGCGCAGTATTTTTCTCGCACGCGATGCGAAAAAGTGCCTTTCTGCGCACACTTCACGGGAACGGAAAGCGGGATTTTACGTGCATGCGTTAGGAAAATTGTTTGTGAAATTTACAATTCTTTTTTCTTATTAAGAGTACCGTTCGTTGGTACACAAGCGTGCAAAATTAACCAAAAAAACGATGGTGCACATTTTTGGGGAATAAATTATTGTGGAGTACACAAACTTTATCTTTCTGCTATGCACGGCTGTTCTAGAAGCCGGCAAAAGTGCCAAGTTATTAATAATCCATTACAGACCTGACCATTTCATCGAATTTACGCTGAATCGTTAATTCATCTTCAGACTTCGGTCTGAACGGATCCCTTTGCAGAGCCTTCGCCAGTTCAAAGATTTCGTCCCGTTTCATTAGAATATTTAAAGCTTTCCCGCATACGCCGATCATCGTCAGTAGTATGAAAGAGTTATCTGCGAATGCTTTAATATCGTCCAACAAGCGGACGAATTCGACACATTCTGACAGAACTAGGCTTACCACGACAAACATTATAAAACAAGTGTAAGTGTCGTAGAGTTTTCTTTTCCAGCCAGGAGGCCAGTGCACCGGTCGCCATATTCCGTTGCACTCGAGGACGATAAAACTGCGCTGCAGCGATGTCATCGAAGAACAATGAAGTTACAGAAGACTTGCAGAATTTTTTTTTTTTATGGTAATGACCCTATTACGTCGACAGATAAATTTTTACTGTGACACTAACTTCAGCTTGATATTAAGTTCAGCATTTAAGCGAATGCTGAAATTCATATCTTCGGAAAAGTACATTTTGCCTTATTACTATTAAAGGGCACTTATTTTCTCCGTTCTCGTACTATCATGAAGCTCGGCTACTATCGATTTTGTTTGAATATTACAATATACTTCCGTTGCACCGCATGTCCGTATTAAATATTAAAGAGTTAATGACACAGGGTACGTGCGTGTCTTCGCTTGGCTACATTCTTCGCTTCGACCCTGCCATACGTCAGTGTAATTACCCAGTGGTTCCCCGCGGTTATCGTCATTCTTGTTGCTATGCATAACATTCCGAGGGTTACGGTCTGAGGTAAAACTTCCGACCTATGTATTGTTTTTTTTTTTTTCGTGGCGGAAATCGAAAATAAGTATTAGCGTAAAAAAAAAATCTCTTTAAACAAATAACCTGAATACGGGTGTTGTTCGGACGGTAGCATATTTTTACTTTAAAAAACTGGCAAATATGCTCTGGTCCACATATCGTTCACTGCTAATGACGGTGGGCCACGTTCACAATTTTTAACATATTGTAAGCGATTAAGACACGCGATATTTCAATTCAATAGTGTAAAAAAACTAGAGACAAGTTCGTTTCTTGAGATATCATAATCTTTGCAAGAAATTGTAAAATCATTTTTTGAAACTCCTAAAGATGAAAAGTCCGTAGTGCCAAGTACATGAAGTTTTTTATTGTCACTTTGTAAAAATTCTATAATATTGTGATCAAAAAGATCATGAATTGAAGCCTTAATATATCACGAGTCAGATTATAAAATTATAACTTGTCCTATCTTGATGTTGAACTTGCTGAGTTCATTAAATGTATTTAATGGTTTATTGGGTTCATGTAGATGTTTACATGTTATCTTGTCGCATACTATTTTGTATACGGAATACGTCAAACGATGTACAAGTACTTAAGATTACTACACCCAGAGAAAAATATGGTACTGGAAACTATAAAAGGACAACTATAAAGGACAACTATATTCATAGTTGACGTAACTGTGAATTAGTAGTTGGGACAACTATAAAATAGTTGGTCGTACTGATTTATAGTTGATTGAACTACTAATTCAGTTACGTCAACTATAAATATAGTTGTCCCTTATAGTTATCCCTTTATAGTTTCCAGTACCATATTTTTCTCTGGGTGTACATTAACAGAGCTATTACTAAAATAAATTATAAAATATCTAAACTCGATCTTTGCAAGAAGTTGTGAGAGCTCAAAAAACCCAAATGACGTAAAGTATTTGTTGAAGTTTTTATAAATTGTTGTCTTTTTTAATCCCTGAACGTTGCCGCGGAGGCAGTCAAGTCGTTTACTTTCTATTATGAAATTTTTGCCGAAAAATACTTTTTTTTGTATATGTTTTATTTTTATTATATTATATTTTATTATATTCGACCGAACGTATAACCATGTAAAAACAAATTCTAAAAATACTCATAAATTTTTATTCAGTGGAAAGCCATTTTCAGTAGCATCGTTACGCAACACAAGCAGCACCGCGTGCATTATTTCTTGTTTCGACCTCACATCCGTCACCGTTCGTGATTTTACGCCAGTATAACGTACTCGTAATTCAGTGGACTTCCTCTGCTTGGCATATCAACGATAGATATATTTCAGCCCCGAGGCAGTATGAATTTCTTGCGGATATTCCAGTTGGGATATTTGACCGATAAACGTAACAATCGTACGAGCTGTCCCTCATTCCGTAAATTATTATCGTGTTTGCGTGCCCCAGCTTAAGCCTGAATGATCTACGATCGTTGTTGCGACCGTGAGACTCGCTGGTCCGTGCCGACCGCGTCGATTTAACAAACGGAATAAGCCGAAAGTCTTCATCGGACGCACTTTCTTTCCCTAGTAAAGATACCCGGGATACAAACCGGACGACAAACAATCCAGTTTCGCCGCGACCCCTCAGTTCTCGTCGGTCGAGCTATCGTGTTTACACCAATATACGCAATAACGAAACTGGAAAGGTGATCTTGAGGTATTTTCGCTCTCGTTGAACGGACGGGTCTAAGCGTTTTTCGTTCATCCCGGCGTGAAACGCAGCAACAATTTATAACCTCAAAAAGAAAAAAAAAGAAAAAACTCTCCTGACAATTGCTATTTCTCGCGTGAGAATGTATATTTGTTACCTAGCGTAACCTTACATTTTTGTTTCTCTCACGAGAACTACTTGTTCTCCTAAAAACTTCTCCCTAGTAGGCAGTCGGGAGTTCAAAACATTTTTCTCGAAGCAACGAAATATAATACTAAGATAATTTCGATTATAGAGGCATATTCTACAAGTCGAATCGCGTCACAGTCTTAGATAATACACTGCAATTTAATAATCACGTATAACGCCAACGTTAGATGAAAGTTATTGGAACGATTGGAATAAGGAGTCCGTGATTGCATTTAATTGCTCGCTGCTGTATTGAAAGGCATAAATACGTCCTGGACAGAGCGTGATCGGCGGATACGTATGGCATGGGAGGCTGCAACACAGCAGGATGAAGTCGTCGATACCATTTGGCTTTCTCTGTCATGCAGTAGTAGCGAAACATACCTTTCATCTGTCGAATTTTCGTCGGTGAAAAGGCATGGATCGGGAGTGATGGCTGAGATCACAGGAAACCCTCGAGCGTCGCAATCATTCCTATGTAATCTGAAGAATTACACTCACGGCACAAAACGTCGTGATCTACGCCACACGTGTTCGTTCAATATTAATGCTGAATAAAAATAAAAAACACACGCGGCGAGTTGCGCACGAATAGAGAGCGCGAACCATTTTCGATATGGAAGCACTTTTTATTAGCTGTTTATTTTGTCGGTTGGGACGTTGGGAGCGTAACGTTTTTTTGCAGGTTTATGCGCTCAACTTCTGCACCTATCAGACGCCTTCTTGGCCCCCCGCAGGGGGTCGTCGCACGCATCGCTTGACAAAATGGCCAATGGTTGGACCCGATCCAACCATTGGCGATGCATCAAATGGTATTCCCGATAATTTCGGGCCAGCTCGTTAGAAACCTCATTTCAATATTAACGCTGCATTAAAATACACAAGTAATTTAAAGACGCTATGGCGTCTTTAGATTTATCGTCCGTAAAACAGTTCGTGTACCGCGACTACGACTCTTGAGTAAACGCGCATTTTCTTCTGTTGCTACAGTAAATATTCGATTATAAATATATTTTGCAATGCAATGCAAATCTACATGGATTTTATTACTGGTGATTGTGTCTAAATCGTACCCGGTAATTCATCGATGTTTTTCCATGTAACCAACACGGTGAAGCGACTCAATCTTTTTAGCCAGCGTCGTAGTTATGTTTGTTTTGAATGCTTTGTTTACGTTGTTGGTTACGTCGAGCACGACGCCATCGGTACACAGCAAAGCCTCGGAGAATCTTCCAACAACGAACCCAGGACATCTGCCCGTTCGAAATCGAGTCATCGATAGTTCGGCGTACAATTTATCGTTGTATTCTTGTATGTTGGTCCCACCAGGGTACACGAAGAGCTCGAGATTGGCGAGTACCTTCACACTGTATCTGGCCCCCAACTTACGGTAGGGGCGCTGGTTGAAATTGTTACATATTATGCACTGTCGATATTATTAACGATTCATCAATTCTTGTCGCAATGAATCGGATCAGCTCACCTACTAAGGAATATTCTGAAATTATCGATACCATCGCCCAACGCAATTAACCTCTCGCAAACAAAGCGTGCGCGTTGAGCTATGGCCCAATAGAATAAAATGGTGGCAATTAAGCGTTTTGCAACGTGCGTGCGTCCGTGCGTGCTCGTCGATCAGACTCGAAAAACTCACACCGCCTTAGCTCGAGAATGACTCGACTGACTAAGAAATAATTTCTCATACAGTATGTGTGGTCAATTGTAGATGTTTTTTCAAAAATTCATTTAAAAATTGGCAGTTACTTTTTTATACGCGATTTTTAACAAAAATGTTTAGTCGCGCTCTAGCTCTTAGCATTTTTTTTTTTAGATATCTGGCTAAAAACGTGTACACACATGGAATATTATCGCCAAATGATCCCTATTCAATTTGGGGAGAATCGATCGAACCATTTAAATTTTGTGTCATTTTCGATTTTTGAATTTCATGAAAAATGAGTTCTTTGCATTTTATGACAGTTTTCGTAATAACCCTAGCAACTCAAGCGACCATCGAAAGACCCAAAAAACGACCGGTCGTTTTGTGACATTTTTCGACCGGAATAACGACCGAAAAAAAGACCAATTGTTGAATTAAGTATGGGTCGTCTTCTTATCAATGACCGCAAAAAATACCGCAAAAACGACCGATTCTTGCATCGGTCGTTTTTGTGGTCATTTTTGCGGTCATTGATGGAAAAACAACCAATGCTCATTCTCACAATTGGTTTTTTTTTGTCGTTATTCTGGACGAAAAATGTCACAGAACGACCGTCGTTTTTTTGGGTCTTATGACAGTCGTTAACGACGGTCGCTTGACTTGCTAGGGAAAAATAATGACCTATGAATAAAATAACTGGTAGATTCGTGATCAGCGTTAAAAATACGTTAAATATAGTCCCGGAGCTACGACTAACAAAAAAAGTTTATCGAAAATGTTTAGCCAATATTGGAATAAGTAGCAATTTTTAAAGAGCGATTTCTTTGCTTTCCGAAGTACTTCGTAATACTTCGTAGTACTGCGGAGTACTTCAAGTATTTTTTTGTTGACGATTTCAATTACCGAGTACATGTATTTTTTGAGCACGCGCTCTCATTACGGATACTCGATGAGTACCATGACATCCTGGTTCTATGAATATGTGATTATCTGTTTGGAATTTTTCAATAAGTATAATTTTGACGAGATTTTTTGTTTTGTTTTAATTCCATTTAAAAAAACACAAAAACATTTTCGTTTTTTATTTTATTTTTCATACATTTTTTAAAATGTCACGAATCTTTTTATAGATTTTGTTTTTTTATGAAAAAAGTGAAGAATAGATTCACTTTTAGATAGAATAGTGAAGAAAGATTGAGGCTAGTGATAGCCTCAAATCGATGAATTAAGAAAATGAAAAATTTGGCGGTAAGTTTTGACCGATTAAATTTTATGAAATATAAACATTGTTTAATATTATAAAAAAGGTTGAAAGCAATTTGCACATGGCCTCCTAATTTATTACAATTTTGGGCATAACTTCCTCCATGAGGAAACCAAAATCGATCAACGAAGTTTCTCATAGAGAAAGTTACGCGCAAAATTGTAATAATTGAGGAAGCCATGTGAAAATTACCTTGGACCCTTTTTTCAAGCCTACATAACTTTTAACGCTACGAACCTAGTTGTGAAAAGTACTTGGAAAAGTACTTGAGAAATACTTCCAGTGCAAAAAGTAATCGATACCATCTACTTTGTACTTGAAGTATTTTTTGGTACCTTGCCCAACCCTATTTCACGTATTTTTCCGCGCCGAGCACAGACCCGACATCCGTCTTGCCTAAAAGTCAAGCACGTTGATGCTGAAAAAAGTGGTAAATTGAAATTCTCATATTGCTTGCTCATAATGTACTTTTATTCGGAAAGCTTCCTCTATGAGGAAGCCGGAAACACTGAAAAAGGTTTCTCATGGATGAAGCTTTGCGAATAAATGGACACTATGAAAAAGCGATATGAAAATTTCAATTTTCATCTTTTTTTTTATCGATCGAACCGTTTTACACAAAAGGGTACGACTGTGTTTCGATATAGCGAACTTCGAGCATGGAGCATGGACGTACCGGAAGTGGGGACTATGTGTGACGGGTAAAGGGTTACAGTACAGAGTTCCTGTACGATCGCGAAGATTCTTAGGACGCGAATAAAAAATTGAAACGATATTGATTGCAACGTAAAGAAATGTGACTTTATTGAAAATAGATTCTGATTACATCATTGTACATCGGTAACAAACGCACCCAAAAAAATGATTTATCTGTCGGATTCCCTTGCTAATAAATGTTTATTTAATTAAAATAAATATTTATTTGCGTGTCACCCGACAAATAAAACATTTTCCGGGTAAATTTACCTGTCGGAGTCAAGCGTTTCCGTGTTAGAGAGTACATAGTCTTGACAATCGCTGCTAAGTAAGTTGCCGCTTTTCTGCAAGCTTTTTTTGTCAATAACGTCCAATGCGCATAGAAATACCAGTGCTGCACCTTGCTCGGCCCATTTCTTATTTTTCTCCCTAAAAATTGATATAAAATATTCACGATCATTCTTGGGTAGGCGTGTAAACTCCAATTACGCATACACTGCACAAATAAATGTCTTACCAAAACGTCGAGCTATATTTCTTGCCGTCAACGGTAACGATGGACCGAAATAATTTATCCTCTTTCCACGTGTCGTAAGTTGGCATTTTCTTCCTATTCTCTCGAATCCACCTCAACAGTCTCGTTTTCGGTAGCTCGTCTCCGTCGGAATAGTTATTCTTCAGATACGCGCAACGCATTACCGTCAATTCGTCTTCTTCCAGTTTACGTTTCGAGGAACCTAAGCCGTTACAATTATCTCTCGATGTCGGGGTCACTTGGAATCGTCCTTGCAAACCCCTTCTTTGATACTCGTCACGCTTGAGCCTGCAATAATCGCCCATGTCCCAACAATCGCTGTAAAACGATACGAATAACATCAATTTTTTAAAAGGTGGAATCGTACATTTTAAGCCGTTAATAGCCCTACCAAATTTGCTCCAAGGTTTGAGAGGCGAGAAACTTTTTTCCCAAAGGCGATTCTTGGAGATCGCGAATAATATTCTGCACACAGTACTTGGTATTGGACGGTGCATTGTCGTAATCGATAGCGTACGTGAGGTACGCTTTGATAATATCTTCCATCGGCAGTAACCCCTCTCTACGAAAAATCGAACAATTCCATTGAGCGGCACGGGCTATCATGACGCTACCGCAGCCGGTGTCTTCTTTGAACTTTTCGATGTCCTTATACTTCTCGATATCCTTCGAACCTCCGTTTGCAATAACCGGGATCGACAAGTGTTTCGCTATCTTGCTAATAGTTTCGTTTCGATTCGGATGTTGAGGCCTCTCATCGATCGTACGGCCGTGTACCGTGATCGCGGATATTCCCGAAGAGACCAGCACCTGTTGATAACAATATATACGCCTTTATTATTGATAATCGACCTTAGTATCCTAATTTTAATAATAGTGATAACGTATAATTATTACATCGCAGAGGTCGAGCGTCTTTTGTAAATCCGGAAATACACGAATCTTGCAAGTTACGGGGATTGTCAGAGCGTCGACCAGGGTCTTCAGTATATTCCTTGCTTTGTCAGGTTCGCGTAGAAGTGCCGCTCCCATACCTCCGTTGATGGAAAACTTCTTCGGGCATCCCATGTTTATATCGATTCCAGCTACATCATTTTCCACCATGCGGCCTACTTTCAAAGCTCTCGTGGCATCGCTCGTGCCTAGTTGCAAAACAACTCGACTCCTCTCCCGAGGACACGTACGGAAAACAATTGTTCCGTCGGTCTGGTCTACGTAATCTATTGTTCCCAAAACATCTGAATGAAAAAGGTATAAAGAAACATTATTATTTTGCGTTCTCGTAGAGAAAGCTTGGTTTTGTGGAAGAATAAAAATGTCGGGATTATAATGAAAATGTGTTTTCGGAATGTTCGAAAACATAAAAAAAATTACATTGAGACGAAATTTCACACACACACACTCGCGCGCGCTTTCGCGCGTATGTGTGTGTGTGACTCATTATGACATTGTTAGCGCATAACTCCCCCTATTTTTTCGCACCGAGCACAAATCTGACGAACTGAAGCGCGACGTTGGTGCATTTTTTCGCGCAGAACCTGAATCGACCACCCGTTTGGCATAAAAGTCAAACACGATGTTGACGTTGAATAGAGTTGAAAATTGAAAGTTACAATTTTCTAGTGCGATAAAACTTTTGCTGGCGAGCGTAAGTTTGCAGCACGGGCCGAAGACGAGTGTTGCAATCACACGAGTTCATAAAAAGTTTTTTACACGAGTATTGTACCAAATTTTACTTCACAAGGTGTGAAAATGGGGATTTTGCTTAAAACTGCAATTTTCACACTGAGTGACGTAAATTTTAACTCTCAATTTTTATGAGGAAGCGATATAAAAATGTAGATTTTCAACTTTTTTTGCTTACTCATAGAGAAAGCTTTGTTATGATGAAAAAAAAATTCGAAACTTTGATAAAAACGTGTTCGGAATGTTCTAAAACATCGAAAAATCACATTTTTTGTAACTGTTTTACCGTACTGTGGTACATTGAGCATACCATAAGCAGTCGCGCATATGCGATAAAGAGGGTTACCATTTTCCCGACGCGTGGATCGCAGGAGTTTGAAGTCGATGAGTTCCTCGGTGTAGACGATGTCGGCACCATAGTCGAGAGCCAAAAGGCGCATGGGGAGTGTTCCGATGCGTACCATCGGCGCCAAGATGAGTCTGTTCTCGTAGCACAGTCTTTCCCTCGTCTCGGCCATCGTGTCAGCTCGAATAAACAACAATCTCTAACTGCACACATCGACGTCAACTGTTATCGGTTTTTTCGATAACGGAGTGTTCGGAGACTATGGAAACAAATAAAGCGTCACACTTCATGACCACGTTTTCCTCACATCGTACAACGTAAACCTACGAATCGACGTACCACAGTGTTGCCTTGACACGCGCCGCATCGCGCTGTCGAAATTTTTTCTCTCACGTCAAGATGGCGACACTTGGTTATGAAAATTCTCTTCTATCATAGTTCTCGCTGCATCAGCAACAATTCCTCCACGTCTAGCCAGTAACCGGCACTCGTGAAATCACTCAAGCTAACCTCCTCGCTCCCTCTTCACAGTCTCGTCTTCCGAAACGTTAAACGCTATCTTCCACAAATTGTGCAACAGCATAGAAACCTCATAATTCAATCGATCGCTCCGGTGATTCTTGTGCATCGTCTGAATGGTTACTAACGCGAGAAGGGAAAAAAACATTGTATCTCGCATGATCGCGAGAGTTTTTTCACCCTGCGCTCCGTCGATCTGGCAGGTCGTAGGCACCGGAGGATTTCGCAGTCGAATAAATAACTACATATCCGACTGATTTTTTTTATGTTTTAATCGTAAATGATAAATGACTGATAGTATCGATGTATATCTATATTTTTCGATAAAACAACTACTAGTCAACCGAAGATTAATACTTTCGTGAACACTGTACACATCTATATAAGATTAGCGTGATAATTTAATAATGGCCAATGTAGCCAGCGTCGTGGCCCATTTTTTCAAACTGACCGTTACCCTGATTTGCATGCGGTACCTTGAAACTCCGTACTCAATTTTTGCCGACAAGAGCGGGTGGTCGGCAAGAGCCTTTCAAATACTACTCCTCCACTCCGTTCTTGGCATCCTCACGTTTGGTAAGGAACAAAAAAAACAGCTGATCGAAAAAAAAACAGAAAAAAGTACTGGATGCGTCGCCAAGTACATGCTTGGATCCCGTGACCAAATATGGCCTGTGTGGCGCACGAGTTAAAGCCAAAATAACTTTTGCTTGCAGGGACCTCGGGAAGCGTGACGGGAAAGCGTAGTTTTCGAAATTTCTACGATGTCTTCTCGAACGTTATCGAGACAGTGCCGTTTGCGCTTCTCGCCACGGAAATATCGGTGCGCTGCTACGTGAACGAGACCCTGAGGCGGGGCCTGTTGCTGATGCTCGGTATCCTGCCGATTGCTCACGAGTTTCTGCGGAAAAAGGATCGCTCGACAATGCGCTTCGTCACCGACGCCGCCTTGTTCGTCCAATTATTGACCATCGTCGTTGCCTGCCTTCGACGAGGTTATTGCAGTATCATAAGCTTCGCCGTTTCTTATGTTCTCAATCGATACTTCCTCGAGGATCTCTGCGATCGATTCGACGTTCCTTACATCGATCTCACACAGTACAGCCTCTGTTTCGTCGAAATTTTCGCCTCAGTTACGATAAAAGAGTTGTGAGAACGGCTCTCTGACGCCGACGAACTCCGTGCCTCCATTTTTATCAGTCTTCGTATGTGTCTTCGTATGAGAGCTATTGAACAAATAAATAAATATATCACAACCAATCATCTCCCATGATTATGCGATCTACGATGAGTTCCCTAAAAACATTTTTTTCTCGGCCCTACGCCACTCGCTGTTGGTTTCACCTGACGACAGGCCCGTTCGAATTTCGGATAGCAACACGTGCATGTTTTTTTTTGTTGCACGACAAAGCTGTGTATATATATATATATACGTTTGCGGATGGTCAGCTTTCGTTTCTCTCCAGATCGCAGCCAAACAGAGCGCGTCTTGATAGTAACGTTAGAGATCATTGGTGAGAGACGATAATTTTGAAAGAGAAGAAAGCGGCGCTGTTGTCAGTAAACGCCTTTCCGAACAGTTGCGAGCCAACCCGAGCGTCTTGGAATTTCTAGGGGGATGTTCGTGTTCGTCTGTTAATCCCACCAGGCAATTGACAGATAGAATAAAATTTCTCGTTCGCACCCTCCGGACGGTCTAGGAGGTCGATAAGAAAAATACATCGGTGCAAGTGTCGCAGAGATAACCCTCCGAGATCCTCGGAATAACAATCTCATTTAATCCGTCGAAGATTGAAGCGGCCGAAATAGTAGTTGCTCGCAGCCGATCGGCCAATCACCACCGCAGAAACCGTTACTTATTCGCGTTGTGTGTGTGGGTTTGAACGATCGTGTCCAGCACATTTGTCATCGACGAGCTACGTGCGTGAACCACTCCCGTGTTGCGGTATCTCTCTGCTGGTGTGGCATCGGTAAGTTGTTTCCAAGCATTATCTCGATTCTTACATGTTCTCCGTTTAAATTTTACGGGGAATGGTCTAGCGCGTCGAAACCACAATTCTCGAGACTTTCGTGTCGAGTTTTTATCACGCATCGTTTGCCGAACGGTCCGAAGACATCGTCTTGAGGAATAAAGCGTAGCGGTTAGGAGACTGCCAGACTTTTCCTTTTTGCTCCCCCGGTACGACTTGTCTTTTTAACGCGAATTCCCCGTGTCGGCAGATCTTTTTTGGCCAATTCTAAATATGTCCCCATTTCATGCATGTCCACGATTAACCTAGCGGAGCCCCGAGTCTCACGACGATCATATGCGCTTGCCGGAACTGTATCGGCGTTTCTATCAGCAACTCACTATACCATAGGCGAGCCCGGCGAACATTCGCGATCTTGATAAACCGGTATTTCTCACCGAAAATTCGCATTTCCCGTTTGTGATAGGAACTTGTCGATCACATTACGAGTTACAACTCTCTTCGCACACTCTGCGCTGGCTCTCACATGTAAGGTATTAACAAAACAGTCGGAATTTATGTCATGCCAGGTGAAAAGTTTTCAGTGTTTCTGTAAGGCATATTCCTTGCAATCGACGGACTACCTTATATGGCCAGAAATATAGGATTGTACCTCGTTACCCGTTACCATCTTAGGAGTTACCGACGAGAAAGTGTTCTATCCGTTGTCTAACTGTGTTTTTATTTTCCATCTCCAAGAGCAACGACTCAACATGGCTGTCAATGTTTATGCAACGAACGTGACGACGGATAATCTCAGTCGACATGACATGCTGGCGTGGGTCAACGACTGTCTCCAATCGTCGTTCACCAAAATCGAGGAGCTTTGCACCGGAGCCGTATACTGCCAATTCATGGACATGCTATTTCCCGGCAGCGTCCCCCTCAAGAGAGTAAAATTCAGGACAAATTTGGAGCACGAATACATACAGAACTTTAAAATATTACAAGGTGGCTTCAAAAAGATGAACGTCGATAAGGTATTATATATTGTTACATTCACAATTCAGTTCTCGCATTATAGCAACTTTATTAATCATAATACTCTAATGCAATTAAAACATTGCCAATGATACACGATTATTAATGTATCGTCGTGCATTAATTTTTATCCATTGTACTTTTTGCATCGGAGCTCCTTTTATCATGTTATCGTAACTCTTGCGAAGCGTGTGCGCTTACGAGTCTTGAAAATCGTTCAGGTAATTCCAGTGGACAAATTAATAAAGGGCCGCTTCCAAGACAACTTTGAATTTTTACAATGGTTCAAAAAATTCTTCGATGCAAATTATGACGGCGTTGAGTACGACGCTTTCGAGGCGCGTGGCCGTATACCGTTAGGCTCCGGCGTTGATGGCTGTCATAATTTGTCGAATCCGCAATTGGTGCCTCTGCCGACTCAAGCCAAACAGCCGCAGATGCAGCCGAAACAGATACAGCAGCGTAACATTATGCCTCGTCAACAACCGCCGGGTATTTTATCACAAGTTGATCGATGTTCTTAGACGATCGTCACTCGCTCGTTTGCTCGTTGCATGGTTAAAACTCTATCGTTAATTTGAAGAATCGAGCACCTTTTATAGTTCTTGTTAGTTATCATAGATCGCAATAGTTTCCAAGGACGGATAATCGGAGTCACTGCTGCTATGTTTCCCTGCACCAGACGTCGATCGCTCATTATCATCTTTGTGTATAAACAAAGTTTCGTTTCACAGGTTTTTTGATTCGTTGCTCAACCTGACCGTCGTGAGATTTTATAACCCTTGGGCTTTTACACTTTTTTGTTGCATTTTTCTTTTTTGCATTATCATTTGCAGATAGTGCCAATCGATAGGCTGGTCAAAGGTCGTTTCCAAGACAACTTTGAGTTCTTGCAATGGTTCAAGAAATTTTTCGACGCTAACTACTCGGGAGCCGAGCCTTACGATGCCCTTGCAATGCGCGGAGGAGAAGCCATGGGCAGCGGCGGAAACAATGCGCCTCGCGGTGCCGGCATCATGAAGCGACCCTCGCCACGCGAAGTTCCCGCTCGGCCTGTCCCACGTGCCGGTACTCATCGTTCAAATAATCATCGATCTTTAAAAATTGTACACAGTCCAATCGACCGATTCGGCCATGACATTTTTTTATCCTCAATCTCGTGTAGCACTGGGATACAGCATTATCGCTCAGCATTATTCGCTACGCGAAATAATCATCGCGCTCGTGTTTGTCTCTCATTGTGACTACATCTAAATTAAAAAAAAAATTAATCTCCGGTTGTCAATGCTTTTTCGGCCTGTACAAAATAACGGCAGACAGGTATCTGTAAATTTTTTTTTTATTTAAGATTATGTTCTCACCAAGCGCGCCTATTGTGAGATTTGTCTGCAGATACGATCGTTGTACATACGATTTATCGTACGTTCAGTAGGCACAGCCGTACGTGTGAAGATTTGTTGCATCTAGCAATAAAATTCCTCGACGAATCGCTTTATACATATCACATTGACGGAATATGATATTCCCCATAGGTGAGGGCCCCGAATCTCCTACTCACGCGCCTACTACGAAGCCCGTAGGCAAATCTAGTAATTATTCTTTTTTTTTACATTATTTTTGTGCTCGTTCCTAGCATGTGTATTATTATCCAACCAACGTTGCATTGCCATTCAAGACACGCTAGATTCAATGGCTGCGTAAATTGATCCTGCGTAAATAATTGCCTGCAGCCACTAATTTGTCAATCCTAAGACTACATCCTTTCAAATAAGATCCACATGAATTAATGCACGTTTCACATCCGAATGGATTCGTTATCGTATACATATTTCTACATTTATCATTGGCTTAGTGTTTGTCCGCTTTCTGCATGCTTGACTCGACTTATCAGCTTAGTCAAAAGTAATGATTTGTCGAGCACCGATGTTGTGAACACCGAATATTAATGAATCAATAATTAATACCCTCATTTTCTATCGCATAGTCAATAAAATCCAGCCAAGTCGTCCGACGCCAAGACCAGGAGCCATTGGCAATCGCGGCGATAACGGAAAAGTCGAGGAACTCAGCGCTCAGGTCAGTCTCAATTGAACGATAACACGTGCAGCTGTACTGTAAAATTTTACAATATGTTGTAACGAACTTTGCCGTATTTTAGGTGACAGAGCTAAAGATGATGATTGACGGCCTCGAGAAAGAGAGAGATTTCTACTTTGGAAAGCTGCGAGATATCGAGGTCATGTGTCAAGATTGCGACAACGGCGATCCACCCCCGATCGTACAAAAGATTCTGGATGTTCTATACGCGACCGAGGTAACTATACGTATCGTCTTTATGTCTGTCATTGACACACACACTGTCAAGTTGGAAGTAATAATCCGCGACACGGATCCACCAGTGACCCTCGTCCAATATACGTTCCCGACTGTTGCGCAATATGCGTCCGCACCATCCCTAAAAAATAAGTTCAATTCGCGAGAACGATTATACCCGAATGAACCGCGTATGTTGATTGACGAATTGTCGATGAGCTGACATAAAAAGAAAGGCCGAGTTGGAGAGATTTTCTGTTTCGCTGCCGGAGCGAGATATGTTCACGCTATAATGATTTCAGGAGAATGGAAATGGCCAGGAGGAAGGAGAACAGACCTATTAGCATCTCTCCTTGGTTCATATCTTTCATTTCCATAGAAGGTCGATCTAATTAAGGTAACATGAATGGTAGACACGCCAAGACTGTTGGGTAGCTCCTGCTCGTTCTTAGGGCGGCTTGGAACTTCAATTAACGCATTTGGCCGTTTCCGAGAAGGTCCCAGCATAATCACATTTTTTTTTATATTCGAGACAAAATATAGCAGTGAAACTGTTTTTATCAAGTATATCATTTTTAATTCGTACATTCGAGCCAATGTTTTGCTGGGACCGTCACAACGTTTATAAATTTTGTTGTTCAACTTAATGGGATTGTTGGGATTTAAGGTACTCGATGATAAGACCAATTTTGCACTCTTTTATCATACAATATTTTTTTCATATATATTTGTAACGTACCGCTGGGAATTAGTGGATTGGATTTCCGTACTTAATTACCTCTCGTTACAACTAGTATTTCTAACTTGAAAAAGACAATTTCTTGTCTACAGCGAATAGTGTGTTACGTATAGTAATGTCCAATTGAAGAAATGTCAGGGTGTAATCTGGTCTAATGTACTGTGATTTTAATAATCACTTCTCTACTCTATTTCACACGAAATACCAATCGTATTGGTTACGTTCTGCTATTTATTCTTGGCTCTTAGGCACGATATTTTTCTCGCGAAACACATTCGAATCGATCTGCACGAGTATTCTATAAAAAAAAATCTTGTCCTTCATATGTTTAAAGACGTTGCTTTTGGCGAGTGAATGTATCATGGGTTAGGCTTGAGATTTCAGAGGTTGTTTGATATATCGAAAACGTTTCACGAGTTACGTTTTGCTTTTTTTTTATATTTTTACTATACACACAGTTTTCTTTTGGCACAAATTTGCTTGTCAGTACACACAATACTCTTACACATTGTGTGTTTCGACACTAACAATATCTACAGATACAAGACACACTTTCCAACAACATCACACAAATATGTCGTTATATACACACACCATTGTTTTATCTTTATTTCTACCACACAAGAGAATGATCCTGGGAAACGTTACTCACGTAAGGTCGTCGATTCCACTATCGCTCGGGATAAAACGTATTTCCCATTCGTCGTCGAACTCGCGTCGATGGATACTTTCTATTCGTTTTCTCTCGCAATTGATGTATTGTCCTGTAATCGCGCATATGTGTAGAGAACGGAAGTTTACGAATTCGTGAAAAAAAAAAAATTATTTAGTATACAATTTATTGGTAATAATGGACAAACCTGTGAGTCACCACGTCGCTAAACTAATAGCGGCAATACGAGACACTCGGGATTACTGAATTAGAAGATTTAGTGTAATAACACCCGTTTGTAGTAAAACTTGGCAAAGGTGAAAGACATATTGTATCGTTGAGACAAATGAAAAATGAAAATTCTGTTTATTCTCGTGTTGTACCAGTGTCGTTCTTCGTAACAACGAAATGACGTTAACGGTGTTAATCGGGATCCCACGCACACGTACATCTTTTTTATTTCTACCAGCGTGTCAGTGGGATACTCAAAATAATTGTATACTTTCAGGACGGTTTCGCTCCACCAGAAGAATTGGAAGGTGACGGCCTTGCCCCTGATGACGAAGAGCAATATTAACCCCCCTTTCATTGTACAATCAAAATAACAACAAGATCAAGATCCATTGAAGATATCGAGTGCGTTGGCGTTCGCTACGTTCGTGAGCCAGTAGCCCCAGTACCCTCCCTCGCATAATTAGTATGCTGTGTCACACGTGTAGCCGTTTTAGCGTTTACGAGCGATTATCCGCCATTCACTGGAAGAAAAAAACACCATTCGAATATTACTACGACAAATTAATAATAATTACATATAAATTTCCCATATTACACGCAAACGAGCATTTCGTACACCTGTCTGTATACGACGAAAGATATCCGGTGGATAATCGTTTTTATTCTTTTACATCTTTGCAAAATTAGCCTTATGCCTTGCACAAGAAAAAAAAACAAGGCTCTCGGCGAGTCGCGCGGTATACATTTAAGGGTGTGGATGCATATTGCTGCGCAAAGTTCTACAAGCCTTATCGTCCTACGGTGATTAATATTACTTGTTTATTCTCTTTTTAATTAATTAATTCGCGAGTGTTCGGCGTTTAACACGAAAAAAACAAGATTTTGTATCAATAATTGTGACTGTGTAAAGTTCTTGATAATAGATTGGTTTTTTGTAGTATTCCCTCGGTATGACCACAATCACCAACTACTTTACGTTCCACACACCATTTCTCAAGTCGTTGGTAGCATTGTCGTTTTTTTTATTTCTGATAATTCAGTTGAATCGTGAATATTGTTATCCATAGATGTTTGAATCCATCTAATCGCACTGCGAAACACCCCACAGCTGGCTTTACTATGAAAAATGATGATACTTTGAAACAACGATAGTAATAGATAACTGGATACGTGACTGCTTCAATGTCGAAGCAAGACCATTAAACCCAAAATTATATAGTCTCTAACACAACACGATTTACCAAAGGAAACCGTCGGCGTTGCCGTTGCCCGAAATTAATATCGAAGAAACGACAGTGAGATCTTTCTCAAGCACAAAGGTACACCCTGTCCCCTCCCCGGAACAATGGAACGCCAAATACTTTCGCCTTTAAAAAAAAAATTAGTAATACTATTAGAAGGAGCGAGTGTGGTATAGTTGGGAAGTTGAAGAATGAGAGCGAGAGCGAGAGAAAGATAAAAAGAGAGTAAGAAAGAATGCTTGCTTAGGCGTTCATCGATTTTATTAGTAAGCGCGCATTGGTTTTTTATTGGAGAGTCTCGAAGCTCGTGGTTGAACAATTGCGGTCCATATCGATTACTATAATTGTCTGATTAGATTAATCCGCACTGAGTACGACTTACTATTTTTTATTCGTATGGGAGACACGCGCTGGCTTTATCTGTTTGTTACTTGATAAATGTGCAAACGAAGCAGATAGTCTGATAATCTTCGTGTTTGGAGTTTTTTTTTTCAATGATGTAATAAACTTTTAAAAAAGTCACGTTCGGTCGTTATATTTCGTCGGGGATCGATTTTCCTTTACTTCGGGCGAATTTCAACTCGAGCAGAGAAACCCATGACATCTTTTTTTCCTACAGTTAAGCTATGGTTATTTAGTCTTAGCACGCTGCTGAATTGTAACGTTTGTCTGCCCAGACATACTTGATCGTGATCTTTTTTTTCTGCACGTTACATTGATTACGATGAAATGATAGAATAATATCTGTCGATAATGTGGTACCACTGTTCGTACGTAATGGCTTGTAAATGAATAAAATGTACAGCAATCACGACAAGTATTGGGTTACTTTTACTGATTCACTGATTAAACATTGGACGCAACAGACTGTACAATTTAAACAAATGATCGGAGACAACCCCGAATCAATTGAAGAGGCTAGTTGGAAAAATGTCAGACCTTTACGATCTCCTGCATGGCACTACGAGGACACGACCCTTGCCACCGGTGCCCGATGGCACTGAATTTGAAGCCAAATATGCAAAGAAGAATCCTCCATGGAAATTCAATCTCGACAAGGTACGCACCAAATCTTGCAACACGTCTCGTTAAATATGCCCGACAAAAATTATCGATTTCTCTCGTTTATGTCGCAGGTCCAGGCACGCGAGGTCCACGAGATGCTGGAGCTGGCCGCGAGGGACACGAAAATTAAGCAGTTCAAGACCAGCGCCAAATACCGCTCAGCATTCGAGTGCAACTTGGGACCGCCGCAGGGCTTCTACTTCGACAAGATGCAAAAATACGCCGAGCAATTGCCTACAGTCGGACTCACTCCCGTAATTTATCCGAAACGGTTCTCATCGGATCTGAGTCGCAGCTGCACCCATTCAGTATCTTGTCGATTACTTTTTATAGGATTGGGAAAGCAGCATCCGAAACTTGGTGCCGGAACGCATGAGAAGCAAGTACAACGATCTCTTCGAGAGCCACATGAATGAAACTAAGGAACGGTATCGCGACGCGATGCACGAGTTGGGTATGCAAAGCGTCATATCCAGAGGATGCGGCTGCGATTGGCCCGAAATAGTCGATGCACCTTACAAATTACCCGGTAGAACGGAGCATCGTCACAGATTCATAAGAAACCGATGTTCGCTCGCGAGACGCTATTTCCTGCCGCACAAGTTGATGAAGAATATATTTTCACGCGCCAACGTTCTCCTACCGGAATTGATATGTGACTTTGGAAAATATCGCTCGTTGGGATTCCTTGATCTCTCCAAGTAAACACCTAATTAAATTTGACGATTCTTCTCTCATGCGGTAAAGATTCCATCGTGAGATTGGCACCTTTCAATTAAGATTCCTGGATGCGGTGGACGCGGACGTGAGGAAGGGTGAATTGTGCATCACCAAAACCTACTATACGGACATTGTGAAGCTACTTTCTCAGCCGAGATACATTCACGACGTACCCAGCTCGATAGTGGAACATTTTTTGCGGTGCGCATCGAAGCTACTCGCCTATCAGATCGTCAAAAGAATGATGCACAGTATGCAGCACTTTCTCGATATTTTGTCCGACGACTCGAAGAATCCGCTGCTCGTGGTGAGTGAATACATGGAGAAGACAATTTTTCTGTTCAACGGTGCAATAAATGATTAGCATTAAAAATATATTTTTTTTTGTTCTGCAGTTACAGTTGCGATGCGATGGTAATAAATTGTACACCGTGCCCTCGATAACCGACATCCGCAGCGCGCTGCATACACTGCTGGATAACATCGCGAGTGTCGCTCAGCAGCTTCCGACACTGGAGTCGTGGGTCGACATCAAGACACCCAACGAGTTTATCGCAGTAGTCGTACCGATGTGGTATCTCGAATCATCGCACCGTTCGTTGACCGAGATATTCGAAAAAAAAATTCAACCACTGCAATCTTATCTCGACGGTCTTCACGCACAATTCGGAGTGGTTTACGACGTCAAGACGCACGACGACGTTGTGGCTTACGTTGCCGAAGAGCATAATTTCGAGGATTGTCTCGCCAGACTCGAGGACTTTAACAGATTTATTAGGGAGATAAATGGAATGGTAAATCTAATGTACATTCCGCGCTCCATATGTTAAATTCGTAGGTCCACAATTAACCGGTCGACAATTATGTAGACGGGCAACGAGTATTTTACGATCGGGAAGCTCTATCAGGAGGAAGCTAAGATAGGCTTGAAACTCTACACGGAGCAAGTTCGTGAGCTTATCATAGTTCAATTAGTAAAGCGTCACACGAACTCCAATCTCGAGATATGCGCGGGTTTCGAAGAGCTCAAGGAACGCGCTTTGAATGTACCGACGACCACGAAGGAGTTACTAGAGTTAGGTAGGTGCGTGAAGGATCGAGCGAATTTTCATCGTTTCGAGATAATTGAACACAGCATTGACGATCGTGTTTATTTGGCTTGTGCAGGAGAATACATGATCTACGCGTCGACAAAGCTCATGGAAATATTCCGCGAGAAGATTGAGCTCTCACTGTACATGATGTCTTGTCTGCTGGAGATGACGACGCTGGACAAGGACCACATAGAATTGAACAATACGACGGTCAACTGGCTGAATCGCATCAAGCCGATCCTCGAACAGAACAGTTCCTTGTTCGAACAAATGAAGTTCGATTTGGAGGAACACTTGCAGAATAACGGAGCTAATTTGGAAGCTCAGATCGAAGATATGTTCCCTAGGTACATCGTGTCATAGTTATGAATTTAGCAATTCTGCTGCACGACTTTTCAACACTTCGAGCCTCGCAGATTGGTGATTCTGGACGACATGGATGACGCCAGTCGCATTCTCGAATACATCGAGGACATGAGGAAATTGATTCGAGGCTTGGACAGAATGGAGGAGGAAATCGCTTGGATACACAGCGAGGAGAAACTCTTCAAATACCCTCACACGACATATCCAAAGATCGAGGAGCTCAAAGCAATTATAATGCCGTTCTACGCTCTCATTTATCGTGCTTACCAGTGGCAACGCGACTTCGGCGTGTGGCTCGACGGACCTTTCGAGTATCTGGATTCGAACGTAATCGAGAACAAGACTAACGATTATTTAACGGATTTCAATAAGACGAGCAAAACGTACAAGGCGAAGATCAAAATGCACATCGCTATCAACTATCCATATTGGTAGCATATCATTCAAGCATAAATTTATATACTGTATACGAGAAATCCTTCTGATTATAATTCGTGTAAATTAGCTTCGCAGGATTGGTAGACGATCCTGATCCGTTTCAGCAGCCAGCACCCTTGAAACTTTGCTTTCAGCTCCTCGAGCAAGTTAAATGGTTCAAGGTGATTAGGGGATAAGTTTCAGCAGCTAGCTCAACACCTTTTTTTTGGCTTTCTGATTGGACAAGGTTTTATTGCTTCCTAGCAATACGTACCATTGGCATCTTGTTTCTGCAATCCCGCATTGCGTCAGCGTCACTGGGACGAGATGTCGGTAATAGCCGGTTTCGACCTTACCCCCAACGCTGGTACGACCTTTCGTAAAATAATAAACATGGATATTATGGACGACATACTCAAGTACACACAGAATATTATTCTTCCATGCCACCCGCGCTGCAGAATTGGTATTTAATTTATAAAATATTATTAAGGTACGATCTGATAAGCGCGAGCGCAACGAGAGAGCTCGCTCTGCAAGAACTACTGGCCAAGATGATTCACGATTGGGACGACGTTCTGTTCTCCACCATGCCTTTCAAGGACTCGGGTGTCGCTATTCTCACGCAGCTGGACGACATCGAGGCCCTGCTCGAAGAACACATCGTAAAGATGCAAGCCATGCGCGGCTCAGCATTCGTAAAACCGATCGAGAACGAAGTTAAATTATTTTACGATCAGTTACTTCGCATGCAAAAAACTATCGAGGAATGGACGAAGGTACCTGGAACTGAGAACCACGATTTATAATTGACTATATTGTACGATCAATAACCCTTTTTCTTATCACCAGGTGCAAGTTCAATGGATGTACCTCCTTCCAATATTTTCCAGCAAGGACATCGTCGCCCAGCTTCCCGAAGAGGGCATTATGTTTCAAGAAGTCGATGGGACATTTCGCAGAGCTATGCAGGCAGTGTTCAGGGAGCCGCGAGTCAGAGAAACGGCTGGATCGGTTAGCGAGTCGTCCGACGAGTTACGAATTTTTTTAATAACGATAACGATGACTCGAACAATGGAAATCGTAGCCGGGCTTGTACGAGGCTATGAAGGATGCGGACGAGTTGATGGAGAAGGTCAACGAAGGCGTGACGAATTATCTTGAGAAAAAACGACTGTTCTTCCCGCGATTCTTCTTCCTCAGCAACGAGGACATGCTCGATATTCTCTCGGAAACTAAGGAGCCGCTTCGCGTCCAGCCTCATCTTAAAAAATGCTTCGAAGGCATCGCTAAACTGGGGTATAAAAAATAATGCACCTATCCATCGTGCGGGCTAATTGTTCGTTCCAAAACAAAATATTGCGACTGTATAGCTTCAACGACCAGCTGGAGATTTACTCAATGTTCAGTGACGATAAAGAGGAAGTGAAGTTGGAGGAGCTTATCTCGACAAGTGCGGCGCGAGGTTGCGTCGAACGATGGCTCGTCCAGGTCGTTGATCTAGAATTTATGATAATCGATACGGAAAGCACTTATACGTGACGATGTTCGCACAGGTCGAAGAGCAAATGGTAAAGTCGGTAAGGCACGAGATACTGATGAGTTACCTGGATTACGATCCCGACAGACGAGTAGACTGGGTGCGAATCTGGCCAGGTATGGTGGTGCTCTGCGTGTCACAAATATACTGGAGCATGGAGGTCCAGAATTGCTTGATGACCCATATGGTTTCGGCAATGGAATCTCTCAACAGGAAGCTCCAATCGCAGATCCTCGATATGGTCAATCTTGTGAAAGGTATACGATCGGTAGCTTAAAGGCTTACGCCACAGTAAAATTTCGAATTAAACAATTCTTTTATTTATTTTTTTCCCCTCGTCAAGGACCGCGTTGTACATCATTGGTTAAGAAACAATTTAAAAATTTTGTTTCGCATAAAATGACGTCGAAATCAGGTCCACTGCAAGTGAACTTTCGAAAAAAATTGTACGCCAACCGATAAAAAACACAAATAATAATAATGAAATTAAACGAAAAAATTCTTAAATGTTCGTTAATATATTCTCCTTCACTCTAAAAAAATCAAATCGATGAAGCATATATTGACCGAGAAAAAAAATCAGGAAATATGCACACGTTTTTACCCATTTACTGTGGCGCATGCCCTCAATAGAAAAGTGTATTGAAAAGGATATGGAAAAGTATGTTGAAAAGTATATTGAAACGCATATTGAAAAAGATATTGAAAAGTATTCTGAAAAGTATAAAAAGTATATTGACTATAGGACAGTTATCGAAGCAAAATCGCACGACTCTGACTGCTCTCATCACGATCGATGTGCACGCCCAAGACGTCGTCAAGCTGTTGATCGACAAGCGCGTTATGAACGAGACGGACTTTCAGTGGCTCGCTCAGTTGCGTTACTATTGGGAAGACGACGTGTTTGTCAGAATAATAAATGCCACGGTGTCATACGCGTACGAATATTTGGGAAATTGTCCTCGTCTCGTGATAACTCCACTGACCGATAGGTCAGTACAGGATATACCGAAGTAATGTATCAATAATTGTGACAACAATGTGAAAATTAACGGTTTTTATCTTCGCAGGTGTTATCGCACGTTAATCGGAGCGTACTCCCTCCATCTGAACGGAGCGCCGGAGGGACCAGCGGGTACCGGAAAAACGGAGACAACGAAGGACCTCGGCAGGGCCATCGCTGTACAATGCGTCGTCTTCAATTGCTCCGACGGTCTGGACTACAAAAATATGAGCAAATTCTTCAAGGGCCTAGCCTCTTGCGGAGCATGGGCCTGCTTCGACGAATTCAATAGAATAGAATTAGAAGTATTGTCCGTAGTGGCTCAACAGATACTGTGCATAATCCAGGCGGTGCGCGCCCACGCGGAAAAATTCGTCTTCGAGGGCACCGAGCTTCGGCTCAATCCAGCGGTCTACGTGTGCATCACCATGAATCCTGGATACGCGGGTCGATCGGAGCTGCCTGACAATCTAAAAGTACTATTCAGAACCGTCGCTATGATGGTACCGGATTACGCGATGATCGGCGAAATATTTCTCTACTCCTCGGGCTTCAGTACAGCCAGAGTTTTGTCGATTAAAATCGTAACGACTTACAAACTCTGTTCCGAGCAGCTGTCGTCGCAGTCCCACTACGACTATGGAATGCGAGCCGTTAAAACAGTTCTCACGGCTGCACAAAACATCAAATTAAAGTATCCGGACGAGGACGAGATGGTTCTCCTGTTGCGCTCGATAATCGACGTTAACTTACCCAAGTTTCTTTCCCACGACGTTCCTCTCTTTCGAGGAATAATCGCTGATCTCTTTCCGGGCGTTGTTTTGCCCTCGCCGAGCTACGACGTTCTTCTCAGAGCCGTCGGCGAAGTAGCTGCGAGGAACAATCTTCAGACCGTAGACGGATTCATGCTGAAGATCATTCAAACATTCGAGATGATGATCGTACGCCACGGATTCATGCTCGTGGGAGATCCTTTCGGAGGAAAAACAACGGTTCTTCGTACCCTGGCCGAAGCTCTGACTCTCATGCAAGAATGGGGTGACGAGAATGGATCAAAGACCGTTTACACGACGATCAATCCAAAGGCCATAACAATGGGACAATTGTACGGCCAATTCGATCCAGTCTCCTCCGAATGGACCGACGGCGTATGCGCCGTCGCTTTTCGGCAATACTGCGCGGAAGACACGCCCGACAGAAAGTGGATAATCTTCGACGGCCCGGTCGACGCGGTCTGGATAGAAAATCTCAACACCGTCCTCGACGACAACAAAAAGTTGTGCCTGACGTCGGGCGAGGTAATGCAGATGAGTGGCGTAATGTCCATGATCTTCGAAGTTATGGATCTTCTTCAAGCGTCCCCCGCGACGGTTTCCCGATGCGGCATGATATACATAGAGCCGCACGTACTGGGCTGGCGACCGTTCGTGAAATCCTGGCACAGAAGCATGGCCCAAAATGTCAAGACCTATCGATGGTACAAGGGAAATCGGGAACTCGTGGAGGACCTCTTCGAATGGCTGATGGAGCCTTGCTTGGAATTCATTCGCAAAACCTGTCGTATGACGCTGAGCGCAGGGCAGATAAATCAAGTTGTATCGACGCTCAATCTCTTCGAGATGTTCATGGAAGACGCGGTCGACGACAATACTCAGGACTACGAATTGTACGTCGATTTTTGGCTTCAGGCATCGATGATGCTCTCCATGGTGTGGGGCGCCGGAGGAACTCTTCATCAGGATCACTTCAGGTCCTTCGACGAGTATTACGTGTCCTTGTGGAGAAATGAAGTGGAAGGTCGAAAGATGCCCGCCGGCCTCAACGACATTCTCATTTCTCTGCCGGGCGAGGGAACGATACACGACAATTATTACACATTCAACGGTCGCGGCGCTTGGAAGTACTTCGGAGAACTCGCCAAGAACGAGAAGCTGGTCGAGACGCAGAGCATCGGGCAGATGATGGTCCCGACGATCGAGACAGTCAAATACCAGAGTATGTTTCTTCGACACATGAGACGTAGGAAAAGATTCCTCCTGTACGGCGAGACCGGCACCGGAAAGAGCTTCTACGTGCAGGACGTTATGATGAACAAACTCGACGAGAATAATTATCTGCCGAATCTGATAACCTTCACTGCCAAGACAACCGCGGCCTTGACGCAGGAATTGGTAATCTCGAAGTTGTTCAAGAGACGAAAGGGTCACTACGGACCTATGAGTGATTCCGTCTGCGTAGTGTTCGTCGACGACGTGAACATGCCCGCCAAGGAAGTCTACGGCGCCCAACCGGCCGTCGAGTTGCTCAGGCAATTCTTCGACCACGGCCACTGGTACGATCTGAAGGAACCGGAGAAGATACGGATATTCGATACGATGTTCGTATGCGCTATGGCACCTCCCGGCGGCAGTCGTCAGGAGGTTTACAACAGATTCTTGAGACACTTCAATCTCTACGCTATACACAGCTTCCCGGAGGAAAGCATCTCGAAGATATTCTCCAATATCGGCCTCGTCGGCCTAAAGAGAAACGGCTTCGGCAGCGACGTGATCGCTATCGTCAACACCCTGGTGAACGCCACGCTGCAAGTCTTCAGAAGCGCCAGCACCGAGCTCAGACCCACTCCGGCAAAGTCTCACTACCTCTTCAACCTTCGAGACTTCTCGAGAGTAATAACGGGCTGTGCTATGATAAAGAAGGAATCCGTCGAATCCCGAGCGACTTTCACGCGTCTCTGGGTTCACGAGATACTGAGAGTCTTCGGGGATCGGCTGATCGACGGCAACGATCGACGATGGTTGATCGAGCAGCTCAAGGTCACGGTGCAGAGTACCTTCAGAGATTCCTTCGACTCTGTGTTCTCCAATCTACCAAGATACGACGACAAACTGACGGAAGTCAGTCTCAACGACCTCATGTTCGGTAACTTCATGGACTTGGAAGCGAATCCGGAAGACAAGAGGTACGAGCAGGTCGTCGGTGTCGAGGAGTTTCGGAGCGTAGCTCTCCAATGCCTGGACGATTACAACAGTACGCACAAGAACAAAATGGACATCGTCCTGTTTCGCTATGCGCTCGAGCACCTCGCCAGGATATGTCGAATCCTCGCTATTCCATGCGGAAGCTTGCTGATGGTCGGCGTCGGAGGATCCGGAAGGCAATCGTTGACGAGACTCGCCGCGAGCATGGCAGCCTGTGGATTGTTTCAGCCGGAGATAGGAAGCGCTTATGGGACGAACGAGTGGCGAGAGGACATCAAGAAAGTGCTCAGGGACTCCGGGGGAGTAGGAAAGGACTTGGCATTTCTCTTCACCGAGGGACAGATAAAGGATGAAGCTTTCCTCAGCGACATCGACAGTCTTCTGAATTCCGGCGAGGTGCCGAATTTGTTCACCGTCGAGGAGAGACAGGAGATCGTGGAGATGTGCCGATTGGCGGCACAGGGTGGAAACAGAAACTTGGATATATCGGTTCTCGGAGTACTCGCATTTTTTATAAATCGTTGCAAGGAGAAGCTCCACATAATGTTGTGTTTCTCGCCGATCGGCGAATCCTTCCGCGTGCGGCTCAGATTGTATCCGAGTCTGGTGAGTTGCTGCACCATCGACTGGTACGATGTTTGGCCCGAGGATGCCCTCGAGCAGGTCGCCATACGATTTACAACCGACATCAACGTCACCGAGGAGATAAAGGTCAATTCTGTCGTCGCTTGCAAGTACTTTCACGTGTGCGCCAAAGAAATAAGCGCCCACTTTTATCAGTCTCGTGGAAGACAGACTTACATAACTTCGGCCGCTTTCTTGGACCTCATAAGAACGTTTTCGGATCTCATAACGGAGAAGCAAGAGGAACTCGTTCACGCCAGGTAAATCTAAACATGTTAAATCATTCTCATTGCAATTACACTAATAATACCGAGAACATTCGCAGAGATCGTTATTTGGGCGGTTTGGACAAGCTGGACTTCGCAGCGCAACAAGTGGCGCAAATGAAATCGACCCTGGTCGCGCTGAGACCTCAGCTCGAGTCGTCCGCCAAGATAACTGCCCGGACAATGCGAGAAATCGAGAACGAGAACTTGAGCGTAGAAACTGCGACGATAATGGTGAAGAGAGACGAAGACGCGGCGAATATCCAAGCGGAAATAGCGGGACAGCTGAAGGAAGAGTGCGAGGCTGATCTCGCAGAAGCGCTTCCGATTCTGAACGAAGCTATTGGTAAGGACGATGGAAGTATTAATCTTTGCAATATTCGTGTCTATCTGCATTGAAACTCGACTCGACTCGTATATATCAATGTGATATCAGATATGTATATATATATATATATATATTTTAAAGCAGATTATATAAGTTAAAAATTTCCTATCTGTAAATAATAATAATATTAATAATAATAATAATAATGAACCTTTAGCCGCACTAAATACCCTGAAGCCGGCCGATATATCTCTGGTGAAGTCTATGAAGAATCCACCGGAGGGAGTTAAACTGGTGATGGCGGCTATCTGCGTTATGATGAATATTCAGCCCGACAGAGTCAACGAGCCATCGACGGGGAGAAAAGTGTTAGATTACTGGCCACCGAGTAAGCGTATCCTCAGCGACATGAAGTTCTTGGATTATCTGCGCGATTACGACAAAGATAACATTCCCGTCGCTACGATGCAGGTACGTTATTGGAAGCACATAGCTAGAAACAATTAATCGATTAACAGCGAATACTAATAGCGAATCATCGTTATCGTTCGCAGATAATCAAGAAGAAGTACATGGAAGACAAGAATTTCGAGCCGAAAATCGTCGCCAAAGCGTCCCAAGCAGCCGAAGGTTTGTGCAAATGGGTACGGGCAATGGTCCTTTATGACAAAGTCGCCAAAGAAGTTGCACCGAAGAAAGCGAAACTTGCAACTGCCGAGAAACAATATGCCGATACGATGGCCTTCTTGGACGAAAAACGGCGAATGTTGGCTGAATTGAATGCCAAATTAGCTGCACTAAACGACAATTTGCAAGTTACTCTGGCGAAGAAAATTGATTTGGAAACACAAGTAAGACAATTATACGCGGTAGCTCCAACACAAATCGATGGAGTTTAATCTATATAAAAGTTGTTTACCTTTCGTTAGGTAACGAGCTGTAGGAATAAGCTGATACGTGCTGAGAAGCTTATCAGTGGCTTAGGTGGTGAAAAGGATCGATGGCTGATCTGTGCTGACGATCTGCAGAAGTCTTATGACACGCTACCCGGCGATATTCTCATATCTTGTGGAATGATCGCTTATCTAGGTCCATTCACGACGTCCTACAGGGTGACCAATATCGAGAAGTGGAGGACATACGTTAAGAGTTTGAAGATACCATGCTCCGAGGCGTTCAGTTTCGTCAGCGTTCTGGGATCCGAAATAAAGATCAACTCGTGGAACATATCGGGACTACCGCGCGACTCGTTTTCAACCGAAAACGCAATAATAATGAACAACTCGAAGCGATGGAGCCTGTTTATTGATCCCCAGAGCCAGGCTAACAAATGGATACGAAATATGGAAAAGCTCAGTGAACTCGAAGTCGTCAAGCTGACCGATACGAAATATATGAATATACTGGAGCAGTCTATCGAATACGGTGCGAATCGAGAGTGCCGCATAAAAGCGTTACGTAATAATAGCCGTCGATAAAACGATTCTTTCGATACACAGGCAAACCTGTGCTGATAGAAAACATTGGCGAGGAGCTGGACGCGTCGCTCGATCCTATTCTCATGAAGAAAATATATACAACGGGCGGCGTTTCGTATATCACTCTCGGCGAGAAAACTATTCAATACGGTTCTCGATTCCGATTGTACATAACAACGAAGCTGCGGAATCCTCACTACCTCCCCGAGGTTTTCAACAAAGTAACGCTGATAAACTTTGCTCTGACGATCGAGGGGTTGGAGGATCAGCTGCTGGGCATAGTCGTAGCAAAGGAGAGACCGGATTTGCAGAGGAAACGCGAATACCTGATCGTGCAAGGGGCTGCGAATAAGAAGTCGTTGAAGCAGGTCGAGGACAATATATTGAGGACGTTGTCGGTTTCCGGAGCGACGATATTGGAAGACGAGGAAGCTATAGAGATATTGGATTCTTCGAAGATACTGTCCATCGATATATTGAAGAAGCAGGAGGCTGCAAAGGAGACGGAAACTAAGATCGAGATCTTTCGTCAAAGCTACCGACCTATAGCCAAACACAGTTCAGCACTTTACTACACGGTTACGGATTTGCCAAATATCGATCCAATGTACCAATATTCTTTATCGTGGTTTATAAATCTATACATCGTCTCTATCGAAACCGCAAACAAGAGTAAAGTGTTGGAAAAACGGCTACAGTTCTTGAGGGAAACTTTCACGTACAATCTCTACCAGAACGTGTGCCGATCGTTGTTCGAGAAAGACAAGGTACCAACTTCTCACGAAAGTTCGTGCGCGGGAATAAATCATTCATTGTTTCAGGTGTTGTACGCATTCGTTTTGTACACGACGATATTGTTGGCAACGCACGAGATCGAAAGAGAAGAGCTCATGTTCTTCCTGTCCGGTGGCGTGGCTCTGGGAAACCGCCTTAAAAATCCCGCTCCCGACTGGCTTCAAGATCGAGCTTGGGACGAGATATGCCGCGTCGGAACGCTCGCTCCTTTTGCCACTTTCATGGAAAGCTTCGGCGCTAATCTTGGGCCGTGGAAAAAGTTCTACGATTTAATGAATCCGCAAAACTCTACCTTACCCGAGCCATGGGACACCAATCTGACGGCGTTTCAAAAGTTGATCGTCATGAGAATTATAAGACCGGACAAAATAACAGCAAAGGTAGTCGAGGATGAAAATACAAATATTTCTATGAAGTACGAATAGATTTACTGATTCACAAGTTCATTATTCAGGTGATGCAATTCGTCGAGGCGGGTATGGGTACCAAGTTCGTTACACCGCCGCCATTCGATCTCGCCAAGTCCTACGCTGACTCGAACAGTCTCATACCGCTCATATTTATATTGTCACCGGGTTCCGATCCTATGGGGGCTCTGTCGAAGTTTGCCGAGAATATGGATTACGCGTCGCGCTTTCATTCCATATCACTGGGACAGGGACAGGGTCCTATAGCTAAAAAGCTAATAGAGAACGGGCAGAACGAGGGTTCCTGGGTTTGTCTTCAAAATTGTCATCTCGCAGTTTCGTGGATGTCCGAACTAGAGAAGATTTGTGAAAATTTTGACTCGACGAATACATCGATAAACTTTCGTCTCTGGTTGACGAGCTATCCCTCAGAAAAATTTCCTATAGCGGTACTGCAGCACGGTGTGAAGATGACTAATGAACCACCCACTGGATTACAACAAAATTTAATGCGGTACTGCCCCGACCTCTCGTCAACAAAATTAATTTCTTTACGTTTGTCTACCATTTATAAAAAGTTGCTAGTAAAATAAATATTTTAAATTTTCATTGACTTTCAGATCGTACATGTCCGAACCGGTCAAGGATCCAGAATTCTTCGAAGGCTGCCCGGGAAAGGAGAAACAATTCACCAAACTGTTGTACGGCCTATGCTTTTTCCACGCTGTCGTACAAGAACGGAGAAACTATGGTGCCCAAGGGTGGAACATCCGATACGGTTTGTAGCATCCAGACTGACGGTTCAACGGCTATGAAATAACTAATTAACCCTTCACGTACCGGAGCCGCGCGCCGAGCGTGACTACGCAGGCCCGGGGCTCCCCGACCTGAGATGTAAATATAAATTTTGAATAATAATAGCGCGCCTATATCGACGATAAAAATATTATTTTACAGATATATAATATCGTTAAAATTACTCTTCAAACAGTATTTTCCCGAATTTCGATGTCATCAATATTTTTTGACATACATTGGCGATTTTTATACCACGAGTAACTTGCAATGTAGGTACTCGCTGAGCGAGGATCCGGGCTGAATCGTCCGGAATCGATGTCTTCGCTCAGCGAGCATCCGGCATAAGTCAAGGATTTATAAACCCATGCTCTGTTTCAGGATTCAACGAATCTGACTTCCTCATTTCCGTGCAACAACTGCAGATATTTATAAACGAGTACGAGAAGGTACCATTCGAGGCGATAACTTATCTGACCGGCGAGTGCAATTACGGTGGCAGAGTCACCGACGACAGAGACCGGAGATGTCTGAATACGATACTGGAGGACTTTTACAACTCGAATGTGATCGAGGATCCTAATTATACCTTCGCGGACGTGGGTCCCGAATACACATTGCCAAGAAAGTGCGTCGATCGCTCCGTCAAATGTCTCATTGGAAAACAAAATCGACTGATTGTATCAGCTCTAATTAATTCGTCACTTTGCCAGATGCGATTATCGCGATTACGTGAAGCAGATCGAAGGAATTCCCACTACTTCGCCACCGGAAGTCTTCGGCTTGCACATGAACGCAGGGATCACCCGGGATCTCGATGTATCGAAAATATTTTTCGATTCCATGCTACGGATTCAGGGAACCGTTACGGTTGGCGACACCAGCAAGCAGGACGAATTGCTTTTAACCATGAAGAAAGATATCTACGACAGAATGCCCGAGCTCTTCGATCTCGAGGAAGCTCAGAAAGTTTATCCAGTCTCGTACATGGAATCGATGAATACAGTGCTCATTCAAGAAATGGAACGTTACAACACGCTTTTGAAAGTAATTCGAAGTAGCATGGCCATGCTCGAGAAAGCTGTGCAGGGCATGATCGTTATGAGCCCGGAATTGGAGGTAACTTTACAGAGCCGCATCGATGGAACGGATGGAACGTAATAACCGAACTTTGGATATTTGCAGCTTCTAGCATTGCACATGTTGAACGCAAAGATTCCACCAACTTGGACGAAAACTAGCGCTTACCCGAGCTTAAAACCCTTACCCAGTTTCGTTAATGACTTCCTCGAGAGGCTGAAGTTTCTCCAAACTTGGTTCGACAACGGCAAGCCAGCGTCTTTCTGGATAGCGGGATTTTCGTTCGTTCACGCGTTCCTGACCGGAGCGACTCAGAACTACGCCAGAAAATATAAAATATCAATCGACAAGATCGATTTTGATTTTGAGGTCCGTGAGCTCGTTCGGTAGACGAAGTTGCGGGGAGTAATGCGGTGGATTTTTTTTTTTTTTCAGGTGATGAATATGTACGAGGCGAGCACCGCGCCGGACGACGGAGTCTACGTATACGGAATGTATCTCGCCGGTGCCAGATGGGATAGAAACAGAAGACTTCTAGCGGAGAGTAATCCAAAAGTTTTGTGGGACACGATGCCGATAGTTTGGCTCAAGCCAAGCGAAGCTATCCACATAGAAGTGAGGGAGCGGTACGTTTGTCCTCTTTACATAACTTCGGCTCGTTTTGGGACTCTCAAGACTACGGGCCATTCGACGAATTATGTCTTATCGCTTCTCATTGATACCGATATGCCTGTGAGCCATTGGATCAAGAGAGGGCTCGCCCTGCTCTGCCAGCTCGACGACTGATCGATCTCGGGACTACAAAATACGATTTGAAATTCTGTAACGCATACGATACGCTATACTTATGTGAATGGGTGGAGGGAGAGTGGGGGACGAGAGTGCGTAATGTATTTAGCCACGGATATACAGTTACGCTGGCATAAGCACGAGGTTCGTCAAACAAATAAACCTGCGTCTTTTACACACCTTGTGTTTGACCGAAAAACCATCATCTATCCTTTGCGGAGACAGTTCGGGGGCGTGGCTCTTCCGTAGTAGTAGTCACGTAGAATTTTCAAGCGCATACCCGAGATATCGAGTTTATACGGTATTCAAGCTTACGATGCAGTCTCGCAGCGTTGCACTGCCGAAACTTTCTATTGGTCCAGAAGCCCGTTGCCTCGACGTCTCGGCGAATCAGTGCGAACGGAGCGGCCAGTGCGCCTGCGACTGCGCATGCGCGAGTAGACGCGCCAATTTTTTTTCGCACTAATTAATGGATACGCCAATTACTCAAATGGTCCGCAATATTCGTGTTACCCTTGCTACGTTAATCTTCGCGATGAAAAAAAAATGTGGGCCGTCGTCGATAAAATATGACCGGGGACAAGCGGAGCCGCAGCAATATCTGCGCCCTACGCGCAGCTACGTGGAATATAATTGGAATCGTCGCGGGTACGTGTAAAGACGGGGCGTTTCATATTTCCTAAATAAATGTACGAAACGGTACTACATTAGACGATTGAAATGCCTCGCGCACCGCTACGCATAATAAAGAGAACTTTCGTCACGCAATCCTCGCAAGGTTGATATAGCGATAGTGGTTCTTCATCGTGTCGAATTCATCGCGGCGGCCGAATGAGAACCACTGCCCCGCTATTCACATAGCCGGCAGAGAAGGTGGGGGCCCAGCAGTGCTCGAATACCCGTGGGTGTTTAGTGTCGTGTTTGGCATCACGATATTCTCCGTTCGACGATCGTGTATTCACGTTTAAAAGTAAAAAATAAATAACCGACGTCGAGAAACGCTCCATCCGGAGTGGAGGAAGTAAACGTAAGTGACGGACCATCGTGTTTTTTCTCCGGGATAAACGGTAAACGTATCGAGAAAATTATGTCGAAGCCGGCGGATGAGTTGGTCCCCGTGATCAATGAACTCTGGCTGCTGTCTTGGTGTTTTGGGGCGTGCTGCCAGTGCTAGTGGGCAGACGGTTCGCGACAGCTCCGTCGCCGTTTCGCACTTTAAGATCCTCCGTTTTCACCGAAGTGAACCAGCGAATATCAATTATCGAGCCACAGAGCGGAGTTAATTGTCTCGTCCTTGAGAGTCGCCCGAGCGCTTTTTACAAACCACTTTTTCATTCTGCACTTCTCGGTAATAACGGATCGCGCGGAGCGGCGGAGCGATGTAGGTGTCGTAACTACGTGAGTTTGTATATACACCTTGGTGCCTACATAGTAGTTGATACGTTGTACTCCGTTTCTATATCTATACGGGAGAACACCCTGCCTCTTCCTGACTGTAAGTTTTTTTCCACTCCATAATATTTTAGCTCAGCCGGAGAAAAAAAGGTTCCGTTCGATCGAAAGGGACTCTACGGTGTGCATCCGCGGAAATGAGGCGGAACTCGTCGCCGATACGCGAGTTCGTACGATTAATCAGAGGCTTCGATCTACGCGACTTACGGAATCGCCTTCTGTCACCGCGGTTACATCAGGGATTGAGTGATAGATTCGTCTTGCGTTATTAATCTCGCTGTCGTCTGTGACACTCGTAATGCGTCTCGGTACGCCGCCTCGACGGACGCGGATATGCGACTGTGTGATTGTAATACATTCTCGTTTTTTTTTATTTCTTTTTTTTTTCGAACTTTGTTATAATTTTCTCACACGTCGTCGAGATTCGGACCGATTTATCAGCGGTGTTCGTGAGACTGGATTATAAATAATTCACAATTTACCATTCACCGTAGTACCCATTTTTTTCACAAGAATCATTTCTTTGCTGATCATTAAACAATCTAAGAGAACTATGTACTTGCATTCGCATGTTACAAGCGTCTTGCTATTGAATCATATATAAAGAGCGATAAAGTTTCCGTTGTGCAATCGTCTAGAGATATTTGTTCCGTGTCCTGGTTACGACCTGCCGTGGCACAAAAATGATAAAGAATGCATTGCGTCACTGTTTGCCGTAACAAATTATGTACGCAGCGATAAAAGTTATCCAATTTTTTTCAAGTTGCCTGTCCGATAAGTATACAAAAAAAGTTGCTCCTGCATCGTCGATGACTTTGATGAGAGAGTCGATTACCAAGTTTCAAGATTTTTTTTACCAGAACGAACGCAGCAAATGTTTGCAACGCACCATTCATATTGTATTTGCAAATCTAATCTCTATCTAAAAAAAAATCCAGTTAGGTTTACCAAGCGGCTTAGGACAATTTACCTTAAATGCAAAATGTTTGCTGAATAAAAATTCTCCGAATACAAGAAAAATGTTTGCGATGCGGCGCTGATACTATTTCCAAGAAGGATCTCAACACGATGTCCACGCTTGCTTATGTTCTCAGATGTTCACCTGACAAAATCCAGTTAGTTTTCCAATTCGCGTAGGACAATAAACGTCTCCGTCGGCGAGGGTTTTCGGCCGAGGAAAACGAAGAAAAAATCGTCAAATGAGAAAAGATGAATGATATAGACAATATAGGCATGACTGGAAGTTCCAAGATGCCTCACAGTCACTCGACTCCGGCCGGTGTGGACGGCGGTAGTCGAACGCCGCCGACTACTCCGAGGAAAGCTGGAAAGATGCTCGCGGTTCGAGTGCAGATGCTCGACGACACAATCACGATGTTTCAAGTGCAGGTAAACAAAAGATACTCGCCACTGTGACGAGAGCGCGATCAATTAATTCTTTTACACTCGCATCGATATTTTGTTTTTTTTTGTTTTTTTCATACAATTATTACGAGCAGTTTAACGGAATATAATTAATTTTAGCGATAAGGGAGACAACATTGAAACGCGCCAACGATCCATCACTCAAATCGTACGCGGCGCACACGCGTATTGCGTTCAATTAATACCGATATGATATATCCTATTCACGCAACAATTTCCTCCCCGTTGCGCGGGGGGGACGCCGAGAGTGCCAGTGTCGTCGTGTATATCTGTAGTAATTGCGGGGTATTCAAGCTGCTGCGTGGGCACTTTAACTTAACGGTTGACTATTGGGGTCAAGGGGTATTGCTTGCAAGTCCACTTCACGTGTTCTTCAATGTGTCGTTTTCTGGCTGGATTGACATTCTCATACTCAATTATACGTCATCTATATCGAGGCTCTTCTCACCGTATCTTTCCGGGGACAATAGATTTTTTTTTTTTTTTTCATACCGCACATTAGCTCTCCGTATCGAACGAAGTAAAAATGTACGATTTTTTTTTTTTGTTGACTTTTTTTTTAACGAGCTCATTGGCTCGCGATTAGAAATTGATGGATCGTTTGATTGCTTAGATAATTTCGACCTTGCGGGATTGAAGTAACCCGCATTGAAATATTAAATTGGTATTTGACTGATTGGCATTTACCTTGGCTTAGTCACTCACGGTATAGCTCGTCTCCCTGTCTCTATAGTGTAATTCTTCCGCAAGGGTGAATTATTGGGGCATATAATGTGTCGGGTATGCACACGCTATGATGTATACCCGCACAGGTGGAAGATGCGAGCTGACTTATCGATTTTATAGGATATTTTTTATTTATTTTTATTTTTTAGTCACGCCGCAAATTATTATCGTATTTTGCTCCGGCAAGAAGACCGTTGTGTTTTCATAGAAAACTTTACTTGGAAAACTTTTTGATAATTTACCGTCGAACACGAAATTATTTTCTTACACGTTATTTGTATATTTATTCGCAGGCGAAGGCGTTAGGAAGGGTTCTGTTCGATCAAGTCTGCAAACAGTTACACCTTTTGGAAGCCGATTATTTCGGTCTCGAGTACCAGGAGCCCAATGGAACGAAGGTAAGAGCGAAATTTAGCAAAGCGTCTATTCGCACCGGACGCGTGATTTCGCCCGGATGTAACGCTTTCCGTTGTGTTACAGTACTGGCTGGATTTAGAAAAGCCAGTTTGCAGACAAGTGGGGCTTTCGCTGGTCGACCCACTGCTGAGATTCTGCGTTAAATTTTATACGCCCGATCCGGCTCAGCTCGAGGAGGAGTTTACGAGATACTTGTTCTGTTTGCAAATAAAACGCGACCTCTCCCATGGATTGTTGCAGTGTAACGACAACACCGCCGCTTTGATGGCCAGCTACATCGTGCAGGGTTAGTGACCCATTGAAATGTCTATAGATCCGCTAGGTTCGTCGACTCGAGCCAAAGATTCGTCAAACTTGGCTCGGGTCTCTTATTCGTAGCTATAGGCGTAACACCGCAAGCGTGTGCTTTCAGCGGAATGCGGCGACTACGTCATAGAGGATTATCCCGATCATACGTATTTATCTACGTACAAATTCGTGCCGCATCAAGATCAAGAATTGGAACGGCGTATAATGGAGAATCACAAAAAACACGCGTAAGCCATCGCATTCGGTTTCATTCGAACACGATTAAAAATGTTAAAAATTAATTAATTAATGCGCTTTATATTTGTTGAATAATTAGCGGGCAGTCACCAGCGGAAGCGGATCTCAATCTACTGGAGACTGCGCGGCGATGCGAGTTATACGGAATGAAGATGCATCCAGCCAAGGTAAGGAAACTTGCAATGACCCTGAAGATATCAGCGTGAGACGAAATTTCATATCATGTTATGACGGCTGTATTTCGCATCGCACAAACTTCGCTTGGGGAAGTTCACTTAGAGAATAAAAGTTCACGAGCGAACCATTTTGCTTCCTCATAGAGGAAGCTTTGTTTTTGTGAGAAAAAAATGTCGAGATTTTAGTTAAAACGTGTTCAGAATGTTCCAAAAGATCGAAATATCACATAGAAAAAAAAATGTCCCTGTGAAAAATTTAAACCGCTATAATTCGAGAATTACTCGGCCCATCAAGCTGAAATTTCACACAGCATGTGTGGTTAATAGTCAATGTTTTCTCAAAATTTCATTGAAAAATGTTCAGTTTTTTTTTTTTTCTTTGTAAATTTGGGGAGAATCGATCGATTCGTTAAATTTTTTTGTCATTTTGAATTTTTTTACTTTTATGAAAAATTAGTAGTTTGTTTTAGGCGCAATTTTCCGTATTATATATTCATCTGTGAATTAAATAAGTCGTAGATCCGTGATGAGTGTGACAAATCGATTAAATATAATGCCTCCGCGACGATTAAAGAAAAAACTATTTCGAGAATTTTTATAACCAATAGTGCAAAAATGAATGATTTTGGGTATTTTGAAACAATTATTTCGATGCTTCTCGATGGCATCGCGAAAAAACTCAGGTGCCTATCAGGTTCTATGGCAAGAAAGACACAAGATGATTTATGCGACGGCGTTGAACACGCTAGAAAAAGAGGTATCATTTAGATTTTCTTTAGTAAAAATTGGAAGTGCTAAAAAGAAAATCAGGAGCGCATAATTCAATGTATTGTTTCGCTCCGAGCCCAGCTCCGACAAAACGAAGCGTGAGGTTGGTGTATTTTTCGCGCTAAACCTGACTCACCCGGCTGTTTTGCATAAAAGTTAAACACGACGTTGGCGTTAAAAAAAAGTTGAAAATTGAAATTTTTATATCGCTTCCTCGTAAACGTTGCAAATTAAAATTTTCATATCTCCTCCTCATAAAAGTTAAAAATAGTACATTACTCCACGAGGGCGAAAAACGTTTTTCTAACGAGTGTGAGTTTGCAGCACGAGCCGAAGGCGAGTGCAATAATAACACGAGTTGTTTCGGATAAAAAATGTTTCGCATGAGGGATGTACGAAATTATTCATCACAAGGTGCGAAAATGGCGGTTTTACGCACGCAAAGCAGGCGGAAAAGTGTCCATTTCCGCACCGAGTGATGAACATTTTATTTTCATATTTCTTCCTCATAAGAGCTGAACATTTTTATTTTCATCACTTTCTTATAATGTTCCTTTATTCGCGGAACTTCCTCTACGAAAAAGCCAAAATACAGAAAATGCTTTCTCACAGAAGAATCTTGCCAAATAAAAGAACATTATGAGAAAACGACATGAAAATCTCAGTTTTCAATTTTTATGAGGACGAGATATGAAAATTTCAATTACCAACTTTTTTTCTCCTTAAAGCAGTATACTGACACAGACTTGCCGAAGATGAAATTTGATATAATGCAGATACCTTCGGGGTCGTAACTTGCACTCTTTATTTTACAGTATTTTAATAACACATATATATTTTCTATGCAGGATCACGAAGCAGTACCGTTGAATCTTGCAGTTGCTCACATGGGCATCGTAGTTTTTCAAAACTATACCAAGATAAACACTTTTAGCTGGGCTAAAATACGTAAAATCAGCTTTAAGAGGAAACGATTTCTAATAAAATTACATCCGGAGGGTTACGTAAGTCCTTTCGCTCGAACAATAAAGCTCACCACCTATTCTCGTTCCTTCTTCTTTGACTACATTTATGATTGATTTTGTCGCGCAGGGCTACTACAAGGATACCGTAGAATTTTTCTTCGAGGGTCGCAATGAGTGCAAGAACTTCTGGAAGAAGTGCGTCGAGAATCACGGATTCTTCCGTTGTTCCGTGGTGAAGCGAGTTCTGCGACAAAAGACTCGAGTGTTGAGCCGTGGATCTTCCTTCAGGTAGTGTATTCTCGAACGACAAGGACTCCGATCGGTTAAAATGACTCACTGTTAAATAACTCTCCTCATTTTACCAACAGGTATAGCGGCAAGACGCAAAAGCAAATCGTCGAGTTCGTCCGCGACAACTACGTGAAGAGACAAACGTTTCAGAGGTGAGTAGGGAAGAATGCTCGGAACGAAAAAAGAAAAAAAAATCAAAACGCAGACATGAGATGAACATTTGGAAGAAATATCTGGATACCCCAGTAATAATTGGTAGATAGTGCATGCGTACTATTGCGTACAATCACCCTCCCCTCTACCCCTGATGTTGGTTTGAATCATTAAAGATTATGATTAATGTGCGCACCAATTTTGTGGACAATACTGGAGTTGGGCACGGTCTCGCTTATCGCAGGGACACGAGCCGACAATATATACATATATATATGTATATATGAATATATCTGTATATATTATACTATTGGTAATATGCATTCGCACCAAAGTGTCTCCTCTCTTTGCAACCCCCTGCTATATCCGGCTACACGTAAATCTATCATCTCTCCAGTCTTATCCGTAGTAAAACTGTGTCGACTCTCTGTTCCTTCGATTATATTTACGTTTGTTAGTGTTGCCTGCTCGGACAGGGGTGGCGGGGAGTCAGGCTCACCATCAGGCACGATAAACCCGAATGATCGATGTACCCTTTCTTGAAATAACTCGTCAATGGATTTCGTCGATGAAAAATCGAAAGAAAAAAAAAAGAAAAAAAAGAGATGTACTCGATGAGCGTATCACGCCACTTTGACCACACACATCACAATCCCGAGTCTAGAAAACAGAATAATAATCGTCGATAGCAAGTAGAAATGATAGAAATTCACCTGTCAACACCCGTAAACTATAAATCCTTGTAAATACAGTTAGAGGATATAATTAACGGCACCGATTGAGAGTCACGTCATCGCGAATATATAACAATACCCCCTTTTTTTCTGTATAAATAATCGTTGGACGCACAATTATTGAAATCACACACAAGAGGGGACTCTCTCTTCTCACCTTTTTCTTGCCTTGAGCATGTGAACTCCGACATTATATATTAGCAACCGATATCGATCTATATATTTCGCAGTTGGCGACCATCGGTAATTTTAACTCGCATATACTTTAAAGTACAAGATCATTTTTCATCGGGAGTGTCATACGCTCCGGCATTGCCCGAGTGCGACCAAGTGAATTTTTTAATTATGAAAAAAAAGACCCTATCATGCCTACCAAGCAACGACATTTATTGCACTTGCCAATTAAATGTGTACGCAACGCATAATGTGCTAGAGGATATAGAACATAATTAAATATAATCAAAGATCAGACCATTCGCTCGAGCGACTGTCGAGAAAGTAGTGGGCTTAAAAAAAAAAGAAAAAAATGATCGAAAAAATAAGTGTTACTTTAAATACTTAAAGGGAAAAAATCAAAAACCGCCTGTCATTCTGGCGGCATAGGTCTGATGCTGAACTTGACTCTCTCTTGCTCGCAGGTCCAATTCGTTCCGGCAGACTAGCGGTGGTAGGGCATTGCAGGGCTCGGAGGGGGGAGGCTATCGTGGCGCCACTCCAAGCAGCTCCCTTATGGGCAGCTCCAGCATCTCTGCTCACCCCCTCCTGCCCCTCGGCGACCCCGGTATGTACCACGACCGAAATCAGCCACGACAATCACCAACACAGAAAGACGCTTTCGTTTTTGTTTCTCTTATTTCCGTTACCCAATTTTTTGTTTGTTTGTTTATTTATTTATTTTATTTTTTCCAAATTACTTTTATTTTACGTTTACGTTTTGTACATAAACTGTCCTATAGTAGTGTAGAAAATAGTGTCTTTATATAGTTACGTAGGATATGCTTCGAGTATGATTTATCCGGGGCTGCATTTATATCGGATTGAAGAGCGTACGAAACCGTATAATATAATAAGAGTAAAAAAAAAAATGAAAGCTGAAGAAAAAGCCGACATGAACGTTGGAAGAATGATCGATTGTTATGATATATAAAAAAAAAAACGCTTTTGACTGCAGCGAATTAAATTGCGATTGCTTGACTACTGTATAGTTAAAAACCTCTCTTCCGCTCCGTGCGCCTGAAGACGATCTCGTAAATTATCGAACCAACGGTAAATACAGTAAAAAATTTGACGCTGTTGCAGCTCTGGGAACCCCGGCTCTGTCTCTATCATGCGGTTCGATGACACTGGATTCTCCGACGACTGTGACGAGTGTCTCGATGGGCGGGACGAGTCACCGTCGCGACGACACAGCTATGTCCTTTCGGACGCTCACCTCTATCGACGTACATTCACCGGCTACCCCCAACCAGGCACATCCGGTACATCGGCAGTTGCAGCACCAGCAGTTTGCTATGAGCCAGCAGCAGCATCGGATCTCGTCAGCAGGTCGTATCAGCCCCTCTAACAGCAGTCCTCCTGAATTCCCGCCGCCGCGACCCATGCCTAGACATCCTTGGCAACGTTCCGCGAGTTGTCGCGAATTGTACGCCTCTAGCTTCGAGGATTCGGGCAAGGCGCGTCCTCGCGAGGAGAAGCCGCCGGCGGCTGGTCCCGACGAGCCTGCCCTCGCACCATTCCAATTGCCCTCGCAGGGCGAGCTTGACAATCCGGTTACGCGCTACGACGAGAGCAATCGCTCTTACAGCGCAGCGAGTTCAAAATTACCCTCCCTCGATCACGATTCGGTACCGGACCGTGTATACAGTAGCTCGTATCCGGGCACCTCGTCGCTATCGACCGAGTCCGGCCACGAGGAGTCCGGACCCGCGGGCGATCTGTCTCACGACGATCTGTCCCACGATTCCTACGAGTTGCTGGAACGCGAGCACGAATTTGAATACCCCGAGTCTTACTCGAGTCCGCGTGACGAGAACGAACAACTGTCGGACAACAGCGACGAAGGAATCGAGCACGAGATGTTCCAGATGGACTCCGAGACCGATTCATTCGTCAAGCACAGATCGGTCAAATCGTCCGACAAGCAACTATTCAAATCCGTGCTCGCAGATCTAAAGAATGTAAACGGTAAGACAAAGTCCATCGATCGGTACTCAGCTGTGCCAAAGACCACCGATGCTAATTTAATCGTTACCGAGTCCAGAATACAGCGCACCGGCACTCAGATTGAGAGGAAATTCGAGACGAGACACGCCAATTCCATAGATCAGAGTAGCAGACCTCCCCTGCCCCATCAGGATTCGGGTAGGAAGGATCCGGTGATACTTCAGGTTCAGAAACAAAAGCTCACGGTCCTCAACGAGCTCAAGAGCTTGAAGCCGAAGCACAAGATAACCCACGTGGACTCCGAGGTTCTCCGCGACGAGGGAATAATGCGTCCGAAGTCCCGAATCGACGACGATCTGAGTCCAGTCGATCCCAACAAGACGATCCTGGAACCGGTGGCGCGCGGAAGAACCGTTCGAGCGCGGAGCATAGCGAGCCTCGACGATCATCCGCCGCGCGTCTACGTCGAGACCGGAAGTCTCGGAAGGGCCTACGCCTCCGGCGAGAAGAGATGCCTGGACGCGGACTTCAAGATCGAAAAGATATCGAAGCTCCTGGAGAAGGAGCGCAAGATCCTCGAGCGCGAGGAGCGCAAGAGGATCGAGCGGGAGAACTCGCGCGAGGCGAGAAGAATGGAGAAGGCAGATTGCCGCGATCGTCGATCGGTGGGACGAGTAGATTCCCGCGAGAGGCGAAGCACGGAGCGCCTCGATTTCACCGCGGAGCGTCAGGACTCCCGAGACTCGCGTCCTCCGACCGTCGAGCGTCTGGACTCGCGCGACAGGAGCTGCGAGCGGCTCGACTCCAGGGAGAGAAACAACGGACGTCGTCACGAGCACAGGGAGCAGCGTGTGAAGAGCGTCGAGCGTCTGGACTCGCGGGAGCTGCGAAGGAGCACCGAGAACCTCGACAGGAGTCCCAAGGAGAGAAACGCGACGCGTTATCAGGAGGCGCGCGAACGGAGGGAGCGAAGCATCGAGCGTCTCGACTCCCGCGAGTCGCGCAAGAGTCCCGGAAGAGTGAGCACCGTCGACTACGATCAGCGTCACACCCTGGAGCGTTTCGACTCGGGCAGCAAGAGTCCCCGCGACCGTCCGAGTCCCCGCGGGAAGAGCGTCGACAAGCTCGATCTGCGGGAGAGCAGACCGACGTTCGACTTCGACCCGCGCACGATCGAGCGCCTGAGCTCGCTCGAGCGCAGCGTCGTCGAGCGTTACGACTCCGTCGATCGAACCCACGATCGCAAGGCCGAGCGCAAGTCGGCCGATCGACGAAGCCTGAGCAAGCTGGACTCCCGGGAGCGCAAGAGCCTCGATCGACTGGACTCGCGGGAGAGACGAAGTCTCGAGGGCCTGGACAGGGAGGACCCTGAGTCGAGGCGAAGCACCGAGAGGCTCGATCAGAGGGAATCGAGGAAGGCGAAGAGTCGAGCCGAGAGAGGCAGATCCGAGGAGAAACCGCGGGAGCGGGACGACTGGAAGAGTCTCGAGAGAGCGAGGAAGGACGACGAGAGGCGCGAACGCGAGAGGCAGTCGAAGCTGTCGATGGAGTCGCGAACGGAAACGATCATCGGCGTTCCCAACGAGAGGGACTGCCTCAAGGGTAAATCTGTCTTCACCGAGTACGAACCGAAGATCATAGGAGGCATCGTCGTGGGCTTCGACGACAGCGTTCTGCCCGGACACGTGCCGGTGGAGCGCACGAAGAGCGATCCGAATCCCGGCAGGCAGAGGATAGGATCGAACAGCAAACGCCACATGCTGATGCACCAGAAGTCGATCGATCTCACACCCGCGGACTCCGGTGACGAGGATCCGTTCTCCGACGGCGCTTCGGGACGCAAGGCGAATCCCGATATTCCGTACACACTTCACAAGCGTCACGTGATGAACGGTACGGCGTCTGACGAGAAATCGGAGTCAGACAGCGGAAAGACCAGCAAGACCGCGAAGACAGCGAAGGACCTGCCAAAGTTGCCTCTCAAGATGGTCACCGATCTATCTTGTCTCGACTTGACCAAACTAACACCAACGAATTCGGTGACCAAACACCCGAGCGACAAACCCAAGAGTATTGTGGTCAGTCCTGACAAACACAAAACAGCTCAGTCCCCCACAGAAAAGACCATCGGAGCAACGAGCCCGAGCGCCAAACTATCGCCGACCGATCATAAGAGCTTCGTTTGTCACCTCTCGCCGAAGGAGACGAGTCCCTCGAAGGGCAAAGTCTCGCCACAGGATCGTTCGCCGACGAGGGCGACCTCTCTCGATCGTCACAAAAACGCGACAGTCGCTGGCGATAAAACGTGTACAAAGTCTGTGAGTCTCGAGAAAAAGTCTTCCAAGTTATCGCCAACGGAGCCGAACGTCACGATAATATCGGTGATAGAGAGGAGGTCGCCGAAGTTGTCGCCCACCGATCCGAGTGTCACGATAGTGTCGGTGATCGAGAAATCGAGATCACCGGACTCGAGCTCGCGAAGCTCGGACAGATCGCCGATGAAGACCAAACTGGCGATGAATCTCGCTGATGTAGTCGGCATGGAAATAAAGAAGGAACTCGAACGTCGCGAGAGCGAGAGGCTCAAAGTTCCGGACGACGGTTTGGAGAAACAGGACAGCATCGAGAAGATTCCACTTCCCGAGATACCCGTTAAGATAGTGACGAGAGAAAAGCCACCGTTGCCAGTCAGAGTCAGCTCGATGGAGAAGCGCCCGAGCGCTGAGAAGCCGGCATTGCCCGTTAAACCACCCGTACCTTCCAAAGAAAATTTGACCATCAAGCTGATCGACCATGCGTCGAGAAATATCGAGAAGAGCCTCGGCGATGAGAAAAGTGTCGAGGAGACTCGCCCAGTCAGTCCGAAGACCGAGGCATCCGCGGAGGCTGCCAAGACGCCCGATAAACCGAAGACGATGGAGAAGCCCAGCATTCCTGAGAAGACTAAGCGTATATTGGATCGAATAGAGTCTCGATTCTCGGAGATAAACAAAAATTCACCAACCAAGGTATCGCGACCGAAGATCATTGACACGGGTTACGACGACTTCGTCGATCCCGTAGCGGATCTGCCTCTCGACGACGTTCCCGTAAAACCGGCCCTGGAATTGGACAGTCTCAAAGTGCCTGAATTCAATCCCTACATGCTGAGGCCACACGCCGAGCCTCTGAGATCGAAGTCACTGTCGCTAGCGGAGGAAAAAGCTCCGATCGACACTCTGCTCTCACCGGAAGTGGAGAACAAGGTCTTCGTTCAGGACGTATCGCCGAAGCGCGCTAAGAGAGCGAAAACGGAGCCAAAGAAGGACTTCAAGAAGCAATCGAAGTCGCTCGAGGGCGACAAGCCGCCTCTGAAGAAGAGCGGTTCGAAGGAATCCAGAATATCGCCAGCGAGTTCCAAGATCGACAAGTCAAAATTGAAGCTCGGCGAGATGCCTCAGGAAATAATTATAATCGATTCAACGGACGTCGTTCCGGAGGTGAGTATCGTTCAGAAAGGTAGATCGAAGTCCGTTACCAGGCTTCCGGACAGATCGTTCTCCGGTTCCAAGGAGGATAAGGATGAAACGAAGAAGCCCCGAGCAAAGTCGGCGTCGGTCGACGACGATTTGATAAAGGGCGCCGCGGGTGCAAAGACGGAAAAGCAGAGGCCAAAGTCGCTCGGTATATCGAAGAGTCTCGGAAGTACGGAACGAGAAGCTATGGAGAAAGTGTCGCCGAAGAAAGCGAGCAAGATCAAATCCGATTCCATCAAGCCGGACGTCATTAAAATCGTGACACCGAAACACTCGCCGTCGAAGATTCAGACGAAAACCACCCCAGCCGAGCCGGTCAAACTGCCAGAACCGATCGCGGTACCGGAAGTCTCGCAGCATCAGAAAAAAACTAGCCTCGCCAAAGAGTCGCTCGCCGCGGCAAAACCGGAGACGGATGCGGATCAGCCGAGCTCGAAACGCCAGCAGGAAAGCAAGGATGACAAATCACCTACGGGCCAAAAATCCGCCAAGTCTCCCGTACCGTCGCGAAAACCCGGACAGAGTCCTGTTCTCTTCGCTCGGGCGCGGCTGGGACTCTCGGAGGGCAGCGCGATCAGCTCGTTGCAACGTCAAGGCGCAACTCAATCACCGACCTCTCAGCGAAGAGCCAAGTCCCTGGACGCTCCGGTGATAGCCTTGCACAAATTGCCCGCTGCCAACGCCTTCTCGAGCAAAGACGACACGGTGGACACCCTCGAGGAGTCCGAGGACCAGGAAAACGACTCGCCCGACAACGCGGATACGAACCAGGTCCTGAAGCAGCAATCCATGCAGATGGAGGCCTCGCCGAATCACCGATCGGAGAGCACGGATCACACGACCGTGCCCGAAATATTTACGGACTCGCTCTCGATGACCGAGACCTCCGCCCAGTACTTGGAGTCACCCTTGACCGAGTGCCAAGAGATCACCACCTGCCCCGATTTGATACCCTACGAGCACGATGCCCAAGTGCAGTCGGCCAGTCGAGCCGGTTACAGAGAAATCGTCGAGAGCACCGGCCCGAAAATCGAGGGTGCGACGAGATTCATCGACCAGAGCTCGGTCGAGTCCGGCGCCGAGACTGATATGCTTCAGGACACGAGCGCGGACCTCAAGACCTGGACGGGTGGTAGCGACTTCTCGGCCAAGAGTCCCGTTTCCAGTAGGTCGAAGAAAACCGGGAGGTCGAGCCTCGACTCGAGATCCAAAGAGTCCGAGAGATCGAGAGCTGAAGTTTCAAGCGGAACTGATAGTTCCGACGGCGAGAAGCGACATTCGAATCAAAAGATTTCACCAACGGAGTCGGCTCTGTTGATAACCGACGAGCCTTCGCCGAGAGGATCCTCGGAGAGGGAAGACGTGCCGAACGTCACGGTCAGCACAGTCGATGAGAAGATCGAGGCTCCGGTGGAGCTCGTCTATTTGGATTCCGACGAGACACCCGACATGGTCAAGTCACCCATTCAAATATCCATCGAGGAATGCTCGGACGCCGAGGCTCCGCCGAGCGACGAGATACACGACGAAATACTCGATCAAGCTATATTTCAGGCCAAGCAAATCGAGAAGCGCAGATTGGACTCTGGTGACACGAGCGAGGATACATTGGACGCCCTGGACGCCCAAGTGCAGCTGCAGGGTGTCGACAGTGACTTGTCGTCGCCGGACTACGGTGTCGACAAGATGGACGAGAAGACGCTCGTCGAGGTTGAATTGACGCCCGAATATCTGGAGATGAGGAAGGAGGACGAGGAGGGCGCCGAGGAGCTGCCCGAGGACGAACCGGCGAAGGAGCAGAGGGACATCGACGAGACGAACAAACTGGGCATCGACAAGAAATACCGACTGAGCACCGAACGTTCGAGGAGCGAAGAAACCAACACTTGGACGCCGGATCGAGAGGATCCGGACTCGAGCTCATGCTCGATCGCGCGGCCCCTCGGCATAGGGCAAATACAACCGATATTCGATCGTAGAGAGATCGCTATGATCAAGGAGTCGCGAAAGGAGGGTTCCCTCGAGGAGGAGAGCAGCGGTTCGCAGCCAGCGCCGCGACTGCCCGAGCTCAGCTCCACGTGGAAGCCATTTCCGCTCGAGAGCTCGGCCAGCTCGAGCTTGGACGACGGTTGGATGCCTCAGGACGACAACAATCATCATCAGTCCCAATCCGAAGACAGCAACGGCCCGAACGAGGATAGCTTTCAGGAGGACTTGGATTTCCCAACGGGACTCGCCTATCCGATAAATCCGGACATGATAGCCAATTACGGAGCGTTCGCCTTGTCCCGCACGCTCTCGAGAATATCGGAGCGCTCGACGACTTCGGAGCAGGACAAGAGCGATCTCGAGGATTCTTTCAAACCCAGCTCACGTTCGCCAAGCCTCGACGACGAATCTCTCATATCGAGCGATCATCAGCCCTCCCTCTCCTCGGACCCACCCTCGGGCACGGCTCTTCCCTCCGTCTCCGACGATCGCAGAACGTCGTCCGAACTGCCCGACATCCCCATAGACGTCCCGGGCGCCAACGACGACGAGAATAAGTCTCCGAGGGCTCGGAAGTCGAGACTGCAGCTGCAGGCCTCGGAGGATTGGCCCTCGCCGCCGAGCTCACCCTTGTTCGACACTCCGGTCGTCAGTCACGTTGAGACCTTTTACATGGAGATAAAGCCCGAGGAAGCCGTGAGAGTGACGGTGACCGACAGCACCGACAACACACCGGGCCGGGCCGCCGAGGACAGCGATTCCAGCGACGAGAATCGAACCTTGCACGACGATCTGCACTCGACCCTTCTCGAGGACGGCCAGAGTTCCGCGTCGGCAACGACCGTCGACGGAACGGTCAAAATTGCCGTAAAGCCCAAATCGAATTCTTACATAACCGGCTCCTCTCACAGCGAGGACACGTCGATGGGTCTCTCGATGTCCGAGTGGTCGAGCTCGAACAACACGGTGAGGCAATTTTGTCAATACTCCGGTACGAAATCCGACGATAATTCCCTGGCGGAATTGGGAGCTTCTATTTCAGACTGGTCGGGCAGCACGACCGTCATACCGCAACAGTATTACTCGGCCGTGGCTGGCGAGAAGAGCCAGAGCGACACGACCACCTCGGACAAGAGCGTCACGAGTATGAGGCCGAATTCAAAGTGCCAGCACATCGGAAGTCCTCCGCCCTCGCGAGGCGGCGAGGGCGAGGGGGGCGAGGACGACATGAACGCCGATGGAATTTACGACGACGATCCGCAGTACGGCAGACGCCGGGGCGAGTCCGTGGACGAGGACGACAACGACGGACCCGCCGACGAGTTCGACGAGGCGAGAAAATTCGTTGAGAGCCAATTCGACGAGCATCGACGTAGATTCGAGGACGGCGCTGATCCTAACGCTATAGCTGTTTACACTGATATATCGCCACCTCGTATCACCTTTCGGAACGAGTACGACGAGGCCGTCGACGAGGATATCGACGATTACGCCGGTCCACTGCCGAGTATACCGGGTCCGATACCCGAGGAGGACGAGGAGGACCAGCTCTACGACAACGTTCCTGCGATGAAGTACTCGAGCGGCGATCAGGTGCGCATGAAGGTCAGTCCCGGCGACAGCTCGGAGGACATGCACGAGAGATACGCCGACTTGGCCTCGAGGGTCAGATCGGGTGAGGAGGAGTGGTCGTTCGACGAGCATCGCAGAGTGGCCGTCGATGTCGAGGGCGCGCAAAGGTCGGGTCACAGATTCGACAGGGGCTATTCGGAGCCGACCCACGAGACTCGTTACGGAACGCGCTCGACCGAGAGACCCGTCGTCGTTCCCACTCGAGCGAAATCCACGCCTTATTACTCGACGACGAGCCTGAGCGGCGAATCCACCACTTCCAGTCCACCCATGCAAGTCAGAGCTCAGATAAGAACGAAGACGATGGCTTACTCGTCGTGCAGGAGTCCACAGAGCGAGGGCGATACCTCCTCGAGCATGGACAGCCCCGGTCACACTCCCGATCGGGGTCAACGAGCTTACAGACGAAAGAGACAGCAGAACGCTAAAAGGAGACACCGCGTCGCTGTCGATCTCGAGGTACGCGATGGTCACATTGTCTCCAGTACGGACTCGAGCTTCGACGTGACGAGCTTGCCGCCACCCTTGCTCGTCGAGCCCAGCATCGACATCGCCGACGAGGACGAGATCACTCTGGAGCCTCCGCGAGAAGAACACGAACAGAGTGGGAACGGCAATGGCAAACATCACCAGAAACGCTGAGGCTATCGGGGGTGAAAGATCAGCCGAGTCAATTGATACCAAATATATTTATTTATTCGCCGTGTAGACTCGTGTCCTCTCGTCCGGGACACGTGTGTATCCGGTGGTAGACTTTATAGCATTCGATAGAGATGCACCTAGCCAGGAAACGGTCAGCTCAAAGCGGCCTTCCGAGACTGAAAACAACGACGAACGTCAATAGAGCAAAGCAATCGTCGAACGAGTGAGCTTTATAAAAAAATCCGCTACCTATGTTCAACGTTAACCTCTAATAATCTAGTCAAGAGAGAAATGGATCGTATATATGACACGGAATTGAATTCCAATCGAATCCGTCAACAATATCCGCAACTTTAGGGACAAAGGCACACCGACGACAGGAGGGCTTTTTAAACCTCGAAAGGCTGAATGACACGAGTCTCGCATCGACATGTGCGAAAGCTCGTGTAAACGGCGTACGACGTACCGGCACGCTTTTGTTTAGTTCGGTCGTTCGATTAACTGGGAAAGCGATAAGCGAGCGGGATATTATCGTGTAGATTTAACATACACGGGTCCCTTTGTCGTATCATGAGCAATCGTTGCAGCTTGGAGGAGCGAAAATGCAAAACAAATAATATCCGTAATACTCAACAATGACTTAATGATCAAAATGATCCGCGAAGATACACACCTCTGAGTGTATCGTTTAGTTTTAATGTCACAATGTTTGTTACGCATTCAAGGAGTCTGACTTATAAACATAATATTCCTCTTATTATACATAACGAATATAATTAACGCAAAGAATACATCAGTCAGAGATCTCGTAGTGTTGGACACCGTACGAAAAAAAAATTTGTTACGTTTATTTCGAGTGTAGATTAAAAAAGGTAACACGGAGGATCGGAGAACGATGAGGCGCGCGAAGCTTCACATTCTATTGATATCGACTACCGTGAAACAAGTAAAAAATTAATAAAAAAGGTATTGCTCTAGGCTTTAAACACTACATAGGTCCCCGAATTCGAAGAGTAACTACGATTAAGTGTAATAATCCATTAACGATTAACGTAAATGAGGAACGTAGGAATTATTGAGCGATATGATCGTATCTGTTGAGTTTATCGAGGATGACAATCATCGCGAAGAACACCGGGGTATAACGCTGAAGCGTCTGCTATTTCACTTTTGGATTGTCCTACCCCTATCGAAACGACGTTAGTGTACTACAAACAGTTACCCTATATGATTTTCCATAGTTTAGTTTGGATCGTGTTCGGAAAACATAATTTAACAAAAAAAATAAAAAAGGAGGACAAAGTTGCTCAATGTAGATTACTAAAGGTTAAACCAAACTTCCTTTTGATGATTCCGTGGAATTGCAATAGAATAGATGCTCGGTCGGAGTACCTCGAAACGGGGGCATTGAGAATATTAACGTAGCATTTGTATATTTCATTTGATAAGGAGAATTTTCATTAACGACAAGAGAAAAAAAATACAAAAACGGTATTCGTATTTTTATCCTTTGGGGTACCCACGTCAATCAACGTAATTGTCAAATAAGCCTTCGAGAATTAAAAGAGCAGTATTTCCTCTCATCCAATCACCGAATTAATCATAACGTCGCGAATCGTTTCAGCTTGAATTGTGCCTAGATTTTTTAATACCATTTTCATCTTGTACATTTTTTACACGACCGAAAGTGAATTGATGTTTAAAGTTTCTCGTTTCCTATGTCGAGGTATGCTAATAACCGGCTGCCGTAGAAGATTTTTCAATAACGAACAGTGACGATAACGAAGTAGCAAGCACAAGTGACACGTCGGCGACAACTGTGTATCGCATCTCGGGCCGCGACAGTTTCAAAAGCGAGCGAGTGTGAAATTCACTTGTCGCGCACACGTCAAACCATTCCTGTTTCATGTCTTCCCAATCGACACTGAAAGTTTCCTTGTGTTTAAACGGAAAGCACGATTACCAATATGTATCTATTATCTACCAATAGAATCAGTCTAGTCATCGGTTATCTCTGTAGTAGTTTCGAGAGTTATTACAATCGGTTTAGGAATCGTATAAATTTTTATCTGCACCGATCATCCCACGAGCGTTAGTTAGCCTACTCCGAGTAGTGAGATACATAAAAATTATGCAATAAATTGACGCGTCGTTCAGCAATCGTGTCAGGCGCTTTAACGACGATAGTTATATAGCGAACAGGACGAACAAGTGAATAATTGAAGGGGGAGGCTAGTTGAGTTTTTGTTTATAGATTGCAACACTTTGTTGGGGATCGACGTGAGCAGTTTTTCAATTCGATAAATCGTGGAAAGAATCTTACGATGTTTAACTTCCAAATAAATCCTCGTGTCGAAGAACAGCAATGCAGTGCTTTTTTCCCCGGTTGCACGTGCAGCGCTACGTATTCGGTATAACTCGGGTAATAATTATATCGTCGATATGAGTTTAATAAAGGCGAGAGATAGAAACGCGAATTGCCTGTTTGCGCATTCGATACACGGACAATGATTAATATTGCGTCCGTCGGTGCGTTGCAACAGCAATAATTATTTATTTAACGGAATATCGATAAATTTTCTAAATCGATATTCGCACGAAGGCTGAGTACCGATAAACGATGGCATTTGGGCACTTGGCCTCCACACACGCACAACCCGTGACTCTCAGTTAAATTAGGCAATTCGTGATTATCGAAACTGTGGCCGGTAATCTCTTCCCGTAAAAAAAAAAAAAAAAGTATACCGAATGGAGAACCGGACGAAAGGAGAATATCGTTTTTGAGTAGTCGAAAGCTATTGGGACTGGATTAATCGAATACGGAGCGATTGAATGTCAATTTCTTTTAGTTGTTAAACTGTTGCTGCGATATATCGTTAACTCTGTTTAGGGTCGGATGACGACCTGTGTGTTAGTTAATATGTGATGTATCGATTCTGAATTTATCGTATCGGCATGCGGTTGACTACCCCCCCCCCCCCCCCCCGTTCCCAACGTTGACATTAGTACTTGAATACCTTCGCCACGCATACCTTAACCATCATTAAAAAAAAATACTATACACAATGAATTGATGAACCTTCCTCATACAGTTACCTTTGCATCCGTGCATCGTCTGAAACCCCCGCTATCGTTGCACAAACATTAAGCACTTGAATTTGAAGTTTTGTTTGATTGCGGAATTTCTTGCACCACGGCCTATCAGTGCAGTTCCAACTGCGTGTCTCGAGGCTGCTTTACAAGCCCGAGGATATTATCGCCGCGCTCTCATAGCTTCCTAGTCGTTGATGATTGTTCGATTGTCGGCAATGAGATTCTCCGCGGCACAGCGAAAGGCTTGCTCGAATCTTATATTATCGATGAGAGACGCGCCGGCGAGCCGTTGGTGAAGAATTTTCCTGAAAATTTTAGTACATTTTTCGTTTACCTTCCAGAGAGGTGTCCTCATTTCATTAACTTTAGAAAGCATCGCGGTCGCATTAAATAAAATATCGAGGTCAGGTCGTTTTAACGAGAAGACAAAAAAATTTATGATCGACTCGATCGCGAACGGTATCGAATTAGCAAACGACTGAATACTGTATTCTACATGATAAACAATATCTAACATAAACAGCCTCTCCCGACCCAACCCCACATATAGTATATACAAATATATATATATTATATATATATAAATTAGATAAATATAAATTGGAAATTCATAATATTTGCAATTAGGGAACAAGGTATTAGTAGACTTATGATGATTCAGATTCGTATATGAAAGACTAAAAAAATCTCGTTGATTTGTTCTCGACTGGTTGTCGGTCGATTATAATAACATGCTATCGATAGGAGGTCTCGATGACGTGTTTCATCAACGCGACGTTACCGAAGCGCTAAAATTCGCACAAATTTCGAACGTTGATAGAAAACCATTTAACATTTTTCATTTACGATACATATCTATACTATTTATTAACTTTTTTTTTAGTTTATCGAGCCAATTACACTCGTGGATATTATAATCGCGATAGCACTGTTTGATGGCTGTGTCCGTTGTCAGTAGTAAACGTACACGTGACATGTTCATGAAAATAAAGTACATTTTGACAGGTGGTGATTACAACCGTTGGGGCTACTCGAACGGGTATGTGAACTCGCCGGCTTGGCACGTGCCGTTTCGGGTCAACCAGGTGCGTAACGTAATGGTTCACGCAACGCCACGCACCCTGACCAATCGATTCTTACCAGCCTATCCAGAATGAGGCGTTCATCTAGCGTGGGATAAATCGTGTTAAAAAAAAATAAACAAACGAAAGACAAACATTAGAATAATTAAATGAATTAAATGAAAATAACAAAAGTATCGAAACAGTTATGAAAGAGCCGAGTACCACGTACCACGTATAAGGAGAAGTGAAATAGTACTTATATAACATAATAACACTAACCAGAGTTCTCTTCGATTCAAAGTGACGATTCTGAATTGACTCTATCGATCGGTTTTGCATTAGCTGTACACTTTGCTTAGAGTTCCCCCTTCAACATTTATTATCTACTTGCTTAGTTGCCGATGCCATCTCACTAATTTTTTCATTACTCACCTATCTACTTCTCTATCACTCTTTAGTTTAGTTTCACCGAGCCGGGCGAAAGGAAGAGCTTTTTTTTGTATAGACACTTGTCTGCGTTTAACTGAAGAGGATAACAGCTTGTACTTTGAGAACAATATCCATGAGAAAATGTTTCCAGCAACTTCCGATCGCCAAGCTCCCAATGTCTCACTCTATGGCTCCGTTCTTTTTTTTTCTTTTTTTTTCGCTAATGTCATTTCCAATCTTTATCTATCTCATTGTTCGTAGGTATTCGATACCATTAGATCGCCACAGCGAGATACTGGTTCGCCTTGATCTCAAATGACTATAAAAACAAAAACATGACGAGAACATGTCTACTTTTGTATCGACTTTCCTCCAGACTTTTTATATCAAATACTAACGTCGCAAAAAAAAGTAAGAATGATTCTCGACTGTCTATTGTCTACCGATTTTTCTAACGATGTGCGTAGATTTTTTTATAAACTTTTTCACCCTCTGGATATATTCACGTTTTTGATATACCACGTAACTGTTACATAAAGCTATCTGACCTCGAAAGATTCGCTGTCCTCGAATCGTTGACAAAACGGATCGAACGATCGGTATTATTTGTCTCATTAACCGCCCGTCTAGTTAGCACAGTACGTTCACTTGAAAAAAAAAAAAACAATTATATATTTTCTAATGCCTCGTATTTATTCTTCAATGTTATATACCGTGAATTCTAGTACGTCTAGACGTTTATCACCAACACTATATTATAACTATAGCTGTTTCTCTTATTACCTACCTCCTGTGTTGTGTGGTACTCTGAGCTTCCCCGCATCTGTATACGTCGATTAATTGATTGATTATTATCTGACTGTTATAATGTCACCTGTGAACCATTGCGTAGCGACCCAATTCATTACTAAAATCACACTGCCACTTTGCCACGATTTATGACCGTGCTCGACTACTGCGCACACATGATTATTCTCAAATCGCATAATTTAATATATACGTACTACACACACGGCCGTCACTTTGCGCAACACCGGACGGTCCGTATTTTCATTTCTGACCGGAAAATTCATCGGTTTTTCGACTTTCGGCTAACTCGCGGATTTTCGCGAATTTGGATGAGGTCATTGTACAAAAAAGAAAAAAAAATAGTAAATGCATTACAAAATTGATACACAAACGATCGACTTTCGGTTTCTTGTTCTAGAGATCCATAGAGAGAGTGTCTTGAAAATCGAAGATCGATCGTTTGTCTCAGGAGGGAATTCACTGCATGATAGCAGAACGGTCCAAATGTAAAGCGACAATAGAAAAAAAAAATGGTTTCCAAGTGCCGCACGTTGATTCCATTGCATAGAACAAAAACGCGGTAGCCCTCGAAAGGTCACGGACTATCCGAAAATGTATTGTCAAAACGGTCCATGAAAAGGCGATCTGGGACAGTAAAGATTTTGGATAGTCGGTGAACTTAGTCGGGATATGCTAAGCTGGTAGATTCTCATAGCCGCAGTTAAGAAAATATGCAACAGGCAGGAAGCTAATTCTAGCTTGTCGATAATCGAGAAGAGAAGGGTCGAAAGAGTCTATGTTATTTTTATGTTTGGACCGGAGTAATCACCACCCGTCGATCGTAATTACTCCACGAATGTCGGAGTTTTTATTGTTCGTTAACTTTTTTTTTTCTATATTCGATTATCTTTACATTAGAACGGACACGAAACCCACCCACAAACCTCGCACTCTTAAAGCCCCAGAGAGTACGCCCCCTTAAAGATTTGCATGGCCCCGTATAGAATATGCCCGATCGTAAGAAAACAAATAACACGAATCGATTTTTATGTGGCTGGCGAGACTTTATTTGTATCGAGTCGATTATTAAGCGAGTTAAGAGTGAAGGATAAAAGACAGGAAATTATGCATTCCAAGTGGAGGAGGTTTGCCGAATTTGTCTTCTGAGAAACCCTTTTTAAATACGTAATAATCCGTAATTAATAAATCATCATCGCCATCATCATTGATCATTGTAATAGTAAATTGTATAACTGTGAGTCCCGATGAATCAATTATTCGTTTGGCGAAATCGCGCGAGTTTCGAATTTGGCAATCCTACGCTACCGTTAACGCGATGGATAATATTCGGCAATGATAGTTTAAGTTTAAAACGTAAGAAATTATCGGGCAGCATTAATTTTTCGTGCTTGACGTCGTTATCGATTCGATCGGATTATTCATCGACGATAGCAAGACGAGTTTAAATGCATTTTTTTTTTGAATGCCACGAAAGATTACGTTTTATTCGAAACCCAGAAGGTACAGGGTGTTACCATTCGTTCTATACTGTACGTCGTATTTAATACGAGGTACGAGTCGTTTCGAAAAAAAAATTATTGTAACGGTTGGTTCATCGCGAATAACAGAGTCTGCAAGGCTCAAAAAACACAGCACTCGCGAAAACGCGTAGCTCGATCGAAGAGAGAGAGATATGTATGTCGTCGACGACGATTCAACGAGGATAAATCGAAAAGCGACTGTAGTGCTAGTATAATCGGTCGCTGATCGTTCGGAACGAGAAGTGAAGAGACGGAAACCGATACGGAAAAAAAAATGACGATGGAGCCTCCCTTTTTACCGCTAGGATATCAAACAAAAAAAATTTCGTTCATTCGTAATAATTCTCGTGCCACTTTTTTAACGATCAAATAACGTGCTTGTTAACTCTATTCGTTATAGATACGAAAGCTTTCCCCGTCATTGCGTAAGTGTTCACAGCAGACGGGGAAACGGAGACGAGAATGATGTTCGAAAATGACAAAAACCGTAGGGAATCTATTGTACATTGATTATTGATACATTAATTATGATATTAATAAATTATATACAAAGTCATTTACAGGCGTCAAGTAATTTCGCTTGAGTTAAAGTTTCTCTTTGGGTTTTATCGTTTTCGTTATTTACGCAATAGTTCGTTTTTTTATTCTTGTACATTGATGACTATGGTTTTTTTACTTGTCGATTTCGTTTTATTTTCGGCCCAACTTTCGTTCTATCTCTCTCTCTTTCTCTCTCTCTCTCTCTCTGTATTCGTATCTTTTATCGCACTCCTGGAATTGTTGGTCGGCTGGATGACAATGCCAAGTGTGAGTAATCCCCAAAGGAAAAACAAACCATTCTCTATCTGTGAATAATGTTCTCTGAGTGTTTAGATCCAAGAGGGCTTTAATTGTTTCAGCACTAAGAGACAACGACGAGCCAGCTCACTCTTCGTAAATGACATTACGGACAATACAAATTTCAGTCAATTAAAAAAACAAAAACTAACGTATCATATAACGAAGCTAGTTAAAACAATTGAGTCTGTGAACCGGCACGTCGTTAAACAAACTAGAAAAGCAGCAATCTTACTTGAGTATCGATTGATTCGACACTTTTATTTAGCTGATGAGACACGATTTATAAGTGGCCTGTACGCATATATTTTCCTCGAGCGGACCGCATCTACGTGTCTAGTATTGTTTAGTCGTAATTGTTATATACTAAGCATAGCCTCTTCGGCGTAAAAAACTATAATCATGCATGGGAGCATTCTGCAAGCATGAAACCACCTGATTGAAATACGACTTTGCCACTCGAGTGGTATGAACTTGCGCGTACTGGAACGAATTATAAAAAAATGTACATATGTATTTATAATAGTGCACATCTGTGACCGAGTTGACTCGTGAAACTTAAAAAAAATGTATCAGTAACGCAAAGCGGCCAGAACACTGCAGCACCTAAGCATGCTTTTTCATAGTGTACTCCGTCAGTCGCAATACCGCGATATTTTTTAATCGAGCCCTGTAACTCACTCGTGGCTTTCCCGATACTCCACATTTTTTTTCATTAAACCTGACTGCAAGTGAGTCACGGGGCTTCTCTGGTAGACTTGGCTACGACAGATTCACTGACCGAGCTCTGTTTGCAGATGTCGAAAGCGAAAAGCCACAGGAGCCCTCCAAGCAAGAGAACAACAATTCATTCTTCGCGGAGACGAGAATTCCCGATAAGCAGACGAATGGCGTTGCGGACATAAACGTCAACGTTAACGTGATAAACACGCCCGATCTGAGTCCTGTGAAGAACATACGAAACGGGGATGTCGAAGACCCTGAGATGCGAAAGACAAAGGTAATTCGGACGAGCAATATTATTTTGTGCATTCCCATTGGTGAAACTCCATCTGACGACCTGGTGCATATTTTTCAGAGATGGCCAACCGACAAAGCTTATTACATTGCCAAAGAGCTTCTCATGACGGAGAGAACTTACAAAAAGGACTTGGACGTAATAAACGTGGTGAGTATAGAAATAAAGCTGCTACGGTATTTTTTTTTTAGGTTTATAAGTTAGTAACAATTTGGGATTCGCAGTGGTTCCGTGAGGAAGTATCGAGAGAAGCGGATCTGGAGGGTGAAACTGCTGTTGGATTGATAGAGTTACTGGCCGACGCTCACGGTCCTTGCCTCCAAGAGATGGAAGCGCGCCTAGCGCGTTGGGAAAGTAACGCACGGCACAACATCGGTGACTTTCTTTACAACACTCTTCTCAACGTCTTGCCGCTGTACGACCAGTACTTGGAGAACCTCATACCGGTCCTCGAAAAAATGGAGTACTCTATAAGGACGTCGCGACGATTCGATCAACTATGCCGAGACTTTGAGTCTCAGAAACACTGTTACCTGCCCCTGAGTTCATTCCTCTTGAAACCATTGCAACGGTTGTTGCATTACAACAGTATTATTGATAGTAAGTACGGCGATTGTTGTTTGGAGAACGCAGTATATGCAGAGATCAATGACCGACAAATATTTTTTATTAGGACTATTGGATCATTATCCGAAGGACCATACAGATTTTGAAGACTGTCTGGCAGCCAGGGACAGGCTCGGTGAGACACTTCTCGAAGGCCTAACGGTTCTGAATCAAGCGGTAAGTAATTAAGACTTTACAGTTGTTACATAATTCGTATCGAAGAAAATTCGTATAACATCGTTGCAAAAGCACCTATGCCTGAACTGAAAATTGTATATTATGCCACAAGGGAGGAAAGTGCGCCTTTTGGCCGAGTGTGAAGTTTTCACACATGGTGAAAATGTACTTCTTCACGAGTGGCATACGCTTTTTTTTCCGACTATGCTAAAAAGTGGCTTTATTTCTATGCCTGCAACGGCACAATCTTTAGCTGTAGAGCCGCGTTCAGGAATCTATCCGGGTAATGAGACGGATTTTTTTTGCACTTTTTTCGCAAATTTTAATATTTTTATTGTTTCTGCAATTTTTCCTGCTATTATTAATTTTTTTTTAAATGATTTTTAAATGTGTTTCCTTTCGGTAAATCAGTTTTTTGCCCGCTAAATTACTTTTTTTCCCGCTCGCCCAGAATCAGCCACTTTTCACTCGTATTGCAGACATGAAATAGGGATTTTTTAGCGTAGTCGAGAAATAAAACAAAATTCTTTTTGGCGATTTCTACATTAAGGGTCTGGAGATACAATTCTAATTCTGCTACCTGGAAAGAAAATAACCGTGATTAATGCTATATATTACATCACAGGAGAACATGGTTCAGCTCTGCGAATTGCAGAGGGACATCAGTGGCTTCGACAACTTGGTTCAGGAAGGACGAAGATTCATCAGGCAAGGATGCTTGCAAAAGTATAGTCACAAGGGCTTTCAGCAACGAATGTTTTTTTTGGTAAGCGACAATTACAGTAATCGTACCTACAAAAATTTCCTTTGAGAACAAAATACGAAAATTTTGAAGTTACCTTAAAACAATGATCACTTATCGGCACTGTTTGTACTCATTTCAGTTTTCCGATGTATTACTCTACACATTCCGAACCCAACAACCAACCCAATGCTTCCGTGTGCATGGGCAGTTACCGTTGAAGGGCATGACCATTCAAGATGGAGATAACAAGACCGGCACGGACTACGCATTTGTAATACAAGGCCAGGACAATCAGTAGGTTGCAAATTTTATTAGCCGCTATAGAGATTTTACTCGTAACGTGATTAACATCAACGCGGTGTCACAGTCCTCATCATAAGTTGATCTTAAAGGTCAACTGGAGCCAGTCGACCTTGTACGATCACATTGTATAAAATGCTCGCAATTTCAGTTTGCTATCCGTGCATCGTCGATACGACGCTCCGTTTTTACTATACGTCTTGTGTACACAGGTCTTTGACTGTCGCAGCGAGTAGCGAAGAGGAGAACGAACGTTGGCTTGAAGATCTGGTCATGACGATCGCGCAGGCCGATACAGTTGAGGGAAAGACACCGTACTTGAGTTTAAAATCCTGCAGTAAGTTTCCACCGGATTGCGTGGATTTATTTTTACTAATGTGCGACTTTTTTAATGATACTGGAACGAAAGTTTTAGGCTCGGCTGATGAAATCGGCAGCGGTGTAGGACTCGAACCCGACCGATCAAGTTGCGGCGGGGCAAAAGCATCACAACGCAGCAATACGACTGTTCACGTATGCTGGCATCGAAACACCACCATCAGCTACAGCGACCAATTGCGCGCTTTCCAGGCAAGACCCTCTTCATTATTATGTAGTGCCGTTCTTTCTAAACAAGTTTCTCCAATTAAATCCTGTAAAAAATAAACTATTACTCTCATTACAGAATCAATTGAGTGGATTTCTTCTTCGCAAATTCAAGAACAGCAACGGATGGCAGAAGCTGTGGGTTGTATTTACAAACTTCTGTCTGTTCTTCTACAAATCGCATCAGGACGACTTTCCATTGGCGTGCTTGCCACTACTCGGTTACGCTGTCTCGACACCATCGGAGAAGGACGGTATCAACAAAGACTTTGTATTCAAGTTGCAGTTTAAAAGCCACGTGTATTTTTTTAGAGCAGAAAGTGACTTCACGTTTGGCAGGTAAACGTTACAATTATGAGCGTGGTAGCAACGTCCGTGAGATGTTTATATATAATAGTGTTGTTAATGTATATTTTGCGGTTTTATACAGGTGGATGGAGGTCATAAGAAGTGCTACACAGCAAAGTTATATTCCAGTTAACTTCAGCCGAAAAGAAAATTGTTGAACGTCATCGTTGGCTTTGTACACGCTGTACACGTTGTAGTGTTGTTGATCCGAATTCAAGATGATCAAGATAACAGGGTAATTCGTGTTTTTCAATGACGATGAGCTCTTGCGTTACGGTGAGAAGACGGGTTTAAAAGGCGTAGGCGACGGTAACGTATACACAATGAATTATATCTACAATCAAATCTGTGGCCTTGGTCGTTATTCAGAGAGGGCTAATCAAAATAGTTTTGCTTCGTTCGACCGAGTCGTGTCTCTGCTACTCGCGTGGACTGAAAGCAACGATTGAATCTGTAAATATGACTGATCTACCGTATGACAATGACGCCATGTTCCACGTTACTGTGGCGTCGTAAAAAAGTATGTAATATCGGACCAATTTAATAATGGAATGTATCTAATGAGTTATGTCTAACGATAGACAATAATTTTGTTAACAGTTTTAGCACTTTTATTAGTAAGTTTTTAGAGACATTATTTACACGTAGGGAGAAGACTAGTGTTTAAATACAACGAGTTTTGTGAGAGTTTCACCGTCATCTTTCAACTGAAAACAGTTCGAAGCATTCTCGAGCAGATTTATCTTTTTCCAAGCGAATATACGCAACGCATTTAAGACTGGTAGATGAAATCATATACACATTTAGTACAGGAATACCTTCATACGCTAACCGAAAATAGTGAATGCGAGTCCGTCTTTGGATTCATAAATTATTGCATGTCTCGTATACTATAATAACACAATCATTGCGATACAATAATCCGAATTCTGGGTCTACATACCGTTTACAAAGCAATTTTGATATTCTTTATGTCTCGATACCACGATGCCACGAGTCAACGAATCGTTCGAGAAAGATCGATCTGTTTTATCATCGAGAGATTCGTTTATAGTTACAATACGCTTTTTTATCTCATGTATTAAGAAGTAACGAAGTAATTAGTTTTACATCCCGTACGAGAGTGGCATGTGTATGAGCGCTGGAATTCGAAATAGCAGCGAATATCGCGTATACACTTGTGCTCCGTACAAACCGGCAGCTTTTTTTTCCAATGTACAGTTAAGTACGAATTTTTACATAGGAATTGTGTACATGTATACTGCGATACAGTTGCAACTCAACTCTTTTAATGATAATCTCTTGAACGAATTTTTTTTCTATTTATATACAATGCAATTGCAATGGACGGCGATAAGTATGTGTCCAATATATAATAACGGCAACAAAATAATAAATATACCAGAAAGTCCTAATTTGGCATACAGCAAAATTATTTTAATGATTGAGGAGGGAAGTAATAACTCGAATCTATTCAACAGTGTATATATTTTATTTTACGCTAAAAACAATTGCAGCCCCGTTCACATGGCTGCCCGATGCATCGGCCTTACCATCTTCCTCATCGGAATTTCCACCGGCAATCCTAGTTCTGAAGTACCAAGGTGGAATGTGATCGGGCCTGGTGCCGAATCCACCGGGGATACCGGATGAGGACGAAGAGGCTGCCGATATGGAAGCAGCACCCCCCTTGCCGTGACCCGCAGCGGCTGCGGCAGCGGAGGCGCTCGCTACCGCAACACCGTTGACTATACCGGAAGTAGCCGAAGCTGCGCTCGATGCACTCGACACGCCGGATCCACCGCTCGGCCCAAACGGGTACCCCTGCTGATACCCTTGTGACTGGGCTTCAGCCTGAGCGGCATTTTGGGAGCCGTGATTGAAAAACTGCGAGCCGCTATGCGAACTTGCCAAAGATCCACTTCCGGTTGAGTGAGCGTTCGCTTGGCTTTGACTGACGCTGCCTCCATAATCCGGAAACTCCGGACGACCTGGCCGATTATCGTAGCCATAGTGGTGTCCAAAACTGTTTGGCGAAACGATATCTACATATTAAGTTCATGTCGATTGGACACTGACACCGAAACTCACAAATACTTACACAAATACTCATAGATACTCACGGATACTCATGGATACTCACAGATACTCACGGATACCCATGGATACTCACAGATACTCACGCGGATGCTCACAGATACTCACAGATACTCATGGATACTCACGGATACTCATAGATACTCATGGATATTCACAGATACTCACACGGATACTCATGGATACTCACAAATACTCACACGGATACTCATGGATACTCATGGATACTCACAGATACTCACACGAATACTCACAGACACTCATGGATACTCACAGATACTCACAGATACTCATGGATACTCATAGTCACTCGCACGGATACTCACAGATGCTCACATAAATATTACAAACGCGCGAGTCAATATGACTGCTAGTAAAATATATAATTGCACGCGTTAACGCGTATCGCGAGCAGAACGAAGCCCGAATAGAAAAGTTCCTTACCCGGGTGCAATACCGCTATTGTCGCCATGGTAATTCCCACTGTATCCCAGGTTGTGACGATCGTAGCCCGAAGGTCGATTCTCTGCAACCCCAAGAACATGAATCGCGGGATCATGGTATTTCCGACAATGTGAATATTCAACTCGCCACTCCCACAGGCCTTGTCTCTCTTATCACCGAAGCTTTTAAAGTATTAATTGAATTTACCTCGAGCATCCTCATCGTACCCTAATCCACTGTTGTATTTCGTAGACAGTTCATCGGGAAAAATGAAACTGTTGTCGCTGCGAACTTGACAAGGATAATAAACGTTAAAACTATTGCTTTAAAAATAAAAACAAAACGATCTATGGTCATCGCATAATTGCATCGATGTCATCATCGCATCGCATCATTATACGTGATATGTTTCAGAAAGCTTAGAATTCATGGCAGCGTCGCGTAAATAAAACCGCGACTTACCGGCTAGAGTCAGCAACAACGCGGACGTTACGTGCTTCAGCATCTTATCTCCCTTTGTCTGCTTTGTATCCGTTTAATGTGGTCACTCGAATTCCAAAGTTGTCTTCGGCCAGGGAGTGGCGAATCGTAGGTCTCGAAGGCGATGAATCCGCTTACACCGGAGCTGCTTTGCTCGACTCGTTAGCCGAAAGTGAACATGTGACTGCTCTGTGATCGACGACGTTCTCTAGTTTTATACGAGAAAGCATACACGGGAACAGGGAAAGACGCCACACGTCGGCAGGATTTCGTGTCTACGACTGTAATTTTCTGTCTTTATCGCGCGGTAATCTATACAATTCACGCTCGTAGACCGACGAAACGAATAATGGAGGGGAATCTGCCCTTGCTCGTGAGCGTAATTTATTACCAGCGCATTTTGGCAAAGCACGCTCGGGCAAGGTCGACGCGAGGGACCGGAAATTTAGCGATTCTTTATCTCGGATAGTCGGACCGCGAAAAAAAAAGTTGCGTACAGCAAAAAGTTTACATTCTCGTCAGCTCATTCCGATAGCGGCGCCCTGTTAATGTAGTCGGAGCTGTACAGACTGGCCAAACGTGAGTTTCAGAGAAAAATTTTAAAGATTTTAAAAAAGTAAAAAAAAAATCAACCATATGGGAGGTGCTGCAAATACTGTTTTTATGTAATAATAATTCCAAAATGTCATCGACAAATTAACGATAAAAATCATTGTTCAATAAATTACCCGCCAATTTAACTATTTTTTTCCATACAAATGATTCGTTTATTTTTCTGAATGCGTGCGAATTTTTTTAATCTTTGAAAATCTCGTTTTTTATATGTTCAAGCTGTGAAAAAACGCAAGTCTCAAAGATCACAAAAAATTCTGAAAAAATGCATACCTATTCTGAAAAATAAACGAATCATTTTTATGAAGGAAAATAGTTAAGTTGCAGGGTAATTTCATGAATAATGATTTTCACCTTCAATTTGTTGATAACAAATTGGAATTATTATTTCACAAAAACAATCTTTGCAGCACCTCCCATGTACTTGATTTTTTCAGATTTTTATCCCATCGAGAAGTGTTCGAAATTTTCTCTGAGACTCACATTTGGCGTGACTGTACCGCTCCGACGACCTCAACGTAGTTCGTTGATGTAACGATTACCGACTCACCAATTAAATTTATATTTCGCATAAGTAGGTCAGATAATTTACGCCCCGTGAGGGACGAAATGGAATATCCGTTGCTATTTTTTACTCCGTAGTTTTGAAAGCGAGCACACGCGTTGAAGTCTCCGGAGTATATTAATTTCTGAGAAACCTCGCTGTCAACGTCGGAGACGCGAATGGCCTTAAGAACCTGCGTGGTTTCCAGTTTGCTCTTAGTCAATACTCGACGGCCCATTCAGAATCCAACGCTCCACGGTCATCGTCACGCCTTTAGACCTCGAGAATCGTCGGACGATCTGCCCCGAGGCATTTGGGATTTCCTGCGCGACTATAATTACCAACAGTCACCGGCGTCCCGAACTTAGCTCGCGTGTTAAATACGCATACCAACTTCCAGTGCGTTTAGGCCCGAATGGCCAGGGTCAAAAAATAATGACGGAATGTTAAAAGCCATTAGGTTTGAATATTAATGTTTATTAATTCATTCTACTACTTTCATATGCGTTGTCAATCTTATCGTGCCTGGAACGGTTCCGCTCTTCTTGGTAGTTTTTCCTTAGTACATCATCATCCCTAGAATCGAGTTTGGATCAGATATATCCGTCGGTTACTTAGGGTCTGTCCCTTAATGTGCTTTTTTCACTGCCGGTACAGAAAACCAGTATACTTGACTCGCACTGCAGACTTTCAGTACTCACAGTGAAAGAAAGTTAATTAAGGCGAAGTGCAACTCCTTGGTCGGTAACATAAACGGTGATCTAAAATTCCCTGACGGTTAATTTTTAGGGAAAAATAAGAGAACGGTGAACTATGCGCAGTAATTCTGCGGTTCACTATCCTCATCATTTTCCCAAGAAATAAACGGCTGGGGAGATTTTTGAGTTGCGAAATTGCAGCTAGGGTACACCGGCCAGTGAATGGACAGTTAAGCAGACGAAAAAGGCAATGAATAGACGTTTTTTATGCACGTGCTCTTATGGAAAGTGTCCATTGACTAGTTCTGTCCATTCATTGGCTGTTTTACCCTATCTTTCACGCACTCATAGCGGTTACACTTCACCTTAAGGCGACGCAAAACTTTCACGATCACAGTTTTTGTTACCAACAGACTGCGTTTAACATCACCTTAAGAGCAGGTGAAATACCACGTTCGGTAACGAAAACTGTAAACAATTTTTTCACGGACGATACACTGCAAAAAAATTCGTTTGAAATTGAATGTACTGGTACTCGAAGTTTTTATGCATAAACTGGTATATTAAAATTCGTGTATAATTGTAATGAACAATTAACGTACAGTAAATTAAAAACGATAGAAATACTTTACGTTTAATGATTTACATTAATTGTATTAGAAGAGTACTGTAAATTCGATCATTTACTTTAATTTCACCGTAAGAGTTTATTGATTTTTTATCACAATTGCACCTTACATTTGTCGTACTAGTTTCTGCATAAAAACTTTCAGTCTAGTGCATTACATTTACAACTTTTTTTTTAACAGGGTAAGGTCAAAAGACGAGTTTCATCGAAGACGGATTACATGTCAGCTTTCGATGGCACTTTTCTTTTGGTCGCAGATGCCAGCATCCGTGACAAAAGTTGATTGCAGTTGGCAATTCCAATTGGGCACTGGATGGGTGGGGGAAAGGTGTTTCACATGCTCGTAAGTAACAGACCCGCAGTGATCGAACAATATTACGTTCATACCTCTTCCGTAACCCAATTGTCTGCCTCCGTATCCTCCCATGCCTCCCATATTAGGGTACATTCCGCGTCCTCCTCCGTAACCGTTACCCCTGCCTCGCATCATCCCCATGCCACCCCTTCCAAAACCTCTGCCTTGCGCGAAACCTAATCAGTGATCAGTTATTAATGTGTCAATGTTCCATACGGTTGGTAATACACTGACAAAAAAAAATTCACTTGCAGGCTGCCGAAGAAAAAAAAGTTTATTTCAATTCTACTTTCAGTTCTTACAATTCCATATGATATTGAAACAACGACGGCAAGACTGTCCAGGTGATATGTTATTATCGTTTCAATCCGGTATGAAATTGTACGAATTCAAAGTAGGATTGAAACTTTTTTTTTCATTGGCAATGCGCAAGCAAATTTTACTTGAGCCATTGATATTTTTTTTAGTGTATAAATCGTCATCCGTCAACCGGAAGTGCACCTTGGTCTACGCAAAAGGCGAACAGAATAGCGACGAACACCAAAAACACCGAGCACCGCATGTTCATTGTAGCCCGAGACGAATCGAAGAAGACTATGCAACAGTGGACAGAAATCCATCCTTTTATACGTGTTTCGAAGACTACATTAACGCATTAATTGCATTGTTGACTTTGAGGATTCCTCGTACAGCACAAATTATCATCCTAACGGGTGATTGAAAAATATTCACGATGATAAAAATAGTGAAGGATCGTGTACTCAAAGTTGTTTTTTTTTAGTCAAAGTTGTTTATTTTCCTTTTCAGAAAGATATGACAACCGATTCACGAGAGTTCCCGATTTTTCTTTATGTACGTTACAATTTGTCGGATTTGGCCGGTTGTTGCGCGGAACCGAATTCAGTAATTCTTCGTGTGCTGTCGTGTTCCAGTTTCCATGCCCGTTCGCTTTTCTGTACGGCATTTGACGGTGAAAAATCCTCTCCGTCGCCCAATTTTAACTGTTCTTACTTTTTACTTTGGAAGGGGATGAAGAATAGATTGTATTTTGTGATGAACATACTTTTCCGAGAACCACAGGGTATGCATGGATTTTATTTGCGTTATCGAACGATTGTCATCTTCACCCGTGATAATTGATCAGGATGGAGACAATGAAGAGAACGTCGGGAATTACTGAAAATTATTTCGAATGACGATGCGCAACTTTTTGTTGTCGTATGAAAGGAGAGGAATTTTTCAGGCGATTGGGTTGTTTCATGAACAGAAGTGCATTCAAGTTTGCATTGTATATGTATTAGAATAACATTTTCGAGATAGCAAATTAATAAATAGCACACGGTAATTCATTGATTGCGACTGTGTCTATGATCGTTGGTCACTTGTACGAGGTCAGGTAGAAAGCCCTTCTTATCCGTACCAACCTGGAATAATTTTTGAGTTAAAAAAATTGTTCGTTTGCGTGTGAGTGTATCGAGCTATTATTATATTACCTCCACGTCTGCCACCGTAATAACCACCGTAATAACCACCGAATCCGCCGCCGTAGCCACCTCCGTAGCCACCTCCGTAAGGACGCCCATAGTAACCTCCATACGGACGTCCTCCTCCATAGTTCCAACCCCCGCGACCTCCGCCGTAATGGAACGCTGCATAGGCAAATGAGACTTATCAAGGTACTCCTTGCAAATAGTGTTCATTTCGCACAAGTTACAGAGAAATTAGAGGGAATTGCAAACACTTCTCGATGGTATACAAATCTGAAAAAAATCAAGCATATTAAAGGTGCTGAAAAATTAATTGCATAGTAATAATTCCAAAATGTTATTAACAAAGTGATGAAAAATCAAATTTTTAAACAAATCTTCCGGAAACCTAACTTTATTTTAATGAAAATGATTCGTTCATTTATCTGAGTACGTATGATTTTTTCAGATTTTTAAATTCACTTTTAATTTTGTCTTACTACACATTTTTCGAATAGAAAAAAAATCAAAGTGAATTTAAAAGACTGAAGAAATTCATACGTATTCAGAAAAGTGAACTAATTATTTTCATTTTTTTAAATTGGGTTTCTGGAAGATGTATTGAAAGATTTTATTTTTCATCAATATGTTAATAACATTTTGGAATTATTGTTATGCAAAATTAATCTTTTCAGCATCTTTAATATGCTTGATCTTTGTTCAGATTTTTATACTATCCCGAAGTGTTTGCAATTCGCCCTTACTTCTCTGAAACTTATGCGAAGTGAACATTATTCGCAAGGACTATCTTAATTACTTCTTACTGTCTACGACCGAAATACGATAAGTACGCTAAATATGTCCATACCTTGGACCTCGCAAACGGCGAGCAGTGCCGCGAAGAGAAATATTAGGAGTAGCGAGCTGATCTTCATGTTGTATGCGGACATTATTCGACTTATGAAAGACTGCAGTAAGGAGCACGCAACTGCATCCTTTTATACGTGCGACGAAGAATAGGCGAATGTACAAATTTAGTTGTTTTCAGTCTAGCCGATGATTCCCCGTAGATAGAAATAGAGATAAATGATTTCACTCATCGATATTTACTTTTTACCGGTTTGTCGTGCGAAAAACTCGTTAGCACGTATTGTTTAGCATTACGAGTACTACCGCACATCGAGGAATATGAGTCGCGCTTTCTGTACATACCACGCTCTACGGGACCACCTTACAAGTGCGATTCCCGGTTTCTCGGAAGATGGGCCATCCCAGTGACTATAATCGTCGAACTTGGCTAATGAAGTGTTCGTTTGCTGTCGCGCAAGTCGATAAATTTTTGCGCTACCACTGTGATAATGAAAGGTCGATAATTAACAGTCATAAAATTCTTCGAATAACACGTTCCGGAGAATAAAGTTCATTATCTAGGATGCTTCTTTAAGGATAGCGCACGACGTAGATTGAGTACCAGGATCGCTAATGTTAAAAGAATTGACGATCATATAAATATTATTAAACATTTTTATTTGGTACAATTGATAAATAATTGGTCGAATGCATCGTATATCAGTCTATACATTTGTCGATAAAGCTCAGTAAACCGAAGAACTTTCATTCATCGATATGAATGTTAGATTCTTCTTCACCATTTTTTTTTGTTTGTTTGTTTGTTTGTTTTTTTTTTTTTTTAGAAAATTAGTTTTATTCGACTAATCCGATGGGACATCAGTGAAATGATAATCTTTCCAATTTTCTGAGTCCTGATGTGAGCTGCTGGCACTAAGACTGAGGCGCTGAAAAGTTATTATTTAGGATTTTTTTTTTGCATATATTGTCGACGATATCGATTGATGTCGATGAATGTTAGGTTCACCAACACCATCTTTTTTTTTAGAAAATTAATTTCTATCGATTATTCCGACGGGACATCAGAGACATGACAATCTTCCCAACATTCTGAGCTGCTGGCAAAAGCCAAGGCGATTAAGCTGGCCGGGACGCTGAAAAGTCATTATCTAGGATTTTTTTTTCAAGGATAGTCTACCAAGTGGATTGAGTATCAGGGTCGCTAGTATTAAAAGGATACAAGGTCATATGACTATCTTTAGATGTTTTTATTTGGCATAATTGATTAATAATTAGTCGACTGTATCGTATGTCCATACATTTGTGACTAAAGTCAAGTAATTCGAATAGTTTTCATTCGTCCATATGAAGGTTACGTTTTTTGTTTTTTGCAGAAAATTTGTTTCATTCGACTATTCCGCCGGGACATCAGGGAATTGCCAATTTTCTGAGCCGTGATGCGAGCTGCTGCTGGCAGAGGCAGAAGCGCTTGCGCTGGCCGAGGCGTTACTCGAGGCCCAGGAATTACTCGACGCTGAACTCTCAAAGTCACTGTACGCATCGCTTTTGGCACTGCTGTGACCACCTGAAAATTAACGAATATGCATTTTCTTATTATCTATTAAGCAGAGCTGGTTGCCTAAAACTATAAATATAATGAGACATTAAGGTCGTTAGCTCGTCTGTTCGTTACAATGATACGATTTGTGCATGTAAAACGATATCCTGACGTAACGGATAATCGTAAGGGTGTTTCACAAAAAAGTTTTTATTTTTATTTTATTCCTACCCTTTTAAAGTATAGACTTCGATCTCAAATTGAACCTCTCGAAAGACGGTTCCTAGCAAAAAAATTCTAAAAGATGCTGCATTCGACGTTTTGTCCCCAAAAAATGCAGAACCTTTTAACCCTTCACGTACCGAATCCTTGTTCAACAAGGACCTAGAATTTGCCAAGGCGCAACCTTCGAACTATTCGAATAACACATTAATGTGCTAAAAAAAATCTGTGAAAATTCACAGATGCACCTTGAAGTGTTGATTTTTAGATAACGCAGACGGAAATTTATTACGAACATCCGTATCGTTTTTGTGCTGAAATGAATGCATGGTAGTTTGCGATCGGCAAAAAGTTCCCGGTACTTGAAGGGTTAAACGTAATTGTCAACAACTGCCTTTCGCGAGACGTTTTTTTTAGATCGAAATATATACTTCTACAGGGTGGGAGATCAACTTTTTGTCATTTTGCTTCCTCATAGAGGAAGCTTTTTTGTAGTGAACCTAAAATACACATTCTTTTATTATTTTTTTTGTTTATATATAGGAAACTCTAAAAATGTCCAGTAGTGTGAATTTGTAAAAAAAATTCTTTCCACCCTATAAAAATATATATTGGACGGGCTCATGCAAAAATCCTAAGAGGTGCCGCATTCAACATTTGTACCAAAAAAATTCGACAACTTCTTTCTTTTTGGGTATAAACGTCGAATGCGGCACCTCTTAGATTTTTTTTTGCTAGGAACCACCTTTCGTGAGGTTCAATTTGAGATGGAATCTGTACTTTAAAAAGGTGGGACGAAGATAAATAAAAAAAAATCCTTTTTTTGGAAACAGCTTAATAATCACATTAGGCATCCTCTTACCTCCGTTGGTATCCGAGTTCCAGGCGTATGAGTTACTGTGCGCACTTGCGAATGCGCTACTGTCCGCACTTGCGAATGCGCTACTGTGCGCACTTGCGGATGCGCTCGCGTGTGCCGTACTGTAGGCCGATCCCGTATTACCAGATATAAGTTCACTTTCTTGTAATTTTGCGGGAGTTTCGCGACGGCGGGATCCACCTTTGACTCCTGGTTGATGAGTCTTCACTCCTTGGTTCTCGGTGCCATACGGATTTCCGTTTCCATGATAACCGTTAGCCACTTCCGGTTTCCTTTCGGTCGAAGGCGACTCCGCAATATTGTGTCCCGGAAATGGCTTCGGAGATTTCGGTGTTTCGTGAGATCCAGGTTTCGGGTGCGGATTCGTAAGCTGACCGTCACCTAAATACGGATTCGTGTCGGTGGATTCCTTTCCCGGATACATGCTCGGTAGATCCTGTGATCCGTAATTCTTGTTGACGTTGCTATGGGGATCTATACGATCGTAGTTACTCTCGCCGAAACTACCCGGATTCTTCAGAACCGGAGGTTTCAAATCCGGATACTTTGTCCCAGTTGTCTTCTCTACTTCACCTTTATGTGGCAGAAAAGGGTTCGAGGGATTCGGCTTGTTTGCTGGGTATTCGGAGGAGCCCGTCGGATGTCCAGGTTTGTTCGACTCACACGAGGACGATCCATGACAGCCGCTATTCGTGGTTGGATGATGTTCAGCGGTGGGTAAATCGGTGTTTTGTGGAAAACCACTTTCGGCGCCGGGATGATTTATAGAGTACGTTGAATCCACATTTCCATTGTGCGAAAAAAATGGGTTCGAGGGATTCGGCTTGTTGATTGGGTATTCTGAGGAGCCTGTCGGATGTCCTGGTTTGTTTAGCCCACATCCGGTCGATCCATGGCAACCGCCATTCGTGGCTGGATAACCTTGACCGGTGGGTAAATTGGTGTTTTGTTGTCCATGGTTCGGTGAATCCACATTTCCGTTATGCGAAAGAAATGGGTTCGAGGGATTCGGCTTGTTGGTTGGGTATTCGGAGGAGCCCGTCGGATGTCCTGGTTTGTTCGACCCACATCCGGTCGATCCATGGCAACCGCCATTCGTGGCGGGATGACCTTGACCGGTGGGTAAATTGGTGTTTTGTTGTCCATGGTTCGGTGAATCCACATTTCCGTTATGCGAAAGAAATGGGTTCGAGGGATTCGGCTTGTTGGCTGGGTATTCTGAGGAGTCCGTCGGATGTCCTGGTTTGTTCGACCCACATCCGGTCGATCCATGGCAACCGCCATTCGTGGCTGGATAACCTTGACCGGTGGGTAAATTGGTGTTTTGTTGTCCATGGTTCGGTGAATCCACATTTCCGTTATGCGAAAGAAATGGGTTCGAGGGATTCGGCTTGTTGGTTGGGTATTCGGAGGAGCCCGTCGGATGTCCTGGTTTGTTCGACCCACATCCGGTCGATCCATGGCAACCGCCATTCGTGGCTGGATGACCTTGACCGGTGGGTAAATTGGTGTTTTGTTGTCCATGGTTCGGTGAATCCACGTTTCCATTATGTGAAAGAAATGGGTTCGAGGGATTTGGCTTGATTGTAGGTGGTGTAGAATCACCCGATGAGCCTCCATGGGAATAATCGGGTGCTGTGGCAGATCCTCCGCAGCTTCCGTTCGGTTTCCCCGGATGTTTCGTACAAGTCGATGGTCGCACTTGACTATGGGGATTCAAAAACGGATTCTCCGGGTTCGTTTTGATACCGGAACCAACGCCAGCGTTTACCGAATGCTTGATATCCGACACGTCTATTTCACCATTGAGAAACGGATTGGATGTATCCGGTTTTCTGGAAGATCCGGGATGGTGCGACGATCCTGAGCTGGGATGTTCTTCGGCTGTGGGAGTTTTACCTCCGTAACCGCCGTTTACATTCGTCGGATATTTTGAACCACCGGATAAGTCAGGATTTTCTTGGTGCGTTGGATATGCATTGGCGACACCTGGCTTGGTGTTTGGACAGTTGATCGATCCGGAAGTGCATGGGATGGGTCCAGATTCGATGATACCAGTCGTTGAAGGATCCGGTGTCGTAGGCTTTGGCTTGCTTCCTGCAAGACACCTTGGGTCTCCAGGGAAACATGGAGTATCTTGAGGCCTTCCGGCGTGACCTACAACCTGCCCATGATTAATGTCCACTGCATGTTGTGAGTCTGGAGATGAATCAGCGTATCCGGGATATACTGCATGTGGATTCGAGACACTTGGTTTGTTTCCAGAACATCCTGGGGCTCCGCCAGAGCACGTTGGTGGCTCTGGCTTGTTGATTGGTTGAGTTCCAGCGTTATTGCCTCCGTAGCCACCGTCCAGACTCGTAGGGTATTTTGAGCCAGCCGACAAGTCAGGATTTCCATTATACGTTGGATGCGGATTTGAGACACTTGGTTTATTTTTCGGACAACCAGACGCGCCTGAAGTGCATGGTTGAGCTCCAGCGTTATTGCCTCCGTAGCCACCATCCAGACTCTCAGGGTGTTTTGAGCCAGCCGACATGTCAGGATTTCCATTATACGTAGGGTACGGATTTGAGACACTTGGTTTATTTTTCGGACAACCAGACGCGCCTGAAGTGCATGGTTGAGCTCCAGCGTTATTGCCTCCGTAGCCACCATCCAGACTCGTAGGGTATTTTGAACCACCCGATACGTCAGAATTTCCATTATACGCTGGATGCGGATTTGAGACACTCGGTTTGTTTTCTTCGGCAACGTTCCTATCCGTGCATCCGGAAGCGCTTCGATGGCCTTTCACACCCGCAGGTACTCCGCAGCCTGGACCACGATCCTCACGTTGTCCAGTTACCCCCACACTTCCGCTACTGCCGTAAGATCCGGTCTCCGCGTTATGATGGCTCCCGACAGAAGTTCCGTCTTCCTGATTATCAGATTGGTTCTCCCAGTCTTTAGCGTGAACGCTCGACAATCCAAGGTTGTCGGAGTCACCGAGCGGATTAGCATTTCCATTAGCATCGTCGCTCCCGATGACCTTCCCGATATTCCCACCATCGGCGTATGCATTCGCAATGGCAGCGGCATTGCTCGTTCCGCCGCTGGCAACTGCGTTTGCTGTTGCACTGGCAGAACTTTGTGCGTTTGCATTGGCAACTGCGTTTGCTGTTGCACTGGCAGAACTTTGTGCGTTTGCATTGGCGGAACTTTGAGCTATTGCACTGGCGGAACTTTGGGCTGTTCCTGGATATCCTCCGTCCGCATGCGCCGCCGCTTGTGCACTTGCAAACGCGTTCGCTGTGGGACAATTAATTTCATAATAACAACGATTGGTAAACTGATGCAGAAATTGAGCGATAAATGGATCAACTTGTTAACAATACCCGTAGATTTATGGTTCCTTCCGCCCTTGACGCCCCCATAGCCCTCTGTAAATACGAAAAAACGTCTTATACAATTTGCAAAAGTTATTATCGCACGTGAATTGGTGGTCAATCAACGTGATGGAATTATCGGCACTTACCCGGGCGCGCATCAGCCACAGTCAGCAAAAGACCGAGCGTTAGTACAGCTTTGATCCCGTACATGCTGCGAATAAAAAATAATGGAATCGATGACTCGACCACTTAACACCCGATCATCCTTCCTAAGTGCCTCGATCTTCGAGCCAATGATACGATAATTCTAACTGCATGAAGCTTATATACGGAAGATCTCGATGAGCAACGATACCCCCCACTAGTGAAAGGATCGCTTCCAGATGAACCGAGCAAGCCACTCGTTGTACTTGAGTATAACAACTTTTGTTATACTCCGCGGAACAGGACCTTTTCGAGGAAGAACCGCGATGAAGAAGAAATGAGAAACAGGAGAGAGCTATAGGAAGAGCGTGCGAGCGAGAAAGAAGAAGAGTTTCTGCGGCAACGATCGTTACATGACGATTGTGACCAACGTTTGTCTCGCTCCCCGAGAGTCTGCATCGAAGGAAGCGGGAAACTCCGAAATATTGGGTGATGTCATTTTATCCGGCAAGCGGTTTTAAGCGGAGACTTCGACTTTCGTGAATTCTCGGGATTCGCAGCAAACGACTGAATAAATGTTTGCCCAGTTGACGAACGTATTCTTCGTATAACGGAATCTGTGACGACACTGGCAGCATCAGCGATCGTCACGGGCTAGAGACAGTTTTGAAGATGGGGCTCGCTGAAAACAATATTGTTTACCTCCGCTGGTCCCAGTAGGAGCCACGTTATTTTGCCGACACTTCAATCGGTGGAATCGTCGCGCGGCCGAAAACGGGGCCGAACGTACTTTATCCGAATAGTCAAACTTCCGAAACTTTATTTTTTAGAATCTTTAAATTTCTGAAACTTAGTTTTGCCGACTGTTCAAATTTCCAAAGCTTTATACTTCCGAATCCTCAAATTATTTGAAACTTTATTTTCCGGATCTTCAAATTTCCGAAACTTCTGAATCGTCGTTTAACCGAACATCATTTTTTCGCATAATAATTTCGTCGAACTTCATTTCCTAGAATCATTGAACCTCCAAGCGTCAGGTCGCCGAATAATCATTTTTCCGAATAGTATTAATGCGACAAGTCATTTATCCAAATCTGATATTGTGGATGAAGTCAAATCAAAATTCAGGGTGGAGCGAATCTAAACAGCACCGTAAACATGGGCAATTTTAGTCGCAGCGGTGCATACACGTAAGATTTTTTACGGATAGATGTAATAGCAGATGGCCAGACTATTAACTCATATTATTTAGTTTCGTGATTCGGTTGATTGGTGATTCGGGCGAATGAAGAAACGGCGACTTCACCTTTGGAAGTTAAACGATTCGGGAAAATGACCTTCGGTTAAACGACCATTCGGTACAATAAAGTTTCGAAAATTTGACAACTCGGAAAAATAAAGATTGAGTTTGAATCTTGACGAATTTTGACTATTCGGATGAAGTGCGTTCGGTCCCATGATTTTCGACCATACGACGATTCGGCCGATTGAAGTTTCGGCAAAATATTGTCGCTCCGTGCCAATATTCAGCGAAGAACCGAACAAGTTGCAGGTTCCGATATGCAGCGTTAAAACGATCAGCGAATCATTTTTTTTTACTCCATCCATTTTGCGAGAAGTTGCGATTCTAGTAAAACTTAAATTCCTCGTAAGCGACTTCCGGCTTCAGCCTCCTGCTATACCTCGGTTATACCGATACCCTACGTGATATGGGTTTTTTTTAATCGATAGAATCTCGTCACTGGTATCAGAAGAAGCCAATGAAAGTATATAACACCGACTACAAAAAGAAAAAAAAACCGAGAGGAATGTTGTTTGTAGTTTCCGCGGTATGCACCCGATATAGAAACGGATTAGCTTGGAAAGATGATGATAAGAATCATGATCGGAGTCCGGCATCGGTTTATAGAGTTTACACGCAGCTAGGTCCTCTCTGCCTCACACCTAATGAAAAAATACGTGGATAATTGCAGAGTTGAGTGACTATTACACGACGCAACCGCAGTTCCCTCCGAGCAGTAACCACGGTTTGCACGAATCGCAGATATCAAATTAATAGATCCGTTTAATTGTCACGACCATCCTTAACACCTCGCAGAATGTTTGCAAAGTATTAGACGGATATAGGAAATTCATATTAGTCACGAAACACATTCACACGAATAAGTTTGCTTATAGCGTTGCGGTTTTTTGCATTATTATTATTATTTTCGTTTTGCAACTGAAAAGGACTTGACCGAGTTGAACAAGGCGATACCAGACCGACCGCTCTTCCCTTCGAAGAATTGGGCGGATTCGGCCCAATGTGGTTCCTTTCTACGAACGAAGTTACGCGGATTTGTGTCAAATGGATTTATCGTCGTGTATCGTCAGTCCCGTTTCTACTGTTGTGCAAGACGAAAGTATAAAAAACATCCATATACGTCTTGTTAACGATGCGTCTTGCATTCAAGTGACTCACAGCAGCTATTATAGTTTATCCATTAGCTGAGCTCTGAGGCTTTTTGTGAACATACCAGTGAATACATATACATTGTCGCTAGCTGAGATCGTGAATTAATAGAATTACGTCGATAAAGGTCGCGGGCCTTTATCGACGTATCGGTATGTTGCACACTGGCAATCGCAGCCGAATAAATTTGCCAATGAGAAACTCATCCGCAGGGCAATAAAGTTGTAGACGCAGACAGTTTTTTTTTTTTTTTACATAAATACATATATTATAGACATCGTATGAATGTGCGGCAGAATTCTAATTGAAAAAGACGCAATATTGAACATTTTACGGTATACATTTTGTCGTTATTGTAGCGACCAGCGACTCATATATTATATACAATTCAATAATCAATTGACTCAAAGTTTTGTTATGCACAGACCAAAGGCGAATCGATCAACGTGCTGACATCATATCGGAGTAGAAATAAAATAATTACATCATCGCGAGGACATTTTTTTCACAAGCTAAGAGAACAAACGATAAATATATATTATTAAAATCTAATCACAAACGTTTTCTCTTTGCATGCGGCTCGTTTCACTTGGCATGTTATACCACATCACTCTTGTAATGTTTAGACACGAACATAGGAGTATGTAAACTCTTTGTCGGTGTCTCACGCGCACGTGGTGGATAACGACAAAACTTAACGTGCTATATTTCGATTCAATAAAATTTCCGCGTATCGTACATTTGAGGGTTCTTCCGGCAGCATCGCGAGATATCACAGTAAATTATAAAACGCTGCCAGTTTGTGCGACGAAGATTCGATGCCAGTTAGACCGTTTTTGCACTGGATTACTCGTTTGCAAACGAACTCCAGTGAAACAGCATCCACGCAAAGCTGTATAGCCCGGAATAAATCGACACTTTGTGTCATCGCAGTGAGTTTCATCACTGCCTATAAATTAAATAATAATTTTTAATAATTATTCGATGAATTATAAAAAGGGGGGGGGGAGGAAGGGGGTCTGGCTTTGGAGAATTTTCTAACTCCAGTCGATCATCAATTCGTTATTACTGCGATAACGCTTTCATCACTTCCATTGAAAGATTTTTGTTCGTTCGCGCTTTGTTCATCGCGAATGAGAATCTCGCGGATTCGGAAATTCTTCGGTATCGTATTGTCGATTACAGTCTCCAAGAATTGTCAGTCTCGATACCTCCTTACTCTATCGTCAGGAGAAGATCGTCGCCCTCGATCTTCGCGCCGGAAGCGACATCGAGACTCTTTATCGTTCCCGCTTTCGGCGCTTGAACGACCATCTCCATTTTCATAGCCGACAGAACGATCAGAGCTGCTCCCTTTTCCACGGTGTCGCCGACCTTCACCCTTATGTCTATCACCGTTCCCGGCATCGGTGCACCGACTTGATTTTTGTCGGATTTGTTCGCTTTGGGATGAATGTGAAGTTCCTGCAAGCAGATTATAAATTTTTTTTGTCATCAATTTCGAAGAATTATTCGTTGCAGCAATGCGACGATAATGTATCGATGCATTACCTTGACCGCTTCCTTGTCCTTGATAAAGACTGATCGTAGCTGTCCGTTCATTGCGAAGAAGACCTCGCGCTCCCCGTTCTCCGTGAGATCTTCCGCCATCGCGAGGGTCTTTAATGCCAGAGTTTTGCCTCTCTCGATCGTGACGTCAAACTCCTCGCCGACTTTCGGTCCAGTGAGGAATATCCTTGTGTCAAGCTTGTCCACGGGGCCAAAGCTCTCTCTGAACGTCAAGTAATCCTCGGTGACCTGGGGATAAAGCGCCGCGGACATGATGTCCTTCTCCGTAACATGCGGATGACGTTCTTTGAGGTCCTCCGCCAGTTTCTTAAAGTCCATAGGTGGCAGACTCTCGCCCGGCCTTCCTTTCACACGGGCCATGTCCTTGAGGACTTTGGACCTGCAAAATTAAGGGAATAGAAGGAGGTTGGAAAAGAAACACACCCAAAAGAATTATGCATTTGACGACCGCCCCGCAAATAAATATTTATTTGGTTTAAATAAATATTTATTAAGGGCTCAAGGATCCAGGTCGATGGTCCTTTGCCAAGGTGTAAAATTAGCATTAGGTATAAAATTTAGTATAAGAAGACATCTGTAAATATTCATTTTGGCAATAAATCTCTTTTACTACTGCTATTTATTAAAAATTTAATGAATATTTCTTTAAAGTAAATAAATATTTATTTGCTGGGCGGCCGTCAAATGAACTATTTTTCTGGGTGCATTCCGATGAAACATCCATTGCGGTTTGTACAAACCTGAAAGGCTCCGGGAAACCCCCGTGTGGCTCGCCAATGGCACCCTGCAAGAACTCGACGACGGACTTCGGGAAGGACAATTCCTCGGCTTTTCTCAGCACGTCATCGGCGGTTAGTTTGTTCTGGACCATGAACTGTGCGAGGTCACCAACGACCTTCGAGCTCGGTGTAACTTTGATTATGTCGCCGAGCAAGAGATTAGCTTCTCTGTACGCCTTCTTCACGTCCTCGAAGAATTCACCGAGACCGAGAGAGTACGCCTGGAACTGCAGGTTTGTGTACTGGCCACCAGGAATCTCATTGAGATACACATCAGCGTTTCCAGATTTCATGGTCGTCGTGCACTCGAAGGGTGCGTAGAGCGTACGAGTCTGCTCCCAGTAAGCCGAGTAGTCGGATACGTCCCTGAGATTGAAATTGGTGTCCTGAGGAGTTCCTGAAAGCGAATGGTCATTAAGTTCCACGTTAAAATCTATGATACTCTTCGAACATTAATTTTTACGGATGTGCGAATATTAACATTTTTGAATGATTCATCCTGAATTGAATATGAATAATTCGTATTTGAATCTTCAATATATATTCGAATAATTATAATAGTATAAATATTCCGATTAGATAAACGTATTACTCCCATAATCAGAAATACTAATTTGAGGGCAGAGCGGAGCAGTATTTTAAATACCTCGTGTATTTCAGGTGTTGTAAATACTTTTCGGGCCCTTTAAGTACAAAATACAAAATACTTTTGCGTCTTCTTCATATTAGGGCTGGACGGTATAGATGCAATTCATTTTGATCAATCCGCGATAAACAATGCGAATTGATTTATAACAGAATTTGTTGTACACATTTAAGCTTTGAAAAAGGAAATAACTTGCAACCGAGCGTAATCTCTTCAGCTTTGCGATAATAAAAATTCTTCATTCAATGAATACAATTTATGTGCTCAGTTTCATTGTAATCGGAATTTCATCATTCGAATATTTAATTCATAAAAATTATTCGAAATATTCGAATTTGTTTGAATTATTAATAAATAATCGAATTTTTTTAATTATTCAAATTTTCAATTCAATATCAATATTCAATTCAATTCAAACGTTATTAACCCCTCCCCCGCCCCCTCACACCCCTATTCATTTTTGTCGTACCTTGAAGCGACGCGACAATAGCACCCATCGATGGCTGGCTGGTCATTCCGGACATGCTGTCGACGGCCACGTCGACGACATCCGCGCCGGCTTTCGCACACTCCAGCATCGCGGCGACTCCGGCACCGGAAGTGTCGTGAGTGTGAATGTGGATCGGGATATCGGGATGTTTTTGTCTGATAGCGTCGATCAGAAGTCCGGCTGCTTTGGGCTTCAACAAACCCGCCATGTCCTTAATCGAGAGTACGTGAGTTCCCGCTTTCACCAGCTCATCGGCGAGATTCGTGTAGTACTTGAGGTCGTACTTTGTGCGTTGGGGGTCACTGACGTCGCCGGTGTAAGATATCGCTGCCTCGACGACTCCGCCAGCTTTTCCAGCGGCTTCCATACCTGATCCATGCGGTAATTAGTTAAATGTCGATTGGGCCATTCGGGGTGTATTTTTATTTTCTGTTGCTGTGGTCGATGTGACAAATTATCCAGTATTTCGACGGCTACGTCTGACCGTTTCGTTGTTTCAAAGATGAAATACAACGCGTACTTCTCTCCTTATTCGTTTTATGTTTCGGCCTTGAGGATGTTGGTCCTCTTCAGAAAATTTATTTTCTATACGCATAAAATTATTTTAACATCCTCATGGCCGAAACGTAAAACGAAGAATAAGGGATGTACGCGTTTTATTTTACCTTTGAAAGGCCGAAACGGTGGAACGTAGCGGTTGAAATACTGGATAATTATTCGGGCTATAGTTTGACCGAGCAGACATTTTTTTATGTTCCTCCTACCCTTTTAAAGTACAGGTTTCAATCTAAAAACGAACCAAAAGAAAGCCGGTCCGTAGCAAAAAATTCTAAGTGGTTCCGCAATCAATGTGTTGTACCAAAAAAATTCGACAACTTCTTTCTTTTTGGGTACAAAAAAGAAATTACATCAATTTAACTTCTCACCTAGTAGAACTATATATTTTGACTGATAAAAAATTCTGTGAGAGGCGGTCGCTGACAATTAAGTTTGAGAGGTGCCGCATTTTTCGGGTAAAATGTCGAATTCAGCATTAAGGATTTTTTGCTAGGCACCGCCTTTCGCGAGGTTTAATTTGATATCGAAATCTGTACTTTAAAAAGGTTGGAAGAAATTGAAAAAGATGCCTTTTTTAAACCCCCCAAGCTTACCCAGAATCAGATTCGGCAGATAATTGAGCGAATCGAACACTCGGAATATGTCCATTCCACACTGCACAGAGAGCTCGCAAAATTTGTAGACGACGTTGTCCGGATAATTCGTGTAACCGACGGCGTTGGCTCCGCGTAGAAGCATTTGGAATGGAATATTCGGTATGGCCTTGCGCATGTCGATCAAACGCTCCCAAGGACACTCGTGAAGGAACCTCAGGGCCACGTCGAAGGTCGCGCCTCCCCAGTTCTCCAGGGCGTAGAGGTTGTTGAACTTGTGAGCGACGAATGGTGAAATCAGCAGCAAATCGTGGGAACGGACACGGGTGGCGAGCAGAGACTGATGAGCGTCGCGGAAGGTCGTGTCCATAAGAAGGAGACCACTGTGTTGGCGAACCGCTTTCGCAAAAGCTTCCGGTCCTTTTTCAGTCAGAATGTGGCGAAGACCTTTCGGCGGTTCCATGATATCTATAACGTTCAAACATTCGCTTCAGTATTTCGTGCAATGGGATTATTACTATCTCTTGATTTATCCACCCGCGCCCCTCCGCCTCCCTCCCCCTCAAATTACACGTGCCGCCAATTTAATTGTGTTATTAACTCATAGCTGTAAGCGATAGATAGCGATAGAATCATAGGTGTTTTTGTTATCACGCTTGTATATATGTAACTATTAATTCCTATTAATTAACTTGGTACGGAACGAAAGAAAAAAAAATTAATCGATACTTTCATACCTGCGATGTCTTCGTCCTCTGCATCTTCGGCGGCTGCAAGCTTAGTAAAGTCTAAAAAAAAAAATTATAAAAGAAAAAGAACACAAAGAAAATGATAAAAGCATGCGAAACAAAGTGTGAATGTGGCTTTGGTGGGTGTAGATTAGTCTCGTCGACTGGGATTGTACATAGACGTTGTTGTTAATATTCTTACGTGCCTTGTGAGTAACCGACAAATGACTGTGCATCGTAAACAGCTCGATGCAAAGTGTCTCGGCCGTCGAGGTCACGTATCACTCAGACAGAATTGTCCGACTGGCCAATTCGGCCGTGACGTTATCGCCTTTACTCATCCAAAGCTCATCGAATAAATGAATCGTGGCTGATTTTAATGAAGCAAAAGTCTCGAATTCCCAATTCTAATAAGCTTGTCCATAAAAAAAGCACAAAAAAATACCCGTTCAAAAGTAAGCGATGAGAAATTTTGAAAGAAGCACAACTTCGATAGATCTTTGGTTGTGCAAACATTGAAATTCTATCTCCTAACATTGAAACTGGGAACACCGTTTACATACGCGACATACGTCTATCCTTGTTGTCGGAAGTTGTATCGTGTTTCGATTAATCTTTCCCCTTTACTTACCGATCGGGACCGGCGGGACGAACGGCTTGATTTCCGCCGGTTTGAGGGAAGTGGCCAACGGTGTGCTCGGACCGTTGACGAGAACTGTTCCCAGATAATTCAACAGTTTTTGGGCACGATTTTGACTAGGTTGGAAATTGAAGAGTTGTGGGTTCTCGTCGATGAAGTACGTGTCGACGATTCCGTTGAGGAACTTTTGATTTTCTAGGACGTTCAGGAGGAAGGGAATATTGGTCTTGACACCGCGAACGCGGAATTCCCTGAGTGCGCGGTTCATCTTGGCGCAGGACGATTGTAGGTCCCCGGCGTGAGCGATTACCTGGTGGAATCAATTCGTTGATATGCATTAGCAAAAGGTGAGGACCACCTTGTGTATCTGTAGAGAAGAACCCCGATTAACCGGGTTCGGACTAGCCGGGAAGCGGATTAACAGTGCGTTAATCCGCACTTTTTTAAAAGTTTGTTTGTTGTTTTTTTTACACGCTCAGCTAACCAAAGTCATTGAGTATTTAAAAAAATACCACTAGGTACTATTAATTAGGCCAGATTAGGTGCTATTAATGAAAAAAAATCCAAAGCTTTACATTCTAGTTCACACTATTTAACAATTGAGGGAATACGTCACAGATCGCCATTACTAAATGGTGGCGGGTGGTGGGGGGCATGTTGTTAGCAATGGTTGAGGCCTGGCTATCTATTCATATGCAGGTTCGAAGCTCTTTCAACTCGTAATATCTTCGAAAATCTATGGGCACAGCTCGATTTATTTTCTTTAATGTGTTCCTAATAATGTTGTAATGTTATTTAAAAAAAAATTCTGATACAATAGTCTGGAAATATATATATATATATATATATATATATATATTTCCAGACTATTGTATCAGAATATTTAAAAAAGAATGTTGCTTTTCACGTGGCACGATATGCAGCTCATGGTAATTGACACAATTTTAAGCTCATGTATCTCGGGATCCATGTGGGGAAAAAATTATTGGAAATTCTTATGAAAAACCTTATTCATTGCTTTATAAAACTTGTCATTTTTAGTTTCAAAAGTAGAAAAATCGTTGTGTGAAGTATTCCCTTAAGTGCAAGATGTAAAAAATGTCATTACGCGCACGTTTCACATTGTAACTACTCATAATAAAGCCATTGCTGACATACTATACTTTCGCTGTCTAGTTCGGATTAGCCGGGATTTCGATTATCCGGGGACTCATCGGTCCCGAGCATCCCGGTTAATCAGGGTTTCACTGTACAATTGTGCACACGTTACCTTGACGAGAAGAGAATCATAGTAAGGCGAGATAATAGCCCCGGCAAAGGCCGATGCGCCGTCCAATCGGATGCCCATTCCTTCGCCCGACCGGAAGACTTCGATTCTGCCGGTATCCGGCTGGAAGCCTTTCGCAGGGTCCTCGGTCGTGACTCTGCATTGGATGGCGAATCCTTGCGGCTTGATTTTGTCCTGGGTCATGCCCAACTCCGGCAGAGTCATTCCCTCGGCTATGTGGATCTGGGATTGCACCAGGTCGATGCTTCAACGGAAAGAGCAATACGCGTCGAAAAAATTAGAGTACATTTCGTATGAGGATTACGTAGAGGACTTCGCGGACTTCCAAGCCGATCGATTACCCAGTTATCTCCTCGGTAACGGTGTGCTCCACCTGGAGTCTGGCGTTGACCTCGATGAAGTAGAAGTTTCCAGATTCGTCGGCCAAAAATTCTACGGTTCCGGCGTTCGCGTAGCCGACGTGTTTGGCGAGTCTCACGGCGTGTTCGGTCATCTTGTCTCTGACCTTGGGGTCCAATCTCGGGGCTGGGGCAATTTCGACAACCTGGAAGGATACACGGAAAAAAATGGTATAGCTGCTCTAAGAAAAGGAGTTTTGCTGACAATGACCTCGTTGCTGCAGCAAAACGATTAGTAAAAGGAGCAAAGAAAATACTACGTAGAAGCAATTGCTAGTACGTGGTGTTGCTATAAATTTTACGATAAAACTTTCTTGTTACTGCGAGGATTTAGTTTGCTATGATAACAAACGACGCCTGCTGTAATTTGACGGCTGAGTAATGACTGGTAATAGGATAGTTATAGATACGTACATACGTTTATTTGAAGATTAACTCACTGCGTTTGTATTTTATCATTTTATTATATTGAAAATAAGGTCTGTATTTGTATTTGCGATTTCTTGAATTTGCCGTATATGGATGTGTTAAACTCCGAGAAGTATTTCGCAGTTTATACATCGATATACGGCAAATTTTAAGAGTTCGCAATTCCACTCTATTTTAATTTTTACTCGAATATGAAGGAACTGTTTCCTCGCGTCTCTTCGCTTTCATTTTACGCGTTGAGTGTCTCGAGCTCGTCGCAGTGTTGGCACATATACGCGCCCCACTCAGTCATATAACAAATTTTTTTGTTACAGCAACAAAGGCTGTTTTGATGCGGTAGCAAATCGCTCCAAGCGAAAAATTTTGCTATGGTTACAAGCTGGTTTTATTATCCCGATTTAAACAAACTAAATTTGCTACGGTAACAAAAATCTTGTTGTACCAACAAATCCTTTCTTTTCATGTACTCACGAAGGTACAGAGGTAATCTTCGTTACCTTTTGATGGCGTCGTTGCACTGAGCAGTCTCTCTCGTATAGATGAACGACGTTTCCGGCGTGGTCTCCCAACAGCTGGACCTCGATGTGCCTAGGTCTCTCAATGAACTTTTCAATGAACATCGCGCCGTCACCAAAAGCTGCCTTGGCTTCGGACGACGCTCTCTCGAACATCTCCTTCACCTCTTCCATTTGCTTGACCACTCGCATACCTAAATTATCAATTTTTTTATTATTCAAAAAAGGTAAGCCCTTGTAAATCCTTGTAAAGGTAAATCCATACCTTGTGGATAGGGGAGAGCGGGGCAAAATGGGACAGTGGGGCAAAACGGGACAGTGAGGGAAAAACTCAACTTTCCAATAACTTTTCCATGCCTCAATTTTTCCCAACGATACATCCGGGTTTTCAACCCCGATTTGCCCCGCGTACCAGCATCGCCAGCATCCAAAAGTTATTGGAAAATTGCGGTTTGTCTCATTATCCAGTTTTACCCCGCTGTGCCATTTTGCCCCGCGCTCCCCTATAACTTTTACCTCTGCCTCCTCCACCGTATGCCGCCTTGAAGATAACGGGAAGACCGTGCTTCATGCAAAACTCCATGGCTTCGTCGGACGTAGTGACCGGACCATCGGTACCGGGGACGATGGGAACGCCAGCCGCGATGGCGGCTTGCCTCGCCGCGACCTACCCAAGAATCGGCATCAATTTGCATTGTTTGACTCGCCAGTTTTCAACGAACCTTGTTGCACTAGTCACCTTGTCTCCCATCTGTTGAACGACTTTGGGACTGGGTCCGATGAATCGGATTCCTGAATCTATCACCGCTTGGGCGAAGTCCGATCTCTCGGAGAGAAAACCATAGCCTGGATGGATGGCGTCAACGCCGTTTTCTTTGGCGACTTTGATTATCTCCGGGATGTTGAGGTACGCCGCTACGGGAGGCAAACCTCGGCCAACGATGTAACCTTCGTCGGCTTTCTGTCGGTGCATCTGCATCTTGTCCTGCTCCGAGTATATCGCTACCGAGCGTATTCCTAGTTCCGTGCATGCTCGAAAAACTCTGATGGCGATTTCACCTGAAATTCGTACGATTTGCTGTTAATTGTTCGGAGGTGATTAAGAACACTATGATAACAAAATACGGTTGAATCAGCTAAGATTCAGGCAGGGACGTTCAACTAAATGTTTTGTTGGTGCAGCTAACAAAATTGATTAGTTCAACAATTTGTTGGGTAATTTCACCAAAAGTATTTTTGAGTCATTAAAATATTTCGTACGACCAACAAAATATTTATTCGAATGTCCCTGCCCGAATCTTAGTTGATTCAACTGTCCTTTTTTTATCAGTGCAGCATAAGAGATCCACGAGCTATCGGTTGGAGACCAAATCCCGCGCACTCTAGATAGATTATTCCAATTCACGTTCTATTTATGGCCGTTGGCCGGTGTTCAGCGTTTTAGGCGGGACAACGACTGCTCATTCATCCGAGAGGTCAAGGCTCATCGAGAGAAGTTGTCGTCATTTACTGTACTGATTATCTTTAGAGCATCTTTAGGAGTTATCGACTGATTAAAAAACGTACCTCTGTTAGCGACGAGGACGCTCCTGATGGGCTTGTACTTCACATCAGTTCCGAAATTCTTTCCGTTCACGTTCAGTATCTGAAAAGTGATCCTCTGTCTGGCCAGAGCCTTGCCGGCTCTGTGTGCGGCGTACATTTTTAGCTTCGACTTGATGCAATCAGGTGAATGTTAAAACCCTTTGCAGATAGTTTCGACAGCAGTTTATTGCTGCGACAATTTTTGTTGTATTATTGATCAAGTTTCGTTAAGGTGTTTCCTCATGCTTCAATGTACAAAACGCGTCGATATTTCGCTTTGATAATTTTCAGAAAATATCGGAGTTCGTCCACTCTCCCGGTTTGAATGCGATTTTTTTTTCTCGGCTCCTCTCGACTTCCTCGCCTTGAACTCGTTATTTACGTATCCTGTTCTGCGTGTAGAAGGCTTCTTGCTCCGTCAGTGTCCCCCACTGTCTATCGTCGACGCGGCTTTCTGCAAACAATAATCATCGTCAGAGTCACGAGTTTGGTTTTCATAAATTTTTATCATCGTTAATTAGTCAGGATTTTTCGCCCAGTCGTGTCGATTTTCGCAGGCTCTCCTCGAACGCGTCGATACATTGCTGATATCAAATCTCACAGAGGCAACATAATTCTCGATTCAGAAAAGCTTCCTGAATAGCTTACATCGGAACCCGCCCGCGAGGTAGCTTCATTATGCAATTTGTATAGTGCGCACTTGCGTTTAGAAGAGCGATGAACGACTAAGACGTCAGGTATTAGCAATTTAATCGTATTCGTCGCGAGAATGTCCTCTTATGCAAAAAAAAAGCTTTGTCTTGCCGTTGTCCCGACAGAGCGCGGTTCACGGTGTTACGAGAATAGGCTTTTCACACATTCCACTTTTCCTTGTATGGTAAACATTCTTTTCGCGCTTATCAATTCTAGAACACCCTTGCTCTTTAATATTTTTGCAGTTTGGCCTTTAACATAGTAATAATAATAATAATAATAATAATAATAATAATAATAATAATAATAATAATAATAATAATAATAATAATAATAATAATAATAATAATAATAATAATAATAGGAATAATAACAATAATAAAATTAATGATGATGATGACAATAAAAACAATAACAATAATAATAATATAGCCTATATCGTAACACGTGGACTTGCCATTCAATGGGTTGAACGCTCGTAGGCAAGTTCATTACGCAATCACTACAGCTTCGCAGAGAGAGTTATAATAAACGGAAGAGCGTTGTACTTTCGATGGCTCATCTGGCACCTGTTCTTATACGTTTTTCCTCTCGCATCCAAGCGAGTGTGTGTGTGTGTGTGTGTGTGTGTGTGTGAGAAAAGCAAATTGGATTATGCGCAACGACAAATATGATTGGACGAGACTCGTGATCGTTCATCGGAGCAGCTTATCGTGAGACGTAGCGATTCTACGTATGTAAAATTCCTTTCCCCGCGTATAGTGTAAGCATACAGCGGTAACATTCGTTAATCCGTCTGGAGATGGAATCACGTGCTGCTGGTAACGCTATAACGCATTACGTGTCAGCGACGACCTTCGGTACTCGAAGGATTACTAAATTTTTTCTGCGTTTCAATAACAAATGTCGAGAATGAAGCAAATGCAATAAATATAGTGCGTAAGTAAGCAACAACTTCGTTACGTAACACGAGCGATAATGGAAGATAGGTCTTTCTGGGCCGAACCGCGGCGCCCGCAGGCAAAACAGTGTCATGAATTTGCGTCTTTTCGAATTGGCAAGCAGCTCGTTCGAGAAGTGGAATTAGTTGAATGTTGCAAGGCCGTGGATCTCGGGCTACATGAGCTCGTTCGCAAGCTCGCTCCCGTTAACGCAGAATTTTCCCTTCGAATCTCTTGCGACTGCACCGCGGTAACGAACGCATAAGCGATGCGTGGTCGGCACGAAATTTGTTCTTTTTCGCTTGACCCAGTTGCGATAACAGCGAAATGATGAATGAACGAGACAGGATCCGGATCGATCGACGATATCGAGATTAGAGATCGCCGACGTGGGTCAGCTGCGACGGAAAGTGAAGTGCGTACAGGATCGTGATGCCAGATAAGAGTACAATAAAATTAAAAAGTTGAACATTGAAATTATTATATCGCTTTCTGATAAAAGTTGAAAATGGAAATTATTATATCGCTTTCTGATAAAAGTTGAAAATGGAAATTATTATATCGTTTTCTCAAAAAAAAGTTGAAAATTGAAATTGTAATATCGCTATCTCATAATATTCTTTTATTCGCGAAGCTTCCTCCATGTGGAAGCCAAAAAATACGGACAATGCTCCCTCATAGAAGAAGTTTCGCGAATAAAGGAACATTATGTGAAAGCGATACGAAAAATTTTCACCTTTTATGAAAAAACGATATAATAATTTTAATTTTCAACTTTTTTGAGAAGTGATATGAAAGTTTCAATTTTCCGCCATAACAAGGCTTCCTCTATGAGGAAGCAAAAATGCCAAAATAACACTGACTATCATCAGTACTGTTTTATAGATGGCGAATTTCTGTACATGTGCGCGGAGTCGTACATTATATGATCGGGATTGCAATCTCAACAGTCGATTTCCCATATGACCACGAGAGAGTCGCTGCTGTGCGACAATCCATCATCGGCATGGACGAGCATCGCAATCACGATCCAGTGTTTGATTAAAAATTGCGATTGCGTTACGGGTCAATCTTCAAGAGATCCGAGCTGGATCAACGAATATGTGCCCAGACGGGAATTCTCTCAACGGTTCCGAGACTATTTTTTATTGGCGCACGTATACCTTGCAGATAAGCAGGCAATAAAAAGATTATTGAATAACCTGCTTCGCCTTTCTGCGAGCTGCGGAAAAAAATATTTTTCTCGTGGAGAATTGGAATTTTCAAGGGCACTGAGCGAGGATATTCAACGCTCGGTGCGATGCACTTGTAGAGGAGCGTCATGCAATTGCGTGATGACCGTGTGCGTTGTTTATGACACTCGCCACGTGACTCCACGCGAACCTCGCGAGACTCGCCTCGGCCCGCCGATTCATACCAATTTGTGTGGTTTCACTTTCGAATCTTGCGCAACATCACTAATCACTCCGACTCGGCGTATACGGAAAGTTCTCTCGGCAACGTCCGCGCGTGTCGAGCCAGACGAGACGTTATTGCAATAAAATATAAACGAACGAGCTGGGAAGATTCGATGTGACTTGAACCGATGACGTAAAAGCAATTTTTGATCCGATTTATCGGAGCGACCTCTCGACCCCTTTCGATCGGGCGCGCTCAAAATGTTCTCCAGGAGGAGACACCGGCCGGCGAACGACGACCGACGGCTATGGCGTTACGCGTTACTGACATTACCGTAAAGAAAGAAATTAAGTTAAATTGACTGCCGGGTTTTAAAAATAATTAGTCAGCATTAATTGAACCTTCTCGTATCAGCTAATATTTATTGGTCCTATTTGTCTTACGACTTTATCGATGATGAAAAAAATAAAAGACTGTTGTGTAAACGGGAAATTTCTTACATTATGCGTTACTGACATTACCGTAACGAAAGAAATTAAGTTAAATTGACTGTCGGGTTTTAAAAATAATTACTCGGCATTAATTGAACCTTCTCGTATCAGCTAATATTTATTGGTTCTATTTGTTTTACGACTTTATTGATGATGAAAAAAATAAAAGCCTGTTGTGTAAACGGAAAATTTCTTACATTACGATAACGGACTGGAATTACGATAACGACAGAAGTTAAATTTAATTGACTGTTGATTATCTTCGATATCACTCCGTAAAACCCCTCTCACCATCTATGGATTCGATTATTTTTTTTGTTACTCAGCATTAATTCCCCCTTGTCGTATTAACTAATATTTATTGGCCGTACTCGTGTGAGGACTCTATTGATGATGAAAAAATAAATAAAACACTGTCGTGTAAGCGAGAAATTTCGGACATTATCATAACGGACTGACATTACGATAACGAAATAAATTAAATTAAATTGACTCCATTCAAGCCCTCCTACCGTCTGTGGATTTGATTATTTTTATAGTAACTCAACGTTAATTGAACCTTCTCATCTCAGCTAATATTTATTGGTCCCGTATGTCTTATGGTCCTATTGATGATGAAGAAAAAATTAAACCGGGTTGTGTAAACAGGAAATTTCGATTGGACGTTTGGTGTATAATTAACGATTCGGGAGTTCGAACGACCGATCGGGTCCAAGGTGCGACCCTTCCTCCTCACCACCTTTGAACCTGACGTTCTTATTACGCCTGCATCGGCGCCTACATGGCAACTTCGTAAAGTCCGATTAACGCAACTGTGGCTGTGAATACGGGTATCTGCGAAACGGGTCTCTGTGCGTAGGTAGGGGAGGGACGGGGCAAAATGGAACAGTGGGGCAAAATGGGATAATGGGGCAAAACGCAATTTTCCAATAACATTTGGATGGTGGCGGTGGTGGGGCAAAACGGGGTTGAAAATCCGGATAAGGGGGTGAAACGGGGTTGAACATCCGGATGAGTGAGGCAAAACGGGGTTGAAAATCCGGATGAGTGAGGCAAAACGCGGTTGAAAATCCGGATGAGTGAGGCAAAACGGGGTTGAAAATCCGGATGAGTGGGGCAAAACAGGGTTGAAAATCCGGATGAGTGGGGTGAAACGGAGTTAAAAACCCGGATAAGTGGGGCGAAACGGGGTTGAAAATCCGGATGAGTGGGGCGAAACGGGGTTGAAAATCCGGATGTATCATTAGGACAATATGGGGCATACAAAAATTATTGGAAAGTTAAGTTGGGCCCCCGCAGTCGCGTTTTGCCCCACTGTCCTATTTTGCCCCGCTCTCCCGTATCCAGATAGGTATTCGAGAATACCGATCGATGGAAAATTCGAGCTGTGAATTCCAGCGAGCAACGTCAGTTTCGAAAAATACTCATTAACAATTGGCCAATCCCCTCGAAGCCATAGATAAGTAAGTGTCCCGTGGGCTCTCGACGATAACTATCTTTCGTCGTATTCCTCACGCACTTTGTCCACGCCTAATTAAATCGTATCTGGCTTCGCGCTGTGTCGTCCGACAGACGTTGCGCAATAAGCAATTGTAATTGATCGGTCACAGTCGAGTGTGCAGAAACATTGTTGACTTTTGGTGGCAAATCCCACTACATCGGGTACGTTGAACCTCCGGGTCGATACGAGTGCCGGCGAAGTTTGTTACGCTTTCGTGTAAATAGGTACATCGATCCGGGCATTGTGAACGCCGCCTTTGGCGTTTGCGTCGAATTAAATTTCTCTCGTTCGGTCTTCTTTCCAGTCCTGCTTTTCTTACTCAGCTAGCTTAGTTAGCGCGTAGCAACGACATTGATATATCAATTTAATTCAGAATGTATGGGAAGAAGGCTCGCATAGCGCGATACTAATTTGGTGTGTACAATAGTTGCAGTGTCGAGAGGAGAGCGATCGTGTTCCATCCATACCTACAGAGCGCTTTTTAAAAATACTTTACAAAAATATTATAGAAAATATAAAAGCGGCTCCAGCTCGTTGCGAACACATTTTTAGAGTAAGTAGGCACGTCGATCCGGGCGGTGTGAACACCGCCTTTGGCGGCTGTGTCGAAGTAAATTTCTCTTGTTCGGTCTCCTTTGGACCCGTTTTTCATTATTCCGCTGGCTTGGTTAGCGAGTAGCAACGACTTTAATATATCAATTTAATTTAGAATCTATCAGAAGAAGGGTCGCAGAGCGCGATACAAATTTGGTGTGTACAATAGCTTTAGTGTTGAGAGGAGAGCGCAAGTGTTCCGTGCGTACCTACATAGCGCTTTATAAAAATACTTTACAAAAATATTATAGAAAATATGAAAGCGGCTCCAGCTCGTTGCGAACACATTTTTGGGGCAAATAAGCACATCGATCAAGGCGGTGTCTCGTTCGGTTTCCTTTCCGCACAGTAACAAATGTTTGTACTTTTTATAACAACTTATTGTCCAAAAGCGTCCACAATTTTTTATTTGTTAACTTTCCGATCGCACTATCCGGGCTCGAAGTTTTACAAACAAAAGTTCAAACGAAACATTGTTAATGATACGGGAAATAAAAGACAGGTTTGTGTATTCAAACCTTAACAAACGAGTTTGTTAATTATACAACAAAATTATTTTGACGAAACTTCGTATTCCGATTTTACGAAATTATCTTTTACTGCGCAGTTCCGTTTTTCGTTGCTCAGCTGGCTTGGTTAGCGAGTAGCAACGACTCTGATATATAAGTTTAATTCAGAACCTATAGGAAGAGAGCTCGCAAAGCACGATACAAATTTGGTGTGCATAATAGCTTTAGTATCGAGAGGACAGCGATCGTGTTCAATGCATATCTACAGAGCGCTTTGTAGCTCGAAACAGCTGATTCGCGCCCTCCCAAATCGGTCAAGGACGTGGGATAGACAGGTTTGCGCGTTGGGCTTACTTGGCGAATCGATAAGCGGGAGGGCAAAGTCTGCGAATGGCCCGTTCGCCGAGAAAACAGCGAATGCCCGAGCGGCTCTCGTGGGAGAATTTTTTTCCCCCCTGTAAACAACAAACTCGAACCTCGAGCGGAGAATAAAATTTTCAAACCGGACGGTGCCAGAAGTCATCCTCGGCAATTGACAGAGCAAATCGTCGCTTCAATTAGTCGTGGCTGATCTCTCGAACGGTGAGAGTGCACTTCTCGCCCTCGGTCATCGAAGAGTGTCACGAACTATCGTTGAGCGAGAGATTCACAATCGATTCGTCGGAGCTACGACTTGACATTGTCTATGCAATTCCGAATGCAGAGAAATGTGTGCCAGGGCGAAGCGTCGTCTACGCGAACGCGTATATATTTACCTTCTGATACGCTATGCAAATGCAGTGAATTTCGGTATATCCCAATGCAAACCGCGTGTCTGCTACTATCTCTTGTTTCGGCCGAAGTTCGCGGAAAAAATTGTTGCGAAAATTGGCAGCCAACTGCCTTGCGACCGCGAATTATATTGCAATGCCTTTATTGCGACTTGAAAATTTTATTGCGTTTCATTGAGTCACAGATTTTGAATAGTTTGCAGCGAGATGCTTATCAACTACAATACAGAGCTATAAGCACATCAAATAAAACTTAGGGTGTAATGTGCGGTCAACTGGATCGGTGCGAAGGAATACGTGTTTCGTAATCGACTTATTAAAAAAAAAAAAATCTATAATAATACAGATAAAAAAATGTATGTACGCAATTTTAATGAGTTGTAACACTGCTTAAAAAAATGTATGTACGAAAGTTTTAAGGAGCTTTAACACTACTCGGGGCCTCTGCAATTGCACGCACGTGAAAATTGTGTTTTCCAGTGATCATTCACTCGCACGATTACGATAACCACGCAATAACGTTGTCGCAAGTCGTTAATGCTCTGTCATACACAATTCGTAATTTATTTAATTCACCGATGCGATACTTACAGCGTCTTTTCGCCGGAGACGACGTTGTACCGTAGCCCGTCCGGCTAGAGTCTAAACCGTACTAAAATCTTGTTTAGCAAATGCCCTGCCACATGCGTTCGACCTCTACAGAAATAGCGAGCACTGACTCCGAAACTGTGTGCGTTAAGCTCTTATTCGTCGGGCAACCAGCTCCATCTTGCGGAGACTCGAGCAGTCGATCGTAGAGACCGTACATATCGAATTTGCCAGCAAAGTATTTTATTAATCTCGCTTTACATCCTCCGAAATAAAATTATATATAATTTTGACGAGAGCATTTTTTTAACTCAAATGAATATATCACCTTTTCTTTACTGTGCACCCTGCACAGTAAAAAAGAAGTTTGTACTTTTTACAACAACTTATTGTCCACAAACGTCCACAGTTTTTTTGTTTGTTAATTTTCTAGTTTTGCAAACAAAAGTACAAACTAAAATTGTCGATGACACGGGAAATAAATCGACAGGTTCGTCTATTCAAATAAGTGAAAAACGATTTGTCACGTATTTAACAAAATTATTTTTACGAAATTTCGCATTCCGTTTTTATGAAATTATTTTTTACTGTGTGGACCGAGAGAGACGAACAGCGACCTTTCTACGACGTTCCATCTTTACAATACCCTTGTACACTGATAAAAAATGCGGTTGAATCAACCAAAGATTCGGGAAGAGACGTTCAAATAAATATTTAATTGGTCGAACAAAATATTTTAATGCCTGAAAAATATTTCGGTGAAATCATCGAAGAATTTGTTGAACTAAAAATTTTTTTAGCTTTACCTCTTTAGTGAACCTCAGTTCGACTTGTCATTTTATGTGAAACCATTTTTTTTGTTTCTTAACAAATGATATATAACGCGGTCCTTGACGAGGGGAAATAACAAATAAATAAAAATTGGGAATCATGTTTTGAAATAATGTTGTATTATTATTTTTTTAAATATGAAAGCGTCAAGGACTAAAGAATCTATAGAAGTAAATTGGTAAAAATGTGCATAAAAATCCATCAAGCCGTTTTTAAGATATCAGAGTCATCGAAGGTCTGAAAATCACGTTTAAAAAAAAACGCGTTCAAAGTTCGGCCGCCCCGCTGCTCGAGCACTTCGCAACTTTCCACACAACGCTCTCTAACTTTCGTAATCCGTCGAATTTTGACATATAAATTTAACTGAGTATTCTTGACACTATAAACTATTAGAAAATCAAATTTAAAAAAATTCGTTTTCGAAATTTCACTGCAGCGTAAGCCCTTAAGCTCAATGCTTTTTCTCGAAGTCAAAGAGTAATTGAAGATCGTGAAACGTATTACGACTCTCGAAAATACGGAAAAAAAAGTCGAAGAGACATCGAATAGCGTAACAATCATCTAACGAAGCTATATGTAAATTAAATTTCCCGGAAAATATTCAGCAACGTCGCAGTCACGTTGGAACTGCGTTTGATCGCAAGTGCACGCGACAGTCGCATGAGAACAATTATTTCCGTCGCAATTCGAGTCCCGTTCAAGCTGAACTCGGTTTTCCCCGCATTTTCATACCGTAACGGGTGTCCGGTCAAAGCGCGCGACGCGCTCTTCGACAGTGGTCCGATGATTATTGACGTATACGTTGCAGTCGGCTTTAGTCTGATCAAAGTCATTGGCGACTTTCCCCGTTTGCTCGTCAAACGCGAAACATGTCCGGACGTTAAACAAACAAAACCCGTCGAATGTCATCACGACATAAAAACATAAAAGACATTGAAAATTACACTGTTTTCATTTTACATTTTATTAATTTTATACACACAGTTAAGTGATCTAAATAGGCGTGAGCCGCTTCCGCGTTGATCCGGAAGCTCGAGTATCGTTGAACATATCGAAACTCGTAGTACAATAATTGGTGATGGTTATCACAAGTTTTTGGGGCTGATAGAGCGGGGAACATCCTATGCTGATTGTGAAATAAGTTGAGTCAATAACAACTGTCATCCGGGTTAGTGCCTTCGATCCTCCGTAACGCAAACAACATTATAATCAACATACCGATAATGGATATCTTTATATACAGTACCCTGTCAATAACGACCTTCCACATATGCCGTCCTATAACAAAATATATATATATGCTATCAAACATTATTAATCTTTGATTTTCCTAATCGTATATCTTGGCAGCGAATGATTAGAAATTATTTTTCTTCCGGATTATCATCGTGCATAATGACTAGAACAGCAACCGTCGCCATTGTTATTAACTCATCTTCTAACATAGTAATTATTATATACACCAAATTATTTTTCCTACCTAGACTATCGATAAGAGCGATAAGAGCTGGGAATTGAGCAAGCCTCGGACTCCACCACTCATCTCTCCAATTGTTACATACAATGCATATAGAATACTGTGAAACTCGGTTAAAATTCATACGTATATATGTACCTCGTGGAGTTGATAAAAAATAACAAAGATAAGAAAATATAATATTCAAAATAGAAACGATAACCGTCTCTCTTTTACACTCTACTCCGATACGTTACTGTTTCAGTTTCTATCCTGTTTGAATAGTTTGTGTCTACCTGTCAGTGTCTCTTTCCCAAAATGCATCGAACATCCCTATTTTGTACGGATATTTTTGTTTTTTTTTTCTCCTAACTGCATCGACAGTTTCTGATTCGTGAAAAATGTATATCTTTTTTTTCTACTGCGCGAAGCACTTTCGCTTCGATCTGAATAATGATATCATTAGAACTCGAATTTGTACATTTTAATTGGTAATGCGGTAACATTTTTTGTCGTTTTGAGGTATTTAATTTACGAATCGTTCATAATGCTATTCATCGAGAGCCGACAATCTGTTTCAACGAGACTAGACGTTTGTGCAAATAAACTTTCGGTCTCAAATAAATAATCTTATTTAATTTACCTTAAACTGAATTTACAGGCTAATATTATGATGTGTATTCGTCAGTGTGTTTTCTTCGTTACACTCGCGTTCCTCGACGATTGTGTAGGTTTCGTCGAGCATAACATCGCCCTTGCCGGTACAGCCAGCATTATCAGTTACTCTTTCGCTGTGACGCAAGAGACGTTAAAAAAAACATACCGATTGGCCGAATCGTCGATTACGAAAGCCGGAGAGATTCGACGACTCTATGTCGCGCCTCCTTTCGACAATCTTTACGTCATACATGTTTTCAACTTTCATCCGAACGATCCACGACTGATAAGTCTGGGGAAGGTAGAAGATAACAACTCGGCCTTAGTCGTCAACTTTGTAGCCAATGTCCAAAGGCGAAAAGAAATTTCCATAGTCCCGGCATGCTTAATCAGTTGTAATGTTTTTTCGACTCATTGTTTTGCAATTTTCAAGCGTCAATGTCGTCTGCGAATCAGTCACGATGCTCGCATAATATAACATCGAGCGAGTTTTCGACTGTTAAGCCTTGACAACATAAAGAGTCTTGCAAACTGGGAAAGTCGTATTCATGATATTCAAGGAAAAAATTGAATAAACGGACATGTAAATAATTGCGTGATAACGCAAAATTATAATATTATTATAATATTATCATAATATCATAATATTATTATAATTAAATGATTATACTATAGTATTACATTCCTTATTCTCGATTTCTCGAATTTGAACGTCCGATAAAATTGATTGAGTCTCGTCCTGGGGCTCCACTTCGGCATCCTCCATATCCATCAGTCGACCCATCAATATCCCCCGCAGTCGAAAGATCATCACGAAGGATCCTATCATCAGGAGGATGATAGATATGCCAATGACGTCTCGCCAAAATACCCGATAACGCTGATAACAGAAGCAATCGTACGTGTCTCTGTTAATAACATCGACACGCATTTATAGACCCTCTGTATATCTTATATTCATTTTGGAAAGTCGTTTGCTTGTCTGCTTGTCCCAGCCTCCAAGAATCCAGGGAACCCCTTAGAGCCTTCTTCCCCCCCCCCCCCCCAAGCCCTGATTATTCGAAGTCCCCGTAGGGGAACCCCTCCCAGACCGCGATTATTCTAAGATAGCATTTTTTAATCGAAAATACATTAAGGTAAAAGCCCCAGTTTATGACACTTTTACGCAGCTCTCTCACTGTAAGCGTGTAAAATCATAGGGATAAACAAGGAGGACAACAGGCGCAGCTTGTGCCCCCCCCCCTGAACACGCACTACCTATTGGCTGCATATCAAATAGGGGGGAGCCGACTTGGGGAGAGCGGGGCAAAATGGGACAGTGGGGCAAAACTCAATTTTCCAATAATTTTTGGATGCCCGATTCTGACCCAACGATACATCCGGATTTTCAAGCCCGTTTTGACCCACGCACCACCATCGCCACCATCCAAAAGTTATTGGAAAATTGCGTTTTGCCTCATTATCCCGTTTTACCCCGCTGTGCCATTTTGCCCCCTTTCTCCCCTAAGCTAGAGGTATCCCTGTCACAAACCGGGAGAGTGTCAGAAAGTGGGACCTTTACCTTGGATCCGGTTTTAAGATCTCATTTTTCGACTGAAAATAACGTAACACTAAAAGTACATAATTTCATAATTTCCGTGATTTCTCGGCTCTCTGCTACCCCTAATAATGTCTCTGCCGAGGGCCATTTTCGTTCGGGTTTCCTACGCATACGGGTAACCAAAATCCATATCAGCTCACCTTCCGTCGTAACACATCGGAGTCTTCGCCGAACGGCCATATCGCCCTCCACGGTTTTATAGTGCCCTCGGGTGTTTTGAATATGAGTCCTTCCAGACTGAGCCCCTGAGCCAGCACGCTCGTTGTTATCTTGCCCTTCTTGTACGAAGCTATACCGGCCTTCATATACATCTGTGGAATAGTGTCGTTTATCCTCAGTTTCAGGGTTACCCTTGGCATTTTCATAATTTTCAATTTCCTTAGTATGTTCACAATATTGTTAGTCGGTGCTTCTATTATGCTTGCCCGACTTTCCGATGAATCCGTGGCAACGTCTAGCGACGAGGACGTGGAAGCCGATGTCCTTCCGGTGCTCGAGGAATGCGACGTTGAATGCTCTCCTTCCGCAGTCGGTAGAATAGTTTCTGCAAAGTGCATCAACTTTGTTTTATAAAAAAATGTGCAGTTTTTTTTGTACGCCATCTTTAATTTCGTTAAAAATGTCGGCTCGCACTCTAGCACTTACAATTTTTAAACTATCTGGTTAAAAACGCGTACACAGATGGAATATGATCACCCGATGATCCCATTAAAATTTTGAGAGAATCGATCGAACCGTAAAAATTTTATGCTATTTTGATTTTTTTTTGAATTTTTTTGAATTTCATGCATTTTTTTTTAAACGCATTTTTCCGTATTAACTATCCATTTATGAATTTGAAAAAGTTGTAGATTCATCATCAGCGCAGAAAAATACATGGAATCCAGTCTTGGAGCGACGATTAACGAAAAACGTTTATCAGTAATTTTTATAGCTAATTTTGCAAAAGTGAGTAATTTTGCGTATTTTCGAACACCGATTTTTTTTTCTATACTCCTACCTTAAAATGCATTAGCAAAACGTTCCGGTAATTATAAAAACGATATTAATGAAAATTATTGAAATTGAACCAGACATTTATAATCAACGATCTTAAAACAGGGAACGAAAATAGAGCCTAAGGAACTCTTATCGTGCGCACGAAACGTGGTTCACGAACTTGTACCAACCGCTTGCAATAAGTGCGCGATGCTCACGCGATCGTAGACTGCACCCAGAAAAATAATTTATTTGGCAGCCGCCCCGCAAATAAACATTCATTTGCTTTAAATAAAGATTTATTAAAAATTACGAAAAAAAAATTCTTTAAAGTAATTAAGAATTTATTTAAACCAAATAAATATTTATTTGCCTGGGCGGCCGTCAAATAAATTATTTTTCTGGATGTGCAGCCCGCGTCGTTATCTTACCGGTAATCGCGAACTCCAAATCGGCGGGTTCCTCTTCGAGGGTAGTCGGCGACAAGGTGCTACTTCTAGTCGATGAAGCGAGTACCCGATCGTCAGTCAACTTGTCAGTCGTCGTCGACGAAGCTGTATCATCGTCTCTCTGATCGTCGGCAAGTAAGCCGCCCTTTGGCATCGATACCTCGTTCGTCACACTGGCCGCTGTCTGAGACTTAGTAACGGTGCAAGGACTGCGACCCAGCGCTTCGAGCACGTACGTGGCGATAATGCAGCATGTAACCGTGATAGTCATCACCATAACAATCGACATGAAGCAAAACAAGCGCGTTGACGGTATCCACAAATGGTCCTCCTCCTCCTCCTCCTCGCAATGATGACCCTTGACCGGCGGTGAACCTCGTACCGACGACATATCGTGCATGTAAAACTCGTCGATTTGTGGGAGGATCGTGTACTGCAGACTAGCGTCCCCCTGTCGCACCGTCTTGTACATCCCGGTCACCTGTTACCGAATCACAAGGCTCGTGACACTAAACGATCCATCGTATAATTCATCGAACAATAATGAATAAGCTAGAAATGTTTTAAATAAAAAAAACGCAGCCGCTTCGCCTATGTAAATTGAGTGACGATACATCAGTCTTTGATTCCTTTTTTGTTTATTTATTTATTTACTTATTTATTTAGAAGATACAATGAATAAACGCGTTGGCCCTGCGATTTTGCTTCGAAATAAAAGATCGATATTTTAATACACAAAAACAAATAACATTTTCGGCATATGTCACGGACGTGTAGAAAAATTTGATTTATCACAGTGTTCTTTTGATGAATAAAACCGAACGATGAACCAATTGAGGGACTCGACGAGCTATGATACGAACACTTACGATTCAATTTCCGGCGGATTGTGCTTGTGTCTCCGTCGCTTGATATGTATATTATTATTTTTTTTTTTTCAGCAACAAACGGAGACTGCTGCGATGATCCGGGCCAGGCAGAATCTCGCCTGGGCGAGAATCCCGTCCAAAGCGCGCAGATGCTTGCACCGGGGGAGCTTCGGAACACGCACGCGCGGCCAAAACATCCGGCAATTTTTGTGGGTTTGAACATGCAGCTGCGGCTACGCGATCGAAGGGCGCAGGGAAACTCGTCGCTACGATCGGGACAAATGAGGTTCAGTAAAACTGGCATGTGTACAGCGCACATTTGTTATTCTGCATTATACACGTTTGTAATACAAAAATATCGTAGAAAATATGAAAGCGGGTCCAGCTCGCTGCGAACACATTTTTAGCCTCTACTGTTGCGTGGATTTTGGCACTGAAGGGTCATCGATAATCGGAGAACCGTGGAAGACATGTCGATGCAGTATTTACGAGTAGCGCTAATGACCGGAATGCCAGACCGACACTCCAAATAAAATTCATTCGATTTGTTTTGCGACAAGTCGATTGTCATTTCCCGCAAAACAGAAACCTCTCTCATCGAACGGATTTTATTCAGTGCGAAGACACGAGGTTCCTCCCGCATCACGGAAAACCATGGGAAAGTTTGGCGAAATTTATTGCATCGTTGGCATAGCGGTCGAAGAATCTATGTCCGTTGCGTCTCCTGATCTCCAGAGCTGCGTGATCGTCTTCGTTTGAGTATGAAAGTTGATTCCCTGGACGTAAAACAAAATCACAGTCCGTGGTTTCACGCTTGCGAGAGTTGTTATGAGTACTTTTTTTTTTAATTCTACTCACGTATTTTCCATAAAAATGATTGTCACCGAGGAAGGATCCCTTGTTTCCGGTGAAACTGAACATCGGAAGAGGAACTGGAATCGGAACGTTTATACCAACTTGGCCCGCCTCGATCCGACTCGTGAAGCTCCTCGCGGTGGCTCCGTTCGTCGTGAAGATAGCGGTTCCATTGCCGTATTGGCTTCGATTGATCACATTTATCGCCTCGTCCAGGCTATCGGCGAACATGCACACCAGCACGGGTCCGAATATCTCTTCGGTGTAACACTTCATATTCGACTGCAAAGCAATTTTATCGTTACGACAATACAATCACTCTAGCCCAGATAGCCAACTGTAGCACAGACAAACAAGGGCAACTGCTTGCCACCAAGGTTTGCTGTTTGCTTGCCAGCAATATTGCAACAATACTTTATAGCACGAGATTGCAGCATATTGGTAGGAAAAACCCAACAATGGATGCTATAAGCTTATTTCTTATTCTTAACAGCCGTAAAAGAGATCAAAATACCAGATGGTCCATTTGTGTATCATATAACATATCATACTGAAATGGAGTAGCACTAACGATCGTTCGAATTGAATTTTTGTGAAAAGCGATAGAGGCACTTAAATTTTATAAAAAAACCGAATTTTAAAAAATTTCACCCAAAATAACCATGACTCAACCAAATTAATCTTCGTAGTGAGACGCAAGCCGGACTAAAAAAAAGTATTTAAAAAATATTAATAATGGAAGCATTAAAAGTATGTCGTATTGGACTCAATAATACTCAAATTGTACCCCTCTAATCTGTCACTGAAGAGTATCAAGTATGAATCTGATATACATTGTAATATACGGGTATTAAGTATGAAGCTTGCATAAAAATTGAGATTCGAGCTTCATACTTGATACTCATATATTACAACGTATATCAGATTCAGACTCTTCAGCGATAGATTAGAGGAGTATAATTTGAGTATTATTGAGTCCAATACGACATACTTTTAATGCTTCCATTTTTAATACTTTTTTTTTGCGCGGGAAAGCACCAGCAAGCCTTGCTGATAATTTGCTCCTAAGAATTTTCGGCATAAAATGCTGGCAAAAATATAGTCCAATGCGGACGCACACGTCGCAATTTTGCCGCCATCCCGTGCGGACATATGCTGTCTATTTGCTGGCGCACCCAGAAAAAAAATTTATTTGACGGCCACCGTTTATTTGATTTAAGTAAAATATTTATTTGATTCAAATAAATATTTATTTCATTTAACTAACTATTTACGTAACTTAAGTAAATATTTATTTAAATCAAATAAATATTTTACTCTAACCAAATAAACGGTAGCCGTCAAATGAATTTTGATTCTGGGTGCGGGTCGTTGGCAAGATGCTATCTGGGAGATTACGGACACAACGTTCGTGAGAACATCGGGAGCTGACCTTGACATCCGATAGGATGGTCGGTCCAACGAAATTGCCATTCTCATATCCGGGAACGACGATGGCCCTTCCGTCGAGATCCAAACGCGCCCCATCCTTGACTCCGGACTCGACGAGCTCGCAGATGCGCTTCTTCGACTGCGGTGAGATAACAGGACCAAGATCCGTTCCGGGCACGTGACCGGCATTGACGTTGAGCCTCTTCGCGGCAGCGACCAATTCGGGTATCCACTCTTTGGATTTGCCGACGAAAACCGCGACGGAAAGTGCCATGCAGCGCTGACCAGCCGCACCGAAAGCTGCTCCAGTTATCTGCGAGAGACTTTTGTTCTTGTTCGCGTCGGGCATGACGACGCAGTGGTTCTTCGCTCCCATGTTGCACTGGACTCGCTTTCCGTGGGCGCTGCTTTGCTTGTAAATGTATCTGCCCTGCAGGAAACATTTGCACAGGTTATTTGTAGGTAACGTGACGCAATAATGACAATCCTGAAACATCAACCGAAGCTTACAGCCTGATCCGAACCGACGAAAGAAACGGCTTTGATGTCCGGATGCTCGCAAATGAAGTCAACGGACTCGTGCTGCCCGTGAATCACGTTGAGAAGTCCGGGCGGAGCGCCGGCTTTGGTAAAGAGATCCGCGAGGATCATCGAAGCGCCGGGAACCCGCTCGGAGGGTTTCAGAATCGTCGCATTACCACAGGCAACGGAAACCGGAAACGACCATAGTGGAATCATCGCCGGGAAGTTGAAAGGGCAAATCGAGGCGGTGATTCCAAGAGGCACTTTGTGCGATACTATGTCCATGTCGGTGGCGACGTTGGCCGACGACTCGCCCATCTGGAGGCTCGGAATCGCTGTGCAAGCGTCGACGACCTCTGCAACAACGTACGTTGATTTTAATCTTTTGGATAAGATATTAGCGATTTGTATGCAAATTACTCACGAAGTCCACGCAGTACGTCGCCTTCCGCGTCTGCCATTGTCTTTCCATTCTCCCGGACGAGGTTTTCAGCAATTTCTTTCTGAAATTCGCCGCGTCAATACTTGCATATCAATCGCTTGGAGGGTAATTTTTCTTTTCATATTATCTTTAGTCGAATTATTTACAGTTTATTTTGGTTGAGTTAGGTTATCTTATATTGCATTATATTCTGCTGTGTGGTGAATGTTTTTTGTACTCGTCGTTGTATTTGTGAGGCACGGTGACTTTAGGGGGTTTGCTTCAGGACACGAATAAACGACACTATCTATCCATCTAATTATGTAGAGGCCTTTTTTATTCGCACAGGCACGACTCACCGAGTGCTCGCGAATGAGAGCCTGGTATCTGAGCATCAGTCCCTGTCTCGTGAGAACACTCGTGTGTTTCCACTTTTCGTAAGCCTTCTTCGCGCTCTCGACCGCGCTCTCCATTTCCGCTCTTGTTGATTTTGGAGTTCGGCACAGCAGCTGATTCGTCGCCGGATCGTGAACGTCCGTGAACTCGGTGCTCTTTGATTCTGAAATGATTTTTATCGGAACGTTATCGGTCGATGCACAGATAATGCATCGGATTCTTTAAGAAGCTCCTCCGAATAATTGTTATAAAAATGTTATCATTACCCACGAATTGGCCGTCTATATACATTTTAACCGAAGGCACGGCGCTGCTAAAGCTTCTCTTCGCGAGATTCATCTAAAAATAATTTTATTTTTATATATTTTTTTTTACTTTGAAACAGTCCAATCGTAGAAAACAATCCGAATTTATGTATTGTATCTGTGACGTAGAATCTTGACAATTCGCAGCTGTGTTTACACTTCAATATATTATTAGGTGATATATTGAAGATTGAGCAATTGAGACATATGCTTATTGACTCGATTCTTAAAACAGTTGCGTAATCATTTTACTGTCGAGCCTCCAGTTGAGAAATTCTGATTGTAGATGCAAATACCGCGTTACAAATATAGCTTCGACGCGGATAGGTCTCGCAATTTTTGTCCATCACAATAACTGAGTTGTTTACTGCAAACAATAGTCTTCGTTTAGCAAGATTACGATGTTTTGTTGAAAGTGGATTCTGCACAGTGAAAAAAGTTTGTACTTCATGCAACAACTTATTGTCCACAAACGTCCGCAATTTTTTTATTTGTTAATTTTACGATCGCACTATCCGGCTCTGGTTTTACAAAGAAAAGTAGAAACTGAAATTGTTAATGATACGGAAAATAAATGAGTTTGCCATTTATTTAACAAAATTATTTTTACGAATCTTCGTATTTCGATTTTACGCATTTTTTTTTTTTTTTTTTTTACTGTGTGGATAATTAATCGACCATTCATTTTTTGCGCGCCTCACGGAAATTTCCACTGTCTTTGCTGCAATGGTACAGGTGGGAAACGCGTGACTGCTCAGTAGATAATGCAGCTATTTGTCAGGCGTGCAATTATCCCGGCATTGATTTCTATGATTTGACTGGCTTAATTGTACGTTCAGATTGATTAATAATTTTAACATGAATTAAAAAACAACTTCACTGTGACGTACCTCGTATTTTGCGGTTCTCAGGAGGAGCGCCATTTTTTCTGAACACCGACCCGATGAAGTTTACAATCGAACTGAACGCCGTGAGTGATCTAAATAACGGCCTCGTTACTGATTCCTACGAGGGCCGATGTGTTCTGACGGTTCGGAGTCCCGACTGATGTTTTTGGAAACGATCGCATCAACATCTTCGGTGATTTATCGAACTACAACCGAGGCATCTGCGTAATTAAGAGGTTTACTACTAGCTCGACGGCGCGTCACACTGTACCGACAAAGCGGCTCTTAAGGTAGTAGAAACGTGAAATCTACTATTAGATACGACGACAATTTTTTAAAAAATGCATTTATTCAATAATAAATAAAGTAAATAAAATAAATAAAATAAATAAAATAAATAAAATAAATAAAATAAATAAAATAAATAAAATAAATAAAATAAATAAAATAAATAAAATAAATAAAATAAATAAAATAAATAAAATAAATAAAATAAATAAAATAAAAGCGGGCTAAGCCCAATTACAGGTTGATAGGAAATCGTTATGTTACAAACAATGCATTCTGGATAATGTCTGTAAAAATACAAGCCAGGTTACCAGCTATGTGCACTAAACGAATAAATCCAAAGTCGACAGATTTAGCATGATTTCTTGTTGAAAAAGGCTTACGATCGCATTTTCGTCCAGTTTTAATTGTATTTCTCGATTAGATGCATATAGGAACAATAACCGTAATCTAATCCGCAGACCATCTTAACAATGCGTTATCGCCCGAACACCTTCGACGCGCTGCACGGAACCGTAAATTCACGATGGAAATTCTAATTGACAAATCATTTCCGATTTACAATTTAATGAGCAATATGAAAGGAAGTTTAATGCTGACGGACATTCTTCTTATCCTAGGCTGATCGACATAAACGAGTGAACGAAGTATAAAGTTGAACTTACAGGGAACAACATCGTCTGTGGACATGAGAGAGCACTTTCGATCCCACCGTTGTTAAAGTCGTTCTCAGACTTTACCAACAAGCGCGGAGTCTGCCGTTCAAAACAGCCGTAGAGGTCCGACCGAACGAAAGTCTATGCCACGCTGCCTTTTTTTTTGTTCACCAGGCACGATAATCAAGCCATAACTCGGAGCAATTTTAACGCGCATCAATGGATATATCTAAAGAGGGCTTCATCAGACACACCCACGGTCAGTCAAACCTCTTGATATATTGTTTAATCAACAAACGAGTAAAAGTACCATTTAATGCGGCACCCCCGACAAGTACTTCTTGTACTCGAAGTCTCCCGCAATTGCAGATAATGCGGAACACCGAGAGTTCGAAGGGACGGTGGCCTCGACGACGTCTGGACTCTGGCGTCAGTGGCTATGCTGTGATGGTGATGCGCGTGCACAGCATTATAGATACAGGCCAGGAACGAGGGGTGGCCGAGGGATGGAAAACGAAAGCGGGGGCTGCTTTCCCGGGACGCCCGCTACGCGCCGCGGCTTTCTCGCAATCAGCGCAGAGCGCGAATACCGCTGCTCGTGTTTCCGCGGATGCTGCTTGGTCCCCTCAGTTCGATACCGGACGTCGAAAGACGCGCGTTTGCTGAGGCGCGAGACGCGGTTCCCGATATTGTTGCTCTACGGCAGCCCCGATTACGTTTGCGGTCGAAAGAGCGGAGAACTCGGGCTCCGATGTGAGTGATTTTATTGCAACAAACATTGAGACGAAGAAACTCCATTGGGATAAATTTTTCTCCCTTTCATGCGGATAAATATAGTTTCCTTCGAGAGATCGTAGCTCATTGCCGAGGAAGGTAAAAATATAAAGCGGTACGAGTACAACAAATGCAATGCGAGGGAGAGCGGGCTGGTCCGTGAGCTTGTCTTTCGATCATGATTTTTGGAATGTGTGCAATTCCGAAGGCGCACACGGCTAGCGATTACGGGCCCAACGGTTAATTGCTCATCAGCCACGCTTGCACGGAGACAAGGGCGCTCCGTGAGAGGAGACGATCAGGACGGTTCGTAAACTTTAGTTCCTTTTACATTTTTATTCGATGGTTTCGTACTTTTCGCTAGTTAAGTTCTTGCACGGTTCTTCGTTCAATATCCTCATTCACATCGAAATTTAATCGATGGATTCATACTTTTCGTAGCTAAGTTCTTGCACGGTTCTTCGTTCAATATCCCCATTCGTATTGAAATTTCCACGGCATTGTCGTTGGCTTTATCGCGCATTGAAGATAATGACCAAGATACTGATCGGTGGGTAATATAAATACACTTCTATCCCCCAGTCGTAGGGACCGGCGTCGCGACGGGGACTGGATTTTCTTATAGGATGCACGGTTTACATAAAACTTTATCGACAATCGATACCCGTCGATAAATTTTCCCGTACGTATTCTGTCGCGTAAAATAGATAGAAGAAAAAAAAACAAGTATCGAGAGGTTTATAAATTATGAGCATCCCGAGAAGGTGATATGTACATACTGACATCGGCGTAACCCCTCAATATTCTTGAGCAGGAGTACAGAGTAAAAAATAATGTCGTAAAATCGGAATGCGAAATTTCGTGAAAATGATTTTGTTAAATAAGTGACAAACTCGTTTGTCACTGACTTGAATATACGACCCTGTCCTTTTATTTCCCGTGTCAGTGACAATTTTAGTTTGTACTTTTGTTTGTAAAACTAGAAAATTAACGAATAAAAAATTGGGGACGCTTGTTGATAATAAGTTGTTATAAAACGTGAAAACTGTTTATACTGCGTACTGTGGTGCTTCGGTATAACATACAATACCGAACGCAGGTATATCTATATTAATACACTCCATATATGTAGAGGAGACCGGGGCGAGATGGGCCATCCTAAAATTATAACAAAATTAAAATAAAAACTTGAAAGGAAATGTTTCAGCATAAAAGCATAATCAAGAACTTTACCGTTGATAGGTACAAATACGAAAACTTAAGATGTATGGATACAGACGTGGGCTAAAAAAAAGTGAACAATTTAGGGGTGGCCCATTTCGCCCCAGAGAATTTTTTTTTTTCGGACGCGTTATAAATGTGAAAATATCATTGTTGGATGGCAAACAATAAATTATGCTTTCGGCACCGTTGTAGCCGCGTTATTTGCTTAGGGTGCCCATCCCGCCCCGGTCTCTCCTATATGCGTTTATTAATTACATCATAAGGTCTCTCTTAAATGACTCTTTAATATTTACGATCCCATCGAGTACATTCCGTTGGACTCCATTCGAGAGCGGCAACAACAAGATCGTTCGTCAACCAGCTACTAAACGACACCATCCCCCGAAGAGATCCACGCACAAATGGGTCCACAAAAATCGTCAACATAACTACTCGGGACGGTCGTCCAATCTCGGCTGACGAGCAAACCGTCCGACCGTCCCTTACCTACTCCACTCAATCACGTACGATGCTCATTTATGCACGAGGGAACGGTGTGTTGAAGGTCTGGAAATAACACGAAAATATACTATACGATGCAGACGTGCTTGCGATGCGGGCAGTTTCTCGAGGGGTTACGCGGAGAATCGAGTACACGTACAATCCGGTGGGGAACGAGGGAAGGCAATGGCAAGGCAGCGGCGCAGAAGGGAAATGTTATTCAAAAGGCATTTATTAATATCGAACGAGAGTGTTCACAACGCTCGACTACCGAGTAAATTTATCTCCCGCCCCGGTGTGGTATTATTTTCATCGTTTTTTTTTCACCCCCTATTCGCGCGGTACATCATGCAGAGAAATTGTCATCCCCCGCTGGAGCCACTGCAACATCCCTCGCTATTTCGCTCTACTCTCTCGTCGTTTCGTGCTCAATGAGCTTTCTTTAATCTCTCCGCCTCGATCGATCTGTCGTTATGTAAATATTAGTCACACGGTCTCACCGAAGAAGCAAACTGTTGAGCCCAAGCTTGGGAAAGTTGGCAGGTTGACTAACGAGCTACATCAGGGGCCCTCGCGTTTCGAGTGATTCTTGCGGTTTCGAGAGGCCGGGGGATACAGCAGCTGTTGCTCTTACTGTTACCAGCTGAGATGGAAGTCCCACGATACCTAGTCATCTATTTCGCGGTAGAATCGACTCGCGACGTTTCAAATTGTCATTCCGGAGCGCTACATCGGTGCATCTCGAGTAGGAATTTTCGAGCGTTACTGTCCTGATATCGGCTTATCAGGTCCCTACCAGGACACGATGTAACGCTCGAAAATTTCGACTCGGGTTGGTGGGGGCGGTTCCAGAACCTCAAAGATCCTTTTCCGCAATGCCTCTCCTTCGATACTCAAAAATGTGGAAACTGCTTTGCTGTCTCGAAGTTTGTTCGATGTTAAGTGTAAGGTCAAAGCAGAGTTGGGCAAATACACTGAGTCGTTGAAGTACGTATTGAAGTATCAAGTATGGATTCAGTGGCCAGTAGTCAGAACTTCAGCAATTTCGTTCTGCTAGTACTCAATACGTCACATCTCAAAAACTACCTAGCGCTCAGTACTTCAAGTACTTGATACTTCAATACGTACTTCAAGTGCTCAGCGTATTTGCCCAGCTCTGGGTGAAAGGCCCAGTTTATGATACTTCTACGCAGCTCTCTCCCTTTAAGCGTGTAAAATCATAGGGATAAACAAGGAGGAACAAATGTCGCAAATTTGTGACCCCTCACTGAGAAAAAAAAATGGCTGGACTGAGCAAATGCGCGGTGAGATACGTTCAGAAATGTATTTTGTTGGTACAACAAAAATGTTTGTTTCGAACGACAAGTTTTGAATAAACTGAAACAAATAATCGTTTAAAAAAACAATGCTTTATTTGTACCAAACAAATAAGAGCTTTGAACGTATGTCACCGCGCCTTTTCGTTAATCCAATCAATTTTTTTTTTCTCAGTGCCCGAACGCGTGCTATCCATTGGCTGCATATCAAATGGTGGGGGTGCCGGCTATGCTAGAGGTAGGAGAAACCGGGGCAAAAAGGGGACATGGGGCAAAATGGGGACATGATATGTCATATCGACGTGGGGCAAAATGGGGCACCCAAAATTATCGAGTAAATCGATTCATGATAGCCAACAAACGGCGGAAACCCGGGCAAAATGGGGACATGAAATGTAATATCGACGTGGGGCAAAATAGGGTAATAATAAGCTAACGAAAGTTGGCGCAAGTCAAATCGAAAGGTACTCCGTTTTGCCCAAAATTGTTGTTTGTTTTTTTAATATCCTTTCAAAACCGGTGCCAATACAATTTTGGTGTGAAAAACAATGGATGTATGCTTTCGGTATTATTGTAGGAGGTTTTATTGTTTAGCGCGCCCGTTTTGCCCCGGTCTACCCTACCCCTGTCACAAACTGGGACAATGTCACAAACTGGGCCGTCTACCTTACTAGTGAAGCAAGAGCACGTATCTTTTGTACGCACGTCCCTTAATTGGAAGCGTACGCCTCGTCGGAGAAAAAAAATTGAAGCGCACTAGAGTTCTACCCTTGGATCATCTCTCCTCTCATCCGTAGCGTCTTCATTTGTGCCTACGCGAGGGGGAGGGTTGTCAATTAAACGCAACCGCGCGGAGGAATGTAATTGCCTTGGTTGAGAGGGAGCCTGAGCCGTTTAGGTACGAAGGTAGATCAGGGTCGCTCATCGATTTTCCCCTCGAGTCGAGCGCTCCCAATCTGACCAAGTCACTCTCTCTCTATCCGCTCTCTCCGCGAGCTCGAAATAAAAGAAAGTCCCGCTTAGCCATGTTTCGATTTTCGAGACGACCCGTCAACAGTTAATTACTCCACGCTCCACGCACCGGCCTCCTGTCACAATTGATTAATCTTTCATCGTTACTGTATATATCTAGGATATAAAAACTGTGACACAGCGGGAGAGGAAAGGCAACATTTGCGTAACGGGAAAATCGCTGATGGATTGCGTACACGGTAAAAAATTATTTCGTAAAATTGGAATACGAAGTTTGGTAAAAATCATTTTGTTAAATAAGTCACTAGCTCGTTTGTTCAAGCTTGAGTATCCAAACTTGTTCTTTTATTTCTCGTGTTATTATTTTAGTATGTACTTTTGAATGTAAAACTAGAAGCCGGCTGGTGCGATCGGAAAATTAAGAAATAAAAAGTTGTGGAAGTTTGTGGATCTATTATAAATTACTGTATATATCGATTATAAAAACTGTGATACCACAGGAGAGCGAAGGCAAAATTTGTGTAGCGGGAAAATCACTGATGGGTTGGGTACACAGTAAAAATTTCGTAAAATCGGAATACGAAGTTTCGCAAAAATAATTTTGTTAAATAAGTCACTAGCTCGTTTGTTCAAGTTTGAGTATACAAACTTGTCCTTTTATCTCCCGTGTTATTAACACTTTGAGTATGTACTTTTGTTTGTAAAACTAGAAGCCGTCTGGTGCGATCTGAAAATTTAGAAATAAAAAATTGTGGACGTTCGTGGATCTATTATAAATTACTGTATATATACATATATTATAAAACTGTGATACGGTGGGAGAGCAACGGCAACGTTTGCATAACGGGAGAATCGCCTATGGATTGCGTACAGAGTAAAAAATAATTTCGTAAAATCAGAATTCGAAGTTTCGTAAAAATAATTTTGTTAAATAATAAGTCAAAACCCGTTTGTTCTAGCTTGAGTGCACAAACTTGTCATTTTATTTCCCGTCTTATTAACAATTTTAGTATGTACTTTTGTTTGTATAACTTAAAGCCCGCTGATGCGATTGAAAAATTACGAAATTAAAAATTGCGGACGTTTGTGGACAATAAGTTGTTGTAAAAAGTTCAAACTTTTTTTTACGGTGTAACGTTTTGGTTCGGATTACTTGCACAATCTATGTAAACAATAAAAACGCGTATGCATAGGCTTATTTTCGTATCGCGATTATTAGAGCTGCTCCATGAAAAGCTGGTGTCAAGTTTAACAATACGACAAACATGTTTCCGCTGAAATTGTTTTTGACAAATACGGGTCACTTTGATGTTTCAGAAGACGAGAACGAGGAAAAGCCCAAACACTCCACATTGCGGTCTTGGAGCGTCCCACGGCACTGATAACGATGTAGCGCAAACGTGAAAGAACGGGCCTCGTAGTTTAGTCACGTACAGACAAAACATGCCATTGTCGCGCGTTGACGGAAGATATCGCTGTTAGAGAAAAAAACTATAGAGAAGAAGCGAAAATAAGGAAAAGGAAAATAAGAAGAAAAACAACAACGAAAAAGTAAAGGGAAACGAGGACGCCGACAGATTCTAGATCACCGTCTGACGATGGCATAAAAGTACCGAAGGTCTCGGGGAAAGCGACGACACATTCTCTCACATGAGACAAATAGCCGACGGGTGGTCCTGTCATCGCCATATGTGCAACGGAATCGAAGGGCTGCTGTGCGAGTGGAGGGGCAGAAAATCACCACCATGAGGAAACGGAAGCTCTTGAGGATTCGTAGATAAACGGCAAGTTGAACAATTCTTTACCGGGCGATCGTTAGGACGTTGGTTTGTTTATATTGTTTTTCAAAATTGACAGTATCAGAAAATCAAGTTGCTACACTGAAAAAATATCAATGATTCAAGTAAAATCCGTTTACAGGCTGCCAAAGAAAAAAAACTGTTATTTCAATTCTACCTTCAATTCTTACAATTGCGTTATTTCAATTCTACCTTCAATTTTTACAATTGCGGAATTGAAACGATAACATGTCATCTTGACAGTCTTGCCGCCGTTAGTTTCAATATCATATGAAATTGTAAGAATTGAAAGTAGAATTGAAATTAAAAAAAAAAATCTTTGGCAGCCCGCAAGCGAATTTTTGTTTCAGTGTTGTTATTGGGCTCTATCGAAGAAAAAGTCGAATAAGCAATCGAGTAAAACGAGCAACGTTTTTTTCTATCTTTTATCGTTACATCGAAGCAGGAGGACTGTCGTCGTTGGGCTCTCCAGGGCCCATGGCCCGTGTCCGGTTTCACCAGCATTGGTGGTGGCTCTTGATGGTCTTGACCCTCGTATCCGGATGCTGTTTGAAAGTCTTCGCCGCCCCCGATCGGCATCCGGCCCGGTCCTCCTTCTACGCCTCCGCGACACCCTCTTCGACCCTCACCGCCAGAGACAACTATAGACAGCAACAGCAGCAGCAGCAAAAACACCGTTTCCGAAGTAGTAGCGGCACCTCCGGAGCCGATGTCGTTGTCTTCCTTCGCGACAACTGCGACGATCGTTCGGACACCGACGAGATCACGGAATTTCTCGCCACTTACAGTGCCAAATTATCTGTCAGCATGCTCCAAAAATCACGTGAGTTTATCTTCCCCTATGTCAAATTTACCCGAAAGTCGACTATTTTTTTTTTTTTTTTAGGATTCCCTTGTATCGCTGTTTTTGTAATATTTTTGCAACAATTTATTATCTCATTTATTTTGCTCTCGTATCCACAATACTGCCGGAGAGTCTACCCGCTATAGAGATACAATCGAGCTTTAGCGTCCGTCTTTCTCCCCTCTACGCTTCGTTCCGGCTACTTTCTAATGAGAAAAGTTTGAATTTGTTCGTATCCGGAATCCGTCATCGTTGCGGACTACTCATTCTCTTTACGACTGACCCGTCCAAGAGCCCGTTCAAGAGATTTTCTGCGAAAATCTATTTTTAATATCAGTTGATAGGGGAGAGCGGGGCAAAATGGCATACCAGGGCAAAACGGGATAATGAGACGAAAGGCAATTTTCCAATAACTTTTGGATGATGGCGATGGTGGTCCGTGGGGCAAAACGGGGTTGAAAATCTGGATGTATCGTTGGGACAAAATGGGCCATCCAAAAATTATTGGAAAATTGAGTTTTGCCCTCACTGTCCCGTTTTGCACCTCCGTCCCATTTTACCCCGCTCTTCCCTACCTTCGCGAGAAGACGATTGCGAAGGACGCGATTGATCAGCATCTATTATTTCACTTTCTTCTGAGACGTGAGCGTTACGATTACACGATGATAGAGTTGAATCACGAAGCACCCTTCACAAAAGTGTAAAGCATAAATGTATTATTGTCCTTAAAAATTAAAGTTTCCAAAAATGTTCTCGATTCCATATTTCCGCGTAATTTTTCCTGCCGGATACGAATCCACGAACAGACTGATCCTGAACTCAAGCGGGACTCTCGGAATCGCGAACGCGAATCTTTATCGTAATCGCGAAAACAAACGCGACCGAACTTCCTCATAGATAGCTTCCACGCCATCGGCCTCGCGCCGCAGCCAATCGACATGCGAATAGAGCGAAAACAAGACGATATTTCCAGATTCGACCGGACGCGATTTCTTTTTTTTTAGATCGGATAAAAATTGATTGCGAAATAGAATCGACCCCACGTGCCGCGAACATTGATCGCCACGTCCGATCGTTTATCGCCTAACGCAATTCAACTTAAAGCGTCGTGCGAATTTCGAATACGGGAGAAAATCTCTGCGGAGGGCCTCTTTAACTTTTATCCCACATTGCAGAGTACATGCTTCCTGCCTAACGAGGTCGTAATAGCGGTAATTATAGACTATCGCGCAGTTGCTATAGCGTGCGTTCAACCGTGATGAGAGTAGGAGGCGAGAAGCGGGGAGTGAAACTTTGTGCGGTAATGCATTAGATACATTAGAGAATATCGATTCCGTGCGTCCCGGTTTCCGCCACAGTTCCATTATTTGGTCCGTTGACCCTCCGCGTTGCCCGGAGGGAAATTGAGGAGTTACGAAGGAGAGGAGGAAAAAGAAGTGAGAATGACCAACGTAACCCGGATTGGCCGGGGAATCCTTTCATGGACAATCGAGCTTTCATTGTGCGACTCGTTCCTGTTGCAAGTACAGCTGCTCTATAACAGATTGAAAGAACGGATGGGTGGTGGGCAGACGGTGCGTGGAGAATATTCGGAAGCACACCGAACGTATCGAGGATTCAAGCTCTGGCAACGTTTGAGTAACGGGAAAATCGCTGATGGATTGCGTACACGGTAAATAGTTATTTGTATGGCAAGGGCGTAGAAAGGGAGTTCTTGACGAGTGCGGCATTCACACGAGTCGGAACTCCCTTTTCTACTCCGATTCCATTCACATAATTTTTCCTAACAAATTCACGAAAACCACGCTTTCCGTGCCCGTGAAGTGTGCGTAGAATGGCACTTCTCCGCACTAGTGCTGGAAAAAATACCATATTGGGTTTGTACGCATGCGCAGTATTTTTTCCGCACGCGATGCGGAAAAGTCCCTTTCTGCGCACATATCACAGGAACGGAAAGCCGGATTTTACGCGCTTGCGTTAAGAAAAAATAATTTCGTAAAATCGGAATGCGAAGTTTCGTAAAAATAATTTTGTTAAATAAGTGACAAGCTCGTTTGTTCACGCTTGAGTACACAAACTTGTCCTTTTATTTCCCGGGTTATTAACAATTTTAGTATGTACTTTTGTTTGTAAAACTAGAAGCCGGCTGGTGGGATCGAAAAATTAAGCAATAAAAAATTGCTGACAATAGTTTGTGGACAATAAGTTGTAAAAAGTTCAAACTTTTTTTTACTGTGTAACGTTTCGGTTCGAATTACTTGCACAATCTATGTCGACAATGAATACGCACATGCATAGGCTTATTTTCGTATCTCGATTATTAGAGCTGCTCCATGAGAAGTCGGTGTCAAGTTTAACAATACGACATACGTTGTTTCCGCTGAAATTCTTTTTCTCCTGGAAACCCGACTTTCCCGGAGAGTCCTCTCATGGACAATTGAGCTTTCGTTGTACGACTCGTTCCTGTTGTAAGTACAGCTGCTCCATAATACATCGAAAGAACGGATGGGTGGTGGGCGTGGAGAATATTCGGAGGCACACCGAACGAATTGAGGATTCAAGCTCTGGCAAGGTTTGCCTAATGAGAAAATCGCTGATGGATTGCTTACACGGTACAAAATAATTTCGTAAAATCGGAATGCGAAGTTTCGTAAAAATAATTTTGTTAAATAAGTGACAAGCTCGTTTGTTCACGCTTGAGTACACAAACTTGTCCTTTTATTTCCCGGGTTATTAACAATTTTAGTGTGTACTTTTGTTTGCAAAACTAGCAGCCGGCTGGTGCGATCGGACAATAAAGAAATAAAAGTTGTAAAAAGTTCAAACTTCTTTTACTGTGTAAAGTCTCGGTTCGGATTACTTGCACAATCTATGTGGACAATGAGTACGCATATACATAGACTTATTTTCGTATCTCGATTATTAGAGCTGCTCCGTGAGAAGTCGGTGTCAAGTTTAACAATACGACAAACATTGTTTCCGCTGAAATTCTTTTTCTCCTGGAAACCCGGCTTTCCCGGAGAATCCTCTCATGGACAATTAAGCTTTCATTGTGCGACTCGTTCGTGTTGCAAGTACAGCTGCTCCATAATACATCGAAAGAACGGACGGGTGGTGGGCGACAGTGCGTGGAGAATATTCGGAGGCACACCGAACGTATTGACGATGCAAGCTCTGCCGCGCACATTGTATATGCCGTGGCAGAAAAAATTGTTGACGTTTGTGAACAATAAATTATTCTAAAAAGTTCAAACTTTTTTACTGCGTAACTTCTCGGTTCGAATTACTTGCACAATCTATGTGGACAATGACTACGCATATACATAGACTTATTTTCGTATCTCGATTATTAGAGCTGCTCCGTGAGAAGTCGGTGTCAATTTTAACAATACGACAAACATTGTTTCCGCTGAAATTCTTTTTCTCCTGGAAACCCGGCTTTCCCGGAGAATCCCCTCATGGACAATTGAGCTTTCATAGTGCGACTCGTTCCTGTTGCAAGTACAGCTGCTCCATAATACATCGAAAGAACGGACGGGTGGTGGGCGACTGTGCGTGGAGAATATTCGGAGGCACACCGAACGTATTGAGGATGCAAGCTCTGCCGCGCACATTGTATACGCCGTGGCAGAAAAAATTGTGGACGTTTGTGAACAATAAATTGTTGTAAAAAGTTCAAACTTTTTTTACTGTGTAACGTCTCGGTTCCGATTACTTGCACAATCTACGTGGACAATGACTACACATATACATAGACTTATTTTCGTATCTCGATTATTAGAGCTGCTCTGTGAGAAGTCGGTGTCAATTTTAACAATACGACAAACATTGTTTCCGCTGAAATTCTTTTTCTCCTGGAAACCCGGCTTTCCCGGAGAATCCCCTCATGGACAATTGAGCTTTCATAGTGCGACTCGTTCCTGTTGCAAGTACAGCTGCTCCATAATACATCGAAAGAACGGACGGGTGGTGGGCGACTGTGCGTGGAGAATATTCGGAGGCACACCGAACGTATTGAGGATGCAAGCTCTGCCGCGCACATTGTATATGCCGTGGCAGACTGTATAACCCGAGAGCAACCAATACGGCCAAACGCGATGGACCGCTCGAGCGACGTTCCATTTAGGCTGGATCGATCGCAGGGGCCGTCGCACACCCTTCTTCTTATAGCAGTCATAGAGAGAGGCTCGGTTTAACGCGGGAACCAATACACGCACATTCGTTCGGGCATCCGACCGTGAGACTTCCCTCAATTTACGTATAAAGTTTCCCCCGAAAGCCCCGGCTCGGGGCAGGCTCGGGTTTCTCATCTGACGGCACTTTAACTCTTTATCGCTATACGGTTACATTTTGTTGCCTCCCCTCTGAGCGCCGACACTCGAAGCACGCTCTCCCTTGCAACAGTGCCAGCTTCGCCGACGAAACGAGGACGCGACGGGGTGTGCTTGTACGCCGATACACGTACAACCGTCCCTCCGCGCATGTAATATTAATATCGAAAGAGCTCCTCGTGGCCGCGACGATAACTCGTCGCGAGTAACTCGCTGTTTATCCTGCGAGATAAGAGTCGCGGAAACGGCAATACGGGATTGCGACGGGGATGACGTAAGGCTACGACATACCTCGAAAACTATTTTCGCGACACTGTCTTCGAGTATCTGTTTTTGTTTTGTCAAGCTAATTTAGTAGTCGTTGTGATTGACTTTTATTGATAAAATCCATCTTGCTTGAATGTGTTCGCAGTAACGTGCGAAACGAAATCCTGGGGTCTCGGCATTCTCGTTCAGGCTCTCGGACAAGTGACGACCAAAGCCCTCATCGCTGCACTGGATCCAAACACCTGCGAAGTCGCGGCGAGACTCGCGCATCTTTGGGACAAACCACTTCTCACATGGAGCTGCCCTTTGGTAATTTGTTTTTATTTAAATAACTGTCCTTGCGAATTGGGGTGAATGTGTTGACAACGGATGAAAATGTGAAATTTACATTAATGAAATTAGGGTAAATCAGGATGAGACGGCCAACCGTAATATCTTTTAACATGACAAACGAATGGCGCAGCCGCACGGGGAAAAATAGTTCTGGTTCTCTAACTAAATGTAGATCGTTAATAATTTATTGTTGTGGCTGCAAACATATTTGGCTGCTACAACAAAATATTTTGTTGTCTCTATGTTAACCAGGTAAATGAGTTATGGTAACAAAATTCTTGTCGTCGCAACAATTTTTTTTCTCCGTGGATACAATGCGATTGCACAAAATATTTTAAGATTGTACGTGCAAGGGTCAGTACGAGCGGTGAATTCCTATTTCGAGATAGCCGGAAGTTTCTCGAGTTATATTTCTAGCGCTCAGGCGACATACTAAATTATTATTCTACTAGTAAATCAACATTAGAGACTCCAGTTGGATCTTTTAAGAAAAGATTGGAACGTACTAAACCGATTTTTAAAAATTCCTTTCCTAAATTTAAGCAGCAGCTATTTTTCCGAGAAAATGGGTGATATGGCCACTAATTTTCCGGGAGACATGGCCACTTGTTTTTCGAAGGATATGGTCATATCAGTGGTGGCCATGTCACCCGGATATTGCGGGTGAAATGGCCACGTCAATGGTGGTGGGCCACGACCCGCAATAGCAGGCGGTGGCCATGTCACCCGGATATTGCGGGTGAAATGTCCACGTCAGTGGTGGTGGGCCACGACCCGCAATAGCAGGCGGTGGCCATGTCACCCGGATATTGCGGGTGAAATGGCCACGTCAGTGGTGGTGGGCCACGACCCGCAATAGCAGGCGGTGGCCATGTCACCCGGATATTGCGGGTGAAATGTCCACGTCAGTGGTGGTGGGCCACGACCCGCAATAGCAGGCGGTGGCCATGTCACCCGGATATTGCGGGTGAAATGGCCACGTCAATGGTGGTGGGCCACGACCCGCAATAGCAGGCGGTGTCCATGTCACCCGGATATTGCGGGTGAAATGGCCACGTCAGTGGTGGTGGGCCACGACCCGCAATAGCAGGCGGTGGCCATGTCACCCGGATATTGCGGGTGATATGGCCACGTCAATGGTGGTGGTCCACGACCCGCAATAGCAGGCGGTGTCCATGTCACCCGGATATTGCGGGTGAAATGGCCACGTCAGTGGTGGTGGGCCACGACCCGCAATAGCAGGCCGTGGCCATGTCACCCGGATATTGCGGGTGAAATGGCCACGTCAGTGGTGGTGGGCCGCGACCCGCAATAGCAGGCGGTGGCCATATCACCCGAATATTGCGGACGAGATGGCCACGCGACCCTCTCGCCCACAATATCCGGGTGACATGGCCACCACTAATATGGCCGCAATGGCGGGTGGTATGGCCAGTGAAAACATTTTCTTTTTAGTTTGGCATCTGAAACATTTGACGGAGGCAATTACTGTCTTTCTGTAGTTTATTTAGACAACATAAAATATATTAAGACATGTTTTGTACGATCCCGATGCTTCTCCAGGCCTGATTGACTACCATTATTACTGTGGCAATGTCACTCGTAGAGTCCGGGTAAGACAGCCGATCGCAAATATTTATGAATAGAGCTACAATTAAATGACGCATCGAAAATATCGAAAGTTCCGAGTGAATCGCTTTAGTGTGAAGTTTCTAGAGTTGGTTGCAACAAAAATGTTAAAGTTTAAAAAATGTTAAACCTCCAATTTTCGTTGTTTAAAAATCCATGGCCATATCGGCCCGACTTACTCAACCGGACGACCAACGTTCGAACGACGGCGAGTAACTTATCCTCACATGATATATTCCCGTGGGTTGAATAAGTACCTTTACCCCATGAGTCTTCGCACGCCTCTACCTAGTCGTAATAAAATATCGTGACAAGAACTTTTTTTTTACCAGGGAGCAAGCAGAGATTTTCTTAAACACCAGGGTTTTCCCTCCGCTCTATTTTATCTTTATCGTAAATCACATCCCGCGTAGTATCACTTGAGCGAGTCGCGTGTCGCTCGACTGGCTAAAAGTTTACGAGATTCCCTGACTCTTTCGGGCATGTCCTCATCGCTGCTAACCCCGTCCAATTTTCTTAAGTGGGTTGTCGGCCCCTAACACTATCGTTAATCCACTCTTTCTAATATGCCTCACACCGGTTCGCCTCAGGCTACGCACTCGTGGGCGGAAAGCCCATGTTTTTTTTCATTCCTATTGCAGCCTGCTCGTTTATACCTCGTACGCCGGTACAGGCGCCAGAGGCAGTGCCCAAGTTTCCAAAATCATTCCCTCGCTTCTGCGGTATCGTGGAGCTAGTTAAAGTGATTTCCCGTTAATTTCATCAACGCTCCTCGCTCTGCTATCATATTCCGCGATACTTCACCGGTGCAAACGACACGGTCGCAAAGTTTCATCCCCCGGGTTCGCCATTTGCATTTATATTCGTGTGAGAATTATAGAGCGGGCGAAAAGTCAATTGGAACACAGAAAAATATCCATGGACCACCGGGAGTGAACCTTGTCAATAACTATGCAACACCGTGTACAGTACACACAATAGTATGTTATGCCACAAGGGAGGAAAGTACGTCTTTCCACCGAGTGTGAAGTTTGATGCCCGAGCGAAGAGTGGGCAGAAATTCACATGAGGTGAAAATGCACTTCCTCCCTTGACGCATACGATATTTTTCTCCCGACTTCGTTAAAATAATCACATTTCTGACGTCGCAAAATCGTGATATTCGCCAATGACCATTACTCCCCTGGGAGTCATAGAGCTTCCAGTTGGAGTAATGAGCCCTATTACTGCCTAATGAGTAATGAAACTGTACTGCGCATGCGCACAGGTTAGTAATGATCATCGGTCAATAATCGGCTATTTTCCGCCCGTATTGCACGCAAGGAACGTGGTTATTTTAGCGAAGTCGGGAAAAATTAGTACATCACTCCATGAGAGTGAAAAACGTTTTTCTAACGAGTGCTGTAATTCCACGAGTTAGAAAAAGTGTCCCGCACGAGGGATGTACGAAATTTTTCATCACAAGTTGCGAAAATGGCGGTTTTACGCACGCGAAGCGGGCGAAAAAGTGGCCATTTCCAAACCAAGTGATTAAATAGTATATTATGCCACAGGGAAGGAAAGCGCGTCTTTGGACCGAGTGTGGAGTTTGATTCATACTAGGTGAAAAGGCACTTCTTCCCATGTGGCATACGTTTTTTTTTTCTCGACTATGCTAAAAGTCAGCATATTTTTATGCCTGCAACGGCCCACCGACTTGTGTGCCACTTTTCTTCCCTGGAGAGAAAAAGTGCTACTTTTCCTCCCGCTCGGCTGCTTTTCCTCCCGCTCGATTACCTTTCCTCCCGCTGGCCACGAATCGTAACTTTTCACCCGCGTTGCTGGCATGAAATATAGTCATTTTAGCGTACCCGGGGACAAATACATATATCGACTGCTGAGAAACAGAAGGGCGTATTCTGTCATGTTAAATGGTGAGTGATGCGCCCTGCCCGTTCTCAGCAGTTCATACGTGCATTATAATAGTCCAAAGAAAAGCGAGGCAGGACGGAAAATTCCTCGAGTATCTCCGAATCGTGTGTTCACTCGGCTAGCTAAATTAGATAATCAATCTGTCTTTGGCTCGGTTAAACCGTAAGGCATACGATAGTGTACAACCATGGAAGAAAGAGAAGAAGTCGAAGAAGAAAAAGCGGAAAAAAGCAGTGGGGTCCGACAAGTTGGTGGGCGCGAGGGGACCCGTCGAAGGACCGAGGGTCGAATTCGGAGTGCGATGAACCGAAAGGAACGATAAGAAAACCCGAGGGTGCGGTATTACGTACCGGATACCGGCAAAGCAAGCGTAGCGAGGCCATCGAATTTCAATTCCTACAGTAGTATAGCCCGGCGACGATATGCCTAATAAATGGCTCTGCGCGAGGGGAGGTTGAGGCCTTGCCGGCAGTTCTCTCTACATATATACGGACCGCTGAGAGACAGAAGGGCGCAGCCCCGAAACATTCAATACGCGAAACGTTGTGGGGGAAAAGCTCTTCCGTTTCTCAGCATTCGACACTAAATTATTTTTACAACAAGCAATCTTCTTTTATCTCAAAAAATATTCATTTCTTTTCTCCCCGTCCTCGGCCTCGACCGCCTCCGACCGTCGTTCGTCAACAGGCGCACCGAATGAGAACAAAGAAAGAAACGAACCATGGGGTGACGGCAATTTTCTCATCGGCCGAATCGTCGACTTACCATATTTAATTTGTAACCTTTTTTTTCTTATTAACCCTAGAACTCATGAATGGGGAACAAAAGTACCCAAGATGATTTTCAAACTGCGCTCCTAAAGTACAAATTGACATTATCGACTTGGGACCTCCACGATAATTTAGTTCTATGATCTGACGATGTGCCGAGACCGTTAGTAGCCTCAGTTACTCGTTGGTTGTCGCACAGGACGCTAACGCAGCGCGCTTGGGGTACCAAAATACCCCAGTCAGGAGTTCCCGTTAGAGTTTTATGGAAGTAAGTGATTGTTTTTTTTTTGTAGAACCATTGCATGTAAGTTACTATTATATAAATTGGACGGGTATAGAGGACATTTAATTTCGTTATGATTTTTTATAATTTTTTATGTTTGAAATTTTCATAATTTTATAATGTTTATATGTTTTTATAATAATTATCTTTAAGTACCGACAATATTTCAATAAAAACATTTCAAACCCATGCAAAACCAATATTATTTGCGTTATCATCGATTTTTTTTCCATGTTACAAGTTTTCGATTTTTTCCCATTTCAAATGTCCAAATAAGTAGACTTTTTGAACGGAATACAATGGGACTATTTTTTCCTAATAGCCTGATGTGTTCCTTGTAAAATAGCACTTGAAATTTTAAAATCGGATCATTAAAAAAAAAAATACAATTTTTTTCACAAAAAGTACGGTTTTTACCAATGTTTTATACGTTTTGGGGCTTTAAGGGTGAGTTTCACCCCCTAAAATTTAGTAAAATCAAATTTGGCGCATACCATCCTTATTGCGACATTCTCTTCCTTATGAAAAAACGAAGATATTCATGTGCGGAAAAACCCTTGTACTGCTCATAGGACCCTTGCACGTTGAAGAAACGCGTGGGGTGCATACGTACCCCAGTCATGAGTTACAAGGTAGAAAAAAAGATACACGAGGTCTCGGGTCAACACGCCCATCTTGAATACGCTAATGATTTCAGAGAATCGTCGAAGAACGCGAATTGTCATCGACCATCAGACTTTCGCCGTCCGTGCCGGCAATCGCGCAGGCGCTCGCACAAATATTTCTTCACTTCCGGTGGAAGACGGTGGCTATCATCGGTACAGGTAAGTTGATACTGATCACTGGTAGGATCGTCTGGTACGACAGTAAAAAAAAGTTTGAACTTTTTACAACAACTTATTATCCATAAATGTCCACAATTCCTTATTTGTTAATTTTCAATACTTTAAAAAACAAAAGTACAAATTAAAATTGTCAATGACACGGGAAATAAAAGGATAGGTTCCTATATTCAAATAAGTGACAAACGAGTTTCTCACTTATTTAACAAAATTATTTTTACCAAATTTCGCATTCCGAATTTACGAAATTATTTTTTACTGTGTACAATAATTGCGTGTCTGAAGGTACAAGGATCGAAAAATTGAGCCGTTCGTGAGTTTTCAGATCACGAGCCATGGTCGAGTCTAGATCGATCGGTGGTCGGCGCACTGCGAAGTATCGGAATAATGCCGAGGCATCACGCGGTACTTCCGTTCAACGGTTCGACTAAGCAGATCCATGGAACATTGAGACCCTTGCAAACGGTACCGTGCAGAGGTGAGTAACGCGGTCACTTCAATAAAGATAAGCGTCCCAGGAAAAACTTCATCGTTTTTTTTTCCACGGTTTTTATCAACAGCGATAATCCTCTGTCTGCCACTGGAGAACGAGGAGTTCACGAATCGTGTTATCGCCGAGCTCCACGCGATTCGAGACTCACGATCGACGAAATCCGTAATCGTCCTTGTCCATCCCGAATCCCCCGACCTCTTTCTACCGACAGACCTCTCAATTTCTCTTCCGGTATATTCCTCGACCTCGCCGTTGACGAGCGTCGCTCCGCCGAGCACGCAGTCCAGCACGAACCCGACACTGGTGAAAACCAGCAACCCCGATTCTAATCTAAACTCGTCGCGGAGACGATGGAACGGAGCTCACCCGGGCGCCGTAGAGAATAACAAGCGAGGGACAACAACGATCAAGCGCTTTCCATCTTTGAGCAGTATGAAATTCGGTGTACCAAGGAATCTACTCGTCGTTGCACCTTTCGATCAGCGGTAATTTACACTGAGTCTTCTTAGCTTGGATTTTTTTTCGTAGCCAAAGGGATGTCAAAAGACTCTTTTTCCTCGACTTCGCTAAAATAACCACGTTCCTTGCGTGCAATACGGGCGGAAAATAGCCTGGTGGAAAGCCTAGGAAGGTGGAAAAAAAATATCGTATGCCACAAGGGAGGAAATGCATTTTCACCTCGTGTGAATTTCCGCCCTCGCTTCGCTTGGGCATCAAACTTCACACACGGTGAAAAGACGCACTTTGCTCCCTTGTGGAATAATATACTATTTTTCCCGACTTCACTAAAATAGCTACATTCCTTGCGTGCAATACAGGCGGAAAATAGCCTATTATTAACTGATGATTATTATCAACCTGTGCGCATGCGCAGTACAATTTCATTACTCCCTCTCGAAGTTCTATTACTCCCGGGAAAGTAACGGTCATTGGCGAATATGACGATTTTGTGACACAAGAAATGTGGTTAGTTTAACGAAGTCGGAAAAAAAATCGTATGCCACGAGGAAGTAAGTGCATTTTCACCTCGTGTGAATTTCTGCCCTCGCTTCGCTCCGCATCAAACTTTACACTCGGTGACAAAACGCACTTTCCTCCCTTGTGGCATAACATACTATTTTCGTTATGGTCATCAGGTACGATCTGGAGAGAATCTACAATGGTTCGGAAGTGTACACTGAACCGAGCATAGTCGATCGTCTCAACGAGTCCCTCAACATCCTCACGCACGACAATTCGTCTCTTAACACGAACAACAACAAGATGTATACGTACGGTGTATTGGCCTGGCGCGTCAATGGTTGGAGGCCCATTCTCGAAGTCGTGGAATCCGAGGAACGCTTGCTCGTGCGACAACTGGTGGAAAACAACTTGGTGGACGAGTCGGAGGGCCTCGACGTATTCTGCGAGGATGACAACGACTGTTTCGGTAATAAAGCGGATTAAAAAAAAAATCGTCCCCCACGATTAATCGCAACGTCTCCCGTTGATTGTCTCACGATGGAATTATTATTTTCATTTTTTTTTATCGTTTCAATTTTCAGCCGATCTTACCGTCCTGCCGTTACGAACGGCCCACATCGTCACCATAATCTTGGGCTGCCTTCTCTTCGCTCTAATCGCACTCGTTATCGCCGCATTAATCCGGTAATTAATCACCTCTTCGCTGTACGCCCATAAATCCGAATCGATTCAGAATTGTGTCTTACCTCGCCGCCTGGTCGCTATCTATTTAATACCTGTCGAGGGTTTGGGATTTCGATTCCCGGTGCCGTCGTTTCGTCGAGAAATAAAAATATGGGCGGGACACAACTCCATACTGAGAAAAATGGTTTAGCTGATCTAACGAAATGAGTTTTGCTGGCAATGAACTCGTTCCCGCAGCAAAACGATTAGTAAGAGCAGCAAAAAAATTACTACGTAGTAGCAATTTTTTTTTTGTTTTTGCTATCACGACAAAATTTTCTTCTTGCTGTGACGATTTAGCTTGCTATGAGAACAAACGACGCCTGATGTGATTTGACGGCTTAGTAATAACTGGTGATAGGATAGTTATAGATATGTACATACATTTATTTCAAGATTAACTCACTGCGTTTGTATTTTACCATTTCATTATTTTGAAAATAAACTCCAAAAGGTATTATCTTACGCACTTTATACATCCATATAGAGCATATTTCAAGAGTTCGCAATTCCACTCTATTTTTATCTTTACTCAAATACAAAGGAACTGTTTCCTCGCGTCTCCCTGTTTTTACTTTACGCGTCGAGCGTCTTGAGCTCGTTGTAGTGTTGGCACATATACGCGCCCCACTCAGTCATGCAACACATTTTTTTGTCACAGCAACAAAGTCTCTTTTGTTGCGGTAGCAAATCGCTTCGAGCGAAAAATTTTGCTACGTTTACAAGCTGGTTCAATCATCCCGATATTAACAATCTAAATTCGTTACGCTAACAAAAATCTTGTTGTCCCAACAAAAAAATTTTCTCCGTGCAGATATACACGGAGAAAAATAGTTCTGTTTCTCTAACAAAATGTACGTCGTTAATAATTTATTGTTATGTTGGCAAAATATTTTTTTCGCCACAGCAAAATATTTGCTGCCACAGCAAAATATTTTGTTGTCCCTATGTTAACCAGGTAAATCAGTTATGGTAACAAAATTCTTGTTGTCCCAACAATTATTTTTTCACCGTGTATACTTGAGGCACGCGCGTGCTTGTCCGTGTGTGCCACAACTATATAGCTGTACTCCATGTTTAAATTCTCGACGAAACTGGACGTAGCTCCGGTGCCGTGAAGCGAATACGAGACCGACTCTATCGCCATAGGTTTTCTGCAGTTTGCCTATGCCTTTAGTTGTAAGACTAAGGCGAATGCGATACAGGGGCGAAGTTGGCTGCAGCCGCAGAAATAGGGGGACTGGCTCGGTGTCTAAGGACAAAAAAAAACAGAAATGGACATAAAAACAAATGAGGACTTAGTAATTGCGCATCACCCGAGCCGACCCGCTATAAGGCTCTAGCTTCGAGAACCGGGAGACAACAACGAAAAAAAAAAAAAAAATACCAGGATACGCAGTGCATAGCAATCAGATACTCCGTATGCAAGCTTTTAATCCAATCGGAGCTACAACGCTTCCCGAACGCTCGAGGCGTCTTTTTATTTTTTTTATTTCATCGCTCCTTTGTACTTTTGCAGGAGACACCTGTTGAATAAGCGGATGTCGAAAGGCCCCTACAAAATTATACTGACAGCGACGGACTTCGTGTTCCCTCAGGTGCCGGATTCCCGGAGGGTGAGCCTTTCTTTGTTCTACAGCTCGTTTGCTCCCCCCATTCCCCTCATATCTCAATCTCGTCCACTCGCCGCTTTCATTAACCGTAGACCCACGAATGAGAGACGCATTACCATTAGTAATGGAATGTCTTATCTGCTAACGAAGTTCCTACACTCAAAAGAGCTTCCATTCTCTTGTATCGCATCAGGTCGACGAGGGCATAGAGGCGATGCTTTGTTGCTGGCTGCAGCAGCTTCAGGAATTCGGTGGACCGGAAGTGGAGAAACCGGATCTTCTGCAGGGTAGCGTAGGTTCTTTGAAGCCTCATCTCCAAGCGAGCACGGGCAGTCTTGCGAGACACACGATACTCAGGGATCCTCGTGCGAGATATAACGTGAGTACGAGAATTGGCGCATTAGTTTGTAGCAATGTGGGGAAGACCGGGGCGAGATGGACTAGTGAAAAATCAGGCCGACGCGGGGCGTAATGGGCTATCCTAAAATTATTAAAATTTAAAATAAAAACTTGAAAGGAAATGTTTAAACATAAAAGCATATTCAGGAACTTTATCGTCGATAGGTAGAATTAGGAAAACTTAAGGGGAAGTGAAACAGCTGTGCGTGCGAAAGAGATAGTTGCAATTTTTTAATTAACTTTATTCAATGGTGCTAATTGTTTTGAGAAAAAAATTAATTCGGGCCGGATGCGAAATTACCATGCGCATCCAGATCGAATTTGCTTTTTCCCCAAAAAAATTCGCACCCTTGAAAAAAGTTCATTACAGTTTTCATTACCGACCGCGATGTTTCACTTCCCCTTAAGATGTATGGATACAGGCGCGGGTTAAAAAAAAGTGAATACTTTAAGGGCAGCTCATTTCGCCCCAGACAATTTTTTTCGGACGCGTTATAAAGCCTGTGAAAGTATAATTGTTAGATGGCAAATAGTAAATTATGGTTTCGGCACCGTTGTAGCCGCGTTATGCTTAGAGGGTCCATTTTGCCCCGGTCTCCCCTATATCTCGAAGGAACCTCTGCGCAGCGTGCGACTAACGTTCCACACTGCTGCACGCAAGCCTCTGATATGCCGTATCGAGTGTTTCACAAATTTAATACGATTGTTCGCGGAATTGAACCGGCTCGGTTCCCAAATACCCATTTACCGATGCTGAATTAGGAAGTTGAAAAGTGCAATTATCTGCCACCGGCTGAGCTTTAATGCGTCTTTTAATAAAAAGCCTCGCATCGCCGAGAAGAGCGACGAAGGGGAAGGAAGAAAAACGATGGACGAGTTGAAAAGGGAATTTGGATTATCCTTTTGAAGAAGGCTGGCTGAACTGAGATGAAAAGCGCGAAAGAGGAAACGAATCCGCGTGCCCTCGTTTTCCCTCCTCCCTCGTCTCTTATCCAATCTGGCTGGGGCTTTCCGCCTCCCAACTACATACACTACTTTTCAGGGTGACCTGGTTCAGCTCAAGGAGTTGCCGTGTCAGAGCACCTTCGAGCTCAAGAGCAAAGCCATGGACGTGCTGGTCACGGTAAGGATTCCCAACTAACTATCTATTCTCTGAAGAACTTGTTCCCCACCTTTTCCCCATCCACCCTGTACCTCCGTATACACAACCTGCGCTGCAGGCTGCAGTCTTCTTTCTGCACTGCTTATACTTCCGCTCCTATTCCCAATCTAGTATCGTTATTATTATTGGTTAATACTAATAATAATAACGATAATTCGACATCATCCCACCTCGCGTTATATAGGGGTGAGCGGGGCAAAATGGAACCATGGGGGTAAAATGGGACAGTGGGGCAAAAATCAGTTCTCAAATAACTTTTGAATGCCCCGTTTCGTCCCAACGATACATCCGGATTTAAACTCCGTTTTTCCCCATTTCCCACCACCGCCACCATCTAACAGTTATTGGAATATTGCGTTTTGCTCCACTGTACCATTTTGCCCCACTCTCTCCTACCGTCAGGGTACAGTGGGACCATGGGGCAAAACAGGCCAGAGGGGCAAAAGTCAATTTTCAAATAACTTTTGGATGCCCTGTTTTGTCCCAACGATACATCTGGATTTAAAACCCGTTTTGCCCCACTTACCACCACCGCCACCATCCGGCAATTATTGGAAAATTACGTTTTGCCCCGCTGTCCCATTTTGCCCCGCTCTCCCCTACCGTCAGGGTACAATTGTCTTTCCAGCCCAATTATACTGTAGAATACCGTGCTCGGTATATCCAATTTGACATAGTTTTTAACATTTTATAACGTGGCGTAGATATGCCGCTACTGCCGCACGTGGTATATTTAACTCGACTCGCTATATACCATTTCAAAGACCCCTGGAGCATTCCGCGCACCGTATATCCACTTTGATGAGGTATATGTGGATGATTTCGAATATTCCTGGGCATACCGGATATACATCGTGTGCGGCGTATATACGATATACACATAATATCTCTAGCATGAGGGAATGTCGACGGTTTCCTGAAATATAACAAACCGCGTTGCGATCGATATACCGGTACATGGCACTGACGATATGCTCAGGTACGCTCTTTGAAAATAAAAAACGAAAACACAAGAACAGAAAGACAGAACAAAAAAAAAAGCTAAAAAAAGAAAATAAGAAAAAGACTTCCTTAAGCGCGTGCCGGAAAAACACGTTGCTTTTTTCTCGTTTACACTTTCTCTCTGTACGCAACGCCTTATTACACCGTATTAACGTGGATATACCGTGCACGGTATAAGCAGTATTCTTTAAAATGGTGTCGCGTTGGATATGTCGTACGCCGCATTGATGATACGCTCAGAAGTCTTTGAAACAGTATATGAGGTAAAAGTACCAGTGGTAGCACACCTAAGGGAAAATTCCTAGTCTCATGACATGCATGAAAAATCCTATTTTCGTCTCGCTGGCACGCATGCTTTGGCCACTGAGACGTTTACCTTACCGTGTCACGTTGGATAGGAAAGAGCGGGACAAAATGAGACAGCGGGGTAAAACGGGACAGTGAGGCAAAACGCAATTGTCCAATAATTTTTGGATGAAACTGTGGGGCAAAACGGTGCAGAAAATCCAGGTGTATCGTTGGGGCAAAATGGGGCGTCCAACTATGTATTGGAACATTGTGTTTTGGCCTATTGTCCCGTTTTGCCCCGCTCTCCCCTATATCGTGCACCGCATTCACGGTACGCTCAGCAGTCTTTGAAACAGTATATGAGGTAAAAGTACCAGTGGTCGCACACCTAAGGGAGAAGTTCTAGTCTCCCTACATGCATGAAAAATCCTATTTTCGTCTCGCTTGCGCATATGCTTTGTCCGGCCACTGGGACGTTTACCTTACCTTGTCGAATTGGAGATGCGGTGCACGGCATTCACGACATGTCTAAGCTACGTTGTAAAGGGTTAAATACTGGGTCGAATTGGATATACCGTACATAGTATTCCACGCTATAATTGCGCCGACAAGAAAATTATACCGTCACGGTATATCGTATGGCGTGTGACGGTACATACGGCATGACTGAATGCTGTCGCTAGACACTACGCTCACAGTAGACCCACATGATTTTGCCGAAACTACAATTGGTCGAGTCGTCGTATGACCGAAAGTCATGGTTCCAAATGCACTTCATCCGAGTCGTCAAACTTCCGAAACTTAATTTTTCTGAATCGTCAAACTGCCGAATCATTATTTTTCCGAATTGTCAAATTTCCGAATGTTGATTATTCCGAATGTTCAGTTCAGCGAACGTCACTCTTCGGAAATAGTCATTGGACGAACGTTATTCCTCCGAATTGTCATCTAAGCGAAAGTCATTCCTCAAATAATAATTTCCCTGAACATCATTTTCCAAAGTCGTTAGACTTCCACATATCAAGTCGCCGGATCGTTATTCGTCCGAATCGCCAATCAACCGGATCACGAAACTAAATAATATAACTAGTCTAATCTAGTCTAGACTACTGTAGTGAATATGAATCCCAGAGATTCAGTACGAATCGATTCGGATAAATGACCTTTCGGATAAATACTATTCGGACGAATGACGATTCGGCGTCTTGACGTTTGGAGATTGGACCATTCAGGAAGATGAAGTTCGGTGAAGTTAATATCCGGAAAAATTACCCGCGGTCAAACGACGATTCGAAGGCATAACATTCGCCTAAATACTACTACCGACAAGTAACGTTTGCTGAAATCAAGATTCGGAATAATACAGTTTCCGAAATTTGACGATTTGGAGAAATAAAGATTCGGCAGTTTACGATTCAGAAAAATAAACATTCAACAGTTTATGATTCAGAAAAATAAACATTCGGCAGTTTACGATTCAGAAAAATAAAGATTCGGCGATTTACGTTTCAGAAAAATACAGTTTCCGAAGTTTGACTATTCGCATGAAACGCTTTCGGATCCATGATTTTCGTCCATAAGACGATTCGGCCGATTGAATTTCAGCAAAATGATGCGTTCCGCTCATGGTTTCCTGGTAGAAATTTTCGAGCAATGCATCGGCCTCTTTAAGACCCTAGCAAGGCTCACTCAGTGCCTCCCAAGGCGTCGATGTAGCGTTCCAAAATTTCTACCCGTCGGGGGACGACAAATGTATTTATACGTTTATCCCGCGGGCTACACCAATACCCGACACTGTTATCGTCAGGTACACGGTCTCAGACACGAGAATCTGAACCCCCTGATCGGCTGCCTGACCGAGCCAACGAGGCCATGCTTAGTTTCCGAGTACTGCTCGAGGGGTTCGCTCGAGGACGTGCTTGTCCAGGACGAGATAAAGCTCGACTGGTCCTTCAGGCTCTCACTGCTCACGGATCTCGTCAGGGTAAGCGCACTCCCCTCCCGCCCATCGGCAAAGCTCAGCTCTGATTATCCTTAGCTATTGTCCGCTCGTCCTTCTATCGCAACGTTTACGGCAGACTTGTCATTACAACGTCGTAATTACACGACGTTTCATCGGAGCGTGTATAAAGACTAAATAATGTTAATCGCTACGACGATCACAGGGCATCAAGTATCTTCACAACAGTCCAATCCGCGTTCATGGATATCTGACTTCGAGAAACTGCGTAATCGATGCACGCTGGGTCCTCAAAGTCACCGATTACGGATTACCAGCCTTCTACGAGGCGCAAAATCTTTTGCCACCACCGAAAACTGCTCGAGGTAAAAAGCCGATCCGAGTACCCAAACGTCTTTTTTGTGACTCATGCATGAAAAGTGCTGCTTTATGTGGGGGCTGGGCGCCATATAAAGTGGTGTTTTTCAAGAAGACGTTACATAAATACCCGAAGCGTTTCGTAAATACCGGAAGCGTGTCGTAATGAGTATTTATGCAACGCAAAAGCGTATCGTAAATACTGTGCGCATGCGCACGATTACGCCGCGCATGCGCCGTATTACTGTGCGCATGCGCCCGCTGTCTGTTTTTCCTTTATTGTCGCGCTCGACCAGCAACATAACCTTCCATGCATTCGTCACAAAAAGTAGTGTGCGATACTGGTACGTAAAAGCGGACTCCCGACGGCGGTTGTGAAGTGGCCGCACTCGCCTTCTCTAGCGCTACAACAGCACTCGACTTCGCCTCGTGCCGTTGTAGCGCTCGATCCGGCTCGTGCAGCCACTTCCCAACCTTCGCCGAAAGTTCACTTTTACGTAATAGTATCGCAAAGTACTATTCTGAAGACTGACGAGAATGACGATCGGACGATGTAACGCATTGTATATTTTTTTAGATCTTCTGTGGACCGCACCGGAGCTCTTGAGGCACTCTAATTTACGGAAAAGAGGAACTCAGCCCGGTGACGTTTACAGTTTTGGTATAATAATGCAGGAGGTAGTTGTGCGGGGCGAGCCCTTTTGCATGCTCGCGCTTTCGCCCGAAGGTGAGTCATGTATTCTTGATCGTTATCGATCTCGCAAGCGCGTAGCTCGATAAATGGCCCGGTACGTCACGACTGTATCGGATGCTGACCGAGGTCTTCCCTCTCGCTCGGTGCTACAAGCTATAATTAAATTAGCTTTGCGGCACGCACGTCCCATACGCGATTTAATTAACTGGATGCTTCCGAAAACTCCTTTAGCGTCTGTTCCCGAGGCTCGTGTGTATAGACCCACGCGGAACGATAGTGCATTACACGTCAAAACTTGAAGACACTCCGTTGCAAACCCAACTACAACTATCAAAGTACCCCGAGGGTCAATATAATTCCGATAATTTCATACGGTCCAACCGAGTTAACCAGGTTCCGAGAGTCTTCTATCTACTCTGTCAATGCATCGGCGTTTAGATATAATCGAGAAGGTGAAGAAACCACCGCCGCTCATAAGGCCTTCGGTGAGCAAGGGTGCCGCACCGCCGGAAGCCATCAACATCATGCGTCAATGCTGGGCGGAGGCTGCAGACATGAGGCCCGACTTCAACGCTGTTCACGATCTATTCAAGAAGCTTAATCATGGCCGGTAAATAGATTGTCATACACCCTGAGCGAAACGGACAATTTTTCGTGGGACACGGATAAATAGGGGAGAGCGGCGCAAAACGGGATAATGCGGCAAAACGGACAATTTTTCGTAGGACGCGGATAGATAGGGGAGTGCGGGGCAAAACGGGATAATGGGGCAAAACGGACAATTTTTCGTGGGACACGGATAGATTAGGGGGGAGCGGCGCAAAACGGGATAATGCGGCAAAACGGGATAATACGGACAATTTTTCGTGGGACACGGATAGATGGGGAAGAGCGGGGCAAAACGGGATAATGGGGCAAAACGGACAGTTTTTCGTGGGACACGGATAAATAGGGGAGAGCGGGGCAAAACGGGATAATGAGGTAAAACGCAATTTTCGAATAACTTTTGGATGGCGGCGATGGTGGTGCGTGGGGTAAAATGAGGTTGAAAATCCTGATGTATCGTTGGGGCAAAATGGGGCATCCAAAAATTATTGGAAAATTGAGTTTTGCTCTCACTGTCCCGTTTTGCCCCACTGTCCAATTTTGCCCCGCTCTCCCCTAAGGAGGACTCCTTACAATACGGCTATGTTTTGTCTCGATCTCCCCTATCTACGTCCACCGTTTACGTCACCGTAATGCGTCGATAAAATCTTCCCTCACATTTTTCAGAAAGGTCAACTTCGTCGATACGATGTTCCAAATGCTCGAAAAATATTCCAACAATCTCGAGGAACTGATACGCGAGCGAACCGAACAGCTGGACATGGAGAAGAAGAAAACTGAACAGCTACTTAACCGCATGCTGCCCAGGCGAGTAAAATGTTGCATTATTTTTATTTTTTTATTACGATGCGTTCAGTGACGAGTGAACATTTTGTATACCCACGGTACATAACCACACGGTTTGCCTGAATGGTGTGCCAAGCATGTTGATAACTTCGCTCGCATCGTCGCATCATCATCGCACGGGACGTTTGCGACTATAAAGCCAACCCCTCGAGACCTATGTACGCGCGATAAATTTTTATTTTCGCTCGTGTGCCCGATGCTTCCTCAGCCGGCCAATCCCCGCTACAATTCATTCGAGAGGCCGCACCTATTCTTGTCCCGCGGACGATCCGTGCACCAAAGCCGATCCCGCGTACTGTTTCGGTAACACGCGAATAGCTTCCACCCCCTTGCTGTTACAGCTCCGTGGCGGAGAAGCTCAAACTCGGAATGCCAGTGGACCCCGAGGAGTTTGGCGAAGTTACGATTTATTTCTCGGACATCGTTGGGTTCACCACGATATCGGCATACTCGACCCCCTTTCAGGTCGTCGATCTTCTGAACGATCTTTACACATGCTTCGACGCTACGATCAACGCTTACACGGTTTACAAGGTAAGAGACACGATGGAATCGAAGGAACAAAATACGATCGATGATCGATCGTCGGGTGTTCATTGTATTTTAATTTGATCGCAGGTAGAAACTATAGGGGACGCTTACATGGTTGTCGGGGGTTGTCCAGTCAGAATACCCGATCACGCGTCTCAAATCGCCACTATGGCACTCGATCTTTTGCATCAAAGTGGCAAATTCAAGCTCAAACATTTGCCGAAGACACAGCTGAGGCTCAGAATCGGTCTTCACACCGGTGAGTTTGATGCTTGTGCGACGATGGATTTCGTTACAACATTTTCGCGAATATGTGTAACAGGGTGGTCATTAAATTCAACATTTTAGAATTCTCTGGGGGCCAAACCGTATTAATCGTGAGGTATTAAATAAAAATACGATGTGCGAAGGGTATCCAAAATTGATGCATTTTTAGAGGGCGCTACCGGTTATTCGAAAAATTATAAACTATGGAACATCTAAATTTAAAGTCAAAATGAAAAATTCGAGATTTCCTTGGAGCCAACCCGGCCTTCCAAAGTATAACAAATAAGAAAAGCTCTGCGAAATCCCTCTGAAATCGAAGCACTTTTAGAGGTCGCTACCAAGTGTTAAAAAACCAAAGTTTTCGACAATTATAACTAATAGTTACAAAATGTTGTAGACGGTGAAAATCTACCGCTGAAAAATAACCGAATATTCCATTTGAAAAGATATGTTTGTTGTAACAAAAGTTAAATAAAAAACCGAAGATTTATCTTTTCTGGGAGTCGACAAATTCCTGCAATGGTCAAAAAGTATAAAATATCTCCATCGACGAACGAAGGAAAGATTTTATTTACCGAATTCTCTTCAACAGCTGAAACGCGAGTACTCTTTTTCAGCAGTTGACGACAATTAATTAAATAAAATGTTTCGTTCGTTCGTCGATTGGGATATTTTATATTTTTTATCAGTCCAGGAATTTCTCGACTACCTTAACCAAAAACGACAAATCTTCGCTTTCATTTAATCAACTTTTGTTACAAAAAACATATCTTTCCAAATGAAATATTTGGTTATTTTTCCGCGGTGGATTTTCACCTTTTACAACATTTTGTAACGATCAGCTATAATTGTCAATAACTTTATTTCCTTAACCCTCCGTAACGACTTCTAAAAGTACATCGATTTCATAGAGATTTCGCCGAATGTTTTCTTACACGCTATAATTTGGCAGTGCGGGCTGGCTCCAACGAAATCTCTAATTTTTCATTTTGACTTTAAATTCAGATGTTCCGAAGTTTTTAATTTTTAAATAGCCGGCAGCGACCTCTAAAAATGCATTAATTTCGGGGACCCTTCGCACATCGCATTTTTATTTCATACCTCACGATAATACTGTGTGGCTCTCAGAAAATTCAGTAATGATTAATTTAAGGACCACCCTGATCTGTATCAATAGAAACAGAATTCCCATGAGAGATTTTAAAAAATCTATTTAATTTTTGTTAATAATCTTCAGGTCCTTGCTGCGCGGGTGTGGTCGGACTAACAATGCCGCGATATTGCCTCTTCGGCGATACGGTAAATACAGCCTCGAGAATGGAGTCGACAGGTGCACCCTGGCGTATCCATCTAAGTCAGGCGACCAGGGATCGTCTGACCATGGTAGGAGGCTACCACATCGAGTATCGCGGTCGTACAGACGTTAAGGGCAAAGGAAAGATGCCGACCTACTGGCTACTCGGAAAGCAAGGCTTCGACAAAGAGCTACCGACACCTCCCTCGCTCGGGTGAGTTAATTCCTTCGTGGTTCGATGCTCCTTCTCGTCGACGATCGCCACCTCGCTCTATACCGTTTATCTCGCTCCACTCGACGGCCCGATCAATATCCACGGAGCGAACCCAAAACGGCATGCACGCGTACATTTTATATTCAATCCCTATAGCTCTTTGCCAATCCTTGCGAAAAACTATATCGCGCAATATGGATTTTTTCCACAGCAAGTTTAAAGCGGAGCCACATCATTTCGCCGAAACTACAATCGTCCGAATCGTCGTACAGCCGAAAATCATGGGTCCGAACATACTTCATCCGAATAGTCAAACTTCGGCCGATTGTCGTTTCGGCGAAATGATGTCGCTCCGTTAAAAGCACTGCAGTTCATGCGATAATTGTTTGTTCATTCTATGCTGCACGCTGTTCAGAGAGGATCATGGGTAAGCATTATGTAGAATGGTTTTAAATCGAGTCGTGCACCTCTTCACGGAGAAAAAAAAATTGTTGCAACAACATTTGTTACCATAATTGATTTACCTGGTTAACATAAGGACAACAAAATATTTTGCTGTGGCAACAAATATTTTGCTTTAGCAGCCAAATACATTTGCTACCACAGCAATAAATTATTAACGATCTACATTTTGTTAGTGAAACAGAACTATTTTTCTCCGTGTTCCACCCTCCTCAAAGCTGAACCCAACGATACCCCACGAGTGAGTGTCAGCAGAAGATTCCGCTCCTCCTTCGTGGGATATCGTTGAAGTGCGAGAATTTACTGATATACCAATTATTTACAGCTGCATCGGCGTTATTAATTTATCGATAAGCTCAAATAAAGTTACAATGAGAGTAAAAAAAATGGTGCATTTACCCAGGCTCGAGGATACTCTGAGACTCGGAAGTTTGCCGAGCGCGGATGAATCCGGCAGCGATTCGCCTCCGCAGCAAGTGCCGACCGATCAGCCAGCCTTCGAGGACAACAGTTCCGGCGAGTGCAGCTACTCGTTTGCGACCACATCGGCGGGGGGCCCTGAGCATGTTTCACCCTCGTGCAGCTCGAGGATCAACGTCACGCCGAGCGACCCGGCCGAGTCCGAGAGAGCCGGATCGAGCGCGAGAAACTTCGTGATAACGGGAAAGGCGGTAACGAAGAAGTTGCAGGAACGAGCCGGATCGATAAGAAGGGTCGCGGTCTCGGTTCACGATGAGAGAAATTTGGCGCCGCTGACACCGAGCTACTCAATTAAATCGAGCGAACCCGCGGAAATGTTTCGCGACGTCTCAAAGACACCCGAGTACAGTAGCGCAACGGTTACCAAGAGCACTTCCGGCGACACTCAAATATCATTGGGGACTCCGGTGTCGGCGACCGAAGTCGCCGCCGCGCTTCTCGGCGCTTCGACGAGTTCACTGACCTCGGTTCAAGGCTCCGCCTTTCGGGGAAGGCACAGAAGGGTCGGGGGTGTCATCGGTGAGGACGATCTCAGCACACCTTACAATCATTACAGGTGTCTTTCGCCCAACGAACATTACGGTAAGCGGTTCGCTGTCAGATATTCCCGCTCGCGAAAACGAAACACAATCCGACCTCACGTGAATTCAGAGAGAATTGCGAACACTTCTCGATGAAAAAATCTGGAAAAATCAAGCATATGGAAGATGCTGAAAAGATTGATTTTGCATAATACTAAATCCAAAATGTTATTAACAAATCAATGAAAATAAATGTTCAACAAATCCCCCGGCAACTTAACTTTTTGTTCGTATGAAAACAATTTGTTAATATTTTTGACTACGTACGAATTTTTTCAGGATTTTGTGTATTTTTTGAAAGTTACGTTTTTTTATTAACTAAAAACGCAATTTTCAAAAATTACACGCTGTTCTGAAAAAATTCACAAGTATTCAGAAAAATTAACAAATCGTTTTCATAAAAAAAAGTTAGGTTACCTATTGTTAAAAAAAAGTTAGGTTACATATTGTTAATAACATTTTGGAATTATTATTGTGCAAAATCAATCTTTTCAGTACCTTCCATATGGTTGATTTTTTTCAGATTTTTATCCCATCGAGAAGTGTTCGCAATTTCCCGCTTGATTCTCTCTGAACTCACGTGGGCTCGGGCTTTCCGCAAGTATCACCTTAATAGCAACTAAAAATGGATTTCCAGGTAAATCATCGAGTGGACGATTGCTCAAGAGACAATTCAGTCTCGATCGAGCCGACGAGCCGGTGTCGATCGCACCCGATCAACAAGTTGCCCCGAGATCGACTCCTCGACTCTACAAGCAAAACAGTGCCGGTGCAGCGAACGACCTGGAAAGGATCGAAGAAGTCCCGAACACTCCGGGACCTCAGATGTCTCGCCGTGATCAAGGCTATCGCCACGCTGCTTCGATGTCTCTCTCGGTCGAGTCACTCACACTGCACTGAACAATCTTCCCTCCTCCCAGATAACATTTCTGCAGAAAACTATCGAAGAAAATCGACGAATAAGATACGATCGAGATATTTCAAAATGAAATTTGTGCTCGCTCACACGCCACCGATTGACGGCGACCTTTGCGGTTCCTTTGTTTCAAACAATAATCCTCTACGACGTACCTTGACGATGAAAGAAAACAATAAATTCCAATATGTATTATAATAACGAAATTATAGTAACGAAAAAAAAAGATCAAGAGTATATGAAACTTAACAATCAAAGTAAAAAATATCAGAAACGTTTACGATGCCAATCTACCTCCCTAAGTATTATCTGTAGAAGAATATGTTGCAACCATTGGAAAGCGTCTCCTTACGAGATTATTTATTTGATAACAGAGTCGTTTTTATCACTGCTGGACAGTCGTATTTTTTTCATCTCCACTAAAGCGAAAAAAAGGAAACACGTAACATGCGTCCTGTAGTGCGTACTATGAATACGGATGATGATGCGATGCACTTGATGTGTGTGTTATGTACGATTAGACATCTTGTAAACATTCTATCGATCATGACGAAGTCGAAAATTATTATTAGACGATACGTCCCATCACTGTGAAAAGTTGTGTAATCCATAAACAATCGGTTTTATCGAAGCATGTAAATACCTTTTCTATCGGCCTAATAATGGATTCGTGAATTTTTTATCACAATTTCACTTGGAACGTCACACGTAGATTACGCCTGCCCTCGGTCATCTCTCACTTTGTTAAGTGTGTGTATGCATGGGTGAGTTGCCAGTATGTTTGTGTGCGCGCGCGTGCGAAATAACAAAAACTACAAAGTCTACCTTAGCGTCTGGGACTCGATTGAGATTATTGGAATTAAATTATCCTAGCTAAGAATATTAAACTATGATTCTAGATGACAATCGTTGGTTCGGTGATACCGCCATTAAAACGAATCGAAATGCACTCGATATACGCTATCTCCACAGGCGGATTGTGACTCGAATTTATGAAGAATATCCTCCTGAATGTTATTAGCGGCAGCGGCAAAACGAAAGAAAACGAGAGGGGAGAGCAAAAGAGAGGTAGATATTTGTAACTATTTACATGTTGTTAAACGGTTGATGTTAGAGATACCCGTGTTTTTGTATCTACACGGTACAAACAACCACTGTGTTTTTTAAAACGAATCCAAATGAATCATCGATCACATTCCGTAGAGCTCCCCCCCCCCCCCCCCGCCGAGACGTGAATCGATCCTATCTGGTCGTCTCAAATTTTCAATATTTCTCACCTATACAGTATTAATTGTTACAACTTATTTACAAAGGCTGTTATAACTATGAAGGTCAATGGAAATGGTTATTGAATTAGAAGTTACTTATTTATGATATATTTTTAGTTATCCGATTTCTATATTTACGATATCAATAAATTGGATTTTTTCGCACAAGACAAAACAAATAAATAAAATGTCAATTAAAGAGTGAGAATCCGACAAAAAAAAATAATTAAAAATTGAACGGTCCTGTCTCTGAACCTTCATGCCATTTACCTCTATGCATTTTACCTTAAGCTATTTATCGTACATAGTAATGAGACAAAGAGAATCTATATATGCTATTGATATTGATGAAAAGATCGCGATCGAATCGCGACTCGATCGAAAGGCGTATCATTACAAGTTACGAATGACAAATACTGTTGACATATTTATTTAAGGTCATTTACACACGAGGATTGGAAAATGAAAAAAAAAAAACAAATAAAATAAAATAACCGTCTGTGTTAATACCACTTGGATAGTTTTACGGATGGATGTTAAATGTTGAAACAATTTACTGTAGAGTATTGTATATTCGCCGGAAATTGGGTATTTGTATCTTCTAGAGGCTCTGTTATGAAGACGTATCTAGTACTAAACAATCAGCAATAAAGAAGATCGTATTGGAAATTATTATACGAATCTATAATTAGTATTCCATTTTTCCATGTAGCAAGGAGGCCTTTCACAAGTTCTGATAATCAAAATTATCAGCACAGAAAGGAAAAAAAATGTGCACGTAAACCTACAGTTTTTTTTTAATAGCCTTCGGCAGTTTATTGTTCTGCAAAGATATAGGTTAACAAAGAGGCAATAATAAAATATCAATATATTGGAGCCCGGCAAAAAGGGGAAGCAGGGCAAAAGGGGAAAGATGAACACGATACTGATACGGGGCAAAATGGGATACCCAGAAATCATAGAAAATGATCAGCCGCACAGTAGGGAAGAGCGGGGCAAAATGGTACTGTGGCGCAAAACGGTGCAGAAAATCCGTATGTATCGATGGGGCAAAATGGGGCGTCCAAATTTTTATTGGAAAATTACGTTTTGGCGTATTGTCCCGTTTTGCCCCACTACCCCGTTTTGCCCCGCTCTACCTCTATAGACTAAAGCGGGGCAAAAAGTTAAAAAAAAATAAATAAAAATAAAAATGGGATCCCATTAAATTGTCGGGGCAAAACGCGGTAGGGAAGAATGGGGCAAGTCCGACAACCCGACACGCATGTCCGAACCGTCTCGCGAAAAAATTAGATTCTTGAAACCAGAAGACGCGCATCCCCAACATGATGTCACTACCGGTCAAAAAAATTTGATACTTGAAACCGGAAATCGCATATTCCGTAGACGCCGTCACGCCGGTCAGGAACATCAAATTCTAGGACCCAAAAAAGTGACGTAAAAAATTTGATTGTCGAAACTGGAAGTTCGGATGCGCACCGGCCAAGACGGTTCGTTCTCTACCGAAGGTTCGAATCCGGGTCGCTCGACGAATCTCTAAAAAAAAAAAAATCGTGAACCTTAACCCTTCGAAGCACGGTGTATCACAAGTGACGGACCTTTTACAATTCAGAAAAAACCGATTCATAATCAACCGATGTATTTAAAACTCCAATAAAAAATGTACGCTTCAAAGGATTGAACGAAAAAACAATTACACGTAACCATAAACTGTTTTAAAAAATACCCTTCAGCGTTTTATTATTCTACAAAGATACATCATAACAAAGAGGCAATAACGAAACATCTAAATAAATTTGTGAAGTATAACAGTGAAGTTGGCGTTGATTCGGATCACCGGCGATGTTGAAGCAACCACCGTGCGGCATCCTCGTTGTAAGTATGACATGTAAAACGCCGGTCACTTCCACTTCACCAGGTCCTGCACAGGTGATGGAAAAAAGAATTATTGGAGAAGATATATGTGGTGCACGTAGTAGTCGCATTGATTAAACGAGCGGTATCGCGTGAATTTATCCACAACGGTACATAGTTTAATTAATTAATAACCCGTAGGACGTGGAGGGTTCAGGTGCGGACCGCTTGAAGCACAGGTGATACACATTTCACAATTCACAAAAAATCAATTAATAGCCAACCGATGTTTTTGAAACTTCATACCCGTAAAAACAAAAAAGAAAAAAGTGTATGCTTCAAAGGGTTAAAGGAAAAAATAATTACACGTAACCATAAATTGTTTTAAAAAATATCCTTCGGCATTTTATTATTCTACAAAGATACGTCATAACAAAGAGGCAGTAACGAAACATCTAAATAAATTTGTGAGGTATAACAGTGAAGTTGGCGTTGATTCGGATCGCCGGCGAGATTGAAGCAACCACCGTGCGGCATCCTCGTTGTAAGTATGGCATGTAAAACGCCGGTCACTTCCACTTCACCAGGTCCTGCACAGGTGATGGAAAAAAGAATTATTGGAGAAGATATATGTGGTGCACGTAGTAGTCGCATTGATTAAACGAGCGGTATCGCGTGAATTTATCTGCAGCGGTACATAGTTTAATTAATTACCCGTAGGACGTGGAGGGTTCGGGTGGGGACTGCCACGACGGTTCGTACTCCGGCGAAGGCTTGAATACCGGTCGCTCGACGATTCTCTCGACGTAGACTGGTTTCTCGACGTACTCGACGTACTTGACTGCCGGTGGTGGCGGTGCTACGTACACGTGATGTACTTCCGGTCCGTGGTGATATCCGGCTTTGTATCTGTAAGTACGGAGATGAGGTGAAGATGGAGAAAAAACAACACACGTGCATACACGCATTTCATCCAACGGGGCAGTGAGCACGTTAGAAAGCCGTGTCTCGGAATCGGCGCACACAGTAAAAAAAAGTTTGTACTTGTTACAACAACTTATTGTCCACAAACTTCCACAATTTTTTATTTGTTAATTTAATCTAGTTTTACAAACGAAAGTACAAACTAAAATTGTCAATGAGACGGAAAATGAAAGGACAGGTTCGTATATTCAATTAAGTGACAAACTAGTTTGTCAGATATTTGACAAAATTGTTTTTACGAAATTTCGCGTACCGATTTTACGAAATTATTTTTTCACTGTGTACAGGAACGAGATTATCTATCGCGTCTAGGAGGCCAGCGAGCGCGTTAGTGAAATTGTTATTTACCCTTTGGCGACTCCGAGACCGAAGCCAAGGAGACCGGCGCCCAGCAGTTTCTTCTTCAGGAAGAGAGTTCTCTTCGGTCTCGCGTGCTCGAGCCCATCGTCACTCGCCGTTGCAAGTAGTTGTCCCTGATCTTCTTGGAGCCCGGAAACCTCCGCCTGCGCGTAGAGGACGCAGCCGCAGAGGAGGGTGGCGAACAAAATCGTACACGGATTCATCTGAAACAAAAAAATTTACAATGGAAATTAGAAAACGTTACGAACATAGCGATTAAATGAAGTGGAAAAGAAATGGCGTTCTCAAACACGCCGTCGATGTCGTGGGGTAGACACGGCCGGCACGGAGAAAAAAAATTTTTGGGACAATAAGAATTTTGTTACCATAACTGATTTACCTGGTTAACACGGGGACAACAAAATATTTTGCTGTGGCAGCGAATATTTTGCTGTGGCAGCAAATATTTTGCTGTGGCAGCAAATATTTTGCTGTGGCAGCAAATATTTTGCTGTGGCAGCAAATATTTTGCTGTGGCAGCAAATATTTTGCTGTGGCAGCAAATATTTTGCTGTGGCAGCAAATATTTTGCTGTGGCAACCAAATATTTTGCTGTTTTGCCAAATATTTTGTTGCAACCAAATATTTTGCTGTGGCAGCAGATATTTTGCTGCAGCAGCCAAATATTTTTGCTACCACAACAATAAATTATTAACGATCGACATTTTGTTAGAGAAGCGGAACTATTTTTCTCCGTGCGATGCCCCAACGTTTCGCAAGACTTCCAATCCGTGATCCAGTACGACTACCGCTGTAATAGTGGTGGTACTACGTATATACCTTATACTACGAGTGCGAGTTTCCCTTTTATACGAAGGTAAAAGTAGATCGACGAGATAAATGTGCGAAAGCTAGTTTTCCACCGAAGGCATCTTCGATCGCGTATAGATCATTGGCCCGACACTCCGGCAGCGGCACGAAGAGTTCTCTATGCTATCATAATTCGTGGATTACTAAGTTTTAACGACGCAACTCCAAAAACGTCGCCACGAGAATGCCTCCCGGTGTCGAAACTTCTCGGTGGTCCACACGCACTCAGCCTCTTCGACTGTTTAGCGCGCCGCCTACGATATCTCTTTCTTAATGATTACAGTATACAAGGAATTCCCGGTGACGCGCCGCTCCGCCGTTTCCTATATAGTGGTTCCTCCGATACGAATAATGTGTTATGTCTATTCAGAGAAGATCCTTGACGACTTGTTAGAGACCAGCTCCGCTTGAATTTTCACTTATCGCCGGTATTGGTTTTTTTTTTCTTTCTCTCGTTGATTACAAAATCGACGACCGATAACTGGACTCGAACCGTGAATTACCGCATGACTCGATTAAATTCATTGACGAATATCAATTTTTTTTATATAATGTATTAAATTGTATCACTAATGAAGTATCGTTATAGAGCTGTTGTGTCTCACCCTGACAACTCGCGGCTCGAATTTTCACTTATCGCCGGTATTGGGTTTTTTTTTCTTTCTCTCGTTGATTACAAAATCGACGACCGATAACTGGACTCGAACCGTGAATTACCGCATGACTTGATTAAATTCATTAACGAATATCTATTTTTTTATATAATGTATTAAATTATATCACTGGTGAAGTATCGTCATAGATCTGTTACGTCTCACCCTGACAACTGGCAGCTTGAATTTTCACTTATCGCCGGTATTGGGTTTTTTTTTTCTTTCTCTCGTTGATTACAAAATCGACCACCGATAACTGGACGCGAAACGTGAATTACCGCGTGACTCGATCAAAATCATTGACGAATATCTATTTTGTTATAAAAAATATATTAAATTATATCACTGATGATTTGATGAAGTATCGTCGTAGAGCTGTTATGGTCTCACCTTGACAACTGGCGAGGACAAGTCGATGATTAGCTCCTGGATTGTCTGCACTTGTACTGTGACATCGATAGAGGTGCAATTCGATTTTATATAGCGAGCACAACCGGCGACGACGATGTATCCCCTACCATCGTTCCGGGGGTGGCTCCGAGGTGCGTGCAATCGTCGGGCATCGTATTACTTGTAGTAGTAAAGCAGCAGTAGTAGTAAACCCTACTCCAACCGGTACTACAGTTCCGTGTAGTCCAGCGGCATTGTAGCCTGGTATGTAATTGCCCGAGGAAGCACGCTGCGTACGCCCGGGCCGGACGGGCGCGTCGTCGTGTGTTACGATTAATTAAATCGATCGACGCGTCGTCGATCGTGCTCCGAGCGTCCCCCTCGCGATACATAAATCTCACTTTCCTTTCAAATGGGCGTTAAGCGACTATGCCTAATCGTCACATTCGTCGAGGATCGAGAGCATGTTTCGAATACGGAATTCAAGACGAAATCACCTTAAGTCACACACAACGTGTCTGACCCCAAAAGCACACGTGTCATATTCGATGAAAATATTTTCTAAAAAAAAGACAATGTTTCATTGACGAAAAGACTCGTGTATGTACGTCTGGGACGTGGCTGAATTAACCAGGAACAAGGAAAGTCGCTTTCCCTTCCCCGCGATAATCGATCCGTCGATATCGTCCGGGTGAATACGAAAAAAAAAAAAAACCATCGGGCATGCGACCAACGCGTCGGCATTAGTGAAATTTACGGCTACGCAACGAGGATACGAATCTGAGATCGGAGGCGTCGTTCGGCGCGTCGATGGATTGCGAAAGGCGCGTGTCTCGTGGATACGAACTTTCCACGTCGAACGGACCTTAATAATCCGTTCGGTCGGTCTCTTTTCTCTATTTTTTTTTAAGCAACCGATGATACATGCTCGCAGCCAAGGCGATGAAGCACCGCCGGTGCGCCCGCGAGTGGCTCACATTGTCATGCGAGTCGCGAGTTATGACGGCCTCGCGTCCCGAGACACGCGGGTCTGAGTCTGATGCGTTCATTCACCAAACGTGCACGCCCGCTCCATGTTCGCCGTTGTTTTATAACGATGTGTATATAGTATATATGTATATACGTTGACTTTTCCTGTCTGCTGAGAAAGAGAGAGGGAGAGGCTTTTGGAAGACTTTCATCATGCGAAATTGCATTTTATCGAGACGCGGTGAAACGCGTAGAGTACATATATTTTTGCTACTCGGTACTTGTGGTACAGAATATTGTACACAGTAAAAACGTGTATAGGGGAGAACGGGGCGAAATGGGGCAGTGGGGTATAAAAATAGGCCAAAATGCAATTTTCCAACAAAATTTGGACGCCTCATTTCGCCCCATCGATACATCAGGATTTCCTGCCCCGTTTTGACGCACTGAACCATCCAAAAATTATTGGAACATTGTGTTTTCCCCCACTGTCCCGTTTTGCCCCGCCGTCCCATGTTGCCCCGCTCTTCCCTACTTTTTACAACATCTTATTGTCCACAAACGTCCACAGTTTTCTATTTGTCAATTTTCCGATCGCACTGTCCGGTTCTAGTTTTGCGAACAAAAGTACAAACTAAAATTGTCAATTGTCCGGAAAATATAAGGGCAGGGTTGTGAAGTTCGGACCTGACCAAACGAGATTGTCACTTATTTGACAAAATAATTTTTACGAAATTTCGTATTCCGATTTTACGAAATTATTTTTTACTGTATAACGTGGAGTAGCAGCGAAGGAGTCCTCTTGTCCCATCTCGCACTCAAGCGATACTCGCTCGACGATTCAAGGTTAACCACCTGCTCCCTCGTACTTGGCGCAAACTACTGTAAGGTAAACGTTCCAGTAACCGAAAACGTCCCAGAAACGGAAATTCGATTTTTCATGCATGTCCAGAAATTGAAACTACCTTACGTTTCCCTTACGTACTCCCTTACGTTTACGGCCATTGTAACTTTTACCTTACACTCAAAACCCTCCGGCAGATCGACGCGTCGCAGGGATAAGGTACGAAGAACCACGAATTTTTTGTTTGTTTTAATTCACTTAAATATTTCCATTAAATTATCCTGAAATATTTCCTTAATACACTAAATAACCGTACATGTTTTAAAATGAGGTTGAAACGATCAAGAGTCGCCGGTTTCCCTCTCGATCTCGAGCGATATTCGCTCGACGATTCAAGGCTAACCACTTGCTCCCTCGTACTTTGCGCAAACTATTGTAAGGTACACCTTCCACTAACCAAAAACGTTCCAGTGACCGAGAACGTCCCAGAAACGGAAATTCGATTTTTCATGCATGTCCGGAAATTGAAACTGCTCCCTTACGTTTACGGCCACTGGTACTTTTACCTTACACTCAAAACCCTCCGGCAGATCGACGCGTCGCAGGGATAAGGTACAAAGAACCACGAATTTTTTGTTTGTTTTAATTCACTTAAATATTTCCATTAAATTATCCTTAAATATTTCCTTAATACACTAAATAACCGTACATGTTTTAAAATGAGGTTGAAACGACCAAAAGTCGCCGGTTACTATAAGTTCGATTCTTGGCAATAAGCTCGATTATATCGGCGGCACCAGATAGGTTCTGATGTTCTTGATGACTTCGTCAGGGGGGTTATCGCACCCATTTACCACGAGATCCTGTAATGTTTTAAATAGCATTGATATCGTGCCAAACGAGTCTCAATCAGTTTTCTTCTTTTTCCTTTTTTTCAAGTCCTTACCCCATTATCCGGAAGCGTAGTAAGTCGGCTGTGGGTAGTTGTATCCACCGTCGGTGTTTCCGGCATTTCCGTAACCACCGCCATTGCTGGCACCGGATTGCGGTACGCTACGGTATCCACCACCGTACGTAAGTTCGCCTTTGAATCCGACACCGTACGCCTTTCCGACGTTGTATCCGCCATTGTATCCACCACCGTAGCTCTGTCCGCCGTTGTATTTGTGACCGTACTCTTGTCCGCCGTTGTATCCGCCAGCATAGCCTTGTCCGCCGTTGTATCCGCCAGCATAGCCTTGTCCGCCGTTGTATCCGCCAGCATAGCCTTGTCCGCCGTTGTATCCGCCAGCATAGCCTTGTCCGCCGTTGTATCCGCCATTGTATGCGCCATTGTAGGCTTGTCCGCTGCCGTATCCGCCGCCGTATGCTTGTCCGCCGCCGTATCCGCCTCCGTATGCTTGTCCGCCGCCGTATGCTTGTCCGCCGTTGCCCTGACCGTACCCGCCTCGGCTGAAGCATTGGAAAAATTGGATAATTATAAATTGCTAAAAAAAATGAAGTCTATCAACTAATCGTTAACCCGAACGCTATCAACTAATTCGTTGATAGCGTTCGGGAATAGGCACTATGCGGATTACCCACATACTGATTTAAGGAGGGTATATCGTTTCCATCGCCATAGGATTGGCGTTGCGATTTTTTACATGCTACAGTTAGAGTGCATGCCGCAATATCTGTAAAAGTAGAGGCTCGGTTACCGGACGTTTCGATGAAATAATCATTTTCGGAAATCGAGGGACTTCCGCGCCATTCTACGACAGAGTCGCTTCATACGGGACGTGGACTCTTTCATTGCAGGTTTAAAAAAGAAGCATTTAAAAAAGAAAGCACCAATATATTTCCTCGACTTTAGTGATTTTATACGTATCATAAAAAAAAAAGTATTGTCACCGAGTATTTGGAAGACAAATCCTCGATTATTTGAGTCAGCTTTTCCTCGGCGAAGTCTTGCCTGCAGCTCTTGATGCACACCGCGTACGAAAGCGCCGCCTATCCCCTCCCTACCCCAATGATACGCCCTCCTTAAACCCATACAGAGCGGATTAGCCCGAAGTCCTGAAGAAGTCTCGAAAGGGGGCGTACGACATCTCGCGGACTTCTTCAGGATGACTGTGAGATTTATCTCAGTAATTGAAGATGTAGCTTATCGGGACACTTACGACTTGACCTTGTAGAGTCCCGCGCCGACGAGACCAGCGCCGAGAAGAGCTTTGCCACCGAGGGCAGCTCCGCCGAGGAGAAGAGCTTTCTTGGCGACGAGCGCTCCGCCGCCTAGCAAGAGTGCCTTCTTGGCGAGAAGAAGACTGCGCTTCTCCCGAACATGCGGCGTCGAATCCTCCTCCTCAAGTTCTACGGCCACGGTCGCCGCGTAAGCCACCGCAAATATGGCGGCGCTCACCAACAGTACGTATTGGAGCTGCATCTATCGGGGAAAAAAGCACATGTTATTAGATCAATCCGCTCTACAAGTAATGAACGCTCGGGAAAGAAAACGGAAGTTGTTTTGTCAACTTCATTGACATTTCGAATTCAGGTCAGCCCGAACAAACTCGCTAACGCAACAGCAGTACGAAGAAGCTACATAAGTGTATTTCAGGAATTCTCAGCACGCACTTCTCAGTCGCGCGTGTCAACAATGACGTTATACAACGACGAGGCCCGGGCCACGAAGACGCGACTGCGCTGGACGTCCCGAGACACTTCTTTAGTACATCGGTTGTTCGAAAGTCACATCGCAGAAGACACCGTAAATCGAAGATACATAACTGCCCGGGTTTTAAGTTTCGCGAAAGAAACGTCACGAAATTTACAATAAAAGACATATCCCCTTTTTTTCGTTCCGAGACTGCAATGAATGTCGAAGGGCCGTTTTTAGGGCTTCAATCCTAAGTTACGTTTGGTTTTTTAGGGCTTGAATCCTAAGTTATGTTTGGTTTCTTAGAGATTGAATCCTACGTTACGACTGCGCTGGACGTCCCGAGACACTTCGTTAGTATATCGGTTGTTCGAAAGTCACATCGCAGAAGACACCGTAAATCGAAGGTACGTAACTTCTCTGCTTTTAAGTTTCACGAAAGACACGTCACGAAATTTACAATAAAAGACATCTTCCCTTTTTTCGTTCCGAGACTGCAATGAATGTCGAAGGTCCGTTTTTTAGGGCTTGAATCCTACGTTACGTTTGGTTTTTTAGGACTTGAATCCTACGTTACGACTGCGCTGGACCTCCCGAGACACCTCGTTAGTATATCGGTTGTTCGAAAGTCACATCGCAGAAGACACCGTAAATCGAAGATACATAACTTCTCGGCTTTTAAGTTTCACGAAAGAAACCTCACGAAATTTACAAAAAAGACATCTCCCCTTTTTTTCGTTCCTAGACTGCAATGAATTGGGCCGTTTTTTAGGGCCTGAATCCTACGTTACGTTTGGGATTACTTAGAGACACCCGGAAAATACGAGAGTACCAAATACAAGTTTATACCACAAACCTCGAGAATGCTGAGTACAAATGATGCTGTCCCGTGGATGAAGATGACTCTTATAGGTTTCGAGTTTTATGCATCCCTTCCACCTGGTACAGCCACGCCTAATTGGAGACAGCATCCGAGGTCGCTCTTTTACTGCTTCTTCTTGCCTCTCCCTCTCGGAACGAGAGTCTCCATTTCGTGCGCAAATTGCGTTACTACCACCAGCACATCGCCGAGCGCCCATGCGAGTGTATTTACTGAGGCAACCGACCTTGAACCCGCAGACTCGTCTCCCCCTTTGCGCCAGAGGGAAGACATCTTTCGAATATCTCATGGGTTCTTCTCGGAAGATACCGTCGCTGCCGGACAGTCTGCATAAACCGACAACCTTAGCGCTTGCCTTTTGACAAACTACTTTCGTCTCAACTCCTCCCTTTCCACCTGCAAGGCTACGCTGCCTGTGTACACGTAGTCGTCAATAATATCGTGTATTCGATGAAGATAGCTAACGGTAACGACGCCTCTCCTGATCCTGCTTTTGGCCATACGTCCTTTTTTTTCATACTCGGATGACGAAGCGCTCTCTTCGCATGGATATAAATAAGCCGTTTCTCGTCATTCAACTTCCCGTCAATGTTCTGTCGGATTAACTGTGTGTATTTTATAGAGCTATTCGCCCGTGCTTCTCTACACCGAAATCGAGCCGATAATTTCTCTTTTCGGAGCCTTCGATAGATCCAAAGGCCAAACGATTTCGACACCTGCTCTCGAGTTTCTGCCGTCTCGTCCACGTGCCCGGCTGTGCCGGCGGACCACGTGGCTTCGGCCGACGCTATCACGTACGCAATCTTGTAGTTCGCTATCGCGCGGCAATCTCATCTGCTAACCACTTGCGGACTCGTGTGTGAGGGAAGCGTGTGATATTTTTAGGGGAAAAAATAAAATTTGCAGAAAATTTGAATTTCTATTTGGACGAAGTTTAGTAGACTCAAGGAGCATCCGGAATGTTAATGCGAATGGTGGAGAGAATTATACTTATCAATCTTACTCCACCGAGAGTGTTCCCTTGTGAAATCTTACCCCGAATTTTTTTGTGTGATTCGCCGAAAACGTCTCTACGTGTTTTCTCATCGATTTTTCGCAGCAATTTCACTATCCCTGTCGTAAGGGTGTAAATATCAACCTATTCCACGTCCTCGGTAGTACAGTGGTAGTATCCCCGCCTGTCACGCGGGAGACCGGGGTTCAATTCCCCGCCGGGGAGTACTTTTTTGTCACTATTGTACATCTACAATTTTATTAAACAAAAAAAAAAATTTTTGCCGTAATTTTTTTTTCTTTTGGGAAATCATTCGACGATAATTAATACTGTAATTCAAATATGCGACGCCGTTTGTCCGCTCCATTAATCTCGTGTTATCGAAATCTCAGCAAGCATTGTTATTGTAATTGTAATTTATTCAGGTGTTGAGGTATGCAGATTGCACCATGGCTAACATACACTTGGAAATACATAGAAGCAACTTGACATGTATCCCTGTTATACCCCCTCTCCCCCCCCCCCCCCTCCGCGTCATGTTACAGTCGCATAAACGCTTCAGCACTTGTCCGCAACCAGATCTCATAAATTTCTATAAATAATATACCCAACTTATTTTTGGCGAGTAACTTGTCTTAAACAAAAAGAAAAAATAAAATAAAGTTGGGGAATCACCCCCTACTTACAATCTAGACTAAACCTATCTAACGCCTTCTAAATTCCGCTTATAATGCAGACAATATAGTATTTGAGAGACTAGTTTGTTATCAATTTCCACAACTGCATTGTGTAATTTCTTTCGCTGTTATGGTTTTATTCATTTTTTTAGCGCTCTTCGGCGCGGCATAACCGATAGTCGAAACGTCAAACAACATTATTTTTTTTTCGAAATCATGCGGCAATAGCCACACCCAGAATAATAATTTATTTGTCGGGCACCCGCAAATAAATATTTATTCAGTTTAAATAAATATTTATTTGATTTATATAAATGAATTGAATAAATATTTTATATTTATTCAATTCCTACATTTTACTTAAACCGAATAAATATTTTTTTGCAGGTGCCCGTCAAATAAATTATATTTCTGGGTGCAATAGACTAAATCAAATATAGGACTCGGTTTGTCCGTTCGATTAATCTCGTATTATCGAAATCTCAGCAAGCATTGTTATCGTCTTATTCATTTTTTTATCGCTGTTCCGTGGGGCATAACCGATAGTCTAAACGTCATTCGCACAAGTCACCGTTTTATAAGTCAAAAAAATCTGCCTATGTAGATGAAGAATTAACGTAGTCTCACGGATTACAGAACTTTTTCTTCGCTCCTCCAATATGCCTTTGAAAGTGAGTACCTCGATCGCCAATCATTCGCATCCAATGCACGAAGTTCCACAAGGCACCCTTTTTCGTTTGCATTGTATTTGTGGACGAGCGTGAGAGGAAAGATAATGCTCGAGAAGAAGTCGTGTACCCCGTTTCCATCGATCCTACCTATAGCGTTAATAATCTATTCGTAGAACCAGTCTCGAGTAGGATCCGGGATTTTTGTCCGATATATCGTAACGATTACTGTTTACGGCATATTGAAAGAGAATAATTAGCATAACGATCCACGTAGGTAGTCGAGTGTGCCAACAGGAAATATTCACTATAACCATCAAATTTACAGAAGGTATCTGCGCCAGAGGCGAACGATGGGAAAGAGAAAAGCGGGATATCGAAAAAGGCCACGTTGGCGGAAATGAAGGCTGAGAAACGACGGATCGCGAATGAACGGAACAAGTCACTGAAAATTGAACACTTGCGTCGCGAGATGGATCTCGGTGCTCTAAATACAAAGCGTCATGAACGTGACTGGAGGGAAATGATGACAAGAGTAAAGATGCCGATCCTCCGGGAGGAACTCGAGATCACGTGGCGTACGTTTGATCGGTCCCTGGACATCAAGGACTGCAGGTATTTGGAATTATATAATCGAACGGTTTAATAATATACAATCTCCTCGCTATCGTCTCTAACGTTTTCGTCAAAATTGCCGATCGGCGGAGGAATCCGGGCTCAACGAAATACCGCACGAAAACCAGTATGGCACGTTGTGCAAGCAGCGAAGAGCAGAGTACTATCATTAAACCCATGTGGATATTCTTTTCCTGAATCGAGAGATGTATATTAATGAGATATTAGTTTTGAATATAGTTTTCATGTAGATTTTGCCGGATGTATCTTTTGCATATCCATGGTGACCGCTTTTGCCCGGGACAAAAAATTCCCCGAGTTTTCACTGACCAATTGTATACATTCTTGAAAATATCAAGAATGTATACTCACAGAGCATTGTGTACGTAGCCGTAAGCGGAAGGTTCGTTCATACTTGAAACATTATCGGCAATTCATTCATGCATCATAGTTTTCTTCCACATATATTCACATGGTAATAGTCGATGACAGAAACGAAATTTATCCGGAACTAAATTTTATGTGATCGAGTGTGTCCTTTTTCAATGAAAGGGTTACGGAGTAGGACATGGTGGCTGTTTGTTCGTGTAGAAAAATTCCCTGAATTTTCACTATTTAAAATTTTCCCTGACCGAACTTCTAACGATTTCTGTAAAAAAAAATTATGATCAAATGAAAATGCCTAACTATTGTATTAATGTTTGATTCTGTTTTTTTTTTTTGTTCTTCAAAATGTTCCTAATTTTTTTTTCAAGGCTTCTCCTTTTATGAACTTTTTATTTATTTATAGAAGTTTCGGCGACATTTTTCTTTTTCCCTGGGCAATTTTGAGATTCCCTGACTTTTCACTGATTCCCTGGCGAAGTTTTTTTTCCTGACTTTTCCCGGTTTTTCCTGACCGAGGCCACCATGATATCTGATATATACATAATTTCTATGTGGGCTGTGGCGTTAAAATTCGTGAACAGCACGAGCCTGATTCTGGACGCTCTGGAAATGGCTGAGGAGCAGTATCAGATGAATCTAAGGTCTCACATGGAAGCAATAGATCGGCTCATTCGAGTTTTTCGAACGAGACTTCAGGAGCAAGAGGATCATTATCGACTCAATCTTCAGGAACTGCTGGCCATTTCGAAAAACGAAACGGAACTTATAAACTGTAGAGAGAACGAGGACGAGGTGTTTCTTCGATGTATCATCTTCGGCACGAGGCAACGTCTCGACGAATCTCTCATGAACACTCAAAGCGGCAATATTGGTATTCGCAACTGGCAGTCGTCCTTGATATCTCAAAAATAATCTTTTTATCGACTGGTATGATTTCAAATGGCTGATTTTAATTAATAGTTTTCTTGACGTAGCGAAATTGAATGCTCTGAACGAGGATAACAGGAATTCGATGCGGTTGAACACGACGATTCTGGAGAAGCGACTGATGATTCATTGGAAAGAGTTACGCGGGGTTCTGAATGAATACGAGAATGGTAAAACAAAAACGACAACGTAAAAAAATTGTACGGTAGGGCATCATTTACACGATATTTATTTCAGGCAAAACTTATCTTCGCTGACAAGTAACTGCATTGAAAACATACCGTCTATCCGAATGTTAGACAGTAGAACCCTGTTTATCCGAGCTAATGTGGGGAGAGCGTGCGTCGGATATAGAATCGGTCGGATATGAAATTTCGAAAAACACGGATAACATACTCAATTCAAACTTGTACTACTATTATATATATGTGTACATAACACCACTTCATATAAACATACATTTTAGTAATTAATTTAGTTATTTTTAAAATATAATTACAATTTCTTTAATTAACATTAACTTCATATTAACACAAACCATTGAGTCTAAAATCGAAACTGTTGTATTTGCAGCTCGTATTATAAAGCAAACTTGTACAAGTTTAAGTGCGTATGTAACAAAGTTGCCTTTACGGACAACACCGCGCGTGCGCATTGCTGTTTTCTCCGAGTTTTCCGTATTATCCAAACCGACACCTCGGTTAACGCGAGGAGCGCGAATGAGTTGGGTGCTTCGGATAACGCGATGACGCGGTTAATCGAAGGTCGGATAAACGAGGTTCTACTGTACACTATAGATAGTGCTGTAAGGCTGCTTTGGACCGAGTTTAGCTTTTCTCGAATAATTTAAGAAGCGAGCGTGCGAATGAACATGCACCACAAACACTTCGTACCTTGTATAAGCGATTTGTAGTTAAACGCATTCATATTCGTGTCAGATCATCTCAACATCGCGAGTTCGCTAGTCGTAGTTTGTAAGTCGTAAGCCCTATGTTCTTTAATTCATCCGCTATTGTCACTGGCTGCATTTGAGATAAATTCGAAATACATTTGACACGTATGATACACGTTCTTTTACCCATTTCTCTCTGTTCCTTAAGGTAGTCCTTGCGAATAGTGTTCACTTCGCACAAGTTTCAGAGAAATGAGAGGGAATTGCAAACACTTCTGGATGGTATAAAAATCTGCAAAAAATTAAGCATATTAAAGGTGCTGAAAAAATTCATTTTGCATAATAATAATTCCAAAATGTTATTAACAAAGTGATGAAAAATAAAATTGCTCAACAAATCTCCCGGAAACCCAACTTTGTTTTTTGTGAAAATGATTCGTTCACTTTTCTGAATACGTATGCATTTTTTCAGTTTTTTGAATGCACTTTGATTTTGATTTTTATATAGGAAAAATGTGTAGAAAGTCACAGAATTCAAAGTGAATTTAAAAATCTGAAAAAATTCATACGTATTCATAAAAATAAACGAATCATTTTCATCAAATGAAATTTAGGATTCTGGGAAATTGTTGAACAATTTTATTTTTCATCAATTTGTTATTAACATTTTGGAATTATTAATATGCAAAATTAATCTTTTCAGCTTCTTTAATATGCTCGATTTTTTTCAGATACTATACAGAAGCATTTGCAATTCCCTCTCATTTCTCTGAAACTTATGCGAAGTGAACACTATTCGCAAGGACTACCTTAAGTCAATTTGGCGTAAATGATACCCTACCAAATATGTACGGAAGGACTTGCCATCGTCACGTGCAGAAACGAAGGAGCGCCGACGAGCTTACGAGATAATCAAAGCGAAGGATGATCGAGAACGTGGCATCATAGCGCGTCAGGTGGTAACAACATCGTTACTCTTTGAGACGAATCGAAAGTTGAACAAAAAAATAGGGCAACTCAGGGCCGCCGCCGATCAAAGAATTTCTATGATAATGGAAGAGCACAAATTCTTCCAGGAATCTTATTGGACGATCAAGCAACGATTTATTGCGGGTATGTTCATTCTACAACGAAGATAAGCTGCTGCTTGTCTTCAATAAAAAGGTTTCACCATTATGTTAATTATACCATTAACACGTGACTCTTTGATACGACAATAGAGCAAAGAAGAGACAAGGCACGCTTACTAAAGCTCATCAAAGAATACAATCTGACGCAGATTCGTCTGAACCAGCTCGTAAAAAAAGCAAAAAAGCTTTTGGTCATTGTACAGGACTGCAGCAAGTATGAGACGCAGGACGAGAAAATAATGCCTTTCAGCGAGCCAGTGGAAATTGACGCGTCACTACGAAGAAAGCTGCAGTTATCGAATTTGCCGAACGCCATAACATGTCCACAGGTCATTAACATTCGACGGTTTCGCTTTCTCAACCGTGTGAAACGGGGCTGGACAGAGTCCAGACGATAAATTGTTTTTGAACGCATAACAAAAAAAAAAATCTAATGATTCAGGAACTGGAGGAGCTGGAAGTTAAACTGGAATTATTCTGGAGGCGCACCGGCACCGCGAAGATAATAACGACTGAACTTCGACTCGAAAGAAACAGACTCGAAAGGGAATCGCAATACTTGCGGCAATGTTTGCGTCACTGCCTGTCCCAGAGATTCATTAATGTTTCAAACGACGACGAAGAAATGCTCAACGATCTTAGAAAGAGATCGACTTTCGTGGATACATGTGAAGCGAGTATTTCTTCTTAGCCAACGGTGCGTTTTTCCGAAACACGAGATTATTAAAATTAACAACGGTAGATTACAACGTACAGAATTGTAAGACTTTTTTATTTATAGTCTAGTACACCCAATGACTACGGGTACTTGTGTAATATATCGATGACATAACTGTCATCGACAATTGTATGATAATTCAGTAGGGAACGAGGTGCGCGTATCACACACTTTTCATATATACAAGCTAGACGAGTAGGAGAGAGGTGCTTCGTGTTGTTTTGCACTCGTCTATCGATCGTTCAGTCGCGATGGGTACGTGACGAGGAGCACGATGATCCTATTGGAATATATAGTAGTAGTTGCAGTGTAGTATAAAAAAGGGTTTCGTCCATCCTCCCGATAATCCCGATGCGATTAGCGGACCGTCTTGTGACCGTGGGCGATTTGCGACAGCAATTTGCTGCCCGCCAGGAATGTTACGACACCGAGACCGAGAAGGTATCGGAGAGTTACGAACATGTTGAGCTTCAGCCAGAAGATCCCGAAGAGAACGAATATGCCTGAAAAAGATGACAAAGCAAGGATTAATAGTCGTTAGGTTTGGCAATGACGAAAAGCTGATCCGGTCGAAGGATCCGGTGTCGTGAAAATTGGGCTACAAATGCGACGAATAATTGTCACACTTGTGAAAAATTCACAAATTTTTATTTGTGCCCGATTGAAAACAAATCGATCCAGTAAAAGCGAATCGTCTGTCAAGCATCGGGCAGCAACGGGTCTCGATTTGTCGCCTCTCGCGTGCGCATACTCACTTCCTAAGCCGAGATGAAAAACGATTGCGCTGACGGAGAAAGGGAACTTGGAGATGTTAACTTGAAGCTTGGCCCAGAGTATCAGCAGGAGGAGAACTGGTGCTAGGCAGAGACCCGTGAAGAGATTCGACACGAATACTGGCGGCCTTTTCTCGGGCTCGCGGAACATGTGCTGGAAAATGAACGAAATAATCGCCTTGTTATTATCACCGTAACATTTTGTTCCACTGGATTCTTAAAGTAGCGTAGAAAAAGAAAGTATAATGTCGGCTCATTGCGTACTTTTTATCGAATAACAAATACTCGATAAACGTAGAAGCACATTGTCGCCATTGTTATGCCAGTGTTTTGGAGGTGACAGAAGTACATATCATTCTCTGCCGCTAACGAGCACTGACTATACTGATATTGACTATATTATCATACCCCAATTAAAAGCGGATCATAATGTAGCAAGTTTGTCGCTACCAATTCGACATCCTTCAGGATCGTTGAATTAGCAGAAGCATCAAGAAAATACATGGTGGTCGTTTTATCTCCGGAAAAAAATTCCCTGACTTTTCCCTGACTTTGCACTAATCAATTAAAAATTTTCCCTGACCAAACCTCTAACGACTTGTATTAAAAAAAATTAATGATGCAAATGATAATGCCTAATTATTGTATTAATATTTAATTCTGTATATATATATATATTTTTTTTTTCAAAATGTTCCCAATTTTTTTAAATCTCCCTTTTATATACTTTTTATTCATTTGTAGAAGGTTCCGCGACAATTTACTTTTTCCCTGACCAATTTTGAAATTCCCTAACTTTTCCCTGATTTCCCCGACCGCGGCCACCATGAAATAATGTATAATTTAGCTAAACAAATAATTCTGAGGAGAGCCAACAAATATGACAGAAACGTCAACGAACGAGGTTTGGAGTTTCGCACAGTCTTTCCAAACTGACGATGCCGACGAGTCCATCGTAGCCGTAGCACACATCACAAACATTTTCAATATCGACCACTGCCCAACTATCTTAACTGACTATACAGTCTAATAGCAAATTCGTTCGTTGCCAATGTTACCTGAATTTCGGGCTTGGGTGTGTAGACATTGGGTCTCTGTTTGTACGCGGAAGACTTGTCCGCAGCGGCGACTTCCGATCCTGACGGTTCGGGGAACTTGAGACTAACAGTCGCGAGGGTCCACTGGAACGGATTGCTGATTATGGCGTCCCCGACTATCAGCTCGATGTTGTAGTCGCCACTCTCATAACCGAATGTTTGTCCTGCACTGGCTACGGGCTGTTAACAACAATAATCGTAGGATCAAATATCTCGTTTTCACATTTTTCTCGTTATTTCCGTAATGCAAAGTTGTATCGCAATATGATTACCATATCGAATTTGTAAACGTGCGACGCGTCTGGCTCAGCGACGAAGATGATCTCACGGCCCTGTTTACCATCCGCCGATTTCGACACTGAATACAAACGCACAAACGCTTGATGAACCCGCATAGGCTTGTCGATAGCGGAGTCGCGCAACAGGAATCTTATGACAAGCTTCTGCTGAGAATCGGCTTCCAGTTTTTCGGACAAATTGTTTGGATAGGCGACTCTGCGATGGAATAATAGTATCAAAACTCAGCGTAGTCGACTTCTTTCAAGGGTTGCTGTGCAGCAAACCTTGAATCAAAGCACACCCATCGCCTGGGACAATCAATGGACGGTCGAAACTTACTTCACCAACTTCGGTTGAGTAGTTTGATCGGCATCGCCGGTTCCGATCTCGAGATAATTGACTTGCACCTCCGACAGAACCTTTACAGTCACGGTGTTGGAAACACTTCCGGCCGAAACCGATAGCTTGTAGAAACCACGGAACGGCTTGATGCCCATTAGATTCATTGTGAAGAGGGTCCTGTTTGAAATTTAACATTATTATCTCCTGTTTGGTAACTATAGGCAAATTATAAGATAGCGTAATGAGTTAAATGTCCGTAAAGCCCGCAAATAATCACATCTGACAATAGATGGAATTGATACAATTGCGAGTTGAACGAATTTTATATACCCCAAGCGTATAACTGAAATCACAAGGATATTTAGTGTGAAATCAGCAAATAATTGGGAATTCAAGTAAACATTGAGTCGCGATAACAAAAAAAATCAAATAAAAAGTTGTCAATCTTTACGGCACCCACTTGTCTTTGGGCGATGGCGCGAAGCTCTGCTTGCTGATAACAACGACGTCGTCGCCGGTTCTCGTGGCAGAATTTGCTACAACGGTCGGTGGCGTCGGCAGAGGTCTTCCAAGAATGTCGCAGACTTTCACGCTGACGAGTGGTTGCTGAGCGGACACGATCATACCACCCTCGGCGAGAGTTATGCAGATCGGCTTGTGGAACTCATTGTTAGCCAGGGTCGTCAAAGCCGACAGTAGCTTGACGACGCCCTTTGGCGTTTGGACGGAACGACGAGACAGAAGATAACTCGACAGTTTGACAATCTGCTGGGCCGATACCGCTGGTTTCTTTTTCAAGGAAGCAGACAACTTCGCAATTCCATCTATCACGAGACCTGCAGAACAGGGCAAAGGTGACTTTAAGAGATGTTCTCCCCTCTGGCCCGTAGAACTAGTTAAGTAACATAGTTTGTCAGTATATCAAAAGTTATCTACACTGTTCATCCAGAAGAACGAAAGTTTTATTTAACATCATCCAGATATATAGCGAAAAAGAGATCGATTTAAGGATGTTTTGGGCCAAAAGGCGTTTCTGTTCGATCGCTATAAAACTTTGCTACATTGTAGGGAGACCCACTGAACCGTTTGCAATTTTTTCAAATTTTTTGACCGTGCAGTTTTTTTTTTAGTAATGCTTCATAAGGTACATAAGGTACCGTGTAAACTTTCCGGAAATCGGTCGATAACGACAGAACGTGGCGATTTTCTCCACCGATTTCTGTTAGATTCGAATAAAAAAACCTACCACAGCGAAGGACATATTATCAGAAAAATTGTGTCCGAATTTAAAGAAGATTCACCGTTTTGTTTCTGAGATAATTTCAACAAACGAAAGACTCTATCTCTGCCTAGCCGCTTGCTTTGCTGCGTTTCTCACTCGCACACTGACTAACGAGGTCAGCGGAGTCCTTCTCTCGTTTCCCTCCTGCGATTTTGCCCCAAACATCCTTAACAAGAGACAAGTCCGACAGCACATACCTGTAACGGAAAGACCACCCTCGAACTGTAAGAGTCGTCCATCGACCTCGTCGGCCTGGAAGATAGCGTCTTCTATTTTCTCGAGAGCAAAATCACCGGCAGGTCCCAACAGCGCACCAATGTGGAAAGTGTATCCCAGACTTTAAAAAAGACGATTAATCAGTCAACAGTCCTACGATTTTCATAATATACGAATATGTAAAAGTTTACCTGGATAGACTGTCGTCTTTTTTCAATGCCGTTTGCACAGTTTTTACCAACTTAGTAACCATGGGCTCTGCGAGCTTTTGCGACAACGACGTGTAAGCTGACACTGCGTGGTACAGGTCGGCAATCGTAGAAGAATCACTCTCTATGACTTGTTTCAACGTCTGTCAGGAATTAATCGATTATTAATTTTCTTCTTCGGTTCAATTTTCTCGCAAACGAATATCCATGGGATTTATCAGAATAAAACAATTTCTCCATAGTTATTACAGAAGAACGAAAGTTTGTTTGTTAATCATCTAGAATACAAGTTGCATAGAAACTCTGCGCCAAGTAGACTATTCAGATCAATGAACCTTGTTTACCTTTGCCAGTGCGGCTGTGGGCAACGCCTCGCACGTCGCAAGAGCCTTCCACGCCGAAACGATGTAGTAGATATTTTCTGGGCTTGGATCGACATTGTTGCTGGCAGTTTTTATGAGGTATTTGCAAATATCCTACAAAAAAATTGGAAAAGTTTCCATTGTTATACAATCCATTGTAGTTATACAAACAATAAATAATACGAGTCATCATCATCGTCAGTAAGACTAATCAAACAATCATGTACAATCAACATTTGCATTTTGCATCATTCGATGATTTTTAAAAGGCTGTGTATACAGACAAGTAGTAAAACATTCGGCTTACCGAAGGTTTCGGTATAGGCTCTTGCAGCAACTTGTGACCGATCACCGCATGATAGGTAGAGCCTACATCGGTCAGTGCTAAACTCGGTTCAAGGACTCTCTTCAAGCGTGCTTTGTCAGACTCCGTTAGATAGGTACTTGTCGAAGTTAAAGCATCTTCCGCAGCTATGGCGGTCGCCAGCGCCACGACGCTCACGAATAACCATACAACTGTAACAGATATAGATTGTAAGTAACTTTTCTCACAACATATTGTCGTATCGATCTATTGTGATGTGGTTTTTTTGTTTGGGAGTAGCAAAAGTAACAGCCATGCCAGTATTAATAACATTAAACTGCAGAGACAAGACTTCAAATTGTATGTCCCAAGAATCACGCATCTCATGCATGGCATGTATATATTATTTCGATGAAAATTGAGAAAGAATAATTTTATGAATCAAGAAAGAATATTTTAGGCAACTTTTTCTCTCAACATATTGTCAAATTGTTCGTAGTGATCTGATTTTTTTTTTGTTCCCGAATAACAGTACTAACGTCGGCGGCAGTATTAATAGCAGTATATTGCAGAGACGGCACATTTACATCTCTACCACTCACAGCTCTGCCAGAAAACATCTTGCCCCAAAGAACTCTGCCAGAAAATAACTCTACCGGATAACAACTCTACCAAAAAACATCTCTACCATATTAGAACTCTACCAAAATCTCTGCCAGAAACAAAATAAAACTCTACTGGACTCGAAATAAAACCCAATCAAAATTGAAATAAAATTCTACCAGAATGGAAATAAAACTCTACCGGAATGGATATAAATCGCTACCGGAATGGATATGAAACTCTACCAGAATTACAATACGACTCTACCGGAAGTACAATACAACTCTACCGGAATACAAGGCTACCATCTAGCCTTGTATTCCGGTACAGTTTTATTTCATTCCAGTAGAGTTTTATTTCAATTCTGGTAGAGTTTTGTTTTGATTCCGGTGGAGTTTTATTTCGATTCGGGTAGAGTTTTTTTAACTTTCTGGTACAGATTTTGGTAAGTTCTAATACGGTTGAGTTGTTATGTGGTATAGTTGTTAGAGCTATCTTTTTTTGGTAGAGTTATTATCTGGTAAGTTGTTTTCTGGTAGAGTTGTGAGTAGTAGAGATCTAAATGTGCCACAGAGACTAAACTCAGAATTGTATGTCCCAAGAATCACGAGTCTCACACATGGCATGTATACGCAATTCCAATGAAAATTGAGAAAGAATAATGCCACAACATTTTTACGATTGATAATTATGTCAGTTTTATTCGTGGGGATACTGTCGCGGTAAATAATATGTGAATATATCGGTGACGCGCTTGCTGAACACGAGGTAGATTGATAGGTAAGTTGGTACGAAGCAAGAGCTCCCACAAAGAACGACATAGTTTAACAAGGAAAAATCTCACTCGAATTGGAAAAGAATTTCATTTTAGTTCCATTTTAGGAATAACAATACTCACAGGCCTTCATTGTGAAGGAAGGAATTTCTTGTAAGCCGGCAGCCACGTCGGCTTCCCAAACAAGATGGCTCTTTCTCCATTGCGCGTGTCTAGAAAAATGGACGATACGCTGTACAGGAAATCGCTGGCAAGGCGTTGAATCACCGTCGAAGCTTCCAGCGCCTTGCGCATCAGCGCAGTGAACGATTGCGCATGCTCGTACAGTTTTTGAGCTACTTCCGGGTCGGTGGACGTCCGGCATAAATAGCCGGTTAAGTACTGTGCGTTCCTGAATTCATCCGGTTCTGTCGCTGGCTCATTCGAGATTAATTCTTTCCATACATTCTTTTTTACCCACTTTCCTGTACCCTTTAAGGTGAAGTGTAACAGCTATGAGTGCGAGAGAGATAACTGCAGTTTCGCAACCCAAAAATCTCCCAAGCCGTTTATTTCTTGGGAAAATGATGAGAACAGTGAACTGCATAATTACTGCGCATAGTTTACGGTTCTCGTATTTTTCCCGAAAAATTAACCGTCTTAGACAATTTTTGTTTGCAGTTTTTGTTACCGACCGAGGAGTTGCACTTCACCGACTTCACCTTAATTCACACGTTTTTGTCACTGATTGCATTCCAGAGAAACGTTAAAATATATCTCTGTATCATCACCTCCAGTTCGAAACTTTCATTTTTAAGCTGGAAGTGACGACACGCAGAAATATTTGAAATATTTCGTTGTATCGTGTTTCGTTGTAGTTCTATTATCTCAGTTTTCGTTCGGAAGTGACATCATATGGCAAAACGTCGGAGGTGATGTATTTCCGGTATGACGTTACTTCCTGTTGCAAAATGACATTTTCAATATTTGCATTTTCGGTCGAAAAATGACATTTTCAACCCGACTTAATAAGCTATACAGATTGTGTTAAATGAATGAATTATCAGAAATGACTAAAATTCAATTCCAGTTAAGTAACATCACTGTGAATACAGTCGGTAACTTGACCGGTAAGTATAACATTTAACAAAATTTACCGACAAATCCGAACGTTTTTCGAGTTTCCACTAGCCCAACGAAAAATTTGCCGAAGCTACGAGCTGCGACGAGCTCTTGCAGCTAATATTCCAACTCTCCCTTTATACCCGAAGAGAAAGAGAAACATTTAGTACTTAGTATATAGTTATATGTTTCGAGCTGGCTCTGGCTGCGTTGAATAGCTCGAGCATACGGCTGAAGTGGCACATGCCGTCTGTAGATGGCGATAGCCACTCGTAAAGGATAGAGGGAGAAAGAAACATACGGCTATGGTCGAAGTGTGGAATTTCTTGGCGTAGGAACTTACAGCGCACACGCAACCGGGCTAGTTTACGAGTTTAGTGGTGAACCGTAGTAATGGCCGCGATGCGTTGCATGTATGCATCCTTTGCTATCGAGCTTCGAGCCTAAGCCACAATTATATCGCCCGTACGAAAGCCCGCTGAAACCTGTCGAACGATTCTTCATCGTTCCCGATCCATCGTGCCGTAGAGAGTCGGCCAGTCGAGCTTTGTACATCGCGCCTCTCAACGTCATCCACGCCGACAAAAACCGGCCGGGCATTAAGGTTTATTCGACTCTATCGTACCCTTGCCGATTTTATCAGCACCAGACAGTCACTCTGTCTCCGGAAGCTTTACATAATTCCGACGCGAGCAAGAAGCTCGGCGCTCTTTGACTATGGAACAAGAATCCAGACGAAAGGGTCCGCGGAGTCCCAGCGCAGATTCCGATGACTCTTCGCACAGGAGACGATCGAGAAAGTACGACAGATCACCGTCGCCGAGAAGATCGAGGTATCGAAGGTCTCGTTCCAGAGACAGACGATCAGGCTCCAGAGAGAGACGAAGGAAAGAGCCCAGCAGGACTCAGGAATGGAAGCAACAGGCTGCGCCGAGTCAACCTCAGGCCACCGCGTCCAATTCTTCGGCCGCCGGCTATGTTTCCACCGTTCACAATCAATACCAGGTACAAAGAGTCACCCTTCTCTTCTTTCCCTAAAAATTTAACGTTCGCCAATTTAGAATGTTACTCCGCAGGCGCCGCCTCCTCCGAACACGAGTCAACCGCCACCGCCGATTTCTTCGTATAATCAGGGCTACAACAATTACAATTACAGCTACAACCAGGGATACGATTATAGTTACCAGCAGCCAGCGGCCGGGTATCGCAGTGTAAGTTGAAGTTTTGTTTGTTTTTTTTTTCTCGCAAACTCATTATCGTCTCACAGTCATCGTTCGGTGTTGAGAAGATTATATTCGCGTAACACTATTAACGAATTATCACTCGTAAACCATACACTCATCACCTGTATCGATTATATATATCGATTCGATGATCGTTTATTCGTTTGATAAAAGTAATACTTGGCCGTATCAATAAATGTCCATCTCCGGTCTAGGAGGGATCGTTGGATGCTCCCAAATTGGGGTTTGACACAGGCTAATTCGTAAGCGATAAGAATTTTTGACAAACATCTTCGAAGAACATGGTAAAACGCTCGCGGTAACAGCAGCTTTTCGAAGCGCACTGATTTACCCGATGTTGGCTCGTCGCCGGGCATTACCGAATGCATGCTCACGAAACAACACTGTACTACAAATTTCGAGCGTAAATTACGAATATTACATTGCCGAATACGATTTTGCACTTGGCAGTGTTGCCAGGCTCACGTAGCACAAACAATCCTATTTTTTTTTTTTATCGTTTACCTCGCGGCTGCAACTTTGTCCCGAGGGGAGCGAGTAAGTATTAAAAGAAATAAAAAAAAAGAATCGCGTGATTTATATATTTTAATCTGCGTCAACAATGGAACGCCGAGCGACCGCCTCGACGTGTAATGTGTTCTTGATGTCCCAATTGTGTGGATGGGGGAAAAGGTAAGGGGGCATCGAAAAAAATATTGCATTGCGGTTCTGGAAATAAGTGACTATATTCGATTTCTTAGGATTATCCACCTCCGAACTGGCAGGCCGGCCAGGTGCCGTACAATAATCAACAAGCTCCGCCAGCGCCGACGATGCCGCAACAAGATTCGTCCCGATCGGCCGACTCTGGTGCGACCGCATTGCCAGTGACGACGTCGCGACCGGAAGACGCTAAAAAAGAAGGTGCGTTGACTACGTTGAACGGAACTTTCGGAATATCTGTAGTACTAACGATTTACTAACGTTTGACTCCGAAGCAGCTATCGCAGCTGAAGTTAAACAGCAGAAAGCCACCCTGGCTAAGCAACGTGAAGAGTACGTTAAGAAATCGACGACCCTTCAGCGTGAATTGGAAATATTGCGTCAACAATGCGACGAGATTGGGAAAGAGGGCGGTCGGGAAAACAATCGTATCGTCAAGGAGAATCAAAAGCTGCAGGTAAAAATTTCGTATTGCTTAACAACGGAGTTTACGTAGATACGAATTTAAATATTTTGTCCCACTGTCTTTTCGTAGATTGAGATACAGAATAAGATGAAGTCGATCCATAACGTGATCGATATGCTCACTGGAATTATCGGTGACAAAGCAACCGTCGACGATCTCAGGAGCAAGTTCAAGCTGGAGGCGTCGATAAAGCGTCCGAAGAGTCCTAAAGAAGAGTTTCCTAAAGGCAAGTCACAATCCCCCGCCAAATCGTCGATCTCGGACTCCGAGAAGGACGCGAAAGGTGAAAGGGAGAAAAAGCCGATCGAGGACTCCAAACCTATGTATAATTTTGTGCACTATGATCCTGAGATGCACTGGTGCAAAGTCTGCGATATCTTTCCAAAAACAGCAAAGGAATACTTAAACCATCTGCACACGAACGAGCACAAAGAGGCTTGCTTGGTGAGTTTGAAACTTTACGCCATTTCATTCGCAAATACTAGCTACTTAAGTATAGCTTTTCGAGTGACCAATAATTATCGGCGACTACAAATATGACGATAAAAGAGCAATCGTTAACGGTGTCTCGCCAAAGCACATAGATAGTAATGACGATATTTCTTGATCAGTGCATCATGATAGATACATGAAAAGACGGTAACGTACACGCATATCACTATTCGGTCGTCGAATATCAAATGCATTTTTTTCTTTTTCATAAAAATTCACTAACACGCGATAGTGAGAGTGAGAGGCAGTTTTTCAGAGTTTTTTTTCCCTTTTCTTAAACGTTATGATGTGCCGTGTCAGATATATAAGATCGTTGCAAAATCTTTTCTATAATGTCTTCCCTCAAAACAGGAACGCAAGATCGTAGATATGCCGTGGCACGAGAGGAACGGCGAGGGAACTGAAAAGGAAGTGCCCTATTATCCAGGCCTGCCGACAAAACGAACACCGATTAAAGGTACGATTAGTTTCCAATGGATACTTACTAATAGAATACAATTCCGTAGCTTGTGCACTGACACTGTGTTGTCTGGTATGTATTGAAGACCTACGGCCTACGCCGATGGATTGCGCGACATTGTCGTCGCTGTTCGGCACGTTGGCTTTCCATTCCATATTATTCACGGCGTCGATCGTTAAAACGTTTTACTTTCTCGCTACATTAAAGCCATTCGTATATCACAATGCATACACGGGTTTCAATATCGAATGAGAGACTTCGCGCCGAAACAGCGAATTTTTCAGCGATATTTTACGTATCGGCCCCCGCACGCTCGTTACAACGGCGAGAATCGAAAGGGGATTTCACCGACGACACTGATCCGACACCGATTACAATCAAATAGTACCATTTCCTGTGCAAGACCTCTCTTCGTCACTCTGACCCTTCACTCAATTTAGGTATACGATCATCGCCAAGGAGAAAATTGAAAAAAAAAAAGAAATGATTGTTCGCTTCCGTTAACGCTACTACTTGTACTTCGGCATCGGTGGTGGAGAATCGCACAGCGAACACATCATTATGAGTGAACAATTATGTGTGCACCACGTATACATAGTGAATGACATCGCGATATTGTGAATGAACTTGTGACTGAATTAAATTCAGTTGATATCTGTTATTTGAGGCAACGAGTGTTTTATACTTTAGACACAGAATTGAATATACAATGTAAAATATGTCGTAATTGTCTGGTCGTCGAGTACGCACTTCGTGAACCGAGGAATATTGGATGGTTCCGCGATACATTGCCGTAAACCAACGCATCGAAGCATCGATCGTGGAAATAGAACACGGATACGAGGAAACCGCGCGGCGACAGAACGAAATGATCAATATAAATCATCGACTATCAGCCAAGTGCAGTATATTAAGAAATAAAACATCAACGATAGCTGATACTACCATAAGTATCGCCCGGACATGGAATGTAATTTATGACTGTACAATGTACAAATTTCTTGTTCAATAAAGAATACCGGCATGACCCACTTTCCTCTTTTCAGGAAGCGACGATCCGGGTTTCACGAGGGAATGCAATTCGTAATACCGTGACAATATTTAAAAACCGGCATTTAACGTACAATCTTTTTTTTCAGTGACTTGAGTGTATCGCGGCAGAGCACAAGGTCATTCTTTATGAACTTATAGAATTTTTTTAACCGCTTCAAAGCCACGATGTTGTCTGATGTTTGTTTATTCTTGTTATAGGATTGCAATTCTTCAGCGCTGCGACGTCATGGTACTGCAAACTTTGCGACTCCTGGATCGGTGATCTGCATTGCGCGAGTCTGCATCTGAAGTCCAAACGGCACTCGGAGAACTTTTCGGTAAGGATCGTTCTTGATGTATCCTTGATAAATTTGTTTCACGACAATGATTTCTACAATTTGTTCTCCTCGTGTCTGTTCGGTAGCGCTTTGTCGAGCAAAATCCCCACTGGGAGACCGATTGGATGGCGGATCGCGAGAAAGCCTTTTCCGAGGAGAGGCACAAGCAGATGCAGATGGAACTGCAGAAACAAAAGGAGGATGAACCTCCGCCAAAACCGAAGAAGTCCAAGAAGTCGAAAAAGAATAAGAAGAAGTCGAAGAAGCGAAAGAATAGAAGTAGCGCGAGCGAGTCGACAACGGATACTGAGAACACCGAATCGGATTCCGATCAGGACATGTCTAGGAGTATCCGCGTGGCTATGAGAAATAAGATGAAAGCGTCGACCCAGGCAATACTGAACGAGGAGATTGACTATCACGGAATTAAGCTGAAGGGAAACTGGGCACAGGTGGCGCAGGTAAAAACGCCTGCAACACCGGAAATGCCACCACCGGAAAACGACGATAGACAGCTCTTGAATTCAATAAGGGACAAGTTAAAAGCAAAACAGGAGGAGGAAATGAAGAACAACAGCAACAGAAGACAGAGCTTGGACAAGGCGCTACCTCCGCCGCTACCGCCAAAAGAGGAGATCAAGCCCAGTGTGCAAAAGAAACCGGCGGAGGGTCTCGAGGCCTGGGGCCCGAAAGAGCCCCCAAAATCTTTTTGGATCAAGAAGGAGGAAGAGAAGCCACAGACCCCGGTGACGCCCACGAAGTCGATCGATTTACCGAAGCCCGAGGAAATGCCAAAGCCGCACATGGGTTTCTGGACGAAGCAGCAAGTGAACATGTCCGCGAAGCCACCGGACAGCAAGCCCGTGGAGAAGGACGAGGAGCAGAGAGAACGAGAGAGAGATCGGTACAACAAGGACGATCGTGAGCGGAAGTACGATCGCCGGGATGAAAAATACGAGAGATCCGACAGGTACGAGAGAAGAAGAGGTGGCAGCGGTAGAGACAGAGATCGCGACAGGGAACGCGATCGCGACAGCGACTACTACGACGATCGCAGAAAGAGCCGATACTCCAACGAGTCACCGCGTCGTGACAGAAACTGGCGCGAACGGGACAGTCCCAAGCGTAATTACAGCGACAAGTACGGTGGCAAAGACGGCAGACGAGAGGACAATAATTCATCGAACGACGAGTCAAAATTTGAGAAAAAAGCCAACGAGTCCGCAACAAAGTTGAAGAAGGGAGGGCCCCAGTCGAAGAAGCCCCCGCCACCCGCGACCAAAGGGAAGCTGCCGTTCATCGGTAGATTGCCGTTGTTCAAGAAAAAGATCGAAGAGCCGAAGATGTCGGATAAGGCGGATATCGCGCCGCTTCCTTATCAGCAGAGTAAGTTCGAGGACACGCCAAAAGTGCCAAGCGAGATAATAAATCCGCCTGGCGTTGTACACATCACGAAGCTCGCAACTCCGGTTAATCTGAATAACAGCATTCCAGCGAAAGTGACACCCATGAAGATTCTCGTTGCCCCGCCGCCTCCGGTACTGCGGAGCGAGGCGAAGCCACAAGCATTGACGACGCAACAGGTTGTCGACATGGAGATCGAGGATCAGTCGGAGGAAACGATTATCGAGGAGCCGATCGTCGAACAGCACAAACAACCGGAGCCAATCCCGGCTAAACTACCCGCGCTGCCGTCCCATCCTCCGCCCGCTCTGAGCAGGCCACCTCCGACATTCGTGGCTACGCAACAACCCGCCCAAATCCCGTCTCAACCAATCTTCACGCCGAATCGACCACCGCCTTTCATACCCACGAATCCACCGCCTTTCGTTCCAGCCACTCCACGATTTGCCGTTAGGCCACCGACGCAAACGCATGCTCCTTACGCTGCGGCGCACGAAGGTCTATCGCTCGCGGCGGCAGCGGCCTCGTACGCTCAGGCTCACGGCAATCCTCCTCCCCAGATGCCCGCCGTCGTTGATCCGTCGACTCCGGATATCTCTGAGATCCCCGAGCCGGTGGAGAAACGGCCGGATCCCAGCATACCGCTACCCGACGATTTACAGGAGGCTCTCAATATTATCTTTCCAAAGGAAGAGACACCGGAAACGAAAGGAGCCAGTCAACCGTGCCTGCCGGATACGAGCGTTATGTACGCGTCAATGTATAGTATGCTCGGTTGCGTGGGCTACGGTCCCGAATACATGGATCAACCCCCGCCCGAAATCACCCAAGCCGACACCGACTCTGAGGCACAGCCCGGACCCGACGACCTCAAGATGCTCGGAATCGACGAAGGAGACACTATATTTTAATTGCGAATCATTTTCGCAACCCGTGTTTTTAACAGACGGGGCGATGAGGGCGATGAGCCTTTCCGATTCAACGATTCAAAGTGGCGAAAAGTTGAGAGCCTGTAAGTGACGATTTGCTTAGTGAAACGTGTTCTTTAATTACTGTCTCGGTGGTCGATCAATCGGGCAAAAAGCTTTTTTTTCAAATGTACGAACAGTATGTCGTCTATGATGCGCATTTGGGGCTTTTATCCAGTTTAAAATACGGGTGAAAGGTTATTTGAAACTGTTTACACGACACGGCGACGGACATTCCCTTTCATCGGTTATTTTCGCGCAATGTGCAGGATTTGAATGTTATCATTCAAATCGTTCCAAAAAATATAAATAAATAAGACACGTGCGTTTGTTATTCCCCGCGAAGCCGTTTTACACTAGTTAGACTGATATGGTTCTAATGCAACATCAGTTTTTATTGTTACCTTGTAATAACTTCTGAAGGGTAGAAGTAGGAGATACGCAGAGAGGACGAAGGAATGTGAGAATAAAGAAATATGCTATACTTAACTCTTGTGTATATCATAAACTTTATTAAAACCTATTGCGAATAAAAACCATCGTAAATAGCAGTGAAGCAGTTTGTTTTTTTTTTGTCTTTTTTTCTTAGGTCATTCGATTGCGTCTCGCCCAGTGTGTAGACAAGTGTTGCGTAATCCTAAGTAACGAATGTAGCAGAAGTGTGAACTCATATTGTGGAGGAATTAATGCAGCGGGCTATAAAATGAATCGACGATTGTAACGTCGAACAAAGATCGGTTATCGGTTGGGCAGTTTCTGAGATAACGTGTTCTTGCGGCGTATATCGCGTACACAATCTACGTAACATATCACGTTGACTGTCTCATTATATATATCACATTACGATAGTTCGATCCTTCGGATACAATCTGCATCTTATAAATTTCATAAACGGGTGGGTTCAACATTTTGAACGACCGAAATGCATGTAAGATGACCAATATTTTGAAATTTCATCATTGCGAATATTAAAGTATTGAAAATTAAATAGTTCGAAAATGGCATGTTCGATAGCTAGCTAAGTCGAATAACCGTTTCACCGAAAGGTTATTTTTTCGAGCGTTTGTTTATTCGAAAATACATATTCAGAAGTCTGAGGTCAATATTTTAAACGACCAGATTTAGAAAGACTGCAATTTTTAAGTTGAAAACAGAGACAAGCTAATGTATTTAATAGCTTACGTATCTATCGGAAGGATGTCGAGAACACAGATTTCGATTGACTAAAGCGTAGATACGCGTAATATTAAAGGACTGAAAAATATCGAGAGTCGAAATAGCGAAAGCAAATAGCAAAAGGCAACAATCGCTGACGATTACATCAAAAGGGCTAACAAATGTGAGAGCTGACGTTTCGTACGCTGTCGCTATTCTGGCCTTTCGCTATTTTGACTGTTTGGCTTTTTGGTTTTTCGACTGTTTGAATGCTAGACTTATTGATCTTTCGCTATAACGAATTCAAAATGATCAACACTCTTAATAACCACAATTTGAGATGTCCAGGAGTCAAACTTTTCAGGGTTCGAATTTCCGTTTATTCTAAGATTCACCCCTTGCAATATCGCCTATTCATATATTTGTTCTCGATATAAGTTCATTTCGAAATATTTATGATCTCAATTTTTTTTATTTATTGCTTAAGGATTCCCAGATGGCTGCCCGTTATAAATTTGAAAGTTTTTTATTTTTCAATTTCGAAATATTGGCCGTTCTACATTTCGATCTTTCAAAATTTTGACTCCCTACCCCACAAACGTCAACACAACGCCAAACGTCGAAGGCTTATCTATGTTATATAATTTTTATGGCACATGCACGGCGTAACCGACTGTAAGACAATGAAGCAATTTATTCGAACAATTTGATCGTCAATGTATCGATTCGTCTTTGACACATCGAGACACTAAATTCGCTCGTCGTTCCGCGAACAAGTTTCGCGGAGTACACTATCGTTGTTGTCAAAAACACGTAAACAAGGGCGGATAACATAACGTATCTCTTACGTTTTCCCCCACTGGAACATAATTATAAATGCTTATTATCTCTCCTTAATTTCTAAGCTAAAAAAGAAAGACATAACAGCATATATAATAATAATAATAGTAAACGGCATAATAACAGGCATAACAGACCAATAGATCCTATGCGAATTTGGAATTTAATGTATTGCACATTTCTGATAGAGGCCGCGAGGCGGAATGATTTTGGTTCTTTGCGGTGAACGGGAATGCGAAATTGTGGATCAATCTATGCTACAATTGTGATTGTTAATTCGTTGACGGGGCCATCTTTATATTTGCAAAACCAGACCCGCGCTTGAAATGTTGTCGCCGCCGCCAGCCGTCTGACTGGCTTCCGTGCAGACTAGAACCGGAGCCACACAAACTTCGACCGTAATTTTGTCATTACCAGGTTTGAGTATTTCGTCCCAACAGGAAACCGGTTTTTCGCTGTTGAGCGGTATCCTCGTACCGGATTTTATAGACGTGGAGAAACTGTCGTCCATTATAAGGGTGGCCTTGCGCAGGTCGATCTATAAGCCGCAGAAAAAAGAAATGTGAACGTTTCTCCCACTCCAATCGATAACGCTCGAGTTTACGCAATGTACTTACGTTATTCGTTCCGCAAACGTGGCGATGAGCGGTGAGCGAGGCCTTCGCTGCCGCGGCCATGGTATTCTTCCATGCGGAGTCTTTCACCGTCAAAATAGCTTGATAGGCCAGAGTATGAACGTGAATTCTCGTAAGATCTCGGGCATCCTCGATCAAAGCTCCTTTAGTCCTTATCAGTTTGAAGAGTACTCTCATGTAGTCCAATATAGTGGCGACTCTCGGCGTCGAGTTCGCTACCAATGAAATATTTCCATAATACATGGAATTGTATAAATTAGCTATCTCCTGCTCGTTCATGCCGAGGCTATCGGCGTAGGGTATGACGGTGTCGCGTAGCTCGGAAAGCAAGCTCTCCTCAGCGAACGAGGCCATCTCGAAATGAATTCTCGTCGTTTGGGGCTGATCCCTCATTTGTTTCTGCACTTTTGCGAGTCTACTTCGACGAACGCCTGTAAATAAATCGCACGATATTCACTTTTTTTTAATGATAATTTGTAACCCAAGTCCTACCTTCTGGGAATGGATAATTATCCATCATCTGTAGACCACTTATCACTAACAAATCAGGCTTGAAATCTGGCAATATCTTATCAAAATCCTCAAGGGAACTTATTGTCGGATTGTTTGCGTCATTATGAAGGATATATCTGCAATGAAAATCTCTGTTATCAATATCCATAATAACATGTTCTATATTCTTCTTCTTCTTCCAATGGTTGTATGCCGAGTACCATAATCATGTTCTATTAATGTTCAGACCGCACTGTACCTGTTAGCTCTGGCACTTGTGTAGGGTCCCCAAACCTCTCCATGCTTGTACTCCAAAATGAGATGTACATCGTCATGGTCGACTTCGCCCCCCACAACTTGGACAGAGTCCGGTATCATCTGATGCAGAGATCTGGTCATCTTGGCTGCTAGAATAACGTCGCAGCCTTCCCTCGCGAATCTCAGGCCCATTACCGGAGCGTTGCCTCCTATAGACGAGTACGAGGACGGAAAGGATTGCGCCCTGGATACCAGTTCGTCGAAGAGCTTCTCATTGGTCATGTATCGTCTGAAAATAAAAACAGAACTGGAAACGTGATGACTCATCCGATCTGAGACACCTGACAAACAATGTAGATATTGGTCTACTCTGCGGCAGCTCCGTGTCTAAAGTAATAAGCGAAGCTCTTCAAGAGCTCCTCCTCAGTCTTGATCTCGTCAAAGTGTTCTGGCTGCCCCACATCTTCGCTATAGGACAGCAAGTATTTTGCATCTACAAAGACGTCGGTGCAAGCTCCGTAACCTATGGCAACCTTAGGCCGTATGGAAATCTGATGTTTCGTTTCGAGCCTCTCGAGACCGTGACGAACGGCCATAAGACGATTCTGCAGATCCTCGTCGACATTTCTGTAATAAATTGCTATCAAGACGACGACGGCCGTCAGGAATGTGCCGTACTTAAGGCCCCGGTATCCCATATCGGAATCTGTCGGAATACAGACAACTTTCGCCGTAACCCCGAGCACCCGCCGCGACGACAACCGTTCACGGCACTACACAACGAACTGGAGCGCGTTTTAGGGCGCGTTTCGATGGGAGCTTCAAATTGCTAGCAGCGTGGTGTTACTGAAAATGACCTAAGTCATGTTATATGAATGTTGTATACGATAGATGGCGCTCTAAGGCTACTTTGGACCGAATTTACCTTTTGCAGAACCAAGGAGGGTATTTTTGAGTCACTCGTTTGCAAAAAGTACACGCTTTATCGCTGTATGCGTATAAACATGTGAATGAATACAGCGACAGAACGTATGCGTTTTACAAACGAGTGACTCAAAAGTAAGCCCCCAGTAGCTTCTGGGAAATTATGACGAGGAGAAACAGACTCAGTCGGTAACAAAAATTGTAATGAATGGCATTCGGAGATGGTAGGCATTTCGCGAAAAGCAAAGTATTAGCGGATGCAGAATTCAATACCACGTCCGATAATATTTCGCATTTGTACCAAATGTCAATAATTTTTACATGGCATTGATTCTATAGTTGAAAAATGCAACTATATCTCTTGCATTTGTATGTCACGTTGTACATGTTTCACCTCGCCATAATTAAAACCATCCGATGGTCCGTGGGCTTTGCCGCGGTGATTACAACGTTATCGGCCTTCCAATTTTTTCGATCGAAAGTGACGTCATAGCGGAAAAACGTTACTACCGGTTTGGCAATGTCTGTTTTTTAGTGGGAGCGACATCATGCCGAAAAATGTAACTTCTGGTCAAAAAATGAGATTTTTAAACCGGAAGTGATAGTTTCCTTTCTATAACTCACGAGCTGAACTAGTGCCTTGTACTGTTGAAAAATACAGAAATCTACAAGACCGACGGCCATTAATGAGCCTTAAGCCAGGCAGATTTTCGTGTAATGCAATGCAGCATGAATTTGTAGAGTTATTAACATGAAATCGTAGATTATTAACGCTATCATGACTCATGAGTCGTGACTATACGAGATGCAACAGGTATAGATCTATTAAATTAGTCTTTGCTATGCATTATATTTACCTGTTGCAACAGTCGACAGTGTCGAAGTTCGAAATCAATGCCCGGATGTAAATATTTTATGCATATTATGTGTATGATAATAAATTGGAGACCGGGAAAATCTAACGTGTCAGAGCTGACGCACCGGGAAAGATGCTGAATGACGGCGCATTGGCTGAATCGAGATGGGACGACGATCGAGCCAGGCGAGCGCATATCACAGTGGCGTTATTTTAAAATAGCCACCGAGTACTCGGAGTACTGGTGTGGCGTGCGGTAGACTGTTGACGCGTCCGAACTCACAATGCCTTCTCCCAAGGCCTTGGCGGCGCGAGGGAGGGGAGCCGGGAGTTTATCCTCAGCAGCCGGCAACCGAGCGTCATTCGCCTTTGTATTTATTTCGTTTTAGTCAATTTTAATATATCCTCAAAATGTAACTCTAAAAATCTTTTACCCTCGGTTCTCCGCCAAATACTTTTCTCTTCCGTTTACGTGCCGTGATGGTCTGACAGCAGCTGATGCTGACGACCGCTCGGAAACTTTCGCTTCCCTGATCCACACTTTCTCCACTACGATCGTTAGCGATTGTAACATTGCGACGAGTTGTCAGTTAAATTAAGAGACTTGTTCTACTCGACTGTGTCTAGTCGCGGCTTTACACTATAAAAAAAATTATAAATTTAGTGTACCGAACTGGAAGTTTTTATGCAAAAACTGGTACATTAAATTTAATGTACAATTGTGATGAAAAATTACTATACTTTTTCTCTGATATTAAAGTAAATTATAAAAATTTAAGTACTTTCATAGTAAAATTAAGGAAAGTTGTTAAAAATAAAGTATTCCCTATGTTTTCAATAGACTGAACATTATTTGTTCATCACAATTGTACATGCAATTTAATATACCAGTTTTTGCATAAAAATTTCCGGACCGGTGCATTAAATTTCATACCACTTTTTTTACAGTGTAATCACTAAAAAAACTGCCATCACTGAGCTCTAATCTCATCGACGAAAAAAGAACAATGACTCGTTCTCTTTATCATATTTATCGTGTCGTCCGTCGTGGGGTTAACGACGCTATTATATTTCTTCTCGATTTTCAGCAGCAGATAATAAATATGCATCTGCAGTGCGGAGTCGCTATCCTCACATTCGCAATTTATTCTTTCCTTCTTACGAATAAAGTATAGCCAAAGCTTTTCTTTGTTCGAGCGCTATCCGGTTATATTTCATTCATTATTTCACGCGATCCAATGACACATAAAATTTGCCTCGTTTCTTCCGTACGCGTTCGTGGGTAAATCAAAACTCTCCACCTTGGAGTGTTCGCGGCTAGTCGCTACATTGCAACACGTCACTCGATGACGCACCGGGCTCTCAGTCTTACAACTCTATACTTGTTCCATCTATCGCGCTCGGCAACTCGTCGACGTTTCGAGCGCCGCAGTAATTAGTACCAAAGATTGTGCACACTTTGAACTTGTATACTATACTATTGTAAAAAGGGCTTTGGCCCGTATATAATATAATAGGCAAATAAATAAATAATAAATAAAAAATTAATAAATAATTATTACACTTTGGCTGGCATATTCGAGGCCTCGGAAAACTCACTCACGCATAGTTTTCATAAATACTCATATTTTCTTTATTTCGCCAATTTTACCGATTATTATAATTCATCGATTATTCAGCACGTAGAGAACTGGCGGGGAGCAAACGAGAGGCTGGCTGCTGGCCTGCGTGAATCAAATGTTGGTGGGCTACGATCGGCGACGGGACAGCATCTTCAAGAGCTGCCTGCCCGAGGAACTTGTATATAAGAAACCAACCATGGGTAACCGGTTGTCCCTGAGCTCGGCGAGGTCCGTTTATTTCCACTTTTTTTCTCTCTTTTTTTTATCTATTTTTCAAAGGCAAACCTTTGAAAAGCAGAAGAAAAAATAGCGAGCCCGCGCGTAGTCGGTTCTCCCGGTTTCGATGTGCCCGAGGAGCCGGTTATACCCCATTCTTGCTTCTCTCATACACTGCTCCCTCATGGTTAAATATATTATTCGACATGTCGCAAACACTTGAATCTGTTATCCGTTATTATCTTTCAGATATAATATCCGTTTCTCATCTTGATCGTCAATCCTTGATACAAACTTCAATTATAAATTGTCGATTTGATTCTCCCGTACTCGCAAATATTTATCGCGTCGTTAAGGAAGCCCTTGCGAATAGTGTTCACTTTCGCATAAGTTTCAGAGTTTGAGAGAAGTGAGAGGGAATTGCAAAGACTTCTCGGTGGTACAAAAATCTGAAAAAAATCAATCATATTAAAGGTACTGGAATTATTAATTTTGCATAATAATAATTCCAAAATGTTATTAACAAATTGATGAAAAATAAAATTGTTCAATAAATCTCCCGGAAGCCCAACTTTGTTTTTTGTGGCAATGATTCGTTCACTTTTCTGAACACGTATGCATTTTTCAGATCTTTGAAGCCACTTTGAATTTTGTGACTACTCATTTTTCCCATATAAAAAAAAATTCAAAGTGAATTTTAAAATCTAAAAAAACATACGTATTCAGAAAAGTGAACGAATCATTTTTATTTTTAAAAAATTAATTTTTATTTTACATCAATTTGCTGATAACATTTAAGATATTTTATATATTATATTTTGATTGTAAAGGAGGAATCCGTCAAATAAATTAAATTAAAATCAAATTAAACATTTTGGAATTACTATTATGCAAAATTAATATTTTCAGCACCTTTAATGTGCTTGATTTTTTTTCATATATTTCTAATTTTATACTAACCCGAAGTGTTTGCAATTTCTTCTCCTTTCTCTGAAACTTACGCGAAGTGAAGATTATTCGCAAGGACTACCTTAATGAGCGACGATGTCGACACCGAGGTTCGTCGCGAAGAATAGTAAATATCGAGTGAACGAATAATCGAGTAACCGTCGCCAACGTTTTTTCCTTTCACACAGGCGAGTGCTGACTCGAAGTTTGTTTATTATACTCGTTGGCCGAGCCAACTTCCACGGCTGATGACCGTCGCCAAATATCTTCAACACCCGCTACCGCTTCCCTCGCTAATTTTAGTCTCTCTTGAATGGAGCTTAAGGTGTCGCCACGGATTGTCGGCTGCCCACATCGGAGAGGCACCAGCCAACTTATTTGTCGGTTTTGGCTCACTCTTGCCACTCGCTCTACACGCGCTCGTTTTCGAATCTTCGCGACGACGAGATAAGCTACTGGCTCTGCTGTGGACGTTGAGGTCAATGACCGTGTCTCTCTTTTCTCGAGAAAATTAACCAGAGGCTCGTCGATCGGTCTGACCGTGACCCGTCGTTAATGAACTTTTCTCAAGGCTCGATCGCTATTTTAATAATAAATAGTAATAATAATAATAACAAGAATAATAGTAATAATTTTAATAATAATAATAACAATAATAATAGTAACATGGTTGCCACGCAATTGTCCAACTGGAATTCCCTGACTTCCCGGTTTTCCAGAACAAAAATTAAATTTTTCTAGTCAGAGATCAGAGTAGGAAAGGACAATTAAAAATAACGTAGAATATAATATATAATGATTATTAATATATTTAAGTCAGTTCGCAGTGTTAAAAGTTCCCAGCGAAAACAATATCATGACATAGTCATATATATACTGTATATAGACGACAAGTTTGATGAAACGAAAAATGTAGACGTCATGCAGCACGGAATTAAACGAAAAACATTAGATTCAAAAAAACTTCCAGGGTTTGAAAAAAATTCCATGACTTTTCCCTGACTTTTTCAGGTGACAACAAATCCTCTTACTTTTCCCGGTTTTCCAGGTCCGTGCAACCATGAGTAACAACAACAAAGTATGCTTACCTTGAGAAATAATTTTAATGAGTTTGCTGAAAAGGGAAGGGAGGATGATGAGATAAATAAAAATACGAGACAATTTGTTATTTTGTAATAATAAAATGTATTAAATAGGTAGTGTACCATTGGCAATACTTATCAAACTACATGTTTCGCGGTAAATGAGACTTTTTTTCGGTGTCGCTTTTGCTTTTGCAAACTAATGAAAGAGAAAGTTAAGTCGCCAGGAAGGGCTCGCTTTAGAATATCCGAACGAGACAGTTATCGGTCACGAGAACCGATCTACACAATGACTCGGTCGTCGTTTTTCTATTGACCAAACAATAGCTTAACACCCTTCTATATTCTCTCTAATAACGAAAAATCTAGGCTGTTGTTTTTATCACTTTTGTGGTCCCATTGTGGATATGACTCGTAGAGTGAGTGCGTTCCAAGGATTCTCTCGTCAGCCTATCAATTGGCCCTCATGAGCGTGCAGTACGTATAAATTCAAGTTGCGGCTGATACACCGATGTAGATTTAACAGATTTAAACGAAGGGATATATGGATTTTTAAATAAACAAAAAAAAAAAATTGGAGATCGAGTTGCCGGTTTTCTCTCACGTCGTTTCCACGATCGAATTCAATATCACAAAGAGAAAATTAAGTATACGCGTAGGTTCAACTTCTGTATTACAACGAGATAATAGGCTTTGGAAAAACAAAAAAAAATGTCGAGCATTGAATAAAATAAACAATTTCATCGCATAAATAACGTTCGGTAGTTTCTAGACTTGAGACCGAAAAGTACACGTGTTTTACATACTTTTCGGTATTCGGTTTATCACAGTGAAACAAAAGAAAAAGAAATACATAATAACGGAGCGAATAATAAGGAACGAAGAAATAATGATTTGATTAAAGAGCCGAGAGTAATAAACGACGCTATAAATTATTAATAATTACATTCGTTCTGAGAGCCAAGAGATCGACCTTGCACATTCGTACAAACTCATATATTTTAATCGTGTATAAACTGTCAAGAGAACCGAGTATAAAATATTGTATAAATATATAAATACGATTGAAAAAATAAATATATTAAATTAAAAAAAGAGACGTACATGTAAAGTATATTATTCAATATTAAATGTATTAATGATCAAGTCTATAATGGGGCTTTCAAAACGCACGACTGCCAACGTCGAGAGTCTACGTCTCGTCTCGATTAAGAGTACCCGTTGTGCGCGACCGCTCGTCACAGACAGTGTCAACTCGTCAAACGAAATATGTATATCTGAAAGCTATTTAGATAACTTTAAACAACTAAACGTGCCATCAACCGGAAGACTATTAGTTCTCGAGTATTGACGGAAAATAAAACCCCCGAATTATCGATTATGGGTGCACCCCAAAAGAATAATTAAAGTTACATGCATCGATGTTCATCGGTTTAAAAAATAATACGGCTCAGTTGTTTACGCGATTATCATTGACATTTCAGATATAATATTTCGTGCCACCGTGTCGTTAACTGAGCTGCCAATACTTTTCGAGTATTATCAAATGAGACTCTGGACGTGCAGTTTTGCGTACATCGAAGTGCTGTTTGCGCGTCTATATACCTATTATTCGTTAACATTGGCTCTGGTCCACACGGCTGTATTGCACGATTTACTCGTTGCGAGTTCTGACCATGAACGCAACCTCAACTCTTTCCGTTTCCCTCTCCCTCACCCGCCCCTCTCTATCTACCCCCTTTAACTCGCCGAAACTCTAATTATATTAAATATATGTATTCCACTACTACGAAGGCACTCGGTGAACGTGTGTCGATAGTAATTTGACACGGGCATTTGTAGGAATTGCGGTGGAGAAAAAGATGAGATATGAAACGGAACGTACATAATTAAATAATCGTTAAATAATTAGACGATAACTCGTTAATAATATTCGTGGCAATAGCCCTGTATCGATAGACGTATATATAAAGTTTATATATATATATGCTGTTTATTGTATGTACCTGAATATAGGGGAAGCCTTTTTCTTGGTAATCAACAAGTATTAGAATAATAATATTAATAAAATAATAATAATAATAATAATAATAATAATAATAATAATAATAATAATAATAATAATAGTGACGGTGGTGGTCGTGAACGGTAGCATTTGCAACAATGGTAATAATAGTAATTATAATGAAAAGTAATAGCATCAATGGTTAGTGGTAATAATAAACGGTAAATATCTGACTTTTTTCGTTCATCTGTTATTTTTTTTTTTTTTTTAACGTGGATAGGGCGTGTGAGCAGGGGGTGTTCTTTCGTTGAAGTTATAGCATATCGGAGATCGAACGCAATATACGGCGCGATGATTATTGTCTCGTCACTGTATTATATCGTTGGTTATAAAAAATAGTGTGTACATATATATTATTGTCGAACTGTTCGTCAATTCTTTACGGTGAAAAACGCTTCAAGAGACCATATTCTGTCGCCGTTATGAATATAAACTCTGCACGACGTCTCCGGACCGTGTAATTCGGTACGAATATAATAACATTAAATAATAATAAACTAAGTCTATAATAATATTTTCTTTCAAGTATAAATTAAACGAAACCATTATTTTTTTTTCTTTTGTTTTGTTTCGCGTAGCAAGTGTATATACAAAATGCATTCGATTATCAAAAACCACGTCACGTTCGGGCTGGCTTTTTCATTTTCGCTCGCTCGTTACTCCCACATCTTTGTTATTCTATCGTCGACGAATTTTACACGTTTGGCATGGACCATCGCAGCATTTTGCTTCGTCACGACTCTCAAAGTCCCTCTCCGTTCTACACGATAAAAAAAAAAAGTCGCCGATTGCAAGCTTCAATTCACCCAACCCGTCTGTCGACTTTTTTTTAACGCGACATAGTTACAGAATGTTTGTTTATAACAGTTAATAATTCTATTGCAATAGTTACATATCACATTTTTTTTAAAGGGAAAGAACAATGTTCACAACGAAATGAATCTTGCGTTTGCTCCTATCCGTATCATCTATGCTCTTGGATAATTTTTTCTTAGCTTGATCACGGGTTCCCACTAAACTAATAAAAAGAAAAACAATTTGCGTCTCGATGTCGACAAGTCGCGTCGATATTTTCGTACAATGAAGAAGAAAAGAAAACTAACACTGTTCCATCGCATGGTACATGATTTTTTTTTCAATCAAGCTGCTTCGAAATATACAAGTTTCCCGTGTTTTTTTTTACTCTTACTCTTGCACTAGTTGTCAGTGTTGGAAGACAATCGGAGTTTAGCCACTTATATTAATATTTTCCATCTCATCATTGAAATAATCTTTGACTCCTGGTCGCTGATACATTCCTTACTTACTCTCTCCCCTCTCTTTCTCTCTCTCTCTCTTTCTCAATCAATCTCGCGTCTCACCGGCCTCGAGACCAAGCAGAGAAAAATGAATACAGAAAAATGTGAATGATTAATGAGATAAAATATTCATACTATCATTCTCTCAAAACCTCGCTAGCTCCCTCATCCCCCTCTGCAGTGCGGCTACGATGGTTGCGCTCGGATTTAACCCGAGCCGATACGCATATGCTCAACGAGCTCCAATACTACGTATAATGATAAAAAAAAAAAATTAAAAAAACGAAAGAAGAAATTATCGTGTTCATGGCAGTCGTGGCAGTGGATAAAAAGCGCGCGCGAGAAATTTTCACTACCCGATGCTCCTGTACATACGTGTCTAAATAATATTTGCCGTGTATAAATATCGTCAAAGTTGTGACTTTTAGCCGTCAATCAATGTATTGAAAAAAGATAATAATAACGACGATATTCGTAGCGATTAGAGCACTACCAGACAGAAAAATATAACGACGAGGGAGACTTACAAACTTGCAGAGCGAAGAGGAGTAAGTTTAAAAAAAAAAAAAAAAAGATCTCGATTCTCTAGATCTTGAGTGTGTCGAAGTCGCCGAGCGTGCTGCTGATCCTGTTGAAGACCGGGAGTCTGGATTCGGCGTTGGGCGAGAGGGGTGAGGGTGTCCTCGGTGCGAGATCGTCGGAGATGGGACTGACGATGCCGCCCGGTGGGCTGGGACTGTGCCTCGTCGCCAGAAGTCCAAAGTCCTGGCCGAAGCTGAACGGCGTTGTCGGCGGGTTGTTGCCGCAGTCGTCGCTGAAGAAGCTGGCCATCGAGTTTGTCGGTGATTGGCTGAGGCTCGAGGACGGTGAGACCGAGTCGGCGGTGCTGCCGAGTGAGAACGTTGGGCTCAGATTGAGGGGCTTCGGTCTCGCAGCGCCGATGACCGAACTCGGGTTGTTCTGGTGATGATGGAGTTGCTGATGAAGCTGCTGTTGCTGCTGCTGTTGCTGCTGATGATTGTTGTGATGGCGGTGGGATGGCATACTGAGAGAGGTCGTCCTGAGCAACGGGGGATTGCTGCTGTATCCATTGGCGCTGTTTCCACCGGCATGAATACCGAAACTGAGCGAAGTCGATCTCATGCGTGGCGAAGCGGAGGTCGCTGCAGTCGCAGCAGCGGCCGCTGCGGCGACGGCCTGCGGCGAGGAAGTTATCTGCTCTAGCAGACTGATATTCAAGTTGATGCTACCGTTCGTGGAGTTCAACAGTGGACTCAGTCCCATTATGTTTGGTTGAGTCGAGCCCAGCTGGGCGCTCACTTTTTGATTGTGGATCCTCGCCTCCTCGAAGTTGTGAATAAAGTGGCAACGCGGCCCGTACGGACAGAAACCGATCGTGTGAAAGGTGCGACAGAGTTCCGTCTTGTATTTTGGGTGACGGGCGAGATTACGGAGTTCGCTGTAACCGTGAGCGAACTGACACTTGTCACCGTACTTACAGGCACCGCTCTCCTCGAACGGACGGCAAAGCTCCGTCTTGTAACGCGACGTCGGCTCGCTGACGCTTCTGTCCAGCTTGCGGTGCTGCTCTATGAGCGTCACGAGCGACGTGTAGCTACGTCGGAGGGGCGCGTGACTTCCTGTGTGACCCCCCGCGGCATCCTTCGGCTTCGATGGCGCTGCATTCTGCAAAAGAGAGAGACGAAGCGTTTAGTCATTTTTCAATACACGTCCTTCGCGTGCTGAATCGAAAATTAAACAATACATTCCAGCGACACTGTTCAAAGTTACACTGTAAAAAAAGTTTGTGTAAAAATTAATGGACTTTTTAACAATATTAGTCGTTAGTAAAGTTAAACTTGTTGTCTAATTTGTAAAAGGTATTCACCTGTAACAAATAAATATTCAATCTATCTATCTAATGGACTTTGTTTTTACATAAACTGTTTCATAAATTTTAAACACATTTGCATTGCAATTTTACGGTAAAATTTTGATTTTTAATGACATTTTTTTTCAGGCAACAGGTTTATAATTTTTATATCTGGTGTTTTTATTTTACAAGGAAGGTACATTTATCTTCAATTAATGTAAGTAACGCAAGCAAATTTCAAGGTCCGGTACATTAAATTTACAATTTATTTTCACAGTGCACAGTGTGTCGAACCAAATTCTGGAAACGATTGCATATCAATTAATATGCATTCAGTGATGGCCTCCACTCCCGAAGGCGAAGGTTCAGCCCCCGACAGAGCAAGGGACGGCGAGGGTTTCCCCACAATATCGGGTTCCGGCAACACGGGAACAAAAGACATCTCGAGAACCCGTTAAATCTTTAGTCGCGCAGGTACACTGGGCAAGCTTCGACCCGCCCGCTTTTCCTTCATCGAGGGACAGATCGGTAGAGTTCCCTCGAAAGGATAAATCCAACCCTCGATTTTATGACCTCATTGTCTCCGAGCTTACACGCCACTTGAAACTATCGTTCCAAGTTCTCGACATCACCCGACGATCCATAGACGATCATTACATTCGAAATCGATACTTTCTCAAATACTCGATATAGTCACAATAGGACTAAGTAGTAGTAGTGAATTTATTGACAGTGCATAACATGGGACAGTTTTTGGTATGCAACGGACTTGGATTACGTATAGGCTGCCAATTGGCCATCGACCAAAGTCCTTCAGCCATGACTTTTCATCTTTTTACAATAAAATTTATTATTATTATTATTATTATTATTATTTTAAGTATTGGTACTTAAAATTTAAAAAGTTCGGTTTATTTCTCCGTCGTTCATTGTTTCGAGTTGTTGGCGAGTCGTGCGTGTTGGATGTTTGAGGCTATGTATTGTCTTTGGTCTCACACCAAAGACAATACATTTTATGCATAACGGTTCAATATTTTGATAGTTTGGTAAGTTCTTTGGTTCTTGTTCTTATGTCTGTAATTCCCGTAGCTTCGTATACAATTCGTATACAAAAAGATGGACAACGACGCCGACTATATTTGTTTTAGCTATGCACACGAACCGCCTTCATCTATCAACAGCGTCGAGCAGCGGGAAAGTCGAATGACTCTTCGATGCGCAACACGTGGAGGCGACGCCCCCAAGCCAGGTATAACAATCTCGTTTTATTCCAGATAGATCGGTGAGCCTTCTTTTCCAAAGGTAGTCCAGATTAGAAAAGAAAAAAGTTTCGAGTTTAATATTTGAGAGAAGGGTAACTCGGGCTTGTCCGGCAACCTCGGCGAGCTGAACTTCTCGTGCGCATGCGCAACGAGGCGAGACGAGGCTACGTCGTTGGGGCACTGCAGCCGCAAAAGTCGACTGCATATGCACTCTCGCCGACTCGCATTCGACTCGTAAGTCGTTATTACGGGCTTACCCGGTACCGGGCGGTGCTTGGATTCACCGGTAGGAATGTTGCTTCAACGCCAGATAGAGTGTAGCGAGAGGCGGAATCTAAGCGAGCGAGGTTTGTAGCGTCACACATTTGGGCACGATATAGTTATTTATTTATAATAACGATGCATTGAAAAATTGGTGTCTTATACATAGATAGATAAATAGATGGTTCATTAGGCCCTGGGATAAATCCCCTAAGGACCAGAGCGAAAATAGGCAGTTCAGAGTAATTTAAACTCAAGCCTCGATCGATATATAACGAAATAGCAGAGCTGGCAAAATAGCCTAAGTAGTTGAAGTGCGCATTGAAGTATCAGAAATTGAAATACTGAGCGCTGGATAGTTCTTGATTACTGGCAGAACTGAATTGCTGAAGTGCTGAGTACTGGACACTGACTCAGTACTTGATACTTCAATACGCACGTCAACTACTTAGTGTATTTGGCCAGCTCTGCGAAATAGTGGTAGATTCTTCGTGAAGCAGTACAGAGCGGCTTAGACTTGAACCCAAATTAGTATACAGTGAAGTGAGAGCAACGTAGGGAATTCAAAATATAATGAGATTAAAGCCACGATATACACGACCGTAGACTATTTACATAGGGATGTAGACAGTGGTATTTATTCCTCGGATAACACGACCAACCGCGAGTCGAGCGGAGCCGTACGAAGAGATTACGGGACTATTACGCGCGAGAGAAAGCATGCGCAGAGTACCCGCCCGAGGAATCCTCCGTTAGGGACAGATTAAAATGAAATGGAAAGAAGAAGCCGCCTCGCCTCGATGCTGGAAGAAAGTAAAAGCTCTCTCTCGCTCGCTCTCGCTTCAGCGCGCCGCCGGCGGACGGACGATTAAACTATCGGTGAGCGCACCGGTGTATACTTATTACAAGAGAGTGGCCGACGTCCGAACGGGACTAGAAGCGACGAAGACCGCTTACATCCAGCCTCGCGCCTTTTCCTTTTCACTTTGAATTCCTAGTATCGTGGATTCACCGAGTTACGCAACGCGCCAGAGGAAAAACACGCTCGACGCTACGAAGGGGCATTTGTACAGGCGCGACAAACGCGCGACTCGACGACCAAAAAGTACGATAACCAACTACGAATAATCGTTCGAACGTTGCAAAGAGAACCGACACGCCGCTCCTCTTTCACACGGGCGGGGCGCGCCTCGTCCCTCGCATTCGTTCCTTTCTGCGTCAGGTTTCTTTTCAGGAATATGGGAAAAAAATTTCATACCGCTACGGGCCAACGCGACGGAGGAACCCCACAAAGGCCGGGCACCCTTAGCTGCACGTGCGTGAGCGGAGTCTCCCTCGCGCATGGATACGCACAATGGACGCGCGGGGAAACGCCAAGAAACCGAGGGCCACGCAAACGCCGTGGCAACGTACCGGCCCGACTGACAACCTCTGCGCATGCACGAAACACAAGGCTCGGCGCAACAGGTTTTCATTACACCGGTCCTTTCGTGGTGATTTTTTTTCCCTCTTTTTCTTTTTCTTCTTTCTTTTCCGTGCTTCTGTCTCGGTAGGAGAATCAGAGATCGCGAACACTCGGTACATCTGTCTAAAATGTCTTTCTTTTTTTTTCTTCATCAAATTTTCATTCAACAAGCTACTCGGTCACGCTCGACGAGGACACGTGACGCTCAACAGGTAGCTTCGACTGACACACCGGACACGCATCGTTGCACGCCAAAAGGCATCCTTGACTGAGGATTCGCGTAATGATCGTCGTGTATAGTAATATAACAGCAACAAAAAACGTTGCAGAGGCAATTTATTCCGGACTTGACTTGAATTTTTCCCAGCGTGCGGGTATTTTTTTGTTGAATCTACGGATAGTATTTATCATTTAATTATATAATCGAAACCGAAAGGAAAATAGCAAGTGGAATGAGAATCGACCAGTAATGATTATAAGATGGACGGAGAGGAAACATACCGAGATGCAAAGAACTGAATGTAAAAAGAGAGGGGGAGAATAAAAATAAAAAATAATGTCCTCTAAGAATCGGCAAATACGTATACATATTATATTTATGAGTTTGGCACGAAAGCGAACATACGCGCTCCCGAGTCTGAGGCGAAGAATACTAAGACGGGAAATGACAAGTGGGTTTCCAGTGGGAGGACTCACGCCGGAAATCGTACGATAGCGAGAAAAATACATGGAACGGAAGCGCAGGGGGCCGCATGAAACGTCGTCGCTCGATGCGCGGCCACCGTTTCCGATTAGTGTGTAAAGACGATAATTCGATATCTATCGCGTCCCGCCTGCGAGAACGGATGAAATTAAGATGAAAACCGTCGAGAGCGCACAGCTGTACGGATCCGGTAAAGTCACCGCTTTCAGCGCTAGGACCTTATTCTTCGCGGTTCGTCGAGCGTCCCGTACACGAAAATAGATTGACTTGTGCAGGCGAGCGCGCGCTCGTTCCACGGTTCTTAGCGTAGGTCGTTTACTCGGAAACTACATCCTTCGTCGCCCCCTCTGTGACGTTCGGACTCACGCACGTTTCTAGACTCCCTCGCGAATCGACACGCCGGCAGCGTTAAACTCTGGATCAACCGTCCCGTTAAATGCGTCCACGCTCTCGCGACCGAGCCTTTGTTGTTATTATTTTTTTTGTTCCCTTGGGAAAGAAAAAGTTGGCGGGAATAATGATTCGGCGACACGCTCCGTGGCTTTCGAGACCGAGTACGCTGTAGTCGTGCCACTGGATCACTTTCCTTCATTCTCGGCGAGTCGATACTTTCCGAGTCTCGAACTGCTATCTTTATTCCTTACAATGTAAAGCTATCTCCGTTCTCTCGGTTCTTTGCTACTCGACGGAGTGGAGATTTACGCTTATCATATGGCTCGTTCGTAATGTAAATTCTTTAATAATCTCGTGCCGCACGGTACCACTCGCGGCCGGTGTTCTATATGTACCTGTATCCGAGCGCTCGACTTTTCGAAACTAAAGTTATCACAGCTATTCGCTGTGGATTTTTGGACAACTCAAAAAAAATATCTGCGCCTGATCTTACCTTGAAGAGATGCTCGGTGCACTCGAAGATTGGCGTGCTCATCACTGCGGTTGACATTTTGTTTTTTTTTTTTTGTTTCCCGATTATTCGCACAATTACACTCGATCGAACGAACTGCTTCCAAAACGTTTTCCAAACGCACCCAACAGTTTAAAAATCTTTTCTCCGCTCTGTCGGTCACTGTTATGCCGCTCGGATTTGGAATTACGACAGTTTCACAAAAATCTTTATTCGGTACGCTTTTATTCCCTCTGCTTTTATGTTTCACAGAGGTAACGCGACGCGGTACGGGTTTCTGTGAACTTGTTGAGTCGCTCCTCGTCCCGAGTTGTTATTATAACGAGCAACAGAGAGGCGCGATATAATGTAACTCGCGCGACACAAAAACAACCACTCTCGACAAAGATTCGCGGCCGTTCGGACGCCGTTCTATCCTCCTCTCTCGTTTCGGCTCGTCGACTTGTATAAAGTTCATTTACATTTAAGCACAAAACAAAAAAAGCAGCTTAATCGTTGTCTTGTCAATCTCTTCGACGATTGATACTCGCTGGTAAAATTATCTCGCGCGATGATTGATAAATATAAAACGATAAACTCTCTTTTTCCGTTGAGGTTTTTTTGTTGTTTTTTTTTTTTTCAAACACCGAGCCTTAATTAAACTCGCTATAGATCTGAATCCACGAATTTAAGGCTTGTCTGTATGTTTTTATGAAACTTGGCACTTTCGTTCGACTTTGTTTCTTCTCTGGTTGCGTATGACGATCTTATCGGGCGTCTCACGTATAGTCTCGGTTACAGTACAGTCTCTTGAGCTCGACTATCGTTTGCCACGTGACTAAAATGATGTTGCTCGAAGGGCGCTCGAGAGCTGACTGACGAGTGGAGAGCTCGACCGGCGAGGCGGCGGTGGCGGCGGCGGCGGCGGCGGCGTGAGAGGCTCCTCGGGTACGACGCGAACGGCGAAAGGCGGCGCCAACCCGTTGGCCAATGAAAATTCACGGTGTCCCTCGTAGCTCGTCGGCGCGCACGACCGACACGGGAAACCCTCTCTGCCCCTCGGCCTCCTCGCCGCGCAGCGCCGTCGCTCCGACACGCCGACACATCGCCGCGATCGCGTATCAACGAGCGAAACTTGGCAACAACGCCCGCTCGGGCCGGGCGATACGGCTCGCACGTTGCCGCTTATTGCGCGCTTCGACACCGATCTGCGAAAAATACATTCGGTGAATCGAAAGAGGCAGCCGCCACATAGCGATAGATTATTGCGCCTCTCGTTGACCCTTCTTACCTATCTCTACGAGTTTATCTGAATCTTCCCGGCCAGATAACGACCGGCTTTTTCACTCCGCCGATATGTTATTTCTTCGTTCTAAATCGAGGGACTTTTCATCGGCGATGCGTGCGGCAGTTTACCAATATACTCTATTGTAACAGACCCTTGTGACCCCCGCCAGTAGGAATCGATTGCCGGCCGAAGTCTCGAAGGTGAACCAAACGGTCGTAAAGGCCTACGAGAGTATTCGCGGCTCCCTCGTCCTCTCGATACTCTAACCGCTTGTCGGCACATACCGGTATGCTATAACAACGTACAGTGTGGTATCCGTAGGTAGCTCTTTCGCTCGCCGGGCGAGAGAGTACAGTAGGTGAGCGAGGCATTACGCTCGGGCGTTCAATGGTTCTTGAGCAGAGACGAAGGTGGACTGCGTCGTCGTCGTCGTCGACGGGGACGCGGGCTTGCCTCGCCGCGGTGAACGCTCGCATGAATGAAGACTAGCCTTCTATTCATAGGCGACGGCGCAGACCGCAGCTCCTTCTAAACAGTCATTGTCGCAATGCTGTTATTATTGTTGCGCTCGGCGTCGATTGTTGTCGATATCGACGGTCTCGCGTTTTAACTACTTTTGTCGACCTTCGCGTAGCATCCTCGATCAAGCTCGTACTTTCCCATCATTCCCATCGCACTGAATTATTCGGTAAAATCCACCCGCATGTCCTAAACAATTTTTCGTCTGTTCGATACAGCGAGCCACCACCCTCCGTGTATCGCCCATTAAGTAATCGTTATATTTAGCCGCGTGAGAATCTCTACGGGCTTGGAAAACCGCCCCTCCCTGACGGAATAGAGGCGAGCCGCGAGAACTGTTGTATTAACCCTCATGCGCCCGTATCTTGTGGGAAATACCGTGACACGCCTAATTGAACGTACGCCGAGTCACGTGACACATGGGACTCTGAGGGCCCTCGAGTCGAAGGCCAGCATGCATAATCCGACAATGCCCTCCGTGTTTTTTAACTTTCAAAACATGGCATTTTCGTTTGTATTTCTTTCCTGATCGTCTTTGGATTACTCAGAGGTGACCCCGAGGCCGAGGCTTCCGGCTTCGAATGTCACTTCCGCGTCTCGATCGCTCATTATTATTACGAGAGTAGCAAACACTCCGACTACGGCTAGGAAATAGCATCGATTAATCTGGCCGCGAGACGTTCACCTTGCCTCGCCGAGTGACAAGCTTTCGGGCAAACTCGCAACGCCGCACGACGCGTACGGCAGTATCAGGGACGGTTTCCCAGGAGCTGTCGCTATCGCTTCGACGATATGCCTCTGTAACTCGTCTATATACAGAACTCGGAGATTATAATGTACGCCGATGACCTCCCGGCCGCAACCGGAAACGATAATGGAGCACGCCCGTGGATAAATCCTTATCGTCAGTCGTATCCTTTCGGGTTTGCTTACAGACTCGACCAGTTTCTTCTTTCGCTCAGTTTGCCGTTCGGAGAGAGAGAAAGTAATGTTTATTCCGTGCTCTGGAGTAAACTCCAAGAGCACCGTGCTGACACATACATGAAAATACAACATGAAAAATGGCGAACCGTAAAATAAATAGGGGAAAAACAAAGCCTTAAGGTAGTCCTTGCGAATAGTGTTCACTTCGCATAAGTTTCGGAGAAACGAGAGGCAATTGCAAACACTTCTGGATGGTATAAAAATCTGAAAAAAAATCAAGCATAAAGATGCTGATACGATTCATTTTGCGCAATAATAATTCTAAAATGTCATTACGAAGTTTATGAAAAATAAAATTGTTCATCAAATTTCCCTGAAACCTAACTTTTTTTTATGAAAATGATTCGTTCTTTTTTCTGAATACGTACAAATTTTTTCAGATTTTTAGATTCACTTCGAATTTTTTTGTTTATATATGGGAAAAACGTGTAGAAAGTCACAAAATTCAAAGTGAATTTAAGAATCTGAAAAAATTCATACGTATTCAGAAAAATGAACGAATAATTTTCATTAAAAAACAAAGCTATATTTCCTGGAGATTTGTTGAACAATTTGATTTTTCATCAATTTGTTAATAACATTTTATAACAATTATTGTGCAAAATTAATCTTTTCAGCATTCATCTTTAATACGCTTGATGTTTTTTCAGATGTTGATATCATAGAGAAGTGTCAACAATACCCTCTCATTTCTTTGAAGCTTATGCAAAGTTAACACCATTCGCAAGGACTACCTTAATAATACATTTCCACTATCTAATATTATCTATAAGAAGCGCACTAGTAGACAGTGAGAGTACGTACATTTTTCGGTTCGAGATCGTTTTTTTCGAAGATCGTCGAGTCGAGATCGCAAGAACACGAGACGGGGTGAAAGTGGTTGACATCGATGACCCGCCAACATTGACGAACCCTTTTCACGCATTTATCAGAGCGTTGATGAAATAAATAAAAGTCAATAATAAGTATCGATGACGTCTGCTCCATCGGCGTGTGACATTATTATTACGATCGCCTTTTCCTCGCTCCACTGACGCGGCTCGCTCTGTCCGGCTCGGCTCGCTCGCACTACTCGCGCCTCTTTCCTTGCGGTATACGCGAGTCCGCACCTTTCTCGGTATCTCGCTTTCTCTTTCCATTTCTGTCTCGCTCCTTCGTTCATCGCTGCGGACCGCTCAGACAACGCTTCTCAGCTTCCCCTTTCATCTCGTGCGCAGCGGTGTAACGTGCATGTGCGGCCTAACATACGAGACGGCGAGAGCTCGCTGCAACAACGCAAATCGTGAGGTCGCGTAAGAAAGGCTGCCGTTGCTGTGGCTGCTGCGGTCGCTGCTACTGCTACGGCTGCACCGAGACCCACGAGTGGTCCCGGCTCTCTCCTGCACTCGCTCAACTAATTTACTACATAAGCGTACAGCTCTTGCGTATCGCACGTGGAAACGAAAATTCTATATTTTCGACGAAAATTTTTATACTTTGGATATATTTTTTGTTTCAGCTTGATGGTGTTAAGAACATTTTTAATCAATGTAAGCAGGTACACTGAGAAAAACAAATGGCGCGATGACATGCGTTCAAGGTGTAGTTGATTGGTACAATAAAAATGTTTGTTTCAATCGAAAAATTTTGAATAAATTGAAGCAAATAATGGTTCAACAAAACAATGCTTCATTTTTACCGAGCAAATAACAGCTTTGGAGGTATGTCACGACGACTTTTTGTTAATCCAACCAATTTTTTTTTCTTAGTGCACCCGCGCTCGTGCATTCGGTCAACTAATTTACTACATAAGCGTACAGGTCGTGCGTGACGCATGTGGAAACTGAAAGTATATATTTTCGACGAAACTGTTTGTACTTCGGATAAATTTTGGTTCAGCCTGACGGTGTTAAAAAAAATTGTTAATCAATGTAAGCAGGTAACCGCTCTCCTGCACTTGCTCAACTAATTTACTACATAAGCGTACAGTTCTTGCGTTTCGCACGTGGAAACTGAAAGTATATATTTTCGACGAAAATTTGTGTACTTCGGAATTATTTTGTTTCAGCTTGACGATGTTAAAAAAAATGGTTAATCAATGTGAGCAAGTAACCGCTCTTCTGCACATGCTCAACTAATTTACTACATAAGCTTACAGTTCTTACGTATCATACATGGAAACTAAAAGTATATATTTTCGACGAAAATTTGTGTACTTCGAAAATATTTTGTTTCAGCTTGACGGCGTTAAAAAAAATTGTTAATCAATGTAAGCAGGTACCCGCGCCCCGGACCAGACACATCTGTCGGACACTTGAACTCTGGAGCTTTCACGCACAGTATAGGTTGGTGTCCTGCGTGCAACGAGACACAACAGATGTCTTGCAGACGACGGCGAGGAGAGGAGCGTAGATAAAAGATTAATATTAATAATCGCTCTTACACATGTCGATATTATCTTTGTGCTACGTCTGCCCTGTCGAGAGTCGTCGTTGTCGCGGATGGTGTAATTCATTGTTAAAAATTCCTCTGAGGAACATTTTTGTAAAATGAGATGTCTCTTAAAATGAGCTGCAGCATGAAAAAAGAGCGTCGAGTTAATCGTCATTCATCGATACACGCTTCGGATTCGAAAGCAATTAGTATTAATTAATTCGAGAAATGCATCGCAAGAATATAAAGTGCGAATCGTGCAACGCTGGATTGAATCGTCGTTAGCGAGAGGCCGGAATTAACGAGAGGATTAAGGTTTAAAAAAATCTTCATTGTTGCAATGATTTATCGAAATTCTGCGAGGAATATTTGTAAAATTAGATGTCATATAAAATGAGCTTCCATATGAAAAAACGAGCGTCACGTTAATCGTCACTCATCAGCACACGCTCCGAATTCGCATTACTAATTATCTCGACAAATGAACCGCAAGAATATAAAGTGCGAATCGTGCACTACTCGATCGAATCGTCGTTACCGAGGTCGGAATTAACGAGCGGATTAAGGTAAAAAAAACCTTCATTGTTGCGATAATTTATTAAAATCCCGTGAGGAATATTTGTAAAATTAGATCTCGTATAAAATGAGCTTCCATATGAAAAAAAGAGCGTCACGTTAATCGTCATTCATCAACGCACGCTCCGACTTCGCATTACTAATTACCTCGTCAAATGAACCGCAAGAATATAAAGTGCGAATCGTGCACTACTCGATCGAATCGTCGTTAGCGAGGTCGGAATTAACGAGCGCATTAAGTTAAAAAAAAACTTCATTGTCGCGATAATTTATCAAAATTCCGTAAGGGATATTTCTAAAATTAGATCTCATATAAAATGAGCTTCCATATGAAAAAAAAGCATCACGTTAATCGTCATTCATCAACGCACGCTTCGCATTCCTACTACCAATTAGTATTAATTATCTCGACAAATTAATCGCAAGAATATAAAGCTCGAATCGTCCGATCTTCGATCGAATCGTCGTTAACGAGACGGCGGAATAAACGAGTCGAATAATAACGTGAAAAAAAAAATCTTCGCGAACGTCTCGTTGACATTTCAGGGTAGGTGTAGATCTCTCGACGCTGGCGCTCCGCGCTCGAGATGCCAACGATCCCGTCGCCGTATCGAATCTCTCGTAAGGTAACTCCGGCCGGGAATGAGATACGATTTGAGAGTAAGCGCGTGCGAGGTACGAAAGGTACTTTCTTTCTTTCTTTCTTTCTCCCGGTGTCTTACCATCTCCGTTACCGCCCGGTAGACTTTCACCTCATCGACTTTCCCTTTCTCCGGTCCGAGTATCCTAGCGTGAGCAGCGTCGTGTCTCACGAGTCCAAGTCAATTCGTGGCCTCGGGCCGGCTACCGGAAAGCTTCACAACCGGCCCACTTCCGGTCCCCCTCCCCGAACCTCCCATCGGCTTCTTTTCCTTCCCTCACTTATCGCAACGTGATTAACGCATCGAATTGATACGCACATTTTTTAAAATTCATTTGTAGGAAATAGCGGGGCAAAATGGAACAATAGTGGGGCAAAACGGGACAATGGAGCGAGACGCAATTTTCCAACAACTTTTGGATTGTGGCGGTGTTGGTGAGTGGGGCAAAATGGAATTGAAAATCGTCATGTATCGTTAGGCCAAAATGGAGCATCGAAAAATTATTGGAAAATTGAGTTTTGCCCTCACTGTCCCATTTTGCCCCCCTCTCCCCTACGATTCTCGACTGGCGAAACTTCAGTCGAACCGAAATTTTAAAAAATCTCGATTCCCGTGCTGGAAAGATTCGAGAGCTCGCTGATGCCCCTGCGCACATTAAAAAAAAATCATTTATAGGAATAGCGGGGTAAAATAGGAAAATAGTGGGGCAAAATGGGACAATGGAGCGAGACGCAATTTTTCAACAAATTTTGGATGGTGGCGGTGTTGGTGAGTGGGGAAAAACGGGATTGAAAATCGTCATGTATCGTTAGACCAAAATGGAGCATCGAAAAATTATTGGAAAATTGAGTTTTGCCCTCACTGTCCCATTTTGCCCCCTCTCCACTACCTCTCCACGCTAGGCTGATTATCGCCAATTGATCGTTGTTCAGATTCAACGATTCTCGACTGGCGAAACTTCAGTCGCACCGAAATAAAAAAAAATCTCGATTCCCGTGCTGGAAAGAATCGAGAGCTCGCTGATGCCCCTACGCACATTTAAAAATATTCATTTATAGGAAATAGCGGGGCAAAATGGAACAATAGTGGGGCAAAACGGGACAATGGAGCGAGACGCAATTTTCCAACAACTTTTCGATGGTGGCGTTGTTGGTGAGTGGGGCAAAACGGGATTGAAAATCCGGATGTATCGTTAGGCCGAAATATGGGGCATCCAAAAATTATTGGAAAATTGAGTTTCGCCCCACCGTCCCATTTTGCCCCGCTCTCCCCTGCCTGTCCACCCAAGTCTGATTATCGCCGATCGATCGTCGTTCTTCAGTCGCACCGAAATTTTTAAAAATCCCGATTCACGTGCCGGAAAGAATGGAGAGCTCGCTGATGCCATTAAGAGAATTATAATTCGCATTAAATAACGTTCTCCCTCCAACGACGATCGATCGATGATACAATTATTACGTGGGACAACACGTCGCGCCGTCGGACAACAATGTCGAAACGGTATCTCGTATTGGAGTCAAACCGGTAACACTCTTGCGTAACGCAAGAGCGTCGATCGAGAATGATAAATAAGGCGAGCCGACCATCGGAGAAGCATCCTTGAAAACCCATTGGCATCGTTATAACTCGATAACGGTTTTGTCATACACTCGTTTCTCGAATCACGAAAAACACGACAGAAACCACCCGACCGATTGCCAGCACCAAAAGTCGGTACGAACCGACTTTTGTCGCTCGAAATATTTAAATCCTTTTAGCGTTTTCAGATAACAGGCCCGTACGAGGAACTCGATGAACCGCGGTTCGCTGTATCAGCAGCCGCTCGCATTGCGCGCCGCCTTCAGAGCGTCGATCGAGAGTGATAAATAAGGCGAGCTGCCCATCGGAGAAGCATATTATCCTTGAGAACCCATTGGCATTGTTATAACTCCACTGAGAAAAAGGATAGTATTTTCTACGATAACAAATAGTTCCCAGGGGGAACATCCATATAGATAGTTTCTGATAGTATATATTCAATTGGTTAAATTATAATTATGGTTGCAACCATCTTTGTTTGTCATTGTCGTAACTATACAATGTAAACGTTCCCCTTGGGAACTATTTTTTATGGTAAAAAGTCAGTATTGTCGCCTTTACTGTGTAATTTTTTCTCAGTGTCGATAACGGTTTTGTCGTACACTCGTTTATCGAATCACGAAAAACACGACAAAAACCACCCGACCGATTTCGAGCAACAAAAGTCGGTACGAACCGACTTTCGTTTCTCGAAATATTTAAATCCTTTCAGCCTTTTCAGATAACAGGCCTGTACGAGGAACTCGATGAGCCGCGGTTCGCTGTACCAGCGCAGCCGCTCGCATTGCGCGCCGTCTTCATATCCTCACTGTCGGCTATCTGTGGATCGTTGGCTCGCGTGTATCTTACGCTCCCGCTCGTACGATCCCACTGCGTGGAATTTTCCAGCGCTATCGCCCGGTGCTTATCGCTACCCCGGTGCTTTTGCTCCCGCCATCGCGCCAACGCCGCGCCGCCATTCCATCTCGCTTGCTCTCCTATTGCCCAACTACATTCCCCGTGTATTTATCGCCAAGCTCGTTTGTTCCACTCTCTATTTCGTTCCATCGTTTATTCATTCGTCCGACTCTCCTCGAGTTCTCGAATCGTTCCAGCGTCAATTTTATTTTTATTAATAATGGTACGCTTATTGTAGCGCTATCGCGCGCGACAAGCAAGAGCTCGCCGAGCTCCGAGCCGCTCGTGTGCTCCATCCTTGGACGAAGGCTTCGAGGAACGATTGTTCCCCAACGGGCTTGTCCGAACGCCACAAAACTACCGATTGCGCAAGCCAATCTGACGGATTTACTACACAAGGAAAAAAAGGGTTTGATAAGATCAAACAAAGATTGTTTGAATCAACCGAATCCGGAAGTTGCGGGTGGAGAAGGAAATATTTAGTTAAATTGACTAAAAAGTTACAGCGGCTTTTAAAAAATCATTTCATTGTCCCAACTAAGAATATGTTTGACCGAAGAGAATAGGCAATTATATCAATGGAATGATACATCATTTCTATTCTCCATTTGGATGAACGTGCTCAATATGAGATTGAGGAATAAAATCCTTTGATTGAATAAACTTTTTTGGTTGATTGCGCAAGCCAATCTGACGGATTTACTATACATGGAAAAATGGGTGGGAAGATCAAACAGGGTTTGTTTGAATCAACCAAATCCGGAGGTTGCGGGCGGCGAAGGAAGTATTTAGTTGAGTTGACTAAAAAGTTACATCGGCATTTAAAAAATCATTTCATTGCCCCAACTAAGAATATGTTTGAGCGAAGAGAATAGGCAATTATATCAATAGAATGATACATCATTTTTATTCTCGATTTGGTTGAATGTGCTCAACATGAGATTGAGTAATACAATTCTTTGGTTGATTAAACTGTACTGAAGCTCTGAGTCGGTAAGCGGAGTCTACACATGCATTTACGAAATATCTGTTTCAATCGAAGACATATCTCATTCGCAACGGTAAATTAACTTGCTTTTGTTGGTTCAGTAGTTTTTATCGCGCGTAACCCGAAAACCTTATAATTATCAGTAGCGAAGTGAATGTGTCCTGTAGCAAAATATTCGTTGCCACAGCAAAATATTTTGTTGCCCCTATGTTAACCAGGTAAATCAGTTACAGTAACAAAATTCTTGTTGTCCCAACAATTTTTTTTCTTCGTGGAATATATAACTTATTCTCCATCATTAATTTAGACTCAACTTCCATGATTTGACATTGAAATATCGAAATAACGCGAAAGTTATTTATTGTGGGCATAATATTTGTGAATTACCAAATTATGGCGTCTGGCTCAATTGAATAACACAATTTCAAGATGACGAATGTTCGTACATACACAAGCACATCGAATCACATTTTTTTCAAATTGACCAGATATACGTTCAAGTCTAAATAATATACCTTCTGTATGTTGACCGTATATACGATTAAACCGAAAAAAAAGTTGTTGATTGGATGCAGCTTTGGTTCGCTTTGAACCAACGTTGTAATCGCAATAACCGCGATACGCAATTGACACAACCACATCAGTCTTATTGTTTCAAAAAACGGTGCAGCCTATTTGAATGCGCCTGGATTGATTCAAGCCAATTTTCCGTGACCGCAGCTGTGAGGTTGATATTACCGAACCTATTTTCGGTGTACGTACTATGAGAACGACACCGTGTTCACTGTCACAAGCGACCGAGCGACGTTAGCATACGCCTTGCGAAACACGTCCGCAGGCCCTGACTGCGCTGCGTCTGGTAGCTAAATTACATAGTCACTTTCCTTGAAATCTCGTTGGAAAAACAAGCGAGTCTTCATCGAGTAGGTGAGCGTGACTCAGCCGGAACGATCTTCGGAACGCTTGTTTTCCGATCGAGTGGAATTTTCTATTAAATATCGGAGGCTCAGAAACTCATAAAAGGGGCGAAGGGACGGTAAGAATTTTTCGAAGCCACAAAGGGATCGCCGAGTAACGGTTTTTCCCCCGAGGTGTAAAATTCGATGGATCGCTGAATAAAGGGTCGGGGGCGAAAGAGTAAACAAAAGTTTGGGTGCCCGGTACGATGAACCATTCTGTAATTCCTGCATGGGCGACGTGATAATTAGTGTTACAATAAACCGCGAGACCCGAAGCATAATCTCATTCGGATGGTTCGACGGGTCTGCTTTTCGTTGCCGCACACCGACGGTCACTTCCGGTACGAAATTAGAAGCTTCAATAAAGGTCTGGTGGTTTTCGGAGCCTTTTTTTTCATCGTCTTTACTGTTATAAAGACCTCGCTGTTTGACCAAGTGCAGCGCATCAATGCGCCCCTTCTGCGGAGCCCTACTGCGTTGCTCGCTTCTCGCATTTCGAATGACGATAAATAACGAGCCGAACAAACCGTCAAGTCGAGACCACAGTGAGTAAATTTAGTTAAGACGTTTTGCGTAACCAAACCCATCTCATCACGTACTTCGTATGTGATGAGAAAGCCAAAAAAGAGCGAGAACTTGTCCACATAGAGTAGAATCCCGATTAACCGGGATGCTCGGGACCGAAGAGTCTCCGGATAATCCAAATCCCGGTTAATCCGAACTAGACAGTGAAAGTGAATAAGTCAATAATGGCTAATGATATAACTTTATTTTGGCTAGTTACAATGACATTTGGTACAACTTGCAATTAATTGTTAAATAGTCTGATACTAGAATGTAAAGTCTTTGGATTTTCTTGTTCATTGAAAGTATGTAAGCTAGTCTTTTTTTTTAAGTACTCAGTGACTTTGGTTTGCTCCGCGCATAAAAAAAAACCTCGGAAGACGCACGGTTAACCGTAGAACTCACATATCGAATACAAAAGTACCCCAGACGACACTTAAACTGCTCTCCTACAGTAGAAAGTGACATTATCTAGTTGGGTCCTCCACGATAATGTTACAATGAGATTTGGTACAGCTTCCACTCAATTGTTAAATAATGTGAACTAGAATGTAAAGCTTTGGATTTTTTTTTCATTAATAGTACGTACACTGTAAAGAAAAAATGTTAATTTAATGTACAAACATTATTTAAAATTACAGTACTTTTTTAGTAATTTTAAAATACTTTGGGTACTATTAAAGAACTTTTATAAAAAATACCACTTTTTTATCATTTTTTTAAACCGTACATTCATTTCACATAACATTTGTATACGAAATTTAATAAAAAGTATGAATTATGAAATTATGCATTTTTTTAAGCTTATGCATTAAAGCTTCCAATGCCGGTACATGAATTTTCATGCAGAAATGTTTTACAGTGTAAGCTAGTCTTTTTTGGAAGCGTGTGCTGGCGCCGCACGACGCAGATAAAAAAAGACTTCGGAAGACGAACGGTTAATCCGCTTCCCGGTTAATCCGACGCCGGTTAATTGGGGTTCTACTGTACATGCCTCTCAATTGTTTCATTTCGAATGAAGTGAGAAGGGCGACATGTGACGAAGCTCAACGAGTCGAGAGTAGTCGAGTAGAGCTACACTTGATAAAACATAGAGCCGAATCAAATACAGCTGTACGGACATCTAAGCAAACTCGAGATTCAATCAAGACGATATTCTCGTCGTGGCGGGCAATTTTCTACGAGCCTCCTGCCATTCTTACTCGCTTCGTTCTTGTTATATAAGAAAAGGCGATCTCTTATCTCTGGCGTTCCTTGTTTCCCCTTAATTTTTTTCTTTTCTTCCTCTTAAGAGGTCAAAGAACTCGAGATAAGTACGTTGAAAAGTCAAATGTGCGCGCGCACAGTGAACACGGTTCCGTACGGGCCTCGACGGAAGATAAATCCGCGCGGGATTATACAAAGCTATGCATCGGAATATGGGTTAAGCGAGCTTTACATATGTATCGCACCCAACTTTTCGAGCACAGTTCGACGGCTCGACTCAATTTCGTCACGCCCGGTTCTCTTTGCCTGCGTTGTTTACCAGCGATCGGGGAAAAAAAGGGCGTGCACCGCCCTCGTACAAAATTTTACGCCCTTCTCGCAGCGATCGTCTTTTTTTTTTTTTTGCGTTATCCGAGAGATTCGAGTTGTAATTTTCAACTCTAAACGCCTCTTCTAGCGCCCCTCTACGACAACCGAGACTCTCACAGTTTAATGGTCTTTCATTTTTTTTTTTTTTTTTTTTTTGGAAACCTCGTTTGGGAAGGGTCGGTACGGACACCCCCATAACCGTCGAAGTCTCGGCAGCCCGCGCAACGGTTGATCGGGTCGTCTTGCCCTCGTGGGAAAGACGCTACCGGCTTGAAAACTGTTGACCGCACGATCGTAGAAGAAGTCGAGCAAAATACGACATAAAAAAAACGCCAGAATTTTCGTAGAAATACTTTTGACGGATATTTCGGACAAAGATTGTTACGACTCGCGAGAAGTTGTTAAAAACTATTTTCCTCCGTTTTCCAAAAGGCTGCTCATGAGTAACCTCGGTCAATACTTTTCCGTCCTGGAATCTTACATGTGGGCCGCATCCCCAAGACGCCTTGACCCGGCAGAGGCGTACAAGACTCTCTTCGTTTCCCTCTAATTTTTAAATTCCGCCAAAAGTCGGTCGGCCAATTGAACAAATAAGCTGTAATATGGAAGAGCGGTTACCAGTCGTTTAAAAAATAATACAATACGTGTCGGTCGATTTTATGTAACACTTGGAAGTGGAAACGCGATTGTTTCTCTTGCGGGACGAGAGGGCTTCTACGCCACTGACGGTGAGGTTCGCGATCGGTCCCACAGGCGGCAGCATCGGCGAGCTTCATCCCCGGTGCCGCCGCCGCTGGACGCCGCTGTTGCCGCTGCCGCGGTACAGCCGAAGAGGGTGGGCGCGACGGCCCAGGTCGCGAGAGAAGCGGAGGACGAGGAAGAAGCAGGGCCCCGAAAAAGGGAAGAAAAAACACCGAGCGGGATCCTTATACGTAAAGCCTCCTGGGTCCCTTTTCGTCCAAATCGTGGAGGGGGTGAGAGAAAGAACGAAATGGAAGAGAGTATTGAACTCCGGTGAGACCCCGCATTCGTACACCTACCGGTCGACCATAGGATCCGTTTTTGTTTTTTTAACTCATGTATCATTTTTTTTATACCTTCTAACTCGTGACTGGGGTACGTATGTACCCCACGCGTTTCTTCAACTTACAATGGTCCTGTGAGCAGTAAATAGGTTTTTGCGGCAGATGAATGCGGCAAATTTAATTTTATTAAAGCTTAGGTGACGAAAATCAGCCTTAAAGGCCAAAACTTAACGAAAATTTACAAAAACCGCACTTTTTGTGGAAAAATTGTAGTTTTTTTTTATGGTAAGATTTTCAAATTTCAGACGCCATTTTACAGGGGACGCATCAGACTATTAGGAAAAAAATAGTTCCATTGCATTCTGTTCAAATAGTCTATTTATTTTGACATCTGAAAATAGAGAGAACTTGTAACATGGAAAAAAGGAATGAAAACGCATACAAAATTGGTTTTGCATACCTTTTTATCATTTATTTTTCTTGAAATATTGTAGGTGATTAAAGGTCATAATAATTCTTATAAAAAAAATATCAAAATTATAAAATTAAAAATATTATAAAAAAATGAAATGTCAATTATATACGTCCAAATTATATAATAGCATCTTGCATTCGACAGTTCTAACAAAAAAAATCACTTACATAAAATACTAACGGAAACTCCTGACTTTGGTATTTTGGTACCTCAAGCGTACTGCGTTAGCATCTTGTGCTACAGCCAGCGAGTAACAACCAGACTCCGCATATCCTCAGATCATGGAACGAAATTATCGTGGAGGTCCCAAGTCGATAATGCGAATTTCTACTTTAGGAGTGCGGTTTAAATATCGTCTGGGGTACTTTTGTACCCCATACATGAGTTCTAGGGTAAATATCACTTCGTGATATAATGGAGCGATGTGAATTAAAAAAATATCAACAAACTTTGACGAACCCGAAACAAAATGATATTACCAATAATTTTGAAATAAACAACTTGTTTGTCACCGAAGGTGTTACATTTTCGATCTTCTTCGAAATATTTATACGCGACGGTATTTGCACGAGTGGGAGAGAATAAAAGGGAGAAACGAGGTTCCCAGCGACAAAAGGTACAAAATCATCGTTGAAACCGAGGGACGATCGGTCAACACTCACCTAAGCCGTAGGGTAGAGAAACGTGAGAGTGCAGACGAAATGAGGGGGGGAGGCATATTCCTGACCTTTTCTATGAGACACCTGTGTATCCGAGACATTTTTATTTATTCACCTATGCACGAGGCGAGGATAACCGAGGTGGAAGCTGTATTATGAAATTTATCAATGTCGCTGGATCTGCCTGTGCACCCGCCTCGGTGAATTACAGTAGGACCTACACGGACCTATACCGGTATTCCCGGGTTGGCCAGAGGGGAGTGAACAAGAAGCTCCTGGGATAGACTTTAGACTGCATATAACATACGGCATGCTATATACACACACACATATATATATATTTTTATTTTCCAGCAGGGGTGGAAACCTTTTGTAGGTACGACCGTTCCGTCCTTTGGCACTTGGGGATTTATTCGGTTGCAAGAATAGAAGCAAACTACCCAAAGGATGTCTCAAATACTACGCCATAGTGTGCCATATACCTGTAGCTGGAATAAAAAAAAACCTGCTGCTAACGTCGCCTCAGACATGTGGGAAGATGTCGAAATTTTCTTAGAGGATCTTGCCGCTACTCGAGTGGATGGAAACCTGTCGCAGCTTGATTCTCAGGATGACACCGAGAACAGGGTGCGCGCATCTGCTCAGGCGCATACGTCAGAAAGATGTAACGAATGTCACAGTGAAAAAAAAAATTATGCACTCCTGAATTTTTTTTGGCAGGTTCGATTTTTACTCATGAAATTTAAATGCTACCTCTTTATCTAACCTTTTTTTTATTTCGTCATATACATCAGCTTGTATATTTCTTGTAGAATATTATGGAGACCTGAGAAATTGTTGTTTAAAAATGCGCAAAATCACTCATTTTTGTAATATTGCTTATAAAAATTCCCGAAAAACTTTGTTCCTTACTTATCGCTCAGGGACTATATAAGCCTATTTTTCGCCACTAATCACGAATCTGTAATTTATTTAACTCTTAACTAAAAAATGTAATGAACATTCAACTCCAATACAAGAGCAATGTGCGAAATATTGATAAGCATTAAAAACAATTAAATGTGGTTATCAGCCTGGTAAGCTACCCTTTCAGTATACTTAAATGTGCATCCACGTCCAACAGCGATGCCGTTTCTACTCAGTTTTCACTCTCACTCTTTCATCTCTCTTTCATTATTCAAGCTATCGCTCAGCATTTCTTCCTAGACAGGAGTAACTTTTATTTTTCAAGTTGGCTTCAGCGCTCGTCCGATTACCGGTCTTTTGAGCCCCCTCCGGTTCCAGGCACCGCCGGGATAAGGAATACTACTTCCTCACTCGTTCCGTTGCCGTTGAACCGACGTCAAAAGTACTTTCTCCTCATCTCGCGAGAGACTCGTCGTTTCACTCTATGACTATATAAGACCTCACGCGTTCTACTACATTCGATTTACATTATACGCGATGGGTAGTAACACACGTAGACTGGTATTCAATACAGATAATCTTCCTATAATGTCCGCGGGCCAAAGTCCGGAATTAATCGTAGGTGAGTTTCTATTTTAGACTCGACCTATGAGAGCGTGTGAGAGACTGCGTAAAATATAAAACGTATATCACGAACTATAACGACATGTTCAGCAACAATGATTGTGAGAAGTACATAGTAATTAACTGCTCGCGAGACTATGAAGAAAATTGTTCAATTAGTCTATTCGTATCATCGACAGCGGTGGATGCGCGGTTGGCGCACGGCGCCGGCGATCTCCCAAGTCAAGCAAGATCGTTCGCGGTCAGTGCTTGGATGGGTGACCGCTTAGCCGTGCGCTAGCTGGCGCATCGACCGCTGAGCGGAAGGCGCTTTCTTCTGAAACTTTGGCGTTTCTTGCACTTTACTCAAGTACATAGTAATTAACTGCTCGCGAGACAAATAAAAAAAATGTTCAATTAGTCTATTCGTATCACCGACAGCGGTGGATGCGCGGTTGGCGCACGGCGCCGGCGATCTCCCAAGTCAAGCAAGATCGTTCGCGGTCAGTGCTTGGATGGGTGACCGCTTAGCCGTGCGCTAGCTGGCGCATCGACCGCTGAGCGGAAGGCGCTTTCTTCTGAAACTTTGGCGTTTCTTGCACTTTACTCAAGTGCAAAAATACCGGAGGATCAGTTGAATATAGCTGTCTGTGCTGGCACGGGTTTTCCGTGGTTTTCCCGTGTCTCCGGCAAATGCGGTGCAGTGTAGCCAAGTCGGCTACGAACGCACTGGAAGTTAGGTAGCTTAGCTGAGTGCGGGTAAGGAGTGCAAGGGGGGAATCGGGATGGGGTTCCGTAAAAACCCAGAAGAGTATAAAGTGGAAAAAATGGAACAACTATAAATACGAATAGTCTATTCGTGACCGATCACTTTGGTCTCGTGATTACAGTACTAGCCTCCAGAACAAAGTATCGGGACGTCTCGGGTTCGAATCCCGGTGCCGTAGTCTTGCTGGCAGAAAAATATTGTGACGCGACGTAGCTCCTGGCATCTATCGTGCGATAGCCGATATATATGTCAGTAGACGTCCAATGTTTACATCCAGTAATCGACGTGACGTAGCTCCGGCGCCGTGTTGCAAACCTGGAAGACCGACTGTTACTGACATCCAAAAGTACAGTTAACGTTCACTCATATTGAGTAACCCCCAAAGTGGTACGGTTTCCACTAAAGGAAAAATAGTAGGTCCCGTCGCTAATAACCATAGCAGTTGATGCGACGTTAAATAATAACAAATAAATAAAAAAAAGTCTATTCGTATCGTCCGCGTAGTTTGGCTCGAAAGCGAGTCAAAAAAAAAAGTCTCACCTCACCGGTCGATGCCGCCTTCCGCGTGATCTCTTCCTCTATTCTCGATTCAATATTCTGGTATTCAATGCAGTTATTCTTCCTGTAATGTCCGCAGTCCAAAGTTCGGTATTAATCGTAGGTGAGCTTCTATTTTAGATTCGACCTTTGAGAGCGTGTGAGAGACCGCGCAAAGTATAACACGCATATCGCGAACTATAACGACATCTTCAGCGGCAATGATTATGAGAAGTACACAGTAATTGACTGCTCGCGAGACTGTCAAGAAGATTGTTCAATTAGTCTATTCGTATCGATCGCGTAGATTGGCTCGAAAGCGAGCCAAAAAAAGTCTCGTCTCACCGGTCGATTCCGTATCCCGCGTAATCAAAGGCTCAAAGTCCGGAATTAATCGTAGGTGAGTTTCTATTTTAGATTCGGCCTTTGAGAGCGTGTGAGAGACCGCGCAAAATCACGAACTATATCGACATGTTCAGCGACAACGATCATGAGAAGTACACAGTAATTAACTGCTCGCGAGACTATCAAGAAGATTGTTCAATTAGTCCATTCGTATCGATCGCGTAGATTGGCTCGAAAGCGAAACAAAAAAGTCTCGTCTCACCCGTCGACGCCGCCTCCCGCGTAATCTATTCCTCTATTCTTGATTCAATATTCTAGTATTCAGTACAGATATTCTTCCTATAATGTCCGCGGCCCAAAGTCCGAAATTAATCGTAGGTGAGTTTCTATTTTGAATTCGACCTTTCAGAGCGTGTCCAAGACCGCGCAAAATATAACACGCATATCACGAACTATAAGGACATCTTCAGCGACAATGATTATGAGAAGTACATAGTAATTAATTGCTCGTGAGACAATTAGTCTATTCGTATCGATCGCGTAGATTGGCTCGGAAGCGAGCCAAAAAAAATGTCTCGCCTCACCGGTCGACGCCGCCTCCCGCGTAATCTCTTCCTCTATTCTCGATTATCGTCGGGCAGACAGATAAAGAGCCCGGAGAGTCGATCGGTGCAAGTATACTCCGTCGAGTGATATCAGCCCGTTTGTTTATGAGCCTCTCAGGCTCTCGAGACTCGCGAGATTGCTGTGCGGCGTCGCCGTGGTCCAGCCGCGGCCATATTGAAAGGTTGACCTTGAAGGGATAAAAAAATCTCTCCCGTCTCCCTTCGTCCAACGCTCTTCCTGCCTCTTTCCCCATGCAACTCCATCCTTCTTTCTCCGAATCTCATCTCGCTCGTTTCTCCTTGTCCAATGTCTCTCTGCCGTCCGCCACGCTTCCCTCCCTCTCTCTCTCGCGCACTCCCCGTCTCACTTGCCTCTATTCATCGGGGGAGGCCACTAAAGGTGCCTTCTTTTTATGTTTTTCATACTCTCTTTTTGTGTCTTGTTCTTTCTCTCGCCTCCTTATCCCTTCCTTCTCCAACTCGTTCACCAACGAAACCACTCTCCAGTTCGTCTTCTTGTGCCTACCTATACTATATCGGTATTGGCTACATGAGCTTATCTCTCTTTCACTCTCTCTCCCTCTCTCGTTCCTCAGCCTGCGCCTGCGCTCCTATCATCACGCGCTCTCCGTCCTGTCTCGTTCGCACTTGACTTGGAATTAGCACGAGACGCTAAGCGACACATCGTCCTCATCGTTGTACACGTTCAGCCGCGTGAGAACGTGCCAATGTTACAAAATTCTTACTGCAATAACAAAATGTATTCTTACACCGTCGCGGGTTGGCCAATTTCCATTGTCTTTCGCTTATTCTCGGATTTTTTTTTTTTTTTTTTTTCTAAAGACACGACATTGATAAGTTGGTATGTTCAATGTTGGTAGAAAACGTAAAGTCGAAAATGGAAAGAATCTTGCCCGTTTCTCGATCGTGCCAGAGGTCCCGATCTCTATCCTGTTTGTGTTTCCGACCTCGAGCGAAAGCGACGGTGTATGAAACATGTTTTGCACAGATGCTCCTTTCTACGTACGGTGCGCGCTCCAATTCGTTCGTCTGTACCGTCTTGCACCTTTGGTACCGATCTAGCCTGCGCCCATGTCGCGAGGGCAATTCCGTTTACTGACATAGGTCAGTACAGTCGGATGCACAACTCTCCTTGGATTAGTGATGGGCGTTGTTCACTCGATGTTCTGAAAATCGGTGTCTTTCGCGCGCTGCATCGATTATTTAATTCGATGTTTTAATGCATCGATTATTAAGGCAAATAATCGATGTTTTGCTTCGTCATAGAGGAAGCTTTTTTTACTGTAATGCGCAGGCGCCGTAGGTCATGATTAAGAACACTTTCACGCTCCATGGACAATTCGAAATTGTACACTTCAATTTTCTGTTTATTTTGTAAAAATTGTAACCCTTCTACGGTATGATAATAATATCTATTTTTCATTTGGTTTTCTTTGACACGAAGTATTGGAACCCTCAAATTTTGCGAAGAAACCTGGAATCGAAACCTATACGGAATCACATTTAAAAACTTGGACATTATGAGCACAATGTGCTTTTAATAATAAACCGATTTTACTATATTTCTATACAACGTATTTACAACTACACTTACTGATCCTACTTTAGCTTTCTTTACTCTTTCGTTGAGGTTTACCGTTTTGCACTCATGAAAGTGCAACACTTGTTTTTTTCTTGTAAATATAGCGTTTAAATGAATGTGGCTTCTTTCTAATTAAACGATGCATCGATTCGACATCGATTGTTTAGAAAATAAATTGATTTGTCTTGTGATCGATTATTTAAGCATCGATATTTTTTCAACATCGCCCATCGCTACCTTGGATACGATAATTTAACAAAATTACAAAGCCTTATCGCAGTTGCATACGAGACAAGGCTGACCTGTATATTTTTGTACAATTCCCTTTGAAATTCCCTGTTCCGTAGTCTTATTTGTCGCTGGGAGTGGCTTCACTGTGTATCATAGCCTCGGCGTTATAGTCACGGAGCATTAAATAAACATATGTATATACACATATTTTCATTCTCACGACGTGACGTATCGGGTTGGCACAACAAAGAGCTGATTTTGCATGAGCAATATATAGCGCTTTAATCAAATGGCCTTGATAGCATTTTCTAGACAATGAAAGCGAGAACGTGCCGATTACAGAGATTTGCAAGTTCATCTCGACGGTCAGCCACAGACGCGTTTCCGGCTTCTAGGAAAAAAAAATAAAGTCTAATCTGTCTCCCGGTGTCGATTTGTATCTCGCGAGACCGAGAACGATGCGTGCTCTTTGATACCGCAGACCGAATAATGTAGGCTAACGACATCCGTTGCGGAGTCGATATATATATTTTTTTCTTCATAATATAGAGAAACGAAGTGACGTTAGCTGGTGAGTCATCTTATTCGAGAGAGTATACAAAAGAATAAATATATTTTTTTTTTCGGTCTTCGACAATTAACGTACAACCGAGTTATTATCCCGGATCACTTCGGAGAAGGAGAGAGAAAATTTACCTTTTCGTGTTTTGACGGGGTTTCGGTGGGGCTGGAGACTGAGACTGGACCTGAGCCCCCGTCGGAGATTCATTTTTCAGGGGACCAAAGGATCTCTCGCCCCCCTCGTGTAGTCCACTCCTCTCCTTCTTCCGCTTGCGTTTTATCCTCACCAAGGGCTGTACAAAATAACTCGACACTTGGCTCTGCCCCCGCTTTTACTACACTCGCATACATCACTCCGAGTAGACACTCGGCACAAAACGACCGAACCTCGTTCGTAGAGGGATAAGCAAAAAAACAACCAAAAAGAAAAAAAAAAGTACCGTAATTTCTAGAGGATTCGAGCCATGAGGGACTGTATCAACGTCGTTATTGATAGTCGTAAAAAACGGGGGGGGGACATTTATAATTAAACATTCGTCGAAGCGCATTAAATGAAAGGAAACGTCGTTTACATTAATGCTGCAGTAAAACTCGTCGGACTACGCCACATCTAACAAGCTAACGTACATACATGAATACGAAAGAGAATATTGAATATTGTAGTTAAAATTTGCTGGTAACGAAAGATGTTTCGAGAAAGAGCTACGGGGCGTGAGGTTAAAAATGTTCGTGTCGACTGTACGGGACCCACTCTTGCGAGTGACTGTACCACGCTCAGTTGTTTACATTTTAACGGAGGGCGACGTTGCCAAGTTTACGGACCTGTTGCGCACTCGCGCGCGGTCGAGTCCTCAGCGCCAAGAAATCGGTGATTAATTAACTCTTTCGGATTACGTAGACACCCGGTACGGGAGGATAGGGCACTGAATTAATTTGTGCTCCTCGATTTTCAATCCCCAATCTAATCTGCTCAACGAAACGTGGAGAGCGTAGTAGTAGAATGTCGGAGTTGATGGTTCGCGAGACTCGCCCATATAACGGGTAGCTTGGATCGAAGCTGGCCGCTCAGTTGGCTCACCAGACACGACTATTTTTTTACACGCTCATTGATAGTTCCATTTACGCATTTCGATTGGCAATCGTAAAGATTTTGCATCTATCGAAATATCTTTTGATCGACCGATAGTAACCGATGACCGAAACAATTACCATAAGTAAGAATTATTTCGAATCATTTATTTTTGTCCGCAGGGATCGACGCTGCGTTTCTCCCCAGCGTAATGATATACGGTGCCTCGCTAGATATGACAAACCAAAGAACCGTGTCTGCGTGCGGGCTCTAGTTTGCGTCCCAACGATAAAAACTTATCGTATCCGGCTCCCCTTACGCGGACATTGTCACGTGACCGACATGATGCGCTACGTTACATACAGTGTATACGACGCACCAGCAAATATTATTAAACGTTTGTCCAGCCTCGAATCGTCGAAACGAAGACGAAAGACGATAAAATTTTGCAGAAGCTTTGAGGAAAAATAAACATAGAAACTTGTATGCACATAGTTTTCGCATGCAGTTCAGTAAGTGCTCGAGTACGAGTACAGTACCTTGTACGTCTATGCTTTGGTCATGGTTCGCTAAGGACCTTCGGAAATGGGTGAAGAGAACACGAGGTTCGCGCTGAGTCGTCACACCGTAAAGGATGAGATAGATGAGCCACGCTCGCTTTCGCTACACTCGTCGGGTTAAAACCGCATTTTAATAATACTTTTCTGGCGATACATTGCGAGTAACGAGAACGTTTTAAATCACTGTTCGTTCTTGTAACGATAAAGATTCGCCCCACTCGTTGAATTTGCATCCTGCGCATTTGTCCGCAAATCTATGTTTACAAACGATACCGATCTAGGCGAGCTACGAAAAACGTGTCTCAGCCACAAAGTGTACACAGATAGCGACGGAGGTTTATCTCCTAGCAAATATTACAATCTTAGGTTCGACGGAAGATTTTCACACCCAGTCGACACGACTGCAGATCGAATGGCATCTTTATAGCAACATTTATATACAAGAGAAAGCGGGCTGCTATATTCGTACCCCGATTTCTATGGGTTTGCGTTGGGGCGAACGAAATTCAAACACGGGGCATGAACGATAAATAAACATTTTTTTTTATTGGGATTATATAACTATTCGAAAGATAGTCAGGCTTTGGACATTTGGCGAGGGGCTCTGCCCGCAATTCGCTTGCCCAATGTTTCGCATTCATCGACACTCGTCGCTCGACGATAGCTATTGCGACATCCTTTTTTGTGAAATTTCTTCGCTCGGTTACAGTCACTCTCGTCAACTTTCTCCGCATCCGATACTAACTCGGTCTCAATAGAAATCCAAGATTATGTGTTATTCTTTAGTGTCGAACATTCTTTTTTCATAAATGTCTAAATGACTTTTATCCCTGAATAATCTGGCTACCAAAGACAAATAATCGGTGTATTGATTAAGAATGTCTCAATGATATGATGAAATATATTTTATCTATATATATTATATATAGATAAAATATAATATATATATATAGTATATATATTATAAAATTAGATAGTTTTATTTTAAGATGCGATCTGGTGATATTATTCTAATTGTTACACTTCCAATATTTGCTGATTAATATTTTATTGTTGTATGTAAGTAAAAGGGTTTATCATGCAAAACAAATCTATAAATAAATTTCATTGTATCGATGCAATGAGCGAAATGAAAGCGCGTAGTTAGCGAGTGTAGTGTAGACTCAAAAAAATTACATGTTATTCGAGCGTATAGTTTATCCCATCGTTGATGCGACATGCAACGATATAACAATTTTCGGCACTTTGTTGCCGTTTTCATCCTTGAAATATTTTTCGACACGATTCGGGCTGTCGGTGTGACCTCGACGATGGGTCCTTTATAGACAGCCCATTTCTTCAAAAAACATTTCCCGCTTCACCTGTCCTCGATGAAAAGCCTAAACGAGAACCGAAGGAACGTTGTTGGATTCGCAAGGTGCCCCATTATTCTACTATTCTTCAACCTCCTAGGGCTCGAATTTCTCTTTCTCCCTGCTGCATGGGGTCGAGTCCCTTACGGACAGGTTTCACAACAATTTTTATTCTCTCCTTTTTTTCATTCAAACGAAAATAATAAGCGAGACGACCTTTATAATGCATTACACCTGCGCCGGGGGCTCAAATTTCTAACCACCTCGTTATCCTCACTATGGAATTCATCACTCGTACCCCTCTTTCACTAGTTTTATGATTGTGGCGACGGACCTGGGCCTTGAATATATATAAATACGAAAATTAAATTCGTCGATGGTTAACAAACGGTTGACGAGTCATTGGTTGTCCGACCATTTATTTTTTACATAGCTACATGGAAACGCGGCGAGGAACGTATAATATCGTTATAACTAGTCGACTGTATGCGTTCGGAGTCCGGGTGAACTTTACGTTCGAACGGCTTTGCTATCTGCAGGCATCGTTGGAAAAAAAGAGGAAAAAACTTTAAAGTAAAAAAAGTAATAAGAAACGATGGCAAAGAAGAAACAGGAACGGAGAAGAAAAAGGCCTGAGGACATTTTTACCGACCCCATGCCGAGGCACCGAGCGCACCGTACAGCCGTTGCACTATTATCCATCTGGCTCTCATAACGTTGCGGATACATACGTTCGAACACTTGTGTGAGACTGACGACGAAAATGTAACTTTAATGTGGCATTTTATAATAAAATTGAATATTGAAATGTAATGATAAATAATAAATATCCCCAGACACAAACACCCTACACTCACCACATACCAACAACGCGAGAGAATGGCAAACGAAGATGCAAACTAAACCTAAGTATTTAATATAAATAATACTGTTCCACCGAAAACGAAGGCATCCGTACAAAAAAAAGCGAATCAAGGGCTGAAGGACTTAGGTCGATGGCCCGTTGGCAATAGAAATTTAACAGTATCTATGCTGTTAATATTATCCTACATGTATCGATGATCGCCCTATGCGAAACATTGCCAATAAATACAATTACTACTATTAATAAATATAAAATAATAGAGCCCGAAACCGTGAATTTTTCTCTTGCTTGGTAGGCTTCGTTCGATAATATCCTACCAAGTTTTAAATCGACGACTTAGCGACCTCGCCGAGCCCTCATGCAGTAAAAGAGGGCGAGCCTGTGATAACTCGAGATAAGGGAATCTCCGGCCCGACGAGCGGAGGGATTGGAAATGAACCGCGCTTGTAATAAGTCAATAGTTAAAAAAAACAGAAGGCGGGTACGCGCGTTACCGAGTGTCCTCCCCCGAACGACTGGCATCCGACATCCGGTTGCTCGACTCATGCAATGAAACATAATTTTCCACGAGATATCCCGTAACGGATCCATCGCGATATTCCTCGACGACCTTCGGAATCTCGCTTATTCGTTACGCGCCGATACTCACAGCTACGTCGGGGAGATACTTTGCGTACGATGTCTGTAACATAGGTCTGCCAAGGCGTCTGCTATATAATTTGTACGTGCTCACTCAGCGAGTAACTTTTGAAAACTTTTTCCGTTCGAATCCGTTGACTTCGCGATTGGCACTGTTACGCCGAGGCGCTGTCAATCGTACACTAGTTCAGTCGTACACTCGTTCAATCGTACACTCGTTCAATCGTACACTCGTTCAATCGTACACTCGTTCAATCGTACACTCGTTCAATCGTACACTCGTTCAATCGTACACTCGTTCAATCGTACACTCGTTCAATCGTACACTCGTTCAATCGTACACTCGTTCAATCGTACACTCGTTCAATCGTACACTCGTTCAATCGTACACTCGTTCAATCGTACACTCGTTCAATCGTACACTCGTTCAATCGTACACTCGTTCAATCGTACACTCGTTCAATCGTACACTCGTTCAATCGTACACTCGTTCAATCGTACACTCGTTCAATCGTACACTCGTTCCATCGTACACTCGTTCAATCGTACACTCGTTCAATCGTACACTCGTTCAATCGTACACTCGTTCAATCGTACACTCGTTCAATCGTACACTCGTTCAATCGTACACTCGTTCAATCGTACACTCGTTCAATCGTACACTCGTTCAATCGTACACTCGTTCAATCGTACACTCGTTCAATCGTACACTCGTTCAATCGTACACTCGTTCAATCGTACACTCGTTCAATCGTACACTCCTTCAATCGTACACTCCTTCAATCGTACACTCCTTCAATCGTACACTCGTTCAATCGTACACTCGTTCAATCGTACACTCGTTCAATCGTATGTTACACCGCGTTACACGCGGTGTAACACAAAATGTTACACCGCGCCACTGTTATTCTGCAGGTAAGATGAACCTACATGGCAGATTACGATGTGATCACAGTCAACAGTCGGTTCATCTTACCTGCAAAGTAACAGAGGCGTTCATCCAACGCCCCTCTCGAAGGCCGTCTTTCCTATCCGTCGGTGTAACCTTGCTCGCATGTAAGCTTGCGCATGTAGAGTATGCTGGACGTGTGACCTTTGAAAGTTGTAAGGTTTGTCAAGCGTTACAATGAAATGCTGTAAACTTACTAATGTGTAACATATGGGATACGTAAACTTTTTGTGGTGTAAGGAAATGGCGGTGTACAGTTTTTGATCCGAGGGTTGGGCAAGTGTAGGATATCTGCGGTGTACACTTGAACGAAGTTGTGAACTTATGTAACATTTTTTGCGGTGTACAATTTATTTCCGTAAGAATGAACGAGTGTACGATTGAAGGCTCTTCGTTACGCCACGTAATTCGATACTCAAATATTAAATTCTATCGTCATCGGTATCATCTCTCGAGGAATTTATGTGAATATGTCGCAGGCGTACCGAAGTTTCTGTTAGGGGACCTCCGAACTGCGCGGACTAAACTCAATGCGTACCGCATTAGCCCAGCGCAAGGGCGGAGGGGGGAAATGTCAGGCCAAGGATTTTTTTTTCCTTTTTTTAGTTCCACTACTTTTCTCAGCAATAGAGACTTCTTATGTTTTCTAATGGTGTCTGCGCGAGGGTACGGCGGGACCTCGAGAGCGAGTGGGACGGGAGAAGAGAGAGAGATTAAATTCCAACGCGTTGGAAGAGAGAGTCACTGGATGTCCCTGTGGGGGAGTCGAGGTACGGCCAGAAAACAGCATGGACATGCGGAGAAGGCACGCATAGCGCTACGGGGTGCCCGTTAGTTTTAGGGAAAGACGTTGAGTCTTTTGAGTGTAGTTGGGACCCTCGAGTAGGAAACGAGAGATGAAAAGAGGGCAGATAGGACGAGGTTTGTTTTAGCAGGTCGAAAAACCATCTCGATAGTACGGTAAGCCTCTGATGGGCCTGTCCGGACCGAGGACCCTCGACTGTTTCGTCTCCGCTCAGTTTCTCTCGGATCTTTGTCCGTGGGTCTCCTTTTTCTTCTTCACGACTTTTCCCATCTTTAATCTCTCGACACGGACTTCCCGTGGCCCGTACGCAGTCCGACCATAATCCGAGTAACTCTTGTTGACGCGCAGTTAGCGCACAGGACGTCGTGGACGAAGAAAACGAATAATCCGGGGTGTCATCATTTTGCTGATATTTAGCCAACAATCGCGGTACGATATATAATGATTGAACGCACAAGTATACGCGCACGAGAATATATGAGAGCAAGATTTGTTTGCCAAGTTTGGTGGGAGCGGCGACTCGCGGGACGAGCTTCCGGGAGAAACTCGGCTCGATTCACTGTCACGCACGATCGTGGAAACGACTCTCTGTCTCTCTTGCTCATTCCCTCTCTCTTCCTTGCTTTCTTTCTCCGTCGAACGCTCTCATCTCTCCGGTGTATTACGCGCTCGAAATGTCGCAAAAGGTTTCAGTCCCGAGAACCAATGACGCGATCGCCATCGGCGAAGCGACGAGGTCGTAAGCAGTGGCGAAATGCATACGCGCATTCTACTACTCCCGTACGTGAGAGCATCCGACTGTCCTGGGCAGTTCCAATTTAACTCAATTTATCGACGATTTATCGGTTCTGAATTAATTATTCTTTATATTTACCGCTCTCTGAAGATTATTCACGATTAATTGATTCACGTTTATTGTACAAACGAACGTGCGAGGCGGTAGCGAAGCCAAGGACTCGACAGACCCTCAGCGAGATCGAGCGTGTACACGAAATAACGAACATATGGATTTTACCGTATTTTAAAGCCGCTGTGCTTTTGTGTAAAAGCACTCGTAAAAGATGTCGAGTCCCTTGCCTAAACTGCGAGTGTGTACTGGCTGGTGCGCACGTGTTTTCACCACGTGGCCGAGCCCGTCAGCGCTGACGATCGTCATCGTCGAACAAAGAAACCTTTACCCTGGCTCTGCGCGCGACTTCGGTTACGATCGTGCAGCATCGGAAGTTGGCCCGAGTGCGTCAGGCTTGTCACGCTAACGCACACGAACCGAACAGCGAAGCATTACATAAACGACACATCGCCCTTCTCGTACTGTATCAATGAATTTTGTAAACGATAAACACCGAAAGTAATATGCATTTCCGTTTTTATGCTTACTCGATGTGCTTTTAATATATTTGCTGCCTAATAATACGTTTTTTTACCGTCGGAAACTTGTCGATATTCCAATCCTGGAGCCTAGAGTTAATGCTAATAATACGAACAGTAAAAAAATAGGATTTTTTTTGTCCTGTAATCTTTATCTCCTAGTTGATTTTATTCAAGCGTGCATCCGGCTGCGTCCAATGCCAAACAACTTGTACGAATACGCGTGGGGAGCGACGAGAGAGGAGGAGTCGTTTGCTATCTGTCTGTCCCTCTTTTTCTTCCTCCTCTTCTTTACCGATCCTTAACTTTGCCGGGTGACTGTACACTTCTCGGAATTACACGTATCTCAGACTGGAGAGCAAGTGAGCGGTGGATGGGAAAGAGAAAGAAAACAAGTGAGAGGGACGGAGAGCTACTGGGATATTGGACACGAGAAGAAGAGGAAGAAGAAGCGAGGCACTTGCCTCTTTCTCCGTCGCACGATCCACCGGTCTCGCAGCTCTTGTTGAATTTTTTTTTTTACTCTCTCGTACCGCCTAGCCCCGGTCCTCCCTCCAGCCGTTACGCGGCTCGGCCTATCTATTTTCTCTTTTTTCCCTCACTCTCGATCTCTACGCTATACAGTCGATTACAGCGAGTCCTGTCGCGCTAGCTCTCGCGGTCTCCACTCTCGAATGCTGTGCTCGCTGCAAGATCTTACTCTCTCTCTCTTTACCCTGAACGCCATAAGATTGTACCTACGATGAAAAAAGTTTATCTACAATTGAACAAATTACCTCCGTACCGATTACGCGAAACTCCCTATTCCTTGCTGCATGCCAGTGATAGATCTATTATCATTTCTCCATTGCCGATTTCACTACGGGTTCGTTTTGTTTTCCGTCTCTTCGCATCTTTTCACGTCTAGAATTTCGTGAGCTCATTCGAGCCACTAAAAAGTATTTTCAACCACACATGTGAAGGTTCTTTGATTATCGATTACACTCAATTTTATGAATGCAAACGAAACCGAACGCTATGCCGATCAGTTGATCAATTTAATCTCGTTAAGACTCCTCGACTATCGGGCGTTGTTCGTCAGAGTGTTTGTATCTCTGTTCTTAAAAACCTGCAGCCGCGAGGTTATCCTTATCGTGTGCAAGTTATCGCAAAATTAATTGGAATACCACCGACGTAATCATCCGACAACAACAGCCGAAACGATTTACGTAGTATATATAATCTTACGCGTCGTACAATTAATTGTAAAACGACCGTTTATATCATATAAATAAACAAATTTTTACGTGTGTTGTAAACAAATGTGCCAGAAAAAAAAAACACAAAGTTTTGCTTGACTTTGGTTCGCGTGCCCGATCGATACAGTCGGTAAACTTGTTGCGTTCGCTTTTCTACTCGTTCCGCTGTTAAAAATTCCGGGTCATAGAATATTGTGTACCCATTGTGGAGTAAAGGACATTCAAACGATTGAGGAATCAACAAAGAAAGATCACATGAAACGAGCGTGTTAAAAATATCGGTAAAACGGCCTTTTCTCTTCGATGCAAAGAATCGAGCGAGCAGAATAAAAGTACCAGAGATGAAGATGGGAGCCGAGCGAGGAGGGAACGAAGGGGCGTCCCGAGAGGTCGCGACCTGACCCCGGAGAGGGACGGCGATAACTCGCCGTTCCACGCTCAACTCAGCTCGGCCCATCACTCAACCTGGCAGCATGAGCAGCGCAGATCGACTCCTCGACGACGACGAAGACGACGCCGACGACGACGACGACGAGGGTCGAGCGAGACGAGTGAAAGCTATAGCTTCTCCCGACAAGCGCACATGCCGGCGAAAAAAAAAATCGTGACTCGTTATCGACGGTCTTGTGCGTCAATTGGTCGTATCTCTGTCGAGATAACCGCGACGCCTCGACCAGCATCTCGCGTTGTCGATGACGTCTTAACGTCTCGTGAATGATAATTTTACTTGCTTGCACTATTATCGAAGTGTTAACGTTTTCCATAGTCGTGGCTCTCCCGCGGCTTTGTATTTTTCCGCACGACTTCAGCCGATAAACAAGCAACATTGTACAATGTGATGCGATACGCCGACTTCGAGAGAATCGAGACAGTTAGAGCCTTGTTACTATATTATATTAATATTCCCCTCTTTACAATAAAGACATGACATTCCAATATTCGAGGTCAATATATCGAAATAATCGAAATCGTGAAGCCAGTTTTTGTAGCCAATCGGGATCGTCCGTTTCTTCAGTAAGATCGGCACACCTACGCTAAAAGAAATTAAATAAGTGCGAGCGAAGCGAGTGCGTTGTTGATAGCGCATTATAAAGATAATTATAATTGTCCTTTTCTATATTTTTTAATTAATTTATTTATTTTTCATAACGGGCTGGGCCCAGTTACAAGGACGATATTAAAATCCATCGCCCAATGAACAACATGAGAGAGATCGCTTATACATCGCACAAATTTATCGCAAGTACATAAGGTGCATGATGTACAATGTAATTTTCATTTTCATTTCCAATTTTTAATTTTAACGGCGCCTCACAATTCTGAACAATAATTTTAACCCTTCGTGGTCACCCTGGGTAGAATCCACCCGACGACCATAGGACCATAACTGAGGAGTATCAGGTTCAAATTTTTGACAAAAATATAAAAAAAATTCATGGAGTTATGATTTTTTAAATGAAAAAACTTTTTCTTGAGTTTTTCTTCTTTATGCATTTTTTTGAACGTATTGTCATTTGTTTTCTTATAAAAAAAAAATCGTACATCAGCTACGATGTTTAAAGAATGTTATGTAATTTTTTGAGATTTTTCCGACCGATAGTTTGCTCACAAGACTGGTTCAAAGAATGGACCGGATAGAATCGACCCAGTGTGAGCATCGAGATCGGTGAAATACGTGTGACCACGAAGGGTTAAGTGCACTTAAATATTAACGGCCGGACTAGCTTACAAAATATAAGTTTCTGTTTTCGACACGCAAGAGAACAAATGGAGAATCCAATGACAGACGAATATAGAGAGTGAAAAGGCGAGGGCGAAAGTGAAAGTGAAGTGCGCCGAGGCGACGATAGCGGCAAGATGCGGGAGAGCTTGCGGCGTCCATTAATAATTTCGTTCGTGCTTTTGGCTCTGTGTATCGCAGCGAGGATACGAGAGCTCGTAGTGACGTAACAGGCAGCGCCGACGAAGGCGACACACGTTTGATACGTTGTGACAAGGAGTAGGGACCATTTGACCCCACTCATTGTTTCTAATCCCACAATAAATTGAAGCAGCTGTACGAGCAATTGATACGAATTTACCGTACAGTCCGCCTCATAAGGCGAGCTTGCTTCTCTCGATGCAAAGTTCCTCTCATCTCGTTCGGCGAGAGTCGAGACAACGGGAGAGAATAATATATGAACAGTTGTTTTTGAGGTTATACCAGCAGCCTTAGGTTCGTAGGCTGGCATGCAAGTAAGTAGGGTACGGTGCGTGAAAATCCAAAACAAAGGGATATTATACTTCGTATAATATCGTCAATGGTAATTCGAGTCGGGAATAACTCTGCGGTTGCCTCGGGAGGTGGAAAAATACGCGTTTAAGGGCCGCACGGTCTCGGGCCAGCGTCCGATCCCGAGAGCTGTTTGCTACTGCTGCCGCGCATCGGTCACATTCAACGGATCAGCCAATGGAGAGAAGACGTGGAGCCAGCGCGTTAAACACATTTAACGACAACCCGCATTTCATATGCACGGTGCGGTACGGCGTGCCGCGTTCACGCCCGTGCTTCTCTCCCTTTTTCTTCTCCAGCTCCCTTGTTTTACGTTTTCGATCTCTCTCACTCGCGTTCTTTGTTCTTAGAGTTACACACTCGTTTATTTTTATTGATTTACAGCAACGGTCACGTACCAGACTTCCTACGAAGAGCGTGCGCGAGCGAGCGCTTGAATACTCAAACACCCGAGATTAGGCGTTACTACACAGTACTGCATGTCCAGTACGATGTAGTATTCCGAAGGTATATTTATTATTCTCAAGAATGAACCTTTGATGGATATTTCAAAAACAATTCTCACCGACGGAAACGTGTCGGCATTAATTTGTAAGCGTTTGGGGTAGACGATTTTATATTTTTTTTCGAAAATACCTCCTTATCATCGTTTTTCGTTGTGTACACACTCGACATCAAATATCGTTGCGTCACGACTTTTTGCGATTGCTGTGCTCGATAAGAGTTTCGATGAGTGCTCAGGTGAATGGTATTCGAGTGCTTTCTTTCCTCGATGATAATATAATATCGACTGATTAAATATTTAATATGTACATCGTAAGATGTACGCGTTTTATTCGATTCGCCGGATCCGGCGTGATCGTACGATTAACACAGTCGGCGACTACTTCTTTTAGTTTTACATCGTGTAGATGTGATTTTACAGAAACGAATATTTCGGATTTTAATATAACACGAATGTTACAACGACAACAAAAATCTAAGCAAGATAATTCCACTGTGCATTCATGAGATAAACCTAACCGATAGAGAGGGAGCGTAATGAAAAACCGGTTCGGTAAAACTCGAAAACATTAACCGCCGTTGGTTCTTTCCGAGCGGCGAGTATGACTAGTCTCGTTGCTGTTCGGCACACGTGTTCGCAACCATTATTATCTCCTTTTCGATTTTTCTTCCGCTCAAGCACTCGAGGCCGAGTGCTCGACGAAACGATTTTCGTTTAGAGACGCTACCGTGTACTTTAATTCGAGGTATCGTCGAATGATTGTTCCAGTAGCTCTGAGGGTTTCCGCGACTCGTCTGCCTCGAACCGGGCGAGCTAGAGATGCGCCGAGACGGTCATTTTTTGTAAGCGTCAATTGACTAAAAAATTACCCTCTATTGACCGTCTTTTTTGATTCCACTAAATGTTTGTTGTGCCATGACCGTCATGTTTTGGTCGGGGTCACAAAGATGGGCAAAAGGGCGAAAAACATCGATCTAGTTCGACTTGACCGTAATTTTTTTTTGGTCACAAATTTCGTCAACTTTTTAGCAGTTTAGGTTGATTTCGAAGAAATGTTCATCATTCGTTTCTTAAATTTTTTATCAATTAATTCATCAATGAAAAAATATAAAATGAATACAAAATTAATTTCTTCCGATCAACGAGATTGGCACTTTGTTAAGTTTGAAGTTGGGACCGTGAAGCTTTTTAGAGTTAATGTCGCTGTTGTCACAGAGCGGTCATTTCCGGAGCGGTCAATTGACGGTCACGTGACAGTCAATTGACAAAAAAAAAAAATGACCGGTCACAAATTCGGCGCCCATCTCTAGTGCGACGGACTGTTTACAATAGCGTGCGAGCGTAGTTTCGTCACACGGCTCCGTCGGTCAAGAGATAAGCTCTTATCGCGTTTCATTAAGCCTGAACGAGGATGAAGCGCGGAAGACAGCCTTGAGCCTTTATTACAAAAGAAAGTGAACAGACTGCTAATATTCGGTGCTATCCAACGGACGAACACGAGTGAACGAATAACTGTTAAAAAAAAAACTCACGGCGAACGGTCGATCGGCGCTAGGGAAATTAAAAAGTCATCGGCCCGGGGCAGCAGCAGCAGCGCCAATGGAGACGAGAGTGTAACTTTGGTCAGCCCTCGTTCTGCTCCTACCGCAGCGGAGAACCGTATCAGCAGCATCATTCGAGACTGCGGGACACCTGCAAGGATCTCCCGCACGGCTACGGGAGAAGAAATAGAGAAAGAAGAAGGATAAGCCCGCGGGTGAGCTGGAAAAAAAGGCTTAAGGAAGAAAACAAAAATTGGGCACATCTCGCGGAGAGCGGGAGACCGGTCTGTCTGGTCCTTGATTCGAACCCGAGAGTAACCCCCCCCCCCCTCCTCCCTCGCTCACGCGTCTTCGTACCTTTCTTTATACTTGTGTATTTCAGACTCTACGACTCGAGTTGGTTTCCTTCGCGTTCAGTGTAGAATATCATTTCTTCTATATCTGTATCATTCGATCGCAATTAAAAACTTGAAGGATGCGGATGAATTTTTTTTGCATGCTTTTCTATCGCGGCGTTCAAAGAGCGAAATAATAATAATAAATCAGGGTAGAGATGAGATAAAGAGGGAATGCTTCGCTAATCGTCTCATCTCATAAAAACGTAATAGGCTATATTTCTCGATATCATTATATATAACTTCGCCTTCTTTTTTTTTGTGTATGTAAAAATAGTAAAAAAAACGTGTTGCCAACCTTTGCCGTCGAGCTCGCACGAAGGTTTAACGGATCTGGTCTCTCGTATAGAGACGGAGTGAAACAAGGGACCAGCAGAAAGCGAAATGAAAAGGAGAATCGTGCAAGCGAGTAGCGGACAGGGAAAGTGGTGTCCTACTTCCGCGCCACGACCGACACGCGTTCACTGTCGAACCAAGAATGCACACGTAGGTACTCTACCTACTTAGAGGGAGAGACTGAAAGCCTTTATGTAATCGAGCGTGTAACGCGCGGCGGTGTCGCAAGATTGCATGAATGAATATATTGTGTATATTCATCTGGCACCTCGGTTCGGCGATCGGACAGTTGGTTCGATTGCCGATAGACGAGAGGGTGATCTCTCGCGGAAAACGCAAACCACGTAGTAGTGTCTATCGACGAATGAGACACGGTACAGGCAGCACCATCTCGACATCCGCGCTCGAGCATTCTCGCAATTTAACGTTGCATTAAATTGCAGTGACGGCAAGCGATGAATTAAAGAGCGCGCGGTTCGGGTCACAGATTGTATAGGCTCATGAATGAATAGGCATTTGCTTGAATGCTCGCGAATACGATCAGGAGATAACACGATCGGCGTTCAATGAAAATGCGTTCTTGAATGCAGGTCTGATCTGTTCGGGTAAATCCAAAAATATTCGCGATGTATCCACATGTATACGCAGCTGAAGTGGAAGTTCTTATACTTCAGTCTCCTGGGTTCAGGGTTTAGTTTTGAGACAAGTTTACTCTGATAAGCGTTCTTTGGTTACTCAAACGGGTGTATTGTATTCCGCGGAAGGAATCGTATGTACGGGTGTGTTCTTGAATACAGTTTTGATCTGTTCGGCTAAATCCAAAAATATTCGAGATGCTTCATCGTGTATACATGCAGCTGAAATACACGTTATCATATTTTATTCTGCTGTCTTTTCGGCGCATTTATATGTCTACCACTCACAACTCTATCGTATTAGAACGTCACCAAAATCTCTACCAGAAAGTAAAAACAATACCAGAATAAAAATGAAACTCTACCGGACGTGAAATAAAAATCTATCGAAATTGAAATAAAACTCTACCGGAATACAAAGCTAGACGGTAGCCTTGTATTTCGGTACAGTTTTATTGTAATTCCGGTAGAATTTTATTTCAATTCCCGTAGAGTTTCATTTTGATTCTGGTAAAGTTTTTTTATTTTCTGGTAGAGATTTTGGTAGAGTTGTTATAGCTCGCTTTTTTGGTAGAGTTATTATCCGGTATAGTTGTTTGGGGAGAGATGTTTTCTGGTAGAGTTGTGAGTGGTAGAGATGTAAATGTGTCGTCATTTCAGGGTTTGGTTTCCACATAAATCTGCTCTGATAAGCATTCTTTTGTTATCAAAACGGACGAATCATATCCGGTGGAAAGAATCGGATGTGTAGTTGGTTGTGCCGTTGGCAATTTAAAAAACCCACTAGCGCAGTGGACAGTCACAAATTAAAAAAAAAACGTGTAGCTGAACAGATCTGCATTCAAGAAAGCACCGTATCCTTGGCAATTTAAAAAACCCAGTAGCATTTAAAAAACCCACTGGTGGACAGTCACAAATAAAAAACGGATAGCTGAACAAATCTGCATTCAAGAACGCACCCCGAATGACATCGACTGCCAGCAAAATGGCTTTGCACATGTCCCAAGTTGAGATGGCTGTGCTTCAAAAACTGTTGAGACATTCGAATATACTGTGAGCATTTTTTTATCGGGCTTGAGAATTATAGTGAGTTTGTACTTTTAGTCAGAACGAGGTTCATCAGGTGAATCCAAGAACTGTCACCGAACGCGATCCGAGTAAACGCACGTATCATCGAAAGGAAATTATGCAGTATCGTGACGAGCTGAGGGCCGCTAGTTTGGAATTTGTGAGGGTCCGAAGAGCCAAATTGCTGCGCCTCTTGACCGCCGACGCTGTACAACAGATCCAATGGATGCGCGACATTGACTGCGATTACATTTCCACACAGGCGTAGACAACATATGGCCCTTTTTTATGCCGATAAATTGTACCGAGAATGACGATCCTAAATAGAAAATTTTTGTGGTTTCCTCTTGGTTTACATTTATTCCGCAATTCAACGCAAAATACGACAAAGTATTACTGAACTTTCATTCTCAATCTTATACATATCCATACACGAGATTGTCGACATGGCATAAATAAAATATACCTATATTACGAAACTATAGAATTATCTTACACGGCGATAGAATGAGAATAATAAGGCTCGACGCGAGTTTGGCAAAGGGTTTTTCGTGTATGATAACAATACGACTTGCAGAAGAGAAGGAAAAAAAAATTAATGCTGATATTAATTAAAGATCTCACACGATACACGACGTTCTACAATATTTACAATGCATGTAACACAATCAGGTCACAATACCGATTTGCTATAAATACATCTTAGACTCTGTTTGTAAACGTCGAAAAACCATGAAATATCATCTTCATCTTGTATAAAAGTTGCACAAACAATACCGAAATACGATAATAAAATTGACATTTTAGTTGAAACTTTCTCTGGACGGTATCGTAGCACGATAGTTGGTTTCCTTATTAGATTGTTTAGTCGAGCCGAGTCGAGCCTCGGGCTTCGTGCGCGCCGGATAATCACCAATCAGGCCAGTGGTGCAAATATCGTAGTGCGCGCTCCACAGGCTTAGTTGACAACCCATTGGAGAACACTGGTATCAATTCCTCCTGTGGATACCAAACGTGTGTCGTCCTGGAGGAAAGTCACATTCGTCACGTGATTCGAATGACCTCCGTATACGTGACACAATGACTGAAATCAAACGAGACCAGAATCAGACATCTTCGCTTTCTCTCGGGTCTCAATCGGATAAAGTTGATTGTTATCCTTGGTGAAACACGCACCTTCGGCTGGCAAGCTGGATGTGAGAATAGTTTGACCTTGCCGTAATCGTCGCCGGTTGCGAGCAACTTTCCATCGCCGCTACGGGTGCAATAATTTATATCGGAACCGTCCGCACCTTCCGGCCAAATGCCGATGGTCTCGTAAGATATCACACAAGTGTGTGTCGCCCAATCTACGTCCCGGAGGGCTGAGGATTGCGGGATTTGTCGACAGACTCCGGGATTCCCTGCAACCATTTTTTTTTAAATCACACGTTGATAAGTCGATAACGTAAAAATGTGAAGAATTGTTACACAAGAGTTATACATACAATACAATAATTCGTAGTCTCCACTGTTACTCCGTAAGTATTGCCCGTCGACCGACCAGTCAAGATGCGTTATGAAGCTGGAATGTCCCTGTGACAGAAAATGGAATCAGAGTATTGATAGAGATACATTTTCAAGCGTGAGTCTCGTGCGGACAATCGTCCCTACAACGTGCACGCCTGTGATCATCTCTAAAGCCAATTTCAAAAGCTAGCTCGCATATAAATCGGTGCGAAACGCAGTGGACTAACACTTTACTAATTATCAGAACGCAGAGTCTTACTCGGAGCCTTCGGATCCGCTTTGGCTATTAGTTGAAGATAGAAAGAGAGGCTGATTCAATGAACCTCATAAATCGAGTTGGTAATTTTATGAATACGTGACATTTAAACTCACCAAGCAACGGCCAACTCTGCTATACTTTGTGGCATCCTCGTTCACTTGATAGATGTAAATATAATTATCTCTCGATCCCAGAGCGAGAAGATTTCCGCTTGGTGAGAAAGTGACGACCTGAATATTATAATAGTAAATAACGGTCCAGTTCGAACGATAACTGCAGTCTGATTGATTTTACCTGCAGTGGTTCCGAACCGTCGGAATGATGACTGTAGAGCTCTCGCGTACCACTGTCGATGGCCAACCATTTGCCGGAAACACAACCGACTACCATTATCGAGCCATCCGGTGAAAAACAAACACTCTGTGCTTGTTCCTGCAGGATGAAAGATTTATATAACAATAAAATATAAATAAAACATGAAGCGTTCCTGAAAAAAATGGAATATCTTCTTAAAATCTGACCGCTATGTCCTTGCTCCATACGACGGTATGGCTGAGACTATCCCACATCTGCAGTAATCTGTCGTGACCGGCTGTAGCGAACTGCGGTAGTGTGGGATGCGAGGCGAGGCCCCAAACTTGCTCCGTGTGTCCCAGCATCGCTGGATTGAAGCCCATCTCTACGTCGCCGACGAGAATACAGTTTCTCGTCGTACCCACCAGCAGTTGGAAACCCCTGCCCTCGGATACTGTTCGAATACCACCGAAGTGATCTTCGATCTGTCAATAGACAAAATGTTATCAACCACCCATTTTTATTCGAGAATGTTTCTCTCCTCTTATCAGGTTGTCTATATTTTACCTGCGCCTCAACTCCCGTGACATTTAGAGAAGAATCATAGTAGAGAATCCTTCCGTCCTTTCCACCGCCGGTGACGATGTTTCCAGTCTTGAGTACGCAAATTGAGAATATGGAGCCCTCGTGAAGATTTCTCACCAGCTTGGCCATTGTATTCGTGCCTGAAAGATTCAAGATATATCTTTAAGTTTTCTGCTTCTTCGTTAATTTAATATTTATCTGATCGCACCTCTCGCCCATACGATTATATTTCCATTGCTGTCCCCCGTAAGAACGTCACCGTTTTGATTGAAGGCCACGCAAGTGACGTATCTCGGTTTCTCCCGACCCTCGAAAACTCCCATTCGTTTGTAAAGCATGCCACCATTGTCCAAAGACCAGAAGGAAACGTGCCCCTTGCCGCAGGAGACAATCTGGTTCCGTTCCAGCGGATGCCACTCTGCGCACACCACCGTGTCGACGGAACACTGCAATTTCAAGAATTCTTCAGTTCAAGTACAATATTTCTACAATGTGTGTATTTTTGTTTCTTTTCTTTAGTTTCTCGATTGTCGTTCGATCCTCACCTTGGTTTCAGTTACTTTGACCCCTCGATCGCTCTTCTGCCACTCCCAGACCGATATATTGTGATCCGAGGTCTCGTCTATAGCGCACAACAAGTTACCACCGTCAGCCTTGGAGAACGAAAGACAACAAATCGAACCGTCGAACTCGCCGCTTCCTATCACACTCAGAGTTGTCAGGCTCACGGCGTTCCATATCCTAATGTGAGGCTGTCGAAATAAACGCTTTTATACGTGAAATAGTGTTTCAATTAATTGTTTTCGTCGAACGCTTGAAAATTTACCATAGCTTCCCGTCGATCGGTTCCAAGAACTTGGCCGGTAGCCACGATCATTTTGTTTGGATGAATCGCTATGCTGAAAGAATTAATAATCAATCCCTTCGCGTTTCAATTGAACAAGAACATCTCTCTTTCCCTCTCACATGGTTGCCACGAAAACCTCCAGCTGAAATTCTCCCTGACTTTTCCCAGTTTTCCAGAGTAAAAATGTAATATTTTCTGTCTATCGATTAGAGTAAGAGAGGACAATTACAATTAACGCTAAATATAATATACAATGATTGTTAATATATTAAGATCAGTTCACAATATTAAAAGTTCCCAGCGAAAATAATATCACTACAGATTATTACCACGACTACTCAAAGAATGTCTGAATAGAGCAAAAAAAAAAATCTCCGCTAAAGTACTAGAATTCTGCAAAATTATTGATATATACAACAAACTGTAATGTAACAGCAAAGCGAACTACACGTCCAAATTAATGTATCAGATAAGTCACTAATGTCCATAGTCGTTGAAACGAATTTTTAAATAAATTTAAAAAAACCACTACATAGTCATATATATGCTGTATGTAGTCGACAAGTTTGCTGAAATGGAAAATGTAGACGACGTGCAGCACGGAATTAAGCGAAAAGATCAGATTCAAAAAATTTCCAGGGTTGAAAAAAAAATTCCATGACTTTTCCCTGACTTTTCCAGCTTCCAACAAATCCCATGACTTTTTCCGGTTTTCCAGGTTTTCCAGGTCCGTGGCAACCATGCTCTCTTTATAAGAGCTCCTATTTCGTGCACGTACCATTTAACGTCATCGGTGTGTCCCAGATAGTGTCTTTGGCAGTGTTCCTCCATGTTGTAAAGCACAACGACCGCGGCGACGAAATAAACCATTTCGCCAGTTGGCAAAAAATGCAAATTGCTCCTGCAGTCCCTTCCTCTGTAGCCGTACACCCAATCGAGCTTAAGTTTGCTCTGAGGCGGTGTACTGACTTTGTGCAGATCGTAGGAATCGATGGAGGGCGTCGGAACGTAGAGAAGCACCGGTCGACCCCGTAGATACATGCGGACGGTGCCGTCGGTCTCGTTGTACTTCATGTCTTTCGTGCTACGTGAAATAAGAGACGAACAAATAACAATAATTTTTAACAGATAATCAGCGACTATAATTTAACTTGCTTTACAATATTCATAGAGAACTTCGGATAACTTTGTTTCGAGCTCGCGAATTAATCGGAGGAAGCGACCTTCTCGAGCGTGCAGTCGGCGAGTTACTACGCGGAACTCTCTCCACTCGTCTACATGTGTACTATCGTTCGTAACGATCCCGTATTATCGCCGTACTATATTATTTCTTACTTCAACGGCAACTCTCGTTTTCCTCCCGGCAACAACCAATCGAGAAGCGGAGTTGGGCAAGTCAAGGCTCCGAGCCGAGGTATTACCGACACGCTTCGCGAATTGTTTAGTTGCGAGACCGTTTCTTCGTCAATGAGGCTATTCGGCTCTTGTGATAGAAGTCGCAAGGAATGCACGCTTTTTTCTATACTGTATAAATGCGTGTTCGTAGCAGATACGAGAAGTTCGATAGATGTAATATAATCTAATCGCTGCGTCGTACTAGTAAAATGAATTTTACCCGTGCTTGACGTTGCTCTGGACCGGGGGCTTGAAGAGGTTGAACAGTGACTTGGTCGATGCCGACAATCTACAAAGTAACGACAATGCAAACGAAAGGCATGCGGTGCAAAATGAAAAGAGAATAACAATGGGAATGACGAAAATTTTTGGCCACAATGGGAATGGGGTAAGCAAGCATTGATCGTGCGTAACATTGCATGAAGAAGCGGTTGAGAGATTCGTCGTTGGTTCTCTCGGACAGTGGGAATAATTTACCTGCTGGATGCGCCAAGCTGCGAGTTACCGCCGGGCGATTGCGGTGGGTTCGTGAAGTCTCCGGTCGATGACCATCTCTTGGCGCGCCGTAGACTGCTCTGCGGAGGAACGTTCGTTCTCGTCGTCGGTGACCTACGTTGGCGACCGGTTCACAGTACAATCAGCCAAATTGCTTAGCGTCAAGGAACTCTTTTTCACCGGTGAGTGTTTCCTAACGAGAGTCGCGTGCAAAATAATTCAATCGCAACTGACCTGGCAACTGGTAGAGGCGTCGCTCGGGGACTCGGAGACGGCACTGGCGACACGCTGCTGCTGCTCGGACTGTCCGAATGCAACGAACCCGTCGACTGATAGTGGACCGACCTTCTGGACATTATCAACCGTCAATATAAATTCTCATGGATTATCGAACATGGTAGCCGTTTATTCTCCGGAAAGAAATCCCCTGACTTTTTACTGACCAATTCAAAATTTTCCCTGACCAAAGTTCTAACGACTTCTATAAAAAAAATAGTGATGCAAATGAAAATGCCTAATTATTGTATTAATGTTTAATTGTTTTTTTTGTCAAAATGTTCTACTTTTTTCAACTTCCTTTTCTGTACTTTTTATTTATTTGTAGAAGCTTCGGCGACAATTTACTTTTTCCCTGACCAATTTTGAAATTCCCTGACTTTTCACGGGTTCCCTGACAAAGTTTTTTTTCCCTGACGTTTCCCGGTTTTCCCGATTTTTCCTGACCGCGGCCACCATGATCGAAGTGGTTTGACTGTAAACCGATCTCGACCGACCTCTGGGGTAGCTGCGAAGGCGGTGTGTAACTCGCGGGACGCCTGGGACTTGCCGCTGCATCGCGAACGTCCTGCGTCGATCCTGAAGAGCTGGAATTCCGGAGACAAGACGTGCTGCTTTGGCGAAGTCGCGGCTCCTTCTGAGGTATCGAGTTTTGACCTGTAACGAAATCGTTTGCGTTTTATTATTTTGTTTCGTACACTTTATCTCTATTCGATTGACGATCAAAGTCACCGGCGAAGGGCGCTGCACGGAGCTACGAAGCGGCCTTAACCATCGCGTGCAGGCACTCATGGCGAGTTGAACTTTGCCTCAAACTGGGTTACCCATTATCACCCGAGCCTTCCGAGGATTGTGTACGTAGAAACTACGGAGACCGCTTTGGCCCCGGAGCCTTTCAACAATTACCAGCGTACCAAACTCTATTATGTCTGCGCAACTATGCGTTACTAAAAAGTTTTCACCGGAGTGAAGATATTTCATGTCGAAACGATCACGAAATTTTTAAAGTTTAATTATAAATGGTAATAACGAAAATGCGAATGCGCGGAATTTAGCAAGTCAAGTATCAAACGTGAAGGTAAATTAATCATGGTTGCCACGAAATTCTCCAACTGCAATTACCTAACTTTCTCCGGTTCTCTAGAGCAAAAATTTTATTTTTCTAATCTATCGATCAGGGTAGAAAAGGACAATTAAAAACAACGTAAAATATAATATATAGTGATTATTAATGTATTAAACTCAATTCACCATATTAAAAGTTTACAACGAAAATAATATCACGAAATAGTCATACATATGCTATATAGTCGACAAGTTTGCTGAAACGAAAAATGTAGACGTCGTGCAGCACGGAATTTAACGAAAAATATCAGATTCAAAAAACTACCAGGGTTAAAAAAAATCCCATGACTTTTCCCTGACTTTTCCAAGTCCCAACAAATCCCCTGACTTTTTCTGGTTTTCCATGTTTTCCACCAGGATTCGTGGCGACCGTAATTAATTATAAAACAAAATTGCGCATAGCGTGTAAAGGTCGCGTTATTCGCCCGCTTACCCCTGAGAGGGACGTGGCCGTTTCTAAGAGGCGATGAGACTAGTCTATCGTTTCTCCTCTCATTTCTCTCGTCCTCCCTCTTGTCTCGACCCTCCAATTGAGCGATTCGCCGCAGAGCGTCGGCGAGAGTAGCGCGAAGACAAACTATCTCGTCCCTCTGTGCCAATGATTGCCTCTCGAGATCCGCCACTCTGCCGAGTAAAGATCCAGTCTCGCATTCCAGCATCTCATCTGCAACGTCATTAAGGGAAACAAATTATTTAAAATCCTGTTCCAGTGTCATGCGACTACCGCGTATGTCTATAGATATGCAAAAAAAAAACGCTTCTAAGAAGAATCCCTTCTATATAAACCGGTAATCCCGGCTTCGGCTCCGATAGAGCAGCCTCACGCTCGCACAAGGCAACGACACTCTTGTGTTTCATTCTTATTATTCATTTTTAGTGGGAGTTCGTTCGTTAGTTCCACGAACGGATTCTACATTGTATCGAGTTCTATCACGGCGTCGGCGTTGTTATAATTTGTAGCTAATTTTATCATTTGCAGCTAAATTTATCACTTGTAGCTAATTTTATCATTTGTAGCTAATTTTATCATTCGTAACTAATTTTATCATTTGTAGCCAAAATTAGTAAAAAAAATATATAGCTAAGTTTAGGTGATTAGGCCGGACAAAGCGTGTACGTGCAAGAAAGATGGAAATGCGACGTTTCATGCATGCTCCGGGACTGGGACTGCTCCCTTAGGTCTCCGTACTTTTACTGTAGTGTTGTGGTTGGCTGTAGCGAATAAAATTGAATATTATTTAAGGGCGTCATCCCGTGAGCAGGCTCTTTTTTTGTTGGTTTTTTGGGAATTTTTTTTGACGAACTAAATAAACATACAACTGCGCACTTTTCACCACATATTTATTCATATTTTGAACACACTTTACAATTTTTACAGCCCGAAATCGTCGCTCATTGCTGAAGTACTCGTTTTGCTCAAAACTGTATTTTTCAAATTGCTGATCAGGATATCTCGAAATCTATCGAACGAATTCCTTTGAAATTCGATTGACTTACTCAGTACTCATGTAGATACTTTGCAAACTAGGATAATTCTGATTCATGAAGTCGTTTTTTCATATTGAAGAAGTGAAAAAACACCAAAATTCACGAAAAAACATTCAACAAGATGCCAAAAATGTACCTTTCTATATTTTTTAATAATCCCAGGTTCAAAAACTACTTCATACTTCACACATTAAAATGCCGTTTAATTTTTTTGTTTCGGGTAAGCAGAATGCCCGCAATCGTGGTCGCCGCAAAAAACGTTTTTTTGAAGATAAGTGGCTAAGTTGCCGTGTATGTCAGCAATGAGCGACGAATTCGGGGTGAAAAATTGTAAAGTGTCCTCAAAATATTAATAAATACATACGCCGTGAAAAGTTCGCAGTTGTATGTTTATTTAGTTCGCAAAAAAAATTCCCAAAAAAAGCGACAAAGAGGGTTCACACGGGATGACTCCGTTAAGGTAAGTTCTTGCGAATAGTGTTCATTTCGCCTAAGTTTCAAAGAAATGAGAGGGAATTGCAAACACTTCTGGATGGTATACAAATCTGAAAAAAATCAAACATTTTAAAGGTGCCGAAAAGATTAATTTTGCATAATAATAATAATTCCAAAATGTTATTAACAAATTGATATAAAATAGCATTGTTCAACAAATCTCTCGGAAACCAAACGTTTTTTTTTATGAAAATAATTCGTTCATTTTTCTGAATACGTATGCATTTTTTTAGGTTTTTAAATTCATTTGAATTTTTCATTATTATGTATGGTAAAAATGTATAGAAAGTCACAAAATTCAAAGTAAATTTCAAAATCGAAAAACATTTATACGAATTCAGAAAAATAAACGAATCATTTTTATTTAAAAAAGGTTAGGTTTCCGAAAGATTTGTTGAACAATTTTATTCGTCATCATCTTGTTAATAACATTTTGGAATTATTATTGAGCAAAATTAATCTTCCCAGCACGTTTAATATGCTTGATTTTACAGAATTTTATACCATCAACAAGTGTTTGCAATTCCCTCTCATTTCTTTAAAACTTATGCGAAGTGAACACTATTCGCAAAGATTACCTTAAATAAAAACCGAGCTATTGTCCGATTATTCTCGTCGATCGGAGTTGCAGTACAGGAAAAAAGTACACAACACTTTATCAATAACACTTGCCACGAACGCAGCATCAAAGCAATACTCACTCCAGGCCTGTTCCGCCTCGTCGATAGTGTCCATCATATCCGGCGTGGTCATCGCGAGATCGACTCCTCGCGGTGACCCCGCGGTCTCTTAGTGGCCTTCGATTAAATTAATTTTTCTAATTAACAGCCGCAACCCGATAAAAACTTTGTCTCTCCCCTCCCAGTCTCATATTGGCTTCTATTTACACTCCCGTTCTAGCAATCTATTGCGAATCGATGCGCACTTGTGAATCGCGCTAAATCGCTCGAGATGAGCGTGGCCGGCGATGCACCGGGCCTTCATTCTCCGAAGACGAAAGTATCGCGTGTCCGGTAGAGAAACCGTACCGGTTGATAGAGCGAGCGAAAGACTGTGTATGCGACTTATCCCAGATCGGGAGACTCTGCGAGTGATTGGTGTGTACGTCGCACACGCTCGCTCGTTCCGAACGCCGAATGATTACGTAACACTGCTATACGTTGGCCTCTCACTCTTCGACCTCACTCGTCGTCGTCGTCGTCGCCGTCGTGTCATACTTTTGTGGAGCGGAAAAAAATGAGAGGAAAACTCGTCAAATTCCTGACAATCACACTCTATCTCGTTCAGCTACCCACAAATAATAAACATATTTATTCCGTACACTCGATTCTGAAATAGATATAGCGGATCGGGATATAACGTTACAGATATTGCTCGACGCGTACGCTTGATAGTATAAATTAACACACGTGTATATACATATATATATAAAATATGTATATGTACGTGTGTATAGTGTGCACAGTTGGCGTCAAAGCCAGAGATGAAACGAGCTTTCGCGCGCACGCGATATCGATCGAGGCTTTCGATCCCCAACGAGAAAAACACGTTTATTTATATTCCGCACGTACCGTATATGGGACTCTGTCGGTGTTAATTTAACGAGATAAATGATCTCCAACTCTCTCACGTGGATGAGTTTACCTTCCGCTACAGCCGTTTGATCCGATTCGAGAGATTTTATTTTTTCTATTACATCACATGTACGTTACCGAATCGACTGACTCTGAGGAAGAGTTTCCCTATCGCTCTCCCTGATGGGGAAAAAAGCGATGTGGACGCTTTACTCGATGTAATCCTGCACTATTGCTGACGCTATTTTAATACGCTCGTCTAACATCTTATTGATTTTGGATCTTTTTTTTAACATTGTAAAAGTGTTTTAAGGCTATAATGATAATTTGTCGGACGGCATTTTTTTTCGTTAACACTTTTTCTCACTTTATACTTGGTCATATATGTGCGGCGTTGGATGATGCTTTGAGAACGAAACTTGGCAACGAGGAGGGTGCGCCAGCGATAATGCGCGCCCGACACGTGTGTTTTCCCCGTGGCCGCTCTAACGCTACTGTCAGAGACCGACTACAGCTGCTTAGGCGCGATCAATACGCTGTAGATAGTCGAGATCGTTCAGATAATAGGGGGAGGGAGGCGGGTGAGGGGGGGGAGCTCGTCGACTCGATGGAAACGCAATACACGAGAGGACCGACGCACCGTTTCGCCACCTACCAATCGCATTCGATAAATTTAATTTTGCCCTCGAACGAACGACGAGTCCACCGATCATCAGCAAAAGTGTTCATCTCCATGCGCGATTCTCTCTTATCGTCCCGCTGAATAAATTACGCTCTTCGAACGGAACGAGACCAAATTATCAGTTTCCGGTGCGTCGGCGCACCTCGAAGCGACACGACACTCCGTGTGTATGCCCTTTCACAATCCAATCTCTTTCACTAATCCCCGACGTAGCTACGCTCCATCGCAATATATAGAGTACATTTACGGCAAGTTTTTTTTTTCGATTCGCATACAGTGGAACCCCGATTAACCGGGATCGAATTAAGCGGGTAGCGGATTAACCCTGGAGCTTTTACATTTTTTGTACCTTCTAACTCATAACTGGGGTACATATGTACCCCACGCGTTTCTTATACGTACAAGGGTCCTATAAATAGTAAATGGGTTTTGATGCAGATGAATCTATTCGGTTTTTCGTAAGGAAGAGAATGCTATGCGACAAATTTAATTTTATTAAAGTTTAGGGGGTGAAAATCATGCATAAAGCCCAGAACGTAACAACAAAAACAAAGCTTCCTCTATAAGGAAGCAAAAAATGGGCTAAATCGCACTTTTTGTGAAGAAAATTGTAATTTTTTAAAAAGTGGTCCGAATAAAAAATTTCAAAAGTCATTTTACAGGGGACACATCAGGCTATTAATTGAAAAATTGTAACATGGAAAAAATCAATGAAAACCTAAACAAAATTGGTTTTGCATGGGTTACTTACATAAAACACTAACGTGAACTCCCAACTGGAAAATGTTGGTACCCCAAGCGCGCCGCGTTAGCGTCCAGTGCGATAGCCAGCGAACGATTGAGGCTACTCCCGCCTCCGTACATTTTCAGATCATCGAACAAAATTATCGTGGAGGACCCGACTAGATAATGTCAATTTCTACTGTAGGAGAGCAGTTTAAATGTTGTCTGGGGTACTTATGTACCCCATATGTGAGTTCAAGGGTTAACCGTGCGTTTTCCGAGGTTTTTTCAAACCAAAGTCACTGAGTACTTAAAAAAAACTAGCTTACATACTATCAATGAAAAATAAAATCCAAAGACTTTACATTCTAGTTCACACTATTTACCAATTAAGTGCAAGTTGTACCAAATGTTATTGCAACTAGTCAAAATAAAGTTGTATCATTAGCCATTTTTGACTTATATACTTTCGCTGTCTAGTTCGCATTAACCGGGATTTCGATTAACCCAGGGACTCTTCGGTCCCGAGCATCTCGGTTAATCGGGGTTCTACTGTAGTTCCTCAATTGTTTTCGGTACGATGTATTGCAGGACGATGGTCCAATTTTCCGTCCGTGAACAATATTTACGCGGCGCATGTTCGATGGAGCGAAGCGCTTTATTAACGCCGGATGAAAATTGCTCGCTGAGCACTGCCCTGGCGCGTCGTCGGATAATGGCTCAAACGATTCCACGGAGGAATACAGATTGGTCTCAAGCACTCCCGCATTCGTAGCGCTGCACACTGTATTCATTTATTATTATTATTTTTTTTTCAAGTAAAACACCCGAGATTATACGAACCACCGAGCCGTTTGATTCAATTATAAGCGTTAAAGGAAAAAAATAAAGCATTTTTTTCCCTCGCCAATGAGAGTGTTGCTCTTTTTTCCTTGTTTTAACAACACATTGCCTCCGCTCAACGCATTCGATACTTATCGCGGGAGCTCGTGGTATATTTTTACATGAGCCTTTGGTGGGCGTTGGTCGTTTAACGTAGGTGCAGCATAATCGCTCGCTGGTCACTTATCCAGTGGATGAGTAAGCGAACGAGATTAGATGATTATGAAATCCGAACGAAAATGAAGGTTCGTAGTGGTCTGTAATTCGCTGATAGCGCAATAAGGACGATCAGCTGGACACACCTTGGTAGCGCCATTCATTAATGTGTTACCTTGATCGGCCGTTCACGTAACGACCAGTGACGTTATTGCTCGTATCGTCGAACAATTTTTCTACACTCGTCGTATCGCGGCCGTATTAATAAAAAAAAAATAATAATAATGATAATAATCGAGGAATGAAAATACAGTGTCACGCATAGGAGCTCTTCGGCTGGAGCACCGCTCGACTTTTCTCCTACCAATGCCGTAGACCGTAGCCACATCGTTTACTCTTTCGCTAGAATGACCTTTTTCGTACAACGAACGAGCACAGCCTCGCCGCCGCGAGTGTTCTGCACCGCCGAGAATCAATTGTGCCGCAAAAGTTTCCTCGCCTTTTAAAGTTAAATCGGTAACTTGCCTCGCAACTTTAGTCGTGGACATAATTCGATCGAGCCTACTTGTTATTATTCCAACAAAAAATGTATCACTTGATCTGTGTGTAATCTACGTAATAATAACAATAATTATTTATTTACCCATTTCTCGACACGAGTCATACGTTCGATGCCCGTTTACGCGCATCATCGGCCTCCAAATTTTTCTCTCATAATTCTTGTCACCGTCGTTGCTCTCGCTCGCCCCTTGTACCTGTAATAAACAACAAGAACATTATAAACAGACATTAATAAAGGGGTGCGAAAAAACATAAACGTCGTTTGGTTTTTTGTATCATGAGAGGAATTGGTTATCGAGGTGGGGTTAAAAAAAAACTTAATTGGGAACGGCTTCAACGGCAAAGCCGCCGATAGCCCAGTGCACATAGCAGCCAAAGTACTGCACTACGAATGAACGCGTATAGTACAGCGCGGCGCAGTTCTGGATTCTCGTTCGCGGTGTGTAACACAAAACCAGTAAGCATTGACCCGTCCGGAAGATTGCCTTATTGGTCGAGCTCTGCTCACCGCACATGAGCGCTTGTTTATTTAACTCTTCAAAGGTGTAACAGAGCGCTCCAGCAGTCTCCTACTGTTTCGTCCGGCTATCGCGGCGACGTTAAGCCCATATAAGATAAATCTTGGTTTACGGTCATTAGATTCCCTGGTAATTTAATTTCTCATTAACTTATGTACAGCTTCCCCTCGTAACAATATGACTCGATGCGTACAGCGTAATAAATATATTGCATAAATAAAAGCCGTGGAGTAAGTATGTTGAATGAATACTAGAGCAGGGTTAACGACAATGGCGAGAATCTCTGCAGCGAAACCTACGCGCGGGTAGGATTGGTGCGCTGGCTTGATATTTCAGCACCATGTACAGTAGAACCCCGTTTATCCGCGGTAATGTGGGGAGAGCGTACATCGGATAATTGAAATCTCGGATAACCTACACTGGATGAAAATTCATATATAATTTAATGCACAATTGTGATGACAATATAAAGATCAGTGTATTAAAAACATAGAAAATACTTTATTTTTAATAATTTACTTAAATTTTACTATAAAAGTACTGCAATTTGTATAATTCAGTTTAATTTCAGTGAAAATATACTGTATTAACTTTTCACCACAATTGTACATCAAATTTAATGTACCAGTTTTCGCATAAAATCTTTGTACATTAAAATTACAATTTTATTTTACAATTGTACATTAAATTTATAATTTTATTTTTAATGTGTACATACGACGCGCGCGGGAGGTGCTGCTTTATCCGTTTCATCCGAGTTTTTCGTATTATCCGAGCCAACGCCTCGGTTACACATCACTTCATATAAACGTTAACTTTATTAGTTAATTTACGACTTTTTTCCTTTTTTGAGACATCACGATATTCTACCATTGACTCTAGAATCGGAACTGATGTATTCACAGCTGGCAATATAAAGACGCAACAAACTTGTACAAATTTAAGCCCGTATGCAACAATGTAGCAGTTACCATAAAGCAGCATGTCCGCGCGCGGGCACGCTTCTTTGTCCGTTTTATCCGAGCTTTTCATATTATCCGAATCTACGCCACGGTTAAGGTGAAGTGAAAGTCACGTGACAGAGCCAGGTGTGCGAGAGAGATAGCGGCATTGGTTTTACGGTGGAGCGAGAGAGAGCGACTGAGAATGTGTTTCACTTCACCTTAAGGGGAAGTGAAAGTCACGTGACGGGGCCATGGGTGTGAGAGAGGTAGTTGCAATTTTCAAATTAACTTTATTCGATGGTGCTAATTTTTTCGAGGAAAAAAAGAATTTTTGCCGGATGCGAAATGACCGTGTGCATCCGGCTCGAATTTGCTTTTTCCTCAAAAAAATTAGTACCATTGAGAAAAGTTCATTACAGTTTTCATTACCGACCGCGATATTTCACTTCCTCTTAAGGAGGGTTCGGATGAGTTGGGTGCGTCGGATAACGCGGGGGCTCGATTGATCGAAGGGCGGATAAGCGAGGTTCTACTGTATAGCTAACCCAGGTGTATACTCGCCAAATACTGCGGGAGAGCAGTGACGCTCGTTCAATGCATATGTACCTCGAGCCACAGGTGTCAGCGATTCCTATCATCGCGAGGACCTTACACTACTTTCGTATGCACCACTTACACGAGTTCACTGAACAGTAAAACGGTTGACAGCCATATTCGGACCGGAATAATATTCACGGGACTTGGAACTCGAGTGGTCTGTACGTCGCGCTTGGTAGATCTGGAGAGGCCATGAATATCAGTGTATCTCTGGCTTAAGTCACTGCACCGAATTGTCAAAGCAATATAACGACCGCCAAGAATCTTCCTCGATATTAAAGAAACTGACCGATATTCTAATCTCGATGCGAGGCCGAAAGCTGCCGAACTCGCGATATCCCACAGGTACGCCATTACTCGGACGCATTCTACTTCGATAAATGTTACACAGAGCGCGTCACGCTTCGCCGGGGGCAGAGCAGTCGGCTTGCGGGCCCCGAGAGAGAGACCGGCAGACACGCCGGTCGTCCAACGTTCGGGCATGTTTTGTTTACGTAAAAGTAAAAATAAAAAACCGTCAGTGTATTCGCAACCTGTCGATTCCCTGCACCCTCTGACGCCGGAACGTTAACTATTTTCTCGATTCATTGTGTTACAGCGTCGAATCACGAGGATGATGCTTCTTCGCTAATTAAATTGGATGCGTCTCGATTAATTCGACAGCCGAACCTGCCGGTTTTATGCGCAAAATGTAATTGATCTAAGTGTCTCCCCGTGAAAGTTTTTCCTGTTCGGCATTGGTCGGTGGAAAGTGTATAAGGTAAAAGTACCAGTGGCTGGACAACCAAGGAAGCAGTTTTATTCCCCGGACATGCATTAAAAACCGTAATTCCGTCTCTCTTGCGCGAACGCTTTGTCTGGCTACTGCGACGTGTTCGGTCACTGGGACGTTTGCCTTAGTGCAATTGAAATTGGACGTCGGTTTTGATGGCATCGATTGGTAAGTCGTCGTTAGAGTCAACGGCCCAATTACTGTCCCTTAATCATGTTATCTACGATCAAAAATCCTATTTATGTCCGACATACTCCATTTTTTTTACATTTTTTATATTGTGCATCATGTAATTGAATAAACATCGAGTCAAAATTTTATAAAATTGTCGACATGCAGAGTTTTATCTGTGAACCCGCGAGAAGGAAGCTCACGCAGGCCATTTTCTTGTCAGTTTCGTTAAGCGAATGGGTTCGTGTTTTTTATCAGAAGCAAATAAAATGATGAATCTAAGTTGTACTGTGCGATTAAGGGTCAAGTAAAACCGCAGTGCACGAGAAAAAGATTAGAAATTACAATTTCGCCGGAAAATACATGGGTCAGAATTAAGGCTATAAAGACGCCGTATGTTGACATTAGTGTCCGGATTTTTCAGTCAATTATGTTTTTATTGCCTTATGTCTTTTTTATAAAGAATTTAACTAAAATAATTATTGAATAGCATGATTTTTGTATAATGTTAATGTGAATTAGCAGGATTATGAATAACCTACCATTTCCCCCGTCTCACGATTCGAAGATCGGACATAGAATATCATAACCTCATTTTTGCTCGAAATATTATTATCTTGCTCGTCACTAATCGAGCATAGATGCAAGACGGCATAGGTCAGTGATTGGGCCCTGGATAGGTCACTATGTGGGCTATATAACAAAAATGGTAGGACACTAATCGGGTAATTTACAACAGTGTCTATATTTCGAGTTTATTATTTAAAAATGCTCAAAAATAATAAAATAATATTTGCTTTAGTTAATAACGACTCTAAACTTTTCTGTAATACATACCACTAATTTCAATACCTTCACTGTTTTTAACAATCTTCTTTCATTTTCAATGCCATGCTGAGCTAGTCAGTAATTGGGCCGTTCACCTTATATTTTAATAACCTCAATATTTCGATACACGTACAATCAAACGCGTATAGAGTAACACGATCGTGACAATGTATCGTCGAATAGAACGACCGTGCGCGTTCGGTGAAAGAAAAAGGGGAGACAAGGAGTCTCGATCGTGTGTACCCTTACTTCGGCACACCCGCAAGTGGGTCACGGCTTGCAAAATCGCTTGGCGGAACAGAACAGAGTTCGCCCGTCGCCTGTGCTTTCAAAGGTATTGTAAAATTCGTCACGCAACAATTTCCAATGACGAATTATTAAATGCGCTCTTCTGTTTACTAATAATGCGACTTATTTGAGTCGTAAGGTCTCAAAACAGGAAATTGTATAGAGAGAAAAAAAAATTGACACTCGAGAATTCGCACGCATACCGACGTAGCGGCTTTTAGAGACGAATTACGAGGATGGTCGCGTACCAGCGTGAAACGATCGTCATTAGAGTTTGCGAAATGGTGACGGTTAACGTACGGTAAGTACGCACGAGGATACAACACAACTCGCTTATATTAATTCGAGTCTTGTACAGTCGCGGTCTTTTATTTAGCGCTGACTCGACGATTGACTCCTACCTACGGCCGCCTTGAATTAGCATAACCATTATGACCGAGTAGTATGAAGCGGAATTCCTGCGGTACTTTATCGACGATAACCGGAGTTTCTTCGCCGTTGCCGGAGAAACAGAACGTGTTATATGGAAAAAGAATGAATTTTCTTTTCGGCTCCTCTTACATACTATATTGTTATGTGCCACGTGCATAGAGTTCTCATCCGGCAGTGGCGTACGACAGCGCGTAACTTGCAGAAACCTGCTTTGCCACTGTTTCGTCCCGGCAAATGTACCGAGAGAGGAGGTCAGTCAACTGCAACGCGTACTCACTCAGTTCTCCCCGCCGGGGCAAGCCGTTGCATTTGCATCCTCACAGGCGTAGGATTCGAGTGCATTCGTCGAGAATTCGCAAAGCTGTTCGAACCCGATGTGCCCGCGTTCCCTGGGGATGACAATTTCTCAAAAGAATGTCCGGACGTAAAATTTGTTGTTGCTTTCTTTCTAATATGGACAGCGAGCTTATAGACAGTAAAATAGATATCAACTTTTCTTGTCCACAATCGTCCACAATCATTTTCTTGTTAATTTCACAAAAAAAAAAATCTTGCCATTTTACAAAAATGTCGATCAATTTTATGAATATTTTTTGTAAAATTAACGACAAAATAATTGTTGACGTTTTTAGACAAAAAAAGGTTTGTTAAATGTACAAATCTTTTTTACTGTGTAAGATGGCAAAGTTGTGACGCTTTTAATCCGTCGTCGGGAGTTGCAATAGTAGGAAAAATATACAATAATCAAAAATTGGAAAAAGAGGGCGCTAATCTGTTTCGTAAAAGGAGTCGTCGAGATAACCCCACCGTTACGGTGTAACGTAAGAGATAAAGAAGTGAGCATCGCCGTCGCGCAAACACAGAAACAAAATAACTTCGCGTTCACGGCGAGACGGAAGGAACGAAAGTCTGCGAGTCGGAGAGAAGCAATGTGTGGAGCGTCGTCACGGTTATTGCGGTTCTGTGGGAACGGAACTCGGGAACGTGACCTCCTGAGCCACGGGGATGTTTGTCCACGATACAAAATAGTTTCTACCCGTGCAGAATCTTTCACTCTCACGTTGCTCGCGATAATGGCTAAGGATCGGTACGAGCAAAAGTGCCGCATCTGCTTATTGAAATTAACGGGCGAGCATTATGCATTCTTCGCGCGAGCGTCAAGGTGACTGAAAAAAATAACGCATACCGTTGCACACGGTCTTCCATCCTCGGCGGTTATTCTTACCGATGCAATAATTCAGGCATTATCAGGCGACATTTCTTGTATTCTTCTTTTTTCTTGTTATTCTCAACGATCTTCTTAACGACTTACGTCTAAGTAGACTCAACGATTTGCGTCTAAGTAGACTTAACGATTTGCGTCTAAGTAGACTTCACGATTTGCGTCTAAGTAAACCTCACGATTTGCGTCTAAGTAAGCTCAACGACTCGCGTCTAAGTAGACTCAACGACTCGCGTCTAAGTAGACTCAACGATTTGCGTCTAAGTAGACTCAAGGACTTGCGTCTAAGTAGTCTTCACGATTTACGTCTAAGTAGACTGAACAAGTTGCGTCTAAGTGGACTTCCCGATTTGCGTCTAAGTAGACTTCACGATTTGCGTCTGAGTAGACTTAACGATTCGCGGCTAAGTAGACTCAACGATTTGCGTCTAAGTAGACTTCACGATTTGCGTCTGAGTAGACTTAACGATTCGCGTCTAAGTAGACTCAACGATTTGCGTCCAAGTAGACTTAAAGATTTGCGTCTAAGTCCGACAATAGATTGTCGTCGCGTTACACGCATTCCTTCGTGGTTAAAAATGTCCCAACGCTACGTCCTTGCATGGCCGTTTTAAATGTCAAGAACACAAGAATACTAGACAAGATAAATCAAAAATAAAAATAGAAACGCCCGATCAACCGGCGAAAATCCGACTCTGCTATCTTCGAGGGAATTCCGAGTTAAATTAAATTTAACGACACGATGATAAATAAAAGTATGCAGCTGGTCGTACTCACCGAAAGGGAAATTCCAGTTTCCGGTACGAAGATCGATCAGGATTTTGTCGGTAACACTGGTGGATCGGGTTGTTACGAGCGTTGTCTCGACACGTTTTTCCACTTGCAACGGGCGTGTGCGAAGCCCGGTGTTGTTCGTTCCGGAACGCAGGCTCGCCGTGCAGGGCGTCGCTCACGAGAAATCGAAAGGGAAAGAAAAAAAAATCGTACGCATTTCAGAAGCACGAGCAATCGATAACGACCAACCTCGTCGAATTGTGCAACTTTTTCTCTCGTTTATTATCTTCTCTCTCGTTGTTAAATTTTTTTGTTTTCTACCGCGCGTTATCGAATATCGATAAAAAAATCGTCAGCGGACATTGAAGCGACGATCCGGCAGCGAGCGGCGAGGATCCGCGCGGTTGAAACTCCAGTCAGATACTGGCGAGGCCAACAGGTGAGCCGTGCCAACAGTTCGGGCCCAGTGACGGAGCGAGGAATTGTTCGGGCGTCGAGAAATCGAGGCAACAGGTGAGGTATTTTACCGCCTGTACAGTTATCGATCGAAACATCGTTTTTAATTATAGACAGGTTTGGAATTAAAATTCAAGTTTTTATAGCCGGTACAGTCGAGTCAAAAATATTGTTGGCGCGTTGGATTTTTATCGAATTGTCCTTTACAAATGAAATCCTCCTGTAAAATATTTTTTTCAACGCCTACCACGGCGTCCTACCCGTTGTGCCGGTCATATTGGGATGGAGGGGGCGGTTTAGCTGTCTCACCTCGCCGCTACTGCTTTCGTCTATCGGCTCGCGACCAATCAACGCCGCCGAAGATCAGCAGGGGTATCCGCACAGCCTTATCCACAGATATTCTCTATTTACATAGTTAGTCGAGTGTGAGTTTGAACTATGACTTTGAACGACACTTCGAGACCGCACTTGAATGGACTCGCTCGCTGGTCAAAATACGGCTTATTTTATTCTTCGAGCCTAAACCTTCGTGCTGTCGTAGTTCCGAAAAACTGAATAACACGTCTAATATGTAGTATATGTAGCTATAACGAACTTCGAACCCGGCGATAAATAGCAAACCCCCTCTCGAAAGTTATTTTCGTGGTATTAAAACTGTTTACTCGCCCGTCGTCGATATAAACCGGCTGTAATGTTCGTACACAGTGGAAGAAAAAAAAGGAATACGCTTACAATCTTCTGACTGTGGATATTTTCATTATTAAGTCCAGGAGCTCGGTGTATCTACAGTATATACAAAAATTCTTATGAAATTTCATGTACCGGACTGGAAGTTTTTATGCAAAAACTGGTATATTAAATTTAATGTACAATTGTGGCGAAAAATTAATGTTCAGTGTATGAAAAACATTGGAAATACATTATTTTTCATGATATACTTTAATTTCAATGGAAAAGTACATTAATTTTTCATCGTAATTTTACATTACATTTAATGTGCCAGTTTTCGCATGAGAGCTTTCAGTCCGGTACATTACATTTACTATTTTTTTTACAGTGTATATCATTAAGCGGCTATGGTAATTTCGTATACACGTGCGTGTGTGCAAGCTATTATGCGCAGCCGGAGCCAGTCGATAAATTCGACTGTGGGTAAATCAGATAGTGAAATGTGTGTCTTTGCCAAGCGGCCATCTGGTGGCTGTCGCGGTAACTTGAACGGTTCTTTTTTATCGCAGATCTCTTTGACGCCTGTGAGAATGCCGTTTGATAGGAAGAATGCCGTCTTTTTCCTGTACGTACGTACACGTATGTATTTCACAACTCGCCTCACATGCGCGGCACTTTCTTTCTCGTCCGAACTACTACCCGGAGCGAGTCACTTCCGCTCAGGTTATGTCGATGGTCTCACGCCAGAAAGGCGTAGAGGCTATGCCTGTACACATAGCCTATGCGGCCTTATGGCTTCGAGCCGTCGATATGTGTGTCAGGCCTGGGAAGCGTGACTTAAATTTCGAGCTCCCTTATTTCCAGACGGAAATAAGATCGTTCCACCGTGAATCGAGACGATTCATCTCCTTCTTATATAAAACAGAGGTGTTGCCACTTACGTTAAAAAAAAAAGTTCGTCGTCAATGCGTCATTATTCGATTATTATTCGATATTCAGCGAGTTGCTAGTCGCAATGGTTCATTTACTTATTTCTACGTACTGTAATAGTTATAAGACAAGCTCTAGAATCGATCTTTGAGATTGACCTTTTCTTTGTTTGCCCTTATTTCTGATAAGTTTTTTTTGTTGTCAAGCGAGGATAGAATAATTTAACTGCTCTATAACTGGAGGACTCGTTCGCGCTCACAATTCATCATATATAAAACAGAGGTGTTGTCACTTACGTTTAAAAAAATGTTCATCACCAATGCGTCATAATTCGATTATTATTCGATATTCAGCAAGTTGCTAGTCGCAATGTTCCGTTTACTTATTTCTACGTACTATAATGGTTATAACCCAAGCTCTAGAATCGATCTTTGAGATCGGTCTTTTCATTGTTTGTCCTCATTTCTGATAAGTTTTTTTTTTTTTGTCAAAGGAGGCACCAATAATTTAACCGCTCGATAACAGGAGGACTCGTTCGCGCTCATAATTACAGCGATTAAGCCTTGGCGCTAGCACGAGCTGCGGTGTCCGAGTGGTTAAGGAGTTGGACTCGAAATCCAATGGGCTTTGCCCGCACAGGTTCGAATCCTGTCCGCAGCGAATTTTTTTTTTCCTTTTTTTTTTTCTTTTGCAAAATTCATGCATAGACCTTGGCGCTACCACGAGCTGCGGTGTCCGAGTGGTTAAGGAGTTGGACTCGAAATCCAATGGGCTTTGCCCGCACAGGTTCGAATCCTGTCCGCAGCGAATTTTTTTTCCTTTTCTTTCTTTTGAAAAATTCATGCATGTTCGTCGATGATTGCATTGTTAATGAAAAGATCGTAGATGACGAAATTGTTATATCACAATTAATATAGTTTAGAGTTTCGATCGCTCTATCGATGGGAGAGTGTGGGGCGCTATACACTGAGAGAAGGAACTGGTAAAAACTACCCGGCCATCTAAGAAAAATTACGGCACATTTACATCTCTACCAGAAAACAACTTCACCGTATTAGCCAAAATCTCTACCAGAAAGTAAAAAAAAACTACCGGAATTGAAATCAAGCTCTACCGGAATTACAATAAAACTCTATCGGAATACAAGGCAAGCCTTGAATTTCGGTAGAGTTTTATTTCCATTCCGACATAGTTTTATTTTAATTCCACTAGAGTTTTATTTTAATTGTGGCGGAGTTCTAATACTGTAGAGGTTAAATATGGTAGAAATGTTTTCTGGTAGAGTTGTTTGGGGGGAGAAATTTTATGGTGGACTTGTTATCTGGTACAGTTGTGAGTGGTACAGATGTAAATGTGCTAAAAATACCATAGCTTATGATAGTACGCAACTAGGGCACCATCTATAGCAGAAAGTCCATGATTTTCCATGAAATTTTACCATAATATCTCCCAAAAATTCTTATAAATCCGGTACTTTCTATTATAGCTAGCGCCTTAGTTCCCTACTACTGTGCTATGGTAATATCTCTCAAGCGATATTGTCATATTTACTACATCCTTCTCTCAGTATAGACGGTACACGAGCCGTTTGCATATAGCATACAGAATTTTTAGTAGTAGTAAATGTATTTATTGACTTTGGTGTTTACAACATTGATGGTGAGACATTTACAAACGATGTGCAATACATATAATATTAATGGACCATCGACCGAGGTACTCTGTCCCTCTTTATTTTTACTTTCCCATAGAAACCGCAAATTCTATCCTTCACATCTACCCGGGCTTTGTGATAATAAAACTATCCATCGCGAGAACATAGCTGTCCACTTTAGTTAACGCATTTGCGACCGATGCCGGTAGTGAAGATTGCCGAGCTACCATTTCATTTGTGTATTTTGATCCGGAAGATGAAGCAACACTCCTGCTCCTGGGGATTAGAGAGCTTCCACTTAACGTCGTACGTTCTCTGCAAAGAAATTTCACCTCCGTTATTGCAATTACCAAATTATTAAACGACGACGGCTAAGTCCTTGTTGTAGGAGTCAATATCAATAGCTGTATGGTGGAAGAGTAGTAACAGGGGAGTGATTATACGTTGTGAACCAGTTGATTGACGTCGATTTATCAATTAATGGAGGGCGGCGACCTTGTAACACTTCCCGTTCGATGCACGGCCACATATGCACTTGGTTCCTTTTGAGCGTTAATTAGCATTGAACAAAAGACGATGACAAATTGCAGTCCCTTTGACTCGGAAAATTTCACCCGTGCATTTATCAAGTACGTGACACTTGGTCGCCTCTTACGATGTGCTCTTTGAAGTCCCCGTAAACGGCACCAGATTCGCCGAATTTTCGAATGGTGCAATAACTTCGCGAGCTACTTTTTCCCAATGCTTGGTTTTAAAGTCATTCAAACCGAAGGATTAAAGTTCGAACCTTACCGAGAGTCGCGGCAATTATATATACGCGAAAGTCGCAATTTTGCGAACCGTTTTTCTTTACTTACGAGTGGATAATTCTTCGATATTGGCAGATCCATGTGGTACGTTTGCTTCTGGCCCCGAGTCGCTGGGCAGGCGGTCGCCAGACAAGCGTTCGATTCCATGCCAAGGAAGGGTAGATCGAGAACCTGATTCACCCAATAGGCACGTCCTTCCAATGTGGCACCTTCGAAATCTGGGAGTACCAATAAAAATTGCAGTAAAAGGTTTTCGAATAATTTAACACTTCTCTATAAAAAAAAAAAATTAATTTGAAATAAATAAAAAATCGAGATATTCACCTGCGGTGTAATCGAAATCGATGCTAGCATTCTGACCGCGCTTTATACGACAGGGCTTTCCTTGAGCCGCTTCCTTGCATGGACTAACACGGAGTTCGTGGACGGTACAGTTGATTGGCGCATTAGCTGAAAATGTTTATTTATTAAATTATCGATTATATCGCGTCTGTAATTAAATTTAGTACTCACCGTCGGGATAAGTGCAGGCCTGGAACGGAACAACATCCGCGTTAACGCCGCAACAGATTATAGCGAAGATGCCGAAGAAGGCGACCGCAACACCGTAGCTCTTCATCTCTCGGCAACGTCTCGGTAGTGAGTGAACGAAATCCGATGCGGCTCTCGACTGAGTAAGCTGATAGCAGGATCAGGGTGGGGCATAGGTCAATTGAGATAGTATCTTGTTCGTCTCGGCTTGTGTCGTTAGCCCCGATAAATGCTCAGCCCCACGCGTTTCAACTCCCTGGAGGTCACCGAGGGAGCTCCACGCTCGTTTTTATCGCGTATCCTAACACCTCGTTTGACCTTCCATCTCCGACTTCGAACTTTCGTAAACAATGCCGTAGTCGGTTTCTATTAGCATTGCGCATTATTAATATCCCATAGAACATGCGTCAGGAGCAATCGCTTGGATGACGGAGAAAAATATTGATTCACCCCAAACGCTTATAATAGCTGGAGTATTAATAGCGTCGGGAATTTATTTTTCTACCTTCTCGAGTAATTTTTTCTTTACCGTGCCTCATCGTACAGTTGCTGGTACTGGCTTCGAGCGCTCCCGAATATATCGTGAATGTTAAGGTAGTCCGAGCGTTACAGTCCCGCCAAACGCGAGTTTCAGGGAAAAATTCTAACATTTGTCGGTGGGATAAGAATCTGGAAAAGTCAGGCTTTGAGGTGCTGCAAATATTGTTTTTATGTAATAATAATTCAAAAATGTTATTGATAAATTAACGATAAAAATAATTGTTCAGCAAATTAACCGGCAATTTAACTTTTTTTTTTGATAAAAGTGATTCGTTTATTTTTTTGAATACGTATACATTTTTTCAGAATTTTTTGTAATCTTTGAAAATCGCGTTTTTTCTATGTTCGAGCTGTGAAGAAACGCAATTTTCAAAGATTACAAAAAATTCATGCGTATTCAGAAAAAGAAACGTATTATTGTTTTGAAGGGAAATAGTTAAGTTGCCGGGTAATTTGTTGAATAATGATTTTTATCTTCAGTTTGTTAATAACAGATTTAAATGATTATTTCACAAAAACAATCTTTGCAGCACCTCCCATACATTTGATTGTTTTCAGATTTTTATACCATCGAGAAGTGTTTACAATTCCCTCTCAATTCTCTGAAACTTATGCGAAATCAGCACCATTCGCAAGAACTACCTTAAAGAGCCGATCGCACGCAACGACAACCCTTCGATACCCTTCGAGATTTCCGAGTTTGCTTCCCAACAGTCGGCCGCATTTTACGATACGAACCGGGAGTTACCCGAGTAAATTTGTTTCATCGTCCCCAACTTGTTGCACGAATCATACGAGACGCGACAGCATTCTCAGAATGGCCAAAGATCTTTGACCCTCGAAGCTGGCGGGCACAGTTTACTATCTACCGCTTCTGTTTCGCCTTTCCGGTTTACGATCGCCGCTTTCAATATACGCGACGACCGTGAGTGACGCAGCCAAGATTACATCTAGTGCTGTTAAGTGGACTAAGCAGCGAAAATATACTGAAAATGGGAAAAAATTCAAAAGGCATTTGTGAAGAACCGAAACAACATATATATATTTCCTTTTTTACGCCGTTTTTATTATAGTTTTGGCTATTAAATTCAGTGGTTACAGTTTCAAAAATATAACTATTTAAGAGAGATATGCGCGGATAAAACCACGCGTCTCATACGCTGCTCCCTTGTTGCCACGATTCCAAGTGAACGGTTATTTTTTGATCCGTCTGTTTTTTTTTTAAACGAAGATATCAACTTTCTTTACAAAGTGAACTAACGTCAATGTGAAAAAATAAATTTATTATTGTTGTCATAACAACAAATTTCATCCCTTTTTCAATGTTTTCTAAATTTTAGGCACGATTTCCTTAATTTGTATGTTTGCTCAAAAATTTTAGTTCAGTCTGTAGAGGAACAACCCACGAAGAAACGGCGCTTGGAAATTGTCGAAAACTAACCGTTCACTTGGAATCGTGGCAATAAGGGAGCAGAGCATGAGACGCGTGATCTTGATTAAATATTGATATTTTTTAAACTGTAACCACTGAATTTAATAGCCAAAACGCCAATAAAAACGTTGTAAAAATGAAAATGGATGTATGTTGTTTCAGTTCTTCACAAATGCCATTTGAATTTTATCCAATTTTCAGCCTATATTTGCTGCCTAGTCCCCTTAATTCCCGGCCACGTTATCGATAGCGGCGAGATGGGTGCATGTTCCGTAAGAAAAATCGCCAGCTCTATTTTACTCAGCGATTCAATGAGTATGGTAGTGACAGGATGATTCTCCTGCTCGTTTGCCATTTCCAATCTAATTGCGCACGATATAGCTAGCTGGTGTAATCGAGAATAATCGCGAATCGTCAATTTCGGTGATCGTTGAGCCTGTGCGCGAGTGGACCGACCATCAGCGCTTCAATGTCCGGAGTTATATAAAAATAGAACGCCTCTGGTATTAGATTCACCGTGAGTTTAAACATCAGCTACCGCTACGTGTCCATCGACGATTATCCAATTTAAGAGGCCGGACGGTTGATCAGCGAAGGACTATGAGGAAACTCAGAGTGCAGAGATGTACGGCAGTTTCTTTTGAAACTTTCTACAATGATATCGGCGAGCGATGTCGCGACATGGTTAAAAGCGGGCCTAGCTGAACTGCTGCAACCAAGGATTCGGAGTTGCATCGCAGTCGCAGTCATACTAGGGTTTGGCTAGACATGCATCTGCGAGTTGCAATGACTAGAACGAGACTCCGGGTATACTGGAATGAGACTGATCACCTTGTTCAAACTTTTAACCTTCATGCAGCTCTGTTGTGATGGACTCGAGTGATCCCTATGCAACTACAAGTCAAATAAATAAGACTACACAAAGATGGTTGCAAGGGTTATAGAAAAACCTTAAAATAAAGGATATATTTGAAGAATAACGTGACACATGTATTTTTATGTCATTCAACCGTAACTTCAAACCTTCATGATGAGATCCACAATTCTCGTTTGGCGCAAGAGAGTTGTACGTTTTTCCGCAGTCAAATTTTTTTTGATGTCAGAGATCGTTTATTTGCAAACATCACACGAACTCGCTAAGAATGTGTTGGTCTCTCCCTTATCGAGTTTCGAAAGGGTTTCTAATTTTTTTTTCCACCGCAAGTACCCAGATAGACAAGCCCCACGAAAAGTAGCAATATTGGCGCAATATTTGCGACATTTGTAGCACATGTCGCAATTATTGCGCCAACCACTACTCTTCGTGGCGTTTGTCTATCTGGGTAAGTAAGTACATTGTGCTTACGGTTAGAGGTGAAAGGACTGGACGTTGAATCCATAACACCCTGAACTACGAGACCAGTAGATTAACGAAAAGAAATTTTGAATACGTGTGTATTTGCTCGGCTGAGAAACCAATAAATACGGCGCAAACGACTGACGCGTATGCACGGTAGCTCTGTGTAAGTATATGCGAGCTCGAGCGTTTTTGAATTGGCTTGTCGTTTGTAGCGCGCAACAATGTAAAGAAACGAGAATTTCACGCAATAGTCCGGATAGTAGAAACTTCATCCGAACCAGCGGCGGTTCGGATAAGAGAGGGCTCGGATAATGGGTGTTTGGATAATCGAGGTTCTACTGTACTGACTAAGTAGTTGATAGGTCGATACGTACTTCAAGTACGCAGTGTATTTGCCCAGCTCTGGTTAAAAGGCAGCGTGGGTTATTAGACAGTTTAGCGGATGCTTGGACAACATTTTTACATAGTTGATGTAACAATCGTCGATCGAATCGTGTCGTTGAATCGTTTATTGAAATATGAAGATAAACAGGCGTATTTATATGTACGTATAAGTGATAATGAATAATTATTAATATCGATGATTATTATTGCTATACAAGGATCGAAGACCGATAGGTAGATAAAATTGGTCGTGTACGAGATATCGCGATATTAGAAACAATCAAGATGATATTCTATCTGAGTGTCTCGGCTGCTTCGCAGGCTCGAAAGTGTCGTTTTAAAAAGTCAAGAGGCAGCGTCTAGCGGGTCGGCACTCGAGAACGGATATCGATTCTTTGGTACCTGTCGACGTTAGATGAGACTCGTGGTCTTTCACCCCCCATCGAAATTGTTGATGTTTCCTCTACTTTTAGCCTCATATTCTGTTTTATTTCATCAAGAGCTCAGCCGCCCCCATTTGACCCTTGAAGTATCTCCTCACAAAGTCTCTTTGGCTTTTCCGTTTTCTTTATTAATCCTATGCCGCCATTGTCGCACTCTCGCCTCGATCGTAACGCACACGACATCTTTCCATTCGTACATAAATAGTTAAAGCTATAGTAACATCTCTTGAACTGTCGTCGTTTAAACTGTAGTCGGTATGGATAATAATAATGTCTGTATCGTCTATTGTACTCGGTCTTGTGCGCGTCATCCACCTTCCTCTCTTCGATTGTCTTCAGTCTGACCGGGAGGAGGAACAGCACGAGATTGATGATTTAAAAAACCGTTATTCAAAACCGTCACAGTCTTGATTAATAAAATTCTAGGGTATGCTTGCAACTACAATTTGTAACTTTGTGTGCCCCTTTGAAAGACTTCTTTTTTTCTTCTTTTTCTCCTCGTGTTAAGAATAATTGATACGCTCGCGTACTATGTATTTAAACGACGTAAACGGGATCCTTGCAAACGGATATTCTCGCCTCTTGAAGGATCCTTAGTCTCGGGCCCAGTGGAACGCCCATTTTCTGTAGCCTCTCTTCGCTCAAGTAAGGCAACTCGACCATTCCCACCTTTTCCTTCTCAAATGCATTCGCATATTTCTGTTGACGAATAATTTTACTCTCGTTAGACGAAATGTCGATGTGACTCAATTATTCGTAACTCACCTCGTAGCCGAGCTCGCGGAGAAAAAGCCGTATGAGAGGGGGCTCGGCTCCGAAAAACTTTGTCAATTTCTTGACTCTCGAAGGGTTCGATAGCGCCGGAAGTTCCGAATCCTTGATCAACGGCTGCGACTGCGATCTCACCATAGCCATACTCGTCTGCGTCCTCAATGCGGCGATCTCGCCTCGGATATTCTCCATTTCCTATTAAATATCGACAACTTGTGTAACTCGTTCGATCATTTTTTATACAATATATAAATTCAATCGAAAATCACGGGTTGAGCGAAATACTAGAAAATACCAAATAATAAATGTATTTTAAATACAAAATATTTTTTGTACCTAAAATACATTGATAAGTACTTCGTTTGAGTACTTCCTAAAATACGTCGTAATAATCAATGAAATATCAATTTCATTTTTTGTAATTAAATTTCAGTTTTCACATTATTTTTATATTTTACATTCGACATTTGTGAGTATTTTCACCTGAATTTTTTTTTTCTTCGTTTGACATCTTATATTTTTTAACATCTGACACTTTTCCATATTTTTCATCCAATACGTTGTTTGCATTGAAAATTTAAGATTTTTTTGCAGTTAAAATGTACTTCGCATTTGACATGTGAAATTTTCTTTTTTTTTAAAATCTTTATCTAATTATTTGACTTTGTATTTTCAATTTCGGATGAAAACTTGGCATTTTGCATCGAATTTTCAAAAATGTTACGTAACATTTTTATCCCTTTCTGTTAACTACTGCCAAGTATTTTGGCTCCGCCCATTCTCACAATCATTCTTAAGATTCAAATGTGAACCCTGAGTGTAAAAATATTTTGTATTTTATACTTAATTGACCGAAAAAGTACTTCAAATACCATAGAAGTATTTGAGTAATTCAAATACGTGTATAAAATACCCAAAATATGTCATGTATTTAAAGTATTGCCCAGCCTGTTGAAAATGCACCAACCTGGATCATAAGATGTTGCGTTCGCATTTCCGATGACAAATGAGCGACGGATCTCGCCAGAGTAACAACGTGAGACTCTAATCGTTGAAAACGTTTGTTTATGCTCTGAAAGTATTATATTAAACGATCTTATGTTTATTCGAAAAGCCGACTCGACTATTTCTCACCTTGACATCCTTTGCTTTCTTCATTCGGTCATCGATCGCATGAGATCTTCTCTTGTCGTGATGTCTGGCGACTGGCCTCGAGGAGACCGAGGAAGTGGGCAGTGACGACACCGAACCGTAACTCGCTAGTCCTCTCGCCTTTCTCCGCTTCTTTACGCTACCGCCCAGTAACTTCAAAACCTGTCGTATAGATGTGGATTAACGCCATTGTTCGAGATTTACACGATCATCAAAGACCATCAGCGAGTACTCGCCTCGCTGTACATATTCTCCAATCCTTCCAACTGTTTTCTGATCGTCCGCGCGTCGTTCGTGCTCAAGTCAGAATCGCTTCTATCCAGCATGGAATCCAAATCGAGGGCTGTAGTCGTCGACGTCAGATCACCAGCTTCAACACCGAATACTGCACAAACGTAATGGACGAGCATAAAATAGTTAGATTAAGGCTGTAGGACTTCGGTCAATGGCCTATTGGCCCACCATATAGCATTATATGTAAAAAAGAAAATGGATTCCAAAGAAAGAAAGTTCTAGCATTGTATAGGTGGTCAATAAATATCTTTTATTACACTCGGCGCGAAAATGTCAGTTTTCCGCACGCTTCGCGTGCACAAAACCCCGGTTTTCACACCTCGTGAAGTAAAATTTGGTGCGACATTCGTGCGAAAAACTTTTTCTGATCTGTGATGATGTTTCTCCTGTGATTGCAGCACTTGCCTTCGGTTCGTGCTGCAAAGTCATGCTCGTCAGGAAAAGTTTTATCGCACTAGTATCGTAAACGACTATTATAACTACTAGTTACATTATTATATCATTATTTCTTCGATACGATCATGGTATTCGCACTCACGATGAGACAACTTCTTCGCGGCGTCCTTCTTTGAGCTACAAGCACCTCGATGCTTACCGGCGTTTGGAAAGTTTCTTTTGTCACCGTTCTTCCCGTATTCGCTGTAGTTCGGCTTAGATCCGTAGGGCAAGCTACGGATAACGACAAGTAAATAAGTATCCAAAATATCGATATCGTGCCGAAGGAATAAACGCGTACCTGGCTGAATATCGATTTCTGGGAGTTCTCGGACTTCCGTGAGGCGACAGCGGTGGCAAGGGTGGGCTGACCGAAGACACGCTCTCGGAAAGCGTCGAGTGAGCCATCGCCGGAACGTCCCTCGGTTCCAATATACTTCGTAGTTCGGATTCCACGATATCAACCCACTCGGAATCCTGTCCTATTGATGAACAATATAAGAAGCAAGACGATTGGTAATATAGAAATTTCTCGCTCGAATTACCGAAGTCATTAGAGGATTAAGCGGACGAACCTTGACGTGGGTCACTCTGATCTTCGGGCGCTGGTCGTCTCCCGCTGGAATAAACCGCGGAGCCCCTTCCCGAATCCACGTTCGACGAGCTCTGCCCTGTCTTGTCGTAGTCCGAACCGGAGCCTTGATTTTGGAGCTTCAATCTCGACATTCCATGCTCGAGCTCGTCCTTCCTGATGTCGTGCTTCGGAGGAACGTTTCGCTCCTGGTAACTCGTCTTCTCGAGCCTCCTCGGCATCTCTTCGATCTTACTCGCAGCCTCGTGTACGTGATTCTTCTTCACGGAGATTCTCAAATTTTCCATCTCCGATTGATCCTTCACTTGAATTTTTTGCCCGTACAAGTTTGACGAAGACGCTGCTTCGTGTTCGTTTCTCTTGTGCATCTCCTCGATGCGTTTCTGCACCGCGTTGAGGTCCTTGGTATCGGCGTTTGTGTCCTGCTGCAAGTATTCACCGCTCATCAGATCCCTCTTCGAAGATCTCACTTCGTCACGGCCAAGACCAAAACTCGTCTCGGGTCTGACTTGCTCCTGATTTTGATGTCTCTGCGATCCCTTTCTGCCAAAGTCTGCACCGTCGCCGCGTTCCTCCACCGTGATCTCATACTGTTCCTTGGTCATCGAGTCGACAGGAATGTTGTTGGCGTAGTCGTCCTTCTCCGCGTTCCTCTCGCTGTTCTTCTCCTCCTCGTAACAGAGTTGCGGCTGCGAAGCGGCTTTCTCGATGCACTTTCCTGAACTTCTCGGCTGAAACTCGGCTTCCTGGTTATTAGCCTCGGGTTTCATGTACACCTGAGGAGCACCGTATCTCGTTCTGTTCTGAGCGTAGTGATAGTAGACTTCCTGTCCCGGCACTCGAACGTCGAGACTCTGCCTCGAAGTGCTCGGCAAATCGAGCTGGGACCTCGACATCGGTTGCCTGGCTTGCTGCTGTTGTTGTTGCTGCTGTTGCTGTTGTTGCTGCTGCTGCTGCTGTTGTTGCTGGTACTGTTGATAACCAACGCCAACGGGAAAGTGCGCCTGTTGCTGATGACTCCTCATAGCGCTCTGAGGACTCTGCTGACCAACAACCTGCTGCTGCATCTGCTGGATCAATTGTCGCTGGTGCATGTTCTGAACGTGTTGCTGCGAAAATCTTGGACTCTGATGAATCTGATTCTGGTGAATGAGCTGCTGGGGGCTCTGGTAAGATTGATTCGCTTGCTGAATACTGTTCGGTGGTTGAATCGATGTCGCCGGCTGCATCGGCAATCCATGCTTATTTACAGGTGCATTTTTAATCTGCAGACAAGAATCTCGAGTCTTAATCCGAAACAATTGATTTCCTTAGTCTGTTGTCTCATTACTGTACCGAGGATTGATGAAGGCTCTGTTGCAACGACTGCGTCGTCATTCCTCCGGGAGTTTGGACGACGTATTCGCGATTGGAGTTTTGAACCTGCTGAACACCGCCCGACGATTTACCGAAGTTCGAGACCACCGTCTGATGAACGGTTTGAACACCTCCGGGCGGAGTTATGTGGGTGACGTGAAGCTGGGCGCTCTGACCGGGCAAGCTCGGCTGAAGAGTTTGCGGCGTAGATTGAAGTTGTCCCGGCAGAGGCACGTTTTGCTGATTACCCTGATAGCCGTAGGCCTGACCGTACTGAACCGCTGATTAAACATTACCGAACATTTATTACGCAAACGACTCGGCGGTGAGTTTTAATAATCTCATTTACCAGTGGGATAAGTTTTTGTTTTTTCTCTTAATCGCGGAATCCTATCAAACTCGACTGTACCGTCTTACATAAGTTTCATTGTTGTAGTAAGATAAATCTCGGTCTACACGCGATCCGCGAAAGTACAAAGTGGTATATGCGTTTTAGTGTGAGAAAAAAAGAGTAACGAAGAATCGACGTCGTACAGCGTGCGACTCGCGGCGAAGTAGAGTGCAACCGAGTTTATTACGAGCTCATGCTCGGTATGAATTTCTCACGTCGTCATTGTTCGCGGTGAAATATACAAGTATAATGCGCGCGTGTTATACCGTCGGGCATTCGTACGAGACTCGTTAGCTCGGTTTCTCGTTGTATATCGATAAATCATTTACCATAAGTATTTTTCGAATATTGCTGCATATTGATAATCGTTGGATCCTGAGGGCGCGGTTTCCCGTAGATGGTCTCGTTCTTCTTCGCCTCCTCCTCGTTTATGCTCCTGCTAGACTTTCTAAGTTCCTCCGTAACATTGTTCAAACTGACTTCCGGCTCGGGCTCCACATCCTTCCTGCTCGGTCCGAAACGGCTCGAGATCATATCCTTGATTGTGTGGTAGGTCCTGGACAGGGACTTTGTTTTCTCCTCATCACCCTTTCCGGTTCTCGGCACGGCTCCTGTGGAAGGTGACCTGGGAACGAAATTTCGTTTTTTTTTTTTCTCGTCAAGATGTATTCAACAATCGAGTCTCATTCGACTGCCTCACGGAATTTCACTTACGAGTGGGTTTCCTGGGATTGAAAGTTTCTCGCCTGACCCTCGTGCCTCTGATCTTGCACATGTCCCTGAAATCATTTAAGTCGGTGATGATAATGACGATGGGAATTCATCGATCCGATCAATAGTCGCTAGTTACAATGGGGGAAAAAAAAAATTCCTATCCATCTCGCGAAGGTCGTTGAATAATCGGTGGACTAAACGGAAAGTCTATGTTCGCGTACTGTATGTGTCGCGCACAGGGAATTCATAAGTAACCACTGAATTGTACAACAGGACGCCACTTACGAAGGGATGCGACTGGAATAACCAAGGGATCCTCGTCTCAAATCGGGAGGAGGGATAAGCGGACGCACGTTGCATACGCAAAAGGCCTGCTGCTGAATTACGATCGTGTACGTAGACACCGGTCTAGCCCCCCCCCCCCCTTCTCCTTCTCCTCCCCACTCTTGACTCGACATCTTTTTTTTATCCTGACAGATTTCCTTCGCTCAGTGAGATTTTTGCTACTAGTTCGACTTGTCCGCAAGACTTAGCACAGCAACTGTGCTCTTTAGGGCCTCCTGCAATATGGAGTATTATATCGATTGTATGGCCACATTTACATCTCTACCACTCACAACTCTACCAGAAAACATCTGCACTATATTACAACTTTACCGTATTAGTACTCTATCAAAATCTCTACACTGAGGGAAAGATCTGGTAAAAACCACCGATCATCTAAGAAAAATTACCATAGCACATAGTAGTGGGAAAATAGGGCGCTACCTATGGCGAAAAGTCTTAGATCTTCGAAGAATTTTTACCATAATATCTTCGAAAAATTTGTATAAATCCGGTACTTTCTACCATAGGTTGCGTCCTAGTTCTGTACTGCCATGTGCTGTGGTAATATCTCTGACGCGATATCGTTATATTTACTAGATCCTTCTCTAAGTGTACCAGAAAGTAAAGGAACTCTACCAGAATCGAAATAAATTGAAATAAAACTCTACCTGTAATATACTGTAAAAGTATATTAATTTTTCATTACAACTGTACGTCCAATTAATCCGGTCGGGTTGTAATATGGTATGCTTTCTGGTAGAGTTGTTAGAGCTGTCTTTTTGGTAGAGTTATTATCCGGTAGAGTTGTGAGTGGTGGAGATATAAATGTGCCATTATATGTATTAAAAAAATCTAGAACAATGTCAGTCCATATGATTCCCGTCCGGATAGATCGACGTGCATGTAATGTAATTTTCATGAGTAGCCTGTGGATGAGACACCGGTGCTCGGCTATAAAGTGCATCGCCACCGCGTAGCAGAGTGTGCATCTCTCTCGAGTCCCACAGGATAATTACTGAGTGCGGCGTTGACTGTAGACGAGTAACACCGGTCGTAGATGGTTCGTACACGAGGTACCGACTCTCCACGTACGTGGACTCCGATGCACCTCTCCGCAGCCTATTTCGCTGGCTGAGCTCCTTCCTCGAGTGTGCCAACGACTCGGCGGTGAAGATCGTTCACCGCTCCGCTCCGACTTTACGCGAACGCTTGTACCAATATTATTCCAGTACGAACAATAATACACCATTCTTCATACTCGACATTCGCGTCGCCGCGTTGAAACTGCACTTCCGTGTGTTTTCCTCCCGTCGAGTCCGAGTTTTGCACATTCGCGATTTTTACCTGGATCTGGGACGCGAATTCTTTCTCTCCCGAGTGACCGGGATTTCCTTATTTACACCACTCACGACGCACCAGCCGTATTTATCAGTGCGATTGTGATTATGATTTTGCGGTGGGAAAAATTACGCGCGTCCCGCGCCAAACTCGAGATCCGATCTCTAAGACTTTTCCAGACTCCCAGAACAATGTCTCCGTATCCGCATTTGTTTCCGTTAATTGCATTCCTCAACTCGGATCTTACTTCTCTGGTGCATAGACACATTCTTCGTTTCCTCGTATGGCTCGGTGTAAATGAGGTTGAACGAATGAATGAATGAAAAGTCACGTATGGAACATCGGCACGAAGTTCTATGATTGTAAGGATAATTGGACTATGGATGCGTTGCATCGCGCGTGATGCATTATACCGAGTTCACTCGTGTCTGAAAATGGGCGAAAAGCGAGAGTGCTTGTTTTTCGAAAAATTATCCGATTGACTCGTTACCCGCTAACAGAGAGCAATGGGACCGTTGAACGTTGTTTCCACTCTCGTCAGCAGACTTTGTCGAAAATATAAGGATAACAAAAAATTCTGCTTTTCGTGGCATTCACCGAGAAAAAAAATTTGTTGGTTCAACCAAAAATCGCGGGGCACGGTAAATAATAATTTCGTAAAATCGGAATGCGAAGTTTCGATAAATAATTTTGTTAATTAAGAGACAAACTTGTTTGTTCAGGTTCGAATATTACAAACCTGCCCTTTTATTTCTCGTGTAATTGACAATTGTTGTTTGTACTTTTATTTGTAAAACTAGAAAATTAACGAATACAAAATTGTGGACGTTTGTGTACAATAAGTTGACGCAAAAAGGACAAACTTTTTTTACTGAGTGACATACTTTCCTGTTATTTGTTTGGTACAAATAACGCATTGTTTTGATAAACGATTATTCGCTTCAGTTTAGTCAAAATTTGTTGATTGAAATAAACATTTTTGTTGCACCAACCGAATACAGCTTTGAACGTACGTCACCGCGCATTTGCTTAATCCAACCATTTCTTTCCCTCAGTGTAACCATATCGGAGTAGGCAAATTTTCACGGGAATTATTTCTCTTCGAGCTTCAACATTATAAACGCGTAATGCATGTATTCAAAGCTGTTGTTTGTTTGGTACAAATAAAGCATTGTTTTGTTAAACGATTGTTGTCTTCAAGTTATTCAAAATTTATCGATTGAAATAAACATTTTTGTTGTACCAATCGAATACACCCTTGAACGTACGTGGCCGCGGATTTGCTTAATCCAACCATTTTTTTTTTTCAGTATAATCATATCGAAATGGGCAAATTTTCACGGGAATTATTTCTCTTCGAGCTTTAACATTATACACGCTATATGCAAGTATTCAAAGCTGTTATTTGTTTCGTACTCATAAAACATTTTTTTTGTTGACGATTATTTGTTTCAATTTAATCAAAATTTGTCGATTGACATAAACATTTTTGTTGCACCAATCGAATACATCCTTGAACGTCGTACGTCACCGCGCATTTGCTTAATCCAACCATTCCTTTCACTCAGTGTAACCATATCGGAATGGGCAAATTTTCACGGGAATTATTTCTCTTCGAGCTTCAACATTATAGACGCGACATGTAGAACCAAGCGGTTCATTCGGACTGTATAAATAGAAAAGGGAAAAATCGATAACGCGGCCTGTTTACCGTCAATATTTGGGACGTTCTCATTCGGAGGCTTTCCTTTCACAAACATTCGTAAGTGCACGGTACACGGATGAAGCTGTTGCGGCGCCATTCTTCGATTTTTTTTTCACCCCACAATTGTGGCACATGCTTCCTTTGTTGAATGACCGAGTTTCCATGCCCATCGTTCATGGAGCATTACTAGCGCAACATATATTTATCGATTTGAGTCGAATCGTCGCGGTAAGCTCCGTTAATCGGTCATCGCTCAAGGCAGTCTTTGCGGATAATATTCACTTTGCATAAGTTTCCGTGAAATGAGAGGGAATTGCAAACACTTCTCAATGGTATAAAAATCTGAAAAAACCAAGCATATTGAAGATACTGAAGAAATTAATTTTGCATAAGAATATTTCCAAAATGTTATTAACAAATTGATGGAAAATAAAATCGTTCAACAAATCTCCCGGAAACCTAACTTTTTGTTTTATGAAAATGAATCGTTCACTTTTCTGAATACGTATGAATTTTTTCAGATTTTTAAATTCACTTTGAATTTTGTGACTTTTTATACATTTTTCCCATACAAAAAAAATTCAATGTGAATTACAAATTTGAAAAAATTCATAAGTAGGTATTCAGAAAAGTAAACGAATCATTTTCTTAAAAAAAAAAGTTAGGTTTCCGGGACATTTGTTGAACAATTTTAGTAGTACTAAGTGTGTATTTATTAACAATACATACGATGCATTGACGATCGTTACAGTTTTTAAACATTCATACATTAACATATTTCCGATTGCATCCACATACTGTCAACGGGCCATCGAAGGAAGTCCTTCAGCCCGGCCAATTCTATTTTCCATCAATTTGTTATTAACATTTTGGAATTATTATTATGCAAAATTAATCTTTTCAGCACCTTCAATATGCTTGATTTTTTTCAGATTTTTATGCCATCCGCAAGTGTTTGCGATTCCCTCTTATTTCTCTGAAACTTATGCGAAGTGAATACCTTAAGCATTCCCGTGATTAATCAACGCTATCGCGAGCCGCTTAATTTTACAAGTTGCTCGCGAACTCGTGCATGACTAAAAAGAAAAAAAATGGGAATTTCTACTTCGTCCTCAATCGATCGAGTGCCGAAGCGAGACTCATCAGCTTAGCTTGCCGTGCTTCACCGAGCCAATCGCGCTCAATAACTGTACAATAAATAATAGAGCGAATCGGGGAGTAGGAAGAAGAACGATCATTGTCGTAGATAAATTTATTCGACGTGTCTGCGCGACGTTGAGGCTTTCCCTACGCGTCCATAAGCGAAGAGGACGCGCTTCGAACGGTCTCGCGTTCGTTTCGAGAAACTAGGACAGTGGCTGTGCCGCTATAACCGCCCCCCCCCCCTCCCACACACACACGCACGCACACATATTCATTTTTGACACGGCAAAACGAATGGCTTTATAAATCACGCGAGACGAGATTTAAACGTGACGAGAGAAGGAAGTAGGCAAAAGAGAATCTTCCTTACCTCCTGGACCCAGGCCTGTTGCTTGATCGGCGCATCCGGGGCGATCGCCACTCTTCCGGCACTTCTTTGCTTGTACTCGTGCAATATCGGAATCTTGGAGTTTTTGTCGGTCGAGGACAGGACGACCTCTCGTTCGATCTAGAATTATTCATCGATGGATTCATTGTTATGGACTCATCGATTTTGTTTTAGACTGTAAGGTCGACAGTCGCTGAGATAGATTTGGCAATCAATAAGGCCCAACATTTTTGTTCACCAATGCGGATATGAATAATTGGATCTGTCGGCGTCGTATGTAATGTTAGAAAAAAGTCCTATGAGACTTAAGCCTACAACTCATGACTCAATTTTTTGACCTTCAAACGCATGACTGGGGTCCGAACGCACCCCACGCTTTTCTTCATTATAAAACCGGTCCTGTGCTGATGAAGAGACTTTCTCATCCATGGTTTTCTTCGTTTTTTCGTAAGGAAGGGAATGGCGAACGAGAATTCTGATTTTATTTACTTTCAGTTAATGAAAAAGCCATTCGAAGAGTGACAACAGGGAAAAATCAGCAAAAAGCTCATTTTTTTCGCGTTCGCGCGAGGTGCGTTCGGACCTCAGTCATGAGTTGTATGGTTAAGGTAGTACTTGCGGAGATTCTGAATCCACGTGAGTTGAGAGAGAATTGAGAAAGCAATTGCGAACACTTCTCGATGGGATAAAAATATGACAAAAAATCAATCATATGGAAGGTGCTAAAAGATTAATTTTACATAATAATAATTCCAAAACGTCATTAACAAATTAACGAAAAAAAAATCCCAACAGATCAGCTGGCAACCTAACTTTTTTTTATGAAAACGATTTGTTAATTTTTTTTTGAATATGCATGCATTTTTTCAGAATGCCGTGTAATTTTTGTAAATTGCGTTTTTAATTAATAAAAAAACGTAATTTTTAAAATTACACAAAGTTCTGAAAAAATTCATACGTATTCAAAGAGATTTAAAAAAATTGTCTTCATATGAACAAAAAGTTAAGTTGCCGGGGGATTTGTTGAATAATTTTTCCGATTTCTATTCCACCTAGAAGAGTTCGCAATACTCTCTCCATTCTCTTTAAATTAACGTGAGTTTGAACTGTCCGCCGGTACTCCCTTAATGTACTGGCACTGGAAGATTTCATGCATAAACTAGTTTATTGAATTTCATGTATAGTTATGATGAAATATACAGTATATTGAAAACTTTAGAAATACTTTACTATTAATAATTCACTCTTTAATCATTTACTAAAAAAGCACTTTTATTCCATCAAATTTATTTCAATTTCACTGTAAAAGTATATCAATTTTTCATCCCAACTGTACGTTCAATTTAATTCATGCATAAACTAGTTTCATGCATAGACTAGTATATTGAATTTCATGTATAGTTGCGATGAAATACACAGTATATTGAAAACTTTGGAAACACTTTGCTATTAATAATTCATTCTTTATAATCAATTACTACAAAAGTACTTTTATTCCAACAAATTTATTTTAATTTCACTGTAAAAGTCTATTAATTTTTCATCACAACTGTACGTTCAATTTAATGCACCTTCATGTTCCAGTCCGGTACATTTAAAATTAATAATTTGCTTTAACAATGTAAGCGAGCCAAGTCCGAGAATGGAAGAGCGACGCGCGGTAGGTACATCCGAACGGCTATCGTAATACCGTTTCCGGTAAACGGTATATGTAACAACAGCGGTAGTCTGGTACGTCGTAGCAGGTACGTCGAGCGCGGGCAAACGATGCCTTTGTCTCTTTCTTCCTTCTCCTAATCTCTATGAAAGAGCAGAGTATGAGAATATTCCCAAGATTCGTTAAGGGGGGCAACAAGAGAAGTAGCAGAGGCGCAGCGTACGCCGAACCGATCCTCAAAGATTTAACCGTACGTAGAGTAATGCGAGTCAGGCAGCTTTGTCTCTCGACCGCTCTGTTCGCCGGGCTGCTCGCGTGCCCGCAGCGTACTCGTATTTTATTGGATAACACATGACGTTAATCAAACTTAAGGTAGCCACGTCGTTACGCCGGATTCATAGACATCAGCGTCTATATTACATAAAAACAAAATTTTATACACGAAAAATCGTATTTTTGGGATTAAAATGCAAAATATTGGGTTGGGAGTAAAATGATTGTTATATTCGTGATCAGCGGAAAAAAATACGTGAAATGTAGCTTTAAAACAAAAAAAAATTGATTGAATAACGATTTTTCTCTTTTTGAGCCACATTTGGAAAAACGTCGATTTTTGTGATTTTCAAACGTTGATATCTCGGCTCCCAATGGAGTTAGGGAAAATCCGAGGTGCCTATCGTGTTCTACAGGAAAAAATCCACAATATAGGCCCTTGTCCGAAGTTTTAGAATCGTTTTATCGTGCCGTTTGAGGACGTTGAAAAACGCGAGAAATTGACTCAAAAGGGGTAGCCTTGGAATTTTTTTACGGCATTTTTTTTTTTTTTATGATCCGCCACATGTTTTAAAGTATTTTTGCACGCTGAACACGAATCCGCCGGCCTTTTTGGACTAAACTACAAAGCGACATTAAGGGGCTCGATTTTATGCACAAAATTATGCACGATTTTATGCATTTGGCCGGCGAAAACGGACTAGCCGGCTAAAATAGTTTAGCCGGCTAAGACGGCTTAGCCGGCCAAACTAAAAAATCCATTAGCCAGATAAGATATTTTAGCTGGCTAGGCAGGTCTATCTGTACAGCCCTACATTAATCCGGTGACTTCACATATTTTTGTTTCCCATCAATTCCTGATTGATTCGCGAGTCCGCAGTACTTTATATCTTTTCTCTATCTTTGCTCTAAGTATGTCAACTCTCGATTTGAAGATCAATTTCGTCAGCTCTCCGGTAAGCGCCGTGTAAAAAAAAACCGATTTTCAACGTCCAATTATTCATTCAAATGGTCGTTAAAAGCCTTCGAGATTTTGTACAAGTAAAATTTGCTAGTTAAATGACAACATGTCAAAAGTTGATGCATCTGATTTTGGATTGCCTTCGCGCCATAACTACCTTAAAATAAGAGATCATTACCGGAAACTTGTTACTGTGCGTCTGAAGATTAGTCGTTGGCTGATTCTGATTAGAAGTTTGCTCTTCGCCGTATAACGGTGGCATCCTGTATTCGGGTCCAGGTCCGGACTGTCCGGAATCGATAGTTCTGCCCTCCCTCTCGATCCGGCCGTTAATATTATCGGCGTAAATCCCAGTAGCGATTCTATCGGCTATCGAGCGCTGCGTCTGCTGCCTCGGCGTTGGCTCGTCGTGTCCCTGACAGTTCTTATTGCGATGATTGTTCGGCACCGGCTTCGGCGCTGGCACCGATTTGTAGGAATCCTCTTCATCTGGAACATGCCAAGCAATTAATTAGCTCGACACTCGTCCAGAGTTGAGCGACGCTTCTCGGCTGTCCTGGGGAAAACAGAGTCCCGGCGCCGAGATTAATTCAGTCGAGAGCGTCTCTCGCCTAGTGACAATTTTAATCATTAAGTTGGCCCTAATTAAACCGTCTTGCCGGGGTTATCCTCTTAGCGGCGATACCTTGATGCTGATTCTGTCGTCTGAGACGGTTCTCCTGCTTCACTTTACGAACTGTCGTGGCCATCGCGTTTTGGCTGACCATATCTGAGGAGATGGATCTTTCGAACGACTCCCCGTTGGGTTTGCACCGAATTGACAAACTTTTTTTTACCCAATTGTTTACCGAATTGGCAACCTTTTTCTTATCTTTATCGACCACCACTTGCCACCACTTGTCGCTCGAGCGGTTATCAGGAAAAACTTAGGGCGCACTCGAACACCTCCGGAGTCCAAGTGCGATTGAGATATGGCTCGAATTGAACGGAGAATTCGTTGGAATTGGACTCGTGCCGCCGTAGCAACCACCCCAACGAGCCTCTTGGCGGTACTGAAAGACACAAAACTTTCCATTGAGTGAACGTCCGCAGGTTCCGCCGTTCTGACTTGGCTTCCGGTATCATCCCACCACGCTCGCAGCGTCGTTGCTACAGCATAACGCGGCTGAGAAGACACTAGGATAATTTATTCCGGGACCCATACACCGTCTTGGTACGTGATAATAGTTGCCTTCTTTTCCGATGTACGCCGCTGCACCTTTAGCTACCTCGAACGAATGCAGCCGCCGACGCGAGCCGAGACTTCGTGGACCGAGAAGTACGGAACACGTGAACCCGATCCGATGTACCCTTAATCTATTCCGGACACCAGATCGAATCTTCAATATACACATTCGCTTTAAGGTTCTGGCGACTTACAAGAGTCCCGCAATGCCGAGAATATACGTGCCCGTGAAAAATTTGATATTAATTTTTTTTTTTTTATATACTTCATATAATATATAATATATGAAGTATATGTAATATACGAAGTATATCTATATATGATGTATATATAATGTATGGAGTACATATAATATACGGATATACTGCATATCTTTTCTCTAATATCGTTTCTCTAACAAAATGTAGATTTTTAATAATTTATTGTTGTGGCAGCAAAATATTTTGCTGTCCCTGTGTGAATGAGTTATGGTAACAAAATTCTTGTTGTGTTCTGCTAAATTCTGCCGGACGAGTGGCGAGTTCACTCAGCGAGATAATTTTCTTTTTTTTTTGCAAGACTTTTTTTGGGAATTAAGATTTACTGCGACAAGTCTCAATCGTGGAAATCGGCGATTTATCGACCAATCGTAAACAACGTTATACACTAAAAGCTCTGTGATACCGAGAATATGTAGGGGGAGAGCGGGGCAAAATGGCACAGCGGGGGAAAACGGGATAATGTGACAGAACGCACTTTTCCAATAACTTTTGTATGGTGGCGATGGTGCTACGTGGGGTAAAACGGGTTTGAAAATCCGGATGTATCGTTGGGACAAAATGCGGCATCTAAAAGTGATTGGAAAATTCAGTTTTGCCCTCACTGTCCCGTTTTGCCCCGCTATGCCATTTTGCTTCGGTTTCCCCTATTCTTTTAAAAAATGTGATGTTTAAAAAATATTTTTTCAATACATATTTCGGACATACTTCTTTATCCATGCGGCAAGTTCAAATGTGTTGCCGTTTTATTTTCGATAATTATCGTCCGACATACGTTCTACTAAATTCATCCTGACGAGTAACAAGTTCACTCTGCGAGATAATTTTCTTTTTTTGGGCATGACTTTTTTTTTCTTGGAATTAGGATTTACTGCGACAAGTCTCAATCCTGGAAATCGGCGATTTATCGACCAATCGTAAACAACATGAGACACTACCTTCGTCTATGGGGTGTATCCCATTAATACGTGGAAAAGCCAGCGAGCCGGTATACTCGTACACTTGTATCGAGCACGCAGGTTCTCATCCTATTTTCTCGTACACAGTGCCCGAGTATGTGACTTGTATCTCAAGAGTTTTTTCCAAACCCGTCGACCGAGTCGTTCCGCGGGAGAATCGTGCAACGTGGCAATAAGGAGCTCTCGCTTACGATGCTTGTAGTAGTAGGTACTCCGTACGGGGAACCACGCCTGGCTGATTCCAAACTCGAGTGCGCCTACCGGCCGAGAGTACCCCGCTCGAGCATAGACTGCTTCCACTAATGCCCCTGGCTTCGGCTTTATATCTTCAATATTTTTTAATATTCGGCCTTCAGTCGCTCCTCTATGCACATATATATATATATATATATATATATATATATATATATATATATATATATATATATATATATATATATATATATATATATATATATATATATATATATATATATATATATATATATATAATGGACTTAAGCCCTTACAATTCTAAGTCCCACTGATACGCCCATCCAAGTACTGAGCGCGCCTTAAAAGAAAGACGGGTTTAATACTTGGATGGGTGACCGCGGTCACCCATCCAAGTACTGATCCCCTTCCTTCGATTCTTGACACGGCGGCAGCGGCGGCGAAATCTTTTTATATTATAGAGATGTATATATATATATGGGCAAGAGGTATATGGGTAAGCTATTTGTGATCTCATAGTATACCTTACATATATATATATATTCGAGTAAAGGACTGTGACTAAGTGGCATATTTTTGCCGATAAAGTCAGCCCTGTACAGTTAATGCAGGGACTTTCGGATTAATTCTACACCGTACTTTCTCACGGGCCACTCGAGCGTCTCCGCACGGTCGTCCGAGACGGGCCACCCGCTCGTTCGCCGCAACATCTCTTATTAAATTTAATATTATATTACCGTCCCGTACGGGAAGTTTTTAGAAAGCTTGCATTGCAAACCTCTTTGCAGTGTCGCTTACTCAAGATACCTTTTATATTTGCTCCCTACGGTCGATGGTCATTGTACCCATACGAAACAAGACCCGCGCACTCCTATCGCCATTAATCCTCTAGGTTTATCTCCACCGTTCGCCGCATCCCTTCTAAAATGCACTTGCAGCCATGTGCGTGTTCGCGGGCTCGATTCCTTCTTTTTATCTCGCTCTTGGAGAGCTCCTCCACCAGACTCTAATTTAGTTTCCCTCCCCTTCGATTACCGACGACGACCAGGACGACGGCCAATTGCCGGGGAGATTTTCCCCGTCCCGGCGAGATCGACCACTGACAACTGATACCTGTACCTTTCGCTAACGCGCTCGTAATGTTACCCCGAGGCATCGACCCTATCTTCCTCCATAATCGTTCCGGAAGAGGTTTCCTTCGTTTTGTATATCGTTCAATAGCATAAATCCACGTATCTTCATATTTTTCATGAATCCTCGTGTTTTTCTTTTTCTTATCATTTTTCTTTTTTTTTTTATTATAGAACCGCTATGAAATTATCCTCGGTGTTTCAAAACACTTTTCACCGCTGAAATGGCAGCTCAGTGTTAATCCAGCCCACCTGACAAGTTACTTTCCACGCAGTCCGCTGGAATCTCATTCTCGTAACGTGTCCATTATGAGCACCTCGCGTTTCACTCCTCGTCCGCCTATTCTTATTACTTATTATTATTATTATTATTATTATTGTAGACGCGTATCGAAACTTCGGGCCGTGCTGGTCATCTGGCCGGCTCTCCGCGTCTAGCATCTGCCGCTACCGGCAGGCTGTCTGTACCGAAGTAACTGTACCTTGTGCCCTGTAACACTCGTTGTGCACAAGTACTACAACGGGTATTCCCACCTCGAAAATATCATTGATTCGAACCACGCGAGTTTTCATATTTCAGTCCTCTGTAGAGATGTGGAAATACCGGTGTTTTAATATTTTGTAAAATGACCGTAAAAATACCGTAATTTGACCGTATTATTAAGTAATGTTTTTTCTCAACATCTTGTGTTGTGATTTATGGTGACAAAAATGTATCGTAATTTACCATAAAAAGTGGTAAAAATCATCTATCTAGATGTGAAAATACCGGTCATAAAATGTTTGGTAAATTTACCGTAAAAACGAGTAAAATATACCTATTTAGATATGACATTACCGATTGAAAAATGATACACTTCACCTTTATAGTTGTGAAATTACGAACAACACTTTTTTTTGCAACATTACTGTAACATTTTTTGAAAATTTACGATCTGTTGGTCTCAATTTTAAATCACTATTGAGACCATATGATTTTATTACCAATGTGGTAATGTTCAACGCAGTCACGTACCGTATTTTCACGGTAAAAATACGGTAAAATTACCGGTCACACTTACAGCACACATCTCTAGTCCTCTGTCGCGCTTTCGCGTATCTCCATTATGCGCTCGTTATTACCCAGATAGCCAACCGTAGCACAGGCAAATAAGGGCAATTGCTTGTGACCAAGCTTTCCTGTTTGCTTGCCAGCAATATTGCAACAATAGTTTCTAGCACGAGATTGCATCATATTGGTAGCAAAAATCCAACAACGGTTGCAATGAGCTGATTTCTTGTTCTTAAGAGCCGTGAAAGAGATCGAAATTTCGGATGGTCCATTTGTGTACCGTATAAAATATTATACACAAATGACCTATCAATAACGATCCTTGGCAGTGAATTTCTGTGAGAATCGACAAAGGCACTTAAATTTTATAAGAAAACGAATTTTTTAAAATTCCACCCAACACAACCATGACTCAAGCAAGTTAATCTTCCTAGTGAGCCGCAAAACCCCAGCAAGCCTTGCTGACAACTTGCTAACAATATGCTCCTAAGAATTTTCGACATTGAATGCTGGTAAAAACATAGGTAAATGGGGACGCAGAAGCCGCAACTTTGCCGCCAACCCGTGCATGACATGTGCTGCCTATTTCCTGGCGAGTTGTTGGCAAAATGCTATCTGGGCAAAGATACTTAGCAAGCCGTTCTCGCCCCGTAGGCGAGCTAGAAAATAATCTTAGTAATGTATGGTTTGCGTTCTCCAAAAGGGTGTACGGAGCCGATGGGGAAAAAAAGAATCACCGGACGACGACTCGGCAATCGTCGTCGTCGCACGCTCGAATTAATATTAATTGCTCGGACCGGTCGGAACGCGATTATTATAGAACCGGTTGGTCGGCTACTCGATTTTGCCTTGAACGATCTAGGATCGCGTCTCGGCTCTATGCTATATAGTACGGATCCGTAGTGTAGTACACATGTATCCCGATGCTTCGCTCATAGAACGCTACGACGCACCGTACAAGTCCCCCGAGGGAGCAGGCGTACCCTACTGTAGACACCCGAGAGAATTGCAAAGTCCTGGTCGCGTTTTGCGCTATGCATTATTGCTCTCCTCCAAGACCGGCTAATGGGTCAGCTCGCGTGCCGATATCCGGTTCATTTGAATGATCTCCAGTCGAGAGAAGAAACGAGTAAGGGTCGAATTTTAGGGAGTTAGTTCGAACTTAAGATCGATGTTTGACCACTTTGCGTGCTTGAGATCTATCTTAAGTTCGAACTTAAGTCTGAACTCAAATTCGATTGTAGGTCCAGTTCGATCTTAAGTGCGAACCCCAGTTTGAACTTAAGATCAAACATAAGGACGAAGTTAAGACCGAACTTACATCTGAACTCAAATTCGATTGTGGGTCCAGTTCGATCTTAAGTTCGAAGTCCAGTTTGAACTTGAGATCAAACTTAAGCACGAAATTAAGACCGAACTTAAGTCTGAACTCAAATTTGATTGTAAGTCCAGTTCGATCTTAAGTTCGAAATCAACTTTGAATTTAAGATCAAACTTAAGCACGAAATTAAGACCGAACTTAAGTCTGAATTCAAATTCGACTGTGGGTCCGGTTCGATCTTAAGTTCGAACTCTAGTTTGAACTTAAGATTAAACTTAAGCACGAAATTAATAGCGAACTTAAGTCTGAACTCAAATTCGATTGTGGGTCCAGTTCGATCTTAAGTTCGAAGTCCAGTTTGAACTTAAGATCAAACCTAAGGACGAATTTAAGACCGAACTTAAGCATGAAATTGAGACCGAACTTAAGCACGAAGTTAAAATAGATTTTAGGCATGCAATGAAGTTCGAGCCGAACTTCGATCTTAAGTTCGATCTCAAGAGCAATCTTAAGCTCAAACTAACGTCTTAAAATTCGACCCTAAGAGGCATCAAACTGCTGCCGTTGGGACAGCATTAGTTTTATCGAGGCACCTTACCGCAGTGCTGTCGAAGAGAGCCGCCTCTTCCACCGTGGTATACGACCTACGAGCCGTTCTTGCTGCACGTACATAGCGTACGAGGGGCTCCTCGAGTCAGTGTACTCGCGGGCCCTCGGGACTCGCGAGGACTTACGAGCCTTCGAGCGCGTGGGTTCCGGAGCAACGAACGTCGGGAGAAAGGGAACGAGCGGACGACGTGCATAGAAAAGATTTTCATCAAACTATTCAACTCGCGGAACGAACGATCACGCCGATGCGCGTATAAACTGTTTGGTACGCCAACTCAAATCTCTCAATTTTCACGTTACGACTCCAATGGGTTTCGCGACTCCGATGACTCGGTAAATCCTATCGAAATTCGACGATGGAGCCTGGGACAGGCACTGCGGTACGGCGTATTTGGAAGTAACATTTTCTCTTTTTAACAGACGGAAGAGCCTTGTCGCGCGTGTCGGGCGCACCCAGAAAAATAATTTACTTGACGGGCGTCCCGCAAATAAATATTTATTTTTTATAAATAAATATTTATTTGAAGCAATTAAAATATTTATTGAAATCAATGAAAATATTTATTTAAACCAATGAAAATATTTATTTTAATAAATAAAAATATTTATTTGCGCTTGCCCGTCAAATAAATGATTTTTCTGGGTGCAAACGGAGGATCTTAATCATTAGGTCTTGCGCGCCTCCGATCCCGATTGGATTACGCGGGCGCCAAATCTTCGACGTTTTGTCATCTCATACCCGAATCCATGATTAAGTTAATAAAAAACAATTTTTCAAGATTTAGTTTCAGAGTCATCAAAATAGTCCGAAGTAGTTCCAACTCCTTGAGCCAGCTAGTTTAAACCCGGCACACAAGTGAACTGGTACATGATAATTTTGTTACGCTTCATCTTACTCGGGAGCTTACCTGTGTCGTCGAATCTCAAGTGAACGACCCGACACTGTTATGTTCTTCCACCCGGTGCGCCCCGACAATGGTACACATTCCCCGCTCTTCCGTTTCCACCGTTCGCACTTTGCACGCAACTTAAGAATCGCACTGCGCACGATTCATATCAAACAGTCACCGGAAACGATAAAAATTTCGACAATTCGCCGTAGCTACGATCGATCTCTCACGCAGTTTCGCACACACCCGACGACAATCCTCTGGTAGCATCGACAGTTGCCATAGATTTTTATCACTGCTCGATTCTCCCGCATTCCAAGGCGTTTAACCGGCGCCCGGGCTTTTTCCAGGTATCGTTCTGCTCTCTCCGGCTCGCCAGGGGCTCTCGGCGTGTCTCTACACACACACACACACACACACATACATACATACACAGTCCAAGGTACTTGCCGCACTGTACAACAAGCAGCGATTAATCCAAGCGAGCGCCGCACGCGCGCCTTCTTCTCCGAATCAGGGAAAAATCCCTCGCTCTCCGCCGACGAGTAAAACACGCAGGTGCCCCGCGAACTAACTCACCGTCGATAAGTCGAGGAGCGTTTGACGAACGAGACACGAACGATCCATGCCCGATCCGCTGCCGATCTTTCACCGTTTCGCTGGCCCGCGACTCCCCATCGCGACGGAGAGGGGGAAAAATTTGATATTTATCGTATCGATTCGCGATCCGCACCGATATATGGCGCCCGATAGATCCGCACGGATCCGGTGACTGACGCGCCGAAGGAGCGTGTGGCTTGTATAGCTGGGACAGTGCAGCCTCGCGGCCCGGCTTCCTCGCAGACGCCAGGTGGGAGTAAAAGAGATATACATATATAGTGTTTTACGGCGTGGAAGAGGACTGAGAGAGCCGCGCGAGGGCCGCAAGTATATGTACACGACAACGGCAAACCGACTCGAGCACTCTCGATTAACCGAACGGGCCCCACCTCACTGTCTCTTCTCTCGCCCGGGATCTACGCAAAGCTTTGCTGTCGCCTATCGGCCCGTCGCCCGTTGCAGCCAGCACAACAGTTCCCTCGGGTTCTACTCCGCTCTCGCGGTTGAGAAACTGGTATACCTCGGAATTGTTGGCTCTCGAACCGCTCGCTCATTCCCCATTGGCTGGGAGAGCTCGGCCCGAGCACGCTGTGTACACGCACATCCTGTCCGAAGCGTGCAAGACGCTCGGGAGAGAACCTTACGCTACGCGCACAAAATTCACCTGCCAGCCCGCAGGAAATACCTACGTTACCGACCCTCCGCACCTGTGATCTCCGTACCGTGCTCTACGGTCTCCGAAAGTCCTGGCGACCTGCGCTTGGGGGGTTTTTTTTTTTTATTTCTTTCTTCATCGTATTCGAGTGTTCACAGCTGCTCGCGCGTCTCTCTGACCGTTTGGGGCAAAGAGGCTTAGGGTCGAATTTTAAGACGTTGGCTTGAAATTGAGGTCGCTCTTGAGATCGAATTTGTGATCGAAGATTGACTCGAACTTCAGTGCGGGCTTCATACCTATCTTAAGTTCGAAGTCAAGTTCATACTTAAGATCAAATTCAAGTTCATACTTGAGATCAAATTCAAGTTCATACTTAAGATCAAATTCAAGTTCAAACTTAAATTCAAATTCAAGTTCAAACTTAAGATCAAATTCAAGTTCAAACTTAGGATCAAATTTAAGTTCAAACCTGACATCAAATTCAAGTTCAAATTCAATTCAAACGAAGACTCGATCTTAAGTACGCGATGAACTTCGCGACAAACCTTGATATTAAGTTCGATCTCAAGTTCAGACCAGTGTCTTAAAATTCGACCCTCAGTCTGCTGCAAAGATCTGGGAATTCAGCGATGGCCGAGTTTCGACGATTCGTTCATTCACGCCCTTCCCGATTAAGGGTCTTGATCGTATTCTGAAATTGGGAGGGTGAGAAAGCGAAGTTTCAATTTATCCTTGTCGCGGACGGAGAAAAATGGTTTAGCTGCTCTAACTAAATGAGGTTTGCTGATAATGACCTCGTTGCCGCAGCAAAACGATTAGTAAAAGCAGCAAAAAAATGACTACGCAGAAGCAATTGGTTTTTCTATTACGGCAAAAGTTTCTTGTTACTGCGACCATTTAGTTTGCTATGAGAACAAACGACGCCTGTTATAATTTGACGGCTGAGTAATGACTGATTATAGGATAGTTACAGATACGTACGTAGATTAATTAGAAGATCAACTCACCGCGTTTGAATTTGGTCGTTTTATTATATTGGAAATAATATCTGTATTTGCAATTGCGAATTCTTGAAATTTGCTGCACATGGATCTATCAAACTCCGAAACGTCTAACCTGCGAAAGGTATTTCGCAATTTATACATCCATATTCAGCAAATTTCAAGAGTTCGCAATTCCACCCTAATTTTTTTATTTTTACTCGAATACAAATGAACTGTTTAGTCGCATATCTTCGTTTTAATTTCGCGCGTCAAGCGTCTCAAACTCGTCGTAGTTGTTGGCACATTTACGCGCCCCACTCAGTCACATAACATATTTTTTTTGTCACGGTACCAAAGGCTCTTTTCTCGCAGTAGCAAATCGCTCCAAGCGAAAAATTTTGCTATGATTACAAGCTGGTTTTCTTATCCCGATACTAACAAACTAAATCTGTTACGGTAACAAAAATCATGTTGAACCAACCAAAAAAATTTCTCCTTGCGGGGCCCTCTCGGATGATTAATTATTTGGGCGCGATGAGCTGTCGGAAAATCGAGTCTGGGAGCTGCTTGCTCAATTTGCGGGAGGGCTTTCGCTGTTCATTCAATACTGACCCTTGCATCCTTCAATATTCATCTTCGTCCCTCGACTCTCTTTTTCTTCACCGACTGCCGATAAGGCTCTACAATGAATAAATCCGTTACCGCGTGGAAGTAAAAATGATTGAAAACAGTGGATCAGGGAGGTCGGGATATTTTGTGGAAGCGAAGACGAGCGGGCAATTTAGCGTGGCGAGAAACGCGAAGAGGAGAGCACGAAGATGCGAGAAGTGTACCTCGGCCTGCGGCGGAGTAGAAACCCGGGAGCGACGGGGGTTCCATGATACACGGCCATTATGAGCCGGTGCATTTTCTCACGGGATCTACCCTGGCTCTAATTATATGTCTAGCCTTGCTCCTGAAACCTACGGCTTCATTGCTAAATATTCTCCGAGCGCCATCGCAACCGTTGCCAGGCTCGGGTTCGCCAAAAAATAATAATTTCTCCTTCTTGGCTTCGCTCTCCATCTTTCTCTCGGGCTCTCTCGCGTTCCCGCTTTCCCGCGAACCCCTCGCCTCGAGGGCCGAGCGCCGTTGATAGCTCCGGCAAAAAGAGTTTTTGGGCGGTCATTTTTATGCCTCGTGGCGTTCACCGAAACTTTGACCGATAGTTGTACTCCGGTGAAGCCACATCACTTTGCCGAACCACAATTGGCCGAATCGTCGTACGGCCGAAAGTCATGGGCCCGAACGCACTTTATCTGATCAGTCAGAATTTCGAAACTTTATTGTTGCGAATCGTCAAATTGCTGAATCGTTATTTTTGCGAGTTGTCAAATTTCCGAAACTTTATTGTTCCGAATCTTCGTTTCAGTGAACGTCACACTCTTTGGAAATAGTAATTGGCCGAATGTTATTTCTTCGAATCGTAACGACGATTAAATGTAACCTAACGCCATTTTTCCGATTAATCATTTCACCGAACGTCATTTTTATGAATCGTTAAATCGCCAAACGTCAAGTCGTCGAATCGTCATTTATCCGAGTCGTCAATCATCTGAATTACGACACTAAATAATATTATCGTAGTCTAGTCTCGTCTAGTCTAGTCTACTGAATATGAATCGCAGACATTTCGTACGAATCGATTCAGGTAAATGACTTTTCAGATAGATGACTTTTTGGATAGATGACTTTTCGGATAGATGATTACTTTTTGGATAGATGACTTTTCGGATACACGACTTTTCGGATAAATACTATATTCGGAAGAATGCTGATTCGGCGACTTGACGGTTCGTGGAAATGCAGTTCGGTGAAATTAGTATTCGAAAAAATGACGTTCGGTTAAATGACGATTCGGAGGAATAACGTTCGACCTACTATTATTTCCGTAGAGCAAAGATATTCGCTGCAATGAAGATTCGGAATAATAAAGTTTCCGAAATTTGACTATTGGGACAAAGTCCGTTCGAACCCATGATTTTTGTCCGTCCGACGATTCGGCCGATTGTACTTTCGTCACAATTATGTGGCTCCTACTCCGGTCTCGTTGGGTCGACGATTAATCCGGTTCAATTAAACACCAAACAGAGCTGGGCAAATACACTAAGTACTTGAAGTACGTATTAAAGTATCAAGTACTGAGTCAGTCTTCAGTACCCGGAACTTCATCAATCCAGTTTTATCAGTACCCAATACATTAGTAGGGGAGAGCGGGGCTGAACGGCATACCGGGGCAAAATGGTACCGGGGCACGATGGGATGGAGACCCCCATATGATGGAATTGGGGCAAAATGGGACAAGGTAAAAGTGGTCGTTTACTTCACTCTACTCTGCTGTTTTCCATCGCGCCGAGGCACACATTCTTCCCTTCTCGATTTTTGCCCCAATTCCAGTGTGCCGCGACCTTTCATTTTCGCCTATTCTATTTTGCCGCGGTCCCGTTTTGCCCTAATCCAATCGTCTCGCGCCAAGCTATTTTCCCTTGTTCCATTTTGCCCCAATTCCATCATACAGGGAACTCAATTTTTTGCTATCCTATTTTGCCCCAATCCCATTATGCACCGGTCCCATCGTGCCCCGCTATGCCGTTCTGCCCCGCTCTCCCCTACTCAAAAACTACCCAGCGGTCAGTACTTCAAGTACTTGATACTTCAATACGTACTTCAAGTACTTGATACTTCAATACGTACTTCAAGTACTTGATACTTCAATACGTACTTCAAGTACTTGATACTTCAATACGTACTTCAAGTACTTGATACTTCAATACGTACTTCAAGTACTTGATACTTCAATACGTACTTCAAATACTTGATACTTCAATACGTACTTCAAGTACTTGATACTTCAATACGTACTTCAAGTACTTGATACTTCAATACGTACTTCAAGTACTTGATACTTCAATACGCACTTCAAGTACTTGGTACTTCAATACGTACTTCAAGTACTTGATACTTCAATACGTACTTCAAGTACTTGATACTTCAATACGTACTTCAAGTACTTGATACTTCAATACGTACTTCAAGTACTTGATACTTCAATACGTAGTTCAAGTACTTAGAGTATTTGCCCAGCTCTGACTCCAAATCATCGTATCCAATGTTTCGCACATGGAGTTCCAGAAATCGATATAATCAAATTCGCTGATAAAGTCGCTTCTTGAGAAAATCGTTGATGAGCGCAATCGATAAATTGTATCGAATTGTCGGACGCTCTTTAAAGTTTGATAGAGATAGGGCAGAGCCTCTCTCCGGGAATAGACGTCGGTCGACCCGATCGACGCTCGAGTGGCTATCTAACGTATTCCGCAGGCTAGGATAGTGCAATCTCGTGTACCTCGAGCTTGACGGCACGACTTCGGAAGCGCGACCTACTCGATGAATGTTCCCCGGGTTGCATGCTCGACGAGTCGCCTAGCGATCAGGAACACCGTTCGCAGTTCATTGCTTGATGCGCCTATCAGTTGAACTTAAAAAAACAACGACCAGATTTCCTCCTTCGATGCCCCACCGTTACCTTCGATTTTTATTTTTATGGTTTTTATGGTAATAGTACGGGAACGATATGCGATAAGATAAGTTTCGCAGTTCTCTACCAACGGCTCGTACGACTTACATTCACAGCTTCGCGAGCGCTGCATCCGAAAATATCACTCGGTTTGTACACTGTAAAAAATGTTATGAAATTTGCATCACGTTTTTAATATACAAAGTTAAATGAAATGTACAACCTCGGTATATGAAATTAGAATTTATATACATTGTATTTGAATTTTATTAATTTAATCTTAAATGCAATACCTGCATACGGTAGAACCCCGATTAACCGGGGTCGGATTAACCGATTTTTTTTATTAGCTACGTAGTATTAATGAAAAAAATATCTAAACATTCTAGAAAAAAAATATCTTGACATTCTAGTTCACACTATTTAACAATTCAGCAAGTTGTACCAAATGACATTGTACCATAGTCAAAATAAAGTTGTATTAGCCATTATTGGCTTATATACGTTCGCTGTGTAGTTCGGATTAACCGGGACTTCGATTATCCGGAGACTCTTTGATTCTGAGCATCCCGGTTAATAGGGGTTCAACTGTATTAAAATTGCCGTTGACGACATTGAAAATTAAGAGCACAGTATATGAAAATTATGTTATTATTACAAACATTATACAAATAGTTTTGTTTTTAATATACCAGTAACGCAATATTCTTGCATACGTGTCAATGAATATTCGTATACTCTATATGCACAAAACTTCATATACATTTTATGAATTATCAAAAAGAATTTTTTTGCAGTGTAGCTTTTTGCATTCCAGTTTCACCGATAGAGCGCCGAGCCGTGATGCGCAACTTCTTAATGATGCCCCTCGAAAAAAGAAGTACTATATACAAGTTCGGTCCTGCCTCTGAAATATTCACCATCCACCCCTTTTCTTGAATTATCTGGTATAGAGGTTCGAGACTCTGCGAGCCCCGGTGTGAAGAGACGAGAGCAGCGAGTGAACAGGTCTACGAAGAAACTCTGGAAATAACGAGGACGAATTGGGTACAAGTTCCATCTCCCCGAGAGAATTTGTTCGCACGACGGAGCGACGAAAAGTAGACGCGAATCCCTCGACTCCTTTGGCCTCGCAACTTTTTCATGCGCATTCCTCACGTCACTTCCTGCGCACATAGGCGAACAAGTGCAAAGTCGATGATTAGGTCTGGAGAAACTTTGCTGATTTCTCGGTCTTGCTTTTCGTCGAATCTCCCGCTATAATGGCGCGGTTTCGCACTCGGGGATTATTTATTAACGGAGCACCGATCGATACCATCAATGAAACAGCAGTTATTGTAGCTTGCCGGAGGTGTCAACCACACCGATGTCGCGGTACAGGACTGATAAACTACTGTAAGCTCGCCTCCGTATCGAAGAGAAGCTCCGAAGCGAACACAAGTTTCAATGGCTACGTAACTTTTCGATGCAGGCACAAGATAAAGAGACAAGGGCGTCGATACAATGCATCTCGTGCGCATCTAACGATGACATTGTCTCTGGGTCTAAATATGTGTGCGGCTTATCGCGAACTTTGCTTCGATGATCTTTGGGCATGGATCGTGTACTTGGTGAAGTTACAATTTTTATTCATTTATTTATTCAGTTTTACGGGCATAACCCATTTACAGGACGATACATATTATCATCCAAGATATAGAATAGCACACATCACTTATCATACATTTATATATAAAAATACAAAATGCAATATACACAGACGAGAGGGAAGAGAGGATTGATTTGTGTCGTGAACTGCCACATTAATCGAGCGGAATAATAGTAAACAATTTAGCCGTGAATCGAGACTTTTTCGTGCCGTCATAAAACGATGATATTTTTATGATTTAATTTTGTTTATCACGAAGTCAGTTTCGTCTATGATGAGAGGAAATCTGGTAGAGCGGGAACGTGACTGCGTTGTGACCGGAGGATGCACGGAGAAAAATAGTTCTGTTTCTCCAACAAAATGTAGATCGTTAATGATTTATTGTTGTGGTAGCAAAAATATTTTGTTGTCCCTATGTTAACGAGGTAAATTAGTTATGGTAACAAAATTCTTGTTGTCCCAACAATATTTTTTTTCTCCGTGTGGCTCGTTTCGCGAGTCATGAGCGCGCCTCCTTCCTTTTTCTTTCCTCTTACTCCCCGTTCAGCAACGCAACTCACGTACACGCCTGAGAGTTTCAGACCGGAAAGCAACAACGTGTCTGGGTATAGTTATCGTGGGCGTGGGTGTTGTAGGTTAGAAGTGGTAAATATGGACCACTCTTCTTGCATGGCAATTTCACGTTGAATCGAATCGCCATATCCGTCATTTTTACCCAAAGGATATCTTTACCACAAACGCGAGGGGGCACGCGAGAGGGGCTCCGCTTAACGCGATAGTCACTGTGCGAGAGAGAAAGGTGATACAAAGCATGTGTGCTAGAAAGAGATGGAAGTTTTGTTTTTTTTAACGGCACTTCAAAAAACGAGACCTTAAATCTTCTTCAAATTTGGACACTGTCCGTAATAAAGTATGCTCTTCAGTCGGTTAGTTTTTTATATCAATTGAACAGAAATTGTCGGAGAAAAACGCTACATTGTATCTTTTTTGAGGTTAGATGCGATCCTTCCCATGTTAAAATACGTAACTTTGAAATCACGTCGCAAAAAAACGAGACCGTCAAAAAACCTTAAAAAATGCCAACCAATAAAGCGTTTTTTTTTTCTGTAGACCACATAAGCTTGATCAATATCGAACCGAAACGACTTTTGGTGAGGATATCCTTAAATATTTTTGTTGAAAAGATTAAGGTAGAAAAAGGAGAGTAGCAATTAATTTACAGCTTTTCCAACTTCTTCCTCGAACGAGTTCCGATCTATTGCCAAAAGTGAAATGAGACTGCGTTTTATTCGATACCATCGCTCTTTAAACGGTAAACAAAAAATTAACTTTATTAATTGAACCAAGCTCCAACGTGACATTTCCCGTGGCAGAATGATTCGAATTTGATAATAGTATTATCGAGGTAGAAAATTTGACCGATGATAATACGCTACTATATATAACAAATAAAAAAACCATTTTCGACAGTATCTGCGGTTGGCAGTCGGGTCGTAGGATGGAGTATCATTTTCACCGGCCACCGCGATATCGGCCGTAAATTATATTGGTAAAATTAGCCGAGTTAATTGACCTAGTTGCGGAGGAGCATGACGACGGTCTTGTGCCGGTTCATAAGCTCCTTTTCTCGAATCAACCAATCCCTGCTCTATCATCCCCCTCGCTGCGAGCTCGCCTACCCCGCCGTGATTCCCAGGAAAACGCAGTATATAACGTTTACGAGGAGACACTCAAATCCCCCTTCGATCGCTCCATAAGAATACGGTCAATGTAATCTTTCCAGATCCTGATAGCAAGTGCGTGCTCCGCTAGAATTCCCTTCTTCCTTCCATCCAGATCTACCCTACAGCACTCCAAGTTTCACCGAGCGTTTCCAATTCAGCTCTGCATTCGGACTGCGTTTCTCGATAGTCTGAAATGGAATTGGGAGCGGATGATAATCCTTGCCAATATATTTCAACCGAGATTCGAAGACCCTCGATCGAGTTAATCGGCGTTCGATTTCTCGTATCGTTCGCCAACGGCTCGAAGCCTGAGCGGACAGACTCTAAAAACAAGCGTGTTGTCAAGTGTGTTAAAACAACTGACGCCACACATATTGCATGTGTCGTGCCATCCAAATGCATCAATAAAATAGGTGTTGGTTGTGTTGAGTGTTGAATCAACTCACTTGCACTGCATCTTTCCTATATTCTCTGTACAACGGACTTTTTAGTGTTTTGCTGAATAACGAGCTCATTGGAATACACGTTATGTGTATTGTTTTAACGCCTTTAGGACCGAACAACTCACCTGGTATGCAGGTACAAGCTAGATATACTACACGCTTATTAAAAGAAAACACTACAAAAAGAACACACTTGCATATGCGTTCGAATCACTTGCAATATGGTGGATTCTTATATTGCAGGGCACGATCATGGATACACTGAAAAAAAGTGGTTGGATTGACCAAAAGTCGCGGTGTCTCACGTTGAAAGCTGTCATTTGTTTGGTAGAAATGAAGCATTGTTTTGTTAAACGACTATTTGCTTCAATTTATTCAAAATTTGCCGATTGAAACAAACATACTTGTTGTACCAACAAAATACAACTTTGAACTTATGTCGCCGCGCATTTGCTCAATCCAACCATTCATTTTTCTCAGCGCAAGCCGCCCAATATTTTCAAGTGTTATATGCGCTAATTTGAAACTGCATCGGATAATCAGTTATTGAATCACGTTGTTCGACATCACCGATTTGATGCGTCGTTCAAAGTGCAGCGCCATGAACATGGATGTGAAGTAACGTTTACGAATTGGAAGTCTTTCGGCCAGCACGCTTTCGAAAGCACCCGTCGAACTTAACGAAGAAAGCCGCAGATAATCCTGATAACGAAAAGAAGTGTGACGAGCTTTACATGGAAGGCAAATCATCGTAATTAATTTATAAGAGGCTGTAACGAGTGACTACGCATGTGAAAAATAAAGGCAATTTCCTTTAATGCACGTTCTTTTCATATTGTTTCGTAATAATGCACATACACTTTATGATGTGTTGGGTGGTGTTTAGGCGGTGAACACACATAGAACCCTGTAAAAAGTAACTACAGGTGTGAATGCGTTTGAAGCGTCTTGAGAAAACGCGCGTAAAGCGTGTACAATTTACACACTTCGACACGTGATGAGAATCAACACACCATGAAGCATCTAAAAAGTGACTACACGATTTATTGAAACAACGCGTTTGTTTTCAGAGTGCAGGAATCTCGTTGCACAGGCCGGAAAGAAAATTGCGGAATACAAATGTCGTGTACCAACTCGACGAGGGTAGGTCAGAGGTCGATGAGGATGATGAGAAAGCACCGTAGGGTACACATGCACCTACGAAAGAAGAGAGTACGCGTATGTCGAAAGGGGGAGGGGGGAGTGGATGAGCGTGCAGAGCGGTGAGGGATAAACAATTAATTTCTCGTCGTGTACGTGCCACCAGCGGTGGTGGCCGAGCGACGGAGAAGGCGAGCGGGTGTAAATGGGGGCCGGGTGTGTGGGTGGCCAAAGAGTCGTCGAGCGTCGTCGAGCGTCGTCGAGCGTATTCCGCGCAGATGGGGCGCAAGCGCCGGCGAGGGTTTATTATGGGCGCCTCAGTCTCGGCTCGCCTGGGCTGTAGGCAACATCGTCGATATATCCCCGTGCCTACGAGGAAAGCGCCGCAGCGCGGTAGCAGCATCTGCAGCTCCCGGGCTAAACCGCGTATCGAACATCGGACTAAAGGGGAGAAGGATAAAAAAAAGAAAAAAAAAATCATAAAAAAAAATAATTTAAAAAAGAAAAATAACCAAAGAAGGAAGAAACAAGGTGACGATAGAATGAAGGGCGACTAGGAGGAGTAAAGGAAAGGAGGGAAATCGATCGAGGAAGCGTATAACGAGAACAATCCCCGTACCAACAAGCGGTTTTAACTCGCGCGTAATGGCGTCCTCGAATGTCGCGTGCGCTTTAAAAATCACTACCCGGATCTCCGTGACCATGTTGAAATAACTTGCCGGAGAGGATAAACTGTACCCAAGAGTATGCCGTTGTAAATGACGGGAGGGAGGGAGAGCAGTGCGGCGTGGTTGTTGAATATAAACGTCGAGGCTGGTGGGAGGCTTTGATCGAGATATAGAGCATATAATCCAGGAGGAAAACCGCCCGACACGCGGTCCACGTATGCAGCATCCTCGACGCTGTACGACGGGTATTGTCTGGAAAATCCCCGAATCGTGCATTCGTCTCGTCGAGGCGCCGATAGTCGGACTGCGGTAGTGCAACAATTTCAACGCGAAACCCGCACTCAGTTGAAGCGCGATGATGGATAAAGGGTGAAGGCGAAGGGTACAGAGAGAGAGTCAGTTTCCCGTGCTCGTGGAATATTTGCACGTCGTTCTTGTGCCAATAATTCATCGGTGTGTATAAAAATTGATGTATCTGTTATTTGATGTTTAATGCACGGATTACGGTGACCGTCTTGTACGTGTGTCCTACGACAGACTGAGTCGCACCACTGTCTCGGCGAGTACCGCGTGGCGAGTGCAAGTCATCGCACACTGATTTAAAAAAATAGGGTTGAATCAACTAAAGATTCGGGCACGGTCGCTCAAATACATATTTTGTTGGTGCAGCTGAAAGATTGGTTAGTTCAACGATTTTTTTTTATTTCACCGAAATATTTTTGAAGGGTTAAGATGTTTTGTTGGACCAACAAAATATTTATTTGAACGTCCCTGCCCGAATGTTTTGTTGATTCAACTGTATTTTTTATCGGTGCACTATCATACGTGCACCCAGGAAAATAATTTATTTGACGGGCACCCGCAAGTAAATTGTTACTTGGTTTACATAAATATGTTCATTGTTTTAAATAACTATTAATTTTTATTAAATAACTATTTATTTAGATTAAATAACTATTTATTTAAATTAAATAACTATTTATTCAAATTAAATAAATATTTATTTGCGGCGGGCCCGTAAAATAAATTATTTTACTGGGTGTGCATCGAATTGGAGTCGCGGGAAGCCGCGCCATTCCCCGGTTTTCCGGACGGAAAGGTGGTGCGATGTGCGTCTTGTGTCTTATCCGATAGTCATAAGCGCATCAACCTCTCGTCCATAAAATGACGCGAACGACCGAAGATTTGCTCGATCCAAGCTGTGAACGGAAAGAGGAAGGCGCGCGTTATACGCGCCTCGATGACGCTGCCTGCAGTTCATGCTTTCTCAAAAACCTCTCGACGATCTCTGCCATCCAGGCTCTCCGGAGGCTCCTGGCACGGATATATATGGAGGTTGCTGCTGCAGCCACTTCTCCACTCCACTCACGGGGCTCTCGCGGCTCTCTTCCGCGAGAGAGATTCGCTTGGCCTCTCGTCTCGTCACGTCGCGCGGGAGAAAGGGAGAGCCAAGATTCACCCCTATTTTTCTGTCGCTCACTCAACCTTCACCACTACCACTGATAGTCCCGATCATCGTCACGATATTCCGCACGGCTATGTCTGTCCCTCTGTGCATACAGATAGGTTTTGTAGGACAGGACCCACATCGACTAAACATGTTCACCCTCAAAGCCACCACTATATCTCACGCATACCTCGATGTAGGGATAACATGCAAGGTTCTCACCTAACGTCGCATCGATGGGCACTCTTCTTAAAAGATATAGTATTCTTCTTCCTTTACTGCTCTTACTGGCCGTTGTGGTAAGAATCTGGCGAAAGAACGTGATTGACGCATACGATAATGAACAACCCTACACTGAAAAAAAATATCAATGATTCAAGTAAAATTCGCTCGCGGGCTGCCAAAGAAAAAATTCTTATTTCAATTCTACTTTCAATTCTACAATCGCATATGGGATTGAAACGATAACATGTCACTTTGGCAGGCTTGCCGTCGTTGTTTCAATATCATAGGGATTTGTAAGAATTGAAAGTGGAATTGAAATAAGAATTTTTTTCTTCGGCAGCCCGCAAGCTAATTTTTTTTTTCGGTGTACGCTCGAGCCTTCAATACGATTGAGGTATTCTTCTGCACGCTCGGCGTGATGAGAAAAAAAAATCAGATTTTAGGCATCCATTCACTCGGAATGACATCCATTGTACGTAAGAGGAACATTTTGCGGCAAGTGGATTGTCATTTTCGGCAAGTAAAATCCTCTCGCATCAAATTTTATTTCGTGCGTTTGTAACGTTGAAATCTATATCTACGGCTCTGTGCATACAGATAGGTTTTGTAGGACACGACTCACATCGACTAACCATGTTCACCCTCAAAGCCACCACTGTTTCTCACGCATACCTCGATGTAGGGATAACATGCACGATTCTCACCTAATGTCGCATCGATGGGCACTCTTTTTAAAAGATATAGTATTATTTTTCCTTTACTGCTCTTACTGGCCGTTGTGTTAAGAATCTGGCGAAAGAACGTGATTGACGCATGCGATAATAAACAACCCTCCGCTTGAGCATTCAATACGCTTAAAGTATTCTTCTGCACGCTCGGCGTGATGAAAAAAAAAATCAGATCTTAGGCATGCATTCACTCGGAATGACATTTTACCATTTTACGTAAGAGGAACATTTTGCGGCAAGTGGATTGTCATTTCTGGCAAGTAAAATCATCTCGCATCAAATTTTATTTCGTGTGTTTGTAACGTTGAAATCTACATCTACCGCTCTGCGCATACAGATAGGTTTTGTAGGACACAACTCACATTGACTAACCGTGTTCACCCTCAAAGCCACCGCTATATCTATACGCATATTTCCTAGCGTTCATACCTTGATGGAGGGATGACATGCAACGTTGTCACCTAATGTTGCATCGATGAACACTCGATCATGGCATGTGCAAGTATTCCCAATATCGTTGGCATTCTATTCGAAAGATATAGGATTCTTCTTTTTTTACTGCTCTTGCTGGCTGTTGTGTTATCTGGCGAACCAACGTAATTGCCGCGTGCGATAATGAACAACCCTCCGCTCGCGCATTTAATACGCTTGGAGTATACAATAAAAAGAATTTCGTAAAATCGGAGTTTCGTAAAAATAATTTTGGTAATGAATAAATGACAAACTCGATTGTTCAAGTTTGAATATACAAAACTGTCCTCGTATTTCCCGTGTCAGTAACAATTTTAGTTTGTACTATTTTTTGTAAAACTAGAACCGAAAGGAGCGATCGGAAAATTAATAAATAAAAAAGTGGGGATGTTTGTGGACAATAAGTTGTAAAAGTACAAACTTTTTATACTGTGCATTCTTCCGCACGCTCGGCGTGATGAATATAATGCAGATCTTAGGCATTCATTTGCTCGAAGTAAAATCCATTTGACGTAAGAGGATCATTTTGCGGCAAGTGGATTGTTATTTCCGGTAAATAAAATCCTCTCGCAGCAAATTTTATTTCGTGTGTTTGTAACGTTCAAATAATTATGCGGGGCATTGCCGAATCCATATTTATGTAGAGCAGCAGAGCTACAGTGCGCACACTGGTTCCTGCGTTGTTTAAGGTAGTCCTTGCGAATAGTGTTGACTTCGCATAAGTTTTAGAGAAATGAGAGGGAATTGCAACACTTATGGAGTGTAGAAAAAAAAATCAAGCACATTGATGGTGCTGAAAAGATTAATTGAGCATAATAATAATTCCAAAATGCTATTAACAAATTGATGAAAAATAAAATTGTTCAACAAATCTCCCGGAAACCTAACTATTTTAAAACGAAAATGATTCGTTCACTTTTCCGAATACGTATGCATTTTTTTCAGATTTCTAAATTCACTTTAATTTTTTTACATGGGAAAAATGTGTAGAAAGTCATATATTCAAAGTGAATTTAAAAATCTGAAAAAATGCATACGTACTCAGAAAAATGAACGAATCATTTTTTATATAAAAAAATTAGGTTTCCGGGAAATTTGTTGAAAAATTTCATTCCCCATCAATTTCTTAATAAGTTAATAAATAATTTTTGGAATCATTATGCTCAATATTTTTAGATTTTTATACCATCGAAAAGTGTTTGCAATTCCCTCTCATTTCTCTGAGAATATGCGAATTAAACACTATTCGCAAGGACTACCTTAAAAGCCCGCTCTCGCCGTGCCGCCTTGCCGTGTTTGTTTATTCGATCCCCTTTCTATTTTAAATGCAAGATTCTGCGGAGTCAGCTTAAAAAAAGAATCGCACGGTTTTCCAGCGAAGAGTCGATTACGTATGAGATCGCTGTCCGCAAACGTTGTTGCCGACGAGCCATTTACGGGGCCGTACATCACAATTAATCAGCAATTCACGAGCCAAGCAACCGGGTCCGCCAGCCGCCTTCGCTATAGGCAATTACCCTCGCAGCATTTCGTGTTTGTCTAATTATCATCGGATATGCAAACTGATATATCTCCGTTTCACGTCATCAACTTCGTCAACCGGGACTTCCGCCTCGCCGCTCGTTTTTTTTATTTATTTTTATAATCGGCCTAATTTAATAGTGTCCAGTTGTGGACAATCAGTTGTACAAACATTTATGTAACAATTTATGAATGCGGAACGATGAGAAGAAAGAAAGAAAAGCTTAAGTGGGCTGGCTACGAGTCGGCAAAGGTCGAGCTCACTTTCCGATCAGCTCACTCAATTATGAACTGAGTATGCCGTGAAATATTTACGTAACGACGATATCGAATAGATGGCAGGTTGGCTTTGCTTTGGTCGAAAACCGTATGAACCGCCGGGCTGGCGGCACTGACGGACCGTGTGCTTTGTGGATTCGTGAAATCGATCGTCCTTGTCGTCGTGGTATGTGCGGTCGTATCGTCATCCTATTTCGTCCGGAGTTCGTGGACAGAATAACGAAATTATCTCTGCGGCGGAACATTCGATGCTTTGTAAAATCAAGTATGATGCAATAGGTTGCTGTTGCACATCGCTAAATTAAATACCGAATTTTTTTTAACCGTGTTACCGTCTACTTGAGATAACTTTGCTCTGTAAGTTTTATGGGTCAGTATTCGTGGTAGTTAAATGTGGGAAACAATGAGACCGAGTGCGAATGGTGTATCCTAGATTCGCTTCACCGACGACGCTTTATCGAGCTCCAGCCAATGCAGAGTAGAGTCAATGGGCAAGAGCAACTTGTAGAATCTGGGAAAGCCTTTACCGCTATAAGCAATTTCAACGCTACAACTTAACGTTTATGGCATTTATTGTGGTTCGTAAATGTTGTAAGCATCTGAAACCTTCGATTCGCGTATCTTTCGTATAGCATACAGTAAAGTGGTTCAGAGTATTGTCTATAAATAACACGATAAAAAAAGAAAAGATCATAATTAAACAAACAACGTCTGATTAATTTAGAAATCACAATTAAATTATAAGCAATTCCAACAGCTATGGTTTAACGTTTATGGTATTATTGTGACCCCCAAATTGTTTTAAAAATCCAAAACCTTCGATTCGCGTATCTTTCGTTTTGCATACAGTAAAGTAGTTCAGAGTATTATCTGTAAAAAACGTGACGAAAAATTAAAAGATAATAATTAAACAAACACCGATGAACAATCGATGAGGGCTGATTGATTGAAAAATCACAAATAAATTATAAGCAATTCCAACAGTTATAACTTAACGTTTATGGAATTTATTGTGGTTCGTAAATGTTGTAAGCATCCGAAACCTTCGATTATCGTATCTTTCGTATTGCATATAGTAAAGTGGGTCAGAGTATTACCTATAAATAACGTGACAGAAAAATAATAATTAAACAAATAACAACGATGAGCAATCGATAAGGCTTGATTGACTGAAAAATGACAATTAAATTAAATCTTCTCGCTACACGGAGGGAATAAGCGTCAACAGTGTATTCTCGCTCTCTCGATATCCCACGGATTCACTGAATTAATCGAGCTGTTTCATTATTCACAGGGTTGAATTGTACATTTTAAACGCCTTGTGCTAGTTAAAAAATTGCAATCCTCGAGTGGCACATCCGTTGTAAGCCTGCGTGGATATGGGCAATATCTTTGTGTCACTCTATAGTACATATTTTTTATTCGATGTATTTATCGTAGAGTCCGTTTTACATCGTGTATACGAGTATTGAAACGTGGGAGAAAAGTGAGCCAGCTGTCGTTTTTCCCACAATATAAACTCCAACTGATTTTAACGTAGGACTTTGGTTGTCACGGGAGGGGAAAAATGGATGTGTTATCTATCGAACGGACGCGCGAGAACAAAACATCGCAATCAAGGGAATGATAATAAAATTCTGTACGAAAGGAAGTTACTTTAAACGAATTGAAACCCCCAGAGCGAAACAAGGGACAATTCACACCAACCCTGTAGAACCAACCGTGTTTAAAATAAAAGAATATTATGAGAATGCAATATAAAAATTTCAATTTTCATTCAACTCTTTTTTAATTGTATTTTTTGAGTTAAGTATAGAAAAACCATGTGCAAATTACTTTTCACCTTTTTTTGTAACATATAAAATGTCTACATCTCATAAAAGTAAAACTGTCAAAACTTACATCAGGATTTATTATAGGAAATCGCAAACTTAAATTTGCGGATTGCGTCGTTTTAAGGAAATTTTTTAATCTATTCTTCAGCGCTGATTACGAAATTATAACACGTTTTACTCTTTGCTTGATACCTGATTCAGAAACTCGTGTCGGGCCTAAACAAAATCAAAACTTTCAAAATCCCATGGAACTTAAACGGTTGGAGTAATTTTTGCTACATTTAATACGAAACATTGTACAGTGTTAGTCCATGCCAAATTTAACCTCGATACCTCCATGTTTACTCAAGACCGTTACATTAGACCGTTTTTAGTATTTTTCAAAAAAATCGAAATTCCGTAAAATCGGATCCCTTCGGTAGATTTCGGCCAAATTCAATACCAAAGGTCTTCAATAAAAATATTATTGAAGACCTTAAAAAAAATATAGTTTTAAAACTATATTAAGAAAAATATAGTTTTAAAACTATATTAAGAAAAATATAGTTTTAGGACGATAGCTCAAAATTTGCGAAAGTTAGACTACCACAGAAATTTTTCGAAAATTTCGAATTCGCCTAAAATTTCGAAATGGGCCTCAATCATCATGAAAATTACACCGAAGGAAAATACGTGACCACTCTACTAGTGTACAAAATTTCAACCCGCCATCTCAAGCCGTTTCCGCGTCATAGACGTTCTAAGCGTTACAAAGCTATCACACACATACAGGCACACACACACACACACATACATCCGGACGCCAGCTAAAAAAATGACATTTCTCGACGTTTTCGACCATTCCTAGTAAGCTGACATAAAAATCTCGAAACTTTTTTTCTCGAAAGCGTGAAAAAAAAGAAATGGTCGGTTCAAACAAACGCGCGGTAAGTTCAAAGGTGTATTTTGTTGGTATAACAAAAATGTTCGTTTCGATTGACAAATTTTGAATAAATAGAAGCAAATAATCGCATGAAAACAATGCTTTATTTGTACCAAACAAATAACAGCTTCGAAAGTATATCACCGCGACTTTTGGTTAACCCAACCAATTTTTTTTTTTCGGTGTTCCTCTATGAGGAAGCAAAAATATATATTTTTTACTCTATCGCTATATTCGCTGCTCGAGTAAGCTCGAAACCAGCGTGTATGTAAAGTAGAGGAGAGCGGTGTTTCAAATGACGTCGAATGAGAATATAATAACAGGAATAATACAGAATATCGTTTTACAGATGGTCAAAGCCGAGAGCGCGGTGGCGTCCGGCGTGCAGAGAGTCAACCCCGAATGACCGAATGTGCACGATTCCTCGGGCTACGGCCCCGTCCCGAGAGATTGGTGTACGCGCCGCAGCACAGCACTCGACACCCACGGGGTTTCGACAATTGCCGGACTGTCAACAGTACCGGATCAGTGCGACAACGACGGTGCGATGGAATTGTTCAACTTTGAATTAAACGACAAGTCGCGGAAGGACGGAGCGTGTCCGATGCGGGACCACGAGAAGGTGTCACCCTTCTCCGGAACAGTCGACTCGTGTCTGCGAGGCTTCGCCAAGGAATTGCAAACTGACTATTCGCGCGACAAATCGACCCGCTCTAATCTACAGTGAGACCTTAATTAAAAATCACGAACGAAAGCGCATCGCGTCGCTGCGAGAACGACCGAGTGTTTGTGAAATACCATCGATAGATCAAAGCAACGTCCACTCGAAGATCGATCGATGCAGCAGTCGATGAAAGGCGAAGATCAGTGAACGAAAAGTTTACCATAAAAAAACTTAATAATTGCATCAACGGCTATAGAGTTCCTGTACATAGCGAAGTGTAAATCTCCGTGACGATGTTTGAGACTCTGTCCCATTTTTAGATACCTTTAGCACTTTCCGCGAGCGCCGTCGAGTTTTGCGAACGCATAAGATCGAATCGGACGAACCAAGGTACATTGCGTGGCGTTTCGAAGAACTGCGCTTTATAAATAATCAATTGTAAATCGTAAGTGACAAAGCTCAAGCGGAAATGCGTCGTTCGACCGAGTGACGCACCAGGGATAATTTACTTAGAAACAGTGCGATCCTTGTTATTATTCCCACGGGCAGCCGAAAAAAGCGGTCCGAACAATCAACGTCGGTAATAACTTTAAAGAGTGTCAATCTAAGACGGATCTTCGGGACTCACTCGGGAGGAAATATAATCACCCGGGTAAACGAAAGAACTAAAAAAACTGCAAATTATTCCGGTGCGTAGAGTGAGCTAGGCCGTCTTTCCCTTGGGACGTGACCTCGTCCAGCTTCTACCGGGTCCCGTCGTGATAATCCTCTCCGCGCCACGGTGGAATATTCTCCGGTAGGCTTGCTCGACGATCGTTGGCTCCGAGGAATCGCTCATTTGGCTCTGCTCACCGGATATATTTTATGATTTTTTTTTTAAAAGCCAATCGATCAATAGCATGCCAGTGAAGCGTGATGCGTGCAATCGTATTTTTTACCATCGGATAATTGACGATACGTTTAGGTCTGCGAGTGTGTACGGACGAATCGCGTTGCGACGCTCGTTGATCGCAAGACGAGGGGTTTGGATGGTATAAAGTTGGCCGGCGAGTTTGAAAAAGCAGAGCGAAAGAGGAAGTCGACGACTGTCGAATCATGGGGTGCGAACTTAGTAAATTGGCGTCCTCGGGGTCGCAGAACCAAGGCGGAAGGGAAAGCCCGCCGCCCCCGGCGGCCACGGATCCACGACTGCCTCTCACGGCGAAGCAAAAATACACGATTATCGCAAGTTGGAAGGCCGTTTCCAGAGCGATGGAACCCACTGGTGTCTACATGTTCGTCAAGTAAGTTATCGTCAGAAGAAATTATCTCGGAGTGAACGATGTGAAATTTCATTCAAGATCGTTTCGCTAATAATGACAAAATTATCGGGCAGCGTAAAAGCGAGGTCGAAAGAAAAGGTCATCGCGATCTTCGCGATCACCGAAAGTTCGTTGGCTAGCGTCGATGACTCTCCCCGTGTTTAAACCCGACCCACTCTCGGAACTGCCGAGCTTATCTTTGCACTTTACATGCGACCCGAAAGATAAAGAACAGGAGTTGGGCAATTTTTCTCGCTGGGGTTCTTGATCGATGAGGGCCGTAAATTCTTACTCCAAACCATCCCTCGATGCGGGCCAAGTGGAAGCACCGAATAAATAAAATATACTTAATCAGGGCTTGGCGTTCAGAGAACTTTCGGATCGGACGTTTAAGGAGGATCGACTATCAGACGAAATTCAACTTAGGGCCTCAGTTTTTTAATATCTTCTATATGAACACTCTACGCGTCTATTCCCGAAGTCTGGGAAATATTAACCGTATAGTTTATTTGTAATACAATTTAGAAGTTGACTACTTTGACCGTATCATCCTATATTGTAACATTGGAGTCGGTCCCTTCCGGGACAAAAGATTACTAATTTAATACTGATCAAGCCAACTTAGAGTTTTGAAAAACCAGCTTCGAATAGACGAAGCATCAAGGATTGTGTAAAAAATGCGAAATCCGCTCTTTATCGTGCAGACTCAATGATTCATCGATGCAAAGTTTATTTTGTCATCGCAGTCTATCAATTTGGCGAATTATCGATGCTCACTTCAGGTTCACTTCAGGTTCATTTTAATACATGTCCAATTCCAAGTGTTTTATCACACATCCCGAATCCACGACATAAAATTATCAAACTATCAACCATTTTATGTCTCAAATATTCTTTACAAAATTGTTCACATAAGTTTTGGGAAATAATTTGTCATTTCGTTTTTAGTTTTGTAATGTTGGCCAGTGGTACGTAATGACGATTCCGAAGTCGTTGAGATTCTTAAACTGGACAAGATATTTTGCTTAATATTCGATAAACGGATCATTTTTGCGAAACGCAGCCGACTGCACGGAGAAAAATAGTTCTATTTCTCTAACAAAATGTAGATCGTTAATAATTTATTGTTGTGGCAGCAAAAATATTTGCCTGCTACAGCAAAATATTTCATTGTCCCTTTGTTAACCAGGCAAATGAGTTATGGTAACAAAATTCTCTGTCCCAACAATTTTTTTTCTCCGTGTGGCATGCATAATGCAGTTTACTAATATTGCATGCGATTCGAGATAGCTGTGATGAATTTTTGTTTCTCTCACATTATTTACTCCAAAGAAACAGTCGATCCTCCTTAATCATGAAATGCCTTTCGTGCAACTCCTATCTCATTTTACAAAAACCGGATACGATAATAAACAAAATGAAGCCTAAAGTTGAGGATAATCGAGCGATTCATAATGAAAGGATAGCGAGCAAGCGACGGATAGAAAACGAAGCCATAGATTCGGTCGATCGAGGCCAGCTGCGGTGCCCACTGTGCTATTCGTGAATGAGCCTTCACGGTCCCGATACGAGATCAACGGGAGAAGACTCTCGTTGATCTCGTATCGGGTCTTTCGGCCTTAAGCCTTATCGTCCCGGAAAAAGGTCGACCTCGCGTCTCTCCCTCCCGGCACTTTGATATATTCTGTATCCACCACACAATACGAAGCCTCTTCCATATACAACAGAATTCCGTTATTGCCAACGTAAAAAAAAATACCTCTCGAATTTATCCCGAGGATCAAGGACTTCTCGCCGTTTCATCAAATCTATTCAATTAATTCGGTATAGACATTGATCACAAAAATGAAGTTGAATCAACCAAAGATTCAGTCAGGGACGTTCAAATAAATATCTTGTCCGTACAGCTAAGAGTTCAAAAAATGGTTAGTTCAAAAAATGTTTTCTTTTTTTCGCCAGAATGTTTTTGAGGCATTAAAATATTTTGTGCGTCCAACAAAATATTTATTTGAAAGTCCTTGCCCGAATACTTGGTCGATTCAATCTCATTTTTTACCGGTGCTATCGATTGTGCTGCGAAATGTCTCGTGGATCGATGATTTCAAACATAATTTACTTTATCTCTCCATGTGGGAAATTTTTTTTTTTTTCACTCGATTATAAATGGCAAATATTTTTCATTGTCATCCGGATAATTTTATGGTATCGACGGGGTGGAATGCCGAAGCAAAAGTTCACCCTGACGGGAGAAATCGATTCTTGCCAGTCATCGCAAACAGCACGCTTTTCCCTTTAAGAAAACTCGAAATTCCCTTCGGCTGAATGACGGAGAAGCGGAAGCAGGCTCACCAGGATTTCCGTTGTTGAGGATAACCGCCGGTTTGAATCTGTCTCGAGTCCGATATCAACGCACCGGCGCCACCAGAAAGATTAATCACTCGGCATTACTGCACAATTTAGCCCGTACAATTTTTCCAGCGAGGAAACCTTCGAAAACCCGCTTGGTGTCTTCCACATTTGTCGAAAAAAAACAATAAAGCTTATCAGTAACGAGAGTTCCATGGTCAAATTAATCGTTGCGACGTCAGCCTGAAAGCGAAAGACCTCGTGAAGCTCCTCTGCCGGTTAGTCGTTTATTTTCATTTACTATTGACGCCAACCCGCTGGCACAACTAAAAACCATCTATTTAAGTCAGTACTAGCGGGCAGTTCGAACTCACGAGTTCCGAGAGAATTGAGAGAGAATTGCGAACACTTCTCGATGGGATAAAAATCTGAAAAAAAATCAACCATATGGATGGTGCTGAAAAGATTGATTTTGCATAATAGAATTTCTCAAAGAATTTATACGTATTCAGGCAAATTAACAAATCGTTTTCATAAAAAAAAATTAGGTTGCTGGGTTATTTGTTGGGAAATTTTTTTCGCGTTCATTTGTTAATAGCATTTTGGAATTATTATTGTGCAAAATCAATATTTTCAGCACCTTGCATATGGTTGATTTTTTTCAGATTTTTATCCCATCGAGAAGCGTTCGCGATTCCTCTCTCAATTCTCTCTAACCTCACGTGGAGTCAGACTGTCCGCAAGTACTACCTTAAGGTAGCTATGTCGGTACACCGGAGTCAGACATCAGCGTCTATATGACATCAAAAAATTAATTATATGTGGTACTTTGTTTGCATCAATAATATTATAAAAAATAATAAAGTATCTATGAAAATATTCGCAACTAGATTGAACCGATTATTTGTAAGCAAATTATTTGTTTAGTGTGGATTTGACTTCATTTTTACGACAATCAGGTTAGGAAACGTCATTTGGCCCGAAACCTTGCACCTTGATCGCAGTTCTATTGAACATTAGTCCGGTGACTACACTTTTTTTTTTGTTGCGCATCAATCCTTGATTGATTCGCGAGTCCGCAGTACTTTATATTTTTTTCTTTACCTTTGATCTAAGTACGTTAATTCTCGATTTGAGGATCAATTTCGCCAGCACTCCCGTAAGCGCCATGTACAAAGACCAATTTTCAAGATCTAATTACTCATTCAAATGGTTGGTAAAAGCCTTCGAGATTTTGTACAAGTAAGATTTGATACAATGTAAAAAAATGTGTTTAAAAATTAATTAACAGTATTGGAAGCTTTTTTACATAAACTGTTCATGAAATTTCAAACGCATGTGTGTTGCAATTTTACAGTAAATTTTGTATTTTTCATGAAAATTATAGTGAATGTCAAGCAAAATATTTGTGGTTTGATTTTAATATTTGGTATTTTTATTTGACAAGCAGAGTATATTGATCTCCACTTGGTGGAAGTAATGTTAGCAAATTTCAAGTTGCAATACATTAAATTTACAATTTATTTTAACAGTATAGTTAAATAACAACATGTCAAAAGTTTATGCACATGACTTTGGATTGCCTTCGCGACATAACTACCTTAAATTACATTCACCCTTCTCTGCTGGCGGTCGATTCTGGCGATGCTTCGTGTATTCCATACGCGGTTAGCGATTGAATCAATAAAATAAACAGACTCCATAATTATTAGCCTTTAAGAGTTTCTCAGAAAAAACGAAACAATGAAACGAAGCTAATAATAGCTCGACACAATGCGATAGATTGAATTGGCTGATTTTCAATCAAGCCGAGGTGGCGAATCGCGCGGCGGCGACGTTGACCCGCAAAGCTCAAACGCCCCGCTGGTTCTCTCTTTATATTCTCCCTATATTCCAATCCTTATTCACCCGCTTCCGTTAACTTTGCTCGTTCTAGCTTTACTCCCTCTCTTTTTATCGGATATCGTTCCTAATCCCTGACCGCTTTGTCCACCCGACGAAGAACAATGGCTCCGACTATTGGGACACTCACGTAACCGCTCACATAACGGCGGCGGGAAACGGGGTGATTTTTTTTTTCGTCGTCGGCGTGGCTGAAGTTCCTCGTGAATAGCTCTCAAATACATCAAAGTTTGGCTATTCCCAGCCCCCTTCTGTATAACATGGTGCGAGGAAAGGAAGAGAGAAAAAGTTTGCTACGTCCGAATTAATTCAGTGCCGCAAGCGAATAAATATTTCGTCGGCAAGAAACATACAGCAATTTCCATTTTTTTCTTCGTCATTTTTTTTTCCCGAGGATATAAAAGAATAGGGGTGAGACTCGTGGAACAAAATCCATTGGGTTACTCGGAATACATGTAGAAAGTTGGGTTCGAGGAAATGGGGAGCGTAACAAAACGGTAATTGGACCGCTGGAAAAAGTAAATGCCAGCCGCGCCAGTCGGGAATTGGAGCGAACACGTGGCTTTGTTCCTCGTTGTCTCGAAATTATTTCGGCTACGTGATCAAGCGCTTGTCACTCCACTCTCTGTACAGCATCGTCTCGCGTGAAAATTTATCACGCACTTTGAAAAATGCGTCATTGAAACGATCGTTCATTATGCGGGTCTGTGTAATTTTTTTTTACAAACGAACCTGTTGCCGAATTTATGAGCGGATAAGTAACGGGATTAATTGAAAGCAGAATTGCTGGTAGAATTTAATTTTACTATTCGGTAACATAGACTGTAAAAATAAATTGTAAATTTAATGCACTGGAACTTGAAATTTCCTAACATTACTTACATCGAGTGAAGACTAATATATTTTGCTTGTAAAATATCAAATATTAAAATTACAAATCTTTTGCTTGAAATTCACAACAATTTTCATGAAAAATACAAATTTTACTGTAAAATTGCAACACAAATGTGTTTAAAATTTCATAAACAGTTTATGTAAAAAAGCTTCCGATATTGTTAATTAATTGTTAAACTAAATTTTTTACAGTGTAAACACGAAATGGAAGTACGCTGTCGAAGGAAGGTGCACCAGTGGCTTTTCCGTCCATACGCGAATTTACTTGAGGTCCGGTCACTCAATTCCTGGCGTACAGAGCGGGACGAGAGCTCGGCAAGAGCTTTCGGTCCAGCAGAGCTGCCGTTCCAAAAATCAATAAACGACCATATCAAGCTGCTATACTGTACTTGTTTACAGACTATAGCTTCCGTACCAGTTGCTTCGATCTCGTTTGTCCGTAGAATGCAAATTGTGCCACGATAGACTCGGCCGCGACAAGATATTTAATAAGTACTAAAATCTATTTGATTTCATAATGGGAGCACAGATAATGATTCTCGACAAATGGTGTTCGACAGTCGTTGTACAGGTACAACTTATGAATATGGCCAGTATTAGCCACGTAAATACCACGTAAATTAGTGATAATTCGAACGGGGCATATTCACCACTTTTACCCCACTTGTTGTTCATATTGACCCTCTCACTATATATACTACCGCATCGTAGTATATGCACTATATACATATACATATTGTTGCTAGGTACGAGTCATGAATATGGCCCACCACTATTACCCCACTTGTTGGTCATATTGACCCTCTCACTACATATACTACCCCATGGTAGGATGTGCACTGTATACATATATATATATATATATATATATATATATATATATATATGTATATATATATATATTTACCACTTGGTATAGAAGTAGCATCACGGAGCTAATGAACGTTTGGGTGGTTTGCGAAAAGTCCCGGATGTGGGGGTGATTCCCCGACGGCGTACGATAGCCTTCGAGGGCCGATTAATCCAAGGGTAATTCTTATTTGCCACCGTCTGCTACTAACTACGTGATGAAGAGTGTAACGCTCAGGACCCGATGATATAGTGCCGCGAGGATAGTATTTCTTCTTCGTTACCCAGATCAGTTGGAGAAAATTTCATTGATGTCACACACGAATCCGTTTATCTATTATAAATAAACGTACAGCGATTTTGTATAGAAATATTGTAAAGAAGGACGTGAAAGGGGATAGTGTAATTATATTTTGAGTATGTTCAAAAATGTATTAATTGTCTTTTACAACGAATGTGTATTGTATGTCGTATTGGCAGATTATTCGAGGAAAACGCTGAACTGCTGAGCATGTTCACGAAATTTCAAGATCTCAAGACGAAGGAGCAACAATCGACGAGCATGGAGCTCGCGGAGCACGCTACGACGGTCATGGGGACCCTCGACGAGGGCATAAAGGGTCTCGACAATATGGATGTCTTCTTGACTTATCTCCATCAGGTTGGAGCATCGCACACCAAGATACCTGGCTTCAACAGGCAATACTTTTGGGTGGGTGTCTATTTGTCCTATGTACACTGAGAGAAGGATCTCGTAAAAACTACCGATCATCTAAGAAAAATTACCATAGCACACAGTAGGGCACTATACATAATGGTAGGGCCAAGTAGGGTATAGTAGGGCATTAGGGCGCCTCTTATGGCGGGAAGTCTCGGATTTTCCGAGAACCTTTACCATAATATCTACGAAATATTCTTATAAATCCGGTACTTCCTACCATAGGTGGCGCCTCTTAGTTCCCTACTACTATGTGCTATGGTAATATCGCTCAAGCGATATACTCATATTTACTAGATCCTTCTCGCAGTGTACTATGTCCATGCATTAGCTTAATGGTGAGGAATTGCGAAAACACTTTCAAAGTAAGATACCCACCAATCTAATTGAGCAAAAGACCTTGGGAGATACCGCCACGTAAATGGCTCTGTAGACTTTGACATTTTCGAAGATGTTATTTAATTTTCATGCACGATATCACGAGCTGCAAATAGTCTCATGCCTTATCAGCACGGTCATATTTAGCTCGGAACTCGACGAACAGACCGATGATATCGGCACATTCATCGGTATAAATGCGCATGCGTTTATTTTTCCATTTGAACATCTGTCGGCAATAGATACGAACAGCTGTATGGTAGTGGTATTTGTACTATTTACTTTGCGTATCCGGATTGGGCATGTCGGGGTTGATAAGCTTAGTTTACATAGCGGAGTGCATGTATCGGTCAGGTACCTGGATGTGAAACCTGGATGTGTTCGCGCCTGAGACGTCTGTCGGCTGCAGACTAATTACCAGAGCTGGGCAGGATTTTAAATACAAGATATATTTTAGGTATTTTAAACACGTATTTTTAATACTCAATTACTTCTCTAGTATTCAAAGTACTTTTTGGGCCAATTAAGTAGCAAATACAAAATATTTTTCCACTCGGCTCCACATTTGAATTTTAAGAATGATTGTGAGAATGTGCGGAGCCAAAATTCTTGGAAGTTGTTAACAGAAAGAAATAAAAATGTTACGTATCGTTTTTTAAAATTTCGATACAAAATGCCAAATTACAGATGTGACATAAGTATCAAATGCGAAGTACATATTAAACGTTTAAAAAATCTTAAATTTGCAATGCAATCAACGTATTGAATGGCAAATATGAAAAATGTCAGATGTTAAAAAATATCGGATGTTAAACGAAAAAGAAAAGTTTCAGGTGAAAATACTGACAAATGTCTAATTTGAAGTATGAAAATAATGTCAAAACTGAAATTTAATTGGAAAAAATGAAATTGAAATTTCATTGATTTTTACGACATATTTTAGGAAGCACTCGAACGAAGGACTTATCAATGTATTTTAAGTACAAACATTATTTTGTATTTAAAATACATATAGTATTTTGTATTTTATATTTTCACTATTATCTAATATTTTGGCCAACTCTGCTGAGTCCATTATTAAAGGTTCAGTTATAAAAGACCCACTAGGAGAATATAGCTTGCATCGTGCACATTAAAAATCATCCCATTATTTGAGTGCGAAAGACTTGGACTTTGCTCGTTGACGAGCATAAAATATTCCCAGAAGTTCCAACTGTACGAGTCTACTTCATACCATATAGAGTTATCGAATTAAACTTGATACAGTACGAATGTTAGGGAAACTCACGACGTTGACTTTCATGTGTTAATATGCATAGACCTATACATACACATACATTGCGCGTGTGCACAAGAGACATACATAGAACGATATTTCCATAGTATGTAATACCTGAATTAACGTCCTCTACGATGAGAGCGAACACGCTCCTGGAAGCACAGAGATACCCGCATGAGACGGATGTTATTTCTATACCGTATTCATGCACTGGTGTAGAGGTAGATATAAGTACATCATCCCCGTGGCTTTGTTGAGAATCCTCTTGTTCCCAGTCACGCAGCCAAGTAAATTAATTCAGTTACACGTGTAGATGTGGATGTCGAAGGTTTTGACTGCAGCTCGTAATGCTTGCACGTAGGTAAATTCCAGACAGCACACACTCAATTGGCCACACTGCAAACATCGCTACGATCCACTCAAACTGCAATGAAGGAAACCGATGTTTGAGCCAATACACACAATTATAAATTTACCGATATTGGTAATCGATTGCATCTAATGTTTTATATTTGCTGTTGCCAGAAAATCGAAAAGCCGTTTCTGGAGGCTGTGAAGCGGACTCTCGAGGACCGATACACGGAAAACGTTGAGAACATATACAAGCTGACGATAAAGTTCATAATCGAAACGCTGATCGACGGCTTTGACAAGGCGATGCTCGACAAAGCCAAATCCTAGTCTTCTCGAGTTGTCTTCTGAATCAAGTCTGGACATCGGCCGAGTCGTTCGGCGCTATTAAGCGGCATCAACGCGAATCCTCGCCTTCGCACGGCAGTCTGCAGAACCACCCTGACAGCTCTATTGTACGATCGAGCTAAAACGGTTTCCACCCACCGCACGAAGTTATCTCGGAACGTACCAGTCACCGTGGGACATTTTAATATCAACGTTGTCCTCGAGAGACAAGAGACATCGAGCCAACAGAAGTGCACCATTGCGATGAAAAACACGTCAGCGTGTAATGTCGACGAGGTCCATCGATTCGTTCGTCCCACATTGTACCGTAACGATCTAGCGAGGGACCGAGGACTTTGTACCGATAAATAGTCGACAATGGTAAAATCGATGAGGTGTTGAAAAATTGGAGATATATGTTTTCTAGTCAAAATATTGTTAGGCAGTATTCGTAAAGATACGACACTTTTTCCATCGTCTATCGACACCGGATGGGCCGGTAGCCGAGAGCTTTCGACTTTTATATTTCTATTTATCATCACAGTTTTTCTATTTATATCAGTCGTTGTCTACCCCCGAAAACTCCGTCTTCCTTGTTTGGTTCATTTTATCATTTACTAAAGGGCCTGCATTGAATTACTGCGAATTTAAAAACTTCGATACAAAGAGCGAGGGGGTTGCGTCTGTTCCATCGCTCCTTTAATGGCCCAAGCCCAGACATCCGGCATTATTCTTTCGTACACCCACTTGAAACAATCGCGTACAGCCATCAGAACGTCGGCCCAACAACAATGCCCTTGTGATACGATATAGTCGAGAAACATAATAGTGATATATATATATATATATAAATATATATATATATATATTTTAAGTTGAAACCGTATCGACCGGGTTCTATTTATGTTTGCTCCATGAGAAAGTCAACCCCCACCGACCATTGATGCATTATTTCTGAGATACGTTATTCCGCATTGTTGAAAGCGTTAATTTTTGTTATTGATAATTTACGACGATGAGCGCGCATCGATAAACAAAATGCGTATTAGTGATAGTAGGTAAAAGATTAGAAGGCCCGCTCTCGAAGGGTATATCGACCGAAATCATCGTCGGATTCATGATCGGTGTAAAATTGGAAAAAGTTTTACGACGCCCGTTGGCCGCTGACGGACCTGGCTCCAGAATTACTTATCCTTCGAAATGTCAATTTCTTGATGGTCCTTGAATTACAAAATAAAATCAAGACTACCTTTATCTCTACTTGCCACGTATCTCGACTAATCTATCTTCCCGTTCGAGCACGAGAAACGGACGGTCAAGCTTTTCAACGTCTGAAAGTCACGCCTATGACTATCTGCCAAATGTGATTTAGCGCACCCGGTTTCGTCATTGGATACGAAGCGAGACACAAATGCGTGTAGCAATCAAGGTTTAGTTGGCGTCTTGAGCGTGAGGTCCGTCTCAATCGATACGAAATCATGAGAGTACAATGAATCTGAGAAGATTATCGTTACACTCGCAATGTACCGAAAAGCGGTGAAATAAATGTCCGAAGTAAATGGGTGATAAGGATGTAAGTAGGATGTAGAGCGAGTCCGACTTGTTTCCATCGACGCGGTGACACGCAAGGGATGAATCCCTTTTCACACCCGACGGAAGCTCGTCGCGGCTATGTGCTCCAATTTAATTTACGTAACCCGCTGAGATGCCACGATAAATATTGCATGAAATGAATATTAAATATCCCGATTAAGCGGTCGTTACACGGTAGGCCAGTGTACACAAACACGTACATAACACACCCTCCGGTGATACCCTCGGGTGAAACCCTCCCGAATATGAACCCGGAATACTCACACACACACACTCGCATGTATACCGAAATGGGCCATCGGGACTCGTCGAGCTGTTCAACGCGGATTTAAGTAATTTCATACGAATTGCACAAATGACCTGTACCTTCTTCGACTCTTCGACAAAGAAAAAAAAATACAAGCTCTATTTAACCGAAAGTCTTCAACAAACAAACAAAATGATTAAACAAAATAAAAACGACATAAAAAAGTATATATATATACATATATATATATTCAAATATATATACAAATTGTATGAATTGCTAGTATAACTTGCAGTTATGCGGATGTTGCATTATCTGTCTGTTTGTTCTATACAGGTCCAATTGTGTATTATTGTATCTGATGGAATATTGTATAACGGAATATATGTATATCTTTACTATCGTGTTATATGTGAGAACGCAGAAATTTTTCAGTAAAACCTGAAGTGCTAAAGTCCGTTTGTATTGATATTGTTATTATTGGCCTGATCTCATCTAGTTTTTATGTTTTCCTCGTTCCACCAGCAATAGAGAAGTCCGTGAGTAGTCGCGAAACAGAAGAAGGCGTAGTTGAGCTTTCTGGGTCAAGCACCTCTGACACTAATAACAGTTAAGAGTATTCTCAAAGTAGCGTCATAATTAAAGGGCATAAACAGGGGTGCACTTTGAGCAGTTTGAGTTATCCTCCAAATTTCTAATGCAACAAACACGTATCCTCGCTCGTTGATAATCCTTGAAGCAAAAGGATTAAATATCATTAGTCGATGTTAAAAAAAAAAAATCGTTTCCATGAAAATTATCGATGCTCATCGTCTTACAAAATGCGCGCATGCGCTCACGTGACGTCATAGGTCACTTTGCAAATGGCCGCGGATTCGAAGAGTTGACAGTGTTGTGTTTGGCCCGCCAAGACTAACAACAGACGAGTCATATTCCGGAAAATCTCGGCAGATATACATAGTGAGTATTTTTTACGCTCTGATGGAAAGAATTTGCCGACAAATAATAATACGAGTTTAATTGAAGAAACGATGAAAAGAAAAATAGGATTCCGCTATTCGTGCTCCAAGTGATTTTAGGTTATACTAGTAATGTTGTGTATGATCGCCTTTGCTTGTCCGCAGTTGGAAAACCTGAGAAGCAGATGCCCAGCGTTAAGGATGAATCGGAAGCCGAGGGCGAGGAAATGTCGCACGACAGCAACGACAGTAATCAGAGCTCCGCGTCGTGCGACAGCAGTGCGGAGCACAGCGACAGCGATGACTCCTCAGAGATGGACGAGGACGAGTGCGAAAGACGAAGAAACGAGTGTATGGAGAATCTAGTTGATCTCGAGAGACAATTTACTCTACTAAAGGAACAGTACGTTTCATTTTTTTTCATACATCTACATAAGAGATCGATCGGAACACAAACCAATAAATATTATTTTCAGACTGTATCGCGAGCGAATAACTCAGGTCGACACCAAGCTCGGCGAGGTCAGAGTAGGCAAATCGGAAGAATACCTTATACCTCTGGAGAGACTAAAAGAGAACATGAAAACAAAAACTGAGGTTGCGGGTATTCTCAAGCAGTTACGGTTACAGAATATTCAAAATAAATTTCAAGCGGAGGCGCAGGCTGCTCTACAAAATTTTGAGAGTGAAAAGGGTCTCGTGTGGGACGGTATTCACAGCGATCTGCAAGAAAAAATTCGGAGACTCGAGGAGGATCGTAATAACATAGATATACACGCGGATCTGTGGCTCAGTTCGAGCGGTCGACGAAGAAGAAATCATACGGAAAGAAGAAGGGCCGTTTCCGTTGCCGGTCCGTATATTGTGTACATGCTCAACGACGCCGACATTCTCGAGGACTGGGCGTTAATCAAGAAGAGTTTGAGCAGTCGAAAAGCTGAGATTCTTTAATGTCCGGGTCATAGCCAATGCGACGGTGCTAAGTGCTCTTTGGAATTCAATGAAAAACGATGCTCCACACAAACTATTGCGTAATTGAGGCGGTGAGACGGTTTCGTAAATTATTACGATAACATCGCAGCTTTCTTCCCCGATGAATTTGTCTGGATGTACTTTTAAGCTGTAATATAAATAATAGTTAAGGATATTTCATATTTTTAAATAAAGAGTCCTTTGATAACGACCTTTATCATCAATTATTAACGAATGGAGGTACACGGAGCGCCATCTCTCGTCTTCGGTGGTAACTCAACTTTCGCCTTGATTCTAACTTACCATTGGATGGTACAGAAAACGAAGCGAAGCGTCAGGACTCTTATGATTTATCTATCGGACAGAATTAAGGGTAAGTACCCGATTCATGGCAACGCCAGCATTTGTTTGTAATACGCTGTCCGATGGTACAACCCGTGAACGGGGCGAATCACTATTACGGGAAAGTGAAATATCGCGGTCGGTAATGAAAACTGTAATGAACTTTTCTCAAGAGTGCTAATTTCAAAAGTGCAGATTTCGATTACCGACTGAGTCGTTTCACATGTCCTTAAGGCGAGATGAAACATGTACGACGTGATATATGAGTACAAGACGGATAGCTGCATTTTTCGAATCAATGTCATGTAAAAATGATTGACATTTTGGGGTAAAAGCGAAGCATCATCGGACGCGGTATTGAATATTACATCCGCTGATACTTTGCTTTTTCGCGAAATGTCTACCATCTCCAAATGCCATTCATTACAGTTCTCGTTACCGACTGAGTCTGATTCACCTCGTCATAACGGCATGTGCAATACCGCGGTCGGTAATAAAAACTGTAATCATTTTTTCTCACGGATTCTGGCATTCACGATCAAAATAAAAGTCTCATCGAAAGCCGAGATGGTAGCGGTTTCGATGCGACTTTTCTGTTGATCGTACATAGGGGAACCCGTGAGAAAAGTAGATTACAGTTTTTGCCACCGACTGAGTCTGGGATGGACGGGGAGGGAGGTGTTTCATATGGTGTTAAGGGGAAGTGAAAGTCACGTGACGGGGCCATGAGTGTGAGAGAGATAGTTGCAATTTTCAAATTAACTTTGTTCAATTGTGTTAATTTTTTTGAGAAAAAAATTAATTCGGGCCGGATGTGAAATTACCGTGTGCATCCGGCTCGAATTTGCTTTTTCCACAAAAAAATTAGCACCCTTGAGAAAAGTTCATTACAGTTTTCATTACCGACCGCGATATTTCACTTCCCCTTAAGGGCATGTGATACAGAGTCGGTCGGTAACAAATCTCTATTTCCTTTGCGACTATCAAAATTTTGGACGAAAGCAAATTAGGTTTTCGTAGACTATAATAGATACATCAAAATCTAATTTCTTTTTGTCTGAAATATTAATAGGCGCGGAGAAAGCAGGGACACCTTTGTTTACCGACTTAATCTGTATCACATGCCCTTAAGGTGAAATAAAATATCACAGTCAGTATTGGAAACGGTAATGAACTTTTGGAGCGAGACAGCTTTTTCTCAGAAAAATGCCCACTATTTGAAGAGTTCATTACAGTTTGCTATGTGCTGATACCGACTGCTGTATTTCACTTCTATTTAAACTCGATAGATAGCATTTCCGCTTATCTTACTGCTGAGATTACAATTTGATCAAACTACCTGGACAAAAACGTATTCCACTTCTGGCATATTCGAGTAAAACTACTTGGTAGCGTCCGGCTTAATTTTTTTTACGTACTTGGCGTTTAAGTACCCAATTTTTTTTTAAGTACAAGGCGAGTTCAAAAACCAAATCCTTTGAAATATGTGTGTTTTTTTTTATTCAGGCTATGTACAACATATACGTACAATACGTGATCCGTTCTTAGAGCTATAGTAGCATGCGCCCTGTTCGAGATGCGATAAACTACTGTTTCCTTGCCGTTAAAGTCGACAATCTTTCGCCCGAGCGAAATATGCGCTTCCATGCCATTTGTATTCTTTCCCATGTTATTCTTAGAATATTTGTTCGGGCGCGGCGCGTGTGCCTCCCGCACACATCTCATGTACTTGTCGAATGCGTGTGATATGTTACAAATTTTTTTTTGGTTTTCTTTTTTTAGGAACATTTCGCGTGAATATTTCGGTCGCGATAAATCTGCGCAAAAAATTTCTATCCCCCTCGCGGTCGCTGCAATCTTACAATCGGTACCTCATCCGTCCACCCTACGCCTTTCTATCACACTTTCACTCGATTCAAATCGATATATTTATTAAACAGTTATCGAAAAATGACACCGATATAGACAATTGCCGTGTGCAAACAGACTTTTTTTTTATATCGCGGCTGAGAAACGCCAGAGACAAGTACTAAATCATTAATTCCTCCGAATAATAATAATAATATTAATAATAATAATAAAATAATGATAATAATGATCTTTGGCTGAAAAATATTTAATGCACGTACGTACGTCTCGTTGAAGTAAAACAACAATATACCAACGCTTTACCGATTCAAACAAAACGAAAGTGTCATCAAATAGGAATTTTTCGAGAATATAAATTGGTCTCTGGCTTTCGTCGATAAAGCAAAGTTCCAAGACCCGTGCATCCTGTATCTCGCTGGCATTCGATTTACTTTCTGTTGAATCTCACCAATCGAAAGTCATCCGACTAGCCCAAAAGTGAGTGTCTAATATTTATTAAGGGTATGGTTTATTACACTTTAAAAGGACATTGAAAAATCGCGTACGCTATAGAATATATTCGCTGACTACAACGCACGTCGCCTTAACTCGTATTTACACGTCGCGTTTTTCTCCACGCGACCCTCCTCCGCAGTTTAAATCTCTTCTCATTTTCAACGCAAGTGTCTTGAATCGTTGTTGAGAAACTAATTAAAGAGTTCCCGACACCGTGTGATGTGTCTCAAACAAAAAATTTCCAACGAAACAATGATTCTTATGATTTTTCAAACCGATGAAAAGTCACCTTCTGCACTCTTTTCGTCCCCGATACTTCGTAATACTCAATTTATTAAAGTATCGTTCCATCTTATATACTCGTGTGAATATGTTCGTGTCTGTCAGTGTGTGTCGTTTTTTGTGTCGAAGTTTGTTTCATTTTTTATATATAATATATATATATATATATGTGTGTATATATATATTTATATATATTCTTATGTATACTTTCTTGGACATGTAGACGCGTCTACGCAATAATCTTAATCGTAATGACAAACGATTTAATTCGTACTTGATAAAAATAGCCAATCTTAATGAGAGGTCGATGAATACAAAATAAACTAGTTGGGGCAAGATTTTCGACGGTCATAGAATTGGGGGGGGGGGGGGTATGGGGCAACGTCCAATGTTTGCTCTCTCAACTTTGCTCGGTGTTTGTGCAATTTTACAAGTTTGATAGCTGAGAACTCGTACTCTTCAACGAATTCGTGGATTACGAAATAGTCAAAATTCATTCTAGAGCCCCAGGACTAGGTCTAAAATTATGTTTGGTACTGAAGCATGGGTGCGGCGAGATTGGGATGATGAGCCGTGTTCATCCTCAACGCCGAGATGCTCTTGTTGTACCACTCGTCCTCGGCCGACATACCTGAACGAAAAGGAATTATATTGATATATCGTTATGGTAAATAAAAAACGGGAATATGTTTAGGGTGTTGTCACCTCGAATTCGTTACAGTGCAAATGGTTAACTCTGCTGTTCAGTTCTGCTTCAGTATACGCTTGTACTGTTCGGATCGTACTGACCGAACGCGATACAATCAATGAAAAACTCCGCTATACGAATAATTAAAACGTACTCATTAAACACTTATGACAACCTCGTCGATTCTATACGCCTACGATATTAAAACTACGTGGAACATAACAAAACTAAATAAAAATGAGAACGTAACAGCAGGGTTAAACGCATTTGATTAAATCGATTTGGTCGGCGGGGGATGAGAATTTTGTTACCGAATTAATGAATACATTATCAAGAGACGAAAGGATAAAGAGGAATTTAAAATTGATAATGACGGGGCAACGAAGCGAGTAGCATTGTTAATACCGACAATCTCGATATCGAATTAAATGGTTAAATCGTTATACGGCATGTCGGATTCCGTCCTCGAGTCGTTGGAGCGCGAGAGCGAAAGCCGATAAGGTCGATAGGCAATTCGCGAATAGTCTTGATTCGATTTAAAAGCGACATGCCATCTCGTCCCGGAAATGATGTAAGACGGCGCTTGAAAGGAAATGGGGCGTCTTCGAGTGAGTGAACGTCCCGACGTCGTTCTCTCGCTCTCGCTCTCTCTCTCCGAGCTATCTCCGGTTGCTCTTTCATGGGTTTACAAAGCAACTGTGGGTCACGTCCATCGGCGAATAAAGGGAAATGCCGATGCGAAAACCATTGCAAACAATTACGAACGAAAAAAATCTCGTTCTAACTTACCCATTGTATCTTGCCGCATTCCTGTTACCGCCGACATATTCGACGCCGAGTGCGACATTGAAAAGGGTTGAGGCATGCTCGGGTAGGACGTGGCTCCCATCTGCGAACATTAATCGTCGAGTGTTTTTAATCGTAACGGAATTATCGAATTTAATTTTGCACAAAACCCGATCACGATCGACAATCCCAGTCCACAACAAATTAAGTACCAATGTTCCTTGTCCACAAACGTCCATAATTCTTATATCTAGGGAAGAGCGGGGCATAACGGGACAGTGGGGCAAAATGCAATTTTCCAATATTTTTTGAATTACTGTCGGGCAAAACGGGGCAGAAAATCCAGACTTTTGTCCCACTGCCCCGTTTTGCCCCGCTCTCCCCTACATTGCCAATTGGCGATCGACCTAAGTCCTTCAGCCACGGATTTTACATAATTCATGTAAATTTTATGAGTAAGCAATATGAAAATTTCAATTTTCAACTTTATGCGGAAGCGTTATGAAAATTTCCATTTTTTTTACATAATGTGAGTGGGTAGTTGTTTATTGCTTCGAGCCTCTCGAGTATATCGTATGTGATGGGTGATTAACTTTGCGTATTATGTCTTGAGCGGGTTGTGTACATCGCGGTTTTATATTTTCTAGTTGCGTTTTAGCGAATATTTTTGTAAGGACTCTAATTCTCATTTCTATGGGTGTGATGCCTGTAACTTTTGTAAAGGAGAGTATTTCTGGGGTTGTGAATCGGATTTTCAGGATGAAGTTCCTGCGGTTTTTACTTTTTTAATTACTGATTCTTTGCAATTTATGAATATAGGATGGCCTATGGATGGATATTCTAGTCTTGGTCTAAATATAGCTTTGTACATTTTTGTTAAGTGTTTTATATATATATCGCGATGAGTGAAAGTGATTATTCTGAAGTGTGAGGCTCTTTGTGTGGTCCACAATTCTTTTCACGTTCAATTTACGAAAATGTCTGCTAATTTTGCGAATATTTTTAGTGAAATTACCAACAATATCATTGTGGACATTTGCGGCCAAAAAAGGTTTATTAAATGTACAATTTTTTTTTACTGTGTATGGAGTCTAAACGGGGCAGATTGGAAATAGGTGTGTGACGGAAGAGCGGAGACCCGTGAGAGGCATCGGGCGTGAATATGTGATGGGAACGGAGATTTCCGGTTCCTCCGAGATTTCGAGATTTTAAACTGCGGCCGGCCACAGCGCCCGATTAATTATAAGCTCAATTAAACCGGTAGGCGCTTGGTGATCCGCCCGACCTGACTAATCACTCGAAATGCAATTTAGCCTCAGCGGCCAGTAGCGGGAGGATGCAGCTCCTCGTATGGCACACATCCAACACCCGGATGCAAACCAATCAACCATGCATCCATTCGAAAGGTTCGACGAGGATGTCGTTACATTAATGTCGACTCCAAACCCGAACAAGATTTTTCGATCGTTTCGCGTATTTCTTGCTCACCTGAGGATAACGATTAATGCCGTTTATACTGTTGTGCGGATGAGCGTACGGCTGGTACCCCCGCCCGCCGCCGGGATAGATGTTTCGCATCATGGCACCCTGGCAAGCCGGTATCGGGGCGAGCGCTTTTTGCAATTGCTTCTCCTGCTTCCGGTATTTCGCTCTTCTGTTCTGAAACCATACCTGTGCGACAAAACAAAAAAACACGGATGAAATAGTTGTTTCGTCTAATAACGAAAGTAATCCGATACACGTATCGAAGGTAGTTGAGTTACTACACTGAGAGAAGGATCTAGTAAAAATTACCAATCAACTAAGAAAAATTACCATAGGAGATAGTAGTACGGCGCCAGGGCGCTACCTATGGTAGAAAGTCTCAGAATTTCCAAGAATTTTTACCATAATATCTAAGAATTTTTTTTATAAATCCGGTACTTCCTACCATAGGTGTCGACCTAACGCTCTACTGCTATATGCTATGGTAATATCTCTCAAGTGATATAGTAGTTTTTACTAGATCCTTCTCTCAGTGTATGCTATTACCACTTCTTACGTCTGAGCGGTCGATTAAATATTTAGCGATTTGTGCTCCGGCGATTCGAGGGATGCGAATGACTTCTTCGCGTCGTTTCAGAGGTATTATTACGAAACATGAACGCAACGACTCAGAAATTGGACCCTGATCGCGGAACCTGAGGGGTCGTTTTAACGGAAGACATGTACGCAACAAAACAATTAAATCGGGATCGTTCTCCGAATGGAATAAATATTAATTTCCTGAGGTGTTGCAGATTTATTAAAATGGGTTTAAATTGAATTAAAGCGACGTGAATGTGTGACAGCAAAGTGGTTAAAAAAAGAATAATTATTAAACTTTGAAAATAACGAAGATTGGCCGATATAATATAAGAACTTCGCGTAAAGAGAAACTCTTTGAAGATCAGTTCCTCGACTTGAAGAGTTGAGTTGTGAGCCACTTGGATGACGAACGTATACTGCCTAATTTTGGTAGAGCTAATTGCCGTGAAGCGGCCGAAATATAATAAAGCAGACGCTCGCGTCTGGCGCGAGCGGATATGGATTGCAGAAATTTGATAATTACGTCCGGCGGCGTGATTTTGATTCGGGAGAGATTAAAATAATAAAATAACTCGATCGTGAGAACGATCAAGCGTGCGAACATAATTTAGTGAGGAATAATACTTAATAAAACAAGTCAATTACGCAAATATAACAGCGGTGAAGGGCAGCACGTAGCACCACTTGTTCGGTTTCTACTGTTCTACGAGTTATTGCTAAACCCGTAAACCCATATAGATTTTTGGATCCACCCCCTAGATCCAAAAAATCGACTTTTTTCCGCCAACTGCGAGCCGTCGACTTCGGTCGGATTCTATTTTTTTCTTTTTTTTCGTCTAGTCGGGGGTAGTCGGGGGTAGCCGCCCACGCGCGGCGATGACGTCATAACCGGCGCGCTATTGGCCGTCGGGAAGGCTGTGACGTCACCGGGGCCTCCCTCATTGGCGGACACGTTTTATCGACATTTCCAACGGACCGCGAGGCACTGTACCGAGGGCGTTTCGCTATCTCTCGCTAACATGGCGTTCCCCCGAGTAGACATTGCCACGATACACTACTTTCGATAAACAACCGACGACAATCAACGAACAGACTTCCCCCCCCCCCCGCCCTACAGCTCGATGCGCTTAAGCAAACATTCAAATTCGTGCCGATTACAAATAATTTTGATCCTTGCGTCACCGATGTTTAAACGCTTTGTCTTTTTATCAACAGCATTTCAGATTCATAGTAATAATAAAAAAAAGAATAAATAATTTCGGAGTGGACGATAAAAGGCAAGTGACGGGGAAAAAATGAAAGAGCCTTCAGCCGGGCGTGAGCTTTTACAGGAATATACACTCGGGAGGCTTCGTGTCACGGGCGAAAGGCGGATGGCCCAGCCTGCAAGAACTGGAAAGCTAAGAGTTGGTAATTCAATAACTATACTCCGTGAGTTTCACCACCCGCGGATATCACCCTCCTCTGCGGAGAGATGGAGGGAAGCGAAAAGAGCTACTGCGAATGCTGTCGAGCGGAGAAACTCGGCATGTTCGGCATGTTCTCTGCTACTTCCATATTATCGAACGGCTCCTGCGGTTTATGTATTGTTACGTTCTCGTGGAATAAATAACGCGGGTATTTAATTTTGGGGCGGATATTATTAATACCGTCAAGCGTCAAACGTTTGTTCTCTCTCTGAAAGTTCGATACTTCCGTATTATCGAACGGTACCTGCGGTTTAAGTATTGTTACGCTCTCGTGGAATAAATAACGCGGGTATTTAATTTTGGGGCGGATATTATTAATACTGTCAAGCGTCAAACGTCTGTTCTCTCTCTGAAAGTTCGATCAAGACTGTTGTAAGCTCGTCAATCGATAATCCGTCCGTTTGTCATCTGTCGTACTGACGCAGGAAAAAAATATCAATTACTCAAATGAAATTCGCTTGCGGGCTGCCAAAGACAAAAATTGTTATTTCGATTCTACTTTCAATTCTGACGATTCCATAGGTGATTGAAACGTTGTCACGTCACGTTGACAATCCTGCCGGCGTTGTTTCGGCACATTTACGGCTCTACCACTCACAACTCTACCAGACAACAACTGTACCGTATTAGAACTCTAGCAAAATCTGTACCAGAAAGTAAAAAACTCTACCAGAATCAAAATATAATTGTACCGGATTTTAAATAAAAACTCTACCGGAATACAAGGCTAGACGGTATCCTTGTATTCCGGTAGAGTTTTATTTCCATTCCGGTAGAGTTTCATGTCAATTCCGGTAGCGTTTAATTTTGATTCTGCTAGAGTCTTTTTTTACTTTTTGGTGGAGATTTTGGCAGAGTTGTTATGTGGTAGAGTTGTTAGAGCTGTCTTTTTTGGTAGACTTGCTATCCGGTAGAGTTGTGTGTGGTAGACATGTAAATGTGTCGTTGTTTCAATCATATGAATCATATGAATCATATGAAATCATATGAAATTGTAAGAATTGAAAGTAGAAGTAGTTGTTTTGGCACATTCACATCTCTACCACTCACAACTCTACCATATTAGAACTCTACTAAAATCTCTACCAGAATCAAATTAAAACTCTACCGGAATACAAGGCTGGACGGTATCCTTGTATTCCGGTACAGTTTTATTTCAATTCCGGTAGAGTTTTATTTCAATTCCGGTAGAGTTTTTTTACTTTCTGGTAGAGATTTTGGTAGAGTTGTGAGAGCTGTCGTTTCTGGTAGAGTTGTTATCCTGTAGAGTTGTGTTACGAGATGTAAATGTGCCGTTGTTTCAATATCATATGAAATTGTAAGAATTGAAATAAAAACAAATTTCTTTGACAGCCGGCAAACGAATTTTGTTTAGTGGAGCTATTCCGGTCATCCATGTAACATCGTGTGTCTCGGTCCATCCTCATCTCAACATCCGTTACCATATTTCTATACAAATTAATACTAATCAGGAAGATTCACTGTCGCAGGTAATTAATTATGGCGAAATCGTCGTTGGGGCACGAGCGCAATAGCTACTGCAAATAAACCGATGAACGAGCCCGACTCTGCGATCGAGAGTCGAAGGTGAAGTGAAGTAAAAAAGATCGAATGAAAACTTGGCTAACTCGATATCGGGGACCAGCGCCGCGGCTACTCCTTTCACTCCTGCCAGTTTTTTTCACTAGTCGAGACCCGTAATGGGATTTCTTGTGCGGTGATTCGAGAATAATTCTCTCACCGGCGACAACGGCCAGCATCTCCCTCGTCCTCCACCCGACCCGCGTTCTTCGTCATGATAATCCTTTTTTTTCAAGTAATTATCTCGCTCGTTCGGCCAGCCGTCGTCGACGAGTCTGCACCGAATAGACTCTCAGGAAATTTCATTAGAATGCCGTAACGGGACGATAGAAGGTTTAATTGATTAATCCAGCGGCGTCATTTCTCCGATATATCGGTATACGATTATTCAAACGTTGAATTTATATCCACTCGATATTTATTGTGTTAGGACAATGCGATAGACTGCCTTTGAAGGGATAAACAAGCTAACATTTGCTTTAGTTAAGATGCTCGAACTATTGCAAAAGATCTGACCTCTTTGAAAGCTTGCGATGGGACGAAGAAAATGCCGTATTCGTTCAGGGTGGCCACTTTCAGTGAAAACCTGGAAAACCCGGAAATGTCAGGGAATTTTTTAGGAGTCAGGGAAATCAAGGAAATGTCAGGGAATTAAGTATTAGTCCGGGAAAATACGAAATATCAAATTGAGAAAAAGTGTTTGGGCGTAAATTTTGGTTGCGTACTGCACAAAAAATAATAGGCGGACATTTCTTTTTTATTTTTTTTTTCGAGGCAAATAAAAAACAAATTGAAAATTCACGATCGCGATTAGAAATTCATTGTAACTATTAATAATCGGCCATTCTATTAACCGTGGAATGTTATCGTCATTGCCGAAACACGAAGAAAAACACGCGACTGTGCCCGCCAGTGACACGAATTAGTGCAATTACTATAATAAGCAGCAACGATACCCGCTGGTACAGAATATTTCTTCGAATCGGTGGTAGAGCGCAAAATACCAAAGAATAAATAATAATAAACATATGCAATGTTGCTAGCGTGTTGCTTATTTTCACAATTCTGAATGGTTTGTCAGGGAAATGTCAGGTAATTTTTTTCGTCCGATTTGGCGGCCACTCTGGTCGCTGTCGGAGAGCCGAGCATCGAGCTCGTTCGAATTTTTCCTTGTCACGGAACGCGAGGCGTAGTCTGATCGGCTCACGGACTCGTATCATTTTCCGTCGAAGGGGCTGAACTTGAGTTCTGGACGAGGGATATATTCATCACGAGGGGAATGCGACGAGGGCGCGCGAGGGAGTATGGAAGAAGCGTCGCGAGAGGGGTCCGCAGGACGAGGGAACGAAGAAGCACGGGAAGAAAAGGGGGCCTCCGGCGAGAACCATGCGCACACCCGAGCTCGTCGTGACCGAGACGTTTCAGATCTATCTAGGGTGGAGAAAATTCAATTTAAAATGGCGGCTCAGATATAATGGCAGCCCCTGGTACATAGTCACCCACCCTCGATTCATCTCAACTTTGCCACCCATCTCAGCGCAGTGCCTCAACCTTGTCTTTTTTTCTTCTTTTTTTTTTTTTTGTTTTATCCGTCCTCGCTTCTTCTTGTCTCATCCTTCCCGAACTCATCGGCTTCTCCTTCTTTTTCCTCGTCTTCGCTTTTTCTCGTCTATTCCTCCCTTCCTGTTTATTACTTCGCCCATTCCCTCGCATCTTTACTACCTCACTCTCTTCTCCACTCACCTCGAGTAAGAGAACCGCTGCGAGTACCGCACTTCCGCTACTCCTCTGGAATAATCCTATGCTTCCTCGCACTCTTCTTGCATAATATATTTTTACTATTTTTGGCACTCGAGCTTTCACTCCTGTTATTGGTTCGTTCCGTTGCATTCGTATGCATTCGTATGATATTCATTTGCATGACGACGATTCGTTTGATTGTTTTCCTATTTGTATTCGATTTTTGTTGCGGTTTATTGTTCAGTTTATTTCATTATCATCGGTTTGTTTTTGCGATTTTTTGGCTTATTTTCTTTATATTATTATGATGATGATTATTATTATTATTATTATTGTGCCGTTAGGTTTAGTGCGCTAGTTGTAGTGTATTATATTTTTTGTTTTTATTATGCGGTTTGTTGTTGGTTGAGTGATCTGCCTAGAGGACCCCAGGTTGTAATGTACAATAAATGCATATCTATCTGTCTATCTCTTCTCCCCTCACCTCGAGTAAGAGAACTGCTGCGAGTACCGCACTTCCGCTTCTCCTCTGGGATAATCCTATGCTCCCTCGCACTCTTCTTGCATAATATATTTTTACTATTTTTGTTATTCGAGCTTTCACTCCTGCCATTGGTTTGTCCGGTTGCATTCGCATCATACTCATTTAGGGGAGAGCGGGGCAAAACTCAATTTTGCAATAATTTTTTGATTCCCCATTTTGTCCCAACGATACATCCGAATTTGCCATCCCGTTTTGCCCCACGGACCACCATCCCCACCATCCAAAAGTTATTGAAAAATTGCCTTTTGTCTCATTATCCCGTTTCGCCCAGCTGTGCCATTTTGCCCCGCTCTCCCCGACATTACGAGGATTCGTTTAATTGTCAATCGTTAAATGCGTTATAGATCGTCCCTTCCTGTTTATTACTTCGCCCATTTCCTCGCGTCTTTACTCCCTCACTCTCTTCTCCGCGCACCTCGAGTAAGAGAACTGCTGCGAGTACCGCACTTCCGCTACTCCTCTGGAATAATCCTATGCTCCCTCGCGCTCTTCTTGCATAATATGTTTTTACTATTTTTGTTATTCGAGTTATTTACTATTTTGTTATTTCACTTCCGCCATTGGTTTATCCGGTTGCATTCGTATGATATTCGTTTGCATTACGAGGATTCGTTTAATTGTCAATCGTTAAATGCATTATATATTTTTCTGACGCGTACCGCAGCTGAGCGAGTGTGCGCCACAGTTGCCGGTTGACGAGTATCCTTTGGGCATTGCTTATGAGTTATGAGGGAGCGACTAAAAGCAAACCGCGTTTTACTTGGCATCGCAGTTTAACAGGGTTAAGTCGTGGCGGTTCCCGGGCTTTTAACGCAAACAACACCCGTGAATTATATATCAAAAGAGGGAAACGTAGCGTCGACTGTTTTAATATGTACCGCGCTCTCGGAATTCGTGAGCTCGCCCGCCGGTTCCCCGGCATGCTCGTCCTCTCCCGTTCGCCGAAAACGGAAACAAAAAAAAATTACCGCTACGTACGCATCGATACGTTCATCAACTCGCTTTCCCGTTACAATTTTTTTTGCCAATTAATTGTATGGAGTATATTTTTTAAACTAAACGTCATCTGCTCAGCGAATAATAATAATAATAATAATAATAATAATGTAATCCAAACAATACATGTAATAATAATAATGTAATTAAATAATAAATAAACAAAGTTCTAAAGAGGGCCTTGACCAGGATTGAAAGTTAAAGGAGTCTCTTCAATAAAAACCGGAAGAAGAGAAATACCCAATATTAACCTTCCACAGCCGCAGCAGAGCAAAGAAAATGTTATCTAGACACACTGAAAAAAAAATTGCTTGCGCGCTGCCATAGAAAAAAATTCTTATTTCAATTCTATTTTCTATGCTTGCAATTCCATATGATATTGAAACAACGACGACAAGACTGCCAAAGTGACATGTTATCGTTTCAATCCCGTATGCAATTGTAAGAATTGAAAATAGAATTGAAATAGTAATTTTTTTCTTTGACAGCCCGCAAGCGAATTTTACTTGAGTCATTGATAATAAACAAACGATAAAGAACTTTAATTTAAGTAAATGTAAGTGCGTTAAACCTTTTTTTATAATTTGTAGACCAAAGTGTTTTGAAACGTTTTTAACTTTTATACTTGTTACCCCAGAGCTCTTATATTCAGGATTTATTATATATTATATCTTGACTGTAAGGGAGAAAACCATCAAATAAATACATAAATAAATAAATACATTTTTTCATTACAGTATTCACCATAACACTGTGACGTAACGATTTCATAAAGTCAAAGAAACCTTCAAACTCAAAAAGCTCTTCCGATGTCGTTGGACCATCGATGTGTAGCCATTCAACGTTTCGACAAGATGCAAGTCCGTACACCGATGCTCTTGAAGAGTTCATCGTGTGTGTGGAGAAGCGGCAATTGCGAGGGAAGAAAAAGTAATGTTGCCCGAACACTCGTCTAAACACCCTCCTCGCAGTAAAAACGAAGAGAAGAAGTGACAGGACGGGGCAGTGAAAAACCTCGGGGATTGTGTACTATATATGTCTTGAATCGACATTTATCCCCGTAATTCAATTTCTGTGCGCGCCTCACGCGGTTCTCTCATTCGATTATGAACGAATGCGTCACGCACAAAAAAGGGAGAAAAAGAGCATTGTATCAAAGAGACTACGTACTGAAAACTGTAGAAGAGACGACATACACAGTACTTTGAGTTTCACCATGAGTCAGTATTATTTTTGCAAGCTTATGGCAACAGCGATGGAAAGCTAGGACGATTTGGAGAATACAGCTTGGTAATTTCGGTGTCCGCCGCGTCGCACGTAGGGGAACAGAATGCACGCGAAACCAATGGTACAGTAACAGGAAACCGACGAGTGCATTTGCAGGCGAAAAAAAAAAAAATTCGCTGCAACAGTCCGACTGTGGAGAGAAAATGTCGACATCGAAATAGGGCATCGAACTGGCTGCAAGCTGCACCGCGCGCACCCTCGTCGGTCTCTCGCCGGGCTGTTCGAAAGCCATCAAAGCCGGGATTCGTTGTGTGTCCTCTGGATGGTGCGTTAATCGAGTCACCAGTTCGAAATAGGATCCCGAAATTGAAATCGTAGTCCAGCGAGCGAAAATCCACGATATCGTGGAGTGTGCGTGTCATCCGAACAAGCTCGCACAAAAAACAAATGCAGCACGGGTAGCTGCCGGGAAAATGTGCAAATCAAAATTACCATTAGTCCATCGAGTTTGTAGTTTAAGATAATTAGTTAACGCGAACGAAAGAATGTGGGCTGCGATCCAACAAAGAAAGCTCGTAAAGAGAATGAAACGACGAAAAATTGGATGAACCAGGGAGGGCGAGCTCTGATCCGGTCTGATCCGATTCGGGTTGGATGCTGCGTTATTATTAGTATTATTATATTACTGTGTTTTTTTGGCGCTTTTGCTTATTTTCCTATTTGTATCCGATTTCTTATGCGGTTTATTGTTCAGTTTATTGCATTATCATCATTTCGTTTTTGCTATATTTTTGGCTTATTTTCTTTATATCATTCTTATGCGGTTTAGGCTTAGAGCGTTAGTTGCTAAACTCAAACCGCATAAGATTATTATATTTCTTTTGTTATTTATTCGGTTTGTTGTTGGTTGGGTGATGTGCCTGGAGGACCTCGAGTCCTAATAATATAATACAATAAATGCATATCTATCTACCTCTTCTCCACTCACCTCGAGTAAGAGAACTGCTACGCGTACCGAACTTCCGCTACTCCTCTGGAATAATCCCATGCTCCCTCGTCCTCTCCTTGCATAACATATTTTTGTTATTTTTGTTATTCGAGTTTTCACTCCTGAATCCGAACAAGCTCGTACAAAAAACAAATGCATTGAGTTTGTGGTTTAAGATAATTAGTTAACGTGAACGAAAGAAAGTGGGCTGCGATCCAATGAAGAAAGCTCGTAAAGAGAATGAAACGACGAAAAATTGGATGAACCAGGGAGGACGAGCTCTGATCCGGTCTGATCCGATTCGGGCTGGATGCTGCGTGATTATTATTATTATTATTATATTACGTTGTTTTTTTTTGCTCTTTTGCTTATTTTCCTATTTCTATTTGATTTTTTATGCGGTTTATTGTTCAGTTTATTGCATTATCATCATGTCGTTTTTGCTATTGTTTGGCTTATTTTCTTTATATCATTCTTTATATCATATCAGTTTAGGCTTAGAGCGTTAGTTGTAGTGTATTATATATTTTACGTATCTATTCGGTTTGTTGTTGGTTGGGTGATGTTCCCAGAGGATCCCAGGTTCTAATCCAACTATTCCTCTGGAATAATCCTATGCTCCCTCGCCCTCTTCTTGCGTAACATATTTTTACTATTTTTGTTATTCGAGCTTTCACTCCTGCCATCCGAACAAGCTCGTACAAAAAACAAATGCAGCACGCGTAGCTGCCGGGAAAATGTGCAAATCAAAATGAACCATTAGTCCATCGAGTTTGTAGTTTAAGATAATTAGTTAACGTGAACGAAAGAAAGTGGGCTGCGATCCAATGAAGAAAGCTCGTAAAGAGAATGAAACGACGAAAAATTGGATGAACCAGGGAGGCTGGATGAATAAACTTTTGTCCGATATATAGAGCGTGGCTGCCGTAGCCAACGATGGTAAAGGAGTGATGCTCGGAGCGGCTTGTACACCAGAACCAGGATGCCGGCCACACGTTCCATCCTATGGCTCCCTCGCTAAATAATTACGCAACCTTGCCGAATAATTACGCGGACGAAACGGGTATGGAGTTGGGCCTGGCTTAACGTAGTTCTACGTGTAATTCTGTGAAGCGCTGTGCCGACCGGTCCGCCGCTGCTCCGGGTTCATTAAATTAATCCATTTATTGCGTCCACCGGATCAACACGGCGCGACCCTCACTGAAAGAATTGCTCGGCCGCGATGTTTCCGGCAGTGTCGCGCATAATCGCCCAATCGTTGATTATAATCTCGCATTACTCAACTATTTCGGCATAAAGGTAGCCGATTGTTTCTTTGATTCGCAATTCGGTAACCTCTTTGCGTGTGACGGCACGTTAGATTCCCCAATCGACTCGAACAAATCGCTTCCAAATAATAATTCGACCGCCGCTCACTGATCTAACACCGACGAAATAACGCTACGCGTGCAGCGTTCCCCCATGGAAATGAAGTATATGTCAGATATATAATTTACATATGCCATATATGATGACAAAAAGTTTTATATGCCGTATAGGGAAGAGCGGGGCAAAATGGCCAGTGGGGCAAAACGGAACAGCAAGGCAAAATGCAATTTATCAATCATTTTCGGATGGGATAGTGGGGCAAAACGGGACAGAAAATCCGGATGTATCGATGGGGCAATATGGTAACGTCCATAAGTGATTGGAAAATTGCGTTTTGCTTACTGTCCCGTTTTTCCTCACTGTTCCACTTTGCCCCGCTCGCCCCCTATATCTTTTGTATATCCGCAAGATATATATCGGGATATACTACAATGTTATATTTTATATATATATTGGTAATATTGTAAATATAAACTAATATATGTTCAGATATATCTGATGATATATACGTCATATATAATCATGTATAGAAATATTGTACATATTACTGTATATTTATTATATATACTTCGATGTATATATTAAATGTAATAAGATATATATCGTTTGATTTGACAGAACAGCGTATCATCTGGGACTGCACATAGCCTAAAGTAAATATGCCACATATACGAAGAATACATACTTTATATATGTTTTAAAGATACATAGATATATTACTTATATATCCTGTATATATCTTTTAGTAGTAGTAATGTGTATTTGTTAGCAAAATGTTACAATGATTATCGATCATTCAAGTGTGTAACGGATGTCTTGGTGATTACATGGATGTTTGGTAACAATGTCTGCTAACGTGCCATTGACCTTGGTCCTTCAGCTCAATATATCTTTTATATCTCTCTTATCTGCGTTATACCTTTCAGATATATAAAGCGGCAAAAAGTTCTATATATATATATAAGGCAAAAGTGGTGAATATGGCCCACCTCGATTAACACGTAAATCAATGATATATGGACCGGGCCATATTCCCCACTTTTAGCCTATAAATACTCAGATATATATACTGGATATATATTATATATCTACTATGTACCTCATGTGTATATAATATATATCCAGAATTATATTTATGCATATACTTTATTTCCATGGGAGTGAGACAGCGTGTAATTGAATACACCGGTACGATACTCTATAATTCTCTATATAGACTGTATAATACCGCATTACACCACACCACTCTCACCTGGATTCTGGCCTCGTTCAATTTGGTGCTCCTCGCTAATTCCTCCCTGCAGTATATGTCCGGATAATGGGATTTCGCGAACGCCGATTCCAATTCCGCTAGCTGCTCCTGCGAAACAATTGGAAGCCACGCTCAAGGTATCTCGCTTTATCTCCTCCTTTCCTCGGCTCGTGTACTCCGAATTTCGCACTCCAATAAAATGTTCTCTCATCGTCGAACAACATAAAGTCACTCTTATATTAAAGATTGCCAATACAATTTCGTCGACAAGCGTCGCACCTTTCGTCGATACTGACCGATGGTTAATTAATAGTACTTTGCGATACCAGTACGGAAGAGCGGTCTTTCGACGAAGGTTGTGAAGTTGGCTGCACGAGCCGGATCGAGAGCTACAACGGCGAGAGACGAAGCCGAGTGACGTTTGTAGCTCGGGAGGAGGCGAGTGCTGTCTACTTCCCAACCGCCGTCGGGAGACCGTTTTTTCGTACAAGTATCGCATACTACTTTTTGTGACAAGTGCACGAAAATTTCCGCTTTTCGTGCCTGTAAAGTGCGTGAGGGAAAATAGCTGGAGTGCCAGATAAGTGTGCGCGAAAGTAACTAGAGTGTTAAAAAAGTGTGCGCAAAAGTTGCTAGAGTGTGAATAAAGTGTGCGCAAAAGTAGTTAGAGTGTGAATAAAGTGTGCGCAAAAGTAGCTAGAGTGTGAAAAAAGTGCGCAAAAAAGTAACTAGCGTGTAAATTAGTATCTACGGCATTTTTCGCGCATCCTCGGGTAGAAAGCGCCACTTTCGCCACACTTTACAGGCACGAAAAGCGGGACTTTTCGTGCACGCGTTACAAAAATTACTATTTAAAATGTGTAACTTACCTGGGTGAAGGTAGTCCTGTGTCGCCGTCGCGCGGGCGTTGGACAGCTCGCCGTCGTCGGTGTGTGGCCGATGTGTGGACTCGCCGCACAGGGTTCCGGTTTCAATTTCTTGAAGGCTCCCTCGACACCTTGTACAAACGAACGACATCGATGATCAATGAGTGATCCGTTTTCACCGACGCGCGATAAATGTTTGAATTTATTTTTATTTAATTATTGACTGATTTATTTGTTTATCCTTTCGTCGAGTTCCGTCGGGCGAGAACACGAGTCGGAAAGCGAAGATGCACGAAGAATACGAGTTGGAAAGCGAAGATACACGGAGAATATCGAGTTGGAAAGCGAAGATACTCGGATAATACGAGTTGGAAGCGAAACGAAGCAAGACTCGGGGGACATGTGTGAATTCTGTTGCGAGTTCCATTCAAAACCGATTGAATGCGAATTGTGCTCCGAATATCCGCAGGAGGAATAGCTACGCCGGCGTATATACGAGGCGCCTCGAGTTTATGACAGGCGCGAAGCAAGGACGAGAGGGCCGCCGTCCTGGCGAGCCAAGTCCCTCGCACTATGCTAACTCGGTTAGGGCGTTAATGACCTAATCATGTTACATGCTGATTCAATGTTCGAGGATGAATGCTGTCCACTTTACGCGCCTTGCCCCGTTTACCCCATTCAGCCCCCCAGGAACTCGGTCAAGTTCGTCCAAGAACCAGAGTACGCAAGTCGCGCGACGCTTTCGCTGTTTGTTAATAGACACGAATAAGACGTCGTTACTTTTAGTCGCGCAAACGGAAATTCTCTTGCGGATTTAAATATTTTAAATGGTCAGACTTTGCGAGGTGGATTATCAAAGGGTGGTGATGATATGACGGTGTTTCGAAAATTCGAGTCGTCGAGGGGACGCGATTCAGGCTCAAGATACAAAATCCCAACGGGGCGTACACACCGAAGTGCGGACAGCGAAGGGGCCATCTGTCAAAGGGCTCGCCTCGGCGACGTCGACGACCGTCGGGTCAAATAATTATCAACGATTTTAACCACGTCCACGAGGAGATGGTCTCTCGCACCTACGGATTTCGCTGGCCAGCTGGTGTTTCGTACAGCTGGACTGGATTACAATTATCGCTGAGAACTGTAATGGGTCTCCTATGTGCCTCGTTTAATCCGTGCGCGACACAAAACGCTGTCGGTGTGGATTGCAATCGTTACTCGTTACACCCGTCCCATCGTCATCTGCGAGAACGCAGTAGACGTTAGTTATTGAGAAAGAAACTTGAGGTGGTACATGTCGCCAAACTCAAGTCAAAAGACCACCAAATGCGACCTGGGTGCAAAGATGCACCCAGAAAAATAATTTAATTGGCGGGCGCCCGGCAAATAAATGTCTATTTGGTTTAAATAAATATTTACTCGATTTAAATAAATATTTATTTGGTTCAAATCAATATTTACTTGATTTAAATAAATATTTATTTGGTTTGAACACATATTTATTTGATTCAAATAACTATTTATTTCATTAAAATAAATATTTATTTAAAATATTAAAAATATTTATTCCCACCAAATAAATATTTATTTTCGGGTGCCCGTCAAGTAAATTATTTTTCTGGGTGTAATCGCAGTGAGTACGATTTCAAACAAGTACTCGGGTCGATGGAGTAGTAGTAGATTATCCGAAAGTGATAGAACAGTGAAACAAAAATTTGCTTGCGGGCTGTCAAAGAAAAAAATTCTTATTTCAATTCTACTTTCAATCCTTACCAATTATGAATTATTAATTCCATATTAATTATCGATTCCATCTTATCAATTTCATATGATATTGAAACAACGACGGCAAGACTGCCAAGGTGACATGTTATCGTTTTAATCCCGTATGTAATTGTAAGAATTGAAGGCAGAATTAAAATAATAATTTTTTCATTGCCAGCCCGCAAGCGAATATTACTTGAGTCATCGATATTGTTTTTTTTCAGTGAAGCAATGCACGCTTGCGCGATTTTCACGAACAATTGTCCGGCTAAGCTGTGCAGATTTGAATCCAATTGGACTACGCGAATGATGCATACGAGAAGAATTGTCGCTAATGTAGAATCCTCATAGGCACGCTAATGCAGTGCCACGAGCCATGAATCGCCTCTTAAAAAATACATTGGGCACGAATGATCGAGTATATCGAAATAATCAAAATCGTTAAGCCAGTTTACGTAGCCAATCGGGATCGTCCGTTTCGTTCGTAAGATCCGCACACCTACCCTAAAAGAAATGGAAGTAAGCGCGCGCAACGCGAGTGCGGTCTCGCTAGTTCCCTCTTATAAAAAGACATGACACGCGAATGATCGAGTATATCGAAATAACCAAAATCGTGAAGTCAGTTTACGTATCCAATCGGGATCGTCCGTTTCGTTCCTAAGATCGGCACACTTAACCGAACAGAAATGAAACAAGCGCGAGCGAAGCAAGCGCGTTATTGCCAGTCCCTTCTTAAAAAAGACATGACACTCGAATGATCGAAATAAATGTATCGAAAAAATCAGAATCGTGAAGCAGTTTTCGTAACCAATCAGGATCGTCCGTTTCGTTCGCAAGATCGGCACACTTAACCTAAAAGAAATTAAATAAGCCCAAGTGACGCGAGCGCGTTGTTGCTATACAAGTAAAAATGACCTTCGATACTATTGACTCGATGGAGAGAAACAAAAACGATTTACAGAGAGCAGTTAGTCGAACAAACTAAAGGGTGAATGATGTTTGGGGGATGTCAAAAAGCTTGAGATTGCCGAGACGCTAAATGAGCCAAACAAAGAGAACACTAGACACCCCCCTTTTTTTTCGAGAGACCAAAATTCGTGTCGTTGCGGCTGCCGCCGAAGCGTCGGAAGCTGCGTAGCCGGCTGCCGCGACCCCGGGTTTATTCAGCTCAATCCAAACTTGCCGTGCCTGCCACATTAGCGATCACCCTCGGGTACTAAGCTTCCCGCTCCCGCTCGCGCTCCCTTCGTCAATCCCTCGAGCCCCATCGGAACATAATAATAGCCCACGGAACAGGTACAACCATATGGTTGTCCCATTGTCAACAGAGTGCGATGCAGAATTTCGCACTCGAGGCTCAACAGCCGGAAAATTAAGCTATCTCGAGTAGCAACAAAGTTGTCCATTTCCGACCGCTTGCGAATTTTTGCTTCGAGCTTTTTCCCTCATTCTCAATCTTCCCCGAACGGTCGATTGGTCGAGCAATCGTAATCCATTGGTGCAAACGACACACAATAATGTTTTATGTGTACAACGATTCGGCACGCGTAGCAAGAAAAATTTGAAAATCGAGGCTCAAGAACCGGAAAACTAAACTATCTCGAGTTGCAACAAAGTTGTCCATTTCCATAGGCTTTCGAATCTTTGCTTCGGATTTTTTCCCTCACTCTCGATCGTAATCCATTGGTATAAACAACATACAATAAAGAACCCATTTTTATGTGTACAACGATTCGGCACCCTTAGCAAGAAAAATTTGAAAATCGCGGCTTAAGAACCGAAAAATGATGTCAACTCGACTAGCAACAAAGTTGTCCATTTCCATAGGCTTTCGAATCTTTGCGTCGATCTTTCCCCTCACTCTCGATCTTCTCCGAACGGTCGATTGGTCGAGCCATCTTAATCCATTGGTGTAAACGACATACAATAAAGAACCCATTTTTATGTATACAACGATTCGGCACCCTTAGCAAGAAAAGTTTTGAAAACAATTGACGAGTCGATGCATTATTGATTGATAGATCATGCTCACCAACGTTACTGGCATTGCCGACGCTGTTTCTTCCCGGTGTCGCGGCAGGTGTCGGACTGGCTTCCAAGCCTTGATGGACACCGTAAAGACCGAAGTCTTGCTCGTTAGAGCTGGTGCTGCTGCACTTTCTCTTCTCCTGATTGTGGTTCAAATGGAACGTGTCGTTCTCGACGAGTCCGACCCCGAGGAGTCCGAGATTCGGCCTTAATTCGTCCATCAGCTTGTTCTGTCCGCAATTCGCTGCTGCAGCCGAGAAATTTAGCTGTCTGCTGAAGATGGCGGGAAATATGTTGAACTGCTGATGATCGAGACTCAGCGCGGTTGTCGAAAGTCCACTTCCACCAACCGAACTACCGACGGAACCCACACCGCCGCCGGGGCCGCTACTTCCCGATAAGTCGTTAGCCAGGATGATGCCGGGGGTGACCTGAGTGAGGTCGGCGCAACAGATATTCCTCGGAACGCTTTTCGTCACTACGTGGACATAATTATTTTATGGTCACGTTTGTCGCTCAACCGATCGAGAAGTCGGCGCTTTCGAAACAAACTTGTCAAGTTCCCCGTTTTCCCGTGCCGCGGAAAACGACGAGGAACATCAAGGATAGCTGCGGTACGATCCTCCTTCTTTCCTCAGTCGAAAGCTTTCCCTTCGACGGTGCGCGACGAGCGCCTAGGACGAAAACGCTCGAGATCTTCGGTGGTAGTTTCCGTCGTCAGAAAATTACGGTCCGCGCACACCTCAGCGAAGCCGCCGACCGAACGATTCCAAATATTTGTTCATGCTCACACAGACTCTTGGCGACACAATCACTGCTCTCGTTGGTAGCCGAAGTGTCCCAAATGATTCGCTACTTATCCGTACGCGACACTTGGGTCGGTTCGTTTAAAAAAAAAATAAAACTCGAATAACGTCGGTAGGATCGATCTTGAGTACAATCTTTGCCCGAAGTAAAATTTCAAAGTGGCTCTCAGACCGGCGATGGAAAACGAAGAAAAGCAACGGACGAAACAAAAGAAAATAATTAAAACAAAAGAAAATAAAAAAAAACTAAGATAAAAGGTTCTCTTGGCCCGATGCCGAGTTCCGGATCAGTCACAGCGAGGCCGGTATTCCTGGTGCCCTTCCCGGTGCGTTGGGCCGGCGACGACGAAGACGGAGGAATCCACTCGCGGCGTACGCGGCCCGCTGATTATCGAGAGCCGAATCGAGTAGCGCGAGGCGTTATGGTATTCGCGGCTGGTTGGCTGCGCACCGCTGGCCTCGATTCCGAATTCAAATCTTATTATTGCTCCGATCCAATTAGGAACGACGGAGAAGGCAGGAGGAACCGCGTCGCCGGATGTTGCCGATGTCGTTACGTCGACGATGGCGCGACCGGTTGTACTCCGCGGGTACGTAGCCTTGACAATGCGGACGTCGAGGAAGAGTGTACAATTGGCCCGCGCGAACTGGACGGTGGAACAAAAACAAAAAATAGCCGCTGCTCTACTTCGAATAAAGGGCTCTGATTTCGAAACGAAAGAGAAAAACGCCAGCGGATCGCGGCGAGCGATCCTTGGAGCCGGGGTGCGTGTAACGTGGAGGACGGTAACGTCGACGGTGATGACGGCGATGATGGGGGTACCGCTCGCCGTGAGTTCTTGTGGGATTCTGTCCGCGAAATGCAGTTATCCCGGTGACTTGGGGGACGCTCGCCGGGGGTGTGTGGCACACAGAGCCAGGGTTGGTCTTCGCCGAGCGCTGGCAACTCATTCCCCGGCTCCACACACGGAGCCTCGCGATACCAACAGTCTCCCCCGTGATTGGCCGGGCTCACCAAGCGTTGCCAGGACAACGACCAATCCTCCGCTTCTCCGAGCGGGGTAGCTACCCCCGGCCACCAACATGGCGCCCGTCCAATGAAAATTCCTCCGGAAAATAGCCTCCGAGCGATTTTCTTTCCACCCCCTCGGAGCACCGGCAGCAACGGCATCGACACACAAGCTTTCGCCAGGACACCACCACAACGATCTCCGCCACCCCTTTCGGACCTACGAGCTCACACCGACGCTCTCGCGTCTTTCCGTCCTCGTTCGGCCTTGCTTCGTTGCCATCTCTTTCTTCATCCATCTCGTGCCCGTCGAGGCTCTCCCTCGCGGAAACGTCGGGCCAGGAATCGGGGGGCGGGATTCTCTCTGCTTCTCTCGGTACTATTTTCACTGTCTCTCTCTCTCTCTCTCTCACTCTCTCTCACCCCCTTTCGCTGTCTTCTTTCAACTTATTTCTTTTTCTCTTTCTTTCCATCAGCTCGCGGCAGATAGCTTTTTTAATTCTTTTTCCTTTTTCGGGATTCGATTGTAACGTACACCCGTACCCTGGGATCTCTGCTGTATATGCGGAGTCGCGGGAATCTAGGCGGATTTTATCCGAGCATAAGAGCGAAGCGGGAGGACCGTTCGGAGGTTCGAGGGATGTCTTCGTATGTAAGGTCTTTCTACTGCCAAAGACGGAAACGCCGAATCTGAGAAATATCGTAATATGCTTCATGGAAATGACGATACAAGATCCGTGGCGGATGAAGGTGACGATACTTCCGATGTGTGTTACATCGGTCGTTTTTTTTATATCTTCGATAAGAACATTATTTTAGACACTGAAAAAAAAAATTCGCTTGAGGGCTGCTAAAAGAAAATTTTGTTTGTTGCGATTCTACTTTCAATTCTTACAATTCCATTTAATATTGAAACAACAACAATTTTTTTCTTTGGCAGCCCGCAAGCGAATTTTACTCGAGACATTGACATTTTTTTTCCAGTGGAGCAATCGAGAAGGTGAAACCATTATAAGGGGAATATTTGCGCTTCATCGCGATAGCGGCACAAGTAAAACATCGGTGAGACGGTAGACTAGTGTAATTCGATTATCGCAGACCGAAAAGTCTACAATGCGCGTAATTTGACTCGTGTCCATTGTGAAAACGAGTTCCACTGTCTCTTGATCGAAGGAGCTAAATCTAGCAACAGTCTCGCTAAAATCTGCACGAAAACAGAACGCCCATCGACGCGTGTCAACTAGTGTGGAGGCTGTAATTTGCCCGACAATGCACTCACGGTATCAAAAGCGGGCCAATTCAAAACCAAAACTGTTGTAGCATTGAGGTCATGCCCATTGTGAAACGCGCAGTCACCGACGGCTCGGCGTGCACACTGTCATATCCCGCCCGTTCCCAGGCTTTCTATACAAATGTTTTTTTCGACTATCAACAATTGTGCAATAAGGATTCGTTTATTCGAGCGATAAGCGGCAACATTGCTGAACGTCATTTCTGTGAACTTATTGCATAATTATTGATACTTGAAGCGTGCAATGGGTTGATAAACATCGTGAAATGACTATCCGAATATAGTTTCGTCAAATTCGATGCGAGCGATGAAGATTTTTAATCTGTCGCGAATATTCCTTCTATCTGCACTCGAACAGTATGTCGCGTTTATACGCAGATTCCGTTATTAAATTCGGCGCGATATGTAAAAAGCAAATTATCCTCGGCGTACGGCTGAAAAATCTCTATCGTTACGTTCACCCGCGTATATTGCGAAGAATTAGCACGCACTAACGGTTAACACACGGTCAATGATCTCGAGCTTTTTCGCACTCGAAACCAAATCCACGGCTATAATCAATTTCGTTGAGTTATGGAGATTGATAGATGCGTTTTTATACGCATACGGTAGATGCGAAACGGTAGATTTCGAGGCTGAAAAACTGGAAGATGTCACTCCCCGTTTAACAATCTCGGTTTGTCACCAGAAGTGACGATATAGGAGAAAATGTCACTTTCGGTTTTAAACTCTCACCTTTCAACAGGAGGTGACGTCATAGAGGAAAACGTCACTTCCAGTTTTAAGATATCTGTTTTCGATCGAAAATTACGTCATATGAGAAAACGTCACGTCCGCTTTTAAAACCTCAATTTTCAACCGGACGTGACGTCATACGGGAAAACGTCATTGCCGATTGAGAACAAATTTTCAAATCCGAAGTCACGGTTTCCCTATGACGTTCTTTCCGGTCAAAAACTGGGATGTTCAAACCCCGGGTGCTGTTTACCCATATAACGTCACCACCCACTGATATTTACAAACCGGAAGTGACTTTTTCCCCTATGACGTCACCACCGAGTTATATTTGCAAACCGGAAGTGACGTTTTCCCCAATGACGTCACCACCGAGTTATATTTGCAAACCGGAAGTGACGTTTTCCCCTATGACGTCACCACCGAGTTATATTTGCAAACCGGAAGTGACGTTTTCCCCTATGAAGTCACTTCCGGTTGGAAATGGTGATTTTCTAATTGGAAGGGACATTTTACAGTATGACGTCACTTCCGGTTGAAAACTGAGATTGCAGAACCGGAAGTGACGTTTTCCCCTATGAAGTCGCTCCCGGTAAAAAATCGAGATTTTGAAACAGTAAGTGACGTTTTCCCCGATGTCGTCACGTCGCTCCGAAGCAGACTTACAGCGCCATCCATACTATACGAGATTCATATACAGATTCATGTCGTAACGTCAAACCGCTATTTGTACACGAACCAGCGGCGACGCGCTGCGCTCTCGAATCTCCCGCCGATCTATACATCGGCTCTATGTACGGTATAGATTCTTGTGCATTAGACGGCCAGGGGTAGATCGACAAAGGGAGATTAGATACATCAGCCCCATATGTAGTCAGCCACTCACTAAAGCTACTTTTCGGATTTTTGAGATTTTACTTCTTTTTTTACTCACAACAGCGACGTTACTTCTCCTTCCGTATGTCTTGTCTCACAACTACGAATTCCTCGATTTTCCATTACCAAATAAATTGTTAATTACAATTGCGCTTTCAACCTTCCAGCAGGCTTTATTCCGTTACCCGCACGTGTCTATGTGTCTGTCTTAATTTATGTGCAAATCCGCCGTCCAATTTTCTATCGTACGTCTCGCAAATCGTCGCACCCTCTTCGCCTATCGCTTCTCCACACCCAGAAAAATAATTTATTTGACGGCCACCGTCTATTTGTTTTAAGTAAAATATTTATTTGATTTTAATATATGTATTTCTTTCATTTAAGTATTTACTTAATTTAAATAAATATTTATTTAAATCAAATAAATATGTTACTTAAACCAAATAAACGGTGGCCGTCGAATAATTTTTTTTTTCGGTGTGCAGCAAAGTGGTCATGTTGATGGCTCATCTTGCCGGTAGGCCTGATTACGTCTCAAAGTCCGAAAGAGATCAGAGTTCTGAATAAGTCATAAACGGGAACGCAGGACTTCCCGAAGACGTTCTCAGCGTCACGGTGAAATTTAGTTCCGTATTGCATGTTATTGCACTTATACATGAAGCTATATCCGGTTTCTGGAGCGCCTAAAGAGCATATGCAGCTTGCATGATGTTCAATAATTGATATATTGATACTTGAAGCGTACAGACTTACGAGCGCAGCGCAGGTTTAGAGTTGTATCGAAAGGCACTCGAAATAACGTACGTTCGTTCGTTCGCGGCCAGTGTGACAGATTTCGACCACGCCCCGCCGATATGGCACCCTCCAGTTGCCTCTGTGCTCGTCTGCCAGCCTCCCACACTCCCGAATTGCCCTCGCACGTTTCGCTAGAATTTACCAGCTTTGATCTGCGTGTTCGAAGGCCTTCAGCGGGGGGCGGAGGATGGGGGTGCAGTCGAGCCGAGCGAACTACTACATATAACTTTCCATCTGCACGGACTTCTCCTCGAGTCGCTTCGATCTTCCCTTCGCCAACCGACGATTTTCGAGACGCATCGCCGAGGGACCGATGGTACACTTTTCGATAAGAGCTTCGGATAAAATTGTACCATTTCGTTAAAGATTAATTATCGCCGATTTACGTTCACGCATCGTGGCAAATTTCCTGCAACTCCGGATGCGACGATGAAAAAAATGTTTTATCGACAAGTACAAAGATCCGGCTTGCCCTCGGTGGCAAAACTAAATATAACTTTCCATCTGCACGGACTCCTCCTCGAGTCGCTTCGATCTTCCCTTCGCCAACCGACGATTTTCGAGACGCATCGCCGAGGGACCGATGGTACACTTTTCGATAAGAGCTTCGGATAAAATTGTACCATTTCGTTAAAGATTAATTATCGCCGATTTACGTTCACGCATCGTGGCAAGTTTCCGGCAACTTCGGATGCGGCGATAAAAATTAACGTTTTATCGGCAAGTACAAAGATCCGGCTTGCCCTTGCTAGCAAAACTGCGCTACTCTAATTTTGTTATAGGAAATACGTAACAATGTATTTTTATTTTGGCTGCGTTCGATTTCTATACATATAAGTAAGTTAGCTGCGGCAACGTTCGACTTAGAATGAATTCAATGCACAGTAGAAAAAATTGTACTTTTTACAACAACTTATTGTTCACAAACGTCGACAATTTTTTATTTGTCAATTGTTCGATCGCACCATCCGCCTCTAGTTTTACAAACGAAAGCACAAACTAAAATTGTTAATTGCACCGGAAATACAAGGACAAATTTGTGTATTCAAGCTCTAACAATCGAGTATGTCACTTATTTAACAAAATTATTTTTACGAAACTTCGTATGCCGATTTTAAGAAATTATTTTTTACTGCGTGCGCGATCCTTTCGAACTGTACTGCTCTATGTTCGGATTCAGTGTTCTTGAGAAGCTTCGATGTTAAATGCGCGAACCACTATATCGATCGAGCGAGGTATTCGCGAATTTTTAATTTTCAGCTCTATGGTCGGAGACTAAATTAGCTGAACCTATTGGAAGTTAACGCTCATTTTTTACTACTCGTTGCAATGAGATTTTCTTGATATTCAATTACTCAATTAATTTCTAATTAATTAATTAACTCAAAGTATCGTGAAAAAATTCCACCGCGATCATTCTAGGTCCAGCGTTGCCACAGCTGACTTACTAATAAATACCTAACAATACCTGTCCGGCGAATAAACGAAACAAATTTCGAAGGACTCCCGTGAATTATCTTGACTCGATTAAACGCGTAAAAAAATGATTGTCGGGGCAACCTGCACGAGGCTCCAAATGGTAAACATGGGCGGCACTTTAACACCATGGAACGATATATTGGCCTATTCAAATCCACCAGCGGTGTTACCGAGTGGTTTTATCGTCGGCACGTGCGCCAAATCAATTGGCCAACGCTCGACGTGCGATTCGGTGACCCTCGTTACGAACGAGGATTCTCGGAGGCAAGGGCCGTGGAGTAAAATTTCATTCGGAACGCCCACGTGTTCATTCATTTTTTTCTCCATGCATCCTCTTTCTCCGTCCTACAATTTGCTCGCATCGCACCGTCATTGATTCATCTTTTGTTGCAAGCGCACGATCATTATCTCGCAACAGTTTACAACATTCTGTCAATAACGCTCGCAGCCTACCGCATAGACGCTCCAAAAAACTATATTAAAATACACTGTAAAAAAAAATGTATGATATTTAATGTACCAGACTGGAAGTTTTTATGCAAAAACTGGTATATTAAATTTCATGTACAATTTGTGGTGAAAAATATATGTGAAGTGTATTAAAAATATTGGGAATACTTATTTTTAATAATTGTCATTAATTTTATTATGAAAGTACTTTAATTTCAACGAAAATGTATATTAATTTTTCATCATAATCGTACATTAAATTTAATGTACTAGTTTTTGCATAAAAACTTCCAGTTCGGTACATTAAATTTACAATTTTTTTTCCTGTGTAAGAAACGATGCATTCGCGTTGCGCGAGGCGAAGAATATCGAGCGTGTATCTATAAATCATCGAATCAACACACGCTCCGGACTCTCGCTGCTACAATTTTCTCGCATCGCACCGTCATTGATTCGTCTTCTGCTGCAAGCGCACGATTATTATCTCGCAACATTTTGCAACATTCTGTCCATACCATTCGCAGCCTACCGCATAGACGCTCCAAAAAGCTATATCAAAGTAAGAAACGATGCATCCGCGTTGCGCGAGGCCGAGAATATCGAGCTTATATCTACAAATCATCGAATCAACACACGCTCCGGACGTTCGCTGCTTTCCTTCTCGCCTCATTCTCCATCCTCCATCGCGTTCATCCCAATTTTTCTTATTTCTCCTCTTTCCTTCCCTCGTCCTTCCCACATCACCGTTTCATCCCTCCGTCCCTATCCCGTTCTCCCAGCCGTCTTTCCTTCGAACCCCTTACAATCCTCTCCATTCCTCGTGCCGCGGGGTTATTTTATTCTTTTTACGTTTTTTTTTTTTTTTTTCTTCCTTCGTATACCTCGCGTGTTTCGCTCAAGAGAGATAGAACCCCTCTCGCTGGCGGAAGCGTCACGTACTGCTCTGAAACAAAAACGTAGCGACGTCAAATGCGATTACGAGAGCTGCGAGAGCTGCTCCAGAACGCGGATGCTGCGCTAGGTTAGATGGGCCAGGGAACGGCGGGGACCGAAGGGGACAGTATGGGGGCTGCTGCTATAGCTTTGCGCGGCCGAGTAGAGAGACGGAGGAGGTGCACGAAGAACCGGAGGTAGAGATGCTGGCGCCGCTGCTCGGGGGTTGGAACGCTCGGTGGCGTTCGCAGTGTTGGTGAAAGATAGTGGTAGTAGTGGCGGCGCGGTTCTGGGATGAAGCAGGACGCCGAGCGGGAGGATCGAATGGGAGTGAAGGATAAAAAGCGTGAGACAGCTAGAACGAAGTGGGTGGCGAAGAGGGTTACCAGGAACGCAGAGGCTCGGGATATTCTGTGAGGACCGAGATAGCGAAGGCGGCGTAGTTATATACGCTGTATTGCATATATATATATATATATATATATATATATATATATGTGGGCGGATATATCTATATTCGTCGATAGATAGCCGCGCGGATATACCGCATATATATAGGACATGGTACATATAGGACTGAACACACGCAGCCAGGCAGCCAGTTGGAAATGGTTTCGGTTGCGTCGGAAAATTCGGTGTGTGCGTATATGTTGATTTTCACTCGGACGAGTATGCCGGTGCGAAAAATCGATCACCTCGTTCGACGCGTCGAGTCGGTACACCTGCGTGATGATTCCCGGGGCTCGCGCGCGCGATAGGCACGAATAGTCGACGATTATACGCTCGGGTACGCACGCTCCGCGTACACCCGGCGAGGCTCGAATATTGAATTCCTGCAGCGACGTTTATGAAATTTATAGATTGCGGTAAAAATTATGGGCGACGTTGAATTCGGGAGAGGATGTTTGTTTGTCGCGGAGGGATTGATTTATCGTCGGTGGTGTTTGAGAGAGAATCGTTTAATTCCGGCCAAATCCGCGACGATGGACGGTTTGTAACGAGACTTTGCAGCGTCTTTGCGTAGCCTCGACGGTAACGGGGATGGTCGCGGCGGAGCGACTCCAACACCAACGCGAGCCCACGAGAGAGCCTACAGTCCTAGCACCCCGTCAGCAGCGGCAGCGAGAGCGGCAGCAGCAGCATCCCTCCGCCCATTAAAAAGTTGTTAAACGCAGCCTGACGGTGCCCCGCGGCAAATTGGAACCCCATCATAAGTCTTGCTCACGGATAGGTTTATGTATAGCGTACTATACGTACATAATGTAAAACGCGCTGCAGACGAGCCGCAACGGTGGTGAAGCCGAGGAAAGCCATCTCTCTGTGCGCCTCTCTCCGAGATAGCGTCGTTCGGAGTAAATTAAGTATTCCGCGAGAATATTTCGATCAATCTCGTCTAGAGCGCGCCCGGCTCTCACGGCTCCCGCTCTGCGAGAAACCCTCGGTGAATTATTTTTATTATTGTTTTGCGAAAACAATAAATACCAGGGATCCGAAGGAAGTCATGTCGATAACTTTGCGGCTCGGCTGCGTGAGCGCGTATTGCCAGACGCGAGGAAGGCGCCAGGTACACATTTTTTGGGGCACGACGACTTTTTATGCACGATGGGATAGAGCACAAAATGTTTGAGCACTGAGTATTGCGCACAAATATATTGTGCGTCCAGTTTTTGTACACAAACGTGATCTAGCCGAGATGTTTTAGTGCGCATACACTTCTGTGCGTGAAATAAATCAGCTACCGTTTAGAGCACCACCTTTCTTGTGCACATGTATTATTGTGCACATTGTTATAGTGGATATGCCAATATACGAAAAATTAGTACACAACTGTATAGAACACAATATTATATAGATACACAGATTATAGTGCACAGATCGTTAGTACATACTTTGAACCTTACATTGGGACTTGGTAAGGCCCCTTTCTTGTACACATGCATTATTGTGCACATTTTTATTATAGTGCACGTGCCAATATATAACAAATTTGGTACACAGGTGTATAGAGCACAATATTATATAGATGCACAGATCGTTAGTACATTCTTTGAGAGTTACATCGGGCCCTAGTAAGGCCCCTTTATTGTGCACATGCATTATTGTACACAACTGTATAAAGCACATTGAATAAAATTATTATATAGATACACAGATTATAGTGCACAGATCGTTAGTACATTCTTTGAGCGTTACATCGGGCCCTCGGAAGGCCCTGACAAGGCACTTTCAGGACCATATCAGACCCGACTTACCTGCAACACACATTGGACACTCCTGCTCATTTCCAAGATTGAAAAATATGAGAAAATTAGGTGGATTCGAAAAATGCACGTTCCGAAGTACCGAAAGTCAACGAGGAAGAGGAGGAGGAGGAGAATGGAGGGTAGCTAAACTTTTTTTCTCTCCTTCTCGTCGCAAGGTCGAATATATCCGAGGTACTCTCGCCCGTCCCGGTTGCACGATGAATTTCTCATGCGGCCTGCAACCCCTCTCATCCCCGACCTCGGAGCGAAAAGCTTTCGAACAAGTTGGACGTTTTGTGGACCAAGTTATAGGCACACGGGAGTAAGGGCGCGTTTGAGCTCTCGACCGAGAGAGCTCAGGAGTAGATGGAAAGTCTCGTGGAACGAGAGGAATCTGAAAATCGTCGAAAGCATTCGAGAAGCGGAACTCTACTAATAAACCGATAAAGTAACGTCGAGGATCTCCGCTTTTACGACGAAAATAACAGCCGGACGTAGGAAAATTATCGTTCCACTTCGATTAAGAATTACACACCGATGCAATCCATACGGAAATTGGGAAAATTAGTTACGAAGCGGTCGTTTGGGGTATTTAAGCATGCAAAAAAAAAAAAATGCTATCCGCCGAGAATCGAACCCCTCGTTTTATCACTGACCGAAGAAACACCGAGGACGAAGGGTGGCGGTTAAGCGGTCCTTCCCGTGCAAAATTATCTTAAAAAGTTGTGCCGAGGAGGGCGCGTTTGAGGGATCGGGAAGGTATCCGCGAGTCGGGTAGGTGAGCGAAGGGGTTGAAACCGCGGGGAGGGTTCGCAAGTCGAGCGAAACCGCACAGCGGGCATTTCCGATTCTTTCGGCCTGCCTGCGACGATGGCACGCGGCGGGGTTCGAGGGGTGCGAGGGCACACGAACGGGTATGCGAAGCCTCTCCGCACACGCGGGGTCAGCTTTCAACTTAACGCGGTTAGGAAAATGTTTTAAAAATAATTTTGCACTTAGTTCGCAGCGTCCGCGTAACATAACAGCAGCGAAAGAGGTCGAGGAGTGAGGGAGTGAAAAAAAGAAAATAAATAAAAAAAAGGAAGCGAGCCGACGAAGGAGACACGAGCCTGCTGGAATAGTGTAACGCGGTATAAGGTAGCGCGAGTGGGTCCCTGCAACCGGTGGAACCTCTTTTCCTCCTCGCCTCGTCCTCTTAGCTACGTTTAACGAAAAAGAGAAACACGAGGGACGATGAGACGATGAAAATATGAGAAAAAGTAGACGAGAGCCCGAGGAACGGAAGAGCGGAAAAAACTTGGCTCTTACACCAACGAAGCCCAACCTACAGGACGAGCTTTTTTTTTCATTTCATCTCGTTCAACTTTTCTCTTCGTTTTCTTTTTTTTTTCTACTACGAGCCGAACGCCACTCGTTTCTCGATAAGTAAATTTTCGATCGGAGGTAGGACTGCGCGCTGCATAGTATTTACTACGTAGGTAAAAATTGTAGGCTGAGCCGTGGCTTCCAGTGCGATAGGGTACGATTTGCTCGAGTGCAAGTGACGGTCCTCCCATACGCTCGATCGCTTTTAACGAGGATCGAATGGGTAACGAAAAGATTGGCGGACGCGCTGGATTCGATGAGCGGAAAGTAGGGATGTGGGCGAGCTTTGGCGGACTCGAGCAGCTCGCTGTTCGAATCTCTACAGGCTGCTGATCGAACATGCTCGAGCCTGACTCGGTGCTGCGTCGTGTGCCGAGACAAATTTCGAGGGTCGCGACGCCCGAATCGTTCGAGTCGCCAAACCGTTTGAGTCGCTCAAACCGTTCGAGTCGCTTGAATCCTTCGATTCGTTCCAGTCGTTTGTGACGCTCCTAGCATTCGAGTCATTCAAACCGTTCAAACGTGACGAACTATTTGCGCTCTTCAAATAGTTAGAGAGGCTCTGTGTGAAGCTAATGAATGTTGTAATGTCAATTATTTTGTATGTGAATTAGTACATGAAGACTTCCGTGAGATCTAGCTTAACAGGAGCGTTTCTCTCCCGATCCAGGTGTACAACGAAGACTTTCTCGAGGTCTAGCGTAACGGGAGCGTTTCTCTCGCGATCTAAATACAACGAAGACTTCCTCGAGGTATAGCGTAACGGGAGCGTTTCTCTCGCGATCTACAACACGCGAAATACAACGAAGACTTCCTCGAGGTCTAGCTTAACGGGAGTGTTTCCCTCGCAGTGTAGGTGTAGAAGACTTCCTTGAGGTCTAGCTTAACAGGAGCGTTTCTCTCGCGATCCAGGTGTACAACGAAGACTTCCTCGAGATCTAGCTTATTAGGACCGTTCCTCTCGCGGTCTAGGTGTACCACGAAGACTTCCTCGAGGTGTAGCGTAACGGGAGCGTTTCTCTCGCGATCTAAATACAACGAAGACTTCCTCGAGGTCTAGCTTAACGGGAGTGTTTCCCTCGCAGGGCAGGTGTAGAAGATTTCCTCGAGGTCTAGCGTAACGCCGCGTTTCTCTCGCGATCTAGGTGTACCACTGACTATTAAGTTCGAGCCAATGCCGAGTCGCCAGGGCATGACTCGAACAGACTCGAACACATCCCTAGCGGAAAGTGCCGAGCGTCCCGTGTAAAATTTACTCGACTGTCGATGAATCCGTTATGGGTTTGGATTTGAAAGAACTATCGCGAGTTCGATAGGTCATTTAGGCGGGTATGAACCAAATCCGCAATGGAATGCCGGTGCCAGAATGGGACACCGGCAGCCGGAGGCGTATCGTAAAAAACCGCACCCTAGCAAGTTGACGGGCGGCTTTTAGGGAAAAACCTAAAAAACGGACCGAAAAATGAACACTTCCGGTAGGGAACGAAACGGAGCGCAAAAACGGTAAAACGAACCGTACGTTTTTGGATTGGTCCTTTTTCCGTTATGGAAACCGAGAAAGGACCGAACGTTTTTTATTAAAATTTTTGGCTGTTTAAAATTTTTTTTTTGTTTTGCTTTCAATTCTGTTTTTAATGAAAGGACAGAATAAAAATACGGTCTTGGTCGTTTTTCGGTTTCCGCAAACGAAAAAGGACCAAATGCCAACAAAAAATGTACAGTCTGTTTTGTCGTTTTTTACGGTCCGTTTCGTTCCCGAAACGATCATTTTTTTGTTGCCACAATTGTACATTAAATTTCATATGAATTTTCGTACAGTGCAAGTTACCCGTGTTTTCCGAGATTTCACTTATCCGACGTACGCTCCCCCACATTACCTCGGCTAAACGGGGTTCTACTGTAGTTGTAACGTACATGTTATAGTGGCGAGCGTCTCGTGTAAAATTTACCCAATTGTCGATGAATCCGTTATGGATTTGGGTTTGAAAGAACGTATCGCGAGTTCGGAGAGACTTTCGGGTAATTGTTCGATAGCCCATTTACGCGGGTATGAACCAAATACGCGACGGAATGACGGTGCCAGAATGGGACACCGGCAGCCGGAGGCGTATCGGCTGGTCCAGGGGGTCGAGGTTGGCAAGCCGGTAGGGGAAAAAGGGGGGACCGGAGTCGCGTTCAACCATCCGGAAGCTATGAATATATTATTCGGCGGGCAGTTTCGGTAGACTCCGATCGGATGGAACATCGATCACGGTTGGCGCATCCCTTTGGGCAATTTTCATGCGTCAGAATGCCGCGCGCACGACGCACCTCGGGTATGTCGGCCGATCTCGCTTATGTGCGACATTCGAACAAAAAAATATCATTAGCGCATGTCCACTTGCGGAATCGACATTGCATGTACAACTTGCGAGCACACGCCGGACCAAGCGAATTATTCATTAACTGTTCGCGCGGCATCGGCTCGGCTCTCTCAACAATTAATCTAATCCGATACAAGTTCTCCGTATCTAAAATCGAGCGATGAATAACATACGCGGCAAATTTGTCATCGGCGGGGAAAAAATAAATCGCATGTATCCTTGAAAATATCAGTTACAAACATACTTTTTTCGAAAAGTGGCCATTTTTTACAAAATAATAATAATAACAATAATCGAATCAACAGAATGAAAGCGTAGTCATATTTGCTCACTTAACGAGTATACACTAATAGAGTCTGCCCATTTTTATAAAAGTCGATCTGTCCAATCCGCAAATCAAGGGTTGCTTAGATTAGTCCCAAGGAAACGAACATAGCGCTCCGCACAACTCGTGAGTGCCGTTACTTTTTTTTTTTGCAACCAGCTTTTATCAAACGAAACGCGTAACTCATTGGAAGACTGTGAAAGAAAACAACAAACAAAACGCCGAACCAAGCGAATTATTCATTGTTCGAGGGGCATCAAGTGCTCTGCTCTTCCAACAATTAATCTAATTCCGATACAAGTTCTACGTATCTGATACCGGGCGATGAATAACATACGCGACAAATTTGTCATCGGCGAGGAAAAAAATTAATCGCATGTATCCTTGAAACTATCACTTAGAAACATACTTTTTGCCGATCGCATTTTGCGAAAAATTGACATTTTTTTTCCACAGTAAGAATAATAGCAATAATCGAATCAATAGAATGAAACCGTAGTCGCATGTGCTCACTTAACAAGTATGCTCGTACAGACTCTGCCCATTTTTATAAAAGTCGAACTATTCCACCCGCGAATTAAGGGTTGCTTAGCTTCCGCGAATTGTCCAGCGCAAATTTCCTTCGAATCTTTGCCCAGTCACTTGTTGGTTTTTTTTTCTTTTGCTCCACCGTGTTCCAATGACTTACTTCTTTTGTTCGCTGAAAGCTGGTTGCAAAAAAAAAACGTAACGACACTCACGAGTTGTGCGGAGCGCTATGTTTGTATCCTTGGGACTAATTTGAATTAGTCCCATTCCGTTTTTTTGCAACCGACTTTCAGCGAACAAAACGCATAAATCATTGGAACACCGCCGAGTAAACGAAAAAGAAAAAAAAAGAAAACAAACCAACAACTGGCAAGATAAGGATTCGAACGTAATTTGCGCTGGACAATTCGCAAAAGCTAAGCCGTGAGGCACGGAACTCGCAAGCGTGGAACAAGCAAGTTCGTGAACCAGAGGGAACGATGAGAGAGTGCAAGAGAGAACGGAGCGAAACATCCACACTCCTGTACATTGTTTGCGGCTTGGAATCAATAAAAGCATAGCTTTAGGCTACGCTCGTCGCCATGACGACCGGGGACCCGTCCGCGCTCACTCACTCTCATCCTCTGTATCTCCTCACTCCGCGTTGCCGCTCAAAAGTTGCCGGCCCGCCTATCGCGCGAGGATAATCCTCAAATTTTCCATCGATATTTCCCAATTCGGCTGCGTCTGTTCCAGAGTGACTACCGTGACTACGGTTGAAAATCAGCGACCAGTCCTCTTCTTTTTCCATGCTATACGTGGCCGGCGTGTTCTCTGTAAAAATGAAAAAAAAATCATTTACTAAATCGAAAAAAAACCAAGCTTATTTCTTCAAAGTCCAAGTCCAAGCGAAAAAGTCCAAGATTAAAAAATCACATATGTTTCATCGGTCATTGATTAAATTGTGGTATCGTCGATGTACTGCAGAGTCGGGAATGAAATACTGCTGGTATAATACGATAAATCGTTTATACGCTGTACAACAGTTGAATCATTGGATCTCGGGTGTATTGGAGAACGACGCGAACAGCGTTGGCCGATGGTCTCTCCACAAGTTGCGGACTGTAGTGAAATCCGAAAAACGAACGATACCCGCCCATCCTGGGCGCATCGCAATCGGAGCAACTTCGCGAGGACGCAGGTCCGTCGAAAAACGTCGATAATCGCCAGCGCGTGGCGAGAACGCGGACGAAATTCCAGGGAACAACACTATCAGCGTCCCGGAAGGATCGGGACGAGGCACATCGACGTTACTCCTCGGTAGATCGATCCTCGGAGGTAAGATCGTCACGTAACAACAGGTAATTGTAGATTTTGCATCTATTCTGACAACGACCTTGCTCGCGGTACCGCTTCGACTCCTCAATTTCTGATGGAGCACATTTAGTATTATTACGGAAATTCCAGATGTCACGACGGCGAGTGGAATATTTACTTATCGGGCTGTCACAATTAAGGTAGTACTTGCGGACAATCTGACCCCACGTGAGTTCAGGGAGAGTCGATAGAGATTGATAGAAAAGATTGACTTCGAATAATAATAATTCCAAAATGTTATAAACAAATTAAGGGAAAAAATCTGCCAACAAAATTACCCGGCACCTAACTTTTTCTTTTTTAATTAAAACAATTTGTTAATTTTTCTGTATACGTATGCGTTTTTTTAGAATTTTATGTAATTTTTGAAAATTGCGTTTTTAGTTTTAATTTTAGATTTTATAATAATTTTAGATTTCATTTACTAAAAAAAGGCAATTTTCAAAAATTTGTTAATAACATTTTGGAATTGGTATTATACAACATCAATCTTTTCAGCATCTTCTATATGCTTGATTTTTTTCATATTTTTAGCCCATCGAGAAGTGTTCGCAATTTTCTCTCAATTCTCTCAGAACTTACGTGAGGTTGGACTGTCCGTAAGTACTACCTTAACGAAATGATAATATACCCCAACTCATACGAGAATTACAGTCGCGCCCGACGACGAATTTGCTCAATTACATCAATTATAACAGCCGATAAAAAATTTAGATACGTATCGGGTGGAGTAGGCTCGTTGATAATTAAAGACGATAGTCACGGGTACCGGATCAGTGAGAGGAGTTATTGAAAATTTGATGCGGCAGTAGATTCGTTACGTATCTTATTTCAATTCTCAATTGGCCCGGGGATACGCTTGGCTTACATATAAAATGTAGCCTCTGTCACTTGGACGACGTTATCCATCGTCGATCTGTTTATCGAACTGTCGATCCTTTATACTATTATTATCTTACATACAGTAGAATCCCGATTAACCGGGGTCGGATTAACCGAGAAGCGGATTCACCGTGCATATTCCGCTTTTTTTATCCGCGGAGCAAACCAGTCACTGAGTACTTAGAAAAAAAAATCCTAGCTTTCGTACTATTAATGAAAAAAAAATCCAAAACTTTATATTCTAGTTCACACTATTTAACAATTAAGTGCAAGTTGTACCAAATGAAATTGTAACTCGTCAAAACAAAGTTGAATCATCAGGCATTATTGACTTATATACTTTCGCTGTCTAGTTCGAATCAACCGGGATTTCGATTACCCGGAGACTCTTCGGTCCCGAGCATCCCGGTTAATCAAGGTTCTACTGTAGTTGTAACGTACATGAGATAACACATATGTCATAAATATATGTTACCATGCCCATATTACAACATGCATATTGCAACTTTTATCATCTTGTTTTTTTTTTGTCGCTCAGATTAGTTAGCAACATTGGTGAAACATGGTGTGCCCCGTCTCTTGGTTGAATCGAGGGTGGATTGTAGCAGTAAGAACAGCAGCAACATCGCCGCCGACGCGAACTGCAGGTCCCACATTTGTAAGGCGACACAGGTACATATGGGCCCTTTCTCCGTTGAATGGACCAAATGATATAAATTATTTATGGATTTCGACACCCGAGGGGTAAGGGAAGGTGGCTCTCTGTTCCGTGCCGCTGCTACCGTCGACGACTGGGGTGCTCGCTCACCGGGGTCCACTTGCATCGAGAGCCCCTTGGGGCACCCTCTCAACATATGCATTCTCGAGCCCCCTGCTCCATTCCCTATTCCCTCGTGTTCTAAGCTCATATAGAATTGATTTCCAAGTGCCCAAAATCCGTATCACGCTCTTCTGTCTTTTAACACCTCGACAACTCGTTCTGTTTGCTTGCCCGACATTTCCTGAGGACAGAAAAATATATATTAACGCGATGCTTTAATTAAACGGGCGACTTTTCACGTGATAGACTATTTATTTATTGCGTTCTTCGCATCACCAATGCAATAGTGTATAATAATTGTACAAAAAAAACACCGTGAATCAATTTGAATTACATAATTACAGAGTATCACCGGGATGATAAGATGTCGCCAAAAGAAATATTCGCGTCTCGATAAATCGAGAACCAGACTGGCGGTGGACCCCCTCCTGGTACGAATCTAAATCAATGGGCTTGTGGGTAATCGCATAATAATTACCGTGGACCCCCCTTACCGTCCATCTGTCGTTGGCCAGGAGGGTCGTCCCGTGAATCCACGCCCGGTGCAGTGCGTCCCAGCAGGTCCTATTGTAGTCGGTTACACCGCTCGCACGCTGCGCGGCATTTCATCCCGAGTGCGAACGGGCCACATCCCCGTGGACTTTATCGAGTCCTTCGAGTGAATCAAATTTTCAAGTGGAAAAATCGCTTGGCTCGAGCCGCTTGCAGTCCTTAAAGTAAAAGAAAAAAAAGCATTGTACAAACGTTACTTTAAATCCATGGTATCGATGACTACCCTTGCTTGCTCCATAAAAGCAAATATTGAATCGAACATTTCAATTAGGTGTATAATAAAGCTGCAACAAAGTTGAAAATTTGTCATGCTTTCAGATCGGCTTCAGCGATGTTGTTGATACTTGTAGTCACTATCGCGTATGTCGAAACGATTCTCGGCTTTTGGTGGTTTCAAGTCCTTCGGGTGAATCAAATTTTCAAGTGGCAAATTGCTCGGTTCGAAACGCTTGCAGTCTTTGGAGTAAAAAAGAAAATGATTGTGAAAACACTACTTTAAAATTAATTAAAACATACTTTAAATAAAACATACTTTAATTAAAACATTACTTTAAATCCATGGTATCGATTAGGACCCTTGCTTGCTCAATAAAAGCAAATATTGAATCGAACATTCCAATTAGGTGTATGTTAAAGCTCCAACAAAATTGAAAATTTGTCATGATTTCAGATCGGGTTCAGCGATGTTGTTGATACTTGTACTCACTATCGCGTATGTCGAGCCGATTCTCGGCTTTCGGGGTCCTCATCATCCCAAGAGCAGTGTGTCTCATCATCATTACGTGCCAATTAAAACAGTCAAGATGACCCAAGACGAAGAGCTTTTACACGACGCAGAGTAAGTTCTGCAACGATCTATTATTAATTATTAAATAAAATTCACTGGGATCGAAACGGCTTTTGATATTTCGATTTTAGGCATCTTGCCGAAGACATGGGCTCGCTCGCCAACCGGATTGACGTATCTAAGATGAACCCGCAAGAATTAGAATTTTATTACTTCAAGTACGCATCGAATGATTTATAATCGGAAATGTAAGATATACTTATCGACGAAGTTTACGCCTTTCAGAGTCCACGACATTGACAATAACACAAAACTTGATGGACTGGAACTTCTTCACGCACTTCAGCATACACTTCACAGCGACGACGACGTGGATGGTGATAACAGAGTGGAGGACGATCAACACAAAGACTCGATGGTGGATTACTCGTGGATTGTTGGTGAGTACGGAAAACATGTATACGTGAATATTAACTCATGACTTAATTTTTTCACCTTCAAACGCATGACTGGGGTCCGAAGGCATCCCACGCTTTTCTTGACCATAAAAGCGTTTCTATGCTGATAAACAGACTTTCTCATACATGATTTCCTTCGTTTTTTCATATGGAAGAGAATGGTGTACGAGAAATCTGATTTTATTAACATTTAATTAATGAAAAACCCATTCGAAGACTGAAAACCGGAAGTAAGTCTTTCGCGTTCGCGTGAGGTGCGTGCAGACCCCAGTCATGCATTATGGGATTAATGTTTACGGATATGAATTTTTATATAAATTTTAATAAATGTTAATATTAATATTATCCGCAGAGCTGATAGATAGGGTGCTCGAGGAAGATGATCTGGACAACGATGGATACTTGGGTTACATAGAATACGTCCTCGGTCGAGAGAAGGACCAAGACGAGAGCTCGAGGAGAGACATGAAACTTAAAATCTGAATAAAATAAATACTTTTCTACTACTATCAATGAACCTGACTGAGGGCGTGGGGGGCAGAGAGTTATAATTTTTCGACGTATATTCTTCTGCAGACATGCATGTCTATACAAATAAAACATTCCAGTTCCTACAATACTTGAACTGACAAAAATAAAAATTAATAATTCATCAGTTAAAACAATAGAATTCTCTTTATTGAACTGTATAAATGTTACGTACGTTTTTTTTTAAGCTATAATAATGCTGTTCCGACGGAGAATGACTATTCGACGATGGGCAAAGGTATGTCCGTGACGACTATGCACTTTTCCCAGAGATCTCTTGCAACTTGAACCTATTTGGCAAAAAGAAGAGGAATGTATTTTGCTGAAGGCCATATTTACTATTTTTGTCGAATATTTTTCTACCTTATTGTCTTCGCCTTCGATTGGCAGGTCATCGACCCGTACAAAGTGAGGATAACACTTGATTATCTCCCTCACTGCTGGGGCAAACTCTTTGTCCACCTCGAGAAATTGTGGTTCGTACTCGTGATACTCTTTGGAATTCTCAGTCGAGTAATAAATCCTCATGCAATCTTCTTCTTCCACCAGTCTACAACAATTGAATATACGTTTGATTACACGAGCGAATTGAAGATTAGATTTAACGGTAATTTAGATAATTACCTAACGCAGTGCGATCGTAACAGCCTGATCCTGGTGTCCGGCTCGATTTCGACTCTGTTCTCGACCCGTCCTCCCATTGTCATTCGCTCACCGTCCTCAACGGCTGAGCATTCTTGTTCTTGGGGCGAGAGAACCGGAGGGAGAAAATCGTGAATGTTGCCCCTCGCCATTTGATCAGCAACTTTGTCCACGTTGATATTGTCAATCAGTCGGTGAAGCAAGTCTTTGGTCTTGTCGACAAAATTCTGTCTGACTTGGCTTTCCTCCGAGGAATGAACAAATCCCACGTGCTTCAGATAATCCATTGGCAGACCCTCTCGGAAACGCGAATCCGTTGCGATCGAGGTTCTCAGCGCTTCCGGAAGCAATTTTTCCAAGAAGTCGCACCAACTGTTTTTCTGGTAAACGCTGAGCGTGATGTGAAGACTGTGCGTACCGTCGATCGTTTCTCCTTGATGGATCGTTCCTCTAGGAAAATACAGCAAGTCCCCGGCGTTCACTACGGTGTCGAGTATCGGCTCGCCGATCTCCGAAGGATCAAAGTTTTTCGATGAATAACGCGGAAGATACTCTCCCTCGGTAATCGGTTTGTACAAGCGCCATCGTTTTTTTCCTTCGATTTGTATTATGAACGCTTCGATGTCGTCGTAATGCGGCGCGAAGCCTTGACTATCCGGCGGTGTCAAGTACGAGTTTGCCCCAACGAAACAGCCAAAGAATTCTTGCAACGTCGCTGAAAGATTAATTGCCTTTCGTTACAGAAATGCCAGACCCATATAAAAAAATAATACTCACCATTCAAAGCATGTAACTTTGGTATGAAAGTTTGAGGATTCAACATCCTGACTGAACAGCCGTTCGAATAATAGTCCCAAACGACGCTCGGACGGGCACGCCCGGACGGATTGTGGGTCTCCCTTTGACCATTGGAATACGACGTAATATCGATATTTTTCGTGTAAAGTATGTGGAAGTCACGCAGTATTTTGTCGAGCAGTGGTGTCGACATGAGAAGTTTGTAGTAATTTGATTTGCTTCTTTTTATGTGCAAAGGTGCGCTCTCCCAGTTAGTTCTGAAAGACACAAAATCATAAACGATGTAAATTATCGACAGAGCTAATGCATGGTTGCCACGAAATTCTGCAATTGAAATTCCCCGACTTTTCCCGGTTTTCCAGAGCAATAATTTAATTTTTCCAGTCAATCGATCAGGGTAGGAAAGAACAATTAAAAATAAGATAAAATGTAATATATAATGATTATTAATATGTAATAGGCTCAACTTGTCGCGTCTACCTGCTGGTCCAAAAACGTCGTACAACATGCAGCTTGGAATAAGAGTTCTAAGATACGGATGAATAAATGTTTTGCTCTATTCGAAATCATACCCCTAGTCATGAAAAAGATGAATAATGTAAAGTAATGAATTATAATGAATTTTTATAAATCGTATATTGTTACACATTCTACAAGCTATATCTGTGAAATTTTATCTGAACTGTAAAAATTAAAAAAGTAAAAGGGTTCGTCCCGTAAATAAATAAATAAATAAATAAATATATATATATTGAACTCAGTTCACAATATTAAAAGTTCCGAACAAAATTAATATCACGACAGTCATATAAATCCTGAATATAGTTGGAAAGTCCATGCAAACGAAAATGTAGACGTCGTACAGCATGGAAATACATAAAGAAACATCAGATTCAAAAAATGTCCAGGGTTTGAAGAAAAAGTATCATGACTTTTCCCAGTTTCCCAGGTTTTTTTGGTTCGTGGCAACCATGTAATGTGATAATAGTGTTATCTTTGAGGCGTAGACTCACTTGAAAAAGTCTTCTATCGATAATGGATGTATGAGCCATTGAAACAGAGATTTCCCATCTTCCACGGGATTGTTGTTCAAACTTTTGGGTAGCAACACCTGTGGAGCTGACTCCATACTTTGTACCGGACGTGACTCGCTGCTCTCTCGGGTCTTCGGTGAGACTATCCTAGTATTATCTTTCACCGGCGACGTATTCTTTGTCGAATGTACCTGTGTTTCTTCTACTAACGGCACTTTCAAACTTTCGGTTTGCTCAGTGCTCAAAACTTCTTCGCAACTTGTATCTGGCGAATCGACGACAAACACTTTTTTCTTAGGTATTTTTGCCTTTCGAAGCTTTTTTGATGCTTTTGCCACACGACAGTTTCCATTGACCAATGTCTTTTTGACGCTCTTCTTAGAAACTTTTGATTTCAATTTCTTTCGTGGCTCGTTGACTGGCAAAGGTTTAGGCATGGAAGCCACATCCACCGATGCCATAGACGATTTTACCGCCAATATATTAGCTAGGCGTTTACGTTTTTTCTTTATTTTGTTCATCTTTATGGGATTTTCCATATTTTTACGCATCTTTGAATATGAAACGAATTTTGATAAAGGTATCCCCGAGAGTGTCTTCATCTGTAATATTAATTTAGGCACATTAATAACCTACTATTTTCTTTTTTAGCGCACAAATCGTGAAATGTTTTCTTGTTTTTTTTTCTTTATACATAAACATAAAAGATTTACTAATTTGTTAAAATGTAAAAGGGGTTTTTTCCGGCTACTATAATTAAATAAATAAGCAAATAATATCATCTAACGAAATCTTAATCATTTTTTTATCCGTTTTGTAACAAAACACTTCACAATAGACTGTAAACAAACGGAGGTTAAGACGAAGCGTTTGGAGGTTATCTTGAGAAAACTTACATGTTCATCGTTTTTTTCAGATACATTATTATTAATCTCGTGCATATGCAAAAAATGTAAGCTACTTTTTTCAGAATTGGCAATACCGAGATTAATTTTAAGCTCAGCGATGTACTTACTTTGTCTCCTTTGCCTTCAGTATCCACACGTGTTTACATGCGGCACAACCGCGCGCGCTACAAACTCAAACCGATGAAGTTAAGCTGTTGGCGAGTAAACACGTACAGAATTTCTCGTTTCTCTCTGCGGATTTCAGACACACTTCTACGAACGCGTATAAACGTACTGTATATTCCTCGTTCTACCGGAAGTGATCTTCGACCGGAAGTGATGTCATCCCTGAGAAACGTCACTTCCGGTTCCAAAAACTCATTTCCCGGCATTGTTTTATTTGTAACGGCCGGAAGTGACATGATACCTAAAATACCTAATTTCCGGTGCCGATAACTCATTTTTCGACCGAAAGGGACGACGTATCTGGAATACGTCACTTCCGGTTTCGAAATTTCATTTTTCAGCCGGAAGTGACGTCATACCGGAAATACGCCTTCTCTTCCGGAAAAAAGTGTTTTCCCTATGACGCCACGTCCAGTCGGAAAATGAAACTTTAAAACCGAAAGTGAGCTATATCTGGTATGACGTCCCTTCCGGACGGAAAATGAAATGTCGGAAACGTCCCGTTGAAAATGAAGTGCCGAAAACAGTCCTATCCGGTCTACCGGACGGGAAACTGTTACATCAGAGTATGTGGATACGTCAAAGAAAAAAAGTACTCTCGGTGTGTACTACACGATAAAGAGAATGCATATTACCTACTAGAATTAAGGGGAAGTGAAATATCGCGGTCGGTAATGAAAACTGTAATGAACTTTTCTCAAGGGTACTAATTTTTTGGAGCAAAAGCAAATTCGAGCTGGGTGCGCACGGTAATTTCGCATCCGGACCGAATTCATTTTTTTCTCAAACTTATTAACACCATTGAATAAAGTTAATTTGAAAATTGCGACTACCTCCCCCGCACGCACAGCTGTTTCACTTCCCTTTAACCGATGTGCTGGATCTGTCGAAGCAATTGTGAGTGCGTGCGAATACTGTGGTGTATGGAAGTGACCGTCGTGTGACGCGGGTCACCTCTCATTTTCTTCCAAGTCACATGTTAGATATACATTGTAATGAAGTCATTATTTACATTATGCGTAGATAAAAACGTGGTATTGTTAGTTGGTACATGAAAAAATAATATTTATTAGGACGTGGCCGATATAATATTCCACTAAATAGTTTTTTTTTCTTAATACGTTCCTGAATATTTTCACAGAGATGCCCAGCATTTAAGCACTGATGAACGCTTGATCACAATATTATCGTGCTTTAAAATGATATTATAAACATAAACAATATAACATGTCAAATTGTAAAAATGCACGGAGCCAATTCATATGTTTTTACAAGACGCCTCGTGTTTTTTTATGCGATATGGATACAACTTTCGTCCGCATATAGTGCATTCAACTAGATTTGCCATATGCCGATCCCAATCCGGCACTACGTCCTGCTTCAGTTCTGCAAGTATCAAACGTTTGTTTACACGTATTTTAAAAGTCACTTAATAACCGGTTAGGAAAATAAAAATGTGTACCTTCCGGTTCCGAAGGTACCTCTTCGGGTTCTTCTTTAAGTGGTGCCGGGAGAGGTATTTCCGAAGCATCCATTGGCTGTTCAGTTCGAGGTATGGTTTGTGAAGCCAGAGGACTTCGCGACAATTGACGCCTCGGTTTCATAGGGTCGAAGTCGGTCGCTACCTTATTGCAGATTAAAAAAATGTTTTATTTGTAACGACGGTGATTTTAGTAAATCGTAGAAACGACAAAAGAGAAGATAATACTGATGTTTGGCGGAATAACAATCTTTTGGTGCCTCTATGATTTATCAAAATCACTTTCTCTTGTTACCCTTAAGGGGAAGTGAAATATCGCTGTCGGTAATGAAAACTGTAATGAACTTTTCTCAAGGGTACTAATTTTTTTGAGGAAAAAGTAAATTCGAGCCGGATGCGCACGGTAATTTCGCATCTGGCCAAAATTCATTTTTTTCTCGAAAAAATTAGCACCATTGATTAAAGTTAATTTGAAAATTTGCTACTATCTCTCTCACACTCATGGCCCCACCACATGACCTTCACTTCCCCTTAACTAGCATAGCAGCTACCTTATCCGGAGTTGTGGCTTTTGGATCCGGAGCGGTGGTGGTCTCCTTTTCCTTCCTGTGTTCGTCCTCGTCTTCATTTTCCCCCCCCTTAGTTTTTTTCTTTTTGTTCTTTTTTCTATCTGACGTTTTTTCCGCAACAGCTTCTGCCGCTGCCTCTCCAGTCTCCGGAACATCACCGGGATCCAGCAATGCCTTTTCAGATTGGACGTCACCGACCGTTTCGGAATTAAGCTCACCTTCGTCGACGTTTACATTTGTCTCCTTCCTCGTTTTTTTCTTTTTGTTCTTTCTTCTATCCGATGGTTTTTCTACAACAGCTTCTTCCTCCGCCTCTTGGGCCTCCGGAACGTCACCGAAGCGCAGCGAGATGTTTTCAGATTCTATGTCACCCATCGTTTCAAGATTAAATTGATGATCCGCAACGTCCGGACTGAACAGACTGCGAGGTTTGCCAATTTTATCCAGCCTCTTGTTCGCCGGCTCCAATGCAGGATGTGTCGGCTCGGATTCTTTGTTTTCCGCCAGAGCCAGCTTGGAAAGTTTCGTCAGACTCTCCGCGGCATCCTTGGAGAGTTGAGGCTGATGGTTAGGGTCGCCGATGTTCTCCTTGTCCGGTTCCTGTAAACAATAAACAAATCATAATAAATTACAATAGTTCAAACTAAAAGTTTTGTTTTTTTTTTTCTGGCATAGTTTGCAAATCATTAGTTTGCCAATAAAATTACATTTGGCTATTACACTGACCGAATTTTGGCAGAGTTCATCACCGCATCTGCAGAATTCTGCACAGGGAATATTTCTTTTCACACATCCACATATTCTCGATGAGCAGTTGCCCTTGCACGAACAGCCCCGGCCGGGCGCGCGGGGTGTGCCGGGTCGCGCCGGAGTGTTCGGACTTTTGGCCTTTGAAGCTTGAGCGATGATGGATCTGAGCGCCGTTCTTTTTTCCCGTTGTTCTCCGTTGGCTTCATTTTTTGTCTTTAGCGATAACGCTTCGGACAAACCGTTGGCCGCTATGAAACTGCGAAGCTTTTCGTTTTCCCGTGTGAGGAGTCTCACTTGTTCCCGCAAATGAGACACTCTGAAAAGCCGTTGGGAAAATAATGTTGGTTTACTCCACATTGCAGCGATTAACTGAGCGGTGATTACTTACTCTTCATCTCGATCGGCAAATTCCAATCGTGGAGATTTTCGAGGTGACATTTCCTTTGCTGTCTAAAGTTTGTGTGATCGGTAGAGAGAAAAGACAATCTTTGTACGTGCTGACTCGCGAACGGTTTTCTTTCTTCTCAGGTGACTGTCGGGTTCGGAATTCAAAAAAGTCCTACCAGGACCGTAGCTCGAAAAGTCAGTTGCCCGCACAGAAATAACGACGAATGACAGACACGCCGAAGGGGCTAACAAATAAGTACCCGAATACATAAGTTGTTTTCACTACCATCTGACCAAAAAAGGAGTGTAAGGCGTACAATAGGTAAAAACATTATGTGATTTAGTAGACGAAACGATATAATTCAATTCGTATCCCTGCCGTCAAAGATCAGAAACAAAATTGTTTCGACACCAACAACCCGGCCAATAATAATTTTTCTTTGCGAAAATGATTTTTTTCTTTTGATGATTTTTATCGTACTGATTTGCCCATTCTCGATTACACGATAGACTGATTTTAGACCATTAATAACTGCAGACGTTAATATTCCGAGCGAAAGATTATTTTCATTAAATCTGATTTTATACTTTCTTTCCACGACGCACGGGTAAGTTAACCAACCAATGAGGGCTTGTCATTTTGAAACAGCGATCGCTCATTGGTTGGTTAACTTAGCGGTGCGTTGTGGAGAGAAGGTATAAAATCTGGTTTGATGATAATGATTTTGCGCTCAAAATATTAACGTCCGCGGTCGTTAATGTTCTAAAATCAGACTATCCAGCAATCGGTAATTGATAAATCAGCATGGTGAAAATACACAAAGATTTAAAAAACACTATGGCAACAAAATATTATTCTTTTTCGTGCTGTCTGTGTTAAATCAATTTGGTTTCCGATTATTTACGGCGAGAATGCGCATTGTATTATATCGTTCCGCCTATTAAAGCGCATCATGCTTTTACATATTGTCCGTTTTACATTCCGTTTTTATGGTATTGAAAACGTCTTGTGGATTCGGGAACTTATACGTTACCCCTCGAAGGTGCGTACAACGCGGCAGATTTAAAGCCATCATCGGGCAATGTGCCGAAAACACGTTTAGTCAAGGACAGAATAATTCTGAACGTCGCGTATAAAATGCTTTTTGCATTCGTTATTTATTTATATTTATGGTCTAACACATTTATAATAAATCTTACATGACTAATGTTAGCTTAGCTAAAACGAAAAATGTGTGTTCGTAGAACGAAGAAATTGATCGCTGCTGTTGGATACTCGAAATTTTTTGGATGGTACAGTGAGCGGCCAATTGATTTATCATTGGATCATCTGACGTTAGTTTTCATTAAATTCGACGAAAAATAAAGATTTTTTTCTTCCTTTTTTTTTCTTTCGCCCAGCTTACAGCACGCCACTTGGATGCAACATAATTGTATGTACTTGAAGATTTTTTTTCTCGTTTTTCATGCTTCCTAAGACAACGATTATTCGATCGACAAAATATATTATGTGAATGTATATGTATATCACTTTATATACAGCAATACGAGAGTCCACTAATAGAGTCATTATTATTACAATTTAATAACTTGTTCATACCTATGAAACAGTCAGCGCATCGACGATTCGTCTGTCACAGACGCCGACAGAAAATCGGTAATTCTTCACAACGCGCTACTGTCGTTTAAATGTCCTTAGAAACGTCTATTTACACGCTGAGATAAAATGAATATTAAAATGCATAACATATAAATGTACTACCGGTTTCACGTTCATTTTTCAATAATTCCTGTCTCGATTTCTTTACTATAAGTGATTCGATACCCGCGTTAAAAATTGAACTTGTATACAATATCTCGTCCCACTCCCATCCTTTCGACAGTGTTACACAAAGCTCCGATACATTTTACGAAAAAAGAAAAAATAATAGTTGAGCTAACCAGAGATCTAGAGAGGGGATACGGCAAGATGAGTCTCTTGGGCCGAGTCTCGTTTACACGCCATATTTCTCGAGGAAATGTAACGAGCATACCAAAGTGTGCAAGGGGACAATTGTACCACCCGGCGTTTTTTTTAAAACGGCTGACTTATCTTGTACATTCGTACATACATAATATGCGGTAATATAATATACTTTGTGTATGTTTGTTGTTGTTGTTGTTTCTTTTTGTTTCTCATATACCTTAAGAACTAATCAATAACATTTTACCTGGCATTTCAATAAGATTCCAACAAATATAATTGGGTTACATACTTTCAGCGTGCGACCAGCTTCAATGACGGATCGTCCCTTAACAATTATTCTATTAATAATCCTCCCGCAGCTTTCGCTTTATTATTATCGCACGCGCTTCATCAGTACTTTGTTTTCGCTGCACGCCAGCTGATCCTGGCATCTTAATAACTTCACTTGCTTTTATATATTTTTTTTTGTGTCGGCGAAGGTGGCGTTCACACTTATTTACCACCGCGATTATCTTTAGAATTTGTTTAAAATCGTGTTTCGCTTCTCTTTCATCTGTTAACTTTTCCTCACTCTTTACCACATGGTGAACGAAGCGCCAGGCACTCTGTAGACTGTATCTTGCTTTGCACTTTTTAAGGTAGTCCTTGAATAGTATTCACTTCGCATAAGTTTCAGAGAAATGAGAGGGAATTGCAAACATTTCTGGATGGTATAAAAATCTGAACAAAATCGAGTATATTAAAGGTGCTGAAAAGATTTATTTTGCATAATAATAATTCTAAAATGTTATAAACAATTAATGAAAAATAAAATTGTTCAACAAATCTCCCGGAAACCTAACTTATTTTCATGAAAGTGCTTCGTTCACTTCTCTGAATACATATGAATTGCTTCAGGTTTTTAACTTCACTTTGAATTTTTTTCTTTGTATGGGAAAAAGGTGTAGAGTCTCAAAACTCAAAGTGAAATTAAAAATCTGAAACAATTCATAAATATTCAGAAAAATGAACGAATAGGTTTCATTAATTTGTTAATAACATTGTGGAATTATTATGCTAAATTAATCTTTTCAACATCTTTAAAACGCTTGATTTTTTTACCATCGACAAGTGTTCACAATGCCCTCGCATATTTTTGAAACTCATGCAAAGTGAACACTATTCGTAAGGACTACCTTAATCGTTAGCTTGAGACAAACGAAGCGCGAATTATAAATGTAATAAGCTCTCTGTTAATAAACTTGGACAGGGAACCGAATAGATCCGTATTTCGATTTACCCACAGAAACATCTCCGGTCATCGGCCCTTTTCTGCCTTCACTGTACAAGTGAAGCAAAAGTGTGTATACATATAGCGATGGCGAAGCAACAGTTCAATGTCGAGACTACCTCACAGTGTCGACGGATGGGCGCAGTTGGGATTGCAATTTCTCAACATAATGTTTCTGAGGGTAAAAGTTACAGATTGGTATTGCGAACGCTGCCGTAAAGAATCAACCGCGATCATTGTATATTCTGTTCATTAAAAATCATTGGAATTTCAATTCTTAATCTCAGTTGACACACCCGCCAACGAGAACATTTTTTTAAATATCATTATTGTCGAAGGAAAAATCTCTAGTTATTGTCATTGATTGACGATATCGACTAAAATATATCCAATTATCGAGTTGCTAAATTGGACTAACAGTATTTAATGTGGAGTCGTGCGAAACGTCTGTCGACTCGAGCGGTCTGAATATCAAAGGAAAATATATAGTTTTTAAAGAGAGCCTACTACGATGTGCATCTGACGTTTCATTCGTAATCCCTGTAGTATCGACTTTTTTCACTCTGGATGCCCAAAGACTTTATTTTTCAGGTACCCCCAAGGAATGTACGATTCCAAAAAGTGACTAACAACCACTTGTGAACGCGAACGACGAGGCTACAGCCGACTCATACGCAGAATTAATTACCTCAATATAGAACCGATAGGTCTCTTATAAAAAAAAACGTACAATTGATATACCCAGTAGAATATCGCTATGATCGATTTCATGAAGAGACTATGCTTCTAACTCGATAGAGTCGTTATAAAGTATTGAATAATTAAAGGTGTCGCAATAATGGTCGGTATGAATTAACTGCGTTCAGTAGAGCCGAAGCTACTCGTTATAAAGGAAATATATTCTACAGGCACTCGGACATATATACTCGCATACACATACACACACAACCTTCGGTGCAAGTCTGCAACTATTATGTTAATTATTGATTTCTATTAGAACGCCGTACTGTGTACAAACTTATTCTTTTTTTTATATTCGGGTCGCGACCGACAAACGAACAGTGATCAAAAAATGCATATTCAAAGAAGCTGCAATAGCTAAATAACCGTGGAGAGAAACTCAGTCGCCGATAGATTGTAATCATAGCTACGGTATTGTCGTATGACGATGACATTGATAACATCAGCAATATTATTCATGATGGTAATAATAATAATAATAATAATAATATATTCGTAACACGATCGTTATCGCGGTACCACACACATAATGGATAAACAATTAAACCTATGAATTATTGTATCTTACAGTTACACATTAAAATCCAAGTGTACTTAATAAAATGATTATCCGGCACTCTTAGTTCAGTAATCACTCGACTGTATTATTATTCATTTGCGTTCATTTGCGGTGTTGACATAATTTAAAGCTGAAACTCTTGAAAAACTGTGTAGTCGTTAATATTATTATTTTCTTATAATTATTATGGATATTTTCTTTTTTTTACTTATTACGCGAGAATAGCTTAAAGTGACAGTAATAGTGTGGTACTTGAGTGCAAGTACAAACGATGCGTCTCACGCATCATCTATGTATGTGGTTTGTTTTGTTATGTTACTGCATCACTTTGCTCCACAAGGATTCGCATATTATGACCGTAGCTGCACAATGCTCAATTAACGATTAATGTCAGCAAGATGGAGTGGCGACTCGTATAATTTGTGGTAACGTTTTGCTCATCATCGACCGCGATATGCATACTAGAAAGAATATTGTCAGTAAGAGGCGGAGAGATTCTCATAAATAATATGCGCGCATCGAGTCATCCTTTCTAAGCAATGGTTAATTTTATTAGTGGCACAAGAGTATGTATATGTAATGTTTTTGACGTTGAATGAATTCGTATGTAATCCAAAGCAATAATTGGACAGATCGCTAAAGCCTTTTTGTTGTTTTTGTTTTTTTTGTTCTTTTTTTTTGGTTTTTCTTTATATATATAAATTTTAAGGTACTGGTGACTTTTTACCGGTTTACGTTGTCGAAGATGTTGCCAAATGCAATGATTTTATTCGATTTGTATGTATATAAATATAAATTGTTTTTCTTATAATACGATTTATCGGACACTTAGAGAAAAGTGTATGTCTAAATATCGCGTTTGTTTTTCATCGGTGTAGTGTTTTTGATTTTGGATTATCGTCGAATTATCATTTTCTTTTCAAGCAATAACATTATAAACTGGAGCGTAAATAACAGCATCGCTAATAATGAAATAGCTTGATTAAATCCCGTTGTTGTTGAGCGCTCCCGAGACACGTTTGCAAAATACAAATAACTTTCAACGGTGGTGGAAATCTACGTGCAACGGGTAAAAGATTTTTTAAAAAGTCAGTTTTGTCGGTATATTATAGAACACAGTGCCAGCCAACAAATGGAAAGCTACATTGCATTGTTAAATACGAAAGTGAATCTCTTATCCTTGTCTGACAAATAATGACATTTTGGTTGATGTTGTGTTTCATTTCCTTCCGTGAGCGCCGAATCATTCTCTACTGGTTTTTACTTAATGTTCATTTCACGCCTCTGATCTCGGATTAAAACGTTAATAGATATTTACAAATGTCGGTCCATTCTCGAGGCGCAGGAAAATATCAACGATATTGATGATTTAAAAAGGGGGATAGGGTCGATAAGATATACAACGATGGTATTCTTGGTAAATTTTGCGGTCAAATATTTCCATGCGCCACAATCTGATGTAAAATTCAGGGGTTCTAGGGGTATGTGACTTAAAAACTAATAGCTCTGTAGGGCCTCGTTTCTCTTCAACATGAATGATTCGTTAGACACTAATAATTATATTTTTTTTCACGATCAGACATTTTGGTTCCTTTTACCCCCTATAACAACATGATTTATTAATAAATTCTTTCATTTTATTTATCGAGCATTATGCTGTTATCTAATTTTTTAATGAATCCCTAATTCTCATAATCCGTAAGCCCCCCGGGTGCTCATTCTCACTCGATTGGCGAGTTCGAAGAGCCATATTATACATTTGGTACCAATTGAATTGCAAAACGTACCGTACCGATCTAAGACGCGAAACGGATTGCATTGTTATTGTTGTTGTCGTTATGTTTGTTTCGTTTAATAATTCTTGTTGATGTCAATGTTTTTTTTTAAATCTTACAATAGTCGTACTAACAAATCGCCTAATTATCTCAATAAAGTCAGATGCTAGATATTCCCATATATTCAGTGTCACAAGTGGTATAGATTTTTAAAGCTCTATACTCCCCTTAACATTTAAAATTAGAATAAATATTAATTGATAAGTCAAGGTCCTTTTTCATACTTTCCGTGGCATAATTAATAGCAAGTAAGCCTAGAATCGGAATCTTTAATGCACTGGAACGTACGCACGTACTACAATTTACATATTGAATTTTTAAATACGCATTTTTATCAATGCGTACATGATGTTGTAAGACGAACTGCCTTAATAGTTGTGAATTCGAAAAAAAGGATAGAAAAAGATCAATTAAATTAATACTGACGTGAAAAGAAATTGAAGAATATTCTGATAAAAGATGTTTTGATCATCGATATCATTAGTCTTCGTGTTGACGATAGAAAAGAAAATACCTTTGGTACAATGTCCGGTGTATTAACGATTCCAATAAGCGAACTTAAACCGATCGCCTTGTATGCGACAGTCGCCTACTCTCTCGAATGCATTACGTTCGCAAATCTATTTAACTTGGTTCTGCTCTATAGTTTCTCCTGGTGGATCGCTTGACAAAATTATTGTGTACATAACGAATTGCACGTCGAGACGGCTGTTGATTTACGTTGACTTCTTCCACCACGACTATGAGGCTCAATGGTGTGAAACTGATACAGGACCTTATAATTCATTTAAAGTGTCGACTAAGTGGTATTGTATTCTTGCGTGTATCTTAAATCTAACGAAATGAACTCCGTATTGTATTCTCTCGCACTATTCTGCCATTATTGTGAATCATCTCAAAGACCTAATATCTACGTGTTCCTTTATCGCCGCGTTATCTTAGTTCATTCATCTTTCATATGCGTTGCATTGATAGGGCTTCTCGAATCTCGGTCCAGATCCAATGCCACGTTAATTTAAAATTAGCCTACGCGCGACAATTGCCCGTATCAGAAACGATCCTCGTCCACATAATATTGTAACAAATAATTCCGGCCTTGTACAATGCACTATCGGACGCGAGGCGACGTACCCGTTGGGCAAGTGTCACAGCTTTTTTTTCCTTTAAAGTAAGCGTAGTCGCATTTCGTACTTGGCCCGAGGAGAACGCGCTACTCGCGACGAAACTCACAAACCACTCGGTCGCAATCTGTTGTATCGGGGTGATTGACAATTATTCATTTTATGTTAAACGGTCGCGCGAGCGGGGAAAAAGTTTAAGTTACATAAGTTTGTGCATAGATGAGCGATCGTTATACGTGTCGAGAAAACGATCTCCATGTGACCTTTAGTACGAAACTATAGCGAGCATCCTTAAATTCTAGTATGACATTGGATTCGGACTGACCAAGTATAGGTAATAAAAAAGATATTAGCATTTCTCTTATCGCATGTAGCTTGCCGTAACTCGCGGCTGCAAAAGGCATTTCAGTCTCCCGAGACCACGGGAGTACATCGCTTTGCGCGAAAGTGCCACGAAAAATCTATACACGTCCAGATCTCGTTATAATGAAATTCCTAGATTACTTTGACCATATCAATAAAATGTTGGATTTGCTATGTTTGTTAGATAATGACGCGCCCGGACTTGCGGTGACCAATTTTTTCGTCCCCCTCCAATGCCCCCCTGTCCAATGTTATTACGGTTACAATCGGGCGTTCAATCGAGCGTTGTTTGACAAACAGTTGATATCGATATTCCTTTCGTCTCCCCCTTTGGGATTGATACTGGCGATTAAAAAATTTCTTTACCTATGTACAAAAAAGTAATGGTCCCGCATTTCGGGGAAAGTAGTACGTTAGTGATTTCTGTGGCGATGCGCTTTCTCACGTTATAATACAAATGGTGGATTATGATGATACAAATCTCTCCTCCATGAATAAGAAGATGAAAAAAAATAAGCGTAATTCGCGAGGTACGAACCGAATATTATCTGTAAAAATGAAATTGATTTATCGAACAGATATTTCATCGTATAGTTCACATTCGACGAGCCAGTCCGGCGCGCCTCTAATGTAATCTAAAACATGATTAACTAAAAGCACCTTTCTTTTAAAACCTAACTCTCACTCCCTATCCTTTTTTCCCTTCCGAACGATTCGAATCAGTCTTCCCCCGCGGAATCCTGTCGCGTCGTTGTCCATGCGTCGCGAGGTACTCGAAACGTGTCTTTCACACCCCGCGATCTGTACGCTTCCAATAATTATAAAAGTAAATTTAAAAAAAATTGGCCACCGAAGAGGATTGTCGTCCGACATTATCCGTATTTTAAGTAACCATTGAATTTTCAAATATCCCACTTTATGACTCTTTTGTTTCATCCGTACCTACTTGGATATATGACGTTTGTGTTGGCGAGCGTTACGCTAAACCGTTCGGTGCTGTACTCGGTCTTCTCGCGTACGTAGCATACACGAGTATCGAAATAATTACGCAAAATACATAACTCTCTTCGTATCGGCGTGCACGGTGATGGCGCGAGCCATGGCTCCGGGTGTTCGATCCTCGCTGCATCCTGACTGGTGAGATCCCTCGCCGCTGTAAAAATAAATTAATTAAAATCACGAGGACGTTCGACCGCTGTAAAACTCCATATTGTCGATTAAATGATGTTTTATTTTCACCTGTCGTGTTCTTTTTCCACCAAGTGATACCTCGCACGGAAAGCGACGAGGTGGGCGTAATACGCCGGTGCTGGTATGCTGACAGACCTCGTACATCTCACGTATGTGTGACACAATTGATAAGTCAAACATTGGAGTTCGTCACTGTCGAAATGATTGTCGTCCCAGAGAACGTGATAGTGGGAGGGTCGTGATGTTCCCTGGAGCATTTGTATCGTGAATATCAGTAGTGAGACGATGGGATCAGCAGAAACGAAATGCAGAATTGATCCGAAGCCGACTTACCTGGATACCTTGATGACTGCACAGATAGAAATCGAATTCCGTTGGATGTGTTATACACACATCGACCGTCGTTCCTGCTGGAATATTGCCGCTCTTTCCGCTCTGTTCTTTCTTATCGGCACAGAATAATCGCGTGTGATGCCTCTTCTGAACAACGATGAACGTTATACCGGGCTTGTAGTCGGCCTCGAGTTTGATGCACGCCTCTCGGATAGCCGTCAATTCATGCTGAAGAACGTGCAGGAATTGTCCCTCCGAGACACCGTCGCGATATAGAATTATCCTGTGTGGTTTGTAGCCACCGGTGCTCTTGTAGAACATTATAAGCAGCTCCCTGAGGGCAATTCAATTGGTAATGGAATCAATTGGTATATGGCAAGAGGAAAAGATTATTACACTTTACAGAAAGGATGTGCAACAGTTATAAAATCTGCATCTTGTTAACTAAATATATTTTACATTTGTTATAGATTCTTGTAAATTCCTATAAATTCTTTACATTCTTTCAAATTCTTTTAAAGTTTTTGAAATTCTTTAAAATTCTTGTAAATTTTGTGTAAACATATATAATTTTGATTACGTGTGTCCATGTATAATTTCATGTGAACATCTCATGTAAACATATACAGGTCCAACCTGTTCTCAAATTCGTTTACTGATTCCGATTCTACAACTGACGCTGGTAGGGCATTCCAAGCCCTGACCACCCTGTTACACAGGACTTGTTTCCAGGGATTTTTGTTGAAGGGCTTCCTCCCATGTATGACAAAGTTATTTATTTTTGGTTGTTTTACTAACCTCACCATGGAGCTCAGTTCTTGTATGATCTCTTGTCTGTGCTGTTGAACCCTGACAGTAGCAGCGTAACGGGACGGATGAGCATCGACGCTTCCCACCACTGCAGCTATGCTAGGTTTCTTGTTGTCTCCAGCAGGAGGATGCGTCACGTCAGCGCCGAGGAATATAACGGGTTCGTTGAAGACCTTCGGTCTGATGCTCGGTACCAGAATGCTATTAATACCGCCCAATTTAACGTTGATCTTCAGGCACAAATTTGAGAGGGTTTGTGGCGAAGTTTTGTTAACATTCTTCGCTTGAACACACTGGGTGGCCATACCCAAGAGTGTATCACCGACGCGTTTCACCTCGGCTGTTGTGCGTGACGGAAATAAGTATTGTAAAATGTGTGTTCCCTCCTAAGGACACGTTGGACAAGCGTCGTCGGACAGTAAAGTACTCACCGTAGACTGGTGTCTTGCCTGGCAAGACAACGCAGACAAGCTGTAACGCCTGGAAAGTAGACTTGAGATAGCGAAACATCGGCTCGACTTGATCCGGGCCAGTTGCGTATTTACAGAAACACGGTTGCCCGATTATCGGCATCCCGGCGTCGTTACTGATCTTCTGAAGCTGGGAGGTGAACGTCCGAAGGGCGTCTTCGCGGACGGTTCGCTGGGGAGCGAAACACGCTATCGCCCAAACTCTGATCTCGACTCCTGTGTAGAATTGTTTGCCGCGCATGTCCCATACTCCTTGATTCGGCAACGCCTGCTGCTTCGTCTTTGACGAGACAGGCATAAAAGAGAAAGCAAATTTTAGTGGATAACGAAAATTAGCCTTTCAGAGTTCAAGGTAAGACTCGAGGCAATCTAGTGGAAATTATAGAAAAGCCTTCAATACCTGTCCACTGAGCGAGCTCACACGCCCACCGTACTGAAGTTTCGGTGGTGGTAAGACACGTCCCCGAACTTCCATCATACTGTTGGAAATAGTAAGACCGAATTCTTGAACGTACGAATCGTTGTTAAAGTCCGCTCGTCTCACGAGATTGTTGATCTCGCGCTCCCGATCGGGTGCCGAACGCGCCGTCGCTTTTATCATCGTTGACGTCTGCATATCGGTGAGCTTCTTGATGCAACGCTGTCCCGCCACTATATTGCACACCTTGTGGAAAAAAAAAAAAACGGAGCGTCGATTGCAATTTGCCGACGAGACTTTGTTATTTTTATATTTACCTCGAGCGGCAAGTACGTGTGCTTGTGTTCCTGTCCCACTTGAAGGCACGGTAGATGAGGATAGCGGAGCTTCATTTTGTATTTATCTAAGAAGTATTTGGCGACGGTACATTCCACCGTCTGGCCGTTCTCCAATTGCAGTGGAAATCTGCGAAAGGCGAAATTAATCTGACCGTGATACGCTTCACCCTTCATAGCATAAACCGACCAATTAATGGACAGTTAAGCAGACGAAAAAGCCAATGAATAGACGTTTTTTATGCACGTGCTCTTATAGAAAGTGTCCATTCATTGGCCCTGTGCATTCATTGGCTGGTTTACCCTACACAAGCAGTTTTGATATCCTTCGGATAATCTATTTTTTTATACTTACGATTGCATTTGAGCAGGTTTCCGCGTAACATTGCAAACCCTGTACTTTCGGCGCATAGTGCCACAATGGGTGATCTCGATCTTAAGGCCTTTTATCTCTTTGGTAAATTTGACTCGCTGGGAATCGGTCAGCGGCTTCTTCTGTTCATTGACGTCTCGCATGTCCAATACTTCGCACATGAATTCTATGACTGGCTGGGCCTTGTAGAAAGCGGTGGCCGATACTACGAGAGTCAATGGTTAAGTTGATAAATAGGAAGAAACCTTGGGAGAAGAAACAGGGCAACCACGAGTGAGGAAATATTTACCGTCAATGTTCAGCATCATTTTCCATTGCGATGGTCTTACGGACTGATGAAAACCGAACCATACTTCCCTGCCACCTCCGAGGGGGTGGTAGTATCCATCGGGAGTACTGAAGAACGATCTACCGACGGGTGTGTACGTCATGGATGGCAAATGCCTCATGACAACGTCCAGTGCTAGAATAGCGTCGTAAGGAATTTGTCGAGTGCGTCCCTCCAGAGCCTCCTCCAGAGCGTACAACGAAACCTGGGCTATCCATTTGATCGCTACGCGAAACACCCTGTCTTTACCCTCTCCAGGCAGTATAACCTGAATAAAAACCACTCAATTATGTGATTGCTCGTCAGAGGGTAAAGAGAAAAAAACATTGTTCAGCTCGGTATTAGCTCGGATCGTTGTACCTCTAATTCTAATTTGTCACTCCCTATCGGCACCGGATCTCTGGTGTACAAGTTATTTCTTCCGTCGAATACGGGTTTGAGGGTGCCGAATATCTTGCTGTAGGCATGAACCATAGTCTCTATTATCTCACGATTAACTTTGCGTGGACATTTGTCAGGCTGTATATTTATATCGTAATGATGAACGTAGCCTCTTGGCATAGTAATTTGGAAGTGATTGGCTCTCAGACCGATCGCTCGACCCTCCCGTCCTATGTTTGGCCTTCGTGGACATGAGAACACTGCAAATACATAGACCGAGTTTAATTAAATGCGCATTGACACGGTGAATTACGATCGACTATTTTGACGCTTACTTGGCAGTTCAGGAGGTTGCGGAGGCGTGTGTGTTTGTTGTGCGGGAACGAGACCTAACGAACTGGAAGCCACAACGCTGCTTCCGGTCGCTCCCGCAGCTCCAACTGCGGTGCTCGTTGTTGGCCCTGGTGGGGGGGCTAAAAGTAATTAATTTTATTAACAATTACAATATTCTTGCGCTTGCGACATGTGCGTATCTTCAATATAGACTCCAAAATCAATTAAATTTTAAGTAACTCAATAAAGACTCTATATATCAACAGTTTACATATATTCTGTAATGGTTACCAGTTGTTTCCTCCATATTCGAATCTTTGTATACACTTGTTCAGAAGTTCTGCGAAACTCGGTACTTAGCTATGAAGGACAGTAAAAATGATCTTCACTCGATTAAAGTTAAGATTTTCATTGAGGAACGTCAATTATGTGGAGAGGAAGAACTAAAAGACAATGGAATTGAACAGATTGATAGCAAGGGACATTGAGTTTGGATGGGAAAAAAAAAAAAACTAAATAAATTATTTTGCAATAGCAATGAATTGTTTACGACATTATCGGCACAATTTATCGCTATTTTTTTAGATACTAATTCGAATCAACGAACGGCCGCGAATGTAAACGCTGTAACGCGTCTCTTATCTTCGAGAAAGAAAGCATTGACTAACTGCCAGTGACTAATGTAAACGAAAACGGATTCTCGAAAGAGAGAGAGAGAGAGAGAGAGAGAGAGAGAGAGAGAAAAAATAAATTATAAAAATATCCATTAGACATCGTAATCGGTAAGCTCGCGAAATCAATTGGGATGAAAAATTAATGAGGTAGTTAATCGGATAACGACTGGAGAGAATGAAAATTTTATGGGAAAATTATTGATTGACTTCGCGGCAATGGTCAGCCGCGTGGAATCGAACGGATAAACGAAGGAAAAACGATTGCGCTTATCGAAGCGATACCAGCACGAAAGCGCGTGCAACGTGACGAAAAGAGAGGCATCGGGTTCAGTATCTGCCTACGGTCTCGCGCTATGACTGATCGGGTAGCATAGTACTAGTAGTACAACTGACGATGACGGTGACGACGACGGCGACGACGACACATTCTGCCTGTTGAGCGACAATAGGGGTTCATACGGGGTCAGTCTAACGACTCTTGCGCGGGGTTTTGCATTTCAGTGATTGCTCGTCACTCGTGCTAATTGTTCTCTCTCGACGAGTGAAATATCGTGGTTGCAGCACAGGCGTACCAGTGACGAACAAAGGGCCTGAAAAAAATCACTCGAGCGACTTGGAGGTTCTCTAGACTCGCCTAGACAAACTTCGGATCAACTCCCTTTCTGTTATTTTCTTCCTCCCCTCACTCAATCCGCCAGCCCGCTTAAACAAGTGACAATACTCACGCTGGCCTACGGGATACATTTTTGCAGTCGAACGATGAAAAATTACGGATTACCACTAACAAATAAGTAAAAAATTTAACACAAAACCCACTGGCCGCACAACACACTTCCCCACAACACACACTGCGATCGAGACTGCCTTCTGCAATGGCTACCGCTAGATTCTACACGATTGGATCTCCTTCCGCCAATCCCGGGACGCTGCTCGTTCAGTGCCGGCTCCAAAACCCATCGCACCCGACTCGATGTGTCGAGTCGGGCTCTCGTTTCAGCATCTTTTTACTCCAAATAATTTTTTTTTATATTATTACTATTAAACTTCACAGAAAGGAAGTGCAACACTTATAAAATCTGCATCTCGTTAACTGAATACATTTTCCTTTTGTTATAAATTCCTATAAATTCTTTTAAATTCTTATAAATGTTGTGTTATATGTTCATGCTTCATGTGAATATTATTTGGAGTAATTGTTACTTTTGGGGCATCTCTTTGATGAAGTCATGCACGACGTCGTAATGAATAAGAAACAGGCATTTCATTGTAAAATTATTATTGGGCCGAGGACGCCACTGATTTCGAACCGTGAAGATAATATTGAGGCGTCGATCCCAACCCAGCCATTTTCCCATTGCCCAATGTTGGCAGCACTGGAGAAGCAAGTTCTTGAGAGTGTCTGCAGGTGAAACGCGGTGCGCGATCGCGTGCACATTATTCAGCGTAATGTCGATTCCTCTATCAGGAGCTGTCTCGCGTTCTGCCGGAATCGTGAGCGCGCTCGGTAAACAATTGAAGAACTTGAATTTGAAGCCAGTGTCGAAAATCACCGTACAATTCGATCCGTTCGAGAAGCGAGCTGATCTAGCAAGGTTAGTTGGTGATAACCAAATTTTTCGCAGCGCAAAACTAATTTCTCTAACCAACGCCCCGGCAGTTTTCTTATTTAATTAAAGAATGCTGCATAAATCTTACAATCATCATTCAGTCCTATAAAAAATTGAACAACAAATTTACATGTTTTGCCTTAAACGGGATAAATCGTGTGTAGCATTGTAGTGTGTCTCTCTAGTCCCAGGCTCCGAATGAAAAAAAGCTGACTTGGGAGCATTTTATTTACTGGTCATTCATGCTTGGAATACAATGTTTTTTATGCAATTGAAAATTGCATAAAATCGACCACCCGACGTTGCCTCGGGTTGTCTCGCGCAATGTCGATAATCCGCGCATGCGCCGTTCACACGCGTTTCCAGTAGACTAGTCAAGTACACGGAGCGGTTAATGCTGTTATTTTTAGACAAGTACGCTGTTCACGAAAATCGAGCGCTTGTAATAATACGGGAAAAAATCATTCCAGGTAACAGTTATAGTCATTACGTTTCGTTCGTTTCTCGACGTGTGCATTGATCCTTTTCATTGTTCATCGCCAGTGCTTCGAGTGCCCAAAGGCAGCGCGAGGGGGGGGGGGGGCGGTTTGAGGGGACGATTTCGTAGTCTGCCCTATCAAAGTCTACACCCCTAGTCAATAATGACGCGACATCGCAATTTTCGAGTGCTTGTTCTATATATGATTTTCACGTTGTTTGACCCTAAATGTTGAACATTGGCCGCCATTTGTATTAATTTCGTGAAAACTGAACTTACCACTGCATTGTCCACATCCGTAAGCCTTGCCGAGCATGGAAACGGCGGCTGTTATACGGAGGGTACTTAGATCCGGCATCGGGATAGGCAGCTGTTGATCCAGTTGCGCCATTTTGTCTGAGAAACATAATAATCTTACATGTTATCACTTGTTCTGTTACAGACGGATCTTATTCTACTTCTCTGCACCGAAATTGCAGTCAACGAACTTGGCCTGCATACTGAAGTCGAACGTCGTGTGTGATCGTTCTTCACCCCTTATCACATGTGATCTCAGTGAGTTTATATCGCACTACGGTTATCTACCCGCGGAAATTATCTCGGCTAATACGTGCTTCTCAGCCTTTCATGTACTGTAAATACAAATGGTTCAGAAGTGTCGACACACTTCCCGAGGCATTTATTTATTTATGTGAAAAAGTAACATCACATGCTCGATTGCAATCGAACATCGTCAGTCGATCGATAAACGTTGTTATATTCCTAAGCGTGTAATATCGAATTTTTCCATTCTTTCCAGATTCCGGTGAGAAAATAATCTTCAAATGTTGTAACCTGCATACACTCGACATCCTGCAGCTCTACAACAAGCACATAAGCTCGCTGGTACCAAAGGAGGAGCCTGTAGAGACCGGCAGACCGAAGAAGAGGAAGAAGCTGAGGGTGAAGAGAAGAATTCCCCGAAGGCGTCAATAAGCGACTATTTTTTTTTCTCCACGATTAGATCACCTATAGTTATATGCATTGAACAACAGAAATTAAGTGGTTCAACAACTTCCCAAGTAAGAAGAAATTTATCGTACAAGTACGCCGATATTCTATATTCGAGAGTGATCTAGTATATTAATCGAGTCTAGATTGCATAAAAAGTTTGATACAACTCAATAAAAAAAACTGTTACAAAAAGAAGATAAACGAGGATCAAACGACCTACATTGTCAATTCACGGAGAGAGTATTTAGCTTTAGATAAAAGGTCGGAAGCTCGCGGATATAATTGAGTGGCGCGAAGAACGAGTAACAAAAATGGCGGGACGTTCAACGGGAAGAAACAAAGATTACAACATGCAACTCATCGACACACTGTACAGCCAGGTGCCCGCATTCACGGACGTCTTCGACGAGGAAACATGGTACATATTCGTGGCGTGCTTCGTCGCGGGAACAGTCATAGTTGCATTTATCCTCTCGCGATTCATAACACTTAAGCCGGTCGACTGATGACATAAAATTTAATACAATTCTGTTGCGTTAATTTCGGTACATCCGGTAACTCGGCTGGTGTGAAAATCTCGTCATCCTATATAGGTCGTAGTCTTTCAAATTCGACTGCCAGTAGGGAATGCCATCGTAGACGATCGTGTCTGAAAATTCGGGCTCATTACTGAATGTTACGTGTTTAACTGTCTGAAGGTAGATGTTTTACGTGTGCTGAAGGTAGATGAACATACGACGATTCCACAGTCTTGATGAAGCGGCGTGCGACGATATTAATGATTGTTTGATTTTTTTTTTTTTTTTCATCCTCTCTTGTACTAAGCGAATAACTCTGTACGTGTTAATTCTAATTGACGTGTAGTAACATTGTCAGGCTATTACGCGATCGATGAAAGAAAGATCACGGTCGGAATATTGAATAAGATAGCATTGTCAATGAGTGTTGAATTCGCTCCTTAAATACAAATATGTCAAGCATTCATAGTTGTTACGAATTATTGACTGCCGTCGTTTCCTTCGTCTGCACCATTCACTTCTCAAGAGAAAACTTTTGTTGCCATTCTCACAATGGACAGTCTACTTTGAGTGTCGCACATCAAGATATGTACACTGTAGCGTTTCGACGCCAAGTTAATTGGTGTTGCAGAGATCGGTATTGCCGATGGCGGTAAATACGGATTTGTGGGTACGTATCGAGATGGATCGAAAGTTTTTCGGTACTATGTATAGAAAACTCGTTGGAACGACTGTACACCGGATAGCGATGGTGGTACTTGTGCAGGGACAAAGCGCTACTGCGTGCATGTAAGTTCTGTGCCTTCTCCCGTTATTCTTTGCGGGTTCGAACAACCAAGCGGGCCCAGACTGTTCAAGGTGCGAATTTAAGTGGGAATCGATATTCAATCGAGAATCACACCAAAGACTTATTATTGATTTACGATTGAAAATTGCACAAGTCTTCGGGACAGGCCTTTTATGGAATCTCCTTATTCGAGCCTCAAATTCATCGAATTTACTCGCAAAATCGATGAAAATAAGTAAACCGTTAAAATGTCACCTGGAATTAGTGCCACTACAACATTGAAGCCCCATTGCCTCCACGCCGACATAGCACGCAAATATTTCTAAAATGTTTCGAAAATATATATATATATTTTTTTTTTAATTTTGAAAATATTTTACCAATATTACAAAATATTTCTGAAATATTTTTTGTATGCTCATAAATCTTACATTGAAATGTTTCAGAAATATTTCGCAAAAATGTTTTCAAACCAGTTTACAAATATTTTTGAATCTTGGTACAATATTTATTGGATATTTTTCTCAAATATTCAAGAAATTATTAATATTTCAGTGCGTGTATTTCAGTATTGTTCATTATTTTAAACATATTGTAACATGTGCTGCCTCCAGCACTTCAATTATGGGATTTCTGTGAGCCCCTTTAAGAGTGCCCATAACATGTAGTGTTATGACACATTAAATAGTCGAACCGTATCAAAACATATCTACGGACCATGGCATTTTTTATTTTTCGCTCCCTCTAAACATAGTTCAATAAATACCTGCTATTATTCGCTTTCAAAATGCTTTTTTTTTCATGTTTTTTGGAATGTTTCCAAAATATTTTGTGGTATATGGACGGTCGCTGACAATATTTGCTCGCCGGTGTGAGGTTGCGTCTGTCATGCCGAAGGGGACACACGCGTAGTTTGTTCGCGTAGTTGATCCCACAGCCGAGTTAATTGAAGCAATGACTAAAAAGTGAGACTAAATAAAGGTGCCTGCGCCAATGTAGATGCGGGGAGAAATAAGTACACAAACCGAAACGAGCCTCGAGAGACGAATTGAAAAAAAAAAAAAAAAAAACCGTTTGCGCGCAATTGTTTTTTTCTGTCTCGAATCGGTTCTTAATTATTTTTCATCGGTACGATCGGTCCACGGTAAGTTCGCCAGGCCAACGACTGGATGGTGAGGTGGGCGCCAAGTCCGAAGGCGATTCGCCGGGTAGAAGAGTTCCGCGCTCGGTTGGCAACCTGGGACCTCGGAAAGAGAGAAGGGAGGAGACCAGTGTGCGACTTCTCAAGTTCACCGAGCCTCCCACCTCGCTCTTCCTTCCCCTATCGCCCCTCGAATCGTTCGACTTGTCGACGCGTTGCACCAGCGTTGTCTCTCTCATTCCCTCTCGGCTCTCGTTCGTCTCTTTCACACATGCGTGGCTCGAGTCACATGTGAGCGCGCGCGCGCACACACACTCGAAACTTACGCTCTCCTCTCGGCCGTCTTTCTTTCACGAATTCGAATATCTTTGTCCTCGTTGGCAGTTGCGCTCTCTTAAAATATATCTACGGTGAGCGTACCAGTGAATGACCACTCACCGGTCGATTCCACGTTTCGGATGTAAACTTTTGTGCACCAGTCGGATGAGCGGCCGGACGAAATTTCAAACCATGAGAATTGAAAGTAGCATCTCTCTTTAAAATGATGATTGACTAGCAGCGTCAGGCTATCGGTATTTACCGGAGTGTACAGGCATGAGTGTATATTGAACTACACCGCGGCCGGAGAGACCGACGAAGCTCGAACGCTCAACCGGGGCCTTGGAACTCTGTGCGCAAGAGAGCCGAACGAGTGAAAGAGGGAGAAAAAAAAATAAACGAATGAAGGAGCGAAGAAAAGAAAAGGAGGAGCCCGAGACCGCGACCGCGGCTGCACAAGCTCCGTCCCGCTTGCACTCTACTTGTTGCACGATAACGGTTCAATGAATATCCCCAGAAATGGGTATAACTGGATCGCGACATTTCACCAAGAATCCTAGATTGAATAGAATGAAAAATCTATACAGGGTACGTGATCCATATGATTCGATCTCTATCCTCAAGGAGAAACTGTTCGTCGTAAAACGCGCCATACATTGTGCAGACGTATGTGTGTTTACAACTAGCTTCCTATTATTATTATTCTTCTTGTATCAAACAACTCCAGCTACTGCTTATGGCCCTAAAACAAGTCGAAGTAAACCAAAAACAAAAATAAGGACTCACCCGATGTTTGCGAACTTTGGGTCGACTTGTAAATAGACGCTTATATTATCCACATAAGTCGGTTTCGAAGATGCACGATACAGTCCTTGTCACCTCTCGAGTCGACTGTTCGATCGACGTGTTCGCGACGCGTCACGCTTTTTCTCAAACTCGATACTCGGTGATCACTACATTTCCCTCGGTATTCATGTTTCCATCGGCAAAGTTGTTTTCTGTAACATTGTTAACGGACGAAATTTTACACACTGGATTCGCATTTCTAAGCCCGAAGCTAATTCCTATCGTTTTGTTATCGTATGAGATTCTATTGTCCAAGGTGAGAAAGCTGACGCGCAATAGTGGGAACGCGTGCGGTCGACCAACTCGTGGATTCTACTCGTTCGGACGCGACGAAATTTTCCGCTTTGACAAACGTTAGGAGCACGACTTTACGATTAATTACCGGCAAATAACGCATTATCGCGAGTCGCACTCCCGCGCGAACAACCTGCCGCCACAGCGGTCACGAGACGACTGGAACTCGCTGTGTGTACAGCCAATGTAGAACGACAAACACAGATACGGAGACTCGAAAACTGCGTTTTTAGTATGCATGTATTGTAAAGTGTGCGCGCGCTATCCGGGAGTGCACGCGGGACCGCCGAAGCCGCGAAGATCGCCGTCCGATGGCAACCATCATTTTTTTTCCCCATCCCATCTCTCCTTCGAGTCTACCCGCCGCGAGTTGGACCCGGCGACTGAAACAATGGAGACTTCACAGCCGATCAGCCGTCAACTCACGTGTCAACGCGACGGCGCGCAATCGCACCGTGGCTCGCAGGATGACGAATTTTTTTCTGTTGTTTACGAGCGTCGAACCAGAGAATGCAATCTACTAATACCTGAACGTTATCGGCAAATACGGTGCGCGTCTTTTCTTATCGTCGAGTATCGATGTACAAGTGCCTCTACACAGCAATTACATTCCGAGAGAGAAATGAGAGCGTATCGCCGGTTCGATATACAAGAGACACGGTGAGTTTATTATTTCTTTATTATTATATTTTTCGCAACTCAACGCTCATCGGGCCGCGCGTATCCGGTCGATTGTTAAATCGTAGAATACGAATCATTGGTGTCATATTCGCAACGGGCATTATTTTGACGTTACTTCCGAGTAGAGTCGACTGTGAATATTTTGCTCGGACTATTTTTTTCTCGATAATGATGTGCAATAATGCCTCCAAGCTTGGATTCTCACTCATAATTTATTCGAACACGTTATGAGCGTTACGTTCGGTGGAATTTATTGTGAATCGATACGTTTCGACATATGACGAAATTGACGGTTGTCCTCGGGTGACAAACACAACCGACGAGAGTTTTTGTTGGCGAATACGGCACACATCGATGTACTGTACGCGACCATATATGAGAAACATAATGTTATGTGGGCTTCCGGCGCGGGAGCTTCTATCCACGGCAGTGCCCTCGTGCTTTCACATACAGACACATGAACCGTTGTATCCAACGAAGGACGAACCGACCGCAGGAGAAAAGAATCGTCTTATGATAGGAAAAAAAGTCACGCACGCACGTCATGTGTCCTTTGGATGCGAGAACCGGTCCGTTTGTTGGGTCCTATGACTGGTTTTGTATCAACGGCGAGAGATTGCATCTGTTGCTGTTTTGTCGATGCATCGAAGAATTAATGCAATTAAATTAAATGTATAATTTTAAAGAGTTGCGTGCCACTTTCGGCGAATTAATAGATACGCGGGATTGTTTGTATTTTATTGTATGTTAGGGTATCAATTCAGGCTGCTGAGAGAATGGTTATTATCTGTTTTCATGAATCCTCATATGTTTTTCGAATATTTTGTTATGCACTCTCGCGCTTGCCCGTCTCAACAAAAACAATCGCGAAATGTCAAGGTTGCCATTTTACATAGGCTCCTCTCGGCGTACATAGGGAGAGTACGTGCCCCCATGTAGAAGATAGATATACTATGCGCGCATCCAATACACACGCTCTCTCGTCACGTACCCCGGGCATCGCTGTCACAACAATGGACATTAAAGTCGATTACCCGCGCTTATTTCACGATGACACCGGCACGCGGTAGCGCCATAACGCGCCCACACTCTTATATTACGAACGTACGAAGCAACGTTGCTAAACGATGCACGAGCCTCGCGAAACGCCGTGACAATTTTTAGCGGAATTTGCGAAGGATTCATCGGTCAGCACTCGCGAGGCAGTCCCCACTACTTGTTCGATTCTCCGACAAATGCGCATGCGCGGTGCGACAGGAGCGTGCTTACATGGGGTGGCACGCTAACAATTAAATGCGGCCCATTAAATAATTTCGACTAGTTCCCAAAATCGCCGATTGCTCGAATTTTAAATGCATCCATGACGATTCTGCCTGGGTTGTTAGAATTATTAGACCGCTAGAAAGAGAAACAATATAAATTGTAGATAGGTAAACGTCGATTCCTTGTGACGAAAAATATTTTTTTATTGTCGGAATCGAAGCGTTAGTAAGCGGCTCAATGAGATTGGCCCACGCATTTGCGAGGATGAATCAATTGGAAAAGTAAAAGTGGACTTTTCGTAAAAATCGATGGCGTATAAAATGTAGAAAGAGGCAAACTTTTTACTCATAATGCCGCTCCTGGAAGATATATCATCCATAAAGAGCCAATCAAGTGGCTCCGCGAATTAACCATGCAAACATCTGGCTGTTTCGTGGGAAGAGTCATCGATCCCCCGTCACGAGGATCTTCACCGGCAATGTTTTACAATTGTTATAATATACGAGTCGAATGGAGCAACTTACCTTCTACTTATCCTCGGTGAGATTTAATAGCCCGCCTCTCCTCGTACGATGAATCGCAGTATAAACGTTGGCGGCAATGTTATACTATATCGATTATCCCGCTGGACCAATGGCGCGTTTGTGCGTCGTAAACAATGTCATTCGATTGGCCAGGAAATTCCCGCCATTGGAAGATTTTACTCAAGCATGCGTGCAAGATTGTCTCGCCCGGGATTTTCATCCTTTGAATAATCAATTGTATTGTGCGCGGAAGAGCAACAAGGTCATCTACGCGACAGCCTCGCCCCCTTATCTTTTCATTATCAAGAAGAATATTTCAACAAATTATGCAATCCCGTTATTAAATCTCCTTGGGATCATTATAGACTGTAGAGTTTATAGAAACGACCCACTGCACCCGGTATGTATCGCAGCTATATATACCTACGTGTCAACTAGACGTGTCTAGTTCAAGGTCAGTAGCGCAACGTGTAGTACCAAGTTCACCGGGCGCTCGTGTGTTTTCCCGCTGTTTTCCAGTAAAAACACCGACCGTCGCTGTTAGCCTCTGGAACGTATGTGACTCTTCGAAGCTCCTAGACACACTGCAGTCGGGCAGTATCCATAATTGACGCTGTTGCAGAAGCAGGTTCAAAGATATTCCAATACACATATTCTCGAAACGTTTTTTTTATTGCCACGACACAACTCGTTCGTTCATGTACAAATTTTTTATGTATGAATAATCCCGAACGATGCTCGATTTTTCGATTTCGAAAAAAGCGCGTGTTACAGTTACACAATAGTATAATTTCTTGAATCGGGGAGGAGAGATGGAGGGGACGAAGTAATTTGGGTGGTAATCAGTTAAGTCTACATTGGGGTACAGAAACTTATTGCATATAGCAATTTGATCTTGAGAGGCCGAGAGATATGGAATCTCATTTGCTTCTTCTATCGATGACAAATAAGACAAACAAAAAATAAAAAGTGACTCTCTCGATCGTACTAGACAGAGATAATTGAAAAGGCCTTTTAGTCGAGGGCCATGCCCTCGTCGTCGTCGTCCTTCTTTCCGGGCGTACCGCCAGCAGCACCCCGCGACGGTGATTGCTTTTTGCTCTTGTCGTCATCGGCCTGCTGTTGCTGCTGCGGCTGGGTGCCGCCTTGTTGCTGCTGTCCCCCGCTTCCTTGACCGCTCTTAGCCTCGGACTCGAGGGCACTGACGAACTCTTCGAGGTTGCCGCTGGTTGCGGCGTTCACCGCATCCGGTCCCAGGCCGAATTGACGGATGACTGGGCCCGCCTGTCCCGACTGCAAAGCAGACCAGAACATTGATAGCGCCTGGGAGAACTGGGGGGACGATAGCGTGGTACACAAGTTGTCCCCGGGTGGCAAGTGCGTGCTCATTGTGCGCTCCAGACTTTCCGTAGCTGAGATCGCCGCCGGGATGGAATTGGTCAGCTCGCTCGCTAAGCCCCTCTGCCGGACAATAAGCTGTGCTGTAGCCGACCGAGAACAACAAACAAATCCCGTTCCGCTACCCCAGCTGCTCAGCAACGCTAGGGTCTCCGATAGCCACGAAAAGTTCATGAGTAATTTTTTTGCGAGTATCCCGAGAATCATAACGCTCTTTAGTGTCACTCGTTCACTGTTCTACGTTAAACGGCTCAGCTAAACACTGAGTATTAGTTATATATATATATATATGTATATATAGATTTGCACCGCCTCCGGCAACGTTACATATCTCACTGTTAGATCTACACTCTTTGCTCTGTCAATGTCTACTCGAGAAATAGAGAAAAGAATTATCAAATAAACTGAATTGAAGCGCGTGACTTAAGCTCGAAACGCCACGCGAATCTCCGACTCGTCTATGTTGGTCGTATAGAGATACGTAATAACAGTCCCAGAGTCGTTTGATCGACGTCCCGACGAGATTGTCTATCTCACGAACGCGAGGGAAGTAACATCAGAAATAAAAATCCTCCGTCGTGATTCATTTTACCGAGCATCGTTAAAGGAAAATAACGTATACAGCCGTTGAGTGCAATATCGATCGACCTCTCCAACCCAACTGTTATTGTAATTCACGAACGACCGATAAAAAATCTGGTATCGTCGAATAACGAGAGAAATAAAATGACTTTCAGTGTCAATGAAACACGTCACGCGTCCATCGGCGAGCTCGGACACAGGTGGAGTCACGATACACAAGCTAACGGGATGCGTAAAATACTTGACAACGGTGATAACTCCGATAAAATCCGACGAACAAGATCGAGAAATAATCTTATCAGAAAGCATTTCAATACAAGGATAAGGCTCAGTGATTGAGATAAGGTACGCTCTCTCGATAGCGCTCTCTCGACGTTCGGCGTGAAACACTCGAATGAAAGAGAGAGAGACTGCTACCGACCGACGTTCAAGAGGCCAGAGGCTTCCGGGAAGTAGCGATAGCTCGCGTAAGCGACCAACACAAGGTAACAATAAAATCTTCCCATACAAAAGGTTAATAATTCCCGTACAAATGCGCTCTACCCGAAAGCATTGATGCGATAAAACCAACGAAACATTACCTGAGCAACCGGTTCGGCACCAGCTGGAGCTGGAATTCCAGAGAGAAAACTTTGCAAATCGCTGAGGTGAATCGTGTTGTTCGCGGACGTGATACCGAGTAGATTCGTCGGTGTCGCAGTCCTCGCCGACGGAGTCTTTGGGGTTCCTGAGAAACGAACATCCGTAAATTAGTGGACTACCGACGAATCGCGCCATTGCCAACTTGTCGATGACAAACCTGCCGGTTTCGGAGCTTCCGTCACCGTCGTCGGCGCAGGAGTCTGCGCGGCCGGAGGCCTCGCCGCTGTAGTAGTTACGGGCGTAGACGCGCTGGTCGTACCCGCCCTTGTGCCGTGAGGTCGATTCATCGTTCCCAGCAGAGTGCCGAGTCCGCCGATTTGACCGACTCCGCCGAACAACTGCATCAACTGCTGCTGAGACATGTTATTCAAGAGATTCTGCAAATCGCCTTCGTGATTCGCGCCTCCGCTTCGCTGCGATCCGGGAGTCGGCGGATTATTGAGAACCTCGTTTATCTTTCTGCAATGCTCTTCGTCCTTGTCGGTTTTCAAATCCTGTAGGTGAAAAGCGCATTAAATTACTGCATTCGATACACAATGGGCTGACTGAGAAATATCTCGTGTACTTTGTACCTGGAGCCAAAAGAAGAACTTTCTGCTCGAAAGCTTGAATCGCAGCAAGTAAACTCTACCAGTTTTGCACTGAGGTACGTGCTTGAACTCGCAGTCGTCCGGAAAGATTATCAGGTCCTGCGGATAAGACATATATAGATATATAGATGGAACTTAGTTCTGTATACCCTTTAAGGGGAAGTGAAACATCACAGTCAGTAATGAAAACTGTAACGAACTTTTTTCAAGGGTGCTAATTTTTTTTGGAAAAAAGCAAATTCAAGCTGGATGCGCATGCTAATTTCGCATCCGGCCCGAATTCATTTTTTTCTCAAAACAATTAGCACTATTGAATAAAGTTAATTTGAAAATTGCAACAATTTCTCTCGCACGCACAGCTGCTTCACTTCCCCTTAAGATTTTTTACCCTGTGCTACACATTTTCCCCCTGGATAAGACATATATTTTTTTTCGTGCATCCCAAAGTTTGCAATTTAACCTAAATGCTAGATGGACAATGTGATAACTGCATTTTTACATTAAGGGGAAATTTAAGCGGGGGGAAAATTTGCTTACGTCCTCGACGACGCCGGTGGTGCGGTCCTTCCAGCAAAAGTGCATCAGAGAATCGTCGGATTGATAGACGTACAGTTGACCCTTACGCGTGTCCGGGTAAACCATTTTACCCTTCATCGTCATTTTCCCAGCTTTGAATTCTACCAAATACTTGCTGCCTCCACGTGTGGCATTGTTGCTAAATAGTGCGCCTCCCGACATACTGATAATCGGATTATATTAATTGTAGTTCGTAAAAAATCAAGTGACTCGCTCTCGTGAACGCGGATAAACGGGGAGCGATTGGCGACGAGTGAATAGCAGTGACGGAGAACTCTGTACGCCGTGCTTCAATGACAGTGCAATTCAATATGGCGTCTGGCGAGACCGACGAGGCTGCACGGTGGCGCCCTCGTATTCAGTTCTCAACGGCCGGGACGTCGTCGCCGAGAAGTCGGTTAGTTATCTCGCAGATTCAGTACCTGCTCGCCAATTTTACCAAGCGCCAGCAAAGGTGGAGGCACGCTCAGCTCGATGCATAACTAGTGACGAAATACAGTTATCATGAGGAGTAGTTTTGATTGCTTTTTGCTCTTGTCGTCATGCTCTCGATGCATAACTAGTGACGAAATACAGTTATCATGAGGAGTAGTTTTGCGCCTCCGAACAATAAATCGAAGGAGCCGATTTTCTCCCTTCACGGGACGTTGAAATGCGATCTAATATGTATCAATAATCAACGAAGTCTTGTACGATAGTTTACTAACCTCTTCCACTCATCAAATTACGACAAATATTCTCCGAAAAAGGACAGAAGTAGATCGCCGGTAAGTGAACTTTGTCGATATTCTTTCGATATTCTTAATTGCGAGACTTGTCAGATAAAACCCATTATGAAACCAACAATGCCTTTTCTCTCACGTGGATCGTTACTCGCTCGATGGCTCGTATAAGTGCAATCGTACGTCGTAGATAGACACGTACTTACAAGGGAACAAAAAGAGAATCACCAATCCGAACACAGTGAGTGTATCCGGATTGATGAATGGAATATTATATACGAAAACGGACCTACAGCTTTTTTCTTTGGCACATCAATACTCGGCATCAAGAAAGCGACGACGTATCGCATATTTTTTTGTCGTTCCCGGTTTAACAACGATGCCAATCTCAATATTGAGACGGCGCGAGATTGCAAGCGTTTCCCTTCGTCCCAAGGTTTCGCGATTAAACCGCGTCCCATTATCCAAGGAAACTACAGTAGGTACACGCCCGTGCAGACCGCGCGTTTGAAAATTATATCTCGGCGTGAAGCGCACTCGGCTCTTCCTATTTTCTCACCCGAAGGTTCGCTCTAAAAGGGCCCGTATAAACGGGGGTTATGGCTCCAATATGCAGTAAAACCCGGGATAGCGCAGCGGTACGTAACTATACTGCAGACTGTACCTCGTTCGTTCTTCCTATTCCACTCTAGCGGAACGTAATGGTGTAGTGGACTAGAGCCTGCAAACCCACACCATTGCGTGGCCAAGCTGGAACTATCATTCCACGATGAGCGTCTTGGCTCGAATGCGTTCCGCGACCGCCGACACTGATCGATAAACGGAACAGTCCCAAAATACACCGTACACACGGAGGATTAAATCAGCGCACAATAACATTTGACCTAGACCAGAATCGATGACGTTCGCCGAGTTGATCGAATCTGCTATCCGGCATTTTCCACGTAGACTCCGGGTGCTGTGTGCGTACGCGCCAAGCTATATTAGAGAGAGTCTGTATTCACGAGACGCCTTTCTATCCTGCCAAGTCCGGCGGACAGGAGTTACCGGTCGGAATTCCAGAGACTATAAACGCGCGAGATTCATCGGGTATGCTGTATCTCTCGCTCAGTGAGGGGGATATCGTCGAGGCCGCTAGGTGTTCCCTGCTACCGCTTGGCTGCGTACTATGTAACGTTGCTTTTCTAAGATGGCCAGGCACCGACGGAGCTCGCTAGTCTGCGAAGCGGATGAATAATGATTTGCTCGCGCGACCGAAGCAAATCGGTGAACGTGCACCGGCGAGCGCTAAACTCGGTATGCGTGAGGTTGCTCGCCTTGCCCGACCTCGTCGCCACGCCGTAGTGACTCGAACGTAAACCGTCCGAAGGATATAATATTATTATCATCGGGGTGAAAAAACGAATTAGCCAGTGCGCAATCTCGATCGAGGATCCGAGGATGACGATGGATTCTTTCGAAGGTCGTGCACAATTCAACAATGCGAAATTAACCCCAGAACTCATGTATCATTTTTTCTACCTTCTGATTCATGACTGGGGTACATATGTACCCCACGCGTTTCGTCAACGTACAAGGGGCATATGAGCAGTAAATACGTTCTGCCGCACATAAATCTCTTCGTTTTTTCATAAGGAAGAGAATGGTGTACGGCAAATTTGATTTTATTAAAGTTTAGGGGGTGACAATCACCCTTAAAAGACAAAACATAACGAAAACTGGAAAAAACCGCGCCTTTTGTGAAAAAATTGTAGTTAAAAAATGGTCCGATTTTCAAATCTCAAATCACATCAGGCTATTAGGAAAAAAATAGTCCCGTTGTCATATTCCGGCCAAAACGTCTATTCGTTTGAACATCTGCAAATAGGGAAAAGTCGAAAACTTGTAACATGGAAAAATCAATGAAAACGCAAACAAAATTAGTTTTATATGGATTTTAACATTTATTTTTCTTCAAACATCGTAGGTAATTCAAGATAATGATCATGATTATTAAAAAGTATTAAAATTATAAAAAAACTTACATTCGACAGTCCTAACCCAAAAAAAATCACTTACTTACATAAAACACTAACGGGAACTACCTGGGGTATTTTGGTACCCCAAGCGCGCTGCGTTAGCGTCCTGTGCAGCCAGCGAGTAACTGAGGCCACTATCGGTCCCGCACATAATCAGATCATGGAACAAAATTATCGTGGAGATCCCAAGTCGATAATGTAAATTTCTACTTTAGGAGTGCAGTTTGAATATCGTCTGGGGTACTTTTGTACCCCATACGTGAGTCGTAGGGTTAATGTAGCTCGTGTATCAGCAAGCGTACCGGGATATCTCGAGATATTTCCGCTATAGGAATTGTAATCCGCAACAAGCAGGAAATCCCGAAGGCGAGCTACCCCAGACCAGACACAGCCACCCGATGAATTAGGGAGACCCGCACAACGGGGAGGTATCCTTCGGAGTAATCCTCACCCCATACGCCGCGTCGGAAAAGCCGAGGAAATTGGGGCTCTGGAAAACCGTCACGGCAGCGTCGAGCAGCCGTAACAGGACTCTAGGCGATTCAGCAACAAACTCTTCAGAGTCATGCTGATGTGACCGAAGACGGCATCTCCTTTCGCGCTCGAGTATCTTTGTAACCCGCGTCCCTCTTCCGGGAACTCACACCCACTTTCGTTCTTCAATAGGGCTTGCATTATATTAAAACAAAATACTAAAGTCGATCCATCAATGACAAAAAGTTGATCCAAAGAGGCATCACTTGTAGGGTTACCAGCATGATCAGCGAATTTCGCGCGCTCCAGACTGGTTCTTTGAATACTCAAAGACCGAAAAAATATTCAGGTCCAAGAGCCGTTTCCGTGATTTCCCCAAGTTTTTTTTCTTCCATCCGAGATCCATTTTGATTTATCCAAGTTTTTTTCTTCATCCCAAGACCCATTTGGATGATTTATCCGAGTTTTCATTGCCGTTAAGATTGCGCAGTTACGATTCGATGAAAACAATATATCTTTCAGTAGAATTATTTTGCATGCACTAGTCGGACATATTCGCAGTCGACGTGCGCCAATTTTCACCGGAAAACGGGTTTTTGACGAAAAATTTGAGCCAACGAATAACGGGGGAACAGCAACGGGACGCGAAGGATCCTACCGAGTGAAATGCGTGTCAGAGATTCCCGAGGGATTGGTGTGTATACTCACCGACATTCGGACTCGGTCTCTTGCCCTGGAAAAACGTGTCTCTTGTCCTAAAATCTGACGCTGACGGAGCAGGCGGACAGAAGCTGTGTCCGCCTGCCGGTATTCCAGCTCGCCATAGATGCGAAAGTATATGCTGCATTGCGTCTGGACCAACTCGAGAAAATCCCGAGATCGGGAGGACGAATTTCCCTCGTGACTAGGGAGTCATGCGGTCACGGAGGATAGTTTCGGGACAGTCGGGCTTGTTTGACTCCTGTGGTGGGAAAGTACGCTCCTGTATTCGCAACTTTCGGAGGAATTAGGTAAACGGCCCAGTTTTCGTCGCTGCTCCAGTTACCGTCATCGAACCTAATTTGTACTAATAAAAATAAAAGGAGTTTTTGTTTAATACAAAAAAAAATTGACGACATGTTATAGAGCGGATTTTTACTCTTGATTATTGCCGCAATAAGCATATTTTTATAAAATATTTTATTTAACAATTTAATAGTGTGTGGTGCAATTCGCGTTGTTGCACTTACAAGCCGCAGTTGCTGGCAGGGCGTTCCGTCCAAGCGCAACGAGACTTCTCTGAATGCATTAATTTGCAAGTATTAAAAAGAAGTTATACGAACGCTGTTAGTACAAGTAATATTACTGATTGTATCGGTGATAATTTGTTTCTTGATTACGTGCTTTATTAGACTTGTCATGACAGAAAGTCGGTCACCCAAATTAGGTCATGCTGTACTTTTCGTCACTTGTTGCATAGCGTTTATTATAAATTGAAGTGAATGTTTTGTTATCATTATTACGTGTAAAATTATTGTAAAATAATAATATATATACCATGGTGCCATAAAGTCCGACATAAAGATAGAAACTTGATAGTCGGTGGTTCGACTTACTGCATGAGTGACGGAAATTGGGCCCACGATGATGACGGAAACTGCGACATAAGTGGCGGAAACTGGGAACGCGAGGTGACGGAATCTACAGCATGAGGTCTAAAAAGTGACGGAAGTCCCGGCAGTAGAGAGTAGATGGGATCGTTAAAACGATAATTTAATAATTAAATCCCACGGAATTCAGTTCAATAATGGCTGAATCGTATTCAGAACCCCAGATAGCCAACCGTAGCGCAGGCAAACAAGGGCAATTGCTTGCCACCAATCATTGCTGTTTGCTTGCCTGCAATATTGCAACAATAGTTTGCAACAAAAAGCCAACAACGGTTGCCATAAGCTGATTGCTTATTCTTAAGAGCCGTGAAAGAGATCAATATTCCGGATAGTCCATTTGTGTATCATATAAAATATGATACACAAATGGACTAGCACTAGTGATCATTGGAACTGAATTTTTGTGAGAATCGATCGAGGCACTTAAATTTTATAAGAAATCAAATTTTTTTTTAATTTCACCCAAAATATCCATTACTCTAGCAAATTAATCTTGGCAGTGAAACACAAAGCACCAGCAAGCCTTGCTGACAACTTGCTGACAATATGCTCCTAAGAATTTTCGGCATTGAATGCTGGCAAAAACATAGGCAAATGCGGACGCACGCGCCGCAATTTTGCCGCCATCCCGTGCAGACATATGCTGGCTATTTGCTGGCGGGTTGTTGGCAAAATGCTATGTGGAAGACTTCGACGTATAAATTAAAACAGTTTTTTCCTAACCGACAATACGGTCCGTGTACAAATAATGAAAAACCGCGTTGACTGCTCTAAAGATGACGGAAACTGGGCAGTTTACTTTACCGTGTACCATTGGAACGGTTCGATAAAAAATTTGAAATTCCTCCAAAATCTCGATCTTGTGTATTTTCTCCCCGTCGAACATCACAAGCACCCGGATTTTTTTTGTCGACTCTGGTCTGAAGAGTCCGGAGCGGATATTTTCCGAGCTTTCACCTCACTCATGAGTTCCTAACAATGCTGCTTTCGCCTTTTCTCCAATGTCCTCTCGTCCTCTCTCCCATATGTTCTCATTTTTCGTCCTCTTTGTGGACGGAACGCCTGAAACATGTTTTCCCGATATCGCGGCGAGCTTTCATTCTTCACCGACCTGTGACGAAAGCTCGATCATGTTCTCAAACAAAAAGTAACATTCGTGTGTTATAAAATCGTGAATTGTTAAATCCCTCTAACTGCTCACTTATAACGATATCGGATGGTAATTCTATTTCCAGCGAGTCTTTTTTTCCGGGCTAAAAGCTGTCCGTATATGGACGAAAGAAAAGCTCACAGCGTGAGCGCGGTTTGGATACGAAGTGTCAGGAATACAGGCCTTCGGACCTGTCTCGAAGAAGCAAGAATCCTGAGACTCCGGGAAAATTTCAACGATGTCCGACCACTCCTTCATGCTTCCCTACTCGGGTACGGCGTGCACCAAACTCTCAAATATTTTTTAACCCCCGCCGTACATCAACGAACGATGTTTCCGTCCGGTTGTGGATCTCGCATTATTATCGTACAATCTCCCAGGAACGATCGAGTAAAGACCAAGGGGACAGATGATGCTGCGCAAAACCAGATGGATATTTGGTATCGAACGAAGCGAGAAGAGGTAGTCGAGGGAGATGCTGCATGATTTGTGAAAGCAGCTCTTGCCCGGAAGCTCTGAATCCTGCAACAGAGCCTCGAACCAAACACCGCCATAGTGCCGGATTCGAGTAGGGGAGGGCGGGGCAAAATGGGACAGTAGTGGTAGGGGCAAAACGGGACAGTAAGCAGAACACGATTTTCCAATCATTTCTGGATGTCCCGTTTTGCCCCATCGATACATGAGGATTTTCTGTCCCGTTCTGCCCCGCTGTTCCGTTTTGCCCCACTGTCCCATTTTGCCCCGCTCCTCCCTATATAGTCAAATTTGAGAGTGTTGCGCTGGCTCTTCGTCCCTCAGGAGCGCATGCCCTGAGCGAGGTTTGTTGCCTCCACGCGGAGCCCAGGTAGAATGTGGTACCTGCCGAAAATCAAACGAGGCAACGGGGGTGCCTGGCGCACCCCTATTGCGACAAGAAAAACTCCGATTTGCCCGAAAATCAGGGACTTTCGTATCGGGAAGACAGCAGCGATAGGACGTAGATTCCTCGGAGGGTCCGGCGGTCTTCGCTTCTTCACCCCTGGGACGAAGGCGTGGGTGTCAGCGCAACCCGAGTCCCGGGAATTTCTCGGGAAAGCCCGGTGACCCTCCCGGTGCGAGCCGTTCGCTGGCCTTGCTTTCACGAGGAAATGCGCGCCCTGTTAACAGGAGCACACAACACGGAGAGGTCTCCTCTTCCTGTTTCCGCCATCCAACGTGGCATCGCATCCCCGGGATGGACAGTGGGATATCCTGGTTGATGTTGGATTCGACCAGTGCTCTTTCGGTATAGCCTCCTTTCGCGTTTCGTACACTGTTAAAATAAATTTTTAATTTAGTGCACCGGAACTCAAAATTTGCTCCATTACTTACATAAATTGAACGTTAATGTACTTTTTTTGTAGAATAAAAATACTAGATGTTAAAGTTACAAATTTTTCGCCTGATATTTACAAAGATTTGCATTAAAAATACAGATTTTACTGTAAAATTGCAATGCAATATCTTTGAAAATTCGAAAACAGTTTATATAAATAAGCTTCCAATACCGTTCATTGATTTTCGAACGAAATTTTTTATAGTGTACAGGAGCGTATCCTTCCGCTGGGTGTTGCATCGTCATTCCTCGTGTTGAAGTGTCATCGTATGAGCCATTATGGTGACTGATATTCGCATATTCATTTTTATTTATTTACATTAAATTTTAAGAATAAAAAGAAGATACGAGAAAGCCTCTTTGTTATGTTCCAGAATCACGGAAACGACATTGTTCGTTTTAGGGGTAGCTCATTCGATGACGTCTTGTGTCGCAGCCGGCACGATCGCAACATACGGGTAAAAGGAACTGGCGGCAATGGAACAGGAGTCCAGATGGGATGGAGGCACGCCACGGAAGCGGAAGTAACGCGCAGACTCCACTTCGAGCAACTGAAAACGTAACGGTGCGTCGTCGTATCGACGCCCACGGAATTCGAATTTCGTGGCGCTCCTCTTTGATGCCGTGTTAAAAATCACATCTACACGGAGAAAAATAAATTGTTGTATCAAGCAAGATTCGGTGACAAACTTTCAGAGGTGTTATTTGGTTGGTGCTACAAAAATGTTTCTTTGAAACGATTTTGAAGCAAATAATCGTGTAACAAAAGAACGCGTCGTCATATCGACGCCCACGTAATTCGAATTTCGTGGTGGTCCTCTTGATTCCGTGTTAAAAATCACATCTACACTGAGAAAAATAAATTGTATCAACCAAGACGCGATGGCATACTTTCTGAGGTGTTATTTGGTCGGTTCTACAAAAATGTTTCTTTGAATCGATTTTGAAGCAAATAATCGTTCAACAAAACAATGCTTAATGTCTGATAAACAAACAACAGCTTTGAACGTATGTCAAATTCAACAATTTTTTTTTCTCAGTGTACAGATTCGCATGTTTTTATTACAATTCTAATATCACCTCGTCCGTCATAATCGTATACTCGATGGAGATTATTCAGTCCTACGCCCACGCCAGGACCTGCTGCTGATGACAAGAAAGATCCATTTATTTTAAACATTTCATAGCCATAATCGATAACAGGACATTTTTAATTGTGCTTTCGCAGGTTTCGCGGATCGAAGGATTGAACATCAGTGATGTAAAAAATCATAAAATCGGAGGGTGTTCAGTTTAAAAATCAACGAACGACATACTGCAAGGTATTTATATTTTCAGTACAACCTACAGAACTGTAGGCAAGCAAGCGGGTTCAGTACAGAATGTTTATGCTCAAAATCGCTGCATAGTTGTCCTTCGGCGAGGGTATGGTAAGCTTAAGGGAGACGACATTGGCACGATAAAGCACAGGTATATCCAAAGTAGCCGACATAGTTTGGTAGGTAGCTATGCAGGATGGTGTAGAAGCGGCACGAGGATCCGAGGTTGCTAGGGAGGTTCGTAAGAAAGTCGTAAAATACGAATTTCACGAGCAGCCCTCCACCCGTATCGATTCTATCCTGGCGATGAAAGTCGTATATCCAGCTTATCCTGGATGGCCTGCATTCGTGCTACGCAGTCAAGACTCGCTTGGAATCTTTGAATAATACATTTTTTTTCCCAATGCACCAGTCATCCGCTGGTTTGAATATAGAATGGAATCGAATCGCACGAACGGAGCGTTAAACTTGAATGAATATTCACAATTGAAGAGAGATATTTTAACAATGACGATCCTTGCTGGGAGAGAAGCTGAGGCACACGTGTTTCTTATCACGACATCGGATACTCATTACGCACGCCTTCCTTACCTCGTGGGAATTCGTACCGTTATAATTTCCGTCGGTAATGTTTACAACGGCACCGCTGAGACTCCCGTGCTACGAGCAACTGAAGCATCAGCGCGATGCAACGATGCAACGATCCGACGGCAGGCAAGTTGTCCCCGGGTGTAGAGAAACGGGCGTTCGCTCGACACGCTCCAACGGAGTTACGAGGACGCGCGAGCGTAAAAGTAAAGCCGAGCGTCGTTGCACGACGCGTACCACGTAGGTCGTAAAAGCCTCCCCCCTTCGAAGTCGATGCAACGGCCCTACACAGTGTTCTCTTCCGTTGCGAACAGCCACTGAACGCAGGTATATTGTGCACATACCTATTCATGTAGCACCCCTATCTTAATCCCGGGCTTTCCTCCGCACCTTCCCAACATTTATTACTGCCACTCTACTCTTTCTCTCGGTATTCGCCTCGGACAGATGAAAAGAGACCTTGCGCACAATGAATATCTGCGATGACTTTCTCTGGCGACGATGCACTTGTCGATTCTTATGTATCGTAACGGTCAGGACTTATTCTTTGAAATCGGGTAGGCGCAAATATTGTTCCTTTTTTTTTTCTCTTATAAACAGCGTCGAAGAGCACGGTGCTCAAGGGTCATTATATTAATGTATTGTTGAGGTTCAGAGAATAAAATACGACCTCCGCTTATAAAATGTGCCAATAAAGTTAAAGACGGGGCAACGCCTGATAGCGGAGGAGGTGGCAAGTGAGAAAGGGCTCAAGGGTGTTGGACCTCTGTATACGTGTGGGCTGACCCGAGGCCGCGAATACTGTGGAACGGTGGAACGATGCTCCGGGGGTTGAATGTTATGCCGTTGCATTGTGCCACTTTATGGCCCAACTCTCGAGTCCACGGAGCTCGTATAAACGTATATAAACTCGTGGATAACGGCTCGGCGCACGAGCCACCAGTTTCCAGAATTTTTTTTTCGTTACACGATCCTCGCACCGCTCATTTTCACGGCAAAACGAATATTGTGTACCAAATAGTGGCACACTGATTAATATGCTAGATATCGGAGTGGCAGTAATATTTCTCGTAGAGGCGCCTTCAATTGTATACCGTTCAATCGTACACCACTCAATCGTACACCGCTCAATCGTACACCGCTCAATCGTACACCGCTCAATCGTACGGAAATAAATCGTACACCGCAAAAAATATTACATAAGTTCATAACTTCGTTCAAGTGTACACCGCAAATATCTTACACTTGGTCAATGGTCGTATCAAAAACTGTACACCGCCATTTACTTACACCACAAACCGGTTACGTATTCAATATGTTACATATTAGTAAGTTTACACTATTTCATTGTAACACTCGCCAAACCTTACAACTTTAAAACATTACCCATCCAATATTCTCCACTTGCGTTAGCTTACACGCATGCAACCTTACATCGACGGGGAGGAAAGACGGCCTTCGAAAGGGGAATTGGATGACCGCGGCTGTTATTCTGCAGGTAAGATGAACCACATGGCGGGTTACCATGTGATCACAGTCAACAGTCGGTTCATCTTACCTGCAGAGTAACAGCCGCGCTCATCCAACCCCCCTCTCGAAGGCCGTAATTCCTCTCCGTCGATGTAGGATTGCACTCGTGTAAGCTTAGGCATGTGGAGTATATTAGATGTGTAATGTTTTGAAGTTGTGAGGTTTAAATGGTGTAAACTTCCTAATGTGTAACATATTGAATACGTCAACCTTTGTGGTGTAAGGAAGTGGCGGTCTGCAGTTTTTAATCCGAGAGTTGGGCAAGTGTAAGATATTTGCGGTGTACACGTGAACGAAGTTGTGAACTTATGTAACATTTCTTGCGGTGTACGATTTATTTCCGTAAGAATGAACGATTGTACGATTGAAAGGTGTACGAAGGCGACTCTTACCGTAATAACCGATGTATCAAAAATGTTCTCTCGATGGAACCGCATCGAGCATAATCGAGTTGGGTATTCCGCACTCATATCGATTTTCCTCCCGTTAAGCTCGGCGACAAGTGCGAGTTTGAATATATTCCTGGTTTCGAACCGAGAGTTTCATCAATTGGATTACCATTTATTTCATGCAACGATCCACCGCGAGCCCGGGCATACTCGACGTTATATTAGCGACCCCATTAAGGCCGCCACGATATTATTCGTTTGGCCCGCTGCGGAACGATACGGCGCAGAGGAAGGAGTCGGGGATGACGTATAGACGTACTTGACACGCCGATGGGGGATTTCCCGCTGATAACTCTTATTCATTAGATCCGATTATTTGACGGGTAAATCGTCCGCGTCGTGGCCGTAGTCAACGCTGCTGGGTTCCGCTTCTCTGCCACCGACAGATAGTCGATATCCGATATTGCATAACTGACCGAGGCGGTATATATAGCCATCGACGGCAGAGCTGCAGCAGAAACGGTAGTCAGATATCAGTCCATAGGGTGGAATCATCAGGAACAATGAGCCGAATGCGTGAAACCGTAGGGGCGTCTCGCATTACCGATTCGAATCTGCGATCCAGGCGGATAATGCAGCCAAAGGCTAGAGAGGAACGTCAACTATATTCAGCTCCATGTACCTCAATTGACTTTCAACTTGTAACACCCGACTATTATTTTTCCCGTATAAGATATACGACCCAGTTTGTGACCCCGACAGCATATTTTTGTCTGCTGTAAGCTCAGTTTTCGTAAAAAATTAACTAGATTACTGGCAAATTGAAAAGCGTTAAATGTTGGTTATTTTGACGTCACACATCATTTTTTAATTAAATGTTTGGTAATTAAATTCATCTGCGAATGATGCGACTTGCACTTTAGTCGGCTCGGAAGACCATAGACGTAGCTCACTAGCTTCGGCAGTTGCAGATTAGTGCGTTTTCAATCTCAAGTAAATATTCAACCACATGAAACTTATAGAAACAATGGTCAGCAAGAACCGCTTTATTGATGTGAAAAAAAATTACTTTTGTTAAGTTGTTTCGTTAAATTCGCGGGGTCAATACGTCTTTCACATAATTAAGGTAAAAAAAAACCTTATTTTTCTACACATCTACATGATTTTTCTACACATCTAATGGAATTATAATACCTTTACACCAATTAAATCTCTTTCATTGTTTCCACCTAAAATTGAATAGTAATATTACATAAGAAATGGAATTAGATCCGTTTCAATTGACATTGCGAAGTTTCAGAAACTGGGTAAGTAACTGCTCCGTGAGTGTCAGAAACCGGGCTAACGCGTGGGTCACAAACTGGGACATGGTGGGCCCACAGTGTCAGAAACCCTGGCAGTAGATAAGCATTGTTAAATCAATATTATTATAAAAATGTTTGATTATTTGACTTGTATAACGGGTGAATTTCATTCAGAAGGTTTCAATGCACGTGTTGAGACTGTTCGTTTTCAGTTTGACAATGTTACGCGTTCGTAATTAATAGAAAACCCACACCGCTGCTCTAAAAGTGTCACAAACTGGGCCGTTTACCTTATCGTCATACGTCGTTGGAGCCATCCCGCTCTCGATTGTGAGACATATCGAGCTCGAGGTAGCAAAGGAGGAAAGATAAGAGCGAGCGAGGAAGCAAAAGAAAGACCCGATTACCCGATCAGTTTGACAAAGTGCGACTTGGCGAAAATCTCAGCCGCACTTGTAGCGGAGCTCGATACGATCCCCGCAGCGAGTAGATCCAAGAAAAAAAAGCGACCCGAATGATACAGAAAGAGCCAGCGAAAGATAAGCGGGAGAGCGAAAATAGCGAGATACAAAGTACGCTTTCGCGAGGGTGACGGCTTTAAATTAATATCGGCAGAGAAGATGACGTTGAGGAAGTAACGCTGTCAGAGGACGCATTACGGCATATCTTCCATGCTTCATTGTAACAATCGCTGCAATCGATTGGAAATATAAACGCGTTTCCAGCGAAGCTGGCCGTGTGTGCGTCGTACTGGAGTAATGTATTGTATTGTATTGTTATCCGTATAGCCTCGCTACTCTTTTCCTGAACGTTGATCCGAAGGCGGCCCCGTAGTTTCGTTTAATTTCGGAAGACCCCATAAAAGGTTGTATCCTGGGACGCGTGTTCGCCCGCGCAAGAGGAAATACTCCCTCGTAAAGTAGAAAAGGTATAAGGCGGAGGTGGTAGCAGGGGATGAAGCAGAGGAGGATAAAGCGAGTCGAGATAAGGCAGGAGAGAAAGCGAGTGAAAACAAAGAGCTTGGAAATGGACGCGAGGCTGGATAGGGGGTTGGCGCCCGATGGAAAAAAAAAGAATTTGGAAAGGAGAGAGAGCAAGAGTTGGAGGCGAAAGGAAACAATGCTGTGGAGCGGACGCGATCCCCGGGGCGTCCACACGGGAGAAACCTCTCCTACAACGAGAGGGACGTACAGCCGTACATCTATAGAAAGGTACACAGGAGCGCTTCACCAACGTACTACATAGATATACGTAAATGAGTCGTTTCCACAAAAACTCGGTCTGTCATAGATATTCTCATTTTTTTCAGCTAAACAATCCGGACAATGCGCCGTTAACCATAGCAATTATTTTAATAGCAATTTAATAATATTAATACCCCTACTATCAATATTAGGCAATTAATTATTTTTCTTTTCACCCTGCCACTTGGGCATGTTTGAGGATGAAAGAAATTCTTTTGTAGGATTGCACGGATGGAGAAGAAAGAAAGGGGTGAAGAACGCGCGCAGTATCTTTAATCTTCATAATCAACCCTCCAAGTTCTTGCACTGGCTGGCCAACCCTTTTTTTCCCCGCTATAGCGTAGCTTTCGCTGCTCCTCGACGTGGCTCCCTCGGGATCCTTTTCCATGCAACGTATACTATACAGTCTCGTTCTTCATACACTCGTTTCATCCCCACGGGGCAGAATCCCGAGGAGCACTCTCCACTCTCCACTCTGTCTCGCTCGAGCGTTCCCTCTGTTCTTCCTTGAACATCATCCACCTATAATGGTAAAACGTTAACTTAAAAAAATAAATAAATCACGTTGATAAATTTATTCTCTTAGCCCATCCATTTCCTACTTTCAAGTTGTCAATTGATCCTGCTTCGATTGATTTGCATCCTCCGGGTATTCTCGGAGTATTTCTGATGAAGATTTCCGATGGTATTGCCTCTTCTACCCACTTTGCCGCTTTTGATCTTTCTACCTGCAGTTAAGGTACTTGTCCTCTCCTTTTAATCCTTGGATGTACAATAGTGGTGTTACAAGAAATTTAATCCGAAGTAAATACCTGCCGAGACGAAGCCATAGAAATAACACTCAGCTGGAAACGATCTCGTCAAGGTATAGCTGGAAATGAGTTAGCTGATAACGCAGCAAAAAAAGCGACTCTTGAAAGGGTGGATCTTACGAACATTTGGAAAGAACGCACAGTGGTCAAGAAACAAAAACTCGAAACTACACAATGTTAGGGATAACGTCCTAGATAAATCCTCTGATATTGAGCAATGGAGAAATCAAGCCATCATAACGAGTCTTCGCATCAACCATTTCCACCTGGCTCACAATCACCCGTTCTGCCGTGGACCTGAACCAAAGTGCGAAACCTGTTACACCAAGCATACTATCGAACACATTATAATTAAGTGCCACGACCATAATCAGCTGCGAAGAAGCCTCGGGCTCCCGATGACACTAAAAGTGTTTAACCAACGCAAAAGCAATCACGAAAGTGTTAACATTCTACAAACGATCGGGAATATATGATCTAATATAGACTTCCACCGACAATTTTCCTCGCGCGATTATAACCAGGCGAATTCTTTAGGATCACGTATCCCTTGTCTAATTATTCACTTTATTAATTATTCTGCATGTATGATGGTCGCTAATGACCCCGGCAGTCGATGCGACCTAAATCAATAGAAAAAAACAGTGGTGTTACATTGACATGGATGTTTCTTTGTGTAGAATCATCGAACATATCAACTGTCTTTTGGATGCGTCCAATCATAGGTCGTTCATTAGAGGAACATCCTCAAAAATGTCAATAGGTCCTTGCCATTTTCGGCTTCTTGGATCTCAACCACTCGAACCATGCTATCTTAGCACGGGGCGACATAAAGAACGCTGTCACTTAGCAACGCAGAGAATGGGGTGTAGAGCCATTAGAAATTTTCATTTAAAAAAGGCTGTACCCTCGATGTACCTTTATTTCCTTATTGGTTATAAAAGATCATACCTGTGCCCGTTTCAATAAAACGTCGAAAGATACGATGCGTTCGGTCGTAAACGGGTAATCTACTAATCTGCTATTCAGGTCATAACCCAGCTCTCGCTTTCTCTCTCCCGCGCGATCCCTGGCTTCGCTTCGCGGATGACCCGTTTCCCCGGCAGCTATTCCGGGTTTCTGGTCCGACAGGATTCTGTGCTACGCTGTGCTATCTCACCCCCTAGCGCCATTCTCTCGCCGAGGCACACAAGAGCTAGTTGTATTGGTGGATGGATGCTCACTTCTGTAAAGCCATGCGTTCGCCGTTCTCTGCTGGTGGTGGACGGTTAACTGCGGAACGTGTATATACGTACAGTAGAGTTCACCCCTGCCGGCTCGATAGCCCGGGACGAGCGTTTAATATTACGTCACCGAGGGAAGCCCCGTCCAAGGGAGACGAGCCAGAGAGAGAGAGAGAGAGAGAGAGAGAGAGAGAGAGAGAGAGAGAGAGAGAGAGAGACCATGAAACTGCCGATCCTTTCAAGAGATAACGACAACCATCCATCGAGCGGATGTTCCAGTTTTACACACGAAACGAATATCTTCGTGTGCAGAAATGGGTAAATTTCCACTCAGGTGTGCTGAGCTTTATTGCTTATCATCCACGCGCGTGTAGATTTTTTTAAACTCAAACTTTGGCCTTTCTGCAATGTCAATACTGTTAGTCATTTGTTCAAAGTAAAATTCTAATAATCATAATGTACATTATGATTATTAGGATTAATAATAATATTAGGAATAGAAAGACTAAGGTGTATTTCCAGGATGGGTAAAGAACAAGGTTTATAACCCAATCGTATTTTTGTCAGCGACAGAGTTTAAGCAAAGAGTTAAAATTTCGCGTTTTCTTCCTTTCAGTTAGCGTGACTCGTTCCGTGCATCGTTACATCCTGCAATGTATACCATGGTTGGCTGCAGCGAGCGGGAAAGCGAGTATATTTGCACCGATGAAAATTCGATATCGCTTGTCCGGCTTGATAATTACTTGACCGATTTGTGGAATAACATTCGAGGGATAAGTAGGTTAACGCGATGCATGTGCGGGCTTGAAATTGGCTCCCGCGGCTGAAATAAGCTTGAATAATCTATCGTGCCGTTTTGCAAATAGAGCCATATTGTGAGGTTTTGACGCTTTAATAGTTAGATAGTAATCAATGAACTTGTCGCAGTAAAAGTTTCATTGTAATTAGCGTTTGGATGTGTTCCTTGTTCCGTTGGACAATGAGAAGAAAAAAAATGGTTTGTATAAATGAGCCATTCGTACGGGTGCATTACAGGCGAGATACTACTCAGATAGCCAACCGTAGCAAAGGCAAACAAGGGCAATTGCTTGCCATCAAGCTTTGCTGTTTGCTTTTCAGCAATATTGCAACAATAGTTTCTAGCACGAGATTGCAGTATATTGGTAGCAAAAATCCAACAACGGTTGCTGTAAACTGATCTCTTATTTTTAACAGCCGTGAAAGCGATAAAATTCTTCCTCATGAGAAGCCCACCTCGGATTACACATTTCTTCAATCAGCGTTATTGTTAACGATAACGAAAGCTTATTTTTTCATGCGCTGAATGAGTTCGGTAATGGGCTGATATTGAATTACGTTACATGATAATGAGTTTTTTGAGAGTTAATTTGCTTACGCATGTTTGATTGATAATGAAGAACGCAACAAACATTGTATTAATTATAGTAGTAGTAAAAGATATTTATTGATCTCCCATACAACGCTAGATCTTTTTTTTCTTCGGAACCCACTTTTTTTACACATAATACCATATGGTGGGCCAATAGGCCATTGACCGAAGTCCTTCAGCCTGATTACTTATAATACTCTACAATTGATTTTTTTTAAAATAAAATTGAATTAATTGGTCTCCGAACGATGTAAATTATAGCTCAATGACGAGTGTATGTACATGACTCGACGCGCCGAAATTAAACTTCTATAACCATAAAAAAGAATGCGCGTTTTCGGATTTTTAATTTGTCCGAAAACTGTGTCAAATTGTGGGTTCGTCTAGTGTCGATATGTCTTTCTGAAATATGACACACAAATGGACTAGCACTAACGACCCTAGGAATTGAATTTTTGTGAAAAACGATGAAGGCACTTAAATTTTATAAGAAATAGAATTTTTGAAAAATTCACCCAAAATAACCACGACTCAAGCAAATTAATCTTCGTAGTGAGATGCAAAGCACCAGCAAGCCTTGCTGACGATATGCTCCTGAGAGTTTTCGGCGTTTTCGGCAGAAACAGGCAAATGCGGACGCACCTGTCGCAATTTTTCCGCCATTCCGTGCGGACATATGTTGCCTACTTGCTGGCGGTTTGTTAGCAGAATGCTATCTGGGCTACCTGTTACCATTAAATATCGGTAGGCACGAACGCGTACAAAGTTTTACGAGGGTATTTCGAGATAGAAACGTTCACCGTGCACAGTCGATCGCAATAGACATAAAGCACTTGTGTGCAGCACGTATAACCTGTTCGTGTATTCTCGTGGTGAAGCTCTGGGAGTGCATCGGGAGTGAGTACGCGAGGTGCATTGATCCGGTCGGCGTTGAGAGTGAGCGTACTGTGCAGCGGTACAGGGATGAGGCTCTGCGAAACACGAGTGCAAGAGTAGCGGCGAGGGAAGGATGAAGCATGCGACGCGCGGAGGAAAAGCCAGGGGGCGAAAGCGAGAGATCGAGGGAGGTAGCGGCGTGTAAGAGGCAGAACGAGAAGGCGAAATAGGTGAGGATTATAGAGAGAACGAGACGAAAAGAGAAAGCAGGGGGTTGGAAGTGGTCTGTTTAAGAGATGCCGGGCTTTCGAGGTAAAAAGAGCACGGAGTTGGGTTGCCTAGCAACTCGAACGCCCACGTACCACCTTCTCGCGTAGTGTATACTCATAGTTCGTGACACTTCGTATCTTATAACTTGTAACTTATAACGATATAACGATAGGTAGGTGGGTAGCTGAGGAATATCCGGCCGAGACGATTCCTCCCACGCATGTTGCATATTATCTGTCGTCTATGCTCGAAGGTATTCAATCTCCGGTACGGTGCTTTCCTAACATCCGCCGATAGTCTGTCAACCAACATTAATTTATAGGATGCATACACAGTAATAAAAAGTTCGTACTTTTTACAACTTATTGTACACAAACGAAAAATCGTCCACAATTTTTTTATTTGTTAATTTTCTAGTTTTACTAAGAAGAGTACAAACTAAGATTGTCAATGACGCGGAAAATAAAAGGACTGGTTCGTACATTGACAAACGAGTTTGTCACTTAATTAACAAAATTATTTTTACGAAATTTCCCATTCCGATTTTACGAAATTATGTTTCACTGTGTAAACGTGCATCCGAATATAAAATTTTACAGTGATTTTTTTCGACCCTTTTCATACGTTTATATTGCTCGAGTCCCTGCGTCGAGACGGAACAGTCGCCTACCGGCCAGCTCCGGCGATACTATGATTCTTGTGCGAGCCAATAATTTCGAGTTGTCGGGAGTGTTGGAGAGGGCAACAAGGTACGGTTAAGAAGTTGCTGGACCGCGCGCCTCTGTACGGGAGGAGGGGGTAACTTGGTACGAATAAGGCCCAAAGATGAAACGAAGGGGGGGGGGATGATAAACATCGGGGCGATCGCGCCCGGCCCAACGGGCAGGTGTTCCCGTCTCTGCGGTCGAACAAAGAGGAGCGCCCGAAAGACTCAGACATTTTTATATTTTAATTTTTCATAACGGAACCAACAGTTGGTTAAAACGATTGGTCCTGTTAATTAATGTACTCGTGCTGTTTTCGGTACCATGCACACTTTCAACCCCCCTCCCCGATCTTTCGCTCCGAAGTACAAGACTCAGTTTATTACAATTAAATCCGAGAGGTATTCACCTTTTCGAGTTTATTTCGACTGAAAGAGGCTGAGGGACTGGACGATGGGTGAACGCGCGTGTGGGCGACCTTTCACGGGCCGCTACCTCTCACGGACTTATAATCAGTTCTGGCTTGCATCTGCCAAACATCTGCCGCGTCCCGAAGTCGATGGCTATAGAGCATCGTCTTCGGCCACCGCGTAATATCCCATAGCTGTGTTCGTGTCCACAAGGTCCGGTTCGGAGCAAGGTGCGCCCTAAAAATCACGAGAGCACGCACGGTTACTTTTAATTACACTGAGAGAGGGATCTAGTAATATGTACCGATCATCTAAGAAAAATTACCTTAGCACATTTTTTTTGTTCTTTCTTCCCCAAGTTCCCTTTATGGCGCTGGCTATTTTTCTGCCATCAAGCCGCCATTCCGCATTTGTTCCAAGGGTCGAATTTTTAAACGTTAATGTGAACTCAAGGTCGAACTTAAGATCGAACTTAAGATCAAACTCAAGACCGAACTCCATCGCATCCTTAAGATCTATCATAAGTTCAAAGTAAAGTGCGATCGTAAATTCGTCCTTAAGTTCGATCTTATGTTCACACTAACGTCTTAAAATTCGATCCGAAGTCTTTAATTTTCGCTGGTATATGTGCGTCTGAAGCCGCTCCCCACCCTCCTCCCTACTGCAGAAAACCTGCATCGATACAGCCGGTCATTCCAACCGAGTCTTGATGTTCGTATTCGATAATTCGAGTACGCACATCAAACCTCAGAATTCGACCTCTCGCTCAACGGTTCCAATGCGCCAGTCAGTGCACGGCTAGGCGGTCACCCATCCAAGTACTGACCGCGAACGATTCAGCTTGACTCTGAGGACCACCGAAGCCGCACACCAACCGCGCATCCACCGCTGTCGGTTACCCTAGCATATTTTTTTTTTTTTTTTCCTGGTGATTCCCCTGTTAAGGCTTTAGCTTTCTGTGAGCCATCTAGCCGCTATTCTCATCAAATTTTTTAACCAATTCCTCTCTTGTAAAGTACGCGGCTGCAGCCGCTATCAAACCCCCCATACTGTATCGCATTTGCACGAGGACGCAGGGAAACTGCAGAAAACCTGCGCCGATACAGCCGGTCATTCCAACCGAGTCTTGATGTTCGTATTCGATACTTCGAGTACGAACACCGATCCTCAGAATTCGACCTCCCGCTCAGCGGTTCCAATGCGCCAGTCAGTGCACGGCTAGGCGGTCACCCATCCAAGTACTGACCGCGAACGATTCAGCTTGACTCTGAGGACCACCGAAGCCGCACACCAACCGCGCATCCACCGCTGTCGGTTACCCTAGCACATAGTAGTAGTGCACTAGAGCGCCACCTATGGCGGAAAGTCCCAGATTTTCTGAGAATTTTTACTATAATATCTACGAAAAATTCTTATAAATCCGGTACTTTCTACTATAGCTCGCGCCCTAGTTCCCTGCTACTATGTGCTATGGGAATATTTCTCAAGCGATATAGAATAGAATAGAATATGTTGTTTATTCTGTCCTGGGACAAAATCCCCTAAGGACCAAGCAACACAGAAAAGCGATACAATTGTAACAAGTTTGAGTTTGAGTACACAGTTGTCGATGGCAGCTTACGTCATATTTACATTATAGTTATAGTCTTTTCTCTTTTAGTTATATATAGATATATAAATTATAGTCATACTTACTAGATCCTTCTCTCAGTGTACGCTTCGAGAGGCCATTTCAATCCGAGCAATAAGGGCGGCACGTGGATCGATGGTGTACGGAACGGGCAATATGCACCACTTTTATCCTATGAAGACGATGATACATGTAAGATCTTCGACGATATTCAGCCGAAATAATGGCGTCGATTTCTACATTGGACGTACAGCTAATTAACAGATTAAATTCCGGCACCTTTCAACTGCCAGCGCGAGATGTGGTGTTTCTTTACTCTCTACCTACAAGAGAACACGCATGATGCATATGGCACAGTGCTCTCATTGCATTTAATTTCTTTCTCGGCCCGATTTCTCGTTACACCTGGACGTTATATCCCAAATTTTACACCTGGCTCTTTTGTACGCACAGCCATAACGAATCGCGTACAGCGATAATTTATTAATTCGCTTTTCGACGCGCTCGTTTTATTCCTCCCGTTATTGACTCTTATACAAATTGCCGACACACCCGTACTCTTATCTCAACTTTTCAGTTACAATAATTATCTTGCCGAACTCGCCTGTCGAAACTAAAACGAAGAGGGATGGAACTCGAAGAGTTTTGAGCGGTTGGATGAATCTTGCGAGATCTTGGGCGGACCCTAGCCGCCCCTTCTTCACTTTCCTGAATCCATAATGCGAAGGTCGCATAATGTATTCTCTCGCCCCCGTCCCTTTGCCTCTCACGGACTCGCCATTGCTGGCGACACCGTGGCGTCCGGCACAAATACCGAGAGACGGACACGTTACTGGTACTTGGATGAGCCTGCTAGCGCACGGACAAATGGACGGACGGACGCACCGGCAGCAAAAGCGGGAGACGAGCATTCGCGTATTTATTTTTAGACGTGTCTCGCAACTCGCCATCTTGAATTACACTTCACGTGCGCGTAGCTTCTTGTTGAAGCAAAAGTTCTGGGCTATTGGACCGGGGTATTGGCTAGGTGGAAAGCCACTTGGCCAAGCGAGAGAAACACCGACGGTAACGCGCTTCCGTATTCGATGCACGGAGGTTTCCTACGTCAATCTGTATCAATGCCCGGTGATTGCATAATGCGCATATCGTACCGTATGTGCATGAGACCACCTAGATGTTGATAGCGAGAAATGGTGATTGCAAATCTTAGCGAGAGGGAGAGTGAGATATTTATTTCGGACTGCTGAAGCCGAAGCTCCCTAAGGGTCGTATTTTTAAACGTAAGTGTGAACTTAAGACCGAACTTAAGATCGAATTTAAGACCGAACTCAAGATCTAACTTCATTGCGTTCTTAAGATCTATCTTGAGTTCAAATTTAAGTTCTATCTAAAGTTCACACTAACGTCTTAAAATTCGACCCTAAGAGTACCGTGCAGAAACCAAATACAGAGCACTTACAACCAAGAAGCAGAAAAAGAACAACAAAGTAAATATATAATATACACATGTTACAAACTGCAGTATCATAATGGAAAGAATATAATACAAGAACAAAATAAAGCGAAAAAACAAAGGTTTCCGAAACAAGCAAAGGAAAACGAAAGGAGAGAGAGAAAGAGACGTTTATTTCATTCGCTGGGAGCGAAGTCCCCTAAGAGAACCGTACAACATAAAGTATAGCTAAATATAAAAACAGAAAAGAAAATACAAAGAAAAGAGTGCGAGGCAAATATAATCGAGATACCGCAACGATATAATAACCAGAAATAGAATAATATATAAATATAATAATAACTCGAAAATATAATAATAACCAGTATAACAAAAAAGACATTCGAAGGAGAATACCGAAATACCGAAAACTGAAAGGAAAAATTGGAACGCAAAAGCACAAAACCGTCCCTACCGCCCGACCGCCTCCGCTCCCCCCCCCCCCCCCCCCCCCATAGCAGGAATGTTCGAAAAGCCTCCTCAAGAGAATACGTCACGCAACGACTTTTCTACTTTTGGAACTAAAAATCACAAGTGTTATAAAGCAACGAATAAGGTTTTTAAAAATAATTACTAATAATTTTTTCCCCACATGGATTTCGAGATACATGAGCTTAAAATTGTGTCAATTAGCAGAAGCCGAGATATCCATAACGAAAAACGACGTTTTTCCAAAAGTGGCTCTAAAAGTGAAACATCGTTATTCAATCGATTTTTTTTACAAGGCTATATTCGATGTATTTTTTTCCGCTGATCACGAATATAATAATTATTTTAATCCCAACCCAATATTTTCCATTTAAATCCCAAAAATACGATTTTTCATGCTTAAATCGAGATTTTCAATGGCTCACTGTACTTTAGGCCCCAAAAGTCCAGCGTGCACACTGTGCCGCCTAAAGAGCAACATTCTTTAAAAAAAAATATTTCCAGACTACTGATTCGAATTTTTTTTCTAAAATAACATTAAAACATTATTACGGACACATTAAAAAAATAAAATCGAGCTGTGCCCGTGGATTGTTGAAGATATGACCAGTTGAAGGAGCTTCGAATCTGAACATGAATAGACACCTAGGCTTCATCGCTAGCAACACGCCCCCCACCACTCCCCCCCCCCGCACCTTTACGAAACTGCGATCTGTGACGTATTCCTTTAAACCTCGGTAAGGAGCCGCTCCTCCGAAGCGCTCGAGAGGGAGAGCACTGATAATTGATCTACAGCACTGATAACAAGCACTACATCCGGAGATGAATCGCCACCTCTACTCTGTCGTTCCTCATCTCTATTCTTTTCCGTTTAATATCTTCCTCCTCCCGAGACGTCTTACAATGCACGGGACTATTAACAACGATCTGGCGCGATCGGTGACACCGCGTAATATCTATGAAACCCAGGCCCTTCCGGCTTGCTTACATCGCAATAATAGCTTCGAGGCAGTTTTTCCAGAAATTCCCTTTAAAAGAAAATTGCTTCGCTCTCCTGAAAGTCTACGTATCCACACTGTAAAAAAAATTTGTAAATTTCATGTAACGGACTGGAAGTTTTTGTGCAAAAACTGGTACATTAAATTTAATGTGCAATTGTGATGATAAATTAATATACTTTTTCATTAAAATTAAAGTAAATTATAAAAATTAAAATACTTTCATAGTGAAATTAAGGAAAGTTATTAAAAATAAAGTATTCCCAATGTTTTTAATACACTGAACATTAATTTTTCATCACAATTCTACATGAAATTTAATATACCAGTTTTTGCATAAAAACTTCCAGTCCGGTACATTAAATTTCATACGATTTTTTTTTACAGCGCAACTTGTGCAGAACTACTACGCCTTTCTCGAGTCGTTCTCCTACCTCTGTTCCCCTCTCCCGTCTCTCTCTCTCTCTCTCTCCTCTACAGTGAACGTCTATGGAATCTGGTGTAGGATAGAATAGACGTCGAGTGTCGGTTGATATTTTTTAAAAATCCAACAGGCAAACTCGGTTGACTTCGATCTAACGTGCGCCTGGAGGCCCCGCTTCGACCTTTCAAGTTCTCCGGATTCTTTTCAAGCTCCGCTTGGAAGTCTCCAAATTCCAATGGTTCTTGCCTTTATGCACAAGAAGTTGATATTAGCGTATTTCTAGTTTGGCTCCGAGAAGAGACGCGAAAGTAGACATTTACGACATAATATTCGACCGCTTTTGAGTCCATAGGGCGAGCCAACTGTTCTCACCGTCACAGCATCCCACTTGATCCTCTCGCTCAGTTTCACCCTCGTCCCCTGGTCGGCCGGCTGATGCGTTTCACTGTTTCGTCGGCTGCGCGGCAGACGACCGGCGCCATGAGGAATCCCCACGCACACTCTCCAACTCTGTCGGAACCTCTGTTTCCTTCGAGACGGACTTGCGTAAGTCCAACGAGTGCCAACGCCTCTTCGCAGACTCGGAAGACAGGCTTCGGGTACGACTGACCGAAGGGCATCTCGAAAATCCTCGAAGCCTTTTGTCCTAAGATGAGATTAATAGTAGAAGAGACTGGAGCGAAATGGACCCCCTAAGCAAATAACGCGGCTAGAACGCTGCCGAAAGTATAATTTGTTACTTGTCATCGAAAACTGATATTTTTACAGATTTTGTAATGCGTCCGGAAAAAATTGTGTGGGACGAAACGGGCTAGACTTAAAATGTTGCCTGAGCTATCCATACGTCTTAAATTTCCCTACTTCTACACAGTGAAAAAGATTTGCACATTCAAAAATCCTTTTTTGTCCACAAACATCCACCATTACTTTGTTGTTAATTTCACAAAAAATATATGTAAAATTGAGAGACGTTGTAAAATGAACAAGATTTTTTTGTTAAATTAAGATGAAAGGAATTGTGGACGTTTGTGGACAAGAAACGTTGGTACCTATTTTACTGTGTATCGTGCGGTATTGGCCCAGAAGAATTAATTCGATCCGAGTGCGGTTCTTGTAAACATTAAATATTTTAATAGCTTCTATGGCCTAATATTTATGCCTTTTTTCCCACCTATAAACGCGAAAGTCGCATTTTCTGCTTCCGTCATCGCCCACCAAAGGCTTTGATTTTTTTTCCTAGTCATTGCCCACGAAAAGTTAAATTTTTTTTCCTTCCAGGTTTTTGTTTCTTTCAAAATTATTTTGGGCCCATTGAGCCCATTTCGCCCCGGTCTGCACTACACCCGAGCGGTCCCTTGCCGATCGCTACGGTCATCTGACGATCATGCCCGAGACCCTAACATATTTCTCTCCGTCTTCCGTTTTCTCTCACGAAAATAACTAAATTTCGTTTACCTGTTTTCGTGCAAGAGTGGGATGTGCGGATACTTATGTACGACTTAGTCGCTACGATGGATATTATCATTTAATTGTATTTAATTTCTATTCATTTTTTATTTAAATTGACGGGACGAACCCTTTTTACAATAGTAATAGTATCCTAGTAATCCCAGTAATAGTATAATTTACAATAAAAATAGTAATAGTAAATGCACTGCGTGGGTGTGATTGCATAAGTATCATATACAGCAAGTATCATTATGCAACAAGTAATAATTAGTTAATTAACACGCTCTCACTGTTATTTGGTATATCCGTTAGTAACAGAAATTTCAATACTTAAAGTAGGGAAGAGCTACGCTAAAATTGTAGCTAAGGATTACATACAATGAAAAATTGATGTTACAAAATGGATAGGCAAGTACAGTCTGCAGGTTACAGACGCGTTGAAAAAGGACTCTTCTCACCTGGAGATACAGTCAACGCAAGAATACTGTAGTCTCTGACACGGAGCCCGACGGGTCGGCAGACACTCGGCGCCACGAGGAAACCCCTGGTGCATCAGAGCGTGCGAAAGGGCTGGGACCGGAGGAGCGCTGCACTTCTCGGCGGCGTGTATCTCATTACCATAGCGCTAACGCTTTTCCACCGAGAGTGAGAGTCCATTCATTTTAATTCATGAGTTGCTGCAGTCGTTCCACGCGACCCTCTGCACAATCGGTATCGCATAGTCGGTTTAACCGTTCCCACTTATTTTCCGCCTCGCGGTAACAATAACGCGCACACGCTGTTTTTGGCATAAAACGCCCCGATAGCAAACCGGAGCACAGCCAAAGAAGGACAATTGCTCGCCACCAAGCCTTGCTGATTGCTTGGCAGCAACATTGAAACCACAGTCTCTAGCGCGAGATCGCAACATATTGGTAGCAAAAATCCAACAACGGTTGCTATAAGCTGCTTTGAAAGAGATAAAAATGCCTCCTCATCAGAAGCCGACCTCTGATTGCACATTTCCTCAATCAGCGTTATTGCTAAGCAGAGCTCGGCGGTATTTTAAATACTTGATGTATTTCCGGTATTTTAAATACGTATTTTAAGTACTCAAACACTTTTCTCGTATTTTAAGTGCGTTTTGGGCCTTTTATGTACAAAATACAAAATACTTTTGCGTCTTCTCCATATTAGAGCTGTACGGTTAAGCCGGACGGGATGGGACGGTCCATCTATGCCGTTCATCCATCCATCCGTATTGATTTTTAAGAGTTACCTTAAGAAGTACTTAGACGGAGTACTTATAAATGTATTTCAAGTAAAAAAAAGTATTTTGTATTTTAAATACATGCAGTATTTTGTATTTTGTATTTTGAATATTTTCGGGTATTTTGCCCAGTTCTGTTGCTAACTATAATGAAAACTTATTTTTGCATGCACTGGATGAGTTCGATAATGGGTTGATAATGAATTACGTTACATGACAATGAGTTTTTTAAGCGTTTGTTTGCCTAAGAGTGCCTAAGATTTGACGCAAAGTAACCGTGACTCAAGCGAATTAATCTTCGCAGTGAGTGGCAAAGCACCAGCAAGCCTTACTGACAACTTGCTGACAATATAATGTACAAATATATGTACAAATATTTTTGATGCAAATAAAATAAGTTTAACTTCCTTTCTGTAAATATTAATAATAATTATTTATTTATTTATTTTTTTATTTTCACGGGTCGAACCCTTTGTACATATATTACAAAAATTGTGATTGTGTATACAATGATAGCGTTGGCTTAAGCTACGGTTATGGGATCGCGACAAAAATATAATACAATCGTATATACAGTGAAAATAATAATAATTTGCTCCTAAGAATTTTCGGCATTGAATGCTGGCAAAAACATAGGCAAATGCGGACGCACATGCCGCACTTTTGCCGCTATCCCGTACGGACATACGCTGCACGTTGCTGGCGGTTTGTTGGCAAAACGCTATCTGGGTACGTTTGAACAACCGGCAGTTCGACAAGCACGATCCCGCGGATTACCTGCGAGAAATTCCCGCGCGCGCACAGACGAATGTACTCGGCGGCGAATGGCCGAGTGTCCGAGTCTTGCGCAACAAGCAGGACGCACGAGAGTGTCTCGACGCGAAGGCTAGCCATTCTGAAAGCTGAAGATAATTGAAAAATTGCCGTCGTTCATCGTCAAGATATAAATTGATAAATTAATTCTGCAATGTTCCAATGCTGATGGACGCAGTCGGGATAATCATCGCGTTTCCGCATACACGACCGCGGTCGTCAACGGGCAACGCCGATTATTATCGAAGCCCGTTAATCGAATGGTGGGACAGAGGCGTGGAAACGCGATAAACCGAGAATGAAAGGAAAAGCGATGTGAACGGAGCTTAAGTCTCTCTCCTTCCCGAGTAAAGATCTATTCGTGAGTCCCGGGAGAAGCGAGAATAGCCTCTCGACACGGCCGAGAATCGAGAGGGCTTCCCCAATCCCCAGGACGGACGCTCGGTAGGTTTCTCTCGCTCTTCTCATAGCTCTGGCCCTGTCGCACAGTGGTCTCTCAAAGACGAAAACGAGGGAGAATCCGCCGGCACTGCGGTCCGCGGTCGCCTCGTCGTTCACCTCCTCCTTCACGCCGCAGCCTCGTCTCGGCCTACCTACGACCTTCCTTCGAACATGAAGCAGCTTCTGGCTCTCTGGCTGGACCGTGTAGAGTACCACAGGCTATTTCCGACTCTTCTCGACGCTCCGCGGGAGATGACGAGGCATGTATATGCGAGCGTATGTATCGTGCGCATGCCGAAGGCTGTTGTCAAGACGAGACGGACGTCTCTTTGCAAACGTAATTCACTGTTGAAGCGGGTACGATATTTTGTTTTTTCTATTTTTTTTTCTTTTTTTGCAATGGGCATATGGGAGTGATTTAGGATCGAAATCGACTCTATATGCTGTTTGGGATTTAGTATTTACGAAATCCACTTCCATATGCTATATAGAAACCATAATATTGCATATGGGAGTGATTTAGGATTGTAATCCACTCTGATATGCTGTTTGGGATTTAGGATTTTCGAAATTCACTTCCATGTGCTATGAAATCCGAAATCTCAAGAATATAGCGTATGTAGTGATTTTGAATCCAAATCCACTTCGTTATGCTACACAGGATTTAGGATTTTCGAAATGCTAATCCACTTCGTTATGCTACACAGGATTTAGGATTTTCGAAATCCACTTCTACATGCTACGAAAACCGAAATCTGGGGAATATAGCATATGGGAGTGATTTAGGATCGAAATCCCCTCTGATATGCTGTTTGGGAATTGGTATTTTCGAGATTCACTTCTATGTGGAAGAAATCCGAAATCCCAAGAATATAGCGTATGGGAGTGATTTTGAATCCAAATCCACTCCGTTATGATACACGGAATTTCGGATTTTCGAGATCCACTTCTACATGCTACGAAAACCGAAATCTGGGGAGTATCGCATATGGGAGTGATTTAGCATCGAAATTCACTCTGATATGCTGTTCGGGAAATAGTATCTCTGAAATTCAGTACTATATGTTATGAAATACGAAATCTCAAGAATATAGCGTATGGGAGTGATTTTGAATCCAAATCCACTCCGTTATGCTACACGGAATCTAGGTTTTTCGAAATCTGCTTCTACATGCCACCAAAACCGAAATGTGGAGAATATGGGAGTAGCGGATGCGTCGTGGATGTTCGACAGTTCAACTACGCGGGTGTTCGCTCGGTGGGTCATCTCGGTTTTGAGAATTGGAGTACATGGCAGAAAAGTTGTACAGCCATGTGTGTACCTTACGATTGTGGAGCAATCATTGGAAGCTCGGGTTCCTCGTCGCGTTTAGCTGCGTATGCTCTATTTCCGACTATTCTTAACGAGCCGCGATGACGAGAGAGTTTAGTGCGCGAGCGAGAAATGGGATGTCAGTCGTGGCATAGACGAGGTGCCACCTTTGTGTCCGTAATTCGTAATTGCATCTCTCGCGGTGCTCGCCTCGGGCTGCCCGATGTTTTGTCACTGACTCGAAGCTCCGCGCGACCTGGAAACGAGCCATAATAACACGCGAAAGGCGGGACAACGTTAAAAAAAAAAATCCATTTGCAACGACAGATTGCCACAAATACACGGACATTGGAAAAAAAAATCAACAGACCGTCGATCGTAAACGAGTGTGAATCCCATTGAGAAAATATCATCCAGATACATCGATGTGCAGGTGAACGAAGAGAAATTTTCGAGTTGCCTCGGCGATGTGCGAACGTCATACGTTATAATTATCTCATGCGTCCCAAACCAGGAGACTGTTGTGGCTGCACGACTAGGCGTAGAATAATCATTCATAAGCAGAATATTTTGAGTGCAAGCTCGTAGGCTATTCCGCGATATCGGCATTCGATTCCGTTGAAACCGTACGAACACTCTCGCTTTTACCTTCGTTCTCGGTAAAATCAAATTACGCATAGGCGGTGCGTGTTGCAGCCTACTAAATAACATTGCTAACGCGCGACTTGTAGCCGCGGGGTTCATCGTATGTGTGCGTCCGAGGCAGGGGGAACACGGACGCGTACGTGAATCATCAGGAACGTTGGGCCGATGACGATAACGTTGGAGCACGCGGCGTAGTGGCCTCCGGAGTTTCCAAGCCGGAACGCCCGCGCTAAACTCGAGAAAGAGAAAAGTGAGAAATTAAATAAGAAGTACCGGTCGAGGAACTACTATACTTATTAAATTCGAGTATCTATACCTGATTTTCCTGTATATATATATATAATATAAAAAGATTTCAACGCTATCGCCGCCGCCGCCGCCGTCGCCGCTGTGTCAAGAATCGAGGGTTGGGTGGGGTCAGTACTTGGATGGGCGACCGCGGTCACCCATCCAGGTATTGAACCCGTCTTTCTTTTAAGGCCGGGGTCAGTACTTGGATGGGCGTAATAGTGCGGCTTAGAATTGTTAGGGCATACGTATTTTAAAGGAGTTGGAATAATAAGGGCTCAAGTCCATAAAGGGGTGCGAGCGCGCGAGCCCTCCACATATATATATATATATATATATATATGAATTTATTCTGCGGTGTGTGCGGCATTAAGTGAACGAGTGTTGGATCTCGTTCGCGAGGGATGCGTGTGCGACACGCGCACGTACACAGTCTCGGAACACACATGGGCGCGTTACTGGTCGTCGTCGTCGTCGTCGTCGTCGTCTCGCATGGTGGGGTTCCTGGCGTCAGTCTGTCGGGCCTCCCTGAGCCCTCTTTGCCCTCCTGCCGCTGAGCGACTTGGCAATCGAGTCTCTCTCGCTCTCGTTCGAGCGTCTCGCTCGTCACTCAGCATCGCGCACACTCCGCCGAAAGGTCGGAAAATAAGCGTTTAACATACCTCCGAACGCACACGTCCCACACCGGGCTGTATCAATGCCAACGTATTTATCGTATTTTCATGGTACTGGTGTTTAACTGTAAGTTGTAAATATCGCGTCGAGACAGACGGCGATGCACCGCGGTATGCACCGTGCGGCGTGCGGGGGAGGATGAAGTGCATCGATGCAACAATGTGAACCGATCGCCGGTCCCTCCTGGCGAACGATTCCTCTATCTCCAAAGCGAGACACACACCTAGATAAAAGATTCGTTGAAATCAAATAAATTTCGATCTTCAAATGAGTTTATTAAGGTAGTACTAGTGGACAGCCTGAGCCCACGTGAGTTCCGAGAGAATCGAGAGAGAATTGCGAACACTCGATGGGATAAAAATCTGAAAGAAATCAAGCATACGCAAGGTGCTGAAAAGATTGATTTTGCATAATAGTAATTCTAAAACGTTATTAAATAATTAATGAAAAAAAAATTGTTCAACAAATCCCCTGGCAACTTAACTTTTTGTTCATATAAAAACAATTTATTAATCTTTTTAAATACGTATGAATTTTTTCAGAATTTTGTGTAATTTTTGAAAATTACGTTTTCTTATTAACTAAAAACGCAATTTTCAAAAATTACACGGAATTCTGAAAAAATTCATACGTATTCAGAAAAATTAACAAATCGTTTTCATAAAGAAAAGTTAGGTTGCTGGGTGATTTGTTGGGGATTTTTTTTTTCGTTAATTTGTTAATAACATTTTGGCATGATTATTATCCAAAATCAATCGTTTCAGTACCTCCCATATGGTTGATTTTTTTCAGATTTTTATCTCGTCGAGAAGTGTTCGCAATTTCTCTCTCAATTCTCTCTGAACTCACGTCGGCTCAGGCTGTCCGCAAATACTACCTTAAGATATATTAAATGTTTACTTGCCTCAACAAAATCCTTATTAGATTCAAGTAACGTCTGTTCTTTGGTGTGAGTAAAGAAATTTATTCAAAGATTTGTACTTAAAAATAAATGTTTATTCGCGCCAAAGAAATCATATATTTGACGTCAATACAAACGGGGCTGTTATCCGGTAGCGCGCATTACAGAGTCGACACCGCGTCAGTCGCGTGAAAACATCTCTCGCTGATAATACAAGACTACATTTGTTTCTTACGGGGAACCGTTAAATTGTAATAAAGAGGCAACTCATCGGTTTGTTTTTATGAAACTTTGTTTACTTCAAGCTGTGTACCTCGATAGAATTGTGGTTGTGGAATGAGTCCTCGAAGAACCAACTTCGAGATTGGTTACGTTAAGTGTATAAGTAATGTGCGACGTGATTAGTGAAATCGTGCGTCGACAACGGATCTGCTGCTTGTTTGATAATAAAACATTGCTCGTTGATGCATCGTTGACAGTAAAAATGACTTATTCAACAAAACATACATTTCTGCATCATTCATATGTCACATTACTCCCATACGATCCAAAGTAGCATAAATATTATATTATAAACATAAATGTCTGTTTATTAGATTCAAATAAACATTATTAAATAATAAGAATAATACTATCAAACAAATAAATATATTTGTATATAATAATATATATTGTTTTATGTTATGTTGCAATCTTTGGTAAGCAATTCTCCCATGTGTACGATCTGTTTATATTGGGCAATCTGAGCATTTCGATGTATGTCTCTCAGACGGTTATTTGGGCGATGGGTATTCATCTAGCCCGTGAAATTGGGCCGGGACCGTTATTAAAATAAATAAATAAATAAATAAATAAGTAAATGAATAAATAAATAAACGCTCTATTAGGTTACGAAGCAAATAAACATTTTTCTTCGTCCTTAATAAATTTCATTTGATAAGAATAAAGTTTTTTCTGGGTGCAGACGCACACAAAACCGGAGTACGATTCGCTCGCGGAGCTCCAAAAAAAACCATCAGCGTTTGTTAGTTTCCAACACCCTCGTACCGATCTTTCTAAATGTCGTCACAGTCAATAACGCGAACCAATCGCCGGTTCCTCCTAGCGCGACACAGAAGCACATAAAACCAGAGTACGATTAGATCGCTGGGCTCCAAAAAATCATCCGCCTTTATTAGTTCCCAAGACACTCGTACCGATGTTTGGAAATGTCACCACGCTGGGTCCGGTCGCTGGGAATGCGGACTTTGACTCCGCGTTTTCAAATCAACAACCTCAGAGTCCTCGGAGGTATCAGCGAAGCAACCCACCTTCGCAGTCAAGGACGTTCGACGCTTTGAAACTTTTTAAACCGCGATGAGAGACCGGTTCACAATTTCTTTTTATCCCCCCCGCCGATGCATCGGAGTCGTACGCGTTGTAAATTTTCGAACAAGATCCTGTCCATTCGCCCCAACTCATCCGAGATTCCGTCGGGGCGAATGAATCGGGCTGGGCATTGTTTAATTAATTATTGGCACCGCCGATGGATTAGCATTGCCAATTAGAGCATGGGCCGCGGAGCGTGCATCGCGAGCGATGCTAGTACCGTTCCATGGGCAGCGTCCACATTGCCATATAGCAGCTATGCTTTATCGTACGTGCTGTATAGTTTGCGAACGGGTTTTCGAGGAGCGAGTGCCCGGATATTCTCTCGCCGACACGAGACCATATTCGCCGGTTTACCGGCCCACGCAGATCGATTTTCTCCGCGGGCGAATAATTGGGTTACGTAGGAGGCTGATACATGCGTTCTCGGTTGTTCTCTCTTCGGCATTAGCATGTGCGCCGTGAGCTATCGAGAGCTGGACGAAGAACGCGGCATTTTTCGATTCACAGTGCAATGCCGATTAACCGGGAAGCGGATTAACCGTGCGTTTTCCCGGGCGTGTTTTTAGGCGCGGAGCAAACCAAAGTCACTAAGTACTTTAAAAAAAGACTAGCTCAGGTACTATTAATGAAAAAAAATATCCAAAGCTTTACATTCTAGTTCACAATATTGACAATTAATGCAAGTTGTACCAAATGTCATTTTAACTAGTCAAAATAAAGTTGTATCATTAGCGATTATTGACTTACAGTAGAACCTCGCTTATCCTACGTTTGATTAACCGAGGGTTCGCGTTATCCGAGATGCAGGCTCGGATAATACGGAAAACTCGGATAAAACGGATAGAGCAGCAATGCCAACGCGCGGAGTAGTCCGTAAATAGCTGCAAATACAACAGTTCCGATTTTAGAGTCGATGGTTTAAAGGGATTTGTGTTTATATGAAGTTGATGTTGATTAACGAAATTATAGATATATTTAAACAATATCTGAATTAACTAGTAAAACCAATGTTTATATGAATTGGTGTTATTTTAAAAAAATTATAATAGTAGTATACGTTTGAATTGAGTATGTTATCCATGTTATTCGAGATTTCACTTATCCGACTTACGCTCTCCCCACATTACACCCAGGAAAACAATTTATTTTACGGGCACCCACAAATAAATATTTATTTTAATTAAATAAATATTTATATAAAACAAATAAATATTTATTTAAATCAAATAAATATTTATTTAAATCAAATAAATATTTATTTGCGGGATTAATCGGGATTCTACTGTATCTTTCTCCAGCCGATATTTGTGCGGTGCGAATACAACTCGGTGTCTCCCTCGAATACTCTCGCTGACAATAGCTAATCGTAAGAGCAATCTGCCCGATATCGAAAACACATCGCGTCGTATCGTCGAAAATTGGAGGCCACGCCTACCGGCAATCGTAACAACGCGTATCGCCGATATTAGCGAGCCGTAGGTGTTTCACGAACAGAGTTTGCTCCACCGCGCCAAGAGAGTGCACATTTTCCGTATGAATAAATTTAATAGCGAGGGTGGTACGTCGACCCCGCGGTACGTTGACCTACCGTCATTATGCGTGTATAGTGTACAGTAGGTGTCGACGCGCACGTGAATCGCTTATAGTATACGAGCCGGGCCTTCTGCGTTAGCCGTAAAAGGGTTCGCGCTAACGTGCGTGCCTGCGTGCGAGCGGCGCCCTTTTGCGCGATCGTTCAACGCGAATGCGGGCCAGCATACTCTCTCTGTCTCTGCACAGATTACTATTTATAGTAGCGCTAAACTATAGCGCGCGTTAATCGGTTGTCAGTTACTGGACTTGTAAACGTGTCCACAATAAACTCGTCAATGTAAGAGGAAAGGATCAGAGCTGGCCAAAATAGTCGAAAATACTCAAAATACAAAATACTTTTTGTACACAAAATACATTTACAAGTACTTCGTCTAAGTACTTCTTTTAAGAAGTTACTTCAGTAACTCTTAAAAGTCAATACGGATGGATGGATGGACCGTCCGACCTAACCGTGCAGCCCTAATATGGAAGGATGCAAAAGTATTTTGTATTTTTATTTATTTTTTTGTTTTTTTATTTATTTACGGGACATGCATTTTGACATAAGAAGTTCAAGTAACATAGTAAATGAAATTAAGTTGATATTAACAAATTGTGTGGTTTTATATAGTATATTCGAAGAATAGTCTTTCCTAGTAGGTCCTTCATAGTAGTTAAAGGGCCCAAAAAGTACTTAAAATACCGGAAATACATCAAGTATCTAAAATACCACCCAGCTCTGGAAAGGATAATGCACGTGTGAACGCGTCTCAAAATATCTGACATAAGTAATAATTACATATTCGCGCAATGCCATCCAATATGAAGACACAGACGTTGAACGCCGAGTTTCATATGGACAATTTTTTTTTTTTACATATTCCACTGTCTCGTCAGGTCGGTGTTAGGCACTGACACTCCGCTTGCTCCCCTCTTTAATTTCGCGCCTTATTTTCCTTCTATCGCCTCGTGACACGCATGGAGGTGCAATTATTGCGTGCCAATCCGAGGGGAAGATTCTTCCCGTTGAGCGGCTTGTTTTTCAAACGATTTTCATCAGTCATCAGCTCCGACCACTCGACGACTCGTTACAAATATACCCAGCGCCGTGCTCTCTTCATCCGCCGAAGTCTTCGCGGCTTCTCGATCCGTTTACATTTATCAGATACAACCGTTGATCCGCGAGAGGAATCGATGCATGAATAAACCGCAATCTCGAACGTACGTTGAATAAGCCATGACCCGAGCAATTATTACAAGTAAAACACGCTACTTATGTACAGTTAACAGCGCACACGCGAATTAAACGTAATACAATGTCAAGACGTTGCACAATATTACTCCATTGTGCTATAGCCTGAGCCAACTCCATGGTTATAGTCGTACAAACGACGTTCGAGCATGCATAATACATGGAAAAATATGGCTGGAATCAACAGGTGAACGTAGCGTGATTCGTCGATGTTAGTCTTTTACTGTTCTGTACCATTAAGTGGCTACGTCGACAGTGAGGTGTACGAGTTACCGGCACGCTATATCGCTACTTTAACAAACCGTAAACGCGACTGATCGACCCCTCGTGCCCTACCGTAACCGCACCTTTCACGGAACAATCGTAAGGGCTATAATTATTGTACAAGACGATGCGAATGTAGCTCTCCTAGCACCGTGCGCGCGCTTCGCTCTCTTAACTTCGAACCTTGGATATTGTAAGGTAAAGTGTGGTATAATAGTACTTTGCGATACTAGTACGGAAAAGCGGTCTTTCGACGAAGGTTGTGAAGTTGGCTGCACGAGCCGGATCGAGGGCTACAACGGCACGAGGTGAAGCAGAGTGACGTTTGTAGCTCGAGAGGAGGCGAGTGCTGCCTACTTCCCAAGCGCCGTCGGGAGGCCGCTTTTTTGTACAAGGATCGCATGCTCCTTTTTGTGACAAGTGCACGAAAATTCCCGCTTTTCGTGCCTGTAAAGTGTGTGCGGGAAAATAGCGAGAGTGCCAGATTAGTGTGCTCAAAAGTAACTAGAGTGTTAAAAAAGTGTGCGCAAAAGTAGCTAGAGTGTGAAAAAGTGTGCGAAAAAGTACTTTGCGATACTAGTACGGAAAGCGGTCTTTCGACGAAGGTTGTGAAGTTGGCTGCAAGAGCCGGATCGAGGGCTACAACGGCACGAGGCGAAGCCGAGTGACGTTTGTAGCTCGAGAGGAGGCGAGTGCTGCCTACTTCCCAACCGCCGTCGGGAGACCGCTTTTTTGTACAAGGATCGCATGCTACTTTTTGTGACAAGTGCACGAAAACTCCCGCTTTTCGTGCTTGTAAAGTGCGTGCGGGAAAATAGCGAAAGTGCCAGATAAGTGTGCTCAAAAGTAACTAGAGTGTTAAGAAAGCGTGCGCAAAAGTGGGTAGAGTGTGAAAAAAGTCTGCGCGAAAGTAGCTAGAGTGTGAAAAAGTGTGCAAAAAAGTAACTAGCGTGTAAAATAGTATCTACAGCCGTTTTCGCGCATCCTCTGCTAGAAAGCGCCACTTTCGCCACACTTTACAGGCACGAAAAACGGGACTTTTCGTACACGTGTTACAAAAACATTTTTAATAACCAAAATGCCGCACCAAAACCTCGCCCAAAAATCATTACGAATTCGATTATAGTTTCGCTCGATGTCTGATTTTGGAACTCCCGACGTATCCATTGTGCAACAAAAAGGGCTCATCGACTCGGCGTACGCGCTCGAGAGCGCGAACGATCAATCGCGAAGGATTCCTAAACATAAATTATCCACCAATTCACACTGGACCGCGAATTATCCTCCCTTCCTTCGTAATCTCGCGAGCGCGTAATTGCAGAACAAAAGCCTCGTGTGCCGTTTAAGGCAAATGAAATAAAAAAAGAAATACTCAAAGGAAAAAAACGAGAGTCGCGAGATACGCTGCACGCGGTGGTTAGTCCGCTGCGCGCATCTCTTTCCCTCGCGTGAGTCTAATAGTTCCTCCTCTCCGCCTCCTTCTTTCTTCGTCCCTTTTTTCCTTAATTCGCGCGCAGCGCTGCAGTGAAGTTGTGTGGGTGCCCATCTGGTCCCCGAGACTTTTCCTGGAAGCGACATAACAGTAGCTCGTGGCCATCGTCTAATTGTACCTGGAATCGCTCAAACCTCTCTAAAAGTCGCGCTCTCTCATTTATTTTATTTCCCTTTGTTTTTCTACTTTTCCGTTCCCCACACTCGATCTGCTCGTTCGGAAGTTTAACGAATATCGTCCCTTTTTTTACTTCGTCCTAGATATTTCCAGCCACCCTACATGGTGGCCACGGTCAGGGAAAACTGGGAAAACCGGGAAAAGTCAGGGAAATAAAAACTTGGTCAGGGAATCAGGGAAAAGTCAGGGAAAAAGTAAATTCTCGCCAAGCCTATAAATAAATAAAAAGTACATAAAAGGAAGCGTTAAAAAAATGGCGAACATTTTGAAAAAAAAACACTATTAAAGATTATACAATAATTAGGCATTTTCATTTGCATTGTTCATTTTTTTTAATAGACGTTGTTAGAAGTTTGGTCATGTGGACAGGAAAAATTTTAAATGGTCAGTGAAAAGTTAGGGAATTTTTTTCACGGCAAAAAACAGCCACCGTGTCCTACTCAGTGACCCTTTCGTTGAAAAAGAACACGCACGATCACATAAAATTAAATTCAGTATAAATTTCGCTTCTGTCATCGACTATTACCATGTGAATATACGCGGAAGAAAACTATGATGCATGAATGAATTGCCGATAATGTTTCAAGTATGAAAGAACCTTCCGCTTACGTCTACGTATACAATGCTCTGGGAGTATACATTCTTGATATTTTCATATGTATCACCGATTATATATAACGCTGTGAGCATGAGCACTGCGCGCGCAATCGAGCACGCCCGAGTGCAGTCGCGTAGTAAGTGCATCGAAGGAAGCGCGTATGCACGCCGGCATGAATAATGTAAGCTTGCATAACTTCTCTGGTGAATTCACACGAGCCTCTGCAATGGCTTGAACCGCGTAGGCATGTATGTATGCGAGGTGCAATTGACGGTGTTATTTCTTATCGCGCGATCTTGATACAAAGCCGTTTGTAATATAGTCATCTACCCGATTCCCATCCGATTCTTGTTTCGCCTATGTAAGTTTATCGATTACATTTTGCACGATATATGCGTGCAAAAGTACAAAATCTACTGTAAAAGTATAAAATCTTGTTTTCCGGGATAGCCACACTGACAAAAAAAATATCCACGACTCAATTACAATTCGCTTTCGGACTGCCAAAGAATAAAATTGTTATTTCAATTCTGCTTTCAATTCTTATAATTCCATACGGTATTGAAACTATAATGTGTAACAGTTATAAGACGTTGGCAGTCTTCCCGTTGTATTTCCAATCTTATATGGAATTGTAAGAATGGAAATAAAATAGCACTTTGCGATACTAATACGTAAAAGCGGATTTTCGGCGAAGGTTGGGAAGTGGCTGCACGAGCCGGATCGAGCGCTGCAACGGCACGAGGCGAAGCCGAGTGCTGTTGTAGCGCGAAAGAAGGCGAGTGCGGCCACTTCACAACCGCCGTCGGGAGTCCGCTTTTACGTACCAGTATCGCATACTACTTTTTGTGACGAATGCATGAAAGGTTATGTTGCTGGCCGGGCCCGACAATAAAGGAAAAACAGACAGCGGGCGCATGCGCACAGTAATACGGCGCATGCGCGTCGCAATCGTAATACTGTGCGCATGCGCACAGTATTTACGATACGCTTTTGCGTTGCATAAATACTCATTACGGCACGCTTCCGGTATTTACTAAACGCTTCCGGTATTTATGTAACGCCTTCTTGAAAAACACCACTTTATATGGCACCCGGCCCCCACATAAAGCAGCACTTTTCATGCATGAGTCACAAAAATAAATTTCTTTGGCTGCCCGCAAGCGATTCATTTTCCTGTGCATTTCTTTCGACCTTTACATCAGGCTCTTGTTAAGGCCTCGTGACGCCGTCTCAGGAGCTCATCGAAGCCTGACGTCGAAAAGTCGAAAAGTAAAGACGGTAGCGTAGATGCGTGGAAAGGGTTCGTCACATAAATTCGTAGAATCGTGCGTGCGCGTGTGTGTTTGTGTACGATATCTCCGAAATACTAAAAGGAAGAAGGCGAAAGGGCGTGAGTGCCTACCGACCGGGAGAAGAGAACGAAGAGACGGTGGAAAAAAATACGGATCGTTGCCCTACGCTGGATGAGAAGACGCCTGGCTGCGCTGCCTTTTGCCTGCCTCTTCGCTTTGTCGATTTCTAAGAAAGAATCAAACATGGCGCTCGACAAAAGAAAGAAACACATCTCCACGTTTTTGAGCTGAGTTCGGAGGGGCTCAGGATCTTTGCTGATGTAAGCTGCCGGTGCTGGGCTTGTCGGTGAGTACCGGAAAGAGGCCTTGGCCCACACGCGTGCGTGTCAACCCTTTTCCACCCCCACCCCCTCCCACCTACCATCGTCGTATGGAATTTTCTTTCACTTTGTAGTAACAACTACACCATTAGACACTCTGGACACCTGGCGATCAGTGGAATTCGGGTAAAAGAGATAAGGTTTTATCAACCTCGACAGAGAAGTTTATCGCATGGTTGAATTCGCGGACGAACCAACCGTTTATGGTTACGTTTGTATAAGCGTAAACCAACTTTCCAACTTGAAAACCAACCGATCGATTGGTGCACCAAACCAACTCTCATTCCAACCTTCAAGAGGCTGATTTTTCAGCGATAACCGAAAGCGATAAGTTTGAAATTTAGGTTGGATTTGGGTTGTTTTCTGGCAAACTATGTACTGCAACTCAACCAGTCGATTGGTGCGCCAAGACGACTCTGATTTCAACCTTCTGGAGGTAGCTTTTTGGTCAATATCTAAAAACCAAGCGTAATACCAATCATTATGTGTCGGATTGAAGGTTGGTTTACAGTTGGACTTTCCCAAAACAACCCAAATTCCAACTTTGTGTTGAGCACCGATAGCTGTTGCCTCACGGTTTTTAAATCGGGTTGTTTTAGGACAATTCAACCGCAAACCACCTTCGTATCCAACCCATATAACGCTTGGCATTATGGTTGGTTTTTTAAGGAGAATCAACTATCGGGCGAAATCCGATTTAAGGTCTCAATTTTTCAATATGCTCTCAATGAACACTCTACGCATCTATTCCCGAAGTCTGAGCAATTTTGATCGTATAGTTTATTGCTATTGCTATTGCCAATAGGTCATCGACCTAAGTCCTTCAGTCCCTGATTCGCTTTTTTAGTACTAGTTAGTCTATTCATTTTTATATGGGTTAAATTTCTTTGAGTTACATCTGGTTATGTTGCGGTTATATCTTCATTTGTCATTCTTTCGAGTTGCTGGTACACGGTGTCGTATAGTTAATTTGTAATACAATTTAGAAGTTGACTACCTTGACCGTTTCATGGTATGCTTTATCATTGGGGTCGGTCGCTTCCGGGATAAAATATCACCACTATCGAGCCAACTTAGACCTTTGAAAAACTAGCTTTGAGTGAACAAAGCATCTAAGATCATGCAAAAAAAATGTGTAATCTTTAAAAATGGTTCATATAAGTTTTGGCAACTGATTTCTGATTTGGCTTCTCGTTTTGTAATGTCGGCTAATAGCACGTGACGACGATTCACAAGTCGTTGAGATTCTTAAACTTGACTGCATATTTTTCTAAACTTCGATACACGGATCATGTTTGCAAAATATACCCCATGAATAGAATGCATAATTAATTTTACTAATATTCCATGCGATTCGAAGCAGCTGTTATTCATCGCAGCTCTCTCGACTCACATGGTTTTTTGTTCAATCACATTTTTGACTCCAAAGAAACAATCGATCCTCCTTAATATCGCCGAGCAATCAACCTCTCGAAGGTTGGAATGAGAGTTGGTTTGGTGCACGGATCGACCGGTTGGTTTGCAGGTTGGTCAGAACGCGAGGATGCCACTTATGAAAGTAACGTAACTTCACTTGCCGGTAACAGTTGGAGCGGCCAAGTGCCGGGAAGGCGGGAGAGCAGAGGACGAAGAGGGAAGCAAACTGGGCAGCGAATGACCGATTCCGAGCGTGGAGTTCTCGGAGGATGGATGCAGTTCTCGGAAAGGCAGGGCAACGTAGCTTCACGGTTCGCTTGACTTTCCGCCGAGAGGTTTTCTCGTTACGGCCTCGCAGCTTGCGACTCCATGGCAGACAGCGTCATTGCTCTCAGGCGCTTTGCTCAGGATACAACGCATACCCGGAGTCCCCGCGAGGCAACAGGTCCTCCCCGTCAAGCACGGAAGTGTGCTGGGCTCTCGGGCTGTTCCTGGTCGTTTCACGGTAAACCAAGCGGATATAATATCGCCTACCTGTTTAGTCGTAACAATAAGGGGCAAGGCGGCATTTGAATACCGCCTTCCGTATCAATTTTCATCCGTGTTAATAATACGGGGCTGCGGACGCCCGAGTATTTCCCAGTAGTTACGGACGCGAGGTAACAGACCTCTCGTAACATCGCTCGCTCGCGGCACGCACGCAAATGTGCATTTAATTTCATGCGTGCTTTAGCCAGAGCGCTCCGCGAGCCACCGCAGACACGCGATAACCTTGTCTAGAATGTAGTCAAGGCTGCGTCGGAGTTTGCTGCCTCGCAAGAAACATCTCATTCTCGGTTCGGCTATCGACTGTTCTGCTGCAATTTTATGAGGCGATACTTTGTAACATCTGCGAAACACTAAAGGAACCGGCATAACTCCCGATCAATCTCTGGTGCCGGATTTATGTAAATTCAATTTTTTTCTGTAACGCAATAAGATTGCGACACTGAAAAAAAATATCAATGATTCAAGTAAAATTTGCTTGTGGGCTGCCAAGGGGAAAAAAATGTTGTTTCAATTCTACTTGCAATTCGTACGATTTCATACCGGATTGAAACGATAATATGTCAATACCAATTGTTTCAATACCAATCTTACAATTTCATAAAATTGTAAGATTTGAAAGTAGAATTGAAAGAACCATTTTTTTTCTTCGGCAGCCCGCAAACGAATTTTTTTTCAGTCTATTTGTTAAGATACACGATATTAGTTAGGCTTGACAATAGACGAACGAACGGATGATCGACGCATGATCGATCGTCATGTCAACGAGTCTGGACGAGACTTTCAAAGCGAATATTCCTGTGACATTCCGTGATCGGGATATTAATAAAACCCAAAACCAAATATGCGCGTTATTTATTCGCTCGGTCTTTACGCCATTATCTATAATGGAGTTGTTGCAAACTGGGAGTATCGACTGCTGGATATTTCTGTTGCCAATTTATTACGCTTTACTCCGTATTCTGATCTGAACTCTGCAATAATATTTATAGCATTTACAGTATCGCTGATTAACTTTATTATTAGTGATCAGGTAGTGATTCAAGAAGTGATTTATTTATCCGATGCAAGAACCATCCACACACTTCCGCGAAATCAATCGCGTCGTCCCAACGTTGTACGAGGAAGATTTGTCCCACCGAGTCTTGCGTCTCAATTAAAATCGATCGAGAACACAGGATCGGTGATAAACATATCGAAGTCTCTACATACTCACGTTAAGGTAGTCTAAGCGGCACAGTCCCGCCAAACGTGAGTTTCAGGGAAAAATTCAAACATTTCTCGATGGTACAAAAATCTGAAAAAAATCAACCATGTGGGAGGTGCTGCAGATACTGTTTTTATGTAATAATCATTCCAACATGTTATCAACAAATTAACGATAAAAATAATTGCTCAACAAATTACCCGGCAACTTAACTATTTTTTTCCATAAAAATGATTCGTATATTTTTCTGAATACGTATGATTTTTTTCAGAATTTTTTGTAATCTTTGATAATCGCGTTTTTTCTATGTTCAAGCTGTGAAAAACGCGATTTTCAAAGATTACAAAAAAATCGAATAAAAATAATATGTAGGGGAGGCGGGGCAAAATGGTATAGCGGGGCAAAACAGGATAATGGGACAACACGCAATTTTTTCACTAACCTTTGGAAGGTGCCGATGATGGTAAGTGGGCCAAAACGGTGTTGAAAATCCGGATGTATCGTTGAGACAAAATGGGGCCTCTAAAAATTATTGGAAAACTGACTTTTGCCCTCGCTGTCCCGTTTTGCCGCACCGTCCCATTTTTCCCCACTCTCCTATGCAGAAAAATACCCAAATTATTATTATGACGGAAAATAGTCGAGTTGCCGGGTAATTTGTTGAATAATGATTTTTATCTTCAATTTGTTGATAACAAATTGGAATAATTATTTCTCAAAAACAATTTTTACAGCACCTCCCATATTTGATTTTTTTCAGATTTTTATCCCATCGAGAAGTGTTTGAAATTGTCTCTGAAACTCACCATAGGCGGGACTGTACCGCTCCGACAACCTTAATTATCATTATTGTCAAGCATTCTTAATAACTGCATTAAAAAAAATCTCCTTTGATTCCCGGCCAGCGGGTACTGCCGATGACTCGGATTCATAAGTCTCGGCGTTCCGCGAAGTCGTTTGCGATCGGAAGACCCCTCCGGGAAATCGTGAATCATTTCGAGTCGATCGTGTGCGCACCGGTGCGCCGGTCGCACTTAGCAAAGCGAGATCGGCTCTTCCTGCAGGATTTACGATCCTCTCTCGAACGGATCGGAATCAAGGTTCCGAGAAGAGAGACCTCAGCAACAACCGAAATCACCCGAAGGGCCAGCACGCTCGAACGTCGATCTTCCGAGTATTATATTTTTTGTTATTGTTCTTTACGTTTTTCCTCTCGACGGGTTGATAGCCGGCGAACGTTCCGAGCAGCTTCCCCGTTCATTCCGAACTGTGATCGACGCACTCGTGTGTGTTCGTGACTTTTCTGTATCGTCATCAGTTTGGAACACGAACGTTCGGTGTGTAGATGTACCGTGACGGTCATTTTTGGTAAACGTCAATTGACCAAAAAACGACCGGCAATTGACCGTCTTTTTTGGTTTCAGAAAATGTTTGTTTGTGCCACTGTCAATTTTGTTCTGGGTCACAAATCTGCTCAACTTTATAGTACTCTAGAATAGTTTCAACCAAATTCTTCCTTTTCCTGGACTTCGTAGTCTATCCAATAATTTCCAATTTTCGTAATCGTAATCGTAATCGTAATCGTAATTGATCAATATTATAAAATGAGGGCAAAATTATTTTTTTTACTTACTTTGTTAATTTTTAAGTTAGGACGGTGGAGGTTTCTGCTTCCTCATAGAAGCTTTGTTATGGTGAAAAAAAAATTCGAGATTTTAATGAAAACGTCTTTATAGAGTTAATGTTGGTGTTGTCGCAGTGCGGTAATTTCCGGAGCCGTCAATTGAGGCTCACGTGACAGTCAATTGACAAAAAAAAATTACCAGTCACAAAAATCGTCCCCCATCTCTGGTTGGGTGTGAGCGTCGACAGGGCACGGCCCGTCTGAAAAACTGCATACTTACTCGAAGGCATTAACGGCAACGACCACGTGCTCGGCGAGCCACGGCGAAATAACAAAGGAGCGACCGAAGGACGCCTGGAAAATGTTACTTTCGCGATAACTTACCGCCTATCCTTGAACATGTCACGAGCGACACCGTTTGTGCACTTACGATGTCGTCATTAGTACGACTAATTTAACGTCCACACTTCCATGCCCCCCCCCCCCCTCTCGTTCGCCTCCTCCGCAGAGTTGAGAAATTACAGTCATTCTTCGATTGCGAAAATCCGAGTCCATCTCCGTATACAAAATCCGATACTCCGATGAAGCATCAAAAATTAAAACATACCGAGCGAATAGTTTAGATCGCCGGTATTAATATTTCTGCAGTTGGAGTAGCGATCGTTCAGCCCGATAATTGTCCTAGTTGGTCGGAATGAACGGCACTCGAGTCGATACTCCGAGTATAGCTGGGGCAGCCGATACGTCCATAGATGCATCGTCACTGCATAACTGCATACAAAATTCTTGACCAGTGGATGCAAAAAAAAGCTTCCCATCCAGTACGGCAGTTTGAGCCCACACATCAGATTTTTATACCATTCACCGGTATTTGCAATTCTCTCTCATTTCTCTGAAACTTATGCGAAGTGAACGCTATTCGCAAGGACTACCTTAAAGTGCAGCGCCATGAACACGGCTGTGGAGTAACGTTTACGAATTAGAAGTCTTTCGGGCAGCATGTCTTTCGAAAGCATCCGCTCGTCGAACTTGACGAAGAAACTGCGGATGTGGAGAGATATGTGGAGAGATATGACGAGGTTTAGAAGGTCAATCATTGTAATTAATTTATAAGAGCCTGTAATGAGTGACTACGCATTTGAAGAATAAAGACTATTTCATTCAATGCATATTCTTTTAATATTGTTTTCTAATGTATTTACACTTTATGATGTGACGGGTGGTGGGGGAGGAGTTTAACACACATAGAACCGTGTAAAAAGTAACTACAGGCGTGAATGAGTCAAAAGAGTGTTAGTAGAATGCACGTGTAAAATTCACACACTTCGACATGTGTTGAGAATCAACACGCCATGAAGCATGTAAAAACTGACTACACGATTTCCACGCGTGAAGCGTCTTGAAACAATACGTTTGTTTTTAGACTGCAACTGTACTTTTTCCAACGAAAGTACGAGATGCTCTCCTAACAGCGCCGAAAACTAATTGCCGAGAAGAACCGCCGATTCGTAGCCCGACCCGATATCGGTTCGTCTATAATCGTATCCTCGAATTATCGTTCTTCGTCATAACTACACCGTATCGCCGAGAAATTAATTCAACCCGCTTCTCCCAAGACGCCGGCGCAACTATCGATGAAACATCGATATACGGTCTCTTGTGTTTCGTTTAGCGAGCGATCGAGGTAAATTCGTTCTCGGGGTACGGAGGAAGCTGGATGGAGAGAATTATTTATAAATATTTTATGGCAAGCGCAAGTCGGTGGAGCCAGGAGCGAAGCGTAATGAGTAATCGACTACTCGGGAGAGCCCGATTAAAATAGATTCGGCGACTCGAGGAATCCGTGCCGATCCGCGAGAGCCTCGCGAATTGGAGAGGGGCCAAAAATACGGGGCGAAATTCCGCCTCGAGTTTCTCAGGCGCGTTTTGCCGGGTTAACTTGTTTGGATAATAGATATCATCGGAAGGTGGATGTGGCATATCTATTTCGTTGCCGGTCGCCTGGAGTGAAGGATCTACCTAAACACGGGAAGGATAAGGAGGCGAGAGAGTCGGTACAGGGGGAGGAGGAGGGGGGGGGGGGGGGGCAAAACGAGTGGGCGAGAGAGCCGTTCATTCATTTAGTTCGGAGGCCACCACACACGGCACTTTGTCCGTACGATCTCCCACGCGTCGCCGACCACGCGCTGCCGAGGGAATTCAACCGACAGACACACGCGGCTCGCATACGTACATTCGGACCCACACATTAAATATGATGAATTCTCGGAAGAGGGTACCAGCGGTGAACCAAGTATTTCCCGGTACGCGGAATCCCCATGGATGCCCGCGGCTCTTTCGTAGAAAGAGATACGTCGCGTTGCCTACTCAACGATAGTCAACACAGCTCTCTTCGTGTACGAGTATCAACGGTTGCGCAGTCGACGATTCGCAAGTAACCAGAATTAGTAGCGTGAATCGTGGGTGGAAAGCCAATTCGATCCTCCTACGCTGCGTGTGTGGTGTTTTTTTTTTTCTGAGAGGATGAGAGTAAAGCCGAATGGTCTATGGTAACGATTCGTTTGTAGATCCATTTTGCCCTGATGATTAAATCGAGCCCACCTTACGGACGCGATAGCTTTTCTTGCGCAGCCCAATTTTGCTGAAAGAGAGGAATTCCGCAACCACGAGGCGCCTTTAATCGTACGCTCGTTCATTCTTACGGAAATAAATCGTACACCGCAACAAATGTTACCTAAGTTGACACCTTCGTTCAAGTGTACACCGCAAATATGTTACACTTGCAGAGTAAAAAATAATTTCGTGAAATCGGAGGACGATGTTTCATAACATTCAAACATAATTTTGTTACATAAGCGACAAACTCGTTGGTTCGGGTTTGAATATTATACACCTGCCCTTTTGTTTCTCGTGCAATCAACAATTTCCGTTTGTACTTTTGCTTGTAAAACTAGAAAATTAATAAATAAAAAATTTTGGACGTTTGTGGACAATATATAATTCATCTTATCTGCAGAATAACAGCAGCGCTCATCCAATTCCCCTCTCGAAGGCCGTCTTTCCTCCCCGTCGGTGTAAGGTTGCACGCGCGTAAGCTTACGCATGTGAAGTATATTGGATGCGTAATATTTTAAAGCTGTAAGGTTTGGCGACTGTTGGAATGAAATAGTGTAAACTTACTAATGTGTAACATATTGAATACCTAAACTTTTTGTGGTGTAAGGAAATGGCCGTGTACAGTTTTTGTACGAGGATTGGCCAAGTGTAAGATATTTGCGCTGTGCACTTGAACGAATTTGTGAACTTATGTAACATTTTTTACAGTGTACGATTAGTTTCCGTAAGAATGAACGAGTGTAGGATTGAACGGTGTAAGATTGAATGCGCCTCGCAGCTACGCGTTTGCGAATGAATCGTCCCCGAACTCGACAGAATTTCGGATGCTGATGTCCTTCGAGAGAGCCGCCCGTTGGGAATGTTATCGAGCGGAGGTAACAAGTGCCTCGACAAATTCGTTCTTGATGGCCTCGATAATCAACAAAATCGAGGCAGCATCTTGGGGGAGCGAGAACTGCAGTAACGTACCATTTCGAATCGCGTCCGAGGCCGATCTCGTTTCATCGATCGATCCCGGTCCAATATAATTCACTATCTTGCCTCGAGGCAAGAAAACAAAGTGCATTCGAGTCTTCGGTGAGATCCAAGAAGAGTAAACACAAAAACAGAACGAATTCCAGTTCGGCCACTGTTGCAAGGTCCTACGGAGAAAATCAAGTCCCGAATATACGGCGTTTTTAATGTTGTTACGATTGTTGTTATTATTGTTTAACAAAGTAGGGAGAGGCACAAACAAATGCTGCCTCAACCAACGAAATTTTCGACCTTATCTATCCAACTCTCAACACACTCCACTCATCTTCGATATCTCTATTCCATCGACTTATCACACTGATAAAAAAATACGGTTGAATCGACTAAGATTCGGGCAGGGACGTTCAACTCAATATTTTGTTGGTAGAGCTAAAAAAATTGGTTACTTCAATAATTTGTTGGGTGATTTCACCAAAATATTTTTGATTCATAAAAATATTTTGTTCGGCCAACTAAATATTTATTTGAACGTCCCTGCCCGAATCTTAGTTGATTCAAGCGTATTTTTTTTATCAGTGCAGCGAGCGCTCATCTCATGTCCGATAAAACTCGTCACCTTCGTGAGACGTTCGTTCGTCGACACTCTGCAATCGTACGTGTATCTTTTATTGCGATTATTTAAGCAAAATGCGTAATAATAGACGATCGGTCGAGCGATCTTTGGCTGACGAAGAGTCACTTTTAATTACTCCGAATACAGCGTCGATTCCCGGACATGATATAAGGAAATAAAATATGTGAGACGAGGTAGGAAAAAGAGGAAGATGAGATTACAAAAAGAAAAAAAAACTCCGGAGAACGAAGATGACAAGATTCCCATTCAGAGTCACAGAAGCCGATTTTTCAATACCCGCCTGTTTCCACGAAGTCCCCCAGCCCTTTCCGATCTTTTTCCATCCTCTTCTCGTCAACGGGAAGTCTCTTGCCTCCGATACTGGGATCGCGAAGACAGGTTCTGTAAATCTTTCCGAGCTCCATTCAAGCGTTCTTGCGACTCTCTCTCGCGGTGCCCAACAACGCTGCAACGAAAGCCACGATGGGCCCCGATGCAGTCGTCTTCTCCCCGGTCCACGAGTCGAATGCGAATAAGTACTTGTTTATATTCCATTCGAATACCACCAATCCGGTTCACCCGAGTGCATCGCGAAAAGTGTCTCTATATAGAGCACGCACACACATCTCGAGAATATATGTAACAAAACTTTCGGCTATATACCGAATCCACATTTTGTGACGAGTTCTCGAACACGGCGCGCACCCAGAAAAAAGATTGATTAAAATCAAATAAATTTCGATTTTCTAATGATGTTTGTTAAGATAGAAGAAATGTTTAGTTGCCTTAACAAAATTCTTATTAGATTCAAACAACGGCTATTCTTTAGTGTGAGTAAAAACATTTATTGAAAGATTTGTACTTTGAAATAAATGTTTATTCGCGCCAAAAAAATCGTATGCGCGAATTGCAGAGTCGTGACCGAGTCAGTCGTGTCAAAACATCTTTCGCTGATAGTACAAGACCATATTTATTTCTTACGGGAAACCGCCACATTCTAATAAAGAGGCGACTTGTCGGTTTGTTTTTACACTGAGAGAAGGATCTTGGAAAAATGACTATATCGCTTGAGAGATATTACCATAGCACATCGTAGTAGGGCGCTGGGGTGCCACCTATGGTAGGACGTACCGGAATTATAAGATTTTTTCTTAGATATTATGGTAAAAAGTCTTGGATAATCAGAGTCCTTCTGCCGTAGGTGGCGCACTGGAGCCATATCGTCTGGGGTACTTTTGTCCCCCATACATGAGTTCTAGGATTCAGAGTATAACTAATGTGCGACGTGATTAGTGAAATCGTGCGTTGATAACGGATCTGTATGCTTATTTAATAATAATACATTGCTCGTTGATGCTTCGTTAACAGTAAAAATGACTTATTTAACAAAAAATGCATTTCTGCATCATTCATATATAACATTACTCCCATACGATCTAAACTAGCATAAATATTATATTATAAACATAAATATCTGTTTATTAGATCCAAATAAACATTATTAAATAATAAGAATAATACTATCAACCAAATAAATATATTAGAAATTAATAAACGCTCTATTAGGTTACAAAGCAAATAAACATTTTTCGTCGTCCTTAATAAATTTTCTTTGATTGGAATGAAGTTCTCTCTGGGTGTGCACTTGGCGGATTCGAGTTCGACCCGGGCTCCGAATCCCGACTACTCCACGTGGACATAAAAGGCAGCGTCACGATCCACGCGGTGTCTTCCAAATAAACATTATTAAATAATAAGAATAATACTATCATCCAAATAAATATATTAGAAATTAATAAATGCTCTATTAGGTTACGAAGCAAATAAACATTTTTCGTCATCTTTAATAAATTTTCTTAGATTGAAATAAAGTTCTTTCTGGGTGTGCACTTGGCGGATTCGAGGTCGACCCGGGCTCCGAATCCCGACTACTCCACGTGGACATAAAAGGCAGCGGCACGATCGACGCGGTGTCTTCGCCGATACGTTGACACAGCGAAGCAGACGCACCTCTCCCGTCTGCTTTACTTTCTCCCGTTTTTACCCACCTTTTCAATCTCTCCTCTCGTACCTTCCAGCGATTTCTCACTTCAGCGTATATTCTTTTTTCATAGATTCGTATACATAAATAAAATTCCATATGTAATCTCTTGGCATTGCTGAAACTTTTGTCAAAGAGTGTCAGCAATACCGATACATCGGACCTCCGGAGGTGATATATTTTTTCTGAAAAAAGCAAGAAACTGGACGCCCGGTATACGCGAGAGCTCTCGCGTATTTCTCGAGTGCGAAAAACCGGTGGCAATTAAGGCGTGCCGCGCGGTCGTCCTGCACACTCACCCTCGTGCTTCGTCTCCGCGTCGTGGAACACTTACGAGCGAATGAGGAATCGCCGGAGTGACAGACGAAAAAGTTAGTTTCGTATTATCGAGTGAGGACGCCGAGTCGTCGAAGGCTGCGAGGTAGCAGCAAAGTGATGGAGAACGATCGCACAGAATAGCAGGCAAAACCGGGGACGAAAGTAACACGGGTAAATTGTAACAATACAATGACAACTGTAACATGCTGATCCAGCGACCATCGATCTATCGCTATATCGGAGTACAGTAGAACCCCGATTAACCGGGATGCTCGGAACCGAAGTGTCCCCGGATAATCGAAAGCCCGGTTAATCCGAACTAGACAGCGAAAGTATATAAGTCAATAATGGCTAATGATACAACTTTATTTTGACTAGTTACAATGACATTTGGTACAACTTGCACTTAAATGTTAAATAGTGTGAACTTGAATGTCAAGCTTTGGATTATTTTATTAATGGTAAGTAAGCTAGTCTTTCTTTTAAGTACTCAGTGACATTAGTTTGCTCCAAGCATAAAAAGAAAACCTCAGAAGATGCACGGTTAATCCGCTTGTCGGTTAATCCGAGCCCGGTTAATCGGGGTTCTACTGTACTTGTCGGTATCTCCACCCGCACGGAAAAGGGCAATATAGAGTATGGAGTATAGAGTCGTCCGAGGTTTTTTTTTTTTTAATGCTCGGAACAAACCAAAGTCACTGAGTACTTACAAAAAAGACTAGGTTATACGTACTATTAATGAAAAAAAAGTGAAAATTGAAATTTTCATATGGCTTTCTCACAATGTTCCATTATTCGCAAAACTTCTTCTATGAGAAAGCATTTTCTGTATTTTTTGGCTTTCTGTACTTTATAAAATCTGAACGAATGTCTCAATTATTGGGCAAATTGTAACAAACAGAGGCACCTAACTACTCGTGTGCCAAATTTCAACCCGATTGATAAAGCCGTTCTTGAGATATTGAACCGTATTGAGTTATTGAGTTATTGATTGAGTCGATTGAATTTTACAGGCCTGTCACACACACACATACACACACGCATCCATCCAGACATTTTTTCTAAATGTGATTTTCCGATGTTTTAGAACATTCTGAACACGTTTTCATTAAAATCTCGAAAAAATGTTTTTTCGTTAAAACAAAGCTTCTTCTATGAGGACGCAAAAATATCTGAAGCTTGACATTCTACTTCACACTATTTAACGATTCCGAGTCTCTAGACCTGTCTATAAGACCGTGGTCGTTATACCGTTGTTACAATTGACCCCGGTTACCATCGGTCTCGGTCTCCCCTGCCTGCAATGCCACCTACGGTGACTGCGGGGATCGTCCGAGCATGCTCCGTGGAGGGAAAACGCGATGCAGGAGAGCTAGAAGAGTCTCCGGTTCTAACCGCTAACGAGTAAAAAGCATGAATGGACGCCAGAACGGCGCCGTTTGTTATCTGCCACTTCTCGTCTCTTTATTATTATTCTTGGCCCTCTCGCTTCCGCCACTCATACGCCCCGCTCTGGCTGGCTCTGCCCCGTACCGCCGTTCATCTCCATCTCCATCGCCAGGTTCTTCCCTCTTCGCCTTCCCTCTGCGTTTCTTCCTCACAACTGGCCACGTACACAATCTCCTCTCGCGACAGACCCTCTGGCTTCTCCACTCCGCATTGACGCTCCGTGTTATGCATGCACGCACGTATTTCAGGTTCCGACGATATTTACGTAAATTACGTACCTACTGTTCTTCATAACTATCCGATGCATAAACGTTATGGAAGGTAGAGCGAGATAAATTCTAATGAAAAATCGAACGGCATGAGATACCTATCGATATGCAGTAGAATCCCGATTTTAAGGTAGTCCTCGCGAATAGTGTTCACTTCGCATAAGTTTCAGAGAAATGAGAATAACGAGGAATGAGGGGAATGAGAATTATAAACACTTGTCGGTGGTATAAAAATCTGAAAAAAAAATCAAGCGTATTAAAGATGCTGACACGATTAATTTTGCATAATAATAGTTTCAAAATGTTGTAAATTATTATCGATGTTAAATGGAGCATCGCTATCGAACGGACGTCTCACCCATCCAAACAAAAATATTAGATCACTTTACACACATGAGATTATATTCTGGAATTTTTTAAAGAAAAATCAAACATGTCGTATTGCCTGAAAAAAAATATTTTCGTCTATTTTTCATAGAAATGGGCGTTTATTGCATTCAAAAAAAATCTACAAAATTTTGTTTTTAAAGGTTCATTTGAAACTACAACTTTTATGTCTTAAAAGTTTTCTGTACGATCAATAGTTTTTAAGTTCTAGGGGTTTTTTTTAAACTTCAATCTCTCGATATCTCAAAGAATTACAATCCAAATATTCTGAAAAAAATTACAATCCAAACATTCTGAAAAAATTACAAAAACCCATGGCAAATAATCATGAATTGTGGTGAAATTACAACTTTTTTGGAGAGGGTTGAGTGTTTGTGCCGTTCGAAACCGCATGGAATACCTCAAGTACAGTAGAATCCCGATTAACCGGGGTCGGATTAACCGTGCGTCTTCCGCGGATTTTTTTTATGCGCGGAGCAAACCAAAGTCACTGAGTACTTCCGAAAAAAAGACCAGCTTACATACAATCAATGAAAAAGAATATACAAAGCTTTTACATTCTAGTTCACACTATTAAACAATTAAGTGCAAGCTGTACCAAATTGAAACTAGTTAAAATAAACTTGTATTATTAGCCATTATTGACTTATATACTTTCGCTGTCAACATGGAGAAAAAGCTGAAAATTGAAATTTTCATATCGCTTCCTCATAAAAGTTGAAAGATGAACGTTGAAAGTTGAAAGTTGAAATTTTTATATCACTTTCTCATAATGGCCCTTTATTTGCAAAGCTCCTTCTATGAGAAAGCATTTACTATATTTTTGGCTTCCTCATAGAGGAAGCCAAAAATAGAGGAAGCCAAAGAGGGAGCCTCATAGAGGTACCCTTTCGATTTTTTGACAAAAATTAAAATTTCGAGAAAGGTCCTGGTTTTACGTATTCTCTATGAAAATGGGTCTTCTGAAGCGAATGCCGGTGGCAGAAATTCGATATCTCGAAAAAAAAAATTTCGCCATTTTGAAAGTAGAAAAATCGAAAGGGGGCCCTTTCGATTTTTTGACAAAAATTAAAATTTCGAGAAAGGTCCTGGTTTTACGTATTCTCTATGAAAATGGGTCTTCTGAAGCGAATGCCGGTGGCAGAAATTCGATATCTCGAAAAAAAAAATTTCGCCATTTTGAAAGTAGAAAAATCGAAAGGGGGTACCCTTTCGATTTTTTGACAAAAATGAATTTTTTCAAAAAAAAATTTTTAGAATTTTTTCGTTAATGAAATCGGTTGGGAAATATGCGACTTGAAACCAATGGCGGAGGTTTTAATTCGATATCTCGAAATTTTTTGAAAAAAAGTGCCGTTTCGCAAAATTTAACATAGGATTTCCTACCCTGAAAATGGTCAATTTTGAAAATTTCGAAAAAGGTCCTGGTTTTACGTATTCTCTATGAAAATGGGTCTTCTGAAGCGAATGCCGGTGGCAGAAATTCGATATCTCGAAAAAAAAAATTTCGCCATTTTGAAAGTAGAAAAATCGAAAGGGGGTACCCTTTCGATTTTTTGACAAAAATGAATTTTTTCAAAAAAAAATTTTTAGAATTTTTTCGTTAATGAAATCGGTTGGGAAATATGCGACTTGAAACCAATGGCGGAGGTTTTAATTCGATATCTCGAAATTTTTTGAAAAAAAGTGCCGTTTCGCAAAATTTGACATAGGATTTCCTACCCTGAAAATGGTCAATTTTGAAAATTTCGAGAAAGGTCCTGGTTTTACGTATTCGCTATGAAAATGAGTCTTCTGAAGCGAATGCCGGTGGCAGAAATTCGATATCTCGAAAAAAAAAATTTCGCCATTTTGAAAGTAGAAAAATCGAAAGGGGGTACCCTTTCGATTTTTTGACAAAAATGAAAATTTCGAGAAAGGTCCTGGTTTTACGTATTCGCTATGAAAATGGGTCTTCTGAAGCGAATGCCGGTGGCAGAAATTCGATATCTCGAAAAAAAAAATTTCGCCATTTTGAAAGTAGAAAAATCGAAAGGGGGTACCCTTTCGATTTTTTGACAAACAGGTTTAGTGCGAAAAAAACCTTGCGCTTTTGGTCAAAACGCCTGTCGAATCTGTACTCGAGGCGAAAAAATACATAGAGTATCATAGAGTATTCATCGGGAAGCAAAGAAATCGCTGTTCGAAAATACGCAAAATCACCCATTTTTGTAATTTTGGCTATATAAATGCCCGATAAACTTTTTCGTTAGTCTCCACTCCGGGATTGTATCCTACGTATTTCATCACGCTGATCACGAATCTGACACTTTTTTTTCGTAGATTAATATTTAATACGGAAAAATTGCATCTCGAAAAAAAAAAAAAAATTCGTGAAATTCAAAAAATTCAAAATGATATAAAATTTAAACGGCTCGATCGATTTTCTTGAAATTTTAATGGGATCATCGGGTGATCATATTCCATCTGTGTACGCGTTTTTAGCCCGATAGTTAAAAAATTGCGAGCGCTAGAGCGCGAACAGACATTTTTGAAGAAATTAAAAATGGCGTACAAAAAAAACAACTGAACATTTTTGGATGAAATTTTGACCAAACATTGACTACTGATCAGACATGATGTGTGCCAAATTTCAGCTTGATCGGTCAAGGCGTTCTCGAGTTATAGCAGTTTGAATTTTGCACGTCCATTTCATACACACACACACACACACACATACATCCGGACATTTTTTCTAAATGTGATTTTTCGACGTTTTGGAACATTCTGAACATGTTTTCATTAAAATCTCGAATTTTTTTTTTTTACCAAAACAAAGCTTCCTCTATGAGGAAGCAAAAAAATGGTTGGGTCAACAAGAATTTTGTTACCATGACTGATTTACCTGGTTAACATAAGGACAACAAAGTATTTCGCTGTGGCAGCAAATATTTTGCTGTGGCAACAAATGTTTTGCTTTAGCAGCCAAAAATATTATGCTGTAGCAGCCAAATATTTTTGTCACCACAACAATAAATTATTAACGATCTACATTTTGTTAGAGAAACAGAACAATTTTTCTCCGCGTAGTTCGGATTAACCAGGATTTCGATTATCCGAGGGCTCTTCGGTCCGGCGCATTCCGGTTAATCGGGGTTCTACTGTACATATCTACATATCGGTCCGTGCAATAGAAGGGAGCTGGATTTTTATTTACCGAAGCGATTAATTATCGTACGCGGCGACCGATTACGGCAGCTCGTATTCACGCATCCGAGAACGCTACATGAGAGTGTGACACAGCCAGCGTGTTGACAACAGATTGTGCGAATTGCCAACGGTGTTATCTACGAAAATTTATCTCGTAACTGATAACGGCCGTTGATTACGATAAGGGGGAGGTATTCGTGAGTCCCGAATAAATCATAAAGAGCGGCACGTCTACGAAAGCCACGCCGCGGATCGGATGACTCGCACTTTAATTTTTTTTTTATCCGCCAGACACCAGACACACAATAGTACACACGCTATAGTAATGGACAGTTCTGATAATTTCGATTGGCTTATCTTATTGAAAGTTGATGAATGAAAATATTTAATCGACGAAGATATGCATATTCGCCACTTTTACCCTATTTTTATCCCCAGAACTCATAAGTGGGTTCCGAACGCACCCCACGCGAGCGCGAAAAAATGAGCTTTTTGTTGACTTTTTCCGCTTTTCATTTATTGCATGGGGTTTTCATTAAGTAAATGTAAATACAATCAGATTTCTCGTACACCATTCACTTCCCTATGAAAAAACGAAGTAAACCACGTATGAGAAAGTCTGTTTATCAGCATATAGGACCGGTTTTCAATCAATCAAGGAAAGCGGGGGTTCGTTCGGACCCCAGTCATGCGTTTAAAGGTAAACAAAATTAAGTCATGAGTTGTAGGGTTAATGTACACACAGACAAAAAATTGATTGGATTAACCAAACGCCGCGCTGACATGCGTTCAAAGCTGTTATTTGTTTGGTACAAATAAAGCATTGTTTTGTTAAACGATTATTTGCTTCAATTTATTCAAAATTATTTCAAGATTAAAACAAACATTTTTGTTGTACCAACCACATACACCTTTGAACGTGTGTCACCGGGCATTTGCTCACACCAACTTTCTTTTTCTCAGTTTACGCATAGACTTTCTTGGATGGGGATTGTGAGACTTGCGAAGAGAAGCGATAGACTACGAGAATTTTGGGTATTAAAAAATGACCTATGAGTGGACAGAACGGATATTTATTTATTTATTTATTTATTTATTTATTTATTTATTTATTTATTTATTAACGGGACATGCCCTTTTACATAAAGTTTAAAGTACATAGTAATTAAGATCAAGATTATTAAAAAATTTTGCGTATTTAGTAAAGTATATGCGAAGAATGTGTCATTCATAGAGAAGCACTCGTTCAGCAAGGGCTCTCGTATACCCTGAAATCGGTCCTCCGTACAGATGAGCTAAGTCTAGCCTGTTGGCACCGCTTGTGAAGCGGTAGTGCGCCGATCTTTCCGTGAGAGTTGATCTAATCTTCGGTGTTCTGAAGAAGACTCGTGCTCTCCTTTGATGATCGGGAACAGTCTTCCGAAGTTTGGCCATTAGTGTGGGACATTCCGTCATTCCCGACATTATTTTGAAGAGGGTTCGTTGGTCATTGAAGATCCTTAGCGAGTACAGGCTCGGTATCGCAAGCGAATTTGCAATCGCTCCGTAGTCATGATCGTCTTGTCTCATCAGTGCATCCGCCCTGTAGGACGCTGACTGGAGAAACTTGTGTTGGACTCTCTCTAACTTTTTTACATGAGCAGCAAACACCAGGTTCCATAACTCCGACGCGTACATTAAAATCGGCCTCACAAGTGTGAGGTAAAGTGTCCGAAAAGTCTCCACCTTGCGGAATTCTCCGGAGAATCTGTTGATGAATCCTAGTGATCTGAGGGCTTTTCGGGAGGCTTCCTCTATATGCTTGTCGAAGCTGATTTTCGAGTCAAATATGACGCCAAGGTCTCTTATTGACCGCACTTTTTCCAGAGGCTGTCCACTGATTATGTACGCAGTTGGCGCCAGGACCCTCGTGTCGAAAAGGATATGCTTTTACATTTTCCGATGTTTAGAGCTAATCTGTTTCTTCGGCACCACTGCCACAGTCCATCGAGATCCTTTTGGATAAGCTCTTGATCCTCCATAGTTTTGATAGTCAAAAAATCTTCAGTCCATCGGCAAACAGTAGAAATCTCATGTACACCAGAGATGTAGAGATGTCGTTGACAAGTACTAGAAAGAGCAGCGGGCCCAGGTGAGACCCCTGAGGAACACCAGACTTCACTATTACATCTCTCGAGAGATAATTTTTGTATCGAACCCTCTGCGTCCTGTTCCGAGTGTAGTCCGATATCCACGCGAGGAGCTTACCCGATATTCCAATGGCTGCCAATTTCTTGATGAGCGTGTCGTGGCACACCGATATTGGAAATATGGAAGGAAATAGAGGAAAAAATTGGCGAGATGGTTGAGAAAAATAGGAAAAGGAGAAGAGCAGGAGCGGCGAGTGACGTTGAACGAGAGCCGAAGGAGCAGGTGCTTTTAATAGCGTCGCTCACGATGCGGATAACACGGAGGCAACCGCGAGCTCCGGCATAAAATATTCAGGAACGTCACGGCCCTGTTCTCGCGGGTCGCTCGGGATTCGTGACACTGCCGTTTATACCGTGTCCGTCTCTGCTTCCGGATGTTCCGTTGAACCTGCACAGCACGTCCAATCGATGCCCCGCGAGATCCTCCTCCGGGTTAATTTTATCCTCGAGTGACACCTGTCAGCTTACCACTACGTACGAGAGAAATGCATCTGTATCTCTGGCGCCCGGAGAAACCGATGGTTTTCGAAACGGACTCTCTTGCGTGTCATATCATTTTATTCCCTTCTTAATTTTGGATCGTTTGCACACCACCGCAGATAGCCAACCGTAGCACAGGCTAACAAGGGGAATTGCTTGCCACCAAGCTTTGCTGTTTGCTCACGAGCAATAGTGCAACAATAGTCTCTAGCACGAGATTGCAGCATATTGGTAGCAAAAATCCAACAACGGTTACTACAAGCTGACTTCTTATTCTTAACAGCCGTGAAAGAGATCAATATCCCGGATGGTCTATTTGAGTATTATATAAAATATGATACAGAAATGGAGTAGCAGTAATGATCCTTGGAATTGAATTTTTGTGAGAGTCGATAGAGATACTTACATTTTATAACAAATCGAATTTTTTAAAATTTCACCCAAAATATCCATAACTTAAGCGAATTAATCTTCGTAATGAGAGGCAAAGCATCAGCGAGGGTTGCTGACAATACGCTCATAAGAATTTTCGGCACTGAATGCTAGCAAAAACGTAGGCAAATGCGGACGCACATGCCGCAATTTTGCCGCGATCCCGTGCGGACATATGCTGCCTATTTGCTGGTGGGTTGTTGGCAAAATGCTCTGGGACACGTCGAGCATATATTATACTTTGGGTCGAATTTTAAGACATTAATTTGACCTTGATATCAAACTTAAGATCAAACTTGAGAACAAACTTGTGATCAAACTTGAGACCAAACTTGTGATCAAACTTAAGATCAAACTTGAGATCAAACTTGAGATCAAACTTGAGACCAAACTTGTGATCAAACTTAAGATCAAACTTGAGATCAAACTTGAGATCAAACTTGAGATCAAAATTGAGATCAAACTTAAGATCAACCATAAGATCAAACTTACGTCCGAACTTAAGCACGCAATGAAGTTCGAGCCAAACTTCGATCTCAACTTCGATCTCAAGAGCGATCTTAAGTTCAAACTAATGTCTTAAAATTCGACCCTTAAAAAAATCAATGGTAGATGGTTGCCGTATATGTTACTCATGTTTCATCGAACAAATTCGCTTGAGACCAGCTCAGACGAATTGTCTTGCGTTAATGCGGCGGGTGAAAGCTGAGAGATGAAAATAAGCGTTTCTCAGGAACGAGAAGGAGATCCGGCCAAGGGGATTCTCCCGATGACTAAATCATTTTTTTCCGGTTTCACAACACATCTCATCCTCCCGTTCCTGTACATTCTAAATGACGAGGAATGACAATCATTATCGTCATACACGTCAGCCGGAATTATGACGCGTGCCCGGCGTCTCGTACAGCGATGGCCGTTCGGATCCTCGCGAACGAGTCACGGTGATTTCTTCGCATCGTATACTAATTAAACATACGCCAAGTTTAATCGTGGCTCGGAGAGGCTGCGACAGAAGCTCCGGGAGACACGCACGCAAATACGACGACGACAGAGCGACATTTCGCAACGAGATATCGAGCATAACCCGACGGGAACAGACAACTGGCGCGACTAAACGATTAAACTTTATTATCTACCGTTCTGTTTTGTTTTGTAATAGGCCAACAAAGTGCATTGCAATACATAAATAAATAATCGCGCATCATTCGATTCCGATTCGCTGGACGAATTATTGAGATACTTGTAATAAAAAAAAAACAAAATCTGACGTGCATGTGCCGGGCAAAGATTCAGGGTCGGCGGCAAGTGACCGGGCGAGAGTGGTAGCGTCGTGTTGTCGCAATTTCGCGAACGCAACAGGTGAGCAACGGACACCGGTAATGCGATTCAATGCGTCTTACGTAACAGCTGACTAGTTGGCGTTTGTGTATATCAGATTGTGTATTATCCAGCTATGGTCTGAGGGTCCAATTTTAAGGCGCTCTTTTGGACTTAAGGTCGAAGTTTGGTCCGAACTTGATTGCTTGACTTAAGATCTATTATAAGTTCAAACTCAAAACTGAACTTAAATTCGATTGTAGTTCGAGTTGGATCTTAAGTTCGATTTAGGTTCGAATTTAAGAGACAACTTTAAGGCCTGTTCGGAATCGAACCTACATCTGGATTCCAAATGCGGTTATCTTTGATGAGAAATCGATTGACTGAGAAACAATTACATAGTTAAAGCAACAATACTGACTTTACCATAAAAAATAATTCCCAAGGGGAACCTCTATATTTTATACTTACGACAATCATAGAAAATGGTGGTTGCAACCATAATTATAGTTTAATTAATTGAAAATATACAATCAGAAACTATCTATATAGACGTTCCTCCAGGAAACTATTCGTTATGGCAGGAAACACTATCCTTTTTCTCAGTGTACACTGTCATGAATAGGTGATCTGGCAAACGAATTTCTTAAATCGGTTTCTATGGACTGATTGCTGGAGAACAATTGTTCTCCTCAATGACAGGATCAGTGAATGTGGCGATGGGTGGAAAAAGATACGTGGAGGACGATAAGAATATTTTTTGGACATCTTATCGCTTCTTATTAGTTTGAACTTAAGATCAATCTTAAGTTCAAATTTGCGGTCAGATTCGCGTTCGGACTTAAGATTGAACTCAAAATCAAACTTGGGCACAAAATCAAGTTTGAACTTCAGATAGATTAAGCACGCAATGAAGATCTCGAGAGCGATCTTAAGTTCAAACTAACGTCTTAAAATTCGTTCCTCAGACTCGGTTACTGTGACGAGACTCGGTAACAACGAAATCTGTAATTGAGCGACCATATTCGTGTACACCCAAAATTGCGCAATGTTTAACAATTTCTTTTATCAAATTACCGAGTATCATGCACCGTGGACTCTCCATTATTTCTCTCGAGTTTAAACAGAAAGAGGAGCTTGTTAGGATAGTTCGGCGGGTTTTCGAGCAGACCACTCGAGTGATCCCCGGGGGGTTTGGTTGGGATGAGCGAGGGAACTCGAGTGGTCGAGGGTATTGCCGGGTAGGGTCGTCGAGGCAGCTTGAAATTGTAATTCGATCCACCGAGTTCGAGGAACGATTTTTCGAGGACTTTCCATCCTGCCTACCCAAGCTACCCCGATAACTTTTCGATGCCCATCGACGCTCGGATCCTATTGTCTATCGTTGATTGTAAACTCCCTGTGAATAATTAAATTTTGCTAATTTCGTCGAGTGAAAATAACAGTCATCACGTGCATAATAACGCATGTTTGTTGGGATATAAATTATTTATTTATTTATTTATTTACTTGTCAACGGGATAAACTCTTTTACAAAAGATAAAATATAGACTGTTTCATTAAACGAGTATAATGCGTAAATGATATAATTAACATTAAGTAACATTTTTTTGTATTGCTCGTGCACTGCACGGTACAAATAGCATATCATATCAATATCACATCCAAATCAAACGAGTAGTATAGTTACTGGAACTATATATTGATATATTAATTATAGTCTATTATAATATAATATAATATAATATAATATAATATAATATAATATAATATAAATATATTTATATAACCCGGGGTATAATGTATAACCCGAATACGTTAATTCAAACACAACAATGGGTTATTCGTGCCAAAGTTAATTACACTGCAGGTGTACGCATAATTCAATGCGTCAACACATTCGAGTCCCGTTAACCAAGTATCGATGTCTCGACGATAACGATCGGATGATCTCAATCAAGACTGTCGCTTCCAGTCCTCGACTTTCTTCTGTGCTCCTCTTGGTTTTTGCTCCTTTCGACTCTCGTTACTCATTATCGAGCAGCTATTATTACTATCATTGCAGAAGCTTCAAATTGATTCGACTCTCCGCGCAGCTCATTTTCAATCAGAGCTGGGCAAATACACTAAGTACTTGAAGTACGTTTTGAAATATCAAGTACTGAGTCCACCAGTACTCGATGCGCCAGTACTCAAGTCCTACCCAGTCCTTAGTACTTCAAGTACTTGGTACTTGAATGCATACTTCTAGTACTTAGGGTCGAATTTTAAGACATTATGTTGAACTTAAAATGGAACGTAAGATCGAACTGAATATCACACTTAATTTCATGCTTAAGTTTCATCTTAAGATCAAAGCCAAGCCCGAACTTAAGATCAAACTTAAGTCCGAGCTTAAAATTAAACTTAAGTCCGAACTCACGATTAAACTCAAATCCGAATTTAAGATTAAACTCAAGTCCGAACTTAAGATCAATCTTAAGTCCGCATTTAAGATCAAACTATGAGCGCAAACTTAAGATCAAACTATGAGCCTAAACTTAAGATCAAACTATGAGTCCACACTTAAGATCAAACTATGAGTTCAAACTTAAGATCAAACTTAAGCACACAATGAAGTTCGGTCCAAACTTCGATGATAAGTTCAAACTAATGTCTTAAAATTCAACACGTAGTGTATTTGCCCAGCTCTGTTTTCAACTGTCTCTTCGTGATCATGGGCTTCGACAGAATTGGAAACCGTACATCGAGCAATAGTTGGTTCTCATTGATATTGTAATCACTGCGTTATACCGCTAAGGAAAAGTCTACACTCGTGGGCTTGAATGTCGGGGATGCCGGTAAAAGTGAATGGAAACCGCCGACGCAACGGTGCGGACTGGCAGATATGTTTGCACACATATATATGTACAAACTAAACATAGCTCACAATCGCCGAGAGAGTTTCACCGGCGTTTTACAAGTTGCATGAGTACATACGCTACCGCAAGTACAGACAGCGTTAGTTTGGAGTACGCACAGTGAAAACAATTCCATTTCGTCTATGCGTTATAATGAATTTTACTATGCGTTTGATGAATTTGAGGCTGTAGGCGTGGAATTAAAAAAGGAGATTTTCGCGATCGCGACACGGACAAGTATCACTTCCAATGAGCGTCGAGCCGTGCTCTGTCCACTGGAAGTGACTCACTTCGGCGTGCCTTTCGCAGCGATCGTGGAATGCCGCACATAAATTAGAATCACTATTCACGGCGATAAGGACAAGCCGCAGGAAAAGAAAAATGTATGGTTACGAATTATCATAACATAATGAGTAACCGATTGTGACCGATTTGCGTCACAAGGAGTTTCCTCAAAAATTCACCCTACAGTGACTCTATTTACTTCGTTCACTCGTCGAAACTTTTATACTCCTCCGTGATTGTGATTTTTTTGGATATCTTCTTATCGCTTCTTATTAGTTTGAACTTAAGATCAATCTTAAGTTCAAACTTGCGATCAATCTTAAGTTCAAACTTGCGATCAAATTTGCCTTCAAACTTGCGATCAAATTTGCCTTCAAACTTGCGATCAAATTTGCCTTCAAACTTGCGATCAAATTTGCGTTCAGACTTAAGATTAAACTCAAAATCAAGCTTGAGCACGACATCAAGTTCGAACTTAAGATAGATCTTAAGTACAGTGACTCCATTTACTTCGTTCACTCGTCGAAACTTTTATACTCATCGCCCTTCCGATATTATTTCCCTTCTCGTTACGCGGATTTTCCACCGTAACACGGAGGTCGATTCCACGAAGAAACTTCTTCCGGGATTCTCTCTCGGAGGCCCGCGCGCCCAGTCAGAGAGCGAACCAATAGCGGCAGAGAGAGAAACGTTATAACGAGCAAGGACGCGAGGTCGAGAGAGAGAGAGAGAGAGAGCGAAAAATGAGATTTTACAGTCTAGGGACGGAAGAGCCGCACGGGTGCGAGGAGGACGAAACGGCAGAGTTGCGCCGGGGCGGGGAGAGCGTCCCGTCCGTGCAGAGAACTCTGCGCATCTCAAGCGGCAAGTTACACGGCAACGGAAGGAGCGTCGAAGGCGGCGGTGGAATGGGTCGCCGGCGGTAAGGCGAAACGAGGGAGAGAGGATCGAGTGGGTTACGGGAGAGAACCCACACATCCTCTCTCGTCGCCGTTCACACTCGAGGGCCTCGTCCCCTTCATCCTTCGCTTCGCGTCCCTTTCTATCTTATCGTCGCTTTCCGTTCATCCCGGAGCTGCCGATTCCCGTCTGTCCCTCTCGCCGCGCCGCCTCGACTCGAGTCCGTATCTCTCTCTCCTTTAGAGCGATGACTCGACCTATAGTTATTTCCCACTCGCACAGTTCGACTCCCCGCTCGCAGCGCCGCCCTCCGCATAATCTTACTCCCTCGTATTCCCGCACGCTGCCTTCGTTCGTGTCTGTCTCTCGGGCTGTTGGCTCTACTCGGCAGTCCCGAGCGTCCCCGAGGACCGAGCTACCAGTCACAGCGCAGCAGCCCACTGGTAATGGCCTGGCTTTGGCCGCCGTGAACGTCGACCGATGCCTCCCGCCTTTCCCGTCTTTTACCCCTTTTAACTCCCCTCACAGCTCTCCCTCCGTCTCTCTCGTTTTACGGTCGTACCTCTCTCGGGGGACTCTCTCGACTCGATTCGCCCGAGAGTTCCGAGAGTTCCGAGAGAGCCGAAGCGACCGAAGGCATCGGTGTGTGTGCGTGCGCGCGCGCGCTCGATACACGGAATCGCCTCGTGGTTCTTGGAACGCGGTAGACTGTCGCCAGCCACGCCAGACGGCGCACCGCTCGCCACATCGCCTGCCTGCCTCGGCACTCCGCGACGGAAACTCGCCGCCCACTAACACGCTTACGCTCTCACACAGCCGTTTTCTCGCTCGCTGTGCCACGGCTCCGCTTATACGATACATGTACACGTACTTGTTACTTATACTTGTAGTTTACTATCGCAAGAAGAGAGAGAGAACGTTACAGTGCAGCTATACTGTAGACTGGTGCATTCTACTATAGTACGATGCTATAGTAGAGCCCCTTGGCTCCGAGCATCAACAGCTCCAGCGCGATCAGCACCGACGCCAGTAGCACCAGAAACAGCGGCGGTAGTGCGCGCGGCTTCAGTTACGTAACAATAACATCGCGCTGCGAGGAATCGCGAGGCCTCCGGCACGCGGGCCAGCTTACTCTTACTACGGGGACGGTACTCGCTGACGAAATCTGTTGAATTCATTTGACTCGTAGACTCTTCGTTGTCGGACAGAAATTTACTATTTGCGAATTGAGGAAAGGGTCTCGTGGATGACAGAAACTCGAAGCGAAATTTACGGGTACAAATTCGAAGAAGGATTGTCAAGAGAAAAATAAAATTATGAAGCCGTGTAAGCTGTAGGACTGGCGAATGAACCGAGTGGACCGTGCCGATTGATACATGCAACTAAGGTAGTCAATGGGTGGAGGGAAAAGGTATGGCGGTGAGGATTACAACACGATAAAGTGAATTGTCTGAGCTCGCGAATTTGGACGCTCTACTCGGCGTCTCCACGTGGGCGTGATTATTTACTCGCCTTCCGGAAGGGACTTCGTTGTACTGCGGGACTTTTTAAAGTACAGCGGTTTAAAAGTAGCGGTCGGTGCGCTGCGCGTAACGAGTCTCAAAATAGAAATTCAGCGATCTATCGCGCAGGACGACTTTTTTGTTGTTGTAATTCATCGAATGTATCTCACGAGTCGCGCGAACGCAGCGGAGAGAAAAATAATTGAGAAAAAGGTACGGCAAACGGCTACGTCATAAGCGAAGTCTCTCCGGTGTGTAAAAAAAACCGTTCGCGTTGAGTACTCGTATCGTGCGCGTCGATCTCCCAGTCACGTTTCGTGCGTGCTGCCGTATTCATCATCTCGGTGCTCGGTGCGTTTATGTACGTGTGAGTGCGAATAGCCGGACAGAGCGTCCCGTCCCAATGAGACGGAGACGATGAGCCGCGAGGTTTGAAAGCGACGGGCGGGCAGGTCGAACGGGGCGGGGAGCGGGGGAAGACAGGCGAGGCGGAGAGAGGCGAGGGGAGGGGGGCGCCCGCTGCTGCAAGGTGTACTATATGCGTCTGGCTGAGTCGGTGTGCAAAGTACAGCGCGATTAGGCGCCAGTGACGTCAGGCTAGACTCCTCGTCGGCGAGTTTCCCCGCGGCCACGAGCATTCACTTCGGATCACGAGGTGAATTCGTCGTTTCGCCGAGTCAGCCACCCGATACGAGTGACGGAGATAGCGGGGAAAAAAAAAGAAAAAAAAAACTAAGCGAGAGGGACGGGAAGAGACGCGTTGGCGCGTGTGCGTAGGAATCTATGTTTTTTTTATTCGCTCTTCGCCTCGAAGTGGTGTATAGTCGCAGTCGGGACTCGACACTCGGGAGCGAAGCAGCGGTGGATGGTCCGGCGATGCTAGTGCTGTCGGCGCGTACGAGAGTAGCAGAGAGACACGGCGTGGTGTAGTTTGGTCGCGCGAGTGAGCGGGGAGTCAAGAGCGCCCGTGGAATTAACTGCACGGGTCTCTCCGCGCGACGGCCCGATCATTTATCCGTGTGCGCTCCGGGCAATGACTAACTGCGCGTTAAGTGTGTTAGTAGGAGATATCGTGAACGAACCGGCCCGTCTTCGTCCGTGGCTCCTCGTCCGTGTGCTCGCGCGCCCGCTGCCCGGCTACGTCAGCACCGGTTCGACGGGATTTGCATAGCAAACAGATTGACGCGCTTGTAAGTGGATAACGAGAGAGACGGAGAGTGCAGCGGAGAGAGCAGGCGCACGCGGCACGGAGTGAGAGAGGTGGATCGCGGCGAGACGATGGTGGGAGAGGTGAGTCGCGCTGGCCCTACCGACGACACGTAGAGACGGAGAGTCGACGGAGAGCGCGAGGAGACGAAAGCGTGCGCGCCGATGAGGAGCGAGCGAGGCTATCGGAGAAGGCAGTAAAACAGGAAAATAAAAACAAAAGTGCCACCCCCCCCATCCATTCGGGGACTCTAAATAATATGGAATTGATTTTGTGAAGTAAAGAAAAAAGTTTGTGACAAAAAAAAAAAAAATTACGGGAATACTATCTGGTACTTTAATCGGATCGTTCGACTGGAGAAACGGATAAACGAAAGACCGTCGGGTTGGGCGGTGTGTTCGATGTGGCAAGAGTAGTAAACAACACACAGCACGTTTTGTGAAGCGCGTGTGATATGTGTACGTGTTGTACATGTGTCGGGCGAGTGCGAACCGCGCTTTACACCACCGCAGCTTACCGGAAGAGAGTGAGAAACGTGCGCTCGTGCGACCGTCGCTGACAATAAAGATCGGGGCAGTGTATAAATAGCAGCGAATGCGTGTGCACGCCGAGTGTCTCCGGCGTATTTTGAGGAAAACACGTCGACCGCGACGAGACAGGACTGTCCGTTATCGCTCGGGCGCGATACGGAAAGGGCACGAAACAAGGAAAACAGCGAAGGAAGAAGAGTACATTGAGGATATCGAGTGCGGTGCGTGACTACTGTGATAAAGCTAAGAAGCTCAATAATAAGAGGAGCATCTTTTTATTTATTTTTTTTCTTGTCAAGCCCGTCCGAGGGCAAAATACGAGGGCGAGAGCGTCCGAGCGAGATTCGTCTCTGACTTGTCGACCTCTCGGAGAAACGGAGATAGAGTCGAGCTGTAACAGCAGGCAAGCAGAGTCGAGTTTACGGGAGAGGCCGCGCGAGCCCCCCCCGATTGTGTGTAGTAGTAGTACGCGGTGTGCTGGTTGGTTGTGCGACTACGGTCTGGTGTGCCGCGACGCGCACGATGGATCGGGACTTGTATTCGTGTTACCGCGGAGGCTGCGAGAGGACCGAAGCCCTGGCTGCTGCGCCGATGGAGTAACAAGTGAGCGGCGAAGCGGCGTTGCCATGACGACAGGTGAACCATGAGCCCCCGTGGCTGCCCCCTCTCTCGTTTCTCTCTCCGTCCCTCCCGTCCCGTACGCGCCACAGTCCGTTTCGCGCAGAGTGTCTCTCAACCTCCCGCTTCCCGCCTTCCTCCCCCCCCCTCCTCTCGCGCCTGTTGTGTGTGACGTCGGGAAACCTCGTGCCTCTCCGCTCCCCTCTCCCACCCTCGCCGCGCTCCCATGCTTCGCAAACTCGTCTTACCTCACTCCCTCCCTCACGCCCTCGCTCGTACTTGAGATACGATGCGACAACAGCGTGACTCTCGTCTGTCTCCTTTATTATATCTCTCTCGCGCCTTCGCTTTTTCACCCCCCCCCCACCCTTCCTTCGTTCTCTCTTCGACTCGCCCGCTCGTCGTCTCTTTCTCTTTCTTTATACTTCGCGTCTCGTTTCGACCGCCTCGGAACACTCGCTCTTTATGTTTCGCGCGGCACGCCGACTCTTCTCTCCCCCCCCCCCCCCCCGCCATCGATATTTTTATCCGTCTCCGTCGCTCGAGGGATTCCCTCGATTCTTCGCCCGCGAAGCAACCGTGTACGACCGAGACGAAAACAAAAACTACGCCGAGAGATACTCGAACGCCTCGCGGCGTGTTTAACGCGTAAGCACCGCGATATTCCAAGTATGCTCGGCTATTTTCACGCTACGCGACGGCTGTTGTATCCACTTACCGGATATACTCTGTATGCGCATTGTTTTGTAGCGGACCGAAGCGCAGAGAGCGCTCGGACGCCGTGTAGAGACGGCGATCGAGACGCGTCCCGACGTACGCTGCGATTCCTCGAGATTCTGAGAATCACGGAATGCGTCGTCGCTCCAGTGAAACGAGCTTTTTTCTCCTTCCCATCGGGCCTCCGGGTTTGCAGCTGCGAAACATCGTCGCAGCGGTATAAGATTGATTCCCGGTGAAGGATGTCGTTTACGAGCGTTATCTCGCTGCGATTTCTTTTTATTACATTCGTTATCTCTCGGTTCCTGTCGAACACACGCGATATCAACGAAGCTCCCGGTTTATGTTTACCGAAAATATTCGATTGCATCGACGATCTCCGATAATTACTGAAATTGCCGCTCTGCTATGTCACGCGTATCGGAAAACTATTATTTGTTAATTTGAGCCAAAAAAAGCGTACGATGTATTTAAGGGGAAGTGAAACGGCTGCGCGCGCGAGAGAGATAGTTGCAATTTTTTAATTAACTTTACTCAATGGTGCTAATTTTTTTGAGAATGGAAAGGAATTCGGACCGCATGCGAAATTACCGTGCGCATAGACAGCTCGAATTTGCTTTTTCCTCGAGAAAATTATCACCCTTGAAAAAAGTTCATTGGAGTTTTCATTACCGACCGTGATATTTCACTTCCTTTTAAGGTAGTCCGAACGGTACAGTCCGACTAAAGGTGAGTTTCAGAGAAAATTTCGAACACTTGTCGATGGGATAAAAATCTGAAAAAAATCAAGTTTATGGGAGGTGCTGCAATGATTGTTTTTGTGAAGCAATCATTCCAATTTGTTGTCAACAAATTGGAGATGAAAATGATTTTTCAACAAATGAACCGGAAACTTAACTATTTTGATTCACACAAAATAATCCGTTTATTTTATAAATACGTATGAATTTTTTTCGAATATTTTTGTAATCTTTGAAAATTGCGTCTTTTCACAGTTTGAACGTAGAGAAAAACGCGATTCATACGTATTCAGAGAAGCAAATTAAAAAATAGCTTAGTTGCCGGGTAATTTGTTGACCAATTATTTCGATCGTTGATTCGTCAATAACATTTTGGAATTATTGTTACATAAAAACAATATTTGCAGTACCTCCCATATGGTTGATTTTTTCAGATTTTTATCCCATCGACAAACGTTTGAATTTTTCCCTGAAACTCACGTTTGGCGGGACTGTACAATTATAGACTGTCCGATAATCTATGAATAACGAATAATCACGATTGATTCATCCCCTGATACGTTGGTAAACAGACGACTCGAGACCACGACCGCGTGTGCAGAATGCTTCGAGGAATGTAAAAGTGCAACCCATTGTAAGGACGGTGACCCAAATCCAGTATGGTTGGGCACCGCGCGCGGATTATAAATCCATGCTTTGTCTAGCGGTCCGCGTAGTACGCCAGGTCACGGAACGATCCGCAAAAACCGGATGGGATTAGTTCGCGAGTGAAGAAAAAGCGGGCTGGAGTTGTGCACAGAGGCGCATGAATTCCGTAACGAAATTACTGGTCGGATTAACCAATTGTCCGTTATCGTAACTTCGACTACCGCTCGGACTCATCTTACGTCGGGCTCGAACCGTTAACCGTCGATCGGAATACTTTCTGTTCTTTGGCGAGCGGGCTCTCCATAGAATTTGCCTACTTTCTCCAGTTCATCCGTTCGTGTGTTCAACCCAATTTAGCTCGTGCGGCGAGTACTTGGAAATTCGAAAGCCCGTTACCACAGCTTCTTTCGATAGAGCATCATAAAAATTCCTCCGACCCGAGAGTTTTGCGCCGTTCGACGTTCATCGATTGTACGCCTCGACAGAGCCACGATCAGGTTGCCCTCGTTAGTTACACGTTCGCAAAAGAGCTACGTCCCTTATGACAGTCCCTGCGAATAGTGTTCACTTCGCATAAGTTTCAGAGAAATGAGAGGGAATTGTAAACACTTGTCGGTGGTATAAAAGTCTGAGAAAAATCAAGCGTATTAAAGATGCTGAAAAGATTAATTATGCGAAATAAAATTGTTCATAAATCTCCCATAAATGTAACTTTTTTTAAATGAAAATTAGTCGTTCATTTTTTATGAATACGTATGGATGTTGTCCAGATTTTTTTATTCTATACGTTTTTCCCATATACTTTCTATACATTTTTCATATATAAAAAAAAATCAAAGTGATTTTAAAAACGTAAAAAAATTCATACGTATTCAGAACAGTGAAAGAAGTACTTTCATTTTAAACAAGTTAGGTTGCCGAGGGATTCGTTGAACAATTTTATTTTTCATCAATTTGTTAATAACATTATGTAATTTATTATTATGAAAAATTAATAATTTCAGCACCTTTGATCCTAAATTCTTTTTCAGATTTTTATACCATCCAGAAGTGTTTGCAATTCCCCCTCATTTCTCTAATACTTATGCGAAGTGAGCACTATTCGCAAGGACTACCTTAAGAATCTCGAATTTTTCAAAAACTTATATTCCAGTATTGAATGCGCTTCGTTTAGCTCGGGCCGACTCTGTGCCTTCGCTCTTCGCGCTCTGTCCCGATGTCCTTCTCGTCTATATCAGCTCGTTGATTGCATTACGAAAATTCCTGAGGAAAGAGTCGATCGTGCACGCACGTGTTCGCGAGCGAGCCCTCTCCGCAGTACAGTTTCCAAGCCGTACGAGCCGCCCGCCGCACGAACTCTATGAGCGTCGAGCGAAAACAATGGGGATTCCGTGAACACGGCCGTGAACGTCCTAGGGCACGTAGACGTTGCAGCAGCAGCGGCAAGCGGCAGCCCGGGGTGCGTGACCCAATCACCCGTTCACCGCGTCCCGCTCGGCCTCGCGGACCTGTGTCGATGCCTCCCGAGCGCGCCCACGGTAGATTCGTGTCGTGAGATACGCGGAGAGCGGCGGGGATAGACGCTAGCGCCGAGTGCTACATGGCAAGCTGGCCGATCCGCCTCGGAACAAGCCAGCGGTGATCCCGTAGTGGGAGAGAATCCCGGCAGCAGACGCGCGCGTCGGCTCGTGCGTGACTCACTTTCGAGCCAATTGCCTCTTTCAGCCGCTACGGGATTCTCCCACATCGAGTCGCGGCGGCAGCACCGTACACTACCCGATCGTACATCGAGAATCTTCGCTCGATCAAAGTACAAAAGATTTTTAAAGTTTTCTCGTCGTAACGTAGGATAGTCGACACGAACGATTATTCCTTGTGACGATTCGTCGAGCTAGAGGAGATCGATACAATACCCATATTGTTTATTTCTCTCCCTCTCCTATGAGTGGGCCGACCGACCGAGCCTCATTTTTGTAACTTTACGCTCCGTTCTTTCTGTTATTCTGGCTTCTATTCTATTATTTTTATTTTCTTTTGCGATTGTTTATATTATTTCGATGATATTTCTATTATGCTTTCTTTTGATATCTAGCCTTCTATTTGATTATTTTCATTGTTTTTATTCCGATTACTATTATTTCGATTATTCTGTTATTCTATTATTTTTATTATTTCCGTTATAACTACCTTTCGTTTCTCGCCTTTGCGTTTGTAGCGCTGATTTATTTTGCTTCATGCTCGCTTTCGAGGTTATTTTTTAGGATACTTTTAGTTTTAAGTGTATATTCTGTGTATTTGATTTTGCTCAATTTATTCTACTGCCGCTGCATGTATTTTGGCTATTTGCTCGGTGCTCTTAGGGCGCTTTGCGCCGGGGCACGAAATAAACGATCCTTTCTGTCTCTGTCTCTCCTATCGCGTCACAGTTTTTTCGTCGTATCGACGTAGGACGAGCAATAAACTCTCCTATCGCCGACTCACCCATTATTTTTTCTTTTTTTTTTTTAATCTACATCAACGCAGATGCAACAGCATCGTAGCTACGTAGATAGATACAGAGGCGCCAGCTTTCAGGAACGAGACGAGTTCTCGGAAATTCCCGGGACTACGTCGACTCGATGCAACAAGCCGGACGTCGGGAGTGGGGAAGGGACGTACTTGAACCTAGAGTCTCGCGCGATACATCGCAGCGATGCGCACACACACGCGCGCGCCGGGCTTGTTTTTCTTCGCCTCTTTGGAATCAGCGAGGGCTCGCACCGCAACCGCTGAGTCGGTTTCGCCAAGAGAGTTCGCCTTCTCGGAACTCGGGCTCCGTGTATCATCCAGCGTGACGCAACGGCGTTCTGTTCGCATAGCTGATTACGTATACAGAATATTATTTGTAATCGGAAGTTTCCAATCGTTTCTCGGTAGATGCAATTAATACTATTGAAAATGCTCATGCATATATTTATAGACGCGCATGTGAATTCGAAGTGCACACAGAGTTCACCGCGTTATGTTTTCTCCGAGTCGTTCTCGCTTGCCAGCCTCGCGTCCCACAGATGACGGGATATTCTCAATGGAGAGCGGCGCTGTTGCCGTTTCATTCAATTCTCGACGCGCGATCCTTCCCGTCGGCGGGGAACCCGCTTCTCTCGGTAAGCTCGCTCTGCGCCCCGACCGCGCGCTCTGCAGTATCATCGACCGATATATAATCCGTTAAATTAATAGAATACACGTCTCGCTTCGCACAGCCTTGAACGATCCGAGGTCCGAACTTGGCTTCGCTAACTTACGGACGATCGAACGGAGAAACTGTGATTCATCGCTGCTGCATAGAATCACGCAAATCTATCGTGTATGCCGGTATGTAAATGAAACGTAGCTGACTGGCTCGTCGTTACGAATCGTACGAGTTATCGGCACGGAGATTACATCGGGCCAGCTCGGTGGGCGTCGTGGAACCGATTGCTACAAATTTTGTTTTTCTTTGCGTTTCGTTCTGTTAATTTATTTATAAACAAAGCGGACTAAAATTAACAAAGTGAGGCGTCTCCGCGCCGCTGCAGCGGAGTTGGAGGAAAGTAAAATGTCCTCGTGCTGACGCGGGCCAGGAGTTTCGCCCGTCATGAAGTCTCGAAAACTATAACGCTCGCAGCCCGATTCTAATTTATGCAACTCTCAGCTCGCGGTCGGCGCGTCGAATTAGATTGGGTATGTGTGTAACGATTCGTCGCTAATACTCTATATAGGTGACATGCAGTTACGGAACTGTGCGAGCAAGCGTCGAGCGATCCTTGTGTGCGAGATACACCGCTATGTGCGGCGTGCATCGGCTCTGCAATCGTGCGCTACCGGCGGTACGGTCTGCTACCGGTAATATACGACGTTGACGTGTTTTATAGCTGCACACAGAGCACGGCGAGCGAGACAGTTTGGCACATGACTATTTGCGTCAGTCAACAATATCGCTTTTTTTCTTCTTTTTTGACGAACCTTTTGACTGATGGGTCGAAGGCCACTTTGGTCACTTTCGCCAAAGGGGAATATTTTATTTTTATTTTTTTATATATATATTGTTTTTCGACGTTTAGTGGATACTATCGAATTACACGGTGTCGGCTCTAATACTTTTTAGTATTAAGTATTAGAGCCGGCACTCGATTTTGGTACTCAATGTTAGTACTCGATGGTAGTCCTCGATGTTGGTACTCGAAGTTGGTATTCGATTTTGGTACTCTATGTTGATACTCTATGTTGATACTCTTTGTTGGTACTCGATTTTAGTACTCGATGTTAGTCTTCGGTTTTGGTACTCGTTTTTGGTACTCGGTTTTGGTACTTGATTTTAGTACTCGATGTTAATCTTCGGTTTTGGTACCCGATTTTAGTACTCGATGTTTGCGTATAAAGTGATGCCGTTTCGATAATTCGATAGCGCATCGGAACGTTTTTATATACGCGTTATAAATCCGTCATATGCCGGATTTGGTCGATATAATTGGACAGTGACATCGGGTCGGCGCTGGGCGGAGGAATTTAAATAAAGCCCCCGAGCACATCGCGAAACATACGATGCTTTGATGAATAATTTAAAAACGAAATCTCGCTGAGCCGTCATGCGCTGCTCGAGTTTCCCGACTCATTAATTATGAATGGTAATTCATACCGATGGAAATTTCTGCATGTAAGTGCCTGAATGTCACTTGAACTGCTGAACTCGGCTGTTTCCGGTTTCGTAATGCTCTCCCGTCTTCGCCCCCCCCCCCCCCCCTCCTCGCCCGTTCTCCACTGGCGAGCCGTAACGTGTCCCGACATTCTTACGTTTAAACGTTTCCACGCGCACCTTTCTTCTTTCTATCCTGGCGTACTCCGTCATACGATGATATTTGACTCTCACTTTATTTACGCCTTATCGCGCCACCCGGACTTTTAATGCACGATAATTGACCCGTCAACTTTCACGTAGGGGAGAGCGGGGCGAAATGGCACAGTGGGGCAAAACGGGAAAGCGTTGGCAAAACTCAGTTTTCCAATAATTTTTGGACGCCCCATTTTGTCCCAACGATACATCCGGTTTTTCAAACCCGTTTTGCCCCCCGAAACGCCATCTCCACCATCCAAAGGTTATTGGAAAATTGCCTTCTGTCCCATTATCCCGTTTTGCCCCACTGTCCCATTTTGCCCCGCTCTCCCCTACTTCAACTGTTATCTTTGTTTTATGTCCCGAGCCTGTCCGACGAACTACTTGCTCGTGCGAATAATCGAGTCAAGTATGCCATTGTTATAAGGATATAAATTAAACATGAATGTGTGTTTTTTTATCTGTTTCTATAGAGACTCAAACTGTGGCGATGACAGACCCACAGTTAACGAACAACAACAATAACAACAACAACAACAATAACAACAATAACAACAACAACGATGGAGAGCCGAAATATCTTCACAAGAAGTTCAAGAAAATGGCAACAACGGAGGCTGCACCGGTGGAGTGCACTAAGAAGGAAACGATCCCGAACAGTACATCACCGTCCTCCGAGGTCCCGAAGAAAAAAGATCTCGGCAAGGACCTCAACAAAGACGCCAAGGAGTCCACGAGGGCCGAGGGATCGCCCGAGTCGGAGGGCGAACCGACCGAGGGTCGAAAAGCAGGATACGTCTGTCCGTACTGCAAACTCTCGTGCGCCAAGCCCAGCGTTCTTCAGAAACACATCAGGGCCCATACAAACGAGAGACCCTATCCATGTGTACCGTGCGGTTTTGCATTCAAGACTAAATCTAATCTCTACAAACACTGCAGATCCCGCGCTCACGCACTGAAGATGGAAGGCGGCGATGCGAGCAAGGTAACGAAGAGAGAATTTTTTTTTATTGGAAAATTCTTAATTGAAATTTCAATTAACCCTCATGACTGGGGGCCGAAAGCGCCCGACGCGAACGCGAGAAAATGAGCTTTTTGCTGCAGTCGTCGAATCGGTTTTTCATTAACTAAATGTAAATAAAATCTGATTTCTCGTACACCATTCTTTTTCTTATGAAAAAATGAAGAAAACGATGTATGAGAAAGTCTGTTTGTCAGCATAGGACCGGTTTTATAATCGAGAAAAGCGTGGGGTGCGTTCGGACCCCAGTCATGCGTTTGAAGAATAAAAAAATACGTCATGACATGGTGGCCGCGGTCAGGGAAAACCGGGAAAAGTCAGGAAAAAAAAGTCTTGGTCAGGGAATCAGTGAAAAGTCAAGGAATTTCAAAATCGGTCAGGCATAAAGTAAATTGTCGCCGAACATTCTATAAATAAATAAGAAGTACATAAAAGGGAACCTTAAAAAAATTGCGAACATTTTTGAAAAAAAAAAAAAATAGAATTAAATATGAATACCCTAATTAGTCATTTTCATTTGCATCATTAATGTTTTTTAATACAAGTCGTTAGAACTTTGGTCAGGGACAATTTTTAATTGGTCAGTGAAATGTCAGGGAAAAGTTAGAGAATTCTTTTCCGGAGAAAAAACGGCCATCATGTCGTGAGTTGTTGGGTTAAATTTGTCTTAATTGAAAAATTTAATTGACATTTTTTCAATCGAAAAAGTTGATTAACATCGTTACGATAATCCATATCTTCATTGCAGATTTCCGAGGACTCTGACATCAGTCTTTCGGACAGTGCGAGCAACGGAACGGGCACTCCTCCGCCACCGGCCGCCTCGACCCCGAGTTCCGTGTCGAGCGTTAAAACCGTGAAAACGGGCAAGATCTACAAGCCGAAGTTTCACACGGCTCTTCAGTGCGTGAACAACGATGCAGACATGTCGTCGGTATCGTCAAACAGTCCGAGCGGTGGAGCGACCACGAGTACGGCGACGAGTCTCAAGCCGAATGCGGAAAAACTGCAGGAGCACATAGACAAGATAATAACGGACAATCAAGCGATAGTCGAGGCGGTGGATCCGAGACTGCACAAGCTGATGCAGAGACAGCAGAGTCTCGTGGAAACTAAGCACGTCGAGCAACAACCGTTGAATCTTTCGGCCGCCGAGGAGGCGTCGTCGAGAAAGCGCTGTTACAGCGAGAGTTTCGCCCAGGAGAGTCACGGTCGGGTGCAAAATCCCGAGGGATCGATAATAAAGGACCTTCTGTTGAAGAGTCGCGGCCTCAACCAGGACGAAACGACGCCGCTCGAGACCGAGAGCTTCGTTTGTCCGTCGTGCAAGATCGCCTACACGAGCGCAGACAATTTGGAGGCGCATCGAAGGTACTATTGCAAGGGTAACTCACCGAGTCCCAGACGCACGGACTTTCAATTGGATCTCGATAAACGCGACAACGAGTCTGAGAATGGAAAATCGTCGGATTATTACGGAGCGATTCAACCGCTACCCTCGCCGGGTCCCCTTCTCGGTAACACGAGACTCGTCGACGCCTACGCTCCACCGACAAAGAAACAGAGATCCGAGTCCGTGCCGACGAGTTTGCGATCTCTGGAGGAACTTTCTAAATATCCCAGGCCAAACTCGTTGCAGATGTTCGGCGGCGAGGTGCGAATTCTCGACAACACCGGCGAGACGAAGACCATGAGAATCGAGCCGAGACAAACGAATTCACCGTCTAACGAGCACATCGTAAGCGGCAAGTGCGTGACTACCGAGACAGCCTCGATCGTCGTTCGCTCGGGACTTCATTCCGGTGGAACCATGGTCCACAAACCACCGGGAACCTCGGCCACTACCGTCACACCCAGTTCCTCCATATCTCTTCCGAATACTCCAAAGATGTTGGCACCCATCGTACCTAACATATCAACGCCGAATCTAGCGCCAACGATGTCGTGCTACAACTATCTGGAGCCCCATTTGAATCCCCTGACGAGCATCACTGCCTACAACCCGTTGACCCTTCCGCAGGCCGGTATTGCGAGCATTCTTCACGGAGGCAAGGTTATTCCTTATGTGCCGGGTATGCCCGGACCGCATACACTCACAGGCACGCCGAGCGTAGACATATCACCGAGCGTACCGACCGGTGACAACGCGGCCTCGTCGTACAAAGTCATTCCTGGCCTACCGGGACTTCACATCATGTCTCAACCCCTGGATCTCGCTAGTCCGGTTAGGGTGCAGACACCGAGCGTTCCTGGTATGCCGGGCCCCACCTCGAACAGCGGCAACTCGCACATTTCGAATCTCGGACAACCGCTCGATCTCGCCAGTCCCGCCAAGGAAGTCAGCTTCAAAACTCCAAACAGCAGCGAGTCCATCCGCCAGGGAGCGATGCCGAGTCCGAAAGTTCCTAGTGTCAAGACCGGCGAGGCAACATCCTCGAGCAGCGACAAATACAGATTTGCCCGATCTTCCTCGACGCCTACCAGCGACCCGACCAAAGCTGCCGAGTCGGATCGCCACGTAAAAAATAATGTCGCCAAGTACAAGTCACCCATGGAGAGCCTGCGGGAAAGAAAGGAATTTACATACGAAAAGAGTCCAAAAATCGACACGGTATTCACGTACCCGAACGGGATCGAGAATGCCGATATTTGTTACAGCAAACAATTCTCTCCCAAGGGAATGTCGGAGAGCAGAAAGAGACCGGCAAATTGGAGCATCGCCGATCTGGATAGTCCGAGAGCTTCCGTGGATACGAGTATCGGGGAGTCCAATCTGAGGAAATACGAAGCTTCGTCACCGAATTCCCTTACGAACACTCCGGAAAACGGACGCACCAAAATAAACTCGACGGATACGCCGTTGATAATCGAGAGCTACGGAAACGCTTTTAACGGAGCAAAGCTTCGGGTCGATAGCCTTCCACCGGTAATCGTGATGAATCTAGATTCTTCCAAGACAGATGTGCCAAACAAAGCTTCCATGGAATTAGTTAACGTTAAGGCGGATAAGTCTGAAACTAGAACGCCAAAAAGTAATGAGAACGAGTCGAAGGAGGAGGAGACTAACACAAAGTTCTTGAGACCCACCTCGCTCCCACTGAAACCGGGCACTTTTACGCCGAAGCGGCATCATGGCATAACGCCAACGGCGAACACACTGCCGCTGATAAGCCCGGAGACACCGAGACCGAAGAAGTCTTACGGTCAGCTCTATCTCAACGGTCACGCTTACACTTATTTGGGCTTGAAGTGCTCGACGAGGGTGTTCTATTGCACACTGAACAGACCGCAGCCGATGTATGTGACGCAGCAACACGGTTTGTCCATGTATTCGAATTGGAAGATATGCAAAGAAGCTCCGCCCGATCTGGACATGGCCCATTACGACTCGCGACATCGCCCGCTCAGTTACACCGTGGCGTGGAAGCGACAGGAGGACATACTGACGCACTCGTCGCAGAGACCCACAACACCTACGAGTCCCGACAGTGGCCTGGAAAGCGACACCCAGGAAAAGAGCCGAAGGGTCAAGATCTTCGACGGTGGCTTCGAGAGCAACGAGGATTACACCTACGTCAGGGGACGAGGTGAGATGATTCAAACGAACAATCTCCTCATCGGGGTTTTTGTTTTATTGTTTGAACATTATGGATATGATTATTTCCTTATTTATTTACTGTGTTGTGTACGAGCCAAAGCCCTTTTTACAATAGCATAGTATACAAGTGTGCACATTTGTGCATAAGTTTTGCCCAATAAGCAATATAAAGCTATACAATAGTATATTATGCTACTGGGAAGGAAAGTGCGTCTTTTTACCGAATGTGAAGTTTGATGCCCGAGCGAAGCAAGGGCAGAAATTCACACGGGTGAAAAGGCAAGTCCTCTCGAGTGGCATACGCTATTTTTTTCCCGACTGTGCTAAAAAGTGGCCATATTTCTATGCCTGGAACGGGGATGGAAATTGGCCGAGTCCTGACGAGCGGGAGGAAAAGTAATTTAACGGGAGGAAAAGTAATTTAGCGGGAGGAAAAGCTCACTTTTCCTCCCGCTGGTCAAGAATCGGTCACTTTCCAGCCCGTTGCAGGCATGAAATAGGGCGTTTTTAGCGTAGTCGGGAAACAAAATAATTCATATAGGAATGGTGTGGTAAAATCACACCATTCCAACGTGGTGTGATTTCATTCCTATAATTTATCTCTTTTTCTCTTGATTTCGTCAATTGCAAACAGGCCGAGGTCGTTACGTCTGCGAGGAATGCGGCATACGTTGCAAAAAGCCTTCGATGCTGAAGAAACATATCAGAACTCACACGGACGTCAGGCCGTACACGTGCAAACATTGCGCATTTAGGTAACTATATTTCATTCAATATTATTTTAAGTAATGACATGGATTAATCGTTTATCATTCTTAATCGGCAGCTTTAAGACGAAGGGTAATTTGACGAAGCACATGAAGTCGAAGGCCCATTACAAAAAGTGCGTTGAACTCGGCGTAGTTCCCGTGCCAACGTCCGTCTGCGACGAGAACATCGACAAGGAGGCGATCGCTCGATTGGTAGCGGGAGGTGGAAACGCCGACGATTCCTCGGACGAGGAGGACGATACAGAGGGCGAGGACAGCGACGAATCGGGAAGCGAGGAGCAAGAAGCCGCACAGAGTCTGTTGAGTCTCTCGCAGCGGAGCTCCAACAGATTGCCCGGACTCTTGCCCGCTGGAAGACCAACTACTTATCCGTACGCTCTAACATTTCCAACGACGTGCGTTACGACCAGTATAGTTTCAACTTGCGCGGGCACGGCCCCGATGAGTATCACGTCCACGACGGTGATACAGAGTGAACTCTCGCATCGTTATTACTTCCCCTCGAGTCGGTGTTCGGTCGCCGAAGAGGGCCGCGACAGTGTCATACGTCGTTCCAAAGTCGATGACTCGGACGTCGAGGTCGAGGAGGTCGCCGAACCGGAAAGCCGACATCAATCGTCGCAACCGATGGATCTTACGACGAAACAAACTCCGCAACCTTTGCCGTCGCCGTCGCCGACGTCGATTATCCACAGAGGAAAGCCAACCGACATACTCACCCCGGTCTCGGAACCGATTCTCATGCAGACGATCGTTCAGACAATGGAGAGGCTTCCGTTGCAAGGCAGAGAATGGAAACCGGACGCCGAAGGACACATGCTCCAAGCTTACCTAACCGAGAGGCACGTGATGGACAGCAAGATGAAGCAGCAATACCGCGTCGGAAGTATCAACAGGCAGCAGCAGGTCAAAGATCGCGAGGCGTATCCGAACGAGCCTGAATTAATGAGTTCGAGAAACATGGATTCGAGCTGCATACCGACGGTGACGTACACCGACCCGAGCAGAATGCAACAGCAGAGCATTCTCGAGACTAGAATAAAGTGCATGTCGAGGCAACAAGTATCGGACGAGATTAAAATGGAGATACGAGAGAAAATTTATCAGAACAACGGCTTGATTGAGCGACGTCCTTTCGACATAGAGTCTCTTCACATCGAAAAAGAGTCGAACAATCGATTGATACTCGAACGAGAGAACAATGTGGACGGTCGATTGGCCGGTCTCACAGGCAACTCTCATCATCCTCTCGTCATTACAAAGGCCAATCCCATGGAGAGATCGAGCTTCAACTTGGATTTTCCGAGTCGCGGTACACCGGGTATCGATCAACAGTCACCGAAGTCTTTCGCCACCGATCAGAACAATCGAATGATCGGCCCGGGCCAGCCAGCGAAGAATGAGATAGATCGAAGCTCGATGTTCAACGCTATGAAAATGATGAGCGAGGCGGAGCGTCCTCGAGACTCGCTTAATCCAGATATGCCGAGCACGAGTCACGAGATACTACGAGGACGCGAAACTCCGGCGGACCCGAGAATACATCCGAGTCACAGTCCGAGAAATCAGGAAAATGGGACACCAACCTCGAGACCGCCGAGTCGAGAAATCAGAGCGTCGAGTCAAGATTATAGAGCACAGCCGCCGCAGCCATTGCACGAGCTACGACCCTCTAGTCAAGAGTTCAAATTGCCGTGTCAAGAGTCGAGACCACCTAGTCAAGAATTCAAATCCCCCCATGTCGACTCCCGATCGAGTCAGGACGTTTTACCCGTTACACCGCCCAGCGTCGTTCTCGACGCGCGTCACAATATCGCCAACGACGGCAGACCGCCAAGTAGAGATATGAGAATAATTCCCGAGTACAAGAGCGATCACAGACCACAGGATCTTCCTCGACAAGGCTTCCAAATAATTCAACCGATGGTTCACGAATCTCCGAAATTGCACGAGATTCCGCGAGTTCAACAGGGCGACGCTAGAAACGCCGAGCGTCTTGAGATAAAACGGCACGAGATGGAAATGACGAAGCAAAGTATAGCGGAGAGCATAAAGCAGACTGTAGCGAGGAAAATGGTAGTAGGCGGTCCGGGATTCCGGTCTCCGTCACCACCGGGAGGAAGCGCCAAACCTCAGGCAGAATTTCTACAACCATCCAGCGGTCCAGCCTCTAATTATGTTAGGTGAGACCCTGTGCTTCTCTTTAAAGCTTTTTCAAATTAATCCTCATTCCTGCGAAGAACTCAATCGACCGATGATTGTTACAGCGTGACCGAGGATGGCCGAAGTGTCTGCGGCATATGCAACAAGGTCTTCAGTAAACCCAGTCAGCTGAGATTGCACATCAACATACACTACTTTGAGCGGCCATTCCGATGCGAAAGCTGTGCCGTGTCATTCAGAACGAAAGGGCACTTGACGAAGCATGAGAGATCCGTCTCGCATCACAACAAGGTAAATAGTCGTACTTGTACGGCGAACGATTTGCAATAATAATAATAATAATGATGATAATATTTATATATATATTTATATATATTGTAACGAATATCGTACGCGGTATAGGATAGACAATTATCCTCGGTAAGCGGTCATGAAGAACGGCTCGGACAGCAGGACATTTGACGAACGAACAAACGATCGACTTCACAGCAATCGTAGATTTGAAAGTCAGTCTTATCCGGAACTGTAACACGAACGGACGTTCGACGTTTACGAACGGTCAAAAAAGCATAACTCGAACCAATAAATAGCCCAATTAGCATTCTTTTTATAATCGGTCGTCTCTTTACTTCCGCGAAACGTTACAATATATTACTTATTACATATATATATAATATAATACCGCCCATTGTGAAGTTATTTTAATTACACCAATGTCTACTTTGCACGATAGGTCAGTATGACGTCAACCTTCGGCGCGGCAACGACCAGCAACCCGAGGCCCTTCAAGTGCACCGATTGTAAAATCGCTTTCAGGATACACGGGCATCTTGCTAAGCATCTGCGCAGCAAGATGCACATTATGAAGCTCGAGTGCCTCGGGAAACTTCCGTTCGGCACGTACGCCGAGATGGAACGATCTGGCGTCAACCTGAATGACATAGACACCACTGACTGTGATAATAGTTTAACTAGTCTACAGGTTGGTGTATTTCTCGCTTGGAAATGTTTGTCTCTCTTTGCTCGCGTAAACTCCAACATTCTCATATCTTGTCGCAGATACTGGCTCAGAAGCTTTACGAGAAGGATCCCAGTAAGATGGGACAGTGGGACGCGGAAATGATACCGCACCAAGGCGCGAGTGGTGGCGAAACATCGTCCGACGAGGGCGAACCTATACCGCCTCATGCGATTCACCAATATCCTCCTCCGCAAATGAATCCGGAGAGCGAATCCTCTCGAGCATATCACATGCCTATGTTGGTAGTAGGGGATGAGTCGAAAGTAATTAACGACGGACGTCTCCTCAATTCCCGATTCGGACAGCAACGAGTCGATTACGGAAGGCCCGGAGATCCCATTGAAGATTCGCCCATTGGCGACGAAAATTCGCATCCTTACAAGTGTCAAATTTGTACGATTTCCGTGAGAACCATTAACGAGCTGCAGGTACATTGCTTTGTCGAGCATAATATAGAATCGCAAGGTAACATCGCGAATATACACGCTGACGGCAGAGAGAAAGATAGCAACGCACAGAAACGTATGTCCGACGAAATGAGCGTCATTAGAAATGATCAGAGCAGGCGGAGAAGCGACGATACATAGTGCCAAAATAACGCGACGAACGCGGCTATACTATTCAATGTTTTCCTGAATTATCGGAGAATATTCGACGCAACGTGATAGCGCCGAAATTTTCGCGTCGCGACTGCTGGACCGGAGCAAACTCGACGTAACGTTGAGTTAGAATGACGGTTTCGAGAACTCGTTTCATCAATCGCTGATCGGACGTATCGAACGATTAATCGTGCTGACGTGAAATCTTCGAGTTACTTCGGGAAACGTCTCTTTCTAGCAGTATGAAACTGGTAGGCATTTTAAATACACGATAGGCACGAGGCTCGATTACATAATGGAAAGTCACGACAATTCCATTGGCAAAAAGGTATCGAAGCACGGTTTACTGGGACGTTTTTCGAGCCGAGTTGTCGTTTGTCTCACAAGTATGTACGTACTTTTGACGCCATCAATTCCGTGAATCGCGCAAGTGCATTCTAACGTTTTACCTAATATTTAAAAAATGTACTATTTATATACGATTAACTTTTTAAATAGTAGTGTAAGGTGCAATTGACTGGCATGTGATTCTGAATTTTTAGTGCAAATGTTGCGTGCAACCTTCAAGAGTATTCGAATATTACGAGGTAATATTATCTATTGAATATCGAAATATATTAAGTACATACATGTACATATACGTATATACATATTATCATATGAAAAAAAACGCGATGAAAAAATTGTTGACACGACCGGTAAGGGTGTATTTGTATTGTAACAGTTGAAACGTTTATTGCGACGATGATATTCCGTCTCCTCGCAATCGACAGATGACATTTACGATAGAATATTTATGTATAAATGTTATCGAAACATGTTAGCATTTTACGATAGGTGTTAGGACGGATGCGAAACGTTTTTTTTTTTTTTTTTTTCGGGTGTCTGCAATATCTCGCGCGATATTGTATCGGGAGTTGTTCGATCAATCTCAATTTATGAAAATCGCTCGGATGTGTACTATAGAAAGTAACGATCATTGTCTCTGTAAGTTGGAACATCCACAAATTTACAAATCGTTTCTATCGAAGAGTATTTTTACTGAGGCACATTATGCTTCCGTAAACTATAACAGCTCTTGCAACTATTACATATATCTGTCTAACGTTATGCGCGACACGCTCAAGCACACACAATGTCTTTCCTATCGCATAATCATACCTCGATAATCATAATTTGTACCTAGATGTGCTTGAGGCGATGACGGACCGTGGAGAATGAGGAGAATGAAAAACGAAACAAAAAAAAACGACCGCACAATTGTATACAACGAGGTCAAATCGAGAGAAGGTTGTTGCCAAACGATATCAATGTAGCATAGAGAAACGTAGCATTTGATGTATACCCGTTATGATTCTATCGAAGATCCAATCACACACTATTTAAGAGCTTCCAAGATGTGTACGTGGCCATGTGTCCAAAATGCCAAGCCAACGTTAAATTTTTTGTCGTTCCGAATCAATGGATAAGACTCAGTGCTACCAAAAACGTACATTTCTAATACACTTTATAGTGGACTCGCCATGTTGGAGTCCACATTTTCTAATATACCTTACCATCATAATTTGACAAGTCGCCCATTACATATCACATATCTCTAATTATTTGAGGCGTACTGTCGTGATTTATATCAATTTATCATATTTTCGTAAGATGATAAACTTTGAGATAAAGAAAAAAAATACATTTGTACAAGTCCATTATCCAGTGGCAATCGTACAAACAGCAAGTATCTATGACTATTTTTCGACTCGATTGTAATAATTTTACTTGCGACGTTTATATGACTATGGGACTCGGTTGCTGCAGGACGTTGGCTTGGCTGCTTCCAGACTCAGTATTAGAAAGTCTTAATAACCGAGTGGCATCGGTTGAACCATCACAGATACATTTTTGTAAGGACAAGCCCCGTATCATCGGTTTTTGTCATCTAAGTTTATGAGAAAAAAAAATCTATGAAAGGCTTAACAGCTATTTTTGTGGATTACAGTTTTCTATGCCCAAGAATCCGACGCTCACAGATCATTGGCCGTAATATAGTATTTTATATGTATCGTAGACGGTTAGATCTTTAGAATTTTATAACGATTTACCCAGAGGACAAGCCCTGAGGCATTTACGCCTCTCGGCAATCTCATTGCCGAGTTCTATTGCGTCTGTACAACAATTCAACTCAAAGGCCTCAGCATTGAAGGAAATTTATCATGTAACATGTTCATTGGAACCAAAATGGCTATTGCCGATGGATATCAGAGAATGGGACCGGAGACAGATTTTATAAGCATATACTAAAAAAAACAAACAAAAAAATAGCGTCATCTTTTATGGATCGTCAAGAAACCAATGATCTGTCGGCGTCGTTACAACTTTCTTCCTGATCCTGTAACTCTGTTAAACTATTAACGAGAATGTAATTTATTTATTGTAAATAAAAAAATATATTGCCTAAAGCACTTCATGGCGATTAATTTTGTTGTTTCATCAATTAAACGCAAGGTACATTAAAAAATATTGTTTGTATTCCAGAAAGTTACATCAGCGCTGTGTCTTTTTATCTCTACATATACATATATATATAAAAGCATGTGATACATTTAATTATATTCTAGATCGAAGAGGTTCCATCAGCTGCTATGATACTACCGCGCATCAAATACCACCACTGAAAAAAGATGTCAAGGAAAAAATAATTTCATCATATTCCATGGATGTATGCGAATCTATAGACGTAAACACTACATGGTGGCCGTTTTTTCCCTCGAAAAAAATTCTCTGACTTTTCAATGACCAATTAAAAATTTTCCCGGACCAAACCTATAACGACTTCTATTAGAAAAAAATTAATGATGGAAATGAAAATGCCTAATTATTGTATTAATATTTAATTCTTTATATATATTATTTTAAAAACGTTCCCACTTTTTTTTTGTTAAGGCTCCCTTTTATGGACTTCTTATTTATTTATAGAAGATTCGGCAACAATTTACTTTTTCACTGACCAATTTTGAAATTCCCAGACTTTTCCATGATTCCCTGACCAAGACTTTTTTCCCTGACTTTTGCCGGTTTTCCCGGTTTTTCCTGACCGCGGCCACCATGCACTATCTTCCGATATCAATCCATGCTGGTCTAGCAAAGTATTTTGAAAAAGGATACATCGCTTGGTTCGTTTCTTGTACACTATTCGATATCCACATTCCCGACACCGAATTGGATCTCGTGGCCGGATTTCATTGTCGTGGTGACATTCTGAAATAAATAAAAACAGTTGAAAACAAATATATAAAGAGGCTAAAACTAAGAGTACGCACGACAAGATCCAAAGTTTCATGCGGCAAGTGAGGTTAAGAATACAGATATTTATGTTGTCCGTTATATCGACGAAACAAGACCTACCTCCACAAATATAAACCATAGCTTGCTTCGGAGCAGAGTCAGCTTTGCTAGACTCCATTCTCGCGCGATATTATCGCAGTGAACGGTGTTAAATTCAAATAGCCGTGGGAATACACCTCATCGACATCAACATAACCGTGCACAGTCAACCACAGTCACTCCAATTCAAGGCACTGCCGAACTCAATTGAATCATTTGAGCTCGGTGGAAATATCGTTCCCCGCCGCGTTGCCGAATGAGAATCCCTGAGCAACGAAAGTTTCCCCGGCAACAGCTCGTCGTCTGCAGTATGTTTTCGATTCTGTCGCGAGAGGCAGCACGCGCGACGCGTACAAGCGAAAGCTCGGAGCCAATGAGGCCACTTGGCAACTGCTGGCGGGATGAGACGAGTCCGCCGATTGGTCTATCCAGCCTCGAGCCATCCCCTCTGAAACAGCGGATAAACAGTTTTCAAAGTTTTCAAGTGCCTGCCGCACACGGGGCACGCAGAGGGATAGTTGGTCCCCGCGTGCGCGTATATCATTCTGTATTCACCCCTGCTCCGTGTCAGTTAACGCGAATGTGTCTCTCGTCCTTTGTAAACTCAATCCAGTGTCGTATAGCCTTAGAATACGTGTCAATAATTAATAATCTCATGTAAAATCGTGTAGTAACAAGCGTCGATCACGGATTTACAAACGGACAAGCCGGTGTTTGTTTTTATACCGGAATAAAGTGGCCGATCCTGTGCGAAGGGGTGGCTTTCGAGGGACGATGCGGCAGAGCGTAGATTCAATGGAAAAACCGGCATCGAGAGGCTCGTCTTACACGCCGAAAGAGAGATGAGACAGTCTCTTCATTTTCGCGCGTAATCGCTGCGCAATAACAACAGAGTTCTGCCGTAACCTAGCGGGTACGGCTTTAGCAGCGGCAACCGATGCGCATGTTGTGTTATCGTCGGGAAGCTAAACGTCAACAAACGCGAAACAGTGTGTTCAACATATATATAGTATATTCGCGCGTGTTGTCTCGAGAGGCGCGTTCTGCAAACAAAAACGAATAATACGATGATAGCGCGGGAGTGTCAAATCGAAGAGTCGAAGAGAATTGAACTTTTGTTGCGCGGCACGAAGCACTAATAGCGAGTGACCGAATCTGATTCTACGATAGAGTGAATTGAAGAGCAGAAAATGACGAGCGACATTGATATGGCCGAGGTGGAGAGTACGCACATAAGCGAAACGCCTCGCGGCACGATAAACTCGAGCGGTCGAGCGTCGCACGACTCTTACGACGGGATGGACAGCGGTTATTTAACGTTGACACCTCATTCCGGCGCATTCACGCCGATGGTTGCGGGATGCCGAAAGCGAGCTTCTCTCGCCTCGTCGAAGAGGCACTATCGAATGCGCACGGATCCCTGGCAGTCGGATCGAGCGCCGAGACTTCGATCGAAACTTAATTACCGTCTCAACAACGTATCGGACAATGCATGCGATTCCCTAGTCGACGAGTCGCAGGAGTCTCACGGTGTCTCCCAAGACTCCGGGAACTTCAGTTGCGAACATCACACGTCCGGCGCGGAGAGAAGCGCGAGCTCCGAGGGTCAAAGTTTGCACTCGGATGTCAGAGACTACGGAGCGGAGCTCAGAGAGCGCAGGAACAGAGGCAGAAGGGCATGGAGAAGCGCCGCGCCGATAACTCCCGCTTCGAGACTGCAACTGCTCTCGCATCCACCTTCGCCGGCGGTTCCGTCCTCCTCGTTCGTGGCCTCCGAGCCCATAGAGGAGGACGTAGAAATGAAACTAGTCATTGTTCCGCAAAGTACACCCTACATCAACCACTCGCCAAAGTGCAAAGTGTTAATCGACGGGTCTATTAATTTCTCGCCAACGACGAGCAGAACTAGTCCAGCAGCTATAACGTCCATAGACAACAAAAAACTGAGCGACCTTATGATAACGGATCTCTCCAGCATAGCCGAAATAAAACCCAAGAGATTGAATTTCAGTCAGCGAGGCTACGCGCTGCACAGAACGAGAGCCACTCCGGACTTTACCGGCAAGGAAACCGTCGATCTTGTGAGTCTCCTCGGCGAGAAGAGCAATCACTGGCGAGTCGTATCGAAGATATTTTCGCACCTGAGTCCGCAGGATCTCTGCTCCGTGAGCATGGTCTCGAAAGCCTGGCGGAGAGTCTGTACGAACGACTGGCGCGCCAACATGAGAAGACTCAGCCACATTATGCTCAGGCAGAACACCAAGGAGAATCGTAAGCTTATCAGAAAGACGAAGGCGGAGGCGGATATTCAGATGAGTCCCAAGGGCAGATTCGCGAGGAAGGGCTATCTGCTCGAAGTTCAGAACCTATTGCAAGTTCCGTCTATGCCGAGACCTCCCAACAGCCCACCCGTGTCTCCTAGCAAAGTCAAATTTCACTCCTTCGTAAAGGTAAGTTTCCTGACGGAAACTCTCAGTTTATAAAATATCGATTGATTGTTTTATTTTCTAAACGGATTGCTACTTTACATAAAATATATAAATACAAATTCGTTTCAACAGCTTAATATCAAGTTGCATACATAAACCTTTGGCTTTAACAAATCTTATTTATGTCAAACATAGAACGATAAACATATAATAACGATAATAATCAATTATAATATTTATTTATTTTATTTTTACTTATTTATTTACGGGACGAACCCTTTTTACGTTTACAGTTTTTACAGTTCAGATAAAATTTCACAGATATAGCTTGTAGCATGTGTAACAGTATATAATATATAAAACTTCATTATTAGTCATTCTTTTACATTATTTCTCTTTTTCGTAAACTTTGTTGCGAGATCACAATAGAGGAAAGCGGGGCAAAATAGGGCAGTTGGGCAAAATGGGATAGCGGGGACAAAACTCAACTTTCCAATAATTTTTGGATAGCCAATTGTGTCGCAACGACGCATCCGGATTTTCAGGACCGTTTTGCTCCACTTGACATCTTGCCCCGCTCTCCCCTGTGACTAAGGATATGATTTCGAATAGAGCAAGACGTCTATTCATTCGTATCTTAGAACTCGTATTCCAAGCTGTACGTTATACGACGTTTCTGGACCGGCGAGTACACGCGACAAGTCGAGCCTGTTTGCAACACTTGTGAGTCGATAATGAGCCGACCTTTCTGTTAATGTACTTCGTATTCTCGGCGTTCGAAATATCGTTTCCCTTCTTCTCGGACGCTCTGATAAAACTTCTAGACGTTTATTGAGGATCGCTTGACAGTCCACTTTACCCGACACTATTTTAAAACACATATTAGGGTAAAAGTGGTGAATATGGCCCACCTCGATTAACACGTAAATCAATGATGTATGGACCGGGCCATATTCCCTACTTTTACCCTATATAAAAAATATATATATATAATAAATAAAATAAAAGCTGTGTCTCAAGTACAATTTCCGCGTACGAAATTTCATACACTCGAGTAACATGGAGTGGGGTACAATGTCGCTGACACGTGGAATAATAACCGGCCGCTTCAAAGCGACGCGCGTATCTTACTTCTCGGTATATCGTATTCGAAACTCGGACAATGTTGACCAGTGCGTTGCACTTGAAGCCGGTGTCGTATTCGAGACGGCGCTTATCGTTTTCAATGCCCCACGCTCCACCTCTCCGTGCCTCCTTCGTGCATATAAACTTTCGTTTGATTTAATAATGCTAATTCAATCGAATGCATCCAACGACATCGCGCGAAGCTTCCACCTCTCGCGCACTCGGGCTCGCTGCGCGCTACACGCGTCTTCGACGCTGTTCGAATCCACAGGTGCCTCCGCCTTGCTCTATCGATATACACGCATGACGGAACATCGGGTCGGCCCGTATTCAATATCTCACTCGCCCATCATCCGCCTTTCCGTAATTCGATCTATCCCTCGGACCGCTTCGTTTCGGACGCCACGGTTGTGGAATTTTTTTGTTGTTTTTTCTCTGCCACCGCACACTTTCCACAAGTCCGTTCGGTCTTGTTAGAGACGACAAGAATAGAGAAAGGGAACGAATAAACTCTTTACGCCCAATTAGACACGTCGCGTACGGTAGAATCGACGATGCGTGAAAAAAAAAAAACAGCTGATTCTTCGCGGCTAGAAATCGTCTACGAGGGAACGTGATTTTTTTTCTCACCGATCCGTTGGATACCGAAAAAAAAAAATTCCCCAAGTTTTTCGTGCTATCTCGAAGCGTCGATGATTTATAACTAAGGGCTCCCCTTTTTCTCGGCTTTATCGACTCTCTTCGATATTGGAAGGAAGTTGCGTTTATCGCTAATCGGTAAAAGAAAAAAAAATTCCCGAGATAAAATATTCTTAAGAATAATGAGTCTGATGGCGCAGGCCGCGCGTCGTTGAAACTGGAGCCTCCCATAGACGTCGTGAAAGACGCACGTACTTCGAGCTTCTTTGTTGAACCCCCAGCGATATACAGGGAGATTGCGTCACTCGCCTTTTAAACACATATATATATATGATACGCATCGAGAGATGCCGATGAGAGAGTCGTCGCGTGCGGTGGACGATCGGTAATTCTATCGGGTAATAAACTTTTAGCTAGCATTAAGGTGAAGTGAAACAGCTGTGCGTGCGAGAGAGATAGTTGCAATTTTCAAATAAGACTAGAACCTCGATTTCGTTCACAGCGGCGGGACCGGCGCCTCATCACACTTAACAAAATCGAGGTTGCGCACGCCCCGCCCATACCAACTGTCGAGCATGGCTTTCTGCGCGGATCGATATTCGCTCCGTGGTGGGGACTGTTCGGGAAACCGAGGCCGCAAAAATCGAGGTCCTAGTGTAACTTTATTCAATGGTGCTACTTTTTTTTAGAAAAAAAAATTAATTCGGCCTGGATGCGAAAATACAGTGCGCATCCAGCTCGAATTCGCTTTTTCCTCAAAAACTTAGCATCCTTGAAAAAAAGTTAATTACAGTTTTCGTTACCGACCGCCATATTTCACTTTCCCTTAAGGACATGTGAAACGACTCAGTCGGTAACCAAAATCTGTAATGAATGCGATTCACAGACCGTAGACTTGTCGAGGAACAGCAAAGCATTAGCGGATGTACAATTTAATACCGCGTCGGATGATGCTTCCGTTTCATCCGAAACGTCAACCAGTTCTAAATGGCATTGATTCGAAAAATGCATCGATCTCTCTCGCACTCATATGTCACGTGGTACATCTTTCACATTAAGGTGAAGCGCAACTCCTCGCTCGGTAGCAAAAACGGCAATCCAAAATTCTCTGAGACGGTTAATATTTAGGGAAAAAATATGAGAAAGGTAAACTATGCGCGGTAATTCTGCGGTTCACTATTCTCATCATTTTCCCAAGACATAAACGGCTTGGGGGATTCTTGGGTTGGGAAACTGCAGCTATCTCTCTCGCACTCATAGCGGTTACGCTTCGCCTTGATATAACTCTACACTTGCCGGAGTCGCCGATAGAATATTGACATTCGAGGGATAAATAGAATTTACTCTCGGATGCATAGATAATAAATCTGCGGAGAACCGATTGTCCCCGCTCTCGTGCGGAACGGCGCGGCGCCCGGGCCATCCCTTTATTCTCGAAACTCGAGGCTTGTTCGCTCGGAGAGAAAACCGGCCGGCCGGGGCAAACAATGCGATTCTTATCTCGTGCAAAAACGTCGAAGGACGGGAAGAGGCGACCGGCCCGGTCGATCGGTTCGGCGAACAGGCCCGCTGCGCGCGTCGTTAGCGAGACTGAAGGCCCTCGGGCTTTGCAGCCGATGCGACAAAATCTCCCATCGCCGATCCCCACGGCTCGACCGGTAGCTAGCGTTTTCGCGCGCGTCTTATCGGACTATTGTTCACTCACCGCACCGTAAGATATTTTCTAATAATAACGTCGACGGACGCTTCTGCATTTCGGAGAAATAGCGAAGGTTCATTCGCGTGTAAAGTTAAAATTGGGGCACCTCTGATTTCAATTTTTTTTTTTTATTTACCGTTGCGGACAAGTTCTCGAGGCAAGTTCCCACCGGCACTTGCCGCATCTCACGTGTCCTGACGCTCTGGCCCTTGGAAAGCCGTACAAGGTTTCGTTCGCGGTGCGAAAAGTATCGCTTTCGTGCCTCAATGTAATTTGCCGTGAAAAATTCTCCCTCCCAACCGTCGCGATGGGCTTCGTTCCGTCTTACGAGGGACGCAATCTTATTTTTCGTTCGTTCTTTTGAGAACCGGTAGGCGCAGTTCTTGCTGTGAATTTCTATTACGACAGTGAAATATTCCGTGGTCGCGCGCGAGTGAAATCGAGTTGATGTATTTGGCGAACACAGCGTGCATTAACCCTGCGTGTGTGATAGTGGTGGGCGATGTAACAGTATAATTTACCGAGTCTATTATCTCATTAGTTTTTGCATTAAAAAACTATGTCGGGCTCGTCTTACCCACGAAACTCAAAATTATTAAGAAAATATTATATAGTAAAATCTAGAAACAGGCCTTTGGCCAGAAAACAAAAACATTTAACGTGCTGTTATATGATTCAAATTTAGACGTAAAATTAGGTCATTGTAAGGTACAATATACTCACAATGTTAAAAAAATTCCATTATATTTTTATTGAAAATATTAAAAACTTGACTTACTTTGAACTTTATCCGAGTTTATTTATTTAATTTAAAAAATGTACTTTCCTTTCATGCACATTTTTAAATTAGTGCGCCCTTTTTCTGCTGAACGATGCATCCATTATTAGCGATGTTTTGCAAAAAAAAAAAAAAAAACGATTCTATTTTTAACCGATTATTTTTTCAAACATTGCCCACCCCTAGTGTTGAAAATTTATATTTTCAGAGACACGGTGTCTACACTCGGTCTTTTAGGCAACAGTCAGGTTTTCAAAGTTTTCTACGCTAAAAAAAAATCTGAAGAAATTCTGGGTTACTTCTTGAAGTGTCTAACTACGTGGCGCACAAATCTGCCAAAGTCAAAAGTTTAAAACCGTTGTTAATAAAAATTGAAGAATAGCTGCAAAAACGAAGAGTTTCAAATTTCGATTGTTCCTTCAAAGACCCAGTGTACACACGCAGGGTTAAAAATACAAACTCGATCAAGACGAACAATCGTCGGGAAAGTTGCCGACTCGGAGACAGGTGGATTTCCTGCGGGGCTTCGAGTGTCCCCCTCTCTTCCGGTGCGGACAGTTAATTTACGAGAAAATTCGTTCGGAACAAGTCGCGCGACGATCGCAAGAGAATGCGGTTTGTTCGACGACCGGTCCACCTCGTTTTCGAGAGGACGAGCTGCAACGACAGGTGGGCTCGAATATTTTTTGTCTCCGGCTTGATCGTGCAAACTCGTTGCCGAGCTCGATCCAGTCGACCGCACACGTTCCGCGGATAAGTGGCGATCGCCAAAAAACATTTCTTTTCAACCTCCGAAGCGGGTATTTTATTATCAAGTATTGTGCTAGATTCATTTTTCAGAATTTTTTTTGGCCAACATTTTTTTGTTTATCGTAACTTACAATTATCGTTCTTCATTTACTTCTTTTTTTTTTTACTGTAGCAACTGTCCCACGGGTCGCGGCATGCCTCCTTGCATGCTATGTCGAACGAATCGCCATACACCTGGCCATCAATTATTGTTATCAAGTATTGTCCTAGATTCATTTTTCAGAATTCTTTTTTCTGGCGATCATTTTTTTTTTTTATCGTAACTTGCTATTTTCGTTATTTATTTATGTTTTTTTTTTTATACTGCAGCAACTATCCCACGGGTCGCAGCGTGGTTTTGCATGCTATGTCGAACGAAACACGTCGTACATCTGGCCATCAAGTATTGTTATCAAATATTGTGCTAGATTCATTTTTCAGAATCTTTTTTCTGGCCCCAATTTTTTTTGTTTTCCGTACCTTGCGATTACCGTTGTTTATTGTTATTATCATTATTTTTACTGCAGCAACTATCCCACGGGTCGCGTCGGGGCTTGTTGCATGCCATGTCGAACGAAACACGCCATACACCTGGCCAGGTGTTGCTGCGACCGCGTAGGACGCGAAGCGTCACGTTGTGCTAGTCCTTGTGTAGCAACCGTCAGAATAAACGGAAGTTGGAGAGGGAAAGGGCAGATAACGAGTTACCGACTCGCAACTGTCGCACTTTTTTTTGTTCCCTTGTTTACCCGGAACACAATGCACTTCTTCTTCTTGCTCCTGTTCGATCCGTGGAACGTCGATTCGTAGTTTACCCACGTATTCGATGCACTTCGACATTATCGATCCGGATAAACGCGACATACAGCAGAACCCCGGTTAACCGGGATGCTCGGAACCGAAGAGTCCGCGGATAATCGAAATCCCGGTTAATCCGAACTAGACATCGAAAGTACACAATGTCAATGTAACTAGTAAAAATAAGGTTGTACCATTAGCCATTATTGACTTATATACTTTATTTAAGTCAATAATGGCTAATGATACAACTTTATTTTGACTACTCACAATGACATTTGGTACAACTTGCTCAATTGTTAAATAGTGTCAACTGGAATGTTAAGCTTTAGATACTTTTTTTTCATTAATAGTGCGTAAGCTAGTCTAAAAAAACAAAAAACCTCGGTAGACGCCCGGTTAATCCGTCATCCGGTTAATCCGACCCCGGTTAATCGGCGTTCCACTGTACATTATTTTGACTAGTCACTATGACATTTGGCACAACTTGCTTAATTGTTAAATGGTGTGAACTAGAAATGAAGCTTTAGATATATATTTTTTTCATTAATAGTGCGTAATATGGTCTAAAAAAATCGAAAAACCTCGATAGATGCACGGTTAATGCGCTTCCCGTTTAATCTGACCCCGGTTAATCGGCGTTCCACTGTACACGCAATGTCCACCTCGGTGAGAAAATCGTCGATCGAACAGCGATTCACAATTCGGCGCCCTAATAAGACTATGCATGTCGTTTGGTTATATTAGAACCAATTCCAGCTAATCCCGCTGCCGCTCGCTCGCCGACGAAGGAATGTGTCCGTTGAGGCACTTTGAGGCCAGTAACGTGTATCCTTGACACGCGGCAAGGAAATTGCACGGCTCGTTTCTCCGTTAATCGAGGAAGTAAGGCGAAGGCTCCTTCCCGACGATTCCCGTATAGCGCCAGGTGCGCACACTTTCCGGAGCATCCCTCGAGCGTGACGCGCAAGAAACGTTGAGCGCTGCGAGTTCCGGAAGTCGATTAAGGTATACAACGTCAAAGAAAGGTTACAGAAACGAAAAAAAGTCGTAAAAAAAATAACCGTTTTTTTTTTCAAATTCCATATGGTGAGCGATATTCTCGCGGTCATTCTTAGGAAAAACACAATTTGAAAACAGTAGATTTCATTGTTCGAATGGTTTATAAATACAAAGAATGGTTATTGTTGAAAATAGTCGATCCTCTTGCGTAAATCAATGAGATACGGCCCGGTCCATATTCGGCACCTTCACCCTAGATGCAAATGCATATCGATACAAAAATGATAAAGCCGTAAAAAAAAATCTTTTTTTTCACGGCGATTCCATATGGTGAGCGATATTCTCGCTCAGTAATTCTTTGGAAAATACCCATTGAATACAGTAGATTCCATTGTTCGAATGGATTGTAATACAAAGAATGATTATTGTTGAAAATAGTCGATCCTCTTGCGTAAATATATGACGTACCAACCGGTCCGTATTTGCCCACTTTCACCCTACACACAAATGTATATCGATGGCCTAATTCCATAAGGGCATATCGGCTCTGTACAAACATAGCCGTTTCGCCCTATTGGCATTGGACCGTCTATATGTAGGGAAGAGCGGGGCACAACGCAATTTTCCAATAAATTTTGAATGGGATAGTGGGGCAAAATGGAACAGTGGGACAAAACGGAACAGCGTTGCAAAACGCAATTTTCCAATAAATTTTGGATGGGACAGTGGGGCAAAACGGGACAGAAAATCCTCGTGTATTGATGGGGCAAAATGGGACATTCTGAAATTATTGAAAAATTGTGTTTAGTGTACAGTCCTATTTTGTCCCACTGTCCCATTTTGCCCCGCTCTCCCCTAAGTGTATATCGAAGGACTTGGAGACCGAGCCGAGCTCGTGTTTGGCTCGCTCGGTGCCGGCAATAAACCGCGGTATTTGTACCAAGAGCGTCGTGCGTACGCGTAATGTCGTTTGACCGATTACGATCGGTGTAGCATTCTCTCCTGTATCGGTAGTTCTACACATCGGCGAGCCTTGAGACGCGACACACTCGCTCGGACTTCGAATTCCTCGGACGGCCATATATATCTGCATATCCGGTGCTCGACTAACGTATAACGAATCGCAGTCGAGAGTAACGAATCTCTCGTTCTCGTACCGCACCTTCTTCTCGCTTGAACATGCACAATAAAAAATAATCCCCTTTAAAAAAAAAAACATGACACTCGAATGATCGAGATAAATATATCGAAATAATCGAAACCGTGAAGCCAGTTTTCGTAGCCAGACGGGATCGTCTGTTTCAATAGTAAGATCGATGCACCCAACCTAAAAAAAATGAAATAAGCGTGAGAGAAGCGAGCGCGTTGTTCGCAGTTTCGTAAAATCGGAATTGGAAGTTTTGAAAAGTAATTTTGTCAAACAAGTTACAAACTCGTTTGTTCAGGCTTGAATATACAAACTTGTCCTATTATTTCTCGTGTTAAAAATATTTGTACTTTTTTTTTTAAGTTGAAACTTAGGATGGTGCGATCAGAAAATTAACAAATAAAAAATTGTGAACGTTTGTGGACAATAAGTTGTTGTAAAAAGTACAAACTTTTTTACTGTTTGCGTTTTCTTGCACCTGCCATATTCGCTGCCCTGAGAGCGCGGATAATCGCGTTTATTGGCGCGTTCCTCTCCGTACCGTTGTGTCGAGTGGGCCCTTTACAGAATTGTAGCCCAATACTCGAGCGATCGGAATATTCCTACAGGCCGCATGAAACTCGGGCTAATAAGAACGACGATAATCAACGCGAGTGTGTACAACGCTCTACATACGATTTGTAAATATTTACAGTAACCGGTCATGAAAGATTAAGAGTCGAACATTGTAGCGAGTTTATTGAAACGTTGTCTATGCCATCAATCGGCAGCTTGTGCGTGTCTAGAGCTCTGCTCTACGAGCCACATAATTCGTGACGATATTTGAGACGGAAAAAAAATTACCAAAAAAAATAATGGAACGTCGACTGTGCTTGTTATATTTTTACAATATAGTAAAACCGGGAAAAGTCATGCAATTTCAAAATTGATCAGGGAAAAAGGGAATTATCGTCGAAACTTCTGTAAATAAATAAGAAGTGCCCAAAAGGGAGCCTTAAAAAAATTTCGAACATTTCGAAAAAAAGATAGAATTAAATATTAATACAATAATTAGGAATTTTTATCTGCGACATTTTTTAAAATACAAGTCGTTAGAAGTTTGGTCAAGGAAATTTTTCATTGGTCAGTGAAGAGTCAGGGAATTTTTTGTCCGGGAAAAAACGGCCACCATGCTTTAGTGCACTTTATCGCTGTGACAGACAGACAGACAGACGCGACACAGCAGTTCCAATTTGCGTCTCATTCTTACCACATAAAAAAAGCGATATAATAATTTATTGTCGACCGTAATAAATTAGATTCTTGAATAAAGCGTGTACATCGCATCGATACTATTGGCTATGTTTTCTTATAGAAATAAGGTGAACATCGGAGACACTTGTATTTAATCTAGAGAAGTAAACAGAATCGTTTGTACTCTGAGAATAGACGCTCATGTATGGAGAAATATTGTCGAAATAACCGAAATTCCCCCCATCTACGTTGATGACCTTTTCTCTTGGCCCTCACATTTTCTTCTTATTTTCACGAGTTCCTCTTCGACCCAAGAAGCTCCAGGGCAGGCAGCGATAGTTCACTGAATTATTATAGCGGCTTGTTTACTCGGTGCGTTCCCGACGTGCCGCTGCCGCTGCTGTTGCCGGGCCCTCGCGCTGGGAGCGAAACGAAAGCCAAGCTCACGAGGACTCGGGCACAACGAATCAAGGGGGCTGCGCGACAGAGAAACAGCCCCGGCGGTGCTGGGGAGCGGAGCTTCGAAAGACCGGGCGGTGCACAGTAAAAAAAGTGTGTACTTTTTACAACGTATTGTCCACGAACTTCCACAATTTTTTATTTGATAATTCTCCGATCGCACTATCCGGCTTCTAGTTTGACAAACAAAAGTACACACTAAAATTGTTAGTAACATGGGAAATAAAAGGACAAGTTTGTATATTTAAACCTTGACAAATGAGTTTGTCACTTAGCTAAATTATTTTTACGAAACTTTGTATTCCTATTTTACGAAATTATTTTTTCCTGTGTACGCTACGTGTGCACGTACGAGACTTCGTGAAAGACTTTTTTTTTCCACCAGCTATCTTCTCGACTGTACACTTTTCTCTCAACTTGATCGAATTGCAATACATGAAAAACAAATAGCTTGACGAGACGAAAAAAAAGTTTACCGGAAATGTAACATTCGATCGAATATCTAGATAATGGCGGTAAGGAAAGTCATCTTTGTGCCATGATGTGAGAGGACACTAAGGTAGTCCTTGCGAATAGTGTTCGCTTCGCATAAGTTTCAGAGAAATGAGAGTGAATTGCAAACACTTCTCGATGGTATACAAATTTGCAAAAAAATCAAGGGTATTAAAGGTGCTGAAAATATTAATTTTGCATAATAATAATTCCTGAATGTTATAAACAAATTGATGAAAAATTAAATTGTTCAACAAGTCTCTAGGAAACCTAACTTTTTTTTATCAAAATGATTGCTTCATTTTTCTGAACACGTATGAATTTTTTCAGATCTTTAAATTCACTTTGAATTTTGTAACTACACATTTTTCTCATAAAAAAAAAAATTCAAAGTGAATTCAGAAATCTAAAAAAAAATGCATACGTATTCAGAAAAGTGAACGAAGCACTTTCATAAAAACAAAAGTTAGGTTTCCGGTAGACTTCCTGAACAATTTTATTATTCATCAATTTGTTAATAACATTTTGAAATTATCATTATGCAAAATTAATCTTTTCAGCATCTTTAATATACTTAATTTTTTTCGTATTTTTATACCATCCAGAAGTATTTGCAATTCCCTCTGATTTCTCTGAAACTTATGCGAAGTGAACACTATTCGCAAGAACTACCTTAAACGATAGGATTCCCTTCTCGAAGACGGCGCCAGAGCGGCCGCCCGGTCGATCGCAGCAAGCGCCTTGTAAGCAGCTTCTCGCCTGTAGACATATCCATGACAATTCCCTTTCTCCACTCGCGAGGATTATTAATGTCCCGAGTTAACACTCCGCGGCGAATTAATTTGACAATAATTCGACGATCACTCGTCGCGGTGTATAATACCATTGTGAACGCCCCCTTAGGAAGGCGATTAAAATTAGAAAAATGTTTGCCGGATGCATCTGTGACGGGTGATGAGATTCGTCGCGAATCCTTAAGCGAATGGGATAGATACAAATCGTCGAGTGTGGCTGGCGAGCCGTAGGAAAGTATATCTGTATAGTGCCAGGCCTCCCGCGGGGAATATAAAACTGTGGTGCGATCCGAGCGGCGTCACGTGCACGCGCCTCGGCCAGCACGTGTGAACCCGCTCGTTCCTCCTCTCGGGTTTGCGCGCCAAGCCAACGGCAGCCTGTGGACAACTTTGCGAATCGTACTCTTGTGACTTGTGGCGAAAAAAAAACCAATTAATAATAATGACTGATTGACCGCGATACTAAGATAGTCCGTCTTGCACTTTGAAGGTGGTGCGCCAAGCCAATGGCAACTTGTGGACAATTCTGCGAATCGTGCACAGAAAAAGGATAATATTGCCGTACTATAACGAATAGTTCCGAGAGGGAACGTTTATGTAGATAGTTTCTGATAATCTATATTCAATTGGTCAAACTATAATTATGGTTTGCAACCATGATTTTTTGTCATTTTCGTAACTATAAAATGCAGACATTCCCCTTGTGAAATTATAGGATTATAGGATTCAGATGTACACGTAAAATTAGGTAAAATTGTAAGTTACAATTTACTTACAATGATAAAAAGATTCCATTATATTTTTATTGAAAATATTAAAAGCTAGACTTACTTTGAACTTTATCCCAGTTCATTCACTTAATTAAAAAAATTTACTTTCGTTTTATGTACATTTTTAAATTAGTGCGCCCTTTTTTCTGCTGAACGATGCATCCATTATTATCGATGTTTTGCAAAAAAGAATCGATTTTGAAACATCGATTCTATTTGTAACCCATTATTTTACCATCAATGATTTTTTTTAAACATCGCCCAACCCTAGTAAAAAGTCATTATCGCTTTTACTACGTAATTTTTTTTCTCAGTGTTCTCGCGTCACTTGTCGCGAAACATAAAAAATAAATAATGATGATTCACTGACCGCGATACTAAGATAGTCGGTCGTGTTATTTGACGGTCACGCCGCGATGATTCCGCGTGAACGCACGTGGTTCCGTTTCCGATCGAGCGATCCGGTTGTGTCTGTGTCATCGTCGCACCGAGAGGCGATTCGAGCGTAACGACTTCTCCCTCGCTCGCAGACAGACCAGCCGGCTTCTCCATTCACTCGCTCACCACTCGCAGCTCCGCGCGTACTCTTGGCCTAATTGCAGTACAATCTTGCAGGTACACCGGTATTTCCACCTAGAACTTGTGCCGACGTTAATTCTCTTCCGAGTGTGTTTACTCCTCGCTTCCACGAGAGCTCGTTGCGCAACGGACGAGTGCGCGCACACGCCACGAGCCCGAGAGATCCCGTTCTTAGATTAAAGCGCCAACTGACGATTAATAATTGTTCAGTTATTTCGCGAAGGGACTCGACACTCGGTAGTTAAATGTATGCACGAACGCACCCGTGGGAAAACCGGACATGCGACTAAAATAGTGCTCTGCCGCAGATGCCGACGACCAAGAATCAAAAGGCCGTGACGCATGTGTTTTAACATTGCAATGTTCAAAAATCTGACCACTTCGATGGATTTTGACCAAATTTAATACCAAAAATCTTAGATCAAAATAGTATAGTTGCGTGCAGTTTTAAGACGATACTGGTGTACCAAATTTCAACTCGCTGTCTCAAGCCGTTTCCGAGTTATAGCCGTTTTAAACTATGCAAATCTGTCACACACGCATACATCCGAACGCCAGATAAAAATCACATTTCGCGACGTTTTAGACTATTTTAAATACTCTGACATCAAAATCTCAATTTTTTTTTCTTCTTACGAATACAAAGCTTCCTCTATGAGGAAGCAAAACAAAAATACGCTTGAATCAACTAAAGATTCGGGCAGAGCCTTTCAAATAAATATTTTGTTGGCACAACTATAAGATTGTTTATTCCAACAATCTTTTTGGATGATTTTCCTAAAATATTTTTGAGGCATTAAAATATTTTGTTCCACCAACTAAATATTCATTTGAACGTCCCTGCCCGAATCATTAATTGATTCAACTGCATTTTTTTATCAGCGTAGAATGATGACCTTTTAATTCTTAACCGTCAAAATAATTAAATCGTAGCTGTAAAGATCGATGGAGGGAAAAAAAAACTAATTCTATTCGATCTCAATTTCCATACGAGTTACTCGGAGCTCTCCAGATGCTTAGAGTGAACGAGAAAAAAAAACGTAAGGACAAGGACCGTCGCGCCGTGTTTTCCCACAGCCTCGATGACCTCTAAAAACACGGAAGACAGGAAACGCCTCCGAGAAGTTTGCTCATTTGAATTTCAATAGCGAAGCGAAGCAAAAGTCGTGCTAGTCGAGCGGTCATTCGGTTTGAAAATAACGATCATTTTCAATTTTCCTCGACTTTCGGATTAATGTGGGACAACGTTTGTTCCGTAAGGAATCGGCTCTCTATTTTTCCTGATTCCGATGTTAGTAACTCAGCGTTGTGTGACCTCATAGTACGGCCCAATCGGTGAGATGTTTTTAAGTTGGTCCGTAGTTGCTCGAACTTCGTGCGAGGCACTCGAGAAACGTGGCTTCAAACGGTTGCTTTGAAGCATCCGAGGATTGTGTAATCGCTGAAGCGGGCGCCTGCGCAGTCGTCTGCGTTCACATCAGCGTCCAAATACTGAAGCGAGGTCTTCGGACTCGCCAGTACTTCCGGCGTTGATATGAATTTGGTCCCCCTCGCGTTTGTAATCTTCACTGTATTTCTCTCTCTTTCACACCGAGCTGCGGTAACCCTTTAACCGTTTGCCTATGCACATTCACAAACAACAAACCTGGATAACAGGATTGCAGGATGGAAAGAAAAAAAGTAGAATATACATTCTTCCTGACTTTTATTCCTGAATAATCTGATGGCTATCAAAAACAAATAATCGGTGTGTTAATTAAGAATGTCTCAATGAAATGATGAAATATATTTTACACCCAAAACAAAATTTATTTGACGGCGACTGTTTATTTGGTTTGAGTAAAATATTTTTCTAAATTCAATAAATATTTTACTTAATCCAAATAAACGGTGGCCGTCAAATAGATTATTTCCCTGGGTGTACCTAGTATTTTACATTAAGATGCGATCTAGTGATATTATTCTAATTGTTAACGCTTCCACTAACTCCCGAATTATTTTTGATTGTTGTATGCAAGTAAAAGGGTTTATCTTGTAAACTAAATAAATAAATACATTCTCGAATGAAAAAGAAAAATTGAGTAAGTCGTACCGTGACGACAACGTTATTGATTTAATAACGAATTAGATTTAAAAAAACGCTGCGATAAGGCCTACAATGGTGTGTGCTGAAAGTTTACGTGTTAGAAATATTCTTTCGCCGTCTCGGTACAATTCGACGAATCTTTGTTCGTGGCGGTCGAGAGTGTGCAGCGTGCATTGAGAGAAGAACAAGAGAGGGGCTCGGAGAGAGAAAAACGGCGAAGGGTCGCCGGTACGGGATCGAGGAGAGCGAGGGAGAGAGAGAGCGGTTCGGTCCCTTAGCAGGGATGAAAAGGGAGGGGTGGAAGCCGAGGGATGGGGAAAAACGATAGGGACCCAGGAATGTACAACAGCTGCCCCTATGCGCAGTCGGATTTGCTTTTGAAAAGCCTCGACCGCTCTCGTCTAACGAGATAGTAACCCAATATGCGTGAGCAGTGAGAGAAAAAGAGAGGGCGAATTAAATTTTGGAAGGGCCGGAGAGAGCCGGAGAGAATTTTATGTATAAGGCCGTACGGAATACACGAGCGGAGTGGTGGGGGTGGACCATAGGCAGCACGAGCAGTAAAGGCAGCCTCCCCTGCCCCGAATGATAAAACTTCCCGGCGGCAGCTGTGCAGCCTCTACCTTAGAAGCGTTTCTTTGAAGTGGAACTACTACCTACTTTTTATTCTTCATCCTTTCCAAAAAAAAAAAACTTCCTCCGGCGCCGTACCAACGTGTTGCGCCGTTCTACCTGCTTTCCACACTTCTGTTACATTATTTTAATGTCTGATCCAAGACCGTATTTTTCCCCACTTCTGTTACATTATTGTAATGTCTGATCCAAGACCGTATTTTTCCCCACTTCTGTTACATTATTTTAATATCCGATCCAAGATGGTATTTTTCCACACTTTTGTTACATTATTTTTATATCTGATCCAAGATTGTATTTTCCCACACTTGTGTTACATTATTTTAATATCTGCTCCAAGATGGTGGTTTTCTTCGCTCCTACGCTGCAGCTTCGTTCTCTCATCGAAGCCGAGCTTTCAAGAAAATCTGAAAATATATTTTTTCATAAAAATCCGAGTGATAAAACTCCCCGGCGGCAGCTGTGCAGCCTCTAACTTAGAAGCGTTTCTTTGAAGTGGCACTACTACCTACTTTTTATTCTTCACCCTTTCAAACAAAAAAAACTTCCTCGGGCTTCGTGTTGGTACGACGTGTTGCGTGTTCTATCTGCTTTTTATACTTCTGTTACATTATTTTTATATCTGATCCAAGATGGCATTTTTTCCTCGTTTGCTGCAGCTCGTTCTCTCATCGAAGCTTTCGAGAAAATCTGAAAATATATTTACTCATAAGAATCCAATGTACGATCGACAGAAGCGTGTGTTCTCTACCTTAAGAAGCGTTTCTTTGAAGTGGAACTACAAAGGAACTACAAATGTAGGTATGAAGTGTTACTACATACCTACATTTTATTCTTCATCCTTTAAAAAAAAAACTTCGTCCGGCGTCGTGTTGGTGCAACCTGTTACGTGTTCTATCTGCTTTGTACACTTCTTTTACATTATTTTAATATCTGATCCAAGATGGTATTTTTTTCGCTCTTACGCTACAGCTCGTTTTCTCATCGAAGCCGAGCTTTCGAGAAAATCTGAAAATATATTTATTCATAAGAATCCAATGTACGATCGACAGAAGCGTGTGTTCTAACCCGTATACGAACGGGTGACAAGATCACGTCCGGGTGTACAGGTATTCTCCGATACGTGATCGGTATTCACATCGCTTTTTTCATTAAGGACAGGCTCATATCCTTTCGGCTATCATTATTTTTTGGCCCGACGAACGTGGCTGCCGCGTTTGGACCTCGCAGTGTACGCGTCAACTGTACGGTCACGTCGAACATCGAGTCTGTGTACTACAGATTCTCTTTGTATTACTTTGTTCTTGGGGGTTCTTCTCATGCTGGGGTGTGTGGATTCATTTAACGCGTTGGCACGAATTTTCTTTTTTTTTTCTACAGTAGAATCCCGATTAACCGGGATCGGATTAACCGGGAAGCGGATTAAGCGTGCGTCTTCGGAGGTTTTTTTTTATACTCGGAGCAAACCAAAGTCACTGAGTACTTTAAAAAAAACTAGCTTACGTGCTATTAATGAAAAAAAAAGTCCAAAGACTTTGTATTCTAGTTCACACAATTTAAGTGCAAGTTGTGACGACTGTCTTTCTAACTAGTCAAAATAAAGTTGTATCATTAGCCATGGTTGACTTATATACTTTCGCTGTTTAGTTCGGATTGAGGTCGTATTTGCGATGCTAGTCGAGGACTATCTCGAATGAAGGACTATCTTGATAACTTCGTAAATCGTCGAGTAATTTTTTAAAATTCGTATTCGATAAATCACAGTGCAAATAAAAAAGGAGTCGTTGATGTTTAGTAATAGAAAACAAAATCAATTATATCGGAATCAGCAAATTGTAAAGGTTGATTCGACTCGGGTTTAACGAGTAACGGCGCTGTTTTGGGAATAATTACTTAATTTAAGTTATAATTACTCTCGAAATGTTCGGTAATGGTCTTGTTAAACATTTTATATTCTATTGTGAATTTCTAAGAAATCTGCAGCACCTTTCATAATGCGCAAAAATTCAGTGTATACACTTGAATTTTTGTTCTGGAGTGTTATTTTGATTAGGTCCTCATAAGAGTCCATGCATAAAACCTTATATTTTGTAATAATTTTTTCCACAAATTATTCACTAACCAACCCTGAAACTTCGTAATCACATTGAAAAGGACTTTGAAAAGAAATCCCCAAAGTTCACAAACGTAGATTCGAAAGAATTACCTTAACCGGGATTTCGCTTATCTATCATTCTAAACTATCATTGAAAACAACATGAACGATTCCGGCTGAAATCAGCGTCGTTCCAGCTCTAATTTCGTTGCACCCACCTCGTCTCGTTCACCTACGTTGAGTGTTGGAAAAAAGGCGCGAGCGCCTTTTCACTCTCGCAACGCGAAATGAACGGACGAGCGAACGGCACGGTTGGGAGTTGGCGCCGAAAAAAAAGTTTCTATTCCAACGGGAGCGAGCGCCGCAGTGTCGATGCGCGCGACGTCGACTCGAGAGCCGCCGCGAGCGAGCAACAACGAAATTCATCGTTGTTTCAAACTATTCGCGGCGTCTCTTTTGACGCGGTACGCGAGAGCTCTCGCGGCCGGCCGAGCCATTCCAACTCGTGCATCCTGAATGAGCCGGGCAGCCGGAAACTCTCCGTTAATCGACTCTCTTGTATCTTTCTTTCTCTCCGTTTCTCCTTCGCTCGGCGTAACAGCGCCTCCTCTCCGGTTGCTATGGGCGACATTCGAATCGCCCGCTTCGCATCGCGTCACCGCGATTCAATAATATCTCTTTAGGGACAGCCTAGCAGAACAAATCTAACGCGTCGATTACCAAATTTCCACCGGTAACGAGAACGGACTGAAACAGTTCTAAACCGGTCACTGATTTTTGCGTAAACTCCGAACTCGTTAGTTAACAACCAATCGCTTACGCGGATAGAATTCTGTTCCCGAGTTTACAAGAATTTTGTCAGTAGCTTAGATCCATTTCAGTCCGGTCTCACTCACGTTTGAATCCGAGTACATAGATTTACGAATAAATCGACCAGTCACTAAACCTTCGGTTTTCGGGAGAATTCATCTCCCGCGCATGCGCAAGAGCAACAACCTGACGCGCCGTCAGCGAGCCCGAAATCGCATCGATTCGGAGGTCTACGAACACATACCCTACGAATTCTCATCGCGTATTATATTTACCGAAACTTTTAAACGAGACTCTCCGCCCTTTGTCACTCTAATCCCGAATCGAACAAAGTATCGCCGATTACGTAAATAGAATACTTGTATCTCAAATGTAATCCCCAGTCTCATCCGTCCAAAAAAATTTCTCTTTGTCTCTCCAGTCTCTTTCCTCTTCCCGTTCGTATCAACGTGCGTTTCTCGTTGACGCGCTCACACGCTCCTCTCTCGCATTCCCTTTCCCCGTTCATCCTCCTTCGCGCGATTGGCTCTCGCTCGTCCGGACCGCGTGTGTTTCACCGCGCGCCAACGCACAGTCGAAATAACACACGCTGTTCTCTCCCTGTTGCTATGCAGCGCGCCGGAGATCCGTGACCATGCGAGAGAGCTGCCGGTCCTCTCCCTCCATCTTCGCCTCTTCTCGCCACATGATTATTATTCGCAGGCCAAAAAGCTGCGCGGAGCCGCGTGGCGCTGTTGCGTTGCCCGGCGGGCCCCTTTTTTTCCTCTCCGGTCCCGAATTCTCCCCACCATCCTCTATCCTCGCTTATTTCTCGGTTCCCCCCCCCCCTCCTCGCCGATCCTCCCCTCCGGAGCCACCCATCGCGAGCGTGCGCTTCGAGCCGGGGAGCGGCGCACTCCCGGCCATATCCTTCAGCGACTCGCTCCCTTCGCGCCCAGTCTAGACGCAGCAGGACCGATGATGACGTAACGTTGTTTACCTTTAAGGCCTCCATAGCAACAGGTCGCCTTCCGCGATTTCTGTGAATCGCGCGCGCGAACCGGCAGAAAAAAAGAAGAGGTCGAAGTCGCCGTGACGAGCCTCGGCCGAAAACCTCGGGTATTCCTCCCTGATTTATCGGGCCTCTTGGATGTCGCTGGTAACAACCCCATCGATAACTCCCCGCTGGCCTCTTCCTTCCTCGCTGGCACAATGACTCTCCTCCGATGCTCCCCTCGACTCGTTCGATAGTAAATATTTTGGCTACTTCCCACGTACCGCGGCGACGACCCACGCAGACTCGGAATTGTAACGCCGTGAAATACCTTTCGCATTACGGCCGTTTGTAATTCGGCTGCGTAAAGGCCGCGCGACCTAGACAACATCGTGGAGAAACCGACGATCGAGACGTAGGCAGTAATAAGTACCTAAACAGTTGCCGAGTGTAACGACGCGTCATGGCCTAGTCAGCATCCCAGCGCCGGGACGCCCGGACGTCCTTGATAACTCGACGCGCAATAACATTCTCCAGCGGGTCGAGCGCGGGCCACGAGTACTGTCTCGAGTAACGGGGTAATCGGCGCTTCACGAACAGCGCTCTTCCGCTATACTCCGCTCGAGATACCGCCACGCTCTCCGCAACTATGCGCCTACGCATCCTGGGCACCAAATTCGCGCGTAGAATCTACGCTTACGACTCTTTTGTTTTTTTTTTCTTCGTCATTTTTCGTTCCTGTCGTGTATAACATGGGAACGCATCCTGGCCACCAAAATGCGTGTGTAAAATCTGCAGCTGCGAATCTTTTGGTTTTTTGTTTGAAGCGAAAATATAATTAAAAAATAAATAAATACTTGGTGCGTTTTTTCTTTTGATGCAATAAACTCAATCTATTTGTAATCCACGGGTGCACCAAGTATTTTTTATTTCGTTTTTTCTTGTTGTGTCTTTGAGTATAATATAGAAAGAAACTTTTTTTTTCATTTTCGACTACATAATTAGTTTACAAAATAGGAACATTTACCACAACTTGGCTCATGTATTTAATTTACATTCGATTTTTATTTTTTTAAAGATTCAACCAGAAAAGTAATTTATTTGACGGGCGCCCCGCAAATAAATATTTATTTGGTTTGAATAAATATTTCTTCTATTTAGATACATAGTTATTTGATTAAAATAAATATTTATTTCATTTGGATAACTACTTTTTTTCATTTAACGAAATATCTATTTAAACCAAATAAATATTTATTTGCGGGCACCCGCCAAATAAATTATTTTTCTGAGTGTTGTTTCGACAAGCATAGTTTTTTTAGAACGTATAAAAAAAATTAAGTACTTGGCGTACCATCAACATTTTTTAAATTGCTTTACACATCAGGTTTCCGCATAGCAACAGAAGACCAACGTGACGAAACCCTCATTAATCAACCTCACTTGCGTAGAGTGGCAATTTTGGAACTTTAACAAAGCTACTGTACAATGCCGAATCTATATTCGGCATGATATAATAGCTTTGTGCAAAATTTCCTTATATATACTATGTACACAAGTTTCAACTAGTCCGGCGGTGTACGCTCGTCCCGATTGTCCATCGAAAACACGACGCTCGATTCTGCACCGACGAAGGCTAATTTATACACGTAGGCGCAGTAATTCGACAAGCTCAGTGATTTAACTCACGAATCACACCGGCTCGTGTGATTACCGTAATTACAAGCTGCCAACACGGTCGGCGTCCGGCCACAGACGATGATTAACGGCACGGTATAACTGGAACGTTCCTGGTTGTATACAAGTCGTTACGCGAACTAATTATTAGACGAGACTAATCTCGCGACGAGGTAGCGATTTTTTCGCTGCTCGTTCGGGCGACTCGCGATCTCAATACATGTACCGATAATCGTTTTGCCCTTTCGAGTCCCGCGCGAGCCCCGAAACATTAATATTTGTCAGTTAATCGAATGTTCCTCTCTTAAGTCAACGTAATTAACAGCGTTCCCGATAATACCTGCGAGCAAGATAGCCGTAATGGTGCGGGTTAGTGGCCGGTATAGTCGAGAGATAAAAAACTGAGGAGAGTAATTTTGTGGTACCCTCGCGCGATAAGACTTACCTGCGAGGTGAGTACTAGTTCACGTTTCCACCCGCCAACGGGCAGAGGCAACGAGCCGCGTTCATTCACTCCTGCCTTCTCAATGGAACGAGTGAGAGGGCCGAGCGAGAGCCGAGCGAGAAGCGAGGCGAGAGCCGAGAGCGAGTTTCTCTGTCCCCGGGACAAGAGAACCGAGCGGGAAATCTGCGATCTCGGGGGTTGCCGAGAAAGAGATACGACCTTCGGACAGGTTCAGGTACTACGCACGCTGCCTCGGTGAGGAAGCCTCGTGTCCCTCTCCGGCGTCTTTGAACTCGAGAAATATTCTCGGGTACACTCGAATATGATTTATGAGCAACATTTTTTTTTCCCCGGCGAATGTTATGATTCGGCGAAATAATCGTTAAATATATTCCGGGACCAATAAATTTCCGGTATTCTGCGACACAAGTTTGACTATCGTTTCGATAGATAGGATCTCTTGCTAGATGAAAATTGATACCGAACGTGATATTTCAGTTAGCCTTAAGGGGGGCTAAACTTATCTCTCTCGGTCTCACGAAAACCCTATGGCGCTGTCTTTCTCACAACCTGCCAACTGCTATGTGGGTTTAGACTCTTCTTAAAGTAATCCTTGCGAATGGCGTTCACTTCGCATAAGTTCCAGAGACACGAGAGGGAATTGCGAATATTTCTGGATGGTATTAAAATCTGAAAACAATCAAGCATATTAAAGGTGATGAAACGATGAATTTTGAAAAATAATAATTCCAAATGTTATCAACGAATTGATTAAAAATTAAATTGTTCAACAAATCTCCCGGAAACCTAACTTTTTTCCATGAAAATAATTCGTTTACTTTTCTGAATACGTATGAATTTTTTCAGATTTTTAAATTCACTTTGATTTTTTTCATATGGGAAAAATGTGTAGAATGTCACAAAATCCAAAGTGAATTAAAAAATCTGGAAAAATCCGTACGTATCCAGAAAAATGGCTCCGACACCGCAAGTGTAACCGCTATGAGAGCGAGAGAGATAGCTGAAATTTCACAACCCAAAAATCTCCCAAGCCATTTATTTCTTCTGAAAATGATGAGAACGCTGAACCGCAGAATTAGCGCACATAGTTTGACGTTCTCGTATTTTTCCCTAAAAATTAACGGTCTTAGAGAATTTTGCATTACAGTTTTTGTTACCGACCGAGGAGTTGCGCTTCACCTTAAGGTGAAATGAAAGTCACGTGACGGAGCCGGGAGTGCGAGAGAGATAGCGGCATTGCTCTTACGGTGGAACGAGAGAGAGAGAGAGCGACAAAGAAAGTGTTTCACTTTACCTTAAGGTACGATTAGACACCTACGAGTCCAAGAGAAACAGCGCCAAAATTTTGCATCCCTTTTGCCCGGAAACAATTCAATAAAATGATAAAACGAATTGCGCAATTTTCATTTTATTTTATAAAGCCCTTTCGGCGAAAAATAGTTTCAAAATATTTTGAGGTTACCTTAAGTGTCCTTCCTGGCGCTGTGGTGCACTCTCGGAAACATGGCACAGGTTCCCGCTCGATTTTTCGATGACGCTGATTATGTGACCCGAACGACCGTTCTACGGAACGTCGTAAATCCTCGTCCGGGATCTTTTATTTTTACGCACCGGGATTTAGTCCAAGAGTATTGTAGTAGCGCTGTATGCTGGGTGTACCGTTTCTTCGGATTAGCGACGACCCTCTGTCCGTCGTAAAGATCCCAGGCGCACGGACAAGCCGACTGACCGGAATGCTTCTGGCGATCCTCACAGTTTTCCTTCTATCCGACTATTTTCGTGATATTCGGCGTCCATAAAATATGCGATGGATTCGCGAACAGCGAGTAAAGAAAAAACGGTAAAAAAAAGTGTTCATTGTGCGAACCAATGCATCGCTACTCGTACGCTTCGAGTCACGTATAGCGATCACTTTTAGTGATACTTGTATTCATGACCATTCTTGCGTGTCTCGCGTTGTGGATTTCACCGGCGACAAGTAAGGTACGTGCCCGAGGCTGTTCGACCGTACGTATCTGCGCCTCGAATCGAAAAGCATATCCGGCCGAGGTAAATAAACACACAGTGTAATAACGATTCGCGCCTTCGGCCCGAACTACCTTTTCACCGGGCGGTACGGATAAAAGGGTACCGCTAATTTAAATACTAATAGCCACAGCTCCGCGGACGTTACGCCGGATTCGGCGAAAAAATGTTGCGACAGTCGGACCTTCGAGTGTGTAGGGTCGATTCGCGGCTAATCCAGCTGTCATCTCCTTTGTGGCCGTAGGTATAACTTCGGGAAAAAAGGTCCTAGGTGCCAAATAGCGCGGAAGGAGACCGCGATCTTAAGATTTATTACATGAAACTTTCCTCGATCAGAAAGAAAAAAAATTAAATTAATATACCTGAGCATTCAACGGCCCGACTAATGAATTTGATTTCACTCGACCATGAATTCGGACCGTAGATTAATAATGATAATTATTAGATTTTTTTTTGTTAATCATTTTTCAACGAAAGATGCTTCTGACCAATCTGAAAAACATGGAAAACCGTTAAAGGTCAGGGGATTTTTGTTGGGACTTGGAAAAGTCAGGGAAAAGTCATGGGTTTTTTTTCAAATTTTGGAAGTTTTTTGAATTTGTTTACATTTATCGTTTCAGCAAACTTGTCGACTATACACAGCATATACATGACTATAACATGATATTTTCGTTGGGAACTTTAATATTGTGAACTGAGTTTAATATATTAACAATCATTGTACATTATATTTTACGTTTCTTTAAGGTAAATGCCGGCTAAGTTTGAGAGAGGATTAAGGGAGAATTACAAACACTTACCGATCGGATAAAAATCTGGAAAAAATCAAGCCCATGGAAGGTGCTAAAAAGATTGTTTGTGTATAATAATAATTATGTCCAAAAAAATTAACAAATCATTTTCGTAAAAAAAAAAAATAGGTTGCTGGACAATTCCTTGCACAATATTCATTTTTCAGTAATTTTTTAACAACATTTTTAGAATTACAATTATGCAAAAACAATCTTTTCAGCACCTTCGATATACCCGATTTGTTGAGATTTTTTATTCCATCGAGAAGTGTTCGTAATCTCTCTCATTCCCCTCTCGAACTTGAGTGGCGTCAGACATGACGCAAGGACTACCTTAAATTGTCCTTTCCTACCCCGATCGATGGATTGAAAAAAATGAAATTTTTACACTGGAAAACCGGTAAAAGTGAATTCTAGTCGGAGAATTTCGTGGCACCCATGCCGAAAGTAATTAAACGAATTCACTCGACAACGATAAAAGTAGGTCGAGACAGGACCATGATCTTTATAGGAACCAGGTCGCTAGAGGACTCGATTCTCTTTATTGTACAGATATCCTTCTGCTCTAGAGAGACGAAGGCTCGGCCCGACGTGAAAGCATCGGTTGTGTTTAACCGTCGGTGTCGAATCCGCCTGTTGCTACCCGGCTACGGTGCATCGTACTGAATTCGCAACGAGAAGTTTTTTGGTAGTAGCAGTGGTCTTGGCGGCGTTGAATAATGTATAATAGACGACGCGTGGCCCCGAGGCGCTTAGCAGCGCGATCTTCGGCGCTGCCGCTCCGAGAATGACGGAGAACGAACGCGAGATAAATTAGTGCGCATGCGCAGGAGACGCGAGAGTCCTTGGCGGATCAGCGGACCAAAAACGTCATCGACGAAATCCTGCATCCTAGTTGAAAAATCTTGGACTACGCGTGAAAGGCTGAGCTAGCAGAGGTATGAGTAAGTCGTCGGGAATCAAAGATGGCCGCGTGCGAATGAAAATAATAACAACAATCATCGTAGATTGGCCGTTGGTATATTCTGTTCTAACGCGACGCAGGCTCTGCGGCACGTCGCACGGTGCCGAGAGACGCGAGTGACTGAACGAAGGAGAGGACGCTCGATAGGCCGGCTCGTAGTACTTAGCAATTCGAATGAATGACCAAACGTCCGTTTTTATAAGTCACGATTGAACGCTAATAGCCGACTCGTTACCGAATAGACGCGCGGAATATCTCGACGATGGGCGGGCCGAGTACAACAATCCGTGACAAAAGTTACACAGAGGCGTACAACGCCTTTTCATTTACAACTTTCGCGTTTGCTTGGCATTCGTCTCGCTTCTGGTAGGAGCTCTGATGAAGCGTGGGCGACGTGACGCGCGAGTTGCTTCGCGTGAAACGAGAAGGGCCAAAAACTCCAGGGGTCGAATTTTAAGACACTAGTTTGAACTTAAAATCGCTCTTGAGATCGAAGTTAAGATCGAAGTTTGGCCCGAACTTCATTGCGTGCTTAAGTTGATCTTAAGTTCGAACTCAAGTTCGAACTTAAATTTGATCTTAAGTTCGAACTTAAGTTTGAACTTAAGTTTGATCTTAAGTTAAATCTTAAGTTCAACTTAAGCTTGATCTTAAGTTCGATCTCAAGGTCAACCTAATGTCTTAAAATTCGACCCTATATCCGAATTACACTGTGATAAAAATCCAATATTTGTTTCATAGCGTATTTCATAGTGTTGTATTCGCTCACCTATTATACTTACAGCTTCTTGACGCTCGGATCGAGTTCCCGGAAGAAAAGATGATCGCGCTTCCGGTCAGCCGCGTCCGTATCTCGGGAATTCGTCATCCGCGCTGTGGCAGTCCGAGGCCGTAACAGAGTACAGTGGGTTTTTTTTTCAGCTCGGTCGCTCCGACTACTCGTACGCACCTCCCACTAACCCGAGTACCTTTCGAAAATTTTTTGATTAATGGACACAATGACGATTAGTCCGAAAAATCGACGAATACCCGCAAGGCGGTACGTTGTTTTTGTCGGATGAGATTTCTCTCGGAGGTTTCGGGTGATGAGGACCGAAAATCATTCGGGTCGTCGTTCTCAATACAGTTGGCCCGACTCTCCGCATAGCAACAGGAGAGACCACGTGTTACATCAGCGATTTGTGAATTCTATATTTCGCTACGGGTCCTCCCGTACTCGCATAAATCGTAAGATTCTCTCCCCCTTCGCGTCACTATTATTTATTTGTTTATTTATTTATTTGTCAACGAACAATGCCCTTTTACACTATAAAAATCATGCAATTCTCCAACGAATATTTTTCGATTTTTCTGCGAAGCAAAAATTATTCCTCGACAGACACAACGCGCGTCTTCGCGCCGCATCGGTTTCCCGCGTTTCTCAACGTGCGCGCGAGCGCGCCGGCATTTCTCCGATCTCGCTCTCCTCTCTCCGATCAATCTTCAAGGTCAAACAAAGCTTAATGAACGCGGAGGAAGTGTCCCGGCGAAGCGACCTCCGGCCGTCCTTGTACCGCGGCGATTGGCCGCGCGGGCGTCTCCATCGCGTGTTACGTACTACCAGGAATCTGTTTTCTCTTTTTCACTTCGCATCGCTCGCACAATGATGGCATGTAAATTCTCGCTCCTGTAAAAAAAAAAAAGAAAAGAAAAAAAAGAATCACCCGCTAAGCACTCGAGGCCGCGTGGCGAAATCGAACGTGCCGCGAAAGTCGAAGATGAAGAGGTGTATCATGAACAAGAGGACAGGGTATTAGAGAGAAACGAGTGGAAGAGACAGTCGGAATGATCGTCCGAGCGACGAGTGTTTCTATCCACGTGCTCTCGGGCCGTGTTGTTGTTGTTGCTGCGTCTTCGTTGGTCGTGATGCCAGCGAGAGCGAGTCTATCGCTTGTGTCTCTCGGCGTGAGCGGGAACGGCGTTGTCCTCTCCTTTCCCTCTTTCCCTCCTGTCGACGATAGTGCGAGCGGCTCGAGAGCGAGAACGAGCGACGAGGAAGAGAGGCTTGTGTGCATCGGTGTTAGGAGCTCTCCTAACGGCGCGAACGAAAGAAAAAGAAAGAATTGGAGGGGAGCCTAGACGACTAGCTAGCTAGAGCTCGCGGCGGACTCTCATCGCGAAAGAAAGATCGGGAGCGAGCCTGCGCGCGCAGAGCCTCCTCGCGGCGAGGCGGCCGTAGTGTTTGGGTATGGCAGTTCTGACGGTAGGGGGAGTTGGCGGGCGATTAACGGAGTCTAATTGCATAGCAACAGTGAGGCTGAGATAATGATATATCTGACGCGTTTTGCCGCTGGGCCTCTGGCCCACTTCAAAAACCCGAACGAAAACTCCTCGCCTCCCCCCATCTCGGATACCTACGCCGAATCGGTGCTGTGTGTTGGTAGACGGCGGACCAGACCTCAGCTCCCCAACGGCCCGGTCCGGAGTCTGCGCGTCGTGCTCTCCTACCGTCGTATTATGCGAACACGACGCCGCGGATGCCTATCTCTCTCTCGGGACGAGCGAAACACGAGGGAACACACACGTGTTCTCGCAAGGGCTCTCTTCACCGAGTTCTCTTTTGCACACATTCTAACATTGTCCCTCCGTAGAGCCGCGTTGCGTCGCTGTCCTGCCGAGCGAATACTCTGCGCCCTGCGGCCCTCTCTCGCTCACCGTATATATGCAGGTATGCGTGTATAAAAGAAGTCCCGAACTTCACTGCCGAAAAGCCCCGTCCCACCCCTTCTATCCCACCACTACCCGCTCCACGGGATTCGCCACGAATCTCGCGAACGCTCCCGATTGGCCCGTCGTACCTCACGATTCTTCGGACCCCCGACAAAATTCTTTACGTCTCTCCTGCCTCTCCTTTTTCATCTTCTCTCCTTACCTTCCCCGTCCTCCTTGTACGTCTCCACCTCCTTCGTCCTCGTGTGCCTCCATCTTCGCCTTCTTTCTTTTACTCGGTTTGCTCGACGTCTCGCTCGCCCGGCTTCTTCCTCCGCTTTTATCCGAAATATCGTGCCGCCGAGTGAAACCCCTCCGTGGATCGCTTTACACGAAGAGACTTCATCGGGCCGAGCGTCGCTCGGGCGCATCCCGTTCGACCCGACAAACGACGAGCTGAATTCTTTGGGGAAAGCTGCCTTGCTCCTTCTTTCCGCTTCTTCTCTCTCCGCGTCTTCCTCGTTGACCCGATCGGCCGCTTCGGGACTTTGGGACACTCGCGACGGGTTTTCGGTAGGGCGAGTCCGACGCCACTCTCGGACTCGTGTTTGGACCCCTTCGTCGGATCATCCTTCGCTCTCCGCATGCCTTTTTTGTTTCGACGCTTCGTTGCACCTTTGACGACAAGCGGCTTAGATAGAACGCGGACTCTTTTACAATTATCGATCACCAACTTTGTATTGAATTCGTGAGGCGGCTTCCAGCGCACGCGTTTTATTTAGCGCTCTGGTCGGCAATGCAGACATCTGTTCGAACAAATCAACCCTTCGGCATGACGATCGGGACCGACTTTGCAGTTATTCAGAGCCGAGGTCGCCAATGCTGAATATGTCGTGGCAAATCAACCCTTAAGAGCGATAGTCGGGCTTGACTCTGCAGCCATTAATAGCATCGATCTAGTACTACAACGTTATTGCACGAACATTTTGGTGGAGCGAATTTAACGCAGTCGAGGAAGTTTTCGGGCTCCATCTTTCGTAACAACCTTTCGCGCTTTACACTATAAGTTTTGTAAATAATCTAAACTCTATTCCTGCTTTATTAAGTTACCATGTACGAAAAACTCTACTTGGTTTTGCTTATGTTTATACGATCTTATCAACCTTTACTCACTCAAATATACTTTCCTATGTAAAAGGCCTTGACCCGTGAATTAATGGCACAGTTACATCTCTATCACTCACAACTCTAACAGAAAACAACTTTACCGGATAATACCTGCACTGAAAAAGACAGCTCTAACAACCCTACCAGAAAACATCTCTACCATATTACAACTCTACTATATTAGAATTCTACCGGAAGTACAATAAAACTCTACCGGAATACAAGGCTACTGTCTAGCCTTGAATTCCGATAGAGTTTTATTTCAATTCCGGTAGAGTTGTATTTCGATTCTGGTAGTTTTTTTTACTTTCTGGTAGAGATTTTGGCAGAGTTCTAATACGGTAGAGTTGTTTGGAAAGAGATGTTTTCTAGTAGCGTTGTTATCTGGCACAGATGAAAATGTGCCAAATCAATGAACATAAACATGTACATCATACACGGAGAGAAGAATATGGGGAGAATCTCTCGACTTCACATAGCAATCGAATTATATTCCGGCTTTCTGGCGATTTACGCTATACGTCGATATATTTTTACTCTGCGTGTGATGTCATGTGATTGACGAAAGATAGGAATTATACCGATTTTCTGGCCTCTCGACATTGTTATAATCCTCTCAATACATATTAAGAACTACATTAGTTGGTGTCGTGAAAACGAACTGAAAATTCAGTGATCGTACGACAAATCATGAGTTTCGTTCACCATTTGAATTTTAGGCAAGCCACGTATTAAGAATAGTTTAATAGTATCTATAATTTTGGCAGCGTTTCCCAGTATACATTGAAATCACGAACATATATAAATGACAATGTATACAATTATCGGTGTCGATAAGACAAGCCTACGCGTTTATTACTCTTAGCTATACGTGCGACGGACGGTTCCAATACAATGTAGATTATAGCGAAACGGTATGGCGAGAATCCCTATACGATTGTGGGCGCCCGCCCATGTACTTCCACTCTTCCAATATTTCGCTCTAATCCCACAGTGCGCGACTGTATCCCGAGAAGCGTCGATCTCAAGCATTATTCAGAGTGAAGTGTCGTGAAACCGTGAGATGGCCATACAGAGTCATATAAAGTACATGACTTAAACAACTTTGATTGGGAATGTCTGTCCCTCGAAGATTTAAAAAGCTGCAATGTTTCCCAGCTGAACAGACTCAGCGATGGCTATTTTTATGTAACGAAACGGTGGACGTAAAAATGAATATGTTATATACAAAAATGCTTGTGGAAATTGTTATTCCTTCAGAAACCTTCATTTTCTTGTCTCCGAATAATTAATGAATAATTAATGAATAAGTCTTAAGTAAGAAAAAAAACGACGCCTTTAATTATGCTCATTAGTCTTATGTCGTTATTTATTGCTACGTTATTTAATAAGTATGGCATTTTTCTGGTTACCATACGTAGAAGAATCCTGCACAGTATTAGAATATAACCTAAACGCACGCGTGAACATATGAATAGCCGTGTGCTGAATTTGACCATACGAGATGGTTATTTTCGTAGAATCTACGGCGACCTGAGTACAAAATGTATGGAGACTATTTCCATACTACATTGTACTCACGTATAATTCATTTTCACTCTACAGTATGGGGAGAAACCGTAAACTGCCGGAATATGTTCACTTTGCTATGCTGTTTGGAGTTTTCTCCCATATTTTTATAGGGACTATAACCGAAAAATTCTCTCCGTGTAAGCAAGGTGGATGTGCCAATAAGCGTCATTTATGCGTTGTAAACATAGATTTGGCCACTAAAAAAAATACACGGACCAACTATCGGTACACTTGAGATCACCGGGACATTCACCTCATCCACACAATAATCGTTTTCTCACTCCAGAACTCGTCTCTCGATATTAACAACGTAAAAAAGATAATCGACCTCGTCATTGAGACACATTGCTTCCTAAACGAGGTCGTTCACCCGCTTCCAAGAGTGCGGATAACTGTGAATAAACGGAGGTATGGCTCGCAATGAGATACCCGACTTACCCGAAGTGAAAACACTGTTGAGTTTTTACTGCCCCGTAATAACAGTCTACTCGGCCGCGAGCCTACGTACTCTCGTTTATGCTGCATTTTCGGTTCATCGCCGTTGCAAAGTGATTTTACTGCACGATACTTTGCGAATAATATATTGTCTCGGTAAGTATGAGGCTGAAAAAAATGTATGAGCTCAGTTCCGAATTGGCAATAGGCCCGATATTTTGTTTCAATAAAAACAACAAAAACAAGTCTCTCAAGGTGCATTACCAATTCACTCTCTGCATCTTGGGAGCGGTTTGGTACGAAGAATAATCGTGCACGCATCTCTCGTTCGCCGTCTTCATCCCGCATTCGCGCGGACGAGAACAGGGGGAGGAAGTAATTGTCCTGCGTCGGGTTCGCCCGGGAAGATAATCGTAAAAGGTCCCAACGTTGGTGCGTGGACCGCGGTTCTTGCAGTATAGCTATTCGTACTGAAAAGCGTTCGGCTGAATAGCAGCTGGCAAGCGTAGGTACGGCCCCCCTACGACGCTACACAATGTCTAGAGGATATAGGTACGTGTATTAAAAAAAAAGCTGCAGAGTCATCGGGGAAGGTATTGGTTCGTTACGCATCGAGTCGAAGGACTTTACACGCTTATAAATGCAATTACACAATGATTGGTTTAACGATCCAATCGAAGGCGAAACCTCTCTGCAAATAAATGATTTTGGTATTGTTGGGGGGAAAAAAATTAACTCTTACGTTTATTCAATCTTACGGGTACTTATATCTGATCATGCATACATCGACATTTTACACTCAATATCTGCTCCTTAAGGTAGTCCTTTTTAGAATCTAACCTTGTGAACTTTGGGGGTTCAATTTTTGTAGCATTGTATGCAAAGTCCTTTTTAAGTTCACAATTCAAAATACAATTTTTAAAAAACCATTACCGAAAATTTCTAGAGTAATTATAACTTAAATGAAGCAATTATTTCCAAAACAGCGCCGTTACTCGTTAAACCCGAGTCAAATCGACGTTTATAATTTGCTGTTTCCAATATAATTGATTTTGTTTTGTATTACTAAATATCTGCGACTGCTTTTTTATTTGCACGGTGATTTATTGAATATGAATAAAAATATTTACTTGATGATTTACGAAATTTTCGAGATAGTCCGTCAGTTGACTGGCATGCATCGCAAGAACTGCCTTAAAATGCGAAACAAAGTAGATCGAACGAAGAGTCCCGAGAGCGGTCGGAGATCTATATAGATGTAAAATAGAGTCGGACAGCCGCCAAAGTCTACGATACCGCTACACTCGAGAGGTTGAAAAGATCAATTCGGGCGAGTAATTCGTCGGAATGAATAATAAGACCGAGCGATAGAGAGAGAGAGAGCCATTCGGGCGGGAAGGACGGGTACGAGTTACAAGGAGGATAAATGGTAACTCGATACAGATAGGTAAATAAAGATATAGAATTACAGCTACGACTTTATACGAGGCGATTGGTGAAAGGATGTGAATAAATCTTTCGATATTCGTCAGTGAGTTCGTTTTCGCGGTAGCAGAGGTCGTTCCGGCTGTGTGGTAGTCGTGGGCGATGTTCAAAAGATGTTTGGAACATCTGTTTTTCTGTGTTACATCGATTATTTTTAACCGATCTTCTTACTAATCGATTCGACGACTAAGAATCGATTATTACGGAAAATAATCGATATTTCTTAATCAATCTTTACCTTTGGTGCAGGTGCCGAAGTTCCTTTCAAAATCTCAGTTTTTTTTGCGACTGGATTCCCGTTCGATTGGGCTGGAGTTTGGTTTATACGGTTCAAATGTTGTATGTAATGGATAGCATTAATAATCTTACCGTATCAATAGAAATATTCGAAAGAAATAAGAAAAGAAATTGTGACAGTATAACATTTTTTGTTCGTACAAGAGTATATTTTACCGAGTCTCATCTTATCCACGAAAGTCAAAATTATTTAGAAAATATTATATAGTAAAATCTAGAAACAGGCCTCGGATCAGAAGTCAAAAACATTTCGCGTGCAATTATAGGATTCAGATTTAGACGTAAAATTAGGTCATTGTGAGGTACAATATACTCACAATGATAAAAAGATTCCATTATATTTTTATTGGAAATCTTAAAAACTTGACTTACCTTGAACTTTATCACAGTTCATTTATTTAATTAAAAAAAGTACTTTCGTTCCATGCACATTTATAAATTAGTGCGCCTTATTTTCTGCTGAACGATGTATCCATTAATACCGACGTTTTGCAAAAAAAAAGTCGGTTTCGAAACATCGATTCTATTTGCAACCGATTATTTGACCATCGATAATTTTTTTAAACATCGCCCATCTGTGTGGCAATTCGAAACTCCTCTGCGAGAGTTTTGTCGGCTAGAAGCCATTCGCCGGTGAAAGCATTCGCATGACAATGCATTCGATCCATCTCGACGAGACTGTTTCGCATAGACACTTCATTCTTACTCATCCGAATAAGACGAACATCTTTATTCATCCAAACTCTCCGTGTCGCCGAACTTTTGACAATTTATCTTTTTTTTCATTCATTCCGATTTGTCACCAGCGATGTGAGAACAAGACGTTGGATTACCCAAATTGAAAACTCGTTGATTTATCAGCATCGTATTAATCACTCGTGACAACGCGCCGGATTTGTATTAATTAATTTCATAGCCGATCCATCAATATATCGGGATGAAGCGATTAAATCACATATATTTTGTACGCCTCGTGCGCGTGCGCGTTCTCTCGCAACGTTCGTTTTGGGAAGCTGTTCGTATTAGGCGACTCGGTCTTTCCTTCTGCCGGTCCTCATCTTTTGTGTCTCCCCCACGGTTTTAACGACTTTCGTCGCGCCGGAAATGCAACCGCAAAGTTGCAACCGAGCGTGAGTTGTATAAAATTTTTTATTATTTTTTTTTAAGATCGCTAATACGCGTTCTTTTTATTTTTTTTTTGCCGGCCTGCAAGCGTTCGCGTAACCTGCAGTCGAAGAGAAACGTTACAGACATGCACCGGGCTGTGTAAAAATTGTCATCTCGGAGTTTCGCGTTTCACGGCCGCGCTGGGCCTTCGCGATAAGCACGCTTAATTAACTGACGCTCGTAACGAACCCGCATATGCGGTTCTTTAATGCTTTCTTGAATCGCCGTTTGACTGTAGACCAAGGCAGCTGTCGGATTCGCGCTCACAGCCTGCAACTACATGAAAATATGTGCTCCGGAACGTTCACTGAAATCGTTCCATTTAAAAAAATAAAAAACAAACAAAAATACAGACAAACAGAATAATTACAAGAGTTCAAAAATCTATATATCTATATCCGTATAATTATAAAGCGGCACTGCACCATAAATATACGAATCGGCGAGCATAAAAAAATATTGTAAAAAAAAACAAACAAACAACAAATAGAATAATTGCAAGAGGTAAAAAATCAATATATCTGTATCCGTATAGTTATAAAGCGGCACTGCACCATAAATATACGAATCGGCGAGTGTAAAAAAATATCCTAAAAAAAAAAGTGTGTATTATACAGCATTTTATTTACATACAGCATTATATTGGGGTTCGGAGAGTGCGGGCTCGGGGCAAGGCGTGGTCATCGGGCCCGATTCCAATTCTAGTTTTCGCTCGGTACCTTCGTCCTGACGAGCGTATCTCGCCGGAATTTTGTTCGGTGTTGCTAGGCAAGAAGAGCGTCGTTGTCGTCGGAGTGGCTTCCCCGGTGGCCCCCCCTCCGATTCTATGTGTCGTAACGGTAGTGCCGTAAATTTCTCGGAGCGAATCAAATGCCTCTTTTTTAATATACCGACCCGGTTATGTATACCACTTCTTCGGGACCGTTTTCCGAGGCCCCCGCCGCGTCTTCGGGCTTCATTTCTAAACTTCAGAGATCCCATCCGCTTCATCTCGGATTTTTCGAAAAATACGATTCAACGTTTAGAACGACTCTTCGAGAGCCTTTCTCTTCATTTTTCGATGGTCCTTATGGATCAGAGTTGGGCAAAATATTAGAAAATACTGAAAATATAAAATACAGAATACTATCTGTATTTTTAATACAAAATCATTTTTGTACCTAAAATACATTGACAAGTACTTCGTTTGAGTACTTCCTAAAATGTGACGTAAAAATCAATGAAATATCAATTTTATTTTTTCTAATTAAATATCAGTTTTTACATTATTTTTAAACTTCACATTCGAAATGTGTCAGTGTTTTCACCTGAAACTTTTTTCTTCATTTGACATCAGATATTTATTAACATCTGACACTTTTCCATATTTGCCATTCAATACGTTGTTCGCATTGCAAATTGAAGATTTTTTTACATTTAAAATATACTTCGCTTGACATTTAGCATTAGGAATTTGAAATTTCCTTTTTTTTTTAATCTTTATCTTATGATTTGACTTTGTATTTTCAATTTCGCATACAAATTTGGTATTATTCATCATTGGATTCTACATCAGAATTTTATATTTATTTCGCATATGTAATTTAACATTTCGCATCGAAGTTTTCAAAAATGTTACCCAACACATTCATTCCATTCTCACAATCATTCAACACATTCTCACAATCATCCTTAAAATTAAAACGTGCCGCTGAGTGTAAAATATATTTTGTATTCTACACTTAATTGGCCCAAAAGTACTTTAAATACCAGACAAGTATTCGAGTATTTAAAATACCCAAAATATATAATACATTCAAAACACTGCCCAGCGTCCGTTATGGATAATATTCTCGTGCGTCGCGCTCTCGACTGACGTTATCCGAAGTGAAGCGCGATGACGCATAATGATCTTCGCCGTGCCTTTCACTTCGGACGCGCGCGAGATAGGAGATCATAAACTCTTGATAGTCGAACTGGCACGCGCTCGACTCCCGACAGTGACGATTAACCGATTAATGCGTATGAGAACTAACGTACATAACACACATCATCTCGACTTCGCAAACAGGAAATCATTGACCGTAATTTATGTTGCAGGCTGGTCGTTCGCTGGAACCCTGGGAGCACCTGTTGCCGTGCCCGAACTGTTCCTTCCCGTGTCACGTAGACGAAGAAAAGAACTTGGGCAAATGTTCGAGGCAGGGCTGCAGCATGGAATTCTGCACGTCGTGCTCGTCGAGACCGCACACCGGAGCGTGCAAAACGCCGCTTCTCGCAACCCCGACAAAGCACAACAAGCGCCTCATTGTCGGCTCGCGGCAGAGCAAGAGGAACCTGCGACGGCTGTAACGATTGAGTGTGCGAGACTGCACGTGAAGAGCCGAATCGGCGACACCGCCAGCATTAAAGCGAGATTTTTTTTTATTCGTAAGAAGAAAGTCCAAACCTTCTCCATTTGCCATAGAGATGAGGCGCGGAGTTTTAGAAACTCGTTCGATATCCAGGCCGTCCGTTCGTCGGATGCAATATTGTTATATACGCCTAGCGCGAAATGAAGCGGAAAATGCACGAGAGATTATTATTATTATTATTATTATATATAAAGAAAAAAAATGAATGAAGAGAACTGACGAGAGGGAATAAGAGGGCGAGAAAGCCGCGCGTCGTAAAATATTTCCAAGCTCGCGAGCTGCCCGCGTACCTGTTGTATTCCGGTGCTTACGTACACGCTCACCGTCTCTCACCGCAACGCGCTCGTATAAGTATTTTTTTGTATTCCTTTTATTTTAGGCGGGTTCGCCCCCCGTCGAAGATCGTTGCGGGCCCGAGTTAATGTGCCTTTTTACCTCGCGTTGCAACGGTTTTTGTCGCTGCGACAAGAATAGTTATTTATATTGTGCTCTTACTTACCGTTCGGAGACGTTCGACACCTCTCTTGAAAAATTCGTTGAGACACTTCCGATGAGATTGCATAATTAATCGCGAAATTTGAAAGATCGTAGAGCTAATTTATCGTAGAGCTAATTCGTGCCGCGAGTTTGAATAATCTTTGTGCACCGTGAGGAGATTAAAGAGGTTCACGGAGCGCGTTGCGTCGCTCACGGCAACGCGCTCGTATAAGTATTTTTTTTGTATTCCTTTTCTTTTAGGCGGGCTCGCCCCCCAGCCGAAGATCGTTGCGGGCCCAAGTTAACGTGCCTTTTTACCTCGCGTCGCTACGAATTTTGTCGCTTCGATAAGAATAGTTATTTATATTGTGGTCTTACGTACCGATCGGAGACGTTCGACACCTCTCTTGAAAAATTCGTTAAGACACTTCCGATGAGTTTGCATAATTAATCGCGAAATTTGAAAGATCGTAGAGCTAATTCGTGCCGCGAGTCTGAATAATCTTTGTACAGCGTGAGGAGATTAAAGAGGTTCACGAAGCGCGTTGCGTCGCTCACGGCAACGCGCTCGTATAAGTATTAATTTTTTGTATTCCTTTTCTTTTAGGCGGGCTCGCCCCCCAGCCGAAGATCGTTGCGGGCCCGAGTTAACGTGCCTTTTTACCTCGCGTTGCTACGAATTTTGTCGCTTCGATAAGAATAGTTATTTACATTGTGCTCTTATTTACCGTTCGGAGACGTTCAACACCTCTCTTGAAAAATTCGTTAAGACACTTCCGATGAGTTTGCATAATTAATCGAGAAATTTGAAAGATCATAGAGCTAATTCGTGCCGCGAGTCTGAATAATCTTTGTACACCGCGAGGAGATTAAAGAGGTTCACGGAGCGGCCCTTCTGCGATCACGCAGAAGCGCCGCTAGCGTTGCGATAACTACATTCTATCGCCGAGATAAGACACGCGATGCACCCGTTCCCAGAGTAATGTCCCACGAGTGTCGCGTCGACTTATGAACCCTAGCGATCTTTATTCGAGATCTAAAAAAAAACATAATAATAATAATGTAAAAACACCTACACTGCGAATGTTGTCCGCACGGGTTATATACGAGGAAACGGCGAATCATTTCTGAACATTCTCGCGGCAAGGTAGCGGGCAGGTGCAAGTCGACGGGCGAGATCGTAGCGAGTAACGAGAGTGGACGGGAAACGATCAACCGGTATTCGAGCGAGGAGCAGGTGCGAAACGATATAAAAATTTTACGTTCATACTGTATGTAAAACTCCGGTGTAAGACGTCGATTCTTTGTGCCGTAATGTCTTCATGAATATCGAGCCTTTACCCCCGCAATGCAGTCTCTAATTTTTAATTGAAGTAAAAAAAAACTAAGAGAAGTAAACAAAAAAAACTCTAAAAGAAGTAAAAAACATCTAAAAGAAGTAAAAAAAACTAAGAGAAGTAAAAAAAAAATCTCTAATTTATAAAAACTACATTGAGAGAACGCGAAGCGGTAGGCGAGCGAGTGGCGACTAACTTTGAGAAACGAGATGCAACGCTGTGCCGGAGCGGCGCGTTACTGTTACAACTTCGAACGTAATCGTTCCGCTGAAAGGCGCTTGTTTGCGGCGCGCGATCTCTCGAATTTAATGTTTGAAAGCATCGAGCAACGAACTCTTGCCCTCACGCAAAAAGCATCCCTCTCGCAGAGCCTAACTTCTTTCTCGAATTTATACAAGCATAGTATTCCGGTACACGAACTCGTCTCGTCTGGACGAGTTTTTTTATCGAGAGTTTTCGGGCGGCCTGGAAGACGACGAATCGTTTGCAACGGTTGCATCGAGCACGCGCACGCCATCTCTCTGACTTGCCAAATAAGAATCGCAGCATTATAGGGACCCTCTTTACAGACGGTTCCGACGCGCAACCGGTTTTTTTTTCTTTGCTCTTTTGAAACTCCTAGTCGCGGAGAATAGCTCGGAAGCGTATTAGTCGGGCCTTACATCCAGAAAAATTATTTATTTGTCGGGCGCCCCGGAAATAAATATCTATTTGGTTTAAATAAGTATTTACTTGATTAAAATAAATGTTTACTTGATTAAAATAGATATTTACTTAATTAAAATAAATATTTATTTTAATCAATCAAAAGATTTATTTGCCCTAAATAAATATTTATTTGCGGGTGCCGGTCAGATAAATTATTTTCTGGGTGTTGCGGGGTAAGAGGATTATAATGTTGAATGAGGAAAAAAAAACATGACGTAAAATGGGCCGATGTACGTCCGGGCTGACGGAACATCGTTGCGTAGGCATTCAATTATCGAGTCCGAGGTATTGTACAGTTAGGCTGGGACGAAAACCGTCGCGTAGAGGTTGAGCGGGTAATTATTTATACACGATGCATTCATACATTGTTCCTAATGAAAAACAATGGAGGATGAATGGATTTATGAATTATTCTCAACTCTACGACTCCGTCGGTTATCGCGCTTGATTAAGAATTTTTATAAAAACGTGCCATCGTATTCAGCGCCATAAAGTTTGCCATAGACAGTTGCGCCATGACTTATTGTTAATCAAAATATACCTTTGAACATTGTATTATTGTATGTCCGTCTTTTTCACTTGTCGCATTTGAACAAAAAAATTGTTTGATTTTGTTAACCGTGCTCATCCTTCTGCAGACTTTGTCCAGTGTGCACTTGTTCGAATTTAATTGCTAATTGACTATTTTTTATTGTCATCTGATAAATTTAATGAAACGATGAATGAGTGAGAGAACAAAAATTTTTGCATTCCCGCGTAATCGAGCATACGATGGTCACGACGTTGTATCGATTTATCGACCAATAAATCGGTACATCGGAATGGAACTCCATCGTGTCTCGGCAAGTGGACTCAACGATATTGACTCAATCATTCAATATCATTGTTTTATAGAAAACTTGTATGCGACAGGATAACAATTTCCGTAATTCGAGTAATCATTCCGATGTTGGTATGTATGTGTGTGTATGTTTGTTTTATCAATGTATAACGTATTCTGACGATCGTTCATATCAGCGGCTACTTAATCAAAAAAAAAACACATAAAGTATTCGTTTTGTACATAGCGTTAAGAATGTTATGCCAAATTCCACGAGACATATATAGTTTTGTATTACAAGATGATAGTTCCGAATTAAAAACGAATCTATGGAGGAACTCGAAAGGTGCTCAAAATTGAACGCGCATAATCCCCGGACGTAAATTAATCATAGTAACTCGTAAATATCGTACTGAATCTCATGAGTCAATGTGCGAGGGTTGCCGAGCTTTGTGAATACCAGTAAAAAATCGTACGGGGAATCGTTATATGTATAAAGTAGATTTTAAGAGTAGCTTTTAATCCAAATTTTTTTAAATTCCGTAAACCGTAGGTCTTTTAGAATGTATTCCTTCGTCTAGTTCTACTTAACGCGAAATTTCAAAATTAATACGTAAGGATGAAAAGGTTTTTATACATATTTATCTAGGTTTAATATTTTAATACGCACTAGAATTACAATTTCCATCGTCTACGCGTCAATCATCGAGCTCGACGATATAAAAAAAAAAAAGATCCAAGTGCCTTATAAGATAATATTTTAGCATTTAAGGTCAGCGCTTAAAAGTCCGAGGACGTTATTATATAAATGTGTACATCAATATATAGTTGGAAACGATATTTCAAACGGAAATTGTCAGACTCGTACCTTTGCGAGATGACAAATTCGAGGGTCGAATTCAATGCTGAATATCATCTATGATAATATTATTTATACCAACTGTTCAAGCAATGGACATGTGTTGTTATTTTGACTCGAGAGTATACAACATTATTGTAGCAATGATATTTTGCTCGCCCCTCAATTGTCGCTCAAACTATTTGCTCAAAAAACAAGCTGAACGGGGCACAATAGCCAAAACAAAGAATACATAGTTTAAAAGATAACGTAAAACTGTCACACATGCTCTCTTTCTTGGACTAATTCTCATTCAGTGCACTAGCAAGCTCGCATTAATGTTCGACACAAAATTGAACGAAAGAATTTTACTTTTTTAAATATTCCGTGTCTTAAATTTCCTCCTCCTTACCCATTCGTCTTTAATCATTCAGTCGATTGATCCTTCACATGCTCTCTTTGGAACTCCTTCCCTCACCCCTTCAGCAACAAAAAGCCACGTGCAAACTTTAATACTCAGGATAACGTTGGCAGGAATCCGAAGCGTTTATTGCGTTGAAGCTAATATTATATTAATTAGTATTGAAATAAAAAAAAACGGTGATACCAAATATTGTAATGTATGTGTACTGTGCAGATGCAACGTGAGATTCTTCTTCGTCATTACGGAGGACTGTTGAAAAATATACACTACTCTAATCAAACGTTGTACACCCTTTCAGGGTATGTTCCTGTATTGTCAATTTTAAATATAATGAACGCCATCAATTAACTTTAATATTGGAGTATTTGCAGTTTCTTTATTTTCCTCGACCAAACGAAATCACTTCGGCTTAGATCGTGGTTCCATCTTGTTCCAATTAATGACATTAACAATGATATTAATATTAAACATTATTTTTATTGATTCGTAATATTGTAAGTAGATACAGTAGAATCGCTTCATCATAAAATAAAAAGTTTCCACAGCATTCTTGCGACTATCGAAAAAAATACAATGATAACAGCAATAGCTTTGTACTTGGATGGTTTAATTTCCGAAGGTACTCCCGACACGACGCCCTTCGAGAGAGGTGTCCTCAGAGAAATCGCCTCGCTAACTTCGAGCGGCGCGCCTTTCATAGAATGCTTCGTAGCCTCAACGATTTTTACCGTAACCATCTTGCCCATGTACTCTTCCTTCATCGGTATCAAAACTTGCTCGTAGAATTTATTGTGACCAACGTAGTGGATCTTGTCGTGAGAGATCTCGGTCACTAAGACTCTCTGGATCTCTCCGACCTTGTGACCGTAAGGTTCGTAAGACTGAAAGAACTCCGACAGTCTTTTCGTTCGTTTCTTCACGTCCTGGGTCGGAACTTTGGGCATTTTCGCAGCCGGAGTACCGGGCCGAGGGAAGAACTGATTGATGAACAGACTCGGAAATTTGTACTTCTTGCAGAGAGTCATCGTCTCCTCGAAATCGCTCTCCGTCTCTGTCGGAAAACCGCAGATAATGTCGGTCGCGATCGTAACGCCTGGAACGCGCTCCTGCAAAAAATCGACGACTCGCTCGAACTCCGCACGATTGTACTCCCTCTTCATGTCGAGAAGTACCTGATCGCTGCCCGATTGCACGGGCACATGTAAAAAGCCGTAAACTCTCGGATGTTTCAAGATATTGCCGATCTCGTCCAAGTGCTCGAGTATGTACGGCGGATTGGTCATTCCCACTCGCATCATGCAATCCTCCGGTATAACGTCGATCAGTTGCCACAATAATTCCGGTAAGGTCCTACCGATATCTTTGCCGTACGCTCCCGTGTCTTCGGAGGTGAGCCACAGTTCGCGGACTCCCTCGTCGAACGCTTGTTTCGCGCGCTCGACGATTTCTTCCGGAGGATAACTTCCCAACTCTCCTCTGGCGTGCTTCGTCTTACAGTACGTGCATTGATTCAAGCAACCCGTATTTATAGCTATGATCTCGATGAGAGGGTTCCTACGGACTTTGGGCAGAGCGAGCGAAGCGCCGCCTATTTTTTTACCCAACGATTTCTTCTGGCCAAGAAATCTCACGGTATTGCCTTTCAGCGTCTCTTCGACGACCTCCACGACCCTGTCGATCTGCTGTACGCCTATCGTACTCAGACCTTGGAGGAATCCAGTTTTCGGAGCACCTTGCGGCACGCACCTGTGCGATAAAATGTTTAACGTATTAATAAAATTTTACATGAAACTTTCTATAACGGATATTTACATCGACATGTACAAACACACCCGGCGATCACAATGTGCTTTCCCATCTGTTTACCGGATTCAATTTCGTTTCTGAAATGATCCTCCGCGGGAGCTTTAACGGTGCAAGAGTTCAGCAACCACAAGTCGGCTTTGGATTTTTCCTCCGTTAAATTGTAACCGTAGGCAGCCAGTTGACCGGCCATATATTCGCTGTCCGAACTGTTGTGGGTGCATCCCCAAGTTTTTACGTAAACAGTCTGAGAGCCTGGTATTATACTAGAAAAGGTTTGCGCTTCGGGAATATTTACAATCTTCTCCGCAGGCTTTTTATGTTTTGAACGAACAGTAACTTTTTTTCTAGTACTGTATCTCTCCTTTGGGGTTATGTCCTGCGATGATATTAAATCCTCTATATCGTCAATTATTTCGATGCACGACGTCGACATTGTTGAAATGTTCCGAAACCAATTTTGCTGACGCAGAGGAGAGCGGTGATAGACGATCAACAAATTATTGACCGACGTAACGTGGTAGGTATCTTCGTAAACACAAGATTATTATCCAACCCATGTGTGATTCGTGAGACAGAAATGATTACAGTCGGTAAAAGAATTGCCTGCAACCAGCACGGTTAAGTACGCCGTCTTTGGACGAAAATGGTAGGGCATTTTACGCCAATTCATTTCATCTAAAACTCATTTCCGTCAAAAAGTAACTAGGTTGGAGAAACACCGTGTATTCGAATCTTACATATTATTAGCTATGCCACACGCCGATAGGTGGAATACGAACCGTACTATGATGGAGAAGCTGCTAATATTCTTCCCGTCAGGAAAACCCATTTTCCGATTAGAATCGACGTCATACCTGAAATACGTCACTTCGCCTTTTCTTTTCGACCGGAAAATCTTTCTTTTTCGACCGTAAGTGAGGTCATTGCAGTCATCGTATTTCCGCTATGACGCTACTTTCGGTAAAAAATAAGAATCCGATAACGAAGTAAACATCCGGGCAAAGCTCTCGAGCAATCTGAGCATTTAAATTCATTTCACTTGAGCACTAAATTCGAGCGTCAACACACGCGTAGTGCTACGCCCCTGTGTTGCAGGGCAAACGCAAACTGAAGACGACGGTTGGATCGGATCATGAGATGATTAATATCGCATTGGCGGACAATGTCATATTTTGTAAAGTAGGAAACTCGATGTTCCCCCTGTTCCCTCGATTATTTGAATGAACCATGTACAGCTATTGTAAAAAAAAACTGGCACGCCAAGTTTTTGCACGCCATCTTACTGTACTGTCGTCCAATTTATAAATATGATTAACATCTTAATTTTTTTTGTCAAAATTGTTTGCATCTTGTATGCTTTTTAAGATTGTTTTGAGACATTAAAAACAAAATTTAACTTTGTTTTGATAAACATCTTTTTTAACGATATTTCTTTAAAGATTGTATTGATAAACATATTTTTGAACAATTTTTTTGTATGTATACCATTGCTTGGCTCACATGATCTAAGTTTTTTATTTTTGCTTCCTCATATTTTATTTTGAGATTGTTTTTTTAGGCATATTTTTTTTAAGAGGTTTTTTTGGTAAACATATTTTCTAAACGAAAATACAAACTTTAAATACTTGGCGTACCTTTTTACTTTTTTGAGAAAAGTTTTTTAGGTTTTTTCATACTACAAGAGAAAAAATAAACAAGATTATCGTGCTGTGAGATTCGAAATGACGCAAGTCAAGGTTGCAATCTCTCAGCATTAAAGTATTGAAACAGCAATTTAAACACAGATGTGATTTCTGTGGAGAGGCACGTGGGGTTGAAGTTCAGATCAATTTATGTAAATTCGGCTGTGTAACAGATGCTGCGTCATATCCTCACTTGTCCCTATGATTATTGGAGCTACCATATGCAGCGATGTTTGCTCTTGTGATGTTCGATACTCCGTAATGTGTGTGTCTTCATTCTCTCCGATAACAAGCATTTTGTAATTTTGCAACGTTACGTGAATTTTTATTAAGTTTATTTTTGGCAACTGCCTCCGATAACATTGTTTACGGATTTTCGTGTTTAATCGTTAAGTAAAGGGCTGAAGGACTTAGGTCGATGGCCCGTTGGCAATGGTAATAGCAGAGGAATATATTATGTAAATAATCGCGCAAATGTATCACCGTACCATGTAATACATTGTCAATAAATACATGTACTACTACTACTACTACTCGTTAAGTAAGACACACGTGTTTGACCTAGATTTGCGGCACCTTACACGAACGTCTCTAGTTCAGGAAGTAATTTTTCATCGTTGATAAGATTGATCAAATCATTCTATAGGTCAGCCCAAAAGCTGGTCTGATAGACAGTACTTAACGCTGGGGAGCCCACTTATTTCGTCAGTCTCGGCAAAAGCGGCCAACGATACGGTACTCGGAATATATCGCTTGGCACACTTTGCAGATTTGCCTCATGTGAGGTGCTCCGGGAATCAATAAAAAAATTAGTAAATCAATTAATTAATTATAAAAAAAATCCAAAACCATGGAGACCTGCACCATTCTCGTTGGAGTGACGGTGATTCTCGTCGGTTATCTCTTCCACAAATACTTCATAAAGGTCTACGATTATTGGCCTAAGCGAGGAATACCATGTGTGGAGGGTGCGCTGCCCTTCGTTGGCCACAACCTGCCGATCTATCTTCTCCGTAAGGATTTGCCCGGCATCTGCGAAGAGGCCTACAAGAGTCACGGCAATCGCAGCATGGTTGGTTTCTACCAAAATCGCACCCCAACACTCTTGCTGAGGGATCCGGAGCTTGTCAAGACGTTGCTCATAAGTGCTTCCTCCCATTTCGCCATAAGCTCTATGGACATAGATCCAAAATTGGATCCGCTTATGGCGCTGAATCCTTTCTTCCTCTACGGCGATGAATGGAAGAAACGACGAGGTTATCTCACGAGCGTTCTGATGTCGAGCAAACAATTGAAAGTTCTCTGTGGCGCTGTTACTAACGTTTGCGCAAAATTCACTAAGTATATCGAGGACCACGCGAAGAAGTCGAACGGTGTGTACGAAGTAGAGGCGAAGGATCTGTTCTCGCGTTTCACCGGTGAGGTTATGTCCAGCGTTGGTTTTGGTATCGAGGGTGAATTCTTCAGCGACAAGCGCAATCCGAATTCTCTCAAGGAGTCGGTCCAGGCAATTTTCGAGCCGACGCTCATGAATTACATCGCCTTCAGCCTCATCTCATTAACTCCGGCGCTGAACAAAGTGTTGCGCATCAGGGTCCTACCAAAACGTGTCGATGAGTTATTCAGGCAAGTAACGAGTCAGGTAATCGCTGCGCGAAGAAATGACTCAACTGCCGCGCACAATGATTACATTCAGTTGATGCTGGAACCTCATACGGACAAAGATGGCAAAATTGACTACAATGGCCTGACGGCCAGTATGCTCTCTTTGTTCTTAGACGGCTACGAAACGTCGTCTATTACTCTGCTTTTCTTCACCTATCAAATGGCCATCAATCCGGACCTACAGGACAAACTTCGTCGAGAGGTGATCGAAGTACTGAAGAAGCACGGTGGAGAGCTCACTTACGATTCGATCGCCGAGATGACTCACATGGACCACGCCCTGAACGAATCTATGAGACTGATTCCGGCTGTCTCCATTCTTTTGAAGCGATGCAACGAGCCGTGCAAACTCGTTGGAGAAGACGGTCTCGAGTGTATCGTGGAACCAGGTGTCGATATTATTGTGCCATCCGAATGCTTGCAACTCGATCCGAAGTACTGGGAAAATCCAGAAGTTTACGATCCCAAAAGATTTAGCGACGAATCCAAGAACGATCATCCGAAAACGGTTTATCTGCCGTTCGGCGAAGGTCGGAGAAGCTGCCCCGGTCAGAGGTTCGCCAACATGCAGATGAAGGCAGCCATATCGACGATGCTGCAACGCTTCAGTATTGAATTGTCGCCCAAGACGAAGCTGCCACTGGAGCTGAAAAACGCTCCGATGAAATCGGTCGTAGGAGGATTGTGGATCAAGATCAAACCACTCTGAATTCTTCGCTATCTCGTTTCTCCGAGTTTCCATTATCTGCGAAATTTTTTAATGAATTTTTATCAGTCAGCGATAAGGATGTTTTCTTCGTTCGTGAGGGTGATGGATCACTTTGATCGATCGGCGATACGGTGGATCTATTCTAAGGTGTTTGCAACCCATTGAGGTGTTTGCAACCCGTCATTTTCAGCCCCTTGTTAATTTCCTTTGACTTTACTCGAAATATGTATTACACATGAATGGATGTATGTATATCTGTACAAGTATATAAAAAAAAATTACCGAGCTAAATAGTGAATGAAACGATCCACAATTGGCACAGTGGAGGGCTCGATTGTTGATTTCCTCCACGGAGTTACCCTTTCGTGAGGTAGTGGTGATTAATCTTAATCGTTACGAGGGCCCCGGGAGGCGTGCCCTCTTAATTTCCTTCCCATACGTCCTGTTTTCTTTCCCTTTTTTTCTCTCATTTCTTTCTCGTCCGGTATAGACAGAACAGTGAAATTAACGCCAGAAGCACCAGCGAGCAGTTACGAGGACAACGACGAGGATGGAACAAGGACGACAAAATACACATGCCGTCCGCAGGTGAAGCGATTCGGTCAATCAGATAGCGAGAGAACGAGCAAAGGGGGTTCGGTTAATAGTTAAGGGTGCTCGGGCGCGAGCCTCCTTGTACAACATTCGCGATAAGTTCGTCCCATCGGGGTCTCTCGCGGGTACATCTCGAACCCCGTAATCTGCTCGGGGCGAGGGTACTTATCGCGCGTCATACACGAGACAGGACGAACAGTCTTCCCCGGCCCAGGCTCGTACGCGCCGGGCCAGACGTTCTCGATCACTGCCGCACTCTCGGGTAAGGCTAAATTTGAATTGCTGGTTAATGGTAAAGCAACGCAAGGCGGCGAGCGACAGCCGATAAAGGGATAATTTTATGCTAACGGGATGGAAATGTTATACGCACCGACAGATTCTCGAGTAAACAGCATTAAGCTGGGACGATAAATCTATCGTTTTCAGTCACTGCCAGTCCGTATTTAGGTTTTTTTTTTTTGTAAATCTCTGTCGTGTCGTTCGTATCCGCCGCGCGGAAACATTTCTCGCGAAAGTCTCATCGATTCGATAGAATAAAATGTGAGACCGACAAATCTATCGTTCCTGCAGTTGCATTAATACTTTTGATAGTTTCCAGATCTCGCAAAAACATTGTATTATATTTTTTTTAGTTCCTACGATATCCGCATCATCATTTACTGTTTCATTAATTGTTATCTTCACCACGAATATGTATAATTCACGCTCGTTTAAATTTAAGGAATGTTCGAGTACAAAATAGGCTTTCGATCAGATCAAACTTTTATACATTTTGTAAGTCTTTTTTTGTTTTGGATACTGTAACGTTTTGCGACGAAAGATAAAAGGATATGTACCACAGTTCAAAATGCAACTTCAATTTTATTTCGTTATTCAACGATACTGGTTCGTTGAGAAAGCAAAGCTACATTCAATTATATAGTCTAGTCATTTTTTTTCTCAATTTATATTCCAATCAAACGTTCTCGAAGAATTCATAATGCCAACTTGGTAATTTCATTATGTTTTTGGCACTCGAACTAGTGTTGAGAACATAAGCTTCGTGTTTTGGACGCTCGAACGGACATAGCACGTTTGATGCTGAAAAAACTATATGCTGAGATCATTTTTTTACTTAACAGTTGGATTAAGTTATTAGCTGTTCTCACTTGATACACAATCGAGACAAAAACTTTAATGATTTGGCACATGCGTTATTTCACGCCCGGCGATCATAACAGCATTGGATTAAGAATGACAGCTATAATATACTAGCAACGAGGACGCGCTAGATTGAGAAAAAAAAAAAAAAAAAAAAAAAAAATTAAGCTGATCGGAAACTTCGTCGAGACGCCTGGAAATGCATCTGGGTTGACGCTCTGCTGTTAAAAATTTTTCGAGTCAATTGTTTTGGTTTTGTCATCCTTGGACGTAGACGTGTCTTTTGGACATTGACCAGGTTTAAATATGACACTAAATACGTACATTTCTATATGAATTAAATTGAACACTTTTTTTTTCTTTTTTTTCCACATCTCTACTATAAATCACGAACATCACCAATCATTGGTCTTTATGTTATAATATAGTATAATATTGGAGATCGGCCAGTATTCGACGATCATCCAATCAGCGGCGTATCTCCAAAAGACAATATTATACAATTATTTATTTTTATTTATGATAAACTTAGAAGTTTATTTTTTTTCTCATTTTCTTCTTTTTTTTGTCATTCTTGTTTTTTCCCCCTTCTTCGTCACCTTATAAATATTATAATTTGCATGTTCTCATCGTCGATCAACCAATACTGTACACGGGGATCTCTGCCTGATTCCACTTCAAATCAGTAGGGTATGTTTTACGTTATAAATCAGGAGGCGGGCGATAGGCATCTCGGTGAGTAACAGCTAATCAACGTTATTCAGCTGACGATGACTCTCGCCTCTTCTCCGCGTGTTTTTTTGTAAACTCCTCGGCGTTCTTAAGATACTTTTTTCTGTCTTTAAGGAATTCCTCGGCCAAGTCAGCTCTGAGAGGATGCTCCGGCTCCGGATCGTTCACCAACGCGATCAGCGCTTGGATCACTGCGAATAAAAAATATAAACAATTTACATTCTGTGCAATCTTATAAATCTAAAAAAAAGGTCAAAGAATTTATTTAGCTATGCATCGAGGGAATATCCGGTGAAAATTGAAAGGCAGACATTACTCTTTAGATAAAGTCTGGCTATTGGAAAACAGTAATTGGTAATCGGTAATGGGTCATTGGTTATTAGTAATTGGAAATTAGTAGTTGATAATTGGTATAAAAAAATTTTGCATTTGATCAAAAGGTAGTTTCTATTTATAGAGAAAATCTAGGATTTTTCTTTCTTTTTGTTTTGCCGAAAACTCCGCTCGAGTATGACATCGTACTGAAGTACGAAGAACCAACCTTGATCGGTCTTTGTAGCTGGTTTCCAGTTCTCTGCGCTGATTATAGGTAAACACACTTGGCCCTTCTCATCCACATTCGGATGATATATTTTTGTCTTAAATGTTATCCGCGGTGGCTTGAACGGATATTCTGCAGGAAAGTTTATTTCAATGCGGAACGCGCCTTTGTTGTAAGGGACACTGTCCTGAAACACACGGACAGCAAGACGTGAGTAACAGAGGAATCGCTAAGACGAATCTTTGAAATCATGTTGGTTCACGTCCAACGTATAAAGGATAGTAGAGGATTTTATTTACCTCGTTTTTTCAATGCAAAACACACTCACCGGTAATATGAGACCTTGCCAATTGAGGATATTCGATTCGTCTACTTGAATATTTGTGAAATTTTTCATGGCTGAAGACCGAAGGTCGCCGAGTTCCTGAAAAAAAAAAAAAGATAAAAAAAAAAAAAATGTGTCGAACGAGATTACGAAGATAATTCGATGGTGTAAGAATTTCACACTGATGAATTCGTTGAGATCCGAACGAACGCCGACAAAGTTGGCTCATCGAACGAAACAAAAATAAGAAACACATAAATTGACGATTGCAATGCCGAGGCTGGAAAAAAAAACGGAAACTTGACGGTTAGACGGTTATCGCGTCGGCGGATCGATGCACGAATTCCCGATGCGTATTTGGTGTCGATGTTATCGACGTCTCGCGTGTTTCCCATCGGTGCAATAAATGTTAACGAAAAAGTGTGTCTATCCTCGAAAGAATCGACAAAAAACGTTCAATTTACCTTTTGCAACCTTCTCGTAGCTGCCATTTTGAAAATAAATTTCACTAGAATGATGACAGGGTTGCCGTGTCAGTTGACGAAAAAAGACGGAACAAAAAATGAGTCAGGATGACTGTCGGACTCGTCGCGGCGCGGCGGAGATTCGACGAAGCGCGATGATTCGCGTTGAAACGTTGAAACGCAATTAAATCTCTTACACCAAAACCGAACACGACTATTAAACTTCGAAGAAAAAAAATCGATCGACACGCGAGTCAATTGAAAAAAAAAATGTGCGTGCGAAGAGAGATATGTAAACACGAAACGCGAAAATCGCTGGTTCTTTTGGGCTAAAAAATATGGTGAAATAATGGTTAAAAAACAGAACCAGATTGCTCGAGCGCGCATTGGCCGATTGTCGGGAACGTTGTAAGTTGCGGGAAATGCACTTATATCGGTTTATCGCGCCCCCTGTGCTTTGACAAGTGCGGATAATACTAATCCATCTGGTATTTCGGAGCTAAGGGCTGAGAGGTTGGAGATCGGAGTTGTGTGTTTCCGTGTAAAACCCGACGTCGATAGTCGTGTTCGCGAGACGACACTTCGGCACGAACGCGCGGAGCGGAAGTAACAACAACGTAGCGTGGAATAGAGGAGGATTGTCTGAGAGAAACAACAAACTAAAAATCACTACTGGAGGTGAAGGACAATGGTAGGGCTCGTCAAAAGTTTAGCCACAAGAAACGCGACGACTGTGCACGTTAAAGTGAGATTGGTTCGAGATTGCGATAGGATTCGGACGGTGTTAGCCAGCTGGGCGTGTGTTGTGTTTCATGTTTCGTTCCTATCTTACGCGCTTCGTCAGCCATGCGTTATAGACACGCATCCCAAAACCCCGAGGAATGCTATCTAAATGTTCGATCTTCGTGCTTTCCCGGATTTCTCTTAGTCTCGTAAATCGCACGGTGTTTCGGAGCTTAACTCGGTCGCAATAAACAAGTAACGACGCTCGGCGTGACCGACGATGGTAAAGCACGAGAAGTTTCGTCGCGAAACACGACGTGAGATTCTTTCGGGATTTTAGGATGAATTCGGAAGGTGTTCGCCAGCTGGGCGTGTGTCGTTCTCCAATCACAGATTGTGTTTCGTTCCTCGTGTTTTACGGGCTTTTCGCCAGCTGTGCGGTTAAAATTGTGCAAATGTTCGATCTCCGTGCTTTCTCGGACCTCTCTCTCTTGCACGTCAAACACTATGGAGTGCGTGAAAGATAGCATCAGTGGCGCTCCCGGCGGAGCGAGAGACACAGGCTGAGAACGTGTTTCACATGCTTTTAAGGTGAAGTGAAACACGTTCTCTTGTCGCTCTCTCTCTCGCTCCACCTTGAGACCAATCGCGCCATCTCTCTCGCGCTCCTGGCTCCGAGTTATACTTCACCTTAAGAGCATGTGAAACACGTTCTCAGCGTGTCTCTCTCGCCCCGCCGAGAGCGCCACTCATGCTATCTCTTTCCAACTCCGTAGTGTTTGACATGCTCTTAAGAGCATGTGAAACACGTTCTCACCCCGTCTCTCTCACTCTGCCGACAGCGCCACTGATGCTATCTCTCTCGTACTCCATAGTGTTTCACTTGCTATTAAGGCTATGTGAAAGATGTACTACGTGACATATGAGTGCAAGAGAGATAACTGCATTTTTCGAATCAATGCCATTTAAAATCGGTTGACGTTTTGGATAAAACGGAAGCATCATCGGACGCGATATTAAATTGTCCATCCGCTAATGCTCTGCTTTTTCCCTGAAAAGTCTACCTCCTCTGAACCGCAGATCATTTTTAAAAACGAAATTCATTTCGTCGAAAAATTCCAAATTACTATAATCAGAATCAGAATTATATAGAATAGAATAGACTAGAATATTTATTTCTCTTAAGTATCCACTTTTGACAAATTTGCTGATTGCCTTAGCCTTTGATAGCAATAGTCATTTATGTGCTCACTATAATGTACATACGAATAGGACACAAAAAGAAGAACGCATAGGTAGAAAGTACCACAAGGACAGACTTTAGTCAATCTGAGAGACCAAACGAACGATACATGCAGCTCGTGGTGAAAAAGTAAAATATTTTTTTTATATCATCTACCGGAAGAAACTCAAGACTAGCAGCGAACGCAAAGTTCTCAAAGAAGTTATCTCTGCGGGGTTGAAATAATGGGCATTCTATCGGAATTATATAACTTGCTATTTGTATATACACATTCACAAAAAAGTGCATTCTGTAAAAAGGGATTTGTCCCTTGTACTAAATAAATAACAAATAAATATTTTCGCAGGTGACCCTGGCTATAGACCAAAATGTCTGAAGCCAACGGTCAGTCGGAGGCCGAGATCGACGTAGTCCTGCCGAGGGACGGTCTGCTCTACCAGAAGGAGACTTTGGATTACATACTCTGCAAACCGAAGCTCCTGCCTCTAAAGTCCGTCAGTCTGGAGAAATTGGAGAAGATGCAAAAAGACGCCGACGCGAAGATGAGAGCCAGCGAAGAGAACGAACGCAAGGACGGCGCCACAGACACATAATACATATTCGGCGGAATTCACCTTTTTTTTTTTTTTTCCAAGCAACGATGAACTGATTTCCTCCATCTGGAATTTTTCAGTGTAAAAAGAACGGGTCTGGAGATAAAATGAGTCTCGGACCTTTGTTGACCGAGGTTGTGCTGGCTTTTTGCCTCGCGGCCAGTCTTCTCTACAAATATGGCAATGTCTTTCGTCACCACATAATCGTCACCGTTTCGGTGCTGATAGCCTGGTACTTTTCTCTGCTCATCATATTCGTGTTGCCATTGGATGTCTCTTCGGTGAGTCAGTTAAATTTCAGTGAGTCAGTTAAATCCTAATTTTGAGCTCAGAATAATAAATTATATAATAATAACAAGTAATAAATTCAGATGTAGTTAATAAAACCCCCGGAATTTAAAAAAATTCGAACAGTAGAAATCAACAGCTAGGATATGCACGATTTGCGTAATTTTAAACCTTGGCAAAGGGCCATCGACCTGGGTCCTTCAGCCCTATACGATTTATTTAATTTATTTTACGGATTTCTCCTTCAACAACCAATTTATAGTAAATCCTAATGAAGAGCTCGAATAATAAATGGTATAATAACAACAAACAATAAATTAAGACGAAGTTAATAAAGACTCTGAACATTTTGTTAATCCGACGAGTTAAAATTGGCAACCGGGATATACACGATTTGCGTAACATCTAATGATATGACAACATTGATATGATATAAGATTTATTTAATTAATTAAATTAATTTAAGTAAATTGATTTGACGGAGTTCTCGTTATACAACCAATTCACAGTAAATCCTAATTTAGAGCTCCGAATAATAAATTGAGATGAAATTATAAAGATATGCGGAAGAAACAAACGATCGCGAAGATTTGCAGTTTCGATGAATTAAATGATGTTTTTATTGCTCCCCCCAGACGGTGTTTCGACAATGTATAGAGAAGAACGCTGTTCACAATTGGACGGCACGGAGCGTGAGCAACACGACCGTCGAGCCTACGACGATATGCCGGGAGCCCTGGTCGAGCGTACCGGAAAATGTGTTTCCGAATCTCTGGAGGGTCGTTTACTGGACGTCGCAGTGCCTGACGTGGCTGATATTACCGCTAATGCAGTCTTACATAAAGGCCGGTGATTTTACTGTACGGGGTAAATTGAAATCGGCGCTGATCGACAACGCGATCTATTACGGCAGTTATCTCTTCATATGCGGAATTTTATTGATATACATCGCTCTGAAGCCGGGTCAGGATCTCGACGGGTGAGTCGGAATCGAAAATCGGGATTACGTCCATTCGAACTTGACACACTTGTCGAGGTATCGATAAAAACATTTTTTTTTCTCGCAGTCAAAAACTCAAAACTATCGCATCTTCCGCGTCGAACACCTGGGGTTTGTTTCTTCTGATTTTACTGCTGGGCTACGCGCTCGTTGAGGTTCCTCGCGGTCTTTGGAACGCCAGTAAACCGGGATACACGCTCCATTACAGTTACTTCAAAGCAGCCAAGCTTAGTCTGGATAAGTGCGAGGCGGAAGAAACCGTCGATGATATTCTCGAGGTACAACCGAACTTGACGATAGACAGTAAATCGAAGTAATTTCAAAGTAACTTGCAATCTTCAATGCCGTCCCGAGGGAACGTGTTGAAACTTTAAGTTTTATAATAAATAAATAATTATGATTACAACGATGAATTAAAGCAACGTTCGTACAGAAACGTTATCTAATGTTCTCAATTTTTTAATTTCAGTCTCTCCAAGTAGCCTCCGCCGGAATCAACAGTGGTCATCCGTTCCATCGCAATTTGGAAACGATATTTCAAAAAGTTCCGGCCGAATTGAAGGACAGAATGAACAGACGGCAATTGCCGGAGGACACGCCCAGCGATACGCGGACAGAAAAATCTTTGATTCGTTTGCACAGACAAGTACGTTCTTCTAGAGTCTCGAAAGACATATTAAGGTGATACATTTACGTGTACGGTGTTCTTCTGTATTTTAGACAATCAAAGCGCTCCAGACACTCCAGCGAACGGAGACTCAATGGGCGATTCTAGTCGAAAAGATCTTTTACTTGGAAGATGTCGCGAAGAATCAAGCCAGTCACGACAAGCGGTTCAAACCTTCCTTTCCGTACTACCGACCGATAACGCTGCGTCTCATTTACACTCCTATGATCGGTAAATAAGCGTCATTGGCGATTATTTCGAGGAGGTACACGCATGGCAATCTAATCGATCATTGTACAAACCGTTGACTTAAAAATAATGCGGGACATTCGTTTTTTTTACTTCAATAAAAATTTATTGACCTTTCATTGAAACACCCCGAAAATTTGATAGACTTAAATTAGAGCGTTGTTCAAGAACGGTAAATAAATAAATAAAAACCTTTGCGTAATGTTCGACCAGCATGATCGCCCCTCCTTAACTTCGCGATCGTAGATGTTTTTTTTCAATGGAATAAACAACATTGTTGATTTCAGAGTGGTACTGGGAGTGCGTTATCAAGGGATACATGCAAAAGATCGCTGCGGTCACAGCTGGTTGTCTCTCCGTCGCGGTCGTCTGGTCCGAAGTAACTTTCTTCAACAAGGCTCCGGTCCTCTCGTTGTTCGCTCAGTTTCTCATTCTTGCCGAAGACGATTATTTGACGATCGAGGTATTTGCGTTGACCATTTTCTAACCGTAACCCGGCTTTGTTAAAAACGGTTACGCAATCGCCGCGTTGGAGCTCCATCCAAAACGAATCATGACGATGAATCGATACCAAATAAGTTCGAAAAACAAATCGTACTTGTCGTACTTGTACAATAAAAAACGAAATTCCAGTAGCGTATTATCTGTTAAACTAATTATAATTAGAATAATTAGGGCCTGCGAGCCCCTGGCAGGACTGCCTGGGTTCTTGACAATTGAGACAAACAAACAATTTTCCAAAATGTATAAAATAACATGTTCTCTTCTGTTGTCAGATACTTTCGACGATGATCATAGCGTATCTATGTTATTGCGCTTACTCCACCGTTCTGAAGATTCGCCTCTTGAATTTATACTATCTGGCGCCGCATCATCAGACGAACGAGTACAGTTTGATATTCAGTGGCATGATGCTCTGCCGCTTGACGCCCCCGATGTGTCTCAACTTCTTGGGTCTCATTCACATGGACTCGCACATTATAAAAACCCAAATGCTGGAAACCCACTACACACAAGTGATGGGACACATGGACGTTATATCCATAATATCGGATGGATTTAACGTTTACTTCCCTATGGCGATACTCGCCTTCTGTTTGGCAACGTACTTCAGTCTCGGTAGTAGGCTGCTCTCGATGCTCGGATTTCAACAGTTTCTCGGCGACGACGAACTCACCACCGATCTCGTCGACGAGGGCAAAGAATTGATACAGCGAGGCAAGCATCTATCACCTTGAGCATTTCTTTTTTTTTGCTTCCCACTGACTATTTCTCGATACGGTTCGAATATTCTATACTTTACGTGTAATAATATTACAATATAAAACAACACAAATTCTCGTAATCGATTAATTAATCGATTTATTGATTTTATGATTAACGGGCAACGTCCAAGTACAAGTTATTAGAATCGGAGCGAGAAGTATATTGACTTAAAATTAGAATCAAAATTTAAATAAAAATAATAACAAAGCTTGTTCATTTATTTTATTTTTTTAATGGGAGATATAAAATTTAAGGTGAAGTGAAAGTTACGTGACTGAGCAGGGAGTGTTAGAGAGATAGCGGCATTGATCTTGCGGTGGAGCGACCCGCGAGAGAGACAGAGAACGTGTTTCACTTCACCTTAACAGTAGATAAAGAACGAATTACATAACAATAAAAACATTTCGAGACTTTCGACTCACATAAACATTTTTACCCTCTTCGCCCTTTTATTATAATTCTTTATCTATTTTTTAATACAAAAATGTTACAATGTGTTGAATAATTCGTCCCCATTAATTACAGAACGGCGCAAGCGTCAGCGCGTCGAGGACTCGATAAACCGAAGACGGGAGTTTCAGGAAAGATTTAGCAATCCCGGAGTGATAACGTCTCGGTACAGGACGACGAGACAGAGTACGGATACCGGTGAGTTTCAAACAGATTGAAAGAGAGAGATAATGTGAGAGACGAATGTCGACGGTCCTGAGACGATGAACCATCTTCTTGCGAAGTGCGGACGCTCAAGCGGGACGAGTCAATCGAATCGGCGAGAGCCGGACTCTTGCGCGACTTCGATCCGTCGGATTACTACGTGGGGACGACCTTCGGAACCGGAAGCTCCTACGGCGCCAACGACCCCTACGAGCGAAGCGGCTATCAAGCGGGCGACTTCTACGACCTGAACACGGAAGACTCGAGGACTTCAGCGTCGGCCACGGACTCCAGTCGCGTGCGGCAGCCGCCTCCACGGATCTTCGACGACATTTGAACCGTCGACTTGCATGACCATCCGGACAATTTGTTTTGCACTTCATCTTCCGAAAGAGTCCAATATGCGACAATGCGTTTACTCGTGAGGACGTTCGGACGGAATTTCTTGAAACGTGGATTGTAGTCACGTGTCGACCTCGAGGGGGGGATGGGCGAAATTAATTCAACAAATTATTGAAACAGTGAATGATTTTACTTTTGTTTCTTCAATTATTATTTTGGTTCGTCTTGCCTCCCGGTAAATGAACGGTGATCCGGAAAAGAATTGGTTATTTTGTATATAAAATACAACAGATTTTCATTTTTCGGCTCGTCGAAGTAAGTTCGTCCGTACCTTTTCTGGCAATTCGAGGGACCGTGTTTGGAAAGTTTCCATCGTGGCATCGTGGTCTTCGACGACATTTGAACCGTCGACTTGCACCGAGGGCTGACTATCGGGACAATTTGTTTTATAATTCATTCTCCGAGAGGGTCCGAGAAACGTTGCGATGCGTTGACTCTTACGAGTCAACGCATTAAGTCTTTACGGACGTTCGGATCTAATTTATTAAACGTGGATTATAGTCAAGTGTCTCGCGAGGAGGGCGATAGGCAACATTAATTCGACAAATTATTGAGAGTAAATGATTTTTTTTCTTCAATTAACTTAGTATAAATTATTTTTAATATAAAACACAACAGAATTTCATTTTCCAAACATTTCAAAAAATTTCATTTTCCAACAATTTCATTTTTCAAAAATTTCAAAGATGTCATTTTTCGGCTCGTCGAATTAATTTCGTCCGTACCTTTCGCGAGACAACTCGAGCGATCGCGTTCGGAAAGTTCCCATCGTGGCATCGTAGTCGACCCAAGAGGGTCGTGCGTAGATTTTTTCATCGATTGTCAAATGCTTTTCACGAATTCTCATTCCATACCAGTGCAATATAAAATTAATAGTGTATCGAATATAGTTCTATAGGTTGTATATCCCCCAGGCAATATCGCAGATTTTCGCGGTCTCGTAAAAATTGATGCTCGACCTTAGTTGCACCGCAAGTATGTTTATCAAACGTAGCAGAGTGGGGTAAATGACATCGGACACGTTTCGATGCAGTTACGAAGCATTGGGTGTCGAATGTCGTATAATATATTTAAATAATGTCGACTAACAAATTGCGGTTGCTTCATATTTATTTTACTAAATTTTACAATTTTAGTCCATAAAATAGAAACATTATATTTACTTTGGTAGTTATCTTTTTTTTTTGTCTTCGTTTGGTCGCAGGAATCGATCATTTCGTGGCATCACAGGTGTTTCCGCGTTTAGCGTGGTTTCCTCGATGCATGCTTGTAAAATTGTATTGATACGAAATAAACAGGGAAATGTGATGCACATATTTAAGAGTTTGTTTTATCTTTCCGACGAATCTCGTAACCCGATGCAGAAAACAAGTACACTGAATCCCAAAAGTTGGAACGGCCTGTTTCACGTGATTTAACGCGGCGAGTGTGCTCGCAATGAAAATCAATTTCCATCTTCTACCAATAAAGTTAAAATTAATATTTAATTTAAGAGTGAACATATTTAAGATTTTTTTCCGACGAATTTCATAATCCGATGCAGAAATTAAATATATTGAATCCCAAAAGTCGGAACGGCCGGTTCCACATTATCTAACACGGGGCTCGGGTCCGTCTGACTTTAAACGCAATGAAAATGAATTTCCACATTCCACCAATGAAGTAAAAATTTATAATGAATTCAATAGTTTTAACAAAATATCTCGAACTCTCACATATGATTCAAAGATGCGGATAGCTTGGCCTATGAGTAGCATTAAGATAAATCGTGTATAATAATTCTTCGTTCGATCGCAATAGCAATGGCAGTTTAAGTACTCCGAGTTCGCTGTGTAACGCAAACGACACATCAGAAATTCATCAATAATTCATCGTTAGAAATTCTTTCGAGTCAGCTAAGCGAAGTTTTACGCAAAAAAGACTGCCGACGCGTCGGCCGAACGATTCGTGAATATAAAGCGTTTACAAATTTTATTTATGCCACCTCGCGTAACAACGCTCACGGAGTAACGTTGATTATATTATTTTTCTAACACAAAACGTAAAATCACCAACACCGAACACTCTATTATTATTAACGATAAAATGATATTGGTTTGTCCATTTTTGTTTTTTGCCCATGATATTGGCGAAAAACAATAAAGCCTAACCATTCGACGGACCAAAACCGGAAGGCCCATCGATAACGGTCAATATTATCTCGAATTCACACGTGATTCAATACATTTTTTTTGTATCCATCCTGAGAATGGAAGACGTATAAAAATACAATAACATTTTCCTTTGGACCAGACAAAGTACTAATTTTTGTTATTTTCAATAGACCCATTTGCGGAAAAACACTATCGACGGCACGAAAATCGTTTCGAAGCTCGATGGCGCGTTCGCGCTCTCGATAGTGTCGGTTCGAAAAGGGTGAAGCATAAAAAATTCCATGGATGTGTCGGAAGAAAACAATAGTAATTCCTAGCGTGAAACCCACTACGCTCTCGAGTATTATAATTGTACGTGAGAATTTTGCCGTTTGGCACAATTGAATATTTATCGAGTTAAATTGATCGAATTAATAGAAAGTTATGAATTGTGCGCGAACGAGACATCGAGGGATGCAATTAATGGCGAAAGTACGAAGATTCCAGTCATGGCAGGACGGCATAAAATCGCGAAACTGAACAGACCGGAAAAGCGATTACAATTTCCCAACAAACAAAAAATTCCCACTCCGAGCGTAATCAAAACTTCGGTACGGGAAAAATAATTTTTAAAAATTCAAGTTATCCCTCAAAGCGATTAAAACGAACCGCGCAATTTCGTCGCAAGTGTTGCGAAAATATTGCAAATTACTCGACGGTGCGGAAACTGCCGTTTAAGAAAGAAAAAAAATAAAAAAAAGAATCCGCAAAAAATTTCAATCTCAAAACCGGGCAACGCGAGAAGAGTTAGCCTTAAGCGTCAGCGGTTCGAGACCCGCCGGTAATCTCTACGTGAAGTAAACTATGTAAAACGTGATTATCGCCAGAAGGAAGAACGAGAGAGTGTACGCGATGACCATCCTAACGATCTTCACGTGTTCGGAGTGAGTTATGCGATTATTCGCGAGATTCTTTCTCGTGCTCGTGATTTCGGGCATGAGAAGGAGCGGCTCGAGAAGCAAGAGGCTCGACCTGTTGTGTTGAACGATCGCTTGTTCCTCGTCGCGATCTCCCTTCGGCCGAGCGCGCTCCGTCCTCAGATCGTTGTCGTAATTCATCCATTTGATCGTGTTCTCGTCGTAGCCAGTGCTCTTTATGGTCGAAAACATGCGGCTCGATTTGATCTTCCGAAAAGTCATGGGTCGTTGACCTGCGATCGCGGAAACCCTGGAATACCGCTCATTGGCTGATCGATGATAAAGACGGGTGTTCGATTCGTCAGCGTTCTTCGAGCCATTCAAAAGCGATATTCCAGGGGCCAAGTCGGTACAGAGATCGAACACGTCTTTCGTAGCGAACGGAGAAGAGAGTATTCCGGGAGCGTTGGCCTTCGTCAAAGCGAAAACGGGCATGTAGTCTGCGACGCGTTCCCCGGAAATAACCGCGAGAACTCCGACGTCCCTGTCTGGATGACGAAATCGGAAGTAAAGCTGGTGCGGCGAGAGTCCCGGATTAAAAAAAGTCGCTTCCTTCGCGGAGATATTCTCCCGTCCGTGGATCAATCGATCGGTGTAAATTACCGGACTGCCTTGTAGGCTGGCGCATTGCGCGCATATTTTGTGGCTCGGCTCGAGCGCGCTGACGAGCGTCCTCGAATTTTCAGGCCCGCGATTCTCGTGGTAATCGAGGAACTCGTATCTTTCGTCAGATTCGTCCAAAATGCCGACCTCCTCGTAAACGTGATCGATCGCCTCCTCTCCCTCTTTGCTCGGGTTCGTTGTCTCGATGGGATTTTTTTCGCTGGGATTTCCCGTTGCGATTTCCGCTGTGCTCAACGACCGTGAGAAGGCCAAATCGGGCGTGTTCACGACCGCGGAAACTACGTCCATTACGACAGTGCTGTTCTTGCAGTTCGGCGCATCGCGCGCGGCTTCGACGCGTCGATCGGGATATGCGTGTGTCTCCTCCCTCCAGGGTGCCGAAGTTTGTGTAGTCTGTGCTCTTCGTTCAACCATGCGTGAATCGTTAGATCGGCGTGTTTCGTCGATTTTTTCGGTATGCCTTTTGTATCCTATCCAATTGGAATATTCTAGCTGCAAGTGGCGATGGTGAACACACGCAAAATTGTATCAGTTCACGTTCTCGTCGGATTCGGTGGGTAGTTGGCGCTTGATCGTCTCGAGATCGTAGAGGACTTCGAGTATTCCCGAGGCGCTCCACGCCTGGGTGCGACAGCTGTCGCGACAGTACTCGCCGTCTTTGTTAGTCAGCTCGGGGAGTCCTCGCCAGTGGTTCGTCGACGCCTCGATTAAGTGGCGGGATATTATCGCCTCGGTCGACTCGACCGTGCGCCGGAGCTCGTCTTTGCCGCCGACCAGGGGGGCGAAGTGGAGACGCGCTCGTAGGAAGAATCCCAATGGCCAGAGCCACTCCTGTAATTTATAATTTTTATAAGTAATGTTTGTAAGTAATGTTTATAAGTAATGTTTATAAGTAATGTTTATAAGTAATATTTATAAGTAATTTTTACAAGTAATGTTTATAAATTTAGTTAGTTAACCACCACACTTTACACGAGAATTAGTATATTGTGCTACAAGGGAGTAGGGCTGTACACATAGGCCGGCCTAGCCGACTAAAATATCTTATCCGGCTAATGGATTTTACAGTTTGGCCGGCCAATTGCATAAAATCGTGCATAATTTTGTGCATAAAATCGAACCCCGTAATGTCGCATTGTACTTTAGTCCAAAAAGGCCGGCGGATTTGTGCTCAGCGTGCAAAAATACGTCGAAATATGGGGCAGATCATTTAAAAAAAACAAAAAAAAAATCCGTCAAAAATTCCAAGGCTACCCCTTTAGAGTCCATTTTTGCGCGTTTTTCAAAGTCCTCAAACGGCACGATAAAACGATTCTAAAACTTCGGACAAGGCCCTATTTTGTGTATTTTTTTCCGTAGAAGACGATTGGCACGCTGGATTTTCCGCAGCTCCATTGGGAGCCGAGATATCGACCTTTGAAAATCACGAAAATTGACATTTTTCCCAAAGTGGCTCAAACATTGAAAAATCGTTGTTCATTTGATTTTTTTTTGTTTCAAAACTATATTCGATGTATTTTTTCCGGCTGATCATGAATATAACAATTATTTTAGTCCCAACCCAATATTTTCCATTTAAACCCCAAAAATACGATTTTTCGTGCATAAAATCGAGCCCCTCAATGTCACATTATACTTTAGGCGAAAAAGGCCGGCGGATTCATGTTCAGCGGGCGAAAATACTTCGGAATACATTGCAGATAACATTAGAAAAAATAAAAATAAAATAAAAATTCGTCATAAAATTCCAATACTGTATTAGTTTAGTCGGCTAAGACGGCTTAGCCGGCCAAACTATAAAATTCATTAGCCGGATAAGATCATTTAGCTGGCTGAGCCGGCATATCTGTACAGCCCTACAAGGGAGGGAAGTTTGCTGCTCGAGTGCGGCGAGGGCGGAAATCACACGAGAAAATCCGCTCCGTACCGTATAGCAAACGATACTTTTCTCCAAATGCGTTGAAATAACCAGGTTTCTTGCGTCGCAAAATTGTAATATTCGTCAACGACCCTTACTCAGAAGACAGTAGTACTGTCATAATCTTTTAGTTTTTTTTTAAATAATAATAAAATATTAAAATTGATACCTTTATAAATTCAAATAAAAATTAAAACCCTGAGGTATTAAAATGTATATATTTATATTTTTTATAAATATAAAGTTTTTTAAAAAGGTTTATAGAAATATAACGTTTATACATTTATATTTTGATAATTAATTAAGGAGAAAACCGTCAACAAATAAACAAATCAACCATCTAGGGAGTAATAAATAGTTGGTCAATAATAGGCAATTTTCCGCCCGTGTTGTACGCAGGGAATATGGTTATTTCAGCGAAGGCGGTAATGTTTTTTTATCGTTGTCGATAAGTATCGAGAACAGCTTACCGGTCCTTGATGATAATTCCATCCTTGGCCCAGTTTCGTGTCGCTCGTGTCGTTAGAATTGTCGTAATAGCCGTTGTACGCCCAGTCGGCCGGATCCAGAGTCTTCATGCCCAACGGACCCAACAACACTTGTTCGGCTTTCTTGAGAGCGGTCCAAGCGTGATGCGGATCGAAGAGCTCCGGCGCCTTGTGTTTCAGACAAGAAGCAATTTGGTTAAGCGAATAAATCAAATAATTGGATGTTTCTAATTCATGCATGAAAAGTGCTATTTTTTCCTCCCTGCCGAGAATGGCGAATGTGGCGCTACAGCCCATTGTATTATAAATATCCGGCGCATGCGGAGCAGGCCTCGATGTACAGTGCTTGCATTCGTTATGTAATAGTAATTTACGATACTAGTGCGATAAAACTTTTTCTGCCGACTGTGACTCCCCTTCAGCACGAGCCGAAGGCGCGTGCTCCAATCACACGAGTTCAGAAAACGTTTTTTGCACGAGTATTGTACCAAATTTTACTTCACGCGGTGGTAAAATTGGCGTTTTGTGCACGCGAAGCGTGCGGAAAACTGACATTCTCGCACCGAGTGTAATAAAACTTTTTCTGACTCGTGTGACTGCCACACTTGCCTTCGGCTCGTGCTGCAACCTGACACTCGGCAGAAAAAGTTTTATCACACCAGCATCTTAAATTATTGTTATCGAAACTGGACTAATAAACGTACAGCCACCATAGCCACGGGGAAGTTGGGTCGTAGTTGATAATTGGCCCATGGCTGAGTAGCCCCATGACTGTCTTTGTATATTCCACGACGATGAATCAATTCCGGGTCCATTTCGCCCGGCGTTGGTTCTTCGTTCACCCAGAAGTACTTCTCGAAGTTCGCGGCGATCTTCTCCGACCACTGCTTGTAGCTCCAGGTGACGAGGGTACCTGAAAGGAAGCGAATTGAATGAGTGAAGGAAAGCAAGAGAAATAATTATCGTAGTAGGTAAGGCGTAAAACGGTCGATATTTACCATCGCGATTTCTTCGATGGACACTGCCGTACGGGAAGAGATTCTGCTTGTAGAGTTCGGCGAGGAAACCGAGAGCGCTTTTGCTGAGTCCGACGATCTCGACAGCCGAACCGTCCCGAGGGGTCGCGGGCTTTCCCTTGTTTCCGGCTTTCTCGGAAGATCCCATCTTGTCCATCCACGTACCACAGTTGGCTTCGTTACCACCGAAGACAAAACCGGTGTCCGGGTGAACGCCGATTTGATTGTTGAAACCGCGATCGGTCATCTGCTCATCGATCTGCCTGCCGGCGTTTCGCTCGCGGAAGCAGAGGCCTTGGAAGTGAACGTTCAGTGCCTCTTGTATCACGTCGTAGAGCGATTGGTCCTGAGAAAACAACACGACAGAGTCGTTATATTAACAAATGATTCGATTACGGTTAGAAAAATAATCATGTAGAGCTTTACCACTTGTCCGGCAGGGAGCGGCGGCGAATCATCGGTGGGAAAGAGTCTCGAAACTTTGTCGGACAAAATTTTCAAACCGTCCGGAACTTGCTCGACGTACTTCTGAATAGTATAGAGCCACCACCAAACGGCGTCACGGCAGTTGAATCTAAATTGTAATTTTTAAATTGAATCGTTAGCTTTAAATTTCGATAAATTTTTGTATGTATGTAAAGATATTACACACATACATTCCTAACCAAAAGTTTAATAGATTCCTAACAAAGGTTAAATTAATGTAGCCTTTACAACATCAACGAATTGATATGAAAAGAAAAAAAAGGTTCACTGACAATTCGTGACAATTTTTTTTAGCCTTTGTTAATGACTTTTTGATATTATTATTATTATGCAAATGTAATGTTCTTGGTACCTTTGATACACTTGATTTTTTTTTCAGATGTTTATACCGTTAGGAAGTGTTCAAATTCTCACTGAATCTTACTTTTGGCTAGGAATCCCCGTGTGATGAATCCTTAATAGATTACGGATTATCTTTCTTTGGACAATAATAATTATTCACTTTAGTAAATCGGTTTCATAAAGCCGACATACATTGGTAAAAAAAGAAAATCATCCGTGAGCAATAAAATTGTATTGCGCGAATAAAATGATTAAGGATCGTACCGCGCATTTGTTCCCTTGTCGAGAAGATTCGGTATCAAACCATGCCGGAGCGTGGCCGCGTATCCGAGGATGATGAACCTAGCCTCTTCGTGACGTCCGGTTAACAAAAACATTCCGCGCAGAGCAATGAAAGTGTCCCGTCCCCAGTTTCTCATGTAGCCGGTCGTGAAGTGCGGAAGCCCTGCGGACATCGTCAGGCACGACTGCACCACACCGTCGTTCGTCACTTTGGCCTTGGGTTTCGGTGGGTCCAAATTCGGCGAGAGATCCGGCAGCTGCGAGGAGCGCACGATCCCTCCGACTTGAATGGAAACGAGCGACAGCAATTTCACGAATGTCGAGCCTTCCTTGACGAAGCTGAAAAGATCGAATCAATGTAGCATGCAGTTTTTTTTTTTTTCGTAAATTGATATAAATTGAATTTATCCTTCGGCAATTTACCTCGGCATGAGCGCGTAACATTGCTCCAACAGAATCATGTAAACATTGACGGCGATGACGTCGAAGTAACTCGGCACGAGATAACGTGGAATGAGCTTGAACGGCTCGGCGGCTTCCTCGAACCACTTGCCGAGCGCGAGCGTACCTTCGTCCTCCTTGAGACGCTGCCAAACGTAGTCTATCAGCCAATTGCCGTCGCGAAGATTATCGCACAACGGATGTCCCAGGTCGTTGTTCGGACGGATTTCAGCCAACAGAGATATCACACCTGCGAAAAAGGAATTATATTTTATATTACCGTATTTATATTATATTTTATAAAATATAATATAATTACAATTTATATTTAAAGAATTTATATTTATATTATATTCGAATAACGAATAAAGCGATGAGTATTGACTGAGAAACACGATATTACATAGACGACAACTAGAATAGCTCGTTATGAAAAATGACAAACGTACAGATTATCGATTGACGAGACGACGAGAGTCTTGATCGGACTTTTACAGAGAGCAGACGTCTGACCGTTCGTACATGAAATCAATTATTGTTAATGATAATATCCGCCCCGAAACAAAATACGCGTGTTGCTGATTTCGCTCGGACGTTACAGTACACTAACACGTAGGGTTTGGAATCGTTCGTCTCTCTTGGACACACCGTTTTATTTTCTTAGAGGGTGCCCCAGAAAAAGTAAGTTCGTCAAGAGACGTGAAGTACTTAAATAAAAAAAATGTAAGCAAGACGCTACGTAGTTATTATTGTAACTTCAATCGTCGACGATCGAACGGTCGAGGTTACCTTGAAATCCTGAATAGACCAAGGGACCGTAAGACGGTATGTTGTAAACGCCGAAGCGGTTTCCAGTCTCGTCGCGCTCTTCCTGGTCGCAGCGAAACATTACTTTGTTCATGTCCGCGAGATCCATGCGGGACACGATGGCTCTTAGCTCCGAACTCTTTGGCGATGTTATCGTCTCGATGGTCGAGTGCAATTTCGCGAGAGCGGGTATTATGTTGGCGTGCAGAGAGACTCTGAAAAAGCCAGGTTATAATTTTTTTTAATTAAAAGTAAATAGTTTTCATTATTTTCATTAAATTAGTCATTCATTAAATTGCATTAAATTGGTTCGCTGTCTCACCGAATCGCCACGACGGAACCAGGCTGGAAGTTGACAAAGTTCAATTGCGTGATCTTGGCATCACCAGAGTCGACCTTCTCTAGTATCGTGGAATCGCAAATTTGTATGTGTTCTTTCAAATTCAGTGCGTAACCCGACAGGCCGTTTATGAAGCTGTCGTCTCTCATATGCTTGTCAGGGAAGTGGAAGCGTGATGTGCCTTTCCTAAAAATAAAATAATCATTTTATAGCACGAAGTAGAGGACGCTTAAAAAAAAAAAAATGAAAATTTGCATATAAATAAAACAGCAGAACCGATTAGAGTTGAAGGTGGGCGGCGGGTGATCCAGGGCGCTTGCAGACAAGGCAATGCGTGTCTTCGTACTTTCGAAATCTATCAGAACGCGCAAGAAAACTTACTCAATTTCTTGGTAAGACAACGAGGCTTCCAAGATAATTTCCTCGACGACGCCCTCGACACGCAACGGTCGGACGTGTCTTCTGAGATCGTTGGCGTTCGAATCGGGATGTTTAAAAGCGGTGAACGCTACCAGAACGACGCTTTCGTGAGTGGAGGGCGAGTGCCTGGTAACCGCGACGACATCAGGATCCATTTGATCGACGAACACCTGGGAAAACTTCTGCCGACCCAGGCTGTAGTGCAGGTCGTTCAGTGCCCGTTTCGCGATAAGGATTCCGGACTTGGTGCTCACTAAGCCCGGATCGTCCTTAGCCAGATCCTCGTCGTCGGTCCACGCTGGATATTGTCTATTCTCGTCTACAACGTGGATCTGCAAAAAAAAAAAATAATAATAATAATTACCAAACGTTTCGATACCAGAGAATTCAAAATCAATTTTTCGATGTTGAGATCGAAACTAGAGATCGGCGCCGACTTTGCGATAGGTCATTATTTTTTTGTCAATCGACTGTCACGTGACCGTCAATTGGTCGGTCCGGAAATGACCGCACCGTGACAACAGCGACGCGGTTCCAAAATTAACAAAGTACCAATTTTGTTAATTAGAGTAAAATTAATGTTGTATCTATCGTATAATATTGTTTCATTGATGAATGAATTCATAACATTAATTTGGGCGGCAGGCAGACCTGACGCCCCTATAATTAGACTTCGTTCGTATTAAATAAATAAATAAATAAATAAATGAAAATGCGAATGATTACAAAGTGCATGAGCGAGAAAAATTCCTTTGATATTAACTTAGATTGATAATAAGATGACCAAATTTGTGACAAAAAAAATGACGGTCAAATCCCAACTAGATAGATGTTTTTCACTGTTTTCAACATAATTTACGACAAAAATGGCGATCATGGTGCAACAAACATTTTCTCTGGAATCAAAAACGACGATCAATTGACGGTTTAAAAAAATGACCGTCACGGCACATCTCTAATGGAAACTTACGTGATGCGGCACCAATTCGTCGTACCCTCGATTGCTGCCACTGGCGCAACAAGCCATGGATACGAGAGCGGCACTGGGAAGTAAGTCGAAGACACTGCGTTTCTCCACAGGACTCGGATTATCGTGAGTCTGGTCCATGAAGAGAGCATGTGCGATGCTGGGTACCAGAGGTCGTTGGCGGGATTGGAAGAACGCCCCGACGGGATCACCGCCGTAACGGTAAATCAATCGTCCCTCCTCGTGGCTGTCCCAAGCCGACATCGCTTCTGTTAAAATAAAAAAAGGCCGATAATTTCATCGTCTCCCGTCACAAGTTTTTCTTATCCATTACGTACCTCTGATCAGGGAGGTGATGCCCAAACGATTCACAAATATGTTGTCCTTCTGGTCGGAGTTTGTGAACAGTTCAGCCACGACGTACAGATCCGGACGCACTCGCCGTGCCACGTCCAGCATGTACTAACGAACGAGAGATACGCATTTAAAAAATTATAATTTAGTAGAAATAATACGATAAAGTTTTAGGTGGCAAAAAAGAATCGCGGAATGTGTCGAAAATTAGAAATACTTTTGCAACTATGTCCAGGCTATACTAATGACCGAGATACGCATTAAAAAAAAAAATTGGTGCAGATAATACGGTAAAGTTTGAGGTGAAAAAAAACAATTCCCGAGTATGTCGAAAATAAAAAAATACTTTGCCAATTATTTGAATGAAAAAAAATACCTCCGCAACGGGTATCGGAGTCGAGTGGCAGTTGTCCAGGCGAATGCCGTCGAATAGTCGGGCGGTTTGTTCGACGTATGTGGACATGTGTTGCCACAGGAAGGGGCTGTCCTCGGGTTTGTCGCCGAACCTTAGTTTTACGCTGTCGCCCCATGCGATCAATTCTCTTCTAATGTAGATGTTCGAATCGGAATCGGCGAAGTTCTTCAGCGGATCGCTGTTCATGACCCATCCGTTGTGGGCCATCAGGTAACATCCCGTATCGGAGTACATAGTTATTTCTCTCTCCATCAGCGAACGGGGCGCTCCGTAATCTGTAAAATACCTGCGAAGCATCTTCGATTATTAACGACTACCGAACCGATCGTTGCATGTACATGGCTCGTTTGAATTTTCGCAGCAGCTACAAATGGATAATGTAAATGTAAGGACATCAGTGGTTGCAATTCAGGAAAACCGATTTCGAACCAAACCGGAAAGCGGTGATCGGGGCGGAACCCGTCAGCTTCAGCAATCGTATAAATTATAAATAAATAAAAATAAAATAAATTATATTTTCTGCGTGACATCAAATTTCATAATCGGCAAGTCTCTGTCAATGCACTACTTTAGGAAGAAAAAGATGGTTTACTCATAGCATTTTATTCTCGAAGTGAGCTTCCCCGAACGATGTTTGTGCAATGCAAAAACACAGCCGTTATAAATTGATGAAATTCAGTTTCATACAGATATCTTTAGGGTCATTCATTTCAGATTACTTTTTATATCGTTAAAATAACCGCAAAAAAATTCATATTTCAGCTCACGCTGCCTGTGCTTGCGATCGATTCTTTTTTTTATATCCGAAAAAAATAACCGTGGTAGTAAACGCGCAGGCCCAGAAGTTGAAATACGATTATTTCTATGCATTAAAAATGACCTGAATCTTCCGTAACTTTTTCCGTTATTCGAGGGTTATTTTTTTTAGCAACGGTTATAATTTTTTACCTCGGCACTAACGGATTCCGTTCGCTAATTTCTTTCAATCTGGGACCATCGGCCTGTACCCTGAAGTAACGAATACCGGCGACAGTGTTCTCGACGGCCGCGTTTAGGTGATTCTGTATTTCGTTGATAATGACGTTATTCAAGTCTTGGACTTTGGCTCGCAGTTCCTCGGCGCAGCGTTTCAAGCGGGTTTCCTCGTCGAAGCAGTCCGCTCTGTAATTACAAAAAGTCTCATCGTTTTAATAACGATAATAGCGAAAATAATACGAGAATTAATGTTTTTCTTTTAGGCATCGTCAAGTCTGAATCACCTATAGGCGTTATAGGTACGAAGCGCGAGGTTCATATCTATCGTTGATTTCAGTCTGCGATACTGTCGATCTTGTATTATGGAAATCGCAAGGTCGGGTGTCGGCGTGTTCGCTGCCGGGTCTTCAGGCACTCGAGTCCTCGCCAGATTCAAGAAATCGGCGATTATCTCATTGACGTCGACGGTGTACAACTCGTGGATCTTTGCGAGAGGCAAGAAATACGTGTGCAGCGCGTGACGGATTGCCTGGAAAATGTAAGAGCATTAACTTCTGAAATTTGCAATTCCGGCCATAACGAACGAAAGACATCGCCCCGATCATCCATAATGCGGAGTTCAGTTAAAAACATATAAATTGAACACATTATAGACAAAAAATCAGTACGATTCAGAAATCGATGAATCAATATCGTTACTTCGTCTAGCAAGGAAGCAGCCATATATTAGTTAGCTTTGATGATTTAATCAATTCGTCTTTTTTATCGAATGGATTTATTTTTTAACATATCACGCCAACGACCTAGACCGTGAATTTTTCTCCGAGTGAAATGTTCATAACTTCAAGACTGTAGCGTCGAACCAAATTCTTCGCTTCGAGTAATTTAACAATTTCCTACTCAACGGTTTACCGTTTGTTTTCTACTCCAAATAACTATTTCCTTTTTAGCGCACAAAGTGTAAAATATTTTCTTGTTTTTTTTCATTATACATAATCGCAAAAAGTTTACTAACTTGCTGAAATGTAAAAAGGGATTCTCCCGTTTCCTACTATAAATAAATAAATATTGCTACATCGAAATCAGTATGTCGAATCTGCGTCAGTATACGCTCTCGTGGATTTATTCTCACATTCAAGTGGTCCTCAGTTTCGACGACCGAAGGTATTCCCTTCAGCTCCCAGTCGCCCGCTGCGATTTGCACTGTCAGCTCGAACAGGGTCGCGTCGAGAAGATACGCAGGTCGGAGGTACGGACTGTTGAGACAATTGTACGTGCACTCCGGATGCGTCGCTAAGAACGGACTTTCGTTGGCCGTATGATTCAACACTATGTCGCAAATACTCAGCATCTGCGAAAGGTAAAAAAAAAAGAGTTAAAGCACGTTGTCAAGCGTCCCGTCGATTTTATAAAAAAAAAAAAAGCGTTCTTACGTCCCACTCGTTGCGCATTTTGTTGGTGAGACGCTCGATGTCCTCGAACGTAGTTGGTACGTCTTTGTCGTCGTTAAAAGAAGGATTCAACTTCAGTTGATCGCTCAGACTGTAGGCCGATTGGGAAGCTCCGAGTTCCTGAAAAAAGCGATCATTATTCGTGTCTTTCGAGTGAAAAAAGAAACTGCCACAAAAAAGCACGCGAATAGAAACTATATTTATTTTATTTAATTCATTTACTTACGGGCTTACGCCACAGTGAAATCTCGATTTTTTCTTTTCTAATAGTTTATAGTGTCAAGAATATTCTGTTACAGTTTATGTCGAAATTCAACAAATTACAAAAATTAGGGACCGGTATGTGAAAAATGGCGGAGCGCTCGAACAGCAGCGCGCGTTTTTGAACGCGTTTTTCTTACAACGTAATTTTCAAGATCGGTGTCCCTGATATTTCAAAAATGGATTGATGGATCTTTATGAAAATTGCACCGTTATACTTCAATAGATTCTTTAGTCCTTGACCGTCTCATATTTTTAAAAATAATAATTAAGAATCATTTTTAAAAATTATTCAAAGTGTTGAAAAATCATTTGCTAAGTAACAATTCCACAATTTTTTGCTTCTGATAAAATGACTAGTTGAAATCAGGAACACGGCAAAGGAAGTTCCAAAGAAATGGTTTATACCGACCGATCAAATAAATATGACAAGAAACCAAAAGACGATAAATGTGCAAAAAATGTTGAAATTTACTATTCTCATATCAAATGATATTTAAAAAATTCGTTTTTTTAACATAGTTTCGTTTTTATCCGATTTACAGACCTGTATCGGTGTAAAGTGAATCATGTTGTATCCAGAATTACGTGCAACGACGAGTTTATTCTCCCATGTAGAAAAGGGTCCCAGGCACTTGGACAACACGGTTTGACACTGAACGCAGTCGAGAGGAAGAGTTCCGCCGTTCGCCGGCATTTGAAGTTCGGGCTCTACGAGCAGGTAACCGGACGCGATCGCTTTCACAGCGCTGCCGCCTCTGGAAACGACTTTGCGTCAGCAATTTCAAGTATTACTTCAATGCGATTACAAAAATATATTTTTCTCTCGACCAACTTCGCGTCCGTCGCGTAGTAATGAAAAGATCCCGCGGACATAACTCTCATCGTCGCAACGTCGTTGTCCCATTGGAGCTGATAATACGTGTGCCTCTCGAATTGGTCGGCCGTCGGTGGATGGTTCGTAAAAACGTCCACGAACTTTCCGAACAGGGAAGGCCCGAGACGAAATTCGATCTGCCATCCTGTTAACAATAAGACAAAATATATACCAGACGAACAACGCGCGCAATTTATAAGGATTATACAAAAAATATAGTGAGACGAATATATTATACAATAGAGACGTACAATTTTACAACTTATTGTATACAAGCGTCCACAATTTTTTATTTGTAAATTTTTCCAATCGCACCGTTCGGCTCTAGTTTTACAAACAAAAGTAGAAATTCAAATTGTTAATGACACGGGAAATAAACGACCAGGTTTGAGTATTCAATTCTGAACAAACTGGTTTGTCACTTGTTTAGGAAAATTATTTTTACCGAACTTCGTTTTCCGATTTCACGAAATTATTTTTTTTCTGTAAAAGAGAGCGCGTCTTGTTTGGGGAATATATACTCGGGGCTAGGGTTCACCTGGCAATCTTTCAGTGTCGTGCACGAACGATAATACTTGAGCACAAACAGTCCGCGCGAAGTAGAGTTCAAGTTAAAAAAATATAAATTTAAAATTTAATAGAACCCGAATTTAAGTTAAAATGAAGTAACATTTATTGTTTATTTTTGTTTTTTATTTAAAGATTAAAGTAGTTACAAGACACATTTGTATTTTGCATATCGGGCAAGGAGTAAATGCGTTAATAAACAATACAAACAAGGCAAACTTTTCAGTGTCTTCGGAAATCGTGCACGTGAGATGATAACTTAAGTACGAATAGTCCGCACGAATTAGAGTTTAAGTTAAAATAATTAAAATGAAAACTGATATAGAAACCGAATTTAAATAAAAACGATGTGATATTCACCGTTTTTCTTTCTTCTTTTTTAATTTCAAGATTTAAGTAGTAGTTAAGTAGATCATGGAGAAAATCCATTGATAAAAAAACAATACAAACGAGACGAACCTTTCTTCACCCTGTACTGAACGCCATCCTGGTGTTCCCCATTGTTCAAAGTAAGTACCCTCACGTGAATCACGCCATCGTCGTCGATATTTGATGTTTTTTCAGCCATTTCGTCAATCGGATTCTGGAAAAAAAATTTACCCACAATTTACAAACTGATCAGACTAATATCCAACTGTACGCAAAATCTTTATTTTTTATTAAAAAAAAAAAAAAAAAAAAAAAAATGCTTTTCTCCATCGAATAATGTAAACACCCGTCCGGAGTTGGAAGTCTCTTGGAGTACTCACATGACAAAAGTGGTAAGTGCACTGAAGCTTTGGATGCAAACGCTTAATATAAGTTTCGGCCACAATGCAGTTTACAGACCATGCAAGCGAGTATTAAGTTACTTTGTTCCGCTCCGCGAGCGCATACAGAACAAGAAGCTATTTTCTTACTCCGTACGCTTGGATTACAGGTAAGCAAATCACCGGCCCTTGGAGCAATTACAGGATCCCCCCTCGTTGTACTGTTTAGTCGGCGACCGGGGTAAGGTCGGGTTATCGTTTACTCTCGAACTTACATGGGACCAGGCAAATCTCAGGTAGCGCCGATTAGCCAATCTTCGAAAGAAATTCCTAAGCTTCGCGAGCAGTCGCTTCATCGCCCTCCAAACAGATCGCTTTAAGCCAACCATCGAATCCATAATTTGTGTTTTTTTTTGTTGTTTCTTTATTACTTGTGCGTTAAGCCAAGCTACGGGACTTTCAGGCGAGTCTAACGAAGCTGCGGATGGCCCGCCGTCCACCTTCTAATTGCCTCTGCTTTTTTCATTTATAGGCATATTTTTTTTATTTATTTATTTATTTTTTTTTTTGGAGCAAGCTTTGCAGTTACCTATAACAGACACACCTTAATCTTCAGATAATTCATTCATAAATTGTACACATATCGGGTTCGGATAATCCTACATTCTAGTATTTTGTTTGGTAATGAAGGAATTTGCTGATTGAATTTTTTATTAATTACAGGTATTAAGTAATTAGCGATTAACGACCGCGGAAAGCCGTGCGTCGAGGGAGAAAACACGGATATTTCTACTTGTTGCATCCATTTCGAAAATCGCACGAAAATCATAATTTTTTAAAGACTTGTTTTTCAGCGCTATCGAAATTGAAATGCTTGCGGGAAAAAAGTCTATAATGACGAATAAGATAAAATGTTAGCAGAGAAAGTTATAAGCAAAGGCAAAAGTTTTAAATAATCCCTCGTAGATTTTATTTCGAAAAGTAAGAGAACAATTATCGAACGCCCATTACCAATTTCGTTGACCAGATTAATTCGAGATTAGGACCGCAACGAAAGTTCGAAACAACTTTAATGCTCGGGGCGAGAAAGAAATTTTATTTGGTCAAGAACTTTTTACAGTCTAGGTAAGAAACATTTAATTCGCGTAACAAAATAAACCCTCGAAGAGAGAATCGCAAGGAACTCTAGAACGTGATGCGTAGTGGGGATTTTTTTGGTGTATACAGGCGAGCATCATTTCGAAACACGGTGTGTGTCCCCCGAAAGAGGGTTCGCTGCCGAGTGGAAACAACGCGAAGTTAATGTTAATTAATGTGCACACAACGGTAATTAAACATCGATGAAGTCGTACATGCGGATGAGATTCGTTCGAGGGGACACAATTAACGCGACGGATATATAAATTACCTCTCAGGCGAGCAATCGCATTCACTCACACACTACGAGCTATCACTAACGACCGAATCTTTCAAATTCGTCCTCTATTTAGAGACACGACAGTGTGAAGGTCACGAGCGTAAGGTCGGCGGCGCGCGCGCTCGTGCCGACGAATTTATACAGAGCAGACGTAGCAGACGACAACAAAGACGCTTACTTCAGGCGTCACAAAAACAGAATGCGAATTTCGTGAGAGCGGCGAATCCGAATGATTTTTCGAGTAGAGTTTAATTATTTTGTTTTTACTCCTACGAAAACTATAAGAGGTTTGCGAAGATTTTCACTTTGGATGACGAATATAAGATCGTCGTGCGCGCGGGCCGACGAATTTATAGAGCGGACGTAGCAGACGACAATAAAGACACTCACTTCAGACGCCAGAAAGAGAAATTGCGAATTTTATGATGGCGGCAGCTCCAAAAGCTTTTATAACACTCGGTGCAAAAATAGCGGTTTTAAAGACGCGAAGCGCGGCCCCCTCCTATTTTAATATCTTGTGAAATAAAGTTTGTCCGATACTCGTACGAAAAACTTTTTCGGAACTCGCGTGATTGCAACACTTGCATTCGGCTCATGCTGCAAACTCACACTCGACAGGAAAAGTTTTAACGAACTGATATCACAATGTAAAATTAGCGTGCGAGAAGTAAGATTAGCGTGCGAGAAGTAAAATTGGCACTTCTCATGCATGCTCTGCAAAAAATTGTTTTTACTCGTACGAAAACAATAAGCGTCACAGTTCGTGAAGATTTCTACAGTGTATTACGAAAACAACAGCGCTAAATAACGGTGGACAAATTTATAGAGCAGACGTAGCAGACGACAGCAAAGACGATCACTTCAGACGTCAAAAAGACACATTGCGTATTGTATGATGGCTGCAGTTCCAAAAGCTTTGCCATCTCGAGTAAAATTGTTTTAACTCGTACGAAAACTGTAAGAGTCACTGTTCGATTTCACTTTGCCAAATAAATGAAAATATCGAAAATCAGCGGTCACAGAATAGCGGCCTTGTCGCTAGCGGTGACAACGATTTATCTCATGACGATCTGCAAAGAAAACCGAGCCCTCGAGTCCTACGACGAGAGATACGACAACGAATCGCCCGACGACCAATCCAATGGCGACGAGGACGAAGAGAAAGATTTTAACTTTCCATTCAGCGAACCGACCGCCACTTATCCGACGACTCTGTCGCCAACGAAAAAACGAGGCAAATGTAGCGAGGACCGGATAATGTTTTATCTCGCCGAACTGCAAGTCATAAATCCCGAGACAATCGTCCAGATTGCATCTTACAAGGACCTCGATCGACTCTGTAGGTTTGTGGCTGTTATTTAAACTTAAAATTTATATCGTAGACGTATATGTTGAATGAAAACATTTTCTTATAATCACGAAATCTTGTTGGCGATTTAGAAAAATAGCCAGCAACTTGGAGTCCATTGACGCTCTCATGCTTACGTGCATTCCGCTGCCGCAGAGCCACTTGTACATGCAATTGATAACGGGAGTTCGGGTGCTGCACGATAAATTGTGCACCCACTCGGAGTATCAGTCGGGTAACAAAAAAATCTGAATCGCGATTACTCTACTCTACCTACTACTCTACTCAACTACCACGCTACAAGCGTTCCCCTCGCGCTTGTTGCAATGTTTTCGATGCCGCAATTTCAATCGTTCTCGTCATCATCGGGACAAAATGAATATTTGCCGAAAAAAATATCTCGGTCAGTCCGACGTTATATCGTCGAAGGGTCAACCGCGATACTCCTTGACATGGACCAATCAAAGTCCCAGAAGCTTGCTACTGAGTCGGAATTGCCTTGTTATTCGTTTAATCGTATTATGTTTTGTTTTCGATCGTTACTCGTTACGTTATTTGTTTTGTATTATTTCATAGGGAATTAAAGTTGTTTGCTATTATTTTTTATTATTACTATCTTTTTTTTTTTATAATTTTTTCTGGCTAAAAATGTTGAAAAAAAATGTGCAAAAATGTCCGGTAAATTTTCCAGAGTATGTTTGACTCTTTGGTATGGTTAATACAGTCGTTCAATGCTGTGTCCGGTCGGCTTTGAAATGGTCTAATTTATTAATCCTCTTCTTCTGGGTTTTATTTAAGAGGCACTGTTTCGTTTCGACACTCATCGGGGAGCTCTTCAAAGAAATGATGTGCATAGTGTACTATATCGTGTAGTGTACTTATGTTAAAAAGATATTTACATGTATTCATTAATAATTAAATCACAGATAAAATAAACATCTTTCCGTTGAGAGCATCGACCAGGGTCGAAACGTAAATAGAGACTTCAATAAAACCCAGAAGTACTTAGGGAATTCATAAATCCGATTGTCCCAAAGCAGCAGCGTGTTGAAGAAAAATATCAGATTAATAATTGTTTCCAGAGCTGGGCAAAGTACCGAGAATTACTTAAAGTACTGAGTACTAAGTACTGCAAGTACTTTAAGTACAAAGTCATTCCGGTATTTAAAGTACTTTTATAAAATACAAAGAACAAAGTACTGTTTCTTCTTAACAACGATTTTCGTCGTAATCACATTTGGACGTGTGTCGAGTGCGAGACAAGATTAAAAATGTCCGTGGTATCTCTAACGTGCGTAAATTTTGAGCTATTGCCCTAAACCTCCCCGAATATTCCAAAACCATCAGAAATTTGCTCACACAAAAGATAATCATGCATAGTGTATACTGCGTTCACTTGGCCTGTCGACTTGTGATCGGTGATCAGAGCCGATGACAACGGGATGAGGGTAGTGCATTAAAATGGAAAATATTGGGTTAGGAGTTAAATAATTGTTACATTCGTGATCAGCGGGAAAAAATAGGTGGAATATGGCCTTGAAACAAAAAAAAATCTGTTGATTAACGATGTTTGTCTTTTTGAGCCACTTTTGGAAAAACGTCGATTTTCGTGATTTTCAAAGGTCGATATCTCGGCTCCCAATGGAGCTACGGAAAATCCAGAGTGCCCATCGTGTTGTACGGGAAAAAATACACAAGATAGGGCCTTGTCCGCAGTTTTAGAATCGTTTTATCGTGCCGTTTGAGGCCGTTGAAAAACGCGAAAAAGGCACTCTAAAGCCTTTTGGTAGCCTTGGCTTTTTTTGACGAAGTTTTGTTTTTGTTTTTTTTTTAATGATCTGCCACGTATTTCGATGTATTTTTTTCCGCTAAACACGAAACCGCTGACCTTTTTGGGCCTCAAGCACAGTGTGCTATTGAAAATCTCGATTTCACGCACGAAAAATCGTATTTTTGGGATTAAAATAGAAAATATTGAGTTGGGAATAAAATAATTCTTATAATCGTGTTACGAGTTTTTGAATCAAATATCACGCTATGAATAAAACGAGTTACAGTCTTGTAATCAGGAAATTTTTTGAGGCAATTTGTAATATATTCTTTACTTTTTCATACTAACAAAAGAAATGTCATTAAAAAAACGAAAAGGGTACCTTCTCAATTTCTTTGATGAAATTTTTTACAAACAATTATTTACAAATAAAGTCTCGTTACAATTATACTTATTGAAAAGTTTAGACCGATAATCATACATTAATGGAAACAGGATGTCACGCTACTCATTGGGTATCCGTGATGCGAGTGTCTACTCGAAAAGTACTTGTACTTTGCGCGTGAAATTATAAAGAAGTACTTTTTTACTTCAAGTACAAAAAAATACTTGTGTACTTCAAGTACTGCCCAGCCCTGATTGTTCCTCCCCTAAATCCACTGAATAGCGTTCCAAAAATATATGGGCTGCTTCCAAGAGCTTCACAATGAATATATCGATTGCGCGGGTCCAGCGGATTGGACAGAAAACATGGAGGACCAAGAGCTATGCAAGTACGCGCCAGAGATGAAAATATTTTTTTCTTACATATTCTAATTGCCGCAATGTCATTTGCCGCTTCAGCGAATACAAGACAATAGCGGACTGTTATTACACGCAAACAGCAATGCTCTGCGGCATCAAGGCTGCCAAGACAATGAAGGAATTGGTTGTCAGAGTGATTAACGCTGTTATCGAGGTAGCGAAGTTTGTCTAAATGAGACCGGAGATTGGAAAAATTTGCTACTCTTTAATTATTCAATTTTGTTGCTTGGTCGCAGACGCATTGTCCCGAGGTGAGGAAAAATCCTTTGGTGCCGGATCCAATGCCCGAGCACACGATTTACACCAGAGAATCGCATGCCTGCAACACCCTGCCGGATTCCGAGTTACACATTTCGCTGCTGATAACTTATTTTCTCATTGAGAATTGATTCTTAATCGTTACTTTAACTGATAAGCAATCGCCGGGGAAATATTCGTCCTTATAAACATAACCTCGAAATAAAACAGCGACAGAAAAATGTAAAAATTTTGGGAAAAACGTGAAGAATAAGTAAATACCGTGAAGCAGAATGGTCAAATATTAGAATAGGTTTATTCATGAGACGTCGGTGGATGCCGTTGACCGTGTCATTTGCATTGATCCTTATTATCACCGGTGTTACCGACGACAAATTCCGCCTTCAACTTTACGATGCTCGGCGACACTCGCTCATTACAATTGATTTCCAAGCCTTACTTTAACCGACAAGCGATCTCCCGGCAAATCATCGAATGTTAGAATTCCTTATTCAATGAGACGTCGGTGCGGATGTCATCGACCGTTATCGTTTCGTTTGTCTCCGAGAATCATCATCGACGCGAAATTATTATATATTCCGCATTTTCAACTTTTCGATACTCGATGACATTCGCTTTTATACTCTTCCTGCTCCCTCCCTCCCTCCCTCCCTCCCCCTCCTACCGTCTCTCTTTCTCCTCGTCGTCATGTATATTCTCGGGCACTCGCAAACGCAGTTTCAAAATGGCAGCGGCTACGGACGAGCTCAGTGAGTAGTCTCGGAAATGTCTTTAATTATCGTGCAAACATGCGATTTATGCAACGTCGATTTACACTCCGTTCTCTCGTCGATCGTTCCGTTCATCGTTAAGATTTATTGCAAATCTTTATTTCACAAATGATACCGTCCTATTTGGTTCACGATCAAAAGTCAAATGTCACGCCGCCATGAAGAGACAACTTCATGTTTCTATTTCATTCACGATGATTGAGCAATAGTCTGACTATTTTTCTAATGCACCCGAGCTTTGTGCACTTATTCCGTTTATTAATCTCTCGTCACTGGCATTGACAACCGCCGTTACGCAATGCCGATTGTACTCGATGCTCCCATTAGATGACACTGCTGGAAAACGACTTTCCAAAATTACTGCCAGTGTGGAATAATTTTTTTTTATTATTCCCAAAGATCGCGGTCTATGCGGTTTTTAGTTATGTCGTTTTTATCGCCGACTTTTTTCGTTGACATTGCGAGACACGCCTGCCGCGGATCTCCGGAAACTCCCTGAGATATTTATTCTGCACCAAATACTGAGATATTTGTTTATTTATTAAACTGTACACTGTAATTTATTACTCTATTAAAAAAAATGTAAATTCAATGTACCTGACTGGAAGTTTTTATGCAAAAACTGCGATGACGTGAAATTTAATTTACAATTGCGATAAAAAATAAATGTACTTTTTCATTGGAATTAAAGTATATTATTTTTATTGAAGTACTTTTATAGTGAAAATTAAAGTCAATTATTAAATATAAAGTATTTCCAATGTTTTCAATACACCGAACGTTTGTCTTTCATCGTCATTGCATTCTGAAAGCGATGCACATAATACTTTGTACTCTCAATGATTGAAATGGCCAAAATTTTTCAAGTTTGCAGTGAGGGCACTAATTAAATATTATTATTATTTTTTTACAAAGTTTTGTTGGAGAGGGTGTTCCTATGTCTGGGAAGCGCTGATACGGACGAGCAGCTTCAAGCGTCGGTATGCAAGTTTCTACCGCCCGTGCTGCTGAAGCTTTCGAGCCCCCAGGAGGGGGTGAGAAAGAAAGTGATGGGTCTGTTGATACACATAAACAGGAGGGTCAAGAGCCGACCGAAAGTCCAGCTGCCGGTCGAGGCTCTTTTGCTCCAATATCAAGATCCTGCTGCCAGTTCATTTGTAATTGTACGTAGTTTCATCGCGACTGTTTTAATAGGCAGCAATACAAAAAAATATTACTTAGAATAATAATTATTGATTTTTGTAATAATTGTTACTCCGCAATAATTGTAATTGTTTGTAAAATTACTTGTAAAAATTGCATCATCACATTAGGGAAAAAAACCATACGTCAATGATTATTGAAACAATTATTAATGGAATTTTTCAACATTTACAGAATTTCACCATAATATACATCAAATTAGGATATCCTCGAATGGAAATGAAGAAACAAGCGGAGCTGGTTCCAAGTGTTTTGAACGCTATCGACGGAAAGCCTCTCTCTCATCAGGATAGGTAGCTTATTTTTTTTAATATACCAAATCGCTACAGCCGAAAGAGAGGTTTTTTGTATTCTCTGTAAATAACACGAAAATAATATAACTTTTAGCTTGTTACTCGTTATAATGCCGGCATTGGGACAAATTCAAATTCCCATGGACGCGGAGAAAAGAGCAGCGTTGATTGGTCTGCCTGACAAACTTCAGGTGGCCAAGCATCTCTTGAATTTTCTGCTGGACATGCTACTTCTACCGTACGGGTAAGTATCGATAAATAGATTTGTTTAAACCAATCGATGCGGCCCTGCACACTCCGGAAATTTGGTTTCACACCCTCTTCAATATTTAACCATGCCCGGAAGAGTTGTCTTTGTTCAAAGTGTAGCAAATCTGCGCGTTGTAAGCACTGTACTTTCCGTCGATAAACTACAATAATGAAAATGTATTTCCAGGAGAGGGATCTCACGATCTTAGCGCCATTTATGTTCAGCAAAATAAACGACAAGTCCTATAGCTCGATTATTTTGCAGAAACTATTTAGATACTTTCCGGAGTTTATTTTAATAAGTTTGTAATATTTTCAAAATCAACGATAGTCAGAAAGCAGCCAAATTAACCGATCATTTAGCCCGTTGAAGAGTTTGAATATATTCCATTGAATTTGATTTGGAAAGATCGGTGGGTCAAATGGACGGCCAAGAGCCTGGTAAGACCATCGACTGGACACAATTTCCGGTACCACCGGGCCTTAGCGAGTACGCTTTCAAAAGAGTCGTCGGGGAGAGTCCACCCTCGGCCGAACAACTCGAGCAAATCAAACTGGGAATCGTGAAATTCATCGGCGGTGGAGTTTTTCCCGATATGGATGTCCTCATACATCTTATCGTGGCTGCAGCGGACACAAGGTTCAGCGTCGCTAACGCCGCGGATCTGGAACTGAAGAAGATCGTCAGGTAAATAATAATTTATTATCGATCGATTTCCATGATGTAGTAATCGTAGTGACTGATTCCACTACACTCAACCACAATCGATTCTCTATAGAAATCCACCGTCAGATTTAATTGCCGCCGAATTCGGTCGATGCGTTTTTTTAAAAGTCCTATAAGTTTTTTTTGTTTTTTGTTTTTTGGCTTTATGACAAACAAACAAAAATTGTTACTACAAATAACTACTTGGCTAATTTCCACGGTACATTCTATGTTGCATTGTTGTAAATTTGCATATTAATTTTCAGTGGATTGGATTGGGGATTAAGACAACTCGCGATGCCTCTGTACACGTTGTTCCTAGGAACTGGTGCGTTGGGCACCCGAAAAGACGTCAAGGCGGACATGAAAAGGGTACCGGCAAATACGAGAATACGCCTCAAGCTTATGTACTATCTTTGTCGCGTCTCCAAGGCTGGATTCATAATACCGACGTGCATTCACGTGAGTCCCTCGAATGCTCACGTTGACCGAGGTCCTCTTTAAGTGGGCCTTCGTCTCACAAAAATCGTCCGATATATTCGATAACACCTGTGTCGATTTTTTTTTACTATTTATACCAGGTTGTCTTCGAGTCTCTCTATGGAAACAATACGAATCGTAAATTGAAATCTTTGGCTCTGGAGTTCACGTTAAATATGGTTCAGCAGTGAGTATGCAGTTTCCATAGAATTCTGTCGTTTACTTATCCGAAACCGACGCTCGAACAATTATTAATATGTTAATAATAAAGTCGAAGCGATCGAAATTTACGACCGGTTCTTTTTGCTGATCCGTTATTTATCCGCAGATGCAGTCTCGCTCCGTTGGTTCGCGTAGCCGGGGTTCTTCTCGAGGGAATGATCAAGCTGATATCCGAAGGTGAACGGGAGCACGAAGCGATGGGGTACACGATTATTGGAAAAATGGGTCTGAGGATTCCCAGTCTCGTAAATCAAGACCTGAGTCTTTTGCAGCGTTTCTTCGAGGCTCTTGTAACGGTATTGGCAGTGTTTTACTAACGAATCCGTGGACTTTTTATTATCAGAACTTTTAATTGGGTATTAAAAGTTTTTTCCTTCGTCCCATGTAGAGCGAACCAGAATTGCGGAGAAACATCAGAGACGCGTTGATCACGATGTGCTCGGCGTTCGTGCTCAGCCGCGAAAACCAGAACGGTATAGAAATGATGAATACGCTCTTGGCCGTTCACATCGAATCCCCGGAACCCAGCGTCCGGTAAGTCGTTAACGAAAAGCCACATAGGAATTATTAACCTGTCGACCAGCGAAGGACCCATTGTCAAATATTTATTTATTTTATTAATTAATTTATTTATTTATTAACGGATTTTTCCTTTACCTATAATCAAGATAAAATAACCAAGACACAATAAGTGTCTTATAACTACATACAGTTTTCGATTACAAAATAAAGACAGTAAATATTATTCCATTGTAACTTAAATTTAACATTGACTTTAACTTTGTGAGTGTCATTTCTCGTGCACTATTCCGGGGGTATTCCATAGGACTCTTCGAGTTCTCGAGACTTTTGGTGAATTTTTCTGTTTATTTACGTTCGCAGATCCGTTGCCGGACACTACGCAGCGACGGTCTTTCCGCCGGATCACGCGCCATCCAGATATCTACTGCTGCTGGCTTCCGGCGATGAAAAGAACGAGATATCGGTGGAGGCGATGAACTCTTTGTATGGAACCGCCGACAAAAATGAGCTGGAGAAGAACGAAGGGAAGATGTATTTTCTGCCGGACTTTGCTCAGCTCGTGACTTATATCAATCAAAGGATGGCGATAAGAATAGAGCGACCAGCCAGTGAAAAATTCACCGTTGGAAATACAACGCTTCCTTACAACATAACGACATTCAAGGAGGTACGAATAAAGTTGCTCGTAGTTGCGCGTAATTTACATTGACTGATTGCGATTGAAAGGTTGATGTTTAATTCTCTCTTGCAGATAATTACCTATCTTCGTCTCTGCCTTGCGAAAAGCGCCGAAATCGCTCCACGAGCCGGGCCGCTGGAGCATCCCTGCGAGGAGACTCCCATCGTCGGCCGATACCTGGCCAAATTGTTCGACGAACAGCCGAAAGCGTTGAACGATTATCTGGACATAATAATGCTCTTCAATCGGGCAACAGCAGGTACGCGATTCCGCGATGTTTTATTTTAAGGGCATGTGTTACGTGCCTATAGATGCTCCGATGGTGAAAAATCGCTTTCCTTATTTTCTCCGGGATCGTTGATGTGTGGACCAAAGGCAAACGAGGATCTTGCAGTCAATATATAGAAGCATTAAAACCTAATTTGCTTTTTGTCGTCAGATCAACCGTATCGGAGAAAATACGGAAGGCAATTTATTACCGACTGAGTCCGTACCACATGCCCTTAAGGGTACCTCCGAATAGTGATGCGAGCTTATGAAATGGCGGATCAAATGACCGTCATAATGATCAATGGTCATAAAATCAAACGTCATAAAATTTAAAAAATAACGTCAAAGAACCGTGAAATGACGGTCATTTTGTCGTAGTTTGACCGATCGAGAAAAGTTGGTAATTTTGCATCACTACCTAAGAAACGAAACGACACACCAACATTGAAACGACTTTGATTTTCCAGACCCGGTGTCGCTGAACGCCTTGCTCGAAGTCGTGGGCACGATCCCGACGTGCATGACCGAACGCTACGTCCAGGCGTTGCCCTGGCTGAGATCTCTGTTGACCTCAACGAAAGTCGACATCAGACAACTCGCCGCGAAGATTCACGGGATCATTGTTGTTCACGGATGCGACACCAACGAGTTCGAATCGAGGGCAACGGAATTTCTCGGCACGACGAAGCATCAAATTCTGGAAACTCAGCACGGAGCTCTCGTTGCACTTTGCTGGATGTTCGAAAGAACTCTGATGATTCGACGCTCGACCGACGACAAGGATTTTCTTCTCAATTGGAGAACTTACATCAGCGCCGTTGAAACGCTATGTGCGTATTCCTTGTGGTGTTTACGACTGTATGAAAGCATTTCGTTTTCTCGTGTAAATTCTATTAGAATTCAAAGGAAAAAAAGTGTATATCGACGCGTGTAATTTTTCAAGAAACGCGTTGTTCTTTTTTCCCAGGGTCGTTTCTGACGAGCAGTACGGTGCTGATGGTTGACGCAGCGGCGCAAGGACTTGGGATAATAGGCAAAACTTTTGCATTGCCCATACCCGATTCAGGCGGCGACAAAGGACCGAACAAGAAAATCATCGTCGACACTCTGTTCTCCATCATCACCAACGTCAAGACGGATCACAAGGTACGTTCCGTTTATTTAACGCTCCATCCAATCCTCGAAATTGTAATAATGATATTACTGCGTTTCAGGTCAAAGAAAAGGCTACTCTTTCTTTGGGGCAGCTGTGCATCGGCGAGAATTTTCCGCACACTAAATCGGTGGCGGTGAAGTTGATCGACTTAGCGAAAGAGGCAAGTCTTTTGGATTTCGTTAACGACGGATTGGGAAGACTGTATCGTCGCCATCGCCATCAGATTAGCATATCAATTTTTTACATGCTAACAGTTACAGTGCATGGCGCAATATCTGTAAAAGTGGAGGGTCGGTTAATGGACATTTCGGTGAAATAATAATTCTTGAAAGTCGAGGGACTTATACGCGATTTTAAGATGGAGTCGCGTCTTACGGAGCGTAGACTCCTTCATAGCAAATTGGTTGACCGTCAAATAGATATATTAAAAAAAAAAGCACCAAAATTTTGCCTGGACTTTAACGATTTTGTAAATATAATTAAAAAAATATTGTCAACGAGTATTTCGAAGAACAATTTTCGATTATTTGAGCTGAAGTATCGAGTTGCATCAGCTCGTCCTCCACGAAGTCGTTCGTGTGTAATGACCGAGCCATAAAAATCCGCAGACTAAAGACGTCACCGTACAGCTATCGATAGCCGAGTCCTTGGTGCTTTGCGTTCAAGGGCAAGCCTCGCCGGAAGCTCGGGACATGTATAAAACCCTGCCGAGCCAGCACGAGATCCCTTATTGTCAAGAGAGCGACGAAATTCTGGCTTACGTTCTCGACGAACTTCTCAAGCTCTCTCACGATCCACATCCAAACTCCAGACAGGTAAGAGTCTTTAGTCTTTTGTCTGGAATGATCTTTTAGTCTGGAATGATTAACAATGTTCCGAACAATGTTTTCTCAACAGGCAGTTTGCATCTGGTTGCTCGCGATAGTTAAGCACAACGCTAAGCGACAACAGATCGTCAGCAGATTGAGGGAAATTCAAAGCGTATTCATGGATTTACTCTCCGAGAATAGCGGTAAGCCTGACGCGGTCATCCGTTCGACGGTTACGAACAAAATTCCAATTTTCCGGCGAAATTATAATCTATAATATTGGAATATCCGTACGCAGACATAGTACAGGACGTCGCGTCGAAGGGACTTGGCCTGGTGTACGACAGCAGCGCGGCGAACGGCCGGGACGAGCTGCTGTCCGGTTTGCTTGGTCAGTTTTCGCAGGGTAAACGATCGGTAAATCAAGTTACTCCGAATACGAAATTGTTTGAGGAGGGTGAATTGGGTAAAAGCCCTACCGGGTGAGTTCTCAGCGACATTTTCGACCCGTATGTACGTTTAAGCGATTGTTTACAAAATATTGTTCTGTTAATCAATTTATTAAAAACTAGGGGCAACATATCGACGCATCGGGAAATCTGTTCGCTCGCTTCAGATCTCAATCAACCGGATTTAGTTTATCGTTTTCTGCACCTCGCCCACCACAACGCCGTGTGGACATCGAAGAAGGGAGCGGCTCTCGGTTTCTCGGCCATAGCGAATCTCGCCAGCGACGATTTGACGAAAAATCTATCGAGCATCGTGCCGAAATTGTACAGATATCAGTTCGATCCGACGCCGAAGATTCAGCAGAGCATGGCCCGGATCTGGCACAGGATCGTTCCGTCCACTCAAAAAGTTGTAAGCCTCAAAACGATTGATTATCGGTAGATGCCGACGATTTCCCGTGACCCCAAAACACCCAGGATTGCCGGCAGTTCTGTTTCCTCAGTTAGAGCAATATCACGAAGAGATATTGGACGATCTTGACACCAACCTGACGAACAACGAATGGCGCGTTCGAAACAGCTGTTGCCTGGCGCTTGCCGATCTATTGAAATCCAGCGCTCCGATCGACCTCGCCAAACGATCACCTAAGCTGTGGACCGAGTTGTTCCGGGTTATGGACGATTGTCACGAGGACACGAGACTCGCGGCTACGACCACAGCTAAAGTCCTCAGCAAGGTACGATTACGAATCAACGATAGAGCAAGCGATCGATCGAACAGATCGATCGAAATAAAAGTAATACAAATAATTATTTCTCCTGGTACATTTTTTTGCAGAAACTTTAAGTACACTTCGTACTCTTCTTCGGATTCAGATATTCGGCATTCGATATATAGACGGACTAAAAAAAAATTTGTATAAAAAAAAATTTAATTACCTGTAAAACTTTTTCCTCGTTACTACAAATCGAAATTCCTTCATTAAAATCACCTAGAAACAATTCTTAGAAATCAACCACTAGATTTAAACAATTTCGAAATCCATGGGTTTTTTCAAAGCCACAACCGTTTTTGGGGTACTACAAACGAATAATTTGTTACTACAAATAAATTGATACCAGACTCTAAGAATCACGAAAAAAAAAATACATTTTTTAAAGTCGGGTGCTATGTTCACAGAGCTACACCTCATGGTCATCCTGAGGAGTAATAAAAGAGTACTGCGCACGATTTTTCGCCCGTGTTGCACGCAAGGAATGTGGTTATTTTAGCGAAATCGGGATGAAAAAAATTATTTACCCTCGAAATTTTTTGGCAGAAACTTTAAGAATGACTCTTCGAAATTTCAATGACCTTGCACGATTCGTCAGTTAAATGTTCAATCCTCTTTCCGCAGATCTGTATCCGTCAGTGCGATCCGTCACACGGAAAGTCCGGCGAACTCGTGTTGCAAGCGATTCTTCCGGTTCTGCTGGACATCGGTATAACTCATCACGTACCGACCGTCAGATCGATATCCTTGCAGACCGTTTCTCAACTCGTAACGATCGCCGGAAGTATGCTGAAGCCTTCCCTGGTTACTCTCATACCGGCTCTTCTGTCGGCCACGGATATGGAGAGTCCGAAGCTTACGTACATGAGTACGATGTACGGAGCACAGTCGGAGGTCCAGGAGGCGATCGACAGCGTCCGGGCCAGCGCTGCTAAAAGTCACCACGCAACGGAAACGATAACAAAGGTTCGCCATATTTTATTTTGGATCTTGAAATTTTGGATGTCTGAAATTTTAGATGTCTGAAATTTTTGATGATGTTTTTCAACCTTTGAACGACTTTGAACGCTTTACCCGCGTGGACGCTTGTTCCGGTCGGGCTTTCAACTTTACTCAAATAATCAGCGATTTTATTGTTTTTCCGCTTTCCAGTGTTCTCAATACGTCGATGGAACGATTCTCAAGGATCTGATGCCGAAAGTTATCGAGCTTCTCAAGACGAGCATAGGACTCGGTACTAAGGTCGCGGTATCGCACTTCCTGATACTGTTGTGCAATCATCTGAAGCAAGAGCTGCAGCCGTTCGCTGGTTTGTACACCGAGAAACCTATAAATCATTCGGATTCCATTAATCTTACGAGAGCTTACTCTCTAACCGCAGGTAAAGTGCTGCCGGCTCTCGCCAACGGTCTGACGGATCGGAACGCCGCCGTGAGAAAAACCAATGCCGTCACCATTGGCCATATAGTTGGTTCCGCGAAGCAAACTAGTCTCGACAAGTTGTTTAACAACCTGAATACATGGTACATGGAGAAAGAAGGTGAGACGAATTGTTTCGGTACGGAATAAAGATGACACTAACTCTAAAAACCCCCGCGGTCACAACTTCAAAAATAACAAAGTACCAATCTCGTTAATCAGAAAAAAGTAATTTCGTATTCATTTTATAATACCGTTTCATTGATGAAGTAATTGATAAAAAATGAAAATACTAATGATTACGAAGTCAACGAGGGAGAAACAAAAAAGTTGAAATCAATCTATACTGCTAAAAAGTTGGCAAAAAAAAGTAACGGGTAAACCTAACTAGATGATTCTTTTTCGGTATTTTGACCACATTTGTGACCCCGAATAAAAATACCGACCATGGCACAACAAACAATTTTCTGGGATAAAAAAAAGACGGCCATTTCTTTGGTCAATTGACGCTTGCAAAAAATGACCCTCACGGCACATCTCTAGTACAGAGACCCGTGTATCCTTCATGGACATTCACTGTACAACTCCAGAACGATGTAATTTTCTGAGCATGACATTTTTTATCCAATGTACACGGTTTACAGACGATTCGATAAGACTCGCAATCGGCCAAGCGCTGCAGTCGATAAACAATCACAACAACGATGTCATGATGAAGTACTCGGAGACTCTGGTGCCTCTGACCTTCTTCGCGATGCACGCGGAGAAAGTGCCCGGTAACGAAAATACTATCGAATTGTGGACTGACTTGTGGGGCGAAATCGGCCACGGCACCGAATCCGGAATCAGGCAGCATTTGGCCACGATAACGAATACGTTGAAGAGCGCTCTGGAATCGGCATCGTGGACAATGAAGGCGCAGGGAGCCAATGCCGTTTCCACGGTCGCGGTCAAGCTGGGCTCTACCATGGACGAGGATGCGCGGAACAGTTTGCTCACGATTCTGACGAACGCTCTGCAAGGCAGAACGTGGAATGGTAAAGAGCGCGTCGTTCAAGCGCTCGCTACACTGGCATGCAACAGCAAGTACGTTGCATTTCCATTTTGAGAATATGCTCGTTTATCGAATATATATATATATTAAATAGTACGAGTAATTAATTGTTTGTTCGTCACCAGGGAAGCCCTGAGCAAAGATCCGGCATTCACCGCCACGGTGTTGGACGCCCTGTACAAAGAAAGTAAAAAGGAATCCGTGGAATATCGTCGGCACGGTGTTAAGGGTTTCGCCGATGTGCTACACGCACTCGGGGTCGATCGATTCACCCAGCTCTATGACATTGCTCAAGAAATATTGATAAAAGTACGTAAATTTATAACAGACCAGGAAGTTGATACTCGGGAATTTCGTGCCAACGCTATTCAGCATGAAAATTAAAAATCGGAAACTTAAATTTTCGGAGATTTTTCCTGAAAATTTCGATTTTCGACGTCATAGCGAAAATATGTCACTTCCGGTTTGAAAATCTCCCTTTTCGACCGGAAATGACGTATTTCCGGTATTACGTCAAAATGTGATTTTCAAATCGTGCAATGACGTATTTCCGATATGACCTCACTTCCGGCCGAATAATGAAATTATCTGGTGTGACGATTAGTGAACGACAGATGTGACTCATCTGTTTACCGTTCCAGTTGTCGAGCAAAAATGACGACGACGACGACGACGATCACCGAGCGACGAGCGAAAGTACGAAGCGTCGCGAAGACAAATTGAAACTGCAAGAGACCGTTTACGAATCTCTCGGTAAAGCGTGGCCATCGTCAAGCGAAAGTAAAGACACTCAAGGTGAGGGCCAAGTTAATGCGCGTTAAGATATCAAGTACGGCCTCCTCCTAACAAGCTTTACAAGCATGGTTACATGAAAAGTCACGAACATCTGATCGTACTATATTTAAAATTCCGCCCGTTTATATTTCAGACAAGTACTGCATACAGTTCGTGACACACTGTAACGAGACACTATCGAATACAACGCGACCTGTACAAGTAGCAATTCTAACGACGTTGAATCTCTTCGTCGACAAGCTTCTGTTGTTGAAGCTGAACGTTGGAGAGACGAGCGAAAAGGACAAGGCACTTTTGGAGACGATTTGTCGGACCCTCAATCAAATATTGAGACACTCTATAGGTAATGGAAAAAAGGTGTTGCAGTTGAAAACGTGGATGATCCTGAGATATCCGCATGACCTTAAATTTCATCTTTGACAAATCTCCGTCAATGCACTATTCTAGGAAGAAAAAAAAATTGTTCACTTGTAGAATTTTATTCTCTAAGTAAAAAAAAATTGTTCAATTGTAGAATTTCATTGAGCGAAGTTTGTACGATGCAAAACACCGCCGTTGTAACTCGATTAAATTTAGTCTCGTGCCGATATCTTGTGCCGATATCTTCAGGATCATAAACACTCCGAGTAAAAGTGAATGGGTCAATTGGCGGGACATCGAGGTCTCACGACCTCACTTGAGTTCAGAGAGAATAGAGAGAGAACTGCAAACCCTTCTTGATGGGATAAAAATCTGAAAAATATCAAGCATATGATAGATGCTGAAAATATTGATTTTGCATAGTAAAACGTAAAACAATTTCCTCAGGTATATCAAAGTACACGAGAATCAGGAAGGAAGCGTTGAACATCATTCTCTCCCTCTCGAAGAAGCTGGAGGACACCGGAAACACGAAACAGCTCGAAAATCTAGCAACGTTTTTCAAAGAGGTGTTGCCGGATTTGTCCCAAGACCATCAGCCGGAGGTGCGGACGAGAGTCGTCGATATCAAAGCAACGCTCAAGATTTAATGCCAAGGTTCGTTTGCGCTCAGCGAACGCGAGAGCCCCGTAGGTTTTTCTATCCGACCGTTTTATCTTAGGTAAGAAAACACCCGATTATACGTTCGCTGACTTACAAAAAAATCGTTAAACCCAACTAAAATTCAGTCTTGTTATGATTAAAAAAAGAAAAACAAAAAACCTTTTAATCGGTGTCTATCGACGTACACGTATTTACAGCTTACACGCGATTCGTGTATATTCACACAATTAAAAAATCGTACCTCAACGGATCGTCAGTCTACCGTGCCTAATAGTCTCACCGATCAAACAGAGAAGAAGCGGAAACCATTAACGATTGGTCTGCGCGCCCGTTTAAACTCTACGCTAAACGACCCAGAGAGTAGGATATATATATTCGTCGTGGAATATATATATAGGTTTGTAACTGTATGCGAATGTTTCATAAAAGGCTGTATCGAAATATAACTTAGATATTATATAGTAAAAAAAAAAAAAAACCAGTGCCTATTGTAATTTTTTCAGTAATATCGAAGCGCCCGTAAATTTTTTCGTCTTGAGAGACTGCGACACGGATTTTATCTTCGATTTCAGCGATGTGACGACAGACTCGACGGCGTTCTCGAGCAGCATAACGAGTAAGAAGCACGCCCTGTTGAAGTTGATCCAGTGCTCGATGCTCTCCTTCTCCAGTTTTTCCTCGATGGCCGCGCCGAACGTCGGGCAGTTTTTCTCCGCGAAGCTCTTGTCCGCTTGAATGAGCTTCTTGAGCATCATGTGCAGCCCCGAGTGTTCGACCGCGCTGACCTCCTCGCCCTTGTCCTCCTTCAGCTTGGACTCCGGATCGACGATGAACCCGGCGATCGCTTCGAGGGCGCTGCGGAGTTTCTCGCCGTGGCCGCGTTTGAGTATCGCCAGCGTGACGATCGCCGTCGAGCTGTTCCCGAGCCAGGCCGTGACGTTCTCGGCGATCGACACGAGAAAAGGCTCGAGGACCGCGTCGACGAGTTCTCTCTCGCGGATATCCGCGGCTTTCTTGCTCGTGGCGTTCTCGTCGCCGCGCTTGAGCTGCTCAACCAACGCCGGGTGAAAGTAACGCCCGTCCCGCCGTGCGACGAGATATAGGACGACTCGCCTGCCGTACTCGTTCGTCGCGATCTCGACGAGGTCGCTCAGTATCTCGGGCATCACGAGCTTCCTCACCAGCACAGTGTCGTCGACCGCGTCGAAAATCGCCATCAAAACCACGTGACCGTGTTCGGAATTTGCGAGTTCCTTGACCCGCTGCTTAACGGCTTTGAGCGAGAGCTTCCGATCCTTGGTCGTTCCGTGCCAGATGCAGAGCATCGCGACTCTAGCGCCGTTGTCCGTGCGCGAGAGCTCGACGATCGAGCTTCGCAGCATGACGATAATCTCCGCTCGGTCTTCGCTCGAGCAGACGCCGAGGTAGTCGACCAGCACGGCCTGCACTATCGGCGACTCGACGATCTTCTTGTTGAGGACCCTGACGAGGTTCATCTTCACGGCCGACAGAGTCGCTGACTTCATGTCAGCGGCCGAAGCGTAGACGTCGCTTATCGTTTTGATATTGTCGTCCTTCGCCTGCTTGTACATGTCGCCGTAGAACTCTTGTTTGAAGTGGAGCTTGTTGAGCTCCGTGGCGAATTCGGTGTAGGCGTAGTCGATCAGGCTCGAGGAGACGCTGTGGCTCACCAACTTCACGATGCTGCCGTAACAGGCGGATATTATTTCCTTTCGGATGTCGTCGGTGCCGTGCTTGAGCATTTTCTTGACGCAGTTCTTCGCGTACTTCGACTGGAACATCAGCACGAGCGAGGGCTTCATCTCGGTCAGTACCGAGCGGCGGATCTCAGAGCTGCCGTATTTTATCAGCCATTGGATTACTCTGGACATGTCGTGCGTGAAGATCGCCTTGCCGATGCTTCCCTCGAGCGACTCGTGCAATTTCTTCGTCAAGCTCGAACGCTTCTCGGCGGTGCAGTCGGCTCTGCGCAGCTTCTCACCCAGCATCTTCGCCTTGACGCTCGCCTCGTAGATCGTCGTTAGTCTCTTGGCCTTACGCTTTTCCTTGAGCTCCTTCTTTACTTTCTTGAATTCTATCCAATCGGGCTTCTCGCCCTCCGCACCCGGCGCTGAGGGTTTGTTCGCATTTTTCTTGTCCTTTCGCGGCGGAGACTTGGAATTTTCCGTTTTTGGTGGGTAATTTGCTTTCAAGGGTTTCTCGGATTTCTTCGTCTCGGTTGGTTTTTCGAATTTACCGCGCTTTTGTTTTTTGTCGAATTTCGATGGAGCATTGGATTTTTCGGACGCAGTTTTGTCCTCTTTGACGTCCTTGGAGAAACTCACTGATCGCTTCGGTTTCTTCCGCTTCTCAGAAGCCACTTGGGTCTCCTCTTGAGCGGTCTTCAGCTTCATCTTGATTACGCCAAGGCGAATCTGTGAAATTAAATTGCCGTTTGTAAATCTACTTTGGTCAATTTTAGCTTATTTATCACATTTTCCTTTACAAATTCCATCATTTGTTGCTTTATCAAAAAAACCGAGACCGTCATACAAAAATGGCGCAAGAGGACTGTCACTTTGAAACTTGATGAAACAGTTCCATTTTCATTGCAAGAGTGTTGGTGTAACGATAGCTTTGCTTCAAAAAACTGATCTTCTAACTATTTTGGTACAATTAAAAAATTATTGCAGTCTTGTGTTGTTACAATTATCTTTGATCATTTTTTTCTATGTATTTTCATATATTTGGTAAAACCGCAAGAGTTCTCTCAATCGCCGGAATGTTTTCTAGCCAGCTAATGGTACACATTTTTGTAGGAAAGAATTTGGACCCAGTTATATCCGTGTATTCTTCTCTTAGAGCGGGTCTATTCTCAAATAAAGTATACAATGTCCTTCATAATTCGACCGTGAACGGTATTCAGAGTACATGAATTGTGAGGCGACGATTAAACCTAAATTGAGTAACTGCTTGCCCTCAACGCTGACGTCATTGCCAAGATTGGCTTGAAAAAGTTTGATGAATTTAAAATAAATATTTTGGCCGTCCATCGAAATTTAAATTACCCTCCTGCATACATCTTTGAAGAACCGTAACAATAAAAAAAAAAAAAGTTATTTAAAAATTCCAGTTGATCGATGAAATTCCATGACATTTTTAGGATTTTTCAAGAGTCAATGAAATTCCATTAGATTTCCGGGTTTCCAGGATTTCTAGGATCGTTAAGCACTATATTAAACTACACGGAAAACGAGCCTGATTGAGGTTATAGTTACGAAAGGCTCCAAAAATGATTACGATATTTGCGTCTAAATTGTAAGGCAACGATTCGGCCCACGCGATAAGCATTCGGGAAGCGACGAATGCTGATAAAAATTATCTCAAATTCACCTTTGCAAATACAATATCGGACACATGTTTACGCATAACCTCAAAACGATATGGAAAACCGGCACTACCGTGCCTTTTTGATTGTTACATATTGAAAACAAAACTTACCCTTATTCTACGCTGAAGTTCAGAGGATATGTGAATCCTTACGTGGATATACTTGATTATAATTCTAATTGCAGTTTCGCATCCTTGTGTTGACGAGCTAATCGATGTTTTTACACTGATCCGAGAGTTTGAAGCTCACGTGTCTCCGATCGGTTCGTTTCACAAAAGCGCGTTTCCCGTCTCTGGGCCGCGTTCAGAAATCATGCTCGGTTAACAAGCTTCTCCCTCCGACAGTCGCGCCTGCGAAGCACTCTCTCTCCTTCTACGCTGTCCAAAGTAAGTCTCTGAACGCGCCCCAGCGGCGCGATAGGCGTAAAATCGAGCATAGTTGCCAAACGCTAAAAACACAAATATTTCGAGCTCGCCAGGTTGGCGAATCTTATCCCAGGCTGTGTGGCGAGTGATGGCGAGAGTGCTCGCGACTTATAAGCAGTAGAGGGGCGGCATTGAGTGTCAGCACCCAGGCTGTCTCGGACGTGTATCCTTTGAGCTCGTTTCGCATCATGTTAATGAGTTTTTGTCGAATTTTAAATAAAAAATTGTGCAGTGGATTCAGAATACGAACGAAAATTGACAGTGCTAGACATTTACCTTCTTGATCGTTCGTTAAATAATTAGTCCCAATTGTGCAATAAGGTGCGAGTGTGTAGGAACCATGCCAGGCAAAGGTGGGAGAAGAGGAAAGTCGGGTAAGAATATATATTTCTTTTAACGATTGTGTAATCCCACACCTTCACTTTGTTACCTTGAGATTTCGCGATTTTTAAGAGAAAACAAAAAGGAGAAACACTTCTCTCGTGTTTCGAGTCCATTCGTTTTTTTTTAGATCTACAAAATGATCTTTAAGAAAAATTGCTTCTGAACGTGCAACATTCGTTGAACGATGATGATTCATTGGGATTGCGCATTCTTGCGTTTATTTGTGTAGTATGCCCCCCCCCCCCCGCCCCCTGCCCACCGTACACGAAGACCACGCGGTATCTCCAGATTTTTTTTTCCGATTCCAACGTGAAACGAAATTATGATCCGGGAATTAGCGTATTGTCGTTAATATATAACAGGCCACGGCCACGGAAAACGTGCCGACGTGACGTCCGACGAAGATTCCAGCAACAACGATGCGGCGAGCATTATTAGCGGGCAGTCCGATAACAGGAGCGTTCTCGCCGACGACGTTAACGATAACAACGAGGTGGACGAGATTTCGCAGCAGGAGGTCTTCGAGCAGAAGATCAAGGAGGCCATCGACGGGATGACCCAAAAGAGCGCCAAGGGCAGAACATCGTGCTTTAATGAGATCGAAAAAATTTTCGGCCTCAAATACATTCCTGATTTCGTCGAGGACAGGAAGATGACTATTTCAGACTGCGTCGAGAGGGGCCTGAAGAAGGGAAGAAGCGACGAGCGTTGCACAGCTGCTAGACTGAGCACTCTGCTGTGCATCCAGCTCGGAGCTTTCGATAGCGCCGAGGTAGTTTGCAGGGATCTCAAGTCCACTCTTACTTTCATTGCCAATGATAACACTGCCTCGAACAGCGCCAGAGCAGAGGTTAGTCCACCACCAATTAATCAGCATATTTTATTTTGTGACCAGCTTCGATGTGGAAGGGCTGACAATGACTCCCCCTCCCAAAATTTTTCGTTGCACTTTCCATGCGAGGAACAAAATATTGCAACATATTACACATTGCAACATTTTACTTATTGCAACATTTTATATATTGCAACATATTACACATTGCAACATATTAGATATTGCAAAATATTACATATTGCAACACTTTACGTATTGCAAAATATTACATATTGCAACATATTTCATGTTACAACATGTTACATGCCACAACGTGTTACGTGTTACAGCACCGAGATAGAAAAACGTGCGGTGAAGCGGATATCGTACCATTAGTACCGCCACCGTTCCGTCGTCGTTCCGTCATTTTTTATTCTAACTGGGCGTATTCTTTAAGACTGATTTTTTTTTTTTTTTTTAATTCTCGATCAAGCAATTCTTGTATCAAAGATTCATTATGCATACATTCCCAGCCAAAAGTGAAATCCGGCCGAAAATTTAGTACACTTCCCGGTGACACAAATTTTTTTCCAATCAACCATACGGAAGTTGCGAAGGACATTGTATTTTTGCATTATAATAATGACGAAAAGTTATCCACACATCGATAACAAAAATAATACCTTGACAAATAATTGGTGATTTTTTTTTTTTTCTTTATTGAAATGAACTTAATCGATGAAGTTGTAGGTCCTGTTTCTGGCATCGTCAAAACTCGAATATAAAATTTGCTGCGTACGTCAATGCGCTGATATCGATTCGATTTATTCTCCCGTAATTATCAATGTATGAAGAAATGAGGGGATTCGAGTTTGTGAATCCCTCGACGCAACTTTAATTGATTTCGCGATTTTCAGTGCTGCTGGGCCCTGAGTATGAATCAATTTTTCTCTGGCAACGACGCCGGCGACACCGTCGACATCGTCCAGCTTCTATCGACAATTTTCGCCGGATCTTATTTGAAGGGAAACGGCGCCGTCGCCGCTGTGTCGGCCGATTCGGCAGCTCTCCACGCGGCTGCTTTATCCTCGTGGACCCTTCTGCTGACGGTCATGAGCTCTTCGGATATTTACAACATGTTGGCTAGCAGCAGGACCAATAATTACATGCCGTTAGTAGATACATGATAGTACTTTGTGATACTAGTGTGTAAAAGTGGACTTTCGGCGAAGGTTGGGCAGTGGCTGCGCGAGAGAAGGCGAGTGCGGCCACTTCACAACCGCCGTCGTGAGTCCGCTTTTACGTACAAGTATCGCATACTACTTTTTGTGATGAACGCATGAAAGGTGGCAGGTTATTTTGCTGGCCGGGCGCGACAATACAGGAAAAACTGACGGATGTGCGCATGCGCACAGTATTTATGTAACGCCTTCTCGAAAAAGGCCACTTTATGTCACGGCCGGCCCGCACATAAACTGACACTTTACATGCATGAGTTACGAAAAAAATTAAAAAAATTAAAAAAAAAAAAAGATGTCCGATTGTTTTCGCCAACCCACTCTGCAATCGACTATATTACAGTTCTCTGGAGCGCCTGCGCGAACTTTTGGAATCTCCCCATCTGGACGTGCGCTTATCGGCAGGGGAGGCACTGGCCGTGATTTTCGAACTGGGTCGTGACTTTGATGACGATTACGAACAGGATTGGGCAATGGAATTGGTCGACGTGCTTAAAGAACTGGCGACGGACTCCAACAAGTTCAGGGCCAAGAAAGATCGTAAACAACAGCGCGCCAGTTTCCGGGACATTTTGCACTACATCGAGGTAAGGTCCAGCGGCGAAACTAGCGCCGCGACCGCCATATTTTGCACGTCTCAACCTGATGATAATTGGGGCTTTCCATCCAACTATGGAAATTATTAGTTTGTAATGACGGATGGATTCGATTGGTCCATTTTTAAAGATAATGCTAGTGTTTGACAGAAGGGACCAATCAGATCAATCTGTCATTGTAACTTAATCATTTTCACGACTGAATGGATGGCGCTAAATATTGAACTTCGAAGGCAGACCCATAATATACCTTTTTCGCAATAATATCGTAATGTACTAATTTTCGCACTAGTACCGTAATGTACTTTTTTGCGGTAGTACCGTAATGTACTAGTTTCGCACTAGTATCGTAATGTACTGTTTTTGCACTAGTACCATAATGTAGTAGCTCCGCACTAGTATCGTAATGTACTCATTTCTTTTTACTGCAAAAGTTAAAAATGAATAATTCACGTTTGAAATATATAATTCATCCAGGAGAACATCGTTCCGGAGACGACCATCAGATTCGGACAAGAAACCCTGTATCTGGAAGGATGGCGCGCGCGTACGCAGTACAACGCATGCTGCCGGCTCCTCGGACCCGGCATCAATATTCATCTAGCGGAAAATTTGCTTCTTCGCGAAATCTTCCAGCTGGGCAACAAGGCCATGCCCGTATCTTCGTCACAGAAAACAAGCAAACTCGAGAGGGTATGCGTTTCGAATGAATAGTTTATACTACACACTATGGCACCGAAAAATTGATCACGATCGAAATTCATTCGCTGAAGTATTTTTCCGTGCCGTCCGCACTCGAGAAGCGGATTAGCATATCACGGGCCGGCGTGTGCTGGAGAGACGGAGTTAAAGTTGTCAACACGTTTTTATCGGCCCCGGCTCTTGACGTTCAAGGCCGAAGGAGTGGGGCCGCTTCGAGTCCGCGGCCCGCTCGCGTGATCGATTGCCATAAACGGTTCCATCATCCGTGGTTCGTCCCATCAAACGTGATGATAATTTTTTCTCACTTGCGCGAGACTCCCTGATAAGAGTTCGACGTTGACTCGAAAAAAAACATTCACTCCATTTTTCTCGAAGGTGGTTCGGATGGGCGGCTTGACGAAGATTTCTCACAATACAGGCTTCTCTTAATTCAGGAGTTGCAACGCTTCACACTAGTCAAATGAGTGCTAAATTTTTTAAGTCGATTATACAAACTTTTAGGCATCTACTGATTATAGTGGATGGTAGTTTGTATTAGAGCAGATGTCCTTGGCAAAGGAAAACGTTAATTGCAATGGATTTGGGAACATAGTAACTGATGTGTGTTAATTTTCGAAACTACATATTCGTTTAGTTTTTTTTTTCAAAAAAATAATCCGTAATTTTTGCTCAATTTTGAACCGTTTCGAAAATTAGCACAAACCAGTTCACATTTTTGCGAATCAGGTTAAGAATATCTGCTGCAATACAAATAACCATTCACTATCATCAATAGATACGCAACAATTTGCATGCATGACTTTAAAAATTCAAAAAAGCACTTATTTGACTAGTGTGAAGCGCTTTAACCTCCTGTAAAAAAAAAAGTCATGCATACAAAAGTAATCAACTAGCGGTCGAGCACGAAGCGCCCGATCGCTGTACTTCAATAAACGGTGTTATAAAAGCAAAGAGAAATTATAAAAAATAAAAAATAATCATAACATTTTTAACGATTTATTATGAGGAGAATCTAAATGTTCTAAATATACTTTAATATTGATGCAATTAATAATGTTACGTAATGTTAATAAAAATCTATAATAACCCCTCAAGTACCGCGGATGCGCTACGCGCACTACGATTCCATAGCGTTACGGAAAGTGAACCAAAATGATGAAATGTATGCCAAGAAACTAAAGTCAAGCAACCTGAGGATCGGGCGCGAAGCGCCCGATCGCTAGTCAATTAACAATGAGCTAATGTAGAACTTTGTTTTTTTTCTAGACTCTGATGAACGCAGCTGCTTTCAAAGCCCGCACCATACAACGGAACAAATATCGCGACAAGCGTTCGGCTGCCATGGCTCAGTAATGATTTTTTTTTCCAAGTTGCTTCTTAACTATCGACATCACGGATCCATTTTTTTAGATGCAAATATATATACGATGCTCCTTCAATATACCCTTTATATTTATTAAAAACCAGCCTGCAGCAACAATAACCACCGTGTTTTAGAATTATGAAATCGACTTATATTCTGTTCTCACGCTTGTATGGAGAACCTTGCCCTTGTATATTTTTGTGCATCATGCCACTTCGGAAAATCCGAAATAGTTTGGTTTTTTAAGGTTTTGTGCTAACATTGGACCGTTCATATAACGATTTAGTACTGTTTCGATATAAAATATTGTAGATATATAATTGGTTGTAAAATTGTTGAATGTCGACCATGACGATATATATGACATAGTTTGTTCAAAACAATTAAGGGGTGTAATTACAATGTATACGGTATTTTACACGGTTTTTTCTTCCTTTTTTTCATTCGTATTTTATAGTGCGCAGGCTTGTTACTCCATGATACGTTTATTCTTAAAATCATGCGCGCACTTTCGGAGACAATTCTTTAGAAGTTGGCAGATTTATTTTGACGAAAATTTTACAAACCGCCGTTACGAATGGTGATCGCTGTAAAAGGAAGCAAAATAAAATGTATAATTACAATTTATCACCGACTCGAGATGTTTTCTTTCTTCGTTCGCTCACCGAGTTTCCCAAATTAATACCTTCACGCAGATTGTCCATCTAAAAAAAAAAATAAATTAAAAAAAAAAAAAAATTGAAGTAAAATAGTTTCAAGTTTGTCTTAGCTGGTACTCACCCGTCCGGCTCAGATGTGCAAACTAACCCTCTGGTTTTTAAATTCTCTTTCAGACAACATGTGCCATCGATAGCCAAGAATCCTCGAGACTTCTCTTTCCGTACTGGCGTACGATCGGCTATTTATTTTGATCCAGTGACTGTGCTCGGCCGACCAGTCCGTTATGTTCGACCAGTCTCTGTCGCATCGCTTCAGAACAACGTTTCGCCTCACGTACAGGCATCTCAATGACTTTGCCGTTGTCACTATTTGCAGTATCGTCGCCGTCGACACTTTGTCGCGGATCATCTACGACCAATTTCCAGACTTATTCGAGACAACAATAAAAAAAATTATTCACTTTTTAGACAACAAGAAAAAAAATTATTCACAATCTTTATGGGAAGGGCCTAGAAAGGGAGTTCTTTACGAGTGCGGCATTCACACGAGTCAGTACCCCCCCTTCTACGCCCACGCCATTCAGACCATTGTTTCTAACAAATTCACGAAAATCATGCTTTTCATTTTTGGGAAGCGTGCGCAGAATGCCACTTCCTCGCACTAGTGCGAGAAAAAAAAAAAGATATTGGGTTTGGACGCATGCGCCGTATTTTTCTCGCACTAGTGCGTGAATTTCTGCGCACACTTCGCAGGAACGGAAAACGGGATTTTACGGGCACGCTTTAGGAAAAACTTTTTTTCGAACAAAAAAAAAATTATGACGCAGAAGAATTAGAAAATGCGTCGCAAGGTGGAGGAAAACAGGAATGTCGGATCACGCGGTAATCGAATGTTCTTTTCCTGCAAAGGCCGAGACGCGTAGAAGACTAATTGGATGAAGAATTGCTGGTGATTAGAGACTTAAGTTGTTTAAAGGATTTGAAGCCACTCACATAGAAAACTTTGGCGCATGCTCTCGTCGCACTGGCGAACAGGTGACATCATTGTTAGCATCACGTTAATCTTTGCCATTGTACAACAGATAAGTGCGGAAACAGGATGATAATAAAACTGTGCTTTTTTTTTTAAGGCAAAAGCCGACTACCAGTGTGTGTAGATTCGGGCACATTTTGCACAATCCCACCAGTGCCTCGTCCAGTCTTTTTAGAAAGTTTTTTTGGAGATAATACCTCGACAGGCCTTTCACGGCATACACCCGCAACGTAGAACTAAAATGTGCACCGTGCATCATAATAGTGGCCGAGGAAACCTGAAACGAAAAATAGCGCGCGAAATTTCGAATGCTCAGATTTAAATAAGGATAAAAAAAAGTACGAGTATAAATTAGGTCAAACCTGCACTGTCGGATTATCCAGGACTATACTGTGACACGGCACGGCACTGTCGTCTGAGAAGTCGATGGGTAACATCACATTCGTGGGCTTGTTGCACTCGACTTCGAAATGCACTCTCAGCTGCGCATTGTTTTTGCGCATCTTCGACCATGCCGTACTCTTTGGCTTCAATGCATTGAGATTTTTCGAGTAAAACATCGAAGAGACGTTATAATATAAAAATACAAAGTAAAAACGCAATTAAGGATATAATATATAAATGCAAAGTACACGGTTTCAATCTAGGATTGAATTTTATTGCTTCAAACTTTAGTAACGGTTAAGCTTTTTGGAATAAAATCATATTAAAAGGATTTGCATTTAATTACCAGCTGTATCGTGGCGTCCACCGGGCTGTAACGATTTTGCACGATATGCAGATGCCTCAACTTCGTGTAGCCGATTAGCTCCAGCACATCCTCGTCTATACTTTGGGGACTAACGACGAGGACCTGGAAATAAAAATCTTGATGTTAATTGTTGCTTCGCGAAATTAGCGTTTTAATAAAACATGAATACGATCTTAACGAGAACGACACTGGTTTTTGGACCTCTGGAAGAAATTGCATGATGGTATTCTCTCACAGACGAAGCCGAAAACATTTTTCTTCTAGATTTCAGTATGAGACTGTTTAAAATGCTACAGATAGTTGAACGATCGAATTTCAAAAAAAGAGTCTACGCGGACTCATTCGAAAGTCGCAAAACGTTATGGAATACATCGAACAAAGAAAGTACACATTCTTCTTCCCAACAAAGGAAGCTGTCTTGCATTTCGTAAAAATAGCAGAAAAAAATTGCCTGTAGCTTACTTTATAAGAGAGCCAAAGCAGGTCAATGAACTTTCTCACAGACCAAAATACAGAACAGTAAAAAAAAAAAAGAAGAAGTGTTGCACAAATTGATTTTCACCTTTTCATTATTCTAGCAGGCAAAACATTTCCGTAACTTCTTCAGTTTGCTTTCTCACGGAGGCTTTGCGGACTTACTTTGAGATTGAGAAAAACGCCTATGTGAATGAGAGGACAGTAGTATCTCGTAGCGTTGATGAGAACTAACTTCTGTAATTTCTCGCTGCTGTTCGTGCAGAGATCATCGAGTAGATGCAGAGCCTCTCGGCTGTCCAGCATGAGATCGATGAGTTCCAAGCATCTCAGATTCCTCAAATTAGCCACAAGTTTCTTCAGTGCTTCCAGAAGTTTGCCACCGGTGCCGAAGAGTTTCACTCTCTCGGGATCGTCGCTGTTAGCCATGTTGCACGGAAAGGTGAATTTCAGATGTCTGACGTGAGTTCCGACTCCGGCGACCGACAAATTGTCACATCCCTGTTTCTCCGTATACCAAGAGAACATGTTCATGAATTCGTAGAGATTGTAAAAATTGAGCATTGGCTCGAAGGTCAGAGATCTAAAATTTTTGCCGACTTTGTTGAGGCAAGTGGACGTTCTTATGTGGTCCAGGACGTACTGCCAGCCGCTGTAGTAATTGTATTTCCCTCTTGTCAGAGTATTGTCCTCGAGGGTGAATCTTGCCCAAACGTTCTGCAGCTTGAACGCTCTGTACCACGATCTGCAGACAAGTGACGCGTAGTAGCGTTCCCTCATATCGAGGTATGAGAAAATTTCTTCGAGCAAGATGTCAGGTGTTTGGTCCCAACAGCTGTACTCCTTACACTTGTCATCTTCGTCCTCTTCTATGTCGATGTAAAGGGCTGCGGACAAAATACATAAAATTTTTTTTTACCATTAAAAAAATCATAATGATAATTAGGCGGAAGAATGAAAGTAAGAATTAAAAATGTTTTTATACTCGTTAAATAGCATATTTTTGTATTGTAAGGACTTGGCCTAAGTTGTACGTGAAAGAAAAAATGTTGTGAAGGAGAAATCCGTTTAATAAACAAACAAACAACAATAGTGATAAAAAATGTAATTAAAAAAATGAAAGGTGTATTTTCGTCACGCTCGAGTTTACGAATTTTCTCGACGATCGGGACGGTCGCTGGCGTCGATTGCGTCAGTGGGGGATAAATTTAGAAGTTCTTTACACTGCTTGTTAAATTCGATTGCCCGAAAATCATCGGGGACAATTTTTTGTATTTATTTTTGTTTTTGTTTCCAAAATTTCACGGTGATTCGTTTCGTGGACGGATCGCGCCGCTTAATGTTGTCCTACCTTTCGCCTGCTCGTCAAATTTCCAGCAGCCCCTGTTGAGCTTCATGCCAGTTCGGGAAAGCATCCTCGGGCATTCGTGAGCGGGAGTCAACCGCCACTGCCGTACCGTAATAAATATAATCGTTAAACTTCGGCCAAATAATGTATACTTCGACCGGCGCCGTTTTCGTTTCTAGAATTATCCCGACGCGGCACACTTCTATTTCGAGAACAAAACAAACTCTGACCCCTGTGCACTTTTTTATTTACAAAAGCGCGGTAGGATGATGAAGACTGTAAACGACTGGCGTAGCTCCCGTTTATCCGGACGAACACATTTTTTTCTCTGGCGAAAATTGTCGCTTTGCTAAATGAGAATATGTAAGAATGAATTTCACTTCGTCGCAACGAGACTATACTTTAATTGGCTGTAGATTCTATTACAGTGATAGTCAGTACCGACAGGTTGGCACCAAACCGACATACACCGTGTGTTCCTTAATTCATCCGCGTCTGTCGTGTAATGTGCAATTCGACATGAATTGCAGAATTTTTTAAATCTGTGACGCCACTTCCGGTCCAGAAAATTTATTGTTCAATCGGAAGTAACGTCATACCGGAAATATGTCACTTCCGCCTTGAGAATCCCATTTTCTCGTTTTAATAAACGAAGAAAAATATTTCATACCAACAAAAAATAATTTATCAAAAATTTCCAAGGCTACCCCTTTAGAGTCCATTTTCCGCGTTTTTTAACGTCCCCAAACGGCACGACAAAACGATTCCAAAACTTCGGGCAAGGCTCTTTTTTGTGTTTTTTTTTTTTTCGTAGAACACGATGGGCACCCCTCATTTTCCGTAGCTACATTGGGAGCCGAGATATCGACCTTTGAAAATCACGAAAATCGACGTTTTTACAAAAGTAGCTCAAACAGTGAAAATTCGTTGTTGAATCGATTTTTTTTGTTTCAAGGCTATATTCCGCGTACTTTTCCCCGCTGATCACGAATATAACAATCATTTTACTCCCAACCCAATATTTTCCATTTAAATCCCAAAAACACGCTTTCTTGTGCATAAAATCGACATTTTCAATGGCTCACTGCACTTTAGGCCCAGAAAGGCCAGTGGATTCCTGTTCAGCAGGAAAAAATATGTCGACATACGTGGCAGTCCGTTTTTTTAAAAAAGGACAAAAACATTTACTAAACTAAATATAGGTACATTTTGAAACAAAGTCAAATTTTCGGGGAAATAAAAAATTCAAGGACATAGGGTGAAATTCAAGGACAATCCAGGACTTTTTCAAGGACTTTTTCAGGCAAAATTCAAGGACAATTCCAGGGCTCCAAGGACTTCAAGGATCGCTGGACACCATGTGGAAACACTTCATCTCCGGTTTCGATAATCTGGTTTGAAAGTTAGATTTTCAAACCGGAAGGAACGTTACAGAGAAAATGTTTTATCTTCCTCTGGAGTGTATCTCGAATGTAGCCAGAAACAAATGAATTAAGGAACACACAGACACTGTCGGTATATGCGATGTGAAGTGACGTTGCATTAACTCTTCCTTTCACCGAGTGCTCTGCGTAGTACCGCGAATAGACTATCGTCAATATGCCATTGATTAATCTTCTTTATTTGTTTGCGTCCTACAAAGCTTACAGAATGAGGTTTACAATATTGTCATTGTTACACGCGGTCTGTCATTCGAATAGCCGATCGGAAGTCTCCGATAAACAACTGCAGAGACTCATCGGATATGTAGCTTTCGTAATCCTGAAGATATCATGCGACTTTCTTGAGATTTGAAGATTGCACGGTGGCCCTTGCCGATCGTGGTTTTGGAGCCGCACCCCTATAACATTGGATCAATTCTTAAATTCATTCCATCGATTTTGATGCCCGCATAATAATTGATCTACCTCTGAACCGGTGGCCAATAAGTTATCTCTGTTGCCTGTTCGCCGCGCGCATGCGTAGGTTCCTTCGAGTTATCACGGACGGAATCGCGAGCGTTCGAGTCGGACGATTCATCCCCGGACCTTCCTTCCGCAGAATTTCTGGCTTCCTGTCCTTCGGCCGTTTCTCCAAGAGTTACGACGTTCGGGGAAATTAGCAGAGGCTCCTCGGCGTTCCATATGCCGAGCAGGGTCTCGGAATTGTAATAGGGACGGACCGTGTAGACTATCGAGAGGGGCGCGAGGTTCGAACGATCCAAGTTTCCCGCTCGGCACATACCGACGACTGCTATCCAGATACCGAATATTCCCTGTTCACAAAATAATTTTTAAAAATCATTACTATAAAATTTATCTAAAAAAAAAAAATAGAGTCAAATTAGTAAAAACAATTTGAAGAGGCACTTACGAGAAACGGCGAGAACATCTTGGCTAGTTAGTTTCACGAGACTGACGCCGAAGCAACGAAACTCTCGATATTTTATACTATGCAGCTTGAATTGTTTCTACGGATTAGAGGCGTTGGGTAAACTATTGTTAATAAAGCTTCAGGGATCAAAGATATCGTGTTGCGTCTCACGAGTCTCGGCTCGACCTCGTTAATTTTTTTTTCTTTTTCCAATCCCGTCAGGATTAAAATACCCGAGGCATCGGGGATCGGGAAAAGTGAATGCTCGCACAGACGATCGCCGATCGCAACGCTGGCGTTGGAAGAATAATTTATTATAAATTTTTATGTTCACAACCGATTGAGCCATCGGCAGTGAAACACGTGGCTCGGCGGCAACCGATGACATAGAGTAATAGGTCATAGATACAGATTAAACGATGTTTCATCGATGCGATCGCGGGCCTTATCTCTCGACCATTTCCAGAGGTATCACGTTACAACCGAGCAGACCCTTGCCGCTCCAAGGACGCGGTATTAGCGTCAGGGACATCGTCGCCGCGTCTCGTTTGACTTTAACGATTACCGGCTTATAACGACTGTGCTCCACAAGGGATCCTATGTCCTTCAGGGATTTGTAATTCTGGAAGTTTACCGATCCAAATTCCATTATCAGATCGTTTTCTCTGATACCCTGTAAAAAAATAAATAAACGACTGTAAACGTTTTGCTCCTTAACAGTTTGCTCTAGTCAAATAACTCAAATCATGCACATCTTGTTGACTTTTATTTCTTTATTATTATTATTATTATTATTATTACTTCAGTTTGGAGAAAGTAAATTTATGAGTCATTAAAAAGCATGGACTCAATCCACGATGCTCGAAATGATATGCCTCCTGTTCTCGATTCACCATTCTAATTTCATATGCCTCCTGTTCTCGATTCACCACTTCTAATTTCGATGCAAAAGAGTTATTCCGTTACAAAAATTACAATTACAATCGCAATGTTTTTTTAATTCTTTTACTAGATAGTGAAAGAAAAAAGATTTTTCTCCAGGCCATGTTCTAACTTTCGGACATTTCTGATCGGATATAAATTTCAGTTGACTCACTGCCTGTTCCGCCGGCGAGCCGGAGGATACTAAATTAACTCTGAGGAAGGGATCCGTGCACTGAGTGGGATCTTCCTGCGAGCTGCTGGCTGTGGAAGCAGTTTCCTCGGTCTCCGTTCCAGTCATTGAATGGATCTTTCTTAAACCTTCCTCAATCTTCCTCATGACCTCTTTGTGGTCGTTTCGCAGGCCTGAAGAAATAACACAGGTATCAGCCGTGCAACACGATTTAGGAATAAAAAACTCTGAGCTTCCAAAAAACTTACATATTATTTTGTGTCGCGCGTGTCTGACGCGGTACACATCGATGTCGTTTCTCGGATACGCCTCCGAGTCGACCAGAGGTTCGTCCATGCTGACGCGGTTCTGAAATCGCATAACGAAATAATTGTCAATAAAAAAATTCTCCCATCGATCGCTGAATTGTAGAACAAAAATTGCCGGGTCATTCTCGTTACATCGGGAGGATCGAATTTTTTTTCGCAACGTCCCGGCAACTCTCGTGTCTAACGTGCTTTCGGATTAGATTGGAGTACAACTCACCGTGGCCAAGACATCGTTATTAATTCTCAATTCCGTCTCGATGCTTTCCTTCTCTTTCATTAATTCGAAAACTGCTGTTTTCGCAGCCTCGAGTACGATGTCGACCACCATGTTTTCCGTCGCAAAACAAATCGTCAGGGCCGGCTCAGCTGATCGCCCGACGAGAGCGCCACCTTTGTGCTGCAACATTTGATTGGACTTATTTTACGGATTTCTCCTTTACAATCAGAAAATAATATATAAGTAAATCCTAAATATTAGAGTATCAAAGTAACTAATTATAAATGACAAAAAAGTTAAACGCTTAAGTTTACGATTTATAAAAATTTGAAAGACCTAAATTAACGATATGTAAAAGTTATTAATGCTCCACATGGGACTTTTTATTTTATCTTATTTTATATTATTTATAGTAACTCCTTTCTTCTACTCCTATCTTAGAACTGCTATGTTGGTGATATTTTTTTTAAGTTTCGAAAGACGAGACTCAGTAAAACTTATAGTGTAGAGATTCAACGAAAACCCCGGAACTTTTTTTTCTCTTCAACCTTTATTATCGTTTAGTTACAATTAATTAAATTGGTTTCTAAGACATCTGCAGCTTCATGAACAGAGCCTTTAAGAATCTGGCCTCGTACGTGACCGTCTGCTTTCCCTGCGGCAAAGTCGGCACGTCGTGAATGTCGAAGGGTTGCTCTATCACCGTCGGTATGTCGCGTCCGTAGACTGGAAAACAAAATACACAAATTATTTAACATCGTGGTTAGATCGGGATCGATCGGTTCAGTCGATTGAGCTTCTGACCCTCGCAATGATCGAAGAATTGTATGCAGTCCTGCAAGGTCGAATCTTTCAGAAGGACTAACTGCTTAGCCAGCTGTTCGAGCAAGGACAGGAAGCATCGTTTGGCGTAAAACCAAGTGTCGGTGCCGAGTTTCTTGTTGTAGGGCTCGAGGCTCTTCATCACTCTCGATATACCGAATTCGTAGTGTCCCTTCGAACAGTACAGCGTTCCTATAACGAGATTGACTATGCACAAGTGGAACAATTTTTTTTCGGGTTCCTTGAACGATACGGATTCCTCCTCCTTCTCGATCTTCTTCATTAGTTCCTCGGCCTCGGTGTTCTGCGAGGTCATTATGTAGCTCACGCACAGATTCGCGAGAACTATAGCGCTGACATCGAGTATCTGAAAATTTACGCGACAATGTAATAGTTGTTTCTATGGCAAGGGTGTAGAAAGAGAGTTCTCGACAAGTGTGAAAATGTCATTCGCACGAGTCCAGGACTCTCCTTTCTACGTCCATGCCATTCGCATAATTTTTCCTAACAAATTCATGAAAATTGCATTTTTCGGTTTTGGTAATTGTGCGCGAAAAGGCACTTTATCGCACTAGTGCGAGAGAAAGATCATATTGCATTTGTACGTATGCGCAGTATTTTTCTCGCACGCAATGCGAAGATAGTTATTTTTGTAACGAATGCAGGAGAAGTGCTGCTTTGCACGCTGCGACGTGCGTAAAGTAAGATCGAATGAAAGTGCGCATGCGCCGGGTATTTATAGGACACTTGACTGTAAAGGGCCGCTTTTGCCACTCTCGGCAGGCACGAAAAGTAGCACTTTCCGTGCATGAATTACAAAAAATGTATTCTGGAGTTGCCTCGGCATGGCGATCGTTGTGGCGCGCGGCAGGGAGAGCCTTACATTGTCGTACTTCTTCTTCACTATTGGCTCGTAGAAGCCGGAAGCCTGACTGAACTTGTTCTCCTGCATGAATAGCGTGTGCGCTACGTTCAGCTTCCACACGTCGTGCTCGTTGCAAAAATCGGCGCTTTTACGAAAGATCTTCTCGACCTGTGTGTAATTACCGAGCTCCCAATATATCTTTGCCTGGGCCATCAGCACCGGCACGTAACGATCCAGAGCCTCCTCGTAATCGATAACGGCCTTTTTCACGGCTATCTCGTCGTGATTTAATCTCGCTTCCTGAACCTGCTTTGTCGCTTTGCGCAGAGCCTCTGTGTGATTGTTCGCCAAGTCGTCCAGCTTGCGATACGCCTCTTCCGGCGCGGTTTGCTGAGTTATCAGCGCATCCAGAAAATCGTAGAGATACTGCAAATAATGTTATTAAGAATGATGATAAAAAAATTTCAGCGCATGTTGATTTAAGAGCATGTGCAATACCGCAGTCGGTAATAACAACTGTAATCAACTTTTCTAAACTGGGCGGGTGATCACAGTTAAAAGAAAAGTCTCACCTGAGGCTGGCGTGATATCTGCTTCCGATGAGACTTTACTTTGAGCGTCACTGCCGAGACCCGTGAAAAAACTTGATCACAGTTTCTGATACCAGCATATGCTTTAAGGAGATGTGGTATAACCCCCCGCCCACCGGCCCCGCGCCCAGTTGATAACAAAAACTGTACTGCATGCCGTTTTGAGATCGCAGACCGCCGAGGAGAACGAAAATTGTCTTTCCCTGCGTATGTCGATTCCCTAGCGAAACACAATTTTCATTTTTTTCGGCGATTTGCAGTTTCAAAACGGCATACAGTACAGTTTTTGTTACCGGCGGCGGTATTTAACATCACCTTAACATGAATTAAGATCGAACGACATTGGATCTCTTCGTTTTCAGAGTAAGCTAGCCGATGGCCCAGCGCTATAAATGCATGAAACAGGAGGAGGAAGGAGCTAGAGCAGAGCGCTCGACTTCACGTAGAAACTATATATATATCTATTGCATATGCAGATATACCTTCCACGTAAAATCGAGCACTCTGCTCCAGCTTACACTGAAAAATAACAAACCTATTGTCCGTAGAAATAAAAAGGGGAACCCGTACCCCGACTTCCTACGCCCCTGGGACGTAAACCAATTCATGTTTTGATAAACTTAACCTGCAAATACCGAAGTGTTTTCTTCTGCCCCGACCGTGCCGGACAAATTGACCTATGTCGAAACCTCGATTGCATTCGCCGTCCAGTTATCCGACGCGACTCAACGAATAACAAACATACAGCGAAAACATACGAAAAAAGCCTCACCACAAAACAATGACGAGTTGCGAGCTGAATCAAATATTCCTGGGCGAAGTCGCTTCCATACAGAATTACGGAGCTTTCGTCAGGATTCCGGGATGCAAGCAGCAGGGCTTGATACACAAATCGCAGGTAAAACCAAGGTCGCTCAAATTTTCGAATCAAAGTTTTCATCCTCGACAAGTCCAATTTTTTTTTTTTTTTTTTTTTTTTTTTTCGTAGGTGAGCAATTCGAGAGTGGACGACGTCGCGGACATTCTTCAGCGCGGGGACAGAGTATGGTGCAAGGTGATAAACGTGGGTGACGACGGAAAGGTCGGTCTCTCGATGAAGCACGTCAATCAAGGCAACGGCAAAGATCTCGATCCGAACGGCGTCGAGCAGCAGCTGGACGAGCAGCGAAGAAAGAAGATGATTCCGGGTCAGCAGAAAAAACCCATTGAGTTGCAGGCCGTGCTGAACACGACGTGCGCCAAGTGCGGAACTCGAGGGCACTTGAAGAAGGACTGCTTCATGGCGCCGGATGGACAGAAGTACGACCTTGTGCCTGAAATCGACGAGGCGACGGAGCCCGAACCGCCCGTCGCGCCGGATGACGTCGCCAAAGGCGAGAAGAGATCTAAATCGAAGAAATTGAAGAAACGAAAGAAATCGAAGAAATCGCGACAACGTTCGGACGGCAGCAGCAACGAGGAGGACGATGAAGAGGATGATTCGGAGGAGAGGGAACGGAAGAGAAAGAGGGGAAGGAAGAAACGCTCGAAAGAGTCGAGGAAGAAGAGAAAGAGGAAACACAGCGAGAGCTCGAGCGACAGCGACTCGAGCGAGAGTCCCGCCAGTCGTGATACGAAGAAGCAACGGGAGAACGGAGACAAAAAATCGAAGAAGTGTAAGCATTCGAGATCGAAACACTCGGATTAACGGGGAGTTCGATCGACTGTGGTTGCTGGGCGAGACAACGGTCGCGATTGTGGAGACGACGATGAGAACTTTACAGGGGAGATAATTGTGCGTGAGAAAAAAAAGGAAACAGATCGACTCGAGCGAGAGTCACGTGAGCCACAAGACCGAGAAGGGAGTAGCGAGAAAAAAATCGAAGAAATGCAAAGACTCGAGATCGAAACACTCGGATTAGAGTTAACGCGCTGATCGAGAACTTGGATCAACTACGGTGATTCGGCGAGAGAATGGTCAAAAAAATCGAGGAGATGCAAAGACTCGAGATCGAAACACTCGTATTAACGGGAACTTGGATCGACTACGGTGATTCGGTGAGACAACGATGGGAACTTACCGGTGTGAGGTACTTGTACGTGAGATGGACGTTCTCCGCCAGCACGTCCGCCGCTAGATCGTAATACTGATACTTGCAATACAGCAGCAGGAGATTCGCGAATGTCTCTGGCGGAAAGGGATTTTGTTGCAAAAGGAATTGTAACTTTTCGAAACCCTCCCCCGGCTTCGTGTCCATGTTAATGAGGGCCTGATTGTGGAGGGTAACAGCGTCGAGTTCCTCCTCGGAGCGCGGCGGCATGTCGGTCAACGCCTCTCGAGCGTCTTCGTCTGAAACGAAGAATTTTAAGGCCGATACAATAACATCGGCGTACCACAACAAGCGAACGAATGACAAGGCAGTTTCTCACAATTTTGCAACTGATACTTGATCGCCGCTTTGAGATTAAAAGCCTCGGTGAGAGCGGTCTCGTGGAGGGTCAACGTGTTACCGACGCTGCGGACTTCGATTCCCTCCGTTGTCATGCCTACGCTCAGCTCCGGATGCTCTCGGATGCCTTGTTCGATAATCTCGGCTAGGAAGATACGAGGAAAACCAATATCAATTTCCTCGGACTTGCCAAAGATGAAATTTGATTTTATAAAAATATCTTCAGGGTCATCATCTGCACCTTCCACCTTACCGATGTGCTTGAGAGACGCCGCGTACTCTTTGAGCCTGTAGTAACACAGCGCAACGTTGTACGAGAGATGAGGCTTGAAACCCGAGATCTGCAGCGCGGTCGAGAATTTCTTCAGCGCCCGTTCGTAAGCTTCTTCCTGGAACCGACGAGAAGAAAAAACGTGGGCTAGGATCGAGGAATATAAAAAGATTATTTCTTCGTCGACCCTCGATCCTACCTTGTACAACAAACATCCCAAATTAATCTCGGTGTCGACGTCGTCCTCGGGGCACTGATCGATGAGACTCTTGGCCGCGACGACATCTTCCTGTCCGTACTTTATCGCGGCCTGAAGCTTTCTTACTTTAGACTCCAAAATACGCTGATCGACGATGCTGGAGCAAACCGACCAAGCTTCCTGGTAGAGACACGCCTGATGAAGCGACTGAGCGTAGAGGAGCTTGTAGAGATTCTCCTCCGGGGATATGTGAACCAGTTTCTCGTAACAATCGGCCGCTCCGACGAAATCTTGCGTGTAGAAGTAACAGTGAGCGAGAAGAGACAGACAAGGTCGCGACTGCAAATCGGGCAATCAATTTTCATATTAAAATATTCTTAAAGATATTCACAAATATATATATATATATATATATATATATATATATTTATCGATGTTGTACATAATTTCAAAAAAATATTTATGTACCTCCGTGTGCGAGACGAGTAGGTCGCTCAGTATCTGAATCGCTTCCGTGTAACGTTGTTCCCTGATCTGCGAATGAGTATTTCGATGCACAAATACGCTAACAATAAATATCACGTATCACTCGCCGCAGAGTTACGTACCAAAGTGTAAATCGTCTTCGTGTATTCGCCGTCCCTTATCTGAACATTGTGTATGAAACTGGTCATCGCGAAAGATTGTAGTTTCTTTTAGTTACGAGTCAGCGATGAAAAACGAAAATAAAAAAAAAACACAGCTACTGTGTCTGTCAGAGAATGGGATTTGCACGACTTTCGGCATTATTTCGTCACGTGTACTGTTTTGACAGAACGCTTCGGAGACGTTGCCATGGCGACCGCGCCCTACTCTGCCGTCTGCATCTCGCACGTGAAACAGCCGATCGGCGATTCAGTTGATCACTCGAGTCCAACTCTAGTCGGTGCGTGTCGCAATAAACATCACGTACCTCGCGGAGAGTCGCGTACCAAAGTGTAAAACGCACGCTTCCCTAACTTTCCGTGCGCTTCTCGTACTGTATGCACATTGCCTGTAAAGTACTATAATGATTCACAGGGAATGCAGAAAAGCAACCCGCACAGAAATAACGCTTACGGTTTTTGTTCGGCGCGAGTTCGCGATGAAAAACAAAAATAAATATCAAAAACAGCTACTGTGTCTATCAGCAAATTGGATTTGCACGAAGGTCGGCATTGCTTCGCCACGTGTAGCGTTTTGATGGAATGGAGCTTCGGAGCAGTTGCCACGGTGACGCCCTACTCCGCCATCGGCATCTTGCACCTAAAACAGCTGGTCGGCGATTCAGTGAATCACTCGAGTCAGTGCGGGTCGCAACGCGTTCCGGCATGCTACCTCCAGAGAATAAAATATATTAGTGTCGAAGACTCTTCTAGATACAAAATTTAATATGTTCAAAGAAAAACAAACTCTGCGGTGTTAGATTATTTATAATTCGTCATTTTTATGCGAGGAATTTTTGAAGAACGATCTGCTCCGAAATATTTTCATTTATTTTACACGTAATCCGTTATCTTATCGTTATGAAAGAATTCACAGTCTGTGAGGTAGTGAATACCGAGGACAATGCACCGATGACACTGAATGCAGAGTGGCTGGACGATGATGTCAAAATCGTGATACTGAGACCCGGAATGGCGCCCTTGACCGGACAGGTATTCAAGGGCACGTGAATTACCACGGTCGGTAACAAATCTACTTTTCTGTTTCCACCCAAACTGCTGCCCCATTTGTTTTTGGCGCTCGGAAGATAGGGAAAATAGGGAAGGCGATTTGTTACCGACTGCGCTTCGCATCGCCTCGACATGTATTGTTTTATTAATTGATATCATCCTGCCCATCATAGCACGGAAATATATAGCATGTGTCTCGTAGAATTTGTTCTCCAAGTGATCATTCTCCACTCAAGTTTGTGCGATGCAAAAACAGCAGTTATAACTTGTTAAAATTTAGTCCCGTGCAGATATCTTCAGAGACATTAATCAATTTTTACCGATCGAACTCGCCGACTGATATATTTTCTTCTTTCAGACGAACATCACGAAGCTTTGCGCCAGTACACCAGGAAAGACGCGGGAGGAAAGCATGCAGATTTACAGAAACGAGTTATCGGGCAAGGACAAGGACGTTCAGTTCAACCTGAACAACTCGAGACTGCTGTGGATGAAGAAGAAGATATGGAACCGAGGAACGATAGAAGTGAAGCCACTGGACAACATCGTCTTTCTGGTGGACTTGAGTTTGCAGTGGCTCAAGCAGTGTGGAAGTTTGCAGGACACCACGAAGAAGCTCAGAGAAGATAATGACATTTTGGAGAAAAGGTCGCAGCAATTAGTCGTTCAGATGAAGGAGATGGAACGCGTGAAGATCACTATGGAAGACGCTCTTTACAAGCAATTCCTGTTGCTCCTGAACTCCAAAAAACGGAGGATAAGGGAACTCGAGGAGTTGTCAAAGAGTCAAAGCGTGACCTTGAACAGATCCGCGTACGACGTGAGCACTGACGACAGTGACGTTGATCCTGAGGAAGCAACGAGGAAGAAGAGAAAAAAGGTGAAGCCTGAACGTCGACAGAGTCCCGTTGCTTCGAGCAGTAAACGTTCGTCGGTAAGCCCTCTGAAACCGTCACCCGAAAGCGATGAAGATATCGTTCTGAGATACGACGAGAGTCAGCAGCCGACAAACAATTTGAATGTGCTCGAGGAGGACACCGAGGATGACCTGTTTTCTCAATGAAATTATAACACTTTGCGATAATGCGGTCTTTCGACGAAGGTTGCGAAGTTGGTCGACATATTTTCTACAATTACGGTATTTTTACTGTATTATGACATAATTTTTTTCCTCAATATTTTTTGTTGTGTAAATATGGTCAGGAAAATGTCTCGTAAATTTACTGTAAAAAGTGGTAAAAAATCATCTATCCAGATGTGAAATTAGTGTGCCGCCACAGTATCATCACATGCGGATCACATGTCGAATGTTACGGCATGCTTTTCTTCCTGGGTTCGTACAAAATTTTCTTTCACAAGGTGTTAAAATGCAGGTTTGATTCGCAAAACCGCAATTTTCCCACCGAGTGATATAAAACGGGATTTTTCGTGAACGTGCTACAAAGTAGGATAATTAAAAACTCTAGATTATCTAATATATTTTTTAATCGAGTACTGTGAGATCTCGGTTAGTTTGTAAGCAGAGTTGTATATCGTAATATTAAGTAGGCTTAATCGAATTCGGCAATGTTCCAAATAATCTCTATATCATAGATTTTTATTTACCCTATCGAGAAGTTCATCGTGCAATAATGCCTGAGTGTATGAGAACCAAATTATTTTTAATATATCGACAAATCTACACTATCGAATGATACAACGTGAGAGCGTATTAGAGTATTTGTACTTATAAAGTTAGAGTTAATTTATTTAGTATCCACGCGGATAAAGTAGTTCGATCGCCACTTCGATGTCTTCATGAACGAGTGTCCCCTCGGTTGTCTCTCGTGCTCTTCCCTCCAGTAGACACTCTTCCGAGGCGCAAAGCCGAATCGCTTGCAGGGGAAGTCGGGCCGGGTCGGTTCTATCATTTCCCAGTGCCCGAACGGACAAGGCTCGCGCTCGTCGAGGATTCCCATTCTCTCGAAGAGCTCGAACGGTGTCGTAGCCTCGCGACTCGGACCGGTCGGCACGCGATAGATCAAATAATGAGTGAAAGGATAACGAGGCGGCAGACCGACACTGCGTTTCGTTTTCGGTCTCTCGACACCGTAGAGCTCGCGCACAGCGGACATTATTCTCTGTCGGACAGTTACCGACGTAAATATAACGCCTGTGTACCGAGATTCTCAACGAAACTCTCGTGAAACCTGAATGTGAGAAAAATCGCGTATTCCGATTTTCTGAACGCCGAATGTCTCGAGGAGCAACAGACGCCTGCCGTTTATACAGTTGCGACGAATGCAATCCTAAACGGGACGCAAGAAAAGTGTCGAGTCAGGTATAGGGCGATTACAAGTGTCGGTGCGATTTTATGTATCGCGGCGCAGCTAACTTTGTACTGTGGCAGTTCGACGGTTCTCCTCAGCCACTGAACGACGTCCTCGACCTTCCAATTCCAGCACGCGGGCATCGGAAGCTCGTTAACCAGGTCTCCGGCGTACTCGACGAGCTTCGGCGGAGAAGGCAGCCACGGCATGTAACTGTACAGACGTTGAAGCATCTTTAATATTCGCGGAGTCGTTGAGGGAAATAAAACTTTGTAAAAAATAAATAAAACATATTTACCTATCTTGCGTCGATTCATCGTGACGCTCTGATTTGATTGGTGTCGTTAATTTAGACTTGTACGATGAATTTTTCATAATCGAAATCCCGTCGCTTCGGAACTCACGCGTTCATTTAAATCTCTCACTCGCTGTCAGTGTCAGCTGATCGCAATGTTACACACTGAGTCTTGTTTGTGAACGGAGCTTTGCATCTCCACGCCTCTTTACACTGTTTATACTCCCAGCTGATGTCAGCGGCAGTGTATGAAATAAACATTGAAAAAAATACATCACTTCCGGTCAAAAAATTAAATTCTCAAATCGGTAGTGACGTTTACCGTACGAAGTCACTTCCGGTCGAGAAATGAGATTTTCAAAATGGAAGTGACCTATTTCCGGTATGACGTCACTTCCAGTAGCGAAATGAGATTTTCCAACTGGAAGTGACGCATTTCTGAACCGGAAGCAACGTAACAGATGTTTTTCTTAGATTGTGGAATGTACTTCGAGTACAGACAGTTGACAGAAAAGAGAGTTAAGGAACACAAAAGTGAGTGCAAGTGAGTAGAAGAACGTATGCGATATGTTTCAAGTGTACTTGCAATTAATCTCGAATGCAGCCAGTGTCAGTAGCGTGTATTAAAGTACGCACACAAAGCACGCGATGATAGAAATCGTCGCGAAGCTCAGAAAAGGACCGGTTTACTTTTCCGGTGAGGTTATAGAGTGCCTCGTTACGTTCAGCAATCCTCCGAATCCGATTCATCAGAAGTCCCAGAGCCACAGCGATGTTTTCGAGTGTCTCGCCTGGGCTAGCGCTCAGATACACTGCCAGTGCTCGACGAACGGGAAAGTCGTCGCCACCGACAGGCTCGGTTCTACAGCGAGACTGGCTGCCATTAACGCTGGTAAAATTACACCTTTCGCTCTTTGCCTTTAATGTGTTTCAAATCTCGGTAGTCTGAACAAACAGGTTTTTTGTAGACACGACATTCGCGCCCTGGCAGCAGGACAACGGCCATGCCGTTTTGAACACCAAGCCCAAGATTCTCTTCTGCGACCTGAGACTGTCTCCTGGCGAAAGCAAAACTTGTAAGTCAAACAGATCCGGCCAATCAGATCGCATTGTTGCCATAAGGAGGATTCGTTGTCTTAACGATTATTATTTGTTACAGATATATATAGAGAAGTGATTCCGAGCGACGCACCGCCTTCGTACAGGGGACAGGCAGTTAAATATTCCTACAAGATCACCGTTGGTACTCAGAGAGTCAATTCGGCCATAAAGCTCCTCCGGATTCCGTTCAGGATCCTCTCGTTGAGCGGTAACGATGTACCCAAAATCTACGCATATCTGGGGTCAAATCAAGAAGCAAGGCCGTAATCTGGTTTCCATTTACAGAATTGCCAGAAATCGCGACCTGCAACGACAGTGTCGATCTCAGTCCCAACAATCCTTTCATGGAGACCCAAGACAGGGACACACCGCTGGACATAGCCCTGCAGACTCTACAGGTATACACGAGATTCTCCCAAGGATAATATTTTTACAAAAAAAAGGGGTTTTTTTTTGTTGCAAAGAAATTCCTTAATTCTCGATTTGATCTTGAACGCCGCGAGCTTATGATGGCCGATTTACGTTGGTGAATTTTTTAGCGGTTTTTATATTTTTCAATAAATGTTACAGACTACAGGTATTCGCGAGATTCTTCCAAGAATAATATTTTTACAAAAAAAGTCTTTTTTTTTTAATCGCGAGGCAAGTCCTTCATTCTGGATGTGACCTTTGTTGCTGCGAGCTTATGATGGCAAATTTTTTTAAGTTTTCTGTTTATTTATTTAATTTTATTTCGCATTGCAGAATCTGACGGCGCGGAGAAGTCCGAATTTCTACAACATAACGAACGGTCGGGGTCGCGTCGTGCGTTTCTGCCTCTTCAAGAATTCCTACAAGCTGGGCGAGGACATAGTCGGTACTTTCGATTTCTCTAACGCGACAGTGGCGTGCGCTCAGGTGTCGGTGGCGTTGCAGTCCGAGGAGCACGTTGCCGAGGAGTACCGGCGAGGAAAGGGGAGCGGTTCCACTCTCGTTAGTTACAACAAGCATCACGAGGTCTGCATCGGGCTCAAGTATTCGCAGCTCGTGCTACCGATACCGCTCCACGTTACTCCCGACTTCGCCACCGATCTCGTCGTTCTCAAGTGGCGTTTGCACTTCGAGTTCGTCACAACGCCGAAACTCGTCGAGATGCCCAAAGAGAGTACGACCAGCTGGCAAGCCCCGTCCTCGCTCGACGTGGAAACGATGATCTGGAATCTGCCACTTCACATACATCCAACCACGACACCGCCGAATTCGGCACCTCAAACCAAATACACCGTAGTCATATGATATCAAAACTTGTCGAAAATTTCTCAATAAAAACCGTGGATCGCGTATTCGCGGTTTGAAATAATTCTATGAGAGTTATACAGGATACTAATTCGAATAAAAAAATGTATTATATTATTTTTCTATACATGAGCGGAACTGTGTTTTCTCTCGGGACGAGGCGAAGGCAATTTACCGGTGCTCCTTGTTTAACGAGGATCCGGAATTTGCTAAGACGCAACCTTCGAACTATTCGAATAACAGGTTGACGTGCTAAAAAAAATCTGTAAAAATTCACAGATGTACCTTGCAGTGTTGTTTTTTGATACCGTGGAGGAAAATTTATTACGAACGTCCGTATCGTCTTTGTGCTTAAATGCAGGCACGGTCGTGTGCTCTCGGCAAAAAGTCCCGGTAGTTGAAGGGTTAACAGTTTTAATTATTGGAACAGGCTGGAGGGTGAAATCGGAAAAAACTTCCTAACATTTTTGGTATAAAGAATTAATTTTATCGTATCTGCTGATCTTCCTGTTCGTTGAGAAGTCGTCGCCGTGGCGGAGGAGCGAAAGGAGCGCAACAATCGTAACGATAACAAGCGATAATGATACGACTAAAAAAAGTATTGTATTTTTTTTTTTTTATACATAAACGGAACTGTGTCTTCTCGCGAGATGCTGCGAAGTCGATTCTCCGACTCTCGATTAACAGTTTTAATTACTGCAACATGCAGGGTAAACACCGACGATTGCCTCTTCTCGGTTTTGGCATCAAGAATTAATGTTGTATCGCATCGGGTGATCTTCCTGTTCGTTGGGAAGTCGCGGCAGCGGCGGCGGCGGCAGCGGCGACGGCGGCGGAGGAGCGAATGGAGCGTGATAATCGTAACGATAGTAAGCGAAAGATTCCCAGCGCGCTGGATGCTGTACGTTGTAGGATCCGGCGGGTGTCGTCGAAGCGTAATATCCCGTTCTCTCCGGAATACTCTGCACGTACGGGTACGGAGGTTCGAGCAGATTTTGCAGATGCCTTATGTACGTTATGGCGTGTCTCAGTGACTCGATCTTGGAGAGCTTCTTTCCTGGAGGCTTGCAGATCGGTAGCTTCGACCTCAGAAGCTCGAAGGCACGATTCATGTCACGCATTCTCGTACGTTCTCGGTCGCAGGCTGATTTTTTGTAGTCTGAAAGAGAGGTGAAAAATTAATTGCGATATTCATACGTTCTAACGTAAAGTAAGTAATCAATTTTAAATAAGAAATTTCAACTAAACATCGAATTTAAACCTAATTTAGGTTTAAAGGAATTTTAAACCGAAATATCGAATGATATTTTCTGTTGCTTTTATTAATCCTCTGGTCCAATCAATCAATCAGTTGGGCTAATAAATTAATTTGGTTTGGACCAATAAACAAATAGCCAAGAAACAAGGGACGCACGAATCTCTCGAATCGACGAGGTGATAGATGCGAAGAAAAAGAAAATCACAGTATGAAGAAATTTTCGCGTTACGATCAGAGAAACAGTGGGAGGGGCGCAGCGGAGATCAGAATGACGAGAGAGGATTAGAAGCGCGCCGAAGACCATCTACAAGAGATCCAAAAAATTAATCTTGAAACAGCAAAAATGAAAAACAGTCAGAAAGGTTATACAGCCTTCGAGAAAAAATATATAATCAACGAGCTCGGGTAAATTAACTGGCAAAACTATTATATCGATTGTACGATAATTAGGAACAAAGCTCAACGAGGCTCGGTACTTCCGGCAGCCTCGACCCTACACCCGAAAGCGAATAACGAGGATGCGTCTGATTCCCGATTTCTCCGAGCTCCACGGAAGTGTGTATCCTTCCCTCAAGGATCGACCACCCTCGTCCCCGTTTCCTCGGAGTTCCGGCAGATCGACGGACCGCTGCGTCACGCTCGATCGCGATCAGCGATCGATGGAGATCGCTCGGATCTCCTACACGAGCGACTCCGAAGATACCGATTTTTTTCTCGCCCAAGGTCACCATCGAGATCGTTGGCGCGACACGTTCGCCGAGACGGATCCCGAGAGGGAAATTGTCGGCAGTCTTCCGGAAGCCGCGAATCGATTGCCGAAACAGCCGGAAGTCGGTCGGCTCGAAATTAAACACGAAGCGGAGAAGGAAGTTCAGGTCGAGCTGAAAATAAAAATGGAAGAAACGACGATCGAAAAAGATGGACCGGCGGAGGATCCCAAACCGGAAGTCACTGTTAAACAAGAAGTGGTCAATGCGCCGAAGGAAACCTGGTGAAAATTTTTCTCTGACAATTTGTCTGGAAAACTAAACGGATCGTTTGATTTTCAGAGATTTTCCGACAATTTTCTCTGAGCTTCTCTGCTTTTTGCTAAATATTTCTACCATTTTCGCGGCACAACTTTCAGCAGTCAGAATTTATCAGAGAAATTCAGAGTATTTTCGGACAAATTCTGGAAAACTCTGATTTTTTTTTTTCTGATAAAGAACGTTGAGTGAAAGTACGAATTGTCTTCGTAATCTACTTATTACGTTACTCGAACGTACAGTAGACTTTTTCCGAGGATTTACGATTTATTGACTGAAAAGCTCTGCTTTTCTTTACCAACAATTAGTAATGCCGAACAATGAAATAGAAAACTGAACATTTAGATTTATAAATCAATAATCATTTTACTCCCAACTCAATATTTTCCATTTTAATCCACTACACTCATCCCGTTTTCATCGGCTCTGAGCACCGCACGTCCGAGAGAGATGGACGATGGGTCAGCTGGCGGCCGCATGCTCAGTAGACGCGACATCACATCACATCACATCACATTTTATAATAATTTCGGACCTCGAGAGGGTCACGATGCCCATATGTCAGCATCTATTGAACAGTTATAATCGTAACTGGGCGCGTCGGAACGCTTTTCACCGAAATATATCATAAAAGTGTCGTTGGAATTCCGATCCGATGCTTCATTTTTGAGAAAATCGAGAAGCAAGAATCCACTTCCGGCAATTTGGAGTAGGTATATACTTGGTAGCGTCTCGTCAACTCGCTTAAAAATCTTTTTTTTAAGTACTTGGCGTCGCGACGCTACCGCGTCTCTTGATGGATGATTATCTTTTGTGTGAGCGAATGTCCGACAAACAGTTTTAGGGCAACAGCTCAAAATTTACACACGTTAGAGATACCACGGACATTGTTAATCTTGTTTCGCACTCGACACACGTCATAATGTGATTACGAAGAAAATCGTTGTTAAGAATAAACAGTACTTTGTACTTTGTATTTTACAAAAGTACTTTAAGTACCGGCATTATTTTTTACCTAAAGTACTTGCATTACTTAGTGCTTAGTACTTTAAGTAATTTTCGTTATTTTGCCCAGCTCTGGTTCATAGTTTGTCAGAGAAGTTGGCAGGGAAATTCAGAGATTATCAGAACAATTAGGAATATTTAGAATAAAAAAAATCTGATTTTTTCTGAAAAACACGAAAATTTTGAGAATTTCGGAGGACTTTTAAGACAAATCTCTGATATTATATTAAGAGAAATTTTCAGACCTATTCAGATAAACATTTTCACCAGGAAAGCTAAAGAGCCGGAAGATCGTCACGAAAAATCGGGGATTCGAGCGAGCGAAAGAGGAAGTTCGGACAGCGAAAGACGAAGTTCAGACGGCGAAAGAAGAAGTTTAGACAGCGAAAGAAGTATATGGTCTCGTTACGGGGGCATCCGGAGGATCGTCGACTTCTTCGGCAATCTTTTGGGGAGGCTCGCGAGCGGCGAACATGAAAAAGAAGATAAAAAAACCGATCACGCTAAATCCGTTGAGAAGGGCGTCGACAGTCCCCTTAACGCAGAGAAGAGCAACAAGAGATCGTCTTCACCGGTGAAGAGTCGAACGAAGCGATCGTTGAAACGAAAGGCCGCGGCAGCGAGGAAAAATGTGGCGATCGAACAACCCCACGATCGAACAGTTAGCGGTCTCACCAAACAGATAATCAACACGCGAGACAAGAGACTGCGAGCGACGCTTCTCGAGCACGAAATAAGAACTCGCAAGCTCGAAGAAGACAATCGGCGTTACAGGAGGATTCTCGAGGATAAATTGAAGATGAGGCAGATGAGCAGCCCGCTTCACTGACCGGTAATATATTTTATTACACTCGGTGCGAAATTGTCAGTTTTCCGCACGCTTCGCGTGAACAAAACCTCCAGTTTCACACCTCATGAAGTAAAATTTGGTATTATACTCGTGTGAAAAACTTTTTTTAAACTCGTGCGATTGCAGAACTTGCCTTCGGCACATGCTGCAAAGTCACACTCGTCAGAAAAAGTTTTATCGTACTAGTATAGTAAATTACTATTATCTTATTTATCTTGAGGAGGCCATATGAAAATTTTAATTAGAAAATTAAAATTTTCATATTAGGAACACTTTTATTAGGAAACCATATGAAAATTTCAATTTACAACTTAATTTTTTTTTGTCATTTAGTATACTACCTTTCTCAGTTTGCGACGGTTCGCGTTGCATGGGCTTTATGTTCGTCTGATGAAGCATCTCGAGATGGGAGTGCGCTCCGACGACTTCGGGTTCCGGAACTCTTATGACGAGTACGCTTTCCGGTGTCTGCGATCTCTCGTAAGGTCCGTTGTCTTGCCATCGTCTTCTCAACGACTGTCGACGAATTATCGAGGCATCCTCTGAAAATCACGTCGGAGTCACATGCGAGAGTGAAAAGTCCGCAGAGCACAAGGAAGAAATACGATCTTCGCGATCAACGTGAATCATAAAGCGCCACGTGGTAAAAAATTCCGCGCACTCGAGTCATTGCCAATCCTACCATGGGACTTTCGCAAGCTCTCGCTCAAGGGCAAACCACCGTCTAGAGCCGCGAAAGGGCTCGATGGATCAGTCCTCTGGATCTCCGCGTCCTCGACACCCGACATTCTCTGCTGCTGCTTCTTCGTACTCTCGTCCAAATCCAAGAGCACTGGCGACCGCTGCGAGTAATCCTCGTCGTTGCTTTCGTTCTCCGACTAAAAAAAAACAAACTTTTACCATTTTTCAAAGACCCCGTTTTTTTATCCACCCGGAAAAATTATTAGCTTGAAGCGTGAATCGCAAATAATTATTTATTTAATTTAAATAATTGTTTATTTAATTCAATCAATTATGTATTTAATTCAAATAATTATTTGTTTAATTTAAGTAAATGTTTATTTAAATTGAACATATATTTGTTTGCGGGGCGCGCGTCAGATAAATTCTTTTTCCGGGTCTGAACGTTTCTTCTTTTTCGGCTAATAAAAAGTACCTCGATTTTCAAAAATTCGCTTTTGCTGCACTCTCGGCCGTTCTCCATCCCGTCGGCGTTTACGGATCAATAGATCACCACCGCGATGTTGGGAAAGCTATCGATTGAAACTATTCTATCGATTGATAGGAGTGAAAATTTACGATGCACGGGTAAGCTTATGGAGTTCGGGGTCGCGTTTCTCGTTCATCCGGAATCGAGAAGGAGTACCCGATCTCCGTCCCGTTCGGTCGAAGGTGTCACATGCGACTAAGGGGGAAGCGTTTTTCTCCTCCGATAAGATGTGGATCGGGCGCGGACAGTCTGTCGTTATTAATGTTAATTTTATCCGTTTATTAAGTATTCAGGTGTTCGCGCAGTGGCTCTCAACCGAACGATACAGCCTCGATCAGGGGGGAAGGGGGACGGCTCTGGTGGAGATCTTCCACGAAGGTTTTGACGTCGCATCGATGATCTACGAGGACAGTGTCGGATATCGATCATCTTGGGGCCCTCCGCTTATCACCCTTGGTGATAATATTTTTATGACGATTTTGTCTGAAAAAAACTCTAATCGGACCGTTTCGGTGATTTTCAGAGATCGTATGACATATTCTGAGAAAAAAATTTCTTGGATTGGTGATTCGATGCCGAGTCGTGCGGTTTTCCTTATCTCTTCGAGCCCAAGAAGTTCGCGGCACTAAAACTACTTTAGCTTCCGATGATGCGTAGAACTCTTCGTGATACGTGCATTTTTTTTATGAAGATAAAATAAAATTGGAGTTTCGATCTCGAAGAAAAATTGAGTCGTGCGTGAGACGTTAATCCGGATGATCGCGGTGGTCTCTCGTCACCGGCGGAAGGGGCCAGATGCCGATGGGTCATCCCTGATCCTAACGCGTCATTAACATAAGCATGAGAGACCCGGTGGCGCGAGAGAGATCCGAGGGATAATAAAAAAAGTGGCAATACAAACGTCTCGGCTACATAATGGGCCACATCGTTCGACGCTTATACTACTAATGAGGCGGAACTGTATAGGTTGTAGAGTATAATAGAGAAAAAACTATGTGGAATGTGTTCGAAGAGGATGGACTCGGATCGGCGCTCTGCAATAGCCATACAGATATATTTACACACATTTTATATGTATATACATATATGTATATATCGAATTTTGGTAGATTCGTTCAAGCGAGGCAAATGTGAATTATTGGTTTGAATCGTCGCAAGTCGTGCGACACAAGGCGTGTTTATGTGATATGCTTTATCGGGTCGAAATTTTACCATGCCGTTCTCGTCATGGTTAGGTCATAGCGCGAATAAGACGGCAACAATTTCTTTTGGTAATTTCCAAGTTTTTTTTCTAACATCTGTTTTTTTCAGAACTTCTCATAAGACTATCATTATAGTTTTTTTTTATATCAATGTCTATCCTCTATAAATATATGATTCGAGTGGACCTTGGAAAAACGAAACGTTACTTCGATTGGTAGTGAAAACCGTTTTCGCGACTTGAAATCGAATTCGTGAAATTGCCGATTCTATCCTTCCTGTGAAAACTCTGTTGACGACTCGAACCGTTCGATCTCGTTGACTTTCCGATGTGCGAGGATCGCGTTGAAGGAACGTTCGACGTGTTCCACGATAAATCGTGCTCTGTGAAATCACATATATGACGGCTAATTGAAAAGAAGCTATCGATCGATGATTAATCGTCGTACAGAGCGGATCCAACGTTACTCACCGCGACCGGCTTCGAGCCCTAAGGATCTCATAAAAACATTCGAAAGAATGACCCTCAGCTCGGAATTGAAAGCCAGATATATCCAAGGATTCACGCAACTCGTCAGGCTGCTCAGTAGAGCGAGTATGGTGAACGCCGGACCTGAAAGAACGGCCAAGATATTTGTAAAAATAAATCGTGCACTTCCGGTACGATTTCTCTGCGTTGTATTAAAGAAAAATCGCCACTCGCAAGCGGTTAATAAAAAAAATGGTTGTTGATGTTTTTTTTTTAATTTTGCCACTTGCAAGCGGTTGGTTCGAATAATTTTTGCTTCCGTTCATGCAACAAAATTTACCTGAGAAAACAGCGAAGACATTTTTGAGAAGTTGTATTAAAAAAAATAATATGGTGGAAAGAATGGGTGATTTTTTTTGGCCATCCGCAAGCGATTTATCCGAATATGTTTTGTTTCCGATCGTGTATCAAAATTTACCTGTGGAAAAGGGACTTGAGGCGGCGTTCGGATCCCAGGTGGCCCACAATTGACAACTTATGAACGGACTGCTCGTTATCGCGTACAGACTCACCACCGTTATAGTCTGCTTCACCGTGTTGATCTTCGCTCTCGAGATCAACGGCTCGCGATTACGCTCGTTTCTCGTACCGTCGCGTTTCGCGAATATCGATATCTCACCGTTTTTCCATATACCGTGGCAGATCCTCGTGTACGTGTAGACGAGAACGACGAACGGAAGAAGAAACACGGTAACGCTGAACCTGCGGAGCAAAGTTCGAATATTCATAAATACACCTTGAACTCGTTATTGAATGTTTTGGGGTGGGAACCGGGCCAAAACGGACCGGGGAGGCTGAGCACTACAGACGTGGGACAAAATGTCGTAGATGAAATTTGCTTGAAAAATTTCACTGAAACATATTCCAAAAACTGGGGTAAAATGGAATGTCTGGAGGTCGATGGGGAGGGTGGGGGGTGGGGTGGGGTAATTAAAAAATGTGTGTTGCCGTGGCGAAGGCGAGGTTGAGAGGCCCCATTTCGCTCGCAATTCGTCTCGGATGCTCGGAATAATTATTACGAAGTTAATTCAATTCGAAGCAGCCTTTATTCCTTATCTATCCCGTTTTCTCTATACAGATGATTTTTAATAATGTTTATGCAACTCACCAAGTTACGTAGGCTCTTTCACCGTAAGGTACATTGAAAGACGCCCAACAATCCCAAATTCCGGGAAAGATCTCCTGATACGAAAAGACCAAAATCTGTGGGCGTAGACAAATAATGCGAAAGAAGATACAAAAAAGAAAACAATCGCTCCAGTTAAGCACAAGAAAGGTCCCAAAAGACGAGAAAAAGACATAATAAGATAATTCGCGAGTCAGGAGAATGAATGAATAAATAAATTAATTTATTTATTTAGGGGAGAGCGGGAAAGTGGTGGGAGCAAAACGAACCAGTCTTCCCAATTTGAGATTAAACTTTATTTTTCTTCACGTTCCAGACAAAATTAGTAAAAATAGTCCATTTTGCCCCACGGCGTTCCATTTCGCCCCGCTCTCTCCTAGAGAGGTCTCCAATCGTCAAGTATCACAAGAATTGCACCTGCGGCGTGCAGAGGACGAGCGCCACGCACCAAGCTCCGTATACCATGAACCTCGAACGTCTCGAGGTAGTTCTACAATAATTTATCGGATTGCAAATGGCCTGGTATCTGTCGATCGCCGTTGCGGTGAGAACGTATGAGCTGAGATAAGTCGGCAGTGGCTGAGCGAACTTGACGAGCTTGCAGAGCACCGGGCCACCCTGAAACCTGGTAATCATGATGAATCGAGAAGCAACGAAAGAAATCATTTGTGCCTTCCCATTGAAAATTCTCTCTTACCATTTTTTTGTACAATTAATAAATAATTGAATCATTGATTCAATCAATCATCAAAATATTAATTTAATTCATTATCAGAATATTAATCTTATTGATTACTGAAATATTAATGTAATTAATCACCAAACTATTAATTTAATAAATAATTATTATAATTAATAAACTTTGGGAAATTAATTATTAATTTTTTATGCATAAACTGGCGTATTGAATAATAATAACACGAAGAAAAAAAATGGCTTCCAAAAAACGCTATTTAATATAACCGAGCATCCATATTAACTGGTGGATCAAATTTAATTCGTTGGTTCGAGCATAATACTCGCATGCGCCGTGTACAAATTTTAATTTCCCCTTTTTTTTTTACAGTGAATCTCACTTACCTGAAGGTAACGTCCCACGCGAACTGGGGCAGAACATTGAGCAAAGCGTTCAGAAGATCGGCGATGCTGAGATGCATCATGAAGAAATACATTCTCGTGAGGTTTCTTCGTCGTCCGCGATAGCGACGAATGTAGAGAGCGGCGAGAACCAGACAATTGCCGAATAGGGTGAGCAAGAAGATGGTAGCGAGAACGGCGATCTCCCAGTGGGCGAGATATTCGTCTCTCGTGTCCGCATCCGTCGCAGTCTCCGCTGTTGAATTTTCTCCGTCAGCCATCGTTGCCTTTTTATTTATTTTTCGGCCCCTACAGAGTATTTTAACGCGATCGGATTTATAGCGGAACACTAAACTGGGATCGAAGAAACTGACGACGCCACGCGGAAGGTCAATGGCGAATTGGGACTTTCGGAGCCGACATATAGTGATCCGAATTATTCATCATATGCGCGAACGACATGACAATCGCTTCTATAATACATTTATATATATAATGTCGACTGGTTAATATTCACGATAAAAAACGGTCTCTGTATTTTCCCAGCCCATCGCGGTCGCTCTTTGAGGAGCCCGAACTCAGCCAAACTGGACAATAGGCTTCTTCTGAAGTTGTACTACATTTCTTCTCTTCGCGTTGATGTTAATGTCATCGATAAATTGGGCATTCGGTATTTCATTCGTTTTCGTAATTAGCAGCCCGATTAATTAACGAAAAGGAGTTTCCGATTTTTAACTCTTCGAGAACTCTCGATGAACTTACGCGACTTATAGCTTCGGATCCTCCGAATTTTACCGTCTGACTAACGCAATTTTTTTCTTCTTTTTTTCACACTGCGCTGCTGAGTATTTAATAATCCCTTCGTCCAATACTAAATGTACGGTTAAGGCTATTTGTTTTATTTTCTATTTATTTTTCTATCTTCGTTTGTCACCGTCGAATTACGAGCAATTTTCTTGGCAATCAACACGAGTATCTTCGATCGTCTGATCGACAGTGAGCGCACAAGTACTGGAAACTTCCGGGTGACTGCCGGTTTTATGAAATGACCACTGCCTCGCAGGTTGCACCTCATCGATCGCGTGTTCAAACTGCCACGTGTTTCTGCCCCACTCGTTCCCGATATCATTGCAATAAGTCGATCAATCGTGGAATCACAACAAGGCGAGAATCTCGACGCGATACCTCTAACGACATACGGTCTTCGATGCCACACTGAAAAAGTACCACCGTACAAAAAAATTGACACGTTTCGAGGGGCGTCGGCCTTGAACGTCTTCTTGACGTCTTGAATTATGACTTCTTACAGACACTTTTTCTACTATTCCTCATGTACAGTCGTGCCGGATGGCTGTTCGGACTCGCGCAGTGAGTGCCTGTGAGTATTTGCCACTTACCTGCGAGTATCTATGAGTGCCTCCGAATATATGCGTTACCTGTGAGTATCTCTGCGTTATCTGTGAGTATATCTCTGCGTTACCTGTGCGTATATCCATATGTGCATATTTACCACTTGCTTGTGCGTATCTCTGAAGATCTGTAAGTATTTGCCAGTTACCTTTGAGTATCTTTCAGTAGCTGTGAGTATTTTTACCAGTTATCTCTGCGTATCTCTGCGTATCTGGGAGTATTTCTGACTATCTGTGAGTACTTAGCAGTTAACTGTGAGCATTTGTTAGTATTTGCCAGTTGACTACGGGTAGCTGTGGGTATTTGCCAGTTACCTGTGATTATCTATGAGTATCTGTGAGTATCTGTGAGAACCAGAGTAAGAAGGGCGGCCAGACAGACGGGAGGAAATGGAAGAAACTTCGATGTATACATGTCGAGTTACAATGATCGATAATTTACAAAAACGGAACTGTATAATTAATACTGTATAATTATACAGTATAAAAAGAAATAGGTGACAAGAATCGGAACAGGTATTGGTGGCAAACGACAATGCGACTCTCGTCACCCATTATTAGCTCTTCTCGCACAATTGAATTGCTAATGTAATTGTGAGGGGGTGAAGACTCGTTGACCCGTCTTATTCTTTGATCCCGTTCGCATGCGTCTTCAAGGTGTTTATGTTTTGTTACAGTGCCAACAACGACATTACTGATGACTGTCCTTGTAGAAAACACTGCCACACAATACAATGTCGTAGTGATGGAAAAATTGCAATTTTTGTTTCCACGAATAAATAAAAGCGATAAGGGTCTTACCGTAGAAATAAATGGATATTACAGAACAGCGTTTGAATTAATTGGACTAATTATTGTGTGTGAGTACAGTCGACACTCCGTAATATCGCGCACTCGGGGCTCCGGATGCGCAACATTAGAGAGTGTGCGAAATTATGAAATGGCCCCACTCTATTCTAATAGTCTGATCGTTACCCAAGTACTAAAAAGACATCGAGAAAGTCATCCAAATGGGTTACATATACGTCCGCCAGAATGGTAACTATAGGTGGAGAGCGAAGCTAAATGGCACAGTGGTGCAAAACGGGATAATGAGACAAAACGTAATTTTCTAATAACGTTTGGATGGTGGCGGTGGTGGTCCGTGACGCAGAACGGGGTTGAAAATCCGGATGTATCGTTGGGACAAAATGGAACAAAATGCCCTCACTGTCCCGTTTTTCCTCACAGTCCCATTTTGCTCTGCTCTCTTCGAAGGTAGCCTACGTCCAAAAGTTAACTTTTAGACATAGGATAGCTTATGGTAACTATAAAGTTACCATTCGGGCGGACATAACTATCCCATTCGGATGACTTTTTCGTACCAGATCTCTTTTTGCTACTCGAGTAGACAGAGGTGGACGTAAGCTACGCAGGCGCAGAGCCGCGCGAGGTGTCTAGCCCGCAGAGCGACTCCGTATAGTCGGGGAAGCTTTCCCCTCACGACGAGATAGCTCAGAGAGAGAATTGAGGGAAACGTGATATTACAGAGAGCTATTTTACGGAGAGTCGACTGTACGTGTTTTCGCCAGGAATAATATAGCGTAGAAAATGTTATATTTGCGCTGGGCGCTGATATGTAAATGGAACGAATACTTAGACTTTGTATATGCGAATGGTAAACATTTTATGATACATTTTTCTCGGAACAAAATCCAGCAATCGGTTTGCGTAATTCGGTTCAGCGCCGAGGTAATTATTACTTTTTTTTTGCAGTGCGCTAAAATGATTATTGCGTATCGGGCGCGACGGTGTGTAAAGCTGACTAGTCACTGCAGCGTGTTATTTTCTCTCCGGAGCGGTAACGAATCGCAAAATTTCAATATCTAATAGCCCTCGGTCGATCGTGTTTACGCGGATGACAAAGAAAGAAAACGTGTTCTGACAAAAGAAGAAAAGAAAAAGAATGCTGCTCAGCATTAAAATACGATCGTGTCTCGTCTGATCGACAACTTCCCGTGGCCTATTTTTAAAAAAATCCACTTCGGTAGAAATATATTGACGCTATTCTTCATTTTATTATTTACAAAATGTACAGAATCTTCTCAGCTATTTTTTTTTTTTTATTGTTCTGTATAATAATCATCGCCACGGAAATCGGATTTTTACACAGTCGATTTACGCTTTCTTCGGCCTGTACAACTCGGCTGGTGCCGCGCCATGTCTCGTATGAACCTCGACAACGCGTCCCTACACCGAACGAAGGAGCGTAAAGTACGACAACGACATCTTCAAAAACTAGAATAACAAAATTACCGATTAATTCAGTAGGTCGACTCGTATTGTGAAACGTTTCAGCGAATCCATCGTTCTTACCACCGCAAAAGTTTCCACGGACATTACAGCGATTTTTCCGGCTGTAAGTTGGCAGGGCTCGTTACAACGCATCACCATCATGCTCAGGAGCTTCTGGGACTTGAGCGATAGCCTGTACCATCTGCCGTTCTGTCTGCTCGGAAGAACATTGTTTTTTTTTGTGAGGTCTACCAATCAGATCCTTGACGTTTTACCTACATATAGTAGCGAATGCTGATACTGTGATCCAGGAGAATTTGGGACATGTAGCTTTTGAGGTAGAGATGCATCATCTGAGCGAAAGCGAAACCCACGAATCTTACGGTTGCTTCAGGATTGTTCACTCTGGTGAAAACCTGAATTTATTAGCTTTTTTTTTTTAAACCGTCAGTCAAATCGAAAAATTGTCGATGATAGGCTGCGATATTTACCTGAAGGCCTGTTATGCTGATTATTAACATGTCGCATCCCACGATGATGAGGAAGCACCACGTATAGGACGTCTCGATGAGGTCTGCGTATCTGGCAATAACGAATTTATTAATTACTAGCCGGTTGTGATGGCTCGAGCGCTTCGTGCCCTTGCTATGGAATGTAGAATTCAGGAAACGAAAATTTAGAATTTCGGAAATTTACCGGACCACGTCACTTCCGTTCACTACTGTGCCTCATTCCGGTTTGAAAATCTCATTTTTCGACCGGAAGTGATTTGAAATTCTCGATTTCTGATCGGACGTGACGCCATATCGAAACATTTTGACGTCCGGTTGGGAAGATCTCATTTTTTGGCCGGTCGAAAAATCAGATTTTCTAACGGGAAGTTACGTATTTTTCATCTGGGCCTGGTAGACCCATTGGATTCTTGAAAATTATAACAGACAAATAAACAATAAACTTTTCATTATATATATATATATATATATATATATATATATATATATATATATATATATATATATATATATATATATATATATATTAGATATTTATCTACAGAACAAAATGAATTATCTAAACAATCTCACTCGATAGCATCGTTGTGCCGATCGACGCACGTTGCTATATTTTCAAAATCCACGTCCCGCTTGTCCAGCGCATACGCGGTTTGTCCGCTCTTCGATGCTTTTTCATTTTCCCCGATGTGCTCCAATTTGTGTCTGAAAGTTTTACTCGAGACGTTAATCTTGCGTAGTGTCGACTGCCCTGTAGTCATGTCGAAGCAACGTTCACAGACAGCCAGAAGGGGTTCGTTTTTTTAATGCGGAAAATCTGCTCAGCTATGCGTTCTTTTATTTATTTTTGGCTGCTTATGCACTGCTTGCCGTTTTTTTGCGTTCTGATAATAAAAGAACACCGATCGGAGCATATTTTCTTTATATAAGACCACCTATTTCATCACGAATGCCGAACGCACGTGAGATTTTTTGGAGACTAGCGATGGATCGATCTTCGACTCACCCCAAGGCGGCAAATATTCCACAGCCGTGTTGGACGCAGACGATGAGTATACTGTCAAGGGCCATTGTAACGAGCAATCCTTCGGACACGCAAACGTACGTGTACGTGATAATGTAAAAATAATATTTCTGTGGGTCGAGACGATAATAATCGACGATTATTGGAAATTCTCCGGGCTCGGAACCGTTCTTCAAAAAAACATCGATGATCTTCGGTATAACCGGTTGGGTTATGAAGAGAATGCCGAACGAATAAATCGCGGCTGTACGTAACATCGATAGATCCTTTATAACATTTATCAAAATTTTGCCGATCGCTCACCAGACTTCATTAACCTGCGTACATGGTCGTCATCTTGCGACCCCGCTCGGCGTATTCGTGAAGAATGTTGACCTCCGGATCCGGCGTCCAAACTTCCCAATCCGTTCGGATACGATTCAGCAGCGTCAACATCTGCACGCAACGATTCAATTATAGCTCGGCTCTCCTCTCGATCGCGACGGGTTTGCAGACCCAGAAAAAAGTTTATTCCAATGAAAATAAAAGTTTGACGGCACATGTACATCTCTACCACACAATTATACTGACGTCAAATATATGATTTCTTTGGCGGTGGTAAACAGTTCTTTTAAAGTACAAATCTTTGAATAAATGTTTTTACTTGCACTAAGGAGTAGCAATTATCTGAATCTAATAAGGATTTTCTTGAGGCAAGTAAACATTTCTTTTATCTTAATAAACGTTATTTGAAGATCGAGATTTACTTGATTTTAATCAATCTTTTTTCTGGGTGGAAATTATATATTTTTTTACTATCGCATAACTGACGTTCCGTGAGTTCCAAATAGAATAAAACAACTTCGCAAAGGTGACGGTAGCGAAGATCAATGGCGGTACGCAATCGAGAAAGATGTTCCAATCGTCACGATATTTCACTACAGCAAGTAACTGAGGGACGACTTGGCAGGCGGCGAGAAATAAAGTAAGCGTGTTAAAGCCGCGTCGCGTGAAGGTAGTCTGATACGGCCATTGTCCAATGAAAGTCAACAAAATTTTATTTTTGCTATAATATCGGTGCTGAAAAAAGTCCATCGTGACGCGAAACCTCTTCGAGGAATGCGTCGAAGCTACCACTGATAATGTTGGCTCCCTTCGGTACTCGCGACGCGCCACGGGCTGCCCCGCGCGTGCGCTGCATCGCTTCTTTCTCGCAATAAATTTTGATGCGATAATGCCGAGGCTTCACACCTTGACGGACGTTTAAATTGCCCTTCGACGTTGAAAGACTGTTATTCATGAGTGAATATTCTTCGCGCGGCCGATACTCCGCTACGTATCGATCTGAGCCGCACTTCACGACCAGAAATTCACATTGTAAGGACGCCGGTCTCATTGTATATGCGGATATTCTGAAGGGAATATTCTTCTATAGTGGTCAATGGCAATGTGACCTATTTTTTCACGCACCTCAATAGGAATGAGTGATAGGCGGTCGGCTTGGAAACGAAGTGAGTTACCTCCATGCGCCTCACAATCGTGCCATCACATCCATTGCGTACGAGAATATCACGATAGCGCGGAAATTTACGGAGTTTTTCTCCTAGCGAGTGAGCTTTTAGAAATGTTGTATGTTCACCCATTGAACATACTATACGTAATTTTTGTAATTATATTTTTCTTTACTCATGCATGCAAAATCCTCGTTTGCGCACCACTCACAGCCATGCAAAATGGTTGATTCCCGCACGATGCGCAAAATACTTTCATCGGTGCGCAAAATGCCTTCCACGGTGTGCAAACTATTTTGCGCACTGGTCACCGGAGTGCAAAATAAAATTTTAATACTAGTGCCATCTAGCGTCGCAAACGGTTACTATGTTACCAAACGATTGCTATGGTAACACCGAGGCTATAACGCCATTGTGCATGTCTGTGAATGGTGCACAACTTGGATTTTGCATTGCATTCGTAAAGAAAAATACGGTTCGATACTTGAGGCTAATCTCGCTTCTTGCGCACTGCTCGTGTGAAGGCAGCAGTTCGCCTCGGCTTCATGCTGCCTTCAAACTCGTGCGCAAAACGCTCGTTTGGCCTCTAGTATCGAAATATACTATTTTGGTAACGATCGATTTTGGTCCTGTGATCTATTTTGCTAGTGATATGTAGGTACACGAAAACTATAAAGGCGTATTTACTACGCTTTTGCTCGAAAAATGTGTTCTTCTAATTTTAGTCATGCGATATTGTTTCTTGTACAGCCTTTGGGGAAACGTCTCTATACCGAACGAAGAATTGTAAAGTATGACATAGCTGTCTTCAAAAACTGAAATATAAAAATGAACCGACGAATTTTGATGGGTTACAAAATTCAATGGACGATCAATTATTTTTACGTAGTTATCAATGAATAAACTATCATTTGTACCATTGCAAAAGTTTCCACGGACATGACTGCAATTTTCCCAACCGTCAGTTTGCAAGGTGAGCTGCAACGCACGATCATCAGATTCAGGAGCTTTTTAGCCCGCAGCGACAGCGTGTACCATTTGCTTTTCTGTCTGTTCGGAAGAAGACATTCATTTTTTAAGATCCACCAATTCCTCAAAGGCTTACGCACATATAATAGTCAATGTTGAAACTGTGATCCATCAGAATTTGGGACATGTAACTTTCGAGATAGAGGTGAACTATTTGAACAACGATAAAAGCTACGAATCTCACAGTTTCTTGAAGATCCTCGGTTTTCTTAAGGATCTGAATTAACTCGTTATTTTATTTGTCAATTCGGAAGGTTATTATTTATAAGCGGTAACTTTTACCTGAAGTGCTGTTAGGCTCATTGCAAGCACGTTAAGCCCGACGACACAAAAGAAACACCATGTGTAAGTTGTCTCTACGAGTTTCGCGTACCTGGAAAAAGTATTTTTATTAATAGCGCCAATTGATTTTGTCTCGATACATTGTCTAAACGATCTCACTCGATGCAACCGTTGTGTCGGTCGACGCACGAAAGCAGATGTTGGAAATTTGTGTCTCTTTTGGCCAACGCAGGCTCGATTTCGTCCGATTCTGCTCGTGCATTCTTCCCGACATGCTCCAATTTGTGTCTGAAAGCTTTGGTTGATAAAACTAATAATCTTGCGTGACACTTACCGAAACGCCAATATGTCAAGGCGTGGTTGATGGGCAAAACCGGAAGTGCCGAAAAGGATGTTTGGGATTTTGTTAGCAACTGACATGAACGTTTTTGCGTGAAGACGATCAGTCGATCTTAAACTGACCCCAAAGCAGCGAATATTCCACAGCAATGTTGCACGTAAACGATGACGGTAACGTCCATTGCGATCGTGATTAGCAGTCCCCAAGATACGCACGCGTAAGTGAACATAACGATGTATAAATAATATTTCTGCGTGTCCAGATGATAATAATCGACTGGGAATGGAAATACCGCGGTCTCGGTACCGTTCTTCAACAAAACATCGATGATCTTCGGTACCATCGGTTGCGTTATGTAGAAAATACCGGTCAAATAGACCGCGACTGTGCGCGACATTGATAAATATTTATAAACTTTTGTAAATTTCAGAAGCACCGCTCCTCGTGCTCGATTAACCTGCGTACACGGTTGTTATCTTCCTACCCCCCTCAGCGTACTCGTGAAGAATCGCAACTTCCGTATCCGACGACCACACTTGCCAATCCGTTCGGATACGATTTAGCAACCTCAACATCTGCACGTAACGAACGGCTCTCCGTGAGTATTATCGATTAATCGCACCACCCTCGACCCAATCGTGATAGGCTTTCGTGTTGCAAGAAGATAACTGACATTTTGTGAGTTCCATGTAAAAGACAAGAACTTGGCGTAGCAGGCGGCGACGAAAAGCAGCGGGCAAATACACTCGAGAACCATTTTTCGATCATTACGATATTTCATAAGAGCCAATATCTGGGGTATGTTTTGGCAGGCGGAAATAAGAATCGAAGTCATCATTAAACCGCGCCTCACACCGGAAGTCTGATAAGGCCATTGTCCGACGATCTTCAATAAGATTTTATTTTTTCTATAATATCGGTGCTGAAAAAAGTCCATTGCGCCACGGAACCTGTTCAATGATTGCGTTGAGGCTGAAACTAACGCTGCTGCTCCTCTTCGATCCTCTAAACACGCCGCGGACTTGCGTGCGCATGCGTTGCATCGCTTCTTTCTCGGAATATATTTTGATGCAATAATATGGAGGTCTCACAACCTCGACGGATGTTTAAATTGCCCATCGGCGACTTTGACGTTGAGTGACAGTTATTCAGGAGGGTATTTTTCGCGCTGCAGCTACTTCGTGACTTATCGATCCGAGCCACACTTCGCGGGCCTTATGAAACTCTAGATGGTTTTGCGCGCTCTTCACCCGCGGCTGAGGTTCGTCGGCACTCGGTCGCACGACCCGTACCAATTACGGCACGAATAAAAAGGTAAAAACGAAAATACCGAATTTCGACTTATCTTGAGATAATAATTTGGCACAACAGAGTATCGTTCTAGGTCGAAAACATTTGCAAAGTGTCCTCAGAACAGCTATTCATCCCCGCGCATTAATGATGTTTGGGCCAAACGCTTTTCTGTTCGATCGTTATAAAACTTTGCTACTTTGTCGGGAAAGACCCACTGAATCGTTTGCAATTTTCTTAGATTTTTCGACCGTGTAGTTTTTTTTTAGTAATGCGTGTACAAACCCGAGCTGGGCAGTACTTAAAGTACACGTGTACTTATCTGGTACTCAAAGTACCAAAGTACTTTTCGGTACTTTAAGTACTTTTACTAAGTACTAAGACCAAAGTACTCGTCTAATTTTTCTCCTCGGTACGTTTGGATCAATGTTCCAATTTGAAACGCCGAATATAAAAATATCAAAAGTAAGTTGGAGGAAGTTATGCTCAAAATTGTAATAAAAGGAGACGCCATGTGCAAACTACTTTGCACCTTTTTTCATAACATAAAATTTTTTCTACATCTCATAAAATCGAAACCGTGAAAATTTATTGCAAAATTTATTGTAGGAAATCGCAAACTGAAATTTGCCGAGTTCGTCGTTTTGAGGTAATTTTTCATGTATTATTCACCGCTGATTACAAGACTGTAACTCGTTTCATTCGTAGTGTGATATTTGATTCAGAAACTCGTAACACGATTATAACAATTACTTTACTCCCAACCCAATATTTTCCATATTAATCCCAAAAATGCAATTTTTTGTGCATAAAATCGAGATTTTCAATGGCTCACTGTACTTTAGGCCCAAAAAGGCCAGCAGATTCGTGTTCAGTGGGAAAAAATACGTCGAAATACAAGGCAGTTTATTAAAAAAAAAAACAAAAAAAACTAAAAATAAGTTCGTCAAAAAATTGCAAAAATTGCAAGGCTACCCGCTTCGATTCCATTTTTCGCATTTTTCAACGTCCTCAAACGGCACGATAAAACGATTTAAAAAATTCGGACAAGGCGCTATCTTGTGTATTTCTTCCCGTACGACACGATGGGCACTCTGGATTTTCCGTAGCTCCATTGGGAGCCGAGATATCGGCCTTTGAAAGTCACGAAAATCGACGTTTATCCAAAAGTGGCTCAAAAAGACAAAAATCGTTATTCAACCGATTTTTTTGTTTCATAGGTATATTCCACGTATTTTTTCCCGCTGATGACGAATATCGCAATCATTTTGCTCCCAACCCAATATTTTCCATTTTAATCCAGTACACTCATCCCGTTGTCATGGGCTATGATCACCGATCACAAGTCGCCAGACCAAGTGAAGGCAGTATGCACTATGCATGATTATCTTTTGTGTGAGCAAATTTCCGACGGTTGTGGAATATTCGGGGAATTTCAAAGAATCCGTCGGGCGCGGCCGACATCATCAAATTTTTATTTTGAATGTGTCTCCCGATCGGGTATGTGAATATCATTAAAAAAACAATGATGTTAGCATTTGAAATACCTTGAAAATGGGAAATTTTCACATTAATTCCTCAATATTCTGTTTTTCACAAAAATGCCTCTACGAGAAAGCATCTTCTGTAATTTGCAATGATTCGTTATATATTTTTATTTGATTAATGTCGACTACAGGCTAAATGACTTTGGCGAAAACCAATAATCTTTTATAAACTTTCATAAGCCGACCGATCACTTTGGTCTCGTGGTTAGCGTACTAGCCGCGAGTACAGAGTATCGGGAGGTCTCGGGTTCGAATCCCGGTGCCGTAGTCTTGCTGGCAGAAAAATATTGTGACGCGACGTAGCTCCTGGCATCTATCGTGCGACAGCCGATATATATGTCAGTAGACGTCCAATGTTTACATCCAGTAATCGACGTGACGTAGCTCCGGCGCCGTGATTCAAACCTAGAAGACCGACTGTTACTGACATCCAAAAGTACAGTTAACATTCACTCATATTGAGTAACCCCGAAAGTGGTACGGTTCCCACTAAAGGTAAAATAGTAGGTCCCGTCGCTAATAACCATAGCAGTTGATGCGACGTTAAATAATAACAAATTTAATTTCACAAGCCGAAATGTAGTTAATTATTTGCCTGACGCATGCACGTAAAGTCACGCTTTACTTTCCTATAAAGTGTCCGCAGAAAGGCACTTTTTCACATCGCGTGCGAAAAAACTAATGCGCTAGCGTACAAACACAATATCTTTTTTCCCCGCACTAGTGCTGAAATAGTACTTTGCGATACTAGTACGGAAAGGCGGTCTTTCGACGAACGTTGTGAAGTTGGCTGTACGTGCCGGATCGAGAGCTATAACGGCACGAGGCGAAGCCGAGTGAGGTTTGTAGCTCGAGAGAAGGCGAGTGCTGCCTACTTCCCAATCGAAAAATGTGTTCTTCTAATTTTAGTCATGCCATATTGTGTCTTATACAGCCTTCGATGAAACGTCTCTATACCGAACGAAGAATTGTAAAGTATGACATAGCTGTCTTCAAAAACTGAAATATAAATATAAACCAATGAATTTTGATGGGTTACAGAATTCAATAGACGATTATCTATTTTTACGTAGTTATCAATGAAAATACTATCATTCCTACCATTGCAAAAGTTTCCACGGACATGACTGCAACTTTCCCAACCGTCAGTTTGCAAGGTGCACTGCAACGCACAATCATCAGATTCAAGAGCTTTTGAGCCCGCAGCGATAGCGTGTACCATTTGCTTTTTTGTCTGTTTGGAAAAAGGCATTCATTTTTTGAGGTCCACCAATTCCTCAAATGCTTACGCACATATGATAGCTAATGTTGATACTGTGATCCATTAGAATTTGGGACATGTAACTTTCGAGATAGAGGTTGACTATTTGAATGACGATAAAAGCTACGAATCTCATAGTTTCTTGAAGATCCTCGGTTTTCTTAAGGATCTGAATTAACTCGTTATTGTATTTGTTAATTCGAAAGGTTATTAGTTATAAGCGGTAACTTTTACCTGAAGTGCTGTTAGGCTCATTGCAAGCACGTTAAGCGCGACGACACAAAAGAAACGCCATGTGTAACTTTTCTCTACGAGTTTCGCGTACCTGGAAAAGGTAGATTTATTAATAGCGACAATTGATTTTGTCTAAATACATTGTCTAAACGATCTCACTCGATGCAGTCGTTGTGTCGATCGACGCACGAAAGCAGATGTTCGAAATTCGTGTCTCTTTTGGCCAAAGCAGGCTCGATTTCGTCCAATTCTGCTCTTTCATTTTTCCCGACACGCTCCAATTTGTGTCTGAAAGTTTTGCTTGATAAACTCATAATCTTGCGTGACGCTTACCGAAACGCCAATATGTCGAGGCGTGGTTGATGAGCAAAACCGGAAGTGCCGAAAAAGATTGCCGGGACCTTGTTAGCATCTGACATGAATGTTTTTGCGAGAAGACGATCAGTCGATCTTAAACTGACCCCAAAGCAGCGAATATTCCACAGCAATGTTGCACGTAAACGATGACGATAACGTCCAGTGCGATCGTAATTAGCAATCCCCAAGAAACGCACGCGTAAGTGAACATAACGATGTATAAATAATATTTCTGTAGGTTCAGATGATAATAGTCGACTGGGAATGGAAATACCACGGGCTCGGTACCGTTCTTCAACAAAACATCGATGATCTTCGGTACGATCGGTTGGGTTATGTAGAAAATACCGGTCGAATAGACCGCGACTGCGCGCAACATCGATAAATATTTATAAACATTCGGAAACTTCAGAAGCGCCGCTCCTCGTGCTCGATTAACCTGCGTATACGGTTGTTATCTTCTCACCCCGCTCAGCGTACTCGTGAAGAATCGCAACTTCCGTATCCGAAGACCACACTTGCCAATCCGTTCGGATACGATTCAGCAACCTCAACATCTGCACGTAACGAACGGCTCTTCGTGAGTATTATCGATTAATCGCACCACCCTCGACTCAATCGTGATAGGCTTTCGTGTTGCAAGAACATAACTGACGTTTTGGGAGTTCCATGTAGAAGTAAAGAGCTTGGCGTAGCAGACGGCGACGAAAAGCAACGGGCAAATGCACTCGAGAAGCAATTTCCGATCATTACGATATTTCACAAGAGCCAATATCTGGGGTATATTTTGGCAGGCGGAAATAAGAATCGTAGTCATCATTAAGCCGCGCCTCGTACCGGAAGTCTGATAAGGCCATTGTCCGGCGATCCTCAATAAGATTTTATTTTTCCTATAATATCGATGCTGAAAAAAGTCCATCGCGACGCGGAACCTGTTTGATGATTGCGTTGAGGCTGAAACTGACAGTTCTGCTCCTCTTCGATCCTCTAAACACGCCGCGGCATGCAACGCATGCGTTGCATCGCTTCTTTCTCGGAATAAATTTTGATGCAATAATATAGAGGTTTCACAACCTTGACGGACGTTTAAATTGTCCTGCCGCGACTTTGACGTTGAACGACAGTTATTCAGGAGGGTATTTTTCGCGCTGCAGCTACTTCGTGACTTATCGATCTGAGCCGCAGATGGTTTTGCGCGCTCTTCGCCCGCGGTTGAGGTTCATCGGCCCTCGGTCGTACGATCTGTACCAATTTCGGCACGAACAAAAAGGTAAAAAAACGAAAATATCGAATTTCGACCTATATTTCTATAATATCTTGGCACTGGAGAGTATCGTCCTAGCATGAAAACATTTGCAAAGTGTCAGAACAGCTATTCATCCTCGTGCACTAAGGTCATTTGGGCCAAAACGCGTTTCTGTTCGATTGATATAAAACTTTGCTACTTTGTAGGGAAAGACCAACTGCATCGTTGCAATTTTCTCAGATTCTTTGACCGTGTAGTTTTTTTTAGTAATGTGTGTACAAAGATACATAAGGTACCATGTAAACGTTGCGGAAATCGGTCGGTAACGACAGAACGTAGCGATTTTCTCTGCCGATTTCCGTTAGATTCGAATAAAAAACCTACCACAGTGAAGGGCATACTATCAGAAAAATTGTGTCCACATTTTACGAAAATTCACAGTTTTGTTTCTGATGTAAAATTTAACATATGATAAATTCAATAAATAAAAGACTCTGTCTATCCGCTTGCTTTGTCTGCGTCTCTCACTCGCACACTGACTAACGCGGTCAGCGGAGCCGCTCTCCCGTTCCCCTCCCGCGATTTTGGCCCAAACATCCTTAAATGTGCTTAAGTGTGAGATCCGTAAAAAATATATTAAAAAATGAAAAACGTCACTTTCTGTTTGCAAATTTCATTTTCTGACCGCAAGAAACGTCATACCGGAAATACGTCACTTTCGGTTTGAAAATCTCATTTTTCGACGTCGACCTATTTTGAGATGATATCGTAGCATATGACAGTATCGCACTTGCACGAAAATTTGCCAAGTGTTCTCAGAATAGCTGTACATCTTGGCGCATTAAAGGTTTGATCCCTAAGTTGAAAAAAGAAGAAAAAAATTTATTATTATCGATAAAAAAATTACAATTTTTTATTACTTTGGAGACAGTCTTACATCCTTTACAGAATTTGATAAGCTGGAATGTGGTTAATTGCTTTTCTAAATGATTATTCAAACAGAAATCTGTATTCCACACTGATAATTTGGGAGTACGTGAAGCTCTATGATCTAACTATCGATATATCGCCGGAACCAGTTAAAATGAGAACGGCGTATTTTCTATGTTCAGCATAGAAATCAGCAAAACAGCGCTACATCGAGCGCAGAAGCGTGAAGTATGATATTGATGTCCTCAAGAACTGGAATGCAAAAATGACCAATATACTGCTATGCACTATCAATGAAAGAATGATCGTTCTCACCACCATAAAACTTCTCATGGACATGACGACCATTTTTCCGGCAGTTAATCCGCAAGGTACGTTACAACGCATCGACATCAAAGGCAGAAGTTTCTGAGCCTTCAGCGATAGACTGTACCATTCGCCGTTGTGTCTACGAAGGAGTCCATTTTTACGAGACCCACGCACTGATTCTTTGAATGACCATTTACTTACATACAACAGTGAACATTAACGCTGTGATCCATCAGCATTTGGCACAGATGGCTTTCGATGTAGAGACGCATGATATAGACCAAAAGCCAAACCAAGAATTTTATGGTTTCTTCGGGATCGTTGGTTTTCTTGATAATCTGAATTCATTCGTTGTTCTATTCGTAACTTCGGAAGGTTATTGGACATAATTGTTAACTTTTACCTGAAGTCCTGTTATGCAAATTATGAGCATGTTAAGTCCCATTGTAAAAAAGAAATACCATGAGTAAGTTGCCTCTACTAGTTCTGCGTATCTGATAAAAAATTGATTTATCCATGTCACTGATCGGTTTTACTGCACTGAGAAAAAATCGATTGTATCCACAAAATGAGGGCTTACGGGTGACGAAACAAACTCTTTGTTTGATCGAACGAAATAATTGTCGTTGTAAGTGAAGAAACATTCGATTCCATGGCCTATTTGATCAACGAGGTATTTTTTTCAATCAACCAAACATTTGTTTCGCCACCCGTAAGCGCACATTTTGTTGACTTAATTTATCTTTTTTTCTCTGTGTCGATACGTTGTCTAAACAATCTCACTCGATAGCGTCGTTGTGTCTGTCGATGCACGAAGCCAAGAGTTCGAAATAAATGTCTTTTTTAGCCAGTGCAAGCATGGTCTTTCCCGTTTCCGCTGCTCTATAATTTACCGCAACTCGTTCTAGTTTGTGTCTAAAAATTAGAATTTATATTATTTATTTATTTATTTTCGGGGTCCAGCCCCTTTCCATTAATAAGTACACGTTTTACGTCTAATATGGGTCCTCAAAAGTAAATCATTTTGATGATTTCAAAAAATATCTTAATAAAATAAAAAACTAAAAATAAAATAAATAAATTGTACAATAACAGTTAGTGTTAGTACTTTTTATTGTTATTGTTTTTTTTATTTAATTAAAATCATCATCACCGGGCGTTGCGTTTAGCAACTTGCGTAGCTCTCGAAAAAATGGGTGTATCTGGATGTGCAAGACAGTCAAATAGAATGATGTCGATATTTTTTAAAAGTCGTGGCAGACCCAACTTGTTTGATTCAACACATCAATTAATCTGCGACTCACCCCAACGCGGCGAAAATGCCACAGCCGTGTAGCACGTAAACGATGAAAATGGCGTCTAAGGCTACTGTGACGAGGATTGCGACACATGCACATACGCAAGAATACACAATAAGGTAAAAATAATATTTCTGCATATCGACAACATAATAGTCGACAGCGATTGGAAATTTTCCGATCTCGGAACCGTTCTTCAATAAAACGTCGATGATCTTCGGTATGACCGGTTGGATCATGAAGAGAACGCCGTTAGAATAAATCATAACTACGCAACATCGACAAATCTTTATAAACTTCATAAAACATTTTTCACTACCTCTCATAATACTTGAATAACCTGCGTACGCAATCGTTATCTTTCTTCCGTGGTCGGCGTAGCGGTGAAGAATGTTGATTTCTTGATCCTGAGCCCAAACTTGCCAATCGATACGGATGTGATTTAGCAATTTGAACATCTGTAGTTATCGAACAGCTCGTTATGAATGGTATCGATGAATTAGCTTACTCTCGACTCGATTGTTCATAGTTTTGCAATATTTGGAAAAATGGAATTGACCTTCTGCGAGTTCAATACTGAACAAGTGACCTTCATGAGGCAGGAGGCGACGAAAATTGATACCGAAATACATTCCAGAAGAATTTCTTTATGCTTGCGGTATTTCACACCGGCTATTATCTCCGACAAGATATGGCCGATGGTGATAAAAAGTAGAACAGCAACATAACTGCGACGTGCACGGGTAGTCTGATACGGCCATTGTCCAATGCACTTCAATAAGACCTTATTCATCTTATAATATCGGTGTTCAAAGTCCATCTTAACTTGCACCTCCCTCGACGACTGTGCTAAAAATACTGAGGGAGAGTACCTCGTGGAACTCGACACACGGGGCGCATGCTTTTCCGCGCATTTCATTCTTTCTCTCTCAGGTGAATTTTCATGGAATTGTTGTATCGAGTTCTGACGACTCGACGGACGTGTAAATTACCCCTTTACATGTCGACGATGAGTGGCAGCTGTTCGGAAGCGCGTCACTATACCCCGTAGACTTTCATACATATCGTCCTGCGCTGTACTCCACGAACCGTGTGGAACACTGCAAAATGTTCGTTACCTCGAGCTTATGTCCTATCTCCCGGTACAACGTTCTTCTATCGTAATCGATTACAATATAAGTTATTTCTTTCCGCGCCTGGAAAAGGAGGGAGTGTTTCTTCAGTGTATTTCTGTTCATTAAAAAAAATGCAGTTCATTAAAAAAAAAACAAAAAAAAACAAAAAAAAATTGTCAAAAAATTGCAAGGCTACCCCTTTCGAGTTCATTTTTTGCGTTTTTCAACGTTCTCAAACGGCACGATAAAACGATTCTATAACTTCGGACAAGGCGCTATTTCATGTATTTTTTCCCGTAGAACACGATGGTCTCCCGGGATTTTCCGTAGCTCCATTGGGAGCCGAGATATCGACCTTTGAAAATTAACAAAAACGATGTTTTTCCAAAAGTGGCTCAAAAAGAGAAAACTCGTTATTCAATCGACTTTTTTCGTTTCAAGGTGATATTCCATCCATTTTTCCCGCTGATTACGAATATAACAATTATTTAACTCCCAACCCAATATTTTCCATTTTAATCCACTACACTCATCCCGTTGTCATCTTGCGCGATATCTACAACGTTTTTCTATTGTACAACGTTTTTCTATTGTAGGCGATGGCAATCCGGTATTCGGCCTAGCGGCTTAAACCAGACGGAAAAAGAAGAAAAAGTCGATTGCAATATAAGCTATTCCGCCCCTCGCCTGGGGTTGAATCTTGATCTTTCTTATTTCCAACCTTTCGCCACAGCCTAAAACATTCTACTACGTTGCTAACAGCAGTTCAGAATCCCCACCCTCGTTGTATAAGAATTCTAAGGCTCAGTAGACAAAAAATATGTATTCATACCGCACAAAGTTTAAAGTTCCGTGTGTCTTCTGTTCCAGAACCGCTTATATTCGCTGGAGTTACCGGAAACCCCGAGAAGACGATGGACGCAAAGGTCACTGACCCTCGCAACTGCAATGGCTGCCGAAGAACGCCCCGGCTCCGGATCAGCTGTGTCACCCAATAAATTCTACATAGCCTAAAAATCCGTGGATAAACAAACTTATTACAATTTATCGAATTATGCATAAATTTTTATCAGCCATAATAACCCGTATTGTTTTTCGTATTTCGCTACGTCAGCGCTATCTCTGATGGTGGAACGAACCTCCCGAATCTTAACTCGTGTCCGTAGCGCGCTCTTTAGTTCCCTCATCCGAATGACAGCGGCGAAGATGCGCTACATTTATATACGTAGCCGATGGCGGAACTTGAGAATGGCACCAACCGCACCCGTGCGAGTGGAGCAAGGTTCGCGGGTGGGGGCGGCCAAAGCGCACGGTCCGATCTGTAACCATGCAATATACCACCACCGCTGCATGCCACGACCACCACCGCGACTCCTTAGCAGACCGAAAACGTCTGCGTGCGAGTTCGGCCTGTCAGTGGGCACTCTCGAGCAGGGTCGAACACCGGGCGACTGGATAAGGAACGGCACGAGTGTTAACTTCAGTCAGGAAAAAAAAAAAAAAAAAAAAAAAAAAACGGCGACAGTTAAGCTGTCACCTGGGATGCACGAGGAGTTTATAGTCTCTCCGTATATCGTACGACAGAAAGAAAAAGCCCATTGAGCATGATAGGAGAGAAGGCTCGGTCCCGTTGAAGCAATTGACACGGCGAAGAGCCGCGCGGTGAGAGCGTGAAAATTATATAACAATGTCGATCGAAAAACCGTGAGTCACAACGACGTCGCGATCGAGCTTTGGGCCGGAGAGAGAGAGAGAGAGAGAGAGAGAGAGAGAGAGAGAGAGAGAGAGAGAGAGAGAGAGAGTGAGAGAGAGAGAGAGAGAGAGAGAGAGAGAGAGAGAGAGAGAGAGAGAGAGAGAGAGAGAGAGAGAGAGAGAGAGAGGGAGACGTCGTCGAAACGTCAAACGTCGGTGCTCGCAACCTCGCGTGATCGTTACCTTAGAGTCGTGATTGTAATTCATACGCTTTAGGCTTTGAAATTTTCACGACGTTGCTCCGTCGTCGTTTAAGATTCGTCGCTAAATGTCGCTCGTCGATTGTAACGACGATCCGTCGTCCTTCCTACGATATTCGTAAATTCCCGACGAGTTATTTTCATTCGCGACGAGAGGTGTGTGAGTCGAGCGAACGCGAATGGAGTCGATCTTTATTCGCAGCTTATTGTCCTTCTCGGAATCAGCACCGTGCCCGTTCACGGTCGTCGCGTAGTCGTTACGTCCGACGACTGCGATCGCACGCATTTGTGTGCTTTGCCACACCATTGCACGCTGACGTACGGAACAGTCACGAAAGGTATGTCGCACTTTCCCCCTCGTATGGATTTGTGGCGTTTTTTCGCTTTGAGAAAAGAAAATGTCATTGCGGATCGACGAGCAAGTCGGCAGTGTCGAATCTCCGTGCGCTCGAATCGACTGCGATCGCGACGATTATTTGCCGACTCGTGCACGTATTCTCATCACTGTGCCAGTCTAATTTCGTCTGCTAAACACCAGAGACACGAACTCGCTCTCACTCTCTTACATCGTACGAGGCGTGCGGGTCAATTAGCGACCTCAACATATTTTACGTATTTGTTTTTCTTTTCTTTTTTTTTTTCCTTTATGCTTGCAGAGAGAGCTTTCATCCGGAGGGTCGCACACGATGTTACGGTTTTTCATGCAATCGTGATACCGGTCGAATCAAGGACATGAGGATCTGTAGGACAGAGCGTTGATACTAAAGATTCGGAGGCTCCGTGACTCTTGTCGGGACGAAAGTTTATTTTTCCTTGGCGAGAAGGAGAGTCGGAAGGATCGAGAAGAAAACGTCGCCTGCTTTTTTATTCACAGCAGAGCCGGAAAGATGCCAGCTCCGCCGCCTCCGATGCCCAGCCCGCCCGAAGCTCCATCGTGCGATAAATCCGAGGTCGGAGACTCGGACTCTCTGCCGCCATGGGCTAAGATCACACTCACCTCGGCAGAGGCAGAGATCGAGAAACTCATCGCCAGAAACGAGCTCAAAGACGCCGAAGTCACATACTTCTGTCAGGTCGAGCCAATACTTCAGGACGGACCACAGTGAGTCTTACGACAGAGTCGCAGCTTTGAAACTTACACTGCAGAGGATAAGCGGTCGACTGCGTAACGTCTCTTATAACAATGCCTTTACGAGTCGTTACACTGTTTTGCAAGGGGTGCGATTATTCAACAGACGGAGTCCCACTTTTGCAAGCTTTAATGTAATGTGAAAAATCCTCCGGTGCTCGGACGGTAACAAAGACTTTTTCCTAAGTTTCCCCGACACTCTTAGTTTATTTGTTCATTCTTTAAAAATTTGTTTATTAACGGATATCTCCTTTACCAATGGGCAGGATACAAAAGTGTGTTACAACTACATATGGGGCATTCGGACATCAAGTTGACCCGAAACCCAGACCCTCGTAGATCAAGCTGAAAGTTTGCAATGTTGTAATATTATAATATAGTATGAGTACCTGCAATTTTTTTCATGTTTATGTATATCATATATACATATAATATATGTCCATATACAGTAAAAAAAATTGTTACACTCCTGCGAAAATTGAACGCATCAACCCGTTTTTACATGTATACTTGCTGTTTCACACCGATAAAAGGACATTCTACGAAATTTTGAGCAAAATACACAGAGTCAAAATTCCACGTACTCACACTATATTATTTATTTATTTATTTATTTTATTTACAGAACAGAGCCCTTCTTTACTATATTATATTATTATATTATATAATGCTGCGACGTCACGAACTTTCAGCTTGATCAAAGATCATCAGGGTCTTGGGCCGTTCGACTTGACGTGGAATGCCCCATACATTTTTTTATTTTGAAAAACAGTAAATATTATAATTTTTTTACACAGAACAAGGAGTTTTTCACGGGCAATACACAGACGAATGAAAACCTTTCTTGTCTAGGATCCGAAATATTAACCAGCTTTCGGAGAACATGCGGAAGTTGATTTTTGTTATGGACCGCGGTGTTTCCGTGCCGTTGGGGTAGTCGAGCAGCAAATCATTTCGCAGTGAAGCTTATTGTTCTCTAGAACACGTGGAGTAGATAAATTTCAAGACCAAAATAAGAGGAAATAATTTTTAAACGCCGTCCCGTTTCCACTACGATAAAAACCTGCCATCGGCTTTCCTCCCATCTATTTCTGTTGCCGGTAATCGAAACGATTTCTTTCGCAGATGCGGTCTAGTGGCGCTGGCTATGGCCTCGCAGGAATACACCAAACCGGTATCGGTGAGCCAACTGTTGGCAGAGGCGAGAGTTCGAGGATTCACTCAGCATGGCGAAGTCTACAGCGTTGACTTTATGGGCACATTGGCAGCTGAATATCTGCCCGATCACAGGCCAGACATTTTGATAGATTTGCAGACATGTCCGGACACTTTGACTCACGCGCTCGCTCATGGCGCTATGGTTCTCATTCCGTACGATTCGGATTTCAATCACGCTCCATGCTTGAAGAGAGGACACAAGGCTCACTGGGCATTGCTGATCGGTCTGATATCATCCAGGTTCGTGTATCGCGATTTCAAGATTTTAGAAATTTTCAAAATGTTACAAATTCTCAACATTTTAGACATTTTTTGGAGCATGAGAAATGTTTAATAACTGTCGGTTTACAGGCAAGGCTATCACGTGCTGGCGCGTCACGGAAAATCGCGTCATCTGGCATGTTGGCCACTCCGCGATCTGATAGAGAGCAACGGCAATCTCGAGGAGGAAGGTACGGCGAGGCATGCGGGTGGTTACGTTATACCAAAGGGCGGCGTAGGCGGCCAGAGAGGTCTGCGCGGCAGAGCCCTCGCTCTTCATCCTTACATATGAAGAACCGAAACGTTATTTTTAAACAATAACGAAAAGATACGCGACATAGGTAATCAATGATATCACAGTGGAAGATTGACCTCGCTAAACGCATCGATGGTAGTGAGTAGCAGTCTCGTAAGTTTATTATAAAACACGTACGTGATATAATGGCTGCTTTCGCTACAGAGTCGACATTTTTTTGTCCCCCGAAAAAATATTTCTACGTCCACTCTAATCTCTTTCTCTCGTTCTGTCTCTCTCTAAAAAAAAAAAAAAAAAAAAAAAAAAACGCTATTATCTTTTAACTCTCTATTACATCTTGTCGAGATGAAGTCGAATTTGTATATATATATACGCTGATATATTTATTATATATTTTACGAGAAAACTAAAAAAAAGACGTAATGTTGTATATGTTAAATTGAGCTTTTCGCTATGGAGGGTCCGAAAAATAGAACCACCAATCCCAGCTTCCGGGATTTATCGGCCCTCTTATGCTCCTATTTATTAATGCGATTCGTTAACAGAACGCTGTGTAAATAATTAAATGCATTTTTTTAAATCGAATTTCGTTTGTCGCATATGATATTTTACGCGTACAGCCCGTTGATTATTATTATCATTAAATGAAGGATAAAAATAAAAGTCACGATCTCACTGTGATACGAAATAATTGAAATATAACGCGAATTAATGGAGTCGCGTAATGCGCGGGTTAGTCGTACGAGCTCGACTGCAATGAGATCTCTTTTCGTGTAAAAGCTACGCGTACCACGCGATCGTATTATAAATATCGACCTGTATTCTTTAGTAAAAAAAAAAAACAACACTCGAATCATGATTATTAGACGAAACGAAAAAAATTATAGTTTTTCTTTTTTTAATTAGACGTAAATTTTGTCGATTGTAAAGCTATTCAAGCTCGTTTGCCAGAGTCATTACATACGCGAACGCTCAAGAATTTCATTTTTTTAAACACCTAATCGTTTCAACACATTTTTGTTCTCTATGTCGATGATTGGCTCTGTGTTGAAACACTGTGAAACAAACAAAAATGTACTTCGGTTTTACCTTACTCAGTGACATCAAAAACATAAAAACATAATTATACCGTAGGCCATAGATTGATATTATAGTATAATAATATATTTTCCAAGAGTGTAACTGTCGTGCGAGGTAAAGTTGCCGCGCGTTCAAAGCATGTATTATCGTTTTTCAATCGAGAAACGACCAATTGCTCCTATCCCAAAATATCCTACTAATCAACGTAGCTGGATCTATCTGATGTTACTAAGGCATTGTTATACTGCAATCTGCGAAGCAATCGTGTATTATTCGCGTGAATGGAGACAAAAAAACATACAAAAAAAAAGGAAAAGAAAAATGAATTAAGACGATCTGGCAATTGTAAGCGGATAAAGAAACGTGTAACATTACGTAATAATTATTTACGTTAAACTATTAAAAGAGCGAAACGGAAATCGAAGCGATGTTTGTTTTGTTGGACCGTCGCCACTTTTTTTTAACTGTTACCCGATGAACCATCGATCTTGCGGCTCGAAGATAAAGCTGCGAGATTGGAGTCCTCCGGGGCGTAATTTTTTACCCAAGTGCCCTAGTAAGGTAAACGTACCAATGCTCGGACGATTAAGAGCGTCCATTTTCAAAAAATAAAGTTTTTTTTTATGTCTACTCTTGGTACGAGTAAAAGAATGAGTAGATCTGAGAAACAACTCGTATTTCCTCTTAACGTACTTTATCAGAAAAAATCAGAGTTTTCCATAATTTTGCGGAAAATACTCTAAATTTCTCTGTAAAATTGTGACTGCTGGAGGTTGCGCCGAGAAAATGGTAGAGGTATTTAGCAAATAGCAGAGGAACTCAGTGAAAAATTCTAGAAAATCCCTGAAAATCACTGAAACGGTCCGGTTACAGTTTTTTAGACAATTCGCTTTGTAGACAAATTGTCAGAGAAATATTTTCACCAGTGAATCTCAAAGACTTCAACCAACGGAGCACGAAACTGCTTGAATTTATTTTTTAATCCCGTGTCGTTGTCCACGAGAACGTTCGTACGATGAAAAGCAATTGGCTCCATGCATCGGCACTCCATGAGATGCATCGGCACTATTGCTGCCGATGCATCTCATACAAGTGCCAATCCCGAAAGACCGAATCGATAACAAAAAAAATAAGATATAGGGAAAAACGCGTTCATTTTGTGCTTCGGCGCAAGCTCGGACGAGACGGAGCCTCATTCGGCGCAGGTATTTTTTTTTAATTGCACTGAAATAATGCGTTACATTTATATTTCAAGCTTACAAACATCAACAACATATTTCATTTATTGTTACGCCTCGGCCTGTTTCATCCTTATAGTTACTTAGTTTTTTTTAATTTACCTTTTTAATCGATTCTGATAATTTTTTTTCCGCTACTCTTACCGACGATGAATCGGTCGCCGATCTACTTGTGTCCTGAGCTTCTAAGTTTGCGAAGACACGATGAAGAAAAAAAATAAAAGATAAACATCGCGGGCCTTCACGCGTTGTAATTCGCGGCGATAAATAAGCATGGAAAACTCGCTCACACCCATCGGCCTTTCGAGAAGAATACACGCTAAATTAACTAATAAAACTACGGACACAAGCGGAAGGTACGAAATGTTTTCTTCTTTTTTGTTCCGTGGATGCCGAACGTCCAGCAGCTACCGCAAATATTACAAACAACATCCATAATAATCCTCTCATAGTTTTCATCGTCTCGCGGTCGCGCTTGGTCATTCTTAAATTGCAACGATAAAATCGTTTCTTTAGCCCAGGGCACAAGACTTCGTCTCTACAAATTAACAGTAATATCCGATTTCTCTAAATATTATTATGTTTTAAAAGTATGTATCACATATAGGTACTTTAATTGTTATTATATTACTACTAGTGGGGAGTTAAATTAAAATAGGCTTTCTGTGTAGATATCAATCTCTCTTTTTCTCTCACGTACTATTGAATCCTCGAAGAAAAAAATTTCGGACGCGCATCACTAATCCACGAATTGTTTTAAATCGATATATCCCACGTGGAACTTCGTCCGGCGCACATGATTTTTTTTTTCTTCATCTCAACGAAGTCTCGGTGCCGCTTAATACGTAATTTCAGCATTCCGAAGTTAATTATTGCAGGCACTTTCAAGATATTCGGTCCCACTGCCAAAATCGTCGATGACAAGGGCCGCTGTACTTTTCTCACTTCCTACAATGCCACAGGCATACAACACTGTCCTTTCGTCTCGTTACTAGTCTGGATAAGTTTTAACGCTAATTCATTTACCCAATTTTTTTTACCTTGCTCGTCGGTACAGCAGAGCAATGGGCAACGATCGGGAGAGGGGGAAGGGGATCGATCGCGAAAGAATTCGACGATTCGGTGCGATATGCTTATTCGCGCTTTGAGCCTCGCATCACATAACGTAATTCCACTTATTACTTATCTAAAACGCGTTCCGCTTAATTCCTCTCAATCTCTTACATCCCTTTCTTCTCTATCGATATACATTTACAGCCTTTTTAATTAAACTCTCTAATATTTGTTTTTTTTTCTTTTTCTTTCGTTTTTGATAATACATAATAATTGTATGTACATGTACAGTAGTTGGACATCCCTTTGTAAGCACAATAAAGACGTCTAGTCCTATGAACAGTTTGATACATCTACTAATTCCTCTCTTAGTTTTTTTTTTTTATCATGTACTCTCTTCCTCACATCCTTTTTTTCTCTTACTCTTCAATATATATAGATTTTTATTTTCTTAATAATGTTTTTATATATATATATATATATATATATATATATTATCGTTACGTCTTTAATTATTGTAAGCTTTGAGCTTGGGCCTGCCTCTAGCCCTCGTGATAAAATTCACTGTACATCGAAAGAAAGAAAAAAATAATAATTTACCGAATTTGTCTGACGTTTTACGCTCTCTCGAAACGGGGCCTCCGAAGATAGACGGCGAGTGACGATGCCGATTTGAATAAAAATAATAATAATTTCCAATATGTCGCATGAGTAGTTTGGCTTCTGCCGTTTGACTATTGCAAGCAAGAATCTGGCATTCTCGATTCGGTGACTAGAATCAAGTGTCTCTCGTTTTATTGGATACAATAGAATTCGATGGGTAAGAAAATTGCAGGAAGTGAGTTTCGAACGCGACGATATGGAAAATTCTTTCTGGCGCCGGCACAAAATTGCTATCACTTCTTTCTTTTTTTTTGGTCACAGGCTTCAATGAAAACATGCACGATACGTCGAGTAGTTCAGGTGAAACAGTTTGTGTTAACGTCCTCGAAACGCGAACGATTCACGAAGCTCGATTCCATTTGTATTGTTTATTCAATTAAAGGCGACGATTATATTGCAACGTGAGAACTCTCCTCGCAAATGAATAATACGTACAAGTAGCATTTTTTTCTATAAGCGCTAATATTAAAAAATATAAACTGCACGTTCATTCATCCGAATACTGTTCAATCAGCAAATATATATCTATATATCTATATATCTATACGATGTGTATTTAAATATATATATATATAAATATATATATAGACAAAAACTTGTGTCTGTCGAAGAGTGCATGGAATGCGCACTCGGAGTAATAAATCGTTTGTCTATCGTACGCGTCATAAATATATATAATAGTTATATACAGTAAAATGTACAGTAAAATTGTAGTAAACCTTTCGGAATAGAGCTCGACGCGGTTTGTATTTTTTTAAATAAAAAAAAATCGTTAACGAACGAAGTTTGTGCTACGAGTTTTTTTTTTAGCATCGGTACGAAAAAAAAGAAAAACGAAAAATTAATAAAACAGAGATGATAAATCGTCGAGTTTGCCAACGATGTTAGAAATTAGAGCGACGAAGCGATTTGTAAGAAGATAAATGGCAGGTTCAGTTCGCTGGAAATTGTATAACGTAGCTTCCGGCATGCTCAATATGAACGAGGCAGTCTCTCAAGTACATCGTCACCGCTGTGTTCGGTTCTTGTTCTTTTTCTTTTCGGTAATCAATTCCCAGTGAGGCTCTTAAAGCGAGAGGAATTATTGTTCTCTTGGCCGTGAACACGCACACGCAAGAGCGCGCGCGCGCGTACACACACACACACACGCACGCACGCACGCACGCACGCACGCACGCACACACACACATGGACACGCGCGCACGCACGATATATTCACGCGATTGGCTGACGACTTCGAAAGTTACCAAGTTAATCTCTGAATCTCTATCGGTTAGCAAAACGATGCAAACAGCCAATTTTTTTATATCCATTTCTTCCGAGTTGAATCGTCGAGTGTATTTCTTTTTTACCGATTCGACGTACTAAATACTGCTGCGAGTTAACGATTAATTGAAGACTAGCACAAGAAACGCGAGAAGTGGATATTAGTATACATGGATACACAGGAAATCGTCGCTTATATCGGGGTGGAAGCGATTATTGGCGGAACAAGCGACCCGCACTCATATCTCGGTGGTGGCAAAAGTTTGAGGATCTGTGAGCGCTTATCTAACAAGTCTTAAATTTTTTTCTTCTTCTTTTGATAAAACGAACGGATTATTCTCAATTTGGCATTAGGCAGTCATAGCGACGGCTACGTCGCTTGAGAACAGTTTTAAAACTCTTCCCGTCGTTACTTTTTTTTCATTACTCTACTCATGTACGTTTGCATTTACGCTTTGCTAAGAGTCGAATCTCGAAAAAAAATGTACCACTACGCACGCCTAATAGACTAACGTATGTGCTTCGCAGTGCATCTTTCACTGCGAATCTCTCTCTACACTCTTCGGGACAGGAATGATTAATATTACATATACATTCTCGTATCAACGCCACGCACGCCTCGTAATCGCATCTACATCGGATTCGTAGATGCATTAAAGTAACAATTAAAAAAATTATAGTAATAAAAATTAAAAGGAGCGTATAAATCGAGCGTTCGCACAATTTTCTCGGAAGATAATGAGAGGGTTGTCGTGAAACATCTTTGGATAATAACAGATGAAAAAAAAAAAAAAATTAATCTCGATTGGCCTGGGGCCGTCAACGAATGTGAATTTGTTCACGAAATCAATATAGGATTAAGATAATTTTGACATAAAAAAATTAAGATAAATAAATTAAATGGCGAATCGATTGCAATCTCTTGTCTCATTCGTACAGATTATCACACACAGCCACGTATGACTCGTTCGAGTACGCGTAGCGAGAGATTTCTTCGTCTCCGTTTTTTTATGATCGCGCACTACGCCCAATTTTTTTATCGGACTACTAAAACCGATGTTAGCGAATACACGATTATTTTCTTTTTAGGGTATTAGAGACAAGGTTTCAAACAGCGATTACCAGATTACGTTCAGGAAGGAGACAATGCGCTGCGATGGTGACTGTTTCATGTGGTATTTGGAGTTAGCTGCAGAGGATTGTACACAAGCATGGCCACCGGAAACGTCTTGATGTGTGTTTGCCACTGTGCCGACAGTTGGAAGAATTTAACGCCATACCACTCGGTCCCATCGATGCTCACTGCGCGATGAATAACAATAATTGCATACATTAATCACCCGACGAGCGACGAATGAATCATCCAAACTCGTGCGACAGGCTAGCGGAACTAATTCGTACCTCTCAATGGAATGTTGTGTGTCTTCGCTGAGCAAATGAGACGCGTCACGCCGTCAACGGTCTGACTCTTCGGCTCATTTTCCTTCTCCTTCTCCTTCTTCTTGCCCAATCTCATGACTGCAATGAGTAAAATAAAAATTTTGTTTACTACTATTGAATAAAAAAGAACAAAAAATAAATAAAAAAAAACTATGAAAAGCACACGACCATGCGAAAGATAAAAATATCGATAACTCACGGGGGAACTCACTCTTTTGCTTCTTCTCCTTCGTCGTGTAATTCATTGAGAGATAGGAGCTCGGTGTGTCGCCGTGACTCGAGAGTCTCTGAACGTGAAGAGCCCGGAAGGCTTGGCGCAGAGTGCTCTTGCCCTTCTCGCCGAGGGCTGGTTTGCTCCAGAAGTCCAGCTGGAGTTCGACGGGCTCCCAGCCGTCCCGAGGTTGTCCGACATTCGGACTGCTCGGCGGTGTAAGCCTTCCCGGGGGTGGAATCGGCAGACTCGGCGGTGGCAGAGAGGGTGGTGAGCCAGAAACGGCCGATCCACCCTCGTCCAGGTCCACCGAGGCCGAGGTACTGCTGTCCGGACATCCAACGCGAACGTCGTTCACGAAGGGAATGAATATTTGGCTGCTATCGTCAGTTTCCCTGCGAGGACAATTTAATTTAATTTTTAATAAACAGTTCCGTACTGACGAATAATTTGATTTGTTTTTACAGATCAATCGAATTCTCGTTTCTAACTTTTTACTTGCCTTTTTTACCAACGGAACTAGGCGATTTCTTAGTTTCAATTTAGAATTATTTATATGCTACGCGTATGCTTCAAATCGTGCAGGAATTTTCATAAATAAATGTCCAAAGAATTAAGAAAATCGAATATTACAGTTTGCGAAAAAGCGTGAACGTCTCCACATCGTGTCTCCACAAGCGTTTATGGCTAGTATTACAGTCGTCTAAAATTTGAAGCATTCGAATGATATAAGTTGCATATTAATGATGTAAAGTAGATTCTGCGAAATCGCCTCGTTCCGCCGGTATAACAGGAAGGGCCAGCAGCCGCTTACATGGATTTCACAAGTTTACCGTGCGAACATCGCCTGCTGTTCGCTCGGTAACGGACTATGATTTTGCGCCATCAACGGAAAGTTTACCTGTAGGTGACCATCGCCTCGGCTATCGGCAACGGCAAGGTCGGTCCCGCGGAGGCGAGATACTCCGAGACTCTCGCGGCACTTTCCATCGCTCCGCCGGCTTCGCGTTCCAGCAGCTCCTTCCATTCTTCGCCGAAGAGCATGGAATATTTGCTGTCGACGGATCCGAGATACTTCGAGAGCGTATTAGATCCAAGTGGCACTATAAGGAATCTCAGATAATTCTGCCAATCGGGCGGTCTGAAGCTCAGGAGATCGACGTAGTGTCGCAGAACCGCGTTCACGAAACCGTCGCCACCCGCGATAACGACTTTTATCGGCGCCGGTGGTTTCGCCGAACTGTTGCAGCTACGAAAGAACAAAAAATTCACGAGTAAGTTTCAGTGCATCGGCAAAATTACTTTTGATAGTTAACGTTGTTAGAATCTTTTTTACAATTTTTGTATCCGCGCGACCAGACACGTGAAGGTTGCTCGAATGTCCGCCGGCGAGGCAGTCGTCAGAACCCTCAGATTGCGCTCTTGGAGTCTCGCCGCAAGTACCGCGCCGCCCGGGTCTGCCAAGGAGATCAAGGACACCGCCTCCGGTAGACTGTCGTCTGGCAAAACCCGAGCCAGCTGCTCCACGAGTGCTTTCCTCGGCTGAAATTTTTCCATACGTAAGCATCTTTCCGGAGATCGAACGTCGTACATATATGAGTGGTACTCTGTCAACTCAACCACTTTTTTTACCCTCTCAGATTTATTACATAATTGGCCACATTTTGGTATCACTTCGAAGTATCCTTTTCTTTCAGACTTTTTAATCCATCCATTTAGGAGATGCGTTTTTTTTTTAATTCATATATTTCGAATGGGATAAGTCGGGCAAAAAATATCTAACTACAAAAGAGTTTCAAGCATTGACTATTTAATTAATTTAATAAATTCATTAATCTAATATTTTTGTTCGTATTGCAAAGACTATTTGTAGCAGAAAGGAATGAAAATTGTATTTTTTCGTGCAACGCAACACCTTTGGTTTGGCAGCTTTCTCGTCAGATCGTTTTTGCCCGACTCGTCCCGTTCAAGAAGTATGAATTTGAAAAAAAAGTATGCTCTAAATGGCTGAATGTAAAAAATCTGAAAAAAAAATTCCCAAAGCGTACATTGGAGTGGAACTAAAATGTGTCCAAACATGGGACAGATCTGAGAGGGTCAAGAAAAAAGTAGTTGACGTGAAAGGGAATGCTTCACATATGTACACATATGTGCAAACTATCGAGGAACATAAGAAGCTTTGCTGAATGACCTCGGAGTTGTTGAGATCCGGGGACGGTTTCAAGTCGACGCTGAGACTGTGCTTCTTCGACTTGTTGCTTCCGGGGGTTCCCCGATCTCTGGCGAAGAGTTTGCTCCTCCTGTCGGTGTTCTCGTTCTTGTTGTGCTGCTGCTGCTCAGACTTGGGCGGCGATCCGGCCATCGTACTCGGCGCGTCGTTCGCCTCGTGGTCCGTCCAGTTTTCCGGATGCGAATCGCTGTCTGCTCTCCTCGAACTGTCGTCGCTTTGCCGGTCCGCTCCGCGTTCTGAAATATTTTTTCTATTAAAGTTAGAACTCGAATTGCATAAAACAGGTCAGTCAGTCAATCTGCGCGACTGCTGGAAAGAGCATACACAGTTAAATTTTTATAGAATCGTCTTCGTGAATAGCTCGATCCCAAACACGGCCTAGAAAACACTTCTGGCGAATTTCTTCCCATCATTTTTTTTTATCCTGGCGCACATGTACAGCTGAATTAGAGAGATAGAACGACAGACCGGCAGATCGGAAGAAGCGTCAAGATTACTTACACAATGTTTTTTTTTTTTTTTTGACAAACGATAATTAACAAACCACGAAAATTAAAATAAAACAACCACAATTCATAGAGCGAAAGAGAATACGTACGTATTATGAGTAGATAGATAGAGACTTCAGTTGGACAAGATGAAAGAACATGTTATAAGGCCATTTACAGATACACGGTGAAGCAGAGAATAAAAGACACACACGTTTACACACACGGACACAACACAAGTAATATTTCTTTTCGAGTACAGAACAACGTTAGACTGTGGGAAGATAATGAAGTTGCATAGGGGTAAATAAAACAGTTCGGGGAAAGCATGCGGCGACAAACAATGCTTTTTTTAAATCTGTACATGAGAAATAAAAAAGAACTACATTATGTTCAGCTGGCAAGAATTTATTTTTTGATCATGTTCTTACTACAGCTTACATTGGATGGCGCGTACATGGTCGGGCGAGCGTGTAAATCAATTGCCGGGGGAAGAGTCAATCAAGATTTTGTTTTTTTTTTCTTGTGAAGTGTCGTGGAATTTTTTTGGAGCTGGAAACTATACCTATCGCGGATATCGATCAGATCTTATGTGGTATTTTTTTTAACTCAGTAGTGTATAATAATAACGAAAGAAAACGTATTTCAATAATTCTTGTACTGTGAAAAGAGATCGTATAAGAGTTGCACGTATCTAATATTGTTATGTCTTCCCTCGTATATCCGCTGGCCTAGAGAGAATTAAAATTATTTTGAATTAAAACGACTAGAACTCCAACGGGTTGTTCTCGAAATTTTTCTTCGGGCAAAAAATGATTGAATTTTACAGGAGCCGGAAACTGATAGAAGGAGCGCAAGTCGATTACCCGGGTATATTCAGTATTTATTAAAATTCAGTCCAATCTCTAACAATAACGAAGGAAAACCTATTTCGATAGATCTTCCATCGTGAAGATAGTCGTGCAAGAGTTTCACGTGTTTAATATTGTTATGTCTTCCCGCTATATCCGCTGACCTAGAACTTTAACGGGTTGTTCTCGCCAAATGGAGAACGAAATTGTGTGTGTATGTGTGTGTGGGTATGTGCACATATGCATACATTCGTAATCCACAATACTCTCGAGGTCTCGCAAATAAATCAAGCTTAATTCTTACAGCGCAACGAGAGACACGGCGCGTTGCCAAATGCAACTGTAGACATACAAGTATATATAAGGTATGATAGATAGATAGATATCGGTGGACTGTACGGATCTCGCCGTCGTTTCAAAGCACGCGGTTCTCTCAAGCGCTGGAGTTTCGTCTCCAATCTAAAAGAAATGTATACTACTCGTAATAAAAATGTATTGAGAAAACAAAATAGCTACGATAATAATCGCGATGAGTAACGCTCGTCGTGAGGATCGAACGTCCCTCGCAAACACGCCTCTTCAGACGTTTCTAAAATTAGATGAAGCACCGAAGATCGTATCGTTAAACAATAACATCGTTAGCTCATGTGACGCAGTTTCGTTATCATGCTTGGTGTCGCGTTGGAGGAAAAAAAATCCATATGTGCTCGCTCGGGTAACTGCGATTTTACAAAGGCAAAGTATCAACACGGATGCTGGGAACGGTCGAAATATTTGTGCTGGCGCTTCGTTCGTTGAAAATTTCATTGCGACAAGCTCGGGACGCATGCTGTTCAAATCGAGTCTCATTATCGAATGTGGTATTTTATAAGGGGCTGCTGGGCCTTCCTGTCTTACCGACGGAGCGAGGCGATTTTTATAGAATCGACTCTACATCATTATCGTGCTATACGTATGCTTGAAATTTTTCGGGACTGTAATAGTAGACATAGCCGTGCACTTGAATTTCCGATAAAAATGCATCTATGTAGTGTATCTATGTCGGACACGATGTGGAGCCACCGGTGGATCAATGGAGAAGCTACGTTCATACTTTTTCGCAAACTGTAATATTCGATCTTCTTAATTCCTTGTACGTTTTGAATGAAAATCGAAATTATAGTCTTGACGATTTGAAGCATATGTAGCATATTAATAGTAAATTAAAACTAAGCAATCGTCTAGTTGCGTCGGTAAAAAAGGTAACTAAAGAGTTAAAAACAAGTCCAGCATCCCCGTAACTGGATCAACGTGCTCGCAAATTCGTTTGTTCGAGCGTATAAAAAAAAATACTTCATCACACCTGGCAGCAAGGTAATAAGAGGAGGAGGAAGAAGAAGAGAGCTTTCACTCCAGCTATCGAAGATCTTGCATGGTGAGAGAAAAAAAAATTGAAAAAAAATGAAATTTTTGTAATTCACTTTACGTACCTGGGGTCGTGTGTCCTACTCGTGATTTCTCTTTGACCGGCTGTCCCATCGGCGACGGGCTTATCGTCGTCGTAGCGTTGCTGCCGATCTCCTCTCTGGTAACTACTATCGAATCGTACCATGCAACAGTGCAAAGCCAACCCACCAGACTTTCACTTAGTTAAAAATAAGAACGATATAATATTCTCATTTTATCAGCAAAATTTTCGTGTAAAAGTCGCAACACTCTTTCTATTCTTCTTTGTTCTTTACGACATTCGAAAATTGAGGCGTGAATCGTCGTCGATCGAAGCAATAGATCGATCGTGTTTACAATGTGCGAACAAAACGGAGAGCGGCAAGCCTGACATAAAACAATGTATAAATGTGTGTGTGTGTGTGTGTGTGTGTGTGTGTGTGTGTGTGTGTGTGTGTGTGTGTGTGTGTGTGTGTGTGTGTGTGTGTGTTTGCGCGCGCGTGTGTGTTATAGACACTCGTGTTAACGTCCACCTCGGTAAGTTCACGTGAGCACGCGAATGTCTCCGTGGCACAATGTATATATCGGGATAATACGAGAAACTAAAAGAAAATATTAAAGTAACGAATGATCGATAATAGCTCGGCCTTCAACGTGCCTTTCAAAGACTACGAATATGTATATGTATATAAATACGAGCGGTAGAGACTCGTACGAGGATACTCACCGGCGTTCGGCGGTGCCAGGAGGGAACGACTGGAGCTGAAGAACGGCCGCAGCGATGGCTTTGGCGTGCTGCTTACCGACATCGTGTCGAGCTCGGGACCGCTGTCGGAGAGATCCTCCAACTCGTCGAACAGCTCCTCGATCTCCATATCGCCACCTGCTTATAATAACAAAAAATATTATTGATGCAATTACAAAAAAAGGTCCACCAAAATTCGTCGCTCGGATTTATTTCAGTGTTGGACAAAATACTAAAGAATACTCAAAATACAAAATACTTTTCGTACTTAAAATACATTGATAAGTATTTTGTTTGAGTAATTTATAAATTACGTTGTAGAAGTCAAAGAAATTGCAATGCTATTTTCTCAAATTAAATTCCACTTCTCACATTTTTTTTGTCATATTTAACAGTAAATTTTTTTGACAATCGAGATTTGTCGTTATTTTCAGATGAAACTTTTTTGTTTAGTTTGAAGTTCGATATTTTTTAACATTGAACACTTTTTCATGTTTGCCATTCTATACGTTGTTTGCATTACAGATTTAAGATTTTTTTACACTTGAAAGTTTCTTCACATTTCACATTTAGCATTCGAAATCTGAAACCTTCCTTGTCTAAAATCTTTACGGAATGATTTGACTTTGTAATCTCAAATCGGCTTGAAAATTTGGCATTATTCAGAATATGTATAAAAGAATTTCATACTTCTGTCACATCTGTAATTTGGCATTTATCAACGAAATAAAAAAAAAAATTGCATAACACCTTTTTTCCTTTCTCTCCCGGATTCAAATGTGGAGGCGGGTCTAAAAATATTTTCTATTTTATACCTAATTGGCCAAAGTACTTGAGCATTTAAAATACGTACTTAAGATAATTAAGATATATCATGTACTTAAAATAGTGCACAGGTCTGATTTATTTTAAACCGTTCGTAAAACGCGGCAATTAATTTACCCGAAAGTTTCTGTCCAATTTCCTCCTGATCGTGCTCCAACTCTTCGGATACCCTGAACCGCTTGAGAAGAGCGATAAACTTTTGCTTCAAATTTCTTTGCTGAAAGAGAGTTGCGGAGAGAGTTTTAGTTGCGCATGCAATGCGGTTGTTTCGTCCTTGCTCGGGACAAGTATAATGCCCGGTGGGACAAAATTCATTCGGTCGAAAGTTACCCTCGCGTTCGTAGGAATTTTTGCGCGACTCTTTCGCCTGTGAACTTCGAGGGTCGGTTCGCTGTCGCTGCCCTCGGCCTCGCCCTCGGAGCTGAACTCTTCCTCCTCGTCGCTGAATTCCGGACACAGTCTTTCGCTCGGGTCGTTCATCAGTCTCTTGTCGTGGTCGACGGGCTGGGAACTGAGTGCAAAGACGCTCACGCGGGCCAGGACGACCGAGTGACCGCCGTATTTCTCAGCCTTGTCGGAAACTAGCTCTAGCTCCAGGTCCATCTGTTTCTGGAGAACCTGCGGAGAGAGACTTTGCGGTTAATTCATAGAGCCCAGAATCAAGACCGACGATTCAATTAAACTCTGACATTTGTACAGGTAAATTCGTCGATAATTAAATCCTTCGAATGCACACCTCCGTAGCGAATATCAATGTCCAGACCGTGTCGCGCAAACCCCAAATTATTACCTTTCTATGTTTTTCGAAAAAAAAAATGTAGGGAGTTTTATTGAGGAAAAAATTCAGGGACGTTTGTAGGAAAAAATATTGAGACGTTTTTTTAGAAAAAAAAATGTAGGTACTTATTTTGTAAAAAATCTTTTACAGAAAATTAATAAAAAAGAGGTTTAGTTATTTTTAAAAAGTAGACATTCCGGGGGTATTTGACGCCCCGAATAGAAAATAAAACATCAATTGCTGCAATCATTCCGTCGAAAATTAATGTTCGCGTAAACGCACCTGGGCCATGTTGATGACACCCTCGGCGAGTGTCTTGTAACCGAGCATCGTGCGATTCTTGTATCTCTTTCGTTTCTGCAGGAGTATCAGCAGCTTGTTACCGTCGCGCTTGAGAAAGTGAGGATACTGGAGTGCGAACTGTAGCTCCAATTCGGTGTCGAGCATTCCGCCCGAGGGTACCGCCATCTCGTTCGAGCGCAGTGTCCTCTTGGAGCTCTGCATCTTCACGGCTATGCTGATGGAAGCGAGATCAGCTCCGAGAGGCCGGAGTGTCACGAGCCTCGACAGGGTCAGCGAACACAGCCTGCAAAATCAAAGAAACAACACCAACTTTAAAAACCTGTACTGTTCATCAAAAAGTTTATCAATTATGATGAATAAAAATCATTTCCATTTAAATTGGGAGTCCCGAGAAATTTCCGGGGTAATGAGGGTCACATTCGTTCGTTAAAAAAAATAAGCAAAAAAATAACGAAGAAGAGTTTACCATTTATAAATATAAACCCACGACCGCAGCTTTTAACTGCAGGTGGTGTTTCCTGCTATGTTTCCTACTCGCCTGCAGGCGTAAGAGAAAAGATGAAAGAAGCAATCTCAGCGTTAAATATCTGTATCATTCATGAAAATTAACAATCAATTATCGTGGATAAAAATAATTTCCATATAAATTGAGGGTCCCGAGAAATTCGCGGGGCAAGCAGGGTCACATTCGCTTGTTTAAAAAAAAGATGAATAAAAATAACGTAGTAGAAGTTGATGGCAGCCCGTTGATAGGACCGTGCGAGAGTTTACCATTTATAAATAATAAACCTTCGCTCGTAGCCTTTAACTGCAAGTAGTGTTCGCTACTCGCCCGCGGACGTTAGAAGCGAGATGAACGAAGCAATCCCAGCCTTAAATACGTGTACCATTCACAAAAATTAACACTCAATTATCATGCATAAAAATAGCTTCCATATAAATTAGCAAGTTCCGAGGAAATTCGAGGGTTAACCAGGCTCACGATAACATCATCCGTTTGTCTTTAAATAATAATAATAATAACAATAATAACAACAATAGTAATAAAATGGAAAAATACTTAGAAAAATAACGAAGTTGATGTCAGCCCTAGAAGCCCTGGGAGCGTGGGGGAGTTCGCAATTTCTAAATATAAACCCTCGACCGTAGCCTTTAACTACAGGTGGTGTTTGCGACTCGCCCGCAGACGTACGAGCAGACTACGTCTCGCTCGGCTACACGCGTACGTATTGGCACAGTTCCGTATGTGTGGCTAGCACACATACGGGAGGAAAGCGGATGGGCGAGGGGTGGAAAGAGAGGCCGAGGTTCGTCGGTAGCGTTCACGCCGGGCCGAACTGGCTTACTCGGCCGGCGATGAACGGAGACGCGATTAGAGGAAAGTGAACAGACGAGCTCTTCGTCTTCCACAACCTCGCCACATCCCGTCTGCATTAAATTTTATTTCTTAACGTCCAACTATTTTCCTATTTTTAATAATCGGTTATGAATATACGGGCATTGATAAATTAATCGAAAGTTCAATTAGTTTCTTCCCACGCTGGCGTTGAGGAATATAAGATATAAGAAAAAACCAGACGCCGTCGGAAGCTCCTTTTAATCTTTCGCCAAGCGGAACGAGCGCTTCTCCTTTTCTCCCTTTTACTGTACATTTTAATACGCCTCGTTGCCCATTAACTTCCTTTGTCAGTACCGGCTTCCAGTAAAATAAATTAGCCCAGCACACAAGTGAGCCATGAAAATAAATAAATCAATAAATTAATAATCAATTGTTTTTGTAAAGGCGTTTAAAGCTGGATCAGCCCCGGACGTTGTTGGGCGAATTACGTAATCAAGATCTTTACTTCACCTTTTTTTTTTATATACGTTCCGGTCCAAGATGCGGCCTCACTTCAGTATTCATTATTTTTACATTCCTTAAACCCGTCAATTAAGGCCATGTGAAAGATGTACCACGTGACATATGAGTGCGAGAGAGATAGATGCATTTTTCGAATCAATGCCATTTAAAACTGATTGACGTTTTGGATAAAACGGAAGCATCATCGGACGCGGTATTAAATTGTACATCAGCTAATGCTTTGCTTTTCCTCGAAAATTCGACAGTGTCTAAATTGCATTCATTACAGATTTTGGTTACCGACTGAGTCGTTTCACATGCCCTTAAGGGGATGCTGGAGCTTTTTTTTAACCTGCTTTACCTGTTTTATCGACGGAACTCGAAAATTTTTCAGTTCCGACTTAGCATTGTTAATATGCTACGCATTTGCGTCAAATCGTAGACGACTATGATATTGACATAAACACTTCGGAGTGCGGTCGAATTTCGATTAAAAACTTACAAGGAATTAAGAAAACCGAATATTATAGTTTGCGAAAGTGCATGAACGTAGTATCGCGATTAACGCACAGGTGACTCTGCATCGTGCCACTACATTCATGCGGGAACCGATAGCAGTGGATGTGCGATTGGTGTGGCTCTGCTCGTGTCGTTGTCAGTGGCTCTGACCACCCGTCGCAGGTCGATATACCAAGTGAACGCAGTTTACACTATGCGTGATTATCTTTTGTGTGAGCAACTTTCCAACGGTTTTGGAACATTCGGGGATATCCAAAGAATCGGCATGCACGCTCTTTTGACGTATGCGAGATCTAGCATTTTTTATATCCTGGAAACCGGATCCTGTAGACATTTCAGTGGCCATGTTGGTTTTGCGACAATTTTTAATGTTCGATTTTCTTTATTTCTCAGAAGATTTCGACCGAAATTCGAGTGCACGACGAATCGTTTATGGTATTAATACAGTCCTGTAAGATTCGAAGCATACCCGTCGCATAGTAAAGACGAATAGTTAAAACTAAGAAATCGCCTAGTTCCGTCAGTAACAAAGGTAAGTGAGGCGTTAAAAACGGGTCCAGGATACCTTGAGTCCTTAATGCAAAAACGATTGTAGCTCTTCTTCGACAGCACGCCACACCAATCATTGTAAATAAAGAAATAAATAAATAAATACATAAATAAGTAAATAAATAAGTAAATTAAAAAATAGGTAAAAAACGTACAAACAAGTGGATAATGAGAAGTTAAAGAGAAATTAAGAAAGCGAAGCGCATTGTTTCGTCTTATCTAACACTAAATATGAATATATCGATGACAATGGCTCGTCGAGTGAGCGAAAGAGATTGCGACTGAGGAAAGAAAGGGGAGGGGGGGGGGGGGTGGAGCGATGAGAACGAGACTGTATATAAGTGGCGAAGAATTATTATCAGGAACGTGCGTGTGGCTCCAGGGGGTCTCGGCGATTCTCTATCTGCGTGGCTCGACGCCACGTCTACGATACCTTACGTCGCGGGCTCCACCTGATGGGGCGATGAACCTGTGAGGGTGCGTTGTCGACGTGGACGCGGTATACAGTACACTGGTTTTTTCTTTTTCTAAAGTCGATACCCCGTTCCCTTGGAATTCCCGCGCGCAAAAGTATAAACCGAAAATATATTTTCAATAAAACCATCGCTGCCCGGGAGTTTATAACTGCCGAACAAATTAGGCCTTTCTGAAAACCAATTCGATTCCAGACAACGCTCATCGCTCACCAAGCGTAATCATTCATTCCGTCGAATCCCGGACAGTGATTCTATGAAATTTGTTTTCTTCTTTCATATAATCTTTCATTCAATTGTTGAGATACAACAATTGATACAATGGTAATCATAATCATAATTTTTTGTTTAATTTCCAACGTAATTTACCTAATTTATTGATAACCTTTGTTATTCATGTAATCTTGTATTCGTTTTGAAGGTAAAAGAGAACACATGTAATTACGCACGATTGCATGACGTGATTGAAATGTTCCATTTTGATATATCTGTAAAAGGAGCAATCTGTTAATAAATTATCAATACTATAATCATAATAATAACATCAATATGATAACCCATACCAGATAGAAAAACATGCCGTCAAACGGGTATCGTACCATTGGTACCGCCACCGTTCCGTCGCCGTGCCGTCATTTTTCTATCTGGGCTGTAACATCAGGACGTATATTCAACGTTTGTACCTGAAACGCCATGTTACGTCTGTGAGAATAAAATATTCTATAGACAACGATGGTCGTTTACGTAGAGCAAACATTTGTTCATTGTCGTGTCGGTCTCCGATTTAATCGTGTGAGATTTTCATTTTTCCTCTTTCATTATATTCATCCACGTCTCTAAACGCTGGCAGTTTCGTTACGAGAAAGAGACGGGCATGAGAAAAAAGAATAAAAAAGATAAAGCGCGTTACATAACAAGGACATCCGATTTACGTGTCGTCATTTCTACAGTGTACATTCAACGATGTTCCCCGTCTGCACAGGTACAAGCTCTCGCGCGCGGTTCGAATCTATTTCTGGCTTCTGTTGACTCGCCGACGAGCAGTTAATTTCCAGCTCGATTGACCGATAACCGCAAGGTCTATCGGCGAAGGAGAAAGCCGGAATGGAGATTGAGGATCGTCAGAGGTTGGCGAGCAGGCAGGCCGGCGCTACTAAAATCGTCGGACACGTTCGCCAGTCCGGCGTAAGGCTCTCGCTCGTCCCGACTACTCCCGAGTCAAATCGATACACATCGAAGCTCTCTCTCTCTCTCTCTCTCTCTCTCTCGCTCCGCCACCGCCTTACGAGGCGGCGTGGAACACGCACCTGCCCCTCTCGGCCGAATGACTAACCGCCCCTCCGTCCGTCTCTCGCTATCTCGGAGCTCTCTCTGTCCGTAACCTAACTTCAGTCGCGCACTTCGCTCGCCCCCGTCCTCGCCCTGACTGCGAACCCGTGGAAAAACACCCACGACCGTCTATCTGCGGCGGAGACTCCCGTGGGCGAATCGTTACACGGCGTACGCTACACAAAACACTCGACGGCATTGCCGAGTCCTGAATGCGCGAGATAGACGGTTGTGTGTATCGACCGCGGAGAAAGAGAAGGGCGAATCGAACGCCGTTTGGCATAGGAAACTAAGCGGGTTACGCCCTTTTGCTTCTTGCTCGTCGAGATATGGATAGATGTTGATGTTGTGTGGATGATGTGTGTGTGTTTTTGTGTTTGTGTGCGAGGCGCAGAGCCGCATAGTAGAGAGTATAATACTTTTTAGAGATAAAACGATACATCGTGACAGTCTGGCATGAATCATCTGTAGCGTCTCGCACACGCTTACTCGGCGGCGGCAGCACCGACGATCCGATGGCGATATCGAACTCGTGCACGTGCAGCCGCACTGATCTCGAAGATAGGAAAACAAACGAGCTACGGGACAGCGTAGGGCGCGCAGTCATTTGTGCACGTTTCACTTCGAGATAATACAATTGTTTGGTTAACAATAACAAAAGTGTTTTTTTTTCATTTGTAATTTATTTAGCTGTGGGTCGCAAATCGACGTATTCGTATCAACGTTGAGCCGCAACAACCTGCTCGTATATTTTTCCGGCCGAGCGAAATCAATAATATTTTTATCGATGGAGAGAAAATTCGTACGCTTATCATTTGTTATACCCAGCTATTCCAGTCGTCTATGTAATATCGTATGCCTCAGTCAATCCTCGTTTCTATATTCGTTACTCGTTTCTATATTCGATACATACATTAAAACATGATAAAAGAATTTTAAAAATGCATTTGATCTCTCAAAGACCCCGCCCGACATCCGCGTCAATTCCAGCCATCTCAGTTTATTTCGTTATGACGAGTTCGAATATACGCCACACACAGTCCACGAGTAACAGTTCGAATATACGCCTTCGTCCCTGTAGTAGATAAGCGAGTACAGCCAATGAGATGGAATAGAGAGATTTCGCGCCCCTCACGCCTACACCTCGTCCACGCGGAGGGTCGTTTCGCCAAGGGTAAGGCGATAACAGTGGCTTCGATTCCCTACGGAGAATATACGTGTGGGAGAATTTACATTGAAACTCGTTGGTTCGCGCAAGGCGAGAGAGACTCGCTGTGAATACCATCCACATCATCCGGAGTTCAGGGCTCGTTGTTGTCACCCTGTGCGATCTCACGAGCATGTACGTGATCGATCTCGATCTCGGGCGGACCGTAAGTGTCGCTCTCGCCTACTCGGCCGCATTCACCGTGCCCTCGACTAGTACCTGTGCTAATGCCGAGCGCGAAAGGATGACAAACGTGTCACATCTATTCGTGCTTCCGCGTCACCGTATCGTGCCAGTACATCTTCGAACACAGTTATCATCATCATTAATCCTAGAGCATATGACTATGCGAGCCTTTTTTGCGCCGATAACTATTTTCATTACGGACGATATCATATGTGTGTGTGTGTGCATGTGTGTGTGCGTGTGCGTGTGCGTGTGCGTGTGTGTGTGTGTGTGTGTGTGTGTGTGTGTGTGTGTGTGTGTGTGTGTGTGTGTGTGTGTGTGTGTGTGTGTGTGTGTGTGTGTGTGTGTGTGTGTGTGTGTGTGTGTGTGTGTGTGTGTGTGTGTGTGTGTGTGTGTGTGTGTGTAATGTATATGGTATGTATGTATATATCGACGAGTAATAATAAAAAGAGCGTACCTTGTATAGAGCTAGTTGAGGTGAAATGGCCATGATTTTTTTTCAGCAATGAAAATTGGAGGCTTAATGTAAAAAAAACCCTTTCAGTTTTAGTCGTAACCAACTCTAGAAACATCTAACTGAAGTAATTCACTCAGAACTTTCGATATTTTGGATGCGTGCCTTAACATGGGGGTTACGCCTTATTGATTTTTAACGGTAGATATGTGTCTTCAGGCCTTTTGTACAAATAGTATTTAATTTATCGACAGAATATAAGCATTGGAGAGAATCAAGTAAAATTTTGTTCCTCCTTATGGTACGACTTATAAACTCTCGTCTCGCAGTCCATTCTACGGCCTTTTGATTCTTAACCATCAATATGTGTCTCCAGACCTTTTGCACAAATAGTATTTTATTTATCGGCAGAACATAAACATTGAAGAGAATCGAGCAAAATGTTGTTCGTCCTTATCGTACGACTTATAAACTCATGTCTCTCGGTCGACTTTACGCCTATTTGATTCTTAACCGCCGATATGTGACTTCGAGCCTTTTGCACAAGTGGTATTTTATTTATCGTCAGAATATAAACATTAAAGAGAATCGAGCAAAATTTTGTTCGTCCTTATAGTACGTCTTCGTCACTGACTGCTGACGACTTACCATCTTTCGTCTCTCGTTCGATTTTAAACGATAACAACTCCATTTATCGTCACTCATACACGATCACCCTTTTTAAATAAAAGCTTTTTTTATCGCGAAATAACCCATCGATACTTTATTCCACGAAACTATCTATCCCCCGATGCTCAATATTTTTGTCCTATCTTGGCCTTCCGCGGACAGATGGAATATAGAGCGTCCACGGAATCGTTATATTTTACCCTGCAATTCATAAAATGTTCTCTCAATCTTTTTATTCCCCAGCACTGTGCATCAGAAACTAAAACGGAGCCACTGCTACGAGTATATCGAGGGACGAGTGCCGCGAAACGTATCATTATATCTACGGAACGACGTATATAGAAGAAAAAAAAAATAATAATAATAATAATAATAATACAGAACAAAGAGTAAGGCGCGATGTGATGTCTTGAAAAAAGGAATATTGATTTCTTTTTCCGACAGTGTGTAGTACAGCACACACACATACACGCATATGCGTATACACATACATCTGTATAGAGTCAGCAAAGCTTTTAATATGCAGGTCTACGAACGGAATATAAACCGTGCGCTTCGCTTGTGAGCTTTCTCTCTTTCACCTCGCCCGTGCAGCCTACATACCGACTGAGCGCTCCTCACATAAACCTCGTCACTCCCGCGCGCCCGGCGGACTCACGGCTGGTCGCCGTGCTAATATCGCCGGAGTTTTAGCAACCTAACCAAACAAACATACCGAATTTATATTGGTGCATTACGCTCGAAGTTGAAATGGAATAAAGTCGTCTGGGAGCCGGCGAGTCCCACCGCTGTTTGCCTGGATGTAATTACGTTTCGTACGTGTAGGCGATTCCCCGGTCCGCGCCCGGTGGCGAGCCCGCGACGGCAACTTCGTTACCGCCTGGCACGTCGCCCAGCGGCCATTTCTCGAAGTTTGATCCATAATCGATTGTCGATGAAAACAAAGTGAAATTACGATAAAACTTTTTCACGCAGGCTCAGAATTTATCGTACGACTTTCACTCGCTATTAAACTTATCGCTGTACGTTAAGGTAACTTAGCAATGCTCCCACACGTCGCAGTCGTCGGACACTTCTATGCAGATTTGATTCATTACGAATTTAAGTATTAGAAATCCAATTCGACAGTTGTAATTCTATCTACAAACACTATTTTATGCACAGAAAAAAAAGTTTAAGTCAATAAACCAGTTAACAAGGTTTAAGCTTAAATTATTTTTCTTAAACCTTGCATTGTTGTATTTTGTTAACACTTTGAGCGATATTTTGACACTATACGAACAAAACATTGTCATGTCAAGAAACTTTGTTATTTTACCTTGTTACAAGACCTTGTTATTTCATGTCAAAAAATTAGTTTGGAAACATTGAAAACGGAGCAAATGACGGTGGTTATTTTCTTCCATAATAACAAAAATATGTATCTTTTTGTAATGTATCGATAGCTTTTGGAAACTAGAAACTATCAGCTTAAAATAGGTTGCAGTTATTTTCACAAAAAAATGTCCCTGTCCAATTAATAACTGCCGGAATCTGGGGATGCTCTAACCGTCCGAGCATTGGGAATTTGCCTCATATACGTAGTGAATCTGTCGGTTTTTATTCGTGGCCGTTTATTGCATAAACTTTCGCGAAGCATTCGGCGCGTCGGGCGCGAGCGGCGAGCCGACGTCAAGGTCGTCTCTGGCCTCTTGGCAGTCAACAATACACCGGCTAGGGCACACTCAATCTCGAGCATATTTTTTCTTATATATGAATAAATATTCTTATATATATATAACAGCATTATTACCTTTTGGCATATTTACTACGTGCTGTCTGCTCATGTCTCGAATGTCGAGACGAATTTTATTCGAGTGTACTCGGCACGATCCCGAGATATACGGGGTGAATACGAAAAAGGATTCGTTCGATACGCTGTCTCGGGAGGGGGAGAGAAGTCTGTGGCGAAAGGTTCGGCTTACAAAATGCAGGTGTGCATCCTGTATGGACCGGGCTTCGCCTCTTCGATTTAACGTCACTCGAGAATTTTTGGCTGTATCTCTCGTGATTTTCTACGAATGGGAGTTCTTGAGAGCTAGATTAGCCCGACGAGGAACGAGGGAGTGCTCGTTCCGGAAAAATAACGACGCCAAGAAACCATTCCTTTCCTCGGTCTCGAAGCTCTTCGTGAATGAGCAGGCGCGCGGAGCAAGAGGATGCATGCTCTTCTTTCGACTGCCTCCCCTCGTCGTGCTTTTCCTTCGGCGGTTAGTCATTCCACGTGGACGAGTCCGATGAAACCCCACGAGGACGTAGCAGCAGCAGGCACGAGAGATTCTTCGGTGCTCGCACGATCGAACGTTGAATAGAGAAATATCGGAAAACTCGATGGAATAAAAGTTATAAAAAAATTCGTTAGATAAAAAAAATTCTACTTGACTTTAAAAGAATAAAATAAATAAAATAAACAAAAAATAAATACCTAAAATGTAATTCATTGCAATCCTTTTTCATGTGCTATTGTCGCTGGAACTAGCGATATAAGCGCGATTGCACAAAGGTGAAAATAAGGAATCGAAAGTCTCCCTATATAACTCGATAGAATAACATTTATAGAAAATTTAGTGAGATAAAATAAAATTGTACTTGGAACTTTGAAAAAGAATACAAATAATGAATATGTAAAGTTTGATTCACTGTAATTCTTTCTCGGCTGCTATTGTCGGTGGGACTAGCGATATAAGCAAGATAGCACAAAGGTGAGAGAATAAAGAACTAGCACGGTGGTGAGACTCCCTATATACGGAACGAAAGTGTGAAAAATTCTTTTCTTTATCACGCCCGCTCGGTGCCCTAACCTCTCTCCAATCCCTCCTTTCCACATTAGTGCTGGGTCGTCGAGAGTCTCGAGGTCGATCACTTCCCAGAGAGATCTTTGTATTCCTCGTCTTCTCGCCCGGTTCGCCGAGCCCGCTTACTTGTTACTGCGCGTTTACTATATAGACGTCGTGCGTTGGGTCCCTGCGGTGTGTTTACAAACCGGTGGGAACTCAAGCCGCCGACACTGTGCCGATTTGGCCCTGCAGTCGCGGTTACCACGTTGGACGGCTGTGCAGTCGAATTAGAATCAAATAAGTAACTTTGGTCGGTACGGTTTTCGTATGGCCAGTTTTGATAACCCACATTGTGTTACTACAGGTCAGTTCGAATAGTGATGAGAAAAGAAAAAAATTAATGGCGGAAAGCCTCGGCGATGGTAAAATCTTTCGTTCGAACGAAACAACTGATTCTTTATTCTTTTGAAAAAATCTCTTGATCACGTGTATGACGTTCATTTTGTTCATAACGTTCACAACGTTCATATGACGCTTCAAACCCAATATTTTAGATTTTAATCCCAAAAATGCCATTTCACATTAGACCAAACTGTTTTCAGTGCATAAAGTCGAGACTTTCAATGGATCAATGTACTTTACTCCCTAAAAGGCCAGCGGATTCGCCTTCAGCGGAAAAAAATACATCGAAATACGTGGCAGTTCGTTTTAAAAAAAAAGGATAAAAATATTTACTAAACTAAATATACATTTTGAAACAAACTGTAATTTTGGGGAAATAAAAAATTCAAGGACTTAAAGTGAAATTCAAGGACATTCCAGGACTTTTTCAAGGTCATGCAAAATACAAGGACAATTCCAGGACTCCAAGGACTTCAAGGACCGCTGGGCACCATGTCAATCACAAGAGTCAAAGAGAAATCATTTTATTTTTCCTCGGCGGATTGCGGGCTCAAAACGGTATTCCGTTTTTCGTTACCGGCGGCGGGATTGCACATCACCTTACGTTGAGATTAAGAATACGGACTCGATGTAATCTGACAGAAACTTGCGATGCGAACTTATATAGTTCTCTCGGAGCGTGCATAGAGAAATTCAGTTCATCTACCGTTGCCGGTTCAATGCATATATGTGCATATATATATAGATGCACGTATGTATACCTAATACAGAAGTTCCGGCTGAGCTAATTTAAGCCAGGGGGAGTGAACGGAGAGGAGGAGTGGGCTTATGGTAGAGAAAAGCAATTTACAGTTGTATCGCAGCCTGGGAACGAAGCATATAATTCCATCGGTGACGCAGCTCGGTGTCCCATCAAAAATGTCATATTCATCGAGACATGTTCGTTATAATATCGACATTCGTGTAAATCCGATTTATGATTCGGAGATCATTTTTTTTCTACTGTTCTGTCCATATTATCCGCAGAGTGACGGAATAAACATCAATCCTATTATCGGATGGCGCTTCGGGACTGGCGCGAGAAAACTCAGGCCTCTAATTGGGTACTTCGTTGTTTACATTTAATTGGCCCCCAATTTATTATGCCAGTCATTTTAGAGAGGTTATTGGCGAGGCCGCGCATCGTTGACGGGCTCGATATTGATTATTAATAACCATCGGGGCACAACGGATCATTAATGAAAAAAAAAATTGCCGGTACATTAAAAAATTCCATCCCAAATGCCCCCAAATTCCATCGAACAAATATCGAAGAGTTCGATATTTGTTAAAAACAATCATCGGGGCAAAACGGACCGTCTTGCCCCGCTATCCCTCATACACAAACATTCTGCTAACTCTTCCATAACGATGATCCAAGAAAAAAAAAATTCCGAAAGTAGTTTACAAGGACGAATCCAGGCCTCAGGTTCAGGGATGATATGCGAAAAGAGCTTCAGCCTCGAGCACGGCCAGCCGGCAACCTTGTCCTCTCGATTAAACTTGGCCGCGACGAAGGCGAGCGAGGCTCGGGCGAGGGATTGCGATAGAAGAAAAAGGGGTGAGCGGGGAGGGGGAAGTGGATAGACCACCGCGTGTTGGTGACCGTCGGAGTGTCGCAAATCGTGTAAATCCGCGTGACCGCGGGCGCCGGCTGTCCCGGTCCGTCGTGGTCGTCGACGGCGTCGACTGCGGAGCCCGAATCGTCACCAAGGTCGGAGCGAGACCTCGTTCAGCGTGCATCGAGTGCCGCTACTGACCCGTCACTGCGCCGTTGCTGAACCACGATCGGCACAATCCGGATTGCGCGCGGCACGTCCCTGAGGATCTCACGTAGATGAGTCCCGCGGGCGAAGTGATGATGTTATCTTCGCAGAGCTAAGGTAATGGTACCGCTGCTCGGACACGACCGAATCGTCGGACACTCCTATGCAGATTTCATTTATTACCAATTTAAGTATTGGAAATCCCATTTGAAACTTGCGATCGTATCTGCAAACATTATTTGATGCACGGAGAAAAGTTATATAAGGTTTAAGCCTAAATTGTTTTCTGTTGTTGCATTATATTAAAAAAAAAAAAAAATTGGTACAAGCGTTATTAAATACGCGACCCGATAATCGGATAGATCGAAGAAGTTAGGTCGGCCAGCTTTTTACGTAGCTTATCTTCAGTATTGATTCGCTTAAATATAATTTTTTTGTTGATTTTATTAATTAATGGCAAAGAAATTCTTTTACTCAAAGCGAACTAGTTGAATTCGTACGTCGGAATTATCGAAATCTATGATTGTCCGAAAGATCGGTACATAGAGTGTCCGAATATAGGGACGTTTCGAAAAACCACGTCAGGATTATTCGAGAGTTCGACGGATCGCCCGGGTTCGTGCAGGCGGATTTGCATAGGTCGTTACCGGTAACGTCGGCGGTGAGGACCGGAGGGACGTCGAATGTATCGGCTATCGACCAGCAACAGCTACAAGTTTTCTTCTCATCCTCTCGTCCAACGTACCGTTACTCTATAACCGGTGCAAAACCGCCGCGCACAACCGACTACCACAACATTGGCTTTTCTTTTGACTGAAACTTCCGCAATGCACCAGAACTGAATTGCGTCATCGAGGTATGTGTGTGTTCGTGATTTGAGGGGAAAATGGGAAAGCGGCGTCGATGCTATTAGTCAAAAATGCAGCTCGGACAAGAGATGGGCGCCGACTTTGTCATCGGTCATTTTTTTTTGTCAATTGAGCGCCAATTGACCGGTCCCGAAATTACGGGACTGTGATAAGGGCGACACTAGCCCCAAAAATCTTCACGGGCCGGATTTAAACAAAATTGAAATTTTCATATAGCTTCCTCATAAAAAATGGCCAAATTGACAAACTAGATATTTTTCACTGTTTTCAGTGAATGAACGAAACAATATTATAAAAAGAATACAAAATTCATTTTTGTCTAATTAACGAAGTTTTATTTTGTTAATTTTGAAGTTTTGTTTCTTTTTGTTTTGACCATATTTGTAACCTCGAACAAAAGTGACGGTCATGGCACAATAAACATTTGCCGAAATCAAAAAAGACGGTCAATTGAGAGTAATTTTTTTGTCAATTGACGCTTACAAAAAATCACCGTCAGGACACATCTCTAGCTCTAACTACTCAAATAAAAATAAATTAAAAATAATAATAATGGTAGAATTACATATTTTATTAAATGCCTTCCCCATCAACTTTTAGTCGGCCGGAAGTGCTGAATCGTTAATTCTTGCATTAGAAAGCAATGTCACACAAAAGTTGTCCACGGTTCAACGATTTCCTTTTTTTCCATCTATTTCTTCAAGGTTTTGTCGACCTCGATTTTCTTTTTACGACGCTACAAATAAATGTATATATAGATTTTTTTTTTCGCGCTATAGTAGAGCGACCGATGATAAGTGAGCAGTCGAGCGAGAAACCGCGATAAGGCATCCCTGTCGCCGACAAAGACTGCGACACGAGTAACGATATATAGTTGTTGGGAAACCCAGTCAGTGATTTGGAACCGAGTTAACGCGCGACAGTGGGTAGTGGATAGTTTCTAGTTACAGAATAAAAAAAACCGAGGCATACATATACGTATATATCGCTCTATAATAAATAAAATTCTCGCGGCAGTGTCAACAATCCGGGGAGGGAGGGGTCAGTTTCACCATCAGTCCGATAATCGAATTTCAGTTCAAACTTAAGTCCGAACTTAAGGTCAGACTTAAGTACAATCATAAGTTGGAACTTAAGATAGATCTTAAGCACGCGATGAAGTTCAGACCAAGCTTCGATCTTAAGTTCCAACTGAAGTCTTGAAATTCGACCCTGAGTCCCCTCGGACTCATACCAAGGCTTTAATTATTTCAATTCTTTTGGAGACTCTTCATGCGAGCGCGCAAGCCACCAGAAGTGCGAGTATCTGCGTATAAATGTATCAGATCCGAACATTATAACTCTCGATTAAAAAAAAAAAAAAAAAAACTTTATACCTACTTGAGGAATATAGTTTGAAAAGTTCGACTATGGACTAACCGGACGGACGAAAAGGGCCAACAAGTCGCCGAGTCTCTCTACTGTAACGTCCTCGGTTACAGTGATTTCCGCGGACAGCCCGAGCGTCGGCCGTTTTATATCGGAATGCCTCGAGCGATCCCGATAACTCGCGACGGAAGTTGGTCAACGCCCGCGAGCAAAAAAAAAAGCCGCATGCCATTAACGGTTCAGCTCGCAACACCCGATCGAAAAAAAATTGTAGGAAAAAAAAGATAACGACTGAACGACAACATCCACGTGGCTCTTACGGCGATGTTAAATTTAAAAGACTAATTATTGTTCGACCGTTGAAGCTTGCCCGATGTAAGATGTAAAAGTCGTTCGAGAAAACAAACGGGCTGTCTTATACGTCGTTCTCTAGGCGAGTGTCCAATGCGACGGTTGGAATATTCGTCGATTGCACTTAATCACCCTCGGCTATGAATAAACTTTCGATTATCTCGTACGCAACGCGCGCTCGGTGTGGTTATTTTTTTTTCGTCCGGCAATGTGCGGTCCTATATCTGTGCGGACTAATAACGCGAGTGTGGGACAGCGGAGTTGAAACGATATTCAAATCGTTTGCGCCAGTCCTTGAGACCGTTTAGCACGCACAGCCACGCGCGCACGGGAGGATTTTCCAATCGGTGGTGGGTTCTATGCGTAGCGAAGGTGTCCGAGCGCGCGTCACACGAGGGGGTCTCTGCGCGAGCAACGCGCTCGGCCGCGTTTCGCTCTTACGCAACGCGGCGCTTGTCACCGATGAATTTTCAATTCGGCGGTGGAAATCGAATTTACGGACGGGAATTAAATTCGCAAAGCCACGTGGACTCGGCGAACCGGAGAAAACAAAAATCGTTTCCCGAGCATCCACGCTGAGTGTCTTCGCTTTCGAGAAACCGTTGAAAAGAAAACACTTCCCGGTACCGGAATCGCCTGGCGCCAGCTTGCGGGGATAACGTATACCGGCGCGTACAGGATTGGCACGAATATACACTGCGCGCATTTGCTACTATACAGAGGAGCGATGTATCAGAGGTTAGGCGTTCGGTAAGGTCTTTTACCGAGAATTTGCTTCCCCACGCGTTACCTCGGACACCGAACGATGCTTCGCACCCTCCGCTTAGTCAGTAGACATTTTTTAACGCTATTCGCACGACCGAGATCCTCGGATGTACGTTTTTAGAACGATGCTTCATTTCGGAAATCCTAGGATGAGATTATCGTGGAATTGAGTTTATCGTACGCTCTTTGTTTACTCTCGCAGAAATCTATATGCTTGTCCTTGAAACGAACAATCATCGAAACTTCGATAATCAGACTGTTGACCTTGCAACTTAGCTTTTCTTTCAGTAGAATTTTTGATAGAATCGATTCTACTTTTTTTTTTACTTAATTCCGATCATCACAATATTTTTCATCAGAGAAACCTCTCGTGCATGCGACAATAAACTTGATGCTTCATCCGCGTAAATTGAGCACGTAACCCCCCGCGTAATCGGGATAGCTCCGCGGTGTCAAGAAGCCTTACGCCTCGCCGCGAAAAATCTTCACCTAGCCGCGAGAATACACTACCTACCCATACAACGATACAGATGTGTATACGTATGTATGACCCGCAGCGAGAATAAATTCAATCGACTTTCGCCATGGCTTTGTTTCCGAACGTCAGTCACGATTGCCGTCCGTCGCTAACATCGTCGACAGTTCCCAAGCCCTGAGACGACACGCAACGAGCGACGGGTCAGAAACACGACCGGACCGGATAGGAGGAGGAGGAGGGGGGGGGGGGGAAGAGCGTCGCCGTAACACTGTTTTAAATCGCAAAAACGTGCGATCGTCGCGGAAACAAGTGTTCCAACAAGGTGGGTACTTATAATACAAAACTTAAACGAGGCACGAGGTATGGCGTCCATGCAGAATGCTAATCGCGGCTTTGCAACGCGCGGGGCGAACTTCCATACGATTATCCGCGGCAATCGGCCAGCGGAAACGAACGACGGGAAACTTTAGTCGGGCTCCTCGCGCAACGCGTATTACTGGTAATTGGAATCATTAATAATTTAAACGGCTCCCTCCCTCCGCCCCTCCTCACCGGTCCTACGGCCTGTGGTGGTTCGGTTACAAATTGTAACGCAAGCGAGTCCGCTGAGATGAAAGAAAATCAGATCGATGTTGATGAAGCCTTCGAGCCGAGCGGATGTTAAAAAGACAATTCGCCACTGGTTGAGATTTTACATATCGGAATGTGCGTCGAAAATTCTCGGCGTGAAGAAATCAGGTTTACAATTCTTAGATAGAATTTTTTTTTTTTTATGTATAACATTTTTGAGCCTCGTTCCTGTTAAAAAGAAAATTATCAACGGCTCGACACTTCTATGTATCGAAATGTGTGCGAAAATGTCGCGCGAAAAGAATTCAATTTTCAATTTGGATAGAATTCCGATAACAATTTAAGAAAAATACAAAAATGTATGGAATTATGGTTACGACACTTTCTTTCTTTGACGGCTTTCGCCTTTGCAGTAAGTACATACTAAATCATGAATATTAGAGCTTCGGAATAACGAATTTTGAAAGTTAATTACACACACTTAAGCTTACAACGCATGAATAGCTTTTGCACTAGATTGACTTAACCACTGAAATTAATAGAAAACTTACAGCGCTTCAAATGATTTAATGACTAGCATAAGACTATGCTAGTGATCAAATCATTTCAATGCATGTAACTAGACACCCCTCTTTTTTTTATCTTGCTACAGCTATGTTTGCCATTCTTTAAACCCTTTAAAGCATACTTTTTTTTTTACAAGTATGAAGTATGAATTCAAAGATGTGTATCACCTGTAATACACCGTGTTTCAAAAGGTTAAAGACTTCAAAATCCCATAAAACTCAGCACACTTCAACGAAAGTTTTTAAAAAAGCATAAAAAATTGTCAATCCTTTCGTCGAGTCCGAGCTCTCTCCGTGAAATCAAAAAGCGTGCAAAGTGATTTACTCATGACTTCGTCATGTTTTACGGTTTTGCGCATAACTTACTCTATGACAAATTTCGCTGTTCAATTTCTGACTCAAACTAAGGACATTTAAAAAAAAAATCCAAAGACGCATAAAATTCGGCCTCAATCCGCATAAAAATTGCACTGAATTACAAGACGTGAGGCTACATGGATTTTGTGCACTCTACTAGTGTACAAAATTTCAACTGGCTATCTCAAGCCGTTACCGAGTGTAGTCGTTTTAAACGAAGCAAGCTGACACACACACACACACACACACACACACACACACACACACACACACACACACACACACACACACACACACACACACACACACACACACACACACACACACACACACACCCCGGACGCCAGCTAAACATCACATTTCTCGACGTTTCAGTTACTTTTAACTGCTCTGTCATTAAAATCTCGACAACATTTTTTTAACGAAAACGTCGCTTTCTCTATAAGGAATCACAACGTAAGATAAAGATGAGCATCTCATTCCGAGCTCGTGATTCACGAAGCAACACGTTACTCCTCACCCGATCGATATAGATTCCTTATCAGTTGCGTATCGATCGAGTAATAAGAGTCAACCTCTGACTAATCAAAGACCACAGTTTTCGCTCATTGTAATACTCTCGCATCCGAACTCCCAGTTTCGTCTTTGTCTCCTCGACAAAACAATCATAATATTTTTTCCTCCGTGCCGAGCGTACGAAACTCGTGCACGCGAGTATGAAGAATAAAAAGAAAAAATTGTAATGCCGAGATGCGCAGAGAGAAGATCTCGCGTTCCGAGAGATCTGTCAGTTGGCGATTGACAGCCAGCATCCGTCCCTCGACTCTCGCATCGCGAGAGTTCTCTTGTTCGGTAAGCAGCACACGACGCACTCTCCCGCCCGAGCCGAGCGCGCGCACGGCGATGCCGGAGCCTGTGTCGGTCAATGAAGTGAGAAACAACAGGCTACCGCTTCCCGATTAATCAGCGAAGAACGATTCGACGAAGATTTTTTATGTAATAACGTCCCATCGAATAGTACGGAGAATCGCCGTACGGGCCGATACAAAGGGCGTTGTGTCATCAGTCATTGGACTTGCCACGGTCCCGCAGCGTCTCCATCCGACGAGCGCGAACCGCGGGACTTTTCTTTCTCTTTTTTTCATTTTTTTATTTCACGTAGAACGGTCCGTAGCATTTCTCCCGGCACTTTCGAAAAAAAAAAAACACACACACACACGGTGGATAATACAGGGCCCGGTTTTTTTTACCTTGGTATGCAATTCGGCGGCGTCCTGTCGACTTCCCAAGTGGCGAAGAGCTTCATGGGAACGGGCCGGGTGGCCGGGGCCGTCACCTTCGTCCGCTCCGCCATTTTTCGGCCTTTTGGCCCACGATAGAACTAACACGACACCCTCGCTCCGCCGCAGCTCACGGCTAACTGATTGGGCGATGGCACCACGCAGTACGCGAAGCGGCAGCAGGCGACCGAAGCAGGGGAGCAGCACCCAGCAGGTTGCGTACCACAGTTGCGTACTCGAGCGATATGTTGTTTCACTTTTTTTTCTCCTCGAATATCCGATGGAGCGCTGCAGAGCGCGGGCACCGGACAAACACAGGAGCGAGTGCAGCGGCAGCCTCGGATCGTTTGCGTACTGAGCGGATGCAACGTGGTTGGCGGGCTTTTTTGAAGCAAGCGACGAACGGGATGGGGAGGGGAAAAATGTCGACGACTATTTCGGAGGCCGATGATTCATTTGATTTTCCTTAGGGGATTTTTATTCGGAGCTTTGTTAATAAGCTGTACGGTCATGATAACTTCTAATCGCTTTCGTAGAATGCGAGCCGAACACCTGTTCGGCGAAAGTTCATCGATGTGCACGCGCACGCGCTTTTCGGAATTCTTCGCAATAGGAACGTTATTTGGGTTATTTGTCCTCGCCGATGCAAAACGCGATGTCGTCGTTGAGAATTGGGCAAAATGCTAAAAAAAATATAGTAAAAATATAAAATACAAACTACTATATGTATTTTAAATACAAAATACTTTTTGCACTTAAAATACATTGATAAGTACGACGTTTGAGTATTTCCTAAATGTGTCGTAAAAGTCAAAGAAATTTCAATTATATTTTTTTCTAATTAAATTTCATTCTTGACACTTTTTTTTCATACGTGACAGAACATTTTTTTTTACAATCGAAATTAGTTATTATTTTCACGTGAAATATTTGCATATTTATTCATATTTGCCACTCAATATGTTGATTGCATTACAAATTTACGATTTTTTTATATTTGAAATGTGAAATTAACTTTGCACTTGACATTTAGCATTCGGAATCTGAAATTTTCTTTTTTAAAAATCTTTATCTAATAATTTCACTGTGTATTTTCAACTTCGCATGGAAATTTGACATTATTCAGGGTCGTAAATCAGAATATGATATTTCTTTCACATCTGCATTTTGGCATTTTGCAATGAAATTTTTTTAAAATTTTCTTTTTTTTTCTGGTAACATCTTCCAATTATTTAGGCTCCGGATTCAAATGTGGAGGTGGCTGTAAAAACATTTTATATTTTCTACTTGATTGGCCCAAAAAGTACTCCAATGCCAGAGAAGTATTTGAACATTTAAAATACGTATTTAAAAATATATCATGTATTTAAAATACTGCTCAGCTTTGTCGTCGTTCAATCTTTATCCTCTCACGCTCACCTCGCGATGAGTATTTGTTACTCCAAAATAAATGATCGATAAAAAAAAATAGTTCGAAGTGTGTACCATTTAGCGTGGTTGGCGGACTTTTTTGAACTTCGTGACGAACGCACCGACGAACTGGATGGGAAGGGGGGAGCAAACTTTCGTCGCCAAGTATTTCAGACGCCCATGATTCATTTAATTTTCCTCGATCGATTTTTATTCACAGCTTTATTAATTCGCAGTACCGTCATGATTCCTTCTCCTCGTATTCCTCGAATACGAGACGATCCCCTGTTCCGCGACAGTTCGTCGTCGGACATGCGCGAGCACGGCCTTCTCGGAATTCTTCGCAATACGAACGTTATTGCTCGATGATGCAACCCGCGATCTCATCGTTCGAGTGTTTATTACGCAAAAATAAATGTTGTCAATGAAAAGAAATCATTCGGAGCGTGTACTATGTAGCTGCACTTCAAACCGACCTGACAACAATACATGAATTTTTCTTTTTGTTTAATTGAAAAATAGCTTAATAGCATAGGCTCTGAAGGATATAAATCCTTCGTGTTTATTGGATTTTTTTCATTAACTTTTCCTCAATTTTTTTTTTTTTTTTCAGTGGTTTCTCGCCACACGCCCTTCCCCTTTCTCCCGTTACGTTTCCTTACAAAAATTTTAGGGACACAGGGACTGAATTCGACATACAAATCGCGCAATAGCGCGAAATTCACCGTTTTAATCCTAATTAAATTTTTACGGAGCGCGTTTGATAGAAAATGTTTACTTTTTATTTTTTCGTCAGTCGAGTCGCTTAGCGCGTCTCGAGCCGAGCTCGATTTATATCAGATGATAAGAAAGCCACCACATTAACAACGGCTGAAGAGCAGCGACGAACAGAATGAAGTATAGTCTCCTCTTGTTGCCGGAGGCAGTATAAGAACTGTGGCCCTCCGGTATGACGCGAAGCTTCAACGATCTCACGAGAAAGAACGCCAGTGAGACGCTGAAGTACGCGAGCACGGTATAGTAACCGAGTCGTCGGAAAACCAACGAGAAGAGAAGAGCGGCGTTGATGCCGACGTACTTGTAGCCGCAATAGGCCAGCAGATCAAGGGTCTTCAGACTAGTATCGATGTTAGTGACGTAGAGAGTTATCGTGTGAACCAACAACTCCATAACGCCCCATGCGAGCGCCGAACTCGCTAGAATACCGAGCTGCTCGGGAGTGAAGCGTTCCTGAGTGCCGAGCGAGAGACCGGCCATCACGACGTACGTCAGAAACGCCATGGTTGGAATGTACATGTCCGGGGCGTTCCTCTCGTATCTCGGCTGCAACGGACCGTCCTGCTCGTACTTCACCGACCAATCCTAGGGAATAACATAAAAATTTTTAATAATTTTGTTCGAACTTTTGTAGCGTCTGCGGGACCGCGAAATCGGCCCCGTCAAGGGGCTGCTGAACCTTTCTGTTTTACCGACGGAATGGGCGATTATGTAGAATCGACTTTACATCATTGATATGCTATTCGCATGCTTAACATTGTATAGGATTATAATGCGAGCCATAAAGGCTTTGGTTTGCACTTGAATTTCGGTTGAAAACGCCCAAGAAATTATGAAAATCGAGTATTACGGATCGTCGTTCAAAAAACCGTCACACAGTTTATTACACAAAAGAAATCCGTGTAAAGTATATTCTACGATTACGTTGTCTGTGCACTTGTAACAAGTGATCAGAGCCGATGAAGAGCGCATGAATGTAGTGCAAGGCACGATGCGGAGCCACCGGTGGATCAATCGTAACGCTTCGTTCATCTTTGCAAGCTGTAATATTCGATTTTCGATATTCCTTCTACGTTTTTAATGAAAATTCGACCGCACGATTTTAAGCATATGCGTTGCATACCAATAATTTTTAATTGAAACTAAGTGATCGCCAAGTTGCGTCGGTAAAAAAGCTAAGTTATAAACGAGCCCAGCATCCCCTTAAGGTAGCCACTGCCAAATTCAAACTCAAAATAGTGCTACATTTTTACAATTCTTTATCAGAAGTTGTACGCATTTATAGACGTCAAGGAGGTTAGTTTGTATTATCGCATGTGTCCTCATCCGAGAGAAATATTAATCGGGACTCTCTTGCAAGAACAACTGGTAAATGCAAATTTCTATTTGCATTTTGTTTTTATTGAGTTTTTTCAAAGTACAATCCGTATTTTTTTTTTTTACCGATTTCAATGTAACACGGCTCATTTTGTTTCTTAAACTTTGCTCTGCGAATTCACGGAGTAAATTTTTTTTGTATGTTCGACCTTTGACAAATATGGCCCATTGTTTAACTGGTGAATTTTTTACCCGTAAACAAACTATTGTCATTTTTAAACGGCCAAAACTGTTTAAAAAATCTACTCTGTGAATCCTTCGAGCAGCGTTTGAATGAAATGAGCCGTGGTACAGCAATATTTGTTGAAAAATTAACGATTCGTCTTTGAAAAAACTCAATGAAAATGTATCGACAAGTACATTTGCATTTATCAGTTTATGTATTCGCAAAAACATCGTTGTCGATAGTTTTCTTGATCGAGGACTCATGCAGTAGTGCAAATCGACTTCTGTAACTGTTAACAAGTAATGCAAATCGACTTTCCTAACTAAATGCGCGACATTTTCGACAAACGATCGCGACAATTTAGCACTAGTTTGACTAGAATTCCGTGCAGTGGCCACCTTAAAACGCGTTTCTTCCGACTCACTTTGTGAGTGAAAGGGAAAAAAAGCATCGCCAATTTCACAAACACGTAATCCGTGTCGACGGCGAAGTAGTACTTCAGCGCCGTGACCGGAACGTATTTCTCCAGCTGCTGCTTGCTCGATCCGACCAGGGCGTTGCCGTATTGCATCGCCATGTTGGTCACCATCGGCTCGGCGAGGAGAGTCGTAGCGAATTGAGGAGTCGAACCGAATCCCTCAGGCCGAATCTGCTCGCCCGGCGAGTAAGGAGACATCGGAGCCTGGGGATTAAAGCCGTAAGGAGTCGGAGATTGCTCCGTCTGAACGTTGAATCCGTACTCAGGTTGCATACCATTGTTCATAGGCACCTGAAACAGATGGATAGAATTTTAATGAGTCCTGGAATATATCTCCTAAGGATCGGTGCAACAGAAGCTGTACAGTGCCGGAGTGAGCATTAATGTATGTGGTGGAAATAGGCATCAAAATAAACGTAGCATAATAAGCAAAGTGGTGGGAGTAGCATAATAGTATAATAATAATATACTATTATTATTACTATAAGTATAGTAATAATACAATAGCATAACAGGATAACAGTAACAATAACATAAGAAGATAGAGCGAGTACAAATAAAATATAACTAAAGATAGGTACGTATGGACATCCATGGATAAATAAATAGATGGGGACTTTGGGGAAAAAGAATGGGTAAAATCGCTGCAGAAGTAAGCTTTCTGAAACTTTCCCTCCTGACTAGTCTTCTTGCTAATTCTTCGCTGCTGCCCAACCCCGTTTGCAATCTTGCGGCGATCGCCTTTAGATTTACGATTTTGTTCTTATTTTTATTTTTTCGTGTTCATCATTCCGTTATGTACGACTTTCAGCTCAATAGTCTTTAACCTGAACGATGGCTTTTTCTCTTGCCTTGTAACTGGGCATAGCCCATTTTTATAAATAAATAAGTAAATAAAATAGTGCCATAGTCCATAACGGAAGTACGGCCAAGTTCATTCGCCAACTCTTCCCGTTCCCAGGAGAGGAGTGGCATTAGGAAACATGTTTTGAATGTCTCTAACGAAGGTGCCTCGGCAACAGCGAAAAGTAATACGTTCCAAAGATACGATTCCCAGGTAACCCAAATTCTAAAGATACAAATACAGAAACGATCGAAGAGCGTCTGGAAGGCAAGTAGCGTTATCAAATTCATCGAGCGAGCGATTAAGCAGCTGCGCACCTGTTGGCTGTACATGTATGGAGACTGCTGCATGGGCGTGGTAGGGGCGGAGAGTCCGGTCGAAGGATCCAATATCCTCTTCGGTTTGCCTGAAAAACGAACGGCGGATTTCGATTAACGATGATTTATCGATCGGTGGATTTTTCCTTCCCGTACGGAAAACTAAACTTAACCTCTACGCACGAGTCGAAGCGTATTTATTAATCTCGCGATCACTCTTCTGGTAAACAAACACCTCGAAGCGATCGACGATTGTTACGTACATTATAGCGTGGTTTATATTTAAATTGGCCTCGACGTGGAAATTGGAGCAGGGCTTGACGAAAGGAAAAAGAAAGTGATTCATCGAGAACGAAATTTTCACTCACCTCTCCGCGCTCCAGAATGATTGTAATTCATGTTTCTTCGTTGAATCTCGCTGGTTCGAGAAGCGCAGCGAAGGAGAACCGTTGTTTGACACTAACGGTAAAAACCGAGCGAATACTTCAATCGAAATTTATTTATTATTTCGCGGAACCGAAAACAACTCGACCAACACACGTCGCCATGTCCCGTCATTCATTGCGGAAGCTCGCTGCTCCGTCGTCGCCGTCTCGTCGTCATCGCGCTCTCGTCGGCGACGTATGATTTTGACAGATGTTCGAATTCCACCGTTTGTTTGGAACTCTGGGAGACGATTATTGCGAAGAGTGACAAACTAATTGTTTTATTCAATCAATATAATTCTAAACACGCGAGATTAGCTGAGAAACGCTTTCATCGATACTTCGCGCTCTTTTATTTCTTAAACGGAGTCTCTAACGTAGGAGGGCGAAACTGCGTTTCCGTAAGGGGAAGTGAAAGAGCTGTGCGTGCGAGAGAGATAGTTGCCATTTTCAAATTAACTTTATTCAATGGTGCTAATTTATTTTAGAAAAAAAAAATGAATGCGGGTCGGATGTGAAATCACCGTGCGTATCCAGCTCGAATTTGCCTTTTTTTCAATAAAATTAGCACCCTTGAGAAAAGTTCATTACAGTTTTCATTACCGACCGCGATGTCGCAACACCCGGCTCTAGTTTTACAATCAAAAGTATAATCTAAATTTGATAATGACACGGAAAATAAAAGGACAGGTTTGTATACTCAAACGTGAACAAACGAATTGTTACTTAATTAATAAAATTATCCTTACGAAACTTTGTATCCCGATTTGACAAATTTTTTTTTTACTATCTACGGTCAAAAGAAAAGTGTCATCGTAAACTGACGTGTAATCCGTCTTCGATGATACTTTTCATTTGCAGTTTTTATTACCGACCGCGGTATTTTATCTCCTCTTAGCGTCGTAAAAGGCCGAACAAACGTTTTTGCGGCGTCATCTCCGGCACTTACAAAATACAATAATAACGTATCGAAATCTCTGTACGCAGAAGCTTCGTGTCTTCTATACGGAAAGTATGACTTTTAAGGACGAAAAAAAAAGAAATCCTGAGGGGGCACCCGGGTTTGAACCGGGGACCTCTCGATCTGCAGTCGAATGCTCTACCACTGAGCTATACCCCCAGTTATAAGCGTACAACTGGCCCGCACCAAAGAGTCGACGGCTTTGCAGATCGGACGATACGAAGCTTGGATCGATCAGAGATATTTTCAAGATTTTTTTATTCTCAATCGTCGTAAGCTATTTCTCGTGCAATGAAAAATTGCATATGGATGTCTGACAAGAAAATACGTTTACGAGACACGTAGATGAGAATTAATAATTTACGATACCAGTGAGTTTGCAGCACGAGCCAAAGGCGAGCGTTGCAGTCACACGAGTTTTTCGCACGAGTATCGTACATTTTTTTGCCACTCATGCATGAAAAGTATGTCTACTTTTCGTGTCTGCCGGTGGTGGCGAAAGTGGCGCGTTACAGCCAAGTGTACTATAAATACTCGGGCCGATTTTACTTTACGCACGCTTCTCGTACTTTACGCACGCTTCATATACTTTACATACGCTTTACTCACGTTACACGCGCTCGCTGTACAGCGACACAATCAGCAAGCACGGAGTAGCACTTCTTCTGCATTCGTTACAAAAATTACTATCACTTCAATCGGTGTGAAAATGGCATTTTTACGAAATTTACGCACGCAAGGCGTGCGTAAAACTTTTTTTTTTCACACCGCGTGTAATAAACATAGTTTACGCCGATGATAATCTTTGCAATAGTTTTCTTATCGTTTCGAAGACTACAGTTTTATATCGTACGCTCGGCCGGCGTGTCTGCCTCCGATGAATTAATTAAAAGCCATAGAGCGTCCATGGTGATGATGTGGACGGAGTTGCCGCATGTGACAAAGTATACCGTGAAACATCGGTCGACTGTAGCGCGCCCGATAGACCCAGGTGAGTCGCACGTAGGTTGGCGGTATCCAATGGCAACCCTTACGTTAACTGACCGCGCTGACGGAGAATCAGTGCGCGCCTCACCACTGCAAGGAGCGTTTCACACGTCCTGCAAAACACTTCGGCCTCGTGGTCGGCAATGCCAAAAAAATTAAGTATAAAAAAAAATAAAAATCATTAATTAAAAAAAACAATAAATTTTTTTTTTAAATACATAACAAAGTTTCTTTTAATCTATCGTTTCTCATCGTCGCAAAAATTAAATACCATAAGATGCGACAATGCCGGTCGAATGACAACAAGATTTTCGAGGACTTCCCGTCGAAAGTTCGAACGTTCGCAATGCCGAAGGCTCGCTCGGTCACCGGACCGCCTTACGAGTAGCGCAACTTCGTTCCTCCCGCCGATCGGTAAGTGAGAATTGCACGAACTGTCATTAATCGTCGCAAAACAAAAAAAAAAATAATACGATCGATCGAACAAAAAGGAACAAAAATACTATCTATAGAGACATTATTAAAGTCGGCTAAAGTGGATCTACGCTCTCGCGAGCCCTCCACGTATTAATGAAATAACGATTTTCAGTCACCGCTCGCAACGGTATTACACGCGCCAGGTGGGCAACAACACGTGCACGTGGGTTCGTCGGACGCTTTCTAGCTTATATCTGTGCGGCACGATGCACGACGGGTCGCCTGTTACCCCAGCGCATATAACCGAAGGGGCGCGCTCTATGCGACCGGAGAATTATGTATGCGATTGCAGCACACGTCCAACGCACGTTACACAATAGCCCGAGCGACCGTAACGTAGCTTCGGCTTTCGGATAGGGCTGTACTGATAAGCGGGCCTGGCCGGCTCAAATATCTTATTCGGCTAATGGATTGATAGTTTGGCCGGCTAAGCCGTCTTAGCCTGCTAAACTATTTTATCCTATCTGAACAACCCTACTTTCGAGCATTCATGCAGTTTCAATGAAAATATTCTCCCTCAATAGTTTTTCTTTTTTCTTCACGAAGTAAAAGGGCGAAAACAGACGGAATAACACGCTCTATGCGATCGGAGAATTATGTATGCGATTGCAGCTCACACCCAACGCACGTTGCACGATAGCCCGAGCGTCCGTAACATAGCTTCGGCTTTCGGACGTTCGTGCAGTTCCGATATAAATATTCTCCCCCAATTTTTTTTTATTATTTTTTTTTCTTCGCGAAATAAACATACGGAGTAAAGAGGAGCGAAGCAAAAGTTGGCAAACTTGCCCAAACTCACGGAGACTTTAATGCCTCGCCGTCGCGCGCAGAGGAAAAATAAGGTCTCTTGCGAAGAAAGGGAAGTTCCGGAAGAACTGACGAAACAATCTTATCGCGTTAATGCACTACACCAAATACCGCAGGTTGCATAGTTGGGCTTTTTTTTAATATTTCTTTTTTTCATCGCTTCTTGAGAAAAAGAAGAAAAGAGCCGTGGCCGAGGAATCCAGAATGTGGTGGGAATTCAGACGGCGGCCTTACGGACACTTTATCATAAAGAAAAATCGATGTTCTCCAGTAGTTAGCACTCGGTTTGTCCCTACTTTCTCGGCTCGTTCGTGGCACTCCAGCTGGGGCTCCGTTTTTCTTATTCTTTTTTTTCGCTCGAAGTCGTGCGCGCTGAGACGGCGCGCCGATAGTGTACAGGCGATCCGTCTGTGTATATCGATGGTCTAGAGCCGGAAGAGCGGATAAAGGCGGTATTCACACCTTATGCACGGTTAAAAAAAAAAGTTTGAACGTATTGCGGCAACTTATCGTCCACAAAGGTACACAATTATTTATTTGGTGATTTTCCGATCGCACCTTCCGGCTCTAGTTTTGCATACAAAAGTGCAGGGTAAAATTGTTGATTATGTAGGAAATAAGAGGACGGGTTTGTATATTCGAACCCTAGCAAACGAGTTTGTTACTTGTTTGACAAAATTATTTTTACAAAAATTCGTATTCGGCTTTTACGAAATTCTTTTTTTTTTCATCCTTACGAAAAACGTCGATTTAATACTATAAAATATAATATTTGAAAAAAAGGAACAAAGAATTTAAAAATAAATAATTAGAGCCATATTAATACTGGTGAAAACAATTTTAAAAAATTATTAAAGCCAGAGAAATGTTGAATTTGCTACGATAAAAAAATAGATATTCAACCGGGAAGTATCAATTATTGACGATCCATTGGAATCGATACTTTTTAATTCCGGGTGTAGACTGGCGAAATGCAGGTCAGGGCTTAATCATCGAGAGAACGAGAAGTAGGCGAAAATCTGGGACCTGAAAACGAGGCTCAGGATAGCGTGACACCTGATGGGCAGGAGCTTTAAGAACGCGGACAGTCGTGTTTGAGAACCATGTGTAGAGTACGGCAGCTACCGTAGAAACGATATACCTGTACGCGTGTGTGTACATAAATGATCTGCATAGGTATGGAAACGTATGGGCGCAGGCATAGCTATGAGCTGATGAGGGATCGTCAGATGAAACATAACACCGGCGCGGCACCGGGCCGGGCGAAAATCGGTGCTGAATTTCACTAGCGTCGAATCTCGTAAAATCATTTCAATGGCCTCGCTTTATTTCCAACTGCCTCGACGAATCTTCCTTAAATCCCAATGTCTGCAACTCCGCAAAACAAATTGATAATAAGAAAAAAAAAACTATATCGAACAATTAATTCCAAATTTCGGAGTTACGGAAAAACTGGCGTCGAACCTCGTAAAATCATTTCAATGAACTCGCATTACTTCAAACTTAATCCGAAATTCCGGAGTTGCGGAAAAAAAAATCGCGAAAATCGGTGCTGAATTTCGCTACTGTCGAACCTCGTAAAATCATTTCAATGGCCTCGCTTTAAAATTTTAAATTCCCTCACTGAGTCTCCCTTAAACTCAATCTCTGCAACTCTGCAAATAAAAACGCTAATAAAAAAATTACCACATCGAACACTGAGTTCCAAATTCGGGAGTCGCAAAAAAAAAAAAAAAAAAGAAAGATATTCTCGAATACCCGACGACCAATCCGTAAATCCGTAGCTCGGCCGACCTTGCCGTGCGATCGGCTATTAGGTGGTGCTTCTTTGCGGAGAGGCCGATTGTTGTGCCTCCTCGTTTCTATGGTAGCCCTTTCCCCTCGAGTGACCTGGTCAATCCTCTCTCCACGTGGTCACTAACCGAGCTCCACTTTCGGGCTCTAGCAGGCCGACTTGGACGACCCCTCTCAAAGATTTCGCCTTTACTCCGCTACCCGAGATCGTCCTAGATTTCTCGCGAGTCCGAGGGGTGGACGTGGCGAACCGGGTCATCGAATTTCCGACCTGGCTCTTATCGGCTAAAAAATAAAAATAAACCCTTGCCATATCCGAGTCGAATCTTTCACGGTGGTCTCTCTGAAACTTCAGTCGAGGAGCCGCCGAGACACCGCGATGTCGTCCTTAGCGCGATTACCGAGAGCGGGAAGTTCACCGACGATCGCGATGGAGTCGGACTAGCTTCCCGACAGTCGTGTTGGGCCGGCGCGACGAGGGCATGGACACGAAGACACCGCCGATACCGCTGAAACACCAGGAAAGGAAGGAACCTCAGAGGAAACAGGACAGAAGTCCCGAGCCGGTGAGCCTCCCGCCACTGACGCCCGTTCCCAACAGCAATCGTCATCAGCATCAGCAGCAACAGACCCGATCAAAGAACACCGGCCCGAGCGCACCGTGGACCAGGGCTCCACCGTACGCCTCCAGGAATCCGGAGCATCAGAGACGGAGACCTTACAGGCATGACATTTTATCTGTTAATAAGAGACCTCTTCATTTTTTTCCCATCGATCAATAAACCAATGTCGTAAAAATATCATCCGCGATGAATCGTTCGCAAGGGTGTTGGAATATATCGTGTGAAAAAATCTCCAGGTCCGAACATAAAAGATTGTACGATAAATTCAATTTTTTTTTTTAGGTGGAAAATGTTAGAAAAGTAATATCGAAAAAAAGTGAAAATTTCGTTTTAACGAATCAAAAATTGTTATGCTGTAATCAATGGACCACCTGCTGCAGTAATTAAATATTTGACTAGTCTTTCGGTACCAGGAGAGATCGGGAATGATCGACGGATCGTTGCAATTTCACTTTTCAATTTTTATTTCCATTATAGTGAGACGAACAAATTTGACCTATGGCACTCGTCGAGAGGTGGTCTTTATTTGCCTCTAAAAGAATGTTCGCATCTCTGGCTAATACCATATTATTATTATTATTATTATTATTATTATTATTATTATTATTATGCAACATTGCAAGCTCCGCTTCATCCGGAAGCTCCGATTTTTTAAATAACAGACTTTACTTGAAAAAGGGTGAAATTTTTTTGTTGATCGTTGAATAAACCTTTCAGAGTTCTCCACATAGGTGCAACGCCGTTGATGCACGCCTGCCAGCAGGCCGACAGATCTCGCGTGCTGAGATTAATAAAGGAGCAAGAGGAAACGATCGGCTACAGAGATCGTACGCTCAGGAGCGCCCTTCACTACTGCATGGACGCTGGAACCGGGGGTGCCGTGGCCTCGGCGGCTCCGGAGCTCGTTAATGCTCCGGACGCCGAGGGACACACGCCCCTTCACCTCGCCGTCATTGCCGGTGACACGCAATTGGTCGCTGTGCTCTTGGCGAACGGTGCCGACGTCAATGCCAAGGACTTGGAGGGACACAGCGTTCTCCACTGGGCGACCGGTGAGCCCTCGTTCATTTTTTTCTTCGTCACCTACTTTTCCGATTTATTACACCTTGATAAAAATATATCTATAATGTATATATATATTAACGAGTTACACTGAGAAAAAATTAAATAGTAAAAGCAACAATACTGACTTTTTATCATAAAAAATATTTCCCAAGGGGAACGTCTACATTCTGTAATTAGAACAATCACAAAAAAATCATGGTTGCAACCACAATTATAGTTTAATCACCTGAATATGTACTATCAGAAACTATCCTTGTTTCTCCCGGGAACTATTCGATATAGTAGGAAGTACTATCCTTTTTCTCAGTGCATTTCGATGAGAGTCGCCGATAGCAATTACTTAGCGTCCAGGCCACATCGCTCTCTTGCAGTCCAAATCGAAATTCACGATAAGATGTATTTTACATTTGCTAGATCGAGAATAATTGATATCGGGCATTCGAGCGATGCCTATCGATTGGTAAGCGTGTGACCCGCAGAGCACATCGTACCGAGAACCCCACAGAGAGAATTATGTCTGACCGTACTGGAGTAGCGGGTTGGCTAACCAAACTCGACCGTAACTACTGGCGCATCGTTGGCTCGCTTCTTGCTGTGCTCTGTACTGACCAGTCGTGATCACTTCCAGCAGACAACCCTCCATCAGCTTTTATTTTTAATCTTCTTTTAATCGTGACTTTTTGCTATCTGTTCCTTCAATTTTTATTTTAAAAAAATAATAATAATTTTGAAAAAAATGAAACTTATTTTTTGAATCTGAAGTTTTGAATTTTTTCATAGTCAGAGCCGGGGATTTTTTCACCGGGTCAGAACACTATTAGCATAACAATCAAGTGTATGAGATTTGCTATAAAATTTTTCAATGCCACGAAAACAAAACAAAAAAAACAAAACCCATTATCTTGTCTGGAAATCGACGGACCTCTCCGTCGATTCTAAAAAGATTCTAAAGGGCAACCGGAGCATTTATAAGGCGCGAGAGGGTTGCGAAAGTTACGGCAGACTGAAATATAAAATTATCGTTTCTCATGATCTCGATGTTAAGTGTGCCGCCTGGTCAGTTAAGGTCAGTGGGTCAGTCCTTATAACGCATGCGGAACGGCTGGAGCACGTCCGACTGTGGCGCAGGATCACGCGAGACTTCCTTCGACTCCGTCGAAGTGTGCTTGTTCGCAGCTCCCGCCTGGCCCCTGTAGATCATTTCGCCGAGATCTCCGCCCCATCAGGGACGCGCGAGCATGGACTTATTCAAATTAAGCCCGGCAGTGGTTCGCCCGAGAGTTATTATAGCCGCACGGCTTTTCCTCGACGGTCACGTTCGATTACTTATCGCAGCTCCGCGTACAGTTAATGCTATACGTTAATGTCGTACAGGCGCACTTGCAGTAAGGCAAATAGCTCGCGCGCCCGAAGTAATCTACCGCGCACCAAGGCTAATAATGTTTTCGTTAATCTCAGAATTTCTACAACGAAGTTGCGGAAGCTATAAAAGTATCCTAAGGATTTCCGCCACTTCATTGCGGAAGATATAAAGGCATCTTAAGATATTCTTATAACAGTTGGAAGTTATTGCATCTTATAACACTTGTCGAATGATAAATAACAAACGGACAAAAGTCAGATCTGCTTTAAACGTTAAATTACTCGGATTACTGATTTCTACTGTTTAGCAGTAAATCAGGCTGAATTAGTGGATATTAAGAAAACAATAAATTTTTGTACCAAGAAGACACATATCTTCAATATTGAATCCTTACGCTCAGTTTAAATGAACTTTGCATAGTCTTGTGCTCCATTTTTCGCACTGAATTTACTTGATAAATCGTCAATTTTTGTTGCACTCAAAGTTTGCGGCGAGGCGGAGTGCGTCCGGCTGGTATTGGCAGCCGGTGCGCGCCCCTCGACGCCGGATCTTCGCGGTGGTTCTCCACTTCACTACGCGGCCCAGTGTTGCGGTGCGGCGGTTACTGCCGAGTTGTCGGTACCGAAGAAGGTCGGCCTCAAAGTTCTCCAGACCCTTCTCGAGTTCGGAGCCGACGTTAATGCCAAAGACGAGGATGGACGACAACCGATACTGTGGGCCGCGAGCGCCGGTAGCGTGGAAGCCGTTCTGGCCTTGGCGAGGTACCTTCTTATAAATCAAAATTAATATATCATCGCATTGAAATAAACATTTAATAACCTCGAGGGAAACAGTTAATTATGCGGTATTTAAAAATATGATTTGGAAAGCTTTCTTGATCAACCGATCGTTGATTTTTCATGTTGATTGTTGCTTTTTTATTTTGATTGTTGATTTTTTTTTTATTAATGATTTCCCTATTTGATTTTGTTTTCTTTTTCTTCATCGACGAAAAAAACAGAGCCGGAGGTTCGGCAGCCGCAGGTGCGACGGATAAGGACGGCCTGACGGCGTTGCATTGCGCAGCTTCCAGGGGCCACGCGAGATGCGTCGAGGCCCTGGTGAATCTCTGCGGCTCGCATCCCGATCACGTTGACGACAATGGTTGCTCGGCACTGCACTACGCCGCCACCCTCGGTCACGCCGACGCTACGGCGCTCCTGCTCAGACTGGGAGCAGATCCCAATCGTCAGGACCGAAAGGGAAGAACGTGAGTGACTGCCGTCGACACATATTAATTTCATAGCTTTAAACTATCGCTGAGTGAATTTCTTGAATTTCTCGAATTTCTTATTGTCGAGCCTTTGCAGAAGAAGGAAAATGGTTCCTCTAACGGATAATATACCTTCAGCGAGGTTTAAAGAGTTATGAATATCAGTACAGTGCAGTAATGTCTTCTTTTGCGAATAAACCACCCGACGCTATAAGATATAAGACAATTATCATTGGGACTATCGGATTCCGCATGGAAATCCGCGCCAGAACTAGAATCGTACATTACTCTACGAGTGCGAAAAACGTTTTTGTGACGAGTGCTGTAATCTCACGAGTTTGAAAAAGGCGAAAATGGCGGTTTTACGCACGCAAGGCGGGCGGAAAAGTGGCCATTTCCGCACCGAGTGATGAAAATAAAATTATTTATCTATACGTCTGCACCGTTTGCAACAGCTATAAAAGCCTGTAAAGACTACAAAAAAAGCAAATAATAATAATAATTATTATTGTGTTTCCACTGCCAATCGAAAGATTCGATCGACCGACTGTACAAATATTTCAACGTGTGACTCGTGTGTGTACTTTGTCTATCGCAGGCCGGCTCTCTGCGCGGCTGCGAAGGGTCAACTGGAGACCCTAAAGATCCTCGCCCAGCACGGAGGTTCGCTGCACGCGAGGACGGTCCGCGGTACCGGCGTGGCGCACGAGGCGGTAATCTCCGGTCGTATCGAGCTGATCGAGTGGCTCGCGAAGAAGCGCCCGAGCACCCTGGACGTCGCGACCCACGACGGGAAGACGCCCCTTCACGTGGCGGCTCTTCACGGCTATCTCGACGTGTGCAAAGTTCTGCTCGACAACGGCGCCAGAATAAACGCCGTGCTGCGTACGAGCAAGAGCGGCCCGATGACCGCCCTGGACGCCGCGCTCTATCGGGGTCATCGTGACTGCGCCAAGCTCGTCCAGATGCACGGCGGAACGACCGCCCAGCACCTGCGAACACACAAGACAGCGCCGAACAGAGGTCCCCATTCATTGCACGATGATAATTCATAAATACAAAAAAAAAAACAAAAAAACGGTCCGGAAATATATTTTTCGAAAAAAAAAGTTTAAAAAAAAGTTAAGTTGGCTGAAGGACTGCAGTCGATGGCCAATTGGCAATATGTAGGTAATATAGGCGCAAAAATTTAAGAAAAAAATAACAATCAAGAAATATATTTTTCGAAAAAAAAAACAGTTAAGAAAAGAAAAATTAAGCAAGAGAAAGTTACTAAGTTGGCTAAAGGACTGCGGTCGATGGCCAATTGGCAATATATAATAAAGGTGCAAGAAGTTAAGAAAACAAAAAAAAATATCAAGAAATATATTATTCGAAAAAAAAAGTTAAGGAACAAAAAAAAAATCAAGAAATATATATAAAAAAAAAAAAGTTAAGGAAAAACAGCTTTCGCATAACTGACGAGTCTGAATGTCTTCTTGTTTCGAATGTCACAGTGTTCGCTGCGAAGTTGCGCGTGAAGAGAGGCGACTCGAGCACCGATAGCGAGAGCGGTTCTTCGCGGCGAGGACGGGTCGGTCGGTGTCGCGGTGACACGTACTTCGAGGAGCGCTGGATCGAGCGAAGGACGCGAAGACGAGGCGGAAGTCCGAGGCGGTCGAAGGATCGTCGTGGCAGCAGGAGTTTCAGCGAGGAGGAGATAAGACTGGGGAAGTCGTCGCGGCGTCGCGAGCGAGAAAGGAGAGCGAGAAGCGAGTCGGGGCGTTACGAGGGCGCTTGCGGTGTGGCGCGGTCGTCGCGGAAGATCGGCGGTCGGAGAGCGGAGGGCGAGGGAGGAAGGCACGAGTACGGCGGATCGTCGAGCGAGACGAACGGCGAGAGCGTCGATGAGGAAACGGAGATGGAGGAGGAAGGGTCGAGAGAAGACAAGAGAAGCGGCCGAGCGCAGAGGTCGAGCGAGGAGCGCAGATCGGAAGCTAAGGAGAAGGATGCTGAAGAACCGGAAGTCAGCGAGGATGACGATCGCTGCCTGAGCGAGGACAGTCTCGAGGTTGTCGTGGTGAAGAGGTCGCTGGAGAAGACATCGGAGAAGGTGCAGATAACAGGCGGGAATTCGAAGACGCCGAGGGAAAGGTCGACGGAAACGAGAGTAATGGAAACGAGACGTTCGAGAAAGAAGTCGAAGGCCGGAAGAAGATCATCCTCGAGAAGGGAGGACACTGAGGAGAGAGACGCGGAGGTCGTGAAGGGCCGAAGAAAGCCCCGGAAGGCGACCGGCAGCGACGGGACGAGGCAGAGATCGGAGCAGGCGAGACCGGAAGTCTGCAAGAAGGAGGCCTTCGCGGAGAAGAAGAAGGACCAGAGTCAGTTCAGAAGGGACGTTACGGACAGCACGAGTCAGGAAACGGTTGAGAGGGTGACCGTGACTGCGATAGTTCACAAGGACCAGCCGCCGGACACTCCTAAAGCCTCGAGCGACTACGGCAGAGAATCGATGGCCGCCGGCTCGAAGGGAGGAAGCAAGGATTCCTCGGACGGCAGGGACGTCGTAGAGACCCGAACGGTCAAGAGCGAGATGGACGAGATTCTGGAGAAAGCTGACGAGCTGCAGAACGCGCTGATGACGAAGGCGGCGGATCTGAAAAAGGACGTCGAGGAGATAAGAAGACAAGCGACGAGCGGGTCCTCGCAGGAGGACGAGAGCCAACCGGTGACTACGAGAGCCGGAAGAGACTCTGGGCCCGAGGCCGAGGAAGCTTCCGACGGCTCCGACGAGCCGGTGACGGTGAAAGGTAGGCGAACCGGCGAGACCGAGTCCGAGAGTACGAGCGAGGATTCCCAACGAGAATTTTCACGGTTGCAGAGTCGAGGAGAGAGTAACGAAACAAGTCCGACGGCGGCTTCCGAGGGGGGGAAAAAAATCGAAGAGGAAAGCGGCGAGGCCGGAGCGCCGGTTGGTAAAGAAGAAAAAGAGGATCGATCGTCGTCGGTCGAGAAAAAGGCCAAAAAGGAGACGACCGAGGCGACTTCCGGTTCCGAGGAAATTCGAAGCAGGCCGAGCACCGCCAAAGAGAAGACTTCGGGAAGCAGCGAAGCGAGCTCTTCGCTAGAAAAAGAGGGCAAAAAAGAGACGACGGAGGCGACTTCCGGTTTTGAGGAAATTCGCAGTCGGCCAAGCAGCGCCAAAGAGAAGACTTTGGGAAGCAGCGACGACACGGAGGAAAAATCAGCGGATCCGAGCGGAAGTCGCGAGGAGGAGAAGAGCGAGGCCGTTTCCGGGGGAGGAGAATCCGTGGAGGAATCGTCGGGGGCCTCGCGTCGAGGCTCTCACGAGAAGGCCTTCGAGGAACTTCCGAATGAAGAAGCGCCGAGGGTCGAGGTGACGAAGGGAAAGTCTTCCGAGGAATTGTCCGAGGAGTCGAAAAATGCGAGGAGTCCGGTCGAGGTTGGGAAGTCGGATGAGGAGGCGCCGGAGCAGGACAGGGAATCCGGTTTGTCGAGTTCCGGTAAAATGCGTTTCATTGACGGAAGCTCCTCGGCCTCGGCGAAGTCGTCGAGAGTGGAGAGTCGCTCGAGACCGTCGACGGGAAGGAACGGCCGAGGGGACAGCGGCAGATCGACCTCGAAGTCACCCTCGAAGAGGAGTCTCTTCGAGAGCTCGGAGGAACGCTCACCGGACAGGAGTGCGATCGTCGCGGTCATCGAGAGCCCCGAGTGGGACGAGGAGGACGACGAGCAGATCGAGAAAGAGATTCGCGACGCAGTCGGCGACGGGGGTGAGGAGGGAGAGAGCGAACCGGAAGAGGAGGACGGCCTCGGGGTTTTGAGGGTCTTACCGAGCACCAGCGAGGAGGAGACACCCAGAGTCACGGGAACATTTTTGAGGGCGCCGAAAACTACCGAGTCTCTGCCGAGGGTAATATAATCAATGAAAACTCATTAACGTTGCAACTGGATCGAGATATAAACCGAGATTTTTTTTTCAATATGTATCGCTCGCTATAGACTATGGAATTCAGAACATACGTCACTTCCGGTTTTGAAAATCTCATTTTTGAACCAGAAGTGACGTCATACCGGAAATACGTCATATTCGGTTTGTAAATCTAATTTTTTAATTGGCAGTGACGGATTTCCGGCAGCACGCTGGATTATTGAAAATCGGGTGAAATAAGCAAACAACTTTTCGAAATATATATAAAATTTAATTTAATTATTCCAGGTGGAAAGAAGATTGGTGGCAAAGCACGAAGATACCGCGACTCCCCAGGGTCTTCGAGGCGTCAGACCCGGACGCGCCAAGCAGCGGCGGGACAGCGGCGGCAGGGACAGCGGCATCGAACCGAGTCCCCGGGTATCGAAAATTCCCAAGAGAACCGTCAAGTATTGCCCGAACACGGAGAAACAACAGGCTCTTAACATGGAAACGGTCACTCGGGATGTGCAGATAAGCCTACGACGTTATCACCTCGAGAGAAAGATATTCTTTCAGTTGATGGAGCTCAAGAGACTGCAGATACGACACGGCAGAGCGAACGAGCATGTCCTTGTGAAGCGTCAAGCAAGTTTCGATTTTTACGATAAACCAGATATTGAAAAAAAAAAATGATTCTTGTTAATAAAAAAAATATATTAATTCCTAAAAATAACGATTTCCCATTACCGTTGCAGGTGGAAAGCTTTCACAAAGCTGGAATGAGCGGTCCCACCCTCGGAGTTGCGAAATACGATCAACCCCTCACCTTTAGGTTTGTCTGATAAAAAAAAACCAGTTAAATAAAATTCCTTACGATTCGATTTTTTTATTTCTAAATAAACTTTTATTTTTAGGCACTTTGAGGCTTTCTTGTACGAACAACTGCGACGTCTTCAGCGCAGGCCTGCCACACCTGACTTCTGTACAGAGGCGAAGCAATGCACCCAGAAAACGCATCGTTGTCATCACGCGACGAGTGCGTACACCTCCGTGCCGGTCTACACTTATCGTAAGTGAAGTTGCCACTTCGCTGGACGGGCAGTTTTATCCGGCTTCCGGTGATCTTCGAGGAGGTTTCTGCCCGATAGTAGTAGCCAGTAGTCTAAAAAAAAAACAAAAGTAAACACTAAATCCACTACTATCGTAGAATCGACATCATAATCGTAATGTAATAATTTAATATAGATCAGAGCTGGCCAAATAAAGTAAGTACTTGAAGTACGTTTGATGTATCAGGTACTGAGTCAGTGCCCGGTACGCAGAATGTCAGCAATTCAGTTCTGCCGGTACTCAATACATCAGTACTTAAGAATTACCCAGTGTTCGGTAGCTCGAGTACTTATTACTTCAACCGGTACTTCTAGTACTTGGTCTATTTGCCCAGCTCTTATGTAGATTGTAGTAGTCGAAGGGCACCGACCTCCTGTATTTAATTTTCAGGCATTCGCTATAGTGCCCTTAGGGAACCGACCTGCGTAGTTTGATCGTAGATTATAATTGCAGTGGGTGGAGGAGGCCAAGAGCGAGGAGAGGGTCTTCTTCCGAGGATTGAGAGTCGTGCGAGGGGTCAAATGACGGTACCAGTCTATTTTTTTTAATAAAACTTTTCTTCAACGAATAAAAGTCTTCAACGAAGAAAAATGTTCGAAGGATGATAATTTTTTGAATGTCAAAAAATTATGGGAGAGTAGAACCTCCCATGGATTGACGGTTCGATAAAAAAAGGGTTGATGTTTCGTGCACGCAGAAAGAAGTCGATGAATATTATTTAAATGTGTATACTTCGTACAGAGACGATAAAAAAAGTTGCGCAATATTACTGGATAAGAAAATGCAGCACCGATCTCGCCTTCATCGCTTGGTATTGCATGTGCTCTTTTCCCTCCGATGGTATTACAAACGCTTGTATCTGTAAATAGAAAAAAAAAGACGTATAGATTACTAGTAGAAAAATATTCGATAAATGATATTTACAAAAATTATAGGAGAGCAAAACCTCCTACGGATAAACAGTTTGATAAAACAAAACTGTTGTTTTTTTTACGCAGAAAGAAATTCATGAATATTATTCAAATACTTGGTACAGACACCGATCTCGCCCTCATTGCTTAGCATTGTATGTGCTTTCGCTCCACGTTCGGAATAACGCTTGCATCTGAAAATAGAAAAAAAGAAGTCATATAATTAAAAAAAAATTGAGCATCAACGATAAACTATTCGACCGAGCGAATTGATTTTTAAAAAATGATTCTTCCCAGGTTGAACTAACGAGAGGCGAGGAGAAACAAGTGATCGCACTGCCCACGGAGAAGCTGAACCGCACGAAACGATATTTCGTGACTTTCACTGTGAGAGGCGACGGTCCGGACAACGAGGCTGCCTCGGGAGGAATCAAACCGGCGCGCAACAACGCACAGAGAAACACGAAGAGCGTGTGAAATTTTCATTGTACGCGCAAATTTTATTGAAAGCATAAAATTTGAGAAAAAAAAAATGGTATGTTTGACGAATCGACAAAAAAAAAAACTGCCGGAATAATTGTACACTGCTCCAGAGTTCGTCGTCTTCATTATCGATGTTTTTAGTCACGAGGGTACCAAAAAAAAATTTGAAAATAACTGCCCTACTTTAAAAATGTGAATTAAAAAAAACCAAAAAAATGTTCAAGCCACGTCGATTTAGACCGGTGATTAAAAATATAATTGAGAAGAAATGTAAGATCTCTTGGAGACTTCTTTTGGGATCGTCCAGACATAGAGAAGGAAACCTGCGCACTATCGTCGAGGACCATATGTGTTTAGGTATAATTATAAATATGTATTATTCGTCCGTCTATCTATATCTGGATCTAAAACATTGTATCTGTACGTAAATGTAAAGCGCCAGCAATAAATCATCTGGTTATTCATTAGAGTTTGCATCGCGGTGCTTTTCTCGAGTAAACAAGCCCGCGGTTATCGAGTCGGATCGATAAATCCATAAAGTCCCATTTAATTGCACTCGGTGTCATCGCGGACATATAGTTGGACAGTAAAGTTTATCTATTTTGTTTTCTTGTATAAGTCGGTCGCGATCGCGGGAAGATGTTTTAATTTACCAGTCAACGATACACAATTGAACTAAATAAATGAAAATATATAAATAAAAACGTATAATTATTACAAAAGTTTTAATTTAGGACGTCCTAATTTACCACTCAACAATACATTATTCAACTGAATTAATAAAAAATTACAAAAAAAAATAAAAGAAAAAAAGATTAAAAAAATAATAATAGCTATACCACACAGGCGTATAATATTATAGGCTTATGCTAGGAGTCCAACGGTACCGGCACAGGTCTCTATCCGGCTCTCGGTTTTCTTTCCCGACTATCGATCTCGCGTGACGTCGTTTCGCTTTGTGAATGTTACATGCTATACAGAAAGCACGATATAGAGTATGGAGCGAGCCTCGAGAGTTCGAAGCCGGTCTATAGTTATATACACGGGTACAAACAATCGGAGTATACGACGTACAACCAACGAGCTCCGAAACGTCGCGAGCGAGGATCGCGGACTTTGGTGCCTCGCAGACGAGCTTCCTGCGATCGTGGAATATAATGTTGAAAATAACGAGAACCTCAAAGAGAGAGTCGTACGAAAACGCGGAGTGAGAAATCGTGAAAAATGGAAAGATATCTGAGAGTTAAAATTTCTTCGTGCCGCGTCGATAAACGCATGTAAAATCCGAGGAAGAGCTTTCGCATGGACAAATGGCTTCAGGATAGAAAGCTGTGGCTCTTCGGCAACACTCTACCGCTTCTGCCGCGCAGGTGAGTCTCCCTCAGTGTATCTTCAGTCGACGAACAGCGATCCCTCTGAGCCATCGAGCTCTGGAAAATAAAATTTAAAAAATTGTGAATTAATTAGTGAATTAATTAGTGGAGGTCAGACACGTGTTGATAGCGAAAGGGGTGCGCAGAACACGCAGGTCTCTCCGTGTCATTTCGCAGAAACATAAACAACTCGCGCATTCACGGTCACGCATCCGTACTTTGCATAGTTTCGCAGTCTCGATTGTCATTCTCAACTCTTCGCGATCTGACTGAAGAATTAAAAAAAAAAATTTAACGCTATTTAAATCGCGGATGATAGTGTCTGCGAACTTCGTTTCGCAGTCGCGATATTGATTTGCGACTGTTCGTGTAATCAATCGACGATTGTCGGAAACGATAAAAGGAAAGTAAAATTTGTAAAAAGAAAAATTAAAATGAAAAAGAATATAAAAAGTAAAGTTTGTTTAAAAGAAAATTGAGCTATGCATTGATTAAAATTGTCGATGATTGTATGTATGAACTTCCTTTCTCGGTCGCGAGAGTCTTTTGCGACTTTCAGTGTATTCACTTGACGATTACCGGAATCCATAAAAAGAAAGTAAAATTTGTAAGGAAAAAAAATGATGTCGTGCATGATTTAAATCGCGGATGATTATATATGTGAACTTAGTTTCGCGGTCGCGACAGTCATTTGCAACTTTTAGTGTAACACGTGTCGGTTACTGGAAGTAATGAAAAGGTAAAATTTGTACAAAAAATGAACCCATGAATGATTTACATTAGAGATGATATATCTATGAACTTCCTATGAAACTACGTGGCCTCGGATAGACGGAGAGCCCGATCGATTTATTCGTGACGTATTAAATATACGCGGCACGCAAATATCATGTCTAAAATACATCGAGCGGCCAATAAGCGAGGGGACCGTACAGTGTAAAGTGCAGATGCGATTTTCTCTCGTGATACTTGTGGAAATCGGTGGAATTTCCGCTTTACGAGTGGTAAACATAGAATCGAAGGAAAAACCATTATATTTTGTTCGCTGATTCGCAGATTTTTATTCGATGAAGTAATATTAACGTGTAATTAGATCTTAAAAAAAAAAAATTCTATTATTCGCGATGTTAAATCGAACGCGATGACTCTGTCGGAAAACTTCGTGGTAAACGGTCTACAAAATAAATATAATCGAATGAAAAACTTTATAAATATAATCGAACGAAAAACGTTATAAATATAATCGAATGAAAAACGATTATACTATCTCGATTCGCTGATTCGCTGATTCAATTCGCAGATTTTTGCTCAGCAAAGTAGTACATCACCGTCAGCCGGAATGATTTTTTATTTATTCATTTTTTTATTATCAGCCATGTTAAATCGAGCGCGATGACCATGTCGGAAAGCTTCCTGGTCATGGTTTGTAAAATAAATATACTCTCCGCATACGTTCGACAGCCGCTCTGCCTTCCACAGGCTGTTTTACGAAGCGCGTCGCATGTGTACAATATTGATTGACAGTATAATCAAGGACTGTGGGCAGGAAAAAAACGTGTACAGAGTCTTACGAGTAAATTAGTGACGGCTGGTATGCCGGCGACGAAGCAAGTGTCCAGTCAAGAGAAACTCGATGAACGCAATATTCGGACTTTTGTAAGTAATACACGGTTGACAATTTTATTTTATCATCTTATTTTTCGTTGAATATTTTTTTATATTCTGTAAAAGTGAAGTTATATTCAAAAAGTGACGTTGCGAAATTCCACGGGTTTTCGTGACGGCAGATATGGGTTTCATAAATGATGTAGCTTCATCGATTTAAACGCTATCATCGATCTACCGTGTTTCCATTCGTAAAAGATTGTACTCGTGACGCTCATCCCTACAAACATTCTACTAATCGATTGTAATCAAGGTGAAAATCAATCGTGATGACGTTGACAGCGCAAAATTGACGTAGGATCCAATCAAAACGGCATCGCAATTTTGTACTTCATGTATAGACAAACTTCATAAATTATATAGCTTCATCGATTCAAGTGCTATTATCAATCTACTGTGTTTCCATTCGAAAAAAAAAAAAAAATCGTCGTTCTCGCGGAGTTTGACATTCTACGAATCGATTGTAATCAAGATGAAAAATAATCGTGATAAGGTTCACACCGTAAAAATGACGTAGGATCCAACCAAAACGGCATCGCTTCTTTTTTATACTTCAATATACACACAAACTTGTGTCTTGTAATATTTTTTATTTTTATTTTTTTGATAATGCAATAATCGTTTATTTTTTGCAAAAAAAACTTTTGATAATATTTATAACGTTGAATAAATCGAGTGGACGATAATCGAAATTCGTGATGCAAACGGGAAGAATCCGGGAAGATGGTGAACGATCTGCGGTTTGCCAATTACTGGCAGCGAGTGCCAGTATGGTGAGTCCCGAAGGTCTTTCGATGATATTTATTAAAAATTTCAAACATCGTTAGGAGGGTATGAAAGAGAATTGAACAGCGACACTGCCAGCTGAACTTTGTTGCTTTGCGAAGAGCCTCTGAATTTTTTAAGCACCAACGAGCTATAGGGGCTGAACGGGGCAAAACGGACCTTCTCCATTTGAGACAAGACATGTGGTTTTACGTCCCACGAGAAATTGGCATAAAATGGTTCGTTTTGCCCCGGTGTGCCATTTTGCCCTGCTCTCCCCTACGCGAGCCGACCACCTTGCATCCAGACTTGTGTTGTTACGTCCCACGAGAAATTGGCTAAAATGGTTCGTTTTGGCCCGGTGTTCTATTTTGCCCCACTATGCGAGCCAACCACCTCGCATCGAGCAGTTCCATCGTTTGGCAATAATTTTTTTTGAGCTTCGGTGGAAGTATCAATTGTTTATTCACCTTTTCATGTTTCGCTTGTAATAATTCTACGAGCCCCGAGGAACATCGAGGGGCGCTGGACATCGCGGACGCGCGTGCGCGTAGTTATCACGAACCCCCTCGGTTGCCTGGACAATGTCCAGCAGCGACGAGCTGCCGCTGGGAACGTCGAAGCCGCCGAAGGGCTTGTTCATTTGAGACAAGACTTTGTTTTACATTCCCCGAGAAATTGGTAAAGGCGATCCGTTTTCCCCCAGTATTTTGCCCCGGTATTCCGTTTCGCCCCGGTATTCCGTTTTGTCCCGATCTTCCATTTTGCCCCGGTGTTCCATTTTTGCCCCACTCTCCCCCTGCGCGAACCGGCCAGATCGCATCTATCCGTCGGAGCAGTTCCGTCGTTCGACGATGATTCCTTTTGAGCTTCCATGGAAGCATCAATTTTTTATTTGCGGTTTCGTGTCTCGGTTGTAATAATACTACGAATCCCGAGGAACATCGAGGGGTGCTGGACATCGCCAACGCGCGGGCGCGCAGTTACCGCGAACCCCCTTGGTTACCTGGACAATGTCCGACGATAGCCGCTGGGAAAGTCGAAGCCGCCGAGGGGCTTGACCTCTGGTCAATGGCGAGAACAAGGACAGTTCGGCCAGGAGGCTCGTCCAAGACGGTATGCTATTCGCGCAGCAATTCACCCTGCCCTGTCTCGGCAGATACAAGAAGTGGGTAACAGCGATAGCTTTCTCTGCGACGAGACAAACCACTTGTCCGCTTACCGAAACTTAATTATAAAAAAAATATTTTTATATATCCGCGACGTTTAATCTGGGATTTTACATGCTTTTCAATCGAAGCGTCGTCCAGTAAATAAACTTACAGCGTGTGTGTGTTTGCTTCAGGTCTCGGGCGCCGAGCAAGACGATGGAGAGATACGAGAGGCTCGCCCGACTTGGCGAGGGTAGCTACGGCGTCGTGTTCCAGTGTAGAGATCGTCAGACCGGCAGGCTCGTCGCAGTCAAGAAATTTCAACAGACCGAAGACGACCCACTCATACGGAAGATCGCTCTTCGGGAGATACGATTGCTAAAGGTACGCCGACTGCGATGTGTATCAAACGAACTCGATCGTCAGAGACTAAAGGGGATACTCGACCTGTTTTTAACTCTTTACTTACCCTTTTTACCGACTGATTTAGGCGATTTCTTAGTTACAATTTGGAATTGTTTATATGCTATGCATATGCTTCAAATTGTGCACTACTATAGTGTTGACATGAACGCTTCGGTGTGCCGTCGAACTTTCATCAAAAATGTACAAGGTATTACGAAAATCGAATATTACAGTTTGCGAAAAAGCATTAACGTAGTGGCACGATTGACCCACGGGTGGTACCACATCATGTCCAACACTACATAGATGCTCTTTTTATCGGCTTTGATTACTTGTTACAAGTGAACAGTAAACGTAAACGAGGAATACACTTTACATGAATTTCCTTTGTGTAATAGACTTTGTGACAATTTTGGAATATTCGAGAAATTTCATGTAATCGGCGTGCCCTCTCGTTTTGTGTATGTGCGTTCCATAATATTTTTATATCCTACAAAATATATAACATTTTCAGCGGCCATGTTGTCTTTCGCGACAATCTCGATTTTTTAAATTTCTTGGGCGTTTTCAACCGAAACTCAGGTGTACGCCGAAGCGTCTATGGCTACTATTACAGTTCCGTCAAATTTCAAGCATACGTATAGCACATTAATGATGTAAAGGCGATTCTATGAAATCGCCTTCTTCCGTCGGTAAAACAGGAAGCTCCACCTGTCCAATGCTGACTTTTCGCAGTTCGGAGGTGTCGAGGTTCATTATTTTCGACCTTGCGCGAACATTTCTTCACCTCTTTTATTCCTGTTCTTTTTTTTTTTGGTTTCTTCTTAAAACCCTACACAGATGCAGTGCGAGCTCGGCCCACTAAGGAGCAATTCCGCACCGGAAGTCCGAGACCTCTTATCCACCGTCGTTATTGCTGCACTATGTGTACAGCTCATCTATAGCGAGGGACAAAGGCTTCGCGTTTCTTTTGCATCTTTTGCATGGAAAGACACGCTCCGGTCTTCGTTGTAGCATGCGGCATGCTATAAGTCCTCGTAGTCGTCGGTCACGTACACAGAGACACGTGAAAAACACGCTGGCTCACGTGAGAGAAATGGCCGCTGGTCAATAGAACACGAGCGCCGGTCAATATCTTGGCGTCTACCACCGGCTTGCCTGCGACTACCGCCTTATCGAGAAGTTATCGAGGAGCCCCTCTCTCTCCTTCGTGCATTACACACAACCCTTCCGTACACACGTACCTGTTACAACGTACATTTTGCATCGCACCGCACACTGAGTCACGGACTTCTCATTTCTTCTTTTCTTTTCTTCTCTTTTCATGCCTCTGACCTTTACCATCCAAGGATTTTCTTCCTCATGCATATGAATCCCGAACCGGGACTATTAATAACCGTCAGTCGTTTCTTCACCGGCGATTACTTTGATATTCCGCAGCTCGAGGAAGCCGGCGTTTTTTGCAGACTCGCCAGGCTGTAAAAAAAAAAAATTAAAGCATAATTGGTCGATGAAATTGTCCAATAGATTCGGCCGTACCCTTCGAAAGTCCTGTGGGCAACACGAACGAATTATATTGTTACTCTTGTGATACATTTTAATCGATTTTAATAGAGGAGAAAATAAATCGATTAAAATGTACTACACGAGTAACAATATAACTCGGGTAATACATTTTAATCGATTTCTTTTCGTCTTTTAACTTCTTCCTTGGTTCCAACCCCGCAGAATCTCAAACATCCGAATCTCGTGAATCTTCTCGAGGTCTTCAGGCGAAAGAGAAAGCTGCATCTCGTCTTCGAGTACTGCGAGCACACGCTGCTCAACGAGATGGAGAAGTATCCGAAGGGGTGTCCCGAGCTGACGACTCGACAGCTCACCTGGCAGATTCTTCAGGGCGTTGCTTATTGCCATCGGCTCGGATGCGTTCATCGGGACGTCAAGCCTGAAAACATACTCATAACCGGCGAAGGTGTCGTTAAACTTTGCGACTTTGGGTTCGCCAGGATGCTGAGCCCAGGCGAAAATTATACGGAGTACGTCGCCACGAGGTGGTACAGAGCACCCGAACTTCTCGTACGTACAGCGCACAAAAATATATTATCGGGGAATTATTTATATTTATATTTATATTTATATTTATATTTATATTTATATTTATATTTATATTTATATTTATATTTATATTTATATTTATATTTATATTTATATTTATATTTATATTTATATTTATATTTATATTTATATTTATATTTATATTTATATTTATATTTATATTTATATTTATATTTATATTTATATTTATATTTATATTTATATTTATATTTATATTTTTTGTTAGGTCGGTGATACGCAATACGGAACTCCGGTGGACGTCTGGGCGATCGGTTGTGTATTCGCCGAACTGATCCGCGGTGAGGCACTGTGGCCTGGCAAGTCGGACGTCGACCAGTTGTACCTCATAAGAAGAACCCTCGGCGATCTTCTGCCAAGGCACATGGCGATTTTCCAACAGAACGAATTCTTCGCTGGAGTTACTTTACCCACTCCCCAAACCGTAACACCCCTGGAAAATGCCCTGCCCGAGAGATCGAACACTCCAGTTCAGGTGAGAGGGAATCATATTTTTCAAGATTTTTTTAAACACAACTGTAGGATATGAGTTAATTTTTTTTCAATTTTTTACAGATCGACTTTTTGAAGAAATGCCTGGACAAAGATCCCGAACTCAGATGGACTTGCGACCAATTGCTTCAGCACGTGTACTTTGAAAATTTTAGCTTCAAAGTGCCGGAAACCGAGGTCGACGAGTTCGACAAATTGAGAAAGTATCGCGATCGATCGAGGGCAAGTTTCACAAATATTACCCGATAAGAAACCCGTCGAATTCTGCGTTGAGCAATTTTTTTTCAGTTTTGTCGTATATTAATCGTAATTTCGGTTCGGATGTCGGCGTTGAATAAAGATGAAAATCGTCATTTTCATATCGCTTTCTCATAATGTTCCTTTATACACGCACCTTTCTCTGTGACGGAGCCAAAAGTATAGAAAATTCTTTCGCACAGAAGAAGGTTTGCGTTTGAAGGAAAATTATGAGACAGCGATATGAAAATTTCAATGTTCAACTTTTTTTTCAGAATTCGAATTATACCCAAATGGTGCTGCCCCAACTGACGAAAAACGGTGGAATGGTACAGAGCCATCACGAGAACCGTCCGAAGAGTTCTTCGCTGCGAGGTCATCCCGACTTTGACCACCTGCCGACGATACGTGGCTGCAACTAGCAAACCCCGTTAACCCTTGCAAGACAAATGTAATATAAATAACATATATATATATATATACATATATATACTATACTATACGATTATTCCATGCTTTGTAAAGGCATAACGAATTATTCCGCGTATATACTATGTAAACGAAATTGTCCACAACTATTCTACGATATTTTACTAATTCTTTTTTTTTCTTTTTTTAATTTAGTTGATTATATCTGGAGCGTAAACGCGAGTGCGTTCCAGACAACGAAAAACAAAAAAATTTATTTCGTTACAACGGATATTGTATAGGGATATACTATTGGTATACAGGGCGTGTAAGATTTACGAATGCGTTAATGAAAACTGTATGAAAGAGTTGCAAAAAAAGACGAGCGTTGTTTACTTATTTCATTGCAACCAAAAATGAAAAAGAATAATAATAAAACTCAGATTCGTAGTTTCTCGAGAGTTTCAAAGTAATTCATCTACACCTGAAAAAAAATCTATTTTTCCTCCGCCTCCTCCTCCCTGTGTATTAAAGAATCCAGCTTTTAGAGATACTCGAAACGCTTCAATCTGTCTTCGACGTGTACGTAAATCTCTACGTGTTTCCACGCTTTTGCAAAAGGCATAAAGAATTAATCCACGTATATTCTGCGCAAATAAAATTGTCTACAATTGATCTTTGATATTTCACTAATATTTTTTTCTTTTTTAGCTTCCTCATAGAGGAAGCTTGTATCTGTAAAAGGAGTAATTCGTTGATAAATTATTAATATCAATATCAAATAATTATGTCTCTAGCACGAAGACACGTGAATGCAACCCAACAATGATTTAAGAGAATGATTTATTTTGTTACAACGGACTTTATATAACAATATACTATTGATATACAGGCGAGTAAAATTTACAAATGTGTGAATGAAAACTGTACGAAAGCGTCGCAGAAAACAAATGAGCGTTGATTGCAGATTTTATTGCAAAAAAAAAAATACTCAGAATCATAGTTTCTCAAGAGTTTTTAAAGTAATCCATAACGACGCGTGAAAAAATTCTATGTCTTCTCTTCCTTGTCCCTGTGTATTAGAGAATCCAACTCAGCAAGATACTTGAAACGCTTTGGTCTTTCCTCGGGCGGTACATAAGTCTCTACGAGTTGCCACCATCCCAGGTGCAACGCAAAGACTCCGCCGATTGCGACAAAGATTACTCGGTAGCGGCTGAGGAAACTTGGACTCTTCAGAACCTCAATTTTTTTCATTTTTTCCTGATCCATGTTGCGCTCCAATGTCTTACCCGTGTATCCTGTGAAAATTCAAAATCGTACGATAAAGCACAACACAATATTTTTATGCAAAAAATGTTTCGCATTTATTTAGTTATTTATTTACATAATACAAAAGCTGCAAAAAAATTTGAGTGTGTGTAAAACAGGATGCGTAATTTGTAATAAAATACAAATTTATTACAAATTACGCTGGCGCTGCAGAATTTTGCGTAGTGGTGAGCCTACGGAGTGAGCTGTGTATTACGTATTATTTCCACATCCTATGCAATAATAATAATAGGATAGTGAGACGCGAGGAATTCGTTACCGGCAGATACAATCGAAGCAGTCTACATATATTACCAAAAATAAAATTGATTTATATATTTTTACGTGAAGAGCAATATATAGAAGAATATGTAAAAAGTGAAAACATATTTAATTTTTTTAAATTTATGTTGTTATTTATTTATGTATATGTCGCGCCTTACCACTTTTGAGTTCTGAGCAAAGGTGTTATTACGGCAAAAAACATTGCAATTACAATCACAATAACCTAAGTACTTAAGGACGACGGAAACACCCAAAGATACACGAAATATATTAAACTCACTCGAAAACTTGTACTCGATCATTTTTCGCAGAGATATTTGACAATCACATGTTATATCGTTGTCAAACGGTGAAAAGATATTTTGGAACTGCGTTACGGACAACGCAGATTATGTCGTGCCTAGAACTTTCGGTCCCGGCGCGGCGAACTTACGAGTGCGCGTGAGTGCGCGTGAGTGCGAGCGAAAACGCACGAGTCTGGTCGAAGGTAACCGAGTTGCACCGTTTCCTTCACACCGGTACAGCCAGCGCAAGAGGTGGCTGGGGTACTCACTAGCGGGTATCCCAGCAACATCGTGCCCAGAGCTCCCATAAGGACTACGCTTCTATACTCTATCTTATCTGGCTGTGTACAAACTTCGCCTTATCAAACAACAACAAAAAAATAAAAGAAAAGATAGTCGTACAGTTTTCATTCGATGTACAGCGAGTGGATGGACAACATTGGAAATGTTTCTGTATCGAAGAGAAATATTCCGGCCGCACTTGGTGCACAAAGCTGTAACGATTCTCCGGAGACGATGGCCGTACGTTATTATTTTACTTCCTCGTAGAAGCTTTTGGTGAAAAAATTTCTTGTTGAGATTTTAATGAAAACGTGTTCAGAATGTTCGAAAACACTGAAAAATCACATTTCGAACGTTTCCGGATGTTGTGGAATCGGAGCAGTTGTATTTCCGATCGCCTCTGCTGCATCCTACACAGAAAAAAATTATTTCGTAAAATCGGAATAAAGTTACGAAGTTCTGTACAAAATATTTCCGTGTTACGTTGGTATCGTGATGTACCATTCTTAAATCATTGATAAACTCTTTCGTTCGGTTTGAATATACAAACCTATCCTCTTATTTCCCGTGTCATTAACAATTTTAGTCTGTACTTTTCTTTGCAAAACTAGAGCCGATTGCTGCGACCGAAAATAATAAGAAATCAAAGATTAGGGACGTTTGTGGTCAATAAGTTTGCTGTAACAAGTACAAACTTCTTTTTACTATAAATAAAGTTACATTGCACCGTTGAACACAGTGTGTAGACAGCTAAACCACCGTCCATCGAGAATAGATCGAATACTCGTTAAATGTTTACGCATCGATAACTCGCAACATTCATCCCTAAGAACTTTCCATTTTTTTTCTTCTAATTTTTCGTTTTCTATTTCCCATGATCTACCCTATCTTTGGGGAATAAGATAATTATTTTCGTAACTGGTCTCTCGGTCACCGGCGCGAGGGAACGCGAGTGCGCTTTGGTCCGCGCTGAGTGCACGTAAATATCGATCGTAGTGCTATATCGCATGCACTTTACGAATACAGAGTCAACCGACTCGCGACTAGAGGAATAGTTCACTCCACCACGCTTCCTCGACGGGTCGCACAATTTTGGTCAATTTTTCGCTCCACGCATCGTCGTAACCAGCTCGTCGCGAAACCGGGCACGTGTGCGTAGGACGATAATTCTTTTTTCCAAACGCACAACGACACACATCAACCTCTGTCCAGGTACCAGGAAGCACAAAATTCGTGCTTACACATTTTCATAGGACATCGTAGAAAAAGCCTCGTTAATGCATAATCAGATCTCACGCAGATCCTTCATTGACTAGCGGTAGTTTTTCAGACCCAATCTTGGAACGTAAGAAATTTACTGTCGAGTCAAAGTTCCTTAGTTACGTAGAATTTGGGTGATTCGAGATTCGCAACCGTCAGAGGCTCGTTGCACCTTTGCCCGTGGCCTCTCGCTTTGAATGCAGCTCAGTGCTTCGGTTTATAAATAAATTTGCCCCTTCGCTCCACAACCGCTGTAGAAAGCGACAGTCTTATTTACTTTGTTTATTTTATTTACTTTATTTATTTTATTTTATTTTACTCTGTCGATTGTTCGCTCCATACTTTTGAGCCTTGGCCGCAGAACCGGAAGTGCTCAATGTGCTAAGTGCGCGGCACGCGAGGTGTCGGAAGATGAAAAAAAAATTAGCGAATTAGGGCTGCCGATAATAACAACTAAAAATAGAGCACACTTGTGCAATTCATTCAGAGCCGTTGGATCGTCGGGACGGCGCATCTCCGAGGTGTCGGACTGTCGCTCGAGAGAAGTTATGAAGTCGGTTAAATTGTCGTCCGGACATGAAATGCCGACCGTGGGTCTCGGGACGTGGCAGGTGATTTGAAACTCTACACGAACTTACACGACTTTTTTGGATTAAAAAAATACACCGTTTTTGCAACTCGAGTTATTTGGTGCTTCAGGCGAAACCCGAAGAGATCGCGGCGGCGGTCGGTAGCGCTCTGGAAAATGGGTACAGACACATCGACACGGCGTTCAACTACAACAACGAGGACGCGATTGGCGCGAGTTTGAAGAGATGGTTCGAGAAGGGCGGAAAGAGGGAGGACCTGTTCGTCACGACTAAGGTAATAACTCTGCCGCAATTCTCGTTTCGTATAAGATATTTGTTTAATTTATTGCAAGCAAAAATATAAAAATGAAAAAATATTGAAGAAAAAGTCGAAGATTTTGAAGTGTTAGAGGGGTGTCGTGTATTTTTCAGTTGCCGCACTACGGCAACAGGGCGTCGGACGTCGAGAAGTTTATGAAGCTGTCCCTGGAGAAGTTGGGTCTGGAGTACGTCGACATGTACCTCGTGCACATGCCGTTCGCGTTCGTTCAGGAGGAGAACAGCTTCGCACCGGCGACGAACGAGGATGGTAGTTACGTGCTGGATCTCGATAGCGAGCCGACGTCCGTGTGGAAGGTCTGCAAATTAAAATGCTATTAAAGTTTCTCATGTAAAAAAAAAAAAAAAAAAAATATTTGAGGGTTGCAGCCAACCGCGAAACAGCTTATTAAGTACCCATGAGCTTCTTGTTGGCTTGTCATTTAAAGGAAATGGAGAAACAGGTACGAAACGGACGGGCGCGATCGATCGGTCTTAGTAACTTCAACGAGAGGCAGATACAGAACGTCTGGGATATCGCCGAGATAAAACCGAGCAACTTGCAGGTGAATTGATTAAATTGTTTTCAAAATATTTCTTCGTTCCGCTGAACGAATAAAAAAATTAATTAATACAAAAGATTTATTCTTTTGCTCACTCATAGAGGAAGCTTTGTTTTGTTGAAAAAAAATGTTTTCAGGATTTTAATCAAAACCCCAGTTGGGCAGAAGTACCAAAGTACTTTTTAGTACTTCAAGTACATTTTTTACGATTTCAAGTATCCAGTACACGTACTTTTTTAGTACCTACGTGTATTTTATTGATACTCGATGAGTATCTATTAATCCTGTTTCTATTAATATATGATCATCTATCTGAACTTTCAATTCAATAAGTATAATGTTAACGAGCATTTTTTTAATGCGTTCAAAAAGACACCCCCCGTTTCCTTTTCTTTATAAAAATATATAATACATATTTATAAACAATTTTTGGAATACATAAAAATAGCCTCACAACGACGATTTACGAAAAATTCACTTCGCCATTTAGTTCAATAAATTTTACAGTCAACTGGACCATTTAAATTTTATGAAATGTAATAATTTGTTAATATTCCGAAGAACAGTGCAAAGTAATTTGTACATGAACTTCCACATCAATTACAATCCAAATTTATTGTAAAAATCAACGAAGTTTCTCATAGAGCAAACTGTGCGCAAAATTGTAATAAAAAGAAAGCCATGCGCCAATTACTTTGCACTTTTTTAAAGTCTGAATAACGCTTAACGGTACGAATCTAATTGCGAAAAGTCCTTCCAAAAAGTACTTAATATTTCAAGTACTTGTGATACTTTGAAATTGAAGTATTTTTTGGTACTTTGGCCAGCTGTGATGAAAACGTTATCAGAATGCTCCAAAACATAAAAAAAAAAAACATTTAGAAAAATTCCCGGATGTACGTGTGTGTCCGTGTAAATCAGACGCCACAAATTCAAACGGCTATAACTCGAGAATGCCTCGAGCGATCGAGCAGAAACTTCACGGTAATAGTCTTTTTTTTTTACGCGCAGGTCGAGTTGCACGCGTACTATCAACAAAAGGGTCTTCGAGAATTCTGCAAAGCTCGCGACATCGCAGTGACCGCGTACAGTCCTCTCGGTTCGCCTGGCGCCAAGGCACACTTCCAATCGAAATACAACTACAGTATTGACAAATTTCCCGATCTGCTCGGTAATCCGGTCGTACAAAAAATTGCTGCGAGCCACAGCAAGACGACGGCCCAAGTGTTGCTGCGCCAATTGGTGCAGGACGGCGTGATCGTTATACCGAAGAGTTCGTCGCCGGAGAGAATCAAGTCTAACATCGATCTGTTCGATTTTACGCTGACGGACGAGGAGATTGCAACCCTGAACGGATTGGACAAAGGACGGAGTGGGAGGATATTTGATTTTCTCTTTTTCAAAGGGTAATCGATCGATGTATCGATGTATCGAATGGATCACGAGAAACAAAGTTAACTCTCCGCGTACGCGATCCTCGCTGAGCGAGGACGTCGATTCCGATCGCTCAGCGAGTATTTACATTGCGCGATGTAAAAATCGCCAGATTTCAAAAAATATTGACGATATCAAAATTCGGAAAAATACACTTTGAAGAGTAACGTTCACGATATGATATTTGTGTAAAATAATAGTTTTATCGTCAATATATAGTGTACTATTGTTATTCGAAATTTATGTTTCGACGCTCCGGTACGCGAAGGGTTAACGAGCCGTCGAGGAGATTTCTCATGGAATCTTTTTTTTTCTTGATATTTGCAGAGTGGAGAAACATCCGCACTATACATTCAAGGACGAATTCTCATGAGTTCTTCCGACGACGCTTCGATCCATCACCAGCGCACGAATGAATTAGAACGATTCTCACATGGCTTGTCGATTATCACGTTAATAATGTTCAACTACCTCTGACAGGATATGAAACAATAAATTAACTATATCGTGCTCTATCGTAATGTTCAAGCATCTCAGCTGGGATATGAACGAACAATTTAATTACATCGTACTGTATCGCTGTACCTGGATCAGAAGAGTCTGTAGAGCATTTTTCGTTGCAAGCGGTGCTGAAGCTCTCCGCGACGTATCATCGTGTGTATTACTTTGTAGATCGCCCGCTCAGGATATTTTTGTTTCACGAAGTCGCTGACGATGTTCTGCTCGGAGACTTGAGAACCGATAGCGAAACGGCGCTTCAATTGTTTCTCTATGCGTCCAAGTATCTCGGAATCTTCCTCGGACGTGAATCCTTCGGCGCCTTGAAACGTTACGACGGGTTAGTGATTGAAATACGTCGAAGCCGAAGCCGGCGCTAAGGTTTTTTTTTTTAAGCTTCGACTCACCGGCCAACGAGCCCGACATCGCCGCGTCAAGTGTAGAGACCTGGAAGAGCCTGAGGGCTTCGGTCACGTGAACGTCAGTGGCGAATGGCTCGAATTTCATTTTTGCAAGAGCCTCGGAGATTCTTATCACCGCCTCCAGTTGTCTCACGGTTATCGGTATGGACAATCGTTTCTCCGTGTCTTTCTCGTGCTCGCGAGTACCGGTTCTCATCATCACGTAGCGATTCTTTAATTTCTCACCGGCCTCCTTGCTCAGCCTCGGTCCGCAACGTCTGTATCACAAAATGAACAAATTAAATTTTACAATTGCAGTTTCCACCTGAAAAAAATTCTTGTTAAGATTTTTTTGATTCAGAAAATATCGATCGACTCTTTGCAAGAAGATGAAGCTGGGAACCATTAAAGTACAACGCTAACCACGCTGCAAACGAAGAATAAAATATTTCTGTCTATTAACAAAACATTCCGCATGCTGCTAGTGGGAATAACATATTTCACAATTCCCCTATTCGAGATAAACTCACGTTCTGCAGTAGTGAATGTACTTCTTGAAAACGTTCAGAGGCAACTCGCCCTCAGACGATTGTTCGGTAACCTGACCGGCGTTCGTGTGGAGATTCATAACGTGCTTCGCAAGTGTAATATCCCTGTTCTTCTCGTGTTCGTCCTTGACGATGAAAATCATGTCGAAACGCGAGAGGATCGTCGGCATGAAATCAATGTTCGCCTCGCCCTTGATGTCGTCCCATCGACCGAAAACGGAGTTCGCCGCGGCGAGGACCGAGCAGCGAGTATTGAGAGTCGTAGTTATACCGGCTTTGGCGATGGATATCGTCTGCTGTTCCATCGCCTCGTGAATAGCGACTCTGTCGTCCTCTTTCATTTTGTCGAACTCGTCGATGCAGACGACTCCACCGTCAGCGAGCACCATCGCTCCTCCTTCCATAACGAAGTTCCTCTGCAAAGCAATAAAAAAAATAACGACCTAACATCGAAGACCCCACTTTGATCCGTGCAGTAAAACATGGTGTCCAGTAAAAAGTCCGTATGGAATTGAAGGACATTCAAAGAAAATTTCTAGTACATTTCAAGGTTGTGTTGAGACTTTATAAAAAAATAACAATATGCATTTCGCGCAACGTGCAAAATAACATTTAGTTCGACGACCGTTTTCGTTTACGTTGAGAACAGGTCGGAAAAAAAAAAAAACTAATCACTATATGTACAATGTGTATATTTGTCTCAGCAAAACTGAGATGCACATTTTTTTAGGATGGTCGCTGGTAATATACATTTTGAAACAAGCTCAGGAAATTTACGGGGAAATAAAAAATTCAAGGACATTAGGTGAAATTCAAGAGCATTATGTGAAATTCAAGGTCATTAGGTGAGATTCAAGAGCATTACGTGAAATTCAAGGACAGGTAAAATTGAAGAACATTCCAGGACTTCAAGGACTTCAAGAACCGCTGGACACCATGTGAAAGAGCAGCGAGCAAAAAAGCTCATCTTACCGTGACCGGATCTCGCGTAACTGAGGCGGTGAGACCGGCCGCCGAACTTCCCTTTCCGGAAGTGTAGATACCGATCGGAGCGACGGTCTCGACGAATTTCAGCAGCTGTGACTTCGCCGTACCGGGATCGCCGAGCATGAGAATGTTGATGTCTCCCCTTCGGCACAGACCGTCCGGCATTCGTTTTCTCGATCCACCGAAGAGCAGGCAAGCGATGGCTTTTTTTATGTCGATCGCGCCGAAGATACTCGGCGCGATGCTCCTGGCAATTCTCTCGTACACGTCGGGATCGGCGGCGAGACGTCTGAACATGTCCTCCTCCTCGTTTGTGATCGGCCCATGCGTGCCGCTTCCGGTATTGTCGCCGTCAACGGAAATGCCGACCACACGGATGTACGGCGCTCGCACGCCGACCAGAGCTTTCTCACGGCCCTCGCGTCTTCCACCGGCGGCGGCAACCTTCTTTATCGAGTATATTCCCAGGATGAGCACCCGATTCCCCGGTACGACCCGGTCGCACAGATAACGGTCGCAGTACACTTGCAAGTGACGCGGCATCTCGCCCTGCGGTATGTGATCGGGAAGCTCCTGGAGTTTGAGCACTTGAAAATCGACGCAACTGCACTTGTCGGGCATTATGAAAAACGGATCCACCGGACACTTCGGACGACCGGCTTGTTCCCTAATGATAAAACATGTACGCTATATCAATCATCTACGATTTTTATGATTATGCGACAGAGCTAGGCCGTACGTAAAGTACATGATTACTTATTTGGTAATTAATTCTTATTTGGTACTTAAGCTCCATTGGGAGCCGAGATATCGACCTTCGAAAATTACGAAAATCGACGTTTTTCCAAAAGTGGCTCAGTCCTTATTCAATGGATTTCTTTTTGTTTCAAGGCTATATTCCACATATTTTTTCCCGCTGATCGCGAATATAACAATTATTTAACTCCCAACCCAATATTTTTCATTTTAATCCACTACACTCATCCCGTTGTCATCGACTCTGATCACCGATTACAAGTCGATAGACCAAGTGAACGGAGTATACACTATGCATGATTATCTTTCGTGTGAGCAAATTTCCGACGGTTTTGGAATATTCGGGGAATTTCAAAGAATCCGCATGCACTCTCTTTTGACGTATGCGTATGACTCCGTGTTTACTCGAATTAGACAGTTCTCAAGACTATAAAAATCCCATAATATCTGACAACTTGTATGGATTTTTGACCAAATTCAAAGGTCTGTGATCAAAATATTATATTCGTGTGCAGTTTTAGGACAATAGCTCAAAATTTACACACGTTAGAGATACCACGGGCATTTTTTATCGTGTTTCGCACTCGACACATGTCCAAATGTGATCACGAAGAAAATCGTTGTTAAGAAGAAACAGTACTTTGTATTTTATGAAATACTTTAAGTACCGGAATTACTTTGCACTTAAAGTACTTGCAGTACTTAGTACTTAGTACTTAAAGAAATTTTCGTTACTTTGCCCAGCTCTGTTATGCGAATTCTATTTTTTTTATGGCTGTTAATTTGTCAGCTAGTTCCGACTGTTCGAAAAAAAAATGCCGGTCGTTTAATTAATTTCATCTTAATTTATTGCTTATTATTACTGAGCTCAAAATTGGGATTCACTGTAGACTGATTGTAAAAGGAGAAATCTGTAAAATAAAGTAAATTAATTTTTTTAAGTTGAAAATAAAAATGTTCATATTGCTTTCTCATACTGTTCCTTTATTCGCAAAGCTTCTTCTATGAGAAAGCATTTTCTGTATTTTCAGTGTCCTTACCAAGGAAGCTTCACAAATAAAGGAAGATTTTGAGAAAGCGATATGAAAATTTCAGTTTTCATCTTTTATAAGAAAGCAACATGAAAATTTCAATGTTAAACTTTTATGAGAAAGCAATATGATGAAAAAAAATGAATAAACCCATTTTTTTTGTCATTTCTTACGTCGTGCATTTTCTTGGCAGGGCGTAGCCTTCCAGGCCAGGTTTGATGGGAATGTTTGTCTGGACGCTTCTGCACGACCTGCACTGGATGGATATCTTCGTGGCCTTGGATCTTATGCCAGAGGCCGATACGACTATACCAGGAATTTTGATGAGCTTCGACACTATATCCGGCTGTATTTAATAAATAGAAAGTTTAGCCAGTTAACAGTTGAGATAAAAAAATGAATGCGATTTCCGTATAAGCCAGGTCTCACCTTCATGCCTCTCAGAGAGCTGGGATTGCCATCGGAGGACAACAATATCTGTATATCCTCGACCGTCTCTTCGCCCTCGGGACGCGGCGATGTAAGCTCATCCGCAACGTCCTTCGCAGCCTCCTCGAAAATCGGCAGATACTCGGTCGGTTTTTTGTAAATTTTTTCAGCCAGAGATTCGTCGAACGCCGCGAGATCCTCGAGGTTGAATTCGACCCAGTATTGTCCGAGATTGTAATTGCGCTTGAGTGCATCTCTGCATCGATAAAATGAACGAATGAAAATTCGGTTCGCGAGGCTGAGCTGATCCGCGAATACCTGTATTTGTAATTGAAGTTTCCCTCGTGAAATTGTCTTATGAATTCTTTGAACTTTTTCTTCGAGGCCTGCAGATTAAGTTGATTCTCGCGTGGCTCGTCGACGGAGAAGTTGTCCGAAAAGAATATTCCCGGATCGTCGAAACCCTCCATCGTGACTTTGTCAACTTGCTCAAGAACTTTTATCGACGATTAATTGCTTTATGTTGACTGTTTACTGCCGTTTACTGTGTATTTATCCAGCACGACTATTTTTACGAAAACACGCCACGATAAATGGCGGGAAAGCAGTTGAGAGAAAAAAAAAAAGCAAAATGGAGTTTTAATGAGCGAGTTTGGAAACCCTAAAAACCGACGATTTATAGCCTTAAGCTGCAGCTAACATGAAGACGCGCCGTGTAGAGCGTTAAATTTTTCTCGACCCGATAGTGGTAAGATTGTAAGTAGCGACAGAAACGGATGAATTGAGGAACACACGATAACACTGAGATTTTGTCAAAACATCGGCAAACATTTGATGTATTTTATTAAAACTAAATATTACAAGTCCCAAAAACGTGCGGCGAGGTGAACAAGTGATACACATTCGGCAAAGGAAGAGTTTGTTTCACGAACAGAACCGAAACTATGGAGAAGCCGCAAAAGATGCCCAAAGTGGCAAAGGTAGGGTTAAACCCTTTTATTCTCGTCTTTCCAACAATTATTAGTTATTCGGTAAATTTATCTCAAGTAGCAATATTATTATGCTCTCTTGTGTCGATTTTAGCTCCGTCAGTTTTCGTGTCATCAACACCTTGTACTAAATATTAACGATTCACTGCCCACTGCTCACGAGTTTATGTTGTCAAACGTTCATTATTGTCATCATCAATGTATATCATCATTAATTTCTGTAAATAATAATAATAATAATAAAATAATATTATTATTTTATTATTATTAAACTTAGAACGTTTCCAAACGTACAACATTGAATGACAACGGAATGGCGCAGCGAAAAAATTATACTTTGAAAATAACAAATCATAATTAAAAATAAACTGTAGAACAACCAAAAATTAAACTAAAATGATAATAAAATGTGAAAAATGAGAATAAGAATGAAAATAAGGATAACAAATTTAATTAAGTATGTTTCAAATTTTATACATTGTTATCTAAAACCGTTTACACATATCTATTTGTCCGTTCATTTATATAAATTTTATTTCACATTTTTCTTGAAAATTGTCTTGCATAGTATGTATCGTGTTCAAATATTCAATGCCTCTTGTTTTTAATTCGACACGTGTAATTTTTCCGGGTAAAGGTGTTTTTCTGTCAAATAAATAAAAAATAAAAAAAAAAAGATTAAAAAAATTGCATTCCAATAACGTTACCGTCTTTCTGTACAGGTAAAAAACAAAGCTCCGGCTGAGATCCAGATAACGGCGGAGCAGTTGCTCCGGGAGGCGAAGGAGCGGGATCTGGAGATATTGCCTCCTCCGCCGAAGCAAAAAATCTCTGACCCGCACGAATTAGCCGATTACCAGCACAGAAAGCGAAAGACCTTCGAGGACAACATCCGCAAGAATCGCATGGTACTCTCGAACTGGATAAAGTACGCGAAATGGGAGGAGAGCCAGAAGCAGACCGCCCGAGCGAGGTCCATATACGAGAGGGCGTTGGACTGCGATCACCGAAACATAGCGCTGTGGCTGAAGTACACAGAGATGGAGATGCGGAATCGTCAGATAAATCACGCGAGGAACTTGTGGGACAGAGTCGTAACGATTCTGCCGAGGGTGAAGCAGTTCTGGTACAAGTACACGTACATGGAGGAGATGGTGGAGAACATAGCGGGGGCTCGTCAGGTGTTCGAGAGGTGGATGGAGTGGGAACCGGAGGAGCAGGCCTGGCAGACTTACATAAACTTCGAGCTGCGTTACAAGGAGATCCAGAGAGCGCGAAACATATACGAGCGTTTCGTAATGGTGCATCCGGACGTCGATCACTGGATAAAGTACGCGCGTTTCGAAGAGGCGCACGGTTTCATAAAAGGCGCGCGAACGGTGTACGAGCGCGCGGTAGAGTTCTACGGCGACGAGAGTCTGGACGAAAAGTTGTTCATCGCCTTCGCGCGATTCGAGGAGAGACAGAGGGAGCACGAACGGGCGAGGGTGATCTACAAATACGCGCTCGATCACATACCGAAGGAGAGAACGCAGGAGGTGTACAAGGCTTACACGATACACGAGAAGAAGTACGGCGACCGTTCGGGCATCGAGGACGTTATAGTCAGCAAGAGGAAGCACCAGTACGAGCAGGAGGTCAAGGAGAATCCATCGAACTACGACGCGTGGTTCGACTATCTGCGGCTCGTCGAGTCCGAGGGAAATCACGACGACGTGAGGGAGACTTACGAACGGGCTATCGCCAACGTTCCGCCCACAAAGGAAAAACAATTTTGGCGAAGGTACATTTATCTGTGGATAAAGTACGCTCTCTACGAGGAACTCGAGACCGAGGATATCGAGAGGTGTCGTCAGGTCTACAAAGTCTGTCTCGAACTCATACCTCACAAGCAATTCACGTTCTCGAAGATATGGCTCATGTACGCGCAATTCGAGATAAGACAGAAGAATCTCACGACGGCGAGAAAGACTCTCGGCATGGCGCTCGGTGTGTGTCCGAGGGACAAACTCTTTCGCGGTTACATCAATCTGGAGATTCAACTTCGAGAGTTCGACAGGTGTCGCATACTCTACGAGAAGTTTCTCGAATTCGGACCGGAAAATTGCACGACGTGGATGAAATTCGCCGAGCTCGAGACACTTCTCGGTGACATCGATCGAGCACGGGCCATCTACGAATTAGCGATATCTCAGCCGCGACTCGACATGCCCGAACTGCTTTGGAAAACGTACATCGACTTCGAGATCTCGCAGGAAGAGGCTGCGAACGCTCGAAACTTGTTCGAGAGACTCCTCGAACGGTCTCTGCATGTTAAAGTAAGAATAGTTATAAAATTATGTAGCCAAGGTCTTCCTGACCGTACATTCTAAATCAAGTGTGTTATAATAATCTATATTTAATTTGTTATTATAATTACATTATCTTAGTGTGTATTTGTTTGGAATTCAAAAATGCCATTCTATATGCTATAATGTCCGAATTTCGATTTTATAGTATAGGATGGATTTTAAAATTCCGAAATTCCCATTCTTTATCGAGTGCATTTTCACATGCTATCAACCAGGCGATCCAGGCGAGCGCGCGATTCATCATAATCGCTAGTAAATTATAATTATAATATAAATTATAATTATAACATTATAAACTATAATTATGTTTGTAATTCCTTGGTTGCCGACCGAGCGTCTATTAAATTTTTCTAACGACTTTTATTCGCTCCTGAAGGTATGGATAGCGTACGCGAAGTTCGAACTGGCAAACCCCGTCGTGGAGGAGGGAATCGACAGCGTCGCCTTGGCTCGACGCATCTTTGAACGGGGAAATGCCGCGCTCAGGACGAGCGGCGACAAGGAAAGTCGAGCGATGCTGCTCGAAGCTTGGAGAGACTTCGAGCACGAGCGGGGCGACGAGGCGAGCCAAGCGAAGATAATCGACAAGATGCCGCGAAGAATAAAACGCCGAAGGCGCGTCGTCGGCGACGACGGGGTGAGTGGGCCGAAATCGCGTTCCCCGTTTTATTCGACAGCTCCGAAAAATTCTGAGGATTTTATATTAATTTTGTGTTTATTTCATGTATCGCAGAGCGACGATGGATGGGAAGAAGTCTTCGACTTTATATTCCCCGAAGACGAGTCTCAGAAGCCGAATCGCAAAATCCTCGAAACGGCGAAGGCGTGGATGAAGAAAAAAGTAACGAACGAGGAAACGCCGCAGAACGAGGACATTACGAAAAACTGTCAGATGGAAACCGAGACTAGCTGAATGAATTCCGTAGGTACCAAATTTAATTAATTGATCCACTGATCTTTCGACTATTGTCTTCTGATCTACGCGCGAAAAAACAAAGACGAACCTTCATCGATATTATTGTACAACTTTATTCATAAGAAATACAGTATACGCAGATACAAAACGTTTAATCGCTGCCATCAATACGACGGAAAATATAAGTTATATATTCTGTACAAGTATATTCTGTAACCTCATTCCATAACTTTCTTTTTTTGCTTACTCATAGAGGAAACTTTGTTTCAAGAAAAAAAAAATCGAGATTTCAATGAAAACGTGTTAAGAATGTTCCAAAACATTGGAAAATTATATTTTCAGACTCGAAGAATTGAAACTCTTATAACTTGAGAGCGGCTCGAGCTATCGAGTTGAAATTTCTAAGGTAGGTGGACGGGTCAATCCTGAATGTTTGGTTAAATTTTTTGCAAAATTATCGACCGATGATCCCTATTCAATTTGGCGACGATGGATCGAAACGTTTAAATTTTATAAAATTTTGAATTTTTTAAACTTTACGAAAAAAAATGTCGTTTTTTTCCTCGCGCGAGTTCCCGTATCAAATATTGAGCTAAGAGTAAAATAAGTCGCAGACTCGTAATCACTGGGAAAAAAATATCAGACACGACCCCGAAACGACGAATAATTACAATTTTTATTGGGCATCTTTAGAATGAATATTGCCAACATTTTTTTTCTTTTTTTTTATCTTGCAGCGCTATTGATTTCTTTTAACGACAAAGCTTCCTCTATGAGGAAGCCATATAATCACGGAAAATGGTTTTTACACAAAAGTAAATTAGCCGAGGAAGATTTGTGAAAATCCCAATTTTCACGTTTTTAAGAATTACATTTTGCTATTGAAATAACAGACGAAAATATACAACTACCGAGTTAACGCCATTACCGAATAGGATAGCAAAGAATAACGAAGGCGATGATTAAAAAATTATGCGAATTTCCGATTTACATTCGTGAATCAGTACACTTTTGCTGTTTATTTTTCTTGTTTTTTCTTTCATATTTTATATAGAAATACTGATTGCAGTTTTTCGGAATCGCGTCGCGATTCTTTTAACTCTGATCTGTACAGCGAAAACAATACTTCATTTGAGTTAACGATAAATACATTTCTGTATCATATGTTAATATTTTTTGTTTTCTTCGTTAATAAGATACCTGAGTACTCGTCGACGCGTCAGGCGTCAATTATCAAGTGTAAAGAGCCTGGCTATACAGTACCCTATATTAACAGGAAGGATTGGATATTATAATTTGTCGAAACACAGTCGTACGAGAACGTGCCTAGCGTTCCCGAGCTATGCCCCCCTATTTCAACAACTTGGCGTATACGTTTTTTTTATACATCGTTATTAAAAATTTATTCTTTCGCAGCAGCGCTTAGATCAGTGGAAAATACTGACCACTAAAAATTTATTTATCCGAGAAGCGAAACGATGATTATTCTGGCAGTTAGCAAGCTGCTGCGGTACATCGAACCATTGCGGTTTACCATAAAAATTGGTATAGAAATGCGGAACTTTGGAACGAATACAACTGCGATTGCGATGGCGACTGGTTTTTTTTTTCTTCGCCCAACGACAGACGAAATTATATTTTTCGACGTGAAAAAAATATTTCCTTCGCAAGATTTTTTTCTCGCGAAATGCCGTATGCGCCTGTTGCTTATCCATCTAGGATAATGTTAATACATTATATTAATCTTTATAGTTATATTGAACTCTTCTGGTAATAGCCCGAGCTCTCGCTCTCATTTCATAGACTCTTTCTTCTTTTTCTCATCGCTCTCGAATCCCGAGTCCAGATCGTCGCTGAGAAACTTCTTCAGTGTACAAGCTCGCGAATTTTGCCTGCAATTTCTCAGATCGATAAGCAGTCTCTTCATACTCTCGACTAAGTGTTTAGAAAAATTTGGATAACCGTCATATCCGGGAAATACATTGACGTCGATTATCGCGTACTTCCCGCTGTGATTCTCTATGACAACGTCGACGCCGACGAGAACGAGGCCGAAGATCTTCGTTACTCTTGCGACGATGTGCTCGAATATTTCGTAATTCGGTTGCACCCTCAAGGCTTCGTCCTCGGCCGATATTACCGACCACTCGGAATTCGAGCCGCTCTTCGATATATCGTGGGAACTAAAGAAAAGCGTATCCAGCGACTCGCAATCAGCAGCGTAAAAGTTTTTCAAACTCGGTCGTTCAACGACATCAAAATTATTTCCGACTATAAATACTTTGTACAATATTGCACTGTGATTGACGAAATCCTGAGCCACGCACGGCGGCTGACAATCCATCAAGCCTTTCTCGTTGAAAATCAACATCATCTGTGGACAAGTGACGTTATTATTGTCGAATTAGTAGGCTGGTGTGACTCGGACGCTTCGGGCACTTTTTTCCACCGGAAGTGATGTATTTGCGGTGTGACATCCTTTCCGATCGAAAAGTAAGATTTTTTTTTTAATAGAGAAGAAAATAAAGTTTCGGTTTACCTTGTGGGCATCGCTGGAACCGTGAGCCAAAAGTGGTTTGCAAATGAATGGAAATTTGATGCCGAACCTCCTCAAATGAGACAGATTCTCCGTCACGTTTTTCGACGTTATTTCAACGAAATTCGGCGTGAATACATCTGGAAGAATAAGACAATTTTCGTAGTAGAATTGCATATCTTTTTTTCAATCTGTCGACTCCGCGCACGACTAGAGAGTTTGTTTACTAACCATTGGATTGCATTCCAGCCTGTATTATCTCGTACGATTTGTGTCGGTTCCACAAATTTCGTACATTTTCAAGCGGATCTATGACTATCATTTCTGGATGCCTATGAATGTATTCTTGTACTCTGGTTACGATACTCGTTGCCTTTTTGATATAAAAATAGAACGCAATTAAAATATGACTTTCAGTAAGACCGCAAGTGTCGTAAGACACGTAATTGTTCAATTCGACGTACATTACGATCACCAGCCTCCGCGTGGGCAAGCACATCGGTGAGTTTATGAAGGAATATGTGGAATGGTCCCTGGGAGTCAAGATTCGAGTTAATGTCGACCTGAAATTCAATGAAAATCGTAAAAATAGTAATAACAATAAAATTTACGGCAATACGCAATTGAATCGTCAAGTCCTCTCGAATAATTATCCTTGTACGAGCGGATAATGAGCCGCTGGCGGATGCGCCCAGATATGAATAGCTGGACTCATCGAAAATGGACTTTGATTCATACTCAAGAAAAATAAATGGTAGATAAACATAAGATTATATATAGAATATAGTATGGTAGATAGTATAGATATATGTATAGTATATATAGATAGTATTGATATGTATTGTAAGTTCTACATTTTTGAACCTGCGTGTGCAAATCATGTGATCGTGGCAAAAAAAAAAGGTTACACAATGTGACGATACCCCAAATAAGAAAACATGGAGGCTTAACTGAAATCGTTATTTATTTATTTATCTATTTATAATTTTAACCTTTTCGTTACATACAACAATAAGAAATAAATCAGTAAATGAGTAAATAGTGGAAGTGTATCTAACAAGTAGAATAATATCACCAGATTGCATCTCATCATAAAACTGGATAAAATATATTTCATCATTTACACCGATTAATTGTCTTCGGTAGCCAGATTATTCGGGGATAAAATGTTATAATACTCTCTTTGCTGATGAGTGACTTTGCTTCAAGGCCGACTTCCAGAAGGATCTTGCATTTGCGGATAAGATTAACTTGTTTCTTCAAGATTCATGGGATAGATAAATGTTGAGTATAAATTTAATCCAGACTATGCGAATCCCATGGAACGATAGAAACTGTGCAGTGCAAAACTTGACGACCCGAAATCAGAATTGTGCGATACACAAGTTAATTCTTTTAGCGCCAGTAATTTAATTTTCTCTCTCATAATCGTCATCTATCTCAAGGCTCTCAACTATATCTGAATATTGTTGATAGTCTTCGTTTCTGAATATTAATAAAAATAAAAAAATTGATAAATTCTTGAATTCTTGCATTAACTTGCGACACTGATTTATTCTTGCGATAGACAGATTTGGAGTCAAAAATTGATCCGAACTCTGCAAATCCCATGGAAAGTTAGAAACTTCACGCTGCAAAATTTAATGACCCAACGTCAGAATTATTTACGTAGGACTTAATTATTTTAGGGACTGATATTCTGCACTTGAACTCATGGGACAGTCTTTCGACGCCTTTGCGATGATGTCAAAGAGAAATATTCTTAAGTACGAGTACTCAGTTGGCCAGAGAAGTTCTCAGGTTCTTATCTATATTAGAATTAATTTAATCTAACGTAATTTACTCTAATTTATTCATCTGTAATTATCGTTATTAATTTAATTTAGTATTCGTTATCATCACCTTTCTCAATGCCCTCAAGTACGTCCATGCATCGTGATTAGCAAAAAAAAAAAGAAAATTTTCAATGTTGATTTCTAGTATTTTCTCATAAAAGAGAAATTTTATTAATCCGATCGAAGACGATCGAGATAATTGTCTTAACCTCGATGTTCTCCGAAGCGAGCAACAACACCGGCATCGTCAAATATCATCATCGGCTCAATCAATCCGTCGCCCAAATTTTTTTTGTTTGACCATACCTGCTTCAATACGAGGCCCTCCTTGGCGCAGACGTTGTGAAAATCGTTGCAGTTGAACTTCTGCCGTTTCTTCTCCGATATCCAATATCCTATGACACTTTTATCGCTCATTTTTTACACCCCTAAGTTTGTTCCACCTTTTGTATATTATTTATATCATACTTTGCTGAAAGCCCCTGCCATTACTCGTCTTCATTCCGCTGTGTATCGAACGGAAAATAATCTATCTAACTATTCATCTTAACGACGATGTTATTAAACTGTATTGATCAAAGGCGCTGACAAACTAAGGCGGTCCGACATGCTTCCACACACTCCGCAAGGTTATGTTCATTCACGCGCGTTTGTCCTGCCGCTTATATATCTATTTCGTGGAAAAGTGACCTTGAAGGATGCCCGGTTTTTCATTTGCTTGACAGTCGATGCGTCAACCACGTGTTATTAGTTTGTTACGACGATCGGCTTGGCGCGGCGCCGACGATTAATGAAAAACTATCTGCATACAAGGCGGTTCGTGGCTTTTATTCGTTGCGCACGTATTATTATCTCTACCATTATCAATCGTTATGTTTGCGAACAAGATTCTTTCAGTTTGCAGGTGCAGTTTGGAATATTCTCCTGCACATCAAGAAAACGCACACCGGAGACAGAATTTTTAGCATTTATATTCGAAATGAAGAACATAAAAATTAAAGTGAATAAAGTAGAATAAAAAAAAAACTTTATATTGTCAACGAAAATCAACGAATTCATTTGAAAAGAGAAAAAAAGGTTTACTGATTATTTGTTACACAATTGTTTTTTAGCAATTCGTTAATAACGTTTTTAATTTATTAGTATGCAAAAATTAATGTTCTCGATACCTTTAATGCAGTAGATTTTTCAGATTTTTATACCATTATGAAGTATTCAAATTCTAGCTGAATCTCACTTTTGGCTGGGAATGTACGTGTGAAGCATCCTTAACTCTAAAAAACCCACTCAATTCTAAAAAACCGTCTTACGCATCTTTCTTTGTGGAATGCGATAATCGGCGATTCTATCGGAAAGCGGAAATGTCGTGTTCAAATATACCGGAAGTCTTTTCCGAAAGTGGGCCTCGAAAAACAATCTTTCGTGGCTCGGCGTTCCATGCCAGCGTCTGATGAATTTTTCCTGATCGCTTATTCATTTCCCGATACTGAGCTACTAGCTCAGTATTCGATACGAAAATCCGCACCAGAAATGGAAAAAATATTACTGTCGGTGTTTAAACAATTTCAAATGTTATATGTTTCATAGCACGCTGATGCTGCTTTCGGACTGAAGAACATACAATGTACACTGTGTATTTAATTTACAGTAAATTCTTAATTCGATTATAAGCAATAGTTGTATTCATACCGGCGTGCGGTAAGAAAATCCGATTATGACTGTGTAGTGGATCAGCTGCCTTGTCGGTGTTCTCCGCTCGACGATAAACCGCGCGAACCTGCAAGAGTTACAGAAAGAAAATTAGGTTTTCAAAAGTAGATTTTCCTTAATCCTTTGTGGACTGGATTGCACACCGTTATTACTTACTGCCAATCGACTCGACGTCAGTTTCCTGTACTTCCCCCGGGCTTTGCACCGCCATCTGAAATTATAAATAACGGAACAATGTAGCGGGACAAAAAATGTACTGAAGGTGTTATAAGTAATGATGTTATAATTACGGAAGTCGCAGCATCGCGACAACGAATATGAAAAAATTGCGGTTTTTTCTTATTGGGCGTATCAAAGATCGATAGTGAATTTCCACGGAGCTGCAAATATTCTACTCGCTTATACAACATAATATTTTTTTTCTATCGTCATTGAATTAAAATTATATTTGAACGCGTTAAATGAAAATTGTTCACCGTTATTATTTCACAATGGTAATCAATTGTTTCTTTTATTTTCCATTTTACTTTTTTTTTTTAAAGAGTAGATTTATCTATTTCATAAATTTACTTTTTCATAATATATTAATCTTACGTTCGGAGCGTTGGTCGTACGATCGGACGAGCCGAGCGTGGCGTAACTTTTGGTGAAAAAAATTCTGATCCCATCAGAGTTTCTCGTGGACGACTCGTTCCCGGTCCCGACAGTTCTGTACGAGGGACGCTCGGAAATTCTTATTTCACCGAGGGAGTACGAGCAGGAACTCGGCAAGTAGAGCTCGCCCTCCGAGTAATTTTCCGAGCACGCGTCCGCCGCCTGTAATACAGAGTATCTTATTACTATCACGTGAATTCGGTACGGCAGCTTTTTTCCACCGGTCTATTGAAAATTCTCAGCGTGAAACTTCACTCCACGCTACCCTTTCCATGTGATCGTCGTCGGGAATTGGATCGGGATAAGGTAAAACTAAAGATTCCATCGTCCGTCCCGAATGCGCGATGAACTGCTTAGGAGTGGAATGAATTATAGCCGAAGATTCGAATTCGCCAATTTTTTCATAATTCGTGCAAGATTCGTTCTCGAGACCAACGATTTTATTGGTTCCCGACAATTTTGGCCATTCCAAATTCTCCGGCGCTTTATTGTCGTTTTCCTTTCGCTGATCTTGGATATTTTCGCTTTGAACATCATTTTCCCGTCGAAGTAATTCAAAATTGGAAAGCGAATGCTCTTCGAAACCGTTCGTCGAATCTTCTTCGGTCCTGATGGGACAAATTTCACGAAATTCTGTAAATGCTTCGTTGAGACGATCACTTTCGGGAGCGTCCAGCTCGGGCTCGGTAATAGCGGGTCCGATTTCTTCTTCTTCTTTATTGTGCTGGAGAGAATCGTCGGCGACGTTTACAACAGCATCGATCGAGCTCGATTCTTTCGGGACTTCGATGGTCTCGAGAACCGGGCAATTTGTACACTCTTCGCAATTGCATTTACCGATGACTCCCTCGCAGAGAAAACGGGAACAAGCGATCGGTTTCTTCCCGAGCACGGAGTCCTCTGAAGCATCGACGCCGTTTGACTCTTCCGGTCCCTGAAGAAAAATGTCCGGGGCAAAGTGGAAAGTTCGTGTAGAAGAGCATGTGCAATACCGCGGTCGGTAATAAAAACTGTAATCAATTTCTCTCATGGATTTTGGCAAGTACGGTCAAAAGACAAGTCTCATCGGAAACCGAGATGATATCCGTTTCCGATAAGACTTTTCTTTTGAGCGTTATTATACGAGAACCTGTGAGAAAAGTGTATTACAGTTTTGGATATCGGCTGAGCCTGGCATTGACGGGGAGGATGGTGTTTCATATGGTCTTAAGGGATCTTCCTGTTTTACCCACGGAACGAGGTGATTTCGTAAAATCTACTTTACATCGCTAATGTCCTATTCGTATGCTTCAAATTTTACAGGACTGTAATACTAGTCATAAATGTTTCGGCGTGCACTTGAATTTCGGTTGAAAACGTCCAAGGAACGAAGAAAATCGAGTATTATAGATTTTCGCGTGATCACTGAAAATTTGAACGGCATCCATTTTGTACGATATAAAAATATTCTGCAACTCCAGTAAAACAGGAAGGTTCGGCCCTTAAGAATCGAAGAGGAGGAGAAGTGGGACGTTAGGGAAAACGATCACGACGTAGAGCCGATAATAAGCTTACTTTGATGACTTCCCGGTGCGATTCCTTCAGCAGCGAGCTGAAACAAAATAAAATCGTTGAAACATTTATATCAATTGTTTACCCAAAATTGATATATTTGTGCGAAAATATTTTTGCTTTGCTGGAGATCCTTTTATTAATAATTATCGGTTAAACAAGTTATAAAAATTCGACTGACCTCGTTCCGGATGCTTTTATAGACCCGGACGAGGAAAGCACGCTGGCTCTATATCCGCTCGACTTTTCCGATACTTCTGCCGAATCCGGATCGGCCTCTTTCTTCTCCGAATTATTTTCCACGCTTCCTTCCACCTCCGAGTGCCGACGTTCATCGTCGTCTTTATTTCTGTCGCTCGATTCGTTCACCGAGACTGAAAACGATTTCTCCGGATACTTCGTTTCCTTTCTTGATGCGTCGGGTGGCCTTGGCCATTCCCGCGATTCTCGAAGACTACGTACAGTTTTACCGTCCTCCACTTCCATCAACGCTGACGATTTCTTCTCCTTACAAATCGAATTTTGTCTATCGCGCTTCGTCGATTCGAGTTTTTCTTCAGTTTTCTTCAGCATACTTTTACCGTCCTCCACTTCTTCGTCACTATCATTCATTATCGCTAAAGATTTCTTCTCGTTAAAAATAGAATTTTGTCCATCGTTCTTCGTCGATTCGAGTAGCTCTCCGATTTCTTTCAGTACACTTTTACCGTCCTCCAGTTCTTCGTGTCTATCATCCATTATGGCCGACGACTTCTTCTCCGTCAAAATCGAATTTTGTCCATCGCTCTTCGTCGATTCGTTTTCCACTTCTTCGTCTCTATCATCCATCATGGCCGACGATTTCTTCTCCTCACATACCGAATTTTCTCCATCGTTGATCCTCGATGAGATCTTTTCCTCAGATTCAGATTTTCCGCTGCTGACCACCGGTTCCTCGAAGTCATCAGAGTAGACGGTCGATACATCTAACGACGTTCGATCTCTCGGCGACGAACCCGCTGATCCGGCGAGCCGATTTTTTTCGCTCGTTTCTTCGCCCTTCGAGCGTTGTTTCTTCGTCCCGCCGTTCGTCATCTCTCCGACTTCGGCCATCGAAGCGACATCGACGGAACGATTTTTCACGGTCAGAGTCTTGGTCGACGGACTCGCCGATGTCTCGTAGTTTTCCCTCACTGGCGCCGAGCGCTCCGACCTGCTGGAATCTTTTCTCGCGACGCGCTCGTCGATCAGTTTCGTTCCTAAAAATATTTTTTCCGACTGGTCGGTGGTTCTGCCGATCGCCGAGTCTTGGACCAACGATCGACCCGAATTCCGCGCGTCGGAGGAACCGCGTTTCTCTCGCTCCGTGTAAGTGGGAAATGTTGCGGTCTCGTGAGAGTTCTCTCCAAGATCGCGATCGAAAAGCTTATCGAAGTTGCAGTTCCGGTCTATCCGGACGAGAACGATTTTCTTCCGGCGAGAAGAATTTTCCTCCGAATCGTTTTTTCTCGCGCCTGAAGAAAGCTCGGGCTCTTCGTTGACCGCGATTCGCCGCTTCTCCAGGACACATTTGGGTCTCTCGATACCGATCAAAAATCTCCCAAAATCGTCCGTCTCAAAATCAGCGTTCACTCTGTTCGCTTGGCGTGAGCTCGCAATAATTCTCGAGTCATCGAGCGGCGTGGAAAATCGCGGACGAAATTCCACGATCTCACCGGGCAATTCTTTTTCACTCCATCCCAACTTCTTTTCCCGCGAAGCTTTGCAGCCCGATTTTACAGTCCGGATTTTTCCCGACTCTAAGCTCGAACCGGTCAGATCTTCGTCTTCGCTAATTAGAGTTTTATAATCTTCGTACCTCGGCGCTTTTTTTCTACGGACGTGGACAGTTTTTTTCTGCTCCCGGTTGGGAATTTCCTTCGCCAGCGCGGGGCAAAATGGACTCGGATCCCTCGAGCGCGGTTCTCGGTCGGTAAGCGCGACTTCCGGTCGCTCGGACACTTCGACCTCGATGCAATAACGAGACATCAGAACTTCGAGATTTCTCGTGCCGAGAAGAATCTTCTCGATCGTGCTGTCAAAGCTCCGGACAATTTTCTCAAGGTCACCTAAATTCGGTGGCTCCAGTTTTATGTCTTCGGGATTCCAGTCGTTCCCGAAGGCTTCCGGTTCGTCCTGGAGGGCCTCGAGGGCCTCTTTCGCAAGACCATCAAATTTTTTATCGTCGACCCGATCGCCATCAATGACGTCTTTCTCAGCAAAGCGGACTTCTTCGCCCCGTCGCGGTGGCGACCTTGAGGAATATTTTTTCGGAGCTTCTCCGCGTTTGAATTCATCGAAAAATTCATCGATCGCTCTGTCGAAGATATCGATCTTATCCTTTGTGTTCAGAGAGCCGAGAACTTTGTTTCTCAAAGCCTCGGTCTTTTGCGCGTCCTCGCAAAGATTCGGAGCTTCGTCGCTCGCCGCGCGTCGGAGGAAATCGATGAAGGATTCTGGGGGATTTTCTTGGTGCTCTGTCGCGTCTCGTTTTGAAATCCTCGCGTCATCGGCGCGGCCCTCGAGCGGCTCCGGTCGAATTGATCGACCCGATTTATTTCCGACGAGGTCGGACCGTGACCCTTGCCGGCCCGGGGCCGGCCCGGCCCCGCTCCGGAGCGGATCGGCCGACACTTCGGCCACTTCCGGTGAACGGCGAGTCGGAACGGAAACTCCTGTTTCGCGCTCTCGGGCCTTGTCGCTGGTTCGCGAGGCGTCCGCGACGACGTCTTTGACACAGGACTCGTGGCGAAACTCGTAGGTTTTTATGTTTCGCCGAACCGGAAGTGACGAACGGGACTTCGGCGATATGTCGAGGTTCTCGACATCCGTCACGGTCAGCCCGTTGCGAATGTCGACCCGAGGACCTTCCTGGACTTTGAGCGAATATACTGAAGTCTGATCGGCGATCTTTCCGGCGCTTCGATAAACGGAAGTCATCGAAGGCTTCAAAATTTGGCTCGGAGTTTCTTCTTCCCGAGCCGCGCGTTGCGGACGAAACGAATTCTGAAATCTCGTGGCGTTCAAATTCTTTTCTATTGTTCGGCTCGTGGATTTTAGAGGCCTGGACCGCCGGATCGTTGATTGTTCGGTGCGAGTTTTATTCGCTCCATCGCCGAGGCGTCTCGCTCGTCCCCGACGAACTTCCGGTCTGCAAAGACGCTCGGCCAGCGGCCGAGCCGAAGGCCTCGTGAATATTCTCGCTGACTCGTTGGCCTCGTGAAATCTCGTCGAGACTATGTCGCGGATGTAGAGAGCGTCCTCGTCCTCCGCTTCCCTCTCTCTGGCGGACCTGCAATTAGAATCGATTAGCGTTTTGCCTTCGCAGGGTGTAATTTTAATTAGGGCTTCTGTAAAATTTAAAACAATAATGTTTATTACTATTATTATTTTTTTTTACTGTAGAAGATCGAAGTTCTCTTACCCTATAGATTTTTCGCGTTCGGGACTCGACTCTATGTCGTAACTGGCTTCGATAATTTTCTTCTGCGCTTCCTTCACCAATACCTCGGCATTCTCCAGAGCCTTAGTTGTGTCTGGGCTGAGAATCGGACTCTCCGAGAGCTTCGCCGGTGTCTTTCTTCTGGGTTTTGACTGGAAACATGCGCAATCATACAGAATTGTTTTATTCAGATTAATCGTCCTCGCTATGGACTATAGAATTTGCAATCCAGAAAGTTAGGTTTCCGGAGATTTACCGGAAATACGTCACGTCCGGTTTGAAAATCTAATTTCTCGACCGGAAGTCACGTATTTTCGGTACGGCGTCAGTTTCAGGGTTGCAAATGCAAGAAGGCTGGAAATAAATTGAGGGTAAAAAAAAGGTCGAATCTATTTTCTTCGAATTGTTAGCTACCGGCAAATAGTCTTCGAGTTTCTTCATGCCTCCATCTCGGTCATTCACGGGTGCAGCGCAATTGCCCCGCGGAACTCGTGGGGATGATCGATCCCCCGAGCCAGTCTGCACGTGAGAAACAACCGCACGTTTACCCGGGCAGGTCGTTTGCTCGCCAACTGCGCACCCACTTGCACTACCCGATGGAAGCTTCTCGTCGCGGATTACGGCCGTCCTCGGTTCCGGTTCCCGCCCAGTCGCGAATATTCCACGCCTGTAACACGAAAAAAACGTGTTCTTCTGATTAGCTCTTATAAAACACCTCCAGCTATGTAATCTCCATTCGAATAATCAGGTCACAAATTCATTTTGCGATAAGAAAATATACGTGTATCAAAGTACACAGAACAAACTATAAAGTATAAAGTATAAAAATATATGTCATATAACTATTGAAATGTTATACTTTGATAAATCTTCAAAAGGAGCCACCGGTTAATAAATTATCAATATCGATAAAAAAAAGGGTTGTAGTTTGCTAAATTTCGGCGCCGTCTAAATGAAAATTCAATCCTTCTCGAAACCCCGATATTTTTAACAACGGCAGCTTTTATTTGGTACCGGAATAAAAAAAAGCATTTTTTTTGTACGGCCCTGGCTGTAGTAGCTGTTCCGTGCGCCTCGCTACGTCACAGTTGACCCCTTCGCTCCCGTGCACGCTGTTACGAGACCCTATATTGATTCTTAAAGGGAATGCTCTCGAGTGGCCATTTTGACGACTGCACCGTCGAGGTGACGCGCACCTTTTGTTTGTTTATTTTATGGTACTCCGAACGAGCGTTAATAACGGGGTGTACGAAACAATGGTCGACCCGTTTACCGGCTCAACGAACCCGATAATTGGGACTGACAAAAGTTTTCGCATCGAAACAATGAGAATCTATCTCGGCGATGCGCGAAACATTAAAGTGGGATGTAGCAGAACGAGGCGAGAGTGTTTCGTGCCACGAAGCTTCCCATTGTTACGTCGAACTATGGAAATTAAGTCCCGAGTGTCGGGATAACGATCTTAACGAGTGGTCAATCTCGTCACGAGGCCTTCTTCGCCTCGAACGAACTCGCTCGATTTAAAGCCGCTGCACCAAAGCTCTCGTCGAGAGACGCGGCAGCGTCTCGACGACAAGTTAAAAAAAAAGGTAGCGAGACTACCGTGTATTGTCTAGTTTTGTTATATTTTCTCTTATTTTCGAGTTTCATTGTTATTTTTGTTATTTCCTAGTCTTATTATAATTGCTGTTATTTCCTACTTTCCCCAGATAGAAAAATGAAGGCACGGCGACCGAGCGGTAGCGGTACCAATGGTACGATACCCGTTTGACGGCACGTTTTTCAATCTGGATTATTGTATTTTCTGTTATTTAGTAGTTTTATTATATTTCTTGTTTTTTTTTTTTCTAATTGCTTTATTATTTTCTGTTTATGTTATTGTTCCTGCATATGGTGTGTGCTACTGTATCTTGATGCGCGGTGTTCTTAGGGAACTCAGGCCTCAGAAAATGAAATAAACGAGTCTATCTATCAATCTATCTATCTATGTGTCCACTTATGCCGATGCGGCATTTTTTCAAGTTCTTAAAGTTTCACATTGTAAAAAAAATCAGTCAGGAAAACTTTTAATGTAATTTGGTGCATACTTTCATTATACAATATACATCGAAGCTTCCGCAAAAAGCCTAACTACACCCAGAAAAAAAATTTATTTGACGGCCACCGTTTATTTGGTTTCAGTAAATATTCATTTGATTTACGTAAATATTTATTTAAATCAAATAAATATTTTACTTAAACCAAATAAACGGTGAACGTCAAATAAATTTTTTTCTGGGTGTACGTTTTTTAAATACCCTTACAGCGCTGGAATAAAAAAAAATTTGTAAACGTCAGATGGATCATTTTTTTCATTATGATAAAAATCTCCGATTAAAAACGACGATACGCTTCGATGAAAAATTCACGAGCGTTTATGTGGAGCGGCGGCTGAAAAAAAAAAATCGCGAGGTGTATTGAACCTTAAAGCCGAGTCGCGGCGCGCTCGGGAACTGCGAGACACTGGCGCATCGCCAGAATTTCATTGTTAATATTCGGCCGTCCGCCCTGCGTCATGAATGTTTCCGGGCGGTTCGAGACATGACTGAAACTCGATGAGAAATTCATGAATAAATCGCGCTGAATATTCCAGCGTGTCGATGCACATTCGAGAACTCCGGTTTGTGCCGATCGAATTACATCGCCGCTCGAACGGTTTCGCTTCTCGGCGATCGCTTTATTTAATTCTGTTTATTAAATTAATTTAATGCGGTCGAATTTTTGACGATAAAAAAAATATCACAGAGTTCTAAAAATATTCGATTCAATATTGAGAAATTAATATTTCGAAAACAATCCGAGCGAGAATATATTGTTATTCTATCGCTTTATCGCGAGATACTCGAAATTAGCTTGAACTTCGTTCGTGACGAAAATATCAGGGCCTCTTTAAGACTCGAGGTCTTTAAGGTCTCCGTGCAGCGAGAAAGCGCAGAGCTCGGCTATCCACCGGTCGGGCTGTGTCTGGACCCGCCCGATCAATATTACGTGTCCATTTCTCCCCTCCCTTTCGTCCCGCTCTGTTCCGCCTTTTTCCATCTCTCCCACGTTCCCCCCAAACCCCACCTGAAACAATGACATTGATTTTTTTCGCCGTCGTCGTTCGTTCGATATAGCACCGTTGTTTGTCGTCCGTAGGCGAACTCGCGTAATGCGCAGTCACGAATGTCTTCTTCGAGTACGATATAGTCGATCAGTTAAGGATGTTTGGACCAAAACACATTTCCGCTCTATAGCTGTAAAATGTTGCCACTTTGCAGGCAGAGACAAGCTAAAAAGTTTACAAGTTCTTCCTATTTTTTTTACCGTGTTTTTTTTTTTTAGTAATGCGTGGACAAAGCCACCCAGATAGAAAAATGACGGCACGACGATGGAACGGTGGCGGTATAAATAGTTCGGTCGGTAAAGACAGAACGCAGCGATTTTTTGTGTCAATTTCTGCTAGATTTTCGATTAAAAAACCTCTGGGCCAAAACGCGTTTCAGTTCGATCGCTATAAAACTTTGCTAGTTCGTAAAAAAATGCAAGAAAATAGTGAACAAATTCTTGTGGCTTATAAATCAACGAATTCCATTGAAAAGGGAAAAAAAGGTTTGCTGATTATTTGTTGAACGATTTTTTTTTTTTTAGCAATCTGTTAATAATTTTTTTTACATTATTATGCAAAAATAATATTCTTAGCACCGTTAACACAGGTGATTTTTTTCAGAATTTTATACCATTACGAAGTGTTCAAATTCTCCCTGAATTTCACTTTTGGCTGGGAATGTACGGTGCATCCTTAAAGTACAGAAAAAATTAGCTCAACGGTGTAGGATTCTTCTTTCGAGCTTGAAGAAGGATGTGTGAATAAAATCGACAACAGAGGACAATCGGGTTTACACATCAACACATATATTTTGCTTTTGCATGTTTGCATACATACGATAAACAGTACAATGTTACACGAGTTTTCATTTTTTTTCTTGTTTAAATTATGTTTTTTTTTTCCTCAAGTTATGGTACACTAGAAAATGTTTAATTTGTTTATTTTATTTCTTTACTTTTGCTTCCTTTTCTCTCATCATTAAATCCACTACTACACAATTGCTATTCGACTCAATGTTCGTTCCTGTATTTTGTTTTTATTTTTCTTCTGTTTCTTCGTTTCGTACGCGTGGCTGTACAAGAGTCATATAGAAAAAGTCGAGTTCTACTTTTATAGTGAATGTAGTAGAGTTACGACACGAGTGGTCGAGGGGTAAAAGGACTGAGGGGATGAATAGTAATATTTTTTTTCTCTTTTCTTTCATGAAATATTTTATCATGCAGTCGCTCTGTTTAGTAAAGAATCGGACGAAAAAAAACTTCCTTCGTCCCCGAGACAGATAATCACTCGATTATCACTCGATTTCACCGTTCGCGTTTCAACGCTTCGATGGATGATAAAAAAAATAGATGAGTAAAAAGCGATTCGACGATAGTTTAAAAAAATATATATATATAAATAATACATCGTAAAACAGTACGAAAATTGCGTGAAAAAAAAAAAAAAAATCGAAACGACTTTATCGCGACTCGCAGCTGTGTAGTGATTTCGTGAGAATAAAAAGAAAACGGCGCTGGGACATTTTGCGTGTAACGTACGAGCGATGTAATAAAAACATTGAAAAATTGTCTGTATTTCTTTCTCCTGTTCTCTGCGAATTATTTTTTTTTTAAACGACCCTTGTCGCGCTTCGTCGGTGGTGCGCGCCAACGTCGTCGGCCCACCGGGGATAGGAACTAGCGATGAAGAGGCGAAGAGACGAGAAATCGAAATTTTAGGGCGGCGTGAACAATTTTTTTTAATTCAAATTTCAATCATGTGTTCGTCGCGACGATGCTTCGCTGTCACGTCGCTCTCTCCATCGGTCTGCTTTGAAATATCGGTATATGTTTGAGTTATAGTACGATGCGATACGAATAAGTTTTTTTTTTATCAATCATTTCTTCACCACTCCTTCCGACCTTCCGTCGTTTCGCTATTGTTATAGCGCGATTTAAAAAAATGTGTTCGACGCGCGCTTTCCGAGTGCTCGGAAACTCGCCTATCGTCGAAATTGCGGATACGTGAGTTTTCGAGGACTCGTCGTGGGCACAATCTACAGTCGACGCGATCGTTATACGCTTATACAATGTTACATCTAAGTTCGTAATGCTAATCGTTCGTCCTGCCGATTCGTCTGTACAAATATATACAAAAAAAGAGAAGCCGCGCGCTGTCCAGGGCTCTCTAAAAAGAGAGCTCGACGACTCTCTAGTACACTCTCTCGCATTATTTTTTTTTATCTCATAACTCTCTCCCTCTTTCACTCTAATCTCTGTCACGCACACACAATATTTATCACTCTTGGACTTTTTCACTTAAAAAAAAAAAAAAAACAAACAAACAAACAAATGAAACCACGGCCCTGGGCGGCAGCAAAACTTGTTCTCTCTTCTTGTTTGCTTTGTTTTTTATCTCTCTTCAGACATAGCGAGTGTGTGGTTCCTATTCGTCGGGCGTACCTTTCTTCATCGGATAAATGAAAAGTTCAAAAGGGCCCTCCTCACTTATAAAAACCCTAGCGTTAAAGTAAAAAAAAAGCGAAAGAACAAAAAGAGTTCCAACGACAATGTGGAAAGAACCAACGCGTTATTTTTTTTTTATATTATTTTTTTTTTTTAATTTCAGCCCTCGGTGTGACGATTGTTGGGGCTGAAAGTCGTGCGTCTCTCGAGGTGTACGCCTAATAATAAAGAAATGGAAAAAAAATTAGCGTCTTTGGAAAAATTGTATGAAAAAAAAACTAAAATAAAGAATTTAAAGAAATCGCTCGGAACTTCGTTCCGTACGAATCCAAAGACGATCGCTTACGTTTCGTATCTGCGGTATGTTTTTCGTATTTACGTTTTTTTTTACGTCGTCCAACTCGCTAAATTTGTACGGTAAAAAAAATAGTAACGAAATAATATACGTCGAACGTAACGTGAAAAAAAAGATTAATGAAAGATTCTTCCTGTTCTTTTGTACATTGAGAAATGGTTACTCCTCTAGTCATACGCTTTATTAATTAATGTCATATGTACACATATACAGAATGTACAGAAAAAGAGAAATCCTTTTCGTTTGTTTTTTTTCCATGCTTCGAGAGAGTAAGCCGATGGCTCGAGAGATAATTGGCCACGTTTTTTTATCATAATATTTATACGAGTAAAGTGAGTACGCGCGCGCGCGCGCGCGCGCGCGTGTGTGTGTGTGTGTGTGTGTGTGTGTGTGTGTGCGCGCGCGCGCGCGTGTATCGAGGATCTCTCATTTTAATAACATACGCGAAAACTTAAAGATTACGATAGATTTTCGTGAGTAAAAAATAAAGACGCATGCGTGTTCTTTCATCCTGTTTAAATATCGGTGATGAAACTTTCTCACCGACCACCCAGATTGGCCATTTTTTCTTTTTTTAAATACAAATAATCCCGTCTCGTAGAGATCTCTCTTTACCTCGGGTGTCTCTCCCGTTACGCGACGAGTACACGAGAGACGTACGAATACGCAAGGCGACCAAGCCTAAGTACAATATATTTTCCCCCTACGATATTTTCGTCGGGGAATTTACAAAAAAAAAAAAAAAAAAACGAAAAAAACGTGACGCGCCGCGCCTCGATCGTGCGTATTTATATATTAAATGTTGAAGCGCGCGCGCGCGCTCGCGTAATCTCGCCTTCGCTCATCCAAGAATAAAAAAAAAAGAAAAAAAAACGAAAAGAGAAGAAAACAAACGCGATCTTCGTACGCCCTCGAGCATCCTCGGATCGCCTACGGCCATCTTTTTTATTATGTACAAATAAGTCATCGGGCCGAATGCCATCGTGCGAAATTAGCCGAAGACTACTTCTCAAATGCCCAACGCGCACACTACGATTTCACGACAAGTATTGGTTTTTTTTTTTTTTTTTATGTTTTTATTTATTTTTTCGTCGATCGTCGAGATCCGGATGAAGTAAAAGATTTTTTGTTTTTTTTTTTTCGTTCCTAATATCCTTCGTAGAACTTGAAAAGTTAGACAAAAATTAATATTGTCCGGATCTTCATCGTAACAACAACAAACAACAAGGCGCGTTCTTATCCAATTCCGCGTCAACGTCTTCGGCTCTTGACTCTCAAGCTTTTCTCTCTCGTTGCTCCGTTGCTCCAGACGAATTGGTTTGTTCCTCTCCCGCTCCACTCCTCCATTTATTTCAACTTTTATTATTCGTCGGAGCCAACTATTTGTGTCTCACTGGCTTTACCAAAACTTTGTTTGGTGGTTCCTTCACGGTTTTCCACCGAAACAGCTACCACCACCCTGTCGACGGGCCATACATCGAGCACCGCCTCAGGGGGCAGAGAAAATTTGAGCCTCGAAAACCTTCGCGCTCGAAGGTCCCTTTAGGTCTCGCGTTCTTTCTTGACCTTGAGACCGGTACCGGCGGTGTCCTCCTGGAGAATCGTCGCTATCTCGCCCTGCATGAAGGCCCATGGCACTTGACTGTCGGCCAGAGGACACTTCTCGCCGCTCGGACAGTAAACCTGTAACGATACATTTATTTTTTAATAAAAATAAATAAATTACCATGAAATAAAAATCGGTATTTCGAAATTTTTAATATATATATTTTTTTTCTATAAATCTCGCCATTTTTTTTTCGTCGACGGAAAATTAAGGGGATGCTGAACACGTACGATGGAGCAAAAATATTAAATGTTTTTCTCCGAAACGATTCTATACAACTTTTTCTGACGAGTGTGAGTGTGCATTACGAGCCGAAGGTGGATTTTGCAATCACACGAGTTAGGAAAACGTTTTTCACACCTTACCAAATTTGGTACCTTACCAAATTTTACTTCACAGGGTGTGAAAATGTCCGTTTGCACTCTTCGCGTGCGTAACACTGCCATTTTCGCACCAAGTGAGATAAAATATTATGCGATACGAGTGCGGTGTAGAGAATATTATACGTATCGCAAAGTACTATTACAAAACCGTCGCGGACTGAAACGTGTTTGGAATATTTTGAAGTTATGCCGATCTTAAATCCGATTGGCGATTAAATTTACGAACTTCGATTTTGCGATAGAAAAAAAAAAATCTCACCTCCGATCCTGCACCCTGCCTCTTGATGCTGTCCCGGCTGCACGGGAAGCAAAATTTGTGATGGGGCACGCTCGGACACTGAACGAAGTGCGTGTCCTCGAGACGTCCCTGGCAGAGCGTACATTTGAGAGCGGGCGCCGATACCGGTTCGGTACCAGCTGGCGTCGCCTGAGTGGTAGCGCCTTCCGACGAGGTCATCACGGTCGTCGAGGACACGTGTCTGGAGCTCGAGCCGCTGGATCTCCTGCCCCCTCCTGAAACTGGATGGAGAGAAACCGGGTCACACACGGAACTTTAGTCACCTCCACCGAACGAATTACGTGCAATTAAATACAAATCAAATAAACTTCGCGAAAAAATAATAAAGTAATTAAATTCGTTCATCCAATGTTCTTCGAATATCAATTATAGATAAATAAAATATATGTGTTTTTTTTTCGTCCAATACTCTTCGCCTATCAATTATGGACGCAATACGATATATATTTTTTTCGTCCAATATTCTTCGGGTCGAATTTTAAAACGTTAATTTGAACTTAAGATCACTCTTGAGATCAAATTTAAGATCGAAGTTTGGCGCTAATTCCATTGTGGTAACTTAAGATCTACTCACGGTCGAAGTTAAGAGCGAACCTCAGTTGAACTTGATTTCGGGCTTAAGTTTTAACTTAAGTCGGAACTAAAATTCAATTGTCGTTCGAGCTCGATCGTAAGCTCGAACTTCGGGTCGATCATATGTTAGAATTTAAGTTAGATCTTAAGCACGACATGAAGTTCGACCTCGAGTTCAATCTTAAGGTCGAACTTTAGTTCTATCTTGAGTTCGATCTCGAGAGCGATCATAAGTTGAAACTAACTTCTTCAAATCCGAGCCTTCGACTACCGATTATGGACAAAAAAATAATGCAAATATATATATCTACTATCGCAGTGACAAAAAGAATGGCAAACCTGAACTGTTTGGGCTGTGTTGGGAGCCTCTCGAGACGCTGCGCTGTTGAGCGTTCGAAGCGGTCGTCGGAGGACTTCTGCTCGTTGGGCTCGGATTCTGCGGCGGTTGCGGCACCGGTTCCGGTGACGTCAGTGTGTCCGCGACTGACATTAGAGCGGCCATCGGCGAAGGTCCGCTCGCAGTACCCTGTTAATGAAAATTCAAACGATACATTATTAAACAAGTTTCATTTTTTTTCCTTCCAATTATGATTATTTTTGTTCTCTGAACGCTGTGCTCTGAAACGAATGAGTATGCGTACGGGACACGCATGCGCGTTCGACTCGAGTGTTTACCATTAATAAAAATAATAAACACCGTCGATCGCGCGCAGCTTCGTCCTCTGTCGAGTGAGTCGACATCGATGACTCTTTGTTCAATGAGAAATAAATAATCAATACCGACTGACCTGATGATGATTCGACTGCGGATTTCCTCCGCCGGCCTCCTGAGGAGGCGGCGGCGGCGGCGGAGGACTCGTCCTAGGACGCAGCGGGGATCCGCCACCTCCGTTTGTCGCCACGTTCGCCGGTGCCAGTGGAATTGAGGGACCGACATAGCCACCTAAAAAATTCAACAGAAACGTTCAATATTAAAGCCGTAATTTGTAACTTCGGATGTCGTTAATTGAAACAATCGGGTTTAGATTCTTAGATGCGGTTTATCGAATTAACGAGAGATTTTCCCATTTAGGAAAAAAAACAAACAAAAATATTCTACATTTTTGGATTGCCTTTTTCAAAAAATGTTCTTCTTTTTGAAAAATAATCCTGATCGAATTTTTCAATCGCAGTTCCTCTTATTTCCAGCGTTCTATCGAATTAACGAGATCTTTTAATAAAAAAAAAAAAAATTGATACATTTTTGTATTTTTTTATTTTTCAGATAAAATCTTTTTATTTTCATAAGTGTGATCGAATTTTCCGCTGGTTAGCCTGGTTTCTGGGGCTACTTGACGAGGCGAGCGAGCCCGATTGCCACAAGAGGAAGAATACGATTCTCGTTGCAAGGTGGAGTTTCAACATTCAGCGCGCGAAGATATTCGCCAGCACGGACCTCCGACGATGTCGGACTTTTGTTTTAGAAACCTTGACTCGAGCGCGCTCACGTTCTCGTCAGTCATCGGACTGACTGGAATCGCCGATCGTTGCCTCGTCGGGGCGTCTCGCGCATCGCGAAATACCGTGAGTTTCGAGATACACACGAAATTGCGTGTCGACTCGGCAATGGCGAGGCCGCGATCGGACCTAACAGTTTTCCGTTTCATTCCTCGAGGCGAGCCAGCGCTCTGCGGAACGATCGCGCACGCACGCACGCACGCACTTTGTCCTATCGCACGCATAGCAAACGAATGGGAAGCCTCGATTGCTTTTCACGAATCGCTCCACGGAGAGAACCTGACGGAATTCTAAATATCGCCGAGAGCGCGCCTGCTGAATAAACAATTCAGCTACGTGTTAACAACACACGCCCGATCGAGCTGGTCAGTTTAATCGATACACAGAAGTCGCATTATAGTCGTTTATTATTGTTATCGTTCGCGGTGTCGTATCGAATACTCGACCGCTTTTGTGTTTTTTTTTTGTGGAAATTGTTTCAAACTTTGCAATATAACATTTTTATACTTTTTGTTTTTATTCGAATTTATAGAACACGCGTACATTGTTGTGGGGCGCTTCGCGCCCGAGCTTTAGACTACAGTATTAGGAATCCGGAAAATTTAAATTTAGGGAGATTCACAGGAAATAACTCAATTCCAGTTTGAAAATCTTATTTTTACCGGAAGTGACGTATTTCCGGTATGCCGTCACTATCGGTCGAAAAATGAGGTTTCCGAACCGGAAATGAGGTGGTGCGGATATGACGTCATTTCCGGCTGGAAAGACTAATTTCCGGACCGGAAGTGTATTTCCGGAAAAAAGTATAAAAAGTATTAAAAAAAAAAAAAAAAACGATTGGCCGATTGTATATTAGATTTAATTTTTCTTAGCTGGACTGGTATTCATTATCAGTCTTTCGTATTCTGAAATACACGTCACACTGTATAGGTACGTAACCTAATGTGTGAGTACTTAGCAATAAAAGTTTAGCCCGGTGTTATATATGCCAGCCTTCAAAGTTCAAGCTAACCCGTCCACTCCGCCCGCGTGGAGGTAATACAACCCTGTAATGTATATGCGACGGTGTATACATATATGTGTATACAGGGTGTAGCAAGCGAGCGAGAAACGAGGTTTCGTTCGGTGATGACGACGACATCAAGGAAAGGTCAGGCGAGCCCCGCACACTCGTCCATTCGTTTGTAGTCGTCGAGAGCTTTACTACACCCGCGACTCGAGGGCTCGTTCATTCGAGCCGCCTCGGTTACTACGCTCGATTTACGCAAGAGCTCGCAGCTAACTCAGCAGAAACGGCACACCTCCGGTTCGAACGATTATGCGACGCTTCGAGATGCTGCGACATTTATGATGAAATCCACTCGCTGTGCAAGTCGAAAGTACGCAAAAAAATATTTATATTGTCGGTATAATCGGCATGTTAAAAAAATAGCAGCATAAAGTGCTATTATCAAAATCTACAATCGATTTTTCCTAAGACACGTGCCGATTTTCGCCATACGGAGGTACAATCGAATTCCGATTTCGAGGATGGCGATCAAAGTTAAAGACAATAAAACTCGCAAACAATAAAATAAAGTGGAGAAACTTGATGCCATGCAAAAAAAAGATCAGAGCTGGGCAAAGTACCGAAAATTACTTAAAGTACTAAGTACTGCAAGTACTTTAAGTACAAAGTAATTCCGGTACTTAAAGTACTTTTATAAAATACAAAGTATCGTTTCTTCTTAACAACGATTTTCTTCGTAATCATATTTGGACTTGTGTCGAGTGTGAAACACGATTAAAAATGTCCGTGGTACCTCTAACGTGCGTGAATTTTGAGCTATTGTCCTAAAACTCTCCGAATATTCCAAAACCGTCGGAAATCTGCTCACACAAAAGATAATCATGCATAGTGTATACCGAGTTCACTTGGTCCGTCGACTTCTGATCGGTGATCAGAGCCGATGACAACGGGATGAGTGTAGTGGATTAAAATGGAAAATATTGGATTGGGAGTTGAATAATTGTTATATTCGTGATCAGCGCGAAAAAATAGGTGGAATATAGCCTTGAAACAAAAAAAAAGTCGATTGAATAACGACTTTTCTCTTTTCGGGCCACTTTTGGAAAAACGTCGATTTTCGTGATTTTCAAAGGTCGATATCAAAATTGTACCACTACTTTGGTCTTAGTACTTATTATAAGTACTTAAAGTACCGAAAAGTACCTTAGTACTTTGAGTACTGCCCAGCTCTGAAAAAAGATAATATAAAAATTATCATTTTCGTTTAATATTTGTACCATAAAGACATTCGAAGAGATCCATCGAACGTTACCGAAACAGCTACTTCCTTAAAAAATGGTTCTCAAAAAACAGAAAGAAAAAAAATATATCGAACTACATTCCCGATATAATTCTCAACCTTGCAACATCGCAGTCACGAGATGACGGAGCGCTCGGTGCGCCGCGATAACCGGTCCGCCGGGCGAACGGCTAGATTCTCTTCCTATGAATATATATTCCACGGCGCGTGACGCGGCGGTACTCGAGAGGCTCCGGAGGCGGAACGGTTAGAGCGAGAGAGAGAGAGAGAGAGAGATCGCGGCCGAGCGGGAGAGAAACAAGCCCGAAGCACGTGCCGGCTCGATAGGTCAGAACTCGAAGCTATACACGGTTATAAGCGCTGTTACGAGCCACGGCTATTAGTCGATTCGACCACGACCTACGAGAGACGGTCATATGGTCATTATGTCCTCCGCTCTTCCCTGCACGAACAAGAAACGCGAAATTCCGTAGAATATCGCTAGATTACAGTGTAAACCGCATTACTCTTATTTTGTTCCGCTCCGAAACTTCATCAATTATCCGTTTCCTCGAGTCGAGTTACTGTTGTTATCGGCCTCGCGACTTCGACGTACGAGACGTTGAACAACGTGAATTATTTCGTCATTCATTCCGGACAAATTCATCCGCTGTACACGCGACGTGAATCTCTTTCGGTTGTTAATTATGTAATTTTCCTTTTCTTTGTTTGTTTCGCGAAACGAAGATAAACGAGAGTAATATTTATAGAACGATTCGCAACGTCGCATGTTCGTACTAACATGATAATTCCGCCGAGTGTGTACGCTTCTCACAATACTTCCGGTCGAGGGCTACGTCATACGCGTATTAGGCTGCGACTTCGTCGTAGTTGCGGGCGACCACGACCTACGAAAAAGCGGGACGAGCGACGGGACAATCGACAATCAGTAGCGCCACTACTGCGTCTCGTGTGTATAAGCAGTAATCTCGTACTACGGCAGCGCCCTCTGGTGCGGCAAGTCAGGCGGTCGACCGCGAGCGCGCGCTCGCGCGCGCACGCTTGAACGTTACGGCGACGAGCTGAGGCGCGGGGAGGGGCGGGGAGGGGAGGGGAAGATATAACGCAAACGACACAGTCAAGCACACTTCGCTCGAAGCGAAGAGCTCTAGAGAGCACGCAACCACCGACGGGACATGTGACCGGTATTTTTCCGTGACGACGCAGATACGCTTTATCCTCTTGCAAGCTGGCACTGTTTCTCTCTCGCTACGGCGTCGCCGAGGCTTTGCGTTTACTATTGTTATCACAAAAAAATAAACGCCCCGGCCTGTACTCGTTCGGTGATCACGTTTGAATCACTGACCATACCCGTCCAGCACTCTCGCATCAACAATTCCGCTGGAAATACACTCTCGCACGCGCGTCCTGCGCGATATACGGGGAATGCAAGGGTTGACGGGTCGTCCTTGGAGAAAAAAATAAAATGAAGCTTAAGAGCGATAGCTTTTTCTAACTTCTCGTTTGAGTTGCTCGTCACTTACAGTAAAGAATTTCTTTGACTCCTTAAATATGATCACGATTTTCGATAAGTTTTAAAAAATTGAATTTTCTAATTTATAAAAAATGTTTAATAATCGCAAGTTATTAAGTTAATTCTCTTACGATCGAATTCTAAGACGTTGATTTGAACTTGGGATCGCTCTTGAGATCCAACTTCAAATGCGTGCCCAAGATCTATCTTACGTCTGAACTCAAATTCCCGAACGCAAACTACCATCGATTTGAGTTCCGACTTCAGTTCAAACTTAAGACAGATCTTAAGCCCGCAATGAAGTTCGGACCAAACTTCGATCTCAAAAGCAATCTCAGGTTCAAACTAACGTCTTAAAATTCGATCCTCACTTCGTAGCGACGAAACAACGAACTATCGTTACGAAATTTCGCTGGTCCATTGCCGGAAGGCTCGTCCGACGCCCGATGGAAAAACACCCCGGATATAAAGCATCGCATCATCGTTTTTAGCAAAAAAAAAAAAAAAAAAAACAAAATAAAAAAAAATGCGTTGTCCCAGAATAGCAATTGTTACTCGGTGTTCCCCGTGCCTTTGATGAGCCTTACAGTACGGAAAGAGACAAACCGGTATGGTATGCGAAATACGTGCGTGTCAGTGGCACACCGCGAGTGTGCATGCATGCGAGGGCTCATCGTAGCCGCGGGGCAGGCGCGGCGAGGGGAGCGAGGGTGGAGAGTGTGGCGTATACATGGGATCGCACGCGACGACGCTGAGGCACGTAGGCGGGCGGCTGCCGGCTGCTGTGGCCGTCGTGCCCGCGGTCGGGGGGAGTGGAGAGGACGGCAGGGGCGGGAGTTGTGTGTTGCGCGGGGCGGCTTAGTCACCGGTCGTTGCGTCGAGTCGTGGCCTTGTTTCGAAAGTACGAGCCACCGCCGCTAGTGGCGCTCCTCGCGCTCCGCTCTTGCTCAGTCGCGTACAGCATCGTCGGCTACATATGGGCCATTCCACGTGAAATCAGCAGCTCATGATTTTATTAATTTTTGTATTATGATTTTACTGACGATACATTTTCTTTACACAAGTGAAATTTTTGAATCCTCGACAAACCAATTCCGAAAACGCCTTTCCATTGTCGTGCGGTGCTTACGAATCGTATTTCAAATCATAGAAATAAGTGAGAATTTTTTTCAGATAAAAAAAAGCCTTTTTGGAATTGGTTTTAAGAAGAAAAAAAAATCTGAAAAAAATTCCGAGAGAAAATGGGCTGCTGGTTTGACGTGGAATGGCCCATATGTCTGTGTGTATATGTGTGTTGCGGGTACGCAGCTCGGTACCGGTGACGTAGTCCACAGTCGCAGGCTATAGCGTAAGTCGCGATAAGCGAAGCGTAGTAGAATCTTTCTTCTCGCTCGTGCGGAGAGAAGGACGGACGAGTCGAGCGCGGGGGGAGAAAGAACGCCACGGGCAGAGTTGAGGAACGTGTCGATCGTTGCGAAAGCCTCGGGAGTGCACAGCGCACGCCCGTTGTCGACGACACTGCTCTCTTTGTCCGGCGTGTTGTCTTCCTCGACGACGACGACGACGAGAACGACGTCGACTCAGCTTGTGCAACCTTCCCCTCCAGACGGCCTGAAAAATCCCGGCGCCATTGCTAGCCTTCGAGCCACCGGACTGCCCAATGCGTCTGTCTCGTTCGCTCTCTCGGGGCGGATCGCTAGGGCGAGTTTTGAGAGCTTTGCGGAAGCTGGCAGGAGGGAACCGTTTAGTACCGACGCGGAAGATCTTTCTTACCGACGGATTTTTTTATTAATATTGAATTTAATCGCAGGGATATTCAAATGTGAGCTTAGCCAGGTAGCACAACAAAAATTGGTTATCAAAAAGTTATCTAAATTGGTTAGATATATTCGTTCGGATGATAACTACACTGCAAAAAAAAATTGTAAATTTAAGGCACCAGACTGGAAGTTTTGTGCGAAAGTTGGTACATTAAATTTAGCGTACAATTGTGTTGAAAAATTAATATATTTTCGCATTTTTATTAAAGTGAATTATTAAAAGTCAAGTATTCCCAATGTTTTTAATGCACTGAACATTATTTTTCATCATAATTGTACATGAAATGTATTGTACCACTTTGGCCATAAGAACTTCTTGTCCGGCACATTAAATATCATACCAATTTTTTTTTACAGTCTACCGACAGCATTGTTTTTAAAATTGATCTCGACTTGAATTGAATATTAAATTAATCGCGAGATTGTTCCGACAGAAGACAATAGATTACAGTTATTTAAGATCGTCGATTATATAAGTAAGCTCTAGCGTCTCGTGGATAGAAAAATGTCTTTAAAGTTTTAATCGCGTATCGCAATCTATCGTACTTTCACCACATGCTGTCGAACTTTTTTCTATTCCTGGAACGTACGTAGTACGATTTTTATCCGCGAGCGATGCTAATTCGAAATTGCAATGAGCGAACCAACGTCCCGGCATTCTATTTCTCATCCACTATATTAACCGCGCCGCTCGACGGACAAAGAGTATCGTGTTCCGTGAACGACGCAGCCTGTGTAGTTTACTGTGCTACGGCACAGCGCTGACGAGCATAATATAAAGACCCTTCGCATGTGTTTTACGCTCTTGCGTGTCGCACGTCAGGCGAATGTAAAATTGAGCCGATAAGAAGAGAAAAAACAATTTAAAAAAACTGGATGATAAATGTATTTATAGATATAGATTATTTTTACGATGGAAAGAACCGCTCGACTTCACGTCGTGTGTTTCACGATCGCCGCGCGCACGTGGCTCGTCTATTAATATATCTCCAGAATCTCGTACTTTTTGTCCCACCCTAATTTTTTGTTTCCACTTCATTCACTCTTCGCGTGTTTATAACGTATTCGGTCCACGAACTATACTTCGCGACTAACTTGCCTCGAGTTTCTCTCGAAGCACGATTTTATTCCGCTCGCCGGTTCCGAGAGTAAAAAACAATTGAACATTTTTTAAATGAAACTTTCGAGAAACATTGAGTATTCACCCACACATGCTGCACACATGAAATTTCAGCCTGATCAGTCGAGGCCTTCCCGAGTTATAGAGATTTGAATTTTTCGCGCCTAATCTCACACACATTTATACATACATACGTCGGGGGATTGTTTTAAATGTGATTTTTCAATGTTTTCGAACATTCGTGAAAAGTGTGAAAAAATTTGTTTTTATCACAACAAACCTTCGTCCACGATGAAGAAAAAAAAACAAAATGGCGTCGAGAAAGGCAGGACCGAAGAAATCGAAGAGATGGAAAGGAAATACAAATTACTTGCTCGAGAAGATTCATTATGAATAAAAAGAATGTAACTTTGCCCAAAAGCCATCAGTCTTGATTTCACGGTTTGATCCACGGTGCTCTTTTCTTCCTCTCTTTCGCTCTCGAGGGTTCCGTTTATTTCCAGCGCCGCGCCGATTCCTCGCCAGAGAGCCGGCGTTCTATTTTCACCGCGTGCGTGCAGTATACTAACAGGAATCCGAACACATGCAACGCGGTGGCAGCAACGGCACGCTTCGATATACTATGTACACACACAGATGTGTATCGATGCTGAGAAGCAGCAGGCCACAGACGAAATGACCGCGTATTTATCGCAATGAAGCGGAAATAGTTATAACGCGCGAGTCGCTGCCGTTGCACGGAACGAGGAGAGAAAATGGTGGAAGGGCAAGTTCTGTTCGTGCGAAGATTGGTCAACGAAAATCCAAGATAAAAGTGTTTTTTGTATCGTAAAAACAAATTACTTTCGATATTTTTTTTATAATTATTTTGTTGTATCGAATATTTTTAATGAAATATTTTTACACGAATCATCCTTGTCAAACTTCCGATGCATTGATTTAAGAGTTTTTCGGTGGTGAGCAATTCGTTTTATTTCCACACAATAAAGGAAAGGGAATTTTTTTGCCAAAAAATAGAACTGTTTTCGACGTGAAGGTAAACCCTCTATAAATCGTCGTTGACTAAAACCCTTTAATTTTTTTATTTTTTAACGCGCTTCTCCGATGGTCACTAACGTTCTAATGTAATTTCTCCTCCGTCCATTCCCGTTTATTATTGCCCAATAACAAAAAGGCAATTTTTTTTTTTTTTTTGCTTAAACTAAAACTGTTTTCAGCGTGTAGGTCAAACGTCGTAAAAATCGTCTTTGACTTTAAATATAAACGTTCTAATGTAATTTCTCGTCCGTCCATTCCAGTTTATTGTCAGGTATAACAATGAACTAAAGGGCTAAAAGCAAAGGTTATATATCGACCCGTAAAGTTCGCAGATAAACTTTGCACCTTTCGAGATACAACCGTAGGCCAGTGGGAGGGGGAGCAATGTCAACCGGTCGTTAAATTACCGTTAGACTATTTTGAAAGTCAAGCGGCTCGCGCGCATGCGCGTGCGCGTCTGCTCCGGGCGTGTCCGGAAAAAGTCGCCCTAAAGCCTAACGGCAATTAGCGTGGCTTCATTCATAAAAACGTGCGGGCTTTGAGTCTCCCACCCGCGGAGCCTGGTCAGCTGAACGACACGACGCAGAGTTTTCGAGCGTCGACGAGCTCGTCCCGTCCTCTTTCTTGACAACACGGGCGCTTTGGCAACTTTTCTTTTAAACATCGGGCATGTAACGGCTCGTCGAGCAAAGGTCGTTTTCACATAGACACAAACTTTTTCGAGGTACCGGTAAATTTTTCTCGAGAACAGTTGGAACGGATAGGAACTCTCTAGTCGGACCGACGAAACAGCTGTTTTCGTACGTCGACGCCATTGCTGACGCGAGCAATGGCCGACCGAAAACTCTCAATGAGACTCCTCGTCGACGTCGCTGACTCGGGAGAAAAACGCGAACGTTTTAAGGTAAAGTGAAACATGTTTTCTGTCGCTCTCTCTCGCTCCACCGTAAGTCTAATGGCGCTATCTCTCTCATACTCCTGGCGGCGTCACGTGACTTTCATTTCACCTTTAAGGTAAAGGTATCGATGCTTGGACGGTCAAGAGCATCCCATAATATCCAGAAGCTATTAATTGGTCAAGTATAATTTTTTTGCAAAAATAATTGAAATCAATATCAAGCTGATAGTTTTTGTTTGTTTATTATCAAAGAAAATAACAAGGGAGTCCAAATAATGTACCAGTTTATGGACACGGTTTTTCGACACGTCTCTATATTGGGATAATCATAGATCTCGAGAATTCTAATGCACGAACTCAACGAGTTCGTAGTAACTAAACGAATTTCTTTGCCGTTTATATTAATTAAATCCATGAAAAAAATATATTTACGCGAAACAATAACGAACATAAGTTACTAATAAATAAATAAACAAAATGCAACGATAGAAACAAATTTAGGCTTAAATCTTGCATCACTTTTTTCTGTGCATCAAATAATGTTTGTAGATACGATTACGAGTGTGAAATTAGATTTCTATGTTGAATGTGTTCACAGGAGTGTTCGACGACTGGGACGTGTCCGAGCATTGGTGCTGTCACCTTACAGTTGTGTAGCTGGACAGGGAGGAATCGGCAAAAAAAATAAGAAAAAGATACGAAAATTAAACGCCCCCTTCCAATGTCCGCTTAAAAGGTACATTTTCAAATTAACAAGCGTCGCTTCGAGACTTAAATTAACAATTCTATTTGTGATGCTCGATGTCGATTCGAAAACACATGTTATCTTATTTTTAACTCAGTTATTGATTCGACGTACCGGCCGCGTATCTTTATCGCTTTTATTATGTAATTATTCCATATCACGAGATTAATAAAAAAAACAGATAAGAGATACGACACATCGAAAAATTAATATGAGTCACAGCGATAGCGGGAACGCTCAGCTATAGCCGCCTTTAAAACTCGATAATTTTTTTCGTTACGCGACAAGTTAACGAAAAAATCGTTAATTCGCAGAAAAAACGTTTTTTTAACTGACCTCCATTTAAGAGTATATCGGAATGTCACGGATATGCTTTCGTACTTCTTTGAACTTGAAAATATTCCGCTCGAGTGTACAATAAAATAAGAAATGAGGAAAGTCGAAATGCTTTTATCTCGTATCGTACAATTTATCATTTGTTTATCGAGATTAGGTAATAATAAAGTTGATGTAACAGAATTGTTTGCGGGAGTGGAATGGTGTAGGTTAAGGATGCATCGCATGAACATTTCTAGCTATAAGTGGTATTGGGTGGGAATTTGAACACTTCCTGATGGTATAAAAACCCGACAAAAGTGAACATTATTAAAGGTGCCAAGAACATTAGTTCTGCGTAATAATAATGTTAAAAAGTTACTAACGAATTGCTAAAAAAATTGTTCAACAAATAATCAGTAAACCTTCTTCCCTTTTCAAATAAATTCGGCGATTATTTGGAAGCGACATGAATTTTTTCAGCATTTTCTCACATTTTTTAATTTTCAGTTGTTGAATTTTTTCTTAACGCCATAACTGCAGAACGACTCTCAAACCTTTTTGTGTGTACGGTGGAATCGTGATAAAAACCCAAGGAATTTATTTGAAATGAGAGAATACAAGGTTTTTTTTATCTTTCTTAAAAACAATTATAGTTATATAAAATCAAAGCTCTAGACCTGATCAATACGGCTGATTTATTTCAAATTTTTGGCATATCGCCAAGTACAGAAATTCTTATCGAATTAAATTATTGGTTGAGACTCTACAAGTGACGCATTCTTAAAATGATTCTTATCCACCCCATCTAAGACTATCAAAATGTCACGAATATATTGTCTTACTTGCATAAACTTGAAAATATTCCGTTCGCCTATAAAATTAAAAAAAAAACGAGAAAAAACGAAACGTTTTTACCTCGTATCGTACAATTTGTCGAAATTAAGTAATAATAAAGTAGATGTTACAGAGTTGTATACGGGAGACGAAGTGTGTAGGTTGAAATGATTAACATTGAAATTGATTAATCGATAGGCTGTCGGAACACGACTTCGTCAGCTGGCAGCTCAGAGAGGTGAGAGGTGGGGGGAGGGGGGGGGGGGGGAAATTCGTGGTATTATCATTGTCGATTCGGGGATCCACCATTCATTGGTCTAAATATAAAGAGCTTCTCGAGGGAGAGGGACGGAGAAAATGTCACATGACGTCACGACCGTGCTCGTCTCGAGAGCGTCACGTCGCGGCTATCGGCAGATCGGCTTCTCGCTTTTATTTTTTTCCCTTCTCTTGTCCTCTTACTGTTTTTTCGGGCATCCCGACGCGTGCGCGGTTGCAATACGAGTTCTGGTAAAATGCCGTTTCCGCCACGGGTGGGGCTGCTCGGAAGTGAAAAAAAAAGCATGCGACCGAAAAGAAAATAGAAGAGCAACACGACGCAGGTTGTACCGTTGCGGTGTCGTCATAACCGGGCTCGGGCGCGAACTCGTTCTCTTGGGAAAAAAAAACACCATTTTTTTTTTTTTTTTACACTCAGTCGCGATAAGCAAACGGAGAGTCGCGGGCGGTCGGAAAAGAAAGCGGTTGAGTCAGTCCACGGGCACGAGCAAGCGTTGAACCACTGAAATAACAGCTGGCGAACCGTAAACACAAGATCGGAGATTTTATTTCTTATTTATTTACTTTTTTTATTTTATTTTTTTTTACAAAAAGAGAAGGAAGAAACAATTCACGAGTATTCGCGGAACGGAAAATCCTCCGGCCGAGATTTCGTTTCCGTGCGAGCGGTGCCGTTACCGTGGACGACCTTCGTGAGGAAGGGTCCAGCTTTACAAGGCCTAAAGAAAGCGTTTTTTCAGAATTTTTTTAGGGGGGAAAAATCAAGTGAGCCCAGTGAATTTAAATATCTCCCAACAATAATCCTGACAAAAACGCTTTTTCAGACCGTGTAAAGCAGGACTCCCCTTAAGCGCGTACGAAAAATCGGTCGAGCAGTTAAGAACCGGACGAGCGATGGGCCCGCTCGCCTATGCGCATGATTTCCGCAGTAGTTATCAAAGGCTACTTGCAGCAAGAAAATACTCGTGGTTTTTTTCGGAAAGATTATTGGTCGGATTCTTTTTAGTGAAAAAATGCTTCAGTCGCTGTGAATCATTCTGCGATATACGAGTTTTATGGACTGCACTATTTATATCTCTATTCATTATTATTATTATTTTCTGTCTCTGAACGAGGAACGCGATTGCAGGTACACTTGTGAGTGAGAATTTGCGAAGCGGTCGTTAGAATAATGTGTGAAAATGTCAACGAATGTTTTTTTTTTCGTTTCGAACCGTCCGGCGAATCGTTTCTCTGTGTTTGTTGTTCACGCGAAACCCGAGCTAGCAGACCTTCGATAAGGTCTGGCATTTTAGCACGCAGCACGCATTCCCGTAACACGATGCGGCGCAATCCTCACGCAATCCTTATCGCACTTCATTAATCGAAAGCATAATCCGTTTCACATTCGCAGCGATGAATAATTTCCGACGTCCGGACTTCGAGCTTATCGCCGACACTCGAACGACTTTCGGATTAGACATTGCATCAAACATTGTATCGTGTGTACGAGAAATAATCTGACTGATAAAAAAAAGAAAATTAAGAGTTTTAACCGAGAAAAACAAGCAGAGTCGGAGAGCAGATCAAAAAAGAAAAATTAAACATTGTAACCGAGAAAATCAAGCAGTGACAATTTCCGGTATGCAACTTATTTGTCCAGTTCGCGAAGTAGGCAATTCTTATCGTACTTCACTAATCGAAAGCATAATCTGTTTTACATTCGCAACGATGAATAATTTTCGAGGACTGGATATCGAGCTTATCGTTGACACTCAAACGACTTTTGTAATACATAAGTATCGGCTGTGCGAGAGAAATAATTTTTAAAAAATGTCAAATAGTAATAAAAAATGTTAGTCAAGAAAATCAAGCAGAGTACTATTTCCGCTACGCAGTTTATTTACCCAGTTTCTCGCATCTCCAATCCCGAAGCGAAGTGAAAGAGCCGGCTAGCGGTAACTACGAGCTTCAATCTTGCTGAGTTCGTAGTCCACAATCTTACTCTCACAAGCAACTATTATTTTTCTTATCTAACCTCTCCTCATAAAAAAGTAAATAAAGCGCCTCGACGGACTATACAAAGTATCGATAACAAGTCCACTCGATCAAAATCCTTTCGCAATCGTCTAGTAAAAAAAAAAAAACAGCTGTCCCTCTTAACCCTCCGTGTGTACACTGGGTCTTTGATGGAACAGTCGAAATTGGAAACTCCGCGTTTCCGCTTTTTCGACGATTCTTCAATTTTTATTAGCAATGGTATTAAACTTTCGACTTTGACAACTCCTGGATCATGCAGTAGACACTTCAAGGAGTGACCCAAAATTCTTTCAGATTTTTTGAAACGTTAGAAAACTGAAAACCAGATTGTTCCCTGAAAGACCCAGTGTACACACCGTGTCTCTGAAAATATACTGTAAACACGTAGGGTTAAAAAAAAGCACCTTTACATCTCTACCACTCACACCTTTAAAGGATAACAACTCTACCCAAAAACATCTCTACCATATTACAACTCTACCAGAATGCAATAAAAACTGTCCCAGACTTGAAATAAAACTCTACCGGAATTGAAATAAATCTCTACCGGAATACAAGGTTAGACGGTAACGTTGTATCCCGGTAGAGTTTTATTTTAATTCTGGTAGTTTTTTTTTTAACTTTCAGGTAGATTTTGGTAGTTCTAATATGATTGAGGTGTTTTTGAGTACGTTGTTATCTGGAAGAGTTGTGAGTGGTAAAGATGTAATTGTGCCAAAAAATCCCCGTACATCTTTCATCTCTGAAACCGCACGTCGATTCTTAATCCCAATCCTAACTCACCGCGACAATCGCCCAAGCCGCTTTGCGAGGCGCGCGAGAAGCAATCGCATATGTGTACAAAAACAACTTACCGTTGGCCTTGAAAGTCGTAGCGGTATCGAAACTGGGCGCTCTGACCGGATGTTTCTCCTTATTTCTGTCCTGCACATAGCTAACGGCCAGACTGACGGCCGGCAGTGAGTCGCCTCTCGTAAGCGGTGGCCTGACCGGATGTTGTTCCTCGAGGCTGAGCCTCTTCTGCTCTGGATGCTCGTCCTCGTCGATCGACGAAATTCCCCGCTTGAGCTGCGTGCCCCGGTTGTGGCTGAGGCTCACGTGATGGGCGACGGCGGCCAAGTGTGCGTTCGGGATTCTAACGTTGTTGCCGCCCCTAATTCCGTTCATCTCGTGCGGGGCGTCCTCGTGACGCGACATTTGTTGCTGCTGCTGCTGCTGTCTCGGCGCGGCAGAGTTGAAGTCCGTTATGGAGTTTCTATGATGAGCCATTTGCGTGTAACCGGCGATGTTGTGATGCCTCGAGTGGGACTGACCGGCGGCATTTTGTATCGGCAGCACGTCTATGTTTCCGCCGCCGTTGTGCTCGGCGTGCGCGCCGGACGTTCTGTAGCCCTTCGATGCGGCGCTCGGCCGAGAGTCCTGAAAACCGTGGGCCTTCTTCAACTGCTTCGCTGACTCGAGGACCAGGTCGATCCTGTCAGCACCCTCGTAGTTCACGCAGCCACGGCAAACCGGCTCGGAAAATTCCATTATCATCGCCCACGGCATTCTAGGCAGATCGCACAGATAACATTGCGTTCGCTTTCCCATCATCTTGAGGCGCTTTTTGTGCTCTCGATATATAGCGTTGGTCTCTTATTTAGTCCTCTCGGGACCGATTGGGCGCTTTGGTTTGTTTCGAAGGGAAAACCTCGATGAAATGAAAGTGCGTGAATCACTGGTTCATCGTTGGGCGATGTGTTTTTACTGTTCCGCTATACACGTCGTAGATTATATATATGAATATATATATTAATATTTATGTGTAACTGTGTATGTGTGGCAATACGAAATGTGTACACTTCACGAGATAAGTATTTTTTATATTAGTAATGAACTTTTTATTATTTTTCTTAAATTTACACTATTTCAAAACACACAAACTTCGAACTCCGCAGCGTAGTCAAGAGAGATTCTTCGAGGAAGAGTCTCGGCCACTTTTATCGAAGCCACGGTAGCTGATCGAAAAAAAAAACTTTTTTTTTTACACTTCTCGCTGTATTTATCTCCAAACGGCACACGCGTGGCAACGCCGCTGCGCTGAAAACTCTTCGGGACTTAATTTATTCCTCGTTTTCGTTTCACCCACACGGCTGGCTCTCGGACTCAAGCGCGCGCGCGGTTCTTACGCCGCTCGCAAAACCTCGACCGTGCACCGTGTGCGCCGCGCGCTTCCTGTTTCTCGCGGGCACGCCACGGTTAAAAAAAATGCGAACGGAATTTGATTTTTTAAGAAATCTTTCGCGTAAAGCCGCACACCGCTCTGCGCCCCGCGCGGGGAGGAGGAAAGTGGACCACCGATGGATCTCGCGAAAGTTTTCCGTCGGCCGAGCCTCGATCTTAAACTGGACAACTTGGTCGTCTGGAACAAACGGCGGAAATTCACTCTTCTTCAACCGCGACAAGAAAAAAAAACACCGATATGGGAGAACACAAAACAGTGCCCGTCTAGAGAGAGTATTCGTATCCTCTCCGTGCGATATCGAGGAGCGTAACCGTACGAACCGGAGACCAGCCGAGACGAACGCTCGAGAATGCGGCGGCTCGGCGGAGTTACGGGTGTCGACCCCCCACCCCGGCGCGCTCTCGACCTATCGACCAATCGTCGAACGTGGCGTCACGGCATGGCGACGTCACGATTGGTTGGGCGCATGCGCATTTATCATCTGGCTTTCGCGATTCGCGGGGTTTCGCCGCCGCCGCCGCTGGCTCGACGTGGAGGGGAGGACACGTAGCCAGGCCAGAGATCTCTCCGATGTGTGGTACGAATTTTCGTATACTGTACGGGCGAGAGCGGGCTCCCCGCACAGCCGAGCGAACCGTCGCGCGTCGTAGCTGTCGCGTTTTCTTCTACTCGACGCCGATATACGCCTTGCGTTTATGAATTCGCGTTTGCGTGGCAGCTACCCCCCTCTCTACTGTCCCCTCTCCCCGCCGATTCGACCGTCGCCCGCTCACCGATAGACCCCGAGGAGACGGGAAAACTCGGGCGTTACGAGGAGCGGAAAGAACGCGGACGGTACACGACGAGGCCGTCTTTACACCCGAGTAAAACGTGACGAAGCGACCCGCGCTTCCCCTCCTGCCTCTCCGCTCTCCGCGGCGCGATACTCGCCCGGCTTTTTGGGTCATTCCAGGGCTGCGCACGAGATACTGCGCAGCTCTGGAACGAGCGAGAAGGCTCTCACGCCCGACAGGGACGAAACGAGGGGGGCTTTGTTAAAACCCGGTTTTCGCCTACCGCGAGAAGGATGCTGGGATCGGCGCGGCCTGAGCGCAGAAAGAGAGCAATAACACACCCGTTAGCGTTCGAGGGGCGCGAGAAAAGATTCTCGAGGTCGAGAGCGCGCGGCCAACGAGACTTCGTCCTGGACCTGTCTTGAGGCGCGCCAGTGAAAAAAAACCGTTTCCGAAACGGGGACGCGAGGGGGGAGGGACTGTTGGGATGACGAGGAAAAAAACGGTATTTTCCACACGCTAATGAAATTATGGGAATACATCAGTAAGAAATTCGACAGAATTTATGTTTCCAATAATTGGTACTATAGTGATATTTGCAGTTGAATACGTCAGATCTGTCCGTTAAATTCGACTCGCCATTTCAGCTCTTCAATTCTGAGATGGGATTCGCCATTTTTGGCGTCGAATACATAAAGACGAATTTTCGACAAATTGAAAAATGAGAAAAGTATCGGATTATTTGTTCCCGTGCAAGTAACAAATAAAGGGCTGAAGGACTCCGGTCGATGGCACATTGGCAATGATCGATACATATGCATTTATTGTACATTAGAACCTGAGGTCCGGTAGGCACATCACCCAACCAACAACAAACCGAATGAATCGGAATAAATACAAAAAAATATAACACACTACAGCTAACGCACTAAACCTAAACCGCATAATAGTATTATAAAGAAAATAAGCCAAGAATAGCAAAAACAAAATAATATAATAATAAAATAAAAAAGCAAAATAAGAGGTGCAGGGCCTTCATGCCCCCTTGTTTTTGTTTTTTTTTTCAAGTTTTTGTTAATGAATTATTTCTATGAATGAATCGTAATAGCTGGTTGGGTAAGTACCAAGCTGCATTTTTTTGTTGGCAAGAGGAAAAGGGGTTGCATCCGCCGTTTTTAGGAAGGGGGACCAGTCCGCCAGTTTACGCCAATCGGATCGAATGAAATAAACTTGACATTGTAAGATGCGAAGCGGTTTTTTTAAAGCATTTTCTTCTCGTGGATTGTACAGCAACAGTGTTGAACCAGAGTGGCGGAGACGGGAGATGACGTTTGAGAAGCACGATAATCCGCTGAGAGCCCAGCTGCGCGCCCTACCGTCGACGCGGCGCGACTGGAACCGGCTGCACAGCTTCGGGTTCCTGTGTCCGCATACTCTATAAGCGCGTGCAAACTATAGGCATACATGGCATCGAACGACGCGAAGACGACTTATGCGCGAACGTGAAATCGATGAAAGTTGAAGGTGCAGGACAGGCCGAGCGCCCTCGTAATCGTTCCATTTCAACGGCGCACGAGGAAGACGAAAAAAAAAACAAACTGGTCGCTCGACGCGCGTTCTTTTCCCTGTTTCTTTCGACCCTACGGCGAGCGTCGTCGTTGTCGTAACGCAGAAACGGCGCGACTGCTGACGCGATCGTTTCCGCAAGACAATTTCAATATTTTTATTATTATTTTTTTTTATATATATATTCCCTGTGAACTTCCGGAAATACCCGAGTCAGTTTTGCTGTGGGTAATGGAGATATCACGCAGGCGCGTCGACGCAAACGGATCGGGCGACGAAAAAAAAAAATAGACGAGGCAATTTTTTTTTACCCTCGCGTTGCTCGAAGCACATGGGCCGAGGTTACGAAAACTCGGAGTTGCGTCACTGTCGAAAATAAATTCATCATTGCGCAATAGCGTAAAACGTTTATATCGATAACAGACATTGATTTTTAAAGCCCAAACTGATATAATTTCATGTTTTCATAGTTAAAAAGAAAACACCTCGTAGAATGTACTGTTCGTTTTGTTATCGTATTTTTTTAAAATCATTAATAACACGATGTTGTATTTGTGCAACACTTTTGAGAGTAAAAAACGATATATAATTCTGGAAGACAAAAAATATTGAAAAAAAGTCTGGTCGCGTAAGCAAAGGCATAATTTTACACGAATTCGGTATTGGTTCACTAAACCGTGTAAATTATACTTCCATAAACAACAACGTAGATTATATATATATATATATATACCACACTGTCAAAAAATTCGTATGAAACTCAATGCACCGAACTGGAAGTTTTTATGCAAAAACTGATATATTAAATGTCATGTACCATTTTTTGCATAAAAACTTCCAGTCCGGTGCATCAAATAAAAAATTTTTTGAAGTGTGTAGCTAGAAAATTCTGGCCGATATTCCACGTAGATTCTTTGTCGCAAAACTGCCCATCGATACCTGCAATTTCCCCCACCACAGTTCGCACTTGATCGATATATTTTTCGAACAGTCTCGGCGCTTCGGCCCGCCCGTCTCGGTACGCAGCGTATATAATCTCCGCGCGACGTAAATAACGTCCGTCCGTCCGTTAGTTTTTCTCGAATTAGTCGTCAAGCGACGAGCCCGCGAGATTTTCTCTCGCACAAAGAAAAAAAAACATACATCGAGTGGTAGCGATCACATTTTATTATCGCTGCTGGTCGCCCGATGGTACTTCTGGCCGCAGCATCAGCCGACGCTGCGATAAGAGCTTCGCACTTCGAGGCCTCGAACGATAAACGTCTTGCCTGCACGATAGGAATGTACTCGACTCTGTAGTTCCACGAACGCCGGATGGAGAATTTTTGCGCTTTTGCTATATTCGTTTCGCGCATGAGTTAACGCTGCTGCGTCAATGATAAGACTCGTGGAGACGAACTACCCTTTACGAGATATGCAGAAAAAATAAATATATATATAAAACTTCTGACCGAAGAGTTAAGGTAGTATTTGCAGACAGTTCAACGTCACGTGAGTTAAGAGAGAATTAAGGGGAAGTGAAACAGCTGTGCGTGTGAGATAGTTGCAATTTTCAAATTAACTTTATTCAATGGTGCTGATTTTTTTGAGAAAAAAATAAATTCGAGCCGGATGCAAAATTACCGTGCGCATACAGCTCGAATTTCCTTTTGCCGCAAAAAAATTAGAACCCTTGAGAAAAGTTCATTACAGTTTTGATTACCGACCGCGATATTTCACTTCCCCTTAAGAGAGAATTGCGAACACTTCTCGATGGGCCAAAAGTCTGAAAAAATCAAGCGTACAGAAGGTACTGAAAAGATTGATTTTGCATGATAATAAATCCAAAAAGTTATTATTCAAAAAGATAAACAAATCGTTTTTATATGAAGAGACAGTTAGGTTGACAGGGATTTGTTGAACAATTTTTTTTTAAATTAATTTGTCAATAACATTTTGGAATTACGACTCAATTGGAAGAACGACTAAGAATTCCATAACAACACTAACATCTTTGCAATATTTTGCGCATCAGTTACCCGTAGATTCTATTTTTTATTACCGTTATTGGACGACGAATAAATGTGCCCCTTGGCACATTTCGAAAAATGACCTTCATTCGTCCATAACAAAATTTCGACATCCCCGGGCAATTCCGTTCGCCCTAACGAGCGTGCAAGGTTGCAAGGTCGAGTAACTTTCTCCGCTAGGTTGGTCGGCGCCACGCCGGTGTTACGAGGGTGCCAAATTAGTTGGCTCCTTACCGAAAATTAAAAAAATATTGATTACCAAAATTGTTCACTCTTACGGTTGCATTGCCAATACCTCGCATCGACCGCTCGATACAAATATTATGCAAGCATTTTTTTTTTCTACATTCACGAAAGACACGACGTAAAAGAACAAAAATTGATTACCAAAATTGTTCACTCGTACGATTGCATATCCGGGAAAAATATTAATTTATTAATTTATTTATTTATTTATTTATTTATTTCGAATATGTTCTGCATTCGCGAAAGAGTATTACAGGACGCTAATTCTAATCGGCTGTTGACACGAGTGTAAGCGATAATTTGTCCTCTACAGAAAGTTTAAAAACAGAAATTCTTCGCTCGAACAATTGCATTTTCAATTTGCTTCAGATAGATCGTTCGATGCAAACATGCAAGCACATTATTTTTTTCTCCATTCACGAAAGATTATTACGCACCGCTGATTCTAATCAGCTAAGGACCCCGGTGTCACCCGGTCACGAGTACGAGATACGAAATTAAGTCGGAGATAATCATCGGTAACCCAAAAAAAATTAAGGTAAACAACCCGCCTCGTTCCGCGAAGTTAAACATCGCACGTTTCCTTCAACCGCACCCGAACTGTTTTTTTTTCACCTTTGTTGTGCATCGTATTTATAAAAATAGGCCTAAAGTCTCGTTCGACGTTCGAGGACTCGTGACGTTCCGCAATCGTTGAATGCTCGAAACGTTTCCTCGACTTGTTATATATTTAAACCCCCCCAGTAAGCATGCACACGCGAACGCGTCACGATGTACAACGCTGTTTAATATAATGTATCGGCGAGTCAGAGTTTCCCGCACAGAGTGACATCACTCCGCAGAGAGTCTGTAGCTCGCTGACATCATGCCCCGCTCTCGAGACGCGCACACACGTACAGCTTCGAGGCGCGAGCACGAGGCGGTAACGTGAAACCCGGCGCTCCGACTGTGTACACTGAGAGCCTTTTAGCTCGCACATCACACTCGCTGCAGCGGCCGCAAACGCGACGCTGACGCTCCGAGCAGAGGCGCGCGACTTCCTCGAGAATTTTTCATATATATATATTTTTATGTTTATTAATTTTTGTTTTTTTAGAATAATTTTGTGTGAAGAATACATTTTTCGGTTACATGTATCATCCGTATGTAATATTTCCGCGGTTGAGATGCTTCGTACAAAGTTATTTAAAAAATAAAATGTATGTAACTGGAGGCCTTGCTGATGTACGGATTATTTACTGTAGAAAATATACCCTTCCTAGTTTCAGACCACCTCTATGTGACAATCAAATTTACGATTCTCCGTCGTCGTTTATGTTTCAATTTCTTTTTTCTCGCGACGAAGTCAATGTTAACGGTAATAAATCGCGCGGGTCAATCAGTAGTTTCGAAATAGATTAATTAAAATAATGGGGGTGTTGATTAAGAATGTTTCAATGAAATGATGAAATATATTTTATCTAGTTTTATATTAAGATGCGATCAGATGGTACTATTCAAATTGTTGCAGACACTTGCACTATTTACTGACTTACCGTTTTATTGTTTATTGTTGTATCTAAGTAAAAGGGTTTATCCCATAAACTAAATGAATAAATAAATAAATAAATAATTTCGGAATAGATCAAAGTAATACTCGGCTTACAATAAATATAAAACAATTCTCAATTTATTAATTCACAAAGCCTTCTCTGTCAGCTCTTTGCAAGACATTTCCTACAGACGAGGCCTCTGTGAAAGGAATAAGTTGAAAGCGGATCGACACCGATCATGCGGGTAATTTATGGGTAAACATTTTTACAAAAATACGTTTAGGAAATATTCATTACATTCATTGCTGTCGACGAAAGACGCAACAATGAAGTGGCGGTGATTACGCGAGCATATAATCGTTCGAAGATTTTTTTATACTCTCATGATTTTATTTCTCACGTTTTTGCCGAGCTATCTGGACGTTTTGTCGAGAATATCTGGAATAGCATCTCGTGAGTCTCGCCCTAGACGTCCCAGAGTGACCTTGAGCGACCGACTGCAGATGATGCGTCAGCTCGAAGGGGGTCGTCTTGTCACAGATACACGCGCTTTATGCTAGTGTATGCACATATATCGCCTATACCTGGGAATTGGAGGGGGAGGGGGGTTCACTAGCGACACATGAAGACCGTGCGCGTTCCGTTTGCACCAGTGAACATTTCCTCTACGTTCGGCATCCCCGGGAGTTGCTTGCCGTAGAGGCAATTGTACCCTCGGCCTTGAACCGTATCGATTTTCCCTCGTTCGGTCTACCCCCCCCCCCCCTCCCTCGGGACAGTTTAACTTTCTGTATTTATCTCTCGTTCAATTTCGTTTTCGACATAATTTTTTTCACCATTCTTTTTCTTCGATCTTCCGTTTAGGTTTAAAAAAAAACTGTTTGAATTATTATTGGAAGCTTTTTTTACAAATTTCAGGTCACAAGATTTATAATTTTGATATCTGGTATTTTTATTTAAAAAAAAGGTACATTAACGTTCGATTAATGTAAGTAAATTTCGACACGTGACGGCCTAATTTTCGCGAGTGACGTATATATTCGGGCTCGAGATAAAGAATTCATCGGTTTCCGACAGCGACGGTACAATTAACGCGGTTGCCGACTGCGATTGACGCGCCTTCGACGTACGACGACACTCCCGTCACTTCCTCGCGCTTGGCCCGGCCTCCGGGGCCTCCCCGGTCGTTGCGAAAGCCTCGCGCATAATAGAGTTATTCATGGGACGATAAACGAAAAAAAGCAAGAAAAATTAAAAATAAAAGCCAATAGCGGGAGAGTTTGAGAGATAACGGACAAAGAGAAACAATGAGCGCGTCCCGAAATCCTTGAGCGAAACGTACGTCAACGGCAGGTGAAGCTGCGAAGATACCCGTGAATGGGAAACCAGTTTCATGCTTTTCTTCATTAATCGACTCCCCCCTTCGCGGCTTATCGACCAACGCGTTTCGCCGGTGCCGCTAATATATATATATATGCAACGTTTTGTATCTTTTATGTGCATATAGAAATGTATATATATATATAATGTGTACGTGGAAGGTACACAAAACGGTGCATATAGATGTATATGAAGACAGTAGAGAGTCGGCGATAATTAAAAGTGACGTAACAGACCGACAAGCCGTTCCGCGCGAGCGACCGAGGGAAGCGAGGGAGGTGGCTGAGGGGAGGGAGAGGGGGTAAAATCGAGCGCGCACCGGCCTCGTGCACGTGACACACACCGTACAGTCGCCGTCTCGGACGCTCTCGAACTCTCCGTCGCTGCTCTACGCCTCCCCCCCCCGTTACCACCGCGGGGACCGCAGTCGTTATACACACTGACTTACGTGTTATCCTTTCACTGTATCGTCGACGCAACAATAAAACTTACAAACCGCGAAATGAATTGCGATCCCGATATAATCGTGACGGAAAGCTACCCGAGGGACGATCAACTACGAGACGTTTCGTTTCTTCGAAACAATTTGGTTTTAAAAAAACATTTCGTAAAAGAAAAATCGAGAGATGGTTTGGTAGTAAGATGCAAATAAGCACGGGAATATATTGATTATACAAGATACAAGTCTTCGGAAATACTGAACAGTATTAACCTATGTTCTTTATGTAACTTAATAAAGCTACATATGTGTGCTGTTTGGCGATGCAAAAGTGCTCTTAGAAAGGAGCGTAGACCAATGAATTTTATATTTGAGGAGATGTAAAAGGCAACTGAATCCATACAATGGAAACTATACTATAATATGGAAATAAATAGAAATAAATACTATAAGATATTTTTGAAAAAGTAAAAAAAGAAAGTATTTATTGCGAATAACCGACGAGCCAAATTTTGCCCGCTTGAAGCATGATACTGTTATATGAGCAACAGGACTGCAGAGCCAACAATAAATATATATTAAAAGTGGGGCGAATGATGGGATAAAAAAAAAAATTTGAAAAATTATTTAAAACACATAGCGCTAACCCAGATAGAAAAACGTGCGGTCAAACGGGTATCGTACTATTGGTACCGCTACCGTTCCGTCGCCGTGCCGTCATTTTTCTATCTGGGAAATTGTAAAATTTATTTTTAAACCATTTTTTAAGATAAAAATGTTCATTACAGATTTATTGAAAATCTTCTCCATCCTCTTTGCCGATGTAATATCCACCTCCATTTTGCAGCAGCGTTCAATTTACGGTAAAAAAACATGCTTTGCACGGTTAACGAGGTACTCGGAGACGCACTACTCTGCAGCGAAGGGTTCAAAGCGGCGATGGTATCGCGGGTCGTACATCATACGCGTTAAGAGCGTGCTTTCGCAGAGGTAAAGCCCCGCGGGAGAGACGAGGAGGGACGACGAGACGCAGCTGGCTGGTCCGTAGTATATCGATTGGAAAGAGCGCGCGCGCGTGCCCCGACGTTTTTCTCTATATAGTTCACATACTACAGCTCTCCGCTGTACAGTGCCGTGCGTTGTGCGATAAGAGAGCACTGGGGGGAATAATCGATAACGTGACGTAATATCGTACGGCCTATCTGCCTTGACTCGACGATGAAAAGCTTCTTCGACGTTGTTTGTCCGCAGTCTTATCGCGCCCCCTCTCTCTATACATATACATATGTATATACACACACACACATATATATTACATAACACAGTAAACGAAAAAAAAAATTCCCAAACAATAAATTTTCGTCGACACAACAGTTGCGGTTGGGGAACAACTTTCGAAAGATAAAGTAATATCATAAACGAAGATAAAAGAACTTCTTTTCATTAAAAGAATAAATAATTATCCTTCGCGAACCAGTCGGGCAATGTGAAGCAGCCGCAGGCGAATATAACCTTCGTTACGAGTGAGAAATTAGATCGATTTACTAGAGACCTATCAGAGAGAAAATCAGCTGTTTAAATGACTTCGATATTTTATATCTACAGTAATGTTAAACGTATATATTATTTGTGCCAAACGGCTTGTCCCCGTTAAAATAAATGAATAAATAAACGCAACAAATGTAACAGTGGCACGGCATGGCCTGTGCGCATAGAGCAGACAAAGGCGTCGATATTGTGGCTCGAATCTATAGCGCGGGTAGGGCTGGGAGGGGAGAGCTCGCTGCCCGGCGCCAACGGCTGTTTTGCTAGCGCTGCTTATATATATATATATATATATATTTTTTTTTTTTATATACGGCAACGAATACACACAACGAAAGAGAGTTTATTGGTACTAGGTCTCGTTTCGAGGGTTGTGTATTTCCAATCGCGTGGGTGATGGCGGTTCCGGTGATGATGTTTTACGATCCTCGCTGCGCGGTTACACGCAATTTCTCCCGGTGAATTAACTAATACACGAGGTACACGTGATGGCGAAACAGAAGCTATAAGTCTCTGGCCGATAAGTCATGAAAAGTACATAAAGGCGGCTTGGAAATCGAAACGTCGTAAGGCCGATGTAAAATTGCGCGACTTAAGGCCTTTTCGTTCCAAGCAGTCGATGCGAATGTGTACGGGAGTAACTTTAGTGCGTACGGTAATTTAACGTCAGATAAACACAAGAAATTGGATTTCGACCGTAGAAATGGCCGCGGGTCTCGAGTGTTGTTCTCGTTAAATCAGTTGTAAACACGGTGCGCCGAATGGAGGATCCTCGGATGTGGCATTCTCAAGATTTCATTTAGCGCTAAATTTAACGATGTTTGAATCTGGTCGGAACTTTTTCCTCTTCGATAAAGGCAACCTCTCGAGAACTGTTGCTTAATCTCGAGGAAATCGTAAAGGAGAATATTGTGGACTGCTAACGTGCTCGAAAGGTTATAACTGTGCAGTGTTTTTCATTGATGGAATGTCTGTATAAGAAACCAGGAAAAATTGTATAAACATTTTCAATTCTATAAAATTCATCGATAGGAATTTTTAAAAATTAATTACTTCGATACTTATACTTATAAATCTAATTATTTGGAGCTCTAAATCAGGATTTACTGTTAACTGGCAATAAAAGAAAAAATCCGTCAAATAAATAAATAAAAAGAATTAAAAAAAAAATTAAATCCGACTAATTTTCCATGCCGGTAGTAGAACCAGCTGCTTACAATCCCCGTGAATTTCCCATAATCCTAGAATCCCTAAAGTCCGTGCAATGCTCCGTATCTACGATTTTATCAATGAAAATTCCTCGGCGACGTAACGCGTCTCGGAGATATGCAAAGAGCTGCGTGTCCTATCTCCGAGGAAGGTCTAATCATCGAGCCTCCCGTTCGTGGCGGAGAAACGTTATTTCGCCCACCACGGCGAACAAAGAGTTACGCACAGTCCGTGGTGCGTACGAAACGTTTTATTTTATTAAATTCTTTTTATTTCTTCTTTTTCGTCGCTGCCCTGTGCAAGTCACGCTCAGCCGGCGAAGACCGGGCCGACAGCCAGCCGCTAGCTACACGTACTGTACGTACTAACGCCCCCCCCCCCCCCCCCCCCCCCCGATAGCGCGCCTGTGTGTGCGCGCCGCCGTGTGGCGTGCGAGAGCGACCGTGTGACGTCACCTGGGCCACGTCTGGCAACGCCGAGGCGGAGCGCTCGGTGCTGTTTCGCGACGTTGCCGCAGCCACCGTTGCCGGCTGATGCGATCTTGTTTTGCCTACGCGCGCTGCCTCATCCACTGTCTCTCTCTCTTTCGCTTTCCGCCTCCTGGCGCAGCACGCTACCGCTACTAGTTCGCATATACAATGCCGCTGTCGAGCGCCCCACGCGCCGGAAATCCGACGCGTCGTCTTCGACGGTGCGCTGCTGCCGAGCGGTCGCTTTCGCCTCGCGCCGGTTGGAAACTCCGGCGATCGCGCGCCACCGCTAATTCCGTTATGACTCGACGCTGCCTCGGTGTCTGTTCCCCCTTTCTTTCGCCCGCATCTCCGCAGACCGTCTCTGAGCCTCGAGAGTCACCCGAAAAGCTGCGCGAATAATTCTCTCCAACGCCCGCAGACGAAAGTTCGTAGAGACAAACGTCGGCGATGGCGGCGCAGACCGTCGGCAATTTTCTTAAGTTAGCAAATACTTTCTGCGGAGAATAAAATTATCCGTTCGGCAAAGAATTAAAGGTTAGGAAAAAAAAAAACATGAACCTCGGTGAAAAAGAACAGGGTTCTTTTTTCGTTCGTTAGATCTTCGATATCGAAAGATTTTATTTTTATTCAACCTCCGAGAAAGGCTCGATGCGAATGTTTTCGCAAGATATTTTTCTCTGAGCTAGCAGAGAACTCGTTCACGGCGTCCCGATCGAGTGCGACGAGAGAGCGATTCGCGCGATGGAAGAGTTACGCGTCGGGTAGGACGTTCTAATGTCGATGCGGAGATAGTATAATGTAAACAGTTACATAGTATAATTTACGGTAGAGCGCGGTTGTGTAGTAGCGGTCGAAGAGGAGACAAGCGAGGCGCATGCGCGCAGCTTCAGCGGGCCGTTTCGTCGGGAGAGCATCGTAGATTAACCCAGAGCGCGCCGCTGGGGGGCAGAGAAAGACCATTTTGTCACGTCACACGGCCGGGACGGGAAGGGAGAGCGAAACGGTAGGCGGTTGCTCGTTCGCTCGCGCCAGCCGGAGAAAATCAATCCGGTTCCCTCGCGCGCTCTCTCACTCCGCTTCCTCCCCTCCCGCTTCTAGGTCTCTACTAACCTTCCGGCGAAAAAGCGGTAGCGGGCGCTCTCTCCGTGACTCCCTGGCCACCGAACGCCCGGCAGTATATACTAACCCGTGCGCTTACGTACGCCGCCGTCGACAACGCGGTTTAAGGGTCCCCCGCCTCGCTGCGATATTGACCCGAAGTTGCGTTAGGTTATTTCTGCGAGGTTCGTGTACCTTTACGCTCCGAGGCTACGGGCGTGCGCGCGCGCGCGCTGCCGTTTCTTCGGCGACGACGCACTGGCCCGACGACTACCGACCAGAGCTTCCGTGTACTCTAGATATATACTAGGAACGAGACAAAGAAAGCGGTTGATTCAGCTTCTTCGTCCGTAGGGCGTAACGCTTGAATAACGTTTCATATTCTTATATATATATTTTTCTTATATATGTATACATATATTTTTTCTGTATATATTCATATATATATTTTTTTCTTATATATTTCGCTTCTTCATAGAGGCTTTGTTTTGCTGAAAAAAAATATTTCGATATGTCAATGCAAACGTGTTCGGAATGTTCGGAACCGTTGAACAATGACATTCTGAAAATATGTCCGGATGTATGTGTGTTTGTCTCAGACGCGAAAATTTCAAACCGCTAATGGTCAATGTTTCTTTAGTTTCATTTTTTTAAATGTCAATCGTTTCTTTTTTGTACACCATTTTTAATTCTCCTAAAATGTTTGTGAGCGCTCCAGCTCTTACAATTTTTGTATTCCATTGGGACCTTTTTAATTCACACTATTATCGGGATTTCGTAATAATATACGAGCATTAAATGTATTGGCTAAAGCTGAATAATTGAAGTATCCGATAAGATAGGTCAATTAGTCCGATAATACGATTCACGACGACCTTTACGATAAAATTAATGGATCGAATGGAATGCTATAAAAAATTATATTTTCCCTGGCTGAATTTGAATCTCTTTGAAATAAAAGATGCACAGTGATTCATAATTCATTCACACCTGCTGACAAAGAAAAATCTGTGGACGGGCATGGAGACTGCACTGAATTAACGGTAAAATTAATAAAACTAAATTACCGATGAAGTAATCGAATCCGAAAGTACTCCTTTGGTCCAATATTTTTTCTTACTTTTTCAATACTATTTTAATCGCGGATAATATTCATAATTATATACAGTTAAAAACGTGACTAAAACGGCATTGAAGCCCACATCCGAGAGTTCACTTAATACATAGCCTCTCGACACGTCGTGACGAGAAACAGCAGCGGCACGGGGGAACCTTCTGCACACGACAGGATGTCGCGATGGCCTGCTGTGTCGAGAGCGCGCACAGGGAAGAGAGTCGGCACATGTCCTTGGCCTACCGGCAACACGAGCGGCACGCGCGCCCCCGTAGCGCAAGGGATCTCTCTCGGCTCTCGGCCCCATCTCGTTTCGTCTTTGTCACTCGAGTTTCCTCACGGCAAAACGCTAATTGAATTTTACCACTTGAGAGGACAAAGTGGCCGTACTAAAGACTCAAATGTGACTTCTGTCGGTAAAATGACTTCTGTCGGAAGTCATTGTCAATGACTTCTAACGGAAGTATCTTACGAAATTATTTCCGGCCTTTCATCCTTTCCCGGTATCTCCTATTTTTCTTAATTCGGAGAATCCGAGGAATTCAAAGATTACTCTTAACGATCGAGGGCTACGAGGAACGGCTTCGGCGGTTGATACGCCCTGCCCACCCGCGTTCGTTTACCGTGGCCGCCGCCCGCCCCGACACGCTCCGCTGTTCCGTCGGACAGAAATAGTTTCTCTTGTGTTTAGAGTCGCTGCTGGGTTTGAATCAATGGAATGACGTCATCGTGGTTCGAGCGCCGTGCGTTCCGCGCGACACGGAGGGGAAGGGCCTGAAAAATTGCGTCCTCATCATCGTCGTCTTTGTCGTCGGCGCAGCTGGAACGACTGTCCGCGCGGGCCACTATAGCTCACGCATTTCGATAACTACGACGCGGAGCGTCCGACGCGATTAGTACGAGTCATTGTTTTCGCTGCTGTCGAAAATTAATGAAAACATTTTTTTTACATAACATTGTTTACGGTAATATAGAGATAGAGAGATGGATGGACAATTTACTGCTTATTGAGAGTAAAGCGCGGTCTCCTATAACAACTCTACAGTAAATAAATAAATAAATCTAAGCATAAATTTAGTAATTTTTCAAGAATTTTTGTTATCCATTTGCCATTATAATCGTACCGACCGTAAGACTATAGTCTGCTGTAAATAAATAAATCCATCCAAAGATGAATTTATTACTTTTTCAGGATCTAAAAAAAATTCATTCATTCTTCGTAGACCTTACGATTATGTATAACGGAATAAATTAATGCGTTTCCGATGTTTGGATTACAGCGTAAGTGCGTTACATTCGATATCGCGTGGAGATCCGGAAGCCCGACGGAGCGCCTCGTCCAGGCCGCCGAGTAGGCTCGGGCCAGCTGCGCGCAGCACCAGAGACTCGCGAGCACGCAGGCACGCACAGTGCGTGAATAGAGTACGATCATGATGACGTCACGATAGTTCATCCAGCCGTTACTAGTCACGGCCGAGATGTACTACGGACGTTCCGTAACGCGCGGTGGTAGCGACTCGTGACTGAATTACAAACTAGACAAGGGAGAGGAGAGATCGTCTAGCGGGACGCGGGAGGGGGAGGGAAACGTTTTTGTATATGTATATATATGCATATCCGATATGATAGATTCGAACGCTGACGAAGCGTGCTTGGTCGATCGGGAAGCTCTCGCCGGCTGCTACGCGCAACGCTCTGCCACAAAATGGCCCCGCCGCTCATTATTACTGGCGCAACCGATCATCCGAATACCACGAATCGCTGCGATGACTCCTCGGCGTCGTGCTCAACCGGAAGCTCACTACTCTTCGCGTCGTCCTTTAGAATAACTGCCAGCGTGACAATGTATGCATGTTTTCTGATGCCTAGCGACACGTCGCAATAATTAAGATAGTGTCGAGCGGCCCTTGAAGTCCTTGAAGTCCTAAAATGTCCTTGAATTTCACCGAATGTCCATGGATTTCTTATTTCCCGCAAATTTGAGCTCGTTTCAAAATTATATTACTTACGACCATCGTCCAAAAATGTGTATCTCGGTTTATCTGAGACACGTATATAGATTCGTGCATAATGAGTAGTTTTTTCTGGTCCGATTCCGACGTAACCGAAAGCGGTTATCGAACTAAATGTTGTTTCGTAGGTGGCGAACGATATGAGTTTTTACATTTTTTTTATAAATGTTCCAAGACAACCCGGAAATGTTCTGGAAATTGTCGTTTAATATCCTTGAATTTTGTACGCGTTTTTGACTGGACACTATGTAAGAATTTTTTTTTCAATAACTCGTGAGGAGCTGAAAACGCTGGTAGACTCCAATCGCCGTAACTCCTGTTTGTTTGTTATCCCTTTGAAGCCTACATTTTTCCTTACATACGATTTACTTGAAATTTGTTAACCATATATTGGATTCACCATTTTGAATTTCTCAATGATGCGTTCAGTTCGAATTCAGTGATCCAAAATACCCCTAAACACGAAGTTTCAAGTACATCAGTTGGTTATTAATGCATTTTTTCTGAATTCAAAGGGACGCATCGCCTGTGATGGACCGTGCTACAAAGGTTTGAAAGAAAATTCGCCACTCATTATTACTGGCGCAACCGACCGACTGAATACCACGAATCGCTTGCGCTGACTCCTCGACGTCCTGCTCAACCGGAAGCTCGTTACTCTTCGCCTCGTCCTTTCGAATAACCAACTCCCAGCGTCACAATGTATTCATGTTTTTTAACGCCTAGCGACACGGCGCAGAAATTAACGTCTTAAGAATTGTTTTTTTTTTTTATAACTTCCTCCCAAGCAGCCCGATTGACATGGTAAAAGAAAATTGCCATCGGACCAAAGGTGAGAGGCTAAAAATTAAATAAAACTACGCCTCAGTAATTTAGAGAAAATGTAATGGCCTCAACCGACTCGTGCCCTTCAACCCATGATATTCGATCGTGTGTACACGCGCTTGTTTGTAAACAGAGGGAGGTGAAAAATGAAGGGAGACGAAAGGAGGATCGATGGACGGGCGATGGTCCAGGTGCCCAATAGCCGAGCTGCTGTGTAGCCGCTCGGGCGTCGAACGGTCAAAGCCGCAGTGGCAGCAGTGTCGTTTCGACGCAGCAGCGGATTCCAGGAACATAGCCTAGTCCATTCCCCAAGCTGGCACGATGCTACTCTCCCCTTCCGCTCCTCTAGCCGACGCCGCTGCCGGTCACCGACGCCATCTTGAATTTTCTCGTACAACATAGTAGCGTGTGACGTCACGTTACAGCGCAGCTTCTCGTCGCTCGATGAAGCGAGGTGGAAGAGAGACGGCGATACCGAGATAAATAAGGACCGAGCAGCGATGCAGCCACGGGGAACGGACTGAACGGTGCAAGATGAAAAGGGACGAAAAGGGGACGAGAGGGGGGATGAAACACGGCACGCACACCAACCTGAGGTCAGACCCGAGAACATGTGACATCAGGGATGTGCGCAGAAGCCCGAAAGACATCCCGACTCGCTGCGACGTGTTACGTAGCATAGAACGACGTTCGCAGTTTATCGTAGACAGTATCTCTTCCATAGTATAGTATAGTGTAGTGTAGTAGAGCGTAGTACCTCCCTTGTACGCGGAGGTGAAATATCTTGCTTTCGGGACTGATCTATACTTCGCTTGTAAACTCGAACGAACATTTGAGATTTGCCGTGACGGTATTTTTTGTGAGCGTTAATTGACCAAAAAATTAGTTTTTTTTTCTGATTCCAGAAAATGGTATGCCATGACCCTCATTTTTGTTCGGTATTAAAAATATGATAAAAACAGCGAAAAACATCTATCTAGTTGGAACTTGCACACCTTTTTTTTGGTCGTAAATTTGGCTAACTTTTTAGCAGATTCGATTGATTTCAAAGGAATTTTTCTCCCTCGTTGACTTCCTAATCATTCTTATTTGTATTTTTTATCAACAATTAATTCCATGAACTAATATTATAAAGTGAATGCAAATACAAAATCTTATTAATTTTTAAGTTGGGACCGTGGACGTTTTAGACTTAAGGCCATGTGAAAGATATACCACGTGACATATGAGGCGAGAGAGGTAGATGCATTTTTCGAATCAATGCCATTTAAAACCGGTTGACGTTTCGGATTAAACAGAAGCATCATCGGACGCGGTATTAAATTGTACACCCGCTAATGCTTTGCTTTTCCCCGAAAAATCTACGGTCTCTGAATCGCATTCATTACAGATTGTCGTTACCGACTGAGTCGTTTCACATGTCCGTAATGTCGCAGTGCGATCCTTTCCGGATCGGTCAGTTGGCGGTCACGTGATAGTCAGATGACAAAAAAATGACCGGTAACAAATTTGGTGCCAATCTTTATTCTCGATGACGGACGGAAAACTGAGCGGCAATAACTTTCGACTCGACGTAAAACTGCCTGCAGTAATATTTGGTTAAATAAATGTCTAATGAAAAATATTTATATTCAATAAATATTCGATATATCAATGTATTATTATTACATTCCCATGTTAATTCAACGACTTTTCATCACTGTATATGTATAGTCGTACAAACTAGTTAAAAGCGTGATTCAATGAGAAATATTATTTCGACATAAAGAGAAAAATCGTTATATGGCGAAATAATTGAAGAGGGTCGGACGACAATAGCTCTCGCCGGTTCTATCGGCTTTGCGAGGACTGAAACTGTAACAATGTAGCAAACGAAAGCCCTCGACTGCCAAATAATAAATCGAATTCATTAATAAAAATTTATAACCATCCGAGACCCATTATTTTCCGGGAACATTATTATTAGTTTTATGCTGTTGGACTTTTGCTGATATTTATTTATCACTCCAGGACGAATGGCGCGGCGGACTGAGCCGACGAGGAAAAAAGAAGCTGAACGGCTCGCAGCCGTTCACCTGCATATTGCACCGCCCGAGCGCACATGGTATATAATGATGATGGGATGGCGTGATTTCGGGGTATAATGCAAGGCCGGGGTGTGGCGAAACGTTTCTAACGCGATATCGCGTGTCCTGACTGCCTCGATCCTCATTCTTGTTCTCGGTCTGGCTATGTGTCGCGTGCGTCCTCGCTGGAACACGCGAACGTTACAGCCGACTCACACCGCCCCCCCCCCTCCCGCCGCTTGCCCCTCCGGCCCCACTCCAGGCCGCTCTTCGGCACGCTATCGCGCGCTCTTCGTTACACGTTTCTCTTTTATTTTTGATTTGTATTCTACTTCCTTCTCCTCCCTCACCGGTCTTCCGTCTGTATGCTCGTCTCTTTCTCCACACTCGCCCTTTTGTTCGTTTAAATGACCCGACGCACGGAATCTGTGGGCCTCTTGGCCCCAAACGTCCGGCCTCTCTAGTCCCGTCGCCAATGCTAACTATTCCGACGAGATATGCCCGCTGCATACCCGAGAAATTCACGCGAACTGGGCGACAGAGGCGGCATCGCACACGCACGCTCTACCTGCAGTATTAAATTGATACGAAAGTTTCTTGTCCACAAACGTTCTTAATCCACGTTCTTATCCACAATTATTTTCTTAATGTCATAAAAATGTTACTTTTACAAAAATGTTGTCAACTTTACAAACATGTTATTTTTTTTAATGTCGCTAATTTCATAACAATGTCTGTTCATTTCACGAATTTTTTTTTTTTTGTAGAATTAACAATAAAATAATTGTGGACGCTTGTGGGCAATAAAAGTTTGTCGAAAGTACAAATTTTTTTCACTGTGCGGGTTTGTAACTTGAGGACTCTGACGGCGCGGGGAAAATTTCACATTAATCGAACATTAAGGTACTTTTTTTGTGAAATAAAAATACCAGATATTAAAATTACAAATCTTGCGCCTGAAATTTACAGAAATGTTCATTACAAATAAACATTTTACTGTAAACTTCAACCCACCTCTCTTTGAAATTTCAAAAACAGTTTATGTAAAATAGCTTCCAATACAGTTCATAACTTTTCAAACATTTTTCACTTAAAAAGAAATTGCACCGGACTAAAATTTTGTATGCAAATACTGGTGCATTAAACTAAATGTACACTTGTGATAAAAAAATTAATATACTTTTTCATTGAAATTAAAGTAAATTATTAAATATTAAACATTTCCAATGTTTTTAATGCACGGAACATTAATTTTTCATCACAACGGTACGTGAAATTTAATACACCAGTTTTTGGCATAAAAACTTTCAGTCCGGTACAATAAATTTCATACAAACTTTTTGTACAGTGTTTATATTTGCGTTCGACGAGGCGGTCGCTATTTCCTGCTCGTTCCTGGTGATATTTACACGCGTGCTCGTACAAAAGCATGTACATATGCATGGGAAAAAAAAAGAAAAAAAAATTGCGAACCGCTGAAGCCAGACGAAACATGGTCCGAGGTGTTGACGAAGCCCGTGGGAAAGCGCACAGGGCTTCGGTCGCGGCGCGTCGCTCCACCGTCTCGATCGCGCGATCGTCCCGCCTAGACGAAATGCGCAAGCGATTCGATATACTATGCATATTGATGATGATGGTACAGCGCGTATATGTATATTTCAAGTGTTCTTCAAGGACGCGTCACTCGCTCCACTGATTTTCAACTCGGCGCTTCGCGGGTCCTCCCCACGTGTACAATACCGGTTCGCACAGAACGGTCCGCCCAGCACTATATATTTAGTATTTTAATGCGCACGCGCAGAGAAACAGACTCGTACAGATATTATTTAAATCGGAGAAAATAAATTATCGCCCAAGTTGTTATTAAAGTTCATTAACTCGAGAGAAAAAAAAATAACAAATGCAAGACCGTGTTAATCAGACTGTCTCGACCAAACACTATAATTTCAGACAATGAAGGAAAAAAAAAAGAGATTTCACCTCGGCACCTTCGCTGCGGCATTTATCCTCTCGCCTCGAACGCCAATATTTCTTCCAACCTACATATTTTGCTATATAAAAAATCGCATACGTATCGAAACAATGATAGTTTTTCGTTTTGGGGCCATTTTGATTTGATGCAAAAAAAAATTGGATTGTAAAATCATTTTGTTGTATTTTTTAATTAAACAATTACTCCTTGCGTCCAGTTTCGGCTATATGTGTAACGTTGAACTCGTCAATTTGTGTATTTTAAGAATAAACAATATATTTAATTCCGCGAAGCGCGTTACGTTTTTTTATGACTCTTTATTCATTAATTACGTTGGGAGACGTGCCCAGTCCTTCATTACCACCGTCGACAGCGCAGCTATTCAAATATCAATATATCGTTTTTATTTTTAGGGACATTTTGATTTAATGGAAAAAATGTATAAGCTAGATTTTCTACGTTTTCACTAAAAAATGATTCCCTGCGTCGAATCTCGACGTTATGTGAATAACGTTGAACTCGTCAATTTATGTTTTTTACGAATAAACAAATACTCAAGTCCACGAAATGTGTAACATTTAAAAAAAATCTTTATTCATCAATTACGCCGGCACGCGTCTGATCTTTAATTACCTCCGTCGATAATCCAGCTGTTCAAACATCAAAATATAATTTTTCTGTTCAGAGCTATTTGTATCTGATAAAAAAAAAATTGGTGTCATACAAATAACTTTTGTATTTTTAATGGAAAACGATTGCCTGCCTCGAACTTCAACATTATATATATGTATATATATAAAGTTTAACTCGTCAATTTGTGTGTTTCACGAATAAAGAAGAACATTCAATTCCACGAAGTGCCTTACATATTTTTTTTCATGTTTCTTTATTCCTCAATTTACGCCGGCGCACGTGCCCGCTCTTCCATTACCGTCGTCGAGAGACCAGCTGTCCAAACATCATACCACCATTCTCTTTCCTCGATCATTTTCTCCGATATATTATAAACCGGCAGTACCCCGATATTTCTTTTCCCAATAATACGCTTACAATGTATAAGTTTTGGTACGTAGGCGTTAAAGAGTACCGGGCATGCGCATTACGCGTAAAGTAAGATCGGAATAAACTCATGTTATGCGGTCTGCGCGACATAAACAGCCGCGAGCAGACCGGTGCCCGTTGGATGAGCAGCCTGCCTCGAATTTCACTTTTCTTTGTTCGGAAGCGTGGCGCGCGCCGTTAGGCCGGCAGCAGGAGCGTCGGGAACAGCACACCGGTCCGCAGCAGCACCTGACGCGGGGCTCCGTTCGCTAAACTGATGGCCGCTATTCGCCTATGCCGGGCTCGTAAGCGTGCGCGCGCGCACCCGAGAGCGAGCTCCCATTCCTGTGGCAGGTGAATCGAGTCAGGTGCCCGAACAGATGGGCTCTCGAAGCTCTACTCGAGGAAACGTTATAAACGGCCTCTCTAACGTAAATATGGGTTAGCGCGACCAGCGAACAAGAGACAAAGTATACGGAAGAATTCGAAAAAAAAAATTATATCACCGTGTATAGCCAAAGTGCGATAAAATTAAGGACAAAATAATATATATATAAAATTTATATGAATAAATATCTATTCATAGGTTCTAATAAATAGGTTTTTGTCCGAAGTTTTAGAATCGTTCTATCGTGTCGTTTGAGGACGTTGAAAAACGCGCAAAACGGACTCGAAAGAGGTAGCCTTGCAATTTTTGCAATTTCTTGTTAAAAACAAATCAGCGTAGAGAAAAAAAAAAAGAAAAAAAAGAAGTTTATGTTTTAATTAAACAAACTGCGATAAAATTTAGAGAACATTTTTTAATACATATTATATAAATAGATATCTAATTTAGTCTATATAAATAAATAAATATAGGTAAATTATATTTGTAAATAAATGTAATATATATATATATATATATATATATATATATATATATATGTAGCCTTGTTGGCTTCGATGGCGCGGATTTGGAAAGGTCGGAGTTGAATAAAAGATGAAGCGTCTCGTTAAAAACGAATTGGCGCAAAGAGAAAAAGTGAAGAAAAAAGCTGGAAGCCGAACACTTCGGTACGTCGTTAGATCGGTTCTCGAGAGTTTCAGGTGGAATCCGACCACTACGATACCCTTAGTAATAGATGCAACTTGGGAGAATTGTTTCGAGTCCCGGACCGTTGCTGCGTGCAAAAGATCTCCGAATAATTAGACCGATAGCGAATGAGAGAGAGAGAGAGAGAGAGAGAGAGGAATGCATCGATGCACACGGAAACAAAGGATCTAGAACGTCCGTTCGTCGACGATCTTCCTGCGGGCGCATAATGGGCGCCGCAGCAGGAAACAGCTCTGATTTTTCGTGCATCTATACGATAAGGATCGGCTCTCGCCATTTTAGATCCCTTACCTCATCGTTTGTTATCTTCTTCCTTCGATTCATCGATTTTTTTTTCTTTCGAAACTGCATGTGAAATTTTTTGAAGCCTCAGTTCTATTCTATCACCTCAGCTGTACGTGCATCAACGGTGCATCAGATACGACCTTTACAGGCGAAAAATAATTAAAAAATGATAATATAATATTTTATTAATCTTATTAATAAATTAATTTAATTAATTTCTAAATTAACATGCCATTCATTTCATTAATTAATCGTTATTTGTATAATAATAAAATTATATAATAATTCAATAATATAATAAAAAAAGGAAAAAGGTACATGGATTATATCGTTGTTTTCTTTCTAATGCCATGGACAAGCTTCTTCCGTGTCTTTAAGGGTGTGTGGCTAATATTCCCGGAGGCTCGGTTGCAGCTGTTCGGCCCGAAAAACGAGACTCTCCATTAGGCCGAGCATCAGAATTTTCGGCCGTCCTGCTGTCGGATCACAGGTCGAGCACGTGCCGCTTAAGCGTCCCCACACTCTTTACACTGCCCGTAAGCATCACCCACAAAGAGTCCAAAGAAACTCGAGTTTGTAAAGGGAAAAAACATGTGTCAATTAAATTAACACATTACTTATTTTCTTTGCTCATCGCGAAGCTTCTGATGTGTACACAAGTAACTGTGAGAAAGTTGCGAGCTCATTTCATTGGCACAATTTTTTAATGAAAAAATTATTGTGAATTTTATCTTTTTCGCGGTAATATTTACTAGAATATTTCTAATAATTGAAATTTTTTATCGCGCTGCTTTTTTAATGTATTTTTTGCTACAATTTGTAGCAAGTGTTTCAGTAACTTCGGTAACTGTTGGTACAATTCGTCCAAAGTAAATTCGTACGTCCAATGCGGAAGTATTTTTTTCGGTACGCGTGTTAAATTCATAAAGAAAACAAATTTTGAATTCCTTACAACATAAGCGGCTTATCGCGAAGGCTTCGAACAGGCTGCGCGGAGTTGTGGTTACGGTATAAAATTACGAACGTTACGAGTATATCCAGTGAAGGAGAGATAAGTGCGTCTAGAACGCACAAAGCCGCGATAGCGACATCTCTGCGAATGATATCCTTTAGTCTCTATCGGCATCGTTTAACGCAGCAGATACGTCGCGTTCGCTAGCGACGTAGAAACGAGGATTATGTCACACACCGCTCGCACGAGGTAGCGTCACGTTTTCGCTATCGCGCCTACGTGGACTCCGAGTGCGCTGCGGTCGGCGTCTCGCTCTCCGCGGATAGACGGGACTTTTCCACGCGCCGCGAATACCAAAATGACACGCGATTATGCATACTGGATATACCGGTGTTTTTTTTATCCATATGCATACGAAAGGATAACTCGCAAATCACCTCAAAGTTTCATAACATCGTTAAAAAAACATCGCTTTTTTTTACCGGTCGTTTATATTTAGATTTGATATAATTAGTGACAGAAGGCCAGATGTGTAATAATTACCAACCGATGATAAGCAGGAAAGAGAGTCTTCCGATCGGAAGAAAATATACATGTGTGCTCGAAGCGTCTAAAAAATTACCACTCTGGAAATTTCTGCGTGAGACAAAATTTCATCAAGTTACAAGGACTGTGGTTTTAATCGCACCAACTTCGCTCGGGGAAGTTCGCTTGGGGAAGAAAATTCTGTAAGTGTATTTGTCCCTTCCTGAAGCAGTGCATTGATAGAGATTTGCCAACAATGACATTTGATTTCATGCAGATATATTCAGGGTCATCAAAATTTAACCTATCAACTTTTAAAATAATAAACTTCACCCTCGAGACCTAAATAGGATTTTTCTGCAGCTTTATTAGTCTGAAATGACACGCGTTTTTGCATACCGGATATACCGTTGTTGTTTGCATGCTGTAACGGGACCACGGTCTTATAGACAGGTCTGGACACTCCTATGTTGGCCCTATGTAGTCAGTTGTGCCGAACATGAAGCCAATATGACGGTCATAGGTCATATCTAAGGTCATATCTAGATAGGGTTTTTCTACAGGTTCTTTTTATCAACATCGTAGAGATTTAAAGAATTTAAAATATGTAAAAATTTGCTAACAGACCTTGTAATTATACGATACGATAAAGTGATCTTGAACAAAAACAACGTATATATATATATATAATTTTTGAGATTTAACATTTAAGAGAAAAACCCTCGGTTTGATCTTTTTTTCTTTTTTTTTTTAACCAGTTCAATTTAGTTCACCCTTCGTGCGGCAACGATAAAAGGACGGGCCTTGCCATTGTCGCTGCTAAACTCCTAGGCCAGTGATCTCGATGTGTACAGACGCTGTGACGTATCGCCGAGATTCCGACGTGGCTGGTGGAGAGAAAACGAGTGTGAATAACCCCGCTTCGTTCGCGGTCACTTTCGCCGTTGGAAAAGAGATCGCAAGGCAGTATCGCGTCGGAGGCCGTGAAATGTATTGAAGCGACGGTGGCGCCTGCCGCCTCGTCATCGACGTAAAGCGTACACGAAACTTAGTTCGACTCGACGATATTCTCATGAAATTTCTCGAATCGTCTCCGCGGTCACTTAACTCTTCAAACCTGTATAATTTCGTAGGATAAGTTATTTAAATTCTGTCTCCGGATTTTTCCACAGTTGCGCGATAACTGAACTGCGACAACGCGACCAACGAAGACTCGTGTATCAATCCCAGTTTTTCACTGTCGAAAAGTGCCAACTCTGGCGAGCGATAATTTTCGTAATTTTCAATACTTTTCAATAGCTTTATTTTTGTAATTCACTCCTTAGACTTTTGCGAACACGTTCGTTTTGTTTCAATATATTTTTAAATTAAATGATTTATATATTGAAAAAAAAATTCACTAAGGCGGCGTTTTTCTCGAAAAATCGATAATGAAGTCTGCACGAAAATGGCTTTGTTCGCGTCAATCGTTTCGTAACCTTCGACGTGAAAACAGTTCGCGGTGGAAGTTTCTCGACGCTCGGCCTCCCTCGAGAAACCTTTTGCCCTGTGTACATGCACAGGCTCGGGCGAAGGGTTCGCGGCCAGTTTGAGTCTCTTGCATGAGCGGAGCCGGCGCAGCATCGCGCAAAAACGAGGATTTGTTCAAGGTCACCCTCTTCTTCTGCATCGGCGAGTCTGGCTTCTCGTGTACCGGCACCGACTCCGGCGTTCCTGTGCAACACGCCTTACGTCCAGAGTGGCCTATCACTGTAGTGTCTACACGCTACACTACCGTACAAAACTTTTTGCGCCTGTTCGCGCGTCCTCAACGAATTCCCGAGAGTATAAATTATTCGATAAACGATTCGAATGTAGCGCCCGGTATTTTGATTTAAAAAATTTACAAAAATTGGCGCAATACAATTATACAAAAATAAACAGCCTATGAATAAATGAATTTTTTTTGCGCGTCCTCGACGAATTCCCGCGAGTATAAATTGTTGATAAACGATTCGACTGTACGACCGACATGTTGATTAAAACATTAACATGAAATACCGAAATAAAATTATAAAAAAACATTCAGCCTGTGAATTAATTGAAACAATGAATTCGGTAACGGCAAAACTAATGGTAATGGCTTTCTTTCACGCTCGATATACTATTATAAAGTCTACTATTATTATGTAACTGGGCTATTGCCCGTGTATTATGAAATTAAAAAAACAAAAAAATCGCACGTCAGCGACTCTCGCTATACTCCTATATATAGATATCCATTACGCTACATAGTAGTGCAAAAATATCGATACTATATAGTCGTGTCCTCTTCACACTATAACGTAGTTTACACGTGATACATAAGCTTTCCGGATATTTCTGTCCTCGAGTTGCGAAATGGGTCGAGCGGGGAAAGATATATTAAATATAGCTCAAAAACGTCGAAGCGTATCGGCTATCGTAAACGCCTATATATATATTGGCATATATAGTAGAGAGAGCGAAAATATTATTAGTTTTTTTTTTTTTTTTTTTTTTTTTTTTTTTTTTTTTTTTTTAGTAACGAGGAATTGCACTTTACCTTCGATCACACGCTCCGTACTCGACGGATACAAAAGAATAGAGCCGCATATTTACAAAAATATCAATTATCTAGAACGATTTGGGAGATTGTTTTAAAATCACAATTCGACCGGAACGATGAAATATTTAAAAATAATTATTATTATCGAAGTTAACGTTCAGCGACCACGAAAATCACAGTTCGAGTACATCGAATAATTCCAAAAAATTGTCAATTAAATTAAAGAAATGGAATAAATCGCAATTCCGAGTGGATAATTAAATCTGAAAAAGAAAAAAAATCGAAAGATTCTACGAATCTGAACTCGGATCGGAGCGAAAAATGTTGATCGTGTAAATTTTTCCGAGCTAAAGCCTTCCCGCTAAAATCGTACGACTCGGGTTCTCCAGCGATCTCGGGCGCTGTTTTATCAACCGGGTCGAACAAAGACCGAAGCGGATTAAAAGCGAGCCGGCGAGTGGAGACCGCATTAAAGAAAGTGTCACGTCGGGTTCGCGTGTCGATACTGATAATTCGATGTATACGTGGCGGGTGCGGGAAGGGCGAGCTTGCGGGGTTGACTGCGTTATCGCGCCCCTCGTTGTTGTCGTCGTCGTTGCCGATAAGTCCTCTCGTGCAAAGCGTTTGCAGAGCGTTATCGGTCGCGCCGATACTGGAGAGTGCGATAATTCGGGAAACGAAAGCAGCATCGGACTACAGCTCTGCGGGCCTCGGAGGGGAACGAATAGCTATTGCAATACTATATTATGACTATTGTATACACGGCTGGATTTACTGACCGTGGTATTTTTATTTATAATAAAGACAATCTTTATCGAAGAAAAAAAAATCTATGACGTCGTTCACGAAGATTGCTCGGCTCAAGAAATAATCGCGTATGATAAGAGGCCTATCTGCTGCCGTTGAAAAAAGGCATAGACGTACCTTTACGTCGGGTTTTACCTATAGGAATCGAGCATTATCGGTATGCATATATATAGTTATTTAAGGAACTGGCATTAAGCATTTCGTCCAAAAAATGAGTCGATTTTAAACATTTTAACAAGTCGATTCCCAACAATTTAACAGGTCGATTTTCAACACTTTAAAAATGTTGAAAATTGTGAAGTTTAAAAACCCGACGAGGTCGGGTTTTTACACACATTTATTGCAAGGCGTTATGAAGTTTAAGTTTTTGTTAATTGAAAAATACGGTTAACTGAAAAAGACGAAGATCTTATCAAAACCTATTCATCCGATTGAGTTGATATTTGGACATATCCTTGAATATAACATTTTCTATGTTATAACATTTGATTATAACATCTAATGACCGGACGACAAAAAAAAGTTCATGTATTTAGTAACAACAAACAATTAAAGGTTTTTTTTTTCGCGGAAAAAATTGACCTTGATCTTTCATTGTTAATAACGTAATGATTTTGCAAGTTAGGCTAACCAATGATTTTACGGATATTAGTCAGAACCCTGGTGTTCCCCGTCGGGGGTTTCGCACGGAATTGCTTTTGCTTTCGCGACGGTAATGTAAATTATTCTTTGTATACTTAAGCAAACTATCATAACTTCCTGTATGTAATACTTCCTTTTCTTCCTATTGTATAGCTTCAACTGCTTAATGCCAAAACTTATGCTCGTGTGAGCACACGCGTATACTATATTTTTGTGAGAAAAGGGAACTGTCCCGTATATAAACATAATAAATAAACAATTGTAAAAATTTCAAAATTTATTTGATTAGCTGCCTTAGTCGCGATAAAGACCGTTTCAATATAACGCTGAAGAGGGAAAGAAAAAAAAAGAACAGTTGCAAAGAAAAAAATAAAAATAAAGCCAGAAGCCAAATTATGGAATGTACATCGGAACAATAACGACGGGATGAAAGAGGGTCGGATCTTTCTGCGACAATGAACAATAGACTAACGCGTGCACGGGGTCGTGGAAAACCCGACGCGAATTTGTCACCGCAAGATGATGTATCAATGACGAATCTCCCGAGACTCTAACTTTTATGTGCAAAATGATCACTGCGGATTATTATTACTATTTCTTTTCCGAGTCTCGACGGACGCTTCGCAACCGCATTCTAGAGCCATTTGCGTATAGACACACTGCGCGGAATATAACCACTGTTAACGAAGATAAGGAAAAGATAAACAGCGGTTTTTCCATAGACACGATCGATCATCAGCTGGACTGGTGGTCGTAATTTTTTTTCAATGAATAACCTCGTTCCATTTCTAATTTCAGCTCTGAATATTTATGCGCCGGGAAAATGCGGTTCGGCGGGATTTGCGATCAAAGAGTATTCGCGATGACCTGCGCGGAGTAATGGAAAATTCAATATCTTCGCTGCCGAAGTATATTCGATTTGGCAATTAAAATTAATAAAAAATAAAACCTCAAATGTAAAAATAAACAATGTTTATATAAGGGACTTATTTTTTCAATTTTTTTGTAAATTACGAAAAAAATCGTAGTTTGAAAAAAAATTGTACGATAAAGAAATTAATGAAATGAAGATAATGGAATCAAGCGGTTCAATGGCTTCCTCCCCCCTCCCTCTTTTATGGGCTTTAATTTGGAAACCACTGTAAGAAAAAATGTTTAATTTAATGTGCCGGACTGGAAGTTTTTATATTCGATTTCACGTACAATTGTGATGAAAAATTATTGTTCAGTGTTTTAAAAACATTGTTTCAAGGACATAATTTCAATGAAAAAGTATATTAATTTTTTATAACAATAGTACATGAAATCTAATGTACTAGCTTTTGCATAAAAACTTCCAATCCGCTACATTCAATTTACAATTTTTGCTTCCTCATAGAGGAGCTTTGTTTTTTACAATCTTTTCCAAATTTAAACCAATCGTAATGTACATTCTCGTTTTAAAAAAGGGGGGCGAACCTAACGAACCGTTTGAAATTCCATTTATTAACTTCATTTCTTTGGTTTAATTATATTTCACTTTTTTCAGCGATACATAAATTACCATTAGTTGAAATTTCCAAAAACTTTATAGAGAATGTTACGCCTTTCTCGAAGTAGTCCTGAACAGGGGCAGGCGGGCGGGAGAGTGAGGGCGTTAGAGAAGTAGCAAAAGAGATTCAATGCTCGTCACGTATCTCCGTAGTTCCGAGGGTGCCCGGAGTGCGCACACCCCCCATAGCCGACGCGAATGCTCGGTGCCCCGCACGGAATACCGGAGTCTCGGGAGTTCTCTCGCCCGCCTGGAGACGACGAGAATGCGCGACGAATACGGTAAACCCCACACATCGGGACCTACCCCCACCCCTCCCCTGCCCCCCTCCCGCTTCTGCACAACGAGCTCAACCTCGTGCAGAAGAACACCTCACAGCCGCCACCGACGCCGCACGTCACGTCGCCATTCCACAACGCGAATGTATGCCCGTCACGTGACCCAGCGCCACTGTAGCTCGTTACTTGCGGTCTCTCTGCTATCCCCCTTCATCTACGTTCCACGACAACGAGACTCGGCGCTAGCTACGCGAAAAAAAATTTGTAAAAAGATATACATAAATCACCAATTCTACTCGTGTTTTTTTTTAACGTCTCTGTCACGTTTTTCTGAAAAATTACAGTTTTTTAAACTATATACGTATTTTTAAAAAATGCGAATTAGACTATCATTTTGACTCTGCTCCGATGGAATATAATAATCATCATTTTTGCTCAATGAATTGTTTCGGGAATCATGCGGTACTCCATTAGTGATTGTTTTTTTTGTAAAAAATTTTATCCCCGAATTTTAACAAGATTTTTAAGTTCTTAGTAATTACTTTTTCTTTTTAAACAGTTGTTTCGCCAATATCCTGCAAAGCCAGCTAAAAATCGTTGCTCAGCGAAACGCAGAGTTGGTCTTAACCGAAGTCGATTTTCTAAAACCCCACCGTTATTTTCCATCGCCATTCGATTCGACCATTACCTCGGTTACGTGCGAGGTGCGCTCGCTGCGTGCTGTGCACGTTGGTACGTGCTCGGTGCGGCCGGCAGCAGCAGCAGCAGCAGCAACAGCGCCGTCAGCTCGCCCGGTCTCCTCGCCGAGCACAGCAGCGACGACGAATCGACCTGAGAGCAGAGCTTCGTGACCGTATGTACAACAGCCGAAGAAAACCGGTTTCGATGGCTCGGATTCGCGTCGCTGCTGCCCGAGCGCCTGCGTACAGTCGCGTGTTTAACCACCGAGAGACCCGCACGCAACTCATATAACTATACGATACTGTAACGTACAGCATAGCATACGTGACACTAAAGTAACTTCGTACATAAGCTTCGAGAGTCGCGCTCGTGTATTCCCGCGGTTCGCAACGTGAAACTTAACTTTATACGTGTAACTTCTGAACTTCTCTCTGTACACCCGGGAGTCTCCCTCGGTCCTCGCGAAACTCTTATTCTTCTCATTATTATTCTTCGCTTTCCCCCTCTTCTATCGGACGAGATGCGAATCTCGCGCACTTTGGCCTTATATATGTATATATATATATATATATATATATATGCTATATAGTATATTTTACGGAACTGTACGGGTTCACGGGAGAAGAAGGGGGGGGGGGGCAGCACGCGGTTACTCCTGAATACCGACGAGAACGGGGAGATCGTCGGGATGCCGAGGCCTCTCTTCCATGCTATGCCCTCTTACACTACGTGGCGGGCATTCGCGGATCTTGCATACGTCGGCTGAATCCCAAATCGCTATGTCTCTTATACGGCCAGACTATACATCTGTGTTATAGTACGTTAATGTGTAATGCAATTGGGATCTTTTTTTTATAATTGCAGTCGAATGTATTTCGTATTCTTAAATCGTACAAGAAAATTATAATTTTTTATATGCCCTATGAATGTAAAAAAACAAAACAATTTCATATTTAATATACATATATATATTTGGTTTTAATCGGGAGTCCAGAATCTTTGTCCATCTCTATCTAGTTAGGTGAAATTCCCGAAGGGGCTTCTAAGGTGTAATGTGATTGAGATATTTTGAAAATAATAACACTTAAATGTGTTTCGTATTCTTAAATCGTTCGAGAAACTGTTAATTTTGATTATACCCCAACAATGTAAAAAAATACTTAAGAAAAGATATAAATATATATATATATATTTATATATATATATATATATATATATATATATATATATATATATATATATATATATATATATATAATTTTATATTTGAAAGCAATTGGAAATAAAGGCGATGGTTTTTAATCAGGAGTTGAGAATCTTCTTTCGTCTCTTTCTCGTTCGGCGAAGTTGCGAGGTGGTTCATTACACGGCGCGCGAGGGAGAAACAGAGTGCCCGAGGACACCGCGCGGCAGCGACAGGTTTATCCGAATATGGTCATGATCCGTGTGTGGCCTGGATCGACGGGAAAATGCAGCGAATATTTTTTTTTTATATTGTTCGATCGAACCAGTTATTCTCGTATAGTGTACCAGTGGAGTATATTCCGCAGGTAGAGAAAACGAAGAAAAAAAATAATAATAAAAATAACACCACAATCCGAAACAACGGATTTACGTCGCGAGTCGCTACTCACGTGGGAACGCGAACCAGCGCGGATCGACAGAGGCGAGGTAGTCTTTTATTTTATTTTATTCTCTTCTCTACACTGTATAGCTTTACACGAGATCGATACGGCGGATGAAGAGTTTGCTCGAATAACAAACCTATTGTTGTCGTCGGATAAGCGGCTGTCGTCTCCTTCGTTGTAAATTGTTGAAAATTATGTAAAACACAAGAGCGATTTAGTTGAATCTAACGGAAGTCACTTTTACGACTCGTCTGCACGATCGGCGACTTTGTATTAAATCGTGAGCGATAAAAAAAATCACGAGACGGTGTTTAAGAATCGATTAAACTTAATTGAACAATATAAGTAATGTAATTGTCCGATCGAGGAGATAAAAGGAAAGAGAAAAAAAAATAAATGCCTCCTGTGAGGTTTGAACTCACGACCCCTGGTTTACGAGACCAGTGCTCTACCACTGAGCTAAAGAGGCCCATGCGGTTTCTCTACCTACTGCGCCATCTTCAGTGTCGAGTCCCATGGTCCGTCGGCGAATCGACCCTTCGTCGAAACGATATCGCTTCTACGGTTTTTTTTCCGTCTTACGACACTCTACGTTTAATTTTCGAGCTTAATTCTATTTTCGTAATTTTTCTTTCGAGCTGCGCTTGAAGTTTGTTAAACGTACAAATATTTTTTTTAACCGTGCAATCTCAGTAAAATTTGCAGCTCAACTAAATTCAAACGTACTCAACTATAAACTTTCTTTTTCAATTACAAAGTCGAGAAACCGTTTTTTTTCTTACAAAGTTCCTCTCCTAAGATAGTTCGAATATACATTCAGGATAAAAACACTTCTCTACTTCCCCCTACAATTATTTTCGAATAGCCTTCAGCCGCATAATAGATTTAAGGTTGGAGCCACACAACAGGGGAAATGAGTCGTTTCGCCGGTGCGTGAGCTCCCCCGCGTTCAAAATTCCTTTTTTTCCCGCCCCTACTTGCCTGTACAGTTACCTCGACTTCGCGTCTTACTCTTCCCTCCCCGAAACGCTATTTAAAAAAATAGTTCACTCTTGGTCATAAATCCCGTCGTGACGCGAGGCAGATGTAAGTTGTCACTTCCCGTTTGCTTCGACGCAACGCGCTTTCTCCTTATACAACAAAGCAGGCATGGGTTAGCATCCCTTCCGGATGCGTAGAGACCCTCTATTGCGCGGTCAAAGGACTCGGCGACGCGCATTGGGCCTCTTACTCGAACCCCCCCACCGGCCGTGCCCTCGCGCGACCTCTAAAAAGGGAGACAGATGTTGCGCCGCTCGCGCTACCGTCTTAAAGATTTCGTTGGTAAGCCTTGCCCCGTTCCGCCCTCCCCTCTCAGAGCCCAATAAAGGAAACCCACAGGCAACGCGCCGCTCTCCATACACGCATGTACGAATTTCCATAGCGCGTAAACGCCATTGTCAAGGATTAAGCAGATGTTGTATCCCAGACGCGCTGTGAATGCGCAACAGAATGAAAAATTCACGCCGCTGCTCGTCGCGCAACAAAGCAACGAATCTCTCGCCGCTCGGGGGCGTCTCCGGCGCACCGGGATGAATCCGCGACGTCCCTAATGATTTTTATTCGCACCTTCGACGGGAGAATAGAAAGAAGAGACGGAGAAAACATGCATTCTAATGTTATTGTGTCGACTCCGGCGTGCTCCGGCCGTTACTGTTACGAGACTTTGTGTAGTTAAGTCTATGTCGAACTAACGGCGATTTATAACGGGATTACGTATTTTGTTTTTTCTATTTATTCTCAGCATTTTTTCGAGTTGTGAATAAAACCGGTTGAAGCATTTTTGTTCTTCTTCCTAATCTCCGGTGAGATATTTCTTTTTCAGATGATTCATCGATCGCTTGTGATAAAAAAATGACCGCAGCATCAAAATAGGTGGAGAGTTGAATCAGGCGGTTTCGTTGAAGTTTCATTAAGACCTTTCTTTTTTCGAGCGAAAAATAGAAACAGTGTGACATAGCCACGAATGAATTCTCAGACGCGTGACGCATTATTACATTTGCGGGCGTTCGTGCGAGCGTGACGAAAGAGAGCCCGGTGCACGAGAACCGCCCGGTATTGCGGGAAGGAAGAGAGGAGGAAGAGTCGAGAAGGAAACCGCTGAGCAGGAGGGGGAGGAGACCTCGCCCGACCACGGGAACAAAGGCGTCCGTTCTTTTTAATTGGATTCTCCAGTCTAGCAAATAAAAAATAAACAAAAAAAGAATTGCAATCTTTCCGTCTCTCGGCGGTGTTGTTTCGCGCGGCGAAACAACACCGCCGAGTTTAGTATACATATGACAATGAGTTCCGCGAATCGCGTGAGCCGCAGCCCACAATGCGAGCCTCTGACGACCACTGCGAATACGGCGACGAATATCGGCGTCTCGTAAATCCGCTTCCCGTCGGAACTGTACGTTACGGCTCCGTCAGGGCCGTGCCCTCCAGTAAACAGCACCGGAAACTGGCTGGTTTTTTTTTCCTTTCGATAAACAATTAATCGGTAATTCTATTAAAATTATTTATTTGAATAATGTATCTAACTATTCTTTTGATAAATTCATGGGTCGGTAAGAAAAAAATTTCGAATGCCTTTTTTTCATCAACTGGAGATCTAGCGCTGCTATATACTTGTCTATCTATCGGAGAAAACATCACCGAAAACTGCCTAGTTTTTTTTTCTTTAGATAATCAATTAATCGAAGATTTTATTAAAATTACCTCGCATGATAATTGAGGCGGATTGAATAATAAATCTAACGATTTTTTCGTTACAAAAAACCGAATGGCTTCATTTTTTCATTTTTCACCAGCTGAATCTTGCGCTGCTATAAAATTGACTAATCGGCTTCCAACGGTAGTCTCCGACCGGAGGATTTTTAAGGCTCCTTTGAACCTTGAAGCCAGAACAAGTTAGACGAACGACACCTTGCGTTCTCATAGTAAAGTCATAGTAGCAAACGAATGTTACAGTGAACAATGCATCGTAAAAAAATAATTGTAGAAGTGCATAATAGAAGATGAATACAATAGCCGCGCCAGGGCGATTCATTGCATGTCTTTCTCTGCGATTCAATGACGTGTGAATCGTCCATTCTTCAGGCTGAATGACTACACTGAAAAAAAATTTGCTTGCCGGCTGCCGAAGAAAAAAAAAATGTTTGTTTCAATTCTTACAATTCCATATGATATTGAAACAACGGTGGCAAGACTGTCAACGTGACATCTTGTATTGTATTGTATTATACATATTGGCCATTGTACGAATCGAAAGTAGAATTGAAACTTTTTTTTTTCAAATTTTACTTGAATTATTGATATTTTTTTTCAGTGTACTCAGTGAGTCTCCCTATCTCCCTGACCAGTTCGATCGATAGTATGCTCGTACGTTCAAAAAAACATATATTTCCCACAAAGGTCCACATTTTTTTCTCGAACGACTCGTATCGATGACTGAAAAAAATGGGGAAAACAATACTAAAGTAAAAAGAGTTGGGAAAAATCTAAAAAACATAGTAGAAAAAAAAATGTCAAGATAAAAAATTGTGGCAGATTTCGGATCGATGTTCGTTGAGCAGCCTTTGCTCGACGTGTCCGTCGAAACCATTCTCGCCCGAGTTCTCAGAGGCCTCGTCCAGCATCGGTCCGTTCGTGCGAGTCGGTACGAGTTCGTGCCCGCACGAGCGTGAGCCTACTGCGCGCTTCGCAGTGCGGCCCTGCCGCTGTCTGGCCTCCAGAAGATATTCCCGTTGGACGACAGCAGCGGACTCGTTCGCTCGGCGCGACTGCTTATATTCCCGGAGTGACGAGGAGGCGAGAGAAGCGTCGAGAGCGAGAGGGACGGCCGATCGGGTACGAAGAGTGTTCTCTCTCTCTCCCGCCAGGGAGAGGTTGTGGCTTCGGCACAGAGAGGCGCGCGGAGCGGCGTGGGACCAACCGCCGGCTCGTACCCTTGAACCTAGCAGACTCGTCCGCACACTCGCGCGCTCCCAGTGACTGCGCGAGCCCGAGTGCGGCGTTGCCGTCTCCGATGCACCCGCGGTGCTTTCATCCCAAGAATTTCGTTGCCGAGCGGAGCTCTTTCTCTCTCTCTCTCTCTCTCTCTCTCTCTCTCTCTCTCTCTCTCTCTCTCTCTCTCTCTCTCTCTCTCTCTCTGCCCGGCTCCAGCGCTCGCAGCCCCTTCTCCGTCCCGCGATACTGCACTGCTACGCGCTCTCGTCTGTGACTGCTCGCTCGCTATCCGAGACCTCAGACTCTACAGCCGTGGCAACTGACGTCACGGACTCTCGCCGGAGCCGGGCGCGTGGGGTTACATGAAGATAAAATAAAGAGAAAAAAAAGCCGTGCTGGTACGGCGAACCCGTAGGCTCTCGTAGTCGTCGAGCGTCGTCGAAGCTCTACTCGGGCCTCGGCTAGTGCCCCACTTACGAATCCTTCGGACTACCTCACCAGTTTACACACACTTCTTCATATAGCGAGTTTTAAACGCTCGAAGACGAAAGGCTCTAGTCGGATCGCATGACTCGACGCGACTTTTTTTTTTCTTCCGTTAGCCGAGCTCCTCGGCCTACGTCTATTCGTCTTAGGTGATATTATTTTTGTTATTCTTTTTAGGCATTCTCCTCGAGGGACGTCGACCTCGGCCACGCAAACGATTGTTCGTTGTTGTGGGCTGTTCCGATTCGACGCCCCTTCGTTTAGGTCGTCGGAACTAAGATTTTTCGAACGTGTAGATTTGCACTTTCGTCTTCGAAGATTTCTTCCTACGAAAGGGCGAACTTTCGCGCGCTGATTTCGAGATCTTTTTGGGGCTTTTAGCCGATTATTCCGAAATTCCCGGTTAAAGTATTTTATGAGTAGAACGGATGGAAAATAATAATTGAATGACCGAGGTTCGCGCTGGGCGTCTCCCGTTTTTCTCGATATATACCTTTTGCTTTATACTTCCTCCGCTTGCAACACACACACTATATATATATATATATACGTGTATATGTACCTCCGTCGTTCTCCGCAGGCACGTCGAGCTCTCGTGTGCCATTTACGAGACAAACCGGTTTACGCTCTTTACGCTTCGTGGCTTCGCAGTAAGAATGTTGATTTTTGCTATACATAACGCTGGGAACCTAACCTACATTATGCCGACCGTACCGAGACGCCCGTAGATGAATTTTCGTCGCGTAAAATTTTTGTCGAGAGAATTTATCATCGTCCATTAAACGTTGCTCGCCGAACCGATAAATTATCGAGTGAATCGTCGATTCTGTCGAAGGACTCGAGGAAGGCCAATCGGACGCTGCCACGTTGCGGACCGTTTGTTATTCGCTCCGCGAATCCCGTGCCCGAAAATATTTTTACTACGCGTACGTGGTCCGCATTCGTCCGGCGTTCCTCCCCATTAGCGGGACGCCGATTGGAAAGGGATAAACCGAGACGACGGGAGCCTTTTGTTCTCACTAACCTACAGCACAGCGGCGTGACGACGACTACGTAAACCATTTGCATTTGACACTCGTGACCGCGATGCTAAACAACCCGAGTTCCTTAAAATAGACAACAAGCGATTCGAGCGGGGAATCGGCCGATCGTGCTACTGAACCCTTTTTCTCGTCCTTTTTTCACTTGCCTTCCTCTGAGGAATAATCACGTTTTTTATTAGACGGTTCTTGAATACGAGAGACGGCTTCGCAGATCGGCACGAAGTTCAACCGATACGCGTCCCGCGTCGTAAAATTATATATATCTCTGTTTATCGGAATGCAAGAATCGGTAGGAAAAACAATATGTTTAAATGAGAATCTTGAATACTTAATATTGTTTAATTTTTTTTTCCTACCGATACTGAATCCTTTCTCATCCTTTTTTCACTTGCCTTCCTCTCACGAATAATCACGTCTTTTACTACACGGTTCTTGAATACGGGAGACGGCTTCGCACATCGGTATAAAGTTTAACCGATTCTCATCCCGCCTTGTAAAATTCTATCTGTTTATCGAAATGCAAGAATCGGTAGAAAAAAATATATAAAAAAATAATGAGTTAATCCTTAATACAATTACTGTTTTTTTTATCTTTTTTTTCATACTCATTCGAAGGTTCGATCGATAAGAGCGTATTATTTTTGTTCGATCTCGAAAGCTTCAAATTTTTTGCCGGTAGTGTTAAAAATAATTAATACTATGATTATTTTTTTGTCGTAGATGCTATGTGTAACTTTCGAGTAAATAATTTGCACAGCGGTAACTCAGTGCGATTCTACTCGGTAATACGGAAGGAGGAATATAGGTGTTTTATCGTTATAAAAATAATGACTTAATCTTGAAAACTATTATTACTGTTTAATGTTTTCCACACTCATTCGTACGTTCTATCGATAGGAGCATATTATTGTCGTTCGACCCGACAATATCTTGAAAGCTTCAAATTTATGCTTCTAATGTTAAAAATAATTAATACTATGAAATGTTTTCCTCATCGATGCTTTGTATAACTCCAGTAAATAATATGCGCGCCGCGAACTCAAAGTCTTGCGTTTCTGCTCGGTAATACGGAAACGCGGTAGATAATCTCGCTCGGGTGCGTGGTCCACGAGTGTTTTTTTTTTTCGTTTTTCACTCGTCGCGTGTACAGGTAGTATACACAAACCGAACCGGTTACTATCGTACGTCGTTCCGCGAGAGACTTTCGAAAATTCCAGGATGACGTAGACCCGTTCCGCGCGAGTAAGCTTACATATACATATACATGTACATATACATACACATATACATATATACGCCGTTCGATCCTATCCGTCTTTGTTCTTAATTAACGGTTGCGCAATAGGGACGGATCGATCATTTTTACACCTCGTGTACTAATATCGATGCGTACATCGACGATAATCATCGTCACATTATAATTAGTAAGGCAGTCGTTCAAGCTTCGACGATGAATCTGCGATCCATATATCACGTGAGCGAAACCATAAAGGCGTATTTTTTAATGCTTGTGACGCACAAATACGTCCTTCTGATTTTAATCGCACGATATGCGTGTGCACGCTCGAGACGAGTGTTGCGAGATTAATTATTGTAGCCTCGTTCGGCGCGCTTGAGCTTTGACAACGGGTCAACACGCTAGAAACCTCCCGTTACCGAAATAACTTCTCGTCGATGGACGTACGGTTACGTTTAATTATCGTTCAATCACTTACCTCGTTTGCACTCAACAGCTTTTCACGTGGCGGACACGGAAAATGGGAACGAATAACAAATCTACGTAGCGGCGAACTGGGAGAGACACTTTTAATAACGGGCTCATGTCAGAGAGCGCCGCACGTATATGACGAGCATCCGTTATGTACTTGTGTCGCGACGCTGCACGTGTTGTTAAATATTGGAGCTTCCAGTGCCGTTTATAGCCACGGCACGTACGCTCTCAGTCCAAAGGACTCGAGTTTGTCATCGGGATCGAAAGATTAATTTGGGATCCTTACGGTCATTCATTATTGCTTCCTTACAGAGGAAACTTTGTTTTCATGAAAAAATCATGTCTTGTGGTTTTATTGAAAACGTTTTCGAAATGTTCCAAAATGTCCGAAAATCATGTTTGAATGTATGTGTGTTGTAGACCCGAAAAATGGAAGCTCTTATAACTCGAGAATGGCTTGAGCTATCGAGCTGGAATTTGTAAGGTGGGTGAAGGCCAATTCTCAATATTTGGTTACATTTTTAGAAATATGCTTTCAGTCATCGCAATTTTACGCGTTTTTTGAATTTTGGTAATAAAATCTGTGTGCGCGCTAGCTCTTAAAATTTCGGAGCTGTCAGACTAGAAAGTTGTACACAGAGGGACTATTATCGACCGATAGTCCATGTTTAATTTGGCCCGGATCGACGGAATCCTTTAAATTTTACGATTCAGAATTTTGTTGAATTTTACAAGATTTTGAATTTTTTAAATTTTACGAAAACTTTTTATTTTCTCTCTGACGCAAGTTTCCGTATCAAGCATGGGGCCAAGAGTAACATAAGTCGCAGATTCGTGATCAGTGGGAAAACAAAAATCAGACATGGCTCTGAAACGACGAGTAACTATAATTTTTATACGGAAATCTTTGTAGTGAATATTGCCATAGTGAGTGATTTTTTGTATTTTCAAACGCGATTTTTCTTCCTCGGGACAACATTAAATATAAAACTGTACTCACTCGTGCCGATCACTCCTGCGACTTCGGGACGTATGCGGGGGCCTTGTAGTTCGCGATTTGGACGACGGTGTTTCTGTAAAATAAAACAATCGTGATATTTATCGAACGAAGTATAAAAACAGCAATATTATACACCGCATTAATTTTATGGATGAATAAGACGAGTTTTTATTATTTTATTTTTCATTGTAAAAGATCATTTTCACTTCGCAACCTGAGGAAATACAACGTTATAAAAGTTGAAGTTAACAAATAAGAGTTTACAACAAAAACAATCTACATATCGTTTTTACTTAATATTAACTGGTGCGAATAAAAAAGCAAAAAAAATTGTCAATGCCGAAACCCGGGATTGAACCGGGGACATTTAGATCTTCAGTCTAACGCTCTCCCAACTGAGCTATTTCGGCTTGTGGTATAATTCATCCGCATGTTGTCCAATACGAAAATGACAATGACACGCTAACTGCAAAATGTGAAAGATTTTATTTTTTAAGCAAAAAAAAAAGAAAACTTTGATTAGTTAACTTATGAAAGCATACGATGGCCACTTTGACGATAAAAAAAATTCCTAACGGTGTGCAATAGGAAAATCATAATGTACGTTAACTCCGTAAAGTGAAAGATTTTATTTTTTTTATATACAAACAACTTTGTTTAATTACTTATTAAAGTGCAATTGTCATATTGACGAACAAGAAATTACTAATAGTGTGCGATAGAAAAATGATTTTATACGCTGACTGCGAAAAGTGAAAGATTCGACTTTTTATACAATTTTGTTTAATCAACTCATTAAAATGCGACACCACTTTGACGATGAAAAAGATCCCAATAATCCTCAAAACAAGACTGCACTGCGGATCAAAATTAACCTATTTACAGATTCGAATCATTCGACTCTAAGCGCTTTCGATTTTGTGGTTTTTTTTTTCTCATTATCGCAACTGTCTGCGCATGCGCACGGCCGTGTTTTGCTAAGAATTCATACGCAAGCGGACAGTGCGCACGCGTAGTCGTCATAGCAACGAAAAACCAAACTGAACGCGCCTCGAGATAAACATGTTTTTATCTCAAACATCGGTGTGTCATAGCTACAAAGGAAAATGAATGGCGTCTTCCCGTTCCACACCCACCATTTGAGGTTCCCGCGCTCTCGATCCTTTCAATTTTGTCCTTGACCTTCTTGGTCAACGCCTCGTAAATTCTCCAGTCATTAATCTCCTGTCGCAGCACGAAAATCGGATCGACCGTGTTATCCGATTCGACGATTTTCTTTTCTTCGTTACGCGGCTGCTCCGCGTAATCTCTCGCGTTGTAGCGTTTTCCCGCCTCGACGAGATTTCTCGCCCTAGAATAGCACAATTTTTTGGCGGTTCGATCTCTCGACAACGGACGTTCGTTGCTCGCTACGTCGACTCTCGATCGCTCGGCTTTTCTCTGATGCAGCGGTACTCTCTTTCGACTGGCCATTGTGTCAGACGTTTGTTTCACACTCGACACCTTTGATTGCATGTTTGTAACGGTTCGGGCCGCGTGCCTCACCGGCAAACTCGCAGACGCGTTAGACATAGGCGCGGCTCGCATTTTACCATTTTTAGGCAATTTTTTTTTTATTATTCTCACGCCTGATGTTTCCGAGCTCAATTAGCTTTCTTGTTTTGGTTTATATCCACTAAAACACGACAATTATCACACTAAAATACCGTTATAATTCCGGCCAAGTTAAGACGAAGTTACAACGTAAACACCACGAACGCCAAAAGGGTGCGAGTCGCGACACCTTGCGGGTCATGGGGGAACGACGGGAGAAACTTGCGCATGCGCGTTGGCTCTTCAGCACGGCGAGGTTCGTGTTTAATTTTCAGCCAAAACTAATATTGAAACTTTTCTTTGGAATTAAAAATGATTTGCCGGATCGACTCACGATATGGATGCGATTAAGAAACTCGAGCAGAAATTAGCCAGTCCAACCATCACGTAGAGCGTCAGAAGCGACAGCAAACGATCGCTCGTTACGGTTAGCAGGAATGCAAAGACTTTTGTCGGAAGCATTTTTGAAGGGGGATTTAAATGAACCGTTTCTTGTCGAGAAAGTTCGTCGGGTGTTGCCGAACCGACGATGAACTGGAAAAAAACTCACGAAAACTTTCTCACAGCGTTTTTTCAAAAATAAATCTTTCACTCGGTACAAAATTTTGGCGTGTCGACGGAGTTACGCGATGTTTCGGCGCACTTTTTCGGTCTCTCGTCGACCGTCAGCTGTTCACAATCTACCGATGCGTGCGATCTATGCACCATCTGCTACCCCCGCTACGCTCTTAACGAATATCCACCACCCCCATTTTAGTATATATTATAATTATTATTATTATTATTTCAATTTACAGAGTAACTTTAAAACTTATATATAAAAATCTGCATCTCGGTAAATAAATTTGCACTGTGTCTTGACGTGAACACGTGTGCATCGAACATGTTTCTAAACCGAATTATCAATTCCGTGATGATTATCACAGCTGGTAGAGCGCTCCATGCGTCTACGACTCTGTTTTGACGGCGTTCGCATGCACGAGTTATTTTGGAACGACCCAAGTAATCATTTTTCAGATGTTACGAAAAAGTTATCCGCATGTACATGCGATTGATTGCGGATAAACTTTTGATGGTCATAAGTCAACCAACAGACAACTTTAAATAAAACGAAAAATTTATATATAGCCAAATAGCAATTTATCACATGTTATGAAAAAGTTGTTCGTAACTTCTGAAAAATTGCTACTTAGCTATATATATGTTTTTCGTTTCATTTTTTATTCAATCGCAATTTATATTTCGTTGTTCTTTTTGTCTTCCTACGCTTCTGCCTTCAGACTCAGTAATATGTTAACCAGGAGCAATGTCTTAACTATTCACATTTTTGTTTCATGTGGACCCAGAATTTGCCAAGACGCAACCTTCGAACGATTCGAATAACAAGTTTATGGGCTAAAAAAATAAAAATTCACAGACGTACCTCGAAGTCTTGTTTCTTTGATAACGTAGAAGACAATTCATTACGAAGATCCGTATACTTTTTGTGCCAAAAAGAAGGCATGGTCGTTCGTTCTCGGCATGTTAACGATAAACTTGTTGAAACTCGAGTAAACGGCGCTGTTTTTCGTCTGCTCAGACAACAGAGCCGAAAGTACAAAAAAAGAGATAAAGAGGTTGCCTTCGTTCTGGTCCGAGCTCGCGCAGTTTCGAAGTTGTCCACGAGCCGCGGCTTCACCTAACCTGAAAGCAGTGGCGCGTACACTTATGTCGGACCGCACTCGTCGTGTTTAAATTGTTTATATTAAGCAATCCGTCGAGTCCGTCACGATGGCACTGCAAGTTCCCACGGACGTCGAACCCGATCAGATTAAAGCCGTACGTATCTCATCTCCTTTCAACGATTTTCTGCGAACTTTTTGTGTTTCAAATTTTTCATACTATCGATAATAAATCTTTAATTCAACCACTGATCGTGCCATCGCTAAATCGATCGTCATTTTTTTCCGATCGGATCTTAAAATGCACTTTTTTCGTTTCACAGTTCAAGGACTTTCTCCAGTCTTACAACAAACTCTCAGAGATCTGTTTCGTGGACTGCGTAACAGACTTTACTACAAGGGACATCCGGGACAAGGAGAACAAGTGCGCAGTGAATTGCCTGGAGAAATATATGAAGATGACGCAGAGACTGTCCCAGAGACTCCAAGAATTCCAAATGGTCCAGAACGAGAATGCGCTGGCAGCTGCGAAGAAAATGGGACATCCCACTTAGCGTTATGAAACATTGAGGATGGAAGGAAAACGCTGTATCTTGTTGATTAGTTAGCAAAAATATTGTTACCAAAAAAACTAAAAAAGGGAATATAACTAAGAAATCATTTTCATGTATTTTGTGTACAATTTATTCTACCGATTTACCGACTCTACTTTATCTGTCATCTATTTTAACTTAAATCACTATTATTTATAAAGCTAGATAACTCAATGCGTTTCGCTTCATAAATCATCTATGAAAAACCATGTTTTATCAAATTTTAGCGTTGTACACGAGTGATACAAAATTTTATCATGTTACGATACCGTGAAAAGACGGTAAAAAAAATCGATACATAATCGTGTGGTTAAATTTTGATGAATTGAATGCAACTTTGTATTTTGCATTTACAATAATTTCGACCGACTGAGGAAGTAATTAGAACATTATGTTCTACTCATCCCCGATTAATGCCAAAGATTTAAATATATATATATATATATAGAAAAAAAACCGTCGCGAAGTTGTAAAAATTAGAAGCGGGCAAAATCGATCGATATCGGAATTCTCCGCTAGACTACGTCGACACAATGCCGTGTCGCGTTAGATGGTAAATAAGTGTCAATGCGCTCGCAGCAGTAAAGAAAATGGGACGCCACACTTAGCGTTAGAAAACATGGATGGTGGAAAGACGTCGCCATTTCTTGTTAATTAGTAAAAATATTATTACAAAAAAAGGAATATAACTATAAAGTCATTTTCATGTATTTCATGTACAATTTATTCTACCGATTTACCGATTCTCCTTTATCTACCGTCTATCCTATCTTAAATCATTAGTATTTATAAAGCTTGATAAGTCGATGCTGTCGCAAATTCTCCGACCCGATTCATATATCACGTATGAAAAAACCACGTTTCGATGTTTTACACGACCGAAAAAAAATGTTATCGTGTCTCGATGCCGCGAAGAAATGGTGAAAAAAACCACGTAAATTGTGCCGTTAAATTTTGACGAATAGTATGCAATTTGGAATCTTGCATTTTTGACCATTTTATCCGACCGAGAAATTAATTAGAAAATAATATTCTGCCCATCCCCGATGAATGCAAAACGATAAAAAAAAAGAAAACACTCTGTGTCGGGAAGTTATAAAAATCAGAGGTCGGCAAAATCGATCGACATTTAAATAATTGATTTTCCGTCAGAATACGTCGAAGCAATGCCCCGTCGCCTTGGACGGTGATTGGTGAAAATGTTCGTTCAATCTGTCGAGCTCGTTTTGTCCATCGCTGATTGAAACAAAAGTTCAACGAATCGTTACAGTTCAACTGGACTTTGAGTGTCCGAAATGATGAAATTTCGCTTTGTGTTGAATCTCGGTGTCGGGTCCCTGCATTATCCACTCGTAGTGCGACGACTGAGCGAGATTCTGCATCGAACCGATATTCTGCGTCTGACCGATTACCTGAGCTCCGAAGCTCGCGCCCGAAACTTGCATCTCGGGATTTTGCATGAGCGAATCGGGATTCGGGGAGTTCGGCGGAGTTTTGCGGAGTCTCTTGTAGTCGGAAAATCTGTTGAGCGTGCTTTGATCGACGCATATAGCTTGGGTCGTGTATCGGGTCTTGTACAGGACCGGACAGTTGAGATCGCCCTTCAGGTTCAAGCTGTAGAGATTGGCGAGACGTCGAAGCTTCTCGCGCTCCGGTTGACAAACTGGATGCAGCTTGAGCTCGCTCTGCGACGGATCCTGCAGGAATCTCGAGACTTTCTCGTTCGCCGATGTTATTATCGAGTAGCCGGGTATGTTGTCGACGTGACGACGTCCCGCACGTATCTCACGGCCGTTCGGTATGTCTCTTATCCACTGAATTCTCTGACGATTGTTCTTCTTCGCCTCGTCGGACAAGTGCTCGAAACTTCCGTGCAACAAGGCCTGGAACGCCGGATCGGCGGCTACTTTCTCCTCAACCGTTGTCTCACCTTCGTCCCAAAAACCCGCCTCGCACACCCAGTCCGATTGCTCGTCGTCACCTGCGACCGATGTTTTTTGTATTTTACTATTTTATTGAATTAGCGCAAAAATTTCATAAAGTACGACAAAAAAGCGTGCAGAGTGATTTTCACGTTGACATCGTCATGTTTTAGGGTTTTCGCATAACTTCCTCTGCGATAAATATTGTTGCTCGTTTTTAGCTTCCTCATAGAGGAAACTGTAATTAAAATACAATTCTCGTAACAAACAATAAAGGAACATTATGATAAACCCATATGAAAATTTCAATTTTCAACTTTTTTAAATAGTTTTTTCAAGTTAAGTGTGGAGAAAGCATGTGCAAATTACGTTGCACATTTTTCGTAATATAAAAAAATGTCTCATAACATTAAAAGCGTCAATATTTACGCCAGAATTTATTATAATAAATCGCAAACTGAAATTTGCCAATTTCGTTGTTTTAAGGTAACTTTTAATCTATTCTTCACCGCTGATTACAAATCTATAACTCATTTTACTTTTTGCGTGATATTTCTTTCGAAATCTCGCCTTTCTTAACGAAAATATAGCGTCCTCTATGAGGAAGCAATAATCAATGAATCTCACCCTCGCGATCTTCGTCGTTCGTTATTATCCCGGCCTCCGAGTCGCTCGACGATATGCTCGAGCTCGATATCCTCGAGCAGTCCATCGCGTCGTCGTTCTGAATTTTGCCGCGACTCTTCGACTTGGAATTCCTCGACGGTTTCGGCGAGCGCATCTCGCAGTCGATCGAACGTTCACGGCCCGACCTCTTGCGTTTTCCGCACCTGTGGAAAAAAATCGTTTCGTAAAGAAAAAAAAAAGGAAAAAAAATGCCCATCAACACGATGGCGTTGCCGAATCGCTCGGTTTATCTTCGAGCTCACCACACGGTGCCGTATCTGATCTCGCAATCATTCCTCAATATTCTCTTCTTTTTTCCGACCGAATTCGACATCAGCGCGACCGTCTGAGAAGTCGACGGATTCGAGTCCGAATCCACCGCCATTCTCTTGAATTTTCTCTTGCGCTTTATGTTAGTTCTTGGTACAAAATTTTCGTTCACCGAATCGCTGTCTATGAGGCTTCCCCTGTTCAGATACGAGTACCGAGCGAATCTCTTTATCTGGTTTGTGTCGTCGCTGTCCGACTGGTACTTGGAGGCCGAAGTCGTCTTGGGAACACGAATGTCGCACACCGATGAGGAACTGTCGTCAGAGTGCTTGTTGACGCTCGGAGCTGCTGCGAAAGGAATGATAAAATAATTATCATTTTTTCTTCATGTAACCAAAAACAAAAATTAAAAAAAGAAAAAAAAAAATTTTTTACACACGATTGTCGTTGGATTAAGATCGGGGCGAGCCTTACTCTCACGAATGTTTCCGGTCGACCGAGCCCTGCGTCGAAGACCCCATCGCCTTCGGACGTTCGTGCCTGTACTGCTCTCCTCCAGCGCCAGAGTCAGGTCATGCACGAGTGCCTCCATTTTAACTCTTAGATCCACTGGTACACTCTTCAAAACGCGCTCCATCTGAAGATTACTTTTTCTTTTTTACCTGTGGAAAAAAAATTGTTTTTGTTAGTCATTGCATTCTGGAGAAAAATTGTTTTCATTATCTTGCTCTCTGAAAAAAATTATTTTCATCATTCTTGCACTCCAGAAATAAATTATTTTCATCATTCTTCCATTCTGAACAAAAATCATTTTCATTATTCCTGTGCTCCAGAAATAAATTATTTTCATCATTCTTGCACGCTAGAAAAAAAAAAAAAAGGAAAAACCACCACCATAGACATAGAGTGCGAGAAGCCAGGGAAGGTGAAAGGCTGCTTGGCGCTTTGACCTGATTCATGGCAAAACTTTAATTAAATCAAACCATAGACAATTATCGACAATTCGATAAAAACTTCGGCATTTATTGACAATTTGATTAAAACATCGAATCGAGAATCATGTCGATAATGTAGATAATGCACACTGCAAAAAAAAAAGTAACAACTGTGTCTCATGCTCCAATTAGCGTCCTAATTATGCCCAAATCATCGACTGATCGCGTGTACTCGACATGAGATAAACAAAAATAGCACAAAAAAATCGTAACGCTCATCCGAACGACGTTCGTCTTTGCAAACAGCCTGGGACGAGCCCGAGCGAAAGTTTATCGTCAGAAGAAATTTATATTTCTAAATTGAACAAAAAAAAAAAACAAGCGTGATGAATTCGGGTGTTGACCTTTTTTTTTCTCACGACTCACGTCAAATTTTCACTCTTGACTGTGTCGCGTTCCATCGTCGATGTGATATCTCATTAATTTTTTTTTTGACAACACTGTAAATAACGACGTGGGGTAGGTCCTCGTCGCTCGACGCGACGAAGTTGAACCGCGATGAACCGCTATGGTTTTCTTCCGCGACAGTGTGTGTACGTGCGCATGCGCACCAGCTGTGCGGACACGGGAGTTCATTCGCGTACGGCGGAGGCCGAAACAACAGATGCTCCACGAAGCAGTACGGTAACAGGCCGATATAGGGTAACAGTATCAATGCTCGGACATGTCCCAGTCGTCGGATACTTTGCCGATTTGATTTATTCCGAACCTAAGTATTAGAAATCCAACTTGACCCTTAGTCGTATTTCCAAACATTATTTAATCCACAGAAAAAAGTTATAGAACGTTTGAGTCTAAATTATTTTCTATTGTTGCATTTTATTAAAAGATACGATACAGTGTCTGGAAATTGGTACAAGCGTTAGAGATAGGCGAACCAATGATCGGAGAGTTCGAAGAAGTTAGGTTAGCGAGCTTTCTACGTAGCTTATCTTCAGTTTTGTCTCGCGTTGATATAATCTTTTCATTGATTTGATTAATAAGAAGCATAGAAATTCTTTTCGATAATATGAACTAGATGAGTTCGTACATCAGAATTCTCGAAATCTATGATTGTCCGAAACATTGGGACAAGTGTTCGAATATAGGGACAAATCGCCTCCGAAGACTGGTACAATTGGACCCTCTTGTTATTTTCTTCCGTAATTAAAAAAATATTTAACTTTTTGTAATTGATCGATGTGTTTTGGAAACTAGAAACAATCAGCTCGATTTTGGTTCAAGTTACTTTCACAAAAAATTTGTTCCCGACCAATTAATTACTTTTGGAACCTGGGGATACTCTTAAAGTCCGAGCATTGGTACCTTTACTTTGCCTAATTCCGACCGACCGACGTACACACATCGCGGACCTAACGGAGACACGACCCTGTGACACCGAATAAAAAATATTACATTTTTTCGCACGATCCTGAGAGCGCTCCCGTGTCCCGAAAAATCGAGCTCAGAATCTCGTTCTCGATCTTTATCGTCGCCAGAACAAACACGATTATGCGATGATCTTGCTGTGTCCCTGTCGCTGATGCTCGAGACTGCCCGCGACAGCCGGTCCGTCGTCGACCGTGCGGGGGAAACGAAACTTGGTAGAATAGCCCGGTCGGAAAGAGAAACGGCGGAGCACGAAAGGTCAACAACAGGTACGGTCGGCGCGTTTTTCACATCTCGAGCTTGCTCGATCGGCCGAAGCGCGGCGCTCGCGGCGCGCACCGATGACGTATATTACCAATCGCACCTCCACGAGATACATCGATGGGGTGTAACGTCGGTGCGACGAGATATACACGATTACCCTAACTTACATGGCTGTCGGCGGAAAATAATATAATGTCTTTCCCGCAAGTGAAATTAATTATTATTCAGGCTTTGTCATTCTTTATATTTAAAAATTGTCTCGCCGAGGATATTTTGGGATGTGGCGGTTTCATCAAGAGTCACGCCAACATCGATTACTCCAAAGTTCACGTGAAACTGTAAGTGATAAAGTAGATTAGTGTTGGTTATGACGCGGCATGTATTTTTTTTTATGAGTGCTGTTTAATTGTGAATGATTAATGAAAATTTTTGTTCTTGTTTAGGTACACGAAAGCTGGGAGCTTGAAGGATCAGACGGAATGCGCTCCCAATAACGGATACTATTTTCTTCGCCTGTACGATAAGGGCGAATACATTTTGAAGGTGCCAGTGATTTATTTACAGCGATTTACCCAAAGTTTTATCGATACTTTTCTAGGGGAAAATCTAGCAAAGAGACTTTTTTTATGTTTTGTGAAAAAATTATAAACGTAGTCCCTTTTGCCCCATGGTTCAATTTTGTCCTGTTTGCCATGCCCACTAACTCACTTTAATTTCCTGCAAAAATTTGATACTCAGATTGAACCGGTGATTTTTTACCCAAAGTTTAATTTACACTTTTCTTGAGGAGATACTTTTTTATGACTCATGAACAATTGATAATAGTAGCCCGTTTTGCCCTATTCGCCTATACCTATTAATTCGGTTTAATTTTATGCACTGATTCGATACGCGGGTCAGTAATTTTTGACCCAAAGTTTTCTTGACATTTTTGTTGGGGAGAGACTTTTGTTTTTATAACCACAGCTGGGCAAATTACCAAAAATTACTTAAAGTACTGAGTACTAAGTTCTGCAAGTACTTTAAGTACAAAGTAATTCCGGTACTTAAAGTTCTTTTATAAAATACAAAGTACAAAGTACTGTTTCTTCTTAACAACGATTTTCTTCCTAATCATATTTGGACGTGTGTCGAGTGTGAAACAAGATTAAAAATGTCCGTGGTATCGTAAAAAATGTTCACTTGGTTTGTCGACTTGTGACGGATGATCATAGCCGATGACAACAGGATGAGTGTAGTGGATTAAAATGGAAAATATTGGGTTGGGAACTAAATAATTGTTATATTCGTGATCAACGGAAAAAAATACGTGCAATATAGATTTGAAACAAAAAAAATCGGTTGAATAACGATTTTTGTCTTTTTCTGAGCCACTTTTGGAAAAACGTCGATTTTCGTAATTTTTGGACGATTTTTTTTTTGTTTTTTTGTTTTTTTTTTATGAACTGCTATGTATTTCGACGTATTTTTTCCCGGTGAACACGAATCCGCTGGCGTTTTTGCGCCTAAAGTACAGTGAGCCATTGCAAATCTCGATTTTATGCACAAAAAATCGTATTTTTGGGATTAATATGGAAAATGTTGGGTTGGGAGTAAAATAATTGTTATAATCGTGTTACGAGTTTCTGAATCAAATATCACGCTACGAATAAAACGTGTTACTGTCTTGTAATCAGCGGTGAATAATACATGAAAAATAAATTTTGGATCTTCAAGTCGAAACAACGATTATTTACGGGAAGTTTCATTTACACTTTTCTAGGGAAGAATTTTTTTTATAACCCGTGAAAAATTGCTATAAGTAATCGGCTTTGCCCCATTCGTCCGTACCTATTGACTTACTTTAATTTTATGCACGTATTCGATAATCAGGTTGAACCGCCGACGGGCTGGAGTTTCGAGCCTACCGAAGTGGCTCTGGAGATCGACGGATCCAACGATGTCTGTAGTCAAGGAAAGGACATCAATTTTGTTTTCAAAGGCTTCGGCATTACCGGAAAGGTATAAAAAAATCAATTAATTAACCAATTTTGTACACAATTTTTCATTAATTTTTCAAACCGCTTTGTTGAATTTTTGAATCGTGTAATAGGTATCCAGCAGTGGGTCTAATCAGGGCCCCGCAGGCGTGACGGTTTCGCTGTTCAAGGATACGAGCGAGGGCACTCCAGTCGGCGCTACGACCACAGCACCGGGCGGGACTTTTTACTTTACTCCGATTCAGCCTGGGAAATACGTCCTAGTCGCTACCCATCCTGTGTGAGGATACCAAACTATCAAATATTTCTGGACGCTGAAGGACGAAAATATGAAATTCTTCGTTCTCCGGTCTGGAAAAAACAACATTTTTTATTCGTCGATTATGTTTCAGGTGGATTCTGGAAAAAGATGTCGTCGAGGTAACGGTACTGGAGGGAAACACGGACTTGCCCGACAACAGTCTCGCGGTATTCGGTTACGACGTGAGCGGCCGAGTTACCAGCGAGGATGATCCCGTTAGCGGTGTCTCGTTCATCTTGTTTGGCGTTAGTAAATGGAAGGCTTTGCAAAAATAAAGAATATCCTACGATTGTGCTTTCGATAGTTAACAAAAATTCATATCTGATAAATACGAGTTAAACGTGATGTACGAAAAATAATTTTATTTTTTAATATTTTTTTGATTAAATTACACAGCGGGAGGCAAAGGAACGAATCTCGTATGATTGTGTTTTCGATAATTAAAAAAATTTATATTCGATCAATACGAGTTAAAACAATGTACTGAAATTTTTTTTTTTAAATATATATTTTTATTTAATTACAGAGCGGGAGGGCGAAGAACTGCGCAACGACCCCGGTTGAAGGCTTCGAAGCGAAGAAGCCCTTGTGTCACGTTGAATCCGACAAAACCGGAAGATTCAAATTTCCGGCCTTGACGATAGGCGAATACACGCTGATACCGCATTACGCCAGAGTTCAAACGAAGTTTCACGTTCAACCGCCTGAGTACGCTTTCAAGATCCTTCACGACAGTGTGATCTTGCAGCAGGACTTCAGAGTAACGGGATTCACCGTGAGCGGTCGAGTTCTCATGTCGACGAATGGAGGTCCTCTAGCGGGAGCGAAGGTGTTTCTGTCCGGTCAGCAAGTCGCGACCACCGACTCGAGTGGATCATACACGGTCGAGAAGATGAAGGCCGGACAGTACACTCTGAAAGCCGAGGCGGCCGACGTTCGGTTCGGCGAAACGCCGGTAAAAGTTTCGCCGAGCTCTCCCGAACTTCCGGCTTTGGCGCCGATCACCTACAAAGCTTGCGGCTCCGTCACCCTCTCGGCAAAGGGAACTTTGCACTATCGTAAAATATCCATAGAAAATATCGCGGCGACGTACCGCGAGGAAATCGAGACTGATCCGAAAACCGGCGAATTTTGCCTTTATCTCGTTCCGGGAAAATATCAATTCAGCGTGGTCGTGAGCACCGAGGAAAAAACAAAAGGATTGCAGTGAGTGATTTTAAAAAAGGTGCAAATTAATCTGCACGTGGCATCCTCATTTGTTACAATTTTCCGCTTTCTCTATGAGAAAGATCGTTGATCGATTTTGGCTTCCTCACAGAGGTGCAAAATTATATGTAATAAATGAGGAAGCCAACTGCGCCTTCTTTCGTAACACAATATTTTTCTGCATCTCATAAGATTCAGACCTTCAAAATTTACCGCGAAATTTTATTGTAGAATATCACTAACTGAAATGTGCGTAAATGTGAGGCTAATTTTTATCTATTCTTTACCGCCGATTACAAAATTGTAACTCATTTTTCTCTTAGCATGATATTTCATTCAGAACCTCATGTCAGAAGTAAAAAAATTAGCTTTTTGGAAATTTCGAAAATTTCAAAATTTGATAGAATTGAAATGATTAATCTATTTTTTTTCCAGATTCGATACCAAACATTATGCAGTCGTAATCCATTCACTTGCTAAATTTAAGCTCGATACCTTCATGTTTACTTGAATTATACCGTTTTTCGTAATTTTTCAAAAATTCACAATCCCATAAAATCTGACGGCTTGGATAGATCTCGATCAAATTCAATTCTAAAGGTTTTTGACCAAAATATTATATTTGTATGCAGTTTTAGAACGAAAGCTCAAAACGTACGCAAGTTAGAACTATCACTGAGAATTTACAAAAAAATTCAAAATTGTGTAAAATCTCTATGATGAAGCAAAAATTGTTACAATGTAATTTTTACATTTAAACATTTAAGATATGACACTCAATAATTTTATCTCGTTCTGTTAAGATTCTTCCCTCTGCAACAAACCATCGACGTCTCGTCGAGGCCCGTCTCGGACATAAATTTCCTACAGCTGAAAGCGACGCTGCGAGGTTCGGTGCAGTGTTTGACGAACTCGGACTGCAGTCAAGTGAGCGTCACCCTCAAAGTGATGGACGGCGTTACGGTAAAGACACTTCAGGCTAAAGGTGAATTTGTTTGAGAATTTTCATCCAAAAATACTCTTACCCTATGATCGATGTGTAAAATTCTTACGCTCTCATCATTTCACGATAACGAAAAAAGTTTACCATTTTTCCGACTTCGTTATCGTGAAATGTAGCGTCTTTCCGGGACGAGAAAAAAAACCCTTGCCTGTAAAGTTTTGTTTCACAAAGCAGACGGGCGTTACGAGTTCACGGACGTTCTGCCGGGTCACTACGAGGTTCTCATCGACACGGACGTCTTCTGCTGGAAAACTCCCAGTCATCGTATATCGATAACTTCCGAGTACGCCGAAGTTCCGCCGTTCAAGCAGACCGGATTGTCGGTCACTTTCATATCGTCGCACGCGACCGAGGTGGAATTCTTCGAGCCGAGCAAGTCGAAGAAAACAACGCTCGAACTTCCGCTCGGGAGTTCGAGACACTGCGTTTCGAGACCCGGCGAGTACAAGTTCGTGCCGAAGGGCTGTCACATTTATCCGAAGGACTCTTATGATTGGGACACGAACAGTCTCTCGCCCATAATACTGTCGTCGACGGAGCACAGTCACCGGGCCAAGATCGTCAGCGCCGCGTCGCTTGACGACATCAGAGCCAAGATCGAGAACGGCGGCGAGACCAAAGTTCTCGGTCCGCTGAGACCCGTAAAGGACGGCAACGCCTACCGTTATCACATTGATTTCGTTGCGGGCACCGACAATACTTACGTTATCACACCGCTGTCGGATATTCTTCTCTTCAGTCCGGCCTCCGCCAAAGTCGTCGGGATCAACGACTGCCACAATGACATCGCCACCTTCGTTGGTGAACTCGGAAAGGTAAACTATAATCGATGATCATTGTGCGTAGACGTTTGGTGCAATTTTATTTTATAAACATTTTATATATTTTTTAGAAAATAATATTTTTACAAAGTAACGTTTTCATACAATAACGTTTTTATAAAATAACATTTTTATATAATAATTGGCGATCAGAAAAAACGGGTATTGTTTCGTCTGATAATTGAGTTCGGTTCGATTTGATCGTGGGTATCGTTTCTTTGCAGATCGTCAGCGGAACTATATCGCCGGCTCTCGAGGGAGTCACGATTCAGATATTCGGCAAGGACAAAGAGGTCCCGGTCCATACTCTCGTCACGGACAAGCAGGGGACCTACAAGGTTGGTCCTCTGGACGGAAAAGTCGAGTACAGGTAAAATAAAATAAACACTTAAACAGCTTCTAGAAATTTATTAACTTCCATGTCAAAAGCGTTACACTATTTTTCCTCTGAAAAAAAAATGTAGCGTGACCGCCGAGAAGGAAGGTTATATTATTGCTGGACCGGACTCGAGCGGAGTATTCCTGGCTCACAAATTGGCCGAAGTTATCGTCGAAGTTTCGGACCAAGCGGACGACGCGTCTCTTCAGGGAGTGCTGCTCTCGCTTTCAGGAGGTCAGAGCTATCGAAAGAACAGCGTTACTGGCGAGGACGGTCTGCTGACTTTCAACTCGCTTTCCCCCGGCGAATATTTCCTCAGACCTATGATGAAGGAGTATCGCTTCGAACCGCCCTTCAAAATGATTAAAGTTGCCGAGGGCGCCACCGTGAGGGTGAAGCTCTTTGGCACGAGAGTTGCCTTCAGCGCTTACGGCTCGGTAACTTCGCTGAACGGCGAACCCGAGCCGGGACTTCTCGTCGAGGCGCAAGGACAGTCCGACTGCTCGAATCTTCAGGAGGAAGCGACCACCGAGGAAAATGGCAACTTCCGGATTCGCGGACTCCAACCGACCGTATGAATCTTTCAATTTTTTTGTTTATTTATTTTTTACGACGAACACCAATTCATTAATTCTTTAAGGACGTTAGAGCGCTTCACGCCAGTCACATGAGAGTGCTACATGTTTGAGGTTTTTAAAGATTATATAAACTTTCATTATTGAAATTTTCAATCGTTTCTCATAATATTGAACGAATTTGTATCTTCTCGAAAATTGGCACAAACCAATGAATATTTTTGCATACCCATTGCAATTAATGTTTCTCTCAGTTAAAAACATCTTCTATAATACAAATAACGATCCACTATAATCAATAAGTGCCTAAAAGTTACGATCCTGAAGATATCTGCATCACATCAAATTTCATCTTTAGCAAGTCTCTGTCAATGCACTGCTTTAAAAATAAAAAAAAGTTGTTTACTCGTAGAATATAATTCTCTAAGTGAACTTTCCCGAGCGAAGTACTTGAGATGCAAAACACAACCGTTATAAGTCGATAATAATATTTGATCTCATGCAAATATCTTCAGCGTGATTCAGAGCTTTTATAAACAGCTTTAAAAATGTAGCATTCAATTGACTAATGCGAAGCGCAACAACCTCCTCAATATTATAAAACAATTAATGAGGCGTTTCGTCCCCAGCCCTCCGACTTCCGACCAGTGAAATCAAGCACGATCATTCTAAGTTACTTTTGTTCGAAACAGTGTATATACGCCGTTCGTTTGAAGCCGGACGTCGAAACGAACGCTCACATTCAGCGGACAACGCCGAGTTCGCTCGCCGTCCACGCGACCTCCGACGTTCACGGTCTGCGATTGATCGCCTTCTACCCGATATCCCGTACGGACGTATCCGTTCACGTGACCGCCGGACACCCGGAGCACTACCGCACCCTCAGAGTGAAATTGTGCCGCGAGGATTTGCCCGACTCGCCGATTCACACCTCGAAATTGGATACCCAACAATCGTCGAAAATCGGCAATTCCTACAACTCCGGTTTTCTCATACACTTCCCACCTCTTCAGGCCAACGGCAAGAAGTACTTCGTTCAACTAGAGTCGTCGCTGTCCCAGTCGCTCTTCAAGTATCGAACGATACCGATGTACTTCGAGGCCAACACGTCCTTCAAGCAAGTCACTCTGAAGTTCAACGCCGACCGCAAAGTCGATCAGAGCGAGATGAGCCAAACTTCCGTCGTTGCTTTGCCATTCATCATGCTCGTAGCTCTCGCGTTCTTCAATCGCGAGAAACTGTGGACGTGGCTGAATGGCCAGGTCGAACAGTGGTCGAAACCGATTCCCACGTCGCGAACTCCCGTTCAGACCGTTCCGGTCGATCCTCGGGCGGATGACATTATCGTCGAGCAGATAATGAACAGCGGCAAGAGAAAGGTGAAACCGCGCAAGACGTAACTTGCCCGATGTTGATTCTGCGCAGCGAGCGTCACTGACTGCCACGACTCTTTCTACTCTTACCGTGTGAGATCGTCGTTAAAATTAAAATCGAGTTAACCGTCGATCGGAGTTGGGCGTTTTTATGGTCGTATTAAAAAAAAGCGTTTTTGTAACTCATGAATGATAAAAAGTGCCAGTTTATGTGCGGGCCGGCCGCGAGATAAACTGGTGTTTTTCGAGAAGGCGTTACATAAATACCGGAAGTGTTGCATAAATACTCGAAGCGTATCGTAAATACTGTGCACATGCGCACATCCGTCTGTTGTTCCTTTATTGTCGCGCCCGGTCAGCAAAGTAACCTGGCACCTTTTATGCATTCGTCAGAAAAAATAGTATGCGATACTTGTACGTAAAAGCGGACTCCCGACGGCGGTTGTGAAGTGGCCGCTCTCGACTTTTCTCGTGCAGCCACTTCCCAGCCTTCGCTAAAAGTCCGCTTTTACGCACTAGTATCGCAAAGTACTATTATCCTCGATGCCATTGTCACGATACGTTGTAGAGTAAATAATTTTCGTCGATAAAAATCGCTGGACTCCGGGAGGGACAAATGTGTGAATGAATCGTCGAAATTGTCGCGTACCCGTTGAGTCCTTTGTGATCATTTTCTCGAATTTTTCTGTCCCGTTGAGTTTCATTTTTTGGTAAAATATTTTGAGCGTCCTTGTGGATAATCGAACTCGTCCGCTAGATCAAATCGGATGATTGATGAGGGGAAGAAAAAAAAATGAGAAAAATATCGCCAAGGGAATTAATGATCAACCTTGTAAAACTTTAAGTAGGAAATCTGTTTCGACGCTGTTGTTGTTGCAATTGTACATATATCGAATGAAATTCATATGTGACACCGTGAGATCGATGGAAGATATTTAATTCTTCGGGTTACCTGATCGACGAACGAAAATTCACTTTATTGTCGTAAATTGCACGATTAATGTACTGACGCGTACATCGAACGGTCTGTCGAACCAGCATCGAACTGTTTAGCGTTAATTAACAGCGCAGAGGCTCGTTCTTAGATGACGAAGAATATCTGAAACGAAAGATTCATTGAATTGCAATTTCCTTGCGTTCCTGCACTATTTTTCGGATATTTTTTTTCTTATTGGTTACTGAAATATCTACCTCAGGATTAGCTTTGTGGAAACATTTCATAACGTTGTAAGACTTGTCGCATATATCGCTTCCAGCTGCGGAAAAAAATTAATACAGTATGATATACAGTATAGGAACTACATCGTATCCGGAAAGACTGTAATATAAGTCGGAGCTGGTCGAATAACCTAAGTACTTGAATTACTGAGCACTCTTGGGATGGTTATTGAGTACTGACGTATTGAGTACTGGCAGAGCTGATTTGCTAAAGTTCTGCGTACTGCGCGCTGATTCAAGTACTTCAAGGTCCGAGTTTTTAGACATCCGTTTGAACTTGGGATCGAAGTAGAGAGATCAAAGTTAAGTCCGAACTTAAGATCGTACTTAAGTCCGAACTTAAGATCGTACTTAAGTCCGAACTTAAGATCAAACTTAAGTCCGAACTTAAGATCAACTTTAAGTCTGATCAAACTTAAGCCCGCAATGAAGTTCGGGCCAAACTTCGATCTCAAGAGAGATCTTGAGCTCAATCTAATGTCTTAAAATTCGACCCTTAGTGTATTTGTCCAGCTCTGGTATAAGTCAGAATTGCTCACTTGTATCGCGACAGGTTCTGACCATGTGTTCGCCATGGTCCTTCATCGATGCCGGTACCAAAGTCAGCATCAAGTCGAAGTCGATGTTATCTCCTTTGACCTGACGTAAAATTTTCAAAATTTAGCAATATTTTTTTTGCCGACCTCATGACTTGGGGCGCGAAACATTGAATTACCAGTTTAAATGTATTCATGACACACTTGAAGTAACATTTCAATTTATCATCATCGGTGAAATCGCCGTTCCCTGATTTTTCGATCATGTCTGTGAAGCAAATAATCTTTGTGAAATTACTCGTAAGAAAAAAAAAATTTGGTATTTGAATCGAGTAATTTTTATTGCTGTTTCGAACTCACCGTTAGATGCACCTGTCTCCGCGATGCAGGCTGCACGGATCGGTTTCGCGGCCGCTTGGAATTCGTGCGGGATTTCCTGGGAAACAAAATGTTCCATTGTACTAGTAGGATCTAGCACGATACTGTAAAATATTAAATCTAAAAAATAGTTAAAATTATTCGAAACTGACTGCACCACGAATCGCCACAGCCACGAAGGCCAGACCGAAACCAAGAAGAATAATAACTCGGGACATTTTTTTTTGCTGCCGGTTGCCGAGCGTATAGCCGAAAAAAAATGTGCACACTGGCTTCCAGCGAAACGCTCGCCGTCTTATAGCGACCATCCACGGTCCTTTTAATTACATGCACGCCATGATATTTCTGATAGACATTAATCAAAACGCCCAGATGTTCGCTCAGCGTACCAACGCTAAGCAAACATCTGGGCGTTTTGATTCACGTTTAGGCATTCCTCCGATCACGTAAGATCTTCAACAGCCATATCATAGACGTCCGGCCGTAACGTATTAAATGATTGTCACTCGGTAATGTCATATCGACCTTATCGTAAATTCCTTGAAAAGCTTTGCTGTTTCTCGCAATTTTTCATCTAATGACTTTGAATTTTTTTTTACACGTGATTAATATTGCTCGATGTAGATTGTATGACATCACAAGTTTGAGATCCATGATAGACACCTTGCAATTGACGCGCGTTGTTTGTTTGGTTATAATTATCAATATGTTGGATGCAATTTATTATTAACTTAACTTAACTGGTCCGTCGACTTTTTTAATATATATTCATTATATTATGTTCTTTATTTTACCGACACAAAGATCGATCTTATAGCGAAGACGAATTTCAATGATTGAATAAGATCACATTGAATAAGATTATTCGAAGTTTCAGAATATGGTATTTTTTTTTCTATTTTTATTTTGAATATATTTTTTTTGATTGTCACGATTGTGTGAATCATAATGAAATCTACTTGGGATATTATGTCATATATTCGACGAGTAAAAATATAGTACGTTGTTATAAATTGCATATTTTATTTATTGTGCCACTACATAGAGTAATTCGGAGATCCCGGACGATTCCGTTAACGCTACTGCTCGGAGTGCTAGGAACATTAAGGCAAAATTGGGTTTTACTATCAATTTTTTCTAATTTTTTTAATACTTATTTTTGTATCAAACAATGGCGAAACCGAGAAGTATGAAACCAAGAAGAGGAACCATTCTTGACATGTCGGCTCTCATCGACGTGCAGCGAGAAAGAAATACGAGAAGTGGATTTTTTTTCAGCAGCTGGTCTTGCATACGAACCACCGGAACTTCTTAATTGCATGTTTAAATTACCTATTCGAGTCATCATTTGTGTTACGTAGTCTTTGAGGAACGGGGCGTTTCGCTTGAAATTAAGATAATAAGATTCGTCTCGATTAAAAAAAAAATGATCGCTTTATTGTACCCGTGGTTAAAATTGCTTGACATTCATTGTATCGCGGATATGACGCTACAAATTAGAGATCCGCAATTAACAACTTGCAATTGGCCCGCAACATCTTCATCGGATATTCCTATGTTTGCCAAGCAAAGGTCTCTCAGTCAACTTCGAGGCAATTCCATTACGTTGCTTTTTTTAATTTAATTTTTTTTTTTTATTATTTTAAACTACTCACATCGAACTTTATACGAAAATTGCAGATTACATTGTTGGACACACGTACAGATACATAAATTCAACCGAAAAGATTAATATCGAATAGCATTATTCGGCGAATTGTCGGCACATTTATATCTCTACACGTATTGCAACTGAACCCTAAATCTCTACCACTGTATGAAAGAAACTCTACCAGAGCGAACAAGTCGCCAACAACTCTACAAGAAACAAAATACAACTGTACCAGATCCAAAATAAAACTCTACCGGAATACAAACCTACGGTCTGACCTTGTATGTCGGTATAATTGTTCATTTCATTTCATCTCATACAAAAAACCACATTGTTACCAATGATCGGTGAACATAGAGCATGAACGTTTAGAGAACGCATTGGCTCCGAAACGTGCCGGTGGTTTTGAGGTTTTTTAGACCTCATTTGCGAGGAACTTCACTTCTTCCCTCGGAGAGAGCTGGATGCGCAGCGTCTCGGTGTTATAATCGACAATAATCAATGAAGATCAATGAAGATCAATGTTGATCTTCATTGGTGGATTAAAGAACAGCTCCAGTTGCGCGGCACTTTAGCACCGCAACTGGAGCTGCAGGTATCGAATATTGTATAATAAATCAGGCGATAGATAAGATGAAGAAAAAAAAGAGAAAATTATCGCCAAGGAGATTAATGATCAAATGTGTGAAACTATAAGTAGGAAATCCGTTTCGACGCTGATGTTGACGTAATTGTACATATAACGAATGATATTCATATGTGAGACCGTAAGGTCGATGGAAGATATTTAATTTCTCAGATCACGTAATCGATGAACGAAAAACGAGTTTATTATAGTAAATCGCACAAATAATTTATTGACGTGTACATTGAGCGGCCGGTCGAACCATCGTCAAATTGGTTAGCGTTAAGATTACGCAGTTGGCGTGTTATGAGTGAAGAGGCTCGTTCTTAGATGACGAAGAATATCTGAAACAAATCCATTGAATTGCAATCTCTTAATGTTCCTGCAATTTTTACCGCTTCTTTCTTTCTTTTTTTATTACTAAAATATCTACCTCAGGATTAGCTTTCTGGTAGCATTTCATAAAGTTGAAAGACTTGTCGCATATATCGCTTCCAGCTGCGGAGAAAAATTATGCAGTTCGATATGCAGTACATATAGTAATTACGCCGTATACGGGAACCTCATCGAAAAGAACTGCTAAGGGTCCAGTAGTGATTATTGGAGGTTCAACAATTTCTACTGGCATTGCAGTAGTTACTACACATTTTGTTACTACTTCTTAGTAGTTATTACTGAGGACGTACGTACTGGTTCCCGCATCAGGAATTACGCCTTATAAGTAGAACTACTGAAAAGTACAAGCAATACTGAATAGTGAATTACTGGAAAGTGCTGGAATTCCCAGTAGTTAACCACTGGACACTCATAGTAGTTACGCGTACTTAACTGCTGGACATTCATATTAGTTTCGAGTATTTAACTACTGGAGATTCATAGTAGTTTCGGGTTAACGACTCAGTGGTACATACTTGACTACTCAAAATACCCTGCAATGTTCAGCAGTTTAGTACTCCAGATTTCCAGTAGTTTTCAGTAGTCCGCCAATTTAACACTGAGCAGTAGTTCAGTAGTTTATTAGCAGTTAACTACTGGATACGCCTAGTAGTATTTTTCAATACTTTTCAGTAGTTCTTTTCGGTGTGGGGTATAAAGTCAGGATTGCTCACTTGTGTCGCGACACGTCTTGATCATGTGTGTGCCTTGCTCCTTCATCGACTCCGGTATAATTTTCGCCATCATGTCGAAGTCGATGTTGTCTCCGTCGATCTGACGGCGTAAAATGTTCAAAATTTACCAAATTGTAATTTTTTTATTTGCCGATCGTATTACTCGGTATGCGAAACATTGAATTACCAGTTTGAATGAATTGAAGACGCACTTGAAGTAGCATTTCAATTTGTCATCGTCGGTGATGTCGCCCTTCGCTGATTTTTCGATCATGTCTGAGAAGCAAATATTCATGTAAAATTTCACGGAAAAAAAATTTAGTTTTGTATTTTAATCGAGTAATTTTTTATTGCCGTCTCGAACTCACCGACAGTCGCACCGGTCTCAGCGATACAGGCTTCACGGATCGGTTTCGCTTTGTCTTGGAATTCGGGCGGAATCTCCTGAGAAATAAAAATTTTCGTTACACTCGTTGGATCCAGTGCACGGAGGGAAAAAAATTGTTGTGATTTTTGCCATAACTCATTTATCTACTTAATATAGGAACAACTAAATATTTTCCTGTGGCAGCACAATATTTTTGCTGTCACAACAATAAGTTATTAACGATCTACATTTTGTTAGAGAAGCAGAACAATTTTTGTCCGAGCGCGATACAGGCAAATATTAAAATTAAAATATTTAAAATTCTTCGAAACTCACAACACCGTGAATCGCAACAGCCACGAAGGCCAGACCGAAACCAAGAAGAATGATAACTTTGCACATTTTTGTGTTTTTGTTTCTAGTTGTTGTCGAACGTTTACCCGAAAGAAAAATTCGCACACTGTCGGTTTCCAGCGAAACGCTCGCCTTCTTATAGTGAACGTTCGGTAGTTTTAATTGCATGCCGCGCTATTTCTGATATCGACATTAATCAAATCGGCAGGATGTTTGCCTGGATGTCAGCGTTATTTTCCGTCGATCACGTAAGATCGTTAGCAAGTATCGTAGAGGTCGAGCCGTCACGTGTTAAATAACTTTTTTCCGATAACGTCATACCAATCTTGTGGTAAATCCGTTGAAAGGATTTGCAGTTTCCCGCAGAGTCTTTTGATCCAATGACTTTAATTTTGTTTTTACACGAATAGTTTTACATGCTGATCGATGAAGATTGCATGACGCTACAAATTTGAGATCTGCACGCGGGACCTTGCAATCGACATGCCTCGTCTGTTTCGTTCTTATTATCAATATGTTCGATGCAAGGTTACCATTAACTTATCGCCAGTTCTAAACGGTCTTATTTCTTATTTCATTTTTCATTTTAAACGAATAAAATCAATCTTATAGCGAAAACAGATTACAACGGATAGGCCGGGGTAAAATCACATTGAATAAAATTCACTTCATTGAATAAGATTATTCGAAGTTTTGGATTGTGTGTGTGTGTTTTTTTACTTGAAATTAATAAATCAATACTTTGGATTGCAACGATTGTATAAATCATAATGAAATCTATGTGGGATATAGTGCGTAATTGAATTGTTGCGCAATTATTATACATTGCGTACTTAAACTATTGTGCCATTACATTGAGATATTTGGCGATCCTTGACGTTTTCTCACCATTACTTTCCCTCGATCATGTAAGATCGTTCACAGTTATATCAAAGACATCGGGCCGTGGCGTGTTACATAATCGTTTACACATAATGTCATACCGATCTCATTGCAAATACATTTTCTTTTCTCATTTTCCCAGAAAGTTTTTTTACCCAATGACTGAATATTTTTATGTTACACGATACTTACATTGCTCGATGTAGATTGCATGACGCTACAAATTTGAGATCCACGATCGATACCTTGCAATTAACGCGCATCGACTCTTTGGTTCTTATTATTAATATGTTGGATGCGAAGTTATCATTAACTTATGCCAATCCTAGACGGTTTTTCTTATTTTATAAAAAATGTTGGCCGATACAAAGAAGGATCTTACAGCGATTATTTTTTCAACCCCAATTTCGACCAATGAGAGCGCGGTATTTGACATCACGTGGTACAACTAGGTCTAAATTATATCGATAATTTTTCGAAAATTTTCCGGCTAGGTTGCTAGGCGATAAACATTAATTTTTCTGTCACTTGTAACCTATGCGAATGATTAAACGTCAAATTGCCATTCACGAGCATGGACATGAGTGAGCGAAGAAAGCGATTTGGTGATGAATCTCTAGAGAGCATCTCTAAAAAAATCAAACAGAATGTCCCGGCTAATACAGAGAAGAGCAAGAAGTCGATTTGGGCCCAATTTACTGGATTTTGTACAGAGAAAAAATATGTGCTGGATGCAACAACCTCAGATGAAACCCTAAATATAAAAATATTCTAGAAATTCGAAATAAAACCTTGTCAGGAAAATGTTAAATACCACAATCTCATTGGTCGAAATTGAGGTTGAAAAAATAATCAGCCGAATACCCCTCAAGCTTAAAAATTAATCGGGTATTTCCCTCTTGTTTCCCTGCGTAGCATCGATCGAGATAAGTTTTGCTCAAAAATCCCTCGCGCTGCGCGCTCGGGATTTTTTTAAGCAAAACTTATCTCGCTCGTTGCTACGCAACGAAACAATCGGGAAATACCCGATAATTTTTAAGCTCTCGGGGTATTAGAACCGAAAATTGATTGCAATGGATAGGTTGGGCTAAAATCACATTAAATAAGATTATTTCAAGTTTCGGATAGTTATAAAATTTTTAAAAAGTGTTTACTGAAAGATTCTTTGGATTGTCGCGATTATATAAATCTCAATGAAATTTACGTGCGATATCGTCTCATATATTCGACGAGTAAAAATATAGTACGTTGTCATAAAGTGCATAATTAATTTCTTTTGCCGAGTTCTTCTTACTTTCGGCGACTACGAAAGCAAGAAGAGGAATCACTCTTGACATGTTGGATCTTATCGTCGTACACTGAGAAACAAAGTACAAGAACTCTTCGATTTTCGAGAGCGACTGGTGGTCTTAAATACGAACCACCGGAACTTCCTAATTGCATTTCTTAAATTGCACACTCGAGTCACCATTTGTGTTACATAGTCGTTAAAGAACTGGGCGTTTCGCTCGAAATTAAGATGTCAAGATTCGTCTCGATTAAAAAACGAAAAAAAATGGCAAAGATTTTCCGATGTTAACCTAATGCGAAAAATGCCAAAACTTATTTTTCACAAATTTCGTGGTGATATCAAGTTTTAACGGATTACAATTTTAGACGGATTACAATCAATATTGCAATGAAATTACATTGAATAGGATTACTCGAAGCTTCGAATTGTTATGAACATTTTTTTTAGTCTAATGATTCTCACGATTGTATAAAACACTCTACGTGCGACATCGTGCAATCCATTCGAGGAGTAAAAATATAGTTTGTTGGCATAAATTGCATCATTTATTTATTGTGTCACTACATAGAGTAATTCGGGGTTCCCGGACGATCCCGTCGACACTACTGCTCAGTGAGTTGGGCCCATCAAGGCATGAAGAAATCCTGGAACACACATTAGCAAAATTAGCTTTGAGTACCAATTTTTCTTTTTTTTCCCTTCAAAAGTACTTAAATCAGATTTTTGGCAACATGTTTTTAACCATTTCGCCAAAAGAGCTCACATAGCACGAAAATATTTTTGAAAGGTTGCAAAAATATATTTTTTTAATATTGAAAATATTTTGCGAATATTGAAAAAAAATATTTGTTAAAAGTTTTTTTGTCCGCTCACAAATCTTACATTGAAATGTTTCCGAAAATGTGTTTAAAATATTTCAGCGATATGTCAAAGATTGCGTTATCACGCAAATTTACATGTACAACCCACATAAACACGGAAACCGTAGAAATATTTCAGTGAAACATGAAGTTAAGAATATCTCCAATTTTTTATCACTATGTTTCAGAAACATTGAGTGGGATGATGTGTATTATATTTACCGCGCTATCAGCTTTGTGTACGCATTTGACAATATTGTAAATCTTTTCACTCAAGTCACTTCCACCTGCGAAAAATACAACAATTGTGTTCATAATTAAAGTAATTTAATTTTGCATTCGCCAAGTTTCGAACGACGCTCGGTTTTACTCACTCTCATCGCGACAAGAGCTGACCGCTTGTGTGAGTCTATCCTTCGCTGCAGCCGGTATCATACCTATTACTATATCGAAGTTAATGCTGTCTCCACTAATCTGATAAAATTAAATACATATCTCGTTACAATGTTTTTTTTCGATGAAACAAATAAAAAAAAAAATATTATTACCATGTCGAGTTGGGTACCAATGCATTTTATGTAGGATTTTAATTTAGGATCGTCGGGGAAGTTGCCGTCGCATGTACCATCGACCACATCTATAAAGAAAAAAAAATACTCCGATGAAATTTGAAAATATCAATATTTTCGTCTTAAGTTCACTACAGCGTGATTCTTCTGCGAGAATATTCTTAATTTTTTGTATTATTTATTTCAAACTCAAATCGGGTTGTTTTTTTTTAATCTTCGGAACTCACCTCCAGTCGTACCCGATTCCCCGAGACAGATTCCACGCACCTTTGCTGCAAGGTCGGTGTATTCCGCTGGCACTGACTAATAACATTTTTTAAAATTTTAATATCCTTGTTCAATTTCACGCAATATGACGAAATGAATCTTGACTATTGAGAGCACAATGTTTTCACGGGGACAACGACCTTATCCAAGTGAAGTAAAAACAACGTATTTAACGGTCTTAGGGTCGAATTTTAAGACGTTAGTTTGAACTTAAGGTCAAACTTAAGATCGAACTCGAACTACAGTCGAATTTCAGTTCAGACTTAAGTTCGAACTTACGATCAAATTTAAGCACGCAATGAAGTTCGGGACATACTTCAGTCTGAATTTGCATACCAAGAGCGATCTTAAGTTCAAACTAACGTATTAAAATTCGACCCTTAAAGGAAAGGTTGAAAAGAAAAATAGTAAAAAAGTCCATCTGTCGGGTCGTCGAGTATACATTATTTAATTTTTTTAAAGTCGCTTGCTACAAGATAATTCTGCGACACGATGAAACACTGTTCTCCAAACGATCAAAACCCATGAAACTCACGCAACCCTGAACCGCCACAGCCACAACGGCGAGTACGAAAGCAAGAAGAGGAATCACTTTTGACATGTTGGATCTTATCGTCGTGCACCGAGAAACAAAATACGAGAACTATTCGATTTTCGAGAGCAATCGGTGGTCTTAAATACGAACCACCGGAACTTCTTTATTATGTCAAATTGCACATTCGAGTCACCATTTGTGTTACATAGTCGTTGAGGAACTGGGCGTTTCGTTCGAAATTAAGATGTCAAAATTCGCCTTGATTAAAAAAAGACACAAAGGCAAAGATCTTCCGATGTTCGTGGTATTCGCAATACCGAGAATCAATTATTCATTGAACCTAATGCGAAAAATGACAAAACTTATTTATCACATATTTCGAGGTGATGTAAAGATTTGTGATGCGTTTTTAAATTTAAAAAAAGGTTTTTTTTTATCGTTTCATCGTACACGTGGCTAAAATTGCTCGACACTACCGCGGATGTGATACTACAAATTAGATATCCGCGGTTGACAACTTGCAATTAACCCGCAACGTCTTCATCGGATATTGCTATGTCCGCGGAGCAAAGTTATCACTCGGTCAACTTCGAGGCTGTTACATTACATTGTATAAATTTTTTTTAAAATTTATTTGTTTTATTATTTTAAACGACACACACATTGATCGTTATACGAAAATGGCTTATATTATTGGACACAAGCAGGTGTTTTACATCGTATAAATTCAATCGAAACATTAATATCGAATCTGAAGGTCAACGTTTAGATCGAGTAATACTCTAGTGCACTATCGCGATGAGCAAAATATCTGACTTTCGATCGCCCTGTCGAAGAAAACACCACGGTCCAGGATGAGGTATCCAGGATCCATATTTTGTCTTCTTAGTACGATGTATTGTAATCCTAATTAATGAGGGGGTTGAGAAGGTACATGACGCATAATTAATCCATAAACCGATATAACCAATAATTGTGTTTTTCATTAACCGTAAAATACCAACAAAAATCAATCATCGTAAAAAAGTTCCCTTTATATAGTATTCAAGAGAAAACCACTCGATGTTACAAGGTTCTGAAAAATATAATTAATAATATTATTAACAATTAATTTATTATGGTATTTCATCAATGCAATACCATAATAATTATTTACGTCGAATGTAATTCCTGTTTAATATTATCATTGTGTGTGTAAACTTGATGTTTTTGTTACTTTTTGTCATTTATCATAATGCATAATGTGGAATAAAATGTTGAGAAAATGTTTGTCAAACTGGGTATTTAGCTCCCGAATGCATTGAGATCGTCACAAAATCTAACAATCCCCAAGAATGCATAAAATGCACAGACTTTGTTGTTGCTCAAATGGCACATCTCTGCAGCGAGAGCTACATTTCCGATAATCTTATAAATCACAGTATTAGTATTCGCTATTATATGAGAGTAAACTATCAAAAAAACCGGCAGCACGTTCTCGTGAATAAAAACTTTTCTTTAACACAGACACAACACTAATAGTACCAGATATCCCCAGAGGTTGAGAAACACTTCAATTTGAAGACGAGGCGTTATAAGCGTTGATCCAAAGATGGGCCAAACAGGAACCACTGCAGTAAATTAATTGGGTGTTGTTGCAGCGAGTATGGCAACGAAGGCTTCACTTACTATAAAATGGACTCTAACTCCTCGTCGACAAATTTACTCATCGACGAAGTTCGTGGTTTTGCACTGTTCCAACTTCAGTTAGCGTTTTTCATTGACACACGTTTCTCGCCTCATCTCCTCATGAATAAAATATGCGCTCCCACCGTTCGAATGTCCACCCCTCAACGTTCTTTGATAGTTCTATTCATTCGCTGTCCCTTTCTCGTTTGACAAAAATGAGCGGTTTACCCGACCACATATATGTTTTATTCACTCCCGGTTTTTCTCCCTTTTATCGACATTTTTCGGCGACACTTGAACGAATTGCGTCAAACGATTCGAGCGGTGAGTGTTCCGAGGGGTTGCTCTTCTAAGAGAATCCTTTATATAATGTACACTGCAGATGGGTCGTCAGTCCTACCGGCTAAGAAAAGTTATGTTTCCCCCAGTATGTCGAAGACTCTCCAGAACTATCTGTCACCGCGATGGACGACTCGCTAGATACGTATCACAAGCCAAATAGGTTCTTCCTATCCAGCCTCGGTTTGTGGCCTCATCAGACTACATTGGAAAAACAATTTTATTTTCTTCTATCGCTTTTCTTCGTTGTCACACAAGGCTATCTCCAGGTAAATAAACACGTAATTGCGTATCGCTAATGAAATACCAGATCGACTGAATTCGGACTCATTAAAGATCGGAGGTTGGGTAATGGCCTGGTGCGAAACGGATATATTTTTGGAATCAATACCGCCAGTCGCCATCGATGGCGTGTGCTACATCAAATTGTTCAACTTCTTGTATCAGAGAGATAAAGTTGGTGATGCAGAAAAACGAAACGTGTTGAATAGAAACGACCCAACTGTTTTTTCTCTTACGTCTTGTGCAGATAAAAAAGCTCCAGAGTACAATGGAGGGCGATTGGAAAGTCTCGTTGTTGGACGAAGAGTTAGCGATTCTTCGCGATTTCGGAAGCGATTGCAGAAGAAAGACTCTCATGTATGCAGGTAAATATACGTTACTTCTTTTGTCGCCTGAAACAATAAATTAATGCGACGAGCGTCGAGTAATTTATTATGGTATTTCATCAGGAGCGGTTTATGGCTCGATGGTTCCGTTCATGCTCGCACCACTCGTACCGATCATGAAACGATTATTGCCGATCGATTTAACTACAGCCCTGAACGGAACCGTCGAGAGACCATTGATGTTTCATGTCGAATATCTCATTGACGTAGAAACTTGGTACTATTATGTACTGATTCACTCCTACTTTGGTACGATCGTTTACATCACGATCGTCGTAGCGGTAGACACGATGTTTCTCGTTTACGTGCAGCATGCTTGCTCATTATTGGCAGTTATTAGGTAAGTAAATTATTTTTGTTACAGATATCACAAGATTTTTCATTACAATCGTTTATCATTAATGTCTGAGTTCAATTTGCCTCAAATGGCCAATAGCTATCTATCCATTTTTATTAAAGATATCGACTGGAACATTTGGTGGACAAGTTAGACATCGATGTGGACATTCATGCACCGATAGACGAGGACAAACCCTATCACAGGCTCATCCAGTGTATATATCGTCATAACTTGGTCATTGAGTAAGTATGGTGATGAACGATGCAATAACAGAAATCGTGGAGGCATTCATTAAACGTCATTTTTGTTTGCAAATTTCCATGCAGATTCATTGATTTGATCGAGTCCGCGAACGCAATGGCGATCTTTTTTCAATTGGGTATCAACATTCTATGTTTAAGCTTCACTGGATTCCAGGTTAGCTGCCGCATCCGATATAAAATCATTTACAACTGGAGTAGAACACATGCACGTATATTACATTTGTTTTTTTTTAAACGACCATTCTTTATTTCATTGTTTTATACTCCAGGCGGTGACAAAAATAGATTATCCGGAACAATCAATTAGGTACGGGTCTTTCCTAGTGGCACAAGTATTTTCAATTTTCTTTGCCAGCTACCCTTCCGAATGTCTGATAGCCGAGAGTATACGACTTTTCGAAAGCATGTAAGACCTGTAGTAAATTATTATTGCAATTTAGATCTCCAGAAAAAAAGATATACCATTTGTTTCAGTACCAGATCAGCGTGGTATCTTACTTCGATCAGAACACGAAAACTTCTCAACTTAATGGTACTGCGATGCACTCACCCATGTTACTTGACCGCTGGAAGATTTTACGTACTGAATATGCAATATTTCTCTGCAGTAAGAAATTCAGCTCCAGTCCACATATCTGCGAAAGGAGGCTCGGAATTTTCTTTTTGTTTTACATTCTTCATGTATTTCAGGTTATTCGTACGTCTATGTCGTACTTGACGATGCTGTGCTCGTTCCGATAGAGTTCGATCTACAAGTGAAAAGCTTTTATGTTTGTGTGTTTGTAGGTTGTTTCATTCCGATATTGAATGATAACAATCATCCCTCGATTACAACGAATCCATTGCAACTTCACGGTTCACTATTTGTATTCAATGCACCTGTGGTCTATTGTATTTTTTATTGTATCGTTATGATAATTGTGATTGTCCACCATATTACAGCATATTATGAATATGCTGTTGAAATATAATAAACGCCTCATCGATTTCATTCATTGTTCGGTAATGGTCAATGTATTAATTCACTAAGTAAAGATACTTAGGGCTCGTACGACTCCGTTCAAAAGCTTCTGCGCGTGGCCGGCCGCGTTTGTTAGATCGGCCCGCCACGATTCAGTGACATTGGTGCAGGGCGGTGTGCCTGTGACTAGGCGCTAACTGAGTAGTGGTGTAAAAACTGCACAGCACGAATTGAATATCCTGCCTCGACATTAACGATAGAATGTTCTTGTACCATCATTATTATAACATCAATAAGCTCCTTCTGCACATCCCTGGCCAATCAGCTCAACAACTTCAAGCCAATGAAAATGTGGAACTTTGGAGGCAACTGCATTAGGCCCAGAGCATCAAGGACAACTGCTTTAGGAGTTAGAGATGCCTTTCGCCACAATCCAAAACAGGTAAGTGTTATATTGCTTCCTCACAGAGGAAGCGTTGTTTTCATGAAAAAATCGGGATTTTAATAAAAACATATTCAGAATGGTCGAAAACATCGGAAGGTCATATTTATGTGTGTGCGCTTGCGAGTGTCAGTCATAATAATTTCCGCATTTTTAAAAAGAATCTTGTACGGTTAAGACGTAAAACCTTAAAGTAACTTTTGTAATTTCTTCGTACAGCCCTCCACGCTTGGATATAACTGTCTTATCGTCGAATGTGAATCTCGCGCCTTTCCGAGTGAAGCAGCGCGTGGCCAACACCTTGCTTTGCGTTATAAGGTTAATATAGTGAATCGGGGAAGACTGTGTCGACGTGTGTAAGTTTTTTTTCTTAAGACCAAGTGAAATACCGCGGTCGGTATTAGAAATGGTCATGTACTTTTATTTAATGATATCGATTGTTTCAGGACATCGACGTAGTGGTCAAAGCCTTCTGAACAAATTTGAAACACTAATTTAAACGAAAAAGATGACATTACCAATATCTGCAGATTACAGGTATCGATTACAACACAACGTTATTCGGAATCGAAGTTGGTGTGCAGGCTGCGTCTCTCCGAGGAAGAAGAATATCGCTGACTGTCGCCTCACCGTAGAAAGAGACTTCCGATCCTACCAGCTCCCACGTGCCCGTTGTGCACCTTGGCTATCCCCTCGACGCACTGACACACCTTTCTCCTTCTCCACTTCACAACACATTTATCTCTACATCTCCAGCATTTTAAAGAGACCACTCGATTCTATCTCGTAATTTCTCGTAATTTCTTGCAGTCGCGCAATTTTTAAAGTTGTTCGATTGAGGGACCTCCGACGACGCGAATGGTCGAATGACAAACAGACAGGACATAATTTACATATTTTTTAATTCTGATAGATTTCAACCCTTTATAATTCACATATCTTAGTACTGATCCCCACTCTTAGGCGCCGCTGTAGCAATGCGTGACCCCCACTGCGTCTAATTTATAAAAGGTTAAAACAAACAACAAATATGTGTAAGCTACTTATCCTAATCCTAATGAAGTAATTTCCACCAGCTTGGCGTTAATGCCACTTCGCGCGGTGTACATGAAGTTGGCTATCATATTGTCAACATTAATTTGTTCGAATAAAAGTGACCGACACCGATTCGCGGTTGTCTATATAACGGCTTTTTCGCCGTTCCCGACGCATGCGTGGCACCGATCTTTGATCCTAGATCTCAGCTCCTAGATACGGATAATCTTTTATAGTATAATCGTCTTCCGAGAGCTTCGAGGTCGCGTGCCGTTGCACGAACCGTTCTCTTGCCTCTTCGCCGTGTCAGGACTCACGAGAATGATTCTCGATTGTGTTGCTCTTGGAGTTATTAGGGCGGTTGTCCACGCTCAGTTCGGCGGCGTAGTTATTACACAGCGTGTGCGTTTGCCTCTACTAGTCTCTATTGTCGAAGCATCTGTCGCTCTACTCCTGCTGCTGCTGTTGATGATGATGATGATGATGATAATGATGATGATACGCGGGACCGTGCTGGATATCACTCCAATCGGAGTGAAAGCAGCGCGAAATGCCGACAGGACACTATAATATGATCGACGGTAGGTACGAGCATATAGAACCATACACTGCAGCAGGGGCGGCAAATCGGAAATTGAAAATTAATTTTCACTCTAGAGGAATCGACCGCAGCGTCGACAATAAGCAAGATCGACAGCTAGGGGGATGACAAGGATCGAGTAATTGACTATAAAAACTAGACGTCATCATTTTTCACTTTAACAATGAACGGCGTTGGGTTAAAGATATTCGAATGTAAAACAGGAACAGCTCTGTGTTTGCAGTGATTTTACTCACGACGTATAATAATGAGGTGCCATGTAACTAACTGGCTTGTCAAATATCCTCTCGGAGATTCTTTATTGCCCAACCAAAGTAATCGCTTAAAGTTTATTTAACGATGCAGTTGATTGAAGCAATATTTTTTTGTGCATAGATCATCTGTACATTGGGTGATATCTACTCCCGAACACTTTCGCCCCCAATGGCTAACGGATCCCTGAAAAATGTTTATCAGCTGATTCCACCGTCGCCACGTCCTATGCTACAGCCTCTACTTCTTCTTTTTTAAAGCTGCAAGCAGTAACGTGCTCGCTTCGCTCGCGCCTGTTTTATTTCTTCCAGGTTAAGGGTGCCGATCTTACGAACGTCACGACAGATCCTGATTGGCTACGAAAACCTTCACGATTTCGATTATTTCGATACATTTATCTCGATCATTCGAGTGTCATGTCTTTTTTAATAAGAGGGCCTCCGTGTGCAGTCTCCATTGATCCTCATTCTTGTCGTATTTTTTTCCCCTCCCCGTACCCACTTCCACAACTCCCTTGTCCCTGCCGACGGGAAACCCTTCGTCTTGGAAGCTCACCCGATGTGTGTGCAGGTATGCGAGACGATGAAACGACTGCTCGTCGAACGAGGCCTGCGAGTCAAGGGAGTGCAACATCCGGATATTTCTGATCGTTGGTAGTGGTGAGTTTCTGGCGCTATGGTAAATTTATATACCTCTCCCATGACCGCTACTCCCCATGGAAGGAGAAGAAGACGAGGAAGAGACACAAGAGTGGGGTAGCGGCTATCCAGTCCAGAAACCAGACTGCGAGACCAGGTGCACGCGTTATCTAGGGATGAGCACGGAACGAGGTGGGACCACCATATGTTGATCCACCACCGGAGAACGCCCCGGCACGCGCCACACTCAAAACTGAACCTCTATACCGCGAGGATCTCGAACGACGGATCGAACGTATCGTTGTCGCGACACTCGACATTTTTAAATCTTACTAAACATCGATCGTGCTTATCCATTCAGTTACCCAAATCATCGACCGAAGAGAAGATACATTTAAAAAACGAATATCGACTCATGGAAATCGGTTCTGTTCGTCATTTTTTTTGAAAATCATTCTTGCGAAAGACGTCGCGCAAAAACATCGCCGATGTGTTGGGTCAAGAAGAAGCGAAGAGAGATCAAAGTGTAAATTAGAAACGGAAGGAAATAAGTAATCGTTCGTTCAGTGGTGAATCGTCGTTGGATTGTGTGGTCCTGTATTTCCATCGAACTTGGATCTAAGACGGCCAGTATGGCTCTAATGTCGAATCATCACAGTACTTATCAATCGGCGTCCTCGGAAATGCTGGCCTCAGCGTATCCGACACCAACGAGGCTGTACGATCCACTTTATCCTTCGCCGTACAATTCGCCGGATTACGAGACGGTGAAAATCGGATACAGAGACAATTATGACACCGCTATCAATATGACACCGAGGAGGGAAATCGAGCACATCGATTGCGGGAGAAAACAGGTGACGGAGTATGCAACGACTCCGGAGGGATACGAGGGAGAACCCTACGGTATTCTGACACCACTTACACCACAGAGGTATGACCAATCGTGACACATTTATGTATATATGTATATATCGTGACTTTGATACATGTTAAATTTTTTTTTAATAGAAAATTAATTCGTCAAATCTGTTAAACATTCATTTTTAATTTATTTAGGTACGATCCTTGCCATTCCACCGATCGCACGACCTCACCCCGTTCAACTGTATACGAAGACAACTCCATGGACTACAAAGCCCCGGTCTACTGCTACGAGACACCTCCACAAGAGCCGAGATACTCAGCCGAGGGTGTCAAGAACGAGCACAACTCTCCGAACAATTACTGGGACCCGATATCGAATTCTCAGGTAACCACGCAAAAAAAATATAAATATATTAATTGTATATCTAATTGTGAGGTCTTTGTAAACGCTTGGCCGGATTCATCGAACGAGCTCGGTAATTATATTTTTGTGTGATTTAAAAAGAGAAATCTCTGCACTCGAAATAAGATAAGATGATGAAGGATTTAGTCTATTTTTGTTTTTATGTTTATTTATTTATATACCTATATTTTTTATTGCAGAAGATCCAAGAGTCACCTACCTCGAGTCCGAAGAAAGGGCGCCGAAGATCCAGGGATGTTCCGCCCTCTCCGAGTATCCTTAAGCGTCGCCGATTGGCTGCCAATGCCCGCGAAAGACGACGAATGAACGGTTTGAACGACGCGTTCGACAAACTTCGCGAAGTCGTGCCGAATCACGGTGCCGACCACAAATTGAGCAAATTCGAGACTCTCCAGATGGCACAGACATACATAGCCGCTCTATGCGATCTTCTCGAGAGTCACGATGGCAAGACTTACGATTTTAGAATTTGCGAGACTGACAAACATTTGTAGAAATAATCGACAGTTGTACAAAGCGTGATAAATTAAATTATCTTATTATTTTGTAAATTATGCATATCTTGAGGAATTCTTTAACTTTATAGTTTTAAAGAATACGGCTAAAAGTCCAAAGAGCAACGTAATGAGATTGATGCTACCTTGCGTCAACGAAACATATAATGTACATTTGTTATAGCGTAGGCTTAGTTGATAGTTCCTCGCGGGTCACACACGTAGACTCCATATTATCATTAGTTTCTATTTATTATTAATACATTATACGAATATGCCATAAGCCCTCAAAGAGCCCCTTTGAATGTTCAATTTGATAGAAAAATGTTATAATCTGCTGTAATTTTTGTTTGTATTTCAATTTTGTTATATCTAGTCAGAGTCTTATTTTTTTACTTAATTTATTGTAGAATTGTATTGTGTCGAGTTTCGTCATTTTATATTGATCAACGAGTATTCATTTAAGTTACCCTTAATGCGTTAGCGCCCAAAGACTTTGTATTATTGTTTAAATTACTACGTAATAAAATTTACACTGTACAAAACCGGATTTATCCAAAGATCGTAGACGAACTGTAAAACAATATACAATGAGGATAGATAAAAAAACATTGTCGATCCAAAGATATGTAAATCGCAATGTAATTATTGTTAATAAACGATGTTCCAAACCTTCGATAGACTGAAGATTTTTGCTTCCTTATGGACTATATGGAAGCTATATTTTCATTTTTTTTAATTCGAAATTTTTATGTCAAAGTACTTAAAGAAAATAGTCTAAAATGCGATTTGTAGCTAGTGTCCGGATGTATGTGTATGTGTGCATGTGTCTGACCGACTTGCATCGTTTAAAACGGCTATAACTCGAAAACGGCGCGAGACAGCGAATTGCAATTGGTACACTAGTAGAGTGGTTACGTCGCTTCGTTTAGTGCCACTTTCGTGAGGACTGAAGATTCGAGATATACCGCGATTTGAAATTTTTTGAAAATTTTCTGGAGTAGCTTTGATTTCCGTAAATATTGAGCTATCGTTGTAACACTGCACACAAATATAATATTTTTATCAAAGACTATTGGTATTGAATTTGAACAAAATCTATTGAAGGGGTCCGATATTATGGGATTTTGAGTTTTTGAAAAATTACTACAAACGGTTTAATTCGAATAGAGATGTAGGTATCGATCTTGAATTTGGCACGTAAATCGACTAACACTGTACAATGTTTGGTATTAAATATTGAGAAAATCGATCTTACCGTTTAAATTTTATGATATTTTGAAGTTTTTTCATTTAGCGGACATTCTTTATCTTATATCCGACACAAGGTTGTGCATCAAATGTCGGGGCGTAAGATAATCTAGAGATTCGTCATCAGCGGGGAAAAATACATAAATTAGTCTTAAAACGACAATTAACGGAAATTTGACTCCACGATTTTTTCGAGTAAATTCTGACGGTATAAATTGTGTAAGATTTAAAAATTTCTAAATATTGTAAAACTTGATATTAATTGGTATTTTCAAACAGCGATTTCTTTGCTTTTTTGATTTTTATTTTCATGCATATTGAGAGAAATCCACGTCAGCAATTTGTGATCGAATTCTTCCGGTCTGACGATGCGTGACTCATAATTATTTCGTTTCCGTGCGGAAGTGAGAGCGCCATTGATGCACACTTGACTCGCTCTCGGTATTCGGGGCTGAGTTCGGTGCTCGGACGACCGAGAGCCCTTTTTTCTGAATCTTTGCCATTCGTTACCAACCTAAGGGGAGGGTGGAGTGGGGTGCCTTGTCGATTTCAGGCCAAAAATCGTATATGATTGTTTTTCATGATCCCAAAAACCGTTACGAATCTATCGTATAGGATTTTCCAATACAATTTTTTTTAACGCGAAAAGAAAAATTAAAAGGAAAATTTATCACAAAATCGTCAACCCCGTCCCACCCCGCTTAAATACCAAAACACTCAGTATTTTTTACTCGGCTACATGAGCGATCGGCAGAACGCTCGAGCCACCCGTGCACCGCATGTGCCTACAACCGGGATTCGTGGCGTGTGCCATCGTATTCGTCTTCTTCGTCGATCGCAGCGCACCGCTTCGCCTCTTTGTCGTTTACTTCCTCTTCGCTTCAATTCATTTTCCTCTCGCATGTGTATCCTACTCGAACACGACAATGGCACCCAAGCCACACTTGTTCTCGTCGATTCGAACAAAGCAATGCGTAGCCCGGTAATAACATACAGTAGAATCTCCTCGCAGATAATTTAAAAGCGGAAACTCGCCGAATCCCGTTTACACAATCGTCCATTCAACCCTACGAGAGATTTCACTCCACAGAAAACACGATATGTGGTGTCGATATTCGGAAGTTGCAGCTTCGAACGGATGCATAATTGTATATGTACATGTGCAGTCATGTGAAATCATATTTAAAAATATGATTTCCACATATAATTCAGAAATATTTAGGAATATTTGAAAGATTGAAAATATTTCGTGCTACATGGGACAAGAAAAAGAGGGAACGGATTACGATGTATATTGAACAATATACCAATTATATAATTCAGATGTCTAACGTAGGTTCGAAATAAAATTCGATGACTTTTGCAGGGAGTCTAGTATTTCAAGAACCGCTTGACAGCACGAATATACGCATCGATCACTGAGTAAGATCGAACGGTAGAGAATCGTTGGACAGAACAAAAAAAGTTATGATGGGACGGCACACCTCGAGCCCTGAAGAGTGAAGACGTCGGATCGAAGAGACGCCGCACTGCTACACCGTCGAGACGTGACGATATGAGAGATCGTCCTTAAAAGGTGTCCCTCAATGGTAGGGAAGGTGGAAGACTCGAGTGAGGTGAGTTCAATCCTCACCCGGAGAATAATCAATTAACGCTCGCTAAATAGCTCGATGATCGATCCCTCCTTCTCGTCATTACTTTATATCTTTGTCCGCCCAATACCGACGGCGCCCTCTCCTGTATCTTCCACCCATCGACTCCTTTCGCCGATCTCTTCTGTCTCTCGATCTCTTCGCCATTCCACTCTTTCGGTATCTCGCTCCGTCTCTCGCGGCATCGATTCGATCGAGAAACGCGACGGGAATTCATGATCCGGATGCCCGGAGACCATGCGAACTCTTTCGCTCGATCGCGTTTCTTCCTTCTTCTTGTTTGTCACTCCTCCTCCCCGCGACCGCGGTGGTGTTGAGGTTCGAAAGTTAAACGCTTCCGAAGAAGCGGACGAGAGGCATTCGTCGGAGAACTCTTTCTTTTCTATCTCCTCACCGTACATGTTTCTCCATCTCATTGGTCCACCTTATTATTCTTTTTATTCGTCTCTCCCGCTCTCTCTCTCTCTCTCTCTCTCTCTCTCTCTCTCTCTCTCTCTCTCTCTCTCTCTCTCTCTCTCTCTCTCTCTCTCTCTCTCTCTCTCTCTCTCTCTCTCTCACTCTCTCACTCTCTCTCTATCCATCCCTTCGATACCCACCATTATTCTCCGTTCGTCCCGCTTCCGCTGAGATTATCAGGCAATTTATTTTCGTTCGATCGGATACGACTTGCAACCGAAAGAGACTTACACTCGGAGCCGAATTTGATGGAAGACTCATTTTTTGAAAATATCTTCCTCAATTTTTCCTATGCAACTTGATAATTGCGTCCTAAAGACATTTTTTTTACATGATTTCATAGAACATTGTTTTTTTTTAAACCTGTATGTAACTGTTTTATAAACTGCATTGTGGGCAGTTATTTCTGTAAAGCTACCTGACGCCACGGCAACCCTTTTCTGATACATCGTCTGGTCATTCGTTCCGGTAATGGGGTCCATCGGGAAATGCGATATTCGTCATTTCTAATATAACGATGATGGAAGAAGTGGGCGGACAGCGGACGGCACGGCGCGTGCCGAACAATGGACTTCGTTATAGATTTCGCATACCTCCATATAGTCTCCACCTTCCCTCGCGTGCAGTTTCTTTGTATTTTTGTTTTTCTGCCGAAACACAAAACGAAGAAAAAACTGGTTAAAAAAGGGCTATCGATCAGTGAGAGAGTATCCATATCCGGCGAAAACGATTTTTCGATCACGCTCATCATTTCAACGGGTGGCTAAAAAAATATCGAAAGTTTCTTCCAATCCTTCCGCGTGTCCTGCTTTCTTTTTTTTAGAAACTCCCGCTTTCTTATGAAAGCAAGCCGAGGAGGAAGAGAGGCGTAGGAGGGGGGGGGGGGGGCGCTCGAGAAAAAAAGGGGTTGAGATCGGCAATGAAACAGTTGGCCCAAACGTTAAATTCGTTGAATTATTATCGTCGATAACCCTTTCAATAAATTATATTATCTCGATCTCTCCTTCCACCGACTTCTCGATCTTCATCTCTAATACCATATATGCGAATGCACCTATTCAAATCGTATGAGTTCGATAAATAACGGTGATTCTGATCAACCGGCTCGATTCGACGAATCGATAAGAAACCGACCTCCGTTCTGTTTTCGCTCTTATGAAACGGGCGCGAGTTAAAAAAAATTTTAGCGATAGAGTGACGAAGGGCGAGAGAGAGAGAGAGAGAGAGAGAGAGAGAGAGGCGGATAGTGGAGGGGGGTTGATTATGGAACATGGTGCATTCACGCCGCACGAACAGTGCTCTCTTGCTACGACCGCTGCTGCCGCTATATCGTTAAGTGACGATGTATGTTAATAAGTGCGCGAAGCCAGCAGGTGGCCGACTTCTCCAGTTCCTCGGGAACCTGTGTGGATAAAGTAGAACGCATACCCGGACTTCGACTGTGTGCATGTTTATGTATTCACCGACTATTGTTTCATTTTTATTCCAATTCATTCGGGGGTCCTCCTTTTTCACCCTTGCTCGCAATCTTCGAGAGCTTTCGTGTCATTTTAATGATTCAAATTTTTCCAAAGTCGCGGTGAAAGCAAGAAAATATCGCTGAATATATTCGTTCCATTTTTCCACCGTATACCCTTCTGGGTTTTTACGAAACCCAGAAACAGCTAAGCTACCTAACTTCCAGTGCGTTCGTAGCCGACTTAGCTACACTGTGCTTTTATTTGTTTTTATATTTTATGGAGTAGTAAGTCGATGGGTTAGTAGATTCGGTTGTAATCGTTGAGAGGAGAAATAAGCACGCGTTGCGCATGCGTGTATATAAAACAGGCCTGAATTGGCTGCCAGATTGACTTCAATTTTGGCACGCTTTTGCCCACCGAGTGTCCAGATCTGGGTGTAAGACCGTGGGCTTGACCGTGTACTTCGGTGAGAGCTAACCACGAAAGGAGATTCAGCTTTATGTCTTCTTTACTCTCGAGCGCCCCGTCCCGGTCTCAATGCGTGATTTTTAATAACTACTCGAACGAGAGGCGTCGTCGTGTGCACGTATATGTGAGTACATGGCAGAGTCGCCTTATTCACGGTGAATTGAGTCATAAAATCGAATCCTTTTCGATACACGCGCAGGGACGTTCCATCGATTCTGTATGGCCTCATTACGTTCCAGTGCGCGCATTCCCTCGGACGACTATCGCATCGTCGTCTCGTAAGTTTCATCGTTCGTTACGTTGACTGTTTTCTCTTCTCTTGCCGTCGGTTTAGAGGGAAACGATGCGAAATTTTCGCTGCGGGGGTCGCGGCAGCTCGGAGAACTCGTGTATTAGATTAATTCGGATGTCGTTGCCGGTCAATACGTCTCGTTGATTGGGGCCGTCCTACCGGATCGGCATCTTTTATACATGACCCATTGTTATATAATAAATGTACATACAATAATACTGATAGATGTTTGGGAGAATCGACGAATGCCGGTCAAGTGCCGTTGTAGAACTTTCAGAGTGTTACATCAGGCCCTGATGAGATCCGGAGAAGGCTCGATGACGCCCTGACAAGACGCCCTATTCGACCCTTCGAAATTTCCGCCAGGGTGATGTCGACCAAGCCGATGTCGAAGAACCACACTGAAAGAAAATATCAATGACTCAAGTAAAATTCGCTTGCGGGCTGCCGAAGAAAAAAATTGTTATTTCAATTCTACTTTCAATTCTTAAAATTCCATACGGGACTGAAACGATAACATTTCACCCTGACAGTCTTGCCGTCGTTGTTTCACTTTCGTACTGAGTTGTCAGAATTGAAAGTAGAATTGAAATAAACAAAATGTTCTCTGACAGCCCGCAAGCGATTTTTTTTTAAGTGCAGATCGACGATCTTTTGCAATTCTCAATAATAGTTGCCAATAATTGTATAGCGTTGAACGCTCATACTTCCTAAACGGTGTACAAAACTTTTTACCTATTCAAGATTTTGTAATCAAAAACTTCTCTTTATCCTTGTGATATTGAGGTTCTCCCTTAGGTGACCGGCATTCGCGCTCCCTTTCCTACCTTACAGACTCTTCGCCGGATCTGGATGCGGAAAACCCGTCCAGACTTCGTGATGATTATGAGAAGAACGAGGATCTTCGTCGAGAGATCGGCGGTCTACTTGAAAGGATCGGCGCGAACCCCAGCCAGTAGTGGACACAGCGTACACGACGAAGGAAAAGTCCTCGTTCGGTATTTCGAGAGAAAAAAGAAACTGGAAATGTATCCCAGTCTCGACTACAATCGGGCGCGTCTACAAGCACCCGATACAGATACATTGATGGGCACCGTGATCGCGATTCCATCAGTGGTATCCAAGCATCAAGCATCTCCAAGCATCGGAGTAGACAAGTCCCGTTTCGTTCTGTGCAGGTACTTACAGTGCAGGTACTATACTACCAGACTGTATGATACCTTAAGCGCGTCACGTATGCGTCGCTCTATATGTATTTATACACCTCTATAAGTAGTTCACATTATCCTTTTTATCTGGCACGAGATAGATCCAAAGACGGTAAAACTTGTCTACACGCGCCTGAGAAGACATTTTCAATTATTCGTCGCATGAACTGAGAGAATGATCTCATAGAAATTATCATAAATCTGGTAAAAACTGACAGAACTTTCATGTACATGGGAACTACAGTGACATCCTGGAAAAATGTTCGTATTTAACGTAACATATTTTGCTAGAAAATGTGGCAAATTTCGCTGTCGCAGATACTACCGAAACAGCCAGTAATTTTTGATAGAATATACCCAAGTTCTTCTTACTAGAATATATAGTAATCGTGGGGTCGCGATCGTGAACCGTTACAGTACAGGAGATAATCTAAAGGACTCGAAGGAGAGAGACGACACGCACTGTCACAATGAAGAACGTGTCTCTATTTCAAGTGACAATGAGCCTTTAATAAGCACCATTGTGTTCCCGTGTCATCGCGGAAAATGCACATATTGAAAGGGTACGATTGAATTAGCGATGAGACGTACGAGCTCCGTCAGACGAGGGGCAGGAAGCGGGTCAACATTTGAGTAGGGAAAGAGACCGGGAAAGGAACGATGAAGAGGAAGAGGGAGCGAGAAGCGAGAGAAGAAAGGATCGGGCCGATGGACACTCGGCGGCATGAGAGCCCGAGTGGTCACCACTGATGTGCCAAGGCAGGCGTGACCCGCCATAATCTGGAGTCTGAGCTCAAAGCTCGCATCTCTTGCTCGCCTGGACCCCCTCGAGAAAACTACACGCATATACTCGGCTGAGCACAACACACGAAACCCGATGGAAATCGATTTCAGGCGTAACTTACCCCGAACCACTAGAGAGCCTCCGCCCACTATTCGTCAATATAAATTGCTCGACTGTATTACACCCAGAAAAAAAAGTTTGTTCCAATCAATGAAAATTTATTAAGCACGTAGAAAAGATGTTTATTTGCTTCGAAACCTAATAGAGCGTTCATTAATTTCTAATATATTTATTTGTTTGATAGTAGTAGTGGTAGTAAAAGTGCATTTATTGACAATTCCTTGCAGTTTATACAATATCTGGTACATCTCTCTATGTAGTTACAGCGTTCACATAGACATTGCCAATTGGCATTCGACCGCAGCCCTTCAGCCACGCTTGATAGTACTATTCTTATTATTTAAAAATGTTTATTTGGATCTAATAAACATAAACATCAAATAGAGCTGGGCAGTACTTAAAGTACATGAGAACTTATTTGGTACTTAGAGTACCAAAGTACTTATCGGTACTTTAAGTACTTTTACTAAGTACTAAGACTAAAGTACTCGTACATTTTTTTTCCTCGGTACCTTTGGATCAATGTTCCAATTTGAAACGCCGAATATAAAAAGGAAACAGTATTTTGTACTTTGTATTTTGTAAAAGTACTTTAAGTACCAGAATTACTTTGTACCTAAAATACTTGCAGTACTTAGTAATTAGTGCTTGAGGTAATTTTCGGTACTTGGCCAGCTCTGATATCAAATAATTTATTTATTGATTTCGTGACAGACCTGCTACTTTTAATCGCATGCGAATAATGTGATATACGAATGGGGCAGAAACGAATTTTTTTGTTGAATAAGTCATGTTTACTATCAACGAAGCAACGGTTAATTATTGAACAATCATACAGATGCGTTATCGACGCATGATATCACGAATTATTGTGCAATCGGATCACGCAGTATTGCCCTTTATCTAATGTTGTAGCAATGAAAAAAAACACATTGGATCCACGTCACGCCCTAATCGAAACGACTCTATCGTCGAGTGCCAGGATCTTGAGAAATTTTTTTATTCGGATTTCCGGTATCATGAATTAGGGATGAATTAGCGGCAGAGAAAGGATCGTCGGAAAGCTCCACGGCCAGGTAGAGAAAGGGTTTCCGGCGACACCTCGCTACCCTTATGGTGCTCGGAAAAATTCTATAACAACGATACATAACGTGTAGGGCGGCGGGTTTACGATTTTCCGGCCACCTGACACCGAATCACGTGCCATCTCACTGCCGCAGTAGCCTCCTTGAGATACATTTTATAATTTGATGATCGCTTTCACCCCGTTCTCGCGGCTGTCGAGTTAACCAGGAAATCAATACAAAGACGGAACCGATTACTTTGTTTTTTTTTCCTTTCATTTTCTTCTTCTCCTCGATTGCCGCCAAAATTCGTTGCGCAAACACCCACAAGGCGCCGGTAGTCCCTAAAAATTCTTCCGCCTTCTCCTTCAGACTTTTTCCTACCAGTCTCATAATCTCTTAGGTGTCGGTACATTCTCTCGGTCGGCTCTGGAGAGAACGATTATTATTCCAAGACGGAAGAAGAAGAAGATTTAAGTCGGTGTGAAATTTTTTTTTCTGTTCGCCGCCAATTATTCACGGACTCCCGTGGACGATTGCCTTAAATAAGGGACGTATATTGAAAATTGCGAAGGAAACGTATTCGCTGAGATGTATCGCTGCGTAGAGAACATCGGAGAATCTGTGATTGCGACTGCGTGTGGTTAGCGAAGATTTTTTCTTTCTTTTTTTTTTTCTTTGACCAGTCTTCATACGGGGTCGTTCAGCTCGCGTGTGTAGCCCGAAGGCCTGGAGGCGCTAAGCCTCCAAAACGTTCGTTTTATTTTGCTACAACCGCGACGAACTGTCCTAGCCAATTTTACGGAAAGAAAAGGATAGATAAAAGAAGCAACCAGAATGAGAACTGTGTTTCTTTCTTGGAAACCCGGCTGCGATGACGGCCAAAGGGTTGCCACAGTATAGTCATTGGTACATGATGAGTGTCGATTTGCTCAAGGTGAAGCGACACCCGAGGCAGTTTCTCGACTCGTGTATCGAGTCTAAGAATCAAAGTGTCGAATTGTGATTGATATTTTTTTTAAGGCAACTTCACGCCCTAAGAGTTCTTAGAGTCGAATTTTAAGACGTTAGTTCGAACTTAAGATCGCTCTATAGATCCAACTGAAGGTCGAAGTTTGGCCCAACTTCATTGCGTGCTCAAAATCTATCTTACTTTCTAACTTTAAATCTATCGTAATTTCGAATTTAAGATTTATCTTACTTTCGAACTTGATTTCGTGTTTACGTTTGATCGTCAGCTCAAACTTAAGCCTGAACTCAAATTTGATCGTAATGCAAGTTCGACCTTACGTTCGAACCCAAGTTCGAACTTGAAATCAACCTTAATCACGAAATCAAGTTCAAACTTAAGATAGATCTTAAGCACGCAATGAAGTTTGGGCCAAACTTTGATCTTAAGTTCAGGCTGTCTTAAAATTGAACCCTTAGAATAAAACAAATGTGAAAACACAAATGCGTAAAACTTCTATCGACCATATATATAACTTTATATACGGTGATGAACACGATAAAGCTCGCAAAGTTAAATTTTCATCGAACACCGAAAGGTCGGCACTTTTGTCCGAAAGAAGAAACAGAAAAGCGACAAAGTGGCGAGTCACGAGAAAGAAAGGAAGAGGATGTATATATATATATATATCTCGTCCTCACGAAGCGATGAGCGAAGCGTGTGCGCTGGTAGAATGAACGAGCGATTCGTCAGGCCGGTCGATTAGCCCTTGTTCTAGATTATTATCGCCTATATTGAATTAACGGAGTTGAGGAAAGTCGAGGGGGCAAAAAAAGAAGAAAAAACAAGGAAGGCAAAGGTGCCGGCGCGTCAATGACGGAGCGTCCGTTATTCCTCTCGGTCTAACGCGAAAGACCAGAAACTTGTCTGTTACCTATTACGGCTGTCTAGTAACCGTGCGGACGACACGTGCGGGAGCTACTAAGAGTCCCTAACGAGCCAAAAAAGAAAAAAAAAGAGAAAAGTACAGCGAAAAAGAACGGAAAAGCATCGAAGCGGTTCGAAGGGTTCGACGATCGAGAGGGTATCGACAGGGTACCAGTCGCCAAAGGTTGACCTGTCTCCTCTCTTCAGGCTCTCTCTGGCTATCTCTCGGCGGCCGGACTTGAAAGAAGCGCATGGCGTATCGACACCCGGCTGGTCGTGCAACGAACACGCTTCCGAAGTATCGGTTTAACGAGCTTTCCCTCTTATCTGAAGGGTCCTCGAGGAAAAGTGCCTGCCGAAAGAAAGGAAGAAAGAAAAAGGTTGAATTTGTACGAATTTTCGGCACCTACTACCAGCGATGCCCTTTTGAAAATCTAAGACTAATTACAAATATCGCGTGAATCTTTTCGCCTAATGTGAGAAAATCAATGACATATCCTCATGGGGGAAGCTGTTTTCGTAAAAAAAAAAAATAATAATAATAAAAGTAACAATTTTCGAGATTTTTGTGACCGGGCGTATTCCATGAAAATCAGTATAGTAGTTTCGATTGAATAAGATCTTAAATGTTGAAAATTCAACGAGGAAGCTAAACTTGATCAACGAATTTTTGTACTTTTTAATAATATATCGCACAGTCGACGGGACAAAATGAAAACCGAACCGGTGAGGGCTCCAGTACCGAGCCACAACATGCTCTGCATTGTGTGCGAAGACTCGACGATATGTCTAAGAAACTACGAAGATCGAGTCGAACAGCGTCTGCTCCGTCGTGCATCAACCGCGCGTCTGGAGAAAACCGCGAGACTATCTTTCACCTGTTATCTCGACCCTTTTAACCGTTCACGGTATTTTTCTGTATACCATAGAATTCGTTGAATAGCTCTCGCATAGTGAAAGAACATTAAATACAAAGAATAGCCCGGGCGTCTGGTAATTACTGATATCAAGATTATTATAGGTGGTAAAAATTGAGTAATAATAATCGCACTATTGTAATGGAATCGCGCACGACACCTATGCCGACAGTGGCATATGTAACAGGAGGGAAAACGGTAAGGGCAATAGGCGCACCGCACAAGGGCGGCACGCGCCCGCGTCGAAAATATGGCGAACGCGCGTGTCGCACGAAAGATAACAAATTGTTTTGTAACACACACAAAAGAATCATTCGGAATGGCTAAGTGCACGGAAGAAGTTCACGCGAACGAAGAAGTGCGATCGAGTCGGAGCGGGTACGGCTCAAATATGTTCTCGCAGATGATGGAGCGGTGCATCGTAAAAAAAAAAAAGAAGAGAAACCTCCTGCGACTCACCCAAGGAGACAAATAAAACAATTGCATGTGTGCAAAACCTGAAATTTAAGAAGTTCCATTGTCCGGCCACCGCCGCGCGTCTGTCGCACCCCCCAAGTACGTGTAATCCTTTGTGCGTACCTGTTACGAAACAGATGGGGTACACGAGGAAGAGGGGCAAGCTTCCGCATAAACTCTTCATCTTTGGTTTATTTACATATTCAGCGAAGGAGTTTCATTTTTTCCTGAATGTGCAAATATAATTTGAGATTTGCGTATTCAAGTGCAAATACAATAGCGAAAACATTGCCCATATTTTTGGATAATTGATCAATTAAGGAACCAGAAATCTTTCCCCCACTCCGCTCGAGCTCCCCCCCCCCCATGCCCACCCTGACCCTCTAGGCAATACTAATTTTGTTTCACCGGCGAATCGTCGGATATTTTCGAACCTCTTGATAACATGAAAAGGAAGAGTAAACGAAAAGGAAGGCAATGAGTGCATAAGGGTTTTTTTTTCTTGTTTTTTCGTACAGTAACGCGGTTTGGCCACGCTCCGGCACTCGTGCGCGCGCGCGCTCTGTAACCGATGCAACAGATGACACACTGCTTTCTCGTGACTCCTGCATGAACCATGGTATTCGAGGGGGCTGAAGGGGGTAGGGGGGGGGTCTGACTGCCGACGCCAAGGGTATCGTATACTAGGTAGTCCTGTTCGATGAATGCCCCACGCCACTACACCAGCAGGGAGTTTTCACCCTTATTATTAAGGGGCGTTTCAGCTCGTGCCATGTGGTATAATGCCGCACCAGAGACCATCGCTGGTCTGTACCAGCGACGGTCTCTGGCAGTACCCTCTCGCTTCCTAGCTCTCGCTCTCTCTTCCTGCCATCCTGCAAACCCCACTTCGCGGTATCGCCGACTCTTCACGAACCCCAACCAACCCCGGCACGTCATGGAGTCATTTAATTTGCCATTGCTCCGAAACTGCGCTTGAAATTTTCTAGTTGAATGAAAAAAAATGTCATCCCTTAATTCGAGGTTGAATTTGGTATCGTTGAAACGATACAAAAATTAAGGAATTAATTTGGAAATAACGAGACGCAACACCTTACTCGAAGTGAAGGCGATAAGATTTGCTCTTTTTCCGGAGTGGTCGAGGTGCACTCGTGAAACGTGTAGTTTTCGGCGGACAAAATCGGGTCGAGAGGTGTTTTAACAAGTACACTATCAAAGAGCCGACGAGTTTACGATTGGTCGCGCGACTTCCACGCGATTGCGAAGCGACCTCGAGATGAGCGACAAATCGTTGCCGGCTCATTACTTGTTGCTCTCTTGCGCAGCTACTCGCTCCGTTTGCCGAACTTGGACAGGAAAGATCCATTAGCAAAGACCGTGAAGAATTTATGGGGTTTGGTTAATAGGTAGCGAGAGATCCTGGCGAACGTTCGCCACACTCTCTTTCTCCGGCGCGGAGCTCCGTCGGCTTTCGACCTTTTTTTTCGCTTCTCTCTCCCTTTACTCTCGGTGAATTTGAAAGAAGAGCCGATGGCTTTTCGCTACAACTCTCGTTACCAAAGTTCCCAGCGAACTCGAATGTCCTCGAGGCGAATAAGTAAAAATACGTTTTAAAAAAACATAAAAACTGTTTTCAACGACAGGGCTTGCAGCTCTCGGGGACATACGGTGGCGGAAGAAAATTATATCGATGCCGATGTATGAAAAGAAATATAAATACGCAAATGTGAAGGGAATCCGAAGGAATGGAGAATGAGAAGCCGATCCGATCCGCCTCGTCCGCGTGCCGTTCCCGGTCCCTCGCACCCAAAGTAGCCGGATACCCGAGCCGGGCGCGTGCATGCCACGCCGGACTTGACAGTTCTCGTAGGGTTAATGGCCAAGGTTAACGTATTGCTAATGTTGTATTATTCCGATCGTGTGTCATGTGCGGGAAATCGTTGGGAACGCACGGGAGCGCGACGGCACGCGACACGCGTGTGTTCCCTCTACATCTGATATAATACACCACATCGAGGAGACCCTTTGCGACTGGTGCGAGTCGCTGTGGCCCTGCGAATGCCGACACATTTTTATTTATTTTTTTTCGTATGTATTGAGACGACCAGCGATTATTTATTTATTTAACAGTGTCAAAATCACACGGAGAAAAAAAATTTGTCGGTAAATCAAGATTTTCGTTAACGTAAAAAATTTGGTTTATTAGTATCGGGAAACCAAAACCGGCTTGTAACCATAGCAAAATTTTATACTTGGGGGGGCTTTGCTATCGCAACAAACAGCCTTTGTTACAGTAACAAAAACAATTGTTATATGACTGTGTTAACAACTACGACGAGCTTGAGACGCTCGATGCAAAAAGAAAACAAAGAGACGCGAGGAAACAGTTCCTTTGTATTCGGGTAAAAAACAATTCGTGTATCATATTTTTGATAATATGTCGGCGCTGTAATGAATCTGAGCGTAGACACAATTTTCGAATAAATTCAAAATCAAAAAACGCGCATTCATTTTTATGGTGTTGTTTTACGAAATGCAGGCATGTTTGTAGCAATTAAGCAGCAAAGCTTGGCGCAAGTGATTGCACTTATTTACCAGTAGGTACTACGCTTGGCTATCAGGGTATGGTATGAGATTCTGTCGTGCTAGGATATCGATGTAATTCCCTTTTTTCATTGACAATATTTGAATGACAAACGAGATATAAGAACGTGTGTATTATGCTCGAGCATAATCGATGGATCGTTCAACCCAGTCCGCCGAGTCGGGACGCGGAGACGCATGTAAAGGCGAGTTGCAGCTCTACGAGAATATCTGCATCCCATCGAGCTGTTGAATAGGGACAAGAGTCCGTTGGCGAAGATAGACCGCGGTGCCGGTAACGGTTTTGTCGTGTAACAGAGTCGAGTCTCGCTGATGGACTCGCCGTCTGCGGGGCCCGACGAGCCAGATATTATTGTCCGGTAAAATTATATTCACTGGATCGGTTGCCCGCCAGGCAGAAGCTTCGAGCCTCACGGACCTTCAATAAATTGTTTATGTGCAACGAGCCGCGAGTCGCGGAACGCGCTAACCGTTTAACATTGTTTAAGGTGCAGAGAGGACAGTTAATGTAACGGATTTCGTTACACTCGCGGCCGAGAGTTCGGTAAACACACGGAACTGTTGTCTTAAGGCGAAGTGAAATACCGCGGTCGGTATGCAAAACTCCAATATACTTTGTTTAATGGTGTTATATTTAAAAAAAAAACACAACAATTTAATTAGTTACTTTGCTCTTGGCTCGAATTAGCTTCTTCCCAAAAAAAAAAAATTGCCACCGTGAGAAAAGTCCGTTAGAAAATTGCAGCTATCTGTCGAGCACTCACAGCCGCGTCTACGACTGGGAGACAGAAAGATAGTTCGATGCGAAGTTTTACCAACGAAATTGAGACGCGCAGAGACCACCCTGCTGTTCGAGTCCAAGTCAATCAATCCAAATACCGACGATTATTACCGATGGCTTTTCATTTCCGTTAGAATTTCTAATAGACCCGAGCATACAGGCAGGCTTTGAGTTTCCTATGGTGTAGGGTAACATCGTTATTTAACGATAATGCATGATACAGAAAGGGAATAATGCCGGTTTTTGGGAGGAGGGCCAGAACCGATGACGCTTTAATTGGTGCATCCCGGAGGGTTGTTCGATGCGTGTATAACGATACTCCGAGGGGATGAACCCCTCGTATAGTTTCGTCGATCCCTTTCGACGTTCTCATTAGTACTTATAGATTTCAAAAAAGTCATTCTCCCGGCTACTCGTAAAAATTTAACGAATATAACTTTTTACGACCCTCTCACGAAATTGGGTATACAGGAAGAAATGGATGTCGATGCATGGCACGTAGATGCTTCGTATAGAGACTTAGGAAAAAATATTGCCAGTATATGTTTGCTGGACGGAGAGTTCGGTACAGTGAATACAATTATATTCGTACTGAGTGGTACTATTTACATTGGAGAAGCTACTATACAAATTTACCAACCTTACATTCAAAATATTTTGAATATGCGGTTGCTAAAAGTTTGATATATCGGATATATATAGCATATATTTTCCTGCAAAATATTTTGAAAATATTAATGTTGGAATTATATTTTTAAATATTGAGATTGGAGTTTCATTGTAGAATGTTGATATTGTAAAACATTGATATCGGAAATATTTTGCATATATTCCCGTGTGGGCAAGGTAGTTGAAAATTTTGTTTTGGCACGATATTGCAGTCGAATCGGGTCGCCGGGTTTGTCGTTTCGACCGTTACTTTTCTTTCCCCACAGTTCCCGGCTCGCACTAGTTTCTTCCCCATTGCGTTGTATCTTGAAAATCTCCCGCCGAAAACTCGGTGCGGCAGCTTTGCGTGGTTCTTCGCGCGTGACGATCTTACATCTAGCGCGCACCCTCTTCCGCTCGAAGGATCATTTGCTTTTCGTATCTTTGTTTCTTTACGATCTTCAGCTGCGCGAAGCTCTCCGTTTCACATTAAATAATATAAAATTCTTTTTCATATTAAAAAAAAAGTGATAAAAAAATTCGTGGTACACTTTTAATGATTTCCAGAAAATGTTTTGATGGAATTTCTACCAGACACCTCCCCGGCGGCGCGTGGCTCATCGCCAAAAATTCGTCACGCGAACGCCGTCCCGGCACCGAGGGAAGTAGCCGATAAAGGCCTCCCTTTGAACGTTAGGTCGGGTCGTTGAATTTTATGGTGTTTATGGTGTAGGGCGGTGTCACGGTCTGCAGAAGCCACGCGTCGTCCCCCCTGTTCGAAGCCTCGGAACACAATTTTACCAAGGTATCGCTATGCCGATCGCTTTAGGAACGCGATCCAGGCATGGCTAATGTGTCATAAATTGATTTGGCACAGCGCGTGCCCGTCTTATTTTTCCATTACCCATCGATCGGCGAGGGGGAAGGAGGAGACCCAGTTCGAAAAGTTTTCAATTTACGGAAACTCGATATGCCCAATCGGAGGCGAATCCGGGTGATCGAATTGATTTATTGAATCGCAGTCTGTTTGATAATACTGTTTATTTTTATAATAGTGCTAACAGTCTGTTTGATTACATTTTAGATACCAAAAAAAAATGACCGACTCTAAACAGTAAAAAAAGTTTGTACTTTTTGCAACAACTTATTGTTCACAAACGACCACAATTTTTTATTTGTTAATTTTCGGTTGCCCCCATCCGGTTCTAGTTTTACAAACAAAAGTACAAAATTGTTAATGACATGGGAAATAAAAGCACAGGCTTGGATATTCAAATCTTAACAAACGCGTCTGTCACGTATTTAACTTATTTAACAAAAAAATTTTTTACTGTGTATAAGAGTTTCGTGTTTCCATTACGTTGGAACAAGTGTTTACTTCTTTTTTTCGGTACTTTGCATGGAATACACAAGGACGAGTAAGGTAGAGCGAGGACTCATTGTTATTCGTCTCGTGCCAGTGAAGCAACGGTGGACTTGTGCTCTACAATCGAGCTAATTAATCAGTCGGCTGTCTTCACACGTTGGTGGGCCCACCTTGCGGACTATGGAATAATGGACCAGGGGATAATTTAGAATTAGCCCTTCGTCCCTTCGTGAACCGTCGTCGTCGTCCTCCTCCTCGTCGAGCGGTCGGCCGTGCGTGCCTACATTTTTATACATTTATGTGCGCATTCACAAATGTGTGCGGCCTGTACGGACGTACAAGCCACTCGGGAGCGTCGGGGAACGTGCCGACGAGGTAAAGGAGCCCGCTCGGTTCCACATGACTCGGGGCACGCGCCTCTCGAACCCTACCCGTAAGTCCGACGGGGGAACTCCGATCCTCGCGATCCCATCGGGATATCACGAGTTTAATAGGCGTGACGCTCGGAAGTTTCTCATTAAAGTATACCCGCGATGCTCGTTGTGTATTCTGCGCGTAACGATTATCGCGATCGACGACGATTCACGAGAAGTACAAATTCTTCGACGGCTTTTCTGTGAATTATTTATTTTCCAAACGAATCAAGAGCCGACAGTGCAGGTTTCGCCTAGTTTCGCATGACTCTTTCCTCAAGGCTTGTTACAGCAAACTTACGATTCTTTGAGCGAATGATAAATCAACGTTGCTTTTTTTACTGTTTTTATTCAGAGAGCCATAAGTCACCGGAGCTTGGAGTGCTCGAAACAAGAGAAACTTACGCCGTCGCTCCAGGAGAAGGAGCGACGATAACGGATTCCCAAGCGGCTCGTAATCTTTTCTTCCTCTCGCAGTTTCAAAGCGAGCCAATGAGATACATACACACACCTGGCCGCTAAATAACGAGAAGCACGAGGACACGAGGTCGAGACAACGGGGGTTTTATATCGCTTTCGAAGCGAGCGAATGCTCGTCGGAAAAAAATTTCAAATGGGCCGAAGATGATCGTCGAGACTTGCCGGGTGCAACAAGTAAAAAAAAAAAAAAAAAGAAAACCCGTAAAAAAAAGGGTAGAAAAAAGAAACGACCGGTGACGTGAATATACCGAGTTCAATCAAACGCCGTAAATGAGGCATAAATAAGCTTCGCGGCTCTAATACTTCTCGCATCCCTCTCTCGCTCGGCTTTCTTCCGTCCCTCTGGTGTATCCTCGCTTGGCTTTTCTTTCTAACGACAAGTATAGCATTAAAAGGATGACGAGGCAGGTGTCGGTGGTACGCGGACGAGAGAATCGAGCAGTTTATACTTCCTAGACGGCGGCAACGAAGCCGACGGTGGATGACGTCGAGGACGAAACACGAGGAACTCAACGCAACGTTCCTTTTTTTGTTGTTAATATATATACATACATGTGTATAGTGCATGTACGCAGTCTCTGTATCGGTCGAGACGATGCACAACATCTGGCCTGCCGTTATACCTACCCGTGACGTTCTAACACCGCGGATCCTATGATTCCGCGATTATAATACCACGGGCCTATGATTCCGCTGGCTCCACAGCTGATGGAACTGATGCCTTTGTGCTCGGCCTCGGATACACAGCCAGTGTACGAACGTGACCGAGCTTCGTCCGAGGATCGATGATCCCCCTCGAGTGAGACTGGACCGAAAGAGACCTGGACTGAACAAGCGATAGCCACGAGACGCGCTACCAGCGAGTCCGATGCTTCCTAAGTGTGTTCCATAATGCCCGTTACAAATGTCCATGTGGATATTAAACTAATAGGATAGGAGTACGGAGGAGACGATAAAGTATCGTTGCGTGGACAATATTTGCATAAAGGCGTATATTATGTACAAAATTATGTACCCGGTAATCACGAAGCGGTAAAGATAATTCAGATATGAGAATCTAAATCTACGGAAAACTTCGTGCGCGTTAGTAAAAAAAGGCTATTTTTCCGAACAATTGGCAACAGTAAATCTACGCTAATCACGAATCTGCCGTTTGCTTTATTCCCCGACCAATATCTGATACGAAGGTCAGGTCAGATGAAATATGTATAGGGAAGGCGGGGGCAAGGCTAGAAATAAAAATTCTTACGAAACTGCAGTGACCCAAGCAAAGCAGCCGCATGCAGTGAGGTAACTCGTCATCGTCCCGACACCAAAAGATTAACGCCCGTGCCTATACGCGGTACATCCCGAAGTTGACGAGAAGCTCCTCCGAGGTCTCCGTTTTTGCTGCAAAGACACCGCGGCTTGACGAGACCGGGCACAGTGCCGACAGCTGAAGGAGCTGGCCGGTAACAGCGGTCACTGTTTTACGACTGGACGAGCAGAGGTGGAGTGGGATAGATATTAAAATTAGCAGATGCGACGATCCGGGACTTCCCTGTGCACGCAGCTGCGCAATGAGCTGAGCAAGATTGCTCGCGCGCTCCGCGGTCGAGCTGACCTGGGTCAATCGTACGAATCTCAACAGTCACCGGACCAAATCATGACTTGACGATACGTTGTCACCTCCAACCGAGCACGCACGCGCACAAGAGTTTGCCTAAACAATGATATATTCCAAGCGTCCGTCATAGACCAACGAGCTAGACACGCCGAATGATTGCTCGAGAGTCAAGAATACTCGGTTAACAATTCCGAACCGAGGATCGACCTCCGAGTGGCTGCGTCATGCTTGCAAACTATCATCCCAACGCGAGAAGACCTTACGGCCGGCTCGGTACGCATACACGCGCAAAAGATACGAGGAAGAAGCTGCAGGTGTAACCGGCCGGCGAGTGCACGTCGACTGGACGAAAGAGCCGAGACGGGAAGAAATAGATAGATGACTGAACGCATCCTCACCTCCGGAAGCTGACGAGACGAGACCCGGTATGCGATTTGCCTGATGGGCAATGATTCTCTCGAGCTAGACACGCATAGAAAAGATGCCTTCCATTTCACACAAATTTTGTGCATTGGATGCTTTTCTCGCGACCCAGTAAATGGTCCGTAGGGGAAGGGGAGAGGGTGAGAGACAAAAAATGATTTGTTTTAAAAAAATGAAAAAAATTTGTTGGTTCAAAGGAATTATAAATTCTTTATAAGTCACCTCTAAGCCCGCTCTCAGGTGCGACCTTAGCGACGCTACGGTAGCAGAGCCACATCATTTTGCCGCAACTACAATTGGCCGAATCGTCGTATGGCTGAAAGTCATGGGTCCGAACGCACTTCAGCCGAATAGTCAAACTATTCTAAGAAAAAATGTTCGTCCCTCTCGATCGATCGTATATTACAGGATCGGACAGCCGAACGGAAAGCAGCGACGATGCGCGACCAACATAAATCATAATTGTTTTATAGGACGTTTATTATACCTGACTGAGAATCCGAACGCAACGAGAGATTGGGTTTGTCGGCGTTTCATTTCGTATTCGCCGCAGTCGTCCAGTAACGAAGTGGCGTCATTCGTTCTGCATCGTGACTTTTGTCGGAGTCTATTTTTATTATTGTTTATTGATTATGACACGGCGTTATTGGTCGGTTATTGATAGGGTAAGAATGGCTAATATGGTAAGTAAATGATATACGGATCGGATTTACCACTTTTGACTCACTTTGGTGTTGAACTTCGATAAACTTCTTTTTATTTACCAGGTAACAGGTAAACCAGTTAAAAACGTTCCGACTGGACTCTGGTTCGAAGCTATATAAATTATAAAGTCCAGAACGCCCTCGGATGAGACTGACGGAGAACCGTTAATCGTTTCGGACACTGTGGACGACAGCCGAAGTGCGAGAAATGCGGTGAAAATACAAAAAGGAAGGTGAAAAAAGGAGAAATTAGCTGACGATATTTTTTCAGGGTCATCAGAGACGAGGAGACTGCTTCGGTCGGAAAAAATTTCGCGGCACCGGTGGGGTCACAGAATCGAGGAATACCAGTGGGGCGGGGTACTCGCGCGAAACTACGGCGAACCTGTAATTAGAGCACCTCGGGTGTGAATCTAATGGGTGGGTTTTTCGTTTGCCTCCATAAATCTCGACCCTGTTACCTTCGTGTATATATATCGCTCCTTAGCCTGTAGCTCGGAACACTGTGGTATATCCGAGTTTTGGCCAACATCGAACAGTCCTTAAGACCTCGGGGAATTTTGTTTTAATTGTTTAAAAATATGTTTGTATACTAGGGTAAAAATTGCCTCACGTTCACCATTTGGGATGAGATTCTCTTTTTCTAATGCACTACGAAAGATTAGAATGTCCTATAAAAAAATAAGATCGGAGAAAATGGCAACCGCCTTTCGATATATCTGAATAGATTTTGGGGCCACTTATTCAACGTTCTTTATCTCTCCCACTTCACATTTAATTTTAATAACCTGTCGCCACAAACATACTCCATAATCCACACAAGTAATGTGCCAAATTCCGTTACGGTAGTCCTTGCGAATAATGTTCACTTCGCATGACATCCGTTCTGTAGGATATAAAATAGTTCTATATCGCGCATACGTGAAAAGAGAGTGCATGCGGATTCTTTGAAATTCCCCGAGTATTCCAAAACCGTTGGAAATTTGCTCGCACAAAAGATAATCATGCATAGTGTATACTGCGTTCACTTGGTCTGTCGGCTTGTGATCGATGATCAGAGCTGATGACAACGGGATGAGTGTAGTGGATTAAAATAGAAAATATCGAGTTGGGAGTAAAATGATTGCGATATTCGTGATCAGCGGGAAAAAATACGTGGAATATAGCTTTGAAACAAAACAAATCGGTCGAATAACGATTTTTGTTTTTTTTAGCCACTTTTGGAAAAACGTCGATTTTCGTAATTTTCAAAGGTCGATATCTCGGCTCCCAATGGAGCTACGGAAAGTCCAGGGTGACCATCGTGTTCTACGAAAAAAAAAAAAAAATACACAAAATAGGGCTTTGTCCGAAGTTTTAGAATCGTTTTATCGTGCCGTTTGAGGACGTTGAAAAACGCGAAAAATGTCCTCGAAGGGGGTAGTCTGGGAATTTTTGCAATTTTTGGACAATTTTTATTTATTTATTTATTTTAACTGCCATGTATTTTGAATTATTTTTTCCCGCTGAACACGAATCGGCTGGCCTTTTTGGGCCTAAAGTACAGTGAGCCATTAAAAATCTCGATTTTATGCACAAAAAATCCCAAATTTTTGGGATCAATATGGAAAGTGTTGGTTTGGGAGTAAAATAACTGTTTTAATCGTGTTACGAGTTTTTGAATCAAATATAACGCTACGAATAAAACGAGTTACAGTCTTGCAATCAGCGGTGAATAATACACGAAAAATTAATCTTATCAGCACCTTTGATATGCTTGATTTTTTTCAGATTTTTATACCATCCAGAAGTCTTTGTAATCACCTCTCTTTTCTCTGAAACTTATGCGAAGTGAGCAATATTCGCAAGGACTACATTAAGACACGTTAATCCTTTGCGACAAACACTGTGGAGACAACAAAAGGGGCAGAATCGCTAACCTCAGTGAAACGCATAACTCCCGTTGGGCAAAAGCCCTAACGGGCAGTCGGGAGTTTAAAAAAATGGTTCGTTTTGCCCCGACTCTCCCCGCACTCAGCGAATTACTAAACAAAGTACTTTCTCATCCTGCATATACGATTATGATAAATGATAGATCGATACATTGCAGGCTATCGCAGCACCCGTGATACACGTTAGGAATAATAATGCCGACAATATAACGATAATAATCTCGAAGGCAATCACCGAGCGAACAATGATAATGAGATACGTCCAAGCCGTGCCGCTAGACAGTGCTCAGTGTTACACTTGCATACACGTTGTATTCACATGCGGCGTTGATGCGATGGGCCCTTCCGAAGATAATTCAGAGGGACCCACGACGAGATGCGGGGAAGAGCGTAGTCCTCACTTCTAGACGCGCATCAGTCAAACGGGCTATTATGTTGTAAATCACCGGTGATTGTCTGCGAATCGCAACTCGCTTGCCGACCGAGAGTCGTGAGCGCGTAGGCAGGTAATAATCAATTTATGCTCTTCATCAGACGCAATAAATTGATTAACCGTCCGTACATAAAACCCGGACTTCCGAGCGCGAAGATCGAGTGAGTCGAGTGAATATCGATCGATCCTTCTGACACTCCGTGAGTTGCGAAGGAAAACGATCTATGAATATACAGTTTTGTTGGTGGGAAGAAGGTAATAAAAACTTCTTGGAAATTACCTGGCATTGATTTTTTTTTAAATTGAAAATAACACAATTTAAACGGTTCGATCGATTCTCTCAAAATTTCAATGAGATCATCGGGCGATCATATTCCATCGGTGGGCGCGTTTTTAACCAGATATCTAAAAAATTGTAAGATCTAGAGTGCGCACGGACATATTCGATAAGAAATAAAAAATGGCATAAAAAAAAACAACCGAACTTTTTTTTAATGAAATTTTGTAGAAACATTGACTATTGACTACACATACCGTGTGTGAAATTTCTTGATCGGTCGAGGCATTCTCGAGTTACAGCGGTTTAAATTTTTCGCGTTTGATTCACACACACAGACACAAATCCGGACATTTCTTTTCTAAATGTGATTTTTGATATTTTGGTACATTCTGAACATGTTGTCATTAAAATCTCGAAATTTTCTCTCAGCCGCGAAAATGGTCTGTTTTTCCCCAGGGCTACGTTCGTCCATAGTAATTTTTCATGGACAATACTGTTTTTACCGGACGGCGATGGAAAATTTCATCGAAGCCGGTTGAACATTGTCAAAGGAAAAAAAGAAGTGAAATAGGCTGGCAATGTTTTTCCTCGTAAATCTCGATGGCACGGAGGAAAAGGGCGAAAGACGACCGAATCCTGGCCAAAGGGGCGTACGAGGGTGGGACGGAGAGAGATTCGGTATTTTCCCCGATATGTTTCGAGTTTCGGCTGTATCGCCGAGAGAAACTTGAGAGATGCTGCGGAGTGCGGGGACCGCCTCATTTGTTGCGTATTAGCGAAGGATAATGAGCTCTCGAAAGCTGCCGCCTTGCGCCCCCTTTGCGAAAGGCGCCGCTTCGCCCTCTCTCTTCCCTCGACCCGTCAGAGTAAAAACGAGAGGAAAAAAAAGAGAAGAAAACTGAAAAAATATCGACGAGAGTCGAGCGGAGCGGTGTGCTACGCCCTCGAAAATTCTGTCGTGGGAGAGCCGCGGCGTCGAAATTCGAAGAGTGCGGCAACAACCCTTCGAGCGGCCGGCTCGAATCTTTGCGGCTTTAAGCATATTATACACGCTCGGCGGCTCGGGCCGTGGGTGTTAATATTTGCGAGGGAGCGAAAGAGAGATTCGAGAGACTGCAACGTCTCCCGTAGATAATCGAAGGGTAAACTGAGACGAGATGAGCAGCGAGGAAAGCCCGACGCCTCGTCGGGCCTGCACGAACAAGTACCAGAAACCTTCCTCTCCTACTCGTTCGGCCAAGTTGTAGGAACGGTACAATAAACTCGCACTTCTTCGGGACAACAAAGCAGTTCCGGCATTCTATATTATTCTCGGCGGTCGCTGACGATCCCGCGCAATATTTGACCTATCGTTTCACGTCTTCCTCCGTTATTTTTTTTTTATTTTTTATTTCTCTTTCATTCACAAAGTGAAATCCACCGTTGGGGCAAGAGGTGAATGAGAAGTAAGGCCACCTGGGAGTGTCGGGGAGGCAAACAATAAAAGGAGGAATAAAAAAAACAACGAGCGGAAACTGCCCACGTGGACGAGTCGTTGGGAAGAGGGAGCCTTGGTGTAACACATCCGCAAGCGAATTCTCCATGCAAATTTCTAAATGCTCCGACGCTACGTGTCTCACGGTGAACTAGATTATTATACAACCGAGTCGATATTTATCGTTGTTGTAACGCCGGTGTGTTTCGACGGTCCCGGAGACACACGTGTATATATTTCACGGAGTGACCTAACGCGCAACGATCGCGGCGAAAAGAGTACGACGATAAAGAGATAGAGAAGCGAGGAGGAGGGCAAGGCGCGGAGTCGTAAACACGTTTACTTCGCCACGCGTGAAGAGTAATGATCTCTCGGGCACACTTGGTTCTGGATCTTCTCGACTCTGTACGGAGTTGGACTACAGCATCCTCTTTTTTCCGAGCTCCAACTGCTACACTCTAAATCAAATGTATTCGCGAGTAATTGTGTTCAAGCGCCATTTCTTTTTAGGATATTGTTAGATATACATTTTGTCACGAAATTTAAATACACCGATTCATGCATTTTTTTTTAATTTCATCACTTTGTCGATTAATTTTTTCGATGAAATTTCAAACCGAGTGATTGTTGAATCCGACAATAATGAACGCTGAGAAGTGTTGGAAAGAAACGAATAATTTGTCGGGATCGATGATCAATTTTATGATGTCGTTTTGTGAGACATTAATGTGCACCCTGCGGTGGTCCACACTGTCGGTGACACGAGCAGCTTCGATGCGTCGTCCTAATTATTGTAAAATTATGGAAATAAGTCCAGAAGCCCCTCGACATTGTGTCCCTCTCGGTGTGAAGCCCGGTCGCGCGCTCGGCGGTGGGATGAACAGAGAGAAAGAATGAACAGGCGGAGGTATTAGTCCTCGTAAAGGTTCGTGGACCTCGTCATAAAGCAGTCAAATTTGTCCACACCGTGCCAACCCGCAGGGCGTTTAAAGTGTCGTAAACCAATTGCGAGGGTGAGGGAGGTAGACCGAGCTGCGCGAGGGATACGACTGAGGATAATTTGGGTCCTCCGTTTGCAGATCGTAAAGTAGAGAAGCGCGCGCGTGGGTCACGGAGAGAGGCGGGTCGTCCAGTTCGTCTCTCTTTCCTTCGTTACTTCGTCGCCACTAGAGATCCAGTTAGGCCTGTTAGACCTAGAAGAGAGTTCAGGCCTAGTTGGGTCGACCGCGCTCTTAATTCAACTGGCCCGAATTGAGGGGAAAAAATTGATCAAAAATAAAAATCATTAACCGATGCGACAGCGCATAACTCGTTGGGAATATCAGCACGGTATCCGAACATTGTACCGATTGAAATTCGAGCTGTATCGTTCAAAGATTTATGTCTCCGTGTCTCTCACTGTGGAATTTCCGCGACGGCCGATGGCCCGACGGGTCACGAAGGCTATGGCCAGTCCTCGCAAGAAACTCTTATGCAAATCGAAGGAAACGTAAATCGAAGAAGATGAGATGACCGGGAGCGGCAATGTTGTTCAGAGTAGAACGTTAGGGCTTTATCGACGGCTCAGAATCAAAGGGGCGTAACCCGTATGTCAACATTTACGAGTTACGCCTTTTTGATTTTTAGCCGTCGATGTAGTATTTCTCGAACATCGCAGCCACGGTGAAACGATAAATATCTCTCTAGTACATCCACTTACGTGTCGCAAATCACCGTCACTGTCGTCGTCGCACGCACATAGAATCCAAGTTCCGTCATCGATAACAGTGAGAGTTTGTTTTACAATCAAAAGGTCGTGCGGAAAATATCGAGAACTAATTAATTTTAATTTGCGAGTTCTCGACGTTTTAGACTATTTTAAGTGCTCTAACATTAAAATCTCGAATTTCTTTTTTTTCGAAAATATAGTTTCCTCCATGAGGAAGCACAATAATAAAAAGACGAAGAAATATATAATATTTAAATGACCACGAATAACCATACACTACAGTCAATCGAGGCATAAAAATTTCCCCTGACGATTAACAAAATGTTGCACTTCTTTGTCCAATGCGGAGCGGTGGCACCTCCTTAACGACAGATTTATATATATACGTTTCTCTTCCGCCGATTCTTCGTTGCTTAAACTTCGCCGGTTCATCGCTCTGAAATACACACGACTTTTGCATGACACCCCCTCGGGGTTCTCCTGGCGACGGGTTGTGTGCAAACAAGTTCAAATCCACCAGAAATGGGACAGGAGATCCTGCGGCGTTTCTCTCGGTGCTCCCTGTGCCATTACCGACAATGCGTGCCGCGGCAGCCCCTAGCGCCTTAGCCCCCAGCGAAGAGGATGAAGAGGAGTCGGGAGCGACGCCGTCAAAAAATGAGCGGGCCGAGAAGAGAACGAAAGGGAGCGAAAAGGAACAGGAACGAGGACGAGGCTAAGCGTGGAAGGGCGAAAACGCAGGAAGACGAAGAGAGCGAAAGAGAGAGAGAGAGAGAGGGCGTGTCCGGTCGCGCGGCTCCTACAAAGGAGTTTTGCCCACTTCGCGCTGCTGGACACTGAAGGAAACAGAGGGAGATAGGTAAGGAAAGGAAAAAGGAGTAGGGATGCGAGAAGGGCCCCGGCGCGAAGGCGCGCGCGGGTCTCTCGTCTCCGCGTGCCGCTGCCAGTTTGCGCTTTTCTCCTACCACCGCGCAAGCCCAGGGCCTTGAGGCCCTCGCCGGTAATCCTCTGCCCCCTCCACTGCCCGAGAGGAACCCGAGAAAACCGGGCAGCGTGGTCCAGCCACGAGATACCGTCCGTCCAAGAGTCAAGACGTACTCCGACGTACTCGCCACTCTGCTCGTCAGTTTACGCAACGCTTCGGTCCGTGCCGGAGGAAACGCAGGCAGCACCCTCGAGTCTCCTCTGAACCTCGCCGAGTGTCCAATTGATGATCACGTATCGTGGATCAAGCATCGTGGATCAAGCATCGGTTCACGCTGTTCCGTTCGTAATCCGGAAACCGACAACGATCCATCGACTTCGAACTCAATGTTCGTCGCGGAAATGAGAGTTTCATCGCTATCGACAATTTGATCGGCATCGTCGCTGTTTGCGATCGAGGCGTGACGGTAGATTTGCGAGAGTTCGAACGCTTTAGCGACACTTCCATCGGTGAGGTTGCGAGAGAGCACAGAAAGCAACCACGAGGATCGAAATAAGAGTTTACTGTTAAAAAATCAAAGACCAGCGAAACGGCAAATCGCTCGATAAGATGACAAGTTACGCGTGCCTTCAGCGGTACGATCTACTGGATTCCGAAGGTTACGGCTCAGCTAGCAGCCCCGAATCCAATCCACCCCACGGATCAACTGGAGGACGCACCGGCTGGCCACTACACCATCAGGAATCTTATCCTCAGCCGCCGAGATCAAGGGGCAGTAGTTGCGGCAGCGTCAGCTCTGTCGACAGCCACCACAATCATCATCGCCATCACAACAACAACAACAACAAGAACATCAACAGCCTGACGGGTTTCAACAACGGCCCGGGTGGTTTCAATTTCGCCGAGTTCTACGAGGGTTATCATCAGGAGGGTGACAACATCAATGAGTCGCTGGCCACTATGGAAGTCGGAACGAGAAACTCCAAAACGGAATACTGCAAGCTGGGCTATCGAACGAATTCCCACAGCAATCAGTACGAGAATCATTACGAGACCGGAAATCCCGCCAACCGAACGGGTTACGTAAGTGCCCATTACGCGCCAAAAACTGTTCACGACAACAACCTGCACAATCAAAATTATCCGAGTGGTGGTGGTGTCGGTGGTGTTAGTGGTGGTCAACAGGACATTTTTGTGACTTCCAAAACTCACGCACCTTACAACGCCGGAAAGAATGAGAGTTTCGCGTCGAAGAGTGACAATGGTTTGTTTTTGCCAACTAGGACAGACGTTATGTTTTTGAGTGGCGGAGCTTATCCGGCGCAGAAAAACGAGATCTCGCTAGGAACGGAAGCGACAGACTCGTCGAGGTGCGGAGGAAATCAAGCCGCCGAGAGGTATCTGTCGATGGACGAGGATATGATGAGCGAGAGCGGTTTGGACTCGGAGTACGGATTCGGTCAGTGCAGCAGCGGGGTCAACGGTATGCAAAAGCTGAAGACACCGGGGGCACCGGGTGTCGAGGTGATGAGGAAGAGACGATTGGCGGCTAACGCCAGGGAGAGAAGACGAATGAACAGTCTCAACGACGCATTCGACAGGCTCAGAGACGTCGTGCCCAGCCTGGGAAACGACAGGAAGCTCAGCAAATTCGAGACACTGCAAATGGCCCAGACGTACATATCGGCGCTCTACGAGCTACTACATCGGGAATGACGAATCTTCGGTGTTTTAGGTTCATTACTCATTTTTTTTTGTTTTTTTTTTTTTTAATTGTGAATTTAGACAATCATGTGAGAATAACTGTTGCTCAAACTATTGTAAATATGTTAATTTGTAATGTAGAAAGTCAAGGCGAGGTGGTAAACGAAAGGGAGGTGCCAGACGCGGTCCTCGGGGACCGATATTGCCTGTAAATATTACAATATATCTTTAGATAAATGAAAATTCGCATTCGATTCCTTTTTTTTCTAAGTTATTGCGAGGTAGCCAATTTTGTACATATTTTTGGAGAGGAAAAAGAAAATTCTTTTTCTTTTGTGTTTCGAATTGCGAAGACTGAATCGATCGAGGATGTTTTCGTCAGAACATTATCATTGAGAACAGTGCGTCATGGCTGTTCGCTGGTGCTCTGCTATAGAATAATATATGGGAGAAGTGGGGCAAAACGGACCTTCGGGACAAAGCGGACAATCTTCACAAATTTATAAGCACATCATGAAAATAAAAAGCCCCATCCGAGACGGACCCAACGTTCCGTCCCGATCAGTCCAACGTCGTGCACGGTAGCCGATTTCCACGGATCATTCGCGCCGCTTCCTCTCCATGGAAAAATCCGAGACTCACAAGTAACCATCGGGTATGCAAACCCGATACTTCCCCGGTCCATTCGCTCGAATTTGAAACCGCGTGTGCTCGTACCGACACACAGAAAAATTAAACTTCTCTCATCTCCACTTAGCAGTCAATCACAATTAAATACAATTTTGCGCAGAGAGGTTCCCGTCGCGCCGGGGGCCCTCTTCGGCGCTCTCCTCGACTCTCCCCGTTCCCGCGTTCGGTAATGCCGCAAAAAGAGAGCAAATTGAAATCTCCTAGCTGACAGAATGATAGATGCTGACGGGCTCCGTGGATGCTACCGCTCTGCCTCGCTCTCGCTTCGTGTGCGCATCCGATGCTCTCTTGCTTGGAACATCGGTGAATCGGTTTCTCGATGTGAGGGCTTCCTCTCGCGTCAAGTGTGAGAAAACCGGCGGCAGAGAAAAATGGTGGTGGGGGGGGGGGGGAGGGGGATCATCGCACGAATTTACTGTATCGGGAGCTTCGAGCCTCTGGCTGGATTTCGCACTTTAACGAAAATCAACGCTCGTTGCCGTATCACAATCTTATCCGTTATAATATCTCTATATAGGAACGTACAAAGCGCGACGAAGCGATTAGAGCGTCTATAATTTGTCCCGGCGATTTCACTTCGACGGAATGACTAATAACGAGGTTTTATTATTATTATTATTGATGTTTTTATACAAAATTGTATAAATTGTATACGAGAGAAGGAAAAGATGTAGGACTGTGAAATTATAAAAGTGAGGACCGAAGGCATAATGGCAGAGTGAGCACGTGCGATATGTCCGGAGTATACAGACATATGTGTGTACGTATGTATGTATCGGACTCGGAGCTCCCGCGTAGCTAGATGAATAGAGGAGACTCCGCGGGTGATTAAACGAGGGTATGCATTACCCGCAGCCGCTGCGCTAAGCGCGCATCTCCATTCTATGTACACTTTATAGGAGGCGCTACTTTAATATCGCAAATTATGACGAGGTGGTCTTCCTCAATTAAAATGCACGAGGATTTGTTCCGATCGGGCCGTGCGTGTGTGTGAAATTGGCGTAAAGGAATAAAAATAATAATAATAAAATTGAAAAAAAAATACCAACAGCGAGAATAAGATGTAATTATATCGCAACTGCACGGAAGGTGCGACAAAAATTGTTGGGATCTTTGCCGAGTCCCGGCATCGGGGATGTATCAGCTAAGTAATTTCAATGCAAGAAGCGCAAATGGGAGAGCCAGCGGGCTTCTTGTGCGGGCAATACGAGGGCACACTAATCATTCGCTGGTATAACGTCTTCATTTGCGCTCGCGCGAACGCGTTACAAGTTTATATGTCGGGTAAGGTAGTGTGCGTGCGTGTGTGCAGGAACGTTTGTACTCGGCAACCACCCTGATGTTTGTTCGTACCAACGTCATTCGTCTTCGGTCACACCTTGACGAAATCATAAATGCTCACGAGCAACAGGAGCGCGCGTTTGTACGTACCGTGGCCTCGCTCGCTCCGAGATCGAAACGACGAGTGGCTACTACTGCTGCTTCTGCGCAGCTTATACTGCACGGCAGTCTTGAATATCGAAATGATTCTCGAGAGGAAAAAAAAAAACTTTTATACCTGAAATCGTCGAAAAATTGAAGATTGAAAATCCTCGACCAATCGCTGTCAATATTTAATTTAATTTAATGTTTTGAACATAACATTTCTGTAAATTTACAGTGTTATCCGAAGTTTGTGTTATCTCGTTGTATCTTCAAGTACTGTGCGTAGGTTTTTTATTTTTATTTTTATTTTTATATTAAACTTTTTTGTTGTTGTAAATATACGGAAATAGTGGATGTGGGAAAAGAGCACAAGAATCGCATCGCTTGAAGCGTTCGGCTTTTTTTTGTACAACGTGCCGCAGCAGACTGAAAGAGTTCCCACCGATAATAATGTTCCTCGAACGAGACCAAATGTATTTATGCAATGTGCAATGTTTTAATAAAATAAAAACCCATCAGGCGTGAAAAAAATAAAGCTCTTATTTTTTTCAAGATACACGACGACTGTTTTCTTTCCCGCTGCCTTTCGTGTTTTGGAGAAAACAACAAAATTGTTCCCCGTCCTGCGTTAGATCTCGACGATCACGAGAAAAAAATGACGTATTTTTTTCTTTTTTTTTCATTCACTCTTTTTCAAGTCAAGGAGTGAAAAAAGGAAAGCTCTTATTTTTTAACGCTATCTTTTGTGTCTCAGGAGAAAAAAGAGACGAAATTGTTCCCCGTCTCGCGTTCGATCTCGACACGATCACGAGAAAAATTTGACGATTTTTTTTTAAATTCATTCTTTTTCGTCCACGTCGGCGTCGTAGACTATCGCGATCATCTTCGACACGAGAATGCAATTATGCAGATATGATGGACGTTGACGAACGAAGAACACCGACATCAACGGGCGCCTGTCTTCTCAACGAATATTTATCAAACACGAAATTATTGAAATCGATCGAACGATCTTGTGGGCGATTGTGTGCGTGTGTGCTTTGCTCTTGATATAATAAATTCCCACCTCCACCGTGACCCATAGCTTGTCTTACATGATTCTCTAATAAGAAAATAATCGGGAGATCGATGAAACGAGGGTGCATCGTTGCACTTTTGATGCTAGAAAAAAAAGAGGGCTCGTCAGAACACCGCCCGAGGCGCGCGCGTATCTTTCCGCACGACGGCGACGATTTCTCGAGGCACAGATTAAAAAAAAAAAAAATCTCTCAGAATATTCAGATAAAGATAAAAGTTATCCGTGAAATAAAATTTAAATAAAATCGAGATAAAAAAAATAATAACTTGTACATTTAATGAATTCGAATACAAGACATACACGGAAAATTTTCGTTCCCGACAATTATCGATCTCGGAGAGATCTCGCGAGCCCGATAATTGGTATCTTATGGATGCGTGTAGGGTGAATCGATATCTGGGTGCAGGATGCGAGGGTAGAGAATAAACGATCCACGGGTAGAGATCGCGTTAGAGGGGGGGAGGGATTTTGATAGAATGCCGGATAGCGGCTGGTACAAAGCGACCTTCGGCTCGCGCCGGTCGACTCCTCTCGACCCGGCTACTATACAGTAGAGTGTACACCGGCCGGACAAATTGATACCAGGCAACGCACTACTCCCTTCGGAGCTCGGCCTATCTCTCCCTGTCCTGTTGAGTTTCTCTCTCATCTTCCTCCTGATCCTGCTGTGCAACACATACGCCGTCCTTTATTTGTGTGTGTGTGTGTGTGTGTGTGTATCTACATATTCCGGTTGCACTCGTGCAGGGTGATGCGTACGCACACGTACGTTCGGTGCAACGAAGATGCCTCCCAACTATTTGTATTTCTACCCACCTATCGGGACTGCAATGCTCTCGTGCGCAGCTACCGAGACCGAGTTCCCACGTGCGATCATGCAGATCCCGAGAGTCCATTCGTTAACCCAAATAAACGAAAATGGTACAGAAGTTATAATATCGAACTGCTGAGAAGCAAAAGGGCGCACCCGGCACATAATTTGATAGGTAAAACCACGCGTGATGGGCCCTTCCGTTTCTCAGCGTTTGAGCTACATTAACAGAAGAGTTCGTACTGCGAATCATTCGGAGATAAATTAATCGCCGTCATTCCGCGAGGAACGCTCAATAAATTACACCGATACGCTGCAGGGAAAAATGTTATCTCTGCCCGAAGTTTTAATAGTCTTCCTGCTGATACGAAAAAGAAATAGCGACTATACACGCGATAATAAAGATTCTTAACTCCGGCGATCACGTGTACGAGACCGCTATTCTAACGGTGGCGCATTAATGGCACCGAGGTAAATTCACGTGACGTCTTGTGTGCGAACAATATTATGTATTATAGTAAAAGGGGGGTAATAGAGGCTTGGCACCTCTCAGACCCGCCGGACATAATAATCTCAGCTCGCAGGACTCGCTTGAACCGAGACATCCGTTCGCCCATCATAATCCCAGCCACTTCTAGATTCATCCCTGGACATTCTCATTCGCCGAGGCAGACTCGTGAAAAGCCGAGAATCTTACGAAGACCCCCGGGTGGGCCGCGGCTTCCGGACCCGCGTTCGCCTGCGAGGTGCGACGCGCAAATCACTTCCTCAGGTGATAATGGCGGCGAAGACACGGAAACCCCGTCGGTTTCTCAGAGACCGGAGGCGAGTGTGTCCTCGGATAATGCCGTGGATGCTCAGAGCCCCACCGCCGCGAAACGCGGATACACCGAGTTTAAACGCCGTTCGGATACGGAAACTGAAGAGCGGGAAGGAGAGCCGACCGTTCGGATAAAAGAAGGGAGGAGGAGGAAGAAGGGCCGAAGCAGAATAGAGTAAGCGCGAGAGTTACAAAGTACGAGTGTACATCCGAAGGCGCAATTCTCACTCCGCCACGGGCAATCGTCATAATTGCAATAATAATGGTAATTGTGGTAATACGCTGCTGCCGCCGCCTCTCGCACTCCATTCTGTCCGGTGTTGTGCCGAGCATTAGTTTGTTGTCAGAGGAGGAGGATATTACCCCAGCGAGGGAGCGGACCGTCGTACGTCGTCGTCGTCCCCGAGAGACTCGGGCGCAATTACTGCCACCAACGGCGATACGAAACCTCGCCGTGGCCCGAGGGTTCGATCGTTCACTTGCGGGATCATCTTTCTTTTTCTTTTTTTTTTTTTCTTGTATTTGCACAACTACCGCACGCGAGAGAGACTGTGCGCACTGAGAATCGGTAAGGTAGAATTTTTTTATCGCTGCTTTTTGGAACCGATTTTACTTCCTAGTGGAGGAAGTTTTCATGGAAGAAAAAAAATTTGCCATTTTAATGAAACAGCCATATTTTTCAAATTCGATTATGTTTTTTCACCGACAAAGTTACCTCGACAAGGAAGTCAGATAGTCGGAAAATTATCGTCCACAAAAGCTTTGCACACAAAAGTAGGGTAGATGGATAGATAGATAGATGAGGAAGCTATGTAAAAATCCCGATTTTCATGCTTTTATAATGGTATCCACTCCAATTCTCGAATTAACTAATGCAATTGGAAACTTTCGAAGGAAGACAATTTCGGTATCTTGAAGAAAAGTGAGCATTTTTTTGAACAGTGTTCTGCACCGGTATTCCACAGAGCGTATGGCTACCATATAAGAGTGGGGCAGGTCCGGGTCTACTCCGAAGCTTCTTCTTCCTCCTCCTCTTCTCTATTCTCTCGGACGTACATAAAGCTGTATATACACCTCACGGCACGTGACTCGGCGGATCTCGACTATGGTTACAGATGAAAGAAAAGAGCTCGGCTTGTTGGATCGCATACTATACATATACTGTATAGAAAACTTAACGCACATAGAGAGAATCACCGTAATCGTTTATCGTCCCTGTCTCTCGCTAACGACGACGAACGAATGTCGTTAATTTCTTTTTATTCCTTCTTATTTATATTTATATCCCTCATACAAACACACAAACACATATATATATATATATATTTATACCTATATACGACAATTCGATCTTTACCGTCGATGAGTAATCTCTACTCGCTGTTCGTTACGAATTCCAACGTCCACTGCCGGAAGTACGCTCTGAATTAGCGACGCACAGGTAACCACTATAACGAAATAAATATATATATATAAACATATGTATATACCTATATATATATATAAATGCGTATAGTATATACAATATATAATGAAGTCGACGCGCTATGCTCTTTATTTGAGTTTCTTTACGCTCAACTTTTTCGTCTATTATGAGACTGCTATTTGTATGAAATTCTCGAATGGAACTAGCGAGTACTCGCATTCCGCGAAGAATGGTCATCGATTTAACGGTGTTCGCGACTATATGCACGGGAACAACCGGGGAATCGTCGTTGGGACGCGACGATGAACGCTCCATAGCGCTGATTTGATAGAGTGGCGCGTTAACGTCGTCGTATAACTCCATACTCGTACCTCATGTAGGTTTTCCTCGTCTCTACGTCGGCATCTCCACCGCGTCATCCACGTCCGATTCATCGAAGAGGCGAACGAACGAGCGTTGCTGAGTTCGTATCTCCTTCGACCAATGTACTGATGTCTCTACCTGTTACTAACTCGCGTACTCGCATCCTCCCCTATCGGCGCTCGGCGCACCGACAGTCTTGGAGGCTGATTGCGTCACGGACACATCGCTTCTTGCCATTTCGCGAATACCTTACCAAATTTTATTTTTTGCTAAACGTCTTCAAAATTCATCTTTTAGGCTAAATTACCCTTCACACTTAGTTTCACTTTTAAAAAATGCACTCCTTCAATCTTTTACACCCATTTTTTTTCTTTTTTTAATATCGTGATGAAAGCACTTTCGAAAAGCTTTCACGAATGCGTTTATGCAGTAAAAAAAGTTTATACTTTGTACAACAATTTATTGTCCACAAACGTCCACAATTTTTTATTCGGTAATTTTTCGATCGCTACCATCCGGTTCTAGTTTTACAAACAAAAGTAAAAATTGAAAGTGTTAATGACACGTGAAATAAAAGGACAGGTTGGTATATTCCAGCCTCATATTGTCACTCGTTTAAGAAAATTATTTTTACGAAACTTCGTATTCTGATTTTACGAAATCATTTTTCACTGTGTAGTGTTCGTCAAAGATTTCTCGAGAATTTTTTTTTTTAATCGGAATTCCAGAAAAATATATTTTTAAAAATAGCTAACGTGACAAAAATGATACATCAAGCGTTAAGTCGTTAACGGGTTCCTCATCCGTTTTTTTCCTTCTAATCGACCCATTTTTTTTTTTGGCAGCTCTTATTCACGTCTACGGATCCGCCTTCCATGTGTCTGTTACCCAGCGTCCCTGTGCATCTGCGTTTCAACTCGGGAACGTGCGGGAATTTTCGCACTGTCACTGGACAACCGTAAGTTCTGCTCGTCGCGTCCAACGAGCATTTTGCCCCCCCCCCCCCCCCTCGGGGGACACCTCGCACAAAGCGCTTCGACGTCTATTAATTCAAGTTCAACCGCAGAAATTCCGCCTCTTCTCTCGGGCTCTCCTGCGCGTGCGCCCCGGATGCGGAAGCATCATGTCCGCCGAGGGAAGAGATTTGCGAGAGAGACGAGCGAGAGAGGCCCACCAACACCGCACTCGAGCATTTATCTTTCACGGGGCATTCAGTAGCTAGCAAAAGCAGCGGCAGCAGCAGCAGGAGCAGCAACAGCACTCATTATCCCGTCGTTTTCAACCCGGTGAAATCCGCGGACGTGATGATGCTTACTCGCTCTTGTTATAATATTCATTCTACTCCGAGAAGCCTCGCCATAGTCGCGATGCAACAGAATATGCACCTTCGCCCCGGCACGCAGACGATCGCTTCTGTACCTTTTTTTTCACGACTTTTAAAAATATTTATTTATTAAATTTTTTTTTTAAGCGCGAATATTAATCAGCGCGAAAGAGGAATCACTTTCGCCGAGCGGGACTTGTAATTATTGAATCGGTGGGTTATAACGGATATAATTAGCGAATATCGAATCAATCTATCGAGGGATCGATCTCTGCGAAGGAGCGGGTTGATGCCACGGGCATGGAAATTTGAATATCGAGCCAGGATCGAATGAACCACCGGTTGACGTCCGATACTCGGCAAAGGTGAATATGAGAAATATAAAAAAATGGGGGGGGGGGGGGGCGAGCACACCTGGCCGTCTATGTATCGGCAGCTCATCGAATCCTCACTGACGAAGAACCGTCGCGTATCTATATGTAACGAAAAAGAGAGCAGCAAGAAGGGGGTAAAAAAAGGGTACCAAGAAGTAGCGCCGGGGGAGAAGAAGAATAAGCGAGGAAGCCGCGAGAGATAAATCGTCGAAGATCTATCATCCTCGTGAGCGAAGAAATCGATATCACCGTGCGATGATCGGTAGCGAAGCTAAGGAGCTTCGATCTTTCCGTCTCTCCGTCCCTCCTGCGAGGCGCCCAACAGTTAACCGTTTCGTATCGCAGCGTCGAATCGTTGTTTCGACGATGCCGATTATACATGATGATGCAAAAAATGATAAATTTTTTTTTTTTTTAGACACTACCATCGAGACTTCGGGCTCGGTATGTTCGATGACCTGACCTATAAATAGTCGCGGTGAGTTACGCCGGTAATAACAGATCCGCGCGGGAAGCTTAGAGGGAAGCGATCGGCAAGCTCTCACCGCGCGGCCGATGATCGGTATCGCTCGTTGCGAACGGGGCGCGGTCTTTTCCGATTACGAGGGAAGGCAAAGGGGGACGAAGGAGGAGGCGAAGCTTCTCTATCTCCTTCCCGCGGCCGTCAGGGCACTGGTAACGATAATTAAATAGGAGGCTCGCAGGCGTACGCACGTCGAACCGGCAGCGCATAGCGATCGGAGCGGCAAAACGATCGCCCCACCGGCCGATCTCTCGCTGCCTCCCGACCGCGGAGAGCCCTCGAATCGACGCGCTTCGGACTCTTCGAGGCCTCTCGCGACCGCTCCGCTCTTCTTCGATAGAGACATCGAGGGCTGCGATTGTGTATTATGGATTATCTTGCCGAGTTGGTAAAGAGACATTCTCCCCCCCCCCCCCTCCCCACTTCCCGCAGAGTGTCCAGCCTCGAGCTCGCGATCCCCTCGTTAACGAGTCGGAAAGATATCGCGGCAGCGACTGCGTTGCTCGGAGAGATGCGTATAGATTCAGAAATTCAATTCTTTTCTCATCACACCCAGACATTTTTTTATTACAATGAATGGAAATTTGTTAAGGACGAAGAAAAATGTTTATTTCCTTCATAACCTAATAGAGCGTTTATTAATTTCTAATATATTTTTTTATTTGATAGTATTATCTTCATTATGTAATAAAGTTTATTTGGATCTAATAACCAGATATTTATGTGAAATTATTTTTATTTTTTTAAATTTCGTGATAGACCTGTTACTTTTGATCGTATGCGAATAATGTGATATATGAATGACGCGGAAACGAATTTTTGTTGACTAAATCATTTTTACTATGAACGAAACGATGTTTTATTATTAAATAAGCATACAAATCCGGCATCGACGCTCGATTTCACTAATTACGTTCCACATTAGTTGTACTCATAACATAACTAATATCGAAGTTGTTTCTTCGAGGACTCATTCCACAACCACAATTCGATGGAGGTACATAGCCTGAAGTAAACAAAGTTTCATAAAAACAAACCGATGAGTTACCTCTATAACAATGTTGCGATTCCCCGTAAGGAATAAATATATTCTTGGACTATCAGCGATAGATGTTCTCAGACGATCGACGCGTTGACGACTCTGTAATGCGCGCTACCGGATAATTACCGCGTTAGTCTTGGCTTCTAATATATGATTTCATTGGCGCGAATAAACATTTATTTTAAAGTACAAATCTGTGCATAATTTTTTTTACTTACACCAAAGAATAACCGTTGTTTGAATATAAAAAGGATTTTGTTACTTTGTCTTTGGCAGACGGCAAGCAAACTTTTTTCCGTGCGATTAGTTTTATTATATTAAAGGTTCATACGGATATGTAACTGTATAACGACTCTGCGTAAACCTGTATTGGTATAGCGTGTCTCCTGCGCAGGACGCAGATATGCAGAGGCTTCGAACCGTTTTACAAACGACGTAATATTTATTTTTCTAATAAACATCCCCCTGGGCGCTCGAGAACGATCGGAGCTTTCGCGCCACTGCCAAGTCCCTCGGTCGCATCAGATTCTAGGCGCGAAGAAGTGAGACACGCCCGGTTAAGTCGAGTGATTAAGTGCGTCCGATGCTCGGAGTAACAGGAGAAACGGCAGCGAGAGCTAGAGATCCCCTCGATACAGAGTAGGAATAATATAGAGTACAACCGCATAGGCAGGTATGTGCACTCTGCTGTGGGACATTCGAAAGAGCAGTGGCAGAAAAGCCCTCCGAGTGTACCGCAAATAAAAAGGAGAACTGCGTCTCGGAGACCCGGCACATCCTCGCATCCTTCGATAGCCCGGGGCCCTCCGAATTATCCATCGGAATATCTCACTGATCCACCTTCGCTGTGGCACAATCTTCCCCGCTTCCTCGTACCTGTCCCGTTGAAACTTTCATCGTTTTTTTCTAACTTATTTTTCACGAGATATCATCGAACTGTATACTTTGCATTCAATATACGAGTCTTCGATGCGTAGTCGAGGAGACCTGTCAGTGTTGGGGAGGAAAAAACATTTCCCGCAGTGGAGATTTCATTTTAGACGATCGAACAACCGTTACGAAGAATCTAAACTTGGCGTTTCCCAAATTTTTTATTACCGAGAAATATAAATAAATAGAGATTTTTGGCCTGACATGAAAGGACCACCATCCCTCCCCCCCCCCCTGCCATCTTTAATCTTGCTCCCTTTTGATCCACCAGTACACTGGGTCAGTTTATCTAATTTTCAATTTCTTCAAAGAAAATAATGTACGGAAAAACAAGAAGAAATGTCTTCTTTTTTTGTTTTGTTTTCTTTCGTCTTCTTTATATTACAGGGAGAGGAGACATCGCGATGCTCGTGTAAGCGCGCTTCTGCCGATCGTGGGTCGAGCTCTCCGCTCTCGGGCAAGATTGTAACTCAATAAGTTGTTGAGGTAGGTCGCGGGGCGTAACCCAACGGAGAATCGAACGAGTCAATAACTCCTTTAGATCCTACCTGGCTCTCTTTGCGTTTTCCATACGCTACTCTATCTGTATAGCTCGTTCGCTCTCCACCTACAATGAGAAATCACCGAGCGATACAATGCGCCCAGTACTTGCCGAAGAACACAACGCGCATACACACAAACACTTGTGTGTGTATATTGCACCCTTGCACAAGTGATGTATCGACTCTGTGGATAAATCGCCTATAGCGGGCCCGAGTCGCGTGGGTGCGCATCGATGTCTTCATGAAACTTGAACCCTCCAGCTACAAAGTACGATGTGTTTTTCATTATACTGAGCATTTTTTTATTTAAATTTATTTTTATTTTTACTCGACCTCGTCTATAACTATTTCATCCTAGCTCGACTGAATGTACAATACAGTCGACGACTGTGGCAGCTTTGGGCTCGCGTGCGAGTGGTAATAGACAGGGAAGACAACGAAATAGCGTCATGGCATGGTCCTCAGGGTTGAATATGAAAATAAAAAAAACGGAAGTAATAGAGACTGGTCCAGACGACGTCGCGAACCTGGCATTCTCGTATGGGTCTACACACTTAGAAGATCAATGTTCAAGCGCCCGGCAATCAAAACCGCTGCGCCTGCACGCCAACGGTGGGCTGCAGTGACGCCGAGTTGCCGAATACCGAGGAAGGATTGCCCCGAGCAAACCAGTAGTTAAAAGGTCGAACCATCCACGGTATCCGGGGCGACACTCCGAATATCTGCGGTTTTTATTTTTCTTTCGTTGTTCATTGAGGGAAAGCCAAAGTGCAATTAATTGATCCACCTATCGAGTTTAACGGTTCTATATTTCATTAAAAAAAAAAAAATTATTAATCTTTCGGTGACATCTCGTTTCGCCTGAAGTTCCACCACAAAAAAAAATATCCCATCCGTGCTTGGAATTTACCGCCGAACGGCGCCAAAAGTCGCGCTTCTGCGCTACAGGGCGAAGGGGGGTTGGGGGGGGGGGAGAGCCAAAGACCGTCTCAACTGTTTTCAAACTGTTATTTTCTCCTCGGGCCAACCCATCGTTCTTTTTTCTCGCTGTTTAAGGCTTCGAGAGACAGGGTAGATAAAGTGTGCGGTGGACGCGAGGCGTCACGTTCGTTGGTTCCTGAGTTACAGAAAAAAAGAACAAACGAAAAAACGAAAACGAAAAATATTATTGAGGCACGGAACAAAAAGGTCTGGTGGATACAAAAGTCCTCCCTAGAACACGCGACCCCTTTCTCTAGTTCTGCTTGCCCCTCTAACTTATCTTCTTATTATTATTCTTCCTCTGCCATCATTGAGTATGCATGCGCGCTTCTAAGCACAACTAAAGCAACCATCTAATTTCCGACACGAAGCTGCGGCGTGCGTCGACGCGTGGATATTAAACATATGTGCGAATAACGCACACGCGATTGGACGACTTTTCCTTGTATTTTTTTTCTTTTCTTTTTCATTTTCATCTTCTATTACTACCAAAATGAAGTACTTTCACAGTTCATATTTCTCACGCATTCGACGCATTTCATCCGATTCATTGTATCGATGTTCCCTTCGACGAACTATAGGGAAATAACGTCCAGTCACGAATGACACGCCTTTCTCTTCGGACGCTTATAGGCCATCTCTTTCTTTTCACCAAAGGCGTACATTGCAATAACGTTGTTGCATGTATCCGTGTTCAAATGTATTTTTCACTTACCGCACTTTTTTTCTCTCACGCTTCTGAGCCTCGCCAGAATCTGTGTTATCGCTGATGCTATAGCTCATTTTATTTCTGGATTAATCGATGTCCCGCTTGATTTTACGATGAAGCCAAATAATAATAATAATAATAATAATAATAATAATAATTGCTGACCAAGCTTCAGTCATTCCCAGTAAATACAGTAGTGTAGCAGCAATGTAACAGCGATGTAACTGAAAATAAGAGGGAATGTTACGAGAATGTTACATGTAAATTACATGTAAGTTGCCATTTCTGACTCAGCAACATAACACTGTTATATTATCGTGTTATATCGTCGTTTATAACAATGTAACATGCAATTTTTCATGAAAAAAAACAAACATACTTTGAAATGAAAATAAGTTTCAAATGAAATTTCAAGTTCCAGTAGATAAAATTTGCCATTTACTTTTACAGTGCATCTAGCTTCTATGTTATATTGCCGTAACAAAACCTGTTCACTGGCTTCCGAATTGCCGATGCTCTCGGTCCATCTTAAATCGAACCTTCACATTCCCCGCATTTACCCTACCTAGACAGGGTCAGAAACCCTGAGGAGCAATGCCAGAGGTCGACGTGCCTCGAAGCGGGGAAAAAAAATTGAACCGCGAAAGCGAGGCGCGTTCTAAACGCGGCACCGAGGGCCATCACGAAATCTCAAAGAGTCCGAGTGACTTTGAAGAGTCTCGGGCAACGGTGTTCCACCCCTTCAGCACAGTACCGCATAGCTGCGAGGACTTGGATTTCCGAAGCGCGTGTAGCCGTGGCGCTTCGAGATTCGGCGGGCTAGATTTTTCGGCGAAAGGGAGTGAGAGAGAGGATTCGCTCTGCCTTCCGGCAATCGAGAGTCACTCGAGTAGGTTGCCGAAGTGCGAGGGAGCGAGAGACCGAGGAAGACGAGAGAGAATAAAAAGAATGTACATAACCGAAGGGAATCCTGGAACGGGCGAGAGAACGATCAGCCTCCGGGCGAAATCCCCCGCGAATTTGTCGCTGTTCCGGAATCCTCCGAGTTTCTCTGGATGCGTCGTCATCCAAAACCACAGGACGACTCTCGACCGCTGGAATTATCGGCGACGAATTTAATCAGCTACCGCGAAAGGGATCAGCGCCGAACTCGCGCCGCGCAGAGTTCGCGGCAACGTGGGCGAAGGAGGTAAGAAAGAAGAAAAGAGAAAAATAATCGGAAGAGGCCACGAAGGTAACGACTTAATAGAGGTGGTAAACGCGGTGTGGTGGCGTCGCGACTTTTTTCTCGTTCTTCTCCAAGTGCCCCGGAGACCCCTTCGGATCTCTCCTTTAGTTTCGAACAATCACCCGCGGCGGGATAGAATTTTTCGACAAATTCTTTTAAAAAAAATATAAAAAAAAAAAATGTTTTGCCAAAAACCTATTTCTGCGCACGCGAGTCGCTTTGCCGGAGAGTTCATCGGATTTCGAGAGGGTTATGAAGAGTGCAGCGTACCCGGGGCCGCCGCCACCGCCGCGCCGTTTCACCAATTTCTGTGGCATTCCTCGCTCGACTACGTGTATACTTAAGCGGATTTAATAACAAGACCAACGGAATTCGATAGATCCCGAGTTCTTCGTTGAAATATCGCGATTACTGACCTTTCCCACGTCTTTCCTATACGCGACAGTTTCAACGACTCCGGTTATGGTCTCGCTCTGGGCTCCAGAATCTTGGACGAGGGATCTCTGCCCCCCCCCCCCTTGGTGGGTCATCTCGCGAGTCAGAGAAAAGAAACGGCTCTTCGCGACGGGGTTAACGCATCCGGAGATCTCCGGAGATGCTGGTTTAAGCGTACGCAGCGAACTACTCGCGCCTGTTACGAAAGCAGCAATTAAGTCGGCTCGAGAATCCAACTACCGACGCGAGTCGCGTATCCTAATCTCTCGTTCGTCGGCGATTTTTTTTTTTTTTTTATTCGTTGAGAATTACGCTCCGTTCCCTTTGCATTCTATATTTCATATCTGCATATACTTTATGCTCCTTATGCTTATGACCGTGTCGCGTATATTAACTCGCATAACCCTAGCGCGAGAGCGACTTCGGGAGAGCCGATTCTCTCGGGCGTTCGCCAAGTTCGGATTCTCGGGCGCTCGCGGGCGTCGACCGTGGTAAATTTATCGGCGCTACCGACAGCCATTAATATGCCATTGTGTGCCGACTCCGGGCGACCGGCTCGTACATCTCCACGGCCCGAGACGCGTTAACGAGTGGATCCACTGTACCCGGAGATACTCGGTACACGCCGGCCTCTGCCGATAGCAATAATCGTTTCTCGGGCTTCGTACTGTTTGGCATGTCAATGCAGAAATTCCTACGGTCAAAAAATTTTATGGCCCCCCGATCTTCGTCGTCGCATTGGACGCACAGGACGACGGAGTCGGTAACAAAAACTGTAATCTGTTCGGCTATTGTTCCATTGATCTCCCGGATCGCATAATCGAATCGATGGGAAATTTGCGATAAATAAATTGAGTTTTCCTTCCACCACTCTTCGTATTCTCTTCTCCAGTCTCCTCGATGTTGTACCATGTCCAGCGAAAAATATATCTAAATAAAATAAATAAATAATCCCATCTTCGATTCATCTCGGAACGCGGAGAATCGAGCGCCCGGCGGAGAGTAGCTCGTAAATCATACGTTCACATGAAAGACCGTCGACGGTGACAGCAATGATTTCACCTTGGCAATGATCCAGGAAACTCCTTGTTTGCCCGTGTGCAGCCCATGCACGCATACCCCCGCTCATAGTCGCACAGCAAAATGTACTAGCTCGTCCGCGAGAGCGCGCGTACGGAAGATCCACGAAGATCGCACCGAGCGCGGGACAAAGATCTTTAATGCACCGCGCCGCTGGATCCCCGAGACGTTTCTATTCACGTACCCGGCAGTCACGCGTCCCCGTCATGAAAAGGACCCAGCCGAGTTCATAAGTTAAGCGTTTCCGTATGGGAGAGAGGGGGAAGAAAGTTCGAGTGTGCGCAATGCGCGAGACACTCATTCGCGCTTTTTTCTATTTTTTAAAAGTGTTTTTTAGATAAAATAATAAATTATCCGATCGTCTCCCGCTTACATGTATTTTGCAGATTGAGGTTTATTCAAGTACCTTTCCTTCGTTTTTTAATCCAAACGCAATGAAATGCTGCAACACAGTTTCTGAAAATTCAATTTTTGTCTCAATTTCTCAACTTCTTAAATAACCAACGATAAAAATAAAAATAAATCAATAATCCCATGACGTAGCGCAGGCAAACAAATTCAATTGCTTGCCGGCAAGCTTTATTTATTTATTTATTTTTAGTTGCGTTATTGGATAACGGGTCGATGTTATTTGAGGCCAGACGGGCGGATTCGTATACGCGTATGTGTGTGATATGTGTAAACTATTATTTATATATGAGCATTATGCATCTATCCATTATCGTCCCCGGCAGAGACCACTGTTATTACTGTCAAATGAAACGAGCGAATGAGTGCGCTATTATTATTGCCCACTGTACACTGAAAATTCTTTTCTACCTCGGCGAGACGAGAGGAAGATGAAAGAGGAAGAATAGTTGCTAAAACGCTTTCACACGCGTATATCCCATACGCGTCATCGTAATAATACGTTTAACGCACGGGCAAAGAAAGACTGCGCTCCGAAGCGTACAACCACGATTCGCATGTTCGATACACTATCTTACCTGTTTATTGCTAGAGTCCACGCGGACAGACACATTTCTTCACTTCAGCCAGACGAGACAGCGTGGCTTCTTAATGACGACGGGTAACGCAAGATCTTCGCAGCCACTCACCTCACGTTAACATATAAATTAATTTAATCAACATAAAATTATTTAATCAATTAATTTAATTTGAAAATAAGTAATAAAAGTACTTACCAAACGATTCGTTGCGACGGAAATGGAAAATATCAAACCACTATGCCTACAATGCACACCAAACACGATACATACCTTCAAATACCCAACACGTACAACTCACCAGCAACTCGAAAGAATGAGCAGCGAAGGAACAAACTGACATTTTTCTATTTTAAGTACCAATACTTAAAATAATATTGAAAAAATGTTTTTCTAAAAAGTGAAAAACCGCGACTGATGAAGAACCTCGGTCGGTGGCCCAATTGGCCATCGACCGCAGTATGTGTGTAATTTAAGAATTTTATGTTTAAAAAACCGTTCCACGTTATGCACTGTCAATAAATCCACTACTATTTATAATAATAATAATAAAAGAAATACGTTTTCCTATAATTCATCGCTGCAATTATTTTTCAGTCGAGCGGGGTCGGTGAAACGTCGAATAAAAAAAATATATATGCATTACAATGTACACGGGTACAATTATTCTCCGCAAGCCGCAAAGTGAAACTTTTCAACCCTTTTGTTGGACTCTCCGAGTACGAAAAATACAGTTTCTATTTTTCTTTGTATTCATCCTCGATCATCCTGTTCCGGTGTGATGCGGTGAGTTTACTCGGATATACGGGCAATGGAGCTTTGTGTGCGGACCCAGGGCGAAGACGCTTGGCGAACGACGCAAGAGAGCGGACGAATGGCATGGTGGGATGAATTGAAAAAAAATAAAAATATAATAATAAAAATAAACCGGAAGGGTGCGCAAGCGGAAATACATGCGGCACCGGTGTGGGTCTTTGTTTCTCCGCTCTCTATTCAGAAATACACCTGAGGAGGAGACCGCACGGACAATGAGGATAAGGGACAGTTGAGAACTACTGGGCCTACTGACAGGATGAGAAGGATGTTGAAAATTACAAGCTCACGTACGCCATCGCTACCTACACGCGTATAACGCGAGCGTAATACATATTTCACTGTACTTCTCATGTAACGGACAATAGCGTTTCTTTATCGCCTTTTGTGCTAGCGTTGTTTATCAAAAATATCAATTCCACAAATGGAAGAGATGTAAAAAATGCTGTATCGTTAAAAAACGTTTTTTTTCTTCTTGTGCAATGATAAAATTGTTTGTCAAAAAAATCTTCACTTCGGGGCGGAAAATAACTTGCCATCGTCATGAATCGGCTCGGATTAAGGAAGTCATTTAATGATTATTACGATAATGGAAGTGGCGTAATAATCGATGTGCATCTGTTGACAATATGGAACCGCGAGCGGTGCATGAAGCGCGGCAGATGAAGATCCTTTTTCACGACTGCAGTTTATTATTATGCTTAACCCATTACGCAAGGATATATCCCCCGTATACTTAACGTAATAACATCCAATATCTTCATTTCGGCATTGTTTTGTTTTTTTCCTCTTATATTCTTATCGCACATACGGAGTATGCAAAGAGAGATAGTATTGTTATTATTTCCCTCGCGATGCATGTGGAAGAAAAGGTTACAATGGGCGAGATGAGAGGGGGGGGGGGGGGGGGGCGGTGGAAACTCCCGTCCTTATGCTGTTCCTGCTGCCGTTCCGTCGCTCACGGAAAGAAAAAAAATACAAAAAAAAAATCGGAAAATAATAAAAACTGAATAATACAACGATCTTCCTGGCTCGCGCGTTTCTTCCGGCTCTTTACTCTCATCGCGCGCGCACGCAACGCACTCGGGGGGGTAATGAGGCCGGAGCCGAGAATCAATTCATTGACGCGTCGATGCCGCGTCTCATGAAATTATAATTCGTAATTCCCTGTTCCACGCAACGGAGAATCTGCTTCGAAGCCACAGCGGATAAATATCATCTCTCTCACACGGGATTATCACGCTCATATGACGCTGCATATCTTACAAACCCGATGCGTGCTTCCGCAAAAAAGAAATTACAAGAAAGCACTTGCAGCTAAGAGGCCCCCTTGAATTTGTGTGTGTTTTTTCTTTTATTTTAATTTGTTTTTTTTACGTTTTTTTTTCTTGTTCCACGCAAGAGCGGACGAGAGCTACATAAACCTGAAAAGTGGGTGCGTTGCCCCAAACACATACAAGCCGGGCGCAAGTTTACAGCACAAAAAAAAACACGAACTGATTATTTTCTGCACGCTACTCGCGAGTATTATTTAGCATTATTATATTCGATGTACCCTTCCGCTTGACTCCACGGCGGGAGAACCCCCTCGGGCCTCGTTACTTAAGAACATCATACAGGTGGGACTTTCGTTGGTTCCCGAAGATATTCGTGACATTAAGTGTGAGAAAATACGACGCGTCTCTGTTCTTTCGGTGGCAAGAAGAAAGATTAAGATAAACGACGACAACAGCCGGGACAAGACAATCCAGAGTGCGTGGTATTTAATTGAGTTATCGATGGAGTTCGCGAAGGAAAAGAAACGGTACGAGCAACGAATATAATTATCTAAACGTATGAGAAGAGGAACGGGTGAAGAGGTAGAAGTGATGTTTGCGGCGCTCTAACATCGCGATTCTATTAGTGATTTTTTTTTTAAATGTGGAAACATCTTTGGCGTGATTAAGTGAAAAGCGTTACGACCAAAGTCGCAATAGTCTGGATCTCAAATGCAATTAACTTTGACGATACTATACTGTCATTTCACGTTCGTACGGACATTCAATCTTGAGACGGTATCTTAAGAATGTATCGAAGTTTTCACATAGAATTTTAGCGAATCCGCGAAGTTGTATACTCGCCACTTACTTTCTTTACACATGTATCTTTTTTTTTCTCACGAAATTCACTTCCCACCGACTTCCGGCAATGAAACGTGTTCCGATACGATCGGATGGCCGTCGAAGGAGCCCGCGAGTTTATCGACCACACACCGCACCCGTTGGACAATGACGCCCCTCGGGGAGCCACGACGCTGGGATAGGCGAGTCATCGGGCGCACAGTAGAGGACTCCTGAGGATCGTCATCTACGAGAGAAGTGTAGAAGAGAGGCTACACGGCCGCGGTGTAAACGTCGGTCGAAGATTGAGAGGGATAGAACATGAGAAAAAAAAGGAGACAAGGAGCTTCGAAGCGGCTCAGAACATCGCGATTAAGACGCATCTCACGTGATGAGCGAGCCCGACCTCTTCCGCGACTCCTATTAATTTTATTGATAAGTGTCGAAGGATACCGGAAAGATCAAGAAGCCACGAATAAAAACGTGTTTTTTGTTTTCATAATCACCCGGATAAAATCTATTGTTAATCTTCACAAGTCCCTAAAGAGTTTCCAAACGATTGTCCTTAATGGACCGAAGGATTTTTTTTACTCCGCCGATACTCGAACCACCCACGTGAAGATGCGTCAGCTTTCGCGCTCCTTTCTCATCAAACTCGCCATGTGTTCCCAACAAACGGTTTCGATCTATTGCAGACTCATAACTGTACCAGATGTCCCAAGTGTTAGAACGATTTCGATCACAAGAGATTTACAAATTTTTATGATACCGAAATATTTTTGTTTTTCTTGATTTTTTTTCCATTCTATTTGTTTTCCCCTCGTTCGTTCTCGAAGTCGGTAATATTTGTCCCGGGTATATAATACATGCTAATAAAAGATTATGCGGTACGAGCAGTACGCGCGAGGTCGTAGGCCGCGAAGGAAGGCGGAAGAACGTGTATAGCTGCGAGAAGAATTGATGATAAAATTGTACGAAAGAGGAAAGAGGACTTTAAACGGGACACTTTCGTGACTATATTATCCACATGACTATCCCGTGAGACACGAGGATGCCTTGAGTATAATATGTATAATAGGCTTTTTCGTACGTGTAGCAAAATGCATCTTCGGATATACGCTGTCCCGTAATACACCTATACGAAGCTATACCCGGATATTCGATATTTTCGTTGAATCGAGATAACGTAATCGGTGAGTTGAGAAGAAAAAAAGTAGAAAGAAACCATGTTGCGAGAGAGAAGCGAGAGTCTTAGCTCGCTCGTAAAACTTATACCGGCCGAAATCAACGATCCGTAAAGACGGCTCGGTTCGCAGCGGCAAGCTCGCATGCTGCATCAGTTTTATCGAATGCATATATGCTCACTCAACTTGTACACTATAGAAATGATATACGAACTGCGGGTAACGCCTTCTCATTTTAACTCACGTGATACCGGGCGCATAACGCGTAATTAGCAATCAGCTATGTAATTACGATTACGCCCGCGCGCCATACACGCCGTTAATTGTTTAAGAGATTTAAGAGAGACGCGCGGAAGATCTAGATTAAAAGAAGGGCGGCGGAGATAGAGCCTACCCTGCCGCGCTCTTACGACCTCTGCCTCTTACATATCTGAATACGTACCAGCGGGTTCTTACTGCCTTGTGCGAAGGGTCGGAAAATTACCGGCACAAAAATTCAAATGAAAAATTTCAATACCAAAAAGTATTTTAATGTTCAATTGTTGTTGTAAATCGGAGCTGGGCGAATTCGTTCAGGTAATTTAACTATGTATGGGTGTACGCAAGTACCTGATCTATCCAGTACTGAACCTTGCCCGGTACTCATCACTTCGGTAAGAAGTACCAATCAGTACCCGGTACTTCAATACATACGTTCGTCCAACCATGGAAAAAAGGTAAGATATATGCAATCGAATATACCCCATATATTATTAACGAAAAAATCGAAAAATACAATTGAGATATATTGCATATATCCCAAATACCGCCCCCCCCCCCCCCCCCTATATATATTGCGATATATAGACAAAAATATTTTCACACCTACCTTTTTCCCATGGTGTTCGAGTACTCGAACTACTTGTTTAGTTATTAATTAATTGGTGCGGCGCATTTGCAAAAAATATATATATAAATCAGGCACGGACGAATTGAAAAAAGAAGAGGGATGAAAGAAGAGCGGAAAGAAAGCAGCAACAATCTTGGTATAAAGAAAGACGCGGGTCGCCGAGAACAATCCGATTATACCTGACGCCTCGGCGAAGAGAGCAAATAGGTTCGGAACGTCATTTATATTGCGCACAAGAGGAAACCGCCGGTTTCTCCATGCAGACTCTTATTGTCTCTTAATTCGGTTTCCCGGCTAGGCCGCGATGGGTGGTCGTACATTATAGCGTAACCTCTATCCATTATTATATCTTCCCGCATAAAAGTTCTAGCTCTTTTGGATTTTTTCTTTTTCTTTTCCACCGAAGATTCAACACCCGACTTTGAAGATATACTTCGAGATGAAAAGAAAAAACTTTGCGACAGAGTCGCTGTACCCATATTAATTTGCGCAATGCCGTTCAAGCCCGTACACGTAATCATGCATTGATTGCCTCTAATAAGGAAGTCGCCAAGCTTCTCAGAAATGATTCTTAATTTATTTATTTAAAAACAATTTTTTGCCGATAATTTATAAATTATATGTTAACTCCTCCCCCTTGTCATCGTCGGGTAGCGATACATGACAGATAAGTGGCGACTATAGCTTATTGCGTTGCAGATAGATGGGGAAAAAAGAGAAAAAAAAGCCAAGTTGTCCGGGGGGGCATTACCGACCAATGTCCCAGTACGGAACAACACTTCTTCCACGCGATCCACGGGCTATGTGATTTATGGAGCGGGCCGATAGGCGATCCGCACTCCCGAAGGATCGTCAGCATCGCCGTCGGAACTCTCGAGCAATACCAGCAGTAAACCCTCGCAACGGTATCTTTAATATCTCGATATGAGAGACCGCTGTATCGACCTTTGAAAATTACGAAAATCGACGTTTTTCCAAAAGTGGCTCAAAAAGACAAAAATCGTTATTCGACCGATTTTTTTTGTTACAAAGCTATGTTCCACGTCTTTTTTCCCGCTGATTACGAATATCGCAATCATTTTACTCCTAACTCAATATTTTTCATTTCAATACTAAAAAATTGATTTTTCGTGCCCAAAATCGGGATTTTCAATGGCACACTGTGCTTCAGGTTTTCTGCCCGAATAAGACAAATTCTACCTCTCGCAGAATTTCTATCCATACACGGAAGCAAGCAGGTGGTCCTCTAGACAATGTGGACGGTTCGGATCGAAATTGGGAATTACATATACAATATTTCAAATGAAATTTGAGAGAATGACACGATGCACGGTAGCTCGCCGCTGTCGCAGTTGGCGGTATCGATGCCTCGAATTCGAATAAAAGATTTCGAATGCTCGCTGTCGTTTTCACATAATCGCCGAAGACCGAATTTCCTTCTTCATCATTTCTCCCGATTCGTTTCATCGAATTGTTCGCACACCTGAAGACCTCCGTGAGGGTTTTCGAACGCTACCGAATGTCATTGTTCAAATTTTTTTTTTCAGGGAAAGCAGTAAAAGAACGTGCGAGATCGCTACGGAATTGACTACGGAAGAGTCAAAAAGAACCGCTAAGGTCCTTTTTTTCAATCTCCATGACCTTCGTTTTATTCCCCTCCTCCGGATATCCGTCCATCGAACGAAAAAAGGTCTCTCCTTCGCTTCTCAGGCTTCGATGATCGAAGATTATTAAGACAACAGTTAGTCCGCCTCGGTCCATAAAGAAAAAATGAAGAAGAAATACAATGAAAGCTATCTCGACCTTCTCTCAGGTAACCTTCGCCTAAATCAACCAACCCAGCAAACGTTGGTAGGGTTCTTCGGTTCCCAGACTCTAATCGTCCGAATCCTTCCCGCTGATTAAGCGATTCGTGTTCGATGATTTTTTCTCTTCAATACAAAAAATGTAATAAAAAGGGGATCTTACATCTCCATTCCATTGCTTCCTGAAACTTATTTCCTACTCGATTGAGGAAGTGGTTCGAACAAAGCGGGTGTAAAAAAAAAAACAAACGAAGTTGACCGAGACAGGTCCAAGCACTGCAGAGAGGGGAGGCCGCGAGGGGGGAGAGGGGGTTGCGTGGTATAAAAATAATGAACAGAGGGGCCGCCACGTCGGTACAACGCTGCGTAAAAATTATCCCCAAGATATACGACGCCGTTACGGGGATTGGAGCTAATTACCACCCAGAAGCGACTTACGCAGGTAGCCCATAGAATACAGTAGTGTACAGTTGGTATACTATATCTGTATATATATATACACAAATATAATCCGCGTATACGTATTATATCGGTATCCATCCGTGCGCGTTGGCTGTGCTCGCTCGTTCGCACAGTATAATAGTGAATCAACGTTGGTCGGACGCTGTGACCTCCTATCGCGCGACCGGCATAGAACGTCCACGACCTCGACGTCGCGTCCTCACCGATTTATTCCCTTGTAACGAGCGATAAAAAAAAAGTAAGAAGAGGAGAAGCTTCAAAGAGGGACGAAACCAGGGAGATGGAAAACGAGAGGAGTAAAAGAGAAAATTCTTGTACCCCGTCCGGAGGCGATATAATGCTTCTCGTCGCCTTCGTCATCTTTCTCTCCGTTTACAATCCATCTCTCGGCTACCCTGTTCCGAGTCCTCGTCGTCATCGTCATCATCATTATCATTTACCATCGTTACACGTTTCTTCAACGAGAAAGACGATGGTAATGTACCTGTACTATTCTGGATGGTCAATCTATATATATATTGTATATGTAAATACATATTTTTATATATATAGGGGAGAGCGGGGCAAAGTGGGACAGTAGGGCAAAAGGGAAAAGTATGCAAAACACGATTTTCCTATCATTTTTGGATATTCCATTTTGCCCCATCGATGCATCTGGATTTTCTAACCCGGTTTTTCCCACTGCCCGTCCAAAAGTTATTGGAATGTAGCGTTTTGCCTCACTGTCCCATTTTGCCCCGCTCTTTCCTATATGTAGAAATTGTCGATCGGACATTAATATATGTGGACTGCCAAGTGCCTGATAGAGTATTGGTTTGAATTAATATGCGAAATTACACATAGTATATTAATGTATACATATATAATACAGTATAGAAGTTACGAATGGTAACGATCCCGTCGTTCCCGGCAATGTCTGTATAGAGGCTCGTTGCCGGGGCGATACCGCATCTCGGGAACGAGATCGGAGTGAGTGCACGCTTGGCCGCGGTACTGGTAGCACTCTCGAGGGGGGATCTTGGGTCGCAAGCTGAGGTCAACGATGTGCCGTCGTCGTCTTCGGCGCGGCACGGGCGAGTTCCGCGGTTGGTTGCAGCAACGACGAGACAACGACGATCGACGATACAAATTAGCCAGCCTCTGGGAGTCCGAGGGAGCCGGCGCTGGCACGAGGCACCGTAACCGCCCTCGGTCGCAGCACCGATATTAACGACGTAATTACCGATATTAAGAGGGCACGATTTGGAGTAGATTTTAAAACTGGATTCCGAAAATTCCGTCGAAACGACGCTACGAGCGAACGATGCGAATTAAAGTTTCTCTCTCTCTCTCTCTCGGTGTACTCCCGGGTCTTGCAGCGTATCGGGGAGAAATAATTCTTACATTCAGAAAAAAAGACGAAAAAAATTCTCGCAAATATCGAGAATTGTTGTCGTCGTCACTGATCCTTAACGAAGGTAATAATCCTCGATATTTACAAGATTTTTTTTTTTTATTGGTTCACGTCGATCGATACTTGGTATCAATATTAAATCGGTATATCGAGGGCCAACAGTTATTACCTTAAAAAAACCAAAAGGAAATCGCGTAAACACCGAGGTTTATTATCGTCGTTTCTGATCGTTTATTGATTGATGTTAATCGATACTCGGTATTAATATTGATACAACGATTGGTCGCGCCTTGACTTCAGTTACGTGTGGATGAGCGCTGGCGGAACTCGTTCGTCGCTCGTTTCGTTCCTCCGGATAACGCGGACGAGGTTTTCCATCTAACCGAGAATTCGCGATGTGTGATGTACGGAGCTGCCCCGAGCTCCGAGAGGCTCGAGCGGGAATGTATATCGCGGGACGAGATCTCCCGCGAGATTCGAGAATCCGGCGGAGTGGTACGTGAGACGCTCCGGGACTACTCGTCCCGCTGAACCACGGCGACGAGTGAACGAAGGAAGGCGCGAGTGTGCACCCTAGCACCAATTACCGGAGGTAACTATTCATATCGGCATGAATAATCTGCGAGAAATCCGCAACTGCGTATAACCAAGTATGTGAATACATGTACGTGCACACTGTCCGCAAACTTTCGCGGACGAGCAAATCTATACAGCTATAAAAGGATTCTCTGTGTAGTGAGTCGCGAGATAGCGAACGGTCTTGGGGATCTTTGATGTCGCGGCGTCGCACTACTGGACGGAACGGGGCTGACACCTCACGCATGCTCACCGTTAAGTCCCACGGGATACTATACAAATTGTGTGAGAATTTCGTTCCCGTAAGATCGCAAAGTTTGATCGAAAGTATGTTATTGGATATGTGAAAATTCATTTTTTTATTTTTTTTATTAGGTCCTCCGATCGCAAATCAGTAAGATCGCGGAATCTTCGAGGGCGTGTAAATTATTCTGATGTAGAATAAATTTCAAGAAAATTCAAACAGGCGGGAGTCCTGCAAATAAGCAGGATATAAATAAAGCATAATAGCCATCGACCTTAAGTCGATGGCTCGTTGGCAATAGCGATAGATATATAGATAGAAACGTTTATTTCGTGTTCTGGGGCCTCAGCCCCCTAAGAACACCGTGCCCAGGTACAAAAACATCCCATACGCGAACAAACCGCGCTGAACTCCACATAAGACAAAAAATAAAAAGTAAAAAATACAATAGAATCAAAATACAAAAAATAACGAAAGAAGGATAAATAGAAATGTAAAAAATATCGCAAAAATATGAATATGTAATGTAAATAATCTTTTAAATGTGCAAAATATTGTCAATAAATACATTTACTACTATTTATTTCCTGGTGCCCGTCAAATAAATGATTTTTCTGGATGTAGAATTTTAGAACCTTACATCGGGGCTTTATCAGGGCCTGAGGTGGCGTACAAAAAATGCTACCGGGTTAACCCTTTATAAGTTACACCGCGAAAAACTGCACCGAAACGAGACTAAGGTACGCGGAGTGGGGGCCGCGCCGTGCTGCGCTAGTGCCTAAGAGTCGGGATAGATGTCTGACTTATAAAGGGTTAAATTCCCATACAAGAAATTTGCAAAATTATTATAATTTTTTTTTTCATTAAAACAAATTTAGTTGAATGAAACGAGTAATTTATACGGGCGCAGTTATCCGCGGGAAAGTACGGAGCAGAGGCGGAGTGTGGTCGAAGATAAAATGGGAGCGTGGGCCTGGGATCTCGCCTCGCCCATAAGTATACGTCGCTCGTCGGTCGTCCGATCTTTGGCGCGAGCGACTCTCGCCAAGGAGTCTCTCTCTCGGCCACGGTGACTCTTCTCGAGAGTCGAGGTTTTTCAAGAGTTCCTTGCCGCGGCGGCAGGATCGTCCGAGCGAGTGACCGAGAACGCGCGATTCCCGAGCGCGGCGGAGGGAGGGAGGGGGAGAGGGCTGATTGCGCGGGATTCCCACTTTGAAGTGGCACCGCCGATGTTCCCGAGCGCATCTCGACTCGTTACCACTCTCCGCGGGAGGATCGAAACTCTCTCTGTCTCTCTATCTCTCTTTCTCTCTCTCGTGAGTCTCACCGCCACCTCACACGCGCGCGAGCCTATCTTCCGCTGCGCTATACGCGTATTTTGCAGCTCTTCGAGACTCCACGCACCCCGATGTGAATCCCAGTCGAGACCAATGACGTATCCACGACGGTAGCACACAACGCTGTCTCGTCTCGTCTATCATTCCAACTTGTAAAACCCTAAAACCCTCTTTCTCTAACTCTGACAATTTATCGTTATCGTTATCGTTATCGTTATCGTTATCGATAACGATATGTTATAACAAATTCTGCATTTGCGGGTGGTGAAACTCATGTTTGGTTGATCGAAAGGAATAGCTCGTTAATGAAACTAACAGGCCGTCGAATCGAAAGTTTCTTTACCCCCTACAACAATTATTTCGTTTGTTCAACCAAAAATTTGTTTCGCCACGCGTAAGCGCTCATTTTGTTGACACATTCGATTTTTTTTCTTAGTGTACTAGATAGATTCGTTTATTACGTGTTCCGAGGCATTAACCCCCTAAGAACACCGTGCGTCAAGATACAAACAATCGTTACAACCCAAAAAGGCAAACATGATAAGAAAAACAGAATGTAATAGAATATAATAGAAAAATAAGATATATAAGCAAGCATAAGAATACACTAAAAAACTATTATCATTATTATTATTATTATTGTACAGGTTGTTTATTTCTTACATTCTGACTTACCGAATCGTCGGGTAAGACCGGCGAGACGAGCGAGTTTGAATTGTTAAAAATAAACTATAATTTTGGATGAAATAAATGGTTTCTGGTAGTGAAGAGGATCGAAGCTGATGGTATATCCGATATAAAATATCCGGCAACAGCGGTCCGACACATCGAGCCAAGATTGGCGGACGAGGGAGAGAGGGAGAGAGGGAGAGAGAGATGCCAGGACAACGGCACGTTCCTCGAAGCTCAGTCAGTCAGTTGTACGGGAGCGCAGTGGCCGCGCCAAAAAGGCAAAATCTTAATTAGGCGAGCGTCGGCACCCACTTTTCAATTTCTCACCCCGCGACGCGGCTCCCCGGTCGGCACGATCTTGCCGGAGCGCGCTCCAAGATCCCCGGCCACGTCGTTTGCTCTCTCGGCTAACCGACAAAAACCCTATTCTCTCGCGACTACTCTTCTCTCATCCGCGCGTCGCTCTCTCACTTCGCGAGGTTCCTTTTGCCTCTTATTATTATCCTCGAGGCCTCTCACTCCCTCGCCCGAACGAGGTCCATCTCGGTTCCTCGTCACTTTATTTATCGCGAGGGTCTCACAGCCGGATACGTCAAATGATTTCCGACGATATACATATACATGACTCGACATCCTCGAAGGCCCTCGGTCACTTTCACTCGCGGGCCATCGTATCTCCGAGCTGTCACAATAATCATAAAATTCAATAAAATAATAATAAGTTCTTTTTTTTAAGTCGATGTAGGGGAGAGTGGGGCAAAATGGGACGATGGGGCAAAACGGGACGGACGATTGACACGCATCGATGGGGCAAAAACGTTTTTAAAAACGCCATTTTCCACTAGTTTTAGGACGTAAGATTTTGCCCCATCGATGCATCCCGATTGTCGGGATAATTCTAAAATTATTAGACCACGAGTTTGTCATTATAGTTCGAGAATGACCAACTTCGATTATCGGGCTCGGGCTCGAACGTACGTCATATACTATATATAGTATACACGGGTTCAGTACAATACGTATCGCGGAATCCCTGAGTGGCGCACCGCAGCAAGAAAATAATGCGCCCTCACGAACATTTCGGATTCCTTCAGCACCGAGGAGAGTAAAGATTCTGTATCGTCGCCAGTCTCTCACGTACGCGGCAGCGTCACACGGACATTCGATCGGAGCGGCGATCCGAAGGAGACAAATAAGCGCACACAGTGACGAACCGCCGGAGGAACGCATATACGTATGTGTATTAAGTACGAAGTCGCCTCTCGTTCATCCTCCAGCTTCTCACGTCGCGTCGTTTCTCTCTGAGAAGACTTTTTCGCCAATGCCGGGCAAAAGCGAATCCTCAGGCTCGCGCATGCGCATGCGCAACCCGACTCTCGAGCCGATAATTGTGTCGACCTGCATGGCTATTTAGGGTAAACATTTTTACGATATCCCGGCGGTGCATGTGTCATTGATTTACGTGCTAGTCGGGGTTGGGTCATATTCCCCACTTCTTCTACCCTATATAGTCGATTGCATGAAAATCGCGCATTCGCGAAACATTGATGATCAGTAATAGAATTTTTTTTTCGCTTTATCTATTTCTCGATCAAGATCAACACTAAGGAGCTAACACTAACTTTTTCCTTTTGATCGCCAGTCCCGTATCGAAGACGCATCCTGAATGGCGTGTGCCGGCTCTCGGCCCTGCACGAATTTCTATTGTCGAGCCTGCCACCATCTCCGAACTGAAGGGAGATCTCTCGAGCCACGTGCCGCGCGAATTTCCAGCATCGAAATCGTCCGGTTCCCGGCCTCGTTTGTTCGCGAACCACCGGCAATTACATCGGAGAACAATTACAGGTTGGCACGTCCGGCTCTCAGTGCAATCGTAACTTTTTTCCCGGACACGCGGTATTCCATCCTCGAATAACGCCGCGTGCGTAAACCTTTCTCTCGTCTCTACTCCCTCTGTCGGAGCCGCTCTCCGTCTTTGGCTGCTCGAACATCCCGAACGTCGATCATCCTCTTCGTCGCGCTCCTTTTTACGCGCGAGCTCCTTTAGCGCCGAAATTCGCTTCGTCATATATTTTTCCTCAGTTGCGTTCGGCTGGAGAGGATTTCCCTTGATAAATAAATCCAAACGGACCGTGCGATCGATTCAACGAACGATGAAGCTCACTCGACCTAACGTGCTCGCGCGATCTATCGGGCTTGCACCGACGAATTGTCTCATCGATTGTTCGCCGCCGAGATATGTTTTTATGCAATCATCGAGCTTACAGTGTTTTGCCTCGATGACGAGTCATTATCGATTCCAATCGAGAGATCCGCGAATCCTCGATACGTCGATTGCCACGAGGCTCTGAAGTCCGCTGTTGGGACAACCTTCCGCGAACCGAGCATACACGCTGACTTGCCCGACGCGCGCGCACGCGCGCACGCGCGCCAGAGAGGTCGAAGGTCGTCCTCGCGATACGGCGATGATTGGCGGAATGCGCACCGTTTTACGAGCCCGCGCGCGTACGTCGTTCAAGCCCTCGTCGTGACCGCGTGCAAACCGGGGTGGACGAAGCCCCCCCGAGTGTGCCCGCTCGTCGGGTCTCGTTTTACCGAGGTAAAGAGACGAAAAAAAAAATAAAATAAAAAAACAAGAATAAGAACTACCGCTGCCGCATGTGACCGCTGCTGACGGTTGCGCTCCGGCCGACCACCGGCGAAACTCGTAGTTATAATTTGATGCAACGATGGCTATAAAGATGAGATTACGCTCAAGAGCCCGAGCATAGATCCTCCGTGGCTATAATTTTCGTGGAAAGTAGCCACGAGCGCTGTAAAATATTAACAGTTAAAGCGCAGAGCCCTCGACCGGCTTTAGTGCGGAGCGAAGATTTTCCGTTGCAGTGACGGAATGTCTCTCGTTATAGTTTTCTTTACACTCTCTTCCGATTACAGTGAATGCGATGCAACTGGGCTCGAAACCCGAGGTTACTGATCGCAGAAAGTCACGTGAGAAAGTTCCGATTCGTCGGTATCGAGGATGAACGATTTTTAACGGCGGCGCAGAGGAGAGATGAGAAATTAAGGGGGCGAAGGGTGTTGAAAGGATAAAGAGAGGGATCCAAAGTTCCTGTGTAGCATTTATCGGGGAGGGATATGAGGGGGGATTCGCTCGTATTGTGATCGATCTGGAAGTCCGAGAGAGAAATCTTGTCTCGCGATACATATTGGACCTGAAGTTCCGCTGCACCGGTGCAGTCTTCGGTCCATCGAGCACACTTGTGTGCAACGCATACGAGGAAATGAACGCGCGGAAGGTCTCGGATGTAATGAATATAAACAAACGCAGTCGATTTGAAAAAAATAAAAGAAATAATCGAAGGGGTTAAAAGTGTATCCTACAAATCAAATCGACACCTTTCGACACCGGCAATTTGCTAATAAAGCCGCACCGGCCTCTGTAACAACTTAATTCGGGGCTCCGTGACCGCCCGATCAAACAAACTGTAACCACTCAATTCTCGTAATAACAACGGGCGTGCTGCTGCGCCGCTGCGAATCTCGGCCCGGAGATTCAACGCAAACGGTTATATTACACTTCGGATTCGGTGAGAGTGGTGTCTGTGCATCGCAGTCACGCCGAGGTGCGAATCATCTCGGCTCCCTTAGTCGGTACTGCAACGGCCGGGAGATCGTTTTTCGTACGGTCAATTACATATCGGTCCGAGTGGCGAAGGGCAATAATCCGGGGGTAGCATCACGAGAGACCGAAACCTTTCTTGCAAACGTATACTGGCCCGGCAACGAAACGCCTCTTTTAGCATTCACAAATAAATGCTTTTGTGGAACTGCACTAATACGAGGATCGTAAAAATTTAAATTTACCATCCGATTTCGAAGTCTCTTTCCTGTAAAAATAAAAAAACGTAAATACAAATAGTCAACCGCTCGACACGCTTTTGCTGAATCTAAATTTTTTGAATGGGAATTTTTATATATTTACTGTTACAATTTTTGGACGCAATTTTTTTTCACGATAAAATAGCGTTCGAAACACTTCCTCTCCAGGCTGACTAGAGCTCCAACCTTGATTATGCTGCGCATCGTTAGACATTTAGAAGTTCGGCTCAAGACGCCAACATTTTTTCAAAATATAAATTTTGATATAATTACTTTTCGAATGTTCACGAAATTTTTATTTTAAAAAATTTTATGTAAAATAGCGCGCGAAAAACTTCCTGCAGGCTGCACTACTGCTCCAGCCTTGATTCTGCTGCTCATAGTTAAGGAAATTTAAAAGTACCGTCTCGTCAAACTTCGTAGTAGAACCGAGACACGATCACGATTTAGCCTCGTGAAATATGGCTATCCCCGCGAACCCGGACGTGTTGTGTTTCTCTCCGGGCGGTTCGACGGTGCGAGGCAGTAGATACGTGCCGTAGCGTTCAGACAGTTCCCGGACAGAGAATCTCCGGTAGTAAAATGTACGTGCAACTAAGTAGGGGATGTAAGTAATGTTGGCCTGCAATGCTTGCCAAAAATGCATGATTGTCTTAGAGAAACAAGTGTCGTGTATGACCCTGAAATACTAGAATGCTACATGATTTTTTTTTCACTAAAAATGTTTTAAACTACATTCTTTAGTTATTGTGTAAAAAAATTATAGTCTGAATATTACGGCGCTAAAATATTAACGCGACAAAAATTTGCTACACAAAATGTCAAGCGGAGTGCTGGCTCATTGACGAGAGCGAGTCGGTCTCGTTCACGCACTGTGTGCACGGCGACAGACGGATTTTACCCGATAATAAGGATAATTGTAGGCTTTGCGGTCGCGGCGACACGCAATTCGCGATGTAAAGAAATCGCAGCCCGGTTCCTGTTCGCGGATATATATAATTTGTGACGATTCCCATTCGGCGGGACAGCAACGGCCCGCGTGTCTTACGTTGTATCACATCGTTAAACTGCCACGGCTGCGTGATTTTAAATTCATTCATCGCACGTCAAAAAAGGTGTTTTGAATATGCACCGATTTAATGGAATAATGGATTCGCTGACTTTCCGCCGGAGTTTCATCCATGCCGCTGACTTCACGCGAATATCTAAGGGGACGAAAAGAAATTCGGGGAACAGGATATGGTGTATACATTGCCATGCGAAATATATTCCGCGTGTGCGGAGGACCCGGTTCGTTAATTGTGCTCCCTGCTCTCTTTCTTATTAAAAGGAAAATCTGGCTCGAAGCGATTATCCATCTTGCTATACGTAAGATTTTTATCTCAACGGAGAGCGGTCGGCACTCTTTAGGAAAATAGTACCAATATTCGTTAATACTATTAAAATCGCGCCCTTCCCTCTTTCCTAGCATAATTGCTACGAGGGAGAGAAGTGCGCGATTTTCGCCGAGTGTGAAGTTTGCTGCCCTGGCAAAGTGAGGACAGGAATCGCTCAAGGTGAAAATCCGCTCCTTCCCGTACAGCATACGATACTTTCTCCGACTTTGTTAAAATCGCTAAAAACCACATTTCTTGCGTCGCAAAATCGTCATATTCTGATAAAACTTCAAAGTGTGTGTTTATTTTTATAACAGTGTTTGAAAGGGCTCCGAAGCCCGGGGTGATAACTGATAATTAATATTGACTTCCTCGTAGCACGGAACTAGCATAATTTAGATAAAAACAAGTGGGCCTATTTGGGCAAATGGTCTAATTAATGGTCTAATAATTAATTTGTATGCAAATGGCCTACCGGTAACTACATTACAGACGCATCGCTCGATCGACAATGAAAAAATAATAATCAAAAGTAGAAGACTTTGACGAATTTGACTACGATCATCGAGGACCTGTTACGTGCGGAAAGGACGTATACTTAACCACGTGAGAAAGACACGAATGCCACGGGCTACGAAGAACCTCAGGCGATTCTGTCGGGAGGATCCGCGGGACTCGCACGCTTTGCAACATCTCCGCGAACAATGCGAATTATCGCAAACGTCGAGACCCCAGAGTTTTGATTCTTGAGGGGAGGGGAAGCGGCTAATGTCTCTAAGGACGGGTTTCGGCTTTCTATTGAAATTTTGAGTAGAACGCGTAGCACGCCACGGTCGCCTCGTAGACGATAGTCGTTCGTAGCGTCCTCACAAAAAATCACTCGTTCTCGAAGATGCGAGAAAAAAATAAGAAAAAAAAAATCAATAGAAGCGGCGCCCGATGTGCAAAGGACACGATACGAGAGAGCAGCCATAGAGAAGGAATATTGGCGCGATGAATGAGTATAAAGAAATTATATAAAAACCGCGGCACCCTATAATACCTACGGAATCGCTAGAATTTTAAATGAGGCAATTGAAAACATCTGCACCTGCAAGACGAATAATACTTTCGCGGTAGTAACGTCGGCAAGTCTTTCGGCGGTTCGTCCGAAAAGCTCAATTTCTCTTTTGACTACGGCGCTGAAATAATCCCCCAAAAGGAGCATCCAATTTTCGATTGTGTTGGCACACACGGGCGCGTGACTGGAACAAGCGCGTGACATAAAGCGGCTGGTTCGACACACCTTTTTACAATGCTCGAGGTGAGCCGATGATAGGCGAGAGGCTAATATATTGACAATGGGAGGTTCTATAGAACGATAGAATATTTACACGAGGGTTTCGTGGAAGGCCGATCACTGCTGAACTATAAATATCGGTCGGGATTTTGTGCAAGCGGCGAAAGTATTAATTTACAGAGGCGTCACGAGAGTTCTCTTCTCTAAGGCGATCTGAAACTGGACTCAGTCGGTAACGAAATCCATTTCGTCTTTTTTTTTTTTATACACTGCAAGCAATTTTTTGTAAAGGTAAATTGTCAGCTGCACCGTCTATCAGTTGCGTCGACGCTTAGAATTTTCATTCCCTCGGAGAGGCTCCACACTGTTGAAAAAAATGTGTATTACAGTTTTCGTTACCGACAGTCAGCGAGTAAGAATCCACGACCTGCGAATCTCCGTCTCGCATTGCGCGCTTTCTCAAATGAGTGTTATCTGTCGTCAAGCCAGCGCCAATTAGCCGGGTTATTATGTATTACACCTCGCACTCAGCGACGAGTGCCGGTAGTGGACTCTCGTTTGCCGCTGATTTGCTGTCGACCGCTGCGGTGGATCACAGTTAGCTGCTGTTGGAAATCGCGTCAACTCGCCTGCGCCACGAGACTCGTCGTCGTGCACGTGAAAAGGTCGAGTGTCCTGGTGATTTGCATGAATAAAAATAAAAAATAAAAATAAAAAAAAACCCGTCTGCACAGTTAAATAGGTTCCGGCTGATTAATCCACTGTCCCGAGCAATGAACTTTTCTCCCCGCGATTCACGCGATATTTACCATCCAATCCGCTCGCACCGACAAAACTATAAATATTCCATAGTGACCGGGTCCTCGAGGTACGACCATGCCCGTTGACCGAAACGAAGAGAAACGAAACTCTAACCGATAGAAGGAGGAATAGGATCTCTCTCGCGTACGTACACCGAGCGACCGCCACCACCCTATCGCGGGTTGATGTACGATCGAGGCAGAAATGGCTGTCCGCGCGAGGCCGCGTCCCGATAAATCTCCCGTGGTTTTTTCGATGGGTCCGAGGGCGGGCGGTCGGCCGACGGAGACGGAGAAGGAGCCGCGGAGGATAATGGAACAACAGGAGCGAGAGAAGGATCGCGAGCGATGTCGACGGGGGGAAGGAAGGGCACGGGGGCAAGTATAGTTGTCGGTTCCCGCGCGCTTATAAATATAACGTTTGCATTAATATTAATGAAACTCGCGGACCAATTGACCGAAGTTACCTCGGTGCCGGTTCTCTCTCAGCGTCTCCGTTCATGTCGGATCCTCGTGCGGATAAATACCGTCTCGCGTATACGAGCGCGAGAGGATCGGCCGATGGCTCTCTCCGAGGCCCCGCCGGGAGAGCTCGCGGTCTCGCGCCCTACCCGAAGAGATGCTCCGCTCCACGATGACGGAATAAGACTTCATGCCGTTCCCCGGCGAGTGCGCCAAGTGGAAACGGCCAGCGGTCCGCGTCCTCGAGAAGGGACCCCACTCGTTTTATAGCCTCGATAATAAAGATATCCATTGCTCGTCCCTCGCCCCGCGCGACGGACAAATATTTTGTTTTGCCGTATCCGGAGACAGGCGCGAGACCGAGCATCATACCGCGGAGGGCCCTCTCGGACGGTGGAAACCGCGCAAGCCTCCGGCCGGCCCCCGGCGACACGTGACGATGCCCGCAAAACGCGCGGACACGGATGGCATAAATCCCTTGCCGATGAAAATCGTACCGGTCGAGGATGAAAAAAAAAACGTTATGATTTGTGTGGTTGACAGTGGGAGACTGAGAAGAAGAGAGTGGAAAAAATTCACCTGCTTTTCACGGACTTTACGAAAACTTACGTAATAGTTATCTTTTTGTGATGAAATAATTATATTTTTCTGATGAGACAATTATATTTTCCTGATGAGACAATTAGATTTTTCTGATGAGATAATTACATTTTCAGGGCTGCCTTGCTCCGACCACGTCTTTAGTTACTTCAGTTTCAATAGTTATAAGGGCATTCTTATGCTAGACTAAGCTACTGTTGTCCACGATTGATCATACCCACACACACACACGCGAATGTACAATTGTTTTGTAAAAAGGGCTTTGCTCGTTTATGCAAGTAAAATAAAATATTTTTCTGATGAAATAATTATGTTTCTCATGAAATTTTTAACTATTCGTAGAGACAGCTTCATGTTTTTCTTCGTGGACAGTCGATTTTCCCAATTGGTTTTAAAAAAAAATGTCATTTTGGTTCCGTGAAAAGCAGGTAACGTATTTCCTTAATCCCTGCAACTGATAATTTTCCCCTGCGCGCAAATATCGACCAAGTGATCCTTTCGATCGCGACTGTTCGTTAATTTTTCGTCAACCGGTTTCGGGGAACAAGAAGATAGCCACGGTTACCTAAAACGTGACAGCGAGCCGCCCTCGCCGTGGGGCGCGATCAGAATTATTTAGTGGTTTATCAAACTAATTTAATAGCGTGATCGACAAGGGATCAGTGAATTTCGAAGGATACACGGTAGATCGGGGGAGGGGCCGGAGAGGAGAGGAGGAAAAAAACTATCGGAGGCAAATATCGGCGCGCGCGATCGTGTTCGACGGGTATACCGGCGAAACGGTAGTCCCCAGTTCGTGTATACTTATATACCTCGTCACGATATCTTCCGCGGCTCTGCGGGCATTGACGGCGATTACGATGCGAGCGATCGCCTCAGTTGGGAATGTTTTCTTCTGGCGGAGCCGCGGACGGGGGACCTTTATTGGATTTAGTCCCCTAATGATTTCGTCAAGCGGAGAAGAACCTGCCAACATTCCGCTGGACGCCGGGACCACGCTGGATCCGTTCTGCATTCGAATTTGGCGCTGTCCCGTGGCCCGGCTCTCCGCGGGATCGCAAGATCAGAGACGGAGACGATAATAAATAAAACAGGCAATGTCTTCTCGTTCGAAACTATAAGAAGAAGAAGAAGAAGAGGACGCGGCGGAAGGAGAAGAGGAATAAGAGTACGAACAATGTCACTGACCAATGGCCATTTTCGTCACCTAAAATGCTATCGTTCGACGTTTTATGATTTTTTTTAAACTGCTAGTTGTATCACCATTTTTTTCCACAAACATTGAAGAAATGTAGAACTTCAACCCCAGCATCGGCTCTTGATGTATTGACAATTGCTATATAGGTGACAATCATTTTTTTTTCTCCATGAACATCCACTATTATTTTCGTCTTCGAGTTACCATTTTTTAAAATTAATTTCGTCTTATTCTTTTAAAAAAGTTATTTGAGAGCATTACAATTAAGTGATGGAAGGCCTCCGGTCGATGACCCGTTGACGATGCATCTATGTATTATATTAATTTGTAAAAGCATAAATTTCTAATATGTGAAAAGCTCGTTAAATCATTGTATGTATTGTTAATAAACACACACTTATTACTACTAAAGGAAGTTTAAATTCGAATGTAACTAAATTTACTTTAAATGTTACCACATTTAACGTGAAAAAAATGATGAACTTTTCTGGACGAGAAACGTTTGTTAAATGTACAAACCCTTTTCGTACTGTGTGGGTGGACACGGCAAATACGATTTTTCTTCTCTTCTTCTCCTTTAAACACGACGAATATGAGAAACCTTCGTTTCAGGCGTCCATCCTGCAGTGTATACAGCGAAAAGTTTCGGCCGTACATCATACGCGTCCATTAATTACAAATACGATCCATAATGATTAGTTTCTTTCGCGAGTATGACGAACGGTAGTATAGCGGTATAGAGCAGCGGAGACACCGAAAACCCGTGTAACCCCCGTGGAAGAGACCCCTGTCTCCGTCACGTCAGCGTACGTCAAACTCTAAATGGAAATGTCTTAATTATCGAGGCACGTATATAGGCCTGAGCGCGCCGCGCGCTGTACAATCGCAAAAACCTTTAACTCTCGTATATATCCCCGAGTCCTCTCGGAAGATTGAGAGCCAGCTCGACTCTCGACGTCAGAATGTGTATTTTATACCGCGACGAGCGAGCGAAGTAAAACGGCTTCTATGGATATATCGATACGGTAGGAATTCACCTTAGCGCGCGAAATAATAATAGTTAGAAAGATAATTTTCCTTTTCAAGGTGACGATCATCGCAATAGTATTCAAAATCTATTCCTTTCACTGGCTGTGGCTTCGGAAAGGTCTAATTTTAGGATTCTCTTCTTTTGGTTTTTAATGTAAAGGTAAAGGTTTTAATGTAAAGGGACTCAATTAGGTTTCGAGCCTGGGCTGCCCTCATGAAAATGACCATTGGTCACCATTAAGAAAAAACCATTGGGATAACGATTGGTATATGCCGAATGGTAAATTCGCGTACCATTCGGACAATCATGCAATTTGTCAATGGTAACCATACAATTTTTAATTATCACTATTGGTTATTATTTTAAAGCAAACAATATGAAAAAATAATGGAGATTTTATTCCGTCTTTTCGGTACTTTAGGTGCTTTTACTATGTACTAAGACCAAAGTACTTGTGCAATTTTTTTTCACAACGTCCTCAAGCGGCACGATAAAACGATTCTAAAACTTCGAACAAGGCACTATCTTGTGTATTTTTTCCCGTACAACACGATGGGCACTCTGGATTTTCCGTAGCTCCGAGTATCCGCGTGAGTCCGCATGAGTATCTATGAGCATCTGTGAGTATTATAAGGCAACTGTGTGAGTGTCCAATCAACATGAACTTTAATATTATGTAAACGTAGATGCAAGAGCCTTGCTTGACCTTGCTTGCCTTGCTTGAATTTTTGCAACGTATAAAAAAATGTGTATTGTATCTAATAATTAAGTTCATGCTCGTACTACCTTAACACTTTGATATTCAACATCGGAGGAAACAACTGGATTTCAAAAATAGACGCTAACCGTCATTTCCGGTTCTCGAGAATGCCCTCTCGCGTGATTCACGCGCAACTACCACCACGGAAGTTTTGTCTAAAAAGCTACCGCAAGTCGCTCGCCCCTCTCTTAACCAATGATTAAATGATGTTAGCCGCCTAACCTAAATATGTACACATGAAATACCGAATTATAAAGTACAATTAATAATTTACGAATTGATCGTAATTCTTAGAGTGTCGGAAGGATACTGTAAGTCAGTTTAATCGTCGCGCTATAGTCGATTCGCTAAAAAATTATTTACTTAACAGTGAAATATGAGTTATCTCGTGACTGTTTCGACGAGCCTAATTTTACGATTATATAAATAAATGTTCAACAGATTAACATAGAGATGCTGCAGCTGAGCGGAACTCTTAGAAATGCAACTATACGGATCACCCCTCTGTCGTCCTGGCGAATTTACGCTCAACAGTTACTCGCAGCTTCGTCCAGAGCTGCTAATCCCAATCCTGTACTCACGCAAGCTAAGGTAGGCTGACAACTCGATTCAAAGTCGTTGTTTCCTTCGATAATCGCTCGCGCGCTCCAGCAATAATTTACATTCAAAAATCAGTGATATTTCATGATTTACACAATCCGCGCGATATTTTTTAATGGGTTTTTACTTTAGCAAAACACAACAAATTTTGGAGCATGCGGCTGCTTCTCGGTTTCAGAGCTTGATTATTTGATTTAGTATTGTAAATTTACTAATCATTTCCTTATGTCTGAACTTTCCAGGAGGAAATCAAGCCCTCGACGAGGAAGTCCAAGGTAATCAATGGAACTCCGATAACGTCGGAGAATCCTATGATACAGGCAGCCTTCGACAACCTAAAAGGCACCAAGGCAGTTCCGCTCGCCGAAAAAGAGGACAGTCTCATAACGATAAAAATTAAAGCCGCGAAAAACGTCGAGAGCCTGCTGAACATAGCCAACGACAGAAACATAACGCGACAGAACGCTTTCGCGATAGTTACGCTGTTGCTCGATTGGGTCAACAACGGCAAGGCAAAGCTCAAGGTCTTTGAGGTGGACAGTAGATTTTTGCGTCTCTGCACGTTACTGTCTCAGCCCGAGAGTCAGACAAATTCGGAGCCCAAGGAGGAAAGGAGATCAAAGAAATTTATGGAGCAATTGAATTTGTTCTATAACATCAACGAAATCAATGAAGCTACCAAGGAAGTGGCCAATCTTCCTCTTCCGCACATGATCAAGGTTCGCGATTAATTCCCATAGATCCCGTTCGTGCGAGACGAAAATATTTAATTGTAATTAAACTTAATTTATTCGACGGATTTCTCCTTTACAATCAGAATACAATATGTAATAAAGTCTAAATATTAGAGCGTCAGAGTAACGGTTTACAAAGGATGAAAAAGATAAAAACACTCAAGTATACGATTTGTAAAAATTTTTAACATTTAAGTTTACGATTCGTAAAAGTTGGAGGCGCCTCTCTTTTTCTTCATTATTTTCGTCAATTAAATTTTTTTTTATTGTGATCCCTCTGTCCTACTCGTGTCTCAAAACTGCTATGTTTGCTGATTTTTTTTTTTTACTTTCGAACGAAAATATGGAATTTTTTTTAAACTTCTTTTTTACTTTTCGAAGGTAATGTCGGGACTGGCCAGCCAAAGGAGACGGAGCACTCCGCTCCTGAGGGCGCTCTCGTTCAACATCAGCCGATCACCGGATCTGCTCGACATAAAGCAACTGTCCGATTTGTTATACAGTATGTCGATACTGAATTACACGGACGAGGTATAAATAACGAACTCCCCGTTCGGCTTTATTGTTGTTGTGTGATCGTGTTTCACGAATAATCGTTGCGCAGGTGTTGTTGCAAAGAGCATGCGGGGATCTGATGAACCTGACGCACGGCGCACCGAAGAGCTCTGTCATCGGGTCGATCATCAGGTCGCTGGGAAGTCTGCGCTACAAGAACGAGGAACTAATGGACAAATTATCCGAGTGGGTCGTCGATCACGCGAAGGAAATGCGATCTCAGGATCTTTGCTCGTTGTTTCTCACACTGGCGATACTCGGTCATACACCTAGCAACGTCGAAATTTTAATTAAGGCACGTTGTTCTCGATCATTCCATTAATATCAAGGGAAAAATAATAACGGAAATATTTTATTTTTTTTCGAGATCAGGTGGTGGTGAACCAGTTAAAAGAGTCCGATATGTCGAGACCATCCGAATGGCTTGACGTCGTTTGGGCGTTGACGATTCTACAGCTGGCACAAAGTCGGCATATAGCGTCAGTATTAGACAGCAATTTCGTCCAGAAATTAACGGGTACACATCGACTCGATAATTATTACCGAGACATCCCAGTCGTTGCCGGCGACGGTTTGATAATTGTTCGACGACGGTTTCAGCGACGTCGCTCCGGGCCATTCAAGTATTTTTTCGAGTAACGTTAATGTCCTGAAACTGTCTGACGAAATTTTTATTGTTTTTGAAAAATCGTAATTGTTGTGACAACTGTTTCGCAATGTTTATTCGATTTTGTAACTTTTCATCACAACCGAAAATTAGATTGCGATGTATTCAAAATCCATAAAATCGTCAGACTGTATCAGGAAGCAAATAAACGATGTCGCTCGACCGATTATTCGAATGGCCCAGAACGACGTCGCTGAACGAGTCGTCCGACCGTCTTTGGGAACAACAGGGATTCGATCGTGGCAGTGGTGACAAATAATTTTTCTCGACAGATACGGTCGATATCCCGGTGCCAAAGAAACACAAGTTGTTGAATATCAACGCAGCCGCGCAGTTATTACTGAAAGGTTACAACGGTAAGAGATATTCTTCCGAAAATCCGACCCCGGAACGTGCAAGTAACGTGCGACATTCAATTGCAGGACCGCTTCTAGAAAGTGATTCGACCGTTTTCAACGTTGCCGTTATGAGATCAAAGGAGAAGGAGACATTCGTCAAGACCGTCAATGCAACACTCGAGAACATCTTTCCATCTCCTGAATACTGTAAAACTAACATCGATACCAGCATGGGCTTTCTACTCGGTTCGTTGAAGATATCGAAATATTAATAGTCTTCGAGTCAACCCAAATGAAATTGTGTGACTCGACGATGTATGTGCTTTCAGATGCGGAAGTTTGTGTAGATAGGCAAGGTAAACGATTACCCGTGAAATGTACGATGGACAAGACGAAGGGCTACAGGCAAGTCGGGACGCTCGTTAAGAACGCATTGCTCATTATACTCGAACAAATTTTTTAATTTTAATTTTTTTTATTCCAGGTTAGCCGTGGTAGCTTACTACTACCACGACTTCAGTCGCGGTAAACATGAACTATTAGGCTTTAACAGCTTCTATTGCCGACTTCTCGAAGCGAAAGGATACACAATCCTTTCGATACCACACACAGAATTCAGCCCGGAGGATAAGGCCGTCCAGCGGATAACATACATTAACGATCGGATTAAGAGCATAACAAAATAGTCTACGCCCGTTAGTACAATGTGACATAACATCATATGAATTTAATAAAATACAAGACCGAACGTGTGACATTTTAATTCTCACATTACGGTTTTCGGACTCGTAGATTCCCACAAAATCACGCGCGGAGCGAAAGAAAAGAAAAGACGAGTTCGTAAAGCGGTGCTGCCGCCAACTCGGATGCGGCGGATGTGCCAACCTATTCGGCACGCCACAATAACAATACGCATTTCTACGCTGAAAAAGCAACAGCAGTCTGTTAAACAAATCGTTCTAAACATGTCGTTGAAAAGAAAAGTGACTCAGGGTGATCTGAGAAAGGCGATGAGCGAAGCCAAGAAGAAAGCTGCCACAGTCAAGAAGATCGAATCGCCACTTGCAAAATATCCTTTTCACGTTATATACTCAGTATAGGTTATACGTCAATCGAATCGTTTTGTGAATTTATCTCACCTCATTGCGGGACGAATCTCGATGAAATTTCTTATTTCGCCGACGACTAAAATTCTTTAACAAAAATAATCGTAAATTTATAACCTATAATTGATATTGGTATAGATAAATTATTAACGGATTGCTCTTTTTACAGATAAAAAAGAAAATGGCACATTTCAATAGCTATTTGACCTCAGTATGCAATACGAGTGTCCTTTGGCTGTGGAACTACAAATTATATTAACGACAATAATTACAAATGAATAAATTACGTTAGATTATATTCATTTATACAAATCAAATTTAGCTTCAATTATCAGTGCCAAAAAAATTAATAATAACCTATTATTATGTGTTATTTTTACATATAATCGCAAAACTAATTCTGATTCTCCTGCGTACCTTTTTTGGGTTTGTACATCTCTTATCCATTCTTATTCATTGTATCGGCTTCCCTTACGAATACAAACTTTTTGTCTTTCTAAGTCAGTGCATTTGCAAAGACTTGCCAGAGATGAAATTTGTTGTTGTGCAGATACCTTCAGGGTAATAGAATCGAACCATCAACCTCACGATGTTTAGATCTAGAAGTAAGCATGCTAACCACTAGATCACCCCAGCAGTTTATTTACTTATTTATTTAATTATAACAGTAGACAGCAAAAATCCCGTTTTACATCTTAACAAGCTAGTGCATCTTTTGTATTTATGTATAATGAGAAAAAAAACCAGAAATTTTTCACACTTTGTGCTCTAAAAAAGAAATTAGTTATTTGAAGTAGAAAACAAACGGTAAACTGTTGACTAATAAATTGCTAAATTACTCGAAGCAAAGAATTTGGTTTGACACCACAGTCTTGAAGGTTTGAATATTTCTCCCAGAGAAATGATCTATTAAGAAAGTTTATCGATTATTATTATTTATTTATATAGCACGGACAAGCCCCTTGGTACAAATAATATACATGGTATAGATATTATAAAAATATTGAAGTTTTAATTTATACAACGGGTGCTAATTTTTCTCTGTGGTAGTCCTCTAGTAAATCGATTTAATTTTTTGATTTATTAATTTATTTAGTTTACATGGGCCCTTTTACATAGATGTATACACGTTTTCACAAATATAATATAGATACATATAAAATATATTATTATTATTACTATTATCATTATTATTATTATTATTATTATTAAGCTAATATTAAACTATTAGTTCCTTAACTGACAAACACGTATACAGATGCTGGACAGCTGATGTGTATTCTCTGCAAATCTGTAGTGCGAAGCGAAACGGTATGGCCGGTCCACCTAAACTCTAAAACTCACAAAGAGAATATAGCGCTGGCTAAGAGAAGTGTTAGCGAAAAAGAGAATCCAAAGCAGATAGCAGCATCCTTGACCAAGAGGCCCTCGTCGCCGCACGCCGATTCTGGGACGAACAAACGAGCGAAAGGCATCTTGAAGAATTCGGGCCATGCAAAGATTCCTTCCAGTCTGCCCGCGGATTTCTTCGACGGAGCGTTCAAACACCCTAATCCGGCAGCTGCTTCCGCGGCCTCCGACACATCGGAGAAATCCGAGATTCCCAGAGCCGAAAAGCCCAAGGAGACGGTCAACAAAGAGGCGCAGGAATCCAATGACGAAGCCAATCCTGCTTCGCTGCCCGAAGGATTCTTCGACGACCCGAGAATGGACGCCAAAGTCAGGCAAGTCGACTACAAAGATCCGATCGAGGAGGAGTGGGACAAATTTCAGAAGGAGATCAAGGAGGAAACGGCTCAGTCCGCTCAAATAATAGCGGATGATCAGGAAGAGGCGACGACGGAAAGGCAGCTCGACGAGATTGAGGAACAGATTAGGCACTGGTCCAGGTAAATGCCGTTGGATCGTTGTGGGTAATTCCGAGTAATATGGCCGCATTTTTAAAAAGCAGGATACGATAAGTACGGGCTCGAAAAATGTTTACTTCGCTTTGTGCTTAAATGGCAGTTTTGAGTAAAACCTATATTTTCACACCCTGTGAAGTAAACAAATTTTTAACTCGTGCGATTGCAACATTCGTCTGCATCTCGTACTGCAAATTCTCACGCGTCAGAAAAAATGTAATCGCACTAGTATCGTAAATGACTTTTATCGAAAGTTGGTAGTCAAGGACTCTGCATACATTAAGGTAATCCTTTCGTTTTGTCTGACGCCACGTAAGTTAATAATTATACTAAAATACTAAATTATTTTTGTATAATAATTATACTTAATACTAAAATACCACTGAACTGGCCGTGTCGCCCTAAATTACCCAATCTCTGTATAAATTGATATCTTTGCAAATTTGATCCGTTAAAAATTATTACTCAGGGTGATGGATCTTGTGAGACGCAAGGAACAGGTGCAAACTTCCGAGAAGAAAATGGACTCGGTGGGCGAGGGTGTTTCCAGCGACGAGGACGAGGAGTACGACGAGTTCTTGGACTGGCGCGCGAAAAATTCGTACCGCTAACGCTTTCCGAGTTGACGATTAATTTAAGATTAAAAAAAAAAAAATTTCCGTGTATCATAAATTAATGAAAGGTTGTAAATATAGGATATTCGAAGTGAGATCTCTGCCGCTTTTATTATCCCTCCTGCTGGCCGATGTCCTTAAGATGGAAATAAACAACTGCTCCAAGTATTATGATTTTTATTAAAATGAATTTAAAGATCAGTAAGATTTCAAGTACAATAGTTAGAGTTAGTATAATTATGTTTCGTAAGCTAATGTAATATACGAAATATATAGAATATAAAGGCTACAAAGGTAGACTAAGCCGCCGCTAAGTATCGAGTAGCCGATACGTTGTAGATTCTAGTTCGATATAATTATAAGTTCACTTCCGCATACCACCTTTTATCATTATAAAATATCGAGAATTGAAAAAAATGTGAATGACCCTCGCGTTTTATCACCGGCGAATCGTTGCACCCGCTCGGCGACGTGAATCTACATCTAAGAAAGTAATAACGTGATATCAATCAAGTACCGTAAACGGTAATTTTTTTTCTCTCTTAAGTTAGCGTTCGCGACGGCCCGTAAGCGAATTCGAAATATTTTCGTACTAATCGGAATCTAAATATATCAATCAATATAATAATGAATTATCGACTAATAGGTGATGTAACGAAGCGATAGTTTATTTTTTTTTCTTGTTTTTTTTTTTTTTTAAGGTACACCGTTGTACTGATTGAGAATATAATATCGTGTGTGTGTGTGTGTGTGTGTGTGTGTGAGCGCGCGAGCGCGCGAGTGTGTGTGTGTAGGTGTAGAAGAGTTTGTCTTATCATCGCTTCTTCCAAGATGAACCTCTATGATAATTCATTCGATTTCTTCATCGCGAGCACGACTCCAACGCTCGAAATAAATGCGCTAATTTGTTATTTTGATTTTCGAAACGACGCGCACGATCGTTTCAGCGATTGCCATTTTTTTGGGCCAACAATATACATAGAGAATTCAGCCAGTATGTTTTGTCTTGTGATTTGTTTTCGTCTTTCACGTAAAATTGCGTTAATGATGAAGGATTAATCTCTGGCACAGATTCGTCAGGCTACATTATTGCTCTAAGGCTTAGAGGCGCTTAAATCTTCATTACTTATGTAACATTATCGTTAATTTTATTATTATTTTAAATATTATTATTCATGTTTTTCTTCCATTATTATTATTATTATTATGATTGTGTATCCACGAGATTCGTTTCAAGTGAAAAATGTGGCATGTGCGTTTGATAATTAATATTCGGGCGATAAATTTATAAAACAATCGGTCGAACCTTTCACGCACCTTTTTTTTCTTGATGCCATTTATTTCCAAACAGCTTCGAGGATGACATTGTACACGCAGGTAGACCGAGCACTTCCCCATGACTGGACTACCCGTCGCCTACTACGCTCTCCTCTCTACCATTGGTCGATTCTCGCTCCCTCTAGCTCTCCCGCCAAATACACACTACCGGCTGATTGTTCTCCGACGAGTTAGAGAGATTATAATAAGTAACAATCGTTCACGCTACAGAGATAATAATAAAGAACAAACTTATAAAAAAAGACATTCCACGCACGATCGGAATTAAACCCGCGGAGTGTAATCATAATCAACTATCAATGACACAGATTGCCGAACGATTGAAACACACACGAGTTCGCGTGAGGGTTAGAGTTGGATTTTTCTTTTTGTTTCCGTTAGCCGACAGTGAGACACGAAGGAGCTTCCGTGGAAAGACCGCGCGGACGCATCGTTACGCAGTTAATTGTCGTTGACGGCGCGTACGCGAAAATATACCACCACAATGTATAGTTATTATTATAACAAGCGAGTGTATAGAAAACTTTATAGATCGTTTGAAAAATAGTAGAAAAAGTGAGTGTATACGAAGTTCTTCTCGGCCTGCTAGTAAGTACATGTTTCAGGGATGTGCCGGACATTTCACTCGAGTACGAAGGTCGATACTACACCGCTCTGCCCTTCACTCTTCTCTACGTAAGGGTAAACCGGCATTTGTTCTAAAGCGATACATTTATGTCCTATTTTTTTGTGTACACTGTACCGAATGTTATACAGCTTTTTGTTGTTTCTTTTCCTCTCTGACTAGAACAAAGCTTTCTATGTACTCGCAGCTGCTATCGTTTAATCTACGATCGTTTACACATTCTTCGTATGATAATTTTTTTTTATCGTTATTACGCGTGTATATATTAATCGATAACTTAACGCTTGAAGGATCGCGGTTACTTTTGAAGTATTGTGGACTCGGACGCAAATGTTTGCAGATTTTCCATTACTCTTTTTTTTCTCTCTCTCTCTCTGTCTCTCTCACTCTTTCGGTTCGTTGGCAACTCGAAAGCAACGAAAACAGAACTCGATCCCAAAATGGAAACCTTCCCCGAATTTCCTTTCGGAATCAAATCAGTCCTCGTTACCGACGACTTGACCACTGACAATATAACTTTTTTTACATTTTCGATATTATCGTCCCTCCAGCGTTCTTGCGAGTTACGACGCTCGCTGAAATAAACTATTTTCTGCGCCTCCCGATCAACTCCCTTTTTTTCTCTCACGTTTTCCTCAATTCTCATTTTGGACAGATCAACATGTGCCATCGTGCGCTTTTATAATTTTACTATTGTATATTTTTTATTCAATTTTTTTGTTTTTTTTTCATTTTTTTTTATATCCGTCGCTTGTTTAATCGCTTTATTAATATCGTACCTTTTATCATCCGACTTGCATATTTTCACTATCGATAAAAACTAACTTTACGTTTAAGTGATAAATTCTCGTTTATCATTGTTGTTATTCACGTAGCGTTATAATCACAGAGTAGCACAGTCGCTAGGCGTTAATCGTACAACTAGCCTACTTTATATTTATTTATATATATATATATTTTTATTTTATTTTATTTTATTGCAAAATAGTGCCAAGCTTCGTCGACGATCTACGAGATCCCGTACGATCGAGATTTTCACGGCTTATCAATATTTTTTTCTTTCGCAACGACGGCGTAGAGGCACTCAATTGCAGAGTTATAATTTGGACTATTCTTTTTTTATTTTTATTTTTTATAACGAATGTCGCACGTAATCGAGAGTACTTCTGATAACTCGCACAGCTCGACGTATCATCGATTACCGTTGACATATCGAATCGTTTTAATGCGCGTTATTGCAACATTAGATATATAAGCCACTCGTTGCTGAGGTGAGCTTTCTCGGAAGAAAAAAAAACGAAATATCTATTGAAGGGATATCACTATATCGATAAATGGCGTATAATCACACGTGAGTAGCTGAGCTAATGTGGTGCCGAGTATAATGGTTAATGCAATAATTAAACATTATATATATATATATATATGTGTGTGTGTGTGTTTGTGTATTTAATCAGCGAGCACTACAGCGCATTGCTTTTGGTCACTCGCTCTAATTATCTCCGATTATACGCGTGAGTTTAAGGCGAACGTACGCTCCTTCCAAATATCATTGACTTCCAGCGATCCTTCAAGTTTCCTCGAGATTTTTTTTTGTTTTTCGTCGGGCTCTTACACAATCTTACCTTTAATCTACGAAAGCCTACCGTGCGTTTCGGTTGTTTCACAACTCGTTCGTTTTTTTTTAATTCTTTTTTTTATCCTTTATTCTCTTAGCGTTATCTGTTTATTCGTATTATCCCGTGTACTAAATTTCAAGTTATAGAATATACTATCGTAGCGTACAATTATTCTCGTAACTAATTGGTACTATTTATGTATAGGTTGATCTTTCTTTTCATACAATATTATCTTTTTTTTTAACCATCTCTTTTATGTGGCGTAATAAGTAATTGCTGAATGTCGATTCAAACACTTTCGTCTGGTCCCATTCGTGCGGCACCTGTCAAGCAACAATACGGATTACTATCGCTAGATTGCTCGAGTCGGGTTTGGGTAAACGCCGACAAGAGCAATCCGACGATTAACATGGCTAGGGGGGCTTCGGATGGAAATCGATCGATCGAACTTATCGGGTGTGCGAGAGGGCGTTTATCGCGATTAAACGAAAAGTCCTCTCCCGCGATCGATCGGTTACCGTCTTTGTCATTGACCGTCGTTGAAATTCTTCGATCGCTCTCGTGGCAAAATGGCTTCCGAGAGTGTTTATCGTTTTAAATAGCTCAAGTCCCGAGAAGTGCAAATTACCACAGAGAGCTATTGATTTATGACAACTGTTAATAACAGTAATTATCCATAGTGGATCCTAGTTAAACCTTTGGTCCGAGATCCCGAGGTGTAACTATATAGTCGTGCTTTCAAAACGGGCTTCCAATTTTTGCTCAATCTATCGAGCGCAATCTTTTAAATTTTTTCGATACTTCTCGTTTTAACTTATCTTTTTATTTTCAGTTTTTATATTTTTATCATTTAATTCTTCAATCCCCCTTTAAGCGAACGTTTGCGGATACGACGAAGTGATAATTTCACATGGTTATTTGAAGTTCGTATGATCTATGCTCGCAGCGAAACTCGATTTTTTTTTGTTCTGGATATTAAAAAAGAATGCTATAGGCACGGGGATATCGCAGTAGCGTAAAGTGTAGTTTTCTCCTACAATCATTACAACTCTCCCGTCGTACATAGACGACTTCGTGCGACGATTTTTGTCGAACGATTTGCACGCAATGATTTTCATTTTATTTTTCTTATTCGTCGTTCTAACGTACGTATTTGATTTTCGAACGGGTATGCGCGGTTGGCCGCAATGCGCATGCGCGACGGAGCTGCGATTGCTCGGCGCTCGAGAAGATTATCATATTTGTAATTGTTGTTTTTTTTTGTTCATCAAAAATAATGACAATGTCATATTAATTCGCTCGTCGTCTGTTAATTAAAACTCTAGTTCCTTCGTCGTGACTTCCTAGAGGATTCCTACGAGTGCGGATGAAGGGCTCGATCGAGAGAACAAGCTCTAGAACGAACTCTACGCCTTCGCATCGAGGATTTCGACGGTAACGTTTTCCTGAGCTGGATTATCGGTCGCGTTGCTCGGATTGTTTGGCGGTGATTTGTTCGATCTTGTCGACGCCGCCGAGGCGTTCCCGCTGCTTCCCCGACTGCCCCGGCGTGATCCTGGATGAAATCCTGGCAATTAGGTATTTGTCGTATTCGTTAATATCATCGAATATAATTTTCAACTGTCATTGACAAATGTCGACTGTCATTGGCAGATGTCGCCCGCTATTGACAATAGTGAACTGTCATTTACCATTGAGAAATGTCGTTTACAATTGACAGTCGTTTACAGTTGATACTGTCATTTACAATTAACAACTGCCATTTATAGTTGACAACTGTCATTTACAATTGTCAAATGTTATTTACCTTTACCAACTGTAATATATAACTGTCAACTGTCATTTAGAGTTGTCCGTTGTCATAGAAGATTAATGATCTTCATTGACACTCGTCAAACTTCGTTAACAGTTGTTAATTCTCAGTTATCATTGACTGTTAAATGTTCTCGTTGCACGAGTTCATCGCGTGAGCTCCTCGGGCACGATAGCGTTTGGGCAATTATTAATACTTCGGAAAACAACAAAATTTCGACTGATAAAAAATTGCCATATGTACTGGTGATCCGCCCGAACGCTTTCGAGATTCCCAGTTTTTTTATGCTTTGTTAACAACTAAATGACTGTGACTAATTCCTCGTATAAAAACGAGACAAATTCGTCCCGAAAAATCTTCAATCTATTCTAATTAATGCAACGATATTTCATTATTGTACAGACTAGTGAAGTATATGAGAATATAGACAACAGAGTATATAGTACACAGTTTCTATCACAGTTCCAAGGCAATACTTTCATCAGAAGTATGTCAGGCAAATCTTTTACTTTAGCAAGCAACTATTATCACGTAGTTCATTCACTAATAGAGGTAGAGATGACTATACACGATTAACCGTCTATTTGGCAAATGTGTGTGGGTGTGTGGAATTGAGATATATATTTGTTCTTCAAGACAGATTTTTTCGACTCTAGTGTCCCAAGATCGGAGAGCTCTAATGACATTCGAATCGACCAATGATTTTTTTTTTAAGTCAATTACGTAGCAGTAATTAATAAACCAAAAACGAGTTAGATATCGATCACGAGAACTCTCATCGTCAATAAAAAATATGGTTAAGAAAAAACTAGAGGTGAAAAAGAAATGAACTAGCATCCCGTCTAAAAAAAAAGAAAAAAAAACTAATTTTTCATTCGAGAACAAAGTTGTCGATACAATGAAATAATGGTTTTGGTAATGAACGAATAATACAGGCTTTAAATTTTCGAATTTTCAAAGCCCAACAAGGGTGATAAGGTGAGTGCTGATTTTCGCTCCATTTAAATAAATAAATAAATAAAATTATGCAATTAAATAATTGTTTTCATTTTTTTTTATGTTCTGTGAAAGTGACAGTGTTCGGAAAGAATGCGAGGAAGTGTTACAGCGAAGTTGAAGAATACGTGAGAAGTGAAGAGAGAGAAAGAGGATGATGGCCGCGTGGGGTTGGGCGGCGCGAGACTCAAAACGGTGTCGAGCGTTCATCAAGTTAATTGCGAACTTGCGGGAGCCCGGCTATTGTCATCGGGTGGGCAATCTCCAAGGGAAGCATCGCTTTGTTTACCAGCATCCTAGACTGGTTAACAGTGTCAGTGGATATAGCGGTAGACCGGGGCTCTATCTAATTAGACAGAAGACATCCGAGATTCTACATATATATATAGCATATTTCGGTTTATCCTCCCAGACTACAATACTCTTTTGTGAATCTCTCTTCGTCTTTGGAATCTTCATTTTCTCGTTTTCAATCAACTGCCGACACCACCTCTGTTATTTGGGGGCTACATTTTTTTTTTGTTTCAAGGTGCAAACCATCTTAATCGGGATCAATTTGAAACGTGTGCACTTTAAGATTCGCAACAGTTGAAAAAAATAAGATGTCACTTCGAACTTTCTACCGGTAAAATTTTTTTACAATAATAATGATAATAAATCTTATTTAAATAAACCTAATCGTTGTATTGTACCAATCGATTTCGACCGACCCGATAACAATCGTGATCTCCGCGGTCCCACTGTAGTTGTTCCATTCGTGAAAGCAATCTTGTTCATGCAGGATTTCAGATACACACAGACGCACGCAAACGCTTTGAACGGAAACCTCGCGATTTCTCTACGTGAGGAGGAAATAGTTTTGAGCAGCTCCCCACGGCAAATCTGACCGGCTCTATTATCGACCGGGGATTAAACCCTTCGCGTCGCAGAGATAAGAGAACTCCCGATGATAAAAAAAAGATTTGCACATTTAACACCCATTATCCGAACCTTCTGTTATCCGAACCGTGGCCGATGTGAGGAATAACGTATCACGTTATTTATATATGCGTATAAAAAATATATGTGTACCGTAATTTATTTCTAGGTGTATCGCGCGATATCGTTTAACACAGCTTCACAGTTCTATTGTCAGAATTTTCGTCAATCCGAACGAGCTCCCGTCCCAATTGATTCGGATAATCAAGGTTCCACTAGCTATTTCTGTAGCTGTTTCCGAAAAAAAATCTTAGTTAAATGTGCGATCCACTTTTTACCATGTGCACTTTGCGACTGCGGTCGCAACTGCAAATCTTCGCGCCTCTCTATACCGATAAGGTTTGCCCTGCGGATCGATCAAGCCGACAATGACGAGGGAGGAGTGGAGATGAGGTGCGATAACGATCCAGAGCAGAGTACAAGTTTCGTGATACATGAGAAAGGAAGAACCATGGCAGGGAAGAATACCTACGTATCGACAGAAGTCTCTTGCTCTAGTTTCATATTAACTGTCTTTCTTTCTTTCTTTTTCAATAGAGAACGAGGGTACTTTCATATAAAGTTGCTTGCTTAGTAATTGAATGGATAAAAACCCGTACGGCTCACTCGCTGAGTGTTTTTCGCACCTTGCGAGGCGTTGGGCGAATGCGCGCGCAGCGAGGCCATTGAGGGTTGCCTCGATGGTCCTCGTACGCTAGCACGTGAACCCCTTCTTTCCTGTGCGTGGAGAAGCTTGTTGTCCCTCAGCAGAGAAACGTTCATCAGACGAGCGTTCGGTGTATTGAAAATCGTACGATTCTCTCGCCAGCGTGCTCTGAAACGATTTCGTTAGAGAACGCGGAAACGTGTATGCAGGCAATTAAAAATCTTAGCTGGAAAAAGTAATAGAAGAGAAAGAAGAAGAAGAATTGGAAGATATCGATAGTCGTCCTCCGGTATGGAAAGAGTGGATTCGCCTCGCTCACACGTTGAGTACAGACGACCCTCTTGATTATTGAAAGACGACTGTTTGTTTTTTTAACTCACTTGCTGAAGAGCCTCAATACAACGCATATGATGACGAACATTAGAGCCATTCCAACGAGGACTCCGATCATCGCCGGATCCACGTACTGTAGATTCTCCGGTTCTTTTACCTCGGCTGTGGATTCATAACGTTAACTTTGACACATCAAATCACGATGTTTTGTTAATGCGAATGATTAAGCGTCGATCGGTTACTCTTTGCGGGTACGATTAACGGTACATACAGTATACCTATATATATGCAGTATACACTGTGAAAATAGATTGTAAATTCAGTGTACCGGAACTTGAAATTTGCTTACACTACTTACATTAATTTAACATTCATGTACTTTTTTTGTAAAATAAAAATACCAGATGTTTAAATTATAAATTTTTCGCCGGAAATTTACAAGGATTTTCTTTTAAAATACAAATTTTACTGTAAAATTGCAATGCACGTGTCTTTGAAATTTCAAAAACCGTTTATGTAAATAAGCTTCCAATACCGTTCATTAATTTTCGATCAAAATTTTTTTACAGTGTACCTATAATGTTTCCATCGCTCGCACGGCGATTCTCAATTCCGCCGGGTATGAGCGATACTCTACACACACGCATATATAGGGGAGAACGGGGCAAAACGGTCCATTTAAAAATTAAATTAAAAATTAAACTATAAATTAAATAAAAAATAAAGTTAAAAATTGAACGAAAAATTAAATTGCAAGGGACATCTGCAACAAATAACTTTCATTTTGCCCCGCTCTCCACCTATATATTTGACTGTGCGCTAACGGTACAAACTACACTTTACAGAGGACAGTACGTAGAAGTGAAAACCGATATTATTCGTAGTTGCCCCTCACCGACACATTCTAAGAGACCGCCGGGCTGCATGACCGGGATCTTCTCGAATATGCAGATGCAACGACCGTCCCGACATTCCGTCTGCGACACCTTCAGCTCGCATTGCTCGTTGAACGAGCACGACTCGTTCACGTTCACAGCTGCAATAAAAATAAAATACATATATATACATATCTTTGATCGAATATTGTCACCCGGTTGTATCTGCGAGACACTTTTTTTCGCCCGTTGTATTAACGTAGAATTTTTGTAGTACGCGTTTAACGCGAGATAAAAAAAACCTATCGGAAGAACGAATACAGATACGACCGCGAAACGGGAGATGAGATGCGACGGAGCGCGACATTTTTTTTTTTTCCTATCGTTAGTAATCAAAAGAAACGCCGGCAGATATTTTCAGACGAGGCGTAAACGAGGTCGCGATTTCCCGCGTTATTAAAAACGGTTTTTACCGGCTCCAGGTACAATATTTTTTTACTTTTATTTCGCCGCTGTTTACCCGATAAAAAGTACGGATATAGGGCAAACAAAGCTTGTATTGCTTGTGTCGTGGCCCGGAGATGTCGCGATACACACAAGCTTCAATTAACCCTCGATGCACCTGGCGAAGCTCGTTTTTCTCGCGTTCCTCATCGTTCGAGGTTTTATATCACGCGACGAACTCGCCGAGGAAGCGAAAAAGCGAGATTACTGTGTTCCTCGTACACGATCTATATCCAGACCTATCGAGGGAACCCGCCTCGCTTCCTCCCCTCCGCTTTCCCCACAGGGAATATCGACGTTTTCACAATTAATGGAGATCGCCGCTTGATAGAGAAAGAGGGACAGTGCGATGGCAAAGAAAAAAGAAAAGAAGAAAAAAAATTATGAAAAAAAGGAGATGTTAATATAGCTGGGTCACGTCCAACGATCTATAGCGGGTTCGTTCGTTAAGAGGGAAGCTTCCGCCGAGCTCTCTCAAACTACTGCGGCGTAACAGCTTTTCGCAGCGGAAACTCTGTGCGAGATAACGAAACGCGGAATAATTCTCGAATCTGTGCCATTGAATATCGGGAGATAAACTCGAACTTGGTGCGCGATGATGATTACCGTGCTCGACGGTATACAGAATTCTCAATATATTTCGGATTTAGAATTTTTATCGATGTTCGGAAAAGAAAGACGAAAAAAAAAAATGAAAATTTATTCCGTGATGCGGTATCGATAAATTTGTGATAGTCCGACCCGACGATAAAAGCGATTTTAGTCCGGATATCTACGAGATTTATTTTACACTGATAAAAAAATGCGCTTGAATCAACTAAAGATTCGGGACGTTCAAATGGATATTTAATTGGACGCGCAAAATATTTTAATGCTTCAAAAATATTTTTGGGAAGTCGTTCAAATAGTTGTTGAACTAAGCAATCTTTTAGCTGTACCGGCTAAATATTTATTTGAACGCCCCTGCCCGAATCTGTAGTTCATTCGTGTGCATTTTTAAAAAGCAATGTATCGTTTAAACGGTAGAAGGTAGACAGATCGGAGGACTCACGATGGCCACATTTGTCGATGTGGTTTGTAGCTTGAAACTCCTCCCTGCAAAAGCATTTCTTCCTGTTCGGCTCGCAGTAAGATCCGGCGAATCCGCACTCACGGTCCTCCCGGCAATCGTCGCCGAATTTCTTCACTCCCCGATCCGACAGATCTGCGAATTAAAAATTGAAAGATTTATTTTAAAAAGAGAACACATCGATCGGATTCGAGTCTGGCCGGCCGGATGACGGTAGACCACGTCGAAACGGGGAAGTTGCTGTACATCGCCGACGCAGGGCAAAATGGTCGACCGCAAAATTTTTATTTCGCAATTTTTAAAAATTTGCTATTGCTTCGCATTTTTTCCGATGCTCGTAACAATTATAGCGAAGCACAGATACGGGGCAAAATGGTCACCGCAAAATGTTCACTTCGCAATTTACATTCGCTATTTTTACTTCGCAATTTCTTGACATTAGCAATTGCTTCGCAAGTTTTTTCGGATGGTCGTGATAATTATAGGGGAGTTCAGTTTTTGTTGGTAGATCGTCAATTCATATTCGCGCAGTCGACCGAACGGTCTTTGTTTCTCGGCAATCCGGCATCGTTCCGATCTCCCCGACCTCATTAGGAATTCTCGTCAGCGAGCTCGTCCCGTTTCCTCTGACATTTTCACCGGCGAAAATGGGGTAAATTTCCATTCGGCCTCCGTCGGGTTCAGCCAAAAGGGCGATGGAAATGTTATTGATGTTCGGGCGGATTTGCTGTCTTTCGGTCCTCCTCAGTTTCTCTGTATTCATCCCTGTTCCCTCGATTGGTTCCTCTCGCGAACTCCGTCGAGGTTACGACAAAAGCAGAGTAAACCGATGGAGAGCGGCTTTGAAACGAGAAATTTCGCGCTTGATTGCAACATTGTCGAGACAGACGATAATGCTACCGCGTCATCGAGCAACGAGAGCGCATACAATACGACCCTTTGGCTCGCCGAACGACTGAAAACTCTGCCGAGCCAAAACAGCAACCTCAATGTAAATTGGAATTGCGCAATCCGGCGAAATCTTGGTAGGAAAGTATTTCCGAAAAATATGATAAGAAGGAAACCTCGGATTTACAGAGTAGAGAAGGGTGGGGCAAAACGGAACCGCGGTCATGAAAAAAGTCTCGCACCGTGAAAAAAAAAAAATGATTGGTAGAACAAGATTTTCGTTACCGTAACTAAATAGTTTGTTAGTATCGCGATAGCAAAACCAGCTTGCAACCATGGCAAAATTTTCCCTTGGAGCGACTTGCTACCGCAAGAAAACAGCCTTTGTTACTGTAACAAAAAAAAAATTTGTTATATGACGAAGTGGGGCGCGAATATGTGCCAGCAACTACAACGAGCTCGAGACGCTCGACGCGCAAAATGAAAACAAACAGTTCCTTTGTATTCGGGTGAAAATAAAAATAGAGTACTATTGCGAACTTTTGAAATTTGCTGTATATGGATGTATAAACTGCGAAAGATAATACTCTTCGGAGTACAATACATCCATATACGGAAAATTTCAAGAATTCGCAATTGCAAATACAGACATTATTTTTAATATAATAAAATGCTCAAATACAAACGCGGTGACTAAAATAAACCATTTTTGTCCGTGCGGATGTAGGGTAGGGGTCCATTTTGCCCCGGTGTTCCGTTTAGCCCCGCTCCGTACTTAAGAGGCGTCTCGGGACGGTAGGATGAAGGACTACGGTCGATCGGTATGAATTCGTTATCTCCGAGCGCGTCCAAGCTTCGCCCCTATAAATATCCGCAGTATCATTAAGCGTGCAAGATAACAGTTGGGGTTCGAGGGGTCGAAACTTTGGGCGGAGTGAGGGGACTTGTTAATGAGACGACGAAAGTTGGATAGTCGGGCGAACAGCATCGGTGCTGTAAAGCGAACGGGGAAGCTTTTTCGCCGTCAACGCTGTGAAACTTGTCTATCCGGAGTGTTATTTCGCTCTCGTTTGGTATCCTCGACAATAGATGTCTGCGAGGGAAGAAAGGAACGAAAAGAGCAGAATAGCCGGGACAGGAAAAAGCGCAATGGATGAACAGACAGTGCGAGAAAACCTACGAGTTTTTCCTTGGATGCTAACACTTGGAAAGGATATGGCTTCTTCGGCACGAGTCTACTTCGAAGTGGGAACTTATTTGCCTAAGCTCTCGCGAATTCACTTCCCCGTAGATGGGTTTCCTTTCTCCAAGTTTAAATACTCGAAGGAGTTTACGCTGGCTGTGTGTCTCTTGGTGTGTACACGTGCATGGAGCACGGGGCAAAACGGGTTCCTACATTTGAGATTAAGCTCTTCTTTGACCCGCAAAAAAAATTGTAAAAATAGTCCGTTTTACCCCCCCCCCCCCTATTTTTTCTCCATCGACGGCTGTGAGTATCTGTTAGTATCCGTGTGAACATCTGTGAGTATCTGTGACTATCTGCGAGTATCTGTGAGTGTCGGTGTGAGTGTCCAATCGACATGAATATTATTATTCTGTAGATAATATTAGTTAATAATAATCATGTTATTATTATTATGAACAAGCCGTCTTCCAGTTGTTGAACAAATTGGTAAAAATGGTCGGCTTTCTCCCGTTCTCCTCTACTTGCGGATATGCTGGTAGGCTACAACGTGAAAAGCGAAATTGAGACGAGCGAAGTGCACTGATACCGTAGATAGACGAATCATTGTCTGCAGTACCCTCGACTTCTTCTTCTTATATGCATTTGTACTCTTCCGAACTCTGCTCGTCGACGTCTGTCTGCATCTAAATAATTCAGGAGCTTTGCGGAAAAGCGCCGTCGGGATGAAATACCCGAGCAACGCTCCTTCCAGCGTGTTCTCCTGTGTTATCCATACACATATATATATATATATATATATATATATATATATATATTCGCGACTATTTCGGTGGTTTGTTCGAGGCGTGACCTCCGCGGTACACGAGGATTTAAACCCGATTCCATTATCGTACCTGACACGAAACTAGCCGACCGAATGGGCCGCGCTCGCTCATCCTCCTCTCAGTCTCTCCACTGTACGTGCTCGTCCATCCCTGTAGCTGCTATCACACGCGTGACTTGCCACATTGAAACTGGTGTGTAGTAGTCTCGTGTCGTGCGTGTTATCAACGAGCAGCAATATCCACTTATTATATATCAGTCGCATTGTACGCGACGGATGTCAAGAAGTATGCAGAATAAAACCACTGTGTGGCTGTTGGATCGAAAGAAGCCCTTCGAGGTTGACTACTCATCGAGCTTGCAGCGCAAAAATTTTTGAAAATCGTGGTTCGATTATTTAATGTATATGAAAAAGTAAGAAAAAAAATGATGTTAAAAATGTAGAAATTGGAATTATCGTAGAGAGATGAATAAGATATTTTAGCCGGCTCGACCGACCTATCTTAATCGCAAGCACCCGCATTGTTTTGTTCGTTAGAAAATTACCCACGTACGCAAAGGGCTTACATTACATTACGTTGCATTACGTTACGTTGTAAATCTCTCTCCATTTTAACTCCGACTTTCGCCTCACTCGGAAAATTAACGAAGCTCGATGGCTGGGTACAGTTGAGCCTGCTATAGGCGGTTCACATTGCTACAGCACACACGGGTGCAATATTCTACACGAGCAGCCGTGCGAGTAAAATGACATGGTTGAGAACTCCGCGTCGGTCGGTGGTAGGCGGAGGGTTGGCGGTGCGCGGGTTAACTTCGCTCCGCGTCGGTTCAAACCACGCGTTCAAAGTGGGTCACTCCCCGGCGACGACGGCATGGCACCTTGCCAATGCTCTCACCTGCTGCGGAACGTCCCACACCTTATATCACAGCCCGGACCTCCGAGACGCAATAAAAGTGGGGGGAGGGTAGAGCGAGGCAAAACGGAACATTTTGACCAATTAGTATTGCGGCTCGTTGAAGACAAAATGTCTCATCTTAAACGGAGGTCACGGTCCGTTTTGCCTCCCTGCACTGAGAAAACAAAATTGTTGGATTAACCAAGGCGCGTTCACACGCGTTCAAAGGCGTTATTTAGTTTGTACAATAACAAATTTTGTTTGAGTCGACTGAAGCGTATAATCGTTCAGCAAAAGAATAATTTAGTTGTGCCAACCAAACAACAGCTACTTCTCGAAACAGTGACCGCGAACTTGGTTAATCCAACAATTTTCTCAGTGTGGGGTCCGTGCTGCCCCGCTCTTCCCTTAGAAACGCTGCTACACAGAAGCGCACTTCCACCTCGCGAACACCCTAAACTCCTCAAGTAAAAGACTCTCACACAGATGAATCTGAATGAACTTTTTCTCGGTTGGTTCTTTTTGGTTTTTGTTCTTCCGCACTACAACGAAAGCGGGATCGCCAATGGTTAGCCAACGAGCGAATGGCGTGAAGCGTGAAGAACGATAAAGCAACTTTCTCACTCTGCTCGCTTCGCTATTTTTTATAGAGACCGGTTGAGCCACTAAAGTCAAAGTGGACTCGTATAAAAGGTTATATAGTATGAAGGAACCGTAAAGAAGTACCTTCGGTAAGAATGCATTCTTTCGGGTTCCCAAACGTACCGTAAAATCTTGTCTTACGAGAGCTCTGCGGTCTGAAGTGTTCGAGTCGAGAAATATTGCGGGGCAAATCGGGTTCCGTTTCGCCCCGCTCTCCTGCCGTAATTGGGGGATCGAACTGTGGGGTTAAATTCTCCATAGGATTAGCCGCATTCGAAATGCAATTAGCGCGTTGCATAGCCGACCCATCGATTGTACGCTGGAGAAGATCCTCCGCGAAATATTCAAACTGCCCAAGATTGAGAGTCACCGACGAGAAAGCAATTGACAAAAAAGTAAAATAAAAAAATATTCCCCGCTGTTAAGCTTCGTCTCTCGTTTCCGTATCTACCGTTGCTGTACTTTGCCTTTATTCTTTGCCCACTTGGCCTGCACTGAATAGGCTCGTTAATGGCTCAAGCTCTCGGGTACCGAGCTCGGATATTCCACCCGACAATGCTCACTTCGGATGGGGGTTTTTTTTTTTTTTTTTTTCTTTCATGGCCCACAACGGCGAAAAATCGTACGTACGAACGAACGCTCGTAGCAACGGCGGTTCGGGCTTCCGGGCCGCGTTGCTTCGAGCGAAACAAAAAGGGACACAAAAAAAAATAAAAATAAAAGAATGAAAACTGAGAGCCAGAAACTGTCTGCACCGGGAACAGACATTTCTCTTGGATACCAAGATTCATTCTATCGTTCGAAGCATCATTTCCACGACAAAGCTTTTCTCTTCTCTCATTTTTTTTTGTGGATACATCCATGAGAGATTTTTTCTCCTCTCCGATTCAACGATAAATTCGAGACTTATTCGCTCAGTCCTGCATAACTCGATAACTTCAAGCTCCTGGAGGTCGAACAAAGATACAGGGTAGAAGTGAGTGGGGCGGATCGCAACCCCGGGACATAACGGACCAACCTACGATAATCCGTGCGGTATAGTCAAGTCAACTGAGAACCCGGATTAAAAAAGTTGTACACGTTTTAAAGGAGACATTTTGGCGAAGTAAGGTGGATCTAGATTAAAGAGTTCTTACTTAATGTACGAAAAGCTTTACTACAATGAATTTACCGAATAATAACTCAATGTACAGAAGAATAACTCAATTCACGGGCATATTTTGATGCAATTTTTGTGAAGTCGGGTTTAATATAATAATTAATGTTTTCCGGTGAATTCGTAGAGGATAGAAAATTACAAATTTTACTTCATCAAAACTGCGTAAAAATACGGCCGTGCATCTGTTGGCCTCATTGCATGCCCTGGGAAGACAACGGTTCGTTTTGCCCCTCCTCGCCAACACCTATTTGTCTCTTCAGCTTTGATGTACAATTCTCTGCTAAAAATAAGTAGCGCCGTCTCCACGGTTTACCTCCCTCCAAGTATAATCATCTTTCTCGAGGTGATTCTACGCGCGACAAAACTGGTGTGAATTTGGACCACCCGTTTTGCATAGCCCATGTTAAATCGCACCTGCATTACTCGGAATTTCCGCCCCTATGTGCATTATATCATTATCCCCCTAAACATATATTACCGCATTTTCCTCACTGGTTTCCTTCGTCAGAGAGAGAGAGAGACGAGCCACCGTCGCCGGACCGTCGCCGACGAGCGTTGTTAAAAAAATAATTTCCCTCGGGTCGGACGGTTCGATCGTGGTCGTGCGCAGCGCGCAAAACTCCCCGGTAACAACCCTCAACGTCTGGCATATTTTATCCCCTAGCCAACGTTTTCATTCTTTCTCTAGAACTGCCCCTCTATAACCGCTCTTTCCTTCCCCTCGCAGACGATGCACGAATGAAGGGTAATAACGGTATAATGGTAAAAAATGCAACGGCGTCCAAGTGGCCGAGAGTTGCGTGTGTGGCATCGAGGGAGTATGTGCGGGTGCCGAGAGACGCGTTCAGTGTATAAAGCCTCGCGAGTTCTGCCGTCACCAGCCAGAGAGGCGACTGTACCTTCGCGAGCATCGTTTTTACATAGTAAACGCACGCGACCAATATCATTCACGTTGCTACTGCATACGCACGGTGCTATTGCGTAGTCAACGGCGAAGGGCCGTCTTTCTTTAACATACCCTAGCGGGAGCGCCACAAACGGGGCCAGTACTGGCTGAGCGTCGGTCAGTGTCCGGCCAACTTTGGCCAGCACCGGTTCGGTCTGACATTCCCACCAGGGTAGTTCCGTTGCTGAAACGAGAAACTGAATTTCCCTTCGGGGAGTTCCTAGAGACGAAACTTAAATCGATCCAGGGAGAGTGGGGCAAAACGGACATAGGCCGTTTTGCCCCGGTTTTCCGTTTCATCTAGCTCTCCCCCAGAGTCAGCAGCTATCGACACTCCCTTTAGCTTTCATGCGATAAGATTTCCGGACTAACAGTTCTGATCCGACGCTCGACGAAGGACAGACCCAGCGATATGATCTAATAGGAGATTTCCCTCTGCGATTGACTAATGCGATTTCGAGGGGTCAAATAATACGGGCTATTGTCCTGTCGATACGATCCAACGCGAGATTCGCCCCGGTGATTGATTAGTTTAATTTCGAGGGGCAAATAACAGGAAGTGCCGACTCGTCCTCACGATCCGATGTGTAATTCTCATTGCGTGATTATGAGTAATGGCAATTCGGTCGAGTTAGGTCAAGAGCCGCTGGCTCGCGACACGCCCGGCTCATCAACTTAATTGTACGTAGCAATCTGCAATTTCTTTTTAATCTCTTTTATTTATCTTTTTATGGATGTTTCTCATCCACAGAACAATCCTAGCTTTTAGATTTTTTGCCGTTTAATTAAAAAACGCACACTCGTTTGTTCGAAGTATGCAAAAAAAAAAAAAATTGATAGCGAAATGCGAAAGGGGAGAAGAAGCGTGACGATAAAGGGAATGACACTGAGGAGACAATCCTCGAGTTGACACAGCGGGGTGTGGCGCTCGACCAACGCCAGGAAATCAGGTGCAGCCCCGGCCGCGCACGAGGATTATCGGATCTAGTTCATATGGAGATTCCGGATAGAAACGCCGGAGTGAATCGACGCTGGTATAACAGTTGACGATGTAGTTCGGATATCCGTGTGGACACAGTGGACTTACATAATCGTTGTATATACCGGCAGACCGTTGCGTAAACTTCGTAGTAATTCTCAAGGCGTTTTATAAGTGGATTAAAACGGGGCTAACTGGACCTTTTTGCTTATGTACTCATGAGACAAAAAAAAAGTCTCATCTAACGTGGAGGACACAGACACACACACCCAGAAAAATAATTTATTCGACAGGTAGAGGAGAGCGTGGCAAAACGGGGCAGTGGGGCAAAACGAGGAAATAGGCCAAAACGCAATTTTCCAATAAAAATTTGGACGCCCCATTTTGCCCTATCGATACATCTGGATGTCCTGCCCCGTATTGCCCCGCTGTCCCATTTTGCCCCGCTCTTCCCTACTAGCAAATAAATATTTTTAAATTAAATATTTATTTTTATTAAATAAATATTTATTTGTGGAGCGTCTGGGTGCATCGACTCGGAGTGCAACAGTGTTCTGTTTTGCCCCATTCACTCGGTAGTTTCTAATACGAATTTTGCAAAAGTGTTGTTTCGTCAAGAAAACTACACTTTTTTTTCAAAATTCTTCTTTTCAATTAAAGGGTTAAAAAAAATGTATGCTTCAAAAATCTGTGGAAAGCTTCTTGAAGCTCTCTTAATTATTAGCTAGAACCGGAAACCTTCCTACCGTATCATTATCATCGTAGAGACATCCCGCGGATTTCCCAATTTACCGGAACAATTTCGCGCGTCTCTGTAAGTAGCTTATCCTCTCGACGCCCTTAATTATCAAAGTTATGTCTGTCCCTACCGTGAAATTCGAGTGTCCTCTAACGACACGGAACTCCTCAAATCATCCGAGTTTGCACCGCAAGCTCCGATTCTCCGGACGATTAATTCTCGCCGAGCTGGCTGGATATATATATGTCTCTCTGAGGCTGCGTCACTCGCGAGATACCTTCGTATTAGATCGCGAAAGCCTCATGGACCCCAATCCCATAGGAACACGTTTACGACGCCATTTATTATTTCGTCTGCAAAGAAGTTTCACAAACGAGTAGGTCCGACGATAAATCTCGAAGAATTTCGGTCGCTAGATTTCGGCAGAAAAATGACGCGATTTTTTTCTCCTAAACGTTTCGATGTACAGCTTGTAGAGCAGCGGTTCTGAACATGGAGTCCATGGACCCCCAAAAAACACGAGGGACCACCTGTGGACCCCCAACGTTAAGAACCACTATTCTAGAGGAAGGCGAAATGAAACCTCGGGGCAAAATGGAAAAGTGACAATTTCCGCACCGAGTGATGAAAATTAATTTTGGCATCCTCTACGAGGAAAGCAAAATTGATCATCGAACTTTCTCATAGAGAAAGCCGTGCGCGAAATTGTAATAAATAAGGAAGTCATGTGCACATTACTTTGCAGGTTTTTCATGAATGGTTGCAAGGTATTGGAAACGGCGAGGGGGGAAGAGAGGGGAAAGTCTGCCTTTCATCACCAGCTTCAGTGATTATCAGTCTGGAGCCAATGGCTCGATAAATGTGCCTGAATCTGCAGTGTATCCAACTGCTGTACACAGGCGGCGATATAGTGCACGATATCGTGGGGCTACGAACGCGTTCTCCTTGACCGTCGATTGCTCGATTCCTCGACGAGTCAGTGCACCTTAAAAAGTCGATACCGAAGCACGGTTCCACAACCGTTGTAGCAACAGTGCCATCGGGGAATGCAACAGATAGTCGTGACCAGAAATAGTGGTTGCGCCCATCGACCAATTGCGAAACATTAGCGCAACCAGGCACAGTACTAAAACTTAACGTACCATTCTTCTGACCGCGCTTTATCGTCCCTCGTTTGAACATTCGAGCTTCAACCCTTCAAGTTGGAAGTCTCGTTCCTGCAGAAACATAACACTTTCCTGAATCTTCGAAAAATGTTTCTTTTGTGGAAAAATCGACTTTTCATTTTTTACACCTGCATTGGAAAAAATAAAATAAAATTCAATATTAAAAATAAAAAATGGGTTTAATTTTTCACGGTTTCATGTCCAAACAACCCAGAAAGTTATGCCGCCAGGTACATCGAATTGGTTCATCTATATCGAAGTTACAATGTGATACTCACAATAAGCCATTTTGCTCGTCCTTGTGATATAACTCCGGCATAAGCGAACTATACGCCATATATAAAACAACTCGATAACTCAGCCCTAGCGGGGAGGCGGGAGCCCCGTTAGCCTGACCCGTGCGGAGTTGCACTACTTGGCACTCAAGGCGTAGGCGCCGCGGCGCACTGTGAACCCACTCAGTCAAAACGTCCGGTTTGTTCTACTTGCCACGTCTCACTTTATTGTCAATTACCAACTTTTTACAACACCAATAACCCCGAAGGAGGAGAAGCTCGGAAAGGTACTTTATTGGCATGCATACGTAATAATTTGCCTTCTACACTTGCGCGACTGTATCGTTGAGGAAGGTTTTCATCGATACTGTTGCAAAATCGGAACGCGCCTTAGTCGCAGCGCGTGTATCTACGCCGTTTAGAATGAATTATTCAATAGCGAGAACATCAAAGCAGTCGCCCGAGGTCATATTTATTCTGGTCGTCGACGCAACGTGTGCGAAATAAAAGGAACCCAACTGGCGAAGTATCTATCGAGTTACGCGACCGAGTACGCCATCGCCGATGTACGCACTTGGTTGGTTCTGTTCACTTCCATTCACGGAAAATCGAGAGCGGTCTTACAAAAATAGCCTTATTCGTATATTTTAACTTTAATATCCAAACTACATGCAGGGCGGACACGGGGCAACATGGGAAACGGCGGACACTCCAGACACGGGGCAAAATGAAACACAACGAATAGTGCAGAATAATTCAATGAAACACTCGCTCAGATGCTGGGTTACACTGGGAATTCTGGACGTCATTTTTTAAATGTCAGTTTTCATATTTGGTTTTCTTCAGATTCTCAGAATATTTGTCTCGATTTTTTTTTTCTTTTTTCTAAAGAGTCCGCTTCGAGACATTCGACGAGATATTCGCTGCGAACTTTTTCGAACGGCCTTTTTTTATTAGCTACTCTGTTTTGCCCCGGTCTTCTTTGCCAAGCTCGCAAATTTTATTCGATACCGAAATTATATTATATTATATTATTGAAAAAATGTATATGTTAGAGATACAGTGAATTTATATTTACAACGAGAAAAGCTCGTGATAACTGTGTCATAACAGCCTCGAGCACTCGTCGGAATGGCGCTTGAAATGTTTTCCGGGATTCGCGAAACTTGTGCTGGAAATTTGAGGTTTTGGCATCGCGTGTATACAAGAGACTGTTGTAACAAAACAGTGCAGTGCAGCAGCAGGAGATACAAGGGAAAGAGTAACGTAGACGAAGGAACTGCACTCGGAGGGACAAGCGCCAGGCACAGAGGCGCTCGATAGACAAGCGACCTGGACGGGAAGTTCGTCGCGTATTATTCCCAAGCGACGATGAAGCTCTCGGTTACAGAGGGGTAAAATTTCCTCAAAACCTCGGCAATCCGTCCGCGAAAAATATTTCCCTCGGGCGCTCCGGTTCATCCAAAGTTGCAGAAATTCTTCTCTACTCGCGATGAAAATGACTTCCGTTCATCCAAATGTCGCTCGACTTCAGGTGCATAATAGTTCTATGTTTTTTTACAATGAGCTTTATAATTCTTTTTTTAATTTTTTTTGGTTAGTTTTCTTTTACTTTCGTTTTCAGAGTAGCCAAAGTTCCGCATGTGCAGCTTCCACTTTTAGCCTCCTCGTGCGACAGCAAATTGACGAACGAGTAAAATGAATTAAAAAACACAGGATCGATTGTTTCGATAAGTTACGGATCATGTATTTTACTTTTTTTTAGAATTGGAGATGAAGAAAACAAAATGAGTATGCATTTGCGCGAAAAAATTTCAAAGCAGGTCGAGATTGCGAACGGCAGTGAGTCGTAGAGACAATAACGGTAAGAGGTCGGAATACTTGCACGGTGAAACGTAAACATAAAGCCGTTGGGTTCGATAAAGAAATGTGTACCGTACATAATATATGGATATAGTGGTTGTGCTATACGCTAAAGCCTACCCGACGTCCCAACGAAAAGAGGAGACAGTTCACGCTCTGATTCCCCTTGATATTCGTGACTTGAATCATATGCACGATAAACCGTGCCGAAAAAAATATCCCAGCACCAAAAGTGCTTCCCTTTTATGTGACATTTTTTTTTTTACTTTCGATCTTTACTTCTCTTTCGCACGAAAGGACAACTATGATTTCCCTGGTGAATACAAAACAGCGGAGACCGGGACAAAGTGGACCAGATAAGCGATACCAGGGAGTTTTATCGATTTATATAATATATTAAAACGTTTTTTTAAGGCAAAATAAATCTACCACACGCATTCAGCGCGTCTGGGCAAAATAACAAAACATGGGGCAAAATGGATTCTCCTGTATTGCAGTAAAAATTGATCGATTTGAATTTTGAGAAAATTCATAACTTACAGGCTGCCTTTTATAGACTGTAAGCTAGATTATTTTTGGATAGCTACATTATATTTAGACGAAATATGAATCCGTAAAATTTGAAAAGTTATGAGAGACCGAATGGATCGATTTAGCAAAGTGATGTTTTGAAACAGCAGAAGTTTCATTGTATTTCGGAACGAGTCCATTTTGCCCCACTCCTCTCTATACCGAACTACACGATATATGTACACGCTTTTTTTCCATCAGTGCGAACACAACGGAAGCAACGTTACGTCTCGTTAGGCACGGGAAACAAAAGCTCTGTCGAATTCTCGAGTCCCGCGTGTATACAGTGATATACAGAAGTACTTTACTGTCGTACAACACGATTTTGTGGGTATTCGCTAGTTTGCCCGAAAGTACTACGTGCATCCGCAGTGCAGACCGCAGTAATGTTACGTTTGCAGCTACTTCCGTTGGCCACCCCCTCGCCTCTCGGCTCGCTCCGATTTTCAACTCTCCCCTTCAAACAACCCCCTCTCCTTCCCCTCGCAAGCGAAGCCTCTCTATATCCCTACCGGTAGACTTTCTCGGGGACCTTGAAACTCTGACAGAAGCGAAATGATGCATCGCCCAGTCAATTCCCGTAGGTCGTGCTCGTAAAAAAATATATATATATAAAAAGTTGAAACGTTATCATCGAACCGAGCAAAGACGGATATTTTATTTCCTAATTTCCGTCGCAGCGTGTCCCGGGGAGCCCATAAAAAAAATCTTCGAGAAATAGCGCAGGCGGACTTTAATAATCGTTTCGGTGTGTATAAAATAAAGGATTATATTACGACATTTATGACTAAGAGGATTAAATAATTCGGGAGAATGAATAAGAGACTGCCGGAGATTTTTTAGTACGTTGGATTATGTTTATATTCTGTTGCACGCGTGTTAAGTTTAATCCTATCTCTGTACAGGTATAGGGGGGCAAAACGGACACGACTGTGTCCTATGTTTGAGACGCTGTTCTCTTACTCGTGTTTGGCGACAAATTGTTAAAATCGGTCGGTTTTGCCCCGCTCTCCTGTACATACAATCCGGTTGGAAAAACTTGCTCAACAATTTAGTGGATCGAGCAGTTACACCAGATTCCACACTGGTAAGGTGGCAAAACGGACGCCACTGCGTCCTATATTTGCGACGCGACCTCCTTACTCGGGCCTCGCGACAAATCGTTAAGAGCGGTCCGCTTTGGACCGCTCTTCTATGCATGCAAACCAGTATAAGCAATTGCTAAACAATTTAGTGACCCACGAGAAGCTTCACCGGATTTCACGCTGTCTCGTATTTCCTGTTCAGAGGTTGGACCTCCCGAATATTTGTATGTCCCAGTTACGCTCCGGCATTCCGCAAGAGAAGCTCAAATGCGAGACGTCCAATTTCGGCGAAAGGGGTATCAGGCGCGTAATTGAGTGCTATAATGTTAATGCAGGTCCCACGGTGATCGGCCTACATCGGAACACCAGTCCTAATTCCCAATTTCAGTTCCTTGTCCATATAGACGATGAATTATCGATGGATGTACGCCCAGTTACATCCAATATACGATGTTGCGTATGTACGACATCAGTGTATAGAACCATATGCACACCGTACGATATATAGGCGTTACACTTTGGCACTGTGGCTAGAATGCTCGGGGCCACGTCCGTTCAGTTACTGCCACGACTACTTGGCGCCGATTCTACTCAAAAGTTTGCACGGTGTATGGTACATGCTATTCTCCGTATTTCACCGTAGTATTTATCCTCGCGGCCTGATACGGCGCCTGAGCGCCGACGGCACTTTCCACTGCAACCGCATAGGCGCGCAGTGGAAAATGAGATCTGGCTCTTTCTTTTAACTCCCGACTGCCCGCTAAGGCAAAAAGACGGGAGCTATGCGTTTCACGATGATCATAAGACTTTACGCTAGGTTTCCTTGGTATTCAGTGTTCTCCGAATCGACAATAATCTCTTGACAAAATTTGGCAAGCAGTTCCTTTGAATAATGACCTGTGTCTTTTGTTCCAATTCGATGCAATTTCACAAAGATGAAGACATTTCGGAAAAAAAAATTCGATATGGACAAACATTTTTGGACTATGTCGAAATTTCAGCGATATATGCCGCCACCTTTTGACTTTCCACCGTGTATGGCAGCTAATTTCACAGTGGCCCAATGCACGATCTACCGAGCATTCTGCATTTCGCTACGAATCAGCTGTCAACACTATATTCCTACTATGATTTGGTTGTTTTAATATATTTATAACGTTACGTTTATGTATTGAGTACGTTATCGGTGTTTCATGCGTGATCAGTGTGTGAAAAAGATTATTTGCTGCAGTATTTATATTAAATATTCGGAGCAATAATTACCGAACACATCATAAAAAAAAAAATTATCATTAGTTTTTACGCACGTAATCTTACATATATATATTTTTTTATTTCTTATCGAAATTATCTCCTGAGCGGCTGCGGATAATCGCAGTCTCCGAGTATTACGAATTACCGACAATTTTTTTTTTACATCACTTTTCGGATTTTTTTTTTTCATCTGGTGTGTGAAGCCGGCAGCGTATTCACGAAAATAGAGTGGCAACGACACGGTAAAATGTAACTTAAATAAAAAGCGAGGTCACGAATATAATAACTCTGAAAAAGCGAGGTGCGTTTTTTGCCGTTGAATATGAAAGTTAATTGTACGTATAGCGTCGACCGTGAAACTAGACGGGCTGCGAGGACAACCGCCGCTTCCTATTTACCCGCGTGTTTCGTCTATGATATAATAAAGTACGGCGCGTGTCCTTGGATTGTCTCGTAGATACTCGTAGATACTCACTTTCGGAATCATTAAGGCCAAAAAAAACGCGTAGCGACACACGACACAGATGAATTTCTACTCTCTAAAAACAGTCGGTACAAATTTCAGTCATGTTCGATTATGCCAGTGCACGACGAGCCTGCCCGTACCAGTACGGGGGGCGTAGGCCAGATTTGCCGTATAGCACGCGTTCGCAGAGTGGATGCGAATCAATAATATCTTACCGTGGTATAAAACACATTCTCCGTCAGTGTCCCTCTCTCTTTCTCGCTTCACTGTGCGGCTAATGGGGCAATCTCTTTCGTACATCTGGCGCGGCCACGTGACTTGCACATCGCCTTATGTGACGAAACTTTGACTCAAGCGATATTGATTGGTCCACGAAAAAACAAAATGCCACTTGGTCACAACCGTTGATCAGACCATTTCTTATCGAGTCTCTCGAAAAACTCGTAACTTCAAACATGAAAGTGATACTTGTAACTTCAAACAAGATAGCGCAGCATCGTTTTTGCGATGAAAATTTTATGTATGTACGGGGCTGAAGTACCAGGGCCGATGACCATTTGTCAATGTGTATAATTATCATTAGGTATAAAACTTTTATAGGGCAGGTCAGGTCGACATGGCTATGTTTTTTAACGAATGAAAATTAAAGGTGTAACATTAAAAATCGTTTAAATTTTGGTCGTAATCAACTCCAGAAATATCGAATTCAAGTAATTCACGCGGAACTTAATATTTTCAATGCCCGAAGTAATTGCAACTCTATAAAAAATATTTGCGATTGGCCATATCACCTAGACACTACGGGCAATGTGGCCATCTCTAACAAAATGTAGATCGTCAATAATTTATTGTTGTGGTAGCAATAATATTTGGCTACGACAGCAAAATATTTGCTGCACAGCTAAATATTTGCTGCCACAGCAAAATATTTTGTTATCCGTTATGGTAACAAAACTCTTCTTGTCCCAACAACTTTTTTTTCTCCGTGCGCCATTCATGTTGCGTTAAAAAATATTACGGGTTACCATATCACCCGCGTGGCCGTATCACCCTGACTTACTCTAGGATGATAAATGTATAGCATTGGCAATAAATTCCTTTTACTACTATTATGCATGTGCGCGGGTTTTTTTTGTTCACCTAACGAGACATAGTCGGACTTCATCGTACTCACGATTAATGTTGCAACGTATTAGCAATGTCGTTACTGTGTGTCGTTAGCCCGACACGATACGCTGCGAGACACTCGTCGAGGATTTAAAAAGAAAGTGGCCAGTCGGGTTTTACGAGTCTAAAGTGCGAATTACCACTATAGCCTGTCTCCGGGGCGATTGACCCTCCAAAGTTACATCATCCACTGCTCAATATCGCCCTCGCGTGTAGGACACACTAACCGGAGGGCAAAAAGGAGAAAGAGAACTCCTTTCAAATACTCAACCGTATCTCTTCGGGCAAGATTAACACTCGCACATATTACGACGAATTGGCAAACCTCATCGCTGGTAGCACCACGAGATTAGAGCATCTTTAGACGCATGTATCGATAATGTACCTGCTGATCGGGGTGAACCATATTTGCCACTTCTACCTGAAACTACATACGAAACAATGCTTTCCACTTGTTTTGCAACATTCATATCCACAGACGAGTACTGGTTTGCCAGCCCGTATCGACATCCTCGGGGCAATGCACAGTCCGATGCGCATTAAGTTTACGCGGGTAACAAACTAAACTTTGAACAGGACAGCGGGCCTGTTGGATTTGTAGCCCAAGCCGCGTTGATACTTGGGTTGGAAACATTTGTCTTAGAAGGTAAATGTGGATAAGCATATGGGTATTGTTGGTACCGATACCGGGACTGCGATATTCGATGACCCGAAACGTTGCCCAAGTTCGAAGAGGACAAATCGCCAAAGGCCTACGAATGAAACCAAGCCAGGTGGGTAAAAGTGCTGAACGTAGTGCAACCAACCTATCGTTTCTTTACATGCTGATAGGGACGGGTCATATTCACCACTTTCACCTCAAGCTTCGAAACAACGCTTTCCACTTCTTTGGCAACATTTCGATCCGCGGAAGACTACGCGTTCGCCAGCCTGTATCGATGTTCTCCGGGCAATGCGCACTCCAAGGCGCATTAAGTTGTCGCCGACAACAAACTGCACTGTCAACAGAACAGGGGCGAGGTGAAAGCTTGGAATGGGGTTTGTACCCAAGCCTGGTTGATACTTCGACGGACAATATTTGTCGTCGAAGGTAAACGCGGGCTAGTATATGGATATCGTTGGTACGGATAGCGGGGCTCCTCTTTGCGTTTCCCACGGGGTGGGGCAAGATCGGTCGAGTATGCGGGATCCCGCTGAACCCGACACACAGACAAACAAGGAGAGGGCGTCATCCGGATAGCCAGAGGTTGAGGCCGGCGGAGCCGAAGGCCCGTAGGTCTGCTGGGACGATAAGGTGAGAGGAACCGCGCTTCATCCTGTATTACCAGACTCGCTCCAACGATATTCCAAAGCTCGTGCAGTCTCGTTCACGTAACTTGTCTGGGTGAGGGAGTCGACTACGTCGCGGCGATAGGCCCGTGCATCGATATCAGCGGGACAGAGAGCTGAGCGACGGCTGAGTTGCCCTGGCAGGTGCTCGTATCTCGAACGAGCCACGAGCTTCGGGTTATACAGTAATACGGACCGATTGCCTGCCTGCCTGCCGCTACACCGTCGACTACCACCCCCTGATAGCTGCATTACAGCGCGGTACAGTTTGTACACTGTGTGCGGAAGGAGCTATGCTGAATATCGACTACTTTTCGCATAGCGGAACCGAGCCGCAAGGACAAGCGAGAATTCGATGCTGGGCAGCGCGTGCTCGAGGCAGCGCCACGGAAAGAGAACCATGAGCAGGCGAAAGAGGGCCACGGTGTGCCGTTTTTCGTCCCTTGTTAACCCTTTACGTACGAGAGAATTTTTCAAGACGCAACCTTCGAACGATTCGAATAACAAATTAATATGCTAAAAATAGTATATTGTGCAGCAAGGGCCGAAAGTTTGCGATTGCGACGTGTGTGAGGTTTGCTGCCCGAGCGAAACGAGGGTGGCAATCACACGACTCGCAATTGCCAATTCGGCCCTCGTTCCACATCATACTATTGCAACGAGTGCAGAATAGTGGTGCTTTGAAAGGTAGTTTTGCGGGGCGAACAGTGAAAAGTGAGGTTATAACTTTTCCTCCCTAGGGACTTAAAGTAAAATCTCAAGGGACGAAACTGCGCATGTGCGACGCACCTTTTCAATACTGTTTTGAAATTAACCATTTTTGGCCGGCAAAACTGACATGAAAAGCACCGCCTTTCATGCACGTGTTACAAAAAAATGTTTACAGTAAATTGTACGTGTACGTGTACGTGTACGTAATCGCATATAGGATCTCCGGTAGACCGGAGGGATAAGACGGGTGAATTAAGAACCATTCTTTTTTCTCATCGATTTCCAGCGAAGGAACTAAAATGCGGCGAAGAGCGCTGCGGATAGTCCGGAGAGGCCTGCGGGCTCTCCTTAGTTTACGATCCTGCGGAGAAAATCTGCTGGCCGGCAAGGCGAGAACAGTCTTCGAAAAAAATCGATATCCGGTCGAGCTTTTGGAATCTCGCACACAGCTCACTATATTTACTCAGATGGGAAATGGCCGCGATGGAGAAAGAAACCGAGGAATTTTATCCCGAACCGGAGGGTCACTGACGCTCTCGTGGGAGCTATAAGGAATGGTCGGAGGGTTCGCGCTGCATTAGCGAAAGGACAATAAAGCTGTGCAGACAAAAATAAGCAGAAAAATAATAAGTAGAGAAAAAGCTTATGAGACCTTCCACCCGTTGACTACACGATTCCCCCATTTGCTCAACGATATTGCGTCACACGTCGAGCTCACTTCTCGAACTACCCTCTGAGCGCCTCTAGACACACCTGGATCTGACGCATCCAATAAACGTTGTCTGCCTTGCACGCGTGCCCGACAGTCGACGCCTGTTCGGGGCAACGAATAAGTATTTTGTACTTTCCCGTCGCGAAGGAAGTACGTATGACGAAGAAGACGAAGAAGAAAAAAAGAAGCATTTTAAGTCTGAAAAAAGTTTTAAAAAGTGACTGTCAGATTATGATCCGTACCCTAGAATACAAAAAAAAAAAACTATTTTCCGAAGACACACTAATGTTTCGAAGGGGCTTCGCTGTCGCAGCGAATTTTTGTAGTGTCGCTCGAATCAGATGAAAACAAAGCATCAGTTGCAAAACAAAAAAAAATGGGCATACGGTGAAACATTGACCTTTTTTTAAATTTCCTATCGATACCAGTTCGACCAAAGTCGCGTTACGGCCGGGAATGCGGAGCACACGTTAACGCCTCTTTACACGGATTTAGTGTACAGTCCCTCTTCTATCTCACTCAGTTGACCCAGAATACATTAACCCCAGCGTATTGATCTCCCGTGTACACGCTGTGCGTAAAACTAACTCCGATACATGGTCCGCACATGTGCCTGCTGCAAAAAAAAGAAAACCTCACCTACAGCTAAAACTAATCTGAATTTCAAAGTTAGGAAAAAATAAAAAAAATTAATCGTGTCATCCGGTGCGCAGCGTGGATGAGCTTCTCGCACGCCAGACGCCTACACCCGTCTATGGTCTCCTCTGCCAAAAAGCGTTATGGAAACGACTCGAATGTGATTCCGGCACGTGACGACCGAGAAGTAACGAGGACGAAAAAGATCGTTCGTGGTATGGGAACTTTGGGCCACGCGAAAAGAATCCAATATCGTCGGTTATCCCCTCGCGTGATCTTTTTGGAGTACGGCGAGAAACGCGGCCTTCGCTCTCCCGATATTATATCCGTCGATCGAGAGGGAGAGAGAGGGAGAGGCAGGGAGAGAGCTACATGCTTGCGTGATTGGAGTCAACGAGGGTGAATAGCTCACGAAATATGGATAGGGTAGAAACTGAAAAAAAAAAATCATCAAAAAATAAATGGACGGTTCTGCCAGCCTGGAGGATACAAGTAGGAGGCTATATAACCCACCCGGCTTCCGGGCTACCTGATGCTAACGGTTTGATACTCGTCAGGCCACGCTGTATGTTCATCCTGCGAGGGGGCGAATACAGTCAATACTCCGGGGGGCGAGAGGGGCGTGGAAGAGGCCCGGAGATCGGATTGGAACGAGGAGTTTGGCAGGTGGCCACCGATTGGGTCAACTGCTCGAGCACGATATAACAAATATTTTCTCCCGCCGGGAGCGAGTGCACGAGATGCGGCAGTCAGATATTGTATGGCAGTTCTTCCCGAGGTTCGTAAATTGCACGGCCATCGGGAGAAGAAGCAATGTCTTGACGCCAAGTGCTTAAAAACGTATATATATATATTTTTTACAACGGTTAACGTTGAGAAGACGGCGGTGGACGTCTCTGCTACTCGAGATTCAAGATCGGGTCTTTTTTTCGTGTGGAAGACGAAGAAAGCCTTTTATTAGCTCTCACACGATTCAACAAATATTTTATTTCGAGAAATCCCCGCGATGCGGTAGTCAGATTGTGTGGCAGATCTTGCCGAGGTTCGTACACTGCACGGCCGTCAAAAGGGGCAGCAGCGTCGCGACGACAAGTACTTTTAAAAAATGATTTTTTTTTTTGTAACGATTAACGTTGAGGAGACGGTGAAGTCTCTGCCACTCGAGATTCAAGATCGGGTCGCTTTTTCGTGGAACACAAAGAAAGCTTTTTTTTAACGCCACCAATTTAAATGTAAATTTTTATAGTAGGTTCCAGGACGGTAATTCCGAGATTCGTCGCACAAGTAGAATTGTCCGAGAGCAGTCAGACGACCTCAATCGAGCGTGCCGAGCCGTGCCCGGGGGAGGCGGATTCCCGAGGAAAGTTGAGACTCGCTTTTTACGGCTTATTTTACGTGACAAAGTTGGGTAATGAGATTAAGTAGCGAAACCAGCAGGATTACTCAGTCTCTGAGCGCTACCAGGGAGAACGGGTAAATGTCCGTGAGGCGGCTACATGGAGAACACGCTTTGTTGAGTTTGATGCTCTCGAAACCGTCGCTGCTGATCAAAGCACTTGGACTAAGTAAATAAACGCGTACGCATACACATATATACATATATGAGTACATATATGTGTACATATATCTGCTAGATCGTAGATGGAGGAGGGCGGGGCAAAACGGACCCTTCTCATCGATTTTGCGGGGAACACAACGAAAAAGGCTCATCTCGAATGGACGCGGGTCCGTTTTGCCCCCCTCCCCTCCCACACATAGGACGGGTGCTCAGGCGAGGCTGGAAAAACGTTTGCCCCGAACAAACGGCTCCCCACGGACCGCCCGTTGCGATTTACCCGCATCGGAAACATATACAGTGCCGCTCGCACCACAGCGAGCGGGCCGCAAGTGGAAAGGGTCGCGAATAGTCAGACAAAGAAAACAAGAAAAGGCACGTAGCCTCGATAGAAAAGCTTTACTCCCCGGGAAACATAAGAACTTAATTAAAGCCTGTGTTTATCGCCGTCCGCCGTTTCTTTTATTGACAAAAAAACAGCTGCAAATTATGGACCCACCTCTAACGAAAACGGTTTTGAAACAACAATAGAAAAAGTGCCGATTGCCGCATATGCGCAATAGATCAGTCCGTTGCAGTACGGCGATGACAAAAACGTGACAAGCTTTTTCCGCGATATTTTTGACCGAACCTCACGGTCCTCTTGAAATTGTCCATTTAATTTCGTCATGCAATTTTATTACCTCCGTACCGTTGATTTGCATCCGAAGAATAAATAATTTTTTTTTTAATCTTCACACAAGCGAGGACAATTTTGTTTTCTTTTAAACTCTAGAATCACGTTCTGTCGTGAAAGTTTGTGCGAAATTACCTTCGAGCGTTGTGAATTCTGGGGGGTCCGGGTCCCCGAGGGCCGGCGATGCGATGTAGAGGCATGAGCTCAGAACGACGAAAAGCACCCTAACGGCACGATACCGTGCCGACGTACCGCACATCTCTTCACCCCAGACGACACCACGGTGGCCCACGGCGTCCTTTTCATATTACATATCTCTGCCGAACCACTGAGCGTGTGATCGATCACGCTGCTGATGCTGCTGCCTCTCGCATCCGTCGCACCTATTCCTTTATTCTCTCTGCTGACCTTCTTATCCTCCTCCTCCTGCGTTTTTTTCACCCTATCGTTGCACGAACCTTGGTTCTTATACTTTTCTTTCTCTTCCTTCCCTCCCAACCTTTACTCCGCGATTCTCTTATCTACCTCGGCGCTTACTCCGAACTCATCACCCTCGTACTTCTTCTCTCGTACGATTAACCGCCCCGCCTCCTCGCACCGGATGTACAATCACGATCGCACCATTCGTATCTCCTACTTCCGGATTTGTTATTTCTTTTTTTTTACGCAATAATTGACATGCGTTAGTTCGATGCGACAAAACACAGGGTGGATTAACCGGGACTAGTGTGACACGATGAACCGGCCACTGCGGAGTCCAGGACGCGGTCGACAAGCGCACCGGACGAGTGTCGAGACTATCGTCGGGGGTAGACGTCGCGACCCCAAGGCGCCGGCGCAACCCCCCGAGCCTCGCTACTCACCCCCTTCAAGAAATCCATCCGAACTCTCTGTCTCGCTCGTTCTCCTTCTCTCCTCCTCTGCCTCTCTGTTTCCCCCTTCCACTGGCGCTATGTTGCGGTGAAGCACACGCTCGCTGTTCTGTTCCGTTCCTCTGACTCATACCACGTCGCCCTGCCGATCCTATCAATCAAGCGTGAGGAAAAACCCCATCCCCGTCGGCGACGACGACGACGGACACGACCATATGCTCACTTTCATTTACCTTCTTTTTTTTCTTTTTTTCCGTTAACTTTGCAAACCACTGTCGAAGACGTTGAAGGAGCTCGATAACAATTCTCATCGGTCGATTAGTCGCTTCATTGACGATAGGCGCCTTATCGATTCTTCCCGTTCTCTCGCCACTGGATAGTCAATTATTCCTCTAAGGTAAGAGACTCAGTTTCGGCTACCTTTAGGACAGTGAACGCGGTTTTCCATTATTTATACACTGGTTGTATTGTCGGTTCGAAAAAAAGCTGTTTTAAGGGAATCGCCGTTTTTTGATAGTAGGGGGTGGTGGGGGTTGTGTCACAAGCAATGGTTGATGCCTGAATATTCATATACAGCTTCGAAGCTCCGTCGATGCGTAATATCTTCGAAAATCTATGGGCACAGCTCGATTTTATTGTTTTAATAAGTCCCTAATAATGTTGCAATGATATTTTAGAAAAAAATTCTAATACAGCAGTCTCGAAATATATATATTTGTTAAAAGAATGTTGCTCTTCACTCGACATCATATACAGCTTATGCTAATTGACACAATTTTAAGTTCATGTATCTCGCAATCCACGTGGGGAAAAAGTGATTAGAAATTCCTTTTAACAAACCTTATTCATTCCTTTATAACACTTGTGTCGTAACATAATATTGTCGACCTTTCTGAAACTTTGAAAATATTACTGATATAAAAAGAAAAGTTTTATTATAGTATATATTTTTTATTGATGTTTTTAATTTACATATTTTTAATATATACATAGAGTGCTGAGTGGGCACCTTTGACACAACTAAAAATCGATAATTGTTACGTCATTGAAAATCCTGAGAAACTCCTTAAATGCTTATTACCTACCTATATTAGACACCGTGTTTAACGGTGAAGTAAAATACGATATTGCAGCGTATTCTCAGGATCGTTAACGAGCTAGCTCGCACAATTAGCGCAATTACGGCGAGCTATAATCAGGATCCATAGTCAAGATTGAATTACTGAACGAGTCGGCAAATGCTATAGTCACCCTGAACAAATATCGTCCAGTATACAGCGTGTAAATACCCGCCCTCCGTGCCTGATTTTATCGCATGGTTATACAACAGTAGTAAGTACCTAAGGAATCTCCGGTTTCACTGTGACTCTTCGCGGGATAAAGTAATTCCGCTAAAAAAATAGGTAGATAAATAATTAAATAAATAAATATATAAATAAACTGGTGGAGTTTGTTGCTCGCGCGCTCGCAACCCTTTATGGACTTAAGCCCATATTATTCTAATTCTCTTTAAAAGACGTTTACCCTTACAATTCTAAACCGCACTATTACGGACCTATTATTAACCAACTTCACGCCCCTATTGTTGACCCCTAACCCTATTACTGACTTCCGCTGACCCAATTATTGACCCCTCCTCCCGCGATTCTTTTACACGCCGGCGAAATCTTTTTATATTATAGAGATAGATAAATAAATACATCAGTAAATAAATAAATAATAAATGAAAGTTTTATCTAAAAAGTTGATAAACAAGAAATAAATAACTTTCCGACAGTGCCGCGAATAAAAATAGACGTCGGCAGGATGGGGTTGAATGAGTAGATATTTTCGTAACGTTCGTTTGTTCCTCCGAGAATAGAAGAAAAAAAAGGCAGCCTTTGTATGATCGATCGGTGAATTGATGCCCGCAGCTCGTGTGGATGTAACGCGTTTCCTGCCTCGTCGCGCAGGAACCCTCCGATCGCCTCGAGCGTGTTGTAATTACCGTTCGAACCCCCAACATCGAACTCGGAATGAGAATCGTGAGATGCAAATTATATGCGTTAAACGAATATCTATATTTATGAACGTGCGCGGTTCGGATATCGACGCGTGTCGATGGAACAGCCATTCGAAGGAGCGCTTGGGAAAAGCTGCATCGTCGTCGTCCTATCCTTTCAGCGTTCCCTTAACGCATGTCTGCACGTCCGCGTTGCAGAGCCGCCGGATCGACCACGCAACCCATCGCGGGTTCCCCGATAATAAATGTTAAACGGACGTAGGACATGCTCGGCTGTACGTGCTGGTGGGTGGTGTGCGTGTACAAATACCCTCTACCGGCTGCTCACTCAGTTACAGGAGCCTGCAGATAAGAGTCCCGCAGCAACGATAAACCCAACGGGGATGCGGATTCAACGATGCAGTTATTGGCAAACCAAGCGATGGCTGTATATTTTTATTTTTAAACTTCAGTGCTTCCGACATCCGGTAATGTTTCACTGGAGAGTTACGGTATATTTATGTAATTTTTAGACAGTCGTAAAAATACGGGCCATCGTTCTGAGGTAAAAAAAAATGTATAATGTAATTTTCGTAAGAGGGTACTTCGTTTTTTGGACGGTAATTTTCTGAGTGGTCACGCAACGGCTAAAATGTAGTACGCATATTGTTATTATATAAGGAAAATGTATCAATCAGCCTTCTGCGTTCGTCGTATCCAACGTTGTTCTATAATCATTTTAACTTGCACTCGGCGCGAAACTGACAAATCTTTTCAGCACCTTCCACATGCTCGATTTTTTACAGATTTTTATTTAGTCGAGAAGTGTTTCTAATCTCCCAGATTCCTCGATCGAAATTAGGTGGCGTCAGACATAACGAAAGGACTACCTTAATCGTGGAGCTGCCAATGTCTGCTGAGCCGCTTAAGAGCCATACTTTTTATAAACCCCGTCATCGACGGGCTCGCGTGCGATTTGAGCTTAAAGCCCGAGCACCGGCGCAGGCAAACGGCTCGACACTGCTGCATTATGAGAGTGGCAGCGCGAACAGCCGGTAAAAAAAGGGTGCACGCAGGAAGTCGATACGAACTCCGCATATGCCATTCGCTAGCGTCACAATGTAATTCAGAAGGTACACTGGTCGTTCACCGTCGCGTCAACAATGAATTACGAGCGATGGTAATAGCAGCCGCGGAGAATTGCGATTAAAACCCGATAAATGAAAGCTCGTGTCTCCGTTACCGAGTTTATAGTCAAAACTGCACTGTAGATTTACGCCCCAGATATATAGACGTTCGCGCACACGTGTAGCAATGGGAATCACATACTACCGGCCCGTTTTTCCGTGCCTGCTAAGATAAAGCGAACGGCGAACGATAAAGATCGACCCCAACGATAGTCTACCTGTAGAAAATAGCTATCGATGTTTATGTATAAATAATAGAATCCGACACGCTACGAAACAAAAGCATAACACAAGGAAAGATACACAACGCTTAATAACCGAAAGGCTCACGTTGCGCAATTTAGCTTGAAAACCGATTTGAGTTACGCCCCTTCGTTATTCGAGAGCCGATGCACAATGCGTTATAAAAAAATTGTATCGGGGTCGTGAAATCCCGAGTGAAAGCATACTTTCACTTGAGATTTCACGACTCCGATACAATTTTGTGTTTAAAAAATTAAAATCCTCATGGGGCAGTCATATAGCGCTTTTGGGATGTTAGTCAAGAGAGAAATCGTAAAGTACGAGTAGTCGGTTGATGGGAAGTTTTCAGCTACTGTTACCAACTTATTTTTATTATACTTATTGTTTCCAATTTTATTTTCATTAATTCTATCAATTGTTACTAATTTAATTTCATATATGTTCTGAAGCCAGAAGAGAACGCATGCGACTAAACGCTGGTGAAAACAAAAACTGAAATGTATTACTTTCTGTCGAACTGTAAAAGGAGCAATGCGTTAATAAAATATCAATATCAATATCAATTGGGTCGTTCACCTTAAATTGGGTCCGACTCGATCCCGAGATCGAGTGAATATCGGCTTGAGCGCGGAGCGTTTACAACGCCGACAAGTGGTGCGGTTCCGTAGCCGCGCCGATGCTTAAATCTCACCTGGGCGTCAGCTTCGACCCATTGCTCAACTTTGTCGCCGACTCCGCACAACCGGCTAAGTTTTGACAAATAAAAAAAAGATAATTACCATAGCGACCTATATATTTATACTCGATAAAGTTTCTTTGAAATTGGAGCTTTTCCTTCGAAGAGAAAAAAACATATTTTTTGTACGAGGAAGATGATATTATCGTGAAAATATAAATTGCGAAGATTCTAATCTCTGGATTGATGTTAGTTGCAATAGCGTGGTTGCTTTCGAAATCGGGAATCGAGCACGCACGGCCTTCGTCTCGCCTTTCCTCCAGAGACCGTAATCAACCGAGCTCTCGAGCAGAGTTTCCGTTCCCATACTTCGACGACTAAGTGCCTCGTCCTCGTCCAGGCTCGTTACACGGTTTCCTCTCACCTTCGGGCACACACTCGACAGCCACCTCGTCATTAATTAACCAACCGACGGATTACAGAGACGCTTGTAACATTCAAATATTGTATCATTACGTTGTACCTTGTATTGTGTTTTATTGCACATGAAGTAACAGTATAATAGTTTAATCAGATACCGCCGATGTATACATAAAACTTTTATCACTCGGGTCTTATTCTATAGCGATTCGTGATTATTCTCTAATGATTTTTTCATTTTATTTTATTACTATTATTATTTATTTTTTTTAGACGATGAATTACACCAGCGCTGAGATAAGGCTTACGAACCAACAGAGCAGTGGTATGTGTGCGATGTCCAACGTTCTCTATTACGGAATTAATTCCCAAAGGGCACGGAGACGCCGGGCAAGTGTCGCAGTCGGACAGACGTGAGTTTCCAACCAGTTTGTCTATAATTGCTCGACTCGCCGTACGCTCATAAATGGTAGAAACGCTCGATCCCGCGTTTCTGGTACGGAAGATTTTCTCACTGGGCTCATTGGCTCACCAGATCGGCCCAGAACGTCGCGTAATCTTTCAATACACTTCCCCTGTGAACAGTCAAACGGAATAACGGTTGGGAAATTAATGAGAAACATTTCAAAATCGGGGACCATAGAAATGATCGAGTGCGGGGCAAAGTGAAGACGCGGGGCAAAATGAACCATCGCGGTTCAAAATCGACTTTTCATGAATGTTATTATTTTTCAGAACCAAGTCCATTTTACCCCGCGTGCTCATCTTGCCCCACTCGCCGCTATAGTGTGTCATGTTTGAAGAGAAAAAAATACACACACATAGTTGTTGCGCAGGGTAATTGATGCCGATTATCGAACCTTCAATTATCCTCGTCGACGAGTTGTGCAAACGTTGTAATAGTCCCTGTGGATTTTCTCGACATTTGAAGCTCGAAATGCTTGCTATTTCATACCCTACAGTTTCTACGTCTATTGGAGATTTTTTTTTTTTCTGTGACCTACATCCATCTTTGGTGTGTGGGTTCACTCGAATCTTTAATAACGGATCAAGCATGATGGAATGTAGCGGAGCAAGACGGACAATTTTTTACCAATTCTTCGCGGGTCATAATAAAAAGCCTCATCTCGAATGTAGGACACGGGCCCGTTTTGCCCCGCTCACCACTACTACGGAGCTAGTAAATTATTCATGCGGCCGTCGGAGCCGTGCATGTTACATAAATTTTGTATGATGAGGCTGACGAGTGAATTATTGATTAAAGTTTGAAAACCCAATCGTCTACCTTCAAAGTAATATTCGTATCCGAAATGTCATATTTTCTCCCGCGAATCATTCGTTCCGAGATTGTTTGACGTTTAAACTTTGAACTTTGACACGTGCAACGGAAAATATTTATTATTGCCGAATAACTTCTGGATATTCCGTGTCGGGCAGAAATAATTATCAAAATGCGTAAATTTGCACCAGGCGACGGTCGAATGGAGTAAATGTCAACATAGAAGACGGCGGGGCAAAATGGACTAGTTTTCCAATAGGGCGCAGGAGAAAATAAATTTTTAATTGATATTTTCATATCACTTTCCCGTAATGTTCCTTTAATATACATAATAACAGCAATCGCTGCCTTTAATACTTTAAAGCCGCTCCGCGCGTGCGATCCAGCAAAGTCGGCCAATCTCATTAATGCGTCGATATCATTGGCATAAAAAGTTTGCACGAAAAAGCTTTTTGTAAAAAAAAAAAAAAAACACGCGTGCAACGTCCCTAAGGAAAATAGCCTGCGGCACCGCTATTTTCCCTTCGTGCATAGAATTGAGCAATCAAGCAAATGGGTTTACTCATTTTTTTCAACCTGCATGTCCTTCCCAGGACAATGGTGAAAGTGGAGTGCTTCCTAAAGTTTCCAAATTTTCGCATGCCAGACTCTACGCGCGCGTATGATTTATTTTTTTCTTTTTTCTTAGACTCTAGTCGGCTCTCCCACAGCCCCGATTACCGAACATCGTCGATATGGTCGCGTCAATGCTCTCGCCCGACGACTTACAGACCATTTCCAAAAGCGATATTGCCTCGTCGCCCTAAAACCGGTTTACCCATAAACCGGCTGTATCGTTACCGACTCTTCGACTGTACGGACCAGATACGATTTTACAATCGACTATGTGCATCAATCGTATACTTTCATTTTTTTTCCCTCAAGCATGTCAACATCGCCGCCGACCGATTAATATTCATGAAACCACAGTCGCGTCGACACCACGGGCCATTTAAAGACGTCAGTCAATCGTGTATTTCCTGACGGGATATCCTTAAGGTTGTTACACCGTATAATTGATCCGAGATTGGACAGCTAACTCGTGTCTCGTATCGCGAGTGTTGTCCTCCTTCACATAATAATATAAAATGTACATATTTTATATTATTATTATTACTTTTTTTTAGTTATATGTATATAAATGAATACATATGTACGGACAAAAGTGGTAAATATGGCCCACCCCGATTAGCACATAAATCAATGATAGACGAACCGGGCCATATTCGCCACTTTTATCCTACAATCCGAAGGGGTATCCTTAAGGTTGTTACACCTCAGGACAGGTAACTTGTGTCTCGTACCCCGAGTCTTGCTATACTTTCGATTATTTCCTACACACGTTAATAGACAGATTCCGGCGGGATTATGACGCAACAGTTGGCGAACTGAATGTTGGACAAACTCATTCACTATCCTGGCACTGAGCGAGTATGCTAATTTCCGTTTTTTTTTTTAATACATTTTTTTCTACATTTCGCTACTTGGAATTGATGCAGTAGGCGAGATATAATACATTATAGCGAAACGTCGAAAGTTCCAGTGACCTTTTGCTCGGAATTGTATACCATATCGATTTCTAGATCAAATTGGAGTTCGAACAGTGTCACGATTGAAATGTACTCGAATTAATTATCACAGCAGCGGTGACCTTCGCGTTGTTCGAACAGTCGATCGATCACGAAAGTACAAAATAAAAATTTGTACATTTCCAGTCGATTTTTTTTTTACCACAAAGGTCAACCATTTTATTCTTCTTGACTCTAAAATCATTTCATGTTAACAAAACGATTCGTTAATGAAACGAAGTTGTTAAATTGATTAACAAAATATATATTATGGACTTTTTTGTTGTTTTTTTTTTTTTTTTGTAAACAACAAATTTTTCTCAGATATCTTTTTTTTGCGTCTCATGCAATACAGCAAAGTGTTCGTTTGTAACTCACGTGAAGTAAACTTGTCCCCGTGCGTTGGCCGGTGCGCTCCAGATGAGGGTGGCCTCCTCCTTGTCGCGAGGGTCAGCGTGGGTCACCGCGCTACACTCGTTGTGCGCTTTCGTGTTCGGTGTCTGGGCCCAGGAACCAATCCACGCGTTGGTCTTCGCGTCCCGAGCCTGCAGGAAGAATCCCTTGAAAGCCGAGCCATGGATGGTAACTGTGAAAACAAAATTATTAGTAAAACATTTTTTTTTTTTATTATCATAAATGACACCTTGCAACGTAAAAAAAACAAACAAAATGATCAATTTTTATGCATGAACGGACGCGGAAAAAGGTTTACTGATTATTAAAAAAAACATGTTTAGCAATTTGTTGATAACTTTTCAGCATTGTTATTATGCACAATTATTGTTCCTGACACCTTTGATACAGCTTATGTTTGACAGATTTTTATATCATTAGGATGTGTTCAAATTCTCACCGAATCTCTCTTTTAGCTGGGAATTTACGTGTGAAACATGCTTAAAATTAATCTATCGGCTTACGAATGAAAACTTTGTGCGGTACACATAAATTTTCGTGCAGAAACTTATCGACAGAGTTTGCAAGCCTCGGAAGCTCGGAGCTTCGACAATGTTTAAAACGCCTCGTCGTTCACCCGGTAAACGTCGATATCCGTGCTATTTTGCAAACAAAGCGAGCGCGGGGATGTCGCGTCATTTGTTTCGCTGAATAAGCAGGGGTAGACGACGTTTATTACGATGATTCATAGACCGCGACAACACAACTCCCTACACGCCACAGAGAAATAATAATCGGGATTTTTTTAGCGTCAACCGCTTTTGAATTTTTTTTTTTTATAATTTTTTAAAGTTATTTTTTTGATTATTTTCGAATTTATTTTCAATAAGTTATATCAAATATCCGGACGGAGATTTCGAAATGGAAGGATTACCGGTAACTTGAGATCCTGGTCCATACTGTCCGGAGGAGGCAACGATTTTGTACGGACTTGTGCCGGGTGACTGCGGTTTCGCATCGCCGTGATAGGGCTGATTGGGCCTCTCCTTAACGCAAGCATCCACAGGTGCGCCATCCGGAAAACCATCGACGTTGATTGCTCCCAGGGCAATTACACCCAAGAGAAAAACTACTCCGTGCTTGGCCATTCTTCCCGTCTTTCTTTTAGCTCGCGTTCTTTATCGATGCAAATCCGTTGTGCAAGAGAAACAACAATTAAGCAAGGAAAAAAAATTGTCCAACTCGAAAAGCCGTGCACAAGTGATTAAGGTAATTTCGTGGAAAAGAGGGTAAGTTTATTTATTGTTCAAATGTAATTTTGGCTTCTTCATAGAGGAAGCTTTGTATTCATTAAAAAAATGTCGATTTATTAATGAAAATGTTTTCAGAATGTTCCAAAACATCGGAAAATCATATTTAGAAAAAATGTCTGGATGTTACAAATATTAGGGATATTTGTATTTCCAAACAGCCATTTTTTTCAAACGCGATTAATTTCTTTTGCCGACAAAGCTTCCTCTATAAGGAAGCCAACTAATCACGAAAAATGATTTTTCATAGAAACTTTTTATGCAAAAGTATATTCGATGAGGAAGATTGTAAAAATCTCGATTTTCGCTTTTTTAAAAAAAATTGTAATGGAATGAAGCGAATAAAAGTCGGTGAATTGCCCACTTACCGAGTGTACAATTCTGAAACTGCACGAGGTGCTTCGAGGAAAAACTTAATTTTTTTTGCGACTCAATGTTCTGCCGAAAGAACTGCTCGGAGTTGACTGAGCTTACCTGCGACTCGTCAACCGTCTGCGGCTTAATAAAATCCCACCATTGAATAGTTTATCTCATTGCGTACAGCCAATTCACCTTTTGCAATTTGTCACTTTCACTCTCGAGGCGAACTCTCGTGCGGCGGCGATGAGCGCGGTGAAGTAAAATACACGACCAACCTTCGCGAGAACGCGAGTGCGGTGCGTTTACGTTACGTTCGTTAGTTTTTTTTATACTTAACCCTACCTCATCCCCGGAAATAAATTCTACTTGCTCTCTGGACCATGATTAATACCCGGTTGGATTATTGCATCCTTCAACGTCGTAGCCGAGCTGTCGCAGACTAATTTATCTGCACGTGCAACTACCTTAATAGATCGTAGATCTATAGCTATAGTTTTTTCTTTTTTTTAATATCGCGATTTTCCATTGCAATCACGACCATCGCCACGTATCAGCCGGATAGCCAATAATGGAATAAGCTGAAATAATTCATTCACGCGACCACCCATCGATTTCCTGTGCAACAATGGCTCCAATCAACAACGAATGTACGGTTTATAGTGCAGTGCGGTTCTATATGCACCTTGTGCCGTGCGACGCATAGCACGCGAGTGAACGCGTATTGCACCGAGTTCATGCTCGGAGGCCTGAAATTTTCCTGGTATTCATCGATAACAAAAGGAAACCGGCGTACAAGGGCGAAACACATTTGACAAACCATTTGGGAGTATATTCTTGTATTCCATGAAGTCAATTACTGTTCAATTTTAATGTACATTTGTGATTTGTATGTTTTGTTAAATGTTGGAGCATTTGCAATCAACGTCCATTTCATGATTCACCAAATACGGTTTTTTTTTTTTTACTCATAGTGAATTTTTCACTCGTATAGAAACGTATTGTTATATATTATGTACATCTAACTATAATGAACATAGCAAGGATTTTTTTCTCATAAATGAAGGTTCGCTAATAATGTATTAATGTAAAAATCGGTTTACAACGCCGAAATGCATTTTGACAATTTATCGGGAGTATATGCTCGTATTCTATACAGCAAATCACTTTTGAATTCAAATATACATTTATGATTTGTATCTTTTGTTACATATTGGAGCATTTGCAATCCACGTCCATTTCATGATTCACCAACTGCAGTTTTTTTTTACTTATAGTGAATTTCACACCCTCACAGAAACGTATTGTTATATATTATGTACATTTAATGATAATTAACAGAGCAAGAATTTTTTTTTGTTTTCGTAAATGAAGTTTCGCTGATAATGCAATAACGTGGAAACGCGGAGGACGCGAATGCTCGCTGCGGTGTTACATACGACCTTACGACTACGCGACGCTAAAACGGGGTGACACGCTCTGCGTGACAGCCAATTGTGTCGCGTGCTTCTTTTGCCGCTCCCGAACTGCCGCCTCGCGCATACACACATGGCTATAAACGCTTGTGTACACATACGTATAAACTCGTTGACCGTGTAAATGTAACTTTTCACGCTGCTATATTGATTTCCCCGGGCCTATCCGGGGGGGGGGGGGCTTTCGCGCTCACTCTCTCCCCCTTACTGTCTCGTTGTTAGTGAAATATTCCTGAACGGTCAGAAAACGCGTGGCATAAATTTTCTGCTACGACGAACTGACTGCAGGTTTGTCGGTGGCGGTGCGAGCCGCTCTATGCGAATGCTCTGGGGGCGCATTGGAAAAATCAATTTTTCACTCAATACAAGAACGGGGGAAAAACATAAATTTCAATTTTGCTCGTTTATCTAATTTTTTTGTGTTTTTTTTTGCGTACGGGAAAAGAAAGATGTAAGCCGGAAGTAAGTTCTTGGATACAAAAATCATTTCCGAGATGAAATCCGAGACGATGCACCGATTGTCGATAAAGTTTCTTCGGCGCGGCGATAAATACGCTATTATCGAGTGCAGCGCCTGGAATAAGCGAACGAAATAATTTAAAAGGCTTCACACAGCGGCGCGCGTGCGCGCGACCTAATCACAAATGCAGACAGAACTACGCCTCGATCTTCCCCACGAATTATTTTACTAATTTGTGGCTCGTAAAAATCAATTTCAATTATACGTGTCTAGCCCGTGTATCAATCCAGCTGGTTTTATTCGTTGGTCGCGACTAAGAGAGCCGAGTCATTGCACTTCCGTGTTCTCGATAAGGAAACTGATCGGGCACTCGAATGTCTGCCCATACGTGCTGTAAACGATCTGAGTCCCCCACAGGCGACGAAGAAAATTGACTGAACGTTAATTTGAATATTCACCCGGCGTAGAAGACGCGTGTATCGCATAAAATAGTTCGTGGACTCATTTTATCCCTCGACCGCGTTATTATCCTCATTACTACCATTGCTAGCGAGCGAGCGAGCTAATCGTGTTTCGCGGAGGATGTAAAATTTTTTCCATTGGCAATGACTTCGATGACGCAGGCTCGTGGAAACCAGCCCCTTTGCCGTCTCGCGGGCGCGTCGCCCGCTCCCTCGTTCTGTCGCTCCCCGAAGAGCCAGTATCTGCGGACAGAGAAGAGATCACCGGGTCAGAGAAATATATATATTTTTTGTACAGCAAGTTTCGCTGGCGCACCACTGATATAGCGCCCAAATGGAAAATCTACGTACCTGCGCCAGCGCGTAACAACGACGTCATTACCGACGTTCAGCTTTATACGCGGCTCGTCAGTACAAGGCGGATGACAAATTACTCGCCAGCCGTAGCTCACCGGCACCCAGGATCCTGAGTACCTCGTTATGACCCTGTAGCATCGGGCGCGTCTGCGCTTTTCCAACTTCTGTGCTAATTGCTCTCGCTACGAACAAGTAGAGTATCGCAGTGTGGGTTTATAGAAATAAAGATTTTTTTAAAACTAATGAAACGGAGTGTTGAAACTTCGAAGCTTACAGTCAGCGTGTATTGATCGCAACCTTCGATGACCGGCCAAACTATACCGTCACCGACGGGACGACAATTCCAGCTGAGCACTTGCTTCGCATTGAAGAGCCATCCGTGCGAGTAGGGATGAACGAACACCTCGTTCGTCCCGTACCTTCTGTACTGCGCCTTTTCGACGATCCAATCCTCGATTCCCGTCCTGTTTCTCAAAATCGCTGAGAGCTTTAATAATAATAATAATAATCATCATCATCATCATCATAATAGCGAGGCCAGTGTCGCATGAATCGAATAGATTTTCAGTCTCACGCTCGGTATTTTTCAAAGATTAATTACTTGAAAATAGAGAAGCATTCCAACGGCGAGTACGACTCCGATCGACAGGCCGATGGTGAAAACTACCATAATCAGAATGAAGACGGAAGGCGGTGGAAAGGGCAGGTTTCTCTTGAAAAGTACCGTCGTGACCCACGACACGAGTATTATCGTCGATACACAGCAGCCTCCAACCGCGCTCGCAAGAAAAGTCGCGAAATAGCCGTGATTGTAATGACCGACGCAATTATTTATCCACGGACAGTGATGATCCATTTTCAACACGCAACGCCCACCTGCAACGATTAATAAATGAGTTACGACAATATTATAAATCACGAATTACCGGCTGTTAAGGTAGTTCTTGCGAATAGTGTTTTTATAACAGGTTTTTATACCATCCAGAAGTGTTTGCATTTCTCCCTAATTTCTCTGAAACTTATGCGAAGTCAACACCATTCGTAGGGACTACCTTAAATAACGCTATTCAGCGTATCTCGTTAGACGCGATCGTGTGTACATTTTCTGCAATGATGCGACCTCGGAGCCTTGTAGCCTTTGCAATCGGCGCAAAACTGTAAGTACTGAGCGTCCGCAATATTTTCCTGCAAATTAGAGAAGAAAAAAAAATTATTTAGGTCAAAAGTCGAAAACGGACGTAAGCTTGGCAAATCATTTAATTACCGGAGTCCATCCCAACTCGAGGAAACCCGGACCGGCAGATATAGCGCTGATAAAATGATATATCGTCGATCCGCTCAGGCTGAAGAAGAGTAAAAAATTCGCCGCCCCGAGTAGACTTTCCTGTGGCGACCACCACTGTCGGCTGCAGTGTATCGTCATTAATGTTATTATCTTGATGATACCTGCAGAAAATTTAAAAAATTATTAGTTTGTGAAAAATAACAAACAAAAATTGTTTTCCCATAGCGGTCTCTGTGAGAAAGTTTGTTGTTCGATTTTGGCTTCCTCATACAGCTACGTGCAAAATTGTAATAAATGGGGAAGTTCGCGCGCTTTCGAGGAACATGCGCGTGACTCGCCGCCAAGTTCGGACGGTGGCGGCGCTCGTTGCCAACCGAACGTAAACAAGGGATGCACGATGAAGTGCATCGATGTGCAGACATCGCTTTCGAGTACCTCACTCGTACGCGAGTTAAAATCCGGGGTTCCCGTGATTGTCGGCGAAGATTTATAATTATTTCCGTTTGTCGTGTCGTTACGTCGTCGTAACGAACGCGAGGTTTCGATCGCGTGAAGAGAAATCCTTCGAACCCTCCAGCTTTCTTGACCTACCCAGAGCAGTAAGTGGGCCCCAGTGGCAAACTTTTTTCAACCGGCGTCTCCACATTTAGATGGCATTAAAACAATCGATAACGCGCGACGGTCAGTCAACAAACTCGTCGATCGACGTTGAAGCTCCCGTGAAACCGCACGATAAAAAAAAAGATCGTTACAATTATGCCGAGCGAACGCGTAATATCGACGCTATTCACTCGTCAACGGACGCGACATTCTCGTCGAAGTTTTTTTTCCATTTCGCAAAGTTGGTATTCGTGGATTTTATCTATCGTATTCGAGCTGCGACGGGTAATCGCGTGTATCGAAAGAGGACGGACGGTCGCAGCTCGCCTTCGTGTTTTGATCGCCGGTAATACGACTTATCGTCGAGTCGGCGAATTCGCGTAGTTTCCGGGTACATTGTTGAACGACAGGGAATCGATCGGCAAAGATCGACGCGAGCCGGTCTCGCGGAAAAGTTATTTACCTCGAGGGCGATTCGATCGTTATGTGAAATTTGTCCAGCATGAATAGTGTCGATGCGAACGTACGTCCTCTCTACCCTGGAGAACAATTTCGATGATTGAAATATATAGAACTGACGAAATTTTGAATTTCTTTTATTTGATTTTTATTAAATTAAATTTTATATATTTGTTTCAATATAGAACCGACGAAATTCATTTTTTTCTTTTTTTTTGTTTTCATTTCATACATTCAGTTTCATTAAATTTTATATAAATATATATATATATTTTTATATTTGTTCCATTCTTAGACTCTTCCAGGTTTTTACGGAACCCCATCCCAATTCCCCCTAGCACTCCCTGTCCCTAATCAGCTAAGCTACCGACCGTTAAATTTATATATCTTATTTAAATATAAGATTGATGAATTTAACAATTTTTTTATTTATATTTTTGCAGGAGAGAGCGGAGACGTTTTTCATTCCTCCAAAGCCGAGTTGTCGCAAACCGCTGAGTAGAATGAACAAGGATGATTCGTCATCGCGAACGACTGCCACCAGATATTCCAGTTCACCGAGGACGAATCCCAATGACTCGTGCGACAGCGACCAATTCGATGACTCCAACCTTACCGACGACGAGGAGGAGCGCGACAGCGGCGGAGACGAGTTTGCCAGTGAATCTCCCAGATACCGGCGCGACGTGTCGCATCCTCCATATCCTGCATACGAGCCGGAGGGTTGCCAGATCAGAAATTCGCCAATGTCACCCTGTGACGTCGCATCCAAGAGACGAATGCCGGGCTCGCCCGAGTCGCCGATAAGCCTCGCTTACGATTTAAATAATTCACAATATTACGAAACTACGAAGAACATCACTTGTACGTCGTATTCCTGCGAGAAAGCGGAAAATCGGCAAAAACGTTCGCCTGAAATTGGCCGCGAAAAGACGCCGAGGAGAGGCTCGGTTTCGAAGCTGAAGCAGACCAGTAATGGATTGATCGGCAAGACGTGCGCTTGTTGCATGATCTTTGGCCTGTTCGTTTTTGTGTGCTTGGCGGTGAGAAGCACCGCCAATTCTACCGGTAGAACGGCTAACGGATCGCGACGATCGCACAGGTTCGACGATTTTCACCGTACGATAAAATCCATAAAAGATAAATTTCCGGGACAAGGACCCGATACCTGGATGGACATAGAAGCGGGGATTGCGGCGGTCATCGATCGTTCCCAGCCGATTTCGATGTTCGTTTTATTCTCCAACGAAACTCGGTTGCTCCGGTGCCTCGCCGATGATCTTGGGAGCGCAAGCAGCAGAGCTCTACTCTCGGAAAATAGTTTGTCACTAGAGCCGGAGGACATGGGCGACGAGTACGGCAATGCCATCGAACGCTGGCGCGATGAGATTGAAGAAAAGAAGGCTGTTGTAAGTCGTCCAATTCTAGGACTAGAAACATTCGCTACGGTTAATCGATAACTCGATTGGTTAATCAATAATTCGATTGGTTAATCAATTATTCGATTGGGTAATCGATAATCCGATTGGTAAATCGGTAATCCGACTGGCTAATCGGTAATTCGATTGATTAATCGATAATTCGAATGGTTAATCGGTAATCCGATTGGTTATACGATAATTCGGTTGGTCCATCGATAATTCGATTGGTTAATCGATAATTCGCTTGGGCTTAATCAATAATTCGATTGGTTAGTCGATAATTCAATGGGTTAATCGATACGTTTTAATCTTTGTTTTTTTTTTATCAGGTCGTGCACGACTTGTTGAAGGTTGATCCGAGGGCGATCCAGGCCTTCCACACAATGTGCGACCGCCAGAATCCGCTAGTGAAAGGAGCGGTATACATAATGACGATCGTAACACAGGATTACGTCGCGGGGTCGCAGTCACCCGATAAATTTGTCGAGAATCAGCTTACCAACAAATTCATCGGCAAAGTACCGGTGGATAAACTTCAGCCGTTGATAGCGAGGCTCATGGACGGTCCGATTATACCCGTCACGCCGGAAGTCAGTCAGAGCGGATGCCCGAGTTAAATACCGGTCCTAAGAGGGATTTATATTTTTTTCATCGTTCAGTAAATACTCGTTCGTCGGTAAATATAGCATTACGAAAGATTTTCAACCCTTCGCGTACGGACACCGCGCGCCGAGCGTGATTACGCAAGTCGGATGCATCACGACCTGAGATTGTAAATATACATTTCGAATAACAATGGCACACTACAGTAGAACCTCGATTATCTGAACCTCCATTATCCGAACTGCGACTGTCTTTATTCGAATTTCTATTATCCGAACTCTGAAAATTTCGATGTAATTTCATCGTCACTCGCTACTTTGTTGCAAGTGCGGTCAAGCTTGTATGACGCGTCTGTATGCTACACCGTTTGCACGTCGGTTTTTCTCGCATTATTCATTAGTTTTTGGCGACGCTTAGAGATATTCATATCCGTGCAACTAAAACATTATATGTGGTTGAATAATAGTTGAATAATGTAATTGAGTGCATACTGGCTTCGACGAACATACTTCCACCTCTAAGCGGAAACTTAATGTTCTTACGATTAGAAAAAAGAACTTGGTCCTGTCCATTCATTGACTGGTTTACTTTTCTCGCTAAGCAAGGATCCTGGCAGAATCGTCGGGAATCGAAGTCCTCGCTCAGCGAGTATCCCGTACGTGAAGGATTAATAATTCGACCGATTAATCGATACGTTGTAATAATTATTTTTCAGGCTGTACGCGACTTGTTGAGAGTTCATCCGACAGTGATCCAGGTCTTCCACGTCATGTGCGATCGGGAGAATCCATTGGTCGACGTACCGTTATTATATAAATGATTATTGTAAAACAGCGATAATCACCTGATGACTTTGTCGAGAATCAGCTAACCAACAGATTCATCGCTAAAGTAGGGGGGAAAAAACTTTGACTGTTGATAGAGAGGCGCGCGGACCGTTCGATCACTTACGTCACACCGGAAGTCCGTCGGGAAATGCGCGCCCAAGTTACATACGAGTCCTAAGAGGGGTTTATATTTTTTCATCGCTCAGTAAAGTATACTCATTCATCGTTAACTACAAGCATTACAAAAGCTCCCATGCCCTTCGAAAATACTTCGTTTATGGACTCGCGCGCGTTTTATTATGAGTATTAGCACAATAAGAATTTAAGAAAGGGATTGTAAAACGAATCGTCCGTAGTTGTATCAACTTAACTCGTAACAATAAAAATAGTTTTCATATTTTTCTCAACCTTCGATATTTCATATTATTCATAGCCCATCGTTCGAATTTTTTTTATGGGACGAACGACGGATGGGCTCGTCGAATTTTCGACGCTCCTCCAACAGCCAGTAAATAACTCAACTCCTTTGGATTTTCTGGTTTGTGTATTTTGTCAAAATTGTGGCAGTCACCGTTAAATTGGGTCTACACGAGGAGGACTGGTAGTATGTTGTTAGTTACGACAGATAATTTCATTTTTTTTTTTTTTTCGTAATTTTTTTTCGTTTTACGCTAGGCGCGCATGTAACTTAGAAACGCTGAAATAATATCGAGAAGATTAAACTCGCAAAGTACGCAACGGGAGCGACAGCATTGACACTGCCACGCCTACGAAAGAAATATCAGGAATTACCCGCGATAAATCTCATTGCCAATTTATGTTAGCTACGATTAAATAACAGAGGCTCGATATTTTATCTTATCCGGTATGAATTGCCAATTCGTAATCAGAAGAACAATGTTTTCGTAGATTTCGAATTCCGCTCCACCTCCTCAACAATAATTCAGTAATCCCTTCGCCGAAAAAAAAGAAAAAAATGTGAACTTAAAATAATAAAAAAATAAAAAAAATAATGATTCCTCCAACGAGTTAGAATATCCGATAATTTGTCAAAAAAATAATCAATAGTTTTTTTAAGGCAACATAAGACAGCGTACTTGAAGACGGCGAAGAGTATACTGAATATTGAGCATTACACAAAAGTCGCTGTGATTAAATAAAAATTATCTTGCACAATCCGCCCTACCGCATGACTCTCGAAAAAAAGATATATATATAATATATAATCTTGGCAATGAGTTCTCATAGTTTTGACTACGCCAAAGCAAAAGGTTTTCGTGAATCATTTTACAATATGTATACTCGTCATCCCTCTGTCGCAATAATAGAAGTCTCGGTAACTAAAATGTATGTTGAATATATATATAGGGATTTTATAATATAGTATTGTATCGTCGAACCTAAATAATAAATACATTTTATACAGTCATAGACCTTTTATACAGAATGTCCGCATTTCTTTTTTTTTTAATTTGACATGAACTTTTCTTGCTGTACATGCACGTAAGTAAAGCCAGCTGTTTCTATTGCATTCCGTACGAAGTTTCGTTCGTTTTACAGTGCGTCATGGTGTCGAAATTTTTACGTATATCTTTAAAACGCGTCTTTTGCCAGAAGCATGCAATTGTCTTCAACATGACTCGAAGGCCGAATAACTGCGTTCGGAAGGTGGACAAGACGGTACTTACCATCCCTCGTCTAAAGGAACAGGCCGACTTGATCCAAACGGTAGTCTCGACACTCATGCCACGCAAGTTTCTTTGCAGTTGAAAAATAGTAATTTCCGAGCTCGAACAAAATTTCACGCGTTTCAATGTTCGTGCTGCTGTTTCGAATCTCAGGATCGGGCACTCTGTATAGAACGGCCTTAAAATTACGAGATTCAGTATTTACAGTAAAAAATGTTCAATTGGTCATGTACCTATCTACCGTAATAGGGAGAGTACCACGTTGCGTAATTGTTGTCCGTTATCGGCTACGTAGTTTGGGTACTTCGGTCGATCCGTGCGTCTCGCAAAAGTCGTGCAAGTTTTCCGTTTTTGTTCTGTTCTTTTATTTATTTTATTTTTTAAATTTTTCAGTCAAGCGTCGAACGAGGTATGTCGCGTTACCTCGAGAGTGTCTCTCGATAATTGTTGACTGCATTTATAGTTTACTTTTCGTTCCTTATCTTTTCTTTTTTTTTTTTGTTTTTTTTTTCGATTTTTTTTTTTCAGTATCTAACATTCTACTTAAGCGCTAACGTGCGTGTTATTATTTTTTTCCTTCCGTTCCCGATAAACTGAAACTGTGCCGTGGGGGCAGGGCAGACGGGCAGCCGTGAGTAAACGAAATTATTACGTCAGAATATACGATGAGTGGTCGTTGCAATTTCTTTTTCCGTAGGTCTAAAAAATTATTGTATTATAATCATTCAACCTATACAGAACATTATATGCGATTCGGTTAAAACAATGAAAAGGGAACAAAAAGAAAAAAACATCGTATAGTCACTGTAAACATATTTGGAGCACGATAAAAACGATCGGAGACTCGCTCTGAGTCATCGCGATGTGCCGTCCCTGCATCAGCGGCAAGCGGAACACCGGTTGAGAAAGTAAAGCATATAAATTTTCGTGATTCTTTGTTAAGCTTGTTTGTCGATCGTGATTATAGAATTCTCGGGATATTTCGTAAACGAATAATGCTGCAATCACGTCGAGCGAAAGAAAGGACTGACGGTCAGGGGGGCTCGGAAAGTGATATATATAATATTTATATATATATGTGTGTGTGTATATATATATATATATAGATACATATATATATCTTCACACGTTTTATATCCCGCATCCCCGTGGGATAGCGCGGAAATTAAAATCGGAAGTTTTGCACCGGCAACTGAGTCGCGTCCGCTGGTGCGGTGAACTGAAATTGCTGACCCTGTGAATCGACCGTAGGCGCGATTCTCGAGTCCTCCTCCTCAGAACCGAAGTAACGCTCGATTATATCGAAAGCTTTCTGATAGATCTCCATATTTTGATGCGATTGCAGGAACTCTATTTTGTCTAGGCCTGAAACGTAACGAATTTATCAAATAAACAATTCAGTCCATCGTTGAAACTTTGGTGTCGATCTATCGATCGATTTACGATCATACGTACCGTAACACTCTTCAATGATGACCGCGTAAGGATTTATACCGTTGTGCACGTTAGCGTCCTGTTCGCCCAGTCTCAATATATTCTCCAAGCCATTCAGAGCGACGAGAACTACTTTAGGATCCATAACGGTCAACAGATCGCACAACGGTGGAATACATCCTTTTGCGACTAGATAACGAATTTGTTCGGGTGTACCTCCGCTCGTTCCATTGGTTATTGACCATGCGGCTTCCTTGCGTGTTTTGAACTCGGCCTTGCCGAGAATGTCGATAAGAGCTGGGAATATATTGGCGTCGATAACCGCCTGCAAATAAAATCGTTCGTAACGTTATTCTCACGCGTACATCGGGTGTTTTACGAGCTATAGTCGAGCTCGAGATAATGGAATTTAAATGTAAACCTGAATCTGTTGCGGATTGCCGGCAACAACGTTCGATACGGTCCAGCATGCTTCCTTGCGGATGCTCTCCTTCGATGAATTCAGCAGATGCAACAGACACGGCAGAGCCGAACAATTGAGAACTACCTGAGTCTGAACGTCATCCCCCGTCACGATATTGCCAACCGCCCGCAGCGCCGCACTCACTACGTTGTGTTCTTGATGCCTGCGTAATAAAACAATGATGCGGAGTCTATCAGTCATTGTCACGTTTCAATATACAGATTGAAAATCGCAATTTATTTCGCTCGCTGGGAAAATATTAGTTTTGCGGAAAAACACCCATTTTCAGATCTTGTCAAATAAAATTTTGTACGATATTCGCGCAAAAAACGTTTTCTTAAGAGCATGTGAAAGAATATGGAGTGCGAGAGAGGTAGCATCAGTGGCGCTCTCGGCAGAGCGAGAGAAACACGCTGAGAACGTGTTTCACATGATCTTAAGTCGTGTGATGGCAACACTCGCTTTCGGCTCGTGCTGCAAACTCACATTCATAGGAATTAGTACTTTACGATACTAGTGCGAGAAAACTTTTTCGCACTAGATGCGACCACACGAAAAAAGGCACGAAAAGCGGCACTTCTCATGTATGCATTGCAAAAATGATTTGTTCTAAACGAGCTGATACGCACATCAAAAGCTCGACGAGACGTCTGCAGACGCCGGCATCGATCACCGCTTGTATCTTGTCGTTGGGACCGTCGCTCAGGTACGACAGCGCCCAGCAAGCGTCGGCGAGAGTCTCCGCATCGTCGTTGTTCAGAAGATGGGCCAATACCGGCAGACACGGAGCGACCTTCACGAAAGCCGGCGGTGGACTTTTGCCACGACATAGATTCGACAATGCCCACACAGCGTTGCGTATCATCGTCAGACGAACGGTCTTCGACAGTAATCTGAAAACACGATGATACACGGGTTAGTGATGAAAAATTTAAATAAGCAGTCGGAAAGAAATAATTTTGCGCACAACTTTCTCTATGAGAAAGTTCGTTGATGAACTTTGGCTTTCTCGTAGAGGAAGCTGCGCGCAAAATTGTAATAAATGAGGAACCCATGTGCAAATTACTTTGCAACATTTTTTCGTAACATAACAAACTTTCTACATCTCGCGAAATTGAACGGTGAACGTTTTCCGCAAAATTTATTGTAGAAAATCACTAACTAGACTATTTTAAGTACTCTGACACTAAACTCACGAGTTTTTTTTTTTTTTTTTACGAATACAGTTTACTCTACAAGGAAGCGAATTTAAAAAAAAACTGTCTTACTGCAGTAGCGGCGGAAGGATACCACTGTTCAATATATAATCTCGACATTCCGGACTGTCGCCAGCGATGTTTCCCAGTGCCCATACAGCTTGTTCCTGCACGTCGTCGTATTCGGAGCTCAGTAACGCTATGAAAGTCGGTACCGCACCGGCCGTTATAACTATGTGCGTCTGTGAGGATGTGCCGCTCGCTATGTTCGTCAATGCCCATGCCGCTTCAAACTAATAAAAATTCAAAATTCAATTGGTTATTTTTCGTTGTTTTTTTTATCGATTTTTCATCAAAACTTTTTAAATAATCGGTAAACACAGCAGTACTAATTTATCAGCAGCAGAAACGAATTACAATGGAAAAAAGTTTAATTAAAATAAATAATAAAGAAAAAGAATGTGGAGTGTTATTAACTTTTACAAATCGTAGACTTAAGTGTTTTCAACTTTTTCAACTTTTACAACTCGTTACTCTGGACTCTAATGTTGAGGATTTGTTTATTACATTCTGATTGTAAAGGAGAAAGCAGTAAAATTAAATAAAATAAAATGAATGAAGTTCATCATGACAGTTCACCAACCTGTAGGGTGCAGTTTTCATTGTGTTTCAAGAACTCGACAAATCGCGGCACGATTCCCGTTTTTATAACTTCGTCTATCGGCGGATTGGGCTCTCTGGACAATAATTTACGAAACTTTTGCGTCGCTGCGACTTGCTTCTCGACCTCGGTGCTGTAGAGATCGGCCACCATGTCCTGAGTGATTGCTAGAGGTTCCTGGAAAAAAAAAAAAATAATCCATAGAAATAAAAAAAAATTGCTTCTTCGCACCAGCTAATCAGCAAAAGACAATTAAAATATATACCGTCAGAAGTGTAGGGACGAGGTATTCGTTGGTGGTAGACGAAATACTCTCTTCATCTGCGGCGATGATCGGAACATTTCGCCTTTTAGACAATTGCTGCTCGCGCTTCTGTTTTCGCAGCTGTACGCCTTCCTCCTCTCTTCTACGGCGCAACTCTTGCGAGTCCAGCCCTACATTTTTGTATCTGTACTTGTGTGTTGGTCCAGTTGACATCTGCAAAATTATAAATACCGTACATTAAACATTTTTTCTTAACTCTGAGGAGAAGCATCACCTTGATTGAGATGCACCTTGTGACCCACATATAAGCGACACATTTTATTCTAACACATCTCCAAAGAGTGTCGGTAACAAGTATTCAGTAAAGAATAAAAAAACACACACACTTCGTGTTCGAACGTGCAAGATAAATATTGGCGGACGAGGTTGGAAGTACGATTTTCCTCGTACGATTTTCGACAATGGAAGGATTCCGCTAGGGTTAGGGTTTCGATCGTGATCGCTTACACTCGCGGCCGATTTGTCTAAAAAAGTCGCGAGACTTATAGAGAGACGATCTTCGTCGAGTGGACAATCAAACGGTCTCGGCATAGTAGTGTTCGCTGTAAAGCTGTGTCGTGAAATTGGACATTTTGGACACACGGGTGGCAATTGACATTGGCCCAAAGAGAATCCTCCGAGCTCTCCCCCTTCCCCTCCCCTGCCGAGCCGAGGGAGATGTATTGAAGTTAAACAGGATCTTGCGGATGGTTACGAGTCTTTTCGTACTTACGATTGCAAAACGATCCGGCACGAAACGACGATTATGCGTACGATATCATAAGAGTATTAGCCAGATTACCCCACCGCACTTTTTTTCCTTGCTTGTTCGTCGGGGGGTGACACGGTAAAGCAAGTGCTGATCCGCAGCGGATAGGGAAACCTTGGAGAGCCGAAGAGCGTACACCGCGCAAGGAATCACGGGTTTTATACTCCCGACTCTCTGATAGGCCGAAATTTAAGCTGAAGAAAACGTCGTTTCGCACGCGTTTTCTCTCACTTTCGCGTACCACGATCGGATATGTTTGACTCTCTCTTCTCTTTGTCGTACCGCCTCCGCGTGCAATGTGTCCAACTACATGTAACAATGTATCACTATCAACGCAAAATACGCAGTTTTTGTGACAAGATCGCAATAATGGAGGACAGTAAAAATAGAAAGGAATTGGTATTTGGCCGCTGGTGGGAAATATAGTTTCGTTTCGTTTGGCTATGTTTAGGATACTCTCGATATCGTGTCAATTGGCCCGATGTTGAATTACGATCCATCGATAAGAGCGACGAATTGCATTGCGGACGACCCTTGACGTTGTAGAATAGACACGTCGGGAATTATGAAAATCGTTCGTAAAATTGTATTGCAACATACAATTTCTAAGTATGATACAAGTATGAGCATAGTATGATACAACTTTCGCCGTTAATTTATATTAACTCGGTAGTGTTATTATTAACGCCAAATTTATTTCCGCCGAGAAGTAACTAGATTGGAGAAACACCCTGTATCCAAATTTTATCCACAGGTAAAACGTCACTTCCGGTTTGAAAATCTCATTTTTCGACCGGCAAGTGACGTCAATTAGGGGAATCATCGCGACGGGTTTGAAAATTTAATTTTTTCTACCAGAAGGGACATCATCTAAGGAAAACTTCACTTCCAGTTTGGAAATCTCATTTTTCTCCATCCCCGGAGTTTCTGCCCTGTCACATGACACGAATCTGAACCTAATGTAACGTTCGCCGAGTCTAGTGTTTCACGTGTAAAGAGCGCTGTATCGATACGAACCACCAGCTGACTACATTATACTCCCGGCTGCTTTTCTGCAACGGTCTAGAAACTTTTATATCGTTCGATAGAAAAATTCTACGATTTAAAATTCAGCACGCGAACCAATTACGATTCGGAGCCGTGGCCTTACCGCACTCGGCGCAAAACCGGTTCGCGTTCGATAACTTTCCGAACGCTTCCGTCCGCAAAGGTCCCGAGAGCGACTGCGCGTGTAACACTTTGCCATCCGCCAATCGTGTCTTGTTATAAATTCAAAAGAAAAACGTTTGCACTACAAGCTCACCAGTTCCGTCCAAAGGGTGTCCGAGAGAGAGAGTGATTACGATTCTCTCCGATGAGATCGCGGTTTTTCAAGTTATTTTCATCGATGTGTTGATTTTTTATTCTCGTTTAAAGTGATATAGAAAAGTTTTAGCGTCAGTTTGTTTCGGGTTGTGTTTTTTTATCATCGGGAGTTGTTCAGTGATACATGAAAGTAACGTATCATGTCAGCTTATTCACCTTGGTAAGTCGCGACGACAGTTGTCGTTCACTTCGTTGGACAAAGCCCGGAGTAAAATTATTCACGTGAGAATGAGTTGTCTCGCGAATAAGACGCACGAAATTCGAGCTATGAGACGTGCATCTCGAGAAAATGTTTTTAAGGTTAACGCAATCGTTACGAGAAGTTGAAATCGGCTTGTTCCGAACGTACCCTTCCCTTTGCGTAGTCGACGATCCCGCCTTCCTACCCAAATTCACTCTTACTGTATCGCTATATATCCGCGGACGACTCACACAGAACAATAATATTCACCACAGTTGTAGAGCGCGTTTTTGAACGCTAATCGGCTCCTTTTTGCCAAATCTGCGAATATTCGAGAGCAACACAGCTGAAACAGGCGTTTCATATTCCAGTCTGCTCACAGTGCAGGGTTTAGATTTTATACAATATGCTCTATAATAGTTATTTGTTGTCGCGATGTACAAAATGTATCATGTGGAAAGAATTGGACATCTAGTTGGTAATTTATAAAATTTACCAGTGGTGCACAGTCATAAATAAAAGAATGCAGAACCAAGCAGCTCTGCATTCAAGAACGCAACAGTAAAGAGTACAGAAAATTTTTCTTTTTATTACAAAGGATCCACTTGCAGGCTCCAATTATAAAATTTTTTTGGATCGTTCATGTCGAAAGAGACAAAATGTGTCAAACAATCCAATTTCGTGAAGAAAAAATGTATCCCTCAGTTGCATAGATAAAAAAGAAATTTGTCTTCTAGTGACGCAGCTTAGGTTTTATGCGAGATATTTGTTCCTTCCGATGAAAACGGCAGCAATAAATCCTATAATTGAAAAACAATAACCAAAGCTCTTGTAGATACACGGTAGATGTTATACTCGCCCGTCGAAACTGCTTCAGGTGATAGAAAATCTATTCTGTTAGAAAAGTTTCATTCGGAGCTCTCAATTATACAATTTTTTTTTATACGTTCCCATCCAGAGGGAGAAAATGCTTCAGACAGAATCCGAACTTCGTCAGCAAAAGATTTATTCCTTTCTTTGGATAGATGAAAAAGTCATTCATATTTTATGTCCTTCAGGTATACTGCTGTGCAGACAATCAAGGACGATGCCGAAGACCTGTTCTCGACGTTGCACACGATATGCGACGAGGTCGGATTCAACGAGGAGACTCGCAAGTTGTACTACGACCAAGCTTATCAACATTTCAGGGTAATCGTAGTTCAGGGTATCAGCGAATTTCTGGTAATCTCGCCCAAAACATATTCGGGCGATAAAACGGTAATTTTTATTTACTTTTATTTATTTTAATTGCAGAGTCTCATAAAGGATATGAGAGACGAGATAGTGGCCAAGAAGGATGATATGTTAAAAGCTATAAATCTCTTGATGGAGGAAGTTTACAAATTGTCCAAAGAATTGAAAATCGATCCAGGCCTCGGCGACTTCAACGACGTACCCTTGGTCGACGTTACGGCCAAGCTGGAAGCCAAGACTGACTTACTTAAACGCACCAAGGAGCAGCGTCTAAAGTACCTGGAAGAATTTATGCAGAAGGTGAATTTTTTTTTGTCTCTGGACAATCTTTGCCTCTATAGCAATCCTTGATTTCGTCCGGATGTTCCCGAACGGCATACTTAGATACTCGCACACACACACACACACACGAAAAACCCTTCTAAGTTAATTTTTATATCTATTGTAAACTGTACTTTGGGGTTTTTAGGAGCAAGTTATTTGCAAATCTCTGGGCGTCCAGCCGGTCGGCATAGTAGACGCGAACGAAGGTCTCCCCAGTAACGAGGATCTCGAGAGTTTCAAGTTGTATCTGCAGAAGCAAGAAGCAGAAAAGGTATCGAAGCGGGAAATTTATCGTTTATCGTTTATTCCCTCCGATAAATTTTGTATCAATGAGCATAATGGTTTTATCCGTCCTTCTCTCATGTAGAGTCGTTTGGAGAACACATTCAAAGACATGCGTCGCTCCATAATGAAAATGATGGATGAACTAAGTATAACACCCGCCCTCGACTTCGAAGTATTGGTATGCAACAATCAGGAGAATTTCGTCTTCACCGCCAGCAATATGCTCAAGTTACGCGAACTCCGTGACAATCTAAAGGACAACTTGGACGCTGCAAAGGAAAAAGCGGCATTGAAAAGGGAAGAGCTCGTAGAATTGTGGAAATTTCTCGAGGTACCGACAGCCTCGACCGAGATCTTCCTCGAGCAATATTCGGGCCACAGTCTCGGGGACATTCATGCCGTAAGTCTTCATTGTTCACCGCATCGTTTGTCTTATTATTTTGTCTCGACAATTGTATATATGCGGTATTCCATACCAAATCGACCTGGATCTGACCCTTCACACCTTGGATTTGGCCTGCGATTATTTAGATAGATAGAATTTTATTAAGGCTGCGAATTGTTCCAGTTGAACGAGGAAATAAAGCGATGCAAGCAACAACGCACCGAGAACATAGCGAAGTACGTTGAGAAAGTTCGCGAACAATTGGAGGAGCTCTGGGATAAATGCAGATTAAGTGACGAACAGCGCAAAGAGTTCAAGCCTTTCTATGTTCAGACTTACACGGAGAACTTACTTGCGCTTCACGATCTCGAAGTGGAGAGACTTCGCAAATTTTACAACGCTAACAAGTATGTAAAAGAACCGACCGAAGAATATCACAGATTCAAAAAAAAAAAAAAGTTGTTAATCGACGATTCTGCGCCCTTAGAAAAATCTACGATCTTCTAAACGAACGCGAATGTCTGTGGGACAAAGTGAAGGAAATAGACCAACGAGCCCAAGATCCGGAGCGTCTCCACAATCGCGGGGGTCAGCTGTTGATCGAGGAAAAAGAGCGCAAGGCTTTTCAGAAGAAATTGCCGAAGCTCGAGGAACAGTTGAGAATGTTGATACAGCAGTACGAAACCAACACCGGCATGCCGTTTACTATCAATGGAAAGGCATACGGTGACTATCTGGCGCAATCTTGGGAGGACTATCTGGAAGCTAAGGAGATAATGAAGAAGGCTCGTGTGAGTAATCGTAAACGTGAACGACGAAATACGAGTTTAAAAAAATTGAATGTATGAATAACGTTATTGCAGGCAAAAGCAAAGGACAAATCTATGAAAAAGACACCGCTGATGGGTACATCGCGTCAAACCCCGGCAACGACCATCAGTATGCTGAGACCGTGTACATCAATAAAGAGGAGAGATGAAAAATCTTCGCTGAACGTTCCAGCAAAGCGCCGGTTGATTCATAGCGACAAGCCTCGTCCTACAGTGTGCACCTCGAGAGTCCGTCGAAGCGGCCGAGTAAGTTTATGGCTATTACCAAAGTCCTGTAAAGTTTTAAGCATATGCGTAGCATATTACGGATGTTAAGGCCATATGAAACACTTTCCTTCCCGTTCATCCCGGGCTCAGTCGGTATCAACAACTGTAATCAATTTTTCTCCCGGGTTCTCGCATGTACGCTCAAAAGAAAAGTCTCATCGGAAAAGGATATTATCTTGGCTTCCGATGAGACTTTTCTTTTGACCGTACTTACCAGAATTCGCGAGAAAAGTTGATTACAGTTTTTATTATCGACCGCAGTATTTCACATGCTCTTAAGAGCACGTGAAACATGTTTTCAGCCTGTCTCTCTCACTCCGCCCAGCGCGCCACTGATACTATTCCTCGCGCACTCCATAATGTTTCACATGATCTTAAGTCAATTCTACGAAAGCGCCTCGATCCGTCGGTAAAACAGGCAGGCCCGCAGCCCCTTAAGGTCAAAAGAAAATCGAAGATGTCGAAGACCGATTACATGTCAGCTTTCGATGGTACTTATTGATTGCAGATGCTATCATCTGTAAAAAAAAAATTGATTACGGTTATTGATACCGACTGGCCACGGGACGGGTGGGGAAGAAAGGGTTTCACATGCTCTTAATGAATATACGTTCGATCCCACACAATTGTGTTAATTAACGCAAATATTTTCGATTGCAGGTTTCTAGACGTCTGCTCGCAAGCTCGAAAGCTCTGAACACATCGAATCGTTCGACGAGGAAGGCGGAGTCTGCGAACGACACACAGAACACTATCGGCAGTGTCGCGCAATACGAGCAGTTTCAAGAGCATTTGGCGCAACGAGACGAATTGCGCAGTTCCGTTCTGCCCGAGGAGGTTCTGAGGACGATTCGCAGCAAGACCAAAATGAGGACGCCCGTAAAGACACCGGTCAAACCGATGCGAAAGAATCTCTCCACCGCGAACACGCCGAACAAAACGCCCAAGACCAGTCACGTTCGCGAGTCGTCGCGAAGCCCAAGATTGATGAACACGCCGCGTCTCGCTACCGCACCCAGCACCATGCCGATATTCTTTTAACGGAAGTTCCGTTCAACGGTATTTCACAAGTACGGACATTTATATAGATTTGTACGTGGAATTTACACGGAAATCAAATAACTTTCGTAGCTCTCTATTGACCGTGCAGCTAATGGAGAATTCGTTACTTTCAAAGACATTTTTTGCCGTTTTCTCCGCGCCGATACATCGAACAAAAAAAAAGCTGACCCACCGGCAGTGATACATTTTTTTCGTGTATCGCTTATGAATATATTTTATATTTTTTAGCATTCTATGAATATATTTATATCAGCCTGTTTCGGGAGTTATCGACAAATTCAATATGGAAGTCAGCGGCCCGATAATTCGTTGAAACTAATTTGCTCGTCTCGCAGAGGAATCAGAGAAACGGAGAAACATACGTCAAGATGTTTCGCAGTTCAGACCTAGAAGTTCCGACGAATCGCATGACTCGATTGATCGGGGAGTAAATTTGTCTGCAGCCTGATGAATCGAACAAAAAATTCGAAAACGCGAGCTACCTCCTTCCATCGCTTGAATCGCTTAAAGAATTATACGCGGGATTAAAACAGGGGCTCGATACATGATCGCTTCAATACAATTGTACTCGTCGGTTATCGCTTAATGTTAGTTAGTGAAAAGCTTAAGCTTTTTTTTAATCAATCATTTTTATATTGCATAATAATAATACTATCGAAGAGAAATAAAAACGCCTTTGTAAATAAAATAACCGTTTCATAAAAAATATCTCTAGGATTCCTCGTGATTTAAAGGTTTTCTTGTTCCTGCAGCTCGATGTATGATCGTCTCGAGTGCGGCTCTCTCTTTTCTCCTCGGCATGGTTGCCACAAATCCTCGAACTAGAATTACCTCACTTTTCCCGGACGTCGTGTAGCACGGAATTAACCGAAAAACATCGGATTCAAAAAACTTTCAGGGTTTTAACAAAATTCCATGACTTCCCTGACTTTTACAGGTCCCAACAAATCCCCTGACTTCGAGGTTTTCCAGGATTGTAGTATGTAACCATGCTCGGGATGTTATCGATCGTTGATCCGTCTGAGCATCGGCAGATAACGACCGATGCTTGGTTTCGCCGTTAGATGCCGCCTGCGTCGAACCTGCTCGCGTTTCGCGGGCTCCGCTCGGTTCACGAGGCGACGGCCATATCTCATTTCAGCGATAATTCTCCTTCACCTACATCCTTTGTTATCGTTCGCCCGATCGAGAACTATCGTCAGAATGTAACCTCTCGCTAAATGATCAAGACTCCGCCACACTATATAAATACCTCGATCAAACGAATTAAAAAAAAAAAAATCGGCTCCGCCTATCGATCAATTTAATCAGTACATGGATGAAGTACATCAGTCCCGCGGTTCTAGATCGGCGAACATGCGTGTTGATAATCGTCAAATCGCTTCGAATGAATCCAATATTCAGGTCCTACAGAAAATGGAGAGACAAATCGTCGATAGTAGGTGGGGCCTGGATGAGGAACTGTTACGAGCAGGCTCCTCCCACCTGTCTGCCATTTACAACCTTAAGGCAGCCACACCTTGACGGTGGCTCAGGTGTGCACACACCCACTACTTCGTCGTGCACTCCTACCGAACAATGCTTCCTCGAAACTCCATCGAACTTTTCCCCTCTGCGGCCGGAGTCGTCTTTGGCGCTTTCCCATAAAAAAAAAAAAAAAAAAAAAAAAAAAAAAAAAAAAAAAAAAATACCACCTCTTATCCCGACCCAGTAGTAAACTGCCCGAATTTATTACCAAAAACGATCTCCACACAGTGTCGCCTAATCTTACTAATACAGTAGAGTACCATCGAACAAACTACCAGGGATAACGCGTAGAAGCGTTCATTGCGTAGAGAGGCGCGTCGCGAAGGGAGGAAGAAAGTTAACGCCTCCTAGTAAGAAAATCCGACTGCGGGTAAACTCGAAGTGCGAGATAAATTTTTTTCCCCACGCTTTCTCAAAATGCTCGTACCTCGGCGAGGAAGCCAGTTTTCCGTGCAAACGGATTCTACACGCACCCGCCGACTGCATTACCGACAATTTGTAGTCAGAGATCCTTCGACAAAAATTTCCTCCGCTATCCGGTCCATGACTTCACGACCACATAACCTATCGATGTCTCTAGGCCTTTAGGCAGGAAAACTCGTGCGGGGCGTGTGTCGATTCATAGAGGGAATGAAAGGATGAAAAAAAAAACACTTTTCCTTTCTCTCCTCGAATAAATAAACGTCAGTCACACCGTTACGCGGCCGTGGAGAGATAAAGCACGTTTGTCATGCGTCCTAGGTAATACGTGTACGTTTTTCGTTGCCGCTTTCGCCACGGTGTAGGGCGCAAGCGGGGGAGTAATATGCGGACTCGCAACGGTAGTACGTAATGCGCGAATGAGAATGACGATGCCATGATGAAAAGTATGCGTGTTTCCCTGTGCGAAACACGGTAGGGATGCTGCGAGAAAAGAGAGTCGGAGAGTAGAGCGAGATAAATGACGGGACAAGAGTCGCGGTAGGGGCGGTGGCGAGCGGCGAAGGGGGGGGGGGATAGCGGGGAATACGAGACGTAGCGAAAGAGATAGAGAGAAGGAAAAGCAGGGAGAATATAGAGGGAGCGCTATCGGCCGTGAATAATGCGCGGTGGCGTCCGTTCGGTCGAGTCGTGCGGACGCCTGGCTGGATGGATTGATAAAGATTAAAGGTAAAGGGAGGTGGCGGCGGACGACGGCGAGATGTGTACGGGGGCTCTATGGGAACAGGGGTGTTTTGGAGTTAGGCGACAGAAGTCACCCAGCGAAACGAACCGCCGACGTCTACCGCCCGTAAGTGCGCAGAGAGGGGAATGATGTCATATAGGGGTCTCCTCTGTGTAGCCTGACGATCTTTCTCTCTCGATCTCTTTCTCTCTCACTCTCTCGCGCGTTATAGCGTCGTGCAGTTACGTACGGTCCTACCTATTCGAATCCATACAAGACCGTGCAGTACATATGCAGGCTCCGCTCGCTTGATGCACGGACTGGACCTGAGCACAGAGATTTTCTTTCCCTGTGTCCCTTTATTCATCCGTTTCTGTAGCTGACTTCATTCGAGATTAATTCGAAATACTTGCGGTTTCAAAATCTGTTTTGTTGAACGGAAGTAACGTCACACGAAAAAACGTCACTTGCGGTTTAAAAATCTCAGTTTTCAACCGGAAGTCACGTTGTACGAGATAACGTATTCTTGTAGGTCATTTCAAACCGATTTCCGGTTGAAAACGAAGATTTTTGAAACCGGTAAAGACGTTTTTCCTTATGACGTCACTTCTGGTTGAAAACACAGATGTAGAAACCGGAGGTGACATCGCATCGATATTTTTCAAATGTTTCTGCGTGACGTCACTTCCGGTTTGGAAGTAAGATTTTCGATCCGGAAGTGACGTTATGGAGAGCACTTTAAATGTTTCCATGAAATGTATCTCGAATACAGTCAGTGACAGAAACCCATAAATTAAGGAACACACGGTTATAGTTTGCAAATATTATCCCCGATGCCGCAAACTTCACCGACGACGTCGCAGCGGATCGTCGTGAAGCCGAGTCTCAATTGGATTCTCGAGTGTAAGCGATTAATCTGGCTCGCCGAGCGCGAAGAAGAGAAGAGAGCGCACCGCGATACGAGAACGACGAGAGCGGCGGGCGAGCTCTCGCACGACGAGTGAAGAATGTGAAAACACACATATACGCAAGCACCGCTCCAGCCTCGCTCTCTATAATACATCTAATAGCATCGTGACGCAGAAACTCGGGCAGTCATCCATTGGAATCAATTCGACAAAGCTTTCCAATCTTCCATGTACGTTTCCAAATCAGAGAGAAACGCTGATATCTCGCGCTCGGAATATCAAGGCGGCGGTTTTATCTCATCTATTTAGGCACAGGCAATTCCCTTTTCTCCCCCTTGAAACGCGAGCCTCGGTCGAGGGATCGTAACTTTTTTCCTTCTATCGTTCTCTCGTCGTTTCCGACCTCGTATCTGTTATATTTTTTCTCATGCATACAGCGTGCAGATTAAACCTATAGAAGGATCATACAAGGCACGACGATAATTTCTCGAGACATTTTGGGCGGCGCAAGAATAAAACAAAACTGAGGGCGAGAATAGGAAAAGCCCCAGAGCGGCGCGCCGTGCGCCGATTGCGGCAAGAGTTGGTCGTCGACGATGGGAATCGAGAGAAGAGGCATCGAGGGGTTCGATAACCCCGGCGAGCTCTGTCTCTCGTTCACGAGCCTAATCGACGACAGCGACGACGGATACGAGTACGACGAGTTTCTCGAGTCGATGACGGTTACTATTGTGGGTTTACTACTAGCTGACGCCCTCTCTTTGTCTATATCCAGACGTGTGCGTGCGCGCGCGACTGAATTAATCGGATCCACAACGTGGAGCGTCTATTCCGGCGCGGTGAGGCCGATGAGGAAGAACCGGTACCTACACCGACGCCCATTACTTATTAAACGAACCGTTATCTGGCTTTGAGCGTCCACAGTTTTCTAATCTACTCCCACTATCCCAACGCATCTGCGCACTTGCACTGTTTTTATACTTACTTGAGAAACATTCTTGAGCTCACTGATTCCGAGGACATTTCTACTTTATCATTTAACTTTTAGTTCACCAAGCCTCCGAGAAAACTGGCTGATCGAACAATTTAGTTGCTCGATAAAAGAATCGTCAAAATTGAATCTGCAAATTAAAATCAACAACACCCAAAGAGGGAGGATTGGCTCGATGCGTAAGAACGAAAGATACGTGACAACCACTAATTACGTATTAACCGAGCCGACCCACTATAAGGTCACAGCTTTGAGAAGCAGGGGCTAATGCAGATATAAAAAAATCATTAATAATGAAAATAAAAAAGCTTGCTCTATGCGGAAGCAAAACAAGAATTTTAAAAAAATGTACAAAGGGTAATTGTCCGTTGCCGAAAGCCAAGGGTTTTTTTTAAGAACAGGGTTTCTTTTTCGATGGAGCAAGCTTCAAAAGCGCTCCATCGATGTTTCAAAATTTTTATTGAAATTATCCTCGTTTCGGATTTCATAAAAACTATCCCCATTATCCCGAAGAGTCGATGAGGGGCAACGAGCATCTACCGACGCCCATGTGGAATAGAGAAGCGGACCAGCATCCAGGATGACTCATTGCGATCTCGCAGACCTCTCTCCCTGTTTTCCGTCGTGCGTCCTTCTTCCACTTTCCCTTGCATTCCGTCCGCTCCTTCTCGCATCGGATATTCGTACATGTGTTCACAATAGGAGAGAGAATAGTAAACGCGGTGAAGGTAACTCATATGACCGTACCATGGGGAGGGAAGAAGAAGAAGAAGAAGAGGGGGAAGGAGAACGGGGCCGAGAGAGCGCTATAGTGCTCGGTGTTTCTGCTGGCCGCGGGACACGTGGCGTTCGCCCCGCATCTATCTCGTGGCTGGCGGACCAATTCCACCCTCTACTCGCTCTCCCGCAACCCCCTCGTTTCCACCGGCGCTTTTCTCCCTTCTCGGCCTCCCCTCTCCCCCTCCACTCCGGCGTTCTATCTGACCCCTTCGGCTCCGCACTACTTGGGACCCCTCTTCTTTCATTGCGAATCTAACTCCAGCGGCGACCCTCACTACATTTCTTATTTCTCGGCGAGAGCTCCCTACTTTGTAGGACCGGAGAGAAGCGCACGACCGGGACGGACGCCAGTCCGGGACGTTCGGAGGAACGCGACTGTATTTTCTTTTTAGTCACGTGACCATTAATTACGCACAAGGCATTAGAACCGTCCGAGGAAGGAGCGAGTCATGCGAAAGGGTAGATTATTAATTGTTGTTTTTTTGCAACTCGGAAGCTCTGAATGTTAAAGAGAAATGTCAATTTAATGAAACGGACACAAAGTTTTTATGCGGAAACTGGTACACTAAGGTTAGTGTAGAATTGTGATGAAAAATTAATGTACTCTTGCAGGAAAAATAAAGCGAATTACTGGAACTAATGGAAAATTGTGAATTCTTTACGATTTTTTTTTAATAAGGATCTGCCATATATTTCGACGTATTTTTTCCCGCTGAACACGAATCCGCTGGCCTTTTTGGACCTAAAGTACAGTGAACCATGGGAAATCTCGATTTTATGCACAAAAAATCGTATTTGTGATGTCACTTTCGGTTAAATGACGTCGTCGCTGATCTTCTGCGATACCGTCATCGTAGATACAGAAGTAGCAAAAAAAAGAACGAATCGCAACATTTTTTAAATTCCTCGCTAATTAATGTGCACGCAGCTAAAGCCAACCTACAATAATCTTGGTCCCTTCTAATAGAACGTAAAGCGTGTGTACCATAAACGTTATTGTACCGTAGGATTAATAACGCTGTAGCGTCGAATCGAGACTGGAGTCACGGTGCCTGTTACCGCCTGGGCAGCGCGGCAGTACCAACGTTATAGATATATGGTCCGCGAAATGGTGTATTGCAAATTAGCGAGACGCCCTGGGTGTCCGGCGCGGTCTCTCCTACTCCCGATCAATAAGTTGACGCGGTCTGTTGTGTGTAACAACTACCATACACGAGAACATATAGATATTATACATTCGTATCTCTGTCGTGCGTTAAAATATCGTCCCATGGATGCTGTTGCCGTGCAATTATCGTCGAATGCCTCGATTACGATCGACCGCGTCACATTACAAATATACGCCCGCAGGTTGTTGTGGCTCGAGCGCTTCGCGGTCCTCGCTATACGCCACAGAATTTCGATTTCCGGTGATTTACCGGAAATACGTCACTTCCGGTTTGAACATTTTATTTTTCGACCGGAAATGACGTCATATCGAAAATATGTCGCTTCCGACTTAAAAATCTCATTTCGCAACCGGAAGTTACGAATTTTAGGACGTATGACGTATGATATTAGTTACGGATTTTCGGTATGACGTCACGTTCGATTGAAAAATTAGTTTCCTGGACCGGAAGTGACGTTACTGGTCGAAAAATGATTTTTTTTTTTAATCTGCACCCGATGATAGCGCACAGCGCTATCATGCACCGCATTATTGTTCACAACTCACTGAGAAGCTCAGAACAAAACCAAAATAGTATTATAGTGGAATTATCGGGGCCTGGGTTGGAGGCTCCTAAGAGGAATTGGAACAATCGGGGACCCTCTGGATTTTTGAAAATTGGAGTAAATAAACAGCCAAACAATCGAACAACTTTCCAAAATATATATAAGATGTTATATAGCACGCAGTAAACTAGCGTACTTCACGTGGCTGGTAGAGCGTTTATTTCCAACACAACGTAGTTTAAATGGCAACGCAGGGTGCAACACGGAGTCACGTGAAGAGAGGCGCACCCCGGTAAGGCTCTTAATTAAACAATTACACTTAAATTGAGTAAATTCCCGGAGTGTGCGCGCTCGCGCCAGTTGCCCGCATGCTCGTTTGTAAGAATATATAACTCGGACCGAGTATCAGAGCGAGTCAGGCAAAGTGTGGATGGCTCGCTGCTGTGAGCCGTTGCTACTCGCACCTATCGCGTTCACCGCGCCTCGCTCTCGGCTATATCGCCGCGGCTTGTTGGCTCGTTCAATGTAGCTGGCACAGCATTCCACGTTATTTACGCTCGGCTCCCGACGCACAGTTAAATTGACAATGAAAGTGGAGGTCGACCCGCACTTCTCGATCGTTGACTCATCGTTCGCACAGTCTCCCTCTCTCCCTCGCCGTCCCGAACGCTGTAGCTGATTGCTACACAACCCACCCCCACAGGTAATTCCTCTCTCGTTTGATAGAAAGAAAAAATACAAAAATTGAAGCCGAGCAGGAATCATCCACACTTTGGATCAATTCATTCTCACGCAATTCCTCCCATGCGGGCAGCCTGTGTAAGAAAATTTAAAAGTAAAAAGATGTTACTAAAACGAGTTGAATGTGAGAATTGTGAGTCTCTGGGAAGAGTGTTCTTTCCGCACAAATTGCAGTCGGAGAGGGAGTTGGAATGAAATCGACGAGAACGTGAGAAATCGTAAGAGAGAGTAGAAAAGAACCAACCTTGCGCGTCATTTATTTAAACCATTTTACTAAAACGAGTTGAGTAAAGAAATTTTGAGTCTCTAGAAAGAGTATCTTTCTGCACAGATGGCAGTAGACCGAGAGTTAGAATACAATCGATGAGAATGCGACAAATCATAGGAGAAGGTGGAAAAGAGCCACCCTTGCGAGTCAGCATTTCAACGATTTTACTAAAACGAGTTGAACAAGAGAATTTTGAGTCTCTAGAAAGAATGTATCTTTCTGTACAGATTGCAGTGGGAGAGAGAGTTAGAATAAAATCGACGAGAATGTGAGAAATCATAAGAGAGGGTGGAAAAGAGCCACCCTTGCGCGCCAGTATTTAAACACACGTAGGGGAGGCTCGGGGGTGCAGTGGAGGGTAGGAGACGAGGGTAAAATCGGGGTCCCCCATTGTGCTCAGGTGTGAGGCGTGTGCAGCAGCCGTAGGGGCTCGCTGGATATGCGAGGAGGGACTGCTACAGATATACGTTTATACCTATACACATAACAGGGAGCCAGAGAGAGTGAGAGAGAGACCGGTCGTATAGCTGTAGAATTGTACACGGCACGCGGTACGGCAGATTTGCACACGCGGCACGAGCCGTTCCAACAAAGGGATGGAACAGATTGGAAGCCATTCATTCATTCGCTTCGTACCGTAGTTTTTTTTTCCCCTGTATCTCTCTCTCCCGTCGTCTCACGTATACGTTTTTCCTATATACATATCTCCGTGTATTTGACTGCAGGCTACCGACATTAAACCACCTCTACGTACGTGCGGCGCGCCGAGAGCTGGATAGTGCCTCGGGGACACGCGCCAAAGCCTTTGGCGACCCGTGAGCGCGGAGAACTCTCGTATTAAGGTAACGGCACCAATGCTTGGACACGTCGCAGTCGTCAGACGCTACTATGCAGATTTCGTTTATTAGAAATTTCAATATCAGAAATCCAATTTTATACTTGTAATCGTATCTACAAACATTGTTTTATGCACAGAAAGAAACTGTACAAGGTTTAAACCAAAATTATTTTCTATAAGTGCATTTTGTTAAAAGACCGACGATATAGTGCCCGAAAATTGATGCAAGCGTTATACTACATACGTGACCCAATAGTCGGATAGTTCGAAGTAGTTAGGCTAGCCAGCTTTCTATGTAGCTTATCTTCGGCATTATTTCGCGTAAATGTCATATTTTCATTAATTTAATTAATGAAGGGCAAAGAGATTCTTTTAATTAATATGAACTATTTGAGTTCGTAAATAAGAATTCTAGAAATCTATGATTGTCCGAAAGATCGGGACATACAGGTCAGACCTTAGCGGAACTGGTGCAATCACGATTTCGGAATCGCATCGTGGTCGCGGGCGCGCCAGTGTTGTCTAGACACGCATCTGCGAGTTGCGCGACTATGACGAGACTCCGCTTATACTGGAACGAGACCGATCGCTTTGTGCAAACTTTTAACCTTTATGCAACTCTGATTTGACGGACTCGAGCGATACCAGTGCAACTGCAACTCAAAGAAATACTATTATACAACTATGGTGTGAACGGTAACGGAAAGTACGACGTTAAATAAAAATTTATAGGCGATTCTGGTAGAACACGTAAAAACGTTGCACATCGTGCATTGACCTATTAGAAGTCTGCCAACTGTCACCTCAGCTCCGTTAGGGTAGCCTATAACGCAAAATCGATCCAACGCACCGTATCCAGAAAAACACTCTTACACACGACCATCCGCGCTTAGGAAACCCCGCGCAGAACATCAATATGAACCAGCGCACTTGTTTACACGGCCAGACATAAATTCATGCAATTTCGATGATTCTGATAGAACAACTCACCGTGCGGGGACGCGTTTATCCGGGTACAGCACGGGCGCATGAACGCGTCAACGATTTATGGAAATACTGTTATCGTGTGCTCCCACACGTACGCATTTCTCTCTGCCCGCTTCATTTGCCACGCCGCTCTATAGATGAAATTGTCAGTGCCTATAGTTATACCCTCTGTCCTGTTGTGCTGGTTTCGTCGCGGAGGGACGAATTTCCTATTTCGTATACTTCTCTCCCCCCCCCCCCACCCGTCCCGGCGACTAGATTGTCTCTGTTATACTTCATTTGCGTATCCGTGGCCGCGGTGCATACGTGCGTGTATTCCGGCTGCACACACCGGGCGAACGAGCCGCACAGCACGGCGAATAGGGTGGGTTATATGTTCTTTCCGGATGCATGCGCATCTATTCGAGTTATTGCATTACTGGCTTAGCTTTGCTCGGATCTCCGAACCCTCGCGCGCGCCGAAACTAGCCCGACGATTCGGCATCGTGCGGGGAACACGCGAGTCCCCACGAGCGATATAGCCGAGGCACATCCATCGCCCCCCTCGGCCGACCAACGTACTAGCGGCTTCGTGCCCACACACAATCCGACCGTATCCGATATCCATTGGGAGAAGCGGAGGGCTTACACTCGCCCGGCATTTTACAGTGCGCACCTTTCGCGAAAGGAGAGCCGCGATCCCTTTAAACATGGTTCGAGGCTTACGGACACTCGTGTGCACTGCGCACTCGGGGCACAGCTGGGACGCCCGAGCGAGGAATAAAGTTTACGGGCGAACGGGAGGGCACAATCCGGAGAGGGCGAAGAGTATCGCATACTCCCGATCGGACGAACTGCAATTGAACGTGTCACAATTTTATTTCTATCGAGGATTTAACAATAAAAATTACATTTTATACATTAATTCTGAAAAGAAAATTTTCTAATAAATGTCTAAAGAAAACATTTTCTCAAAAATGTCTATAAAGCTTCTAAATATAAAATGTTCTAAATAGCTCCTAAATAGAAATTCTGTAAAAAAAATTCTAAAAACAATATGTTAAAAAAAATTGTTTGATATTTGAAAATGATTTCACGACGCTTCCAAATTCGTCGAAAACATTCGGCCTCCACGATGTTTCTCGGGGTGTTCCGGGGAGGTTCAGCCTCGAAGGTTGCGGGAGGAAGGTTCGGCGCTCGAGGCTCGTAAAACGTGTTCGCCGATGGAAGTCCTTGTACAAAAGTTTTGTATATTGTTTCGGGGGGTTGCGAGCACGGACGCGCGGACTCGCTGTTTAAGGCACTTCGAATAGAGCAACGTGCAAGTTGGGTACCTCGGGGTTGAAGCCCGTAAAATCTGGCCCGCATACGGGGTCTAAATCGAAGGTGCACGCGTCGGCCGGGAGCCCCCAGGCTGTCGCCCATATGGTGACCGTGGCCCGCGCGGTACTCGGGACCATAGGTAAGCACACTCGTTCGTCTCCCTGTGGACTCTCTCGTCGGCTGTAACGCACATCCAGCAGCACTCCGGGCAAACTCTCGTAGTTAGCCGACTCGAGTACACGCTCTTTCCACCGTGCGCGCTCGCGCACGCGCGCGCACACACGCATGCATCACTTTGTCTCTCAATTCTCTCTCGGGAGCTTACGATACATGCCCGGCAGCAGCGGAGCTCCTCTCACGTTCATTCTTTCTCGAGCCACGTCCCTCTGTGAAACACACGCGCGCGCACACACACACACACACATTGAGTATATTTATTCGTACGTTTACCCACGTATATTACCCGCTCGTCGTTCAATCTGTCGACCTTATGCGCTGACCGTGTACATTAACGATCGGCTCACCTGATGGGGTCGAAACTATTCTGCGGGTCCACGAACGCCGAAAGCAAGCGGGCGGGTCCGTGAAGCAGTTACCATCGTACAATGACCGTTCAGTAAATTGTAGACCATTCTTCCGATCAGGGTTGTTTGAAATATCACGAGGTGCGTCGGAAATTAACAATAATAATAAAGGGCGCTCAGGCGCGCGAGCTGAAACTCAGTTACGCCGCTGCGCTCGTTTCAGAAGATTGTCACTAAAATACACGATTTTCATAAAATTTTGCCGCGGTGGGATCGAATTAGGGGGACCGAAAATGGCGGAATCGCGAAAAATTTTCTCATAATCGATAAAAACGATGTCGGAACTTATCCACGAACACGTTTAGTTAGCCTGAAGGACTACAAAAGTTTCTCACTAAACTGCGTGAAGGGAAGTGGAAGTGACGACATACCGGAAATAGGTCACTTCCAGCCCGAAGAATTCACGTTTTTTTAACTAGTTAACCGGAAGTGAGGTATTTTCCGTATGAGGTCACTTCCGGTCAAAAAAATTAGATTTTCAAATTGAAAGTGTCGTATTTCCGGAAAATCTGCGGGAAATCTAAACTCCTGGTTTCTAAATTTTTTAATTTATAACGAAAGCGCTAAACACCCGAACTACAAAAACCTGCTAGTATAATATATGATCAATTGCTATTAATAATGAAGTGTTATTTGATAACAATTGCAATCACTTCAAAGTACGAAATAATTGCCTGTAAAATTAGTCAAACCGTTTTATCGCAACCTGTTGGCAATCGCACTTTTAAAAAATGTACCTAATGCGTCCGTAACGTGAAATTACGCGTGAGTTAGAATCTAAATGGAAAATTGAGAAGAGTGATCGACCTCCCGCTCGGTGTTCTCTCGAACAATGTTTAAACGCTCGAGCTGGAGGAACTGGATGTAAACACATATTAGAGTAACAGTATCCGTGAGCGTTGACGGTAGCATCGGAGACTTTCGAATGTACACTTAGGCACGGGAAGCAAATATTTGCAAGTCCCCCAAGTTGAAGCCCGAGCGAGAGCGCACGTTGCCCCGAGTGTTTCATACCTTTGATACTCCTCTATTAACGTTTGTTGTTCGAGCTCTACTGTACTTATGTACATACAATACCGTCGCCGCTGACCTCTCACTCGCTCTCTGTCTATCGCAAAGTAAGTATGGAAGACGCATCGTGCGATAACTGCACCCCTGTGCTGGCCGAGCGTTTAAGTATCGACGAACTATATCGATTCCGCCCGTTGAAAACCTTCGCTGTATCGTATTTCCATCTTCAGGCATAAGTGCGGATACACGTAGAGACACGACGTGCGGATTTCAGGCGAGCCGGATAATACCTCCTGCAAACTGGATCAACCTCTACACCAGAGCTAGGCAGTACTTAAAGTACACGAGTACTTATTTGGGACTTAAAGTACCAAAGTACTAAGACCAAAGTACTTGGGCAATTTTCTTCCACGGTACGTTTGGATCAATGTTCCAATTTGAAACGCTGAATATAAAAAGGTCCAAAGTAAGTTGGAGGAAGTTATGCTCAGATTTGTAATGAATGGACAAGCCATGTGTAACCGAAATTCGAGTGCACGCCGAATTGTTTATGTTATTAATACAGTCCAATAAGATTTTAAGCATACCCATCGCATAGTGAAAACTAAGAAATCACCTATTTCGGCCGGTAAAACAGCAAGGTCCGCCCCATAATAAAGGTCCATGCAGCCTCAATTTCAGAGAATTTATTAGCCTCTGCTCAACTGTCGGATGAAGTCGCTGCTAGTTTGCATTACTTGACAGAAAAATAACAAAACAAGAAAAAAAGAAAATTATTTACAGTTTTTGTTACCGACTGAGTGCGTACCGCATGTTCTCAAGCCTCCATTACAGGTGCACAGTATTTTTCACGACACCGCGAAGAGTGAAGGAGCCTCGAAAAACGTATAAAAAGTTTCGTCCCCGGAGCCATTTTAAGTTTCAAGATGGCCCGAAGGAGCGCCACGGTGGGAGAAGGATCTCGGTCTTTTCTCTCTTTTCGGCTCCCTCGAGAAGCAAAGATTCCTGCGTCATAGGTGCGCGGGGGCCCCCACGTATACGAAGGCTTCGCTTCTGATGACAGAAATAATGATATGAGAAACTAAAGTCCAATCCTGTGAGTCGTGTCGTCCGAGGAGCGAGAGACCGAGAGAGAGAACCCGGAGTCACCGAGCGAGAGAGACGAGGCGAGATAACGTGAGAAGAAACGAGAGGGGTCGAGCGACGAGAGGACAGAGTCGAGGAGAACGAGGGAATCCACGAGGGTGCGAGCGAGATAAAGGAAAAAAAAACGAATCGCTCTGAAGAAGAGAACGCAAGTGGCGCACACATGGCGCACAGTTGTTCGAGAGGTCAGGTTTTTGTCCACGGGCTTACAGTTTTACGGATCCGAAGTTACCGCCGCTGCCCGGAGCTTCGTGGCGGTACACGCTACACTAAACATACAGGAGAGAGCGCGAGGGGGCTCCTGTGTGAGGTACGTGTGTTGGGCTCGAAAGTCGCGCGGGAGAGGCCAGCCGAGAGTTCGCAGTCCAACTCTTCCTTCCGCCTCGGCGTTTCGACAAATTGTCAAAGTTTCGTATTTGCGCGTACCACGTAGCTGTACCGGAGGGAACCGAGATAAAGGGTGAACCAACCGCGGTCCACCGAGAAAAGAGGGAGTGGAAAAAAAGAAAAACAATACGAGTAGAGAAAAGAAACACGGGTCGTTAGAGGTTATGTTACACTACTTGACTTCGTAATCGCTTCTCAACTTCCCGCTTGATAAGCCGACACACGAATGCGCTGTAAGGGAAAAGAGTTAAGAGAGAAAAAAAAATGATTCGCAAACCTCGAAACAAACGTTGCGCGCTTTGCCGGTGCGCGAATAAACGATTTACTTCGCGTATAAGCATCCATTGTTCGAGAGAACAACGAATTAACGCACGAGGGATGAACGGACTGTGCGCTTGTGAAACGTTGAGATACAATATTAATGAATCATCCTAAGGGGGGGGGGGGAGGACAAGCGAACAACGAGAGTGCAATGTTGGTAACCCCGCTGCTCGGTTGCAGCTAACAAAACATTCTCGTTCCCTTGGCAGCGCGGGTCTCGCGGCTCTGCGAACAGGCGTACAGAATCAGAGAAGAGAGGTTACCAAGCCAGCGAGTACCGCTAATATTCGGCTGAGGGACTTTGTACTCACAAGGTTCCTCGTCGCTTGGTTAAACAGCGGTGAAAAGTTTTAGGATTCGGCAGAATGCAATCGTCATTGTGGATTTAGTTTGCACGCAAGCAAATTGCGTCATACCTATGCAGAGAATTTTCACGCTCTAGCCGCGACGGGCATCCCTAGGGAAAAATTACCCGAAACTATTTTACCGTCATTTATAACTTTGTCGTCTGCTATCTATTAAGGCTATGTGATAGAGAGTCGGTCGGTAACAAATCTTTCCCTATTTTCTTCGCGACTATTAATATTTTGGACCAAAGTGAATTAGGTTTTCGTATATTCTATGTGGATACATGAAAACCTAATTTCCTTATGTCTGAAATATTAATAGACGCGCAGAAACCAAAGAACCATTTTTTTACAGATTTAGTCTTTATCACGTGCCCTTAAAGCAAAGCAAAAAAAAAAAGAAATGAAAACGAGAAGTAAACTAACGTTTCGATGAACTCGCTACAAAATAAGTGAAAACCGGTCCAGTGGATCATAAATATCTTTCAGGCGAGTCTTTTTCAGGTACACGCTCAATAACCATGACTCAGACTCGATCGCCAAAGTTGGCTATAAATCAACAGGAATTTAAAAAAAGAGGAAAAAAAATTGTATCCAAAATACCAAAGCGAGAGAGAGTCATCAGTCGAGTACACAGGATATATATCGTCGCATACATTCAGGGCCGAAGGAACGCGATACCGCCGGTGCACGCCGACGAGATAAAGAAACACAGTTGCGAATCACGCCGTGGCGGTGGCGGCGGCGCCTAATAGGCGGCAACAAAAAGGGGTATCACCGACGACGGGGTTTTCCCCTCCGAGCTCACTCGTGAGAATGAGGGGGTAGCGAGAGATGGACGCACAGGGAAAGAGACGCGAGATTAATTTTATCCCCACTCCTCCGTGAGTGAATCCTCCGGGCCCCCGCCGAGCTCGGAGATCTCCGCGTCCCTTCGAGACGATAGCTGCGTCATCGCTGGACCCGACGACGGAGATCGTTCAGGGCCGTAGCAACGGCACGCTCGCCGCTTCGAGCCCGCCGAAGCTCCGCAACGAAGCTGCCGTGGGGGCGTCGCAATTAAATTCTCTCGTATCTTCGCGTGTACTTAAGCGTCGTTTTTTCCTTAAATTTTAATCGTTACGCCTCGCGACCCACGATGGCCAAACAATGCGCGAGCACGGAGATCGTAGCGGGCGAGATAGGACCGTAGAGAAATACCGGACAAGTAACGATTATGATAGATAGCTCTCGGTAACTAACTCGGGCCTCTCGGACAATTGATCGTAAAGCGTCGTGCGTCTCGTCGTCGTGCCCGCTGATTCCTCTCGCTCTTTATTCGTCCCTCTCTCGCGTCCCGAACATGTGTCTCACGAACGAAGGAGCCGCAAAGGCGAGCGGGGCAATTTTCGGCCGGCCAGCGCACAAACTACTCTGGGATCCGTGCGTGAGAATCACGACGGGAACTTTGCGACGAACCCGTGTGTTTACAGATACAGATTCAATACGGTGTATACGACTGTGCGTATGTTAAATACGTTTGATATGCTTATATTAATACGGCTCACCGACGCTCTCATTCTCGCACCCGAGCGCTCGGCAGATAGCGCGCTCACGAATCGCCTACGGTGCATTTACACGCATACATGAGCGCACGAGCATTTTGTATACGCATGGGCAATTTATAACGAGCATTGTTTCGAGACGAGCTCATAACTTCGGTCCATTCAGTAATTCGCCGGCAGCTGCATACTAATAATAGTATCGGACGACGCCGCCGACGTTGCGCCTCTCCGCGCCCTGTTATACTCCTCTCGACCGTATAACGTTTCTTCGTTCGCGCGCTCGCGCTACCTTCCTTTCTTTCTCGCGTCGAGTCTGCTCGTCTTTACCCGGCGACCGGGAGCGATGGGAATTGGCTGTATGTCGCCGTTGCAAGGACTCTCTCAACGGTGGTACTCGATGGCTCGACGGAAACCTCAGCAATGAGCCGCACTCATCTGTCCTCTCGTTAGGGTTTGATTGTAACTGGTGTCCGTGGGGAGGAGTCGATACGCAGGACGCACGAATTTCTGGTGTGCATCGACGCCGCATGGATCTTGAAACATGGACGGTGGAGTAGAATTTGGTCCGAAAAAAAAAAAATGATTTCTTCAATATGGTCGGTTTTTTGTTTTGTTTAAATAAGTACTAAAATTCTGACTAACTCGAACCTTTGGTACCGAACGTGTAGGCAAAGCATCCCCAAGAGCAGGTGAAACACCACAATATGCTATACACTATCTTTTACTATCGCAAAGGCACGGCGAACTATAGCTTCGCGAGTTACAATTATGCATGTTTTTGTCTTTTTCTAGGCTGCGGTAAAAAAAAAAACAAAGAAAAGAAAAAAATTCGATAGGATAAAAATTCTTCGTAGACAGTGCGCGCTAATAAGAGTAATAAGCCTTCAATGAGAATCTTATTGAACTATACGTTTTGAATTACACCCCTTCAATCTCGATTGTGCGGCTCAATCTCCACTGCCCCCCCCCCTTTCCCTCGGGATTCCTTTTGTAACCGGAATCTCCAATCTTCATCGAGGGACGCAGCGAGCGTTGGTTTCACCTACGATACCGTAACTGCGCGCTTCTCTCGTGAACGTCGCGTTAGCCTCCCGCAATACCGATCTGCGCAACGAAGCTGAAAGCCCGATGTCAATGCATTTGACACGTGTGTCGTGTGTGTTACAATTCAAGATATTCGAAGGCGGGCGCTCCGCAACGTCGAGCTTTGCAGTGACATAGAATACACGTAACACGATAGTCTCGTCTCTCAATCATCGAACAACCTACCCGTTAGCCAGCTTCATTCTTATCGCTCATCACGGAAAAAAAAGAAAAAAGTAGCACTTTCCTCACAAACTTGTATTAAACGAAACGAGAGGCCATAACGATAAGCGTAGGAAAGATCGTGGAATGAATAAGAAAAAAAAAACGCCCCAGCATAACTGCTCGGATAGATAGAGCGTCCGAGAGCCTTTATCTCCCGCCTCGAACGAGAGAAACAAAGATATCGAAGTTTCCGGTAACAAACGCGCTCGTCGAGATAAGAAAGAGTCGTTCTCTTTCACTCGCCGTGCCGCCCGCTGACGCTATCGAGTTCTTTCTCCTTCGGTCCTTACCCCGTCCAATCGACTATAACCAATTACGAATTATCCCTTACCGAACTACATCCTAACTCGCGACAAAATAAAAAAAATCCTGAAAAGAAAAGTTTCCATCCTCCCGCACAAACTTACCCAATTTCACACGTCTACGATATATTCTTTCCATGCCTCGAACTAAAAAAAAAAAAATCAAAAAACGACCCCGGGGCCCCGCATTCGACGCGTCCGTCCCTGCGCCTCGATTGCGGCCGCGACGCGCACGCGGCTCCGTGGCGCAGGTAGGGGACGGCCGAGCGATACCGAGTGGACGATGAATAACGTGCGCGACTCGAGCCCGAGCGAGACGGAACTACCGCATCGCCGACGAGGTAGAGAGCGTTGCAGCGATAAAGGTAGTGGGGCCTGGCGGGGAGGTTGAGTACCGCGCGTTGATTCGTCGCCGGGACCTTCCGGCCGTCGCCGGAGAGGGGAGGAAGACTGTGCAACACGTTCTCCCGCGAGTAGCGGCGCTCTACGCTGTGGCCGTCGGTGGGGGGGCTCATAACCTTTCGTGTTTCTCCGTTACACACGGACAGAGTAACGCGGGGGAGTGAAGAGATACTGCAACGGGCGAAACAGGGACAAAAGGGAGGGCAAGAAAGAGATAGCAACACGGGGGCGGTGGCTGGAGCCTCGATGTGTCCGCCATCAACGCCATCCCATCCCGTACACTCAGGGTACATGTCCTATAGTAAACGCTCACTCCCAATCCGTCGTCGTTATAACTCCGCTTCTCGTCTCTCGCTCTCCCTCTCCGTCTCTCCTTCTCTCCTTCTCTCTATCAACCAACTGGGCATCGCACGGCCTGCGCGCAGCCTCCCCTGCACAGATGATATACACACACGTGCTCGTATCCATCGCTGTGTGCCCCTCGTACGTACGCCCTTACACTAGCCGGGACGTGCGTGTGTCCGTGCCCGGTTAGTGAGAACGGCGGGGACCGGTGCGCTACTCTTGGCTGGTAGTACACCGCGACATTCTGCCTGCCTGCCTGCTGCCATGCCCTAGCACCGGCCGCAAACGTCTCTCGGTTCCTTCGTTCCTTCTTCTCTCTTCCTTTTCGTTTCCCTCCCCGTTCGTTATTCGTTCTTAATTCTCGGGCGGCGGATCTATCGCGACGAATTCAAGCAAAGCGGTCACAAAACGTCGTTTACCATATGTATATATATGTATATATATATATGTGTGTGTGTATATAATGTGTTTCCGCGCGTCATAATCGTGTGTCCGTTCTTCGTACCTGCAAGACAGTCTCTCGTTCGCCGCACGCCTTCGAAACACCAACATACGCACTCCTGTGCGAGGATAATTTCAAAAAATTATTTATAAAACAAAAACAAACAAATAAAGAAAAGATCTGCATTGATACGTCCAGCGCTTACTGGGAGTGAGGCGCGTGTGTGTTATATTGTCTCCGATTTGTGTTTGTGTCTGTGTGTGTGTGTCGCGGGTGAAAGAAACGAAGGAGAGATACGGTGATTATGGAAAAACTGCATTAAATCGGAGAATTACTCTTTGAGGCGGGGAAGGCGAGAGAGGTAAAGGAAAAAAAAACATAAAAATAAAGGAATACAAAAAAAATACATATAAAAAAAAATAAAGCGGAGAAAGAGAAGCGTGAGTGTTCAACAAGAGCAATGTCTCCGGTACGCGTCCGTGCGAGACGACGCGTATGGTGAACGCGGTGGATGAGGGGCGAACGTGGGCGGTGAGAGATACGGTTCGCGTCCACCGTCGACCGGTGTGAGCGATTCACGGAGGCTGCCTGCGGCCAACAGAGACCGCCTCTCATTACATAGCTCGGTGGGCCATACACGATCCTCGGTCTGTGCGTGCGCGTTCGGCGATCTTCGAACTAGCGCCACGTTTGTATTATAACCAAGAGAGTTCCGAGAGTGCTTTATACTCTCTCGAAAAAAAGGATCGTTGTCAGAAGAGTGTGGGTGTGTGTGTGAACCGAAGTTAATTCCGTTCTTACCTCGCAACTTTTCTACGCACTTTCACTCTGTCGCGAACCTTCGAAAAAGTTTGGTTTCTTTAGTTTCGAATCGTTGCGAAAAAAAAAAACAAAAAAAAGGTGATCCGCACGGTCAACGGCGAACGAGTGGTCCGTACGATTTGTCTCTCCTGCCACGCAGCAGACACTCGGAGAGTGGATAAAGGAGGCGCGGGTTGACCAGAAACAAAGACAGTCGAGAGTCGGGACTTAAACGGGTCCCGATCACGCCGGATCGCAACCAAAGGTACCCATCCGAAGCGATAAAATCAAATTGGATCTATATCGCTCGTGAATCCACACGATTGCAATAAACGATATTAAGGATCGCACAGTTCCCAGCTGGAGGTAGAGAAAAGTAAAAAGAGTGACATTGTTTTACGAACGGGGCAAAGCAAACTGGCGTCCGCGTCCCAACTTACTCATCTCCGTTTCATCAGTTGATACTTCTGGCGCGTCCGCGACGCACCTAACCTGCTGTTCGGACACGAGACTCGTGTGTGTGCGCGCTCTCTGCTCGAGGGACACCGAAGCGTTCCGCGAAAAACGGCAGAGATACACGAAATCGTATTGTTCCCTGTTGATAACGTTAATATCGCACAAAGTCCTTTCTCTACATATTCTTTCTTCCTTTCATCCTCCCTCTCTACGATCGTCCGGCAAGCGTTTCTCACCCAACCCCCTTCTCCCACCTCGTGGCTCTCGCGCTCGTTCCGTTTGTCTCACCCCCACCGCTCCCCCGCCCAGCCTCCCCCTCTCTCCCTCGCTCGCACCGTTGAGGTATCGGCACACCGCTCACTCACCGATAAACGAGAACGAGGAGGGCGATATATATAACGTATACATACATACATATATACACACATGTATACACATCGGTTCACGAGGCTCCGCCACCTCGCCATCACCGATACTACTATTACTACGACGCATCATCGGAGCTAGCAGCAGCGGCACATTTGTGTTACACGGGAATTATATTTGTGACTTCGCGACTGTGCTCTCGTATCTTCGGCTTTTTTACCTTCGCTCTATCGACGACAAAAAACGTAACAAAAGCATAGTAAAAGAAAGTAATAAAGAAAGAAACACACAAAGGAACACCGAGATAGAAATCATCAGTTCTCCAAGAGGCGAAGAGGCGAGTGCGACTTTAGTGATCGCTTGGACATCCCGTACGAAGTTTACTAACCACCCGTTTGCCCGCTGTTCGATCCGGCTCAACGTTTTCCATCGTGCGTCTCTCGATTTTCTTTTTTCTCTATCCCCGTCTTCGATCGCCTCGCGGACGTGTTTGATTTATCTCGAGCACGAATAAACGAGCCAGCGTGTCCGTGCATCCCACTTCGAGAGCGCCCTCCGTTGTCCCAGCGCCTCTTTGTCTCGCGCACCGTCTAAACTTCCTCGACGCATCGGCCGAATTTATAAGCTCGTGCACGTGTCTCTAGCACGAGTGTGTGTGCGTGTTTGCAGAGGAGCGTTTTTGTGAATCGCGGAAGAGGAACCCGCGGCGAGTGAGCAAAGTCAACGAGTGTTTGATGTTCCTCGGCGTCGTGCCCGCTTCCACATCGGTGGCCGATTATTTAACTGCGTCGTCGCCGGTCGAATCGTATTCAACGAGATTCACGTCGCGATACGTGACTCCCGCAGCCATCGAGACACTCGCGTCGAGGGAACGTCGTCGGGTCTGGTGCGACGGCGTTTTTTACGGGACGGAGGACAAACGAAGACGCCACCGCAACGCCCGAAGGACGAACCATCAGCAGCGGGAAGTACGACGCGTTGTTTATCGACGCCATCGAGATAGGTCCAGGGAAACAACGGGGACCGTTGCGCCTCACCGGCAAGGATGATACCGCTGCGTAGTTACACGCCCTAGGAGACTGCACGAGGATCGGAGGAGGAGGAAGCTGCACAAAATAACGGCCTCGTTAACGAGCACGCGTTTTTTTTTTGTTCTCCATTCGACGTCGGGTCGCCCGAGGCCCGCAAAACACCTGCCGCATACACGGGGCAACGAGATTTAATATGAGCATGACTCTCGTACGGAATACGTTTAAAGGTAGGTTTTACTGTTGATCGTGATTTTTCTCGAATTTTAATTAGAGTTAAGATTTAGATTTTTTTTTTAGATCTTTTTAGATGCGCTTAGGTCGGTAACAAATCACTTTTGAAATTTTCGAAAGAAGATTACTTACCGACTGCAGCGCTTCACGTGTCTAGCTTACACCCTTTCATGTAATCGTTGAAAACAGAAGCGGGCACCGCTGTTCGCTGCTCACATAAAGCCTGCCTCAGGCGCGAAGTTAAGGCGATGTGAAACGGACTCGGTCGGTAACGAAAAGTGTAGCGTTGTGTTACCGACCGAGCCCGGATTCAGCGCTGAGGTTTCACTTTACCTCGAAAGTAACAATTGCAAGACGGTGCTTGATGGATGCGGTACATTGGCCGCCTACACTCGAGGGTTTAAACATTTCTTGGCTCAAGGGTCACTTCGCGCGGACAATGGAGCTCGACGTTCGATACGGAAAAGTCAATGGGGGTTGTTCTGATTCATTACCGAGCTTACGCACTGCTCTGTCACGTTAATGACTCGTACCTTATCTCGCAATTCAAATATTATCGTCTATCAAACAAAAGAATATGTTTTTTTTGCTTCCACCGAGAACGATAAAATGATCTTTGTTCATGCACTTTCTCGTCTTTTTCTTTCCATCCGACTGGCTTTCCCACACCTGCTGGCACCGCTCACATAGAGCCACTGAAAGGCCATGTGTATTTGTTGTATATATCATACACATCTACCCGACATACATCCATCGAGTACTGCACTCTTCTGCATCACGTGCGGTTATTTACGTCTCGCACGTTTTCTTCGTACAAAGTATGAAGAATCTCTTTATATCTATATATGTAGGAACTTAGTTGACTCCGATTCGGAGAGTTGCGGTCGCGCGTCGTGCCACAGGAAAGGCACGCACCTTCGCAGACGCATTCGCGACGGAAACGGCGGTGAAGAATTTATGTATTAATAAAAATTAAGAAAAAAAATTGTAACGAAGAGAGTAATTCCACAAAAGCGGTTCGATATCGCCGGAACGCTTGCGGTCACGTCACAAAGGTCGTCGAATAAAGGATAAAAGTTTGTACCTAAGCGTACCGACGATGACGCGCGCGGCACGTCGAGAGGTCACCTTCGATAAGAAATCGGGAACTAAGCCGGCGATCGGCAACAGCTCGTACTGACCCGTACATGACTGTCGGGACGCGTTGTCATGAAATTACGCGTAAAATGTGGTTTCGCTAATGGAGGAAGATATGCAGAAATAGATCCGTATTTAGAATCGTTGAGAATTCCGTACCGAGCAATTTCGCAATTTCTCACCTACGACCTGCCCTCTCGCGATCGCGCTCTTATCGGGATGAGTAAATTGCACGAATTAGCGTGGATATCGAGACCGCACGGAGAGAAACACGTCTCGGATCTCTCGGTTTCTCTATCCTCGTACTTGGTCGAGCGGCGAGTCGACGAGTGGGTGGGATTGTATTATCGCGGAACGAGATTGAAGCACCGAGCGAGAGACTCGGTGGCTTCGTTAACGTTCGACCGCCTGACTGCAAGTTTTCTTAACACTTGATGTATTTTTTTTTACCTTTTCGTCTTTTCGGAAATCTGCGAGAACATTTTCGCTAACCGCCTCGGAACGAGGACCATTAAAAATGGTCTCGAAAACTGGGGAAATATGTTGTGAGCATGTTTATGCAATATCGATTAATTCGAATCGATCATTACACCGATTGAGAATTGCTTTTCGTCAGGGAAACATAATTTGCTCACCGAAAGTCAGAAAATAGTCAGGACGTTTCGGCAACTATTGTGAGGCACCGGCATAAGAATTTGGTCCAAAAAAATTAGAAGGCGGGTCTTTACGCACAGTTAGTACAAGGTGTTATGGAGTGAGTTTTTTTTAATAAAAAATATCCATTAACAACGGACTTATTAACAATTAACATATAACAATTAAAATCGGACATGGTATCTCAAAATCAATTCGTCGAATTGAGTTGAAATTTGGACAGATCCTTGATTATACAATTTTCTATCTAATGACCGGACGATTTAAAATATGTTCATATACTTGTTAATAACAAACGATTAAGGTCGTTTCTTTGTTATTTTGACGAATCAATCATTTGTATACGAATAATATTTGTTAATTGATATTTTCCAATTTAAAAAACTCAAACGTCATAACACCTTGTACGAACTGTGTGTAAAAACCCGACCATATCCATCTAATTTCCGCTCAAAAAAAAAGTTGAAAATCGACATTTTTTTTGGACCAAATCCTTACGCTAGTGTCTCAAGTGATCACAATTGATTCTTTCCCTTGCAATAATAATTGCGTCCCAATGGTCAGTCAAATCTACGGTTTATTATCTCCAAATGTTTACCGTCCAAACATTTGCCGACTTCGTTTCCGTTCGCTTCGGAACACATTTGTCTCGGTCCACTCATCGGTCAATGCGTAATCCCTAGGCGAGGTACAAAGTTTGCCAGAGTGTACCTGGTAGGAAGCGACGTTTTCAGCGGAATGACTAACAAAATCGTGTACGTAGGTCTTCTCGCTTTAACGAGATAACACCCAAGTCACTTTTTCTCCTTCTTATTATTGAAACGATGGAAGCATTTCATTCCCGAGACAGTGTTTACTCGGGTGTCAACGAGCTCGGAAGAAATTGTTTTCACACTCGCGACTTTGGTCTTAACCATTCTCAAACGTCCGTTATACACTTGCGCACCTGTCCGTGAACCGTTTAAATCTTTTTCTCAGCAAACATTATTTTTCCAAGCTACGCCCGGGCTTCGCGCGTGGTACACTCGAGATAAGAGCTTTTTTCTCTTTCTGCCTTTCCCCTCGCCTCACCCTCGTCGCTCGTTCATCGAGATTTATCGATTCCAGGTGCTCGGGCACGCATAACACGCCCCTGGGCGAACACGAGAATACTTAACGTAAACTTTCTTGCCACACGGTTGCTTTGTTCCATCGGCGAAAAATAGTTTCTCCGCGCCTCAGCTAACCGCCACCGCTTCATGCGTGGTCGGCTCCCGAAAAAAGGCATACATTTTTGGCGTTGGTCGAGCGGTCGAAACATCGGTAGAGTTGGGCCAGAAGTTTCATCGAATTTCATTCGGCGCCGAGTATAAACTGGACAATGAGCGTTCATTCCTGCTGAAACTTAACTTTGTACCGACATTATGGCCCAATTCGTCACCCGGCGATCTCGTTTGGGCACGTTTTGAAATTCGAACTCGAATAGGCTCGCAGCGTCCGGCTCACAGAGTTGACGGAAATACGCGTGTACTTCGAAACGCACGTGGGCCACGAGCGTGTTTTCCATACGAGCCGGGCTACGTTCGCTCTCGAGGATATTTTACAAGCTAGCCAGAAGAGATTGAGCGGTCTCAGAGAAAGAAAAAAAAAAAATTGTGTGTGTGTGTGTGTGTGTGTGTGTGTGTGTGTGTGTGTGTGTGTGTGTGTGTGTGTGTGTGTGTGTGTGTGTGTGTGTGTGTGCGTGTGTGTGTGTGTGTGTGTGTGTGCGCGCGCGTGTGTGTGTACGCGTGCGTGTGCGCGCGCGCGTGTGTGTGTGTATGAATATAAGTGAAAAGAACAAGAAAGAGAGGCTCGCATGTTAATCTCTCGCAAACGATGATAAAATCGGTTCATCTTCGTAGCCGTCGTCTTGGCTCGCGCGGGCGCTCGCTCGAGCGAAAGAACGTGCTCGCTGTGACGTCAACGGTGCGAGACGCTAAATGAGTCTCGCATTCGCGGTATTTACAATTGCTTATCGCGTGCGGTAACTTGCGCTCCCGCTTTGACGACCACTACCCTGGTTCGTGTTATTTTATATTCTACATAATTCATATATATATATTCAGCTAAAAGATTCGGAATTTTAATATTTGATATTTCCATTTTACAAAAAAAATTACATTCATTTGCAATTAATGTAAGTAATGTGAGCAATAATAATATCAATTTCCAGTACATTAAATTTACAATTTATTTTTACGGTGTAAATATATTTGCATACTTTAGGTACGTAGATCGTACTAGGTATACCATTGCCTGCTTCGATTCGCGCAATAATCGATTGGTCCTCGTGTTTTCGTTCTCGATCCCAACAACTGCAGTGCGCAGTATCGGCGTGTTTCTCGTATTTGCAATAACAGATACATTTTTCCCCCGGTAAAAAGTATCGTGAAGCGCGACAGCCGAGTTTATGCCGAGCAGAGCGAATAACAGATAAGTAGGTGAGCCCGATTGCTGCCTGCCGCCTGATGTGTTACAGCGTTCACGGGGTCTCTCGACAACTCTGCCTCGAATATTCTTTCTGAACTCTCACTCTCAAAACAATTTCGCAAAATATCACCCCGTTACTTGCACTTCTCTCGTCCGGCATCGTCGTGCCGTAAACAACTGCGCGACTACCGCGACTGTTTGTTTGTCTGATCTCGCGGTCTAGCTGTGAGGTCAATTATTGCATACCGCGGTTTTCTAGAAAACTTCCGTTATTGCGTTACATCCAGTCGTCGTAAAAATAATAAATGGACCGATCCGATGCCATTCCAACTTTTCGATTTTTTTGTTTCTAATTTTTGAATTTCTCTGCTTTTAATTTTTGAATTTCTTTATTTTCAATATTTAAATTTCTTTATTTGTAATATTTAAGTTTCTTTATTTTCAATTTTTATTTTGATTCTTTATGTATGTATGCATTCTTTATGTTTGTGTTATGCATCAAAAAATGATTTCTCTCTCTCTTTACATTCGAAGCGTATATTTCTTCGGCGGACGTATCCGGAACACGACAAAGATTGTACAGGCCGGATTATATTGTTGTCGGTGGATTTTCGACCGCAATGGACCGAGCGAGTGGAGAATTTCACGTGCATGGCGGTACAAAGTTGCCCCCACGATGTTTCGCGAATATAATGGCGGCCGCGCCCCGTTCGAGGCTCAACGACCTCACTCCGAGAAATCGTTCACCGTATATATCCGTCTCGCTTTATCCCGCTGACTGGCGGCGGTGGTTTTCATGCCTCGCAACACCGCGCGCTGCGGAGATCGCGCGTGGCCAGAGAGAGAGATAGAAAAAGCCCCGTACCACATCAGCGGAGAGGTCTCGCAGAACAGAGAACACCAGCGCGCAGCACACCGCCTTCCGACGTGCGTTACTTTCGGACACGTTCTATATTCTCGATTCTGACACGCGTCTCACCCACCGCGTCTAGACGACTGCGTGTCGAAAATTTCGATTCAATTTTGACCAAGGAATCATTGTCATTCATTTATCACGCATTCATGAAAACTATTTTTTCGATACGAGTGCAAAAAAACTTTCTGACTAGTGTGAGTTTGCGGCACGAGCCGAAGGCGGGTGTTGCAATCACACGAGTTTAGAAAACATTTTTCGCACGAGTATCGGATAAAATTTTATTTCACGAGGTGTGAAAATGGGGATTTTCGCACGCTTCGCGTGCGCAAAAACCGCCATCTTCCCACCGAGTACTATTTTTCTTTTAATATGATTATAATGACATTGATAATGTAAAAATGTTTCCCTATTTTTAACAGTCATTTTAGATGGGACTAATGAAAAGGTTGTTTCTTCGAAGTTCATGAATCATCAAAAATCGCGAGTCATGAATTCACGAAAACTATTTCTTTTAAACATAATACACACACAATTATGAATTTATGAAAACTATTTTTTTGATACAATAATAATGATATTGTTAAAAAAGTGTTTCCGCATTTTTAACAATTATTTTACACGAGGCGAAGAAAAATTTGTCGTTTGGGAGGTTTTCCTCTAAAGTTTTTCAACCAATGAGAACAAATCCTTTGACGTGAGTTAATGAATTTATATATGACGATCAATGTCGATTTAGTATCGGCGAGCGCGGAGATTCGACGAGAGAGCGGGAAGCTTTCTTAATCCAGCGGTAGTTTCGGTGCCGATGACGTAAGCGCGCGCGCCGCCCGAACGTCGGGCGTACGGTCGGCGTCGCCCATCTTGGTGCTGGTTTCTCTCTTAAAGGGCACGGCCATCGATCGAGAAACTTTGTACGAAGGTCGCGCCAGCCAGCTTTCGTACCGCGGGCGCCGGCGGCTGCTACGTCGCCGGTAGCTCTTGGCTCTAACAAACATCTAGAAGCTGGGAGGGAGAGCCATGCTCCCCCTCACAAGGGGATACGGACCGAATCTTTTTGGGTTTATAGCGGGTCGCCGATGAGAGGTCGTCGCGCGTGTGCGTAGAGCAAAAGGTAGACTGTAAGGCCAGCGAAAGTCTCGGTCGCTAAATCAGCCTGAGTTGTCCCTCGCGTAATTTTATTTTGACCCAATAATGCCTCGACCATTCGGCTGCCGGCCTATCACATTCCCTGGCTCGGCAAAAATAGTCACTTTTTTCAAATATCTGTCCCAATTTGAATTAAAAAATAATATAGTCAATTAAATTAATCATTTTTTTTTTAATTTTTATTAGAAGATATTCAGAAAAATTGGTGGGTAAAACTTCACCCCAAAGATTTGAACCCGATTCTCATTTTTTTTCTTCATACTTCAGTTTACAAATTAAAAAAAAATAAAACCTATAAACGTTTTTGCTGGACCGGAAAGAGGCTTCATTTTTGAAGGATTAACGCTTTATGAGTCACAGCGCCCGAAACCGTACCGAAACGGGGGCAACGCGTTACTACGCTTGCGCGCAAGTGTAGGGATAGAGGTGCTACTTACAAAGGGTTAAGAAAATAAGGGCGAAAAATGTGTTAAAACTGGAGACAATTGTCAAAAGATAATTATCGAGATTTTATCTTATATTCGTGTTATGAATACTTTGGTATAAGCAATTCTCATTTACACATTGCTGCACAGCGTGAGTTCTGAACACTACAATACGGATTGTGACTTTGTACATAATTTAAGTGATAACAGGTGGTACAAAAATATTTGCAGCACAAAGATTGCTGAAATCTTACCGTCTCTATCTTCGCAATGTTCTCGTTTATAGAATGCCGATAAGAGAGGAAAAAACAAAAAAATTATCGTATTATGGATTCGAGCGCACGTGCTTCGCGACATTTCACCCGGAACGAGTCGTTTCGCCGAGATCGAGAAAATCGCCGGCGCAGCGGAGCCTCCGTCCGTCCGCGCAAAGTTTGCGCGCACTCGGTTTCGCGCGCCGTACGAGCGAGCGTTAATCGCAATCGCACGTGGCCACGACCCGTGCAACCCCGCGACATCGTTACCGCTGTGTAACACACATCATGGTTGCGTTCTAATAACGCAACGCGCCATGGGTTATTTATACGGCTACAATACTGTTGCTCCATCGTCCTCCTTAGTCTTGTTTCTTATCTCTTATCGGAGCTCTGGTCTTGGCGCGCAGTTTATCTCACCTTCCACCATCGAGCGAGCGCTTATCCTAATCGCCCGTGGAAGTTAATTATACAGTAACGACCGTCCCCATCTCCTCCCTCCCCCGGTCGACGGTCCACCACCGGACAAAAGATTTCTATGTGACTCGAGGGTGACGGGGTGCGCCATCAGCGTGACGTTCAGCCATATATAGGGTGATTCACAATTACGAATTTCGAAGAAAAAATAAATAAACTTAACCTGTAAATTTATTATAAACAACTTGAAATAAACGCAACTCAACTTGGATTATAAGCAACTAAAAAAATATATATATATATATATATATATATATAGCGTAATTCACAATTACGAATTGCGACGAAAAAAAAGCTGATCAGTAAATCTATTATAAACAACTTACGATTTAAAAAATTAAAAAATTGCATCAGCTCGACAAAAAAATACTCCAAACCTACATTCTGCCGCGAAAAAAAAAAAAAAAATCATGAGCAAGACCCGACCGTCGGTGTGCGATAAATGCGTGCCACTGCGAATCACCCTGTATGCATCACGTAGCCGGGATTAAATTCACCGTGGCTCATCGGGAGCGGGTTTCCTCCCTAGTTAATCATCCCGCCGGAGCCGTCGTTCGCCGCGTCTAAACCCCCCGTGTGGCATTTAAACTCCCGTGGCCGCGGACAATGCGGGGGGGGGGGGGATCCGAAAAGTTATCCGGTGACGCGGGGTTCGCCCGCCGGCGGGACGAGAAGCTGCGGGGAAAATCGAAGCCAGTAGATACAGCCAGTAAAAGAATAAGGGGGGCGAGAGGTGGAGTAGAGGGGGGGGGGGGGTCGAACAAGTATGTGGAATACAGTACAGAGCTCGGACTGCAGTATAACGAATCTCGATTTCTCCCTTCGCCCCCCCTCGATGAGCCATGTGCCACTTTCCTCGTGTCCGCAGGAACCCCGCGTGCGTTGACACGCGTGCCGCGCGCATGGCCCGGGGGGGCAACTCGCACGAGCCATACCCCACATATATATACTATGTATATATGTATAAGATCGACCGGGCGAACAATGCGACTAGTTCGGAGAGATTCGCCAGACCCGGAAACCCTCTTTGCTTTTTTTCCTGTTGGGGGGGGGGGGGGGGGGGGGTCGCCGGACTCGAGAATCAGCAGCAGTCAAAGCCGTGGTCCGGGGGGGAGAGCCGCGCAACCCCTGCGAAAACGCACGGGGACCCTCACGGATAATCGAGCCCCCCGCCCCCCTGGGCCGGTGGATTTATACATGTATGGATGGGCTCGAAACGTCGCTGCTGCAGCACTTTTCGACGCCAGCGGGATCCACCCCCCTTCCCCCTTCCCCCCGAACCCCGAAACGTTTCTCCCCCACGGGTCGGGCAATAGGATATTCACGCGGATTACGATACCGTCGGCATAGTACTATGTGTGTACCTGTAACTGCCAGTGGGAGAAATGGGGCTTGCAATAGCTGAGTCAATATTGCTGTGCGAGCGGTAAAACATATATGTAGGGATATAGTCTTCCTTTATGCCCGAATTCATCTGTGGTGCACACCCATTTTTCTGAGGAGTTTTTTTGGTTTTTGATCTGTGAAAAAAATTCATTGTACCAGAAAAATGCATTATATACTATTTTTTCTAACCAAATATCAGCGTTCGCAAGTAGAGGCAGCGTGGGCTCTCGCACGTCCTTGCGCAGAGTTGAAACAGGGATATTTTTGCGGTTATTTTAACGGTAAAAAAAAGTCACCTGAAATTACCGTAATTTTTTCGCTTATTTTGAATGTTACTGAAGCTGTTAGGGTTGTATTTTTGAGGCTGCATTGAAATAAAAATGTACTGTAATTTCGATGTATAATTTGCGGAAAACTCATTACGAATGAAATATTTTATAATTTCAAGGGTGCAGCGAGGACGAAGCCGGCGCGGATCTTGCAGAAGTTGCTGATTGCGCGGGTGGAGCTGCGGCGCAAGGAGGAGGCGGCGGCGGAGGAAACGCCGGAATTGGCAGCGGAGGCGAAGGCGGATCGGTCAAGCAAGGCGAGAGATGCCCACAGTGCGGAATTCTTTGTAGAAATTTACACGTTCTCCAGCTTCACATCGAGGACACTCACAAAACTTCGTTCGCCAGCATCGACAAGCACGATCTCAACGCTCAATTCTCTCAAGTTGTAAGTCAAACGCTCATCTGTTATTGTTTGTCGTCGGCGGGACAGAAGAAAAAAAAAATGTTTCAAGAATTCGATTGATTCGCTACATGTACGTTTGTTTTATTATTTCAGTCGTGCAAGGTTTGCAATAAGACATTCGCAAACGTCTATCGTCTACAGAGGCACATGATCAGCCACGACGAGAGCGCTGTTCTTCGAAAATTTAAATGTCCACACTGCGAGAAAGCCTTCAAGTTCAAACATCATCTCAAGGTATTTCCAAGGCTTCCTTATCTCGATTGCAAACTGCGGCATCTAATTTGATCTATTGATTTATTTTATTTATCTGTTAATTTATTTATTAGCAGTTTGTTTTGGCTCGCTATGGATTGTGGTATTTTCAAGACGCAAATTTTTATTTCCGGAGGTTTACCAGAAATACGGCACTTCCAATTTGAAAATCTCGTTTATTTCACTCGGTGCGAAAACGGCAGTTTTACGCTCGCTTCGCAGGCGTAAAACCCCTATTTTCACACTTTGTGATGTAAAATTTGGTACATTACTCATGCGAAAAACTTTCTCTCTACTCCTGCGATTGCAACACTCGCATTCGGCTGCAGATTCACACTCGTCAGAAAAAGTTTTATCGCACTAGTGTCGTACATTACCACTTTCGACCGGAAGTGGAGTCATACCGGAAATACGCCACTTCCGGTTTGAAAGTCTCATTTTGCGACTGGCAGTTACGTACTTCCGGTATGACGTTACTTCCGGTCAACGAATAAGATTTTGAAACCGGAAGTGGAATATTTCCGGTCGAAAAATGAGTTTTTTTTTTCAAACACCGATAGTGGACAGCGCTCTTGTGCACCGTATTATTGTGCACAATTCACAGAGACACACAGAATAGAACCAGAATAGTATTATAGGAAAATAGTTATCAGGGCCAGGGTTGGGGGTCCGTAGAGAGACTTACAATAATCAGGGTTATGGCCTGGGAATTGAACTTACGGCCTCCAATTGAAAATTGGAACTAACAAACAACTGTCTAAAATATATTCAAGATTTATTTCTTTTATCGTTACAGGAACATCTCCGGATTCACAGCGGCGAGAAGCCATTCCAATGCAACAATTGTGGCAAACGTTTCTCCCACTCGGGCTCGTACTCGAGTCACATGACCTCGAAGAAGTGTTTGATAGTGAATTTAAAAAAATCGAGGCAGAGCTCGATAACGAGCGTCGATCGAAGCTCGAAGAAGTCTCAGCAAAATCTGTCGAATGCGCGACGTGACGCCGTCGATCTGCATGTCTCGAACAACAATACATTCATGCCGATATTGCCGAAGCTGTCGCCGTCGGAGTATCAAGATATTCAGAGAGATGGCGGAGGTAAATAAAAAAATACAATGAACGCATGTTAAGACGATCGACAAATTGCAAAAATTCTTATTCGTAAAGGTTACCAAACAATCTTTTGCGATTCCAGGTATATACGACATGCCGACACTTCTACCTCAACTGATGGGCTACGGTAGTTACTTCCTGCAGTCGTCGATAGGCAAAATTTTAAATCAATTGCATACGAAAAGATTGGACGAGGTCGCCGAGCAATTCGAGTCTCATCGGGAAGTCATGAGTCCGTCGACGGCGGATTCCGAGGGTACCGAAGGGACGGAAGGCAAGATCTCGCCAGCCCCGACAGATCCTCAGGGTCTCGACGCCGTTAGACGGATTCTCGAAACCGTCAATACCTCAGTTACGAAACAACTCCTCGAGGCGAACGTTAGAAAACTTGCCTCGTCGCCTGCGACCATCGAACGAGAGTACGACGAGTGCTACCAGGTAAATCACGAAACTAAACTTTCTACACGGTAATCACCAATCTCCGCCAAAATTGCTTACCGTTTCATATTCGATGCGCCAACCCGTGCGCGGCTAGGCGGTCACCCATCCAAGCACTGACCGCGAGCAGTGCTACCAGATACATTGACATATTTCACGAAATTCACCGAAAACACTTGCATTTTTGTTTAGTATCAGGACAGTGAGATATCGAGCGAAATGGCCCATAGTCAGGACTGGCAAGCGGCCGACCAGTGCGACTCGCAGAGCGAGGGACTCGCGGCGAAGCTCGAGGACGTTAATCAAGCGTCCGCCGTCCGGCAGAGCTTTAAGAGGAAAGCCGAGGACACCGGCATAGACACGTCTGAAGCGGACTCGGACGACGAGGAAGAAACGACTCAGCCCCAAAGTGAATCCGGCAGAAGAGTCAGAGCCAGATCGCTGATAGACGACGAGCAATTGGCCGTTCTGAAAGGCTACTACGCGATAAATCCAAGGCCGAAGAAGGAGGAAATTGCCATGATAGCGAATTTCATAAACTTTTCTACACGAGTGGTCCAGGTAAGTCCGATTTTGGTCCCTCAAAAACGATGGAGAGCTGCGAAAAAATCAACGAAACCGTTCATTTGTTCGCTGAGCCTGAATTTCGATCCGCAGGTCTGGTTCCAAAATTCCCGCGCGAGAGATCGCCGAGAGTCGAAGATACCGGCTCTGGTGCCACTGGCGAGCATTGTTAATCACACAAGCATCGAACAACCGCTCGATCTCTCGAAGAAAGAAGCTTACTCGATATCGACGGTGAAGGACAGCGACGGTGGCTCGAGCAGGCACACCGCTTCACCGTGCGGCCCCAAGGAGGATAATCATCCCTCGATAGCCCAAGCGCACAACGATGCCGACGACGTCGAGGACTCGCCACTTGTGATAGACGAGGAGACGAATGATTGTGGAGAAGTGAGAAAACCTGATTTAATGAGCGTCGAGGAGGTCGCGCCGAAGGTAAGTCAAAATTACTCGATGACTTTTAAACTCGGTCGAATTGTGAATTCTATGTTAATCGTCGTTTATCCGAATAACAGAGTCAGCCGCAGATACAGGCCAAGAGCTCGGAACGCGAAAACAACAGTCACGGGACACCGGAAGCACCAGCGACCGTCGAAACCGAGCAGGAAGGTCTGTACTTCTGCGATCAGTGCGACAAGACATTCTCGAAGCACAGTTCACTCGCCAGACACAAGTATGAACATTCCGGTAAGTTCGGTCTCTTTCATAACGGGTATGATATTCTCGGCGACTGGCTCTGAAACGGTCTCTGTGTTTGACAGTGTTCGAAAACCTTGAATTCCTTTAAGATGGGGTTAAAGATCAACGTAATCTCACAATATTTTGAATCTACTTTTCTCGGAAATAGTTTCATGAAGTAAAAAACTAATTGCGAGGCACCCTGCATATTTGATTAACGTAGTTCATTTTATAGAATCCCTTTAAAAGTTCGGGAAATGTTATTGATTTTTTTGTTTTTTCTTTTAGATTTAATTTTTTTTTAATATTTCGTTACAGGGCAAAGGCCTTACAAATGCGAAGAGTGTCCCCGCGCGTTCAAGCACAAGCATCACCTGACGGAACACAAGAGGCTGCACACCGGTGAAAAACCTTTCCAGTGTTCAAAGTGCCTGAAGCGCTTCTCCCACTCGGGTTCGTACAGCCAACACATGAATCATCGTTACTCATACTGCAAGCCCTACAGAGAATAGTGACGACTCCGTCGTCATCGACGTCGTCAGGCTAAATCACCAAAAGAAACAACTAAAAAAAAAAAATCACCAAGGAAACACGTCCGCTCGCCGAGCCAAGTACGTACGAGAAGAAATTAAAGAGAAAGAAACTTCCTTCATTCAGGGCTTAGCATTTAGGCTTTATTCACCGATTATAACGTGAGAGACTTTGCGCGATTAAAAGCGGAGATAACGAAAGAAATAGATTCGGGAGGCGAGGCGACAAGCTTCGAGCCCCGTTAACGAGGGATGCAACATCACACAGAGTTATGATAGGAAGGGGGAGAAGTTGAAAACGAAGTTGAAACGTTCGAGGCCGATCTGATCGAGCCGAAAGAATTCGGCCGGGATGGACAATCACATCCGCCGAACTATCCGGACTTTACGAAGTAATAATTCCGAGATCGCAGAGAAAGAAATATATTTAAAAGAAACGGAGTTATGGACTGCTTGTCCCCCCACCCCCGACCCTCGAAACCCTGAGAGATACGATACAAAAATAAAATAAAAAAATCCAACAAACAACACGTAACGGTACCAAAAATGCATAATGCAATAATCTATTATACATATATATATACATAATATTTTATTATTTTTATTAACAAAATACTATATATACCATGACAATAATAAGAAGAACTAATAAATGTACAAATTTGTTAGCCACATTCGATGAGGAGGGCGATTTAAAAATGAAAAAAGAAAACCGCTCCGAACGTGTGAGAAACAGTGCGTTTACTATAGCTGAATACTTTTTGAAAAGGAATTAAGAAAAAAATAAAATAAAATAAAAATAAAATGATTAATGATAGGTAATATAGGAATAAGGTTCCGCATATTGCAAGTTATATATATATATATATATATATATATATATATATATATATATATACAATACGATGACGATAATGATGCGACACACAGCGCATGGCACAAGTGTTGAAGGAAACAAAGAATCGAAATTAAGAATTATATTATTATATAGATATATTATATTCGTGTAAACGATTAATAGGAATGCGTCTCGACAAAGATGAGCGAGACTCGGCGGTTTGTCCAGTAAATATAGCACGAGCTTTCGTTATTGCGAGCTCTGGCCATGAGAAAAAAAACCTCGGTGTACTTTTTAAACGCGAAGAAGACGAGGGGAAAAAAAATCTCCCACCAACGGGCCACTCTCGCCGCGTTGAAGATATTTTACAAATTCAAAGTGAAGCAATTTATTAATTCAGTTTCTTGTTTCGTTTTGTTTGTCATTTGTTCTTTTTAATTTTGAATTTTTGCATTCTTCTTTTTTTTCCATCTATTTTACGTAGTCATTAATTGTCACTCTACCCGCTGAGAAAACACGAAGAAACGACGCATAGCTCTACGGGAACGATCGTAATTTGTTGTTCGAAACACATTCCTACCGAGAGTCTCTTTATTCGTAACTTGGGAAGTTTTGCTCGCGGTGTCGAGTCAAAGTTACCGCGGGGCGAAAATTATTTCACAAGACGCCTGAACTTCCTTCGACAGAGCTTAATATGAAAATTCTTTTAACTGGTTATCAAGAAATGGGAACGGGGATCTCACACACTCCGTTTTGCCTGCAAACTTAATATATCTTATGAATGACTATAATTAAAAGAAAAAAGAAAAATCTAAAAAAAAGCTGGAGTTTGAGGAGGAAGAATTATTGCGGGGGTATTACGGATCGGTGAACGACGATGCCATGCGAGAGAAGCTTTTACGCGAAAGATAAATAAATTTAAAACAATAAAAAATCGTACGTACTTATTTATATGAGTTGACGCCAAACGTCAACGATGTCGAACGATCCTATTTTCATATCACATTCCGTAAATGCGCGTTTGACTGTGTTTTTTTTTTAGATTTTAGAATTTTGACAATATTTATCCATTTCCCTAACACGTCGCGTTTAACGATTGACCAGCATTTCAAATAATCTATCATTCCCGTGTATTGAATAATCGGTTCGCCAAAATTTATAGTAAAACCGTGCAAATGACACACTGTTTCTCGGCAAAAGAAGTCTTTTTTTAGTGTTTAATTGTATGCGTTCGAGATTAAACCGGTGAATTGCTCTCGCAGCGATATCCGATTCACCGCGATCCGTCAGCCCGTTTAAACGTTCTAAGTATGATATTAAATGCTTCCAATACTGTAATATTAAAAAAAACTATTATTATTAAAAAAAAAAAACGATTTATATATATGATTTTAATTCGTTCAGGCGCCTAGATAAAGCAGAATAAGGGCAGATCTGCAAGATGATAATACTCGAAGAATGTATTTTATAACAGTTTATTCGTCTTTTTTATTTACACGTACCACAAGTGATAAGTGATATTGTTATTGATAAATACGAGTTAACGCGTATTGAATTGCCAGGCAGATAAGGCAATGGTTTTACCCACAAACGAATGAAAAAATACAACAGCAAAGAAAAAATAACTTTAAAGAACAAAAAAAAAAAAGAAAAAATGAAAAAAAAATACGAAAAAGTAATGCTGAAACTTGTACTTCCTCACGTAGAAGCTTCGGTTATCCGCGACAGGCATCGTGTTCATGTTCATCCTACGAAGAAGCAGATAATGATGCTTATAATACTCATTTATTATAGTGTTAACACTTAAGAAATATATTTTTATATAATTATAATATATTGTAACGATAGAACTAAACTGATCGTTCGTACGGTCGACACAGGTCTATCCCCGTCGCGTCGGTACTAAACAAACGCCAATTTTCTCGATATTTCACTTTCTTCTTTCTCCTGATGCATTTTCTTTTAATTCGCGGTTTCGTAATTATTGCCCGTACGACAAGCGAGACAATTCCTCATTGGTCGTTCATTTCTCGCGTCCCGACCGATCGACCATTATTCATCGTTCTCGATCGGTTCCGATCGCATTTCTTTCAGTATTCCTAATAATGTATTTGTCATTTTTACGGTGCGAGACAATTTCTATAATATACAAAAATGAATAATCGAGCCGTCACGGGTTTAAAATAAAGACAATAAATCGGCACTCGTTACGTATACAAAAAGAGATAAAAAAAAAAAGAAAAAACCACGCACCACAGTTCTGATAGTTCGATTAGCGATCTGTATAGCGACTATAGCTTCTTCTATAATATTAACTGGAACGATACACGTTGCAATTGTTCTCTGCCTGACGCCGGTGTCTCAAATGTTTAACAACGAAAATAAAAATAAAAATTAAAAAAAACATGCGTTTTTTAATAGAGAATATTCGAGAATAAACGAAACGCCCAACCCTTTGCGTCGAGTTCTCGGAATTACGTATACGGAGATTGTTGAACGGGAGTTACAGAGATTCGGATATGCTGTCGTGAGAATGCGCGCGTTGTTACTATACTCCGATCTAATAAGCTGCCAATGCATTGTATAATAAAAAATAAAAATTAAAAACGCCAAACTGCTCTCGTCCATCGCTAACTCCGTTGAACGTTCGAGCAAAGCTTTCTCCACCGGTCCTCGATAAACTCGTTGCCAATAATGATAATAATTAATAAATAAAAAAAAGAGATAAAAATAAAAATGATAATAAGCCGTCGTCGGTGTTATCGGCAATTCACGTATTAATTCCTAAAAGTGATGGAGAACGTGTAAGAGAAAAGAAAATTTTTACGATTGTTAAAGCAACGATTTAATAAGCACCATACGATGCCTTCCGTGAACGACCGAGCTTGCCTAGTTGCCAAATAGTACGACGAAGCGAGTTTAATATCGAAGGTAGCTGTTTTCGATGCGAGTAATAATATTGATGAGGGAGAGAGAGGGAGAGAGAGAGAGAGTTATTGGCTCGATTCGGTGCATCGAGCGCAACTTGTAACCGAATCTCGAAACGATTTTTATTAAACAATAGTCTCATTCAGCATTTTTTTTTCATTAATAATGATAATAATTATGCACGTGACGGCGGTCCACGACCTGCAGTCGGCCTTAACGCACAGGCAAATTGCTTTCCCGGTGCCTCGTTGCACTGAACGGCCCATATACGGACAAAAAAAACATGGCTCTTGGAAGCTAAAAAAAACCGCTTCGCGACACTCGAAAAATCTACCTTGCGAATTCCGATTATACGCAGTAAATACTGGTGGTTATGCAATTGAGCTTTCCATGACTATATATAAATATATATATATATACACACACACATATATATATATATAAATAAGTACCAGAATGAATAAAGATTGAAAAATAAAAATAAAAATTGTATATTACTATTCGATACCACGGACAATAAAAATATACCGTTTCACTTAGAACTTTAGAGCGTAAAATACAGCATAGTATACACTTAGGAATAAAGGTATATAAATTTACAAAATTGCCATGAAATAATTATATGAAAAAATTATAATGGTGAAAAAAACATAATAATAATTTTAAAAAAATGAAAAAAATAAATTGTAATGCAATACGTACTCACGGAGGCAAAAGGGAAAATGGAAAGGCTAGCCATGTAGTGTCGGCAGTCCCAAGTGTAATAGTGAAAAAAAAGAAAAGCAAGAATTTTACGATTTATTGTATGTATTTCGGCAATATTGATGTGAATTGAAACGTATTATATTCGAGATAAAACCTCGAAGCTAACAAATCGCGGCGAAATGAAAAGATGCTTATTTAATCGATCGACAAAATTCCAACCGGAAGGAAAACAGAAAAATAAAAAAATCGATCATTTCGAAAACCCTTCCTCGTATTCTCGTAAGAAAGAAAAAAAGATTACTTATTTTATCCGAAGGGCAACGGCAACGAGGTAGTGGGAGCTGTTCACACTATGTCGCTAACTTTCAAAGGGTCAGACGACCTACAACGTCGTAATTTGTTACTGTGGAATAAGGAAGAATAATAAGAAGAAAAAATATTGTATTGTGACGAAGTTCCATCCATAATAAATAAATGAAATATTATACAGTTAGGCCGACTATTCCGCCAGTTCGTGCCTTTTTTCTGCAGGGAAAGTGCAGTTTTGGAAACGGATCTTGCGATGTATTAGTGAATATGCGGGATTTAAAAAAATACGTGTATTAAAAAAAATCAACTTATGCGAGACGACAGAGTACGCGGGCATCCCCCCTCTACGAAGGTACTGATATATTCTTGCTAAGATCGTGAGCGAGCCGGCCTATCATTATTTATTCGCGTGTATAAACCTAGATCAAACAAAATATAATGCATACCACTACGGAGTGTGCATGAGACATTCAAAGTGCCTCAATTTTGAGTTGTCGATGTTAGTCATATTGTAATGTGAAACAAATGATATTTCTAAAATTGGGATTTTTTTTTTTTTTATTCAATGGCCGAATAATTTGATCGATCGACGAAATAAATCAGTACATTCTGGAACGATAAAGTTAGTGTTGGTTTACTAAAGAAGATAGGATAGATGCTATGTAATGTGCAAAAGTAGTGGTTCGAATTACTCTTAGCCGACGGTTCATGACCCTCATTTAACGTATTTTTCCAATGTGCAGTAGTTCGAAAAGTAAAGCAAAAAAGAAACACGTCTATACGAAACTTTTGTAGAATTTACCTGTATACTTTCATTCCATATCCTCGTTTTCTTTTTATTTTCTTTTTATCTTTATAAATTTTTTCAATTGTTTTGCATTCCTAATGGCCGAGCGAGTTATTGTGTTTCGTGCGAAAAAAAAAAAATTCATTGTCCAATGTGTACGACACCCATAGAGAGCAATTATACTGTGTACAACTATGTCGAGGCCTGGTAGTTGCAACCTGTACATTACACACTGAATGGCGAAGTTTTTTTTACGTTTAATTGTGATTTTTTTTCCCCTCCAATAAAAAAGTCACTCGCTACGTATAAGGAAATGTCATTCGACCGAATAAAAATGAATGATTACATCTGCTAAATACGTTGTTGTAACGTTGAATCGCATCGCGACTATATATACTATTTTTTCCAAGGGAGAGGTGCGATAATTAACTCCTCGTCTCAAAGTTCAATAAAATTCAGAGTTCATTTAATAGAAAAAGTAACATAGTCCAAAACAGTTGTCGATATAATATTTGTACGGCCGCATAATTGTTATCCTCGCTTCACAGCATTACGACCAGCTCGGTACCGGGATATTTCGGCAGATCGAGATTGTACTCCAGCTCCAATTTCTTCGGCACGAAGCGTCCGCCGAGATAGTGATATTTGCCTTTGAACCTTTTAGCACACATCTTCGGCGCCGTCAGTGAAATTAGCATCTCCGGCTCGATGCCCCCCTCCGCGGGTGGTCCGGTCTCCACGTCCCAGCCGGACGGTATGTCGACGCTGCAGACGGGAACCGCAGTGTTCTTGAGAATATCGACGATTGGCAAGAATTCCTTTCTTACCGGCGGCTTGAAGCTGAATCCAAACAGAGCGTCTACAATGACGCTGTGATCTTTCGAATCTCTCAAGCCCTCTATACTATCCAAAATCTTTATGTCGTTTTCTCTGCACTGGTGCAAGAGACTCTCGTACAGATCATTGCTTGTTCTTTTAGGATAGTAAACTTCGGGCGTGTAACCGAGGAGTGCGAGGTGTCTAGCGCAGACCAGACCGTCGCCGCCGTTATTGCCGGGTCCGCAACAGACCAGAATATTGTTGGCCGAGCCCGCGGAAGCCGGATAACGCTTGGCGATCGCAATGGCGCAGCTCTGACCAGCCAGCTCCATCAGCTGATCGACACTGAATTTGTATTTCTCAAAGAGATCCTTGTCGACGTTTATCGCCTCCGATTGTTTTAGATACTTCACCATATTGCGCAGCTGCGTCTTGGCAACGGAACGTGGAAATGCGAGCTTCGACTTTGCCGACCACAAGTTACTTTGTACATTCGTCGTCAACGATCTCAGCATCGAGAATCGCGATTGTCATTCGTCAACGGTGTCTGCGGAAGTTACGAGGAGATAATTTATCCGAGTGCGGTAATTAAATTACTTCGTTCCGATTATCGAAAGGAAAAATAACTTACTCACGACTCACGATATCTATGTACGAATATTTGGAGTTCCTAAAAAATATGAAATCCCTAAGCCGTCGATCGTTTTACGTACGGTGTTCCGCAGTGTTTACGCCAGCTCAGCTGTTCGGCCGGCTTAACCGTGACTAGAGGGGGGTAGATAAATGAGGCACGTAGCGAACCACAACAACACGGGGATCTACGCTTTCGCGCCGGTACCGACAATATCTCATAATTTCGCGTTTACGGGCAAGGAAAACAATACAGTAAATTCCTAAGAATTCCAACCGACACCCTGCGCCGATTAAAGTGGAAAATATTCAGTGGGGAAGCAATTGATTGCGATATTCGCGATCAGCGAGAGAAAATACGTGGAATATAGCTTTGAAACAAAAAAAATCGGTTGAATAACGATTTTCGTCTTTTTGAGTCACTTTTGGAAAAACGTCGTTTTTCGTGATTTTCAAAGTTCGATATCTCGGCTCCTACTGGAGCTACGGCAAATCCAGCGTGACCATCGTGTTCTACGGGAAAAAATACACAAAATAGGGCCTTGTCCGAAGTTATAAAATCGTTTTATCGTTCCGTTTGAGGACATTGAAAAATGCGAACAATGGACTCGAAAGGCCTTGCAATTTTTGGACGAATTTTTTTTTGTTTTTTTGTTTAATGAACTGCCATGTATTTTGAATTATTTTTTCCCGCTGAACACGAATCCGGTGGCCCTTTTGGGACTAAAGTACAGTGAGCCATTGAAAATCTCGATTTTATGCACAAAAAATCGTATTTTTGGGATTAATATGGAAAATGTTGGGTTGAGAGTAAAATAATTTTCCGAAGATCTTCATCCGCGATGGGCGCTACGTTAGTCTCAACACGACAAATTCAATGGTTCGTCGAGAGAACGCGAAAGAGCATTGTCGAGTTTTCGAAGACTCGAGTCTAATGGCTCTCGGGTAATACGACCGAAACGGAAGTCGATGGCAGCGCTCGCGGGTGACTCGCGTAGTACAAATTCCGTCTCCCCTCTCGCGACACAGGCAATACTTTTCACGTCTACTACGCTAATATCTTTATCTTTTATGGAACAGTTGCGTCGTATAACCTGTTCACCCAATTCCCCCAGCTACTAATCATGTTTATAAATATGAGAATTTGACAGTTTACACGTCACGGTATTGACAACATAAAACGCATCCGGAACATGTAGATAACAGACGATTCCATTGAGCATCACCGAAAAATGCAACACACAAATATTATACGACTGTAACATAAAATATTATTTATTGTAAAGAAAAAAAAAAAAAAAAACGAAAAAAAAAGTATAATCAGCTTGTCCGTAAAATGACAACTGGCCAAAGTGGGCACGACCATTCCTTCACCATCAGACAAGAGATACAACGTTTCGAGAGTGTGCACCCCTCTATTTACGCTATTTATGACCTGATAGATCTTATTACTGACACTCATATTGCCAAACAAATTCGCGAACATGTCGTCGCCATCGAAGGTAAACTTCTATATTCCGCATTCCACCCGTGTCAACAGCTGTTTTATTCGTGCGTGTTTATTTCACGTCTATTCGACGTACTTTCGCAGACTCCTTTGTCAACAGTCACGAGTGGACGCTCGCCAGAGACGTTCCGGAGTTGCATCTTGGAATTATCGGATCGTGCGATTCGGGCAAGTCGGCGCTGGTCCACAGGTACCTAACCGGATCATTCATGCACGAAGAGTCACCCGAAGGAGGACGTTTCAAGAAAGAAGTTTTTATTAACGAACAGAGTTATTTATTGCTCATCAGAGATGAGGGCGGAGTTCCCGAATCGCAGGTGTCTATAATCTCTCAAATACTTTTTTATAAAAGTGATGTCACCTGTACATATTATTGTTGTTTGTATTAATTAGTAGTTTTTTTATTAAGTTCCATAACTCAAATAAAAAAAAAAAAATCATTGACCAACAACGGATGTGTTTCTGTTTTCAGTTTTCCTCGTGGATAGACGCGGTACTGCTCGTATTTAGTCTAGAGAGCGAGGAGAGCTTCTCCGTGGTATGCGGTTACTATAATAAAATGTGTTCTTTTCGGAATATGTCCGACGTACCAAAAATTTTAGTAGGCGTCCAAGGTTTGTTTTAAAATTTCTATGCGCCATCTTCGAGCTCTTCGGGATGTGAATTATTCATGAAATTATTACTTTTTTTTCAGATTCGATCAACGACAGTAATCCACGCGTGATAAAGGATATTCGGCCGAGAAAATTAGCCTGCGACCTGAGGTGTCCTTATTACGAGACATGCGCCATTTATGGCTTGAACGTGGAAAGAGTCTTTCAGGATGGTGAGCTTTCGACAAAATTTTCGCGACCGCCTCTCGGTGTCCGATTTCGCCAGATTTCCGCCCGCTCAAATCCGATCGACGTATTTAATTTCAGTATGTCAAAAAATAATCCAAAAAATATCTACCAAACATACCCGATGCAACGGACAAAATTTGGGAGATAACGAAACGAAATACTCTATACCTGTGATTTCAAAAAGCTTGCTGCCACCTACCAAAGATCCGGAAACGAGCAGTCCATCGAAAATAAATGTAAGCACATGACTAACAGGATTTCCGTCACATCGATCTATCGATCGTTCGAGGAGGTGATTTATCGTCAAAAATTTTCGTTCAGATATCGGAGAAGGCGGAGGAATTTCTTCGACCGATGCAGGATAACATAACACAGTGCGAATCGGCGTTGTCGAACGATAGTTTCCAATACATTCAGAATCAGCACGGCGAGTTCCGCTCCTCGATTTTAACGCCAACGACAATCAGGTAAAATTATCGCTCCACTAGTTCGTAATAACGAATTAAAATAAATATGAATTAACGATGTAATCCACTAGTTTGTAATATAACGAATTAAAATGAATATGTATTAACGATTTAATCTCGATACGCCAGGAAATTTCGGAGAAAATCTAATATATTCACGCCATCGAAGAAGGAGAAATACAACATGGGAGAGATGGGAGTGGGTAGAGAAATACCTGTCAAGCAGGGATATCTCTTCAAGAGGAGTAGCAAATCGTTAAAAGAACGAAAGAAGAAATACGTAACGCTGCTGGAGGACGGTCGATTGACCTATCACTCGAGCTTGCACGATTACATGAACGACACCAACGGCAAGGAGATATTGCTTCAGTACGTTACCGTGAAGGTGCCTGGAAAGACTCCGAAGGGTTCGAAATCAACACCGACTCAAGGTATCACGATCATCATCCACATAGCCAAAGTTGCATAAGCATAATTTTCATTCAGCAACGGTACGGCAATAGCCGATTAGCCGGATTCGATCACCCAGCGATTTTGTAATTATTTCATTAAGGCGTATTTCCCAGACCGTTCTACCTTTCGAATAATGTTTCTCGCAGACGACGGCTTCGAGTTCTCGATTATATCACTGGAGAACAAAACGTGGCACTTCGAGGCGAACAACGCAGATGACCGTGAGAGTTGGATCGCGGCTATCGAGCAGCAAATATTGTCGAGCTTGCAGAACAGCGACGGTGAAAAGAAAAACGAGACCGAGGCTTTCAAGATGCACTGTATCAAGAACAAAGTGTCGGGCAATGATGCATGCGCCGATTGCGGAGCTGCCAGTAAGCCTCGTCTACGAATCGTTCCTCTCCCAAAATGTGCATCAATGATCGTTCGCGAAACTCGATCCTGTTTGTTTATTTTTCAGACCCAGATTGGGCGAGTCTGAATCTCGGAGTGCTGGTGTGCATCGAGTGTTCCGGAATCCACAGAAACCTAGGATCGCATATATCGAAAGTGCGGTCCTTGGATCTCGACGATTGGTCGTAAGTAGAGTTACGATACAAATATGTAAGGTAAACGTCCCAATGATCGGGTACGTCCTAGTGACCGGAAACAGCATGTGCCCGCAAGAAATATGGAAATATGTACGATGTTTCATTCATGTCTGGTGACTTGCGAATGTGTTCCCTTACGCGAAGTGAACACATTCGCAAGGACAACCTTAAATGTGCGGCCGTTGGTACTTTTTACCTTATCAGTAAGATGTTGAGCAATTGAATTTGATACATTTAAATTATCCATCAGAGCGGGTCAATTGAGCGTCATGCTAGCTCTGGGCAACGACATCGCTAACGGAGTTTGGGAATATTGTCTCAACGGAAAACAAAAGCCGACCTCCGAATCGTCGAGAGAAGAGAAAGAGCAGTGGATCCGATGGAAGTACGAGGAGAAGGCGTTTCTACCACCGACCAATCCGAATATATCGCTTGGGAAATTACTGATCGATTCTGTTTGCCGGTGCGTAAACTATCAGTTTATGTTTAAACAACACCAGATGAAAATAATGCTCGTAATGAGCGTGAATACTTTACCGAAAAATGAATATGCTCGGAACAAGTCATATAATAATGCCTAAAAAGAAGTAAAAATATTGAAACCGTTAAAATTAATCGCGAAATTTAATGTAGGAATTTGCGAACTGAAATTTTCGCATTTCGTCGTTTTCAGGGAATTTTTAATCTATCCTTTACCCCTTATTACAAAACTAGCACTCATTTTACTCTTATCGTGATATATGATTCATAAACTTGTGTTGAACACAAAATACAAGTTTTCTGGAAATGTCGAAATTCCATAAAATTTAAAGGGTTAGATTAATTTTCGCCAAATTTAATATCAAACATTGTAGAGTGTTAGTCCATATTCGTATCAAATTCAAGCTCGATACCGCTATGTCCACGCGAATGATACCGTTTTTAGTTATTTTTAAAATCTCGTAAAATCTCCAATTTGGCCTCAATCTTCATAAAAATCAAACGGAATGAAGAGACGTGATCACTCTACTAATGTAGCAAAATTTCAACTGGTTATCTCAAACCGTTTCCGAGTTATAATCATTTGAAACGATGCGAGCCTGTCTCTCACATACACACACACAATCACGACGGTTCAGACGATTTTAAGTACCCTGACACTTAAATCTCGCGAGATCTTTTTCCGAAAATCTAGTTTTTTCCTCACTGCGGAAGCAATATTATTACGTTTGATTCAAGCAATATTTTTCTTCGGGTTAAATCTTCTTTAAACGAGCGATTGACTGACTGCAACATTTTTATTTTATTGTTTCCCCGGACGAGCAGTGGCGACATGCGAGCATTCACGCTCTGCTTGGCGCGATGCAGTTACGAAGATATTAACATTTCGGTCAGTGCCGAGGATCTCCGAACTCCTTTGCATCTTGCTTGCGCGACCGGGAACCTGGCCATGGCTCAACTTTTGATCTGGGTAAGGCTCGGCTTTCGATAAATAAATAAAAAAACTGCATGTTTCACATTTAAAAAAAAATTAATATCCTCTTAATTTTTCAGCACAAGGCAAATCCACAGAATCTCGATCACGAGGGACGAACATGCATGTCGTATGTGAGAGCTCTAGAGAGAACTCTCGACAACTCGTCCGACTCGATGGAGATGCAGAAGCTTTTGGAGGTATTGGAGCAGGCGAGTATTTCGAGCGTCGAAGAGACGGAGGCGACCCAGTATTAATTTCGTTCGGCCGAGTAAAGCAATGCCTCAATAGGTACGGGGTCGAGGTATTTACGAATTGCAACGAAAACTCGCTGAGAAAAATGCTTTTTTTAAACGAATTTACCAACTCGATTGATTTACATTAACCGATCAAAACCGAGGACGGCATATTCTCATCGATTTTTCTGTCGCACCAAACGTTTTTATTGCTCTACGTACTTATCGTGTCGGGCTAATCGTCGATCAGCCCGACTTTTATTTAAATGACGAAGTAAAAAAAAAGAACGCTCGTCGTGCCGTTGGCGCTCGAGTGCTTTTTTTCTACGATGAAGAAACTCCCGCGAATTTAGCCGTGTTATTCTTTGTGTATCCTTCAGCAGGATTTTTATTAACGTCTATGCCTGTAGTGTCTGTCTGAATAATTATTTCTTCGTCTCTCGTTCCGTCGGTATAAATTTCTTATCAATAGTTTCTGACTCGTCGGTTTTTAAATGTAAAAAAAAATGCAACGGTTCATTGTCATTTTTGTCGATTTACACGATTGTCCTTTCGTTACATTCGTAACTCTCCTGGTTAAGAATGAAGAAGAAGAAAAATATAATAAAAATTGAAAAAAAAGTATGTAGCAATACGAAGTTAGCCACTGGAGAGGCGCGAGAGGCGTACCGAGAAACGTCTTTGTAAGGTAGCACTGTATTATCCTAAACTCACTCGCGCGTGCACTTTAATAATTAATTCATTCTCACGAATGATGAATGTTTAATTGTGAGTAGTGAGTCAGCAATCAGTCCGCATGAATTGTGCATGATATAGTTATATATATACATATACATATATATAAATATATATATATATACATATTATATATATAATGAAAGTGAAAGATCTAGGCAAGATAATCGAGTGTGCGCTGTCAATGACTGAGAAGTACAAAAGCACTCATGAATCTAGTTATATTTATACATTGAATGTATTCGAATTTATGCTTTTAAAATTCTCATGTTAAATGAAATATACAGTATGCGGTATTGTCTAACAGCCGTGTCGTGTTATAAATCGACAGCTGACGTCGTCCAATCTTCGTTTCACACTTTTAAGCCGAGTCTTCTGCCAGGCTCCTTGTTGATCACTGGGTAACATTTTTCCCGAAATCAATTATCAAGATTTTTTTTTTTACATATTACTCGATCAAACTTTGTCAAACAAATCGAAAAATGTTCTCACCGCAGAACGGATAAACTCCCTCGGTGTTCATGGCGAAGTTTCCGCGAGCTGGAAACCGCGGAGTATCGAGTCCCATAACGGTGCATGAATCGGCGGTATTGCACTTTTCGTCGACAATAAAATTTTCGTACGCGAGACTTGCGTAATCGGCGTTGTAACGAAATCCGAATATGCAATTTTCATTTATTGCGGCCGCCATGTACCGCGGTGCACGAGAGTGGCTGCAGGTCACCAAATTGTAGAGTACTTGAAGGGCAGAGATAAAATTAATCTTACATTCGCGAACATGGTGTCCAGTAAAAAGTCCGTACGATATTCAAGGATGTTCAAGGACAATTTCCAGGACATTTCCAGGTTGTGTTGGGAAATTTGTAAAAAACGAAAAAATGCATATCGCGTATGATGAACGAAATAACATTTAGTTCGATAACCGTTATCGTTTACGTAGGAATCAGTTCAGAAAAAAAATTCCGCACTATGCGCGAATGTATATATGTATCTCAGCGACACAGAGATACACATTTTTGGTCGCTAGTAATCTACATTGGATGGCCGCTAGTAATCTACATTTTGAAACAAGCTCAAATTTGCGGAGAAATAAAAAGTTCAAGGACATTACGTGAAATTCAAGGACATTCCAGGACTTTTTCAAGGACAGGCAGAATTCAAAGACAGTTCCAGGACTTCGAGGACTTCAAGGATCGCTGGACACCATGGACAAGCTTGATCTTCATTTGTGCATGCGCTCGAAGACTCACTGTCCATCTTCATTCTCGGTATATCCGAGAACTTTTTGTACATAAAGTTTTCACCGTCGAGAACGCAGTTGGGCTGATACTGTCCGCCGTTCACGAAGAAGTCGACGTGGCCGACTCGCACGCTCATGCCCAAGCCCAGACAAGGCAAGAACGGCCTGCCATCCGTGTGGACGACGTCGATGAATTTCGCATCGTTCTCGTCCAATCTCACTGCTGGATGCCTGCCTTGGAAGCCCGGCTGTGCCGGATCGAGAGCTGAATCGAATTTTATAATTTAGAGGTTTGCAGTTTACCATCAACGTTACTGTTTTGATGGTAAAAAAGAAAAAAAACTGAAACATCAATTCGAGCTGTACCGGTTATTCTACCGATTCCGGCAACGTTCTTGGCGGCATACGCCATTATGTGGGCTCCCAGACTGTGACCAAACAAATGGAAAGTAGATGGATCCGCGTCAGCCTCCAAAATCAAACGCTGGATAACTCTGAAATTACAACAACATTGAAATAAAACGACAAGAATTTTTTTTTTTAATAAACGTCGACTTACCGATTCTAATTGGACGCTTTATTGAAAATTGTCTGTTACCTTTGTACTTCAGCACCGACGATTCTGGCGTTTGAGGCAGCTTGGCAATAATCGGTCGTCGAGCCCGAAGCCCAGTCCACCGTGAACATGTTGCCATCTGCCTGAAGATCAATAGATCGTTAATAAAATCGAGGAGATAAAACCTACGATATTCGTAGAATCTTGATAAAGATCAGAGAACTGACTTTCAAGAGGATCGACTTGGTCAAATTTTTAAACCACGCGACATTGCTGTCGCTGAAGTATCCGTGAGTGACGAAGTACGTTGGCTTGTCCTTGTCGAATTGAGGAGCGAGATTGATCGTTGGCCATGTTTGCATGTACGTTCCGTTAAGATTATTTCTGAAAATGAAAACAGATATCGTAACGTTACCGTGCATCACGTTAATCAATCCGAACGATCGGAATGTCACCTGTTGTGGAAATAGAAAGTCGCGTTGACTTTCTGAGGATTCTGAGGTGCCGGAAAGAGTCTCAGCGGCATCAACCACGGATATTCCATAGGGAAACATCCCAATTCGTCGTAGCACGTCGGCTTTGCGCAAACTTTGAACGAACGTCGTTTTGTGCGATTTATTATGTTGATTAATTTTGATTTCACGTACGAGCTTCAACTTACGTACAGTTGTAACGAGAAGTCCCAGCTGCAAAAACAATTGCCACGCTTCCTTCATTGTTCGCTGCAAGATAGTAAAAAATAAGAAGTCGAATGAATTTATAGAAAAAAATCAATGATGAGATCGACACGATTGTGCGAACTCGAGCCTTTATATAGCAAGCATGGAACTTTGCGAAAACTTTATATTCAGTACAGTGTTTAAACAGCTGGACTTAATGCATGACTCAATAGCTATCGAAACCCCCTCGACCAATATTTTTGCTATAGATTATTTGATGTAAATTATTAAATTAACTTGGAAAATCACCAAAGGGATTATTAAAAAAAATCGTCGAAAAAAAAATCGCATTAGAGCTTCTATAAAAGTGTACAAAAAAATGTATTATCGTCCACCAACGCGTTCTTCGCACGAGATTCTGTACATGGAATCTGTCTCGATCCAATTATAATATTTATCTTGCATATGCAAAAGATTGTGCGTAATTTGCGTCAATTAACTTTGTACGAGCACGAGGCCGACGCTGTGACGTGAAAGCTTTCCTCTTCTTCGCTCGGATCTCTTGCCAGTACAAACACACTTGATATAACGAGTGCTCGTTAAATGTAATTGATTATCGTCAAACAATCGATTGTTTATTCGAAATAAACTGTGCTATCCAGCTAATTCATCAGACCGGGAATATAAATATTTGGCGGAAATATGGAAATCTTGCTGTAGTGCGTTGTCCCAGATAGACAGACGCCACGAAACGGTCGCAGTTGGCGCAATATTCCCGACATGCGCTGCGCGTGTCGCAAATATTGCTTCAATTACCTCCGTCTCGTGGAGCTTGTCTATATGGGGTAGTCGTAAATTTCGATGATCTCTGACTCGATGATAACATGCCTCGCCAGAATGTGGGCGACCTTTAATTAAAACGGCAAATTAACCAACTAATTTGTCGTTGCTCCGAAACGAATGCTTACGCTTTAGAGACTTTTGTAAGTTTCGCGTTCGATCCTGGTTCTTTTAGAGTATAGATCGTGGTGTCAGCGAATGACTTTACCGGCGCTTCGTCCGATGTGTACAGCTTCAGAACGTAGTCGAAGAACGGATGTGAAGTGTCCAGAGAACAATCCAAATCGTTCTGTACGAGGAGCAAAAATTCCAGACACAAATGGATGGCATGAATACGGAGTTGGGGACTGGAGAAGCGTGAGAGACGTACCGAGAAACGTCTTTGCAAGGTTCCACTGTATTATCCTAATTTACTCGCGCGTGCACTTTAATAATTCATTCATTCTCACGAATGATGAATGTTTAATTGTCAGTAGTGAGTCGGCAATCAGTCCGCATGAATTGTGCATCACATAGTTTTATATATATATATACTCGGACCCAGTCACACCGTTACTCACACGGGTACTCACATAGATACTGCGAGCGCGCGAGCCAGCATAACTTGATAGTATATATTGTAAATATAATGAAAGTGAAAGATCTAGGCAAGATAATCGAATGTGACTTAGAAGTACAAAAGCATTCATGAATCTAGTTGTATTTATACGTTAAATGTATTCGAATGTATGCCTTACAATTCTCATGTTAAATTAAATGTAACGTATGCGGTATTATCTAACAGCCGTGTTGTGTCATAAATCGACAGCACACGTCATCGCATCTTCGTTTTACACTTTTAAGCCGAGTCTTCTGCCGGGCTCCTTGTTGATCACTGCGTAAAATTTGTCCACATAATCAATAGGCACGATTTTTTTTTTAATATATAGTTCGATCAAATGTTGCCAAACAAATCGAAAAGTTTTCTCACCGCAGAACGGATAAACTCCCTCGGTGTACATGGCGAAGTTTCCGCGGGCCGGAAACCGCGGAGTATCTAGTCCCATAACGGTGCACGAATCGGCGTCATCGCACTTGTCGCCGAGAATAAAATTTTCGTCGTAACGAAACCCGAATATGCAATTTTCCTTTATCGCAGCCGCCATGTACCGCGGTGCACGAGAGTGATTGCAGGCCACCAAATTGTAGAGTACTTTAAGGGCAGAAATAAAATTATTCGTACGTTCGCGAACATGGTGTACCAGTAAAAAGTCCATACAAAATTCAAGGACATTTAAGGACAATTTACAGGACATTTCCAGGATGTTTCCAGGTTGTATTGGGACAATTATCAAAAATGAAGATATGCATGTCGCGCGCGACGTACCAAATAACATTTAGTTCGAAAACAACTCGCTATACACGAATGTATATATGTATTTCAGCGAAACGGAGGCGCACTTTTTTTTAGATTGGTCGTTAGTAATATACATTTAAAAAAGAACTCAAATTTGCGGGGAAATAAAAACTCAAGGACATTATGTGAAATTCAAGGACATTCCAGCACTTTTTCAAGAAAATAAAAATTCAAGGACAGTTCCAGGACTTCAAGGATTTCAAGGATTTCACTAGACATCGTGGCGAAGCTCGATCTTCATTTGTGCATGCGCTCGAAAACTCACCGTCCATCGTAATTTTCGGTATATCCGAGAATGATTTGTACATGAAGTTTTCACCATCGAGAATGCAGTTGGGTTGGTACTGTCCGCCGTTCACGAAGAAGTCGACGTGGCCGACTCGCTCGTGCATGCCCAAGCCCAGAAAAGGCACGAATGGCCTGCCGTCCGTGTGGATGACGTCGATGAATTTTGCGTCATTCTCATCCAATCTCACTGCTGGATGTCTGCCTTGGAAGCCCGGCTGTGCGGGATCGAGAGCTGAATCGAATTTTATAATTTAGAGGATTGCAGTTTACCATCAACGCTATTGTTTCGATGGTATAAAAACCAACTGCGAAACATTAATTCGAGCTCTACCGGTTATTCTACCGATCCCGGTAACGTTCTTGGCGGCGTATGACATTATGTGGGCTCCCAGACTGTGACCAAGCAAATGGAAAGTAGACGGATCCGCGTCAGCCTCCGAAATCAAACGCTGGATAACTCTGAAATTATAACAACATTGAAAAAAAATGAAAAGAAGAAAAAGTTTTTAATACCCATCGATTTACCGATTTGAATCGGACGATTTATTGAAAATTTTCTTTTACCTTTGTACTTCAGCACCGACGATTCTGGCGTTCGAGGCAGCTTGGCAATAATCGGTTGTCGAGCCCGAAGCCCAGTCCACCGTAAACATGTTACCATCTGACTGCAGATTAATGCATTGTTAATAAAATCGAGGAAAAAATCTACGATATTTGTAGATTCTTGACGAAGCCCAGAGAACTGACTTTGAAGAGGATCGACTCGGTCAAATTCTTAAACCATGGGACATTGCTGTGACTTAAGTATCCGTGAGTGACGAAGTACGTTGGCTTGTGCTTGTCGAATTGAGGAGGGAGATTGATCGTTGGCCATGTTCGCATGTAAGTCCAGTTAGGATTATTTCTGAAAAGAAAACAGGCGTTGTAACGTTACTGTCCGCGACGATTATCGGATCGATCGTAATGTTACCTGTTGTGAAAGTAAAAAGTCGTGTTGACTTCTTGAGGATTCTGAGGTGCCGGAAAGGGTGTCAGCGGCATGAACCACGGATAACCCGTAGAGAAACATCCCAATTCGTCGTAGCATTTCGGCTCTGGGTAAACTGAACGGACGTCTTTTTATGCGATTTATCACGTTGATTTATTCACGTACGAGCTTCAACTTACGTACAGACGTAGCGAGACCGCCTAGCTGCAAGTACCATTGCCACAGTAAGTTCATTGTCTGCTGCACGATAGTAAAAAAAAAAAGAATCAACGAATTTATAGAAAAAATCGACGATGAGATTGACACGATTGTATGAACTCGAGCTTTATATAGGTAGCATGAAACTTCGGAATAAACTAACAGTCAAAATAATGTTTAAACAGCTGGACTTAATGAGCATAGCTATTGAAATCCCATCGACCGTCGCTTCTGTTAGCCAATGCATTCGCGATACAATTATTCGAGGTGCACCTACATTCGTAGACTAAATTAACTTGGAAATGACCAACGGGATCATCGAAAAATCGTCAACATACTTAGAATCACATTAGAGCTTGTATCAAAATGTATATAAATTTATTATCGACTACCGACGAGTTCTCCGCGAGAGATTCTGTACATGGGATCTGTCTCGATCCAATTATAATATTTATCTTACATATGCAAAAAATTGGGCGTAATTTGCGTTAATTAATTTTGAAGGAGGACGAGACCACCGTTGTGACGTGAAAGCTTTCCTCTCCTTCGCTCGGATCGCCTGGAAGTACAAACACACTTGATATAACGAGTGCTCGTAAAATTTAATCGATTGATTGCCGACAAATTGATTATCGTCATTGCTTATTCGAAAAAACTGCGCTATCCAGCTAATTGATCACACCTGGAATATAAATATTCGGCGGAAATATGGGAATCTTGCTGTAGTACGTTGTAGTCGTAAATTTTGATGATCTCTGACTCGACGATAACATGCCTCGCCAGGAAGTGGGAGACCTTTAATTAAAACGATAAATTAGCCAGCGCCGGAAGTTAATTTGTCGTTGCTCCGAAACAAATGCTTACGCTTTAGAGATTTCCTCGAGTATGGTGTTCGATCCTGGGGCTTTTAGAGTATAGATCGTGTTTTCGAGCAAATCAGCGAATGAGTTTACTGGCGATTCGTCGGATGTGTACAGCTTCAGAGCGTAGTCGAATAACGAATGTGACGTGTCTAGAGAACAATCCAAATTGTTCTGTACGAGGATCAAAAACTCCAGACACAGATGGATTCGAGCCATGGTCATGAGGTTCGTTCTGAAAGTACATTCCACGTGTGTATCCACTCATTTCGTTCGTAGCAAGTTTTTTTTCAACTCTGCTACTAATGCTCAATGAAGCAGAAACGACTAACCGATATTTCTCCGCGATGAACTCCCCGGTCGAAACTTTCGACAATTTTTGCGGCATGTCGTACAATTCGGCGAGGTTCGCGCTCAGCAACAAATACGTGTAATCTCGACTCATTTTTTCGACACCCATATCGATAACGAGCTCCAGAGGCAAACTTCCGGCCAACGAAGGGACAACGGCGTTCGAAGATTTCAATTCTGATACGAGCTTGGCGAAGCGCGTCGAATCCGTTCCGTTAATCTGAAACAGCATAGTTGCATTATCTTACAGTGCTCCGAAGAATTCGATTGGCAAGTCTTATATGTATCTTGAAAATTTGTTTATGCCTCGCAATTGTCAAGAATCCAGGCGGTCCCTCTAAGGGCTTGCAAGGCCCTGATTATCCCACATTTTCCTAGAGGATTCCCTCCCAGGCCCCGATTATTCCAAGTCCCCTTAGGGGCGAGGGCGCGTAGCACCCGAGCTACAATAATCTGCATGTTGATAATAAATTCAATAAATAATGTACCTGAGGCTTGTAACTGTTTTCAACAATTTCCTCGAAGACTGTGTGTATGCAATCCGTCATTTGGGCGTAGTCGTTCGAGCCTATTACGAGCTGCCAGAGCTGATCGGAGAAATCGAGGTTTTGCCTCGAGGACAGCTCGCTCAAGTAATTTCGCAAGAGCGCGTTATCGTCCAGGTCGGTGTCGTTCTCGAAAGGACATTCGTTCGCCCGACCGGGACCGTCCTCATCGTCCTCGAAGGCATCGTCGCCGCTCAACAGAAGGCTCAACTTTTCTATAATATTATCGGAGCGCTGCGAGAATGCATCACAAAATATATAGAAGGCTCAATTCGATGTACTCCTCATAAATCCACCTTGCCTTATTTATACCTTGAGATACGGAGTATCAAAATCGTTTGGAAATTTCAACGGCAGAACGCTGTATCTGGAGCTCAAATTTTTCTTTTGATACGATTCAAGGATCGCCAGGTACTTGTCCAGCAGCAGCAGCTGATCCCACAATTCGCTCAATGGACTGGCGCTCCATCCTGCCGCGATTTCGACTATCTGCAAAAAAAATCTATGATAGTCATCCGATATCTCGCGCGTCTTGCGACGAAGATTTTCAACTCACAAGGTGATTTGACGCGGCTCTAACAGGCGGGAGAAAGGACAACGTGCTCCAGCTTAACTCCACGCCGAGATATCCCTCAAAGTCGCCTCTCCGCTGCTCAGACCAATCTATTGTCTTCCTACTGGTCCCATAAAATTCGTACAAGCTGGATATCGAGACTTTGACCTGAAAGAGAGAAGCCTCCAAGTTTTCAGAATAACATTTGTTTTTATCTCGTATACATTATGAACCTTTATTATTATGGCCTTTAAGAAAGGGCAGCCCATGGTTCGGGAGAATTCTAGAATCTCTCTGAAAGATTAACGACCTAATATTGGTATCGGAATTAGTGTCGAGTCTGGTCTACTTCCCACTTCTTTTGAGAAAATTTAGTCTACATGCACCGCTCCGATCGACAAGGTCGAAACAAACGTTCCACATTCCTATCTCTCGAACCGTGTTGGGTGCTCGATCGGGGACTCGAAAAATGCCCTCTCCAGCTAACGATATGACAAGCTACACATTTTTGGAAGACCGATTGGGGAATTCAAAGCAACTGTGGGGGAATCTATCCTTCGGTACGGGTGATTTACTAGATGGAATTACTAGAGGAATCTATCAGGATTGGTTATTTACTTAAGATTTTCTATTATCCTTATACTAATATTAGACGTGTATATCAAATTTACTCTAGCCCTGTTAAATAAATAAATATATAACTTATGAATGTTATACGTACTTCTCTCTCGGGCACCATCGATAAATTGCGATGTGCTTGCAGCAATGAAGAACAGTCAGTGATCTTTGAGTATCCCACAACGCCTCCGATGCAGACTTTCATAGTAGAGAACCACATTGCTTCAACGAACGTGCCAAGCAAAACTGTTTTCTCTTCGTCTCCTCCATCACACAAGGCAAACACTGGCGATGTCCATTTACCACTTTCTTGATCCAGGCACAAATTCAGAATAGTGCTGAAAATATTTAAAAAAAAAATGTATGCTCGTACAAAAAAAAACATTAATGTAATAAGATAAAGATGGGTAATGAATTCACTGATATAGGTCGGTTATTCTCCCACCACACTTTTAGGGTCTCATAATTTTTGCAACCAGTTTTTGTTCTTAGTAGCGCAAAACAATAAAAGAAATAAAAAAAAAAAAATTAAAAAGTTTGTAAATCATATTTGCACACTGTACACTATTTGCATATGTATATCTATATTGAAAGGGTTTGACTCGTCCATGTTAATTAATGAATAAAAAATAACATAACATCTGAGTTTCTGACGATTCGCACCTTGCTTGTATCTTTCCCATAGGTATGTGACTCTCCTCTATCCTGGACCAATTTCTGGTCTCGCCGATAATCGTTATATTGAACTGATCATCTCCGAATGAATGATAGAGAGGAGATCCGGTGACGTCGAGATCTGGAAAAGAAAACCATGGCCGGTCAAACGATTATTGAGCCGGAGCATCAATGCGCTCACCTGTTGCTTCCAAGGATACATTCTTCAGGTCAGTTATGACAGGATTTTCTATCTTGACGGGTGTGACTATCTGCAAACGAAAAAACGATCGATCGAAAAAATTCGTTGCAGGAGGAAAACGAAAAATACATTATTTCGGAGCAAGCATTTAAAACAAACGTACTTTCTTGCAAACTAGTACTATAGCGGGATCATCTCCCAGCTCCGGAAAGAGCCTATTTATATACGTGAAATTGGTGTTTTCGGCAACAGCTCCTATATTCTTTACGATAGCTTCGACAATCGTTCTGTCACACATTTTTGTAATTAAACAATGTTTTGTAGTTGTTTTTTTTTTTGTTTTTTGTTAATTTATTTGAATCTGTCAGGTGTAAACAGAAGTGTCTTAACGACACATGAGGAGTTCGCAAACACACGGGGATTGTAGCGTCGAGGCCGGAAACTAAAGTTTAAACCGTTCGTTGGGTAACATACCAGATGTACGAATGCACAAGATTGTTTCAGTACCATCTGACTAAAAACGGAATGTAAGGCGAATATTAGCTTAAGGCCATGTGAAAGATGTACAACGTGACATATGAGTGCGAGAGAGATCGATGCATTTTTCGAGTCAATGCCATTTAAAATCGGTTAATGTTTCGGATGAAACAGAAGTATCATCGGAAGCGGGATTAAATTATAAATCCGCTAATGCTTTGCTTTTTCCCGAAAAGTCTACAGTCTCTGAATCGCATTCATTGCAGATTTAGGTTACCGACTGAGTCTTTTCACATGTCCTTAAGTAATGAAAACTGTGATGAACTTTTCTCAAAATAAAATTACCGGTCACATTTCCGCTCGCATCTCTATTCGAGCCGTTCGTTGGCTCGACCGAACGGACGATTCAAAAGTTCCCGCTCGCGAGTTTCTCGTCGATCCGTGAGGATGGTACGGGCCAATGATCATAGCGAAATAATTCTCCCGACGTTCTATAGAAGCATCGCCATTGGCCGAGAAAGATTAAACCACTGGGAGTACGGGTTCGGATCATCGTGTGTGATATCTCGGGTGCCAGAAGAAAACGGGATGGGCAGGGTGTTGCGGGGCTGCGACTACCACTACTAACACACTTTCTCCCCCGAGAGAGAAGTGTATTCGCGTCCGACTCGTTGTTGTTGTCAGTCAAGATAACTCGCGTAAGAACGTAGTACGGAACGCCAGTGAGAGCCGAACGTTCGTCTCGCGTTTGCGCCGCGAGTGTTGAGAAATCATCGATAATGTCAATACTTCGGTAAAAAAAAAACACGCACAAAAAAAAACAATTTTTTCACAAGAAAAGTAACAGTGATGCTGTGAGAGAACAGAAAAACAAACCAAAAAAAAAAAAAAACAAACAAAAAACTGAAACGTACAACAACAAAAATAACGCTAAAAAGGTTTTCGGGTGAAGTAATATCGCAGTGATGATACGGGATCTTCGGTGGCAGTGATAAAGCGCGTATCGAAGGCATCGGAAAAGGTGCAGCAGCAGAAGCGAGCATCGGCGTTGTATCGCTGAGCCAGTAGGAGCAGCATAAGCGTCACGAGGAAAGAAAATTAAAAAAAAAATTATCACAAGCTAAAACGAGGTTCGCGGGGGTAGTCAGGGTGGGGGGGGGACGGTGTTCGTAAGATTATTATGAAAAAGTCGAGCAAACACCGAACGGGTGTGGGTAACATTTCGACGGTGTGCCTGTCCGAGGCGAAGTCGGACAGAGGCGACGCGCAGGATAATCTTACGACTTTTTACATGAAGGAGCAAGATATACCCGAGTATCTCGAGGACTGCGGTCTAACGACTTGCTCCGCCGGCGTCGAAATGCCCGAGGCCTGCGATTTAATGCGCGACGCGAAGGAGCATCAGCATCACACGAAGGAAAAAAAATTGTCGTCCGCCTCTATATCGACGGCCGACACGAAGAAGACCGTGACCGTGAAGCATCCCGAGTCGAACAAGCCGAAGCCAACGGCCAAAAAGTCGAAGCCCATACAGGCCGATCTGGACGTTGCCAAGGAATTCATAAGATGCAGGGACGATTGCGTTACGCGATTGGATCTCAGCAAATCGAGCATAACCAATCTTCCGAGCACAGTTCGCGATCTGTCGCTGCTCGAGGAGTTTTATCTTTACGGCAACAAACTCTCGACTCTGCCGCCCGAAATCGGATGCCTCACGAATCTTAAGACCCTGGCGCTCAGCGAGAATTCGCTAACGAGTCTCCCCGACACACTCGAGAATCTCAGACACCTTAAGGTTCTCGATCTCAGGCACAATAAGCTGAACGAGATACCCGATGTCGTCTACAAACTAACGTCTCTGACGACCCTCTTCCTGCGCTTCAATCGCGTGAGATACGTCAGCGAGAATATCCGAAATTTGACTAATCTGACAATGCTGAGCCTCAGAGAGAACAAGATAAGAGGGCTTCCCGCGGGCATAGGCAGACTTGTAAATCTCATAACGTTCGATGTTTCGCACAATCACCTCGAACACTTGCCGGAGGAGATAGGCAACTGCGTTCAACTCTCCACTCTCGATCTCCAGCACAACGAGCTACTCGACATACCCGAGACCATTGGAAATTTGGTCGCTGTTACCAGGCTAGGACTGAGGTACAATCGTCTCTCCGCTATTCCCAAGTCTCTAGCGAATTGCAGACTCATGGACGAATTCAGCGTAGAGGGCAATCAGGTTTCGCAGTTGCCCGAAGGTTTGCTCTCCAGCCTCTCCGATCTTACAACTATAACTCTTTCGAGAAACGCATTTGCCGCCTATCCGTCCGGCGGTCCGTCCCAATTCACGAACGTTTACTCGATAAATTTGGAACACAATCAGATAGACAAGATACCGTACGGGATATTCTCGAGGGCAAAGAATCTTACGAAGCTCAACATGAAGGAGAATCAGTTGACCGCCCTGCCGCTCGACATCGGCACTTGGTCCAACATGGTGGAGCTCAATCTTGGCACCAATCAGCTGACAAAGATTCCCGACGACATACAGTGCCTCCAGAGCCTCGAGATTCTTATATTGTCGAACAACCTGTTGAAACGCATTCCTGCCAGTATATCGAATCTAAGGAAGCTCAGGGTTCTCGATCTCGAGGAAAACAAGATCGAGTCGCTGCCGAACGAGATCGGGTTTCTTCGGGATTTGCAAAAATTGATACTACAATCGAATCAGGTTACCTCGCTGCCCCGGGCCATCGGCCATTTGGTTAATCTCACTCATCTCAGCGTCGGTGAGAACAATCTCAATTATCTGCCGGAGGAAATCGGTACACTAGAGAATCTCGACTCTCTGTACATAAACGACAACGCCAATCTTCACAATTTACCTTTCGAGCTCGCGCTTTGCACGAATCTCAGTATTATGTCGATCGAGAATTGTCCGCTTTCGCAGATACCCGCCGAAATCGTTTCCGGCGGTCCGTCGCTCGTTATACAATTTCTCAAGATGCAAGGACCGTATCGGGCCATGTAACGCAATTAGACGGGGGCTGAGAGCAGTACGCGCGTTAAAATTCCGTCTTTTTATTCGATAATACGAAATTTCTTTCGTTACCTTCGTCGCTCGCGTCGATGAGCGGCGCGGGGAGGGGGAGGGACAAAACAAAACAAAATTGCATTATTTTCGAGGGGCTCTCTCGCACGTCGATGCGTTTGTTGGATTATTATTACATATTGTTATTATTATTATTATTATCATTATTAATATACCTGGCATATCGGTAAACGATAGACGCGATACTGCAAATGCTCTTGAAGTATATAGAGTGAGGTGAGGAGGGAAAAAAAAAAAAAAACAAAAAAGTTATCTATGCGGAAAGATTCTTCCGCGGAATCGTTGACGTACTTGTATATCTGTGGGAAAAAAAAAACACGAGAGAAAAAAAAACTGCGGAGCGGATCGATCGTGCGATCTGTTAGTACGCGGCGATCTTTATCGCTGAATGACGCGTTATATTTCAAGACAATAGAAGCGTTCGGATGTAAGATCAGTTCTCGTCAATTCTGCCTGCATTATCATGATCCTCCTTGTACGTTCATCGCGAAAGACTAAATTGTGCGTGCGTTACTGTGTGTCTCTGTGTGTGTGTGTGTATGTTTTGTGCGTACGACTGAAGCGTGCGACTGAGAATGTATATTGAAGGGACGAACGCATCATTCTCGAACCCCATTTAAAAAAATTAAAAAATCATACAGGAGGATAAGGAAAGGTGCCAATCGTGTGTCAATGTGAAAATATTTTCTCACCAATTCTATGTGCACATGCTGCGTTAAACGCAACGCATAACTATATACATTGGCGTACATAAATTAAATATAATTATATGTATGTATATCGAATATATGTATGTATATATTTGATATATATATATGTGTGTGTGTCGAATTGACTAACTCTGTTCGAGCCATTCAGATAGCGATATCGATTGCAAAAGGCAATTCCATTTTTACCATCTAAAGTTTATCGTCATATCTTCCTCCGACACGAGAAAAAGCTTGAGTCAGCAAAAAAAGAAATATATTTCTACAATTTTTTATTTTTAACGGTCATACTTGTTGTTTTGCATAATTGGATTAATGACGTTGAAAAAAAAGAAAAAAATTGAGAGGCGGGACTCCACGAGTTTTTTTAGAATGTCTGACTAAATTATACTCGTTCTCTTGTCGGACACGTATGTAACCCAATTACGAACAGGCTTTGGGCTAACTCGTTCACGACCTTCCACCACGTCTGCTAAACAAATAGTTCCGCTGATTTTGATTATATATGTATATACATGTGTATGAGGGAGGCGAGTGTGCTCTTCCGCGTTAAAACAAAAAAAAAGTAGGTGAGAGGGCGAAGGAGTGACCACTTTGGCCGTCGGATTATTAATAAGTCAGGGGAATATAAGTAACGGTCGAGACAGCGCCGACGAAAATTCACTTAATTACGGGCGCGCCCGACGCGTGTGTTTACAGTTTTGTAATATTATCGTTGAATTACGATGGTTATTAATGAGATGCGAGGAATTGTCAGCGAAACGGCCCGTGAGTGACGGAAATTTTGTATCACTCGTTCCGATAGCGTTTTTTTAGCTCCGAAGCGAGTTGTAAATTGAAAGAAGTAAAAAAAAAGAAAAATATCTCCGGCGGCGCAAAGCATAAACCACTCGGTCCAGACAATGCTGTGAGAATTTTCACGCTATTTCCAACGTTAAACGTAGCTTATTAAAATACCGTTAAACTAGCTTCGAGACGAAATATTTTGTTATACGTAAACGCAAGCCATTTTTCTATATGTACCTGCATTTTCAAATCGTTGGAACGCTATATGTATGTAATTGTTACGTAAACGAAGCCTTATCTTCAAAAGTTAAAACGACAAAGAAAAAAAAGGAAAGAAAATGAGGAAAAAAAACAATGTATAATCTACGTGTATCTTCCCCCGACGATTGCTCCTTGCATTTTTCTTTAACTTCGTACGACACCACGGAAAAGTGAGAGAGACAAGTTTTTTTGTTTGTAATATACGTAATTTCTAGTTGGTAAGCAAATTTTCTTGCGGATTAAGGGAGAGCATTGTTTTTTAATGTAAATTTTACAATCGATGTATTAACGGACATGAGCGACAACGCGAGCCATGAAGGTCGCACTCGCGAGACTATATCTTGGACGCGCTTCGCACAGATCGCAAGGAGATATGTAAACGCACAACTCTTCCTTTTATTTTTAATCTATAATCCCTCATTAGTTTCCACGTATGATAATTAGTCCAAGTACTTTAACTGTTGATCCCGCAGTGCGAGATAATATTATATCGAGTTATTATTCGACTCTCTCGCGACGCAGATTCACAAGGTGCAATCGAAATGTGCAAATGAAGTGAAAAACGATAGATCTCCAAAAAAAAAATGGAAAGTTTAAAGAGTTTAATTATTATCGTCGTGCCGCTCCACGATAAACAGTGTGAATATTCTTCCAAGTTACGCACATTAAAAAATGAGTTATTTGACACCGGCACACAGATACACACAGCACACGCGCGCGCACGCAAACACACACACACACACACACACACACACTCATTCTCTACGCACACAGCCCTTTGTAGCTAGTACATCCATTTATGGTTCGGCTCGTTCAGCTCGACCTGTAATCGAAACTCCGTGTACACGATTATGTATTTTATCTAAAAATCGGGATCCCTTCCTTCATTCTTCCTCCTCTAGATTCAGTTGCTGTGTTCTATCACGATTCTATAAACGTCTCGTGTAAAAAAAAAGTATTTTTTATATGACGACGACGGGTCGAGAACAATTGTTGCAGATTATTGTAGTGATTGATATTTATCCCGCTCGACAAACGCTTACTCGTACCATTGTTTCGATTTTAAAACTCGGCGAAAAAAAACAACAAAAAATATGTACTCGTAGATTATTAATTCTGTAGCGAAAGAATCGAAGACAAAAAAGTGTTACTTATATTGCGGCATCGATTGTCGAAGATAAGTTCAGAGTGCCATTAGTTGTATTCGTATTGTGTGAACCGTTTCACAGACCGTTTAGAGATAGAGCGATGCCTCCTTCCGAATCCCTCCTTGTCCCCTCGTTTGCCGCTCTCGTACATTGTTCGTCTTTTTGATATAGAGATTAAAAGAAGAAACAAAAAAATAAAAAAATAATTGTCCTCACATTCAATGAGCAACGGTGCGAATCACCGGAGAAAAATTTATTCCAACAGAAAGTTTGAACAGACGATAAAAGTAATTGGCGAAACGATTCCTATAAATCATGAGAACCCCGTTGAGTAGCCTGTCGGGCGCAAAGTTGTGTGTATAATTTAATGATATGTAATATTAATGTAACTCAGTGTATATTGAAACAACAACACAACAACAAAAGATAAATATTACTGTATAAATATTTCTAAATATACAAATGTACTAAAAAAAAGAAAAAAATTAGTATTGTTGTACTCACCTTCGACGCGAAACTCCTTAGATTATTGATAACGATCTTTTGTACCGATGACCATAAAACAAGTATGTTATCAATCGCGTCGACCTGCCCAACCTATGTCCGCCAATTTTCGCGAAATTGCACTCTCCCTCTTTACCGAGAACTTCGACCTCTTGATTTTCGATTTTGCTGCTTTGTTCTCTTCTCGGGCGATCAGCTCCGCCGCCGTCACGAAATCATCTTTGTCGGTCACACTAAGAGGCGTCAGGAAAGGCCGCGACCATTCTCCGGACTTTACTTCCTCTATCGCCTGAATCTGAATCTCCAACGCCGAAACTTCGTCCCGATACTCATCTATTTCTTTAATCAAGCTGGAAAAAAGTATTCATCATAAGTGTATTAACATAACAAAAATAAATCCGCAATCGGTAAATTCGCAGTGGACAAAATTGTAAAGAAGAAGTCCATAAAATAAAAAATAAATGAAATCCAAATATGAAAAATACTGGGTAATCTTCGGATCCATCTCGCGATACGATTCAGCGATATTCAGCTGATGCTTCGCCTGCAACAAGTTCTCCTCGAGACCGAGGCTGTGTGCTTTTTTTTCGGCGAGCTGTTTTTTCAGCTTATCGACGTCCCTCCTCAATTTCACAACTTCCGGATGTTGTTCATCGTCGATAGTTACAGATTTACGATGATTGCGCTTCGGCATGACCAGGTACTTGTTTAACAGATCGGTGAGATCATTAATCGCCGAAAACTTCCACACTCGGTCGCAAAAATCGTTCATCTTTGTCCACTTTTGATATTGTAATTCTTCCTAAACCATGACAAAAATTGGTCATATTATTTGATCGTACCATGATCGATCAAGGTAGTCCTTGCGAATAGTGTTCACTTTGCATAAGTTTCAGAGAGATAAGAGGGAATTGCAAACAGTTCTGGATGGTATAAAAATCTGAAGAAATCAAGATTATTAAAGGTGCTCAAAAGATTAATTGTGCATAAAAATAATTCCGTACCTCTAATATGCTTGATTTTTTTCAGATCTTTATACCATCGAGAAGTCTTTGCAATTCCCTCTCGTTTCTCTGAAACTTATGCGAAGTGAACAATATTCGCAATAAGGACTACCTTTAAGGATGTTTGAGCCGAAACCGCAGTAGGGGAACGGAAAATGGGCTCAGTTGACCGCGTCAGTCACTGTGCGAGTGAGAAACACAGCAAAGCAAGCGGTTAGACAGAGATAGTGGCTTTCGTCTTCTGAATTTATCTCAGGAACAAAACCGTGAATCTTATTGAAATTTGGACACAATCTGCCTGATAATATGCTCTTAGCTGTGGTAGGTTTTTTTTTATTCGAATCTAGTTGAAATCGGCGGAGAAAATCGCTACGTTCTGTCGTTACCGATCGGTTTCCGAAACATTTACACGGTGCCTTATGTAGCTTTCTACGCGCACGACTAAAAAACTACATGGTCAAAAAGTCTGCAAAAATTGCAAACGATTCAGTGTGTCTTTGTCTGCAAAGTAGCAAAGTTTAATAGCGATCGAACCAAAATACGTTTAGGCCCAAATATCCTTAAAAGTTCGTAAGCATGACGCGTCGATCAACCAATTTGCGCTTCTGTTCGGCAACTTCTTTCTCCCTAGTTCGTAGTTTAAGTCCGGTCTCTCGAGCCATGACCTCGAGCAGTTCGAGCTCGAAGATTTTGATCGTTAACTTTTCCGTCGCTTTTTCGATCGCGTATTCCTTGCGTTTCTCGTCTTCGGTTCTGTCGTCAGCGAGATTGGACCTCGATGTCTTGCTGTGTCTGAATTCCATGGCCAACAGCGATGTTTACCGTTAAAAATTGCTCAAAGAAAGTCGACGACACTTCTGTAACATCAACTGTAACAATAGTCTACGCTTTTATACCAATCACAAGAATTCGAATAGCTCGTCGACGCTTAAACAGCGCCAACTCTCGGCCCGCGAAGAAAACAATCCGACGATTGACGATTATGGTTGTTTGTAGACGTTCGTTGTTATAATTAATTAGACGCACAGATCTGACAGAGAAATGTATCCGAACGGTGTGAAACTTATGAAGAAAACGTAAGTGAATTAGCTCTAAAAATTTCGAGGTTTCTTCGTCGATGAAGTTTGTTTCGATTAATTATCGTGTAAACAACGTTTGCTCGGAGGTTAAGCCTTCGACTTTACGAGTGTCCACTGACCGCGGGAATGACAACTGCGGGTCAAGGGGATCGATGGAACGTAGAATAATTTTTATTATAATTAATTGTTGCGTTACAGAAATCCGTACCCACAAGGAATGCGATGTCAAAAGTGTCTGGAAATGGGCCACTGGAGTTACGAGTGTAAGGGGAAGAGGAAATACGTTCACAGATCTTCGCGCACAGTACAGTTGAAAAAAGCTCTGAAGGACAGAGAAGAAAACAAAACGTATGTTATTGAGAAACATTTTTTTCGTATAAATAAATAAATTAATTAAAAAATTCGCCATGCCGTACTTGCACAATACAGACATCCACAGGTGACGATATTGTGACGTTACGGCATTTTGATACCAGAAGCTGCTAGCACAGTTCCAGCTTGCTGTGAAGCTTCACGTTGGAATTGTGGAGCTCCACGGCAAGCTGGAACTTTGTAAGCATCTTCTGGTATCTAATAACGGACAAACTTTTAACAAAAAAGTTAAAGGTTTGTTAAAGTTTTTTAACAAAAAATGTTAGTCAGTATTATGCAGTATTGTATATTCAAATTGTATATGCCTGGTTTGTTGGGTTCACAGCTTTTGTTTTGATATAGTACTTCAAGGACTGCTGGACACCATGTAAATGTTATTTCATACGTCGCGCGCTATATGCATATTTTCATTTTTTATAAATATCTCAACACAATCTGGAAATGTCCTTGAATATCCTTGAATTTCGTACGGACTTTTTACAGGATACCATGATAATATACTATTGTTCAGATGCTCGCCACGCTTTAATTCTATGTCGTTCGATTTTTCGTCTTTACAGAGAACAAAAGAAGAAACCCGAGATAAAGAAGCAACGGAAGAAAAAGAAGGTGGAATCAAGTTCCAGCGACTCGGGTTCGTCCAGCAGCTCCAGCAGCAGCTCCAGCGACTCTTCTAACTCGTCTTCGGACAGTGATTCGTCCAGTGACAGCGATTCAAGCAGTAGCTCAAGCAGCAGTAGTAGTAGCAGCAGCAGCAGTAGCAGTAGTAGCAGCAGCAGTAGCGGCGGCGCGCGACGAAAAAAATCTCATAAGGGTTGAGGGACAATTTATAAAAATATAAACATAAGAATATTAAGGCGTTTGACTGTACACGTTTGTTGTGTTATCGGAGCGATCGGTGTCACTGGTGAGAATAAATATTAATGTTTTTTTATAATTTTGTCTCAATCGCGATTTTGCCTATGAAAGCTCCTGTGGTAAAAATAAAGATTTCATTATCGGGAAACTGAAGATTAAGATGTTGTAAAAAAGTATTTATTTCACTGAGGTATAGATTGGCAATTTTTTTTTCAAAAAGTCGTTATTCGATATTATCGCAATGCTTCGTATTCTTCAATCGTCCACAGCTTCGGGAAGTATTTGCACGATAACTTTGCGTTTGGCGTCATACGTGAAATTGTTGCTCTTGAATATGTCGCTCTCGTAGAACGGCGCTAGATTGTGCACATCGATTTGTTTGGCCTGTGAGAATCGTGGAAAAAGATCGTTAATAACAATTTTTTTTATTCGAATTATACGAGCTTGTTATAGAGGCTTGCTTGCGCGGCGAATCTTACCCGATCCAGGAGATCCTTTTCGCTGACTTCGATAGTCGTAACGCGCTGACCCCGTATGGCTCTTTGAAATGCCAGAGTATCGAGAGTTATCTGACGGAGTATGTAGTAGAGCAGTTCACTGTGATCCTTTTTGTATGTCAGATATTTCTGGAACGTCTGAAATTCAAAGGGGTTTAAAGGTCAATAGGTCGGCTTCGGGTTGTCAGCGTCCTTCAGGTAACGAAAAGACATCTGGTATGAAAAAGTGATTTAATGCGTTACATACCCAGGTAGGGAAAAGACGTCGGGTACAAAAAAGTAATTTAAATGGGTTACATATGTCCGTCCGACATATTTAACCCTTTTTGATGACTTGTTCGTACCAGATGTCTTTTTGCTACCTGGGTATGGTGGTAACTTTTGGATAACGTCCAGACAAACATATGGAATCCATTGAAACAACTTTTTGATAACAATTTTTTTTGTACTCCCTGTATGTACTCGAAGCGTTATGAATAATGGAAGAGACTCACTTGTCGCATGCTCTTCATCACCGAATACTTCTGGGTATCGACGAAACTGTCGAGCGCCATTCTTATCGCGAGATTAACGTCCTCTTCGCGTACGTGATCGCGCAGATGCATCTTCGCGCTGGCTTCTGACATGCGGATTATACTCTCGATGTGTCGAACTGTTATCGGTAGACTTCCGGTTGCCTGTCGTTCAAACATTTATCAGTATAATTTTGAAAAATGTCCCCTCGAACTTAAAAATCAACTCTAAAATAACGCGCGAACACTCACGAGACTCTCCTGCCTGAGCTGACTGTACAGCTTCGCTACTTTGTCCTGATCAATATTCGTCAATTTCGGATGAACGTTTTGCTTAGCGTAGACGATATATTTCTTTAAAAGTTCTTGCGGTATGGTGATGTCGTTTGAGCCAACTTCCGGTTCGGCGGCCATGGTCTTCTCCAAATTGGTCGGGTGATGCTTGATGTGCGAGTTCACGACGAATTTTGCCAAATGCCTGTCCTGCATGGGATCAACTTCGTCCTTGACTATGCAGAGGATGTCGAAACGGGAGATAATCGGCTCCGAGAGATCCACCTGATAGAACGCGAAAATTATTAATCGAATACGGACGAATGCCAAAATATCGATTCCGGCGAGATTAAATGTGTTCGATGAGCGCTCACGTTTTCGGCAAACGTCATACTGGCGTCGTAACGACCACCGATGGGATTCGACGCTGCGATTACCGAACATCTCGCGTGCAGCGAAGTCACGATTCCGGCTTTCGATATCGAGATACTCTGTTGTTCCATGGCTTCGTGAATGGACGTTCTATCCTGATCGTTCATCTATGAGGCGCAAAGAATTTTGTGTTTAAATGTACATCCGTCGATGATTTATTTACGACCCTGAAGATGTCTGCATGACATCAAACTTCATCTTTGGCAGGTTTGTGCGAGTGAACTGCTTGAGGGAAGAAAATAGTTCACTTGTAGGATTTTATTCCCTAAGTGAACTTTCTCGAGCAAAGTTTTCCGATGCAAAACCCAGCCGTTATAACTTGATGAAATTTAGTCCCGTGCAGACATTTTCAGGGTGATATTTATTTACGTGGGTAGAGGCAGCCGGTTACCTTGTCGAACTCGTCGATCAGACAAACACCGTGATCGGCGAGTACCAGAGCACCTGCTTCGAGAGTCCACTCCCTCGTGGTCGGTGATCTTCTCACGTATGCTGTCAAACCGACCGCCGAGGCACCCTGTCCCGTTGTGAATACCGCCCGAGGCGCCACCTTCTCCGTGTACTTCAAAAATTGTGATTTCGCCGTTCCTGGATCGCCGCACAGCAGGACGTTGATGTCGCCTCTGATCTTGTGCTTGTTTCCTGTCGACGATTGAACATTTTATAATCGATCTATATTCATTCGTCGGACGAATTTGATCGTGAGATTGATGAATTCCATATTATTTTTGCCAAAACTTCAATTGAGTAAAACGCACTTCTTCCGAATCGTTAATCGTCGGAAGAAGCGCATTCGGACAAATGACTTTCGGCCATACATCGATTCGGCCGATTCAAGTTTCCGCAAAATAATGTGGCTCCGATTGAGAAGAGACGTGAACTGTACCGGGATTCTTCGACTCGCCGCCAAATATCGCGAGTGCCAGTGCCCGCTTGATGTCATCATGGCCGTAGATCGAGGGACCGATACTCGCGACTATTCTATCGGCGATTCTGTGATCTTTGCTCAGAGCAAGTATACTACTGATATCCTCCTCCGTCAACGATTCAACGATATCTTTCGAGTCCTTGACGTGCAGGTGATTCGCAAGCAATACAGTGGAGAACACGGGAAATCCCTGTTCGGTGTTCAGAGAACCGTCGTAGCTGTTTGTATAAATGCCGGTAACATCGACCTCGTCGCCCGGCTTGCAGCGGTCGCAGAGATCGGAGAGAAGAATGCAGTCTTTGCTACGTGGAATTCTGCCGGCAGGTATTCTTCCTGGAGATTCTTGAATTGTGACTTTCTGATAATTCCGATATATCGTTTGTTCCATATTGATCTGCAATTGAAAAAAAAAATAGAATATTGGAATCGCGCAGTTGAGTTATTTTTCGATGGATAAAAATTTACGATGTTTGACCGACCATGAACGGACCCATGCTCTGACACTCCGGACAAGAGCCCGGCTTAACCTCCGTATTTTGCGATTGTACAAACGGGCCCAGGACGTAGCCGCACTTGCTACAATCGTACTTTACAACCGAGAGTTGCGGCAGCACTCCCGTAGTCGCTGTAACGACTCCGAGTGTCCGAACCAATTGATTGAGATGCAGTTTGCGGAAGGTACGGAGTTCCTCAATCAGCGGCAGTTCGGATATTCTGACGTGAATCTCCGACGTGACTCTCTCGTAACTTGGGAATATCGTGAGAACGAGCTCCTTCGCGACGGCGTCGAATATCTCCAGCATTTGAAAGGGCGCCTCTGGCAGGAAGTACGCGAGAACGTGTTCCTTACTGGCGAGGATCGGAAACTCCACTACGAAACTGGACTGTCAACGGAAACGGATTTAATGAAAAGAATTAATAAATGAAAGAGGTCTACTGTAACATTTATATAATAAAAAAACTCGTCGATTATTGATTCGTATACCTGATTACTCTCGCACATATGCCTTATACGCTCCTTGTACATGTAGTGGCCCGTTTCGTTCGTGTGCGTACGTAGAAAACTCTTGAAACGATTGATGATTTCCGTCCGTGGTCCAAGCATCATTACCCATTCTTTGACCGTGTGACCCTTGGTGTCCTCGAGATTCTCGATTGATTCGACCATCTAGAAGCCGTCGACGAAAACGTTAAATACCGCTTTGTTTCCTTCAGTTTTCTCCCCAGATTAATTTTACCTCCGTATCTTCTATTTCGCCGGTAGCCGCTTTTTCAGCCATGCGACGCTTTCGCGTTTGCGTCTCGTCCTCGTCGCTGTCGTCTGCAATACAATATTAGAATAAAAAATTGGGTGTCGACAAAAAATACAATAATTCATTAACAGCACCGTGTGATACTTGCCATATAGAAGATCTCTGTCGTCTCTGAGAGTCCCGTCCGCGCGGTCGCGTTTCCGCATCGCCGATTCAGCGGCCGCGCGATCGCCCTCCGATATCTCGGAGTAGTCCTCGTCGTCGAGCATCCTCGGGTCGTAACGATCCAGGCCCGGCATGGGACGGTAGTCACTGTAATAGAGCAGAGCAGTGAGTAAATTGTATTACAGAGTAATGAAGTGAACGTGTAAACATCTCGAGTAATAATAGAAGGGGGATCCTTCGAAGACCTGTATTAGTCTTGTGTTCTAAGACCGGATTATCTAAGTCTCTCCAAGGTCGAAGTCTTCCGACGGTGAGAGGCAGGCACAGATTATCCACACTTTGCGCACGTTAATGAACATGCGTAATATTTATTACTACTTTTTTATGACACCTTTTACTTATAAGTCCAGCCAAAGATGTTTTTCCATAAAAAGTAATGTGATAAAATTCCAAGTCCAAGAATTGGAGTATTTTTACTGACGATTATTCTAACTCAACTGAGGTCAAAATCTTTGTGGGAGATTATCTTAACTCCATGTAGGTCAATGAACCTGGGTAATTTTTATTACTACTTTTTTACGATACTTTTCTCTTAAAAATCCAGCCTCAGATGTTGTATAAAAAATAATGTAATATCATCGAAAAACAAAATGAATTTCTAGGTCCAAAGAATCGGAGTATTTGTACTGACGCTTCCATATTATCTCCGAACAGTTCCTCTCCATCTTCCTCCTCTTCGTTTATATTTTCCTGAGTAGCGTCGCCGAGCAGATCCCCTTCATCCTCGAAGGGCTCGTCCATAGACGGGGCCGGGGAGGTCATGGCCTCTCTGAGCCTGTCCGAAGGCACCGGCGAACTTGCTTGACTCTGAGAAAATGGATATTAATTTATGACAAAGTTATAATTATTTTGCAAATAGCGCACGATTGAATCGGCTGATTATAATAACGAGTAGAACAGTACTTTGAGGTTCGAAGATAACGCTTGTCGAGCTCCACTTACCATTGTTACGAATTTACTATCCCACGAAACAATTAACTCAACGATCTGTTTATCAAACAAAACTATCCGACATCAGTGCTTAATTAAAAACGCCAGCGCTACAATGATGCCGAGAACGGAACAAAAATTATTGTAAAAAAATAAAATAAAATGAATACAAAACAAGCGGATAATTTTTGGCGGTAACTGGACGCGCCGGTTGTGTACGCCAGTGTACGCCGTTCTCGCGTGCAGTTAAGTTCGCGCACATTCTACAGGTGCGCGGACGAAGCTGAAAAGTCTCTAGCCTTCCGAGGAGCGGAGATATGCTGGCTAACGTGCCCGAAACCGAATGCACAAATAGGCGCTTTCCAGTCACTCGTCAAAATGATCCCATCACTTATTCCGATTCTACTATTGGTTCGTTCCGTCGTATACTATCCTGATCTGACAGAATGGACCAATCGTAGGACCGGATAAGGGATTATCAATCATTCCGAATTTCGACTGGAAAGCCGCCACTTCAGGATTATCTGCACTAGAATGTGGCCAATCCGGGCTGATTCTAGTGTGGTGCTAGAGTTCCGGATAAAGTGATGAAAAGAAGAACCACTAGAAGCGGAATGTAAAGCGGGTAATAGGTAAAAACACGATGCGATTTAATCGGCGAAACAATATAAAACAATTCGCATTCCTGCCGTGAAATATCGGAAACGAAGTTGATTCAACACAAACGCGGAAAGTAATAATATTTTTTTCCGAAAATGATATTTTTCCTTTGGTGATTTTTATACTGAGAAAATCTCAATGGATGACTTTAAGTAATAGTTAAGGCTCACTTCACCACAGGAAAATTCATTGAAATTTCTCGAGGCTATTTTTCGACCATCAAAATCGTCTTTATTACAAATTTATTTAAGCTCACACAAGCTGGCAGCTTTTTCGAAATTTATGGACATACATGTATATATGTATATATCTATCCTCGATACAATATCTCAATTAATCTCAAAAATGAGAAATAAACATTGGGATGATTATTTGGTGAGAGCGACTTTGAGACTCCTCAGAGTAGCAATTTCGCCAGGTATCGTTTCCAGTTCAGTTGTTATGTTCGCTACTCTCACAGCCAGATATATAGAATCTTGAAATCTCTTTTGAGCAGTTCTGAGATTCTGAGGCACCAGAACGCCAAACCACCTTATAGGATCTTGTGACTTTGTATCGTTGTCCTTCGAGGGCTTCAGACTAATATCGAAAGTTGGCACTTTCTCTCCTCCCTTCTCTGACGTGTTTGTCGACAATTCAAACAGAGAATTCATTTGACCGTCCCGAGGAATTTGCAGGCTTCCGATCGACTCCTTTCCTCGTATGTAGCGAGCCTTCGCTAATTCTATGTTTCCCTCGCGTATTGTATTCTCCAGCTGCATATTAACGTACACTTTTTCCTCAATGAGCTCCAACGATCGTAGAGAAAGACTGTCGAGCTCTTCGCAAACATCGTCGATGCTTTTCTCCATCTCTGAAATGCGATAAATTATTTCATATAGCCGCGCTTCGACTTTTACTAATGACAACTACTTAAACATCGGAGGTTAGTTAACCTGAAAGCTAAATCGTCACACGTCTCTTGCGAACGGTTCGATGATGTTCGCTTATAATTGTGCGTTGACTACGAATAATGCTGCGTCACGCTTAATACAAATAATCGTAAAATATCGCGATAATTGAGCGTAAACACTGTGCATAACTTGCGCATAGCTTATACAGAAGCTGTCACGCCTATGTTTTTGTTGTGTTACATCCCGTGTTGTTCCTTAATTCATCCGTTTCTGTCGCTGGGCTACATTAGAGATAAATTTGAAATTTTAAAGGTGGGTGTGTATAAAGCGAAGTCGCATTACCCTGGAATAATATATATACATTTGAAATTCATTTCGTTCGAGGAATACAAATACAATTTCAAATACGTAATTTCTTGTTTAAAAATTTCACTTTCACACCAGAAGTGACGTCACGCAGAAAAATGTAAGGAATTTCATTGTGACCTAACTTTTTATTTGAAAAAAATCTCGGTTTTTCACCGGAAGTGGGGTCGAATAAACGTGATTTTCGGTTTGAAAATCGCTGTCTTTGAGCGGAAGTGCCGTTAGACTGGAAATACGTCACTTTCGGTTTGAAAATCGAATTAATTTTTCGACCGGAAGTGACATATCTCTGATATGACATCGCTTCCGGTCGAACTGACCGATTGTGCACCGAACGCCGATTTAGACGGCGATCAGCAGTGTGTCAAATGAACACCGAAAAATTCGACACAAGTGCTCTACACCGAGAAACTTTTACACTTTCTCGTTGTAGAGCGTTGTGAAACGAACAAAAAGTAAAAATGTCAAAGATCCTCGAAAAAATTAATGAACATTTACAGGACTCTTCAAGGACTTCGGGTACCGCCAAACACCATGGTCATACAGATAACAAATCAGTCACGTATAAAATTATATTTTATAACATACCGCACGTGATATCGTGTTGATGTACAAGATGGCTTTTTTTTTTACAATATTCGATTTATGCTATGTACATTTAATTATTGGAAGGCAGGTCAGTCCTCAGTATCGACTAGTCTGAGACATGAAGTTTTTTTCCCGACCACCGATACTCCGAATCATTCGCGTCTATAGACTGTAATATACTGCCCGTAATTCGGTTGCGGAAAGTGAGCGTGAAATAGTTTCGCCACGAGTCTGTAACTCTGTAGGAAAGTCTCGATCCTCGGAGCAAGATTGTCGAACATCACCAAGAGATGAGGCATAGCGACGTCCCTCCTCTCGACATTGTCCCTTAGCCATAGCGCAGGATCCTCGAAGAATTCATCGGCCTCGTCGACGTAATCGGGTAATCGCCGCAAATTTGGTTCGCAGGTCAGAAATCTTATCGGAACATCCACGTGCAGATGACTGTACATGGGCGTCGCGTGGCAAGGAGTCAGAAACATGATTTCCATTTCGTTAGCGCCCGCGCCGGTCAATTCTTTTTCCAGCGATCTCATAACGTCCAAAGTGCCTCGCTGATGAACGAGGGACAAGTAGAGACCGGGCAGAAGATTGCTCAGTACAAAGACGGCGAGAAAAGCTTTCCTTCTGAATTCGGTGATTCTCCATCCAAACGGAAAGCCGCTCGTACAGACATAAATGGACATGGGCAGCAGAGGCAGAATAAATCTGAATTCCTTGTGAGCCAGAGCCGAGTAAACGCCGATGGTCCACAAGATAACTACTATCAACACAATCTGCCTACGATGAGAAGTGAAGTTTCTTGTGGCCCACAGAATAGCCAAAGGAAAAATGAATGCATGCAAGCCCAGTACAACAGGCAATCCAGCAAAAAGATACCAGAGCGTATGCTGAGTTCCATAAAAGTCAGCTACATTGCTGAGTGCATTGACCTTGAAGAATTCCCAAGGTGTTACAATGAAAGTACCGTAACACAGCGAATCTATGACTATGGAATAGAATAAAGTGCAAGTTACTGCAACGGCGTAACTTTTGGCTAAATCAATGATATTTCTGGAACTGATGCATATGTGATAGAGGCAGAGCGGAGTCCAGATAATAGCAGCAGTGGGTCTTGTGGCTGTGAGAAAACCGACAATCCACAGGAATCCCGAGTTTCGGACGCGTCCCTCGGGCCAGGGAAATATAGACAGAGCGATGATGGTCAGGGAAGTTTCCAAGCTGTTGGCTAAAGTCCTGCTGGCACAGTAGTACCAGAACCAGTTAGAGCACAGGCTGAATAGAGCCCATTTGCTTCTGGTCCACAGGTAGAATCTGTAGTCGGCATAGCCACTTAGCAGAGCCTGAAAGACTCTGGGTAAGGCCGTAAGCAAAATCACATTGTCCAGACGCGCGATAGCCAAGAGCCGGTACAACATCGACACGAGAAACGGATAGATGTAACTCCGAATTTTCGATCTCCATTCCCACGTGAGATAACCGTATCCAAAGGCAAGTCGGTGCGCGACCTCCAGCGACTGCCAGTACTCGTCGGGCACGTGAAATGTCTGTACGACGTAAACGGACGTTAACCTCCAGAGGACGAGGAGTAAGAGAGTGTTGGGAAGCTTCGTCGGAAAGGCCATTCTCGATGGCCTCGCAATAAATCGCGTCGCCCCGTTGCGATTTCGTCCAACTCGCTGATGTACCTTCGCAAATAAAAGAGCCAAATATTAATCGATGAATGTGATGTCTTTATCTCGGCGGAGGTTAGTCCTCGATCGAATCGGCGTGACGGGCTGCGTTCATCGTACTAACCGGTGGGCGTTTTCGTGATCACGCCGAGAGACAGAGTGAAAAGAAGAGAGAGCTCTATGAAGTTAGCCATACAACTTTAATTACAAAATTTGCAATTAGTACCATTCGATTGGTGGCCGTTTGGTGGTGATTGGTAGCCTAATTAAAACATTTGGCGGTCAATCGTTTAATTACAATTAATGAAAAAAGAAATGAGCCCCCAAGATAGCCATATGTATATATATTTTTTTTCTTCAAGTTGCTCCAAATAGGGCTCAATCGATGCGGCATCGTGTGGTGGTCAAGAATAATATAATTAAAACGTTTGGTGGTCATTGGTCTGCGTAAAAAATGTAAAAAACTAAGTGCGCCTTAAGGTGGGCCTTCATCAGTGCGTAGTACCTTAGCGACCATGAGCCATAGGTCTCATTGGTTCTCGCGTCGTCGCTTCCGCTTGCAGCCGGCGCATCTGACAAGTCGTACGAATCGGAACAATTCGGAGTTTCGGCGTTCTATGATAGCCAAAGTTGCTGAACGGGACCCTAAGAAGAGAGAAAAACCGCGTGTGATAAATTGTGCGGTTATGTTTCTTTAGAGTGCACACGAGAGACGTAATTCGCCATTGATAGTTAATTTTTTTTTTCGCATCAATGATTTTAAGACTACCGTGAAAATAATGTCTACTTGTAAAATACACAACGTTAGATTCTATAATCTGGAGCCCAAATCCGTCACTTGCTTGTGTCATGAACAGAGAACTAAAAAATTGGCTTTATCGAGGTTAGTTTTTGACAAATACAAGAGCCCCGAATATTTTGTATTTGAATTTGCTGAAATGAATTGTTATTTTTTAAACCTCTGACAATATAATCAATATCAGCAATCCTTAGAAATGATACAGCATGATCTTGACAATTGAATTTTTTTAAATATTATGATACAATTGTTTGCACTGCAAACATAATTAATTGTACAACACCGATCAAAAAGACTCATCAATGTAATTCTTTCAGAAGCGACAATTCCATCGAGGTATGGAACGTGGCAAACGCTCCATTCCTGGAATCCACCATAGTCGGTCATCCCGATGATTCAGTAGAATCTATTCTATGGATAGATCAAAGACTCTTTTCAACGGGCCTGCGCGGCATGGTTACGGAGTATGACTTATCGACCCTAAGCCCGAGCTACGAAGTTGCGGTAACAGGCGGCGCAGCTTGGTGCATAGACGCAAACAACACAAAAACCCGTATAGCCGTGGGTACCGAGGATGGTTACATAAACACATTCACAGTAAATCCAGACTGTCTTGTGTACGAGAGAATATTCGATAAGCAAAAAGGTAGAATTTTGTGCATAAAATGGGACAATACGGGAAGCATTATCTTCACTGGATCCACGGACACTGTGAGAGTGTGGAATTCAATATCCGGACATGCCATTCACAAAATGACAACAGCGAGAAAATATACGAAGAAAGAAACAATTGTATGGTGCCTCGCGGTAACGGATGACAATCTTGTAGTTTCCGGTGATTCTCGAGGAGTTCTGTCCTTCTGGGATCCTAATTTGGGAACATTGATAGAATCTCACGAGAGTCACACGGCTGATATACTCGCGATAGCGATGTCCCAAGAGGAAAACATTGTTTACTGCGCCGGCGTTGATCCAGTTGTCCGAAGTTTCTCAAAAGTAACACTAAAATCGTGCGGGCGTCCGCAGTGGGTGAAGGGCATCGAGAGAAGATTGCACGCCCACGACGTCCGTGCTCTCGTCGAGGCTAGCGGTAAATTGTATTCCGCGGGGGTCGACGGTTACTTGGCACAGTCCAGCTATCCGCCTAAACTTCTCATCAAATATCCGCCTCTTCTGCAACCACCTTGCGTCACCGTTTGTCGAAAATCACGATGCATTCTGCTGAGATACACAAACTTTTTGGAGCTGTGGAGGCTTGGTTCGTCCGGCAAAACTTCCAAAGACTCGATACATCCGGGTATGCTGCATTCCCTCGAGGAAAATCCTATCAAGTTGCTGGAACTTCGAACGAAGGGCGACGAGAGTATAGTATCGTACGCGATAAGCAAAGACTCCAAGATCATCGTTTATTCGACTGACACTCATGTGAGAGTGTTTAATTTCGATGTCGTCGATGGTGACGCACAACTGATGAGAAACGACACGGACATCATGTTGCAGCGGGTGCAAAAGATGCTTTTTAGCCCGAATGGAAAACTTTTCGTGACGATAAGCAACGATGGCAACGGCAGTACCGTTACGCTGTTTCGAATCGAGAAGAAGAGGCTGAAAATGGAGGGTTCCTATCAAACTTCTAGACAGAATATTGAGAATGTTGGACTTTTGTGCTTCTCGCCGGATAACAAATATTTCGTATGCTCCGATCGACGAGGCCTCGTCGTCGTGTACTCTGTGGATGAGGCGCTCACCACGGATAGTCCGAACTTTTTTCCCCTGCCTAGATACAGCTGCCCGCCCACGGCTATGGCCGTGCAGAAGGGCACTTCGAACCTCGTCATTGTATACTCTGATCATAAGGTGAGATACTGCCGTCTTTATTTTTATTTTTTATTTTATTTTTTATTTATTATTTTATATTTTGTCAAAACAGTAATAGATTATATTAACTATTTCTTTAATTCACAAGATAATTTACAGGACAGAAATTATAAGCCAGACGATGACCTATTTGCAGCTATAGTCAAACAAGAAAAAAAAATGACGACACCTTGGATATAATTCATTCGAAGTAACGGTATATATGTCGTAAAAAGATTCATCGGCGAGATGACATGGCTGCAGTAAAGCAATATCTATTTCGCTCCACTTTGCAGAATTCTCATATCTCGTTAACCCCCGCTTGAATCTCTCACCTGGAAGATTATAGTTTTATGCCTTCGGGAAGTAAAAAATAAAAATAAAAGAAATGATATACAATGCACTATTATGGTTTGCGAGAGCGCACTGAGTGTTGCGGTAACTTTGCTAGGATTAAATTTTCTCTATTTATCGGTTTTCCACGGTCGTTAAAAAATATTGAAGCCGCAACGGGCCCACGACTAACGGCATACAGGTTTACGATCCCTTCGGGTATTAGACTCTCCTTTCTATCGAGAAATTGGATAAAATTTCATTGGCTGCTACGCGTGAGATATAAGATAATTGATTAGAGATTTCGGATAATTTTTTGACTGCAACAGTAATGAAAAAGTAACGAAACACTTTATGAATTTACAGATTGTTGAATACAACATTCCGAGGAAGCAGTACACAAAATTTTCAAACAATCTGCAGAGCCGTCTGCCTCTTCAGTGGATGACGCGACCGTTCCCAATAACCAATGTGACTTTCGATCCGAACAACGAGAACGTCATCATCGTACACGACGATACGACCGTCTACGTTATAAACAAGAATAAGGAGTTACCGGAAAAGAAAGTAAAAATTCCGAGACGCGAAAACGGAGATGTCGGTGAAGACAGTAACTCCGGCTCAAGTTCCAACAGTCAGCATGCTTTTCAAGTCGTCAAAAAATACAAGGTGAGAAATTTCGAGTGCTTGTCGAATTGTAAACGCACTTTCACTATTATACTTTTACTTTTCCAGCACCTGGTACATTTGGAATGGCTGAACGAGGAGGAGATGGTCGCCGTTGAAGTGAATCCGATCTCGCTCACGGAAAAACTACCGCCGACACTCAAACAAAAGTGGTTCGGCATGTAAGACCCATTGAAATTGAAAATAAAAATAAACAGAAATACGACATTACGAATGCGTGTTTGTCCGTTAACGCTTCATCCGAGAAAGATGAATTTTTGTTGAGTAACTCGAAACTCCCCGGGCATCAATGGCGGCTCCATCGTGTGTTTTCTTGATACGTAGAGAGGCCCGATAAATTCCAGGTCGTATTCGCGTCGGGAGGATCGCCAACCGACTATGGCGGAGCTCGTAGTCGGGATCGGCATCGGTGACGACTTGATAGAAATCGGTGATTTTTCGATCGGATTTTTCGGTGACTTTCGCTCGAACGTGTCCGCAGGAATTTTGGCATTCGCGCATTCCTCCGCCAATACCTTCCTAAAGTACTCATCGGTAAGATAGTGGTACTTCTCGTTCCAAGTCTTTTCGAGCTTTTTCTCGCAAATGTTAATCTCCTTTCTGCATATATAAAAAATATTCTTTAATTAATTTTCCAGCAACGATATATCAATAGAGAGATCGAAGAATTAATGTGGTCCCGGAACATTTTTTTTTTTTTTACTTACCGAATATTATCGGTGACAACGAACCCTTTATCAAAGTCGACGTGTTTAGCTTGGACACTTCTCTCCGGTTTCTTGATCTCATCGGAATTTTCTTTCTTATCCCGTTTATTATCTTTTTTCACTGTTTCGCTCATCGGTTCGAAGAACTTCCGGCTGTAGGGTCAACGTCCAAATCAACAATGATAAACCTCAACCTACATGCGCATTCACGCTGCGAAACCAGAACGCGGGGTACGATCATTTGTTTGTTCGATGCAGATAGTAGACTCCTCCCCGTTGCCGATACTACGAAGAAAGCCCATAACAACGCTAGACGGGATCTAATCGGATCGTCAAACAGAGACCGATGGGACGATAAAAATCACGACACACAAACTTAAGGCTTCAACTTTGAAAAGTAATGTTCGTGATACTAAAATAACAATGTATAATACTTTTGTCAAACTTTCGCATAAAAAGTGTTGGGTTAACGAATTCTCAGAGCATGGCATGTCTCGTGAACGGTGTGCCTCGCGATAATTCGTACGTGTCCATGGGGCGGCGAGAGTCTCGAGAGAATAATTTTAATCTCAAGGCATGAAACCTCGTAAACCGCGTGAGGGCCGTTTAATCTCGAGTGTTTGCGAAATCGCACTATCGCATACGGATAGGAGTCGACGTCTTGGTTCAGCCATCAGGAAATAATCAAAGCGAGAGCGGCGGTGTGGAGCCCCATCATGCGTACACTCATCGTACTATTTCTCTTCTAATACGTACAAGGTTTGACGTGAAAGCTTGCCGGCGGGAATATCTCGCTGATGGCGCCGGGGTATGAGCATTAACGTTGCTGTGTGGGTGGGCGGGTGGTGGTTGCGAGACAAGCAGCAAAGGACTCGGCGGGAGTTCAGAGCTTGGCGGATGAGGAGTCGGTGCGAGTGCAATGCACCGAGATTACGACTAATCTGCGCTCGAGACCAGCCGGCGGGACGTTATAGCGTAGCTTCCGTTAAGTTAGAGAGGTCTCACTCCGTCAGGTCCCCTCGGCAATCTCCGTACTCGACCTCGAACCCCTAAAACCATCTCCAACCCTTCGTCGTTAACGTCTAAGAACCATCCAACCGACCGACAACCCTTAGAATTAATGACCGATTCCATTGGGAATATTGCGTTTCGGTGCGGCTTCGAAAGATCCTAGGTGGACCGAGCCCCCTTTGACCTCTCAGTCCGCGAGCTCCCACTTATCGACTTGTAAGCAACTTTATGGAAATTAATATTGTTTATATATATTATATAATATTGTTAACCTGAACATACAAACCAATGTACAAAAAGCTTCGTTCTCTTATCCATTTAACCGTAAGAGAAACAAATTCAAGGACGAGTATATGCTACATCGCACAAGAAGCTGTATGCAATAAGAAGAGATTGCGGATGGTTTGAGAGTGTCGAGAATAAGAGAAACACGGAGGGAGGACGAAGAATCGTCGGTGCACGGTTGTATGGGGGATGGTTGCGGTCGTCGCGGTGGGGTGCCCTGTAAATTATGAGCGCGAGCAGACCCCACACCCTGTCGTCTCTCCGCCCGGCCCGCCCGCTCCCAACGATCGCCCCTTTCGCCTTCACAGCGTTCGCCCATTCTTCCTCGCCGTCGCCGACGTACGACGGTGTCTAGACTTATAGATAATGCGGAGTTTGTGCGAGAGGCAGACCCGAAGTAGACGCGGTCCTTGGTTGTGCGAGCCAACCGGCTAGCCGGCGCGTGTACCATTCGCCACCGGCACCTTCAACCGGCTCTCCGCCCTCGAATCCACCCCCGCAATTACCACCTCCCAAGCCGTTCCAGCGTCACCGTCGCAAGCCCCAACTATCTCCGCGATACTCCCCCGGGCTAGACATATTACTGGGCCAGACGCGGACGTTCACTCGACGAGAAACTCGCTGATGCGCGTCCCACGAATAACCACCCCTCCCCACAAACCCACATCGATGGATTCAAATTCTGGAGTGCACTGCCGAGAGATACGTTCATTTTTCGCGATAAAAACTTATCTCTGTAACGTCACTTCCGATTTAAAAATCTCCTTTTCCGTATTAAGTTCACTTGAGGTAAAAAAAAACACCGGACCCACCTGGGTCGCCACGCGTGTCAAATAGCCCCGGTCTCTTCTGCCGTTTACGCCAAACTTCACAATAAAACTTTTATTTTTATTTTTTCCCCACAGACCGACACGGCGGACAAAGGTGCAATCACTCGGCTTTCTGTTTATTATCACAATCGCGTTATTACGAGGGATCACTTGTGGCAGTTTCACGCTTTACTCATTCCTCTTTCATCGCAGGATCGTTTATAAACGCTTTGCTGTATTTCGCGAGCTCTCATTTTCACCACGATTTTTGCAACCCCCTCCCGCTCCTCTCTCTCTCCTCCCCTTTTCTGACGCCGAGGCAACCGGGAACCCCGTAGTGTTTTAATCGGCAGACTGTAATGCATAAATCTCCGTTAAATAATACGGCAGTTAACAGTGCCATTAAGCCGTTCGAGATACCGCAAGCGGCGGGATCGGCGACAGAAACAGCAGCCTGCACGCGGGGGTTTCAGTACGGATGGTTATAGCTCCTCTGTGTGTGTGTGTTGCATCGCTGTCAGAGGTGGTGGTGCGCGACGGTGCGGCTTTCGCGCAAAGTCCGTATTTATCGGCGACTGCTCGACCGGCCCCCAATTCTCTCTCTTTCCACCCTCCAACACCCGACGCGCACAGCCGACGGGGTGTGAAAATATCGTTCAAATCCCCCCCGCCCCGCTTGGGCTTTTCCTCCAAGTAATTTACAATATCGAGACATATATTTTTTGGCTGTACACTGTATCAGAACGAAAAATAAATTCGATCTGTGCTATACAACCTGTACGGCAGTGATATACCTTAAAATGAATAAAAAATCGTGGACCATACGATAGTCACGGTCAGCAATCTCTTTTTTTTTATTCGCAGTGAAAATGCTCACTCTCATGCTGGCAGTGAAAATTGATGGCGATGCACATCGCATTGGTCGAAACGTCACTCGGTTATATATTTAAAACTGATATTATTAGTAGCACTCATTCTTCCGATATTGAGTGTATCTCTCCATGTTGTTCTCGACATTCTTAACCGCATGTAAACGCTATTTGTTGGAATGATAAATACGATAATCAGCGGTTCTATTTTCTACAGCACGAAGCACAGTCCATTGCCATTGTTCGTCTACCGTTGTTATTATTATTATTATTATGCATCGACAATGAGTATAATTTAGTGTATATAATATGCGTCACAAATAATATAATCAGCCGTCGAAGGTCCGCGGTGCATTGAATTGTTCTGCGCTCGACTCGTTCCGCGTTCCTCGCACGTGCATCATGAGTGCACGTATGCATGACACGGGTGGATCGTTGCGCCGTTGGACGCGCAGCTGCAACGAGGAGTCGGGCGTATCTACTCCACCGCGACATATGCCCTCATCGATCGGGATCGATCGGGATCCGGGATGGAATCGAGGCCGCGCGTATAATCGCTTCCGGTTACACCGACAACAGTATCTCGGGTAGCAAGTGAAACAATGTGAGGCGTCTCGCCTTCCCCGTTCTACAACGCTTCGGTAGCTACCGCAAACTGCAATATTGCGCGCTGCCTCGTTATTGTCTGACCTATCGAGTGGCTTATCTACTGACGGACGATTTCAGCGGTGTTGCAGCTCACTCGAACGGGTGAAATTTCCACATCGGTCGAAATCGATTTATTGATCGACTATTATTTTTTTGCTTTTTAACATACTCCACTGATTTTGAAAAAGTACAGTTATTTTTGAAGAAACTAACATACAGTTTCTATTTATTTTTCTTTGTAGTAAAAACAAGTAAAAATTATATCGTAGTGATTTCTTATTCTTATTGTTCGAGATACGCGTTTAAATTTTTATGCGTACACAACGTTCGCGCATTTTTTTCAATGCCTCTACATAATATAGACGCGAAGTGACGAACCACTAACCTCGCTGATGCTACTCGTGTACCAGCTGTTTCGTCTATAGAAGAAATTTCTGGTTCGAATATAGAGGAAAATTCGCAAGTCCCCCCCTATCGAAACTGAAACTCTTTCTCGTTCACTCCCACGCAGGCGAACCGAGAAGGGACGGTAGTTCGGGCGCCAGGGACCGGTAATCAGATTTTCGTGTCCCTGCGGCCACGCGAGACTAGATTTCTGTCCAGCCTTATGAAATTGGAGGGTGCCCGTTGCCGGCAATCCAATAGCTCTGACGATGTAAAAGCAGTATTAGCGAGAGCAGTTGGAAACCATCTCTCCCGAACCACTCGAACGTGCAGTACAAACGACGAGGAAATCTCGTTGCTTCGAACGAAATTTTCGGGACTCTCCATCTCGACGTTTAAATCGATTAGCGCAGCGAGGAGAGGCAGAACCGTGCGTTATAATTCGATCGCCGATTCGCCGATGAACGATGCGACAGTCCTCGATGGAAAAAAAAATGAAATTGTCGAGGAAATGTTGTCGGGAATTTTGCGAGTTGGGCGATTTGTTCGGCATTGCAGAGCTGGGCAGTACTTAAAGTACATGAATACTTATTTGGTACTTAAAGTACTAAAGTACATTTCGGTACTTTGACCGAATTCAATGTCAAAGGTCTTTGATCAAAATATTATATCCGTGTGCAGTTTTAGGACAATAGCTCAAAATTTACACACGTTAGAGATACCACGGACATTTTTAATCTTGTTTCGCACTCGACACACCTCCAAATGTGATTACGAAGAAAATCGTTGTTAAGAAGAAACAGTACTTTGTATTTTATAAAAGTAATTTAAGTACCGGAATTACTTTGTAGTTAAAGTACTTGCAGTACTTGGTACTTAGTCTTGTAAGTAATTTTCGGTACTTTGCCCAGCTCTGCGGCATTGTATGCCGATTCTCTCAATGTCGAATGTGAGAAATTCCAATCGATAAACATTCCGATTAAAGACAAGGAAGAAGGTCACCGTCTCATCGGGGATATGGTGAATGACATCACTACCATCTGCCGTTGCAGACTTCGGATGGAAAGACTGAGAACGATTCTTGAGAATCCGATCTTCTCGGTTCGGTTGGAACTTTCCACGCGACGAACTCACGCAACAGATCCGTGAGCTGATGTGTGATGGGGGATATCGATATTGACGATGAAACGCGTTTGCGTGTGAGATTGACGCACGTGTATATTTCGCGTCGCCGGTAGAGGCGAGATGCGTGAGAGGATAGGAACCGGGTCAGAGCGTCTGCCGATCTCATCGAGTCGTTTGCGGCTGCGGTGAAGTATCTCTTCCCTCTGCTCCCCTCGCCGCCCCTGTCCGATCGGTACGCTCTCGAGCCACGGTCAAAACAACCATCATCGACGCCGGACTAGATTCCAGAGACTGGACGACTTCCGGTCGATGAAACGGGGCTGTCGGGTCGAGTATCCGGAGTACATGACCGTGCGATAATGCTATTTCTTTTCACTTTTTTTTCCTTCCGTCGACTCAGGCTTCTTTTATTGCAAGTGTAGTAATAAGAAAACAGGAGCTTCTACTCTTATGTAGAACTATTATGTACTTTTCATATATATACATATATATATACACAGGTATGAAACAGCAGAGGTTCTTTCGACCGCTTCCTCGACCGGAAGTCTTCGGACTACCGTCGCTGGTCGGACTTTCTCAACGACGTCGAAGAGCAACCAAGTTATAATCGAAGTAAAATTTCATTAGCTATTCCGCCAATTGGACAGTTCAGTAGATCGGTATTCGAACAATCGTATAAACGTTTGGACATGTTGTCGAGTAATCGCAACGAGATCCATAATAAATTACCTTCAGTTTATGACTGCAAATGCCGGGGAAAAACTCGGCGGGGTCAATTTCGTGGAGGGGTACGTTTTTAATCGTAACAGTTTGTAATTTAACGGTATGAAAAGTACGAAAGTTTCGGCGACTTCACCGACGAGGCAGGATCTCTCTCGGGTCTCCGAGCGAAGTTGTCGGTTAATCGTCTGAGCCGCTATATCTACGCCTCATATAATCCCACAGACGGAAGATAACCCACGCACGTACACCTGCGTCATCGGACACGGGGATACAGTGAAAGACACGGAAATACGGGATGGTGTTGGAGAGGGTCGATTCGCCCAGGGCGCTTTAATTCCACCGGCGCTTAATTTCGTCCGTACGAATGCGACGCGTGAATATGTATGACCCGCGTGAGTACGCCACGGCAGCCCCAGCGCGCCCCTGGAATACGTGTCTCGCCGATTTTATTTTGTTTTGCAACTTTTTAACTCCCTATATCCTCTACCCCACCACTTTTTAACTCCCTTCCAGTGAACGTAAAAATAAAGGGAGCGAGTTCCGCATGCACGGAAAGCCCACGGCTCGCTCGCTCACCTATTAAAACGCCGTCCGGCTCGCCGCGACGCGGTTTCTCGTTCTCTATTTCTCTTGCCCTTCCTCCCTCCCCCGCCAAGTGGAACGAGTCGCAGGTTCCGAAAGCCCAACTGGTTATACTCCTCCGTTTTACTCTCACAGCCAGTTTTCCCGGTTTTTTTCCTTTACTCGCCCTTCGTTGCCTCATTCTTTCGTCTCACCGTATACACATTCGCATATTTCAGTATCTTTTATTTTTACAGTATTCCGCGTATACGAGGATTAGAAAAACGGATGGACGGATACGCTTTTTGCTCAACAAAGGAATAAAGATGTGTAAAAATCGTTAAAAAAAGGTAAAAACATCTAAAGAAGGGTTCATAAGTGGAAAATGCATCGACATATGACGGTACATTTCAGCGAAAAAGAAATTGGTCGCCGAAATGACCAATTTCAGAGGCTTAAATTATTACGCAAAATTTTGTAAATATATTTTTAAAAACTCTATCGACCAACCCTACTCGACGTTCCGAGTATTTCGGCATCCCCGCCCGCGTCTCCGTTCCTTCTTCCTGTGTTCGTGTGCAGCATCGCCACCGCGTGATCGATGATCCTCTCGACGCTTCGGGTGCATTCGAGTTTCGGGTAGACCCGACGAAAGACACCGTCGAGAGGAGAGAAGCCGCGGGGAAGAGTCGAGTAGAGGAGAGCGGCGAATCGAAATAGCCAAGCGTGGGTGAGGTACCGGTACGGTATGCAGTCAGTGTCTGGTCCCCGAAGACAAAGATCGGGCGAGGATGGGAATGCCGAAAAGGACAGAGAAATTTTTGAGGGGTTTGGTCCTGAAAACGGGCGAATGGTCGTCGGCGACGATGACGGCGGTGCAGATCGCTGTCGGCGTCGACGGACGAAAGAGTATATATAGGTAGCCACCTTACTGTGAAATAAGGTAGAAAGAGACGGAGAGAGCGAGCGTTTCGGTCTGAGGCGGCCGTGACATTGAAACGTTACACGAGCGCGCTCGCGACATCCTCTCACCCTCTCGACGTCCGAGAGGATTTTAGCCGTCGGTAGTGGGGATTGCCGTGACGTCGCTAGCTCCCTCTCGCGACTCGTTTCAATTATCCTGTTCCGTCTTTTGTCATTCTCTATATCTTCCTGCGTTCGTATTTTTGTAATCTCTCTCTCTCTCTCTCTCTCTCTTGTCTCGTCACTCAGCTGCTCGGATCGACGAAAAACGGGGTAATATCGCCATCGGTGCTTTCACTGCTTTTCAGAAAGTTCGGGACAATTAGCGGTAACACAATCGTCATTCGCCAGACGGCTCGGTGATGCGCGCGATGACGAATCTTTGAGAAACGCAAAGCCCCACCCTCCGTCAACGAGCGAATATACGGTGAATTAAAAATACAACGAAGAAAGGAAGGAAAAAAAATGACGGTGAAAACGAAGAAGTAATGGAGATGGAGGAGATAGAGAAGGAGATACGAGGGCCGATGGATATTGAAGAAATACAAAGGGCTCGGGCATTCGCGGCGGCAACCACTATAACCGGAGCTCGACAAGTTGGAGCACCGGTCGAGGTGCGGTGTCGCGTCGCCTGGCACCTCGGCTAGACTACACGAAGGAAGAGTGCAGGAAGAGGAAGAGGAGGAGGAGGAGGTCGAGGACAACTTTAAACCGAGAGTTTGAGGGAAGGAGAGGGTGAGAGAGATAGAGAATGCGGTCTAAAGGTATAGTAGAATTGTAGAGAGATGTATAGAAAGAGACATCGAGGAGAATACCTTGACTATATAGTATGTACACACAATACGACGACGATTCGGAGCGAGAGTAGAAGAGAGAGAGAGAGCACACCGAGACTGAGCTATCGATCGGTGGTTCCATCTTCCGATTCTGCATGCAATAACGTGCTACATTTAGATAGGTGCCAAAAGCTTTCGACGTTTGACGAAAAGTTTCTGTTGGGGAACCTATATTTTCAGAGGAAACTTTATTCAAGTCCCACAAAAAATGTGTAAAAAGCGTTGATGGTTTTCATTTTGCCCTGCTCTCTAGCCATTGAAAATTCAAAGTTGATGGATCCTTGCACTTTGAGTCCGTGCTTGAAATTTTCATTTTGCGAGTATGCATTGTTACTATTGCGTCAGAGTCGCAGGATGTACGAACTAACAGACAGGCCAAACGACGTCCGGACCGAGGCAGACTCGATGGGTCGGAGTCGCTCATTTTTCGTCGGGGCGAGAAGGGAGTTGGGGCAATCGCATTGCAACCGATCGCACGGGTGCTGCACGCATTGAACACACCAGACGGACACGAAACGACGGTCCTTGAGCGCTATCTGTCGGGGCCCGACTCGACGGCCCGTGAGGGCTTCGGAGGGTTCCCTTGGTGCGGCCAGAACCGTATGCATCGTTGGCTCATGATACGAGCCCGCTCCTGGAGCCCTTCATGCCGGCAACTGCGCGAGACCGTGAACGGCCGGGCGTCATCGCGCCGATTCCAGAGCACTCCAGACACGACGGCACGATGTCCTCCTTCCTGTCCACTTGTGCCGAGTCCGCGGATCGGCCACCTGTCCATCGTTCGAAGCCTCCGTCTGTTACCATCATCCGCTTGGCAAGCACCCAACAGCCGACTCCACTTCCGGGAGCGGCTCGGAGGAATAAAGAGAGAGAACTAGCGTGAGGTTGCAACACGCTTTTTGTATCGCATTCACCAAAGACCAAAAATCGCTGGCAACATACGCTAGCGATTGCTCAAATTTTTCGCATCCGCTTTTCAAATATATAACAATTTATTCGAAGAATTTAGGTGGGTCGATTGCTCGTTTATTCATTAATTACGACGGCATATTTTTTTAGAAAAAAAATAAGTGTATTGTTTGTCTCCATTTTAAATTGTTTTTCGGGCTTCAAGTCCATTAGATAACAATTGTTGTTCACTGTCTGTTTGAATAGTGTCTCCAATTGCTAAGATTGTCTCGAACATTGTCGAAAAGCTTGGGGAGTACGTATATTCGAGTTGTTTCTCTGGCTTCTCGGCTCGGTTCCTATAATGGGGAAACAATTGTGTGATCCACAGACGAAGAAGAGATAATAGAAGGAGCCCCGTACTCGTCCGTGCCGGACTGATGTGTATTGGGAATCGTTCGTGCGAAACGAATCAAACTGACGGAACGTCCCGTCGCTGGCAGTGGATTGTGTCCGTTAATAATTTAGCAGACTTCGTGTTTAATGGGCATTATATACGTACGATACCTCCGTGGGTCGGCAACGTGACCAAGAATATGTTCGAAGGTCACAAACGCGACACGGACGGGGCAATACGAAATATTGGCAATGTTTCGAGGTCTTATACAATATATATTCTTATTGTACATAGAATTAAGAAGATTCAATAATTCCATAATTACAGGAAGCAATAAATTAATAAAGATAATATATTCAATTGTTTTTTTTTTTTTTAAATAAAGATTGACCAATGACTTCAGTTCAAAATTAATGGTGCGCAGTGAATTTTCAGAAGTGTGGGAAAATTTAATTTATCGCTGTTGCGGTGGACGCGTTCCTTGCGGCATAACTCGGAGAGTCGAGAGGGCAAACACAAGTCAATACATCTGTCCAAGAATTGCGGTGACATGACTTCCTGACTTGGCATGGAAAGCCACAGTTTCAAGATACTGCACGGATGACGACGGTCGGTGGCTTCTTGTCTTAGCTACGAGAGCTCGCCTTACTTCTAAGGAATCAAAGCTGGAAGGATGCGGACGCCTTCTCGTCTAGACCACGCGCGGTTCGACTCCTCTCCGTTCGACTCGACTCGACTCGACTCTACTCAACTCTCGACTCCACAGTCACTCGATAAAAAAATAAAAAAAAATAAAAAAACAGCCAGCCGCCACCGCCGCTTTCCTGGCCGTCCGGTGCATGAGCGTAGAATCACGGGGATCGAATCCTCACACAGGCACGAGAATTGCATTTGTGAAAACAACATTTATTTATCAACATCAACTTATCTTATCGTCGGAGACACGAGTAATAATATAAATAATCAATTGCAATGATAAAAGTCGTTAAACGATTGTCTGCAAAAAGAATAATCTTTACGCGGTTTGTTAATAAATGATCCAGGCTGAATTTCTTGTCTCATTTAATATACGCCATTTAATAAATACCGTTTCTCAATATTTTTCGAATGATGGGTAAAAAAATTATACCCGCTATCTGTGTATTACTCCTCGTCTACACAGAACTATCCGGTCTATAAGCTCCGGTTAAACCATTCTCGCTCGGTAAAAAAACTGAATTGAAAGATTTTTCAAAAAATTCCCACCATGACGTTTAAGTGTAATTTCATTGATAAGAAAGACCAGAAATTCATTCGTACGGACATAAAGATCCCCCGTACATATTACGTCAAACTGATCCCAACGGATGGTATGCGAGAGGTTAATAAAAATTACTCTATCTCTTTAGTATATTTGTTTTTTTGTTTAAGTAGTAAATAAATGGAATTAATGCTCTGACGGATGACATTGTGGGTCGGGTCTCTACGCCACTGCAGAAATCGCCCCGCTCGGCCCCCTGGACCGTCTGAGCGGTGTCTAGCCGGCACCCCCTACCTCGCTGGTGAGCGAGAGGGCGAGAGAGCGAGTGCGATCGAGCGATCGCGCGCGCGCTCCTCCCGTCAACCCCCTCTCGTCGTCTCATCGTCCCCGACGATGCTCACTCACTCGTATCTTCCGTCTCGCTCGCTCTATTTCTCTACCCCGTTAGCTCGCGCACTCCCGTCTCGTCTACCCCCGTCGTGCCGCGCGCGGAGCGGTCTCGGCCGACGGGGGTGCAGTCTAGCCAGGCCAGACACTATAGGTAGTCTCCTCATCGCCCTCGAACGATTGTACGTGTCTTGTATATACACGAAAACACACCAAGTTTCGGCGCGACTGGCTCGCCGGGGTCGCGCCAGCCTGCGGCCTCGTGTTCTCTATATACACACCTCGACGAATATCTATCTATGCGAGTGTCAGGGGTAGGGGGTGGGCTCTTGCTATCCTGCTGCACATACCCGGGACACCTATCTCCCAACGGTGACGCGATGGAATGGTATGTACACGCGTGTTGTCCCGAACAAGAACGGCGACACTATCGAAATCGCATCGTTCGAGCGTGATATCGAAATGCGAGCTACACACACACACACAGACACCCCTATCGCGTGTGCGAAACGATTTAACGTGGCGACTACCCATCGACTGTGTATACCATGGAGCGCAGTACATAACAGGATCGTTCATTCACAGTCTGTCTCGCTGGCACAGTATTAACACGCCGGTTTTCTCGCGGTGCACGGTGCATTGCGAGTTATGTATCATTGGGAATTAATTAATCGCGCGGAGACCCTCGAGCGGACAAGGTCAAACGGTATTTTCTATTTTGGGGAATGGTCGGACGTTGCCGATTCGGGGGTTGGATTGGCCACCAAATTCTTCGAAGGGTTAACTTTATCGGGTGTCAGTTTCTTTTCTTTTATGAGTCAGATGAATTTTTGCTGCAAAGTATGCTATGGTTGTCGACGACGCGAGATTGTTTACTGCTACCAATTGTCTGTTAAAGGCGAATTAATCAATGGAAAAAAAAAATTATTTCGACGCCCCAGCGCATAGATATCCGATGGTAGAAAGAAAAAAGAATCGGCTGTAATGATGAACACGGTACCGCGTCTACCCTTTTGTTTAGTCTCGCGCATAAATGCCGTAAGGTGAACAGTAGCGTGACCCAGGGTGATTAGGTCTGGTCTGAGATCTCCAGGGTTAGCGGAGCTTTTATTGGGATAGGTCTTCGACTCTACTCAACTGTATAGAACGTGTGTAAAAACATCAGCCATATGTACTCACTCTGCCCTTCTTCAGTCGCATTCGCCGACTTAAAGAATGACTTATTAATACAATACACATAGACAGTAGTGCGCAGTGGATGCCTCCTTGCGACCGCGGAGGCGTCTCCGGCGAACCCCGACTGCCTCGTGTCGCCCGATTATTGCGTTAACCGACGCCGGGTTACTTGGTTCAATTGCATTCGTCGTTTCGACCCATCTAGCATCGTGCATCAACTCCCAGTAACGAGAACTCAAGAGTGCACATACTGAATAAAACAACTGTATGACTCGGGTCAACCACTGGGTAAAGAGAGAGAGAGAGAGAGGGAGAGAGAGAGAGGGATATTCTAAATAGCCTCGTATACTCGCCATGCAGTTTCTATTGACTCGTTGCACTCGTGGAGCACCGCACGGCATTAACGCATTAGCAGCCCTGTACGTGTAACAGAACGAACCAGCGACAATCAGATTTTCTCTTAATGAAAAGGGTGTACCCTTCTGATTGCGTCATCGTCGGCTATAGTTTACACAAAAAATAAGTAAAAAGAAAAAACCCTCACTACTATTCATCGAATGTACTGTGAACGGTACAATACCCAAGGGATTGTAATCTGGGAGTTTCCTCACCCCTTTTATTTTGTACCTCAATATTTTTCTTTATAATTTTTTTATTGTACATACTACTGGAATACTTGTCAAGCTTTGAATCTAGGATCATACCGAGTACGCGACAGCAGTTGTACAGTACCCGAGGATATACGCGACAACCCTCCGTTCGTGAGAGAAATGAAAATTTTAACAAGTGAGCGTGGCGAAGAATAATTTGCTCCTCGTCGAATAGCTTTTACGATACCCTTCCGGGAGCCCCGTCGAGACTACGAGGGTCAGGATAGTCGGGGGGTGACAGTTCGGACTACGCGAAAAGTGTATCGGCGCAATAACCGACTCGGCCACTCTCGGACCATGCGGGACAAGTTCGATCGGACGAATGGTGCGGGCTACTCGATTCCACAGTTATGTACGTCGAAAATTAGGCAAGATATTCTGGTGTACAAATTATTATTCGCTTCATTTTTTCTTCTTATTCGAAGACAAATTTTTCTTCGGACTTTCATTTCCAATCAACGAAGACACTAGAAGACGCGTTACATTTTGCAAAACTTCTATCGTGTCCTATTTCGTTCGTTTCGTGTCGTTCGTCTTGTTTTTTTTTCTCCAAAATTATACGGCAGTACGTGACCGTAAAAAAAGACAAAATCCATCTCATCTTAATTGATATTATTAATATTATTATTTAAGGTTTAATATCTCGTGCGCATTGATCGACACGCTCCATCAGTTTACGGAAAGGCGTCGCCCAAAATTCGCCGAGGAGTGTGCGGCAGAGCAGTGAGCACCGCGATTGGAGCACTATAAAGTCTACCGTCGGGCCAGATGGTTGTCGTAGGTCAGTGATCAAAACAGGAAAAAAAGAAGAGCGGAATTTACTTATCTCCCCTGCATTTTTACTTATCTCTCCCATAGCTTCAACATGCATCTTATACCGATCAAATTTTTTTTCCTCCAATGCGTGCGCCCATTCGTCACCTGTCTCCTGTCATTCCATTTTTTATTTATCAAAAAGTATAATGTGAATTAGATGACGAGGAAGTAGAGAAAGAAATAAAAATACGACAAAACTTTGAAAACAGAGTTATTCCAGTCCTGTGATATACCGGCGATGCGTCCACATAGCAGTATCTCGGTATACATGACGTAACGTTATACCGCTACTGAATATACCGATGCGTGGCTCTCTCGGGAGTAGTACCTATATACCCGAGAAGATGCGTGAACGTGCGCGGTATGCGCCTCGAACGAAAACACGCCGTGGTAAGCCAAGAATACCCGGTGTGAGTCAACTGGAGAGTCTAAATAGGAGGTTCGCCGAATTTAGGCCTTGTATCTGGATTACAGGCCCGAGTTCGCGAGCTCCCGAGGATCCGTTTGATTCGACGAGAAATAGTCCGGAAAATCGTGCGGCATTGTAATTTCCGACATAAAATATGAAATAAATAAAACATTATTTCGTCTGAAAATAAACATAACTTCCGTTATCACTTAAATGCATTGAAGTGATGTACAATCCCATCCCTCCACCTGCACCGGTAGGTAACGAAGATAGTAATCCTAATTTTCTCGCCACGGTTGATTCGTCGGATAAAACCTGAGTACGGTGCTCTCCGTCCGAGGTACCCACAGAGCACCGGTCGCCTCTTTTGTCGGACAAGCCAACGATGGCAGAGAAATTTGGATTACAGTTTTTTCTACCGAGCGGGTGAGTTGGGTGGGCTCGAGGATTATTCACATCGACTCGAAGTAGTTAGGAAATACGAGGCGTTCGATGTTCGCCAATGCGACTGAGTAGTTAAAATCCAATGCCACCCAGACGCGGTCTTGGGAGAAAATCGAGTTCACGCGCGAGTTTTCAGATAGAGCCGGTTCTCTTCCGGACGATGTAGCCCCGACAACGTTGACTGCTCGCGTCGCCAAGTACGTGGGCCCAATACTACTTTCAGGACTTTGCACCATACAGACTCCGAGGAGGCGTGCGTCGTAAAATTGACCGCCCTGAAAAATATCTGCTAGAATATTACTAGTATAAATTGCAGGAAGCCGATGAACTTTACGTGAAATGATGGAAAAGGGGACGGTAGAAGAGAGTGGAGCGAAGCTGCGGGACCATCGAGAGAGGGATATAAACGAGGCAAGAGCCCGGAGTACTGTGTGCAGCAGCAGCACGTCGGCTCCACGTCGGCGAGAGGAAAACTCAATTCGCGGCTACTTTGATGCACTCGCTCTGGTCTCGCCCAAGGGCGCCGCGTCTGCGGCTGCTGATGCAAGGGCATCGTTGCTCCGCTGCTGTTGCGGCTGTTACAAATATACGTACACACGAAGTACCTTCCTTTCGTCCTACCCGCCCCTCACCCTTTGCCTCATACTATGTACGCAGCTCGTTTATCTCCACGGGCACGCTATACTCGTACATACGTCCCGTAGATGGGAGGGATATGTCGTATTATGTATGTACATCTGGTAAGCCGTGCGATCCGTTTTCGTAGACATAGATCATGGCTATAAGGTAACGCGGCGGGTAGTCCGGTAGCGCAATTGTGCGAGGCTATGTATTTTGTGGATGTTAAAAAGTATATCCGGATGGAAGAGTTTTCCCGACATTTTCGTGATTATTGGCTGTCGTGCCCGGTCCGACACATAGATTGTCGAAATCTAGCTGGCCGCGCGATGAGCGCCTAACATACAAATAAAGCGGTTACCAATGAAAGATGGTAAGCCGAAAGGCGTCAAGACATTTAATCTGGAATCTGATATCAAGGAAAGTCGAACTTACGTGTGTGTCTACTGTACACCGATTACTAGACTTCGGCGAGCACTCGAAGGGCCAATCACTGTCCCGGTTACTATGCACAGAATGCATGGTAATCGAGGCTGAAGAGAGAGAAACTCGGGGACACGTGGATGCTGCTGGTCGCACCGGCAACAATTCTTATAACCAAAAAGTCAGAGTCACCCTCACCTATCCCCAATCCCTTTTCTCTCTCCATCGCATTAATTCTCGGGTTGGCCTTTACTACTAATACTACTATACTACCACCGATGCCTGTACCGTAACCCTCCTTCATGCCGTCTTTCTCGCTCGTTTTCTCGTTCGGGCTTTTCCCTTTCTCCCTTCGTCCTCTGTTCGTTGCGAATGTCTGGCTCGGCGTGCGAGCGAGCTAGCGGCATCGGGCCACTACCGGCCCGACCGGAGGATACGATTTGCGCGTCGGTGCAGGAGAGCGAAAGAGACAGAGGAGAGGAGAATCAGAACGATAAAGAGGCAAAGAGTGTCGAGATGCGTGAGCCAGAGGAAGAGGGACGGAGCCTCGGCGAGCCGGTGTACCAGGGGGAAAACTACGTACTCGTGACGTTGCGTCTAGACGCCCCCTCCAACGTCTCCTCGCCGCTGCTCCGGTGCGCGCTCCTCTGCCATCGCCACCGCCAACGTCGACACAGACGCCCGACGGTGAGCCGACGATACCACGCCGAACGATGCCGTAGTCGTGGTCGTGCCCCGCGCGTCTTTGCGAATCCCCGAATGTGAACAGATACAAGGAACAGACGGCGGGGGACGGCAGAGGAGACGCGACCTCCGCCATCGTCCTGTTTAGAGAATTGAAAATAGGAATCCCAATTCTAAGAGCGTTTTTGTTATTCTTTTCAAAGAAAACCTCAATAATCGGTTGCATCTTACTGTTTTTAAAATAAATTGTTTCATCATCTGCATGAGATTTTAATGGTTTCAATGGATTTATAGCTCTCCTTTTTCTGAGCTCTTCAATTCGTTACGTACCTGGTGCTGCGGTCTCACTTGAGCTGCACATTTTACAGAGCGGACACCGCTAACTCGTTCGATCGTGACTAAAGAGGGGACGAGGAGAGCGACACGGAGGGACGACAACGACGTCGCTGATGATGTGCTGACCATCACCGACAGCAACAGCAGCAACGGTAATCGGGGGTGGCAAGAGAGGTTAACGCGGCGGGAGGTTGCCGCCAACTCGGATCGGTGCTATGCCAAACTTGTTTACCAAATCGCGCACAGTGCAATACACCGAGAGAATAACGGGTGCGCAGCTCCTCGCTAGCCGGCTGTTAATGTTGATTTGCATTTCACTACTCCCGGGGGCGTCGGGCCTCCGACCCGCGACAGTCTGCCTCCTGTCTGTTCATCCGTCTGTTTCCCTCACTCCCATCACTTCTCTGTGCTTGTGGCATGCTACCATCGAGACAACAACACCTTTTCCTTGGCTCTTGTTTTGTCCCTTCCGCTACATGCAAACTCGATTGCCAAATGTATTATTAGAATTAACGATCGTTCAACTTTCAACGAAGCAGTTAATTCAATTTAAACTAAACGGACACCATTTTGCAATTTTTATTCAAATGTTAGGAAAAAAAAGTTTGAGACTCAATATTCCTTTCGAGTAAGCTAATGCGATTCATCCCGACAACGGGAGACGCGAAATGGTCTGGAGCGAATACAGGTCTCAAAGATTCCTCGTGGCAAGAGTGAAAGAGACGAGATGAGATGACGTAGCGACCGCGACAGCCTCGCCACGGATTGAGGCCGCCTGGTCCCGTACTCTGGCGACGACGAACGCAATAACAATTGTATCCGCGGGAGTAGCTTTGCTCGTGTTATGACGATCCTCCCGACGCGGAGCAGCGTGGCCAGATGCACACGTGCGCACGCACGCACACACATACAATGCCGCTCGTAAAGTGTTCGCGCGGCTACTATGTGTCGCTGGCCTCGATGACCGTAGTTTCCGGTGAAACTGACTCGCTCACCACGAAATCTTTGCTAGGTAACGATATCCCTGCACACTTAAAACAAAAAAAGTTTCTATAATCCAAGAACCATTTCTCGTTCGCAAGAATTTCTTGTGGTCAAGAAATGTTTGCTATATGTGTAAACTTTTTTTACCGTGTACTCTGACATTGCCGGTCAGATTCACCGAACAAAGAGAAAAAAAAAGAACATTACGCTATATCATGCAGTGCCGCACGGCGAGAGAACACTGCCAGACTTTGCTTTAATAAATAAAACGATGCTAGGTTACGACGCTGAGAGCGCCGAGGCTTCGAGCGTCTCGCCGCGAGCAGACTCAGTGATGTGTCATACAATACTGCAAAGAGACACGTATAAAGTGGGACGGAAGAAATCATCGTGGAGAATGAGATACTTTTTTTTTCAACTCCCTCGGTGTTGCGACCTCTCGGACTATTCACAAATGCTCAGTTTGATTGGATCTGGCATAATTAATCATCAACGAGTTAGCTGGAGAATTCGGGTGACTATACGAATGTACGTGAGGGTAATCTCGGCTCGTCACAATAAACTCGTGTAATATAACCCTAGACCTAATCAACTTTGTAAAACTTTCTTCGATTGCACTGTCGAGAGACCGATGTGGGATCTTAATTTGATTAAATATTGTTGAGTAATGAGATGGTCTGGCCTTAATTCCGGTAATAGGTTAGGTAGCGAAATTTAATTTTTTAGCTGTACACTTTACATGATTACAAACATCGGATGATGACGGCTATCTATAGATTATTCAGCAAGACGAATGGATTCATTGATATGGAGACTTTAGTCTTGGCCTTTTTGAACTGAAGCATTCAATTTTTTTTTATATGTTGTTCTATGGGTATTTTTAGTACATCCAGTTAACTGAAACTCTTTGAATTCTCAAAAATGGCACGTGATGTTTTCGACAACCATACACGCACACGTAATTTTCCATGTTTTGCATACACGAGGTACTTCCGTTTCCGGAAGATCTTTCGCAGTCGACAGTGCGAAAGCACGAATTTGCGTTTCACAACGTAACAGCCCAGTTTGTAGATTATCGGCACGCGCGACGAGTAACGGAGCACATGCCCTCCCACATGGATATGCATACATAGATGCATATATTATATACGTGCGTGTCCGTGTGTGTGTGTTTCCTTGTCGATATTTCGATACGTAACCAAGTATATGTGCGCAGCGAAACAGGGTCGAGGAGCGCGTGGAGCTTATCGAGCCGGCAGTCATAATATACGCGGCTGCTACTGGTGCGGTGACCGCGCGCGCGAGGTAGAGCGCGTCGTGTTCGAACCGGCAAAACGGCGAAAAGGGACCGAGCCAAAGAACAAACACATGCACACTCAACGAGGTGGAGGCCTCGGAATTAGCTTGAAAGGGTTTCTGATTACAGCTCTGAGGAAAAGAGAAGAAAAGTAACCAGATGGCTTTTGTTTAGTCTGGTCTGATGGGTGAGCTCTTGCTCACTCCCTCTTTTAGTCGTCCATCAAGCCGTCGTTGATAGCCACGCTCTCTCGTCGCAATGTATACAAACTTTATACAGAATGGCGGGAGGGAGGCAGGGGGGGGGGGTGATTCGATAAATCGAATATGATTAATTGTCTTTCACCGGAAATTGGCGGGATTTGTAAGAAATAAAAACAATTTACAAAAAAAAAAACTTTTTTCCGGATGCTGATTGACGTATGGAGTACGACTTTCCATCTCTATTGGATGCCCATTTCTCGTCGCAACTCTCTGATAAATATTCGGAACGTGTGGGCCGAAGTGTATTACCTTCCCGTGTAAAGTTCCCGAGGGACGTACGTCGAGTCGGCAAAGTTTGAACGGGAATCGGGCGAAGGACTGCTGCATCCTTCCTCCCTCCGGGAGAATCAAACCTCACAGCAGAACACAAACTCCTCGCCAGTCGAGATGTACCGCACTGTATCTCTAGTATGTGTATATGATATATAGGGGAGAGCGAGGCAAAATTGGATAGTGGGGCAAAAAGGAACAGTGGTGCAAAATTTCTTTTAGGTTCGGTATTTCTTCACCCGATTATATTTATCGCTAAGGTCAGTCAATTCCCATCGCCAAGATTCATTTGTTCTTCCGAGAAAGAATGTTGTTTCGTGCTGTGCGCTCTACCAGACTGTAAGGAATGTCGTGGACAAAAAGATCTTTGTCACATCTTCGGTGCTCGGTGCTTCTTCATTGGTGAAAAAGAGGAAGCGATTTTCCGGATCCCAGCGAGCAATTACATTCCTCGTAACGCAGAGTGCCGGTCGTTCGACTGTCCGGAACCAGCCCAACGACCTTTGTAGGGATCGCGAGGGTTGAGGATTCGCTCGCTCCTCGATACTTCCCTCTGGCATAACGAAATCCCAATGCTCGTACAAGGTGCCGGACAGCCACCTGCAGACATCAAAGGGTGGCTTAACGCGGCATGGACAACATGTTCGACCTCCGGATCTAAGCTCACCCTCTCTGTATTTCGCTTCAACGCCTCGGCTGGCACGTTTTTCGACGTGTCTTTTTCCTGGCAGCCTTGTACGTGTACCGCTGACCCCTCGATCGCTAACGTCCCAAAGAACCTCTAATCCTTCCGACTACTTACGGTTTATGCTTTTTGTACACTCACTATATAAAATACGACTTTGGTAATTGTAATGATAATATAATAATACTAATATCTGCGATGATAATAATAATCCTATAGTGATAAATGTTTCATTCCTTTTAATTGGTCATAAATTTCAATACCAATGAATTCGTTACGAGATTGTCCCGTAATCCAAACAACAGGATGGAAATTGTTTGATTCAAGTAAATGCTGAACTCTGCTTTCGAATATGAGGCTTTCCATATCGGTTGGCCCCTAATTATCCGTCATGCTGATATGGGAAGATTTTCTGGGCATGATTAGAGAGAAAATATCGTGTCTATTTTTGCGGAACGTCGCTCGCGTCCAGAAAAATCGATTCGCGTCAGAAAGGTATTTAATTTCCGGATTAATTGAGTGGAGAACAAATGTAAAATTTTATCATCGGTTTCGTTCTAATTCTTTTCATATGTTGTTACATTAGTTTAATTTTAAGTTTACGATTTGTTTTTTTTCGTTCTGTAATTTTCTGCTGCAACATCTTGTTGTCATGCATCGTTGTATGTATGGGAACGGCGTCGTGAGGGGTCTAACCTCAGGATGCGAATAAAGCAACACTATTCTTATATTCTAAAACAATTTCCTCCGTTTTATTAACATTCCGGACTACTTCCTAAAAAATAAAAAGAATTAACTGTTCTTTTAACACGTGGAGGTAATGGCCAACTTGCCGTTTATTCCCTCATATACATACAATTTCAATGTAAAACACGTACCTAAATCTAGTTTTTACTTTGTGTACTTCATCGAATTATAATATTTGTTGAGTCGGCTAGAGAAGCCCTTTACACACGTTCAGCCATCGTCAGATATGTACAGGGTTGCAGTGATACGGGCATGAATATTATTTGTAATGTGTTACATGCGGCTCCATCCCCGTTATTGCGGTTGTTGTCCCGAGTGTATCGTTCGTCCGTTTGGAACCAGACGCATCACCGAGCCGAGGGGCCTAAATACATCATAATATACAGCAATGGTTACATATATTTATGTACATATACGCCGCCACTGGTCAATGCACCATTGTTTACGCGTATATTATCATTGTTGTCGACGGGATCGGTTTCTCATTGTGAGTTTAGCCGATGCGACTGTAGCAATTCAACGATTATATTTGCATTACCCGCACTTAAAGCGGTACGAGTGCGTTCGCTTGAGAGAATGAGCGCGGAATAAGATAAATCGCGAAAGTTTAAGCGAGAAAAATTGCTGAATAAACCGTATGGTAAATCGGCACGTCCACTCGCGGTGCACACACACACACACACACACACATTCGAAGAGGAGCATTACCGAGGAGCTAAATGAAGAGGAGACACAGAAATGAATCAGAAGAGATTCATCCACGCTCGAGGGGCGCGCGTGCTCGCATTATTAATATTCGGTTCAATGTCATTTAAACCGAGCTGAAATGGAAGAGACAGGGTCGTATAGAGAAAGACAGTCAGGATTCGTTTATACGGTCGTGGAGTGGTGAACGTTGTCCCTGTCGCTGCATCAGGGACATCGACGAAGAGGACAGGAGACGAAAGGACGCTTACGCGAAGAACTGGCATCCGTGTTCCGCCGCTACTTTATCGACCGTCGAAGTCGATGAGAACATCGTCAAGCCGGACATTTTCTTCTTTCAATATTTGAAATCTCAAAAAATTCTGATGAATTAGTGTCTTTTTCTTAGGCTTCAAAAATTTTCTTACCGGATATCCTTGTCTCACCGGTCGTTTAATCAGTCTAGCTCTCTCTTTCTCTCCCCGTCCCCCGTCTACAAAATCTCCGCACTCATCGCGGAATGGTGCACGAGCGTGGGCGTCGGGACGACGTCAACGACGACGACGACGACGTCGTCAGGAGGGCGGTAGGGAGGAGAGTACGGAAGGTTAAGAGATTTTGGACGAGTGCATCGGCGTCGTTGGCGACTGTGCGGAAGGCACGGCGGCCAGGAGGGTTGGGAGAGGGGAGGGGAGAAAGTTGGTGATGCTCGGTCGGTGGGATAGAATGGAGGGCGATGGTGAGGGCGCGCGCAGGATGGTTGCCACGACATTGGTTGCAACCTGTCTGCTAGCAGTCTGAGTGGCGTTGGCGGTGGTGGCGCGGCAGCGGTAGCGACGACGGCACAGGGTGGCCAGGGTGAAACGGTGCGCAACGCGCGCCGGCCCGCGGATCCGGGGAGTCGGGGGTCTCCCCGTCTAGACTAACCCCCGAGTCGCCCCCTCCGCAGACAAGCCAACCAAACTATTCGAGTGAACTGCTCCGCTCTCTTACTGCACCAACCCCATCCCCCTTCTTCCTACGAACCTTCTATCTCTATCGTACATTCGTACCTCCTCTGGTTTATACTACCTCCGATCATTCCATCCCCCCTCCCCCCCTCTCTCTTTCTCTCTCTGTCCTCTCTTTTCTCTTCGGTTCCTCCATCCATTTTTTCCTTTCGCCCCATCCTCTTGTCGACCCTTTACCCGCGATCCTCCCCTCCGCCCTTAAAAAGTTAAAATACTCGATCCTTCGTGCAAACTCCCCCCCCCCCTTTCTCCCCCGCGCATCCCCGAGAACTGCCGCTGGTTTCTGCACAGTTCTCTTCTGCTGCGCCACCCTCGCCTACTCGTACCACTTTACTATAGTCACATGGCCAACGTCGACTTCTTCAGATTTTATTATTGCCATTTCTAGTAGACAGCCACCAGCGGCAGCATTTCGCACTCTGAGAGTGAGAAAAAGATGGCAAAAGTACATATATACATATTTGTATGCATACATATATTTATATATCGCAAGTTTCTGTATGTATATTATTCGACCTCTCCGTCTCGCGGGTCCCTCGGACTCGCTTTCTGATTCTCCTCATTCTTCTTTCTCTCGTCAACCCTCTCTGCGAAATATTCCCGCTCATTCCAGCTCGAGGAGAAATTAAATCCTCGACACCTCGGCCTTACTCGATCGCTCGCCGGTGGCGTTACTCAGTGCAACGTCTCAAATTATGTCAGAGGTACTGATGTATCGTTGCTCTCGGTTGCTCGTTTCCCTTTCCTACAATGCAATCCATTGAGGCGTTTTCGAGCTCTCCATCCATCCATGCACATTTAATTCGGGGTCGGTTCATTCGCCAACGTCCAATACTCTGCGCATGGAACGAGTATTACGTATTCGTATAGTCGGTGTACCGTACATCGAGACAGGCATGTATGCGCTACTCTTCTGAACATATTCGAAAGGCAATGAACATTTTGGGATTATTTCTGTTCAAGTCATTGTGATAAGACGGAATAAATGAATAAATAAGAAATTGCGTGTCGGAATTTCAACGGCGAATGTAATTTTTCACACACGAGAAAGAAAATAAGATACCGGAGAGAGAAACCTTTCCTGTTGTATAGACGATTCACACTTGATGATCACCCTATTACTAGCTTATACCGTGTCGGTGAAAGGAAAAAGAACAAAGGTCGGTTCCATTATCGTGGTCTATCCGGCGTTGTTCTTGTTTTCCAAAAATGGAGCTCGAACTACCGCGTCATATTCATAGTAATGTGAAAAAGGAACGTGGACGGACAAGAGTGGATATCATGTCCGCTCGTCATATTCGTCTCGAACGATACCTGCTAATACATCGTCGCTACCCCTCGAGGTACATCATCCGAGCGTCTTATCTTCTCGGCCTCTTCGTCGCCTCAGTTCTCATTCGCCAAAGTGGTCGCACTCGCGTGACGGCGGACTCTATGAGAACCGCGGATGCTGAGAATCTATCAGTGGATATCAATTATATATTTTTCGGTGAATGTAGAAAAGAAACATGACTTTTGGCAATACTTCATTTTACACCTTCCCTGTTTCAGTCTATCTTTTTGTAACATTATTTTTTTCACATAAGAGGAAGCTAAGATTGTGGTAAAAATTTTAGTGGTTGCATCAGTTCGTTTATCAGGACTTTTAACGTAACGCTCAAAATGTTCAGCGGGGAGCTGATGGAACCGTTAACAACGTCAAAGAGAGAAAGAAATGCAGAAAATCGGTCAACCTTGCCGTGCGGCTCCGATAGAATTTTCTCAGTGAGAAAAGAAGACAATGTACAGAAGGAGCTCGTGTCCATTTTGACGACGATAAGTCGGCTTTGAAGATATCGTGTGCAGCCCACCTTACTCTCGCTCTCTTGGCAAGTACACGAAGACTATGAAGAAAGAACGAATGAAAGAATGAAAAAGAAAAGTGCACGAGAGCGAGAGAGGCAGGTAGGCGGGAAAGAATAGAGGTTCGGTACTCATGCTCAGAGGCACCAAGGGGCGAAGAGGGACGTTCAACGACCCGCTGACAGACAGACGGGCGGACGCGGGCCAGACGCGACGCATCAGCCCCTCTCGCGCTCGTTCGCGGTATCAACGAGTTATTATCGCCATCGAGTTTTATCGCCGGACGATAACGCCCCTCGGGCCCCCCTTTAGCCAGCTCCCTCTTTTTCTCGCCTTCGCATTATCTATCCTTTTCTTTTCGTTGCGCATGGAAAAGTCCTTTCCTCGTAGGTTATCCTGTTTCGAGTGCTTCGAGCCGGTCTCAGTCATTGGCTCTCTTGGGCAAAGTTTGTAACTTTGCACTGGCATAATTTCATTTATCCAACGGTTCTTACATATTAATCTAAATTGTGACCCTCATTATTTGAGTGCCAAATTTCGGTATGCAATTTGTCGATTCTTCGATTAATTTTCGAATGATTAAATTGGTCTTGCGAAATATGTTTCGCACCCACAGTGGCCAATCACTGGTGACCGATAAAGCAACTTACTCGACACAACGTCCTTCTCCACCTCGGGAGATGCACGACGTTCCTAGAATTTTCGTGTAGCATCGAAAAAACTCCTACATAAGGTATCTACCGGTACCTTTTTACGATTCCCTTCACGCTCCGACGAGTATAACACGTGCTTCGTTCTCGATTCTCACGGGCTAGGAATTACGGGTGTCACATTCGAGGAGCATCATCGCATATAGGAAAGACAATAAAAGTTTGGCGCACGTGAGAATCTGCGGTTACGGTTCGAATTCGTTTGTTAGCCGGGCTCTAGGAGCTTTATCGTCATCGGAATTGCGCGATTTCCATTTTATGTGGTGTAGGGTCGATTGGTCGTTTATACGTTAAAAATGGAACATCCAGTCATCACTATGTCAAGCATAACCCCAAGATTCCTCTCGCAGGGTCGCCATATTCTCACACGAATGAATTTGATCCAATTTCTTTTTTTCTGTCCGTTAAGTTGAACTATTTAACTTGGCCAACTTTAATTCCCATGCTCTCCCGTTGTCGTCACGAGTGTCAAAAGCCTTCTACATCGTGTTCTCGGGAACACCAGCCACATCCACAATAAAAGTCGTTCGGGAGCGAGATAAAAAAAACAAGAAAAAACGAAAGCCAAGCGAAGCCCTTTCCGAACGATTTGATCGGATTTCGTGTTTGATCGTCGATAATCCAATTTGACCTCGACGCCTCCGTGGATCAATCGCGGCAGATGGGATTTATGTCGAGTATATCTCGTCAGTTCACAAGGCCCTCGCACGCTATCTTGTAACGCTGATGTTTGAACCTGGTAATCGGTGTATTAAGGAGGGTCGAGCGTTACAAAGTCATCAAGAGAAATATGCTGATTGTAACTGCAAAGTTTTAATGCGTTCATCTTCACCGTTTTCGAGAAATATATTTCTTTTATTTTCACCATTTAACATTGATTCTTATGGCAGATTGAAAATAAGGGATGAATTTTAATGTTTCTAGGGTCGTTCATGTGGAAACGTTGCAAACAAATTATTGAAAACTGTAAAGAATATTGTCAGGAAGCTCGCTGTATAAAAATTTAGACACTTGTTCTTCACCGTTAGTTAACAATAAGCAATTACATGGAACTTTACAGCTTTATCTCGACACGCTTGGCACGTGCGAGTGAGAGGCCGCATGGCGGACCTCTCACTCGCACACGACCTGCCCCGCACCTGGCGCGCCACCGAGCCCATCTCCTCCGAGCCTCGCGCTCGACCCTCCTTAACAATTCGATAATCTGAAATTACTCTTTTATTTTTAAGATTTATTCTTCCGCATTTCAGCCGCTCGAATGAATGGGTAAAAATAGTCCGTCCTGCCTCTTTCTCCCCCATCGTGCTCTCGTTGCAAAGACGGCGACTTCGCGGTTGGGAACGAAGTCTGCTGCCCTTTAAGGAGGTCGTACGTCGCGACGATGGTCAGCCGGGGAGTGAGCAAGGGGCAAAGAGAGCAAAGCAAGTCAAAAAACGAGCCAGCCGGTTAGCCGACCAGCCATACAAAAAAAAAGGCACGCACGCCGCGGCATTGGCTTCTTTCTTCTCGTCACGTTTCTTCTCACTGTCTATGCTATAAACTATACTCTTCTATATATCTGTACAGCATACAACCATCTCTCTCGCTCTTTCCCGATTGTACAGATAGGCAATTGCGCCTATCTGTACACATTCGTTACTACACATCCGATTATTCCCAAGCTACCATCTGCACATGCCGCAGGTCCTCCCCTCACCAAAAAAATGGATTACCGGTATCGTTATTGGCAGAGTCGGTATTCGACTTCTCTTTAACATTTTTCGTGACTCAGCTATTATCAACGAATCATTAAACCAGATAAAAAGTTTTATTAACTCACATGCTCCAGATGCCAGAGGCAAAAGTAGAGATACCGTACGCAAAGGACTCTACGGAGGAGTAGACGTGAAAAAGCAGAGTGTTTTCGACCCTGTACGTCCATCCGTCCATCCACGCGTCGGTCCGTTGTCCGTCGGTCTTCCTGACTTGGTATCGCCGCCGCTGCCCCCTCCTCCCCCCCCCCCTCCCGACGACGATCGCACCATTGCATCGACCGTGTGTGTGCGCGCGCGCTCGCCCCCCTGTCCACTGGTCTCTCGGTTAAGGGTCTCTGACCGATTATCACTTGGTCTTTATGGTCTTTGAGGTTCTTTTAGAAACAGTATATACGTGTCCCTCGCGTAGCCGCTCTCTCTACTGATTTTCTCTCACACACTCCGCCCGTTAGTTTGTTGGTGCCTCGTGTGTGCCTCGTGATCTCGTGTAGGTATACGACGCTGCCTGTCAGGCGGGCCTGTCTGCTTTTCGAGACCTCTCACCTTTTCCACGTTTCTTTAGCTTTACCTCGTTCCCATTCTCCCTCTTCTTTCTCCTCTTTTTCTTCATCTTCTTCCGTTTCTCTTTGCCATTTCCTCTCTAGTTTCTGATACTCGGGAGTGAACCGGCAAAGGTTTCGAGAGTGATGCACACTCTCGAAAAGGGCGGATAGCCGAGACCTCTTGTTTTCCTTCGAGCGAGCGGACGATATGAGAGAGAGAGAGAGAGAGTAGGCACACGCTCACAGATATCGAGGTCGCGTCATTGTTCGATATTAGTAACGAGAGAAGCGAGCGACATACCAAGCGCTCGTCGTGCATCATACATACCATTGTACATATATTATATGAGAAACGAGAGACGAGAGTTTCTGCGACTGCTGGCTCGGACAGATTCGACTCGAGACGGGACCATTGTTTTGCACTCAGGGGTATTCATTCTGTATGCTTGGACGATGACACGGTGAAAAGGAGGATAAATTTATGTTACGAAATTTCGAAATAAATTTTTGCTCATTCAATTCTGGATTTCTACGAATCTTGCGAGAAGGCTGCAATAACTCAAACGGTGCCAACTCCTGTTTGGTTCGGCTGAAGGACATAATATTATTTTTTACGGACTTTGAAATGTGTTTCAGACGTTAGTGAAGATTTTCTTATATGATCAGACTCGAACAAAAAAAAAATTGAGTTCACGATAATAAAAATAAAATAATCCTCACGACTCAATACTCTGGAGATCTTTTTTTGACCACACTCAAATTTGGTAACGTTTCATTGTGCCGTTTAAATGTTACGGTACTTTAACGAGGCATTAAATAAATATCATGCAATTCAAAGAAATAACAACCTGAATACGCATAGTATTCTGCATAATGCCAATATAAATAAGCGCTTTATCTCCGAACTAATAAAATTTTACTTGTTCGCAACGTAAAATCAGCTAGAAATCTATCCACGGTCACGTCGCAACGGTATAAACGAACGAACGGGAGAGGTCAATGAAGGTTGGTAATAAAAGAGAAGAGCGGTCGGGTGTCGGGTGTGTTTCTTTAAATAGCGAGTTCTCCGGTGACCGTCTCGGTTCTGCGAACCCGGTGTCCGGTTCCAAGTATGTCCGGGGAATGCTGAGCTCTCGGCACTCGAGATTCCTCGGTCCTCTCTCTCTGTCCCATTACGATTTGCCTGCTCACCGTGGAGAGTTGCACTTTCATACATTTTTTTTTGTTTTATTTTATTTTTTTTGCCTCGCACGCGCTCGACTCCATGGTGACGTCGTTCCCGGGGCTCGTGCCCATTCGTGAAGAACGCATGTGCGAGACTATATCGCCTGCCCACCTATAATGTCCATCGCTGCGCCTCGGGGACGCAAGCCTATATGGGTTTCGTCTTTCGCTGACTGAGTTCAGTTCATCCTGGAAGAAACGTCCCGGCAGCGGCAACTGCGACGACCGCGATGTCGTCAGCCTCAACTGCGTCTGGCTCTGATGAGCTTTCACGGTGAATCTCCGACATCAGGGCGAAGGACCTCTTATCTTCACGCCGACGATATAGGATTTCGCATGCTCCACAGTTCAACTCATGACATATCACATGGCAATAAAAAAATGAAAAATAAAAAAACTCCCGCGAACACCCCCTGCATGCTACTCAATGATATTTTCATCAATTTTTTCTTACCGAACTACATTGCATTTCATTTTATTTAAGAGTCTCGACGGAGAGAGGGAGTATTGATATAGCGTGATATTCAGGGTCACGTCGTTTCATTCGCATTCGTGACACCTCGTGACGTCTAAACGCGTCACGATATACCCAAGGCAGACAGTCCAAGAAGTGAACATAATATCGATCTTCGATTATATACTCGAGAGCTTATAGACCGTGATATAGCAGTTTAATGCTATAGACGGCGGGCCGTTGACCGGAACGTTCATACATGTAAGTCACAACGCTAAATAATGTAAAGGCACGAAATGATTGAGGCTTATGTATGGACGCCTCGGCGCGGCATATGGACGAATGCTATGTGCATATATATACATATATATATAAGCATATATGTATCGTAGCACTTCGAGTACATGGCCAACGATTAACCTACCCGCGATGAACTATTGTCGATGATTCGAACGTCAGCCGTATATAACTCTGTATACCATGCATAACCTTTTAGGGATATGAAAATTCGAGATTGAGCCGTTGGAAAATTGAAACCAATGTCATCGTTGGCCCGAAGTTAAAAAGGACGTATCGCAGCGTGTACGACATTCTGACATTCGGACGATCGATATTAATCATAAGACTAACAAAATGTAATTTTTTTTCGGCCTCAAAAATTGTGGGTAGGCACCGCGCGGCGTCCATTAACCTGCAACCAGCTCGGACCTTGTTGCTTGTCACGATTATTCAATAAATGACGATTATCGAAGCCCGATAGTTCACTAATAAGATAATGAATAGTTGTCAATAATTTACCTTGTGCCTTGTCATCTCGTTCCGACTAATCTCCTGTTTGATGTACTCGAAGACGTGCCCGCTTCCAACGAAATTGGCTCCATTCATCGATCGTCCATCGTGAATACCGTGTGCTGTCGTTCCCAAGGTCCAGCAGAATGGCCGGCGATTCTCAATCTCGTATGAAGAGGATAGCTCGAGAACGGCATGACTGAGAAAGGAAAATCATTTCCGACGTCTATAATTCGTACCGCGTAAATATTAAAACATTGTCGTAGGCGAGAGCAGATGCGCATCGCCTTGCAGCCCTATGTGTTGTACTCGTACAGCGGCGCAGTATAGAATTGCGGCGTCTGCGCTCGCCGTCGTCGCGGCGGTTGTGGAAGGGAAGGGGGGTCGTTCAGGGTGTAGCGTCAGCGAGCTCTCCGATCCGTACCGAGATGAGCCGAGTATCGCCGTTTATTCGCGAGCATAGACGAGTTCATACGAGTGTTCTCTCGGCACCGCGGCGCTGGCAGTTGCGGCGCTGAACGCAGTGCCATCCGATAGGCAGCAGCGCTCGCTCCGCCGCGACTTCACTTGGCGATCGTTCTCCTCGCTTACTAAACTCGCATATAATCGAGGTGTGCAGCGTTTCTTATCTCAATAGTTTCACGACTCGAAATAAATAAAGCGGGGCGGGGGAGGGGGAGGGGGGGGGGGGGAGTCGGGAAAGGGGGTTTGGGCAACGGCGACAGGGAAGGGAACGATAGCCTGGAAGACACTGATAAGCGAGAAAGAAACAGACGGATGGGACGGGTGAACACACCGCACGAGAAAGAGTGAGAGAGATTGAGATATAGATAAACAAGCGCGTGAGTGAGTGCCAGAAGGGAGTAAACGAACGAGAGGCACAGACAAACGTAAAGAAAGAAACAAACACACAAAAAAACGGAGTTGCACGTAGATAATTTGAGGGTTAGACAGAGAAAAGGGACGAAACAAAAACAAAAAAAGAAGAAACACGAAGAATCGGAATTAGCGACAGGGGAAACAACTCCTCGTAGATAAACAACGCAAGGGTAAAAAAGAACTTGTTTGAAATAATAATAAGAGTAATAGGAGAAATGAGAGGAATATTTGTAGCAAGTCGGTACGCCGTGGTGTGCGGGTCGACACGGTACGCGCTCCCCTTTCGACCCTATTTCCTCGTCGGATTTGCCGTCTACGTCTCATTCTTGACCGTTTCAACTCGGTTACTTCGGGGGCTTCGTCCTACTGAGTATTATATATTTTTTTTTACGTTCGCATCCGTTGTCCCCGTCACGCATTCGCAGAGCGCGCGTTTCTTCATGCATTTACATTGTTTAGGTAGTCTCGTCGGAGTCTGTGCCCAACTGTGACTGATTTTCGTCCGGTGCCCCGGCGTACTCATGTGCTTACGCTCTCTCCTCGCTCTCCCTCCCCCTCCTCTCCCGCTCTCTCTCTCTCACACACACACGCACGCACGCACACAGTCACGAGCGCGCGTGCCCGCGCGTGTGCTTGCCAAACAACGGTGGCGAGTGGTGCGCGAGGGCAATCGAGAGGGAATCGCTCAACGCGAGACCGCCACCCCGGAAAAGTGGCCGGGCACCAGAAACTGTAAATTTTACTTGCGTGCATCAATCGCGCGAATGACCCGAGAGAGCGCAGAGGAGATGCTGGGCGGCGCGGCGAGAGGAAGCATGGCCGCCTTCGTGGCGGTTCGTCGATGAGTCGTCGTGGTAGTCTACGCGAAGAAATGCACCGGTCTTTCAACGTGTACAACCGGTGGCTACTAGGAACCTCGTTTCGCTCGAACGAAACGTGAGGGAAGAAAAAAAGATGATTATTGTCGCTGGATCACTGTTATGTGCCTACGATGTTTGCCAAACGTTGTCCTCTATCGTGTTTCCTATTCTTTCTCACTCTTATACTCTAGTGTACTTGTTTGTCTCATCCTTCCCCTCCCCCCCCCCCTCGATGCTCACATACCCCGTGCGCTTTTAGTAGAGCCCCGAGCTTCCGAACTTTCTCACATAATCTATTTTGTTGTCGAGTGGGGCAAATTCGCGCGCGATGGTAGAAGACACCGCGGTTGATACATGGCGCAGATGGAGATCGAAAACCCGCAGGCAGAGTCTCGGTCTTGTATCTGAGGTGATATTGCATTGTTCGGGGATTGTAGCCACTGAAATGGAGGTAGATAATACGGTTGACAAACGAAAGTTTTACATTAGATTCAAGCTTTGACGGAGTGTGAAATTCTTTAATTGAATTCTGTGTTTAGCATAAATCCGGAAAGGTTTAGGGAATTGTATGTTTTTATTATGTTTAGAACATTCCGAACACATTTTCATTGAAATCCCAAATTTTATTTTCGTGTAAACAAAGCTTCCTCTATGGGAAAGTAAAAAATTGAATTCTATTTTTAGTGCATATTAGAGAATTTTGGTAATGTACATTGTACAGTTAAAAGTTCGTACTCATTTTATTTTTTTTATTCTTTAACATCTTTTTCTGGCACGTCTCGAACGAAGAATGCTTACTTCACGCTCCCGTTACACCCCCCTGATGGTGGGTTTCATTTGAAAATAGAACTTCAGGGGACATAAGGAGCACACATTTTTAACCATAAAATAAAAGTTGTATTCTCGGTCCAACCGCACGTCCAAATGGAGATCGAGTTTTTTTTTGTGGTTCGATACAGCTTTATTGTCAGTGCCGTTATTTTTGGCTAATCAACTATCAAAAAATAGAAGTTTGATTTTGTTATTTTTTCCAAGCTGTTGGAGTTTTTCCGCAAACCTGACGTATGGAAATCACGCGAAAGAGTCACTCGCTACTGCGAACTACCGGACATTGAATTTGCCGAAAGTCTGTGTTCTCCACGAGGAAAAGAATGAAATTTTGTAATACGTCAAATTCAGTTTTGCCATAATCGAAATGTCCACTAAATTTAATCGTTTTGGGGGATTCAAATGCGCGCAATAACAATACTATTGTAACGGTTTTAATTGGCTTTGTCGCGAAGTACTCGCATGAAACAGTAGCGAAGAAGTATGCGGACTGTCGGATTCCCTCACAACCATATTCCAAACCTCGAGGCACCAGTAAAAATAGTGCCTTTGGCGTTTCCTTCCGTCGGCTTGGCGAACTATAATTAGCGGGGGCCCGGCGCGTTTGCCCCGTTGTAAACAAATTTCCGACGGCCACTCTCGCCACGCGAGAGCGTAGCTGTTTCTATTGCTACGCTGCCGCCGCTGCTGTTGCTGTCGCTGTTGCTGCCGCTGCCGCTGCCGCTGTTGCTGTTGTTGCTTCTGCTGCTGCTGCTCCTGCTGCTGCTGCTTTTAAGTACTATGCTTCTGTTTCTTCGGCGATGGGCGAGCCGGTGCTCGCGAATCCCGCGCGGATTCGAGGGCGACGACACGAGTTTCGCATTACGTGGGAATCCACGCTCGTACCGTCTCGCTCGCTTGTCTGCCTCCCGAGGAAGAGCATTGATACAGCACGCGGGAATAGCGACGCTCTATGGTCGTATTCACCACTTCGTTTTCTCCATTCCTTCTCCTCTCTCTCTACTTCTCTATCTATCCTACTGTCTCGTCTCAACTTCCTATCTTTGTCCTCGTTCATTTTTCACTCTCGACTCTGGTACGCGTGTTCATTATTGTTATTTCTTTCTCTCTTACTTATGTTATTCTCCTTCGTACAGTCTTCGGCTTTTCAAGCGCGGAAAACCCATCCAAGTGCTCGATAATTGAGTGACGAAGTTCGTACTTCGGGCTGACCCTCTGGGCTGAACGTCTGTTCTTACGTGCAGACGTTCGAGTTTCTATCAACACCCGAATCTGGAAAAGAAAGGGACTAATTGGGTAAATTATTAGAGAAACAATTAAATAGATATTGTATTTGCCCGCCACTATTGATTAAATTCTTTTTTCGATACTACTCGTTACTACGATTCTCTTGGGAAGTAGTCTCGAGAAAAAAATCTCCAGTTTAGGTAGCGCCAATGCAGAGACAGTAGAAAAGAAGACGCAACAATATTTGTGGCGTGTCGAACGAATATATACATACTCATCAAACGAAAAGGGAGGAAAAGATACGAGAGTAAAAATCTCTCATAAAAATAGGGTTTTCGCGGCTAACCGCCTGCACCACCCCTCCCGGAGTCCTCGTTCTCGCTAAATTTAACGCCCTGCCTCGTGTCTGCGGTCCGTAGTAAACAAATTTCAAACGGCCCGCCTCCGCGTAACGAGACGATTGACTCGCCCGTGGGTGACCGCCCGCAACCCTTCGTCCCGCGTGTTGGCTTCCCTCGCCCATCCACCACCTCCGGCCGCACACAGCTATCCGAACTCCCGAACTCTACTCGATTTTTTTTTTTTTTTGCGATGCAGACGTCCCGACGCTCTATCGCGTTCACTGGCACGGCGGGAGGGAACGGCTCCATCCTCGACGCCCCATTTCATTAGCGTGGAATGTTTCAGACTGACGCGAATTCCCTCTATTACCGTCTCTCTCCTATGCGGTCATCCTCTCTATTCTCTCCCCTCTGTCACTCTCTCTTCTTCATACAGTGCACAAAGATTAATGGCTTTAACTTTTTTTTCGCTTTTTTTATCATACGCAATTATTTTTGTTGTTTTTTAGAATACTTTTCCATTTCTCGCACACAAAGTATGTACAGAGAGAAAGTACAGTTTTCATATTTGTCCTGAGTCAATTTTAACGCTACGATACCTACCAAACGCGTCGCGCGGACAATGCAACGCCGATTGGCTTCAACCCGCACGGTCTTTTCATTCGTTATTTGAGCATCAATAGGATTTCCAATTTGATAATTTCAAAACATCGATGGAATATACACATTTTTTGTTATTCATCGTGCAGGATATATTAATCGGAATTTTATTCTACAAAGTTTAATGAAGGGTAGGAAATTGAATTTTTCCAATTAATATTTTTCGAAGATGGCGAATATGGCTGGAAGCTCGCGGAATCGAGAGCGGAAAGTTGTTTCGACGTCGCTAATAAACGCCAATTTACAACGCGCTAATAGATCCCAAAATTCATAATCACCCTGTATATAAATTGGCAATGCCGGAGGACGATGTAAAGGGGTTGCGGGAGTATCATTGTAAACAGAACGCGTGCGACGCGAATTGAACCCGCGCGAGAAGTGCAGAGACAGGGATTTAAATCTCGAGAAACCGCCATGCTACAACTACCGCCTGCTGCCCTGTATTATTTTCCGTATAGTTTCTAGAGAGATGCCACGGAACAAAACGTGGCTAATCGTGTGCGAGTGCTCGCGAAAGTCCCTCGTCGGTTGCGCGCGCTATCCGCACACACTCGGCTCTATTCCGCACGGGGGATCGTATTTTAAGAAATTGTAGGAAGCGCGCACGAGTCCGGCGAACGGGGCAAAGCTGCGTGTGGCTGCTGTCTCCTAACTCTATCTTTATCCCTCTAACGTTTACCCCGTGCATTCGTGTCGTTATCTGTCTCGTTCACCAGCTCTCTCTCTTTCTCTCTCTCTCTCTTCCCCCCCCCCCCCTCTATCTCTCTCTCTCGTACAGAAGTCGTGCGTGCTCCACGGTAGAGGAGCGTCTCGCGTGCGTACGCTATGCGTGCGCGTCTCGCGCGACGCGCCAGTGCGACTCCCGATTGCGGGCGAGACTTATCAAACGCGACTACCGGTTTCCCCACTTGTTTCGTACTTGTACGATAAACCAAATAGTTTTAAGACAAAACATTGTTTCGCATTTTGTTTTACTCTCCAATGTCGATCAAACGGATGTACTAACCGGACTTTAATGTCTCACGTGATTTCCAGGTGTTCCAGGGACACTGGCGACCGCAGCCCGTAGTATTAGACTCGGCGAGATCAGACCGCTATCCTCACAGCCGTGAAGACGACGGTAACCCGCGGGAGGAAAACAAAACGAAAAGCAATAAAAGTGTCCGATAATCGCGTATAACAAACAACAAAAAAGGGACGCTCCAATAATTTTAACGGGTCGAATTTACAGCGTATCGATAATACTAATAGATAAACGATTACGAAAAAGTGTTAACGAGCCTGAATATAACGTGCGGGAACAATCGAAAAAGTGAAAGATTCGCCGTCTGGTTATCGAAGTGTGAATTATCGAGTCGCGTCGAATTTACATCACTCCCCCCCCCCCCCCCTTCTCGCGTTGCCGTCTCCCCCATTCCCCGGAGCCTCGTATACCATTCGTTCGTGCTGTTCGTTCTACGTTGAGGAAAATCCCGTAGGAAAACTCGACGGAAATCGAATAAGCCTGAGGTGATCGACGACGTCGAGACGGCCAGCCCGAGGGGCTGCTCCCCTGTGGCGTCAGCGATACATGAAGATTACCGTAGACATCGGGCCGTAAGAGAATACCAAAACAGGAGTAAGAAAAAGGGACGGAAGCGAAGACGACGGAGACGGGGAAGCGGCAACGCCGGCGGTGGCGGGGTCCCGAAGCCGCCGAGAGATGCGAAAAGAAGGATCGCGGAGGCGGGACTCGGTGTCAGAGTGTAACGCAGGGTCGTACGCTCGATCGTGGGATTCCCGATGATGGCGGCTGCGTCCGATGACTGTCCAATAGCTATCACAACTTGGCAAGGTCCCGCGGCACCTCGCGATTCCGTTCTCGTAACTACCGACAACACATCGACGAATACCGTGGTGCCGCTGCCGCTGCTGCTGCTGCTGCTGCTGCTGCTGCCGCCGCCGCGGCCGCTGCGAGCATTCGAATTCCAAATATTTCATTCTCTTGGGAATGTAGAAAAAAGAAGAAAAAAATAATTAAACATACAAATAGAATAATTAAGAAGAGGAAGCCGTTGAAATATAGGAAGGAAGACATTAAAAGCTTTAATTGACATTATTTATAAATGATTTTTACAATTTTGTCGACGAAAGAAGAGCCAGAAAAGGCCCGATTATCGCAAAGCCCGCTCGATAATTTGAAAAATCGTAAATTTTCATGTCGAGGTAGATTCCAAAATATATTAAAGTAGAAGATATAATACATATATTGCAATGTTTGTATTTGGGGAGTTTTTGAATTGAAAAAAAATAATAGTAACGAAAATATTTAAAAAAACCATCCTCGCGTACCGGACCGTAGTGTGTCGTCTATTGGGTCTAGAGAGTTATCTTTCGTGTGCCGGGGGTTGCGAGGGCCACCACGGGGGCGGGGGTGGGTCTGCCCCTGCTTGTCTTCGTCGTCACTTTCCTGGGGCTTCTGGATTATTGTCGTGCCGGGGCGACGGCGGCTACCGACAACACGTCGTCGTCGTCGGCGTCGTCAACGGCGTCGTCATCGGCGTCGTCATCGGCGTCGTTATCGTCGTCGTCATCGTCGACGTCATCGACATCGTCGACGACGTCGACGTCGTTAGTACGACTGACCTTGCCACCGTTGCCGTCGCGTTATTACAACAATACCGGCGTATCGACAGTGACGAGTGGTTACAATACTAGCGCTCCTGGCGGTCGTCGTTCGAAAGGGCACGCGTTAACCGCATCAGCGTCAATCAGCGTGAACTATAGTCGCGAGACCGTTAGCTTGCTGCTGCAGTGTTTGCAGCGACGCGACGTGTTTAATGTGGTGCTGCTGTCGTTAACCAACGACGACGACGACGACGACGACGACGGCGGCGACGGCGACGATGATGACGATGACCAGGCTCGTCGTGCCGTCCTACCAGTGAATTTAATTAGTCGATCGATCGATCGATGGGCAACGACTGACGAGACGGATAACAATAAAACCAACACTCGAAAGCGCGCGCGTTGCCCCCGACGAGAAAAGCAACGGCGACGAAAACGACGAAGACGAAGGGTTGTCGGGCGGGTGGACAGCGCGCGACGAAAGCGCGAGGATTTCAAAAAAGCCGAAGAGACACGAGCCGAACCGGGCCGAGGAGACCCGAACGTTATCCGGATAACAACGGAAAAACCGCCGAGTTACCAGACGCGAGATATCGGAAATGTGCTGAATGAATCGACGAGCATCGCCATCCACGGTAATGAAAAAAGCGGTGTTGGTTTATCAACGAGTAAAGTGATTATTGCCGAGGACAGATGGGGGAAGAAGGGGAAGACGGACGACCCAGTTAAAAGCGAGCGATGGACATTGCCGGTAGCAGCAACGGCGAGAGAAGTTAACAACAACAACAACAACAACAACAACAAAGGTGTGGGTGTACGAAACGAAGCGAGAGTATTCGGGGATACCGATATCTCCGGTAACGTAGCGGTTGACCCGATGGTGAATAATAACAATAATAATAGTAACATTGATATTAATCGTAACGATAGTGAAAATAATCCGAGAAAGTATAGCAATAACAAATTTAACAGTGTCGATGAGAACGATCGATTGTCGGTGAGGTTGGACGTCAGTGATAATTTTTTAGGAACAACGGCGAATGCGACGAACGTCAGTGGTGCCGGCGACGATGATGAGGCTTACAGTGCCGACGAAAGTGGTGTAGAGTGGTGGACGTCGAGCAAAGTTGCCGGGCCGATGACAGCGCGATCGTATTCTCAAGGAGAGACGACGGGAGTTCTAGGACGTCCGAGTACACGGCCGAGGATACCGGCAGTGGATACCGGCACGAGGAACACTGTGGGTCCGTGGGAAAGGCGGCGGACCGACAAGAACGCCCAACTCACAGAGGTCCGGATCTTCGGGAAGGGCAAGGACGGAAACGAAACGACGACGACGACACCGACGACGACTACGTCGACGACGAATACGACGGACACTACGTCGACGCACTTGCCAACACCGACACAAGACACCTCTATGGAAGCACGTGAGTCTTTGAAAATTATTGTATTTTCTTCAACACAAGACCGTCCAAGATTAAATTTTTACGACTTTGGTCTTAGTCGGTCTTTTTTTGAATTTGTATCTTACCGTATTTTTTTATTTATATTTCCACCTCTCGTTCGCCGTTTTTTCACATCTTTGTATCGCATTTACGACTCCGTGTTTTGTTTGTCTCCCCGCCGTGCGAAACTGCGCGACGACCAGTAGGATATCTTCTCTTGTTTCTTTTGTCATGCATTTTCGCGGACGTGTTTACAGGAACCGGGCGCGGGCGTGTTTGGGTGGCAGGACCCTCTTCTTCGGGCGAACGGTCACAGCCATCAGGCTATTTTTAACTATTAGGTGGGGCAGCGAGTGCCGGAGGTCCACCGAAGCATGGCCATCATCTTCCTTCGATCGTCTGTATCTTCTAGGTTATCCTCTTCGAATCCTCTTACCTTCAACTTTCCTCTGCACGGTTGTCGAAATTTGCGTTTTTCAACAGCACACAGTGGGGATAAGAAAGAAAAGATGCCAGAGTTGGAATTGGCGTAGTAAACCGTAGTCTAGTTTACTTGAGTCGATAATTGTGTCGAATTCTTCAATAATTGAATTGACAACACTATATTTTTCGACTACATTACATTTGACCCGGTCAAACGATAACAGTCACGAAATAAGTTCTTACGAGTCACCCCGTAGTGCGTGTCTTACGAGTAGAGATCTGGATGGATCCCAACGAAAGCGTGGGGAGCGCCTTTACTGGGTAGGAGCGCGCGGGACCGAGGGAGGAATGACTAAATGGCCTGACTAACCGGCCGGGCACTTCGAAACTCGGCCCTATTTTCGCCGTTCCCGAGAGAAGAGAAGTTTCTCCCTTGCTATTGCCGCTTACGCCGCTGCTTCTGCCCGCTTCTGCTTCTCCTGCTCCCGGCTCCACGTGCCGTTAGAATGGGACGGAGAGTCCGAGAGTTGAAAAAGAGAAACAGGAAGAGACACGAATAAGACTAAGAGGGAACCGAAGCGAGAAGTAGAGGGATTCTAGACGGATAGCCGGAGCGAGGGTCGCGCATGTTGCGTGCGTGCCTCTTGGCTGGGGCGGCCGTTGACACGTGCGCGTATCATCCACGTGCTCTCGAGAATTCTTTTAGCGGCCGCGCTGGTTAATCAAACAAGTCGATGGAATGGAAAAAAAACCACTTTGTGGAATCAAAATATACTACATTTTTTTTCATTCTTTTATAAACAACGTTAATCAAATCGCATGATTGTATTCCGATAAAATCGTCAAGATCTACGACTACATTTTTTTCATTAAATTTTTCTCGCATTGTTATCGCTCCGCAGCCCGGACCCCTCGCGCCATGCGCACACTTAGGGTGAGAGCATTCGCGATCGCACAGCCCCAGGGTACTCGTCCTCCTCCGCTCTCGTCTCGGCGAAACGTAGCTTCGCAGCGGAGTCGCGCAACGATCCTGTCGTCGAATCGCGAATTATCCTCCCGACGCTCGGCCGATACGAGGTCCTCCGAATGATTGCGCGTTAGACGAGAGCAGTCTCGCACCGGAGACAAAGGGCCACGGGCCGAAGAGAGCGCAGGAGGAAAATAATAGGGTATAAAGAGGTACCTTCCCGCGGTGAAAGATGCACAGGGAATGGTGAAGAGGCGAAGGAAGCGCTCGAAAGAGCTCGAGGAACGAGATAAAAGGGTGAACGTCCTTTCGTATTTTACTCCTTGTGAGTGCATGACACTGTGCCGTTCGGTGGATGCAACGTCTCCGTCCTTGTTCATCTTATTTCCTCCTCTTTCGCTCACTCGCTCTGTGCCCTCTTCGACCTCGTACACCATGGCAGTTAGTGCACTAATATGTGTATACATACATATATAAATCGGTCTATGTATGTATAATATATATATGTATATGCCAAGTACGAAGCCATATACTATAATACGTACCAATGAGGTATCCTCAGGCTTCAGCGTACTGAGTTACTTGCAGTCCCGATGCCGCCACGTTTATTATTCATTCGTGAGTAAAATTTATATACACCCTACGAGGACTCCTCTCTCCTGCACATGGCGTACTTATACATTTCGATTTACGATTCCGCGGTAGTACTCACCGTTCCTTCGTCGCTCTCCCTCTTTCACCTTTCTCACTCTCTCGGCTAAGAGCATGTGTCACGCTTCTTCGACCGCCTATTCCAACGCAGTCGGGCCAGCATCGTCGTCGAACAACACGATCATGCGCTGACGGCATCGTTGATTCCTTTTTCTTTTTTGTTTTTTTTTTCCTTCTTTTTTTTTGTAGCATATTACGAGGGTCGATAACCTCGGAGATAGTGAAATTTTATTGAATAGATGTGTATCGTTCACGATTAGGGAATACGGGGGAACTACAATTTGAGTCGTTGACACAAAAGGGAACAAGCTCTTCGGAGAAAAGTACGAAACTACTTGGATAAAAAGAGAGGAGGTGCATTCGATTTTTATCAGTGTTGAAAAGCTCGCTACTAAGAGAGCAAAAAATGTGGCATAGCAAAAGCGTATAATACAAAAAAGAAAGATTGTCGCGTTAACGAAAAACATCGAAGTGACAGAACAATCATTTTCGACAATAGAACCTTAAACAAAAAGAATTTATTTTTTTTAACCATAGAAATCGGTATACCCTCGCACGTATTTAATTCTCTCTGGAAATGATGGAGCTCGGTTTAGTGGCGTCTGTGCTGTTGCTTGGCGGGAGAGTAGTGTAGATCGGGAACGGAGATGGTGAGAGAGGTACGTACAGAGGTATAGAAGGCAAAGGGTGTACCAAAGAGCTGTATAGGTCAACGAGAAACGCGAAGAGGAGCGAAGCCGGGCTCACTGATGAGAGATGAAACGCGAGGGAGAAAGACGGAAAGGACGGTGACGAGAAAGGGTAGGCGGAAGAGGGCCCGAGATCTCCGGTGTGAGGGGCGGCAAAGGGCTCAGTCGCTATGGCAACCCCGGCAACGCTGGGTTGACTACCGGTAGGGTGCCTCGAGTTTTTTATGACTTGGACGATTGCCGGAGGGGTCGGAACTCTAAAAATCGTTACACAGACCTAGATACTGGCGCGGTTCTGCCTCGCCCTCCGTTTTTCATTTGCTCAAACCATCATTCTCTATGCTCGTGCCACTACCGTCGAGATCGCTTTTACCCCCTTTTTACCATACTTCTCTTCACTTCTTTGCGCTACATACACACATGCTTCCCTCGATTTACCAGGCCTGTACTGGGGTAACGCCCGGTCGAAAGCCCTTTACGCAAGTAAATCTCGTAGTACAGCGTGTGGCATACGTACGTTCAGAAATATCGTTTCCAATTCGAATGTTCCCAAAAACCCTCGCAAATAACTTCGTCTCTGGCAAGCGTGACACGATTAAAAATATAAAAATATTATTTGCATCGTAATTTTATTCAATTTACGCCCAACAATAAAATTGTATTTTTTACTTTTGTAAAATACGGAGATGGGTGATATGTATGATAGCTGTATTAACATTCGTTTTTTCCAAGTTTCTTTTCTTCAATGTCAACGTCGATTTATCGGGTAAAGCAATAATTTTTGCCATGTTATTGAGAACGATTTTTATCGACTGTACCGCTGAATGATATGGAAATTCATCTGGCGTTCATGTCTGTGGAAATTTAATTTTCTTTTTCTTCGAGCGAACAAAAGCCGTTGCGGGGGCTGGAGTACACCGTCCGGAGAAGATATGGCGCAAGGGCAAACAGTATTCGCACTCCTCGTCATCAAATCGAGCGGGGGTTGATGCGGGTGTTGGACGAATGATGAAGCCAGAGGCTGAGAGGGATCGCGATTTACTTCGCTCGTGTACACACATATAAACCTATCTTACTCCCGCAGAATTTACCCTTTTCCTGGGGCTTCTCAGGGGGTCTCGAGTCCGTACTACTATCGACTGAATGACACGCGACTTCACCCTTTGACTCATAGTACAGCACTTTTGTATCCTCATTGTATTAGGGCTGTACAGATGGGCCGGCCTAGCCGGCTAAAATTCTCGCATTAGCCGGCTACACTGAGAAAAAGGATAGTATTTCTTACTATAACGAATCGTTACCAGGAGGAACGTCTCTGTAGATAGTTTCTGATAGAATAAATTCAATTGGTTAAACTATAATTATCATTGCACCCATGATGTTTTATCATTGTCATAACTATAAAATGAAGACGTTCCCCTGGGGAACTATTTTCTATGGTAAAAAGTCAGTATTGTTTCTTTTACTATGTAATTTTTTCTCAGTGTACGATGATATAAGAAGCTGTGAGAATAAGGGATAAAAGGGAAATTCGATGAGAAGGTAGATGTGCAAAAAAAAAAAATGAATGTAGTATGTGGAAACGTTGTTCGCGTAGATGTCGGAGAATCGTCGGTTCGCTCGTTCCGCCGTCACTAAACGGAACGGACTTTTCGAAAGAGTACAGGCAAATCCCTCCCCGGTCTCGCAGGCTCTTATGAACGCGGGGCTCGAGGCGTAGCTATGTGGAGTCGAACGAGCATCACGGGGGTTGAGACGGTGGTGAAAGAAACAAGATAGCGACCCCTGTCTGTATATGACACGCGGAACGAGATCAGTCTGCGCGTTTCCCCGATAGTCCCCGACGGGCGGATATTTAGTTCGATTATCATTCGGCCGAAAGGGATTCCCCGTGCGCGGCCGACGATTCACCTCGTGCGTCCGTGACTTTTTGCGAAGATGGGATACAGTTCGAAGCCTGTGCGACTCTCCCGACGGGGCCGCGAGGAACGTGAGAAACGTTTTGGAGACCATCGGAGGCATGCCCGGAAGACGGCTTAACATTGGTCGGCCCGACGGTTATTCCCTTGTTAGAACCTTCTCCCGAAGCCATAATAATTTCACTCGAATCGCTCGATCGCTTTCCGTGCTTCTCTCCATTATCCGAAATCAAAATATCTTACTGTACTTTGTAACGACAATATGATCGATGGATATCTTGTTACTTCTTCTAAGGAGTTTTCTGCCTTGCTGGACTCAAAATGTCGACGGATACACAAGATACGATGCTCACAGATATTTTCATTGAGGTCGAATAATAAACAATAGAATATTTGAATCGTCGATTAAGCCCATACAATTTTATCCAATTAAAAATATAAATACAAAATTGACAATTGATTTAAAAAATTATAAATAAATAAATGATCGACTATGCGGTAAGAGATTTCGAATCCGAGGGAACACAGTTTATGCAGGCTTATCCGCCGTACAACAGTGGGTAACACACCTGTATCTCAACGCCATTATTCAAACTCCGTAGACGGTCATTATTATTATTAGACACCTCGTAATTATTCATAGTCTCGCTCTGGGCACCACGGGTTCTGCCTGCTATACTTGGTACATATATTATAGAACAAGAAACGCCTATCTCGGCACTCGCTAGACTAGCTGGAAACGATCGATGCTACGTTTACTTACGTAGGTCGGATACGTTCTTCTCTGTGTCTGTATGTATGTATGTGTCGAAAACTGCAACGTTGTGTGCGCACTGAAATGTAGGACACGAGACGGGCGAGTCCCGCAGTACTCTCGGCACGCTGGTAATTGTAACGTTACTACAACCGACTCGCATCTAGCCCCCTGCCACTCACCCTTCACCTACCACGCTGCTATTGGTTGCCTTCATCGGCCTCTCTCCGCATTATTGGGGTAGTCCCAGGCGATAAAATTGTGAAAATCCGTTTCAATTAGCATCACCATTATCCGATATATTTTGCCTCAACAAAAAAAAACAAGTCTTACTATTTATTTTGAAAATCATCGACGACAAATCTCGAGAAATGATTTTAAAAAGTAGCCCAAGAATATACCAAACAAAGGCCGAGGAAATAAAGGTCAAAGTGAAGACTGCCTCATTAAATTATCGAACGGCTCGCGGTTCATTGCGGTCGCCCTCCCACCTCCAACGATCGACATGCATCGTATCGAGGGTTGAGTAGGCGGAGTGATCGAACGATGAAAGCGAAGTGGCGAGAAACGCGCGCGTTTATAACGTATACCAATGGAGGTTACGTGTATAGAGAGGTCGTTATGGTGGAACGAAGAGGGATGGAGTACATTGAACGGGGGAGGTATGTGGAGGAACAGCGAAGAGGGTGCGGGCAGGAGGGAAGAGACGGGTCCGTGCACAGCCGAGGGCGAGAGAACAGGGTAGGTTGGATGTACGCAGACGGAAATGGTGCCAAGTGCACGCTCGTATAGTAGGGCATCGACCAGCCCGGTAGGCAGCAGCCGCCGGTGGGTGCGTCATTGGCGCGCACCACTTGCCTCGACCGATACTCGCGAAATTTCCTTCCCAAATCCAGAGAGAGAGAGACGGAGCGCCCGGGTCTACGATAAGCGTTTCCCGAAGCCTCGTCATACTCGTGGCGCAGGTCGTGCGTGCAGCGATGTATAGTCGTTGGTATAGGAACGTAACCATCGGAACAAGTCCGAAGGACGTTAACTACCGGGTCACAGGTCGTACACACGCTATCGGGCCATCGAACTCTCGAGATTCGTACACTGATTATACGCCGAACCATTGCGTTTCTTCACGAGACAAAAGGAAATATATATACATAGTTTCTAAAAATAACAATAACATGATTATGGTAATTTGGCTCTTCGGGGGCAAAAGTAGAATAAATGTCCAGTCGTTTGCCAAGAAGGGCTCAGGGTAAAAAAACTAAGCGTTGAGAAGTTTCGACTTGTTCAGAGACACGAATATACACACACACATATATGTGTATACATGTGTATGTATGTGTACACTATATCGGAGAATATACTGGCTCGTCTGCCAGACTTTAGGAACCACGTGCATAACTTTTAAACACGTGGAATTCCATCTTGAAAACGCGAGGAGTTCTTTGCACGTTCATCGAGGAGTTCTCAAATCAAAAACGAAATTCTTGGCAAAGAGCCTCGAGGCTCGAGCGGCTGAATCGTCAGGCCCCGGGGTTCCGACATAGCTAAACTCTTGTCTATGAAACATGTGTAATGTGTATACGTATACATGTTTTATGTACCTTCGACGCATATAGGTATATGCGATGAGAAACTGAGGAATTCGTAAAAATAACTATTACGGGAATGCGTGACATAAGCGTAAAATATTTTTAGAGTCTACTATCTCACGCGAGGATTGAGAACATTTTTGTGGATTTTACGGCACGTTCCTTTCGCTTGTTTTGGCCTGGAAATTTCGTGGCTAATTGACATTTGTATACGTTCAACACCGCACGATCGGTGTTATTTACGTTCAAGTCGGGCACACCTCCTCCCCATTCGTTTATACTGACGAGAGAATTGAACAATTGCAAACTCACGGAAGCGGGTATCAAATTTGAGTGCTTTCCCATCCGTCAAAGTAACCGGATAGTATATTTAAATACACTATTGGATGGAGCATAATTCTCTCTCTCTCTCTCTCTCTCTCTCTCTCTGGGGCGTAAACGTTTACTTAATGCACTGAATCCATCTCATCGGAGTGAAGTAAAATACCGAAAATAACTAGGGTACAGTGCGGAAGTGACTTTGCTGTAACGTACAAAAGGCACGTACCTGTGGTCAAATATGCCGCCGTGCGCATCGGCCGCCTGGGGTCACAATGTGCAAGTAATTCACGTACTCTACGCGTGTCTGCTCGCTCCGGTAAAAGCGCCTGTAATGCGTTAGTGCGTGGGTCAAAGCATCGTAGCCAGTCTGGGATTTTCGTAGAGTCGCTTTGTTTGTCGTCAGAGCGCGTGCGCGACTAGAATGACTACCCAACTCGTATGCGCCCATACGTATAGAGCATGTGTGTACGTCTCCTCGGTTGCCTGTCTAGCCTGCGTCTGGCTCGCGAGATCCTTGAATGAACGACTATTTTTGAAGGGTCCAACGGATAAACTACGACGGTGCCAGAGAGTGCGGAGCATAGCGCATCAACGAGGCGCGATGGCGACGTTGGGGAGCGAACCCGATGGAATTTGGCAGAGCCCGAGTGAGACTGAAATTGTACTAGGTGGATCCTTCATCGCCGAATGCCTGGAAGATTTTCTGCTTGAACCATTCAATTCCATTAATAAACCGATAGATTCCTACATCCAGACTCTACGGAGACCTCTCCGCATCGAATTCCAATAGACTCTGAGAGTTCACACGCGATAATTCTGTCATGATCTTTTCATTCAATAATTATACATTGCACCTTGTCCACAGGCGTTTCTGACATCACACCGATTTTCTTACCTGTTTTTCGTCTATTATTATTTTTTTTTTATTCAGCCACAATGGTCCTGCGATATTTTTATTCCGAAGAATCCGTTTAAGATTTTTCTTGTCAAAACTGATCGTACACTCAATGAACTCTTTGATCAATCTGACAACTCGTGCAGATAGAATGATATCGAGAAACGTTGGGGAAAGAAAATGAAATAAATGATCCACGATAAGGCGTTGTTTCCTATTTCATCTCCGCGCATATTTCCGCAAAGTTGATACGTTCCCGTAGGTCACACAAACGGCCTGCCGTAATCTACTACCACACAAGCCGATCTCTCCGATACGCCGGATTCCCTACCGTACGACCCCGAATAAATTCGTCCATTTGATAAATCGCTATTAGACGTGAAGCAGCAGTAGCGTTGTCCGCTGCCGATGCTATAGCCGAGAACGCTCTGCCACGTTCAGGAACGGAAGGCTACAATATGCGCTCGTAATTTAGCGTTCGCTGCGTGCCGATCGGCTTGTTTTCGCGCGCTGGAACGTCGAACGCTGCCTGGCGTGCACGAGGTATGTACCTCTGCTGTGCCTGCTCTGGTACTCCGTTTCGCTGGCGCGGTTCGTCCTCAGTAGAACAGACCGTACCACATCAGACAGGACGAATGAGATGTCCAATTTATTCTTATCGATTCGATGTTTTGCGGCAAGAAATTCTTTACGTTTTGTCCCGAGCAAGAAACCCCCGTCATTACGGATTCGATGATCGGGACAAAAAGTTTCACATTGTCGTACTGAATCTCAAATTTATATTTCCACTATCGCACAAGAAAAAGAAAATCAGACATTTTTATACAGATCGTAAAATTTCGAATCTGCGATGCGACAAAAAAGTCCTCGGTATGAAGTAATCGCAAATATTCCACCGTTGACGTTTTTTGTTTTTCATTTCTCACAATACTTTGCAGCATCGCTCTCGTAATTGATTCTCATTGGCGCTGAACGTAACTCAATCGAGGCGTTTGAGTATCCGCCGTAACGCGCAGACGTGTATATAATTCACCAAGGCACACATACAGATATCTATGTATATACCTCGGCCCGTTGAGAGCGAGGTGCGAAGAGAAGGAACGAGGAGTGAGAGACAGACACGAGTGTCGGGATGACGACGATGTCGGTAGTCAGAGAGAATTGGATGCAGGCTGAAGAGACGAAGAGGGTGTGCCGGGCCGAAAGCATCCGCGTTTGCCCACGCAAGAGCAGCCTCTCGTCGTGCCGCATGCGCACGATGGACCTTGAGCCACTATTACCGGCTGTTTATACCGTGATGTAATCGTATCCTAGCCTCTCCCGGCGGATCTGCACGGCCTAGGCTGCACCTAGAGAGTCCGAGAATGAGAATGGGCCGTGCCTCTCCGTGTGTCTGTGCGTCCCTCCTCCGTGTACGCATGTCGTTGCAGCGTGAGATGCCTTCGAGTGTAGCCTCCTCGAGGGCTTCGCGAGAGTGACCGAGACGGAGGAAAAAGAGAGTTGTACCAGAGGCCAAGAGTCGTAAATAATACTCGTATACTCTCGCGTGTGCTAGGTGCATTGAAATAATTTATGATCAGCCTGGTTCGCCCATGCTGCCGAGAGTATGCTCGCTCTATGCGACGTGGGGACGGAGACGCAGCGAGGGAGGCAGGCGAGCAAGAGGAGAGGAAAACACGCTAGCGCGCCGTTTTCTCGCCCACTCATTCGTTTCGGTAACACACGGGGCTGTACGCAACTTCGTACCGGAGAGACACGTTAAAACCGAGCCACATTACGGTTTTCGGTCGGCGAGAAAAATCATTTATGTCCAATCTTGTCGGGGCATTGAGCACGAATTTTCTTACGGAAGTTTTATGTCTCTGCATTACTGGTACATGTATACGGATATTTATATACGAGTGGGATAATTCAGAGTGATGTGTTATATTCTCGTTGGATTCTCTTGCGAGGCAAGGCATGCCTATTGTCCGGTCGTTTGCAGGATTTCATCTTATAGTGTCTAACGTATTCGCGAATTCTGACCGACCATTGGACAAGAGAAATGAATATTGGCACACATTTGCAAAACCGGCAGTATTTATATATTTATTTATATAAATATATTATACATATAGATGTAGGTATTCAATAGGTCGAGGGACATTGTGCTGGTGCGTTTATCAAAGTCGACCACAACGTCGAAGAGAAAAAGTTAGATGAGTAAGTCTATAGACTGTCCACATAATACAATTTTCTTTTTCTTCTTTTTTCTGGGTAAACGATATCATCCGTTGACGTCATATGTGTGACATTTTTTTCGTAATAAAAATGAACATCAGGAATCGTTCCGATGACATTTGTGAAAGCGACGCAACGAGAGCCGAGACTTCTCGGAACTACCAAATATATAAACTCCGAAGATGGTCACACGAGAGGCTGACGAAGGGTCTTAGTCGAGACAAGGGAGCTTTGTCTATACGAAGGCGAGCTGATGTGACTCGCGGGCTTCGTCGTCATCGATCTGGCAATCAATGGGCATTCTGGATCGAGACCGTGACTTGTGCAGTCGTACCTCCACACACCAAATATTATAAAACATATTGTACTAGACGTACTGAGATTTCTTTCAGAATATACATTCCGCAAGAATATTTCTAACATTTGCGAGAGGGTCAATTAGTAGAGCGGGAAAACATCTGCTTGGTTTGTTCCGCGAGCAAAATTAATTCGCGAGAGGATTGATGGCTAAATGTCCGCTCAGGCTCTCGGTTGCACCGAGAGTGCAAGTCGTCCATATCGCCGCGACAGTTGCGCGCTTTGAACATTACATGTGCCTCGAGACAGACGGATCTACAGAGTTGCGTCGGGTCGGCCACCCCCGCGTGGCAAACGGTCGCGTCCCTCTAATCTCTCGAAAGGGTGTACTTTATAGTACGTCGAGCACGTATAATTTACACTCTTTGACGAAATCTCGACACGAACGCACGCACCAAGGTTTACGGCCACGGTACAAAATGCTCGCGGGAGTTAAATAAACGTTGCGATTCGTCGTTCTCTTTTTATAAATCGTCTCGTTCATTTAACCTCGGTTATTACAATGTATACCTATGTACAGACGGACCGGTGGCAAGCAAGAGAAACCCGGCTCTAACGAAGCGATCCTTGCCACGTCCAATTACTACTGTGTAGCAAAGCTGCAACGTTGCTCCGTTGCACATTTATAATAGTTTTACCCCCCGACGACGAGCGGACCCCATTTAATTCCCGGACATAAAACTCTCTCGAATCTTTTCACCAATGTGTACCTCTTTGCTACAAATCACTGCCGTTTAAAAATACCGTGATGAAAACTTTTTCGATATGGGTATTTTTAAAATTGGATCTTATTTATTTCGCAAAGTTTTACGTGAACCGAAAAGCAGTGTGACCGTGTAATTTTAGGTGAATTCAAAAGTCGCGTGTCAGCAGCAAAGTTTTTGCTGGACTGCAAAGATTTACCGTGGACCGAAAAGTAGCGTGAACGCATAGTTTTGCGTGAATTCAAAAGTTGCGTGTTTACAAAGTTTTTCAGGCGTCCTTGCAAGCTGTAGCCGCGTAATTATGTTATATGTAAAATATGTAAAATTCTGGGTGCCCCGGGCGTTCATAAACTGCGGGTCGTGACATTTTGCGGTAATTTTTTTTGTTGTCCCTTTGGCGGGTCTCCATCGGAGGCGGTGTCTTTCATTTTTGCTACTTTCGAGAGATACTTGCGATATCGTCGGACCATGGAAATGATCTTTAATATTATTAAATTCTTGCCCACTTTCGCAAAAATGAAAATAATTATACTGTTGCAATTATAAATTGCATTGATATATGTAGGTAACGCGAGTGGACTCCGAAGAGTTATCAGACTTTCGCAACTGCAGGACATTGAAAGCTTATCCAAGGGATGTTGAAGATTTGCGCTGCGAAATGTCTCAATCGTTTAACAAAATGTTGCCTTTTTGTTGTTGCCATTATTTCCATCAAAGGACAAATTAACGCGTTTGTTGAAAAAAAAAAAAACGTTAGTGCCTTTATTGAGCAGAGGCACGTTGCTTTGACTACCGCGAAGCAATAAGTCCTACCGAGCATTGATGGCTTTCCGTATCGAAAAGCAACGAGACCCGAGGCCCAAGTCTTCCAACTAGTGATTGAGATGAGTAATAAGAGTCCTTCGCGGGGGACGTCCGATCTTCGAATTTACGAGGACTTGGAACTTCCTGGTTCGCAATTCGCGATATTTATTCGGCACGACGAAATCGGCGATGTCCGCCGCCGTCCGTCTACGTCTGGTTCATTGGCCCGGCCGTTGTCGTCAATCCTGTGAACCAGCCAGCCGAATAACGCGCTGTTCTTGCAGCGACGATCCAAAGGTCGAACTCGAAGTCAATGGCACACTTTTCGCGATGCTCGTGGCGTACACAGCTCGGAGTGTTGCATGCAACAAAGGATCATCGACTCACCTTACCGAGCAATTTAGGATATTCGGAAACCGTTAAATTTTTCTGTACATGTGCGTTGGAACGTTTTCATCCTGCTACTCGTTTGTTTGCAATACAATCGTTTCCGTAGATGTCGAATGAAAATATAATAAATTATCGTATTATCGGCGATGAAAAACTAATGTTCTTCCCTAAACGTTCGAATCGTGTAACTCGTCGAGCCTTTCGTCATCTCGATCGTTTTCGGAGTTTCGAAAATTGTCGAAAATTACAAGAATTGTTATCCGAAAGTGAAAGCAATGCGGGAGTATGAGTGGAACGCGATGGGGTCTGCAGTGAAGGCCGCGCAAGTTCTGCCAAACACGCTTATCTCGTAATCATTACGTAAACTTGTGCTCAATCCGTATATTTGCATTTTCAAACAAACTCGAACCAACTCATCGATGCGCCGAGACTTATGTTCGTTTCGGTTTGTTCGAGTTTCGCATCGTCTCTGGCTTACTACGAGTCCGTAATACGCTTGTAAAACATCGACACGCACCGAGGACACACCCACACATGACACCGGACGACCGGAAGTGAAGCTGATAAATCGCAAACATTGCCCGGAGCACCTTGATTCTCGGTCTCCCATTTATTTGTACAAATGATCCATACGTATCGACTGCTGAGAATCTGAAGGGTGTACCACACATAGTTGTACAAGTTGTATGGTCCAAGATACGCACTTTCGCTCCTTTTCTCATTCGAATCAATTTACCTTGAATTGGTGAAATTCATTAAGATTAAATCGTTCATGTTAATTAATTATCGATTGCGATTACATATCGATGATTCAACGCCAAAAGGACGTACAGGCTATGAAGTTTAATTGATATACGTCCATATATCAATTAAACTTTAGATGTAGACCAACGTTTATTATTATTGTTATTATTATTATGAGTGCGAGGCCTCGCGTGTAGTAATCGGTGAGTTATGTCTGCACAGGTTGTCAAGGAGATTGTCAGTGAAGGTGGGGTGCGAAAAATACGTTTCAGCACAAATCGGAAGAGATATATAAAAACGTAAAAAAAACGAAACGGCCTTTAGAGCCGACGATCTTTCACGAGACGTTGACTCGAGAACCAAACAATAGAGCGGATTCAACTGGATAAATCGGGCGCGTACATGTCATCGAAGCATAGGAATAAATAACGGGACTTTCATATACCGTGATTATCACGAGACGAGCAGCGGGACATCTTTACACTCCTTTTTTCATTTCTCTATAAATCAGTTGACGCTCGTTATTTGTGCGCAAAAGTAGGGGAAAAAATGAAATAAATGTTCATGGAAGGCTATTGAGCAATCGGCGAGGGCCCAATTCCCGGAGAACTTTGAAGGGTTAATAGTTTTTTAATGGCTCAAGTACCTAATGCACCTTGTCGGAATTTAGGCGAAGGCCGCCTGCGCCGCAAGTCCAGCGATACGAAAATGTCAATGTTAAATCGTCGAGTGTTTTTGAGAGCCCAGGCATGGTTGTTGAAAGAATTCGAGGATAAACAGACGGGGGAATTCCATAAGTCTTGTCGCGAAGTAGCAACGAGGACGGGGATAATAAACGTCGAGACTTTGGACGTCCTTGGTCCGTTAGTCTCGTGAGGCTGCGGCGGCCTGGTCTCGCGGGTGAAATCAACGGCGCGTGCAGCCGGAACACACGAGGTTCGGTATACAGAGAGAGTGAGAGAGAGAGAGTGCGAGTAGAGTACGAGATGGTCGGTATATATCCTTCTTCATCCGTCGGAGTCTCGTGCGAAGCCTCGACGGCGATGTTGGCATCTTGAGAATTAACGGTACGTAACTGAGATCGATTAGTCGCGATCTCGTTCGCGCCCGAGAGAGGCTCTTCCGAGCAACGCACCGTACCCGCGAGCAACGTCCTCGGCGTTGCGCGTGCCTGATTATCATTATTATAATGATTATCATGGGTGCGAAGAATACGGTCAAGAATGTGCCAACATTCCGGCCAGGTAGCTCCTATCAATAATTTCCTAGTGTCGTTTAGAATATTTACAGAGGGCAAGGTAGATAAGGTCGCAATTATTTATGGGCCAAATCTCGACTACTGATGTCGAAGAAAAAAAAAAAAACTGTAACAGTTATTCAAAATTCGCAGACTCGTGCAAAAACGTTTGGCACCCATAAGTGTCAAAAAAAATAAACGTACTAAGATTTTGAACTCATGCACTATACGATCTGTTAAAAAAAATCGGTAATACAAAGCGACGCAGGAGAGCCGGGTTTTTCCACAATGAGGATAGTTCGGTAGACAAATGGAGAGATTCCAGCGAATTGAATTCTCGACGAGACAGCTGAAAGACGGGAAATGAAGATAAAGAGAAGAAAGGAAATCAGGATACACGGGGTATAGAATTTCTGTGGGAATTCTCAGAGATTCCGGAAAAGCACGTTTCCTCTGGACTCTATCTACCAACCGGTATATGTAATGCCCCGGCGTAGAGTATACAGGATATATAGTTTGTTATAGAATAGTAAAACCACGTAAACACAAGCTGCACTATCCTACAATATGCACTTTCCGCCGTCGTTATCTGGGTCACAGTGCGGACAAAGTGCTCATTGCATCGCGGACTAGTTAGAAACTGTACGAGAAATGGTTACACTCTCATCTCGGTATATGGCGAAGTAGCGTCGGTATGTCTGGCGTCGCGACGACCAGGAGTCCAGACCAGAGAATTACGAGATTCTTTCTCGAAAGCTCTTTCTCCTTTATTTCAATTTTCAACAAAATTTTCTTGGCATAAAGCCGGATGAATGCTGTTACTGCACTTTATATTGGAGCGAAGAAAAATTGGGACGAAGGAAACAAATCTGAAAACCGAGCTGGGTAGCACTTAAAGTACGTGAGTACTTATTTGGTACTTAAAGTGCGTACTTAGAGTACCAAATTACATTTCGGTACTTTAAGTACTTTTACTAAGTACTAAGACCAAAGTACTTGTACAATTTTTTTCTTCGGTACGTGTGGATCAATGTTCCAATTTGAAAAGCCGAATATAAAAAGGTCACAAGTAACTTGAAGGAAGTTATGCTCAAAATTGTAATAAATGTGGGACATAAAAAAAGTCTCATTTCCAATGGAGCACTGGTTAATTTGAGATGAGATTACACAGGATTCTGCTTCTTCCCACTCCGACTGATGAGAAGTGTGATAAAAGGGTCAGATAAGACAAAACAAAATTGTTTAGAAAAATCAAAAGTGTCTCGAACTACTTGTGAGAGAGCGTAGTGCAAGAATGCGCTCAGTTTTATCGTTCTTGTGTACAAAAATAGTTGAGACATCGAATTATTCGGAGATTGCAAGGGCGAGTGAGCCACTCTCTCGGTATGCGTGACAGAGATCAGCAAATTCGGAGATTCTTCGGTTTGCGTGACGGTTGGTTCGTGTGTGTGTCTCCCGGGCTCTCATTCGTTTCTCGCGAATTTAGGAGGGCGCCACAAAGCTGCGACCCGCGTACGTTTCGCCTCCAGCAAAGCCGACGCGCGAGAGAGTCTGCTCTCGGGACGGACACGTGTTTGACCCGCGAGTTGGCTTTTGGCTGCTGCGCACGACACAGAGCCACCCAGCCAGGGCGAAGGGCGGGGTAAAACTCTCGAGAGCCCGGCACTCTCGTCACTGGTTTTCCTCCACTCCCAGACCAAATTTCAAACCGGATTTCGATCGACATTTTTTTTTCCCCGTTACTCGGGTTTATCTTAAAATTCTCCTCAAACTGCAACACAACTCGAGTTCTATATGAAAAATACAGACGATCACTATACGCTGAAACGTTGGTTCCTACGATAAATGAAACCAATAAATTGCCCAACGAAATCATTTATATACATGTATTTTTTCAATTAATGACAATTGTACTTAACTTCGTTCGTGGGATTAAATGTGTCAGTGTCTCATGAGCCTCAGGGATTCCCGATAGAACTACTTCTTTTCGGTTCCGCGATGATCATGATTCATCCAACGTGAATGTGACAATACGTGAATCTGTACGGTGTCTCTCGCAGCACTCGCCTTCGGCTCGTGCTGCAAACTCACACTCGTTAGAAAAACGTTTTTCGCCCTCGTGGAGTAATGTACTATTTTTCCCCACTAAGCTAAAAAAAAGCCCTATTTACAATCGGCCACTTTCCATCCCCATTGCAGGCATAGAAATGTGGCCACTTTTTAGCATAGTCAGGCAAAAGTGCCTGACTATGCTAAAAGGTGCCTTTTCATCACGTGTGAATTTCTGCCCTCGCTTCGCTGAGGCATCAAACTTCACATGAGGTGAAAAGACGCACTTTCACCCCTTGTGGCATAATATACTATTCCGAATGTGCTAAAAAGTATCCGTGTTTCTATGCCTGCGACGGGGATGGACAGTGGCCGTTTTTTGATGAGCGGGAGGAATCGGCCACTTACCACACCCCATGCAGGCATGAAATAGAGCTCTTTTAGCGTAGACGGGAAAAAAAAATGATGCTTTCGATGCTTTCTCGAGAATATTGAGCTAGTCACTGACCGACGATACGTTAATTGAAGTGGAGTTCGCGTGAAAAAGCGTGCGCTCGCGCACGCACCGCTCGCTTTCACGCTCGTGAACGTTTGTGAATTTCGGTCGTGCGTGCGGGAGATCCCGGCACAGCGAAACGCGCGTCAAAAGTCACCTCGCGGCACAGAGGCTGTGTATGGAAGGGGGTGGGGGGGAAACCCACGAAAATTCCATTCGAGACACACGAGGTTGTAGCGAGCGAACCCTGGCGCGACCTCGAAATAGGCGTGAGCGGCAATTAAATTATACAGCTCGTACTGACGGCGGGCATAAATCTTACACGAAGGGAAATAAACGAATATCCTTATATAAAATCTTTCGAATATTCGTTGACGTCTTGGGATTTAGGCGAATATATAACGGTAATAGCTGTAATCTGTATCTGTATACTGTAATCATTAGTCGACAACATTTTTTTGAATTAAAAAAAAAAAAATATTTTTACGTACAAATATTTTTTTATCGCGTGTCCAGAGTTACCGACTAACAAGAAATTGTACTGTACGTGCATCCGAGAATAAGGGTCGATAGTAAAAGTCCCGACGGCTGCGACATGCCCCTATTTACTTTGTGATAGCTTACGTCTCCCATCTCCCTGTTATGGTCCAGCCGCATGTCCTGCAACTATAAACGATGCGAACGATGATGTCGACGACGAAGAGCTTGAGTGTAGTCCAGCGACATCATAGGCTGGGAACGCCATGCTTGTAATAACAAGCAAAGATAATGATAGAGAAAAGAAAGAGTCGAATAGAGTTAAACAGACGACAATATAATATGAGAAAGATCATATATATATATATATATATATATATATATATATATATATTCATATAGTGAGGTCGGTTGCAGTGCGAGCGGGACCTGTGCATGTCGGGGTTTGGGCCCGTTCGTCGCGTGTTTTTGCCCCCCGTCTGGCCCCCACAGTGGCTCATCTTTTTTTGTCTGGGTGCTGCACTGCATGCGCGTGCGGCAAACACTAACCCTCTCCCCCCCTCCCTCCCCATGTCTTTCTCTCTTTCTCTTTTCGTCTTGTACTCTCCTTTGCTTTCTTTCGTATTCTCAACGGCCTTCTCTCGCGGACGACCATGCACATGCACGTGCAATCCTTCACTATTCGCCCTTCTCCGGTCCTTCGGTCTCCTTCCTTTATTCTCTCGTTTCTTCACTCGCCCTTACAGTGCTATCCCTCTTAAGGTACATTCATAATTTAAACAATTCGAAAGCGGATTTGCTGAATGGTAAAAATTAATTTAAAAAAATGTTATCGACGAGCCGATCGTTGCAGATCGGTGATAAAGGGATCGGTCATATAATGGAACAATTGTAACCATGATGCTCAGAGTGTGGAATTTATGGGATCAAGGGCCTAAAATTATTTTTCATATATCGTTCGATGGTTGAGAGTAAGTTCTTTGTGCCGAAGTAAGAGTAAAAATTATAATGGAAAAAGGCGTATACGATCGTCGAGTAATATGAAAAATAGGTAATATATACTTCTATAACATATAAAGATCTCGTCACCACCGCCGCTGCCGTCGCCGCGTCAATAATCAAGGGGCCGAGGAGTAGAGGGGAAGAGGTGTCACTTTATTATACAAAATCCATTAAATGGGTCTCTGAATTGCAAGGGCGTGAATACTTTAAGAAGACTTGGAATAATAATTTACGGACTTGAACCTTGATTATTGTAAGTATTTTGGAGACTCTTGATGCGCGGGCGCGAGCCACGAGAAGCCGTAGTAAACATATATATTCTCCCATATGCGATTTCATATGTGTGCTTCCATTGTGAACGTACCCTTAACGATTTACTCTATCTTCGTTTCGTTCCGTCTCGTCGTCTCGCCCTCGGTGGCCCAGCGCAACTACTCCGCTACGCCAGGACTGCACCTTAGACGCGACCGGTGCAGTCGCGGCGAAACGAAGCGGGAGTTCTTGCGCGCGAATCGTCGCCTCCGCTGCACCTGCCCGAATCGGCGACGAATAAAAAGGGAGAGAGAAAGAGAGAAAAATGACATAGAATTCGCTCTGCAGCGCAAGAAGGTACACTTGATTCGTTCCGGACAGAGCGTACATTTCGATGATCCCTCGTCTCGTCACTAAGGAGATCTACTATACACTCCAAAAGATATAACAAATTGAATTAAGCTCGTGGAGGCGATGAGAGAAAAATACATGTATTTTTTTTAATAAAAAAGTATTTAGCAAATGGATATCACGAAGCGGTGTCTGGAAGTCATACGACTACACCCCGACGACGAGAAGGAGGTTGCGGCTTGTAAACTCACCGTCAAGTATCTCTCCCTCCGTCGCTCTCGCGTTCTTTCATTCACTCCTCGTCACCACTCTCTTTTGTTCGCTCGTGTTTCTTTCTTATTTAATTTTTATTTTTTATTTAATTTTTTTTTCTTATTTATTATTATTATTATTTTTTTGCGCCTCGAAGCCGCAACGCCGAGAGAGTCTGGCCGATGTACTCGAAGAGCGTTTAACGAGCGGGCCGATCCGTTGAACCGGCGATGATGAACGTTGATAAGGTTTTATGGCCGTGTCTCATCCTGTCCCACCAATCGCTATCGCTGTGTATGCACCCAACGTGCGTGCACTTACACCGATGCGTAACACGACCGGCTCCGCTCGCTCTCGCAGTCGACTCGCTTCGCGACCGCTGTTTGCGACATCCTCCAATCGTTCTGGCCAGGAAGCCTTCTTTGGCTTGGCACTATTTTTTTTCTCCTCCTCTCTTTCTCTCTCCGTCTCTTAAAACTTTTTAAACGACAAGGTTTTTCCCGTCTACGACCTCGCGGATACGGTTTATTACGCTTCGAGGCTTCAGAGAATTCAGATAAGAATGCTGGGTGCATTATTTGTAAATTTACGTCTCGGTCGGTAAGAACTAATGGGGAAAATAAACAATAAGGTATATAATAATAAAGGTAAGCTTGCCTTGCAGCTTTGCAACAACAACAAAAAACGCAAATCATCAAAAACATTGTGAGAAAAGAATGTCGACTTGTTCTTTGCAAGCTGATATCCGACTTTTCACTTTCTACAGGATTGCATTGATTTGTTTTTTTTTCGCCGTGAGGAAGACCCGTTTGTTGGAATACAAAACTATAATACGTACTGGTCTGAACGAAAGCGCCAACGAGTTAACGAGCGAACGAATAATCGTCGCCACGAATACAGCGTATATATATATATATATATACCTTTTGTATTAGTGTATAGACGTAGTGGCGATTCGTATACGTGTCCATCGTTCAATCTATCAACGATAACCACTACAGTCGCGTTGTTCATGTTTTTCTGTTGGCAGTGAGCTCGAGCGGTTATATAGTGTCAGTGGTGCTCTTCCTGCTGATCGGTGCGCTCGTCGGTGTCCTGGCGACGGTGTCCCATCACCTGCATCACCATCGACGCCCGCTGGCCCACCCCAGTGGGACAGCCTCTATTATACGCCACCATCAAAGACGTCATCATCATTATCAGCATCACCTCAGCGAGGAGACGCCAGCCTCCCTCCAACGTCGGCTATTGCTTCAGGATCATCCAGGACATCCCGCCACGCCGGTGAGTCTACTTTAGAAAATTCTTCGCTCACTTCTTTTATCGTATCTTCACGAGATTTTGACACGCTCGTCAATCGTTTTTGTCTCCAATGCCATAGATACACGAGTGGCGCAGTTAATTTTCAAAATTAATCGCCAGTTCGGCCACGTGCCGATCATATATCCGTTCGGCTAAGTAATAAGATTGTGCGGACGATGGGCGGGGGGAAAGAGGAAGTTAAACAAGCTTTAGCCGACCTTCCGGTCGACCTTTCCCGCGAGCGAGCTTGCACCACGGTTTCTCGGCAGGGCCCTCGAGGGTTGTTTGCGGTCAGAAAAGGAACGCGGATGAACGGGCGAACGTTCGACCAAAGCGCAAACTCCGGGCACGCCGGTGCTACGATACACTTCTACTACCGTTGTAAACGAGTAAATATTATGTCTAGCTCGGTACCGGATGGCCTCCGGTTACCGGCTGCCCAGTGAACGATTATTTCGTACGTCGATCGCTCGGCAAGGTGGCTACTTGCTTTGTATAGATTACCTCCTTCATTTACCATATCAGTTGTTCGAAATTATTAATCATTAAAACAAAAAAAAAAAAATTATCAGCCGTAATTATTTAAGGAATGGTTCACTCGGGCTCGATAGCCTCCCGCAATACCGTATAGGGCGGGATGGGCTAGTGAAAAATCAGGCCGCTGCGGGGCGTGATCGGCCACCCTAAAATTATAAAAATTAGCATAAAAACCTGGAAGGAAAAAGATAAAAACCTTTTTTAGGCAATGACAGAATAGGAAGCGAAACAAAATGGAGTATCCAAAAAATTATTGTATTGCTTTATTATTAGGCATGTCTGACTCTCTTACAAAAAAATTGGATTCATGGAACCGGAAGTCGTGTATCCCATAGATGACGTCATTGCATTAAGAACTTTATCGTTGATAGGTAGAAGTAGGAAAACTCAAGATGTATGGATAGTACATTGACCCGATTGAAAATGTATTACTTTTGGGCGCGTTCCGAGATCGCATCGGTAGTCTTGTGAGTATTAACTGCCGAAAATAAAAAAAATTAGCTAGAGCAAATAGCCAGAAATCAGCTACTATTTCCAAACAAACAAGTTCCTCCGAACCCCCGAAAAAAGAGGTGTGATGCATTTTTTACATTACACGGGTTCGGAAATTTTACTTCACTAATTAATATTTGTCGGTGTATCACGTGTCTGGCTTCTCGAGCGCTCTACGCCATTGGCAGACAGACGCACGTGGCGTTTGCGGCGCGACTGAGCCACCACCGGCGGTCGTCGCAGTGCACACACGGTGACGTCATCCGGGGCATACCTAGCTCACTATAAATGTGGTTAAGTCTCGAGGCTCTGTCTGGAGTCTGCCGCTGCCTCTCCGCCGCTACTGGGAATAGAGAGGAGACGAGAGGAGGACCGAGCGAGGAATCGTAAACAACACGCGCGAGAGCGCCGAGGACGTTTACTATAGCGAGCGAATTCTTCTTCGTGCAGTTGCCAATGCATCGATGGCACTTATGCTAAAAAAAAAATACATTAGGCAAACCAAGGTATCGATAAGCGTTGTCTCTTTTCTGTAATAGATGCGTCTTGGGTAGTTTCAAAATTTCATAAATTAATTATATCTCCATTTTTGTTTTTAATATACCTGTGTGGAAACGAACAATTCCAAAGTCACTGCCCGGCATTGGACCATCGAGAGTCATTCGGTATTTAGCTGAGACGACGCTCTTTACGTAGTGAGTAAAGGGTGAGAGTCTGTAATGAAGAAGAAACAAGTATTTTTTTTCTTTCTCTCTCTTTTTCGTTTACTTACTCCGCATCCCTTCCGACAGATACAACGACGGAGCGAGAGGGAAGAAAGATCAAGCTACGTAGAAATTCACTCCGGATGAAAATAAAACCACCCTAGGCAAGCCACGCGCGGCTCGAATTTAACCCTCAGCCCAATTCGGTCACGGCGAGAGAAAGGGCGCAGGCAGGCAGCTCCATGTTGCTTTCGAGAGTGCGGGCGAACGAGTTTTTTTTTATCATTCTTTTAGGCTCTCACATCGCTCTTCATCCACTCCGACCCTCCTGGCTCTGTCGCGGTATCTCGCTCGTGGGTATTTTTTTTTTTTTTTTTTTTTTTTTTTTTTTTTTTTTTTTTTTTTTTTGCGGAGTGAAACGGACGAGGGCGAAGGCGCTGTCTGGGTCGACCTTAAAGCAGATATCGCACACGGATGTCTCGCCGAGTCACATGAGGGTACGTGTCGGGAAGACATTTGCGGGGAAGAGAACGTTTGTTCTTTGGTTTTTCAAATGGAATGCGTGACACAATTGTCGTATGAGAATTTTGTTGTATCCAGACTATTCATTTTTATTGGCGTCTAAGGCACTATTATAATTAATCGTATGTTTTATTCGTTTAGATCAGCGGTATGCACTTTTTATTAGGCAATATTGAAATTTTCTGAGACAGTCCACCTCGATGATATTCGAGAAAAATATAACATAAATTTAACTCTTATCGTTAAAATCATCAAATTTTCACTTTGGATATCTCAACTACTGAGTGTCGATGAAAGTGGCTAATATGCCAGTCGGATTTAATATGGAAAGGCCATGTAAAAACGGTGGCAGATATTCACCACTTTTAATCGTCAATTTTTTGTATCATATTTTTGTCTCACGGCAGTAAAAAAAATGACATCGATTTTTTTTTCCTTGCGCCAGAATCATGGAATAAAGATTAAAAAAAAAAGATTGACCTCGTTTTGCGGATTCCGTAACTCTGCCAGAGGGGACGTCTCGCTTCCGGCGTCTCGCCCCTATCCCGACTCCTTCGACCCTAGTCGCTGCTACTACTATCGGCTATATGTAGAAAATAGACAATCGATAACAAACTTTTATACACTCTCGTCTCTCCGATATACTCTTTCGTGCGTGCATTCTATTTTGTCTCTTGAATATTCGCGTCGTTGAAAGTATTGATTGAAAAGAAAAAAAAACGCCAGTAGAATATATAGAATTAGCGAAGAATATGATGAAACGACGAAACAAGTCGCGAGGCACTTTAGTAGAGGAGTGGAGTCATTGGATAGCGTTGCGAGACCGTCTAGAGAGATAGATAGATAGAGAGAGAGAAGCCGCGTCTACAAAGTCGTTGAAGCTAAAACGACGATAATGACGTCTCGCTGACCGGATGTTTGAATGGGCGGCACGTGTCAAGCTGCTGACGATTAATAAAAAATATATACCTATGTATATATTATGTATATATTATTTATATATGGTTATGTGAAAGCGATAATGTACGATTTTTTTTTCTAACCCAACGATGATAAATCAGTCAATGAATGGATTATCTCAGAAAAAACGATCGGGACGTCTCGACGAGCTCGTTGCGCATTGCTTGCAGCCTTTCCGCCAAGGACACCCGGACAGACGTAATGAGACGAGCACGTGTGATTTCTGCTTCTTTTTCTTCACCCGATTCCTTTTTATTTCCGACCATCTCTTAGACGCAGATGTATTTTTCTTATGATCTGCGGTCGATGAGGATCAACTGTACTGATAAAGACGGTACGACGATCGTCGAGACTTTGTAGCACGATCGCACGCGCTGGCTCGGACCGATGTGAGATTTTTTTTCTACGACTTCACACTCGGTGAAAAGACGTACTTTCCTCTCCTGTGGCATAATGTGCTATTTTAGCGTCTGCTTTGAGTTGGTAAACGATACCTTCATAATACCGTAGGAGTGGACTCTTCATCCGAGCATGCGCGCTGTGCAGTAAAAGGCAGTGGAAAATCCCCCCGGTCGCCGACGTTATACGTATGTTATACGCAGTACGTACGTGTTCGCGCACTTAAAGCGCTTTAAATACCAGGAAGTTTTTCAGGTTACGACATCAGTAGCGACGAGTACTACCTCGCTCGACAAATTCGCGATATCGTTGTATTCTTTCACAGCGGTATATACTCTTACTAGTTAGTACTACGGTGTCCCACTCATGCCGACCCTCATTCTTTACGCAGTCGGAGACTACGAGCGTGTAGAGATAGGGCAGTGTATCATCTCTCAGACGCATCGTGCCCGCGTGTGCTCTTACGAAAAATTCCGCATTATCAGCACCCTAGCGCCGAAACTGACTCGAAAACTAAATAAATATAAACAATGACCTTATCGGCATTTCTTATAGCGCGACTTGTCAAGTCTAACGAGATTCCGTCGACGAAAAGATTGCGGTTAAAGCCGCACCTCATCGAATTCTTCGCCAACGTCCGGTGCGTTCTGAACTTATACCATGTGCAGAAATAGTCCGATTTTTTTCTGTCCGCTCTTCCTTTTATTTTTTATGTTTTCTTTCCCTCCGCGGTTTAATTTCCTGAGGCGAAAGGCGACGGGAAAGATCCAGGATCTGGAAGATTGTCGAGACGTCCACAAGCGGAGAATGAATGCGAAATGAGTGAGAGGGAAGTAGTGGAAATAGAAAGGCGAATGAATAGAATAGAAGAAATCCCCGGGGCTATGTCTGCCGCTCTACAGGGGCGGGACCGGTTGATCCGTACGGCTATATAAGATGAAGAAAGAAAGAAAGGAAGAAAGAACGAAATAAAGAAAGAAAGAAATGGAAAGAGAGCAGCCGCACAATACTATATAGTTCGGAGACCGGTCGTCCGAGAGGGCTTTTATAGACCCGCACAGCACCGCCACCACTAGAAGCAGCGGCAACCCAACAGCCTCGACCTAGTCCCCGACGAGGCCGCGACCCGAAACGCCTGACACGTGTGTGTGCAACGGGTTTCAACCTCGACCTCTTCCTCCTCCTCCTCGACGGCTCATCGTCCTTCCCGTCCTCCTTACCAATATATTACGACGTTGTATCAAACATAGTGTCCACTTGATGTTACCCTCACCCATCAGCGCATCGAAATCAACATCTCCACTCGGTAGATCAAGTTTTCACCTCGCTGCTCTCTCGCTGCAACCCTCCTAAAGTAGGCCATTGTGCCGTAGACTTGTTTTTTATATATCTTTCTCGTTTCGCGATTAACCACGTGTCACAAATTCCACGCGCCGAAAAAAATTTCACTATCCTCGAGGTTACGTGAAAGTTACGTTTCAAAGACACCCCATTCGGGACAAAAATCAATTTATAAAAAGATGCGTAGATCATTTGATATCAGGAGAGGTGTCCCCACGAGAAAACAAAAATTACAAGTCGAGCTGAAAAAAAACTCAAAATTAACGCAAGCTAGAGTTACCACAGACGTTTTTTTTTAATTTCGAAATCGCGTAAAATCTCGAACCGGGCCTCAATCTTCATGAAAATTATACTGAAGGAAGAGACGTGATCACTCTACTAGTGTACAAAATTTCAACCCACCATCTTAAGCCCTTTCCGAGTTATAGTTGTTCTAAACGATGCAAGTCTGTCACACAGACATACATCCGGACGCCACGTAAAAAATCACATTTCTTGACGTTTCAGACTATTTTAACTACTCTGACAATAAAATCTCGAACTTTTTTTTTTTGTTTTTACGAAAACATAGCTTCCTTCGTGAGGAAGAAAAAAAAACAATATATTTCGTTTCTCGTGCGAATTATTCTCGGGTCGTTGACATTTTTATTTCAGTGTGTCCGTAATGAATCGTTCGAATATTTAACACGTCCGAGTATTAATCGTCATCGGGGCAATTTGACAGCATCGTAGAATAACATCGAAACTTTTAGTCGTGTCGCGTACAAAACATTTACTCCTTGGCTTTTGAGGAAGTTGCGCAATCGTCTAGACTAGATGACACACAACTTTATCGTTCTTATCACGGAGACCCCGGCCAAGGTTGACTCATCGAGTCTGGGCGCGGGATTAATGCTGAATAATTCTCCGCTTGAAGCTTCGTCTGTGCGCGTTACTGAGAAAATTACCAGATACGGATATCTCGATTCTAGTCTATATAATCAACAATCTCCTTCCCCCCCCCCCTCTCGGTCTCTCACACTCTTTTTCTTTCTTCCTCATCTCCCTCGGCTTTCGCGTGCAATATTCCAGGTCTGCGTTGATTATATCCCAGACGATATTTTATCCCTGCAGCAACCGCTCATTTATTTCAATACAGATACTTTTTAGAATTTTATATTATCCTCGGGTACGCGTAGCCGACGTAACCGTTGGCTAAGTGCTGTTCTCGATTTGTAGCGGGCGATAGTGAAGAATTCACAAATTAATTCGATTGGTTTTTTGCGCGAGAAAATTTTGTTCGTTTACGAATAAATTTTTCTTACCTCATTTCCACAAGATTGCCGATCTTACTTAAGGGCGTGTGAAACGACTCAGTCGGTAACCAAAATCTGCCATGAATGCGATTCAGAGACCGTAGACTTTTCGTGAAAAAGCAAAGTATTAGCGGATGTACAATTTAATACCGCGTCCGATGATGCTTCCGTTTTATCCGAAACGTCAACCGGTTGTAAATGGCATTGATTCGGAAAATGCATCTGTCTTTCTCGCACTCATATGTCACGTGGTACATCTTTCACATGGCCTTAACGAAAATTATAAAAATAAAATAAGTTGTGGAAAAAAAAGTAACTTATAGAGACAACATCCCACTCGAGAGGGTCTTTGATTTTGTTCAAAAATGTACTGGTGTGTGATTCATCAAAATTATGAGATCTATGCGCGGCACTCAAATGGCTACAGACGAATAGGGAAAAGTTTATCTATAAATTAATTCGATCGATATTGGAAGCGCGGAAGAATTTGTAACTCGGGACAATCGTTTTGCGGCGGATCTTTATTATTAGTTACACGCCAACCGATATCGCGGCTCTCGTTCGGCATTGTATGTCTCTCAGGGTCGATAAAGAGAAGAAAAAAACAATTATCGGATGGAAAATCAAGGTGGAGATGTGCGTAGACGTTTGCAGAAAAGGCGGCGGTCAAGCCTGTTTCTTTATTCCGAGACAAGTGACTCGTCACGAGACGCGAACTTTTTTCTCCCAATTTTTTTTCTTCTCCGTAGCCTTAATGACTCATTCGCTCATCGTCAACCACGCTGTAGGTATTAGGCGTATGTGTATTGCGTACCGTACAGACGACTATATGTGCACAGCGATTATACACATATTTGAGGCCGAGCCAGACAGTGGCTAGACGGTGGTCCGATTCATACTTCTCTCTGCCTACGTAAGCCGAGTCTCCCCCCCGCCGACGCCTCGATATGTCTCGCGCGCCCGCCCTCGTTCGCAATAACCTCCCCCCCCCCCCCCCCCCGACTTTACACGCGTCTACATTCTCTCGCGTGGTTTTGTGTGAGTAATTTTAATTCGCCGTCTGTCGCACTCTTCTACAGCATGTTCTAGCACGTTTTTTTTTTGGGTCGGGGCTCCAATCTTGGTAGTCCAAAACCATCCCGACACATGTCAGATCCGATGGGCGAAAAACGTGTGTTAATCGACTAAACCGTTCTCGAGTTTACCGCTTTGACACGGAGAGACTGACAGACATTGAATTTTGCACTATGCAAAGATAAGAGTGGGCACGGGCGATTTTAAGGAATCGAACACGATAATCCTCATACTATTTTTTTTTTATCCGGTTGTTGCTGAATTAACATTTTACGTGTGACGGGCGGGCAACGACTTAAAATTTTTTTTTTCTTGCTCCGACAATTTTTCTCGTTAATTTTAGCTTTACGATATACGAAACGTAGCTGTTTAAATTATTGGCCACAACCAGAGTGCAGTACCCTCGGTTAATACGATACGATATATTATATATGCTCCACCCGATCTTTCCATACTCATCATCTCGCGTTCGCGTCTCTCGTTCATTTCTCGGTTACCGCGGGGCGTACGTGCAGCGAACGAGGGAGACGCTCATGCATTCGCATCCGCACGAGGTGAATGCATGCATCGCCGAGGATACGTACCGGGTGTCTGCGGTATAAGCCTAACGTACACTCTATAACTATATATATGTATGTACATGTCCACATGTGTACATACATACACGACGTTAGAGCGTAGCCTGTCGAGTCGGCGAGAGTCGCGGTCCGGTTCTCGGGTCTCGCGAGAAGACGCTCTCCGCAAGCGGAGAACCCCGCGCGCGAGGTCGGTCACCCTGAGCGAAGGCGAAGAGGAGCAGCTTCGAAGACGAGAGCGAGCGTAAGGATAGAAGGAAGAAAATATGTGAGAATTATCTCGAGCGAGAAAGAAAGAGACGAAACGAAAGTTGCAGTGTCCAGTTTAGCAGCCGCTGCGTCTGCACTCTGCACACTTGACTGCATCGGTGGAATTCCTGCACAGTCTTCGATCTCTTGGATCTATTTTTTATTTTTATTTTCTTTCCCCTTCTCTTCGATCCGATTTCTTCCGTCTCGTCTCTCTTGGATCACTTTAGGTCCCGTCCGAGGCTCGATTAAGGGCTCCGATCTTTCATGAGTCCCATGTTTCGTCTTCGACTTTGACTTACTTATTCTTCCAATACGTTGAAAAAAAAAATATATATATATATATATATATATATATACATACACCCCGTTTCAGACGAAAAATTGTAAATAAATTTTTTTCTTTGTGTTTTTGAAATATTGCTATGTTGGAAGATGAAAGGTCTTATCACACAACGCGAGAGGTACCTGTAGGTAAGACGCCCTGTTGTTCGTTCTTCTGCATCTTCTTCATCTCGTTCTATATCGTTTGCTCTATCATCGGTCTCGTTTCTCTTATCTTCTCTCCTGGTACCAGGTCCTCGCGTCGTACGTGGATTACCGAACACTCACGTGGCGCAGGGAGCGCACGAGAAAGTCGAGGAAATCCCGAAGATAAGCCCCGTTGATATCGTTTACGAAGGTGCTGGAGTGTTGCGTACATGTCCCCTCTCAAAAAAGACATGACACTCGAATGATCGAGATAAACATATCGAAATCGTGAAGCCAGTTTTCGCGTAGCCGATCGGGATCGTCCGTTTCATCAGTAAGATCGGCACACTTAATCTAAAAGAAATGGAGGTAAGCGCGAGCGAACCGAGCGCGTTGTCGCTAGTGTTTGCAAATTGCGTGGCGCAGAGAGACACAACCGCAACCCGGGCGGGATCGTTACGACACACTCGGGACAGGAAATGAGTTAGCGTACAAACGAATAAAGCCGAGCGGCCCTTCGACCCTTCGACGCTTTGTCATGCCTCAACGGGAATCTCGTAAAAACATCTCCCAACCGCGAAAGCACGTGATAACCCATCGTGTATTTTCTGAATACCGCTCTCGAATCGATTCCATACCTTTGGTCACGTTCAACTTGACACTGGTATTATTCGACTCGGTGCTTTTTGTTCGTTTCTTTTCAAGTACCGTTTTCATGGCGATGACCCTTTGAAGTTTAAAGTTGAAACTGAAATTAAACGTCGATAACAAACATCCCGACATTTGCCTTAGATAGATAGATATGCCATTTATTGTACAAAAGCCAAAGAACCATGATTACTCAAGTGTCGATTCTCCTGTGCCTTATATTATTTATTACATTATTACTATGGGTATGCGACGGGGGGAATGCGGGGGAGAGAGAGGAAGAGACAAGGTTCATCGAGCTTATAGCAGCCAGGTGCAAGACGACGGCAAAGGCAACACGAGCAGCGGTAAACAGCAGTATCCGAGTACCCGTGGCAAATGGCGCGGAAAGCCTCCGAATAAATTACGCGCCTCTGTAATTGATAGTGGCCCGCGACTAATGTAAGTCGCGTATCTCGTCCCATGAGCGAACTCGACGCACACGCCAGCATTGCATCGACGATACACGTTTGTAGTTCAGTATACGAATCAATACACAGTGTAACCCAATAGAACGGCGATCGTGCGGGGATTACCTTAATCCGTAAGCCGCATCGCGGTTGCCGCTGACTGGCGGTGAAATCAGTGAACGAAAAGGCATCGCGGCGACGAGAGAGAAGCCCGCTTCGCACCGCTCATTGATTCTCACGCGAGACAGGTGGAAATTGGGTCGAGACGGGTCGCGCTCAATTAATTAGTACGTTCGACCGATAAATACAAGCGGTGCGGGAGCAACGAGGCGAGGATTCACGAGAAGCCGCGGCCGGGGTAGTACCGAACTCGCGGAGCGATAATATCGTAAGCGTCGTTATTATTACTCTCGACGCGATAATCGAGGAAGGCTCGGAAGGCAGATTTTCGTTTTTGTTTTTAATTACCAACTTGGCTCGAAATTATTATTACGAATTAATTATCTTTTTTTCAATAATTTGTCAATACATATACAGGTAATTGTTTCATAGCTTCCCCGTTTTACCCCGCTTTACCCTATGTATCTACCGGCACAATGGGATACAATAGTTTCATATAGACACTACATGATCTGTAGCGGCCGTCTAGCTCGTCTGGCTCGTTTGCGAATTAAACGGGTGCCTCGCGCACGGATCGTAACGCAGTGGTCTCGTGGGTGTCGTGAAGCGCGTTGTCGCTCGTTGCGATGAACAAGAGAAAAAGCCGAGCCGGGTGCCTGAAACAAAATCGTCGGTCGCACCCAAGAGACGTCGAGGAAACGGGTCGCGAGGGTCAGTCGCGGGCGTACGGGGTGGTTTGCTGGTTAGTTCAAACGGGGGTGTGGCCGTTGCTATCTCCTCTGGTCGGGTCAAATGGTAGAGAAAACTGTGCGGATCGCGTTTTATCCGAGCCAGACGTACCCGAGGCGATTTCTCGCATCTCCGCCCCGCACCCCTTGCTCGCTGCATAATCTCCGTTTCCTCGTGCATGCTCTTCCGTCTGTCGCTTTCTTGTTCTCCCTTGAGCTGGCAAGAGGAACAAGTGTCGACGAACGTCTGGCCTCGCTCCTCGTTTCCTCGACCTCTCGTAACAAAAATTCACCGAGACAACGAATTTCATAATTAAGGAAATCATTTTTAAAATGGAATAAAAAAATGCACCTCGGAAGATTTGTTTTATGAAAAAATTAAATATAAATGGTAGAATATTGTGACACGCGTGAGTTAAGTCTGTCTAATTTATGTTTTTTAATTCGTTCTTGGTCAAGTACGAGCGGAGAGTTTATCTGTCTCACATATTTTCTCCGATATCATAGAACGAGATTAATTGATTTTTTAAATTAGCTATCACTACATGAATCGACGAAAGAAAAATTCCATGCATCTCGGGATGCGTACTCGGCACCTTTTACGGTATATGAATTTTTTCATTTTTTTTTGTGTCGCGCCTACGCGAACGGGAGATAGACACAGAGGAAAATTTTTAAACGAATGGTGACTCGATATCGAGATTCGTAAAACTGTGCTCATAAAACGCAATAAAATGAAACTGTCCGCAGTATGACGTCGGTGCATAAGGCCAACGGGGGGAGGATGGGTGGTGGCTTTTGTGGCACGGCAGAGGGAGAAAAAGAAGGCGAGGTTGGCGGAAGAAGAAAAAAAGGCTGGCCAAAGTAAAAGAATAGAAAGAAGCCGAATACGAGGAACAAGTATGAAAGAAGAAAGGAGGGAGGCGAGAAGAGTGCGGCTCTCTAGGTGAGAGAAAATAAAGTAGGGAGGGTACCTATATAGCGTGTAACCGAATGCGAAAGAGTTATCACGCTCGTAGGACGTCCGATGCCGCTGTTAGTGCAGACTGGTGCAGCAGGGAATATCTCTGGCTCTACAGGGCACAGACCGGTGGTACCGGGTTCTCGTAGTCGAGCCTCAGAAGGCGGGGGAGTAGCGGCGTCTCGCCGGCAACGAGAGTACGGAACGAGCCGCGAGCGAATAAGAGGAAGACGACGGAAAGAAAGAGTCTCGGCGAGGGACCGAAAATACGAGGAATAAACTATATAGAGCACTATAGTTTATCTTTCGGCTGCTGAGAAACGGGCGGTCCGTCGGGTATCCCACATCGTTTTGCGTTCTAAATGATGATCGAAATTTTTGCTGATAAAAAAAATATGACAATTTTCTGATACAACGTGCATAAAATATTTCGCCCGCCAAATACCCGCTGAATCGGTTTTCTTAACGCCTGTATTCTCGTTGCGCATATCGAACGCCGATTCGCCGATTTCGGAGAGATTCGGAAGGATACTATCGCGTATCGCAACAAGGATACAAAGCCTCGAGACGATCGATGTCGAAGACGAAGAGATCGTCACAGCGAAGTCAAGCAAGAGAGGGAGATCCACAGAGTCGGATTCGCAGGACGGAGATGAAAGGATGTGAGATTTTTTTAAAGGATGATGGAAGCAAGAGAGATTTCCCTCTCCCGAGTATCTCGGTACAGGGCTGGCGAGGTAGAACGGTAATGCGCAGAGAGGGGCGAAGGATAGACGCGAAGGAGAGGGCCAGGACTCGGCACTGCAGACCGGCCCCGAGATATGATAGCCTGTTATCATACTCCCCACCGCAGAGCTATATCTTTCTCTCTCTCCCCCGATACATTATCTCCTTCGGGTCGGGTCATCCGCATCGCTGCTGCTCCTCTCTTTCTCTCTATTCGTCTTGTACGGCAACCGCCCTTACCCCACGGCCCGTTTCCCTGGCTTATCTGCATCTCCGTACCTCCGATCTTCTCTCGCGCTATCTCCTTCCGTGCTCGTTCGTTTCTTTCGCACGTAAATGCATTTCTACATCGGTGCTCTGTGTACCACGGGGAGACGGGGTCCACTCTACCGCCATACTCGCCTCGTCCTCCTCCACCTTCCTTCCTCTTCTTCTTCTTCTTCTTCTTCTTTCCCGTCGTTCTTACCCACCCCCCACACCTTCTCTCCCGGAACCCTTACTCTCGGGCCGCTCGGCCCCAACAACCTCCCGTCTAGACAGCGCGCATACAACCGCGCGACGAGTCTTTTTCCGTGTGCGTCTCCTCTGCCACTGACGCCTTGTCGTCGTCGTCGTCGTCGTCGTCTTCGTTGTTGTTGTTGTTGATGTTGTTGTTGTTGTTGTTGTTGTAAACCCTCTTCCTCACCATCACCACCACCACCACCACCACCGGTAAAGCCTCTCAATCGTGCTACTTCTCGCTACGATGGTATCCAGTCACGTACATCGATGCCGATGAGTACGAATACGATCGATCATCGACATCGATGGATCTTTATCACGGGATTGTTTCCGTGTATTCTCTCGTAAATACGCGTAAAATGATTTGTTACAGAAATCGTAAAGTCCGAACATAAAAATGTCAAACTTTTATAAGACCGCGATAAAAGTATCGATACGATATCGATAAGTATCGGTTCGTCGTCAAAACGGTCTGATGTCGCGAAACGATAGTGTGGCCATTCGGCGAAGCACGACCTTGGTCGTGAGAAGGTCAGCTGGCGTGTGTCGAACCCGTCGATGGCGTTGCTGCTCAAAGTTAGCGATGCAGTGTCGAGCCCCGCTCCTTCGGAGGGCCGGAACAGCGACGACGACGTCGACGGCATCAAATAAGAGTGGACCATGTGCGCGCTCGCCACCTCCGCGTACTCGCCGCGCTCCATTTTTATTTTATAAATGAGGTCGCGTTATTTCGTCTTCGCATTCATGGATACTACTTTATGCATAATACAGGAACCGTATGCGCACCGCTCCTAAGAACTTATGCGTACTGAACGGTTTATTATTAACATTAAACAATTCAATTAATTTTAGTAGATTCCTATGAAAGATGTTGCGGACTGTAATAAACGAGTATCCGATGGATCTGTTACTAATCGTAAAAACATCGGCCGCACAATAAAATGACACAAGACGCAGAAACAGTGACTCGACAAGAATCGAATAATTTCCACGTCGGCCTATAATAGCAATCGTTGAGACGCCTACTATTTGCATAGCGTTGCATTCTTTCGCGACCATGTCTGTCTAAATCAACTCGCGATTTTTCTCAGTAACGCAATACACCTCGAACACGTGTACACTTATCGTCTTATCGGTAACTTCACCCTCGCAACATTCGAGGATACCGATAACGACGGACAAATAACAACCAGCATGTGCGAGTGTACATTGTATACCTATAACGTATCGTGCGACGTCTGGCTTGCTCGAAAAAAAAAAATCAGCATTTCAATAACAATAACGTTCAACAAGTCTATTTTTTTCGATAAATCGTTTCTCCTTGGCGTTAATTAATCTTGCACTTACTCACGCGCGGAAACGACCTCTTCTATCGAGCGTCAATCTCTTTCCGTCTCCACCGTCTCCGTCATTCTCGGGTGATAACAACAGTCAGGCTCACGCTCGCCTTTTACATACGCGATATAAAAAACCGTCTGCGAGCCTGAAAAAACAGTTGTACACGATATTCCTTTCCCGCGCGTCTCTCGAACCACGAGATATTAAACGTAAAAAAAAAAAAAAAAAAATTCATTGATAACTCGAATGGAAATATCGAAGAATTACCAACACCATTCAATGCTTCTACACGTCGTCGTCATTACTCGTGACGGGCAACAATAGTCAGTTCTTCATCGAAGGTCATCGAAATCCTGAAATAATCATTAAACTCGATCCAAATTAACACTTTCATGAATGTTTATTTTCAGCACTCTTAAAACAATTTAAAAAAATCTCGACCCGAAAGATGTTAAAAAGGGCAGCGATATCGTACAAGTTTGGTTCGATGCACAGTCTACACCTTGTGGACCGGCAAAGCAGTAAGCAGCATTCACTGTCCATCGTCTCCGTGCGAGATCCCCTGCGCCGGTAGACTCGATCACGGCCCCGGGGATCGAGGGACTCGTACCAATTCTCCCAAGCCTGGGGACTCACGCACACGCTCGCTCTCTGGTTGCACCTATCTCGCTCTGCCAGACGCGAGGCAGACTCATACAGCGCCAGTCAGACAACACCGGTATATATAGTCACCGACAAGTTTTCGTTGGGTTCGTGTGCGAGCGACCCCTGCATCTAGCCACTGTCTGGCTGGTACGTCTGCTCTGTTGGTGCGCGTGACGCTAGCGCGCACACAGCGGCGGCAGCAGCAGCAGCAGCAGCGACAGCAGCGGCAGCAGCAGCAGCAGCAGTGAATCCCGCGGCAACGACTGTACGGGGCGTCCTCCGCGCCTCCACCGACAGACACGACCGTGCCGCGTCGTCCGTGGGCGGCTGGAGGGACCGAGGAGAGGAACGAGGGGTACGTTCGCGAGCGTGTGTTTTGAAAATAGGTGGTGGGGGACGGGGGAGGGGACAGGGGGAACATTGAGTCGGCTTGTCGGCCGGGGGGCATCGAAGGCAGCGACGGCGCGAAGGGCGCGCACGGGCCTGAGAGCGGCCGAGGTATGGAGCCCGAACGAGACGGAAAATACTGCGTCGCTGTGTGGCAACCGAACGCGGCAGCGGCGAGAGAGAGAGCGAGAGAGGGGCTGAGAACGGAGGGGAAAGCGGCGGCGGCGTCGAGGCAGCAGCTACGTCGACGGTGCTGCGGTCTCGCAGCCACCGGACGAGTTCAGTCTGCCGCTGGACTTGACACGCGAACGACGTTAACGATCGAACGTCGTATTCTAATTTTATTTGTTTCCCTCCTCGTTAGTATTATTATTTTTGTTGTTTATTAAGTTTAAACGCAGAAACTCGATCGACCCGCGCGGGACGATTCATGCTCGTTGATTCAACGTCACTCTTCGAGGCAAATGCATTTTCGTTTAATCGCTAAAGGACAAGATAACGAAGAAAAAGAAACACGAACGAAGATTGTCGATCGAAGGGGGGCTGGGGGGGGGGGCGGGCAGGGAAGAGGCGAAGGTGGCAGGCAATGCATAGACGAGGTACGGGCGTGTGATACGTGAACGGCGCCGGGACGCCGGCAGCGAGGCCACGAGAGATACGCGATTACACGAGGCACAGACACAGTTGTTGCAACGTTTGGTGTCGACAGAGGCCGGCGGGAGAGCGCGAACGAGCGAGCAAGACGGAGCGAAACCCGAGGAGAATGAGAACGGCTGCTCGCGACTCGGGAGTGTCGGTCGGGACACCGAAGCATTAGGACGTTCGATTGTCCCCTCTCACTCTTGTTGTTCGATGATTATTTACCGAAAACTCTGAGATACGTTTGAGTGTCTGCAACGGCCGAGACTGGATATCGAGAATTTATATTTCCTCGAAACGACAACGAGACGAATCAAAGTGCCAACGAGACAGTCGATAAAAATGTTGACATTGGATTTCAGTGAATTCCGGGATAATTTCCCATGCTCGAAAAGTGCAAGTAACTTAAAAGAATAAAATTTATCGTGGAGACCTACGAGTGAGGAGAGGACTGAAAGATTTTCAGAGGTGGAATAAGGACTTGGAACGGTGACGAAAACTCGAACGACGAAACGACGAAACGAGTCCGTCCGCCTGTCTCTGACTGACTACTGACTCGATAGAACCCCCGAGGAGTGTGCTGTTACGTTCACACGAACACAAACATACACACACACAGACGCGCGCGCGCGCGCGCGCGTTCGCTCGTGTACTCGTAAACGAACGAACAAACGAACGAACGAACGAACGTACGAACGAACGAAAGAACGAACGAACGAGGGGAAAATACGCGACTGCGAACGTCGCGTCGCATCGAGACGCCGAGCGTTAGTCGAGTTAGACCTGTGCAACGAGATGGTAGGCGCATCGCCAATCAAGTGCGTTCGCGCCTTCGCATCAATTTGATTAACGTTGGCGAGTTTTTTTTGGAAAAAATAAAAACAAAAGAAAATATTAGCAATCGAATAAGGACGCGAGTGCACAGTGTACGAGATAGACGCGTGCGAAGAAAAGGAATTTAGTAATACAAGGAATAGTGCAGCGACGATCGAGCGAAGCAGAAAGAGAGACAGTGCGATGCCAGCTTGACAGCTGTCGGTCGGTGGTTTTCCAAGTTCGTCGGCAACCTGGCGTCGTCGTCGTTCAAATGAAGCTGCGGCGTCGCTGCATGCAGACGCTCGGCGTCTCCGTGAAACAGTTGAGAAGGAAGCTTCTCGAGTTGGGGGCCCGTATACTCCACGTCCAGGCATCCAAACCCCGCGACATGGCCCTGGTGGTAGGTTACCAATATATCTTAAGTATCTAATTTTATTCAAGATTATCCTCGTCACGAATCAGTGCAAGTCGATGGGCACATCGATTATTCAATTTTTTAAATTCAAAGTGTTTGATTATCGCGGTGTAAAATTGAATTTTTTTAGAGATTTAGCTGACTAGCCGCCTTGCAATATACGAAGAAAAAAACAAACCGATATGACATTTTTCTCAAAAGCTGCCGGTTTGAATAAACATCGAATACCGAGACTGTTAAGCTCTCAAAACACCTCGAGCGCCTTTTTTTAATTTCTTTTTTTTCAAGCCTTCTGTCAATGAAATCCCCGAGTTGACTTGTAAAAGTTGAATCGGTGACGATTTAACTTTTGTACGACACCTGTGCCCGAGAAGTAGTTAGAGATCTTATTTGTTCAGACGGACGGTTCAGTCATATATTTGGCTGTCCCCTGGTCAGGGTGACCGAGGTACGAGATTTATCGGGTGGAATTAAACGGGATCAAAGATGAGAGGGAAAAAAGGCCCCAAGGCGAAGGGATGAACCGTCGACGGGGTGTGCTCGTATACCTTTCTTTTTCTTCAATCCCTGATAATTCTTTTCATCCTTGGACAAGAAGACACCTGTGCTGAGTCGAGCAGTTTGAGAATATTTGTTCAAAGAAACCAGTTCGAAGCAAATTCTTCTTGGTGCTCGGAGGCTCGGCTCTTTTTTTTTCTTTTATTCACCCCGTTCGATGTGTTTTCTACTGTGGGTTTCATGGGCTTATGGGCCGTGATATGGGCTTTTGCCATTGGCTGTACCAGACCAGACTCACTGCCTCTGCTGCTGCTGGTCGACGGGACACGACGGGGCGAGGGTGAGCTGCTGTCTCGGTCTCACACCGGCGTATATACTGCGCCTAACTATACTATATACTACAGTAAACGTAATATAGACGGTGCACGTCGAGAAGGAGAGATCCGTCAGCTGCTATCGCTGCCGATGCACTCGGAAAGTTGCTGTGCGTCTAGAAAAACTTCAGGCGATCGGTATTTTTTTCATCACCGTTTCAAAATGTTTACTCATTTATTCTTAAAAAAAGTCTATCTCATGTCGATATTTTTACACTCTTAATTGATTAAATTTTCGTTAAAAATAACAATTGTTCCCGAACAATTACTAAAACAAGAAAACGCGATGTTTTCTAATAGTAATTTACGATACTAGTGCGATAAAACTTTTTCTGACGAGTGTGAGTTTGCAGCACGAGCCGAAGGCGAGTGTTGCAATCACCCGAGTTCAGAAAGCGTTTTTCGCACGAGTATCGTACCGAGTATAATAAAGAATTTCTTCAATCTTTCAATCGTTTTGACAACCGTGCCTCGTTGAAATGGAAAAGAAACGAATTGTTTCGTCGTACGTAAAATATATTAGCGTTGCGCCCAGCGTACACGAGAAATACATTGCAAATCTCGTTCAATTAATATAGTCAGACACATCATCCGGTGGGGATTAATCGTTGTCGCGAATGTAGCGGAACGCGAAATTGGGGAGCGAAAAAAGACGTAATACACATCTACGGCGTACTTATAGACTGTGGCGAAGGGTGGCGGGGGTGAGGGAAGAAAAAAAAAGAAAGAAGGAGGTGGCGAGGCCGTTACCCCTGTCTCTCTCTCTCTCTCTCTCTCTCTCTCTCTCTCTCTCTCTCTCTTCCTCTCTGTCTATCTATCTATGTGTGACTAGCTCGTTTTTCGTGCCGTGCCGGCCGCGTGAGCGAGCGTTTCTTCCGTCTGGCCCAGAATGCGATCTCCGTGAGCTTTCACTGCAGTTTCCTCCTCGTCTGAGCCGACTCAGACTTGAGCCACAACTGCCGCTGCGGCCTGTCGGTTGATATACCTTTTTTACGTCGGACTTTTAAATGTCAAGGCGCGCGCACACACACACGCGCACACACACACACACACACACACACACACACACACACACACACACACACACACACAGGTAACATCTGATTGACTGCCGTGTTAGAAGAGAGAGTCAAGTTTATAAAAAATGCGGAGCACGTTCACCGGGACCAGCGGACTCTCTTGTTCTCTGCTGATGGTCTGTATAATGTGGTAACGCTAAAAATGTCGGACGATTGGGGTGGGGAAAATATTGTTCAATCTCATCTCGACGTGTCAACAACGATGTATGGCTCCAGGCGTTGAAGGACAAAATTTATTCAATCAAATGGCATTTAATGTAAAGTTATCGCCAATTTCCTTAAAATGCACCGGACACGGGGGCTCTCGTTGATCAATGATATGGAAATAGAACGTGTACAGGTTTCATGCTCCGGCAATACAGCCGTGGAATTTCTTGTTTTCATTGTTCAACTACATATCGTACGTTCTTTGGCTCTGGTTATGACGGTTAAAGAAAATATATATATCTATATGTATAATGACTTATATAGCTCCATAACGTAAGACAGTGTCTCGCCTAGTTGGGAAAGAACGCGAACAATAATTGCAGTATAAATATACATACAAATGGTCAGATCGTACGCTCCGGCTTTTGACACGCGAGTATAATATGTCCGCGTACGAGGGGCGGTGTAGGTCGGCTGGGCGGAGGCGGGAGCGGAGCCGACTTGAGCGTTAACGACTCGAAAAGATAATGGTCGTGCGTCAGGGACAGATTGGTACGCGGTCACAACAGGGAAATCGGCGAATTCATACGGTAAATCATGCACTTCGATAAATCGTATAATTACAGTAAAGTCTCTGTTATATCGCGAGAAAAATTATACAATGGTGCGGTTCGAAGTTTACGCGGAAGGGGGCGCGATCGTAATTCGTTATGATCTCAATGACTCGCAAAATTATTGCAAAACCATGAATAAACCTAATAGTTTCTGTTCAGGACTCGATCAATTGTACCGAAACATTATTTTATTACTGCTATGTATTTGTAATTAATCGTCACTTGTTATCACCTATAAAGCGAAGAATTGAATTAAATCACAAGAGAAAAATAAGATAAATTGAATAAAGAAGCCAAACGCGCTTGAGACTCAATACAGTTTTGAATCGCGAATCGATCTCATCGGTCATTACTATTATCGGTATTCGAGTCTCATAAGATCGAACAAAGAAATTCGAATACATTAATTTCCATATGAATTCATATTCCATCCGTACATCTCGTACGCGCGCGTCTCAAAGCGGGAATCGCTCGATCAAGTCGGTAGATCGATGCGTACAAGCAGGAAAATTGGCCAAGTATTCATATCGGAAGACACCAACTTTCATTCGTCTCTCGGGGACTTGCCGAGTCGTGAAACAGAAACGGAAGGAGGAATACGGAATTTTCAATGAAAAACATTAACTCTAATGTATGGCAGATTGGCAAAAATTCTCCATTATGCCCCGCTCTCATATTATGTTGTAAATTCTGAGGCTTCCCCCCACCCCCGTGATCTCGATGTCTCGCATACGGCCCAATCGCTCACTCACTCGCCAGCGAGCGCGAGGCGTTTTAAAGGACGTCTCATAATTAACTGTCTAGACTCCCGACGCTATTATCTGGGTCTCGTTAGCCTTATCTCCGGCAAACGGGAAGCTCGTCTGTACCGCCGCTGGAAGTTACGCAAGCGCCGCTCGTTGCTCCTTGTCGAACTCTAAGCGGTACATTTGCACTCGCACCACACCGTGCACTGCACACAAACCTTTTGGTGGTTTGTCCAGATATGAGAGTGGAGGAAAAAAAAATAAAAAATAAAAACGCTCAGTTTTTGATCCGGCGACATGCCGAGACGTGAAAGAGACTCATTGGAGATCATTGCGTCACATTGAAGAGCACTCTAGACGTTGCCGAGCCGGTTTAGTCTACGCTCATCGCTTGTAACCAAATGATTAATGGATTCAATCGTGTGCATCGCAATTGCATAATATCTGCTTTGTGAAGAGATTGAAAATAAATTGAAAGAATTTGTTGCGATGACGCACGGTGACCGTCATAAATTTACAAGGGGCAAGACATTGAATATTTAATTGTACATCGTTTACTCGTTGAGGGGTACTTCTCCATACAATTCGTCTATAGTATCAAGCTAGAGATAAACGAATTTACGAAGATTCGCTTGGGACGAATTATTCGATTAATTAAGTTTTTGAACCACGATTTTTCGCATACCTTCTCAAATCGAGAAGGAAAAACATTTTTTTAAATGTATCTTTCAAATATTTGAAAACAAAAAATTACATAGTAAATGTAATGGAATGTTTAAAAACGTTGGAAGATGAATTATTTACTAATTTATGCCATTTCCGGCGGAGGAATTTATCCGGCGTTTGCAGATGTTGCCACTTTGTACAATCCATTTTCACAACAAAAAAAAAAAAATATATATATATATATATAAACAAGTACAACAAATGCACTCCATTCTGCAGCTCACTCCAAATCGTAATTCGTACAAGTCTAAAAGCCTCGGTTCACCTTCCGATTGCGCTGGACACAGGTAACGGATCAAATAATTACAGCGCAATTGATCGATCGTATCGCACAACGAATTTATTATTATCGAAAACTATAAGACTACGTAAGAAATGAATTATCTTTCTGCCACGTAGAACGTTGAATATTTAATTCTGGATTTAACGAGAAAAATTGAAAAAAATATACATCCCTCGATCTCTCATCGCATAACACAGATTCGTAACAAGCCTCGAGATGTCAGTCCTTACATTGCATTGTCGAGGTTGAGAGCGACACGACAAACAAGCAGGTCAAGCCAGCACTATAAACGTTGTACCATATATACACGTATGTGATACCGTAGTGTAACATCCTAGCGACTATATAGCATACCTCGTCGTTGCAGTAGTCGACACTCGAGTCCGTGGCCCCCTTCTACGTTGTGTACACTCGAGTCTTCGCGGTGCAAACGCACCGATAAGCCGACGAGAGCTCGGATCGTTCGCGCGCAAGTAGCGAAACAATCTGCCTCGGTTATCTGCTACTCGGCAAGTGAATGTATGTATGCGTGCGTGTGCGCGCGCGCGCGCTCTTTGTCGACCATTTTTGCATATCGGGACTCACCGACCCCGTGCCTCGAAACGCTTCCAGTAGCAAAATAATCTAAATATCGGTTGGTATTCACTACTGCGACAGACTTAAAATCCATACGAAGCACTGCTACAACAACGCGACACGTACCATGCAACTTAACTTACCTATAAATGACTTAGTTATTTTTCCGTCGTCTCGGTGCATGCCTGAAACCCGAAAGCTATCTATACTTAAATTCGCCGCTGAGAAAAAGGACTTTCGTGTACGTCAATCTTCGAGCGGAAATCGTATAACGCGAACGACACGTTCCTTCACTTACTTATACACTCGCCTGCTCGCAGGCTCTATACACGCCCACGTCTCGTTCTCACGAGACAAAGAGAGAGAGAGAAAAAGGAAAAGTTACCGCCTTTTATTTCCATGAGACGCGACTTCCGGATGAGGCGGTTCGGTACGAAATGAAAGAGCAATAATAATAAAAGTGACACCTCGCCGAACTTGGACTCGATTTCTGGATTGCTCAATCGGCGGGGAGTATTCGCGTGACCAGTGAGCGTCTCTCCACTTATAAGCAGCGAGGGGGCTGCGTATCGTCGAATCCCGATGCACCTGCCGACTTTTCCGCGTAACAGACGTCTTACCGCGGTCGCGGCGAGTCGGGTCGATCCACGAAGGTTGCGTACTTACGACCAGAACGGAGAATTTCGGGGTCAGATGGAACCGGTCGGCCAGTCCGGGGTCGTGCCTTTCGCTCGTCGGGATTAAGTGTCGTCCGCGCGAGAGAGCCTGCCGCGACTCTCGTGTGACACGCGGTTTAACGCTGAACGATAGTTAGTTCCATTTATAGAGTGACTGCGATAGCGGATCTTCGTACGCTGGGTGTGCGCGTACGCGCCCGTCCGTCATAGAAGAAATGACAAACATATCCGAGCAGCGGCCAATCTCGCGAGAACGTTCGATTATTGACGACGCGAGACATATCGTCATCGAGCATCGAACTTCATGACGATCGAGCATCGATCCATGTATGTCTATTCACTTGACAGTAACGAAACGAAAATAATACGAACGCTTGTATATCGGCCACCACCGCGGATATCGCTCGAGAGACCGTTACGAATATATTATAACTTTCCTTTAAAAATCACAAACTTAGATAAAAATAACGAGGACGTATGAAAAAAACATTTGTCCCTATCGATCCGCTCATTTCACTTCGGGCCGTGAAAAATTTATGATAAAGGAGTCATTTAGACAGTATCGGAAAGCCCTCCCGTTTTCTATTCCGACGGTATGTGCATATAGGAAAAAGGGGATATTATGACTAGAAGGATGAGGAAGAAAAAAAATGCGCTCTACTGTGATCCGAGGATTGGCTCTCGGTGCTTCCGTAATTGATACGTTAACGGGACGCGGCCCAGTTAGAATTCACGACGACAACGAAAAACAACGGGGCATCGAATACATCCAGCGGTGAGTTATTGACACCAACCGGCTGGCTCTCATTTGGCGAATTAAATTTTCATTGCGTTCGCAACGATCTCAGTCAGGCCGAAAGGCAACATTATTGGACGGGCATGTTCCCGAACATCTTTTCACGGTTCTTCCTTTTGGTCCTCGTTTCCAGGCTTCTCCGTCACGGCGCTCATGGCTCGTTGTCGAAGGGGTCTTTTGGAATCGGCCGATACGCCACTGCCCGGAGTGTTCCTGGTTCTAACGGCTATACACATAAGCTGCGCCTCTACTGATAATAATTGTGCCCGCTCCACGGGACACCAGTCCATGGCCCAGTGATGGCGAATTGCAAAGCACGTGTGTCGGAGGAGAAGCAAAAAACTGTTTCAGCCCCGCAATAAGCTACAGCCGGGAGAACGGACTTGAGCACACAAATTTTAAAAAATTCTAATTGGACAATCTTTAACATTATCGAAGTTACCCGGAGAGAACATTTTTCCACATTGCGTACATTTTATTCTTTACCTTCGTTTGTTATCTGAGTGAAGAAGAAATACTGTTGATACGTCGTGTATTGTCTTATACCTATATATTTTGGAGAGTTGTTTGTCCCAATTTTCAAGAAACCAGGAGATTGCCTTAAGGGCGACCCAGGCCCGAATTAATCAAAGTTTTACCCGGGGTCCGCATTTTAGGCCCTGATAAGCCCCTCGACTATTATCCTATTTTGGTTCTGTTCTTTGCATCTCGATGAGTTGTTGACAATGATGCTGTGCAAAAAAACTCATATTTCCATCGGAAATACATTACTTCGAAAAATGAGTCTTCCGGTTCGGCAGTTACGTATTTTCGACAAATTTCCAGATTTTAACATCCATAATCGATAGCGATGGCGCGAACCGCCCGCATCAGAATAACCTGCTAATATACAATATTATAATTTTAATGGGTACATTTTTTTCGCTTCTATGCTGCTTAATGCATACCGCTGTCCGAACGAATCTAGTGTAAACTCCATTCGATTCCATCTTTCGCGACTCGACAGACAAATGCGGTTTCTCGACTCCTCATCTTTAATGGCAATAGCAGACCAGCTGAGGGGGAGAGAATGAATAGTTGAAAGCGTAGTGTAGAACGAGAAGGTAGTGGTATGCTGCAGTATAGCATGAAATCGTATAGTATACAGCGTCCATAAAGATTTAGACGGTACATCTCGAAGAGGTGCACCGACCTCCGAGTTTTCTCTCTTTGTTGGGCGACGATCGATTCTCTGGCAGAGCTGAGCTACCTCGCTCAGCCCTCCGACGTCGCATTGCACTCGTCGTTGTCGTCATCGTCGTCGTCGTCGTCGTCGTCGACATCGTCGTCGTCGACATCGTCGTCGTCGGCGGCGTTGGCGGTGGTGGTGGTGGTGGTGGTGGTGGTGGTGGTGGCGGCGATGGTGGTGGCGATGGTGGTGGTGGAGGCGGTGGCGATGGTGGTGGTGGTGGCGGCGGCGGTGGCGGCGGTGGCGGCGCCTGCTGCCCTTCTCGGTCTTACCTATATACTATTACGAACAACAATTGTTGAAGCACGAGTAAACCGAATTTGATCGATAAAGTGTCGTACGAATAATTTCGGTTACCGAAACATACACACACGCATGCCCATTCGTAATCTTTAGAGTAACGACAATAACCAGTTTCCGAAAATTTGAATCTCCAAACAAATAAAAAAAAACTTTTTTTTTCATTATTCTGTAAAATGACTAGAAACAACAAACCGCTAATGGTGATTAACGAGAAAAAACCGAAATGCGTCCCATGCGATAGATATTGTCAAACTTGCAACTAAAGGTACGCTGCTAGCCGAGCAAATCCTTTTATATCCGTGTGGACAACAGAGAGATTTTTATTTTCCTCGCTTCAATCGTGATGAACGCACGCAGAATTGCGTTTAATGGCACGGTGAACGAACTCACGCAAGGGCGTTCGCGCACAATACTTTTCTCCCCTCGCGTTGACCGTTACACTGTACGAGAAACCCCTTTAAAGTATTAATGCGAAAGCCGCTAGTTCACCGCTCGATACCCCACGTATAAACAGATTCGTGTTATATTTGTACTGTGAACCGAGATCAAAGTAACTTGTGATTAACAAGCAGAATGCCGTATGGTCATTGATTATTGATCACTGGTCGATCCTACCTATATCTGATCCTACCTTTTTCCATACGAAGCATGGAAAAATTAAAGCGTTTCGGGAAATAGAAGAAAAAATAAAACTCTTACGCTGTCGATAATACAAGTTTCTCTACAAGTTTTTTTGCGGTCATAACTTTTTCTCCGTGCCAACCATCTCGTTATTCTAATAAATGCTATGAAAGTTATTTACATGCGAGAAAAATGCTTCTGGGCTAAGCCGATCGATCTGTTGAACTTATTATACTATAAAATATCGAGCTGTAGTATTTCCGCCTTATACTATAAGTATCGAGCTGTAGTATTTCTCAGCCTTACGGATAAAACTTACATCACTATTGAAAAAATAAAATAAATAGTGCACGATGCACGGAAATAGATATCTGAACGGTTGCGAACATGATCTACGAACTAATCGGTTTAGAAGGTCGAATCAATTCCGGAATAAAAAAAGTTATCAAATCGCCTCGACCTTAATCCCCTCTCTCTAATGTCGTCGTCGTACTACGTCAGTCGTCGTTATTGTCGAACGTTCGGTCGACCTTCTTCGATAGATCAAAGTGATGAACAATTTTCCGCGAGTCTGTTTATGCGATAACCTCCGTTTGTTATGTCGGGCGCCGAAAAGGTAGTTTTGTTCTTGCTTTAGCGCACGTAACGACACTTTTCATATATACATGTGTATTTTCTAACGATTAAACGTTGCGTCTTGTGATCGTTACTACTATTATACTTACGTTTTTTTTTTCGAATAGATGCTGTCGGTGAGCGCAGGTATGGAGAGTGGTCCGGTCGGTGGCGGTGGCGGCGGCGGCGGTGGCGGTGGCGGCGGCGGCGGTGGTGGGGGTGGTGGCGGCGGTGGGGGCGGCGGCCGCGGCGGAGGCGGAGGTGGCGGTCCGGGAAGTGATGGCATGCAGGAGGCAATGGTCGCGGCAGCGAGGGACCGAGCCATCCGCGCCGGAAGCGTCCGACAGGATCTGGCTCTCGACCTTCCGCCGCGGCTTCAACTTCCGGACGGCGAAGAGCGACCCTACGGTGCGCACACGACCCTTCATCTTCGTGATCCTGAGCAGGTGGGTCGAGTCGAGTTTTTCATTTATCGAAATTTTATCTATTTCTAATTCGATTTATTATATTTTCAAAAGAAAATTCGCCAACGCGAAAAAAGTTTCCACAGTGGGGAAGCGAAATGAAAAATGAAATATGTTCGTTCAAGGCTATGCCGCGCTGTAGAGACTCACGAAAATCCCTCGTGCGGCCTTCGGTGGCTTCTCGAATCACCCTTCTTTTCCAATAACGCCGACAAAGTCACGGAGACGGTATATCTTTCGGTTGAAAGAAACAAAAAAATCGAGACGGTATACCGGGAGATCGAATTTTTTAAACACATTCCTCAGTGGGTTGGGTTGGAAGTAATGAGAGGTCGGTGAGGTTCTTATAGAAACGAGCGCCGGGAACGTGCCTGCCTGCATCGAGGATGCGACGAGCTTGAATTTCGGTAACCCAACGCTACTCCGCCAGCTGCGAGCTTCGGATCGTTGCACTGCGGAGCGTCTGCGCTCGAGAGTTCATTAGATACATTAAACAACAATATGCTCTACGTAGAGATAATTGCTGAATTTTTTAAATCTTTTGCATTTTTGGACTCGGAATTTTTACATTAAAGAAAGAATCCATTTTCCGAAAAAAAATCGCACAGATGCGTGTCGTAGCGAAAGGGTTAAACGTGTAAAAAAACAAACAAAAAAAAACTCACTTCTCTTCCATTTACTGTGTACTAACGAGACAATTTTCTCTGTATGCCTTATCCAGGAGAGCGAGATATACCAGAAGTGCGTGAGACCACCGCCAAATCGAACGGTATTCGACAGCGAGAGTCCACCACCGTATAGAAGTCAGTCGGCTCTGTTAGACGCACCGGATCGAATAGTGAGGTGTCACAGTGCGGGTAGTTCGTTGCTGAGGGTGTTTCGAAAATTTCCGAGTACCGGAGGTTCGACACCGGCGGTTGTTGTGCCACCGTCGAGAAGACCAACGCTCTCAAGTTACTCCGAGTCCAGTGGGAATCTGAGCAATCTTTCGAGCCTTACAGTTGTACCGTGCGAGTCGGACGAGACTAATCATCACAGACAGCACGTCTGATCTAAGGCGGGGCCGCCGCGCCCCAAGACGTTCTCGAAGAAGCGGCAACGAGACAACGAGAGCATGGAAACGTTCTCTGCGTACTCAACGTCCTCATCGTCTTCGTAGTTTAAAGAATGGAAAAACCTCGCGTAGAGGCCCTGTCATTTCTGTTTCCGACAAAGCGTGAAAAACGGCCAGTGCCTCAGGGCACCGCGGAGGGGGGTGGGGGGTGGGTGGGAAGGAGATCCTCAAGACTGACTCGTGGGACATAAAACTTCAGAACAATATAATATATATAATGTAATTTACTTTGAGGAGGATGTAAGTAAACGAGGGTCACGTGGCGCCAGGCTCATGCGTGACATTTCTCGAGTTTTTCAATCGAATTTTATCCGTTGCATTTCGTCGGGACCCAGTGGCATTGGATTCCCGACGAAAAAATTTGAACGGATTTTGAGTTATCGTGGACGAAAGAAAAAGAGGAAATACCTGCCGCGATGCACGGTTCGAAGCCGTCCGACAAACAATGCGCGATAATGAAAAAAAAAGTAGCGAAGAAAAAAAATCCATTAATACAAAATGACGTTAACGTAAAAGGCGCGGGCAGCGAAGAACAATCGAGCGTCAACGATTTAAAGAAAAATAATAATAAAAGAATCTTCTGTAGAAGATTCTTTTAAGATCCTCTTAAGATGAATCTTAAGCGGACCACCCGAGGATCAGTCACAACGAGGGGCCCGCTACAGGGGTATCGCGCAAGTTTTGTTAATTGCGAAAAAGACTTAGTAAATTATTTATTGGCAATATTGCGACTAAATGCATGTTTATGAGAATTATCATTAAAAGGAAACTAAACCAACAGCGACAACAACAACAGCAACAAAAAAATAAACACTCGGACTTGTACACGTGGATTTATGCAACAGGGAAATAAATGTTACAAGTCGTCAGTGATGGCGAACGCGGCAAAAGGGCCGCGTGTGGACGTGGCTGAATGGGTGGGTAGCAAGTGTGAGAGAGAACGTTGTAAATGAGCGGGCGAGCGTGTGTGTTATATTGGCAATCCGTATGTGAATGTCGGGAGAATAAAAAGTAGTGCCAAGGCGAGTTCGAAAGATGAAAGAACGAAAGAAAAAAAAAGATTCTGTAAATATTAGGTTAGGTAGATCAATATCGATATTAACGATTACGGCTAAAGAAAAGAATTATTATCCTATGTAACGACTATGAGATGAAGATGAGAGAAAAAAGAACAAATGATACACTACGGGAGAGAGACGTTGGAGAAGCAAAAAAATACACGTTACAGACACTTATTACGATACACGCGAGTCGACGGTACGCTCGAAACGCGATTCAAGTTGCGAAAAGATATTCGAAACTTTCGATGTTCGTGCAATCCGAGATTTTTCTTTTATTTTCCTCTCCAATTCGTCGCCAAGCTCTCGGATAGACACGCACTGTTTGGATACCGTCGCGGTCACGTTTTAGTGATACGCGCTGGAAGTCCTTCCTTGGCTTGGATGCATCGCGAATTTTGCGATAAATGTCGATTTTTTTCCGTAATCCCCCCCCCCCCCTCTGTTTCCGTCTCCGTTCCTCGCCCCCTTAAACACGCTGTACCCGCGTCAGTAACATCGTCAAGTTCTCCTGCTTTTCGAACGTCTCTGACCGAATGTCCGATATAACGCTACTTTTATTATTATACAAATAGATAAGGGCCTCAGTTTTGATGGTATAAGACGAGATCTGCCTCCTCCGTTTGAGACATCGATACCAATCCATTATCTGTGTACGATTTAAAGCGTTGATCTAAAAAGGTGTTGGAAACGTCGAAAAAATTGTACGCTTGGAGGATTACGCTACGGACCTCGGTGTCGGGGGCAGAGCAAACATTAAAATATATAACACGAGAAGTCACCAATTATCGTAAATAATATTTCCCGAGTATCCAAGACGATTAAAAAAAAGGATAAAATACAAATCGAGTAGAAAAGTCGAGGCTCGACGGTGCTACTGCGACCCAGTCATGATATTCTTCACATCCCACGAAAATGTTTGGTATGCATTCTTTTTTTACGCCTGTTCGATATATCAACTATTTGCAGCCCGTACATAATTTATGATTTTTGTTATTTACTCTCCACTCTGCAAAATTTATTGCTCAATATGATAAAAGTTATTAATACCACGAATATAAATAAACAAGAGTTTGATCGTCACCGGATCAAAGTAGCGCCAGCGATAATCGACAAAAGCCTCAACCACAAAACTGTCTCAAGTCAATGTCCGGCCAGTTCTACACATACACGACGAATTTCGACCATTTTAACCGAGTCGCTGCATAACTACAAGCCAGCGTGTCGCGTTCAGACGAATGGACAAATTGTAAAAACAAAACAAAACAAAAACAAAAAGCCGATGAGAAGAAATGACAAGTATGTCCTTTTTTCATCTTCGAAATGTGTTCATGCGCATGCAATATTGGACGACGAAGGTTAAATAAAACTGTTGTATTTTGAGAGGGCGGAAGACGTGATCTTAAGATTAAGAGCTGCGGCGGGAGGAGATTAAAAAAATACAAATAAATGAGTCGTTTAATCCAATGGGTCCTGTGCAAGCCTCGGTTAAATTTGAATGTTATTAGATTTAGTAGTCGAAATTAAATTAAATCGATATACGTACATATAAGTTGTCGTAGGCGATGATCGGTAGCGGAGCTTATTATGATTGCGATTAGCGTTAATCTTGCGATCGTTTGATCAATATATTTTTGACTAGGAAAAAGTGTTTCAATTATTTTGGCCTGATTGGTCATTCACGAGCCCTGTTTTGGCAATTTTACGAGCGAGTAACGCGCAAGATCGATGACCCAGTTAGTTACGCAATAGCTATCGACAAAATACATTATCGGTGCATCGAATTTTATCATTCTGCGTTATATAATCATACATCAATGTTTTTTACATCAATATATATATATATTTTCTTTAGTAATGTGCAACACTTAATGAAAAATTGAATGCTTTTTGCTTATTCCGATAAAAACGGTGCCAATAACTGGGACATCTGCCTTAGGTCAGCGGTAAAAAAAAAATCAAATTCCTTGCTCGTCGGAGGTTCGATGCGGTAGCCGTTCTAGCCAAGGCTGATCAATGATCGAAAATGCTGCACCGTTGCATCTATCTCTTAGTTTATTCAAATAGCAGCAGTCTCTTCAAAATAAAAACAAAACATTATTTTCGAAAAGTAGCCTTTTCACGTACTCTCGGATACTCCGATCAACGTTCTTTGTACGTTGATGTATCAATGTATTCTTCATCAATTCTCATTACAATTCCAAAAGAAAAAAAAATATTTTTTTCGGTTATTTTTTTCTTTTTTCTGTTAGTATTCAAACAAAATAATGTAAATTTGAATTTTTCTTCCTACTTCGATAACTGTCAATGCTCGTCGACTGAAAAGAAAAAAAAGACCACTCGACATTTGTAAAATTCATCGATCATAAAAACCTATTAAAAATTCCGAGGCCTTCGAAGGGGACGGATATGCAACGAAACCTCTTCAAAGTTCGGTGCGTTCTCACGGCGGGGAGAATCACGCGCCACACTACTAAGCTTACGATTATTATAATATCCTACTGTTAAGGAGAAATCGGTGTGTCTAGTCTCTCACGGAAGAAGGATCCGGGTCGGGAAACGTCCGCAACCGCAATCCTTCATTATTTTTATTTTTTTTTCTTCTGTTTTCCTTTTTTTCTCTACAAATAAGCGTGCGCGCGAACCATCTATTATGCGAAGTCGTACGTGATATAAATAAGATCCGGTCATTCCTTCGATCCTTCTACCGTGAGGCGTCCATTTTATTTGTTTTTCAAATTCTATGTTCTTATTTTTCTCCTTTTTCTTGTATTTTTTTTTTTTTTATTATCAGCGACCAAAAAGTACGAATCAATGCACAGATGACCCACAGACTGATTGATGTAGTTGTGAATTTATGAATCAAAAAAAAAAAAAAGATTTTGTAATTGTATTCTATTTCCCTCGAGATACAGTGGCTTATTATAAATTGAATTAACGAGGGAATCATTGAGGCGGGAAGAGTAGGGCGTAAATATATGGGGTGGGTGGGATCGAATGACACGACGATTAGACGAAATCGTCACTGTGCGCGAGATGGAGTTTAGAGTATTCGTGCGACACAATCGTCACTAATGTGTGTACGAACTAGTTAAATGAAACTGAAAAGAAAGACATGTAAAACGAGAAGAGAAGGGAAAAACGAAACAAGAATACAAGAAACTCTTTTAAGTAATCGATTGATGTGTAGGGACAGTGTCGTTTATCTAGGTCGCTTCTACTATTCGCGTATCCATCCGAGTGAGAAGTTAATCGTGATTCTCGAACGCGTGTATGTTCGTTGCGAACAAAGACAGCGTTTGTATAGGTCACAATATTATTATTATTATTATTATTATTATTATTATTATTATTATTATTATTATTATTATTATTATTATTATTATTATTATTATCATAATTATTATTATTAGCATCATCATTATCATTATTATTATTATTATTATTATTATTATTATTATTATTGTAGGACAATAATTTATAAAGAAAAAAAGAAAAAACGGCCGTCGGCTTAAACAAAAAAGAAAGCCATTGAAATCCATAATTTGAGTCGGCGGTCCTTCACTCAGCCGCACCTCTCGAAAAACAAGACACTTCGGGAGAAAAATATTTAATAACTGTATAGGGAATGAAATGAATCGATTCTAACGCGTTAAGTAAAGTCGTGGACACTGTTCGAACGCAACTCTCGGTCGGATTATTATAGTACTTTGCGATACTAGTGCGTAAAAGCGGACTTTCGGCGAAGCTTGGGAAGTGCGGCCACTTCACGACCGCCGTCGGGAGTCCGCTTTCACGTATAAATATCGCATAGTACTTTTGGTGACGAATGCATGAAAAGTACCTGTATATTTTGCTGGCCGGGCGCGACAGTAAAGGAAAAACAGACGGACGTACGCATGCGCACAGTATTTACGATACGCTTACGCGTTGCAAATACTCGAAGCGTGTCGTAAATACTCATTACGACACGCTTCGAGTATTTATGCAACGATTCGCGTATTTATGTGAGGCCGTCTCGAAAAATGCCACTTTATGTCGCGCCCGGCGCCCACATAAAGTAGCACCTTTCATGCATAAGTTACTAAAAATAATTGAACACGAATGAAGAGGAGAAAAAAATAAAACAATTTTTTACACCGTAGAATTGTACCATTACCACATAGAGAAGAAAAAAAAATGTTCGTTGTTCACTGCTCTGGCTTGCTAGGTAAAATTTGGGCCTTCCGGGGGTCGTTCGGTACGCAGCACAGGGTTTGTTCATCCCCGCTGCGGAAGAGCCACCCCCACCCGCGCCCCGGTTAATCGGCAAACATTTCGACATTGCAAGATTATTGGTGTACTTATCACGCAGTTTTCTACAAAATAAAGAAAACGATATTTAAAAAAAAGAACTCACACCCGAAAGAAAAAGATGAATTGAAAACCTGCGCGCCTGTCCGTACTGGTATCGGACTTCCGGTGACCGGCGACGAGACAATGTTCCTGCTTCGCCTTTTCCAATCAATAATAACAGTCAATCGAAATGAGCAATCAAAATGTGAAGCGTGTTCACCAATGAATAGAGGGTAAGTTCAACATAAGCTCGTACATTCGTAGGCAATGTCCCAATTACAGTCCAAAAGTAAATAAATAAATAAATAAATGCGCCGTACGGTAGAATTATATTTCAGTTGGACAATTTGAAAACTGAATGTCGAAAAAATGGTATAAATTTATTGAATTACTACGATTTTCATCTAGCAATGTAATGTACAAAAATATCAAGCAATACGTTTTTCATATACTCCGTATAACTAACTTATGCATTAATATCTTACATTATAATCTGAGTAGTGTTGTCGTATATATTTATCACTCGAACACTCATCGAGTCTTATTTGCGTTTGCCGACAATGCTTCACTTGGTTCTTCGAACCATGTAGAGCAACGTGTTGTAACGTTTGATCCACTCCTTGAATGTTGCACCCTTTACAATCCTATAATCCGATAACATGGCCTTTTGTACAGTTTGATCTTTCCTGCAAGACAAAAGTTTTTACATATAAAAATTTTGGGGACTTTCGAAGAAAAAGGAAAGAAATGATAAAGAAAAAAAAACTTACCAAGCATCGAATACTAAATCGAACTGACGTAACTCTTCGTGTACTCTGTCGCGCGTTAAATCCGTCATGTTCAATGTCTCAATCGCGTCAGTGGAACAATCTGTCGACAATAGGGCTAGCCATTCGCCCATGTTATTGCGGTCATTTATATCCAATTCAATCTCAAGTTTGGCCAGCCAAGAAGCTGTGACCAAGTTTTTGTAACAATTCAGTAATTCGTATATCGGCACTCGTAACATCGGAAATTGTGATTTGGATTGTGATGAAGATGTCATGGATTGTCGAGCCTCGCTTATACAGCATTTTGTGAGCCTGTGGAAAATTAAGAAGGAGACAGTGTACAAATATATTGAAATTGAATCCTGATTGATATTCCTTTTGTATATTAATAGAATTTCGTTTTTGTACCTGTAAGCTCCAACAGCGTCTTTCAGTCCAACTTTTCGTAATGCTTCCAGTTTCAAGCTGTCGTGAAAAATATTCAATTCTGTACCGAGATCTATATCTAAATAATTAAAATTCTGATTTTCGGAATGCAGTGCTGCGATTTTTTGCAATACCGCCAATAACTTGTCCTTGGTTCGAGCGATACCCACACCGGCGGGTTTCAAAAGTGTCAAAGACTTCTGTATGTCCTGCACACATCTTTCCTATGACACGTGTGTAAAATTCGTTTCATATTTATTTTTTGGAAGAATAAATGTGTAAACAGAAAAGGATTTTATAGATAATCTTACCACTTTTGTATCCATGCTATGTATATCGGACTCGAGGTTGCCAAGCTCATTGTCGAGATCGCACTGGTGTTCTAGTGTTGCCCTCAATCTATCGACTTCCGATTGTAGACTCGACTGTTCAGTCTCGAGCTTTCGAACTTCAAGTGTTAGAACTAACCACTCACCTATGTCTACGGTATTCGTGTCCGATCCCTACGAACAGTAAAATCCCGACAATTTCCTCACTGTCACATATATCTTCAAACCCTTCCGTATTTCCAGCACAATACAGAATCATTAAACTTTTCGTACTTCAATTTTCTCAATGTATTCCATGACCAGCTTTTCATGCCGATTGAGTTTAGCATGATGAATCAGTCCCTGAACGGTGGTGGCGACAAATTGTCCGCAAACTCTGGCAATGCCGATATCGATATCTTCGCCGGTTTTACTCTCGTTATTATTATCAGCAATCTCAAGAGTTACCAGTGCCATCAATTCTTCTGTATCTCGTATCCTACTTGACAACAGGATATTCCACAGTGTCGAAATATCAACTGTACCGAGAGTTTCTGATATTTTATTCCATGTCTGAAAACAAACAAGCTTTTATCAGATGAATAAAGCAAATAGCCATGCATGAAGGAAGGAAGTTAATGCTGACGTTTTTTTTATCTGCCTTTGTCGAAATTACACCAACCAATGACAAACTCTCGTTTACGATATTAGGATCTATTTCGCAACTGGTAGGTGGCATCAAGTGGCGACAGACCTGACGCATCTCTTTACAATCTTGTATTTGAGTTTGCATCTGACTCAACTTCATTCGTAGCAAATCTTCTTTAGTTTTTATCGATTTTCTCAGCGACTTGACTTTGGACAATTGTTGTTCTGCAATGTAAAAAAACTTTGCGTCAATAGAAATGTCCCTTCCATGTAAACATCCTATAAAATACAAGGTTTTGGTTTAACACCAAAACATGCATCGGCAGATTATGATTCAATGGTGTTTTTGCAGTTTTATGTATACTCTGTCCACAGTCACCCTAACACGAAACCAACTTTTAGCTATGACTTTTATGTATACTTTCATACATGCTACCCTGTAACCATACCCTTTTGTCTAACAAGAAGATCCCTTTGCTCGCATTGTTTTGCCAGACTCTCAATCTGCGGGTCTAGTCGACGCCTTGCTTCTCCAAGCTGTTGCAAATTCTGTATATTTCGAATAGACGATTCCTTTTCTCCATGTCTGAGCTTATAGAGAAGAATGTTTTTACGAACTTCAAGGATCTCCTTTGTGGGATGAACAACACTCGACAGTTCATCCCACAACAGACTGGTTATTCCCGAGTTTAAACTGTAGAAAAAACTCGAAAATTATCGTCAAATCATCATTTTCAATGGGTAAAAAAAACTTACGCTTTTTTAATGGAATCCGTACGTGCGGACGGAGGGCACTCCAGGAGTTGAGCCCATTCAAAATTGTCCTCATTACTCGTCATCATAAATTCGCAAAACGCAAAACGAATTTCACAATAAAACAAAACTTCCACGAAAAAATTCAGTGAATCTTTTTTTTAGGTTAACCGGTCATAAATTAAGATACGGCAAAGCGGTGATTACCGTACTCCACCTTATTATTCAACAAATGTATGACGAGTACGTAAAAATTCACATTCGCTGTATTACGACCAATCAATCAATCGATGCGTTAAATTTATCTAATTTGATCCGTACTGTGGTGTGTAACTCTAACCGGCGGTTGAACGTCCTTAAACTCGTATTCAAAAGCCAAAAGGGTAGAGGGGTGGTAGGCAGAGATGCGTGCCGAATTTATGACCGTTACGTGACCGTCACATTACCGGAGTTGGCCACATCTGGGTTATTTTCACTTAAGTTGATCACTTAGTTATTTGGTATTTTGATACCAACAAACAAAAATAATAATGTGGTTGTGTTAGTTAAACACCAAACAACCAAATAAAACATTTGGTAAAGGTAACGAAATACCAAATAAACAAAAGAAAATTTAGGATAGGTAGCCAAGTACAAGACAACAAAAACCAGAATTTGGTATTGGTGACTAAACAACCAAATAACAAAAAGAAACATTTCATGTCGGCTGTTGTTTTTCAATAGATGTGATTTCTGACACATCAACCGTGCCCCGATCATTCGGCAACATCACCCAGCTCCCGTATTCGAGCCCATCCCGTTGAACTCTTCCAAATAGTTGTCGTTTCGCGGTCGACGTGTCAAAACACGACAGTTCTGCAACCAAACATGCTTAGCGCGTCCGCCAGTCCGTTGTACATCGGCAATTAGATGCCATATCAGTCGATACGCAGTCGTCTGGTAGTCGATATGCAATCGTTTAATAGTCGATTTTACGCAAAACCTATCGGTCTGTCGATCGGTAGTCGAATCAGCGGTCGGCAGTGCAGATGGAAAAGTGCGAAATAAAAAACTATGTGCTAAAAAAATTGAAATATCGTTTAATGACAACAGGACAATCAAAGAATACATAACGACAATTATATTAATATTTACAAGTATAAAACGATTCGATGTACGTACGAAAGGGCTATATCATCTTTTCGAGCAGAGTCAGTAGTGTCTGACACCTCTGTTTTACCTGAAAAATCATGAGTACACACAATGTCATAAACCATGTACATATATGACTAAAATCGATGGACGAATGATTTCTCAAATTTTACCTGATCCACCGTTCTATCGGCAAGCATCGCACTGACGGCAGCGAACGTAGACTCGGAATAGTCCTTCTTAATATTCTGCAAGAGTATCATATCCTCGCGTCTCGTCCAGGGTTTGAAATCCATTAGTTCTTCCGCATCCATAACCACATCGCTGCGCGAATTGACCGTCGAGGTATCCATCTTCTCGTAAAAAACATTTACCTCAGAAACGCTGCGGTCGAGACTCGATTTTGTCCGACGAGACATTTCTTCACATTGCTCACTCGTTCCCGATTGTACGACGTCGTTGCAAGTATTTTTCGATTCTAATTTTGCCTCCCTTCGTTCGGCTCTAGTCTCACGTTTACTCTTTAACGGCGATGTTGGCTCCGCGGGTCCACTAGCAGTGCTAGTTCCAGCACTCGACGAGGCATCGACAGCCTTCGACAGCTTTTTCTGATCACCGGTCTTCGGTGGCGATCTCGCTCCTCTTCGCGACTTCGACGAAGATTTATCACCCTCCTCGCTATCCTTTATTGGCGAATTTTTCGTAATACATTGCTTCTGACTAGATTCCTCCAAAGCCGATTCATTCTTGGAAGATTTGCGACGACGACTCGTCGGTAGTGCCGACGCGAACCTTTCCGTCGTCTTGAGGGAAACGCGAGCAATGTTTTCCAATTTTTCCTCATCGTCACCAGGAAACGTTATCTTCGCTGGCCTCAATCCTTCCGAGGTTTGCAAATATATTCTGCCGTTCAGGAACTATGAGGATATTATGAGAATACATATAAAAAAGAAAAAATCAATGAATTTGAAAGATGTGACAGTCTACTGAAATATTCTGATATTGACGTAACGCTTACCCTCGTTCCGCAAGAAACACAGTGCTCTATTATCGTTTTCACATTTGGATCCGAGAAATCGTGACAGTCGCATTTGCAATTGTCACCTCCATACGGATCCTCTTGAGACGTTGGCAATGGTAATTCTACATTCTCGTACAATTCCGGTGAATCGTCCGTGTAAACTTTGTGCTTGTCATAAGGGCCCATCGGACAGGTTAGATTCTCGAATAGATGCGATGCAAACAAGCTGGAAAAATAGTTGAATGAATCTTATGACGAACCCATTTAGATTGTTTTGCTCGAGAAAATAAAACAGTAAGCTCACCTGTCGGGTGGTTTTCCCGTGGGTAACACTTGAAGAAACATGTCCATGACCAGCGGATGACCTCTGAGTATAGGATCCATAGCCGCATGAACATCTGTCATTGTGACGTAACGATCCGAAGCCAGTTGAGTGATCGCCTTCATTACTCGCGCCAGTCGCGATGGTTGTTTGGCGAAATATATTTGAGCGACGTTCATGAATTCATTCATTTTTTGTAACATCGTATGCTGAGTAGATTCGTCGATCATAGCGGCATGGCAAGGTTTCAAAAACAACAAGAAGTCCGACCGGAGTTCGGGATAATCTCGTAAATGATTGCATACTTCTTTGTAGAGATTGATCATGAGAATATCTTTCTCTTTCCGTATTCTATTTTGTCTCTCTTTCCTCTGATTTGATTCCTCGTGACTTGCATTCTCTAGGCTTTTCTCATCGGTCGTCATCCGATTTATGTTATCGAACTTATCGCTGTATTCCGAATACGATTTGATAACAGCTTTCAGTGTTTCCATATTGCTGGACTCCAGAGTAATAACCAACTTTCGGATGTACGATTCAGCGAACTCTGCTTGGAAATATTTGAATTAATGTAATTAACTAAGAAATCTACTATACGGTACCGACTGAAACTTACTTGTGTCCCTTTCTTCTTGAGCCGTTTCGTTTTCGGCTTCTAGTAAACGCTTTATGTTTTCCAACTCTCTCGCCTGTTTGGCTTTTTTTCTACTCGCTGTATCCTTCTTGATGGTTGTACTCGCGAGCATCAGCTCTGCAATTTCATCTTCGTTATCCTGCAATAATAAAATCAATACTTATATCCTCACATGAGTTCCGGCGGTTGGCCTACGCTTTCCGCGAATGTATGCTCACTCCTTTCGTGGATCCGCAAGATTCCTCCGAGTCCTTCGACGATTCGCTCTTAGCTCTGGATTTCACCCTGGAGCAGTTCGAAAGAGGCTTCGTACTCGACACCTGTGTCATCAGTTTCATATTCTGGGCGCTCCGTATTTTTGCCAAGCGAGGAGTTGTTTTTCTCAACTGCGGTGATCTCGACGTTTCTGATGACCCGTCCACGCTGCTACCATCCTCACTCGATTCCGTGGCGGCCTCAGCATTCTTTCTCGAGCTCACGCGAGTGTAAGGTAAGCTCGGCAACATATTGACTACCGGATTGCGTAAACTTCTGTCGACAAGAGTCTCCGAACTCGGTTTAGCAAGATCAAATTCACCGATAGACATCTGCGCTTTGTCACGCCTAGATTTGCATCTGGGAACTTGAAGTTGTTTCATGTATTCCTGCCATATCTGTGGTAAACTGTCACGAGGTTGATCCTTCGGTGCTATGAGCGTACAATCTAAGGTGATATAATGGATTGTCCTCGGAGCACTACCGGTCGTATAAAAGTGCTGTAAATTAATCGACATCTTCATTTTATTTTCTTTATCGATGACGAATAAAATTTGTCAATATATTGATTGGATACCTTTATCGGATTTGGTTTGGAACTGGTCTTGGACTTGGCAATGAACTTGATCAACCCTATAGCCGGTCGGCATGGCAGCATATATTGCGTGATCAACTGCACGACGTCCATGAGCTGCATAGCCTTCGCCTTGAATCTTGTTTTCTTGGCTGCGACAAGTGGCGTAAACTGCTCAAGACCCAGGGCAATCAGACTGAAAGCAATCAGCAAAAATTCCATATTCCGCAATTTCACACATTGTTTGGGTATCGTGGAAAAATTTTGTTCTTACAATACTTCGGACTTGGTGTACATTGCTCTGCTAGCAGTCAGCATGCTTGTCCTGAAGGATGTATGCGGGAGGAGTTTAGGATACATGAGAGCTTTGCTTTTAGCGAGTAACCGAACGAGTTCGGGATGAAGCTTCGGTGTATATTTGTGTCGTCGTTTCTCAAATGTAGCTTCTTCTATCCGGATTTCCTCCGACACAAAGTTCATGTATTCCGTCCGGAAGTTTGGATCTTGAAGCATCGTTTCCCAATCACTGACGAGCTTGAGAGCTTCCGGCAAATTCTCTACGTTGAATGCAGAGTCCGAGCCGTCTTTCAGATAGCTGTTATTTTTATTTATTTTTTTTGCGAAATTAACGAGATTAGAAATACGAAATATAATCTAGGCCGGGACAAAAGGCTTCATAGAGCTTGCCTTAGACTGTTCAGATTCTCCGTGCAAGTTTTCGCATGGGAATGAAGTTCGGGATGCATGTACGTCATTGCAAAGTGTTGGGTCATCAACTGCACGTGCTGGCGCAGTTGTGTCGCCAGGAGATTGAGTTGCTCGGAACTGACGAGCTTGGGAAGTTCCGGTTCCGCCAGTGCGGGTAGAAGAACGACCATGCAACTATTCTGCAATCATTAATTGTCACATTACTTATTATAATAGTCAACTAGATTGAATTTATTTTCTTTCTCACCAGCGAAGTGTTAGACACTGCAGTACAAGAGATTTCCGGTGGCTTTCTTTTTTTTGGCACTTGGATGAGTTGTTTCGAATACATGTCCTCGAACTCGATGAGCTCTGCAACCAAGTTATTCAATTCCTTTCTTGTAACTTTTACAGCTTTGTCCATACGCAACTCTTCTTTGTCCACTGTAGAAATAGATTATAGTTAGCGATATCGTAAACTATTGTTGTGGATGGAAAGGTTGGCTTTAGTGACTGACGCAAATCCGTTTCTTTGTCCTCCAAGATGTTGTACTCTGGATCAGCTTCGGGATCATCCTCGACTGTCGCGTCATGTCCGAGAGGCTTAGTAAATTCGTTTAGAAAGTTACCCCAGTCCTCATCTATATCGCAATCCCAATCGTACATATCGGTAGTTATATCCGGTGGAATGAAAGCTTGCTCTATCTGTTCCAGAGGCGTTTTGCTCAGGCAGAGCTTTGATCTTGTCCTCTGTCCTATGCTCTCCACCGCCGTGGCAACATTAGGTATCCTGTAGAGAAATTCAATGACAAAAATTACATGAATGGAAAAAAAAAGTAAATGACATTAAGGAAAAACAATAGCAAAGCTTACTCTGGGATTTTAAAAATTCCCTCGGAATCATAATGAACATCGACACAAGGTTGCTGCTTTGTAGTTTGACTTGTGTTTCCCAAAATGGCTGCTGTCGACGATTGAGAATCAACGTCGTCATCGCTCTGCTGATCCTGTTCCGGACTATACTCCTCGTCCGAAGAGTCTTCGGACAGATCCTTCTCTATGAGCTCCTGAACTTCGAGAGACGTAGTCTTCTTCATAGGAGTTATGGGCCAAGGCATGTTTGGCTGTGTCAAAGCCAGTTCTCTGTTAGAAAAAAAACAAACAAAGCAAATATAATTTAATTTGATGATTTACAGCATTAGCTCAAGGACATACTTTGCTTTGGCTCTAGTGAGTTTTGGCTCAAAGATGATTCCTTCATCGGTATTCTGCAGCCTGTTCTGTACCATCGCTAATACATGCTCGTTAGTGATGACGTGCTTCAGTATGTTCTTCACATTGGTAGCGGTCAAATTCGTCTTGGCAGCTTTGGCATCGAGCTGCCTCTCTATCTCCTCCTCCATTTCATTGATTGCCGAAGTGTCGTCAATCTCAATTCTCGTGCGTTTTTTCGCAGGCTCGTAGTCGTCAACCTCGGCAACATCGATCTGCAAATCTGTAGTCTCAGAGTCCGACGAGGATTCGCTAATTACCGTCTCCAGATCGAAATTGAACGAGAACGACAGGTTGCACTTCCTGGGAGATACAACGCTGGACGAGGCGGTCGTATCGATGTTTTTAGGACTTCCATAATTCTTTGGTGAACCCATGGTTATTTTCATTGTTGTATCAATTATACAGTTGCACCATTGTTTGTTAGGTCCTATACGAGTCTATCGTTTACTTTCTTTCAATCTACGATAGCGCATATATGGAGGTTAGGAAACATTACCCGGCGATTGCCTGATGTTCGACTTTTCGTCGGTAAACTCAAGGTACTCACCCATTTCATTAACATACTGTTATCACAGATAACGGACGAGAAAGTGTTCCAATAATAAGCTATCGGATATGCAATGTACGAATTGATCACGAACCAATTTCAAATGAAGTCGTCAAGACGGTACGCTTATGAGAACTCACTCGGAAATCCATATTTCCACTTGAATCGATGTAAAATAAACGTATAGTTGAACGATCGGCGACGATGACAATAATATTTCGAATAGTTCATGTGTTTGCAAAGGCTTGAAACTAATATTGACAGTCGCCCCATGAAACCCCGAACCTTTCCCTCAACCAACCGAAGTTTGTGCGGCTTGCCGTAACTTGTCCTAAATCTCACAATCCCGAACGCAGCAAACCCCCGAAATTCATTTAACCGATGTAGCGCTTACCCGAAATTGTAATCTTAGAACCCTAATTTATCGATTATCGGTATTACGACTGTCGGTTATCACGCGCTCTACGCTGTTGAAGCAGATTTTCGGGTAAATAATTTGTCGTCGGGTGAATGGATTTCGGGCAATCGATGCTTCGGTATATTAATCCGTCGGGATTATGGGGCATCGGCAAAATAATCATTCGGGATTTTGATCGTTCGGACGAATGAACATTCGGTTCATTGTTCTAGTCCTTCGATAGATTACAATTTCGGGTAAACGCTACATCGGTTAAATGAATTTCGGACGATTGGAGCGTTCGGGATTGAAATTTAGGACGAGTGACGGCAAGCCCGCAGGTTGCGTGCGTCGTGGCGGTAAATGAACCACATTTTTTAACGAAAAAACAGCGTACAATAGCAACCGCTCTTCGGTAATCGACCTAATTGCTATCGACAATTTTGTACAAGATAATTTTGTACAAGGCCAAAGAAAGGATTGCCCGTCAATGCCGTATGGATAATCTTAGAAAACTATTGCAAACGTACAGTTACTTTATAAACTATTTTTATTTCCACCGGTATTTTCTCCCTACGACAATATGCAAGGATACTGAATAGTAATACAAATGAGTGTCGTAATCACACAAAGATCTCAATCGCTCTCGAGTTCGACGATAATCTCGGAATTTCATGGTAAATAGTGAAAGTAAAGAAATGTTCCTTCCAGCCCGGAAAATTTTGGATTTTTCTATCGAATATTAGACAGTTATCCGAAAGCGAGTTTCGTATCTCTAAATACCGTTACAGCTCGTTGATTTCGTTCCGAGTGCGTTTGGAAACTAATTTCTATAGTATAAATAAGACGTTCCGAATCCATTCCGAGTGTCACAGTCGGTGCCGATCGTTCTGATCGACAAGGTCTTTGTACTTCTGTGACAATAACACTGCGTTTTTTTCTTTATTCATAAATTCTGTGGAGTGAAAAAAAACACAAAATGAAATATCAATTTGTAATTGGTTTGGCTATGGTGACGATAATTGCATTGGCGGAAGCTCAAGACGTTGGTGTTTTGCTGATGGACAGGCGTTTAGTGGAACGAGAGATCAACTGTATTTTGGAGCGAGGTCCTTGCGGTCCAATTGGCCGACAAATTAAGGGTAATTATAAATTACTACGCTAATTATTTTAGCTTCGTTCACTATCGGTGACCATCGACGATTATATCTTCATCCTTTACAGGACTACTGCCCGAAGCACTGAACAACAACTGCCGTCGTTGCAATCCGCAGCAGGCGAAAAATGCCCGGAAGCTAATCGAATTCATGCGAACGAACTACCCAAACGAGTGGAATCAGATTGTTCAGCGTTATTCGCAGTAGCGCCAAAAACCTCGGTCAGATTGATATTTACCTTCTTATGTTTTTTTTTGTTTTTAAAAAATATTTTTGGCTCAGGTACGAAGTATGCAAGGAGAGAAAGTATTGTTAATTTTTATTGTTAATTACGTTCGATAGTATGAATAATATGGCTTTTGTTAATCGACCGTTGACCCGATCTTTCTATTTATCTCGGTGACCTCAACTTTTGTCAACAATAATGTTCAATCTGATTGGTATTTAACAGAAATTTGCCGAGTCTGATATTGATTTAATGAATTACGCTGTATCATAAAATATCCTATCCTCGGTTTATTAAGTAAAATCATTTAGCGTTTCCTTTAATATGGCGTTAACACGAGAGACCAGGAACATTTCCACTCGTCAATTGTATGCATAAAAAAAAAACTAAAACTAAAACTTAGATTCTATTATAGTTGAGGGTAAAAATGAAATGATCACAGACATGCATCTTCTCAACAGAATTTGCTAGATAATTAGGCCAGTGAGAATCCGAGAACGTCCTCGAGCGAGTAATCGAACAACCGCAGATCAAGTCTGTAAAACTTTGCCAATTTTCTGAGCTGCTTGAAGCTCAGTGTTGAGTAATACCGGTCTAATTTTTTTGATGTTGGTTCACTGCTCTGCGGTCTTGTTGGGAATCTGTACGACAGGAATAATAATGATTTATTATTTTTTTTCTTCTACCTCGAATGCCATTTGCACAACAGCATTGGTACAAATAGCCGCATATACGGATAAAATAAAATAATATAAAATAAAGTTGATTGTTTACATTATCGGCGAGGAGCCTATCCTCTCAAGAACTTCCGTGGCATCTTCGGCGAGGCTTTCGTACTTGCTGATAAGATTGTAATTAACTGTGCACGGTAGACACAGCTCACTTACGGGTATCCAGTGTTCATTGCGTGTACCCTCCGCATCCTCGTTCGTTATAAAATCAACGAATTCTCGGAACGTCACATCATCACCTTTCGTCAAGGATTCTCTTGTGGCGTTGGGTCTATATTTCTGCAAATTGACAAGCAACGTAACAGTCTATGCTGAATCAGCTCAGGTCACTTTTTAGGCACGAGTCTTGGCAGTAATTGTTCATGTATTTACCTTGACTATGCGCCGACCAAAACGAGTTTGAAAGTACTTTGGACTCTTCTCATCTCTTGTCTCTAGCTTGTTTCTATAAGCAGAGAGCAGCCTCTCAAGTGGATGTCTCACTACTATCAGCGTTACGTAGCTCGCTAATTTTTTCTTGATCTCGGGCATTGTGAAATTGCTTAGTCTCTGAAAAGTAGTGGCTGAGTGTGCCAGATCAGCCGGAATTTCCAATGGATCGTTTCCCAACCATTTTCCTGTTGCGATCATCAGGACCCTCTTCCAATTCGTACAGGCTACCTGTGAGCCATAACAAAATTGGATAACTCTGTTAATACAGACAAATTCTGTCGGTATGTTCATTTATGACGAATGCGGATTATCCATGGATTTTAATCATCCGTGTACTCTACGGTCCCGCCCTGCCCTGATAATCAAGGTTCTACGATACTTAGCAAAAAATAAATCGTCAAAGATCGTTGATTTTTGAGTCGCTGCTACAGAACAATACTTTCTATTATTTCGATAAAATTCGAGGTTTTATTTTTAGATAAAGGGATCGAATTACCTTTGGTACGTAACAGTAGAGTAACTCGAGTTTATCGTCGACCAAAAGATTCCGGAAGTCATCGGGAACGAGTACACGCTCTGGATAGTCGACAGTACCGGAAACTTCGTCGCAATTGTACTGCAGCCTCTCCTGTCGTTCAACGAGGGCAGATCTCGCCAGCGCGTTGGAACTGTTCCATGAATAATCCGCAGACTTTCTTCGAGGTATATAATCGAGGATCGTCGACGAGTACAAGATTGCACTCGCGTCTGTCGCCAGCCAAACGAACAGAGAAATAGCGGCATAAGAGCACAATATTATCGTGGTGGCTCGCCATCCTTTCATGATAGTTTTTCCCTCGAAAACATTGATTTACCGAGCACTCTATGAGAATCAACACAATAATTAAGTTGCTAATTAGGTCGATGCTGCTTTGATCGAAGCTAATGAAGGTCGGATTTTGATAATATCCGGTAGAGTAATGAGGCCGATAGTCAATTACCCATATAGCACGAAATATTTTGAAATATTTTAAATCAATAAAAATAATATTTTGAAAAACTTGATCAAAAAACATTTAAGCGATATATTTCAATGTAAAATTTATGAGCGGACAAAATATTTCGGTGCTATGTGTGTACAATTACTGCAGAGATAGTGGATCGTAGCTGTAGCACGTGATGGACAATATCATGGTCGAGCTGGTTTCATTATGACCGAGGTTTCGTGACTTTATCGATGACTGTAGCTCGTGCGAACTCTATCATTACTAACGGCGAAGAGGCACAAAAAAGTAAAAAAACGAGAATGATACGAGGAAATACGCTGACGAAGAAGAGATAATGATTCGTTGAGTATAGCGATAATGTGTTCAGTAGACCAGCTTCGCAAGCTATAGGCCGTTGGTGCTGTCTTGTTGATTTACATTTTTCGTCGCCATGCATACAACGCAGTCTTTGATTCGCTTGAACTTTGACCCCGTTAAAGTCTACACTACAAGTCCGAGTCTCGAGGCGACCGAGCTACGAAAAAAAATATATAAAAAGAAAAAAACATATGGAAAAGAACTGATGCCTCGGCTATTTATAGAAATTTTGCATGTGAAACCGACGTTTGCGCGAGTCTCGATAGCTAAAAAGTTAAGTCTCCGAGTAATGTTTCAAATGGCTTTTTCTTTAAGTTGCTTGCGCCACATCTGGTGTGGCTCTGAAGAAAAAAATTCATTGTGCCGTGGGATTCTGGTTGGGCCGAAATGGAGACGAAACGGGACGTTCTAACTGTATTCTCTTGTTGACCGTCAAACCGCATTTTAATCTTGACCATGAAAAATAGTACGTCCCCAGAAAGAAATATGATGGCACGGTGACGCAACGGTGGCGGTACCAATGGTAGGATACCCGTTTGACGGCACGTTTTTCTATCTGGATCGGTTCGTTCTTTTTTTATTTATAACAAAGGGAAACAATTGACGCCCAATGCGGAAAGTTAAATTTATCACCAACAAAAATCAGGCTTTGCATTGCAAAGACCGATTTTTGTCAACTTACGCAAGTGGTCCGAGTGCCAGCTACATTCACCTGTAGATCCTTCGGACACCGGAACAATAGTCCCGACTGCTCTACCGGCAGACTACTTTGTCCACCTCCTCGCGGCTAGTCTTTTTGTCTTTTTATGATTCGGCGATTCAAATCCAGCGAATGCCTCGATGATCATCGATCGACACTATCCACCAGTAAAATAACTATTGCACACCGTGTGATAAACTCGTGTTTTACGTACCTGACCGGATTGCCGGATGCTCGTTGAGCTACAGCAAGATTCGCACTGGCAGCGCGCGTAACTATCAAAGTCCCCCCCCCCCCCCCCCCACGTTTCTTCCGTCAATTTCGTATTTTTTTTTATCGTGCCTACTGCCTCGACGGAAAAATCTTTCGTAATACGCCGTTGGCAAACGCGCACCAAAGTAGTAGGCTTGCTGCGCGAGTTTGGAACGGAGTGGAGTTGCGTAGAGTAGGCCGTGAGCGAATACCGTGAATTATACCCACACAGGCAGGCTCGAAGAAGAAACCTGCGCGCGTCGTGATCGGCCACCTCCTCCCGCTCCTTCTGCTCTCGGAACGTATTTCTTCCTTTCTTTCTCTTCCTTTCCTTTCCCCGGCGCATTTTTATTGATATTACATTCTCGCTCGGCTCTTCTCTCGCTCTATAGCTCTATACACGCTTGAGGCGAGCTACGGTATTTCATGAGTGTACCGGGTTTTTTTTTTTTCGAGCGAAGAGAGCGGCAACGTCGGAACTTTCGAATAGATCAACTCTTGGAGAAAAAACGATGGTATCGATAAAAATTGATTTATTGTATAGAGGAAAAATTCTTAAATACATTTATTGTTCAGTCCGGTTTGACGATTCTTTCTCCCGAAAATCATTTGTCCATTTCAATGATTTTGGAGTAGTAAAACAGTCAGCGTTGTATAGACTAAGAGCGGGTCAGATAATCTGAGCAAAACGTGTTCCAACCAGTTGAGCATGGAATACACCACAACAAAACAAAACTATATGGGTTAAGGACTCTCGGGTTCGAGATGACGAAGCGAAAGACCAGTGACATTAAAACTTGCGCGAGCGTCTGGCTCGTGTGTGTATTTTATAGTAAACTGAGCATACGCTAGGCAGCGCGGTTGCGCTCAGATCAACTCAGATAATACTTGCGACAGATGGAAAACATCGTGGAATTGCGCGATTAAACATTTGTAACATGCACTTAAACTTTTTTACATCACGATAAAAAGATTCTATGATGTAATTATGTTGGGAAAACTTTTTTTTCAGATTTTCAAGACCAAAAATGAAGAACGATATTTTTCTATTGATGGATTCGACCGAGCATCGAATCTATCGAAACTTTCCGTTTTTGACAAGACAGGATCGACAGAGCAAAGAACGAAAATTGAGCGAGCCAGCTCAAGTTTTTTATGTCTCAAATTCGGGTATTAAATAATACGAAGGTATATACATCGGTCACTCGCACGTAGTAACTCTAAGTGTGAATGTCGGATTATATAGCTGCTCTCGATGTTTACATTCTCGGTGAAACGCGACGAAGCTCCGAGGCCAGGAATCGAACTTGAGACCAGCTGTATCGGCATAGGTTTTCCGTAGTTTCCCTATGCCCAAGGCAGAAATGTCGTGGCAAATGCGATAAAGAGGGGGAAGTTGGATGCGGCCGCAAGGGGGGCTGGCTACAGACCCGGGCCGACTCTGTATAGGCGTAGATGCCTGAGAACGGGGGAAATGCAAATAAAACAAAAACAATTAATAATACGAGTTCAAGCCGGACCAGTTGAAATGATACAATATGAAATTAATGTAATCGCTGTTTATCGAGTCTGTGACCCCTAGCTTCGCAAATACGCTCTCCAGCGGGTCGAGAGTCTACGAAACACTGGCCAGGCTTTAAGAAAAGCCCGTTAAAAGAGACTCAGCAGTCAAAGTAATCGCAGTGCAATGCAATAGCGCTCTCGTTCGCATTCTGGCTCGAGCATACAACCGAAAGTCTCACTAGGCGCGTCAGCAAAAAAGTTGCAACAGGATTTTTAAAACAACACGCGCAGATGGTATGCAGATTTTTTTTACACTGCCGCACACAGGTACGGTTATAGCGCTAAGTTACGGAGTTTCGAAAGATCCTGTGAGACCGCGACCGAACGCTGCTAAATCCCTCTGACTCGACGGCCCATGCGAATTTGTCCGCTGTCGAGAGAGAAAGTGTTTTACCTTCGGAGAGTTCTGTGCACTCACTTGACGCTTGTTGGGCGATCAAGTCAGTTGCACGGGAAACTCGGAAGATCGATAATCGTGGAAAAAAAACGCTCTCTCTATCCGATTATAGAACGTACGAATAAATAAAAGTTGATGGTTTCGCTATCGCGATAGAATATATACAGGCCGAGAAGAGTGTGTGTAAATTTGCATGTGCTGATATCGGGTTGACGATAGAAAACAATATATAGTTCATTCAACCTACGGCTGACTAAAGATCGTTAGGCCGGTTTGGGTGCAGTCGAAATATTTATCGCGGTGATCGAACAAAAATTCTCACACATAAAACGAATTTAACATTGTTAGCTTCGTCTGTGATAACGTTGTTTACGTGCCCGGTTTTTCGATTATGAGCAGCATTCGGCGATGATCGGTTGACACATATCGAGCTACGCACGACCCCCGATCGAGAAGATAACATGCTGATGTTAATCGTCCTGTGGCTGCTGGTCGCTATCATAATTCTCTGGGCAGTCGTCGATCCAGTGAGCCGAGTCTTGCGTGCTCTCTGGGAAATTCTTATACCGATAGTCAATCGGACACCGGTCGATCTCAAAGCGAAGTTTGGCGAGTGGGCAGGTGAGTATTTTATTGCAATGCAATAAACGAGAGTTGCGTTCCATTGTTTAATATCTTGTTTCGTGTGATTGTGATTCGCATCGAACTCGGCCGAGTGAAGCGGCGATTGGCTGTTTCGAAGGACACGTCATGTATATTTTTTTCCATGTCAGTGATAACTGGTTCCACCGATGGAATCGGTAAGGCTTACGCGAAGGAGTTAGCATCGCGAGGCATGAACCTCGTGCTGATCAGCCGGACTTTGGACCGACTCGAAGCCACGAGAAACGAGATTCTTCAGAACAATAAAAGGATCGAAGTGCGAATAATCGTCGCCGATTTCAGCAAGGGACGCGGAGTGTCGGACGAAATTGCGGATAAATTGTCCGATGTGCCGGTTGGCATACTTGGTAATATGACACTGCACAATTGTGTGGTGCGAGTCCAATATGATCTGTGGTATATATTGAGATATTTCTGTAACTGTTGTATTAACTTCTACGGACAGTCAACAACGTGGGTAAACAGTACTCCTATCCGATGTACGTCGGTGAAGTTCCCGAGGATGAACTCTGGGACATAATAAACATTAATGTTGGGGCAACAACACTGATGACCCGCACGGTAATAGAGGGTATGACGAAACGCGGCAAGGGCGCGATAGTGAACGTTTCTTCGGGTTCCGAACTTCAACCCCTGCCGTTGATGACCGTTTATGCTGCGACAAAAGTTTATCTCAAGAGTTTTTCCGAAGCTCTGCGGGCCGAATATGAGCAGTTTGGAATTACCGTACAGCATCTCACGCCGCTCTTTATCAATACAAAGATGAACGCTTTCAGCGAGAGACTTCAGGTACAAGAAGAATTTTTCTTTCAACGCCTCGATGGATTTTTTATTTTATTTCTATATTTCACTTTTTCCCATAGGTGTCCAGTCTCTTCGTACCCGATGCTACGACTTACGCGAGAAACGCTGTTGTCACACTCGGAAAGACAAACAGCAGTACCGGTTATTGGGCTCACGGCATTCAGAACTTCGTCACCCTCATTCCACCGGTGTGGATACGAACTAAGATCGGTCAAATGATAAATCAGTCGTTCAGAGAGGATTATTTCAAACAGAAGATGATGTAAATACACTCTTGGTACTGTATATCTAGCTAGGATATGAGTTTCAAACAGACTCGAATGCAGTTGCAAGACATTTTTTCTTTTTCAACGCTTTTGTTTTTACATTTGTACATTTATTTTTGTTACCTCATCTTTTCTTAATGTTAACCAATATTTTTTTTATTTTTTTATTTTTTTTTGGAGATGAATCACCATTGTTTCGCTTAGCTCGTACATCGGAGCTATATAATAATATACAGTGCGCTTTCAATAAATATTAATTAGTACCAATCTTCCCACTACTGTTTCTTCTCTCATTTTTTTTCCTTTTTTTCGTTTTTTTTTAATTGTAGGAACTCTTGTCTCAAATGAAAAATGAACCAACTTCATCAAACAATCAGAACGATGAATAAAATTCAGTGTCTTTTTTCTTTTTTTGTTGTCTTCCCGCGGTGTTTCCGCTTCATACTATACGTACATATTGATTATACGTATATATCGATAAATTTGGCAATTAGAAACGAGAATCGCTGCCACAACTCATTTATCAGTTACGACTATTAAACATTAAAGTTAATTATGTTGCATCTACGACGCCGTGGGATATTTACTTTCTCAACAGATACGAGGTATGAGAGGAGAGAAACAGCGCTTTTTCTTTTAAAGTGACTTTACAGAAATATAAGATGTTTTTCCTCGTGGCGCAACCACACATAAGTTTTGTCCTACGTCTTCGGGTATTGACGCCAAAGCGGAACTGGTGAGCCAAGACAGAAGAAGAAAAAAGAAAAAAGAACGCATAGTTTCCACCGCTGTTGAGTGTGCAGATTTACTCTTTTTCCTTGAGAAAAGGCAATTTGTATTTTTCAAATGATAATTACATTCACTTGCTTGTTCCGCGTCTCCTTCTGTTGATTTCGAAATTCATTACTCTATCAGTTCACGTACCCTGGCACAACGGAAAAAGAAGAAAAAAATGAACTTTGAAAAATATCCATGTATACACAATTAGGTAAATTGTTCGAAACTCTTGCGCTTTTGCCATAAATAAAAAGGCGTACTGGGGTGTATCGGATAGTGTGATGTTAAAACCACGTTTGATAAAGTATTCGAGGATTATTAACATTCATTGCCTCGATAATCAAGCGCAAATCTGAAGTAGTACATAATAACTTGGCGACTATTCTCGAATTAGTCGAAGAGCCGCTTTGCACCATTTATTATTATTAGACTAAAACCACTACGGTTTTCACAACATTCTCATCGAAATGAACTGAACATTAATGACCTCGTCTTCCACGTGTTTTTTTTCTCCGGCGGGCAATTAACATGTATAACTTTCCTCGATGTTTCAAGTAAAGTGACTTTGGAACGATGAAAGTAGGAAGCGTTCGCGAGCTAAGCTCTGTGTTCGACAAACGTTCCAAGAAAAACACATATAGAGAAAGGGTCGACGGGGGGGGGGGGAGAAAGAATGAATGAATGAATTAATTAGAGAGAGAGAGAGAGCAAGAGAGAGGGGGGGGGGAGAGAGAGAGAGAGAGAGAGAGAGAGAGAGAGAGAGAGAGAGAGAGAGAATTTCGGCAACTTTAGTTTACAACGTATTGATTTTATGTGTGCCAAGCATGTAGTCTCATGGGTTGCAGGGTAACTCAAACAAAATTATTGAGCCTCTGTGCGCCGATTATAATGGATAAGTAGCGAAGAACGGAAGACCGGAAAAATATGTTGGCGGATATCGTGGGCGCTTGAAGAAATACCCATCACAATTGTGCGCTATTTGTTCGGACAGGTCCTCACGACCAAAATACTTTCGATGATTCACTACGGTCGTCGATGGCGTAACTTTGTTCACGAACGGCGCATTCAGGGTCCTACCTAAATAATTAAATACCCAGAGGCAGACTCTGCGCACCGCATCGTGCATCACCCGGTTCGTTGCCGAAGTCTCGTAAACCGCACGTAAATTTTTTTTTGTAGGGGGATAATGTATCATGCCGGTTCGTTCTTTCCGTCTCACGAGATAGCGGTTCTTCGAATGATTACATTTCATGCTACCCATTGCACTTTGCGCAGATCTTGCCGCGACATCACGAGGCATACATGCGATTGATCTCGTGCTGGTAGCGATCCTGAACCGCCTTCCTCTTGAGCTTGAACGCTGCCGTTACCAGGCCCATGTCCGGTGACCACTGTTCCGCACAGAGTTTCACGGCACCGGGAATCTCGAACCTCTGAAGCTTGCCTAGATAATAATAAGGTTAGACGTGAGATTGGACGGTGATCGAAACCCCACCGCTCAATTTGAAAGACTTACATTTCCTGGCCTGTTCAACCAACTCTTGCAAAACAGCCTTCTCCACTCGTGGATCTTCGCAGAGTTCTTCCAGACTCTTCGACGTGATTCCAAGATTCGCGGCGATCTCCTCGAGGCTTCGTGGATTCGGTACAATTAGAGCGACCGTGTAGGCTTTGTGAGCGTCCCCATAAACGCAAATATTTTCCACTACCGGACACGTCTTTAATTCAGTCTCGACTTTGCCGAGCGAAACGTACTCGCCCAGTTGTAACTTTACCAGGTCCTTCTTTCGGTCTGTCGTTTCAGTAATTCAGTTTTAAAAAATTAGTACAATTGACAAGTTTGATCGCCGTTAGCGGCGATTGTTCCGATTGCTTACCAATGATTTTCATCGATCCATCCGGATGGAATTCGCCGATGTCTCCCGTTCTGAACCACTGTCTGCCGTCCTCCTGGAAGAAGTCCTCTTTTGTTTTATCCGGTACTTTGTAGTATCCAGCTGAGACGTTGTCACCGCCGATAAGGATCTCGCCTCTGGGATATGGAACGTCCGTCACTCTGTAGTTAGCCTCCTCCCAATTTTCCAATCGAATATCGCATATGACAGTCGGCGCTCCTACTCTTCCCGTACTGCGGTCGTACGCTGTTGATGGGTGAAAATTATAAAGACGCGATGATCATCGAACGGATCCGTTGGGCAAGTATTGCCCCGTGTATATACTTACTGTCCATAACCGTAGCGCCGGAACATGTTTCCGTGAGACCGTAGCCCTGGGTTACAGTGACGCAGAGGCACACTTTGACCTGTGTGTGAGTATCCGGGCTGAGGGGCGCACCACCGGAGAGTATCAGTCGGACTCGGCCGCCAAGTACCTGCCTCGCAGCACCAAAGATGAATCGATTGAACAAAGGTGTCTCGTAACCTCGTTTCGTCCACTTGAGCTTGTACTCATACGCGAAATTGAAGATAGCCTGGCTGATGGCACCGGATTTTTTAACTTTCTCGTTTATTCCTTTGGAGATGCGATCGAGAATCAGCTGATGATGAAAATAAAGTGATCAATTCGATTAGTAAACGGCGCACCAATCGATGATCGATAGATCAATTTTAATTTCACCAGTTTGGGTTAAAATCAAGGGTAAATAGAGATTTTTCAAGTGTGGTCAATATACCGATCATGAATTTTGCCTTAATTTTTAGCATATTCATTTTCGAAAATTTTTTAAATTGTGTACAGAAATATTGGCTCACCGGTACAGCGGTTAAACAAGTTGGATGCAGAACGGAAGCGTCTCCCTTCGAGCCTCTCATTATTTTACTGCTCGAATCGATCATCGTCAATGGGGAGCTGTATCCGATCGGTACGCCTGTTAGCAGACAAACGCTCTCAGCGAGGAACTCGAACACATGAGCGAGCGGCAAGAAACCGAGTAGAACATCGTCGGGTTTTATAACGACCGCTGTGGCGTAACATTTCAGGGTGGCTATGATGTTTTTGTGAGAAAGAAGAACTCCCTTTGGGACGCCGGTCGAACCGGATGTGTACATAATGATAGCCGTGTCCTCGGGACTGGGTGACACGGATGCTGCGGTCGATGAGTTGCCTCTCTTGATCACATCGGAGAAAGGCATAAGGCGTACTCCCTCCTAGAGCAGAGAAAAAATCGGTTCAAGGATCGTTTCCGCAAATGGAAATTCAATTTTTTTCCTTTTAGAACGACTCGGGGGAGAGTCGCGAAATTTACGAGGCTGGAATTTATATTATTTATATTAGACCATGACTCCGCTTACCTTGAAATCTTTTGTGTCGGTTTCTTTAAGCTGATCCTCCAGGTATATGAGATTCTTGACCTCCGGTGTAGAGGCCAGCAAACGCTTGAATTTCGGCATCAGCTCGTGACTTGTTATAACCGTGTCGACTTCCGTTTGATTGATACCGTGGGCAATGGCATCGTCTCCGAGAGTTGAGTAGATCGTCACCACTGATAGATTTTGCTTGAAACAACCGTGCGCGGCTATCATCCATTCGGCTCTAGTCTCGGCGAATATCACGATGTTTTTCTTCTGCGTGAGACCGAGCTCGTACAGGCCCCGACCGAACGACGATGCCAGCCTCTCGACCTCGGTGTAGCTCTTCCATTTGTAATCTCCCATTTTGTACTGTAAAACGATAAATAAACGATCAGTCGAGAGCCACACCCGATCAGTCTGACGTTCATACATGGTAGCATGGATCACTTTTCCCTTACATAGCCTTAAGAAAAATATAGTAATAATAATAACAATAATATATAGACAACATTTATTTGAAAATTATGAGAATTTAAACGAATTTATTGGAATTTACAAGAATTTATAACAAAATAAAAATGTATTCGGTTAACGAGATGGAGATTTTATAAGTGTGGTTCTTGCTTTCTGTAAAGTTTAATAATAATATACATATTTTTTTGATACTGTACAGCCAGGCATTTTTGTTCGATCAATAAAGAGCTATTAAAACGTACAACTTATATCAGCTTGTTCTCACCTTCTTGAAGATTCTGCCGTTCGGCTGAAGCTCGTCCTCCTCGGCGAGTATCTGTCTCGTTCCAAGGCATTTTTTACCGCTGTGCAGATCCGTAACCCATCTGAGCATCTTCTCCAATGTATCAATTTTTTGACGTTCCAGGATAATATGCAGTGGGCCTGGTGGATCCACGCTTCTGTACGTGATAGTGTGATCATCCCTGGCTATCGGTTTCGCCTTTATCCTCCTCGACAGCTTTCTCTTTTCCCATGGTCGTTGAAGTATCAGATATACCGGAAATGTTAACAAATCGTACACGTACGACAGTGCCTTGATCGCGTTTATCGCTCCGGATATCCAGAATCCTTCCATCTCTCTGCGAACGATACAAAAAAAAATGGTAAGATTGTGACAATAATAGATGTCAGGGTAAAATGCTCCGTTAATTAATGCTACTGATCTTGGCAAAGCTGCATATTCTGAAAGTAAGCATTTTTTTCTTTTCTTATCAAAATATCAATGCACGATAAGCCTCGCCGTCCATACGTTTCGCGCATCATTTTTTAATCATCGACACCTATAGCCTTCCCGATTGGTATAAATAAAACTAACAATAAGGGCAATTAACTATAAAAGTGAATACTCGCGAGAGGTATTTGATATAAAAAATTGCGTTAATATTGTGTGCTCAACATATCGAAGCGTTTCCTTGACTCTCTGCACGTTACACTCACTCTTTATTAATTTTTAGAGATCACTAAAAGAACTCTCCGGTTATTGCATAACTTATCTACCCTCCGCGTTTTCGTACAAGTTCATTTATTTTTCAGTTGAAACATTTTTTTCAGTTTTGTACGATAACACAAGGATTGTCGGGTTATCGGGGCTCGGTCAATGCGTCATGATAGATTTTTTTTTTATTAAGGGAAATTAACGAATCTTATACTGCTAACGCAATTTTAAACGGGTTGACGATCCCACAATCACGTAGAGATTCGATGAATGAGATGAAACCTGAAGTTCCGTCGATCTAAATATAATACACCCAAGGCAATATCAAGAATGCTGCGTAACGCGATCCGTCATTAGCACACGTTATTTAATCGTGGGTTCTTGCTATCAATCCAATGGAGTCAAATTTATAACGGGAGATTTATCAAATATACATGTACGTCGGCATTATATCGAGTAGACGGCGTAAGTCGAACAGACGTTAACGACTTCGACAAACTAAGAGAGAAGCGTCGAGAAAGTCCGTGAAGCTGCTGCGGAAATAAAATAAAAAATCAAGTTGCTCGCACCTAATATAATTAGTGTGCACATTCTAAATTGGCAGCGTACTATGAAATAAAATTCTTGCGTGTGATAAAGGTGCCACCTAAATAACAATAATAATAGTATGCGCAACGAGGCGGACAATTGTAAACAATCTATTAATAAAATTAGAATAAGAGAGATGAAACGAAGAGGGAGAAATTTGTAAAGTTGGTAGTTAATCCATAGACACCTAAATCATAAATAGCATAGGTAGCATATATGCGAAGCAATATGTTGCCAGTAATTAAGGTGCACTTATATAATAATAATAATAATAATAATAATAATAATAATAATAATAATAATAATAATAATAATAATAATAATAATAATAATAATAATAATAACAACAACTATTATTATTAAAATGATAAGTCTGTTAACAAAATGAGAATAAGGCATAAGAGATTTATAAAAAGAGAGAAAATGAGTTGCCAATCGATAGCAAGTTGCAATAAACGGTACTTACACATGATTCTGCATGCCAGCGATATGAATAAAATACAACTGAATTATGTATCGGCACGATGCATTAACGAGAATCAAATGTGGTACTTAAATTTTATGTTATCCTTTTGTCATCTTAATTATTTGAAAATTACACGTCGGATTTTGGCATGTTCACGCAAGCATATTGCATTGGCAAACATCGAGCACACGGGAAAAGCAGCGTGAAGCGAAGAGATCGAGGTTGAACGTCGACGATCGGCAATTCGCGTAAAGTGGAACGTTCGGCATGCCCAACAGCGAGCAGGGAGATGGCGGTTGACCTTGCACGGTTTATCATTCGGCTACGTGGAAAAAAAACGCAAAAGCTGCGGATCACCGAGACTTCTTGGCGCGCTGGACATAGAGGATTGTCTCGTAATGGGCTGAATGATAGAAAAACTAGCTTTCCGGAAGAGGATCGAGGCCTAAGCATATACACGGGGTAAGTTCAGCGACTATATATAAGCCGCAACCTTGGCTATGTGAACGAACATTATTATCGGTTGTTTTTTTATAGCTGCAGAACGCTGGCCGAAGAACAATTTATCCTACTCCTATTATGCAAGATGCAAGGCAACGTGTGTGTGTGTGTGTGTGTGTGTGTGTGTGTGTGTGTGTGTGTGTGTGTGTGTGTGTGTGTGTGTGTGTGTGTGTGTGTGTGTGTGTGTGTGTGTGTGTGTGTGTGTGTGTGTGTGCGTGCGTGTGTGTGTGTGTGCGCGCGCGCGCGCGTGTGTGTGCGCGCGCCCGCGCGCGCATTTTTATTATGTAGAGTCGAATAATACAAAACAAGAATCTTACTTATTTTTCCTGTCGGGACTCATCGCCGTGACATTACAAGCTTCTATCGTCTTCCCGGCCGTCATTATTCCTTTTCGAGGCACTCATAAAATTCACCCGTATAGTAATTTTTTTTTCGTCAACGTCGAGCCTGAATGATGATAATGTGGCGCGTTTATGAGATATGTCCGGGAAGCAGTCACGCTCCGGCCACGTGCGGGCTTCGCCTATTGGGAACACGATCAACTGTTGTACACGTTCCGCGTGATATTGAAATTGCGAATTTTATTATGTGCCGTCTGCCGCGAGATTCCTTGCCGTCTCGTTGCTCTCGTCGTTCGCCAGACGGCGCAGGTACGTTAAGTACTCGCCGCGTCCTCCAAGACGGTTACAGCGATATATATAGTTATATATACGAGCGGCGAGTCTCCGTGCGACGTTCTCTCGGTACGCGATCGCGCCGACTACTGATTCCGTTCGGTCGGAGCTACAGCATAGGTGTGAAGCAAGAAGACCGGTAGAGCACCGATCGCCTGGACCCAGAATTACCAGTTACATTATCTTTTCGAACTTTGAACGGCGTACGGCCCTCATGGATAATAATATCGTGGCGACGTTCGAGATGAGAAGCGCTCCACTGATTTCTTTTTTTTCTAAATGCCTATCTTAATTTCTGTTTCCTTTCTCGAGCTTGTGACGAGCGAGACTCAGACAATGAACGGTATTTAACGAGCAACGAGTAAAAAAACTCGGGCAATCTTCCAGAAGGCGTGGGGTGACTTTGAGCTCGAAATTTCTTTGAGTACCGAACAAACCCACGCCTAATCTGTACGGCAGAGCTGTTTCGGTTAAAAAAAAGTCAATGAAAACTGAGCTAAGACGGTTTTAATGTGATTTCTCGAGGGAAAAAAAGAAGAAAAAAATTAATTTGTAATGGAAGAAAACAAAAGATACGGGTTAGGAAAAAAAAGAAGAATTTCGGTGACTAGAACGATAACCCATCGTACGAGGGTCGCCCGATTCTAATAATATCGCGAATATTTTGTATACGAGATCGATTAGGTCCCCTAACTCATTCAGCGATTTCCTCACTCAAAGTCGTTAGTAATATGTCATTCGTTGGAGAACGTTTGTTAATGAACGTCTATTCCTGGAATATGCGGGAAAAAAATGATTCTCTCAATATTGCCACAACATAGAGACAGCTTAATTTTTTTTTTCCTATTTTCGTACCGTCACTCGTTATCCTTGATTAATTAAACAAATTAGACGGCTTGGTCTGATCCGTCTGGCCGGTGGTCACTGTGAATTTGAATTGTATGAAGTTGGTCGATCGAATGTATCATTGTCAATAATTGCAATGGAAATTTTTCATTTTCGATGACTAATCGTTAACGTAAAGTCCACATTTTCTTGGTCGCGGAGATTTTATCTCGCATGGACTTTGAGCAAAGGGTCATCGCCCGATCGAGCGCCGCTTGACTGTACAATAGGTTTGATGCCGCGTTTATCGATCAAAACCACACCGGAAGGCTCGCATTCATCCGCTTTTCGCTCCGAATATCTCTCGATTTTTATTGCCCGAAAGATAATATTTATTTATTCATTTACCCGTCGTTGTCCATCGAGCCTCTTTACCGGGTCGAAGATCGAACAGAAACGTGCACGATCGTTCGGATAATCTCTACAATCAGTTATCAAACCACGGACATACACGACATAACAGCCGATACAGCATATACGATAAGGGGACGAACGATGTTTCATAAGCTAGCATGACTAAAGATCGTGGTGACAAAGTTCTCTCTTTAAATAACGAGAGTGCTCGGTCGCATTATGTACATAATAATGTATGAAATCAAAGGACAATCAGATAATATTAATCAACGAGGAAACAGCGAGAATTTGTCGATAATTCCGAAAAGCGGGTAAGTATTTTTTTGCCGCATGATCTCCCGTACAGGTAGGAACGAACAATTCAAGGACTTTTCTGCAAATAATGTTCTAAGGTGAATTGAAACACGTTCTCTCTCTCTCTCTCTCTCTCTCTCTCTCTCTCTCTCTCTCTCTCTCTCGCTCGTCCACCGTGACACTAATGTCGGTCAGTCTCTCACACACTGCTGACTCCGTCACGTGACTTTCACTTTGACTTAAAGGAAACATTCGTAACTAGTACGAGTTTTTACCGTCATTGTGATTCGGGATAGTCGTAGAAAAAAACAATTTCATAATAGAGAGTGAAAAAAATAGTATGGAATTGTCTCGTTGTCGATGCTGATGGAGGAAGCTCGTGATGTATCCAGTACGGCGCGACCCACTTGACTCGCCCGTTTGACATCGCAACGTAATAATTACGCTCGTCAACGATCATGGTGTACGGGCGTTGTTATACAGGCTCGATATATCGATATGTACCATAATGAGCCGAATATTATAATAGATGCAGGGGTGGGATTCCCGTTACATCTTTCGCTAATGGTACGCTCACGCTACGATAACGTTACGCTAACGGTAACCTTACCGCAACGCGAATGTCGATCCGATGTTAGTGACAGACTAAAGAATATACATTTTGCTCGGTTGCGTTGCGCAAGCAACTCCGAAATGTATTTTCTGTAATCTGTCACTGACATCGGATTGACAGTTGCGTTGCCGTAAGTTTACCGTTAGCGTAACGTTATTGCAGCGTTAGCGTACCATTAGCGAAAGATGTGACGGGGACCCCAGCTCAGGCCATTATCGAAAGAATTTTGTTTGTCTCATTCCGACGACGCCAGTCGATATATCTTCGAACGTCTACATAGTAAGCAGGTGCACAATGCTATAAAAAATATTAACCAATAATAATGATGATGATAATAATAATAATCATAAAATTTTACAAAGTATCAAGAAGAATGTTTGTAATAACAAATCGTGAATAGCTTCGAAATATGGAAAGAAGTAAAGTAATAAAGAAGAAGAGGAAACATGCGCGTGCGAAGCGTGGAGCTCTACAGGGTAGAGAGTCTTCTTGCAAATCGGTCAGTGACTCATTCGAAGCGCATAGAGTTCGGCGAGCGGAACGGCGACCAATCAGGCAAAATGTGTGCTGTTGCCAGTCGACCGCTAAGCTCGGGTTAAATGCTATAATTCTACAGCGTAAATGATACGGAAAAAAGAAAGAAAGAAAAAAAAAGAATGTAAACGAACATCAGTATCAGGCATCAGCAGACTCCGCGTTCACGAGCTAAATATCAATGGCACCCACGAGAAACTTACAGTTTGTCCTCTACGATCATGGTGACGGGGGTTATCTGGTCGTCTATGCAGCCCGTGGTCTCGAGTACCCTTTCCCTTCTTTCACTTCTATTATTCGGCTACTCGCTCGAATGATTAATGACACTGCAAGAAAAACCATATGTTCCCAGGATTCGAACATGTTAGTAAACACGTGTGTGTGTGTGTGTGTGTGTGTGTGTGTGTGTGTGTGTGTGTGTGTGTGTGTGTGTGTGTGTGTGTGTGTGTGTGTGTGTGTGTGTGTGTGTGTGTGTGTGTGTGTGTGTGTGTGTGTGTGTGTGTGTGTGTGTGTGTGTGCGCGCGCGCGCGCGCGCGCGCGTCTCTTTTCATGCAGCATCTTAAAATAATAATGTATAGCATTTTTTTAAAAATATTTGTGCCATTCTTCCACCGTATACCCTTCTGGGTTTATACGGAACCCCATCCCTATTCTCCCCTACCCGCACTCAGCTAAGCTATCTAACTTCCAGCGCGTCTGTAGCCGACTTAGCTAGACTGTACAGCATTTGCAGGGGACACGGGGAACTACGGAAAACCCGTGCCGGTACAGCACGCCATATTCTACTGTTCCTCCGGTATCTTTGCACTTGAGTAAAGTGCAGAAACGCCAAAGTTTCAGAAGAAACCGCCTCCCGCTCAACGGTCGATGCGCCAGTTAGCGCACGGCTAAGCGGTCTCCCATCCAAGCAGTGACCGCGAACGATCTTGCTTGACTTGGGAGACCACCGGAGCCATGCGTCAACCGCGCATCCACGCCTCGGTGGTATAAAATTTAGGCGACGATAAATTAGAAAATATTAACATTTATGTTATTATAATACAATGATATTATAATAGTTTCAATTTATTTGTTTGTATGATATTAATATTAATAGTAATAAAAAATGTGTGATATCGATCGTTGAAAACTTCGGAACTAAAGAACGTGTCCACTTTGACACAGTAATATAAATCATCTCAAACTCGGGACAAAGGCCCGCTCCGGGCGTGATATGATGTATAATTGTCGATGGAGAAAAAAAAATGTCTTCATCGTGTATACGAACATGGTATTAATCTTGTGTACGTTCAGGATCAACCACACCATTTTAGTTCCATAGGTCGAGGATCGACGTGATCGAGTGTCCCAAGCGGAGGCGACGCGACGCGTCTTACAGGCGTCTATATTTATTTATCTAATCCATCTGCCACCAGAAGCGTCCAATGGTCAAGATGAATTCGCGTTGCCTCGCACTTCGTACGAGCCGAGATGGCTTACGTACGTATCTCGACATCCATTGTACTCTCGGCTCGGCTCTCAATCGTGTGTTCGTGCGCCACTCGGTGTAATCATCGGACTGCACATGCGAAACAGTCTGTAGAAGAATCGAGCTATATCAGGCAAGCCTGCCAACGAACTGCTGTGAGATAAACGCGCACGTACGAGCCACACGTTCGGCCCAAGGTCACAAGCGGACCATTCAAAACTATGACAACGATGAACTGCGAGAATTTCTTGGTTACACGGAGCGAGAGTCGCTGCATCACCGAGATAATTTGCCAAGTTTCTTTTGCCAAATTGAATATTCCGGCGAGATGAGAGAAAAGATTTTGCGACATTGTCGGGAAACTTTTTATCCCCTAAAAGTTGTCTCACATCAGGTAACATGGGCCAACGTGCTCGCCAAAGCCGTTCGTTTAATGCGAAAAAGGAAAAAAGAAAAAAAAATAAGTATATCGTGTTTGTAGCTAGTTTCGCGACCGAAGTGAACAGACTGAAATGCGTGGATTACGTAATTCGGCCGAGGTCGATGAATCGTCCGAGGGAACGAGAGGCGGCCGTTGATTCACATGCCGAAGAACGAGGAGATTCTTTTCAGGATCTCATTCGTTAACATAAAAAATGTTCTCTCATTAACATATCACTTTTTTTTTAGCCATAACACTATTTCATATATCTTCACCGACAGTTGTTCGAAAAAATATTTAACCCATGAGTATGTAATATTAATACGTCATGATATGTAGCATAGTATAGTGATAATTGTTCATTGAAAATAGCTCGCTGTGAGACAAATTTATTTTGTTATGGGATGACACGGGCCGAACTAGCACCCCCGAGCAGAGTTTTAACGATCAAATCGAACGGGCTCCTCGATGCTTAACGGGAAGTCAACGATGTTTTTATCTCCCTCGGAGAGTGGAGAGAGCAAATTATTACGAACTATGACTGGCGGGCGTGTAGCGGCCACATTACCCAATGATGATGATCTCCCACATGCTAAACCCGCTGCTTGTTGAGGCCCGGCTTTGCTTTCCCGGTCGTTCCTTTATTATCCCACTCGCAACCCTCCTACGTTACGAGAGCGGTTGCATATAGGAGAGCAACGATCCTCTGACACTGAACGAGACCAGAATCGTTCGTACTGTAAATCGCACGAGAATTGCCGTCGGTACGCGTACACGGAACAAACGCCACGATTATTGGCCACCGACCGCTCGTTGGCATTCTCCGTGGCAAATATATAGCTCTGAACAGACTGAGACAGAAGATGCCAATAACTGTATAATGACGACGTCCCAGCGAACAATCAGTATACACTGTTTACCCTCACGCGCCAACGGGACAAGCGACCGCGTGATGTGCTCTCGTTGGAGCTCTCCGAGATTGCGCACGACGAGGACACTGTATTCTTCCGTCGAATTACGACTTTTTTTCAATTCAACTGCCTACTACGAATAGAGGATCTTTTTATGGTTTCGTAAAGAACAGATGCATTATACGGGTTCGTAGAGATTGATCGCAGAGATCAGAATAATATCGAATAATTAAAGTTCTGTCATCGGATCAATTTATCGAGGCTAGCGTTCGTTATTGTTCTCTCATTGCTCGTAAACGAAATGTAACAAATTTTGTGGTGTGCGACTCCTTTCTTTATTCCTCTCCTAACTAATTTTGAAAACTGGCGGCATTACCGGTCCCCTTAATTCGAACTGACCTTTACTAAATGTTATGAAAATCATGTAAATTAGTCAAAAATGTTTGAAAGTTGTTATTCAGCACTACGTTTATACCAATGAAAACGGGCGCTGCAGCACCAATGATTTTCGTTCGCGCGCTATGGTGTACGTAATGTGTCTACCTTCCATATAAAATACGCGATTGAAGTCTCGACAGCTGTCAATGGGTGAAAAAAGTAACAGTGTGGTCTCGCGCGCGCTTGAAACACAAACTTGCAACATATCGATCCCGAATTCACGGTCATTATTAAAGCATTGGACAATCGGTTAAAATTCAACAAAACGGCGAACGCAGTCATCAGCAGTATCGTGTACGCTTGTATGCATATGCATGGGAGATTCACAACAACAGTGGGCAAAACGAACGACTCGCGATCACGCGATAATTGTTGGACAGCCGCTTAGCGACCCGCGACGTATTTGCTTACACGAGACATTGCGCAATTTGTTTAGCGCTAATCAATTATGCTCGTACACTCTTTTTATTCAAATGTCTCTTTCAAACACTACCAAAGCGTCAATCACTTCTGTCGCACCGTGCTTATCGGAATGCAGTGTTTACATGTATTTAACGGCTACATTATTATGCGGAACTAACTTATCGTATCCCACCCCCTTTTTCTTTCCAGCTCTCCTCACGGTAGCTTCTCCCAACCGTTATCGTTCAACAGGCATTCTGTGAGAAAAACCTTTCAAACTCTGTTTAAGGTGAAGCGAAAGTCACGTGCCGGAGCCAGGAGTGTGAGAGAGATCGAACGTGCTTCGCTTCACCTTAAGAGCATGTGAAACACATTCTCAGAGTGTCTCTCTCGCTCCGCCGAGAGCGCCACCGATGCTGTCTCTCTCGCACTCCGTAGTGTTTCATATCCTCTTAATGTGGGGCTAAAGATCAACATAACCTCAAAATGGATTTAAAACTTTAACTCTGTCCTCCTGGCACTCATACGTGTTTAGCTGTCCCTTAAAAGATGTTTAATCGATATCAATATTAAACAAATTTGATCAAAGCTTCTCAAATTCGATTTTCGTATTCTAGTCCCAACTGCGTCCGAGCCAATTGTTACGCAGGCAAAAATAAAATTATGTTCGCGAATCGTCCTCTTCGACGGCGCGGGAGTCATCAGCAATAAATCCAAGCTGCGCCCGTTTGTCATAAAAAAAAATAAAAAAAATATGCGACTGAAAAAATCAATTACAAAAAGAGCATGACATTCAATTAATCGCGTTCAGGGTTGAAACCTTGTCTCTCACGATTGCATAAAACAAAAAAAAATCATTCACGGCGAATATTTTTCGATCGAGGAGGGAAGTTGAAGTCGGAGATTGGGGGAGTGATTGAAGGTTGAAGGTGAGGGGACTAAGTACAAGAGATATACACACCTCGGATACGATAAATGTCAACAGCACTGAGCAAACAATACACTCGCCAAGACGCTGCGTAAACCGACGACGTCGACGAGGAAGCCTTTGGTGTACACACATGGGGCAATAAATGTTTAAATAGGCGAAGGCGCCAGCTTACCTGCTCGTACTGTTGCTAGACTATCGCACGATGTTCGGCTTTCCTCCGGTGTTGTATATATATCACTCTTGAATCTGAGCCAGCTGACTCTGCCAATGGGAACACCCTTTGACCGGACGATTCAGGCGGGCGAGAAGGTCCCTTGCGAGGTAAAATTTTCCACTCGAAAACAAATCGTTTGACCCCACAGTTTAGAAAAAAAGAGCCCAGAGCGAGCGGATGATAGACGTACGTATCGTCTGGACTCTGCGTAACGCCGCCCTCCCGATGGATGGTCGGCGGACGACTAAACTTCGTAGTATCTATTCCGATTCACCAATTACGTTATGTTACGTGTTTAGCTCACGGGGATCCTCTCAACATAGGCAATGTTTCGGACGAAAACGATCTTTGAACCTTGATCCCCCGACGACAATTTTTCCTCTCGTCAGCGAATTCACCGACAGGCTGTTATCGTGTTTCGAAGGAAGCTCAGATGAAATATATCCACGGTTATCCGTGGTAGGGGGGAAGAGAGGGATGGTGTATATATATCATAAAGAGAGAGAGAGCGAGAGAGAAACTCTGCCGAGGGCTGCTGTGGCGTAGCTCGATATTCTCGTTTTTCAGCCACGTGACAACGTGCATCCTCCAATCCTTACGTTTGTGTAGCAAACATAAAAAAAATAAATATTTTCTTTGTCCAAGTATTTGTTCTTCCAAAGAAACTTATCACCAGTGCATCATACCGGAGATGAACGCCGGCAAAGACTGACGCTCTCTAGTCTCTCTGTTTTCGAGATACTTGACCGAACTAACGGTACACAGCTCGGCAGCACAAGAGGGATATATACACACGCCGTCGGAGACTGTTAATAACACTGCGGCTGCTGATTTTTCACGACAATGTCTTCGTGCTCTCGTGGGGTCTCTTTTGTGTAACAAGACACGATGAGACTCACGGTTGGCCTCAACGCACCACGTGCTCTGGATAGATTTAGTCGGGGCTCTCCTCGAGGACACTCCTACTCTTTCTCTACCTTGCGGCTAGTGAATTGTATTTCTAACATCGTTTATTTCTCGTCTCTCCCATCTGACCACACCGCGAGGCTTCATTATAATTGGCGAGCATTTGTCACAAATCACAAACTCGCTCTATGACAAGAGATAACGTGCAAAAAACCCTCGAACCTAGCCTAGCTTATTCACTGATCTTCTTTTGTCGTAAAAATAACGAGCAATCCACGAAAACGAAATATTTGTGCGGCAGAGGATACGTACGTCCAACGTGCGATGTTCTCTGTTGTATACTGACGCGCAACGTGCGACTGTATAGACTGCCCAACCTTTCTGCATGTGTAAAAGCGGCGCTGCGGTGCGGTTCTCTCATTGCCTACAGGCCTGAAACTGCCTGCGAAAATAACGCCCGCGATGTCGGCGCGCAGAAGGAAAATCAACGACTGAATGAACTTTGTGATGAATCTCACCGATTCTCTCACGAGTATCGTACAGAGCAATATTAATAAATGCAATTGTTTTCGGAGACGCTCCAGGAGCCAGTTATATTGAATTTGTAACGAGTCTCTCGACATGGGTAGTGATGGGTACAGCAACATGTTATCGGTTTCTCCTATCGCTGAAGACATTACGAGAATCGGAGATTGCACAAACACGCTGTCTTGTTAATTAATTCGGATACCTCCTGGCTTCCGCGATTATGGTCATAATCTTGACGCTCTATACAATAAGATGCAACACAGCTGATCAATTTTATACAACGCTGATAACGACAGATAAAGCGCCTCGAGGAGGATAAAGAGTCGCTAGGTGAATTCGCGCTGTGAATGAAAAAAAAAAAAATCCATCGATGTAATAGTCGGGATAATGATAATTTTCGTTATTATCGCAAATTTCAGACTTTGGACTGGCGTTGGCCACGGCTAGCAATGTGCACGACCGTTTTCACCTGGACCAATGAGATCGCATCGCCGCGCTGGAAGGGGATGTGGCGTGATCCTTGATGACGTCACACGGCAATTCCAATCAATAACGTATCTTTCTTACCAGCGTTTTTCGCTCTTGTCAACATTTGCAATAATTTTCCGAAAAATTAAGAGTGACACTTGTATAGTGCTTTTATTAAAATCTAATAAGTAACGCTATATTAATTGTTGAAACACGTGGGTCAATCGTAGCAACAAAAGTTTGAAATATCCTCCTGGGATATACGAAAATAACGTAGATGTCGAATGCGAGAGCGTGCGAGTTTTTCATTGGCTATCTCGCGATGTTCGAGACAAATGCAGGAGAGCGCATGCGCGCTTTCGACCGGCCGCCACGTTTTCTCTCGTGCGGGGACGTCAAGTGAGGCCGTCTCAGTTCTCCCACACGACCAGTTCAGACCAGTTGCAGCTGCACGCCTCAGACTTTGACCCGTTCTGTCTGCCTTTCCCCCTGAAAATATCCCGTTGTACCTTAATTTTTCTGTCGATGTCGGGTGATGCCAATAAAGCCGCAGAAGCGCAGATGAAACGGTCGTCGTTTATTTTGGATCGTAATAAGCCTTTCTTTTACTTTTACATTTTTCTCCAAATCCACGTACTCCTCGAACAGCGTAGAACATAGCGTGAAGGTTTCGTTAAGTTTGTAGCGTTACGTGAGCTATGGCTTTTTCGGTACAATATAATAACATGTACCGCAATGCGCGATTATCTTTTGTCAATTTCCAATGCACAACATATCGGGCACGATTATAGCTGTTTACAAACAATATGGCGGATCATACATCGTCTATTTATAAATTTTCGATTAAAAATGTTGCAAATGCCAGGCGGTCTTGTTGTTGTCGAGAGACAATATTTTTATGTTGTTTGGTACAATCCAATTACAGTTTTCGTGATTGGTGCCTAAAGTTGAAACGCAAAAAAAAAGTTCGTGACCGTGTAGACCTGATGCTGTTATTCACCCGAATCCAAGCTTATGTTAAGTTGTTCCCTAATACTTGTCGATACTTTGAGTCGTGGCTTGAGTCGGATCCCTCAAAAATCCCGTCATCGCTGGCAGCAACAAATCACCTGGAAAATTATCTCTGCCAAAAATATTATTATTATTATTAAAAAATCACGTCATTTTAGGTTTTTGTCCACGAACGATCTGTGATGTCGGTTGAGTGAAAGGAATGTATTTAAATCCCTAACAGGCTCGATTGATCGCAATGAGAGCTATGCTAGATAAAAAAAAAACCGTATGTAGGAGTCGTACCATGCTATTCTCTGTTCTCTGGTTAGATCTTTTTTATATAATGGATATTAGTTATTTGCATTCACACAAAAGTAATGTTTAAAGACTCTAGACTTTCAAGTTAAATAAAAAATGCTCAGCCCTTACCGACAATTCCCTTCTGTGACTAAATAGGATGCGCTACGAGCATGCATATAGACGGCGGAACTGCTGGTGCTGGACTCCTCACTGAAGTCACTGGAGCAGGTATAGAAGCATTGGTTCTATCGGGTACAGAAGCATAGGCTGATGTCTCGGTGGTGAGAGTAATTCTTACTTGTTGCATTCTGTCTTCCTGCCTGGCCGACAAGCCTCAAATAGAGATTTCATGTGTTCCTCGGTGGGTCCCCAGCATGCAGTTACCGCTAAATTTTGAAGCTACACGATCAATGTCCCATGAGCTTCACTGATATTCACTTCGCATCTGAAATAACGGAAGAATTTCTGATTTGAACTATCATTAACCATAATAATACGTTCGAGACAGAATTGTCGCGGCTTAAACGATCCACCCAATTGATCAAACAAGTCATGGTAAAGTACTTTGGCAAGATGTGCTGTAACCTGTGCCGGTAGTCGTGCTTCATTGCAGGCACAATGACCTCTTCCACTTGAAGTGGTTGCCCTCCAGTTTGATAAGTGCGTTTGGTAGCAGATCTTGGCTGTCAAACAGACTCGGCCAAGTCGGTGAGCGCTCGTTTGAAGTGGTTGACCATGGCTTTCACAACTTACTCACAGTAAGATGGATTTGCTTGAAAGGATCCGCTGACTGGCCTGACGTCAAAGAACGATCCTCTTGAGCCAAAGTACCCATCCGCCAACTTTATATCATTTGTAGTTATTTTAATATCATTTGTAGTTAAATAAATAAATAAATAAGTAACCCTTACCGTCTGACTGTAGTGGCCCAGGTTCTTTGATTACATCTGCCGAAACAATGAGCGGAGAGGTTTTATTATTATTATTATTATTATTGTTAATATTTACAGAAAGGAAGTTAAACTTATTTTATCCGCATGAAAAGTATTTGTACATTTGTACATTATACGGACAAGGGTTTATCGAGGTTAACTTTAATATTCAAAAATGTTATATATGAAAAAGAGAAGTATATAATCGACTTACTCTCGTCTGAAGCATTCATCTTCTCCACCGACGTCTTCGCTTCAAAGTAGATTACGTCGGTTGGAAAAAAATATGAAAAATGTGAATACATAAAATAAAGATGGTTTTGGGGAAGACAAATAAATTCACAAATTTATAATGTGTCGACACCGCGTTATTCTCCTCTTCATGCACACTCTTGTTTTCTTTTATTTCCTTTGTTGTGAATAATTTTTTTTTTTGCGGAGTGAGGAATCTTTCAAATTTTGCAAAGTGAAAAATCGTAGGGAAGCCTTCTTCTTCTTCTCTTCCTATGGTTGTATGCCTGAGGCCAAGTACCATTGTAGGGAAGCCTCGCCGCAAAACGGAGTTGGGAGCCGTGCACAGAAATGAGGGATCTCCCTCCTATCGCCACCTATCGACGGCATGCGGTCTTCGTACCTATGGGAACTAATCTTGCTACAGCCACGGCATTGAAGCGTTAGTATAACGTTATCATAGCGTTAGCTTAGTATTATGGTAACGTTATTATAAGATATGATGGGGATCTAGGCCCTGGATTGTGTTGGCAATGAGAACTGATTTGCATTCGGGCACCTATATTTCGCCCAAACAATTGCGACGGTTTGAGTCCGGAAGCGAGCTATCGGCAATGTAGGTATCTGCTTGCTTCAGAGGTATGAATAGCTTGCTCTTTCAAGCGTCGGTAATTTAGCTTCTCCGGACTCAAAGCTTCACCATCGCTTTTCGTTGAACCTTACTTCATGAGTAGAGATTCAAGTTTACATGTAGTAGGCGTCAGTCATTGAATATTCGGGGTTTAATGTCGCTGCGATGCCATCTAGCGGTAGTATCTTGTTTCAGCTCGTTCGACCGCTGGAACATGACGTCTCGTCGGCGTCTCTCTGTTTCATCGGGACAACGCGTATAATCCGTGCTGATGCGCGAAGGTCGAGCGTTGGTTTGGAGTTTGTCAAATTTTTGTTTCGTCTGTATAATGAACAATATATTCGTTGAATAATGGAGACGATCGTACATCTGTGGAATGTTTCGACGTTCTTTGAAAAAATTAATAATCCGGAAGTCGCCAAGCTGCGGATGCACTACTCGTAAGATAAATAACAATGAATACATATGAAACTATAGTCGTGCTGATACAATAGCTATAAGTAATATTTTATTCCGCAAGACGTTGCTGCAGGGAAATGAGCGATCGGATCGAATTGCCGAAACAAAAGTTTGGAGCAGCCACTTTGTGTCCCCAGTGTGGTTCTTCTTGGGCATTGACGAAGCACAAGACTCGTATAGCTTCGGGAAAAAGACCTTCTGGACGTATGAACAGTCTTATTCGTGGGTCTAGCAACAGTTTGAGATTGTCAAAGTATCATCGGACGTTGATACGAAAGTACGAAATGAACAGGGCTAATAAAATAATTAAGATGTGCTTGGTTTGCTCGGCAACCGCCAAGTTAGCCCTGAATAAGCCACAGAGGCGAAAGGTAGCAAAATCAAGTACACTCTTGAATGATTTGAATTTAACGATGCCTTCTAAGAAAAAGAAGAAGGGTGTCAAAGATCGAATGGCAGGCCTTAATGTGTCAAGTACGAAAAGACTGGACACGAATTTACGTATGATCACTCCTTTACGAGGGAACCAAAAAAATTATGTTCGCACCCTTGAAATACCAAAGCTAGCATCAAAACCTAAAAAAATGGATTTGTCAAAGTTGGAGCGAATAATGAGTACCTCCATAATTCCGTCTAAGAAAAGCAAATTACATACGTTCTTGCAAGTGCTCTGTTAAATTATTATGACTTTTTATTATTGACAATAAATTGCATATGACAAAATGTATTAAATTCCATTTACCACTGGAGCCCAAGAGATACGAGGCTACCAAGCAAATGGGTTTCCCGATGGTCGGTCTTGCAAAGATTCAGACCAGACAGTGTTAGCAGTATGGAGGACCAAGGTAAAAACTGGGTCCAAGGCAAAAACAGACTCTCAGACCAGGCAATAAATTATTTAAACAAGATTGATACGTTAAATGTTGAACAGACCATTATCATAAAAAACAGTTTTAAACCCAGTTTGTCTATTTTTTTTTATCAATGCAATGACTTGTCCCCTTTTTTCCAATCGATTGAAACATGCAACGCGGACTTATTCAATTTTTCTTCGTTGGGTTTTTCCGGATTGTTCGGATTTGGGTCTGAGTAGTAAGAAATTAATTGCAAAAAAAAGTCTTCGACTGAACATTTAGATGGAAGAACGTCGATCTAAGCTATTGATAACTCCTGCACTTTCCGACAGTAGGTAAAATTTAAATGATAATTATTTGAACTGACAATGCTTGGCTCAGTATGGAATCACATACAGCAAACAATCCTCCATTGGTCGATTTACGCCAAACTATATTTCTGTCTTGGGTTTTGCAAAACCACACGCATCATCCTACATAGCCAGGGTGTTTCAGTCATCATAGAGATTGAGTGGAATCATTACAAGGTGAAAATGATGAGGATACAGTAACTGTTAGTTGCTGAGTGAAGTGAAGAGGATAATGGGAAGGTGGGGCAAATGGAATAATACGAGAGCGAATTTGGAATATATTCTATGGAGTTTGGAATATGTTACATATTCCGTGCCGTCGCAATATTAACCACAGTAAACGGTAAAATAAAAAATTAGATCGAAATAAAATGAAATAGATAACACGATATATCAAGTATTCATCCGTGCTTCGCATACGCCACACAACTCTTAATTGCATGGCAAGTTTGGGAAGAAAAGAAAAACGGTACATCTAACGCATCGTTTATGACTTTTGCCCATTGGACACTCGCCGCCTCGACAGATAAAGCGTTTTCTAAATAATTCGTCATTCTCGATCGCATGGCTTTGTAATTATTCAGTATAATTATTATGTTTGACTTCTTGTTCTTCTTTCTCGTACAGTTTGGTTGAACCCTCGGTACCAGTAGATTATGTTCGACTAACGTCGTCGGCTCGTTTTATCGAATGTCATCGACCGCGAGGGCAGAGTCATCTGGGCGAGCGAATTTTTGAAAAGCTAATCAATCGGCTATGACCACGATTGTGGGTTTCATAGTACAGTTCGTGCGGTCGAAGCTCCGTTGCGTGCGCGTTGACCAATTCAATTCGTGTGTCCGTTTGGCTTTTGGAATATTTAACGGATTTCCGCGAGTTACCTCTCGTATACCGTTGTTGAAAATCGATGAGATCCTAGCGCACAGACTAAAATTAAACAATCGATTTTCACTAGTTTTCACTTAGCTTAATGAGTCTCTGGGGAATTACAGATATAACGTTAAATTTATATCGTCGAGTTAAGACATTTTTCTCATGGCCTACCAAACACTCGTCGTACTACGCACGACGATGGAAGGGCCGGTAATTAACCGGGCAATCAGAAGCTTCCGAGAGGGTACATACGAGTGAATGTGATATCATCGAAGAGGTTCTGTCCGTATCCAAACCAAATTCGAGCGAACTCTGTTGTATTCTTCTCGGACCAACCGCTATATACATTTACCCTTTCATGTATCGGCCGTTGAGCGTATTTAGCTTTGTAGTACTTCGTCATCTTCGAGGAGTCATTCAATTATTTAGATGATATATATATATATATTAAAGTAACTAAATTGTTTAATGAATAATACAGGAATACCAGAAGCTGGGTTTTTAGTTCTACGATCTTAACATCAAACTGACCATGAGACTGATTATGAATAAAAAAAGAAAAAACCGGAGTAGAAAATGGTAACCAGAACCGACAGTGTTTTGAAACCCCCACGATCCGGCCACCCGCCGCTAGTACCAGATACACAGGCATTTTAGAAAAAGAATGCAAATAGCGAGCGTTAGTTTATCTCTTTATCCTCCGAGCATTTGTGTCGGACAGAGTGCGCGAGTTTCGAACGCTCTCACCTTCGACAATACGGTAGCAGTGCGTAAGAGCGAACGGTGTAGTGGAGAGTAGCTTCACAAAATCCGGCTGTGTTAGTTCAGACTTCACTGCGTGAACGCATCACACGTATGTTAAAAACCGATGGCGCGAGCGCTGGAGTAGATCCGAGCCGCAGGATTTTCGACCCACGGCAATCAGCGGCAAATTCAAATAAAGACCTGGGCTATGCGATAAAACAAGCCACGAGAGGAGTAGCTATAGTATCGGCTACCGTAATCGTTTCGTTCGTATTTCCTGGCCGGCGTCTTCTAGAATCGAAACTTTTTACATTGTTCGATAAAGCAAAAGTAAGAAAGCGTAGCATTTTTCGTTCAACATTTTTTTTCGACTGTTGCGCAACGTTTTGCGAGATACGAAACTTTTGCAAATACATCCAAGGTTTGATTTTCAAAGCGGGCACCTTTGACAACGACGACGGGCGCCGTTACACTCGCAATTTATTTGCCGAAGAAATCGCCTGCGTATCGCACAATATTTTCGACCATTGTTTGCAGAAATAAAATAAATAGTGGTCCTCAGAGAGCGTGGAAAATTTGGTCGCGGGTATGGCGTCGCATCTTCTAGCGTCGGTGGAGTACGAGCAAGAGTTTTCTTTCTTTCGCGAAGCAGCCGCTCGCGTTCAATGTTCCGCAGTGAAAAGGGGAGGGGAGGTGGTTGGATCGTATGGTGGAGATGTATCGGGAAGTGCGTTTATAACAATTTTAAAAATATGAATCGTTCAACTAGCCGAAGGACAAAGAGATTCGTCAAGTACCGCTCTCGGCTTGTTAGAATCGATGTTTCAAAGCTGAAATAGAATTGTCACCGATTTTAGTGATGTATCCAGAATTATTTGTCGACGAGACGCCGACGACATTGGAAAAATGTGCGCGGTCCGGTCATAACGACTGGTTTCCTCTCTCCCAGTCGGGTCTAAATAACGTCGTCACTAAAATCAAGTGTCCCGGGGGTTGATGCCGAAAATCCCGGGGAAGATCGTTCCCGGTGGCAGAGAGGATCCGAGAGCCAGTCGGGTGAGGCCCTCTAGTCTTCCTCGGGAATATGAGCGCGCTGAGACCGGAGTCATCCTCTGTGTGACGAAGGGCATTGCCGAGGCGCCCGAGGACGTTGCGGGAGTAGGGTTCATCGGCGAAGACGAAGCGGGGCGACTGGATAGGAGGGTGAGATGGAGCGGAGGAGAAGAGAACGACTATCGTTCGGCGAGATCGAGGACGGAGAGAGCTCAGTGGAAGTCCCTCCCCCGTGGTAAAAGAGAAGTACTATACCACGACGGTCGAGTACGATGACGAGATTCCGAGAGTGAGGCCCGCCTAGGATACACGGATGCAGCGACGAAAGGAGACGCAGAGCAACAAAACGTATAGGTTAGATACGCGTAACGGGCGTCCGGCCTCGTGTTCGCGCCGGTATAAAACAGAAAAACGGTGGAGCGTCGTATGGCTCGCCGGTTGCAGAGAGCCGAGAGAAGTATACGGGCATAGTCAACCAGCGAGGATCAGCAGCATCGGCAGCACAGAAGCAGCGGCAGCGGCGTGGAGGCAGACGAGAAGAGACGACTGCTTCAAATCCGTCTCTCCTTCCCGCCTTTCCTGCATGAGTGCCTGCGTCTACCTGCCCGCGTCTACCCTGCCCGCGTCTGCTCTGCCCGCGGCTGCCCTGCCCGTGTCTGCCCTGCCTGCGTCTGCCCTGCCCGCGTCTGCCCTGCCCGCGTTTGCCCGCCCGCCCGTCCATGCGCCATGCCACTACGAGCCGAGCGAACGTACAGCTAGGCCGGCATGGTCCTTTAGCCCATTTGGCATTTCCCCAGCTATAGCGGCGGTCCTGTAGCCCATCGTTGTTATCGTCCCGCAGCTGCATAAAGTCGGTTCTCCCTGCCGCTCAACCCCTACCCCCGCCGCCGTCGTGTCGTCTCTCTCACTCTCTCTCTCTCTCGCCCGTCCGTCCGCCAGCAGCCAGCCAGCAATAGCCCGCTCCCTCCCTGCCGCCGGCCCGACTCACTTGCCCCACTCTCTGATCCCCTCGTGCGCGTTTCGTAGCCCACTCTCTCGCCCTCGTCTCTCACACCCCCGGTACCCTCGACGACCCGTTCGTTCGCCCGCCAATCCCCGCGAGCACCGTCGGGTTTTCGTGCCTTCGATGCTGCTTGCCAAGCGAGAACTCTCCCCACCACCGTCGGTTCCCATCAACTCTCCGCCGCTTTCTACCATCTCCGCCGCCACGACTCGACGCTCTCTTTTTCTCTCTCTCTCTCTCTCTCTCTCTCTCTCTCTCTCTCTCTCTCTCTGCCCGTAGTACGTTATAGGACAGAAACTGACGAAGCCCCCCGTGTATCTGCAACAAGGTCCACCACCTCGCGCCGCAATTTCCACCGCTTCGCCGCAACGCTCGCTTCCCATCTCCGCCGCAATTTTGCGACGGGCATAGATATCGGTGCTGCCAGGCGGGACGCCACGGTACTCTACCGACCTCCCACCATATCACCACCACTATCATCGGGCCAACATCATCAGCAGCAACGAGGAATAGCAGGCACATGGTCGCTGCTACACGAGCACTCAGAGCTCCCTCTCTCTCTTTCTCTCTGTGAGAACGAGAGATAGATCGAGAGAGAGAGGCAGAGAGAATTACAGGGCGAGGGGGAGGATCCAGAGAGGGATCGATGACGAGTGTGACCGTGCGACGACTCATGCCGACGCCATTATAGAGGCAGCATCGCCAGCTTTTACGTGAGTGCCATCCTTGTCATCCTATCGATTCCCCCTGTACGTATCCCCCCCCCTCTCTCTCCTCTGCCAGTAGTTCCTTTCGCCACTCCCTTCGTACTGCTGCTTCCCTCACGGGTAACCTTGGTGGAGAGTAACCCGCCATTCAATTCAAGGAATTATGACGTTCCTCTCGTTCTCCTCTTTCTCCTTTTCCTCATCTTCCTCCTCTTCATCCTCTTCATCCTCTTCATCCTCGTCATCCTCTTTATCCTCTTCCTCCTCTTCCTCCTCTTACTCCTGTTCCTTCTTTTCTTTCTCTTCCCTCTCTTCCTTCTGCTTCTTCCTTTCCCAAGCGAACGCAATCTGCAAAAGGTAGACCGTAGAACGCCGTGCGCCGGTTGAGGCACATTTATGTCCCTCTCACTGCGTAGGAACATCAGGGATTTTCGAAAAGATGACCATCCAAGTTGCCGCAACTGAACTGCCACACTCTTAATGCCTTATTTCCCTCTTCGCGTACTCAGAATATTCTTTCTTTTTTTCACTGCACTTGCCCCGACCCTTTTTTTTTAACAGAGATGATTTGACGACACAGCGTTACATCCGCTTCCCTTGCAAGGCTCCCGCTTCCGCATACTATATAACTATCCCTTCACTCCGGTAATCGCGGCTCGATGCACACCATCAAACCCCGATACGGAATATTTAGAATAGATACAGACTTCTCTGTGGACGGTAGCACGCTCTGTATATTCTGCAACTGTGATGTCGCGTGTGGAATATTTACTGGAAATTCACACCCAGCACAATCCTAGAACGATCGTATCCAAGGATCGTCCGCGACTATATCCCATGACGGAAGAGCAAAAAAAATCTTGGCAGGAACAGGGTTTAAATAAATGGTGCAAAAAATATACATGCGTCATATACAGAAAAATATATCTGTGATATAAGATGTACACTTTTCCCTAAAGATAGTGTATTCTTAAATTGAAGTGATTAACACATTAATCGTACAAACACGGTGGATTTAATGGGGAATCGCCGATCGATCGACAGGAAAAATACTCATCTCAAGTTCCGTACCCTGACGCGATATCGCCGTTCCGTTCGACAACCCTTACTTACAGCGTTACCTTGTTACATACGATCTACCGTTTCACGCACCCATTCTCGTGTACATACACGGAAGCACTGGCGGAGTGAGAGATTCCTCTTCGGATACTGAAATCGTTGTCAGCAGTAACGATAATTGGACTTTCGATCCGCCATTTCACTCGTCTGCACTGTACCCACGTTCGCTCTCGTTAAGTATATCAAAAGGGCTGTTCCTTGGGAAGTTTGAGCGCGATTCTCGGGGTATACGTTCGAAACGAATGGTAGTATACGCGGAGCGCGTGGGGTACTTGGAAAACTCGTGATCCGTAGCGACGGAATGAACGAGGTGCGCACAGACAATTGACGAGTACCTCGACTATCCGGGTCACGCAATCAACTTCGGATTTGTCCCGATTTTATAAGAGGCCCGCGAGCGAGATCCTTGACAATTGAACAGAGAGTTTAATTGCACTTTATTTTTTTGACGTCAGTTACACAGATTGATCCGAGATTCTGGTATAGGCATGTATCACAGATGCTTTCTGAAAATCGCCGACCCAACTGTTTATTAACGGACGCATCTACCATGCTCCGCCTTTGCTCATTTAATTAGCATCGATCTTCGGTTCAATTTTGAAGATTGTTTCTGCAGGGGGCCAAAGGGCGAAGAACGTAAACAAAAGAGATGCCAGAGGGAAAGTCATCGGAGTCTGCGCTCTCGTAAGTTTTACTTCCGGCACTTGCGATCATGTTCTCTCTCGCAGAAAGGACTCATCGCCTCTGCATCGGTAACTTGTTGAATGCCCCCTGCTACGAGCAGCCAGCCAATCGAGGACTTATAGAGCGCGGACGAATACATCGGACTTTGGCGCCGTCGAACAGAGAAACACACGGCGTCCTTCCCTTTTATTCGACGTCAACTATATATATATATATATATATATATATACACCTCCCTACTTCCTGCAGCGGCTTGTCGCTGTACGCGTCGATACGCCAGTATACAATATCGTTACCCTGCCAGTTTCGTTACCATTTTCTTATAATCGAGTTTATTAAGTTTCGTTACTATTTTCTTATTCTGGCTTATATTCGGTTAATTATTCATGCAATTTTTGTATTCTTTTTGTATGTGCCTAGAGGATCTCAGGTCCTACCTACTATACAATTAAATGCCATTTTTTCCCGACTACGCTAAAAAGGCCCTATTAATACGCACGAACAAGCATAGTCTTCCGTTGCATTTTCTATACCTTGAAACCTGGCAGAGTCAACGCAATCCATCGGAAATCGTAATAAATCAATATTTTATAGAAGAAAGTAAGAAAATAAAAATAAAGAGTTGAGGATGGGCGACGTTTTAAGAAAAAGAAAGTTTGGTAATTCCCCCCCTACCCCCCCCCCCCCCCCCCCCCCCCGGTGATAATTGCGGAAAATCGAGATTAGAATAAAGCTGGGACTCTCCGATCGCCAATGTGCACGATCACCGCCGAACGTGGCCGCGAAAGATATATTAATGCGGGCCTATTGCGCAACGCTCTGTACCACCCATCGATATTTCTTACATAAAGTCAGCGGGATCGCTCCTCTCCTTCATATACACGGTTACGTCAACCCACGCTTGCCTTCCTCGACGCGATTCTCTTTTTCATTTTATGTTTTTAATTTTTGTTTCGTTTTGTTTTGCTTCTTTCCTCAGTCACTTAGATTGGGTGAACTTTTGGTAGACACACACGATAGATTTAGAGCAGATTCTTTTCAGTCTCGATTAATTATGTTGCCAACATTATTCCGACTGAGATATTAATTCTAGCATGAAAGTAGTGGGGAATCGAGAATCACGGAACATCACAGAATACATCTCGTTGATGCGTCAACGTCGGTAAAGCAGCAAGTCGTGCATTGGTCGAGCGAGCGAGTAGAGCTCGCGACAGGGAGGAAAGCTGCACGAGGAAAGAGAGACGAGTCGTCTGTGCGGCGTAACAGGCACACACCGCGAGGGGACTTTCCGAGGGGTTAGAAAAAAGGTTCTTACCGCGGGGCGAGGGGTTACGGTTGACGTAGAGGAGGACGACGCCGAGGACGATGGGAATCGCTCGGGTTTAGCCAGAGGCTAGATGAAGGCTCTCCGATGCTGCTGTACCGTCGAGCCCCCCAAGAGGCCGAAGGGGAGTTTTTGTTGCGTTTATTCTCGTCCGGCGCCGCGAGGGCGCTTTTTCAGCGACGCCGCGCCATGCGAGAGAGCTTCAATGACGTCGCGGAGTCTTGTAAAGCTTTTTGGTCATGTAAGACGAATAACAAGATTTTTTTAATAACTTCTCAACTTTAAAAAAGAAGGTCGCAGGAATGAAAAAAAAAGAAAAAACCGTAAAGAGAAGCGCCACAAAATAATTTCCAATTTTATTGCAACTGTTCGGTAAACCCTTCAACATCATGCGCTTTTATTAATTCGAGCACAGATCGATATCTACATATCTATCTATATTATGTTCTTGATAAATTGACTAATGGCGAATATGTAAATTAACTTTCTTTTATCCCCATTAAATAGATAATAATAAATATTTCTCTCTCTCTCCCCCATTTTCATTTGCTCTTCGTTCTTCGTTCGTCCTCTTGGTTCGTTTATTTCGATGTTGGATTCATGAATCTCTGGAGAAATATCGTGAAATTTCTACGCGGCGAGTAATATAGAGTCGAGGCGTATAGCGGTACAAGGAAGAGAAGCATGCGCTGCAAGAGAAATTCTCCCCTTAGCGATGGTGAAGCAAGAGGAAGAGGACGTGGGAGCGAGAAGGGGATCGTGAGTAAGAGCCAGCAGTGAGATTGGGGAAAGCGCGCTGGATGGAACGAGGGGCGGCAGTCAGAGTCGCAGAACCCGAGGGGTAGCGGCTCCGGAGAACCGGCCAGGGGTGTTCCTTACCCCGTCTATTTCCCGTAGCTACGTCTCTTACTCTCTCACTCCCACGCATAGCTTCTCCTCCACGTAGAAACGTATTTTCGTACGGTCTACCTTCGAGGGGAGAGCGAGAGAACACCGTGCGTGCATGTATCTGCCGAGAATAGAAAGGTGCGAGAGCAGGGAACGAGAGAGATCCCTCGACGTATACCTTTCCGGCAACGGCGAAACAACCCGTTTTAAAATATTGAAGATGATCATTAATCAAGCAAACTCACAATATTTGTGCCAAAAGCTAATCGCGTCGTAGATACCTGATCAATATCTCTAATATGTACAATTTATTACACTCGGTGGGAAAATGGCGGTTTTTGCGCACGCTTCGCGTGCGAAAAACCCTATTTTCACACCTCGTAAAATAAAATTTTGTCCGATACTCGTGCGAAAAACGTTTTCTGAACTCGTGCCAACCTGAAATATTTCAAGTTCGTTTATAGAGAGGTGTGAAATATACCAAGTCCCCTTATAGAAGGAGCTTCAATATTCTAAGTCCCCTTTTGGGGGGGGGGGGGGGGCGGGGGATGAGCTGGAATATACTGTCCCTCTTGTCGCCGTCACCACCGCCGTGTCAAGAATCGAGAGGATGAGGGGGCAGCTTTGCCGTTGAAAACTTACTTGGAATAGGGACTTAAAATAATCAAGACCAGTGGCCCCAAGGGACTTAGAATAATCAGGCCCTCCTCATTGCCCCTCGCCCCCTGTAAGGGAACTTATAATACTTCAGTCTGAGGGGCCACCCAAGGTGGACATATACGCACACATATGGGGGATATCTACGATAGAACATTTTAAGGATAATCATTAAAATAGATGTCGTTCGTTATGGAAGAATATTTCAACCAGGTAGAATAAAACATGTGGTTGAAAAAAAATCATCCTCTCGTTAATCGACCTTGCCTTCACCCGTGACGTTTTCTTTGCCGTTGAGCTTTATGTCTCCACACTTGCAGACCGTGCTGCGTCTCTCGTGTCCTGCATTGATATAGTATTCACTGCGAGACATCGAAAAGTTCTTTCCTTTACTCGGTGCATCATTCACCTCGATAAACATGAACGGTGAGAACAGGGCGAGGGTTGGATTGCTCACCGGTCGGTGATACCCTGTTCACAATCTTGCATATGATACAACACCCGATGTTTTGTATTATGAGTTTATCTATGTCATCACTGGCTTATTTTCTTCTTTTACATCGCCGCATTTATTATCCGATGCAAATTGCGATAATTGGGCGCCGAGGGAGTGCTTTTATTTTCCACTCTCAGCTGTGGGGCGCGCTTTCCCTTCCCTTCGTGTCTTCTGCCCCTTCGTCTCACCACTCCTACTTCCTGGCTTCAGCTTTTTATTTTTATTTTTATCTCCACCTCTAGCTCTATCACGTACACTGGAATGAAATAATATACACATGCACGCCGAGACCCTGGGTTTTATTTTTTTGCCCTGGGTTCCTCGGTACGAGTTTTCCCTTGTAGAGTCAGACGGACGCTTGCCTACCTCAATTTCCCCGTTATTTTTCGCTTCGATTGTACCCATCCACCTCTTCGAGCGTCGCTCCCCGTTCATCATCGACGTGCACCCCCCCCCCCCCCAACCCCGTCGCTGTGTATGTGTCTCACCAGTTTGTTGACATTGTGTTGTACGCCGAGGCGTCCTTTTTTCCTCGCTCGAAACTTTGCGTCTAAAAACAGAAAAAACATTGGCGCGAGTTGATGTCGCACCGTTGACCGACAACGCGCTAACTCGGGTCGTCACGACTCCGCGATCTCCGGTCTGCCCTAGTAGAGGGCGTCTATACTACGGCTACCCACGTGGAGCTGTAACCACTTTTCTCGAGTCTCCGTGACCTTGCGATAGACGAACGCTCACGAAGCTACCCGAGCGCCGCCGAGACCACTTGCTCGAGTCGCTGGCTAGAGATGTAATTCGCTTTCCGCTGATAGGTGGCGATTTGTTTCCGTCGCTCTCGCAAGCGGAGCGACCACTGCATCCCTATAACTATCCGAGACTATTCGAAATTAAATAACAGATAATATCTGAATCTGCTTCTCTTTTTGAAATCTGCAATCGCTGCTAAGCGATGTACAATAGTAGCGTTAGATGCGTACACAACCGACTCATCGCTGCTAAGGGAGCCTCACCTCGCTACTAAGCAACCAACGTTTCTCTCCACTACACAGCCACCGTTGCTGTGTTAGTGGAAGACTCCCGTCTAAAAATCCACGCACGCATAACCGGGATAAAAAAACAACAATTCCATTACTCAACTACGTCCATTACAAACGTCCTACTTTCTTCGTGGGTTCGATTTGATCTCGAAAGCTCGACGATGTCCTTGCTTTTATTCAGCACAATCCGCGCCCGACAGGACACTATTCGCAAGGACTACCTTAATACGAATAGCGGAAGAGTATTGACAAACATAATTGAAATTGTCAACCCTAAAATGTTACCGACGCCCTTGAGATTGTCAATTTAGCGTGGCGACTATATTTGTGTAATGGTACATCAGGTACTTTGCCTAGCTCTGTTTTATTTTATTTTATTTTTTCTAGTTACGTGGCGCGCTTGTTTGTTTCACGAACGTAGCATGGATGAAAATCGGGATGCAGAAAGTGGAGAAATAAAGAGATGTAGATGAGCACGGCGTCAACCCGTTTTGCCTGCTCGATCCGGACCCCCGTCCGGTAACCAGTGAGAAGCAGCCCAACGAGTGCACGATATAGCTGCGAAGCGAAGGTGGCCGGTGTGGGCGTCACGGATCAGCTCTCAGCAGGAAGCCGTGCCTGTATCTGCGGTACCGGTACGACTCCTCGCAGTTTTGCTCCGTCTCGCTTGCTCCTGCAGCACCGGGGGCCTCGGGGAACACACCGTTCCATAGCGTTTCTATATATACTCTGTTATACTTCCCTCCGACTTTTCTCTGTGCCTCGCCTCTCCTGCTGTATGCTCGGTTTAACGGCGGAGACTCGACACTCATGTCCTCGGCATCGAGGCATATCGCCATTTTAAGAATCTGCGACACTCTCGAACATCTTCAATGCTACGCCATTTCGACATCTCCCTATACGGGTTTTTTTTTCGATCTCGTGGAACACGCAAAATAACGCGGTTATCTCCAAAATAATTTAATCATGCATATTTTTTATTATTATTATTTACGTGTAAAAAATTAAAAAGCTTTTTTTGACGATAATTAGATTTATTTTAACAAGATAGGGGCTTCAGATCCAAGGGTTAAATATCAAGGGCGTACATAAATGTTGCAGAAAGTCCAACTAAATGTATATTTAAACTTTATAAATGATACTCATACAGCATAGGAGTAATAGGACGCAGCTTAGTGTCAAGAGTTCCGAGGCAGTTGTCCAAGCGGTTTGTGCGTAGACAGCAGCAGTAATGAAGTGGCAGCGTCCTGGACCAACGAGCGTGTGCTCGCTAGTATCATGCTTATATTACGGCCGCTGCCCGAGAGTAACGGTGAATCTCCTACTCCTGTCGCACGCGAAACGTCCTACTTTCTTCGTGTGCTCGAGTTGATCTCGAAAGCTCGATGATGTCCTTACTTTTATTCAACACAGTCCGCGTCCGACCGGACAAATAAACGAAAACGGCGAACTTTCGTCGCACCTAATTGCAATATGGGACAGTCACGGAGAAGTAAGAAAGACGAGATTCGCTCGTCTTTCTTACTGTAGGTTTCTACATGTAGGTTTCGCCGATAGAACGGACGCGGCCGATGGTCGGGCTAGTGTTGGCGTGGCGATTGTCGAATTCCCAACGCTCGGCAAATGTTCGGCGAAGTATTGACTCACCAATGGTTGGTTTGACAATTCGTGGCTCAATACTGATTCGCCAACACATGGTCTGTTGTTGCATGATCGCACGAACCATCGGTCTACTGATTTCAGGCCAATGTTCGACCGGATATCGAGTCGCCAACCGTTGATTTACCGATGAGACGCAAACATTGGACCATCAATCATCGGCATACGCCGCTAGATGGCGCTGACCCAAGTTGTTTCTCGCAAGCGAAAGAACAGCTGCGATAGGAAGGAGAAATAGATTTTTTAAAAATCCTTGCTACTTTTTTATTCTTCCTATTTTCCGAGAGAAAAAGTAAAAATAAATATATACATATCATAGAAAGCGCGAAAATTTAGTAGCTCTCGCGCCAATCTGGCGCGAGAGCTATCAATACAGGTTGGAAGTATATCGACCGATGTCAGAGCGTCTCAAATAAACGAAAGCGTACTACAACGAAAATTCGATAGTTTCTGCACAGATGCGCGCTGTTTGCCGGAAAACAGGATTGCTCTCTCGAAAGCTCCAATCGATCCGCGTACAAAAACTACCAAAACGCCAGCAAATGGGGGGACTTGGAGTTGCGTCCTGTCATAAACGTTCTTGTTGTTTTCGACGAAGACTCGCCTAACGATCAAACTCTATTCCTATTCCTTTCAGTCTCAATAGTTATTGCCGAATACTCGACTTGCCTGCATGCGAGCTCGAAGTATTCACCTCGTCGATTGCTCATTCTACCAGTATTTTCTAGATATCAATATTGTTAATTAACGCATGTTCCTACAACGATACCACGCCGCGCTCAGGCAACATTCCGTGTGGCTGAGGCTCACTTTATTATTTCTTCACTGAAAACCTTTGACAATACTTTATCAGACGATGACAATGATAATGTTCATCTCCGTTGTTTTGTGTTATTGCATCTCGATTTTCATGGGGCCCATTGATTTTAGCCAACGAAAATCTTGTGTTTTTATATTCTCTTCAAACATTAAAAATAGTAAATATTAAATATCGAAAAAATATATTGCCGTAAAACAAAACGAAAACAAACATTTTTTTTTTATATTAAATCGATGGTCGTATTAAGTGTATGACGGTTGATATTTAAGCTACACAACGTTCTGGCAATGGAACTGATTACATGGAATAAATGACTGACGGGCACGGATCGTGAAGCCGATAACGTATGCCGAATTGGATGGAAATATAATCAATCCAGTGGTCAACAGTATGATTATTCCCGATTGCTCTATAACACTGTAATAGTGTGCGAGAGCAATGGTTTGAAATGGCAGTCAGGAAGTCTCGGCCGTGGTGCGCTTAAGTTGACCACTCCGTATAAATAACTACTTCCCTCGCTTCTGCCCTTCTGCGAATTTTCCATTGAATTAATTTACCCACTTGCAACCGAGTGCATAGACGACAAACTTTTCGTTCAATTTAAAAAAATAAAATAATAATAAATCGTCAGGCTCAAAATGATTTTTCTCTCCCAATACCTGGGATCACAGTGAGCGTAAGCGAGAATACGGCGAGAGGTAGTGCAATCGGGAAAACAAGAAAAATGAGGGAAAAAAAAGAAGAAAAAAAATTACAAATATCATGTTCAGCAGCGGTCCAACCGGCTCGACCGCCGAGTTCAATCTGGCGTGCCGGAGAGTATTTTTTCGAAACGAAACGTCCATCCCTCCGTTGCGAACCCCTCGTCAGTCTCTCTTGCTCTCACTCCAGCGAGGCCAGTCTCTCCTGCTTTTTCCAGTGACGTCAGCGGCGCGTCGACCAATGGCAAGCCGGCTTGAATTATGAAGAGCGAGAGAGCACAGATAGCGGAGAGCGCGCGGTGGGAGAGACGAAGAGGGGGTCGAATTGCGAGGAATCGAGAGAGGGTACAGGCCGGATCACTCTACCCTAGCTACGACCTCTTCGAGGGGGTAGAGTTCGCGCTGCTACATCCCCGGAGCTCTCTTCCGCGTGGGGTAAACCTGTAAAAAGTAGGGGAAAAAAAGAGTCGGCAAACCGGAAGCGGAGACCACGGGGTCCGAAGGTTCCGGGAATCGAGCCACGGCGAAATAATCGGCCCTTCTCCTTGGTAGTCGTACTCGTCGCCGATGTGCCTCCGGGCGTATTAAACCGCGAGCGGCTCGAACGAATCACCTGTGCTTTCACCGAGGCTCGGTGGCGAGGCAGAGCAAACTCGAGGCCCTATGATCTCACTGCCGCAAGAAGCTGACGGCGGATCTCTCCGAATGTTCTCCGACTATGACTCGAATGATAATACGAAAATAATGAGTCGTCATTATAAAATCTACGAGACTTGTTTCAATTTATTAATTTTTGTTATTCCACAAAGGACTCGAGTCTTGGCGGAATATGCCGTAACCCTGTCAGTCGGTACTGCAACGAGGGAGGCTTCTACTATATGCGCAATGTTCGCTCAGACTGTTACGTGTGTACGGTCGCTTGTACGTGTGGGCCATAAACATTGCCAGACGATGTCTGGCTATGTGCGCACTGGTACACGTGCAGCGCCCCCCCCCGCTATACGTGGACTCGTGTGTATGAGTTATACCGTGTCGCGGTGTACGCGCGGAATAGCGCCCCGTTAGACGTAGGGTGTAGTGGGGCAATTGCTGCCGCTACTGCTGGGAGATGCGAAACGAACCACCCACTGTAAACGCCGATTCGCAGTAGGATACTGTTGTACGGTACTGTTCTACATTCGAGTATCTACATTCGAGTATAACTAAATACCGCATACACCGGGCCGATGCTCTTCAACTAGGGAACCGAAAAGTCGCAAACGCTCGTAACAAACACCGTTGCCAGGAGCATCGGAGGAATCGTCAACTCGCAAGCAGGGTTCGTTAAATCCGAGCGAATGCATCCCAATTGTTCAGCACACTACCGAGAGAAATGAGAGATCTGCGAACCGTCTATGGGTCCTCCGATGTCTTATCACCGAGGTGCAACCATTGCACACTTTCGTTAAAAAAGTTATGAGCCAATTTAAGGTAAATGCGGCGAATACGCACCCACAAATTCGAGGTGTTGGTGGATCGAGCAACGAACGTAACAATCTTCGTGTCGCCGGCGGAACGGGGAGCTTACCAATGAGAAAGAGGGGGGGGGGGGGGGGGGGGTTGACCGAAGAGTTGTCGGAGATTCCCCGGCTTACGATTAGGAAAGTTTCCTCGCTGAGAGATCGAAAGAGCGATGGACTCGTACCTCGCGCGACATGGAATAAAAAGTTGGCCAAACTGCTGGTTCGCTGAAGCAGCGAGCGGGGGGCGTGGCGGGCCGCTTCACGGAAAATTCCCCGAAAAACAATTTATCGAAAAGTCAATTTCCTGAAATGACAATTTCCCGAAAATAATTTCACTGGGCCATGGGTTTTCTACTATCCTTGTAATTAGGCCCTGCCCGTTATTCATAAATAAATAAATAAACAAATAATATTTTTCACAAATCCGCGATGATTCGAAAGGTGCTACAACTATGAGAATTCAGTGGCGAAAATAACCGTTTTATTAGGAAACGGGAATTTTTACGGGAGTATTGTTTTCGAAACAGAGGGATTGGAACGAGGACTCGGAGAGCACGACACAATTCCGCCCTCATAACTCCAGCGGCCGGTCGTTCGGCTAACCCGTTTCCCATTCTCGATGTTCAGCCGCACGATCCTGCTGCTGCTGCCGCTGCCGCTGCTGCCTCGGTCCACCCCCATAAGCACTTTCCACTTCGATGCTGGCGAGTGGGAGCGAATGAACCTCTCCCCCGTGACGTGAAACGATGCAATTTCGGGCGGTACCCCCCCTCCCGTTCGTTCCCAATATCGCAGCGTGACAGAACACGACTATTCAATAAAAATCAAAGTTAAAGTCAGACAACGAAAATTGGATATACTATAAACCGGAAATGTACTTCGGAGAGTTAACTAGAGTATTGGTTAACTGTATTGCACGATTTGATACACTGGAAAGTATGAAACTCGCATGTTGTTACGTTTCTGATAGCAGCATATTTTTTTTTTCTAGACAGCCTACACATTTTATAACTATTGTCGATTTTGTAATTCAAAGGTGGGAGCTGCTCATGATAAACTTCTGTCAGCCATAAAATACCGAAAATCCTTACTTTTCGTAAAATCCGTTGCACCGAAAAAAATGTCTCGTTGTCTTAAGGCTCATTGCCTCGTGTCTAACTGCGACCCCGTTATTTGATCTGGACATCCGGGATGGAGGAAAAAACAAAAAATTGTTTCTCGCGATTATATTTTCTGGTGGTACTGGTGGATCTAGGAGGAGAGCAGACGAAACCCGAATGCCAGGGAAAAACGGACAAATGTCATGCAAAAAATTTGTTTTTACCGATTTTTCGTACAATTTTTCGTTTCATTGTGTCATTGTCATGTCTCTCCTCATCTTTATACGTCGACAAGGTCGGTAGCAGTTAGCCCGCGCAAGTAAAGTAAACCGAAGTATATAATTATGTACTGCTCCGAGTTGTCGGATACCGAAAGGGTACCTGATGTCATACCTGATGTAAGGCCAAACAGATGTACATACCGAGTAGTATTTACATGCATAGTAGAAATCGTATTTTGGCGGGAAGCTCCCAACGTTTCGAGGTTGTGTTTTCCCTTTCTATGACCCAATGTAGTTTTATTAGGTCAGTTCCCGCACCCCCACTCCCGCCCCCTCACCACCGCATCGTCCTCATCCCCGCGCATCAGTATACGGACTGTCGCGCGAAAGTTTCACGTTTTTTCCCCCTTCATTCCTCGAACGTACTCGAGCGCGGCTCGGTACCGTGCGCGCGACAGCGCAGCGAGAGCAGCACCGCTGTACTTTTCAGAGAAAAGCTTTTCGCCTCTCACACATTCGGGCAAACATTTTTTAGAATTTTCTTTACATAAATTTCGCGGTACTGGTTGATTCGTTGGACTCTTTTGATATGGATAAATTGCTTGTACCTGGAGAGGGGCCGATAAAAATTCGAATTGTCGAAGAGTACTAACTACCGCAACGAGCCAAGAAAACGCGAAAATCCACTAAAAAACCCCTCGAGATAGGCTATTATTATAGTGCAATTCAGATGCTCCAGGGTTAAATAAAAAAAGCTGGTTTAACAAAAAGGATTAAACCTTGTTATTATTGTGCTGTAGGTAACCCTTGACTGCTCTCGGGCTCTTCGCGGCAGTGCCGCGCTTAGCCTTTCTTGCCTCTACCGAATGTTCTTCATCGCCTGAAACTCCATTACCAACGTTTTCTGTAAATACCAAGCTGTATCTCCCTTCTCTCTCCTCCGCTTGGTCACGAATGAACCGGAGTTTGACGGAATGAAATTTGAACGCAACCCGTCGTTCTCTCTGCGTCTCTGTGTACATATATATAAATTTTGAATCCTCCCTCCCTTCTCTCTCGTACTTTTGTGTCTGATACGCCAGGGCGTACCAACTCGTTTTCTCGTTTTCGCCAGGGCTCATGCAGCAGCAGCTCTCGCTGTTAGAGCAGTGGTGGGGAATCGGCAGCTTTCCGGTTGCAGCGTTCTGTCGAAGCTCGAGAATGCGAACGAGCGAGATATCGTAATAGCTGGATCAAATACGAAGGAACGAGACCGACCGAGGATTCGTTGGAGAGCCCTGACGTCCGTGAGAACCGGCAACGCTGTACGCCTTCGCAGTATTGCCGACGGAGAGCTCGCGCAATGGCCAGCACGACAGTGAGCCGACACGCAGGAACGGTGTGACTCAGCGCACGGAAAGCAGCGGCGGCGCGACTCGCCTCGTTCATCGGGATCCCCCTCTTAGTGCGACCGAGAATGCTGAGACGGCCTTTTTTTGCAACTATATGCTTTGTAACGCGACTCTATGCTGAATAGGGCCGACAGAACGAGCTACGGTGTGACGAGGCGACCGAGCGGGTATCTAGGGAAGCGTAGTTGGTTATGCAGCGATGCGTTGGTTATCGATGACACTTGCCGATCGAGCACGACTTTATCGTCAACTCGATGGAAAACTGCTCGCGGGGTCACGAGAAACGCATTTGTTCATTTTTATTCTATTTCCTTTTTTTCCGTTCCTAATTGTATAAAGGTTTTTTATTCAGACAGGTTCGAAGATTATTAATTAAAATTGATACTCCGATCAATTCAAGTCGAGAATCGCGTTCTATCGGCAATTTTTTTTTTTTTTTATCTCGTCGCACGAGGACGGTCGATGATTGGCGCGCGTGCGTAAAATCGAAGATAGTATCTGGTGGGGTCTCGTCCGTGCGATAGAAATGAGGAAGTGGCGTTATCGACGGTGGATAAAGCACGCGGGTAAATTCTCGGTCGTCAGGATTCCATCGAAGCGCCGCACAACGTCGATGTCGTCGCCGCGACAGGTTGCGTTCAGTAGATTATATTTGGATAGCGCTAGAACCGAGTGTGTGCGTGGCTACGCATTCGCTGTACATATTTTCTGCTGTGAGCGTTACAGCGGTTAAATTCGCTCGATGACGAAAGCTCCACGAGGTTCTCTGTACGAGGCAGTCGCGCGGCGCGGTATATGTATAACGCACTGTAAATTCCCTCTCGGAGTGGGAGCGCTCCGAAGGCCGTACGGTATTTTGTAACGCGTTCCACAACGCAACGAGCGTGTTCCCTCGTTCGAAAATTTCGGCTCCTCACGCGCGCTTGTCCCGCATACAGCGTTGAGCAATTCACCGTATCCTCTAGCGTTAAAGTTTTACCAGTCCAATGAAATAATTACATTTTTCGAAAACTGTTCTATTTTTATTGACGATTCTTCCATATTTCAATAATATTTATTACAATTTTTATTACTACAATTATTATTATATTGTTGAATGATTTAGCGGTACTACAATACTGAGCCACGAAGCCCAGAATAGAAGGTAGCTGCAATATCGGCGATGTATCAACGAAATGTCGAAGGGAAAAAGCTACGCTCGATTGCTCGGTGTCTCTGGACGGGGGGAATTGGCTGTGTTCTACTGTTATACTCGGCTTACGCGGCAACGGTATAAACCAGCCGGTGAGAAAAACGTTTACCGACCGCGTTTTCGCTAACAGCGTTAAAGCCTTCTCGGACGAACATCCGAGTGATCCACGAGCTTGTGCCTGGTTACAGTTTGTCATAATTGTACGGATGCTGGGACAAATAGTTTGAAATTATTGTAATGGACGAAACCAATGGTCCTCGTATGCTGCCGTTGGCAGGGACAGCTGTGTTCGGATCGAGTGCGAGCCATCCAACACATGTGAGGAGCTCCCGGAACATGTTTGGATGCAGCCGTACGGCAGCAGTGCGTGAGCATAAGGGTTCTCGGTTCTTCTTTAGACCGTAGCTCGTTAACCCCGCGCTGCGATGGGGGTTGAAGCCGGCTGCTGAAGCCCGATACGGTTCCTGACGCTACAGATAGAGTAACTCGTATAGAGTATAGAGTAACTTGGTCCACGGAAAGATTTTTCGGATAGAATCAATTGCCCGCTGATCCAGAGTATTCATCGAACTCCGGATACATTGTTGCACGCAAGTGCGAAGAGACAAGAGTCAATTTCGCCAAGTATCTTAGCCTCGTGGCTGATGGAGTACTTGTATATCTCTTATATTATCTCTCCGTCTCTTTTTATTCTCGGCTTGTTACGTTCACAAGCGAGAGGGAGTTTGCTGTGCCCACTTCTTCGTAGAGTTGGTGCAAGAAGGCGTTACGTGTCCCTCGGTGTGCGCTGGCAACCAGCGGATTACGTCAGCAACAACACACGTCGTTCTCCCGTCCATGGCTTATTTCAACGATGAGAGTGACCGTGCGAGGCTGTTGATCCTTTTTTTTCCCAGAATCTTCGGAGCAACGTTTTCCGAGGTTATGTGACTCGCTATGATGTCTCTTGATAGGCTAAAACTTGAGGCAGAACAAACTAGAATAAGAAAAATACAGCTTTTTTGAATATATTCAAAACGTAAATACTTTAAATAAAGAACAGGAATTTGTAATTGGATGAGATAGCTAACTTTATTCAGTACGGATTATTCGTATACGGGGGATGTTAATCGAGAATGCCAATAGCAGAGATACTTTTCGCCCTCTCTTGCGGTCGGGAGAAGTCCGACAGCAGCGAAGCTCGTTTTCCCGTTGCGTCACGCATGCCAACGCATAACAGTACAACGCGCGCGCGCGAGAACTCTCCAGCTCTCCGGACGCTTATGCATGTAGTCCCTGTCGAGTATGATATTGCTGGGCTTAACGATACGTCCAAATCGTTACAGCAAATGTGTGGGAACTTGGACAAAGTACGGTCATTGACGAACGAAATAATTAAACTCGCGTGTAATCGGTATTCATCGATCCTTGACCCTTCAACCGTCAATCGGCGGATAGCTTTCCATAATATTTTATTTTTTCGGTATATATAGAAAACAATTGATTTTTGTATTTATAGACTTTTCAGCTTCAACGCTGTCCCCTCCCCCAATCTACACGTTCGTATGTTCTACGTTTATACCTGTTGCTTATTCCGTTGTTCTCTTTCGGGCTTTGGCCGGGCCGCCTCTATGTGTTCGTACCGCGGGGCTGGCTTTGCCCTCGGGCATTGCTGCACTTTCCGTCTCTCTCGCCCTCTTCATAGCTACACTTGCATCCCACTCATACGTTACCTATGTACACGCTGGATTCCTATGCGCTGCGAGATGGGGCCATGCATAGGTATGACGCTGCATCACGAGGCTGCGGTCTTATACCGTCTCATCTTCTCGTATACATCGCCGTATACCCTACTTCAGCGAACTCCATGTAACTACGAGTTCAGCAAGCGGCGGCTTCTTCGAGTGTGCACTTCTGTGTTTGTATGTACACATTTTTGGCTTACTCAATTGCTCGTACGGTCGTTCCTTTCTGCTTTCCTTTGTAAACTCTTTCCTCCCGGGAAGAGCGTTCGTGTGCATCCAAGCTAATGCCCCGTTGGATCTTGGGTCCGGGAGAGAGATACGTCCTTTGTATTCATACCGCTTTTCACCTTTCCCTTTTTGTAGCTCATTTCTTTCTCGCTTTTTTCACCGCGCTATAATACAGAGTATCACATTCACCCTCTTGAACCTCTCTCCCTCTCTCGGGATCCGACGTGGCTTTTGAGATTTCCCGCGCACGCGCACGCGCACGCGCACGCGCACGCGCACGCGCACGCACACGCGCACGCACACGCGCACGCACACGCGCACGCACACGCGCACGCGCACGCACACGCGCACGCGCACGCGCACGCGCACGCGCACGCGCACGCGCACGCACACGCGCACGCACACGCACACGCACACGCACACGCACACGCACACGCACACGCACACGCACACGCACACGCACACGCACACGCACACGCACACGCACACGCACACGCACACGCACACGCACACGCACACGCACACGCACACGCACACGCACACGCACACGCACACGCACACGCACACGCACACGCACACGCACACGCACACGCACACGCACACGCACACGCACACGCACACGCACACGCACACGCACACTCTTGATATTTCTTCGCTCTTGTGTTCGTAGAGGAGCATCATCGCACAAGATATGCAATCTGACTCAATCTTTCGATGTGTATATGCGAGGGTACACATATATTTTTATATATAAATTCCCCGTGCTACATTTATGGACGCTGTGTGGCAGAAGTTTCTCCATTCATAAACTTGGCCAGTCCCTACCGCAGCCGCTTCGAGGTTCGCCGTGTCCTCCTTTCTCTCTCCCTTTCCGCCCATTTCCTGGCTATCCCTTTCCTTTCTCCCTGCAACTCCGCCCCGCCGGTCCCCGGCGCCTTCCCCTTGGAAGGACGCCTTCGCTCCTTCTATGTAGGTTACGACGCCACCGACCTCAAAGAGGGTACAGGTATTTGCATGACGTACTGGTGTTATAACGTTCAAGGCCACGGCCAACCACCAATCGTTCTCTATGCACACCCTTTGGGGAAAACTTTTTCCTCTTTTGATGTCTTTGACGGGTTGTTTTTTCCATTTATTTTCCTTTTATATTGTTCTTATCCGTCAGGAAATATTTCGTCTGCTCGCTGAATTTGAGTTTGATACGGTGAGCCTTTGATGAATGTTGCGGCGGGCTTTCCTTATGATTTTTTTTATTCGGAATTAGGAGGTAAACTAATAAAAACGGAGCATCATCAATCATCGAAGACGCGATCTTCTTTTTCTTCTTTTTTTTAAATGTCGCATAAAAATTGTCGTAGATGGTCCGTTCCACCCCGCTCTCACCTACCAGTTCGAAGCGTGTCCCGGGACGGACATCGCGAGGATGGAGAAGTTGGAGTTACAGTGGAAAGGCTAGCGGTGTGCCCGACAAGTGGCGCCGCGGTGCGATCCCGGAAAGTTTGGCGTGTAAGCGGGCGTACGTTTGAACGGCACACGCGTTCTCGGCGGGTGAGTCTGTTCTCTCGAAATTCGTCTCGGGTGGATCGAGCGTTCGAGGGGTGTCCCACGGTCCTCGTAACCCGAAGGATGCCAAAGGAGGTTGTAGGCGCCGGTGTGGTGAGTGTGAGGACAGTAGAGAGAGAGAGAGAGAGAGAGTGAGATTGGGCGGGGGGAGGCGCGAACGAGCGGAGTTCGAGTGTACAGGAAGGGCGGGAGAAAGAGCCGCAGCAACAGGTTACCTAAAGGTTACCTACAGCTCGAATGACACCCTCGAACGCGAATTTTTACGATGGCACTCGGCCGTCTGTCATCTGTTCCCGGATCGTGTGCGTCATCGATCGTATTTTCCCCATACGCGATACGTGTATACAAATGATTATTGAAGTCTTTGTCGGCTATGGAAATAAATATTAATCGTAATCACTGCAACTTGAATCGCAACGTGCGATTTTTAACTCCGCATCGCAGAATCAGGTGTGTGTAACGCTAATGATTCATTTGACGAAAGAGATCACAATCCTATTGCATCCTCTCGGCGAAATGGATTTTTTTTTTTGGGTCGATTAGTACGATTGATGGAAGTAAGTTTTGCACCGACGGACAAACCCACGTGTGCCTAGATGCGCGGGGTAATATTTGCATATACACAGCCAACGTAGATATATAAGTCATGGCTCATCGAGCCTATGCTTCAGCCTACCATCACAGTAGTACTACACCTGCTGGATTCGAGCGTGATCTATACGTAATACCTACTCTCTCGTACAAACATACTAGGTATGCGGAAGGCTCATCTGTGCCCGTGAGTCGTCTCTGCCAGGGCAAACACTGGCTCTTATTTATATGTAAGCAAGTATACAGCGCGGTATGCATGTGTGGAATGTTTGAGCTTTAAGGGGGAGGGGGGTGAAGGGAGAACGCGGCAGTGAAGAGGATAAGGGGGATGAGAAGAGTAGAGGGATGTGAATATGTGAATATATGGGTCACGGGAAAGCGCGGGAGGGGACGAACGAAAGGGAAAACGAGGTGGGAGGGCCTCTACCTCCTCTTCCGCCGGGAATCCCCTTTTCCTCCTACGTTACTCTCTAACCCCCTTCTATTCTCCATGTATATGCATTGCACCGAGGCGTGCATGCCAGAATGCAACGATCCGATTCGATTCGATGCGCGTACGGGATTGATGCACCCCCGTACACGTCCCGGAGAAGGTTGGGTACAGGTACCCACACGGTATCTACACATATGTACATACATATATACACCTAAATTTCCATACGTATGTACTTGCATACGTGGCCCGTCGATACCTCACGGATTTCCCTTTTTATTGTACCGGGACAATACACCGTTGACCTTGACGACGAGATACAAAAGTCAGCCAATCAAGTGTTGAGCTCAAGCGGCGGTAGTACTACTGCAATCGTGTTTACACACGAGTTCGGTGGAAATGTGTTTATAGAAATTTTGTTAAAACTAACCAACTAACTTGCAGCTAATCTTCAATCACGTGTGTAGCACGTTAGAGGATACCTCCGCAAAATTTGTTTCTCTCTCGTTTAAACTTGTCCGGTCTGGCCCACAGCAGCAGTGGCACACAGCAGCACACAGGATCGAAACTTGGCACGAAATACCCTAGTGACCCCATTGTATGAACCGCCATGAGCAACAGCCCTCCTCACTTCCTCGCATTAAAGCTCGAATTAACAAAGGATAGATATACTTACCCACACCTCATTTCTACTTCCCTTCGCTTCCTTCCTACTCTTGGCCCATTAACGAGCTTCTGCAGCGCGCGGAGCACCGTCGGCAGAACCCACGCACACAATTGCCAACCCTTACGAGCCGCGCCCGATTCTAACTGCAGCGGATACACAACGGCTGGATAGAGAAAGAGTCGGGACGGTGGAGTATATGGTAGAAGGGTATAATGGCTCTCAGCCAGCAACAGGTCCTCCGAGGACCCACCGTTTCCACTCCGTCTTCCTTCAGCCGCCTCCTCGACTTCCAATCTGGCCACTTCCAGTTGAGACTGATTTACTTAGCCTCTTAAAACGACGATGGGAAACTGTCGGAGGCTCCGGCGTTATCGAGACCGTCTTCAATATTATCTTTATTTCATTGCACCTAAGTATTCTGTCGTTGTCTCTCACCCGTTAAAAATCCTTTCTCCAGAATCACTATAAAAATGAATTTTCCTAACGCATGCACGTAAAATCCCGTTTTTCGTGATAATAATAATAATAATAATAATAATAATAATAATAATAATAATAATAATAATAATAATAATAATAATAATAATAATAATAATAATAATAATAATAATAATAATAATAATAATAATAATAATAACGCTTGATAGGCATAACTCGTAGTGTTCTCGGTTGAGAGCCCGATAGGTATCGTCAAAACGCAAATCTGGAGGGCCGTGCAATGCTGCCACGCGTCTGCTTTTATAGCAGCTACGAGTGGGAGGGCGGGTACGCGTCCTCGTTGGAATCTCGATCGATTCGTCTAGACGATAAACTTCATTCGGAACACATGCGGAGAGAGAGAGAGAGAGAGAGAGAGAGAGACTCGATGCACTTTGTGTGCGTTCGATGGTCGGGTTGGTTTGTACCACGTAGTGCCGAGGTCCCGCAACGGGCAACCCACTATCGACGGGACGGATTCCCAAGTGCGGAATAAACGGTGAAACAGTTCACGTAAAATGTCGATAACCCAGGATAGACCGGGTGGAAAAGCGCGAGAACGCGCCGGATGAATGGACTGGGAGAACGAGGCGCGAGCGAGACAAGCCTGACAAACGAGACGCGACGACGGGAACGAGGAATCGGGCCAATACGGTTTGTTACGGCCGCCGCTTCTGCTTCGCTCGCCGATATGGGGCAGGTCAGGGAGAGCAAAGTTTAATCGGTCGTTCACCTGCCGACAGATAGATATGCCGAGCACATACCCGAGCAGAAATTGCCGTCGGGTTGATGTCAGGTCCTTATCAGGCACTGCCTAACGTTTCATCAGGTCCTGATAAGGCACCTTATCAGGCTCTGATTAGGAATGTAACGCAGTTGCCCTATAAGGTCCTGATCAGGCTGCCTGATAACGGCCTAATCAAGGTGCCTGATTGCCTCCTGAGAAAAATATAATTAATACTTTTTATTTATTAGCGTTATTTTATCGGACTTGCGAACCTTTTATATTTGTTCATCGGTCTCGAACCAGCGACCTTGCCAATGGGGACTGTGTTGTCGACGCCTTAACCAGCTCGGCTATTCTAAACTTGAGAAACGTAATGTCGAATTCGCCTGGAGAAGGCTTGCTTGGTTCACCTACTAAGGCCCTGAACGAGGGACTATCAGGCTAGCCTTGTCAAAAGCCAAGGATATCCAGTCAGGTGTCCCTACCTGTACGTTATCGGGCCCTGATCAGGCTGGCATTAGGCTCGCCTCATGTGAAGTGAGGATTATTTATTCATGCTTCACGACCTCCACCTAATCTCTGCCGTCACTTCCCTTCCGGTCTTACATATTTTCATACTCTGGATCACCGGACCTCGGATACATCCTCCCGTCTCAGAACCGAATAGTACCTAAATCCCTCGTGCCTTCCAAACTTTTAGGATTCATGAATGAGCACCGAAGTGTTGAACGTTTACGTTTCCCCCCTCCCCCCTTCCAGACCCCGCACCCCTGCCCCTCTCGCAGAGAGTATTGTGTTCGCAGTATTGCTGCCGTCCTACTCTACTGGCTGCTGGGGTTAAACGGGCTTCTCCGAAGCATCGCGGTCAATAGTTTCCCAATGGCGGCTTCTCTCTTTCTCTATTTCCTTCTCTCTTCCTTCTCGTTCACAACGACGAGTACTTTTTTTCACGTCGAGAACCGAGAGCGAGAGTGAACAGCAGCGTGGAGACGACCCTACACAGCGTGACCCACCGACGTGTGTTTGCACACAACGATGACGAAAGTGGCCATTACACCGGACCTTCCAATGAACACGGGTGGGGGGGAGAAAAGAGATCCACGGTTAAACAGACAGAACTATCCAAGGGACGAGATCGATCTTCGTTGCGGCAATCGGTATTCCCGAGGATCGGCCCCCGACGACACGTGCCTCATTCACACTTACACGGAGCTGGCGGCAGTTCGAAAGCGTGTTTTACAACCGTTGTTCGTAAGCTGAAGACACGAAACATAGAAGCGGTTTATCGTGCGAGTAGTTAACCGTCGACAGCAGTCGCGCCACAGGTACAATCTCGGAGGTGTTTATTTTCATTCATAAATATACTAACCGCAGTCGGGTCAGCTGCTAGTATTCTTCTTGTGGGTACAAAAAATGTATATCGACGTAACACAACACCCCCCTGCGGAGTTCCCAGTTCATGACAAAATCTTTACCGCGGCCACCAAGCGCCGTCTATTTTATTATTACGAACCGTCCATGAATGAGAGTGCATTTCACGTGGGAAAATCGTATATACGCGTTCGATCGTACAACTTTACTATACGATAGTGTATTATGCACCCGAACGATCGTAAAAAGAGCACTCGTATACTTTCGACAGAACATTGTTGGTCGCTCGTTCTCTCCGTCCGTGTACGCGACCCCGAAATGCAGCGGGCGTTGTACGCGCCGCTCGCAGGAGGGTGAGATAGGGTGGTAGGTGGGTACATATGTAGCCCATTCAGACAATGTCCGCTTACCGTCGTCGAGAGGGTACCGCGGTTCTGGTGCGCGGGATAATGCGAAGAGAGAACTCTCTCCGTGTCTGGATATCGCTGCGGCGGTTCGAGCACAGCGCGGAGACGACCGCGAGAACTCTCTCCTCTGTCCGCCGGTTCTTCACCCACTTCGTCGAGTCATGAATGGAGAGACCTCGGAAGCTACATGTACACCGTATATACTATTGGGCCATTAGCCGACGTTGCGACCGGAGTAAGGGGACCCTCTTCGAGTGTCGCGCTTAAGCGGCAGTATTTGTGTTTGTGAGCTTGAGTGTGTACGCGTGCCACATGGAATTATACGGTTCTGGCGGGTGAGCGCGGGCCGTATTGAGGAAAAGGGTTTCGCGGACTCGGATGAAAGGCGCCACGGTCCGTACGGTGCACGCCGCCTAAATAACTTTGTCCGTTTCCGTACAGACGTCTTTCTCTTTTCCTTATTTTCGTCGAATATTCTTGTCGTCGTTACTGTCGATGGATATTAACGCGGGTTCACTCAACCTCGAGCTGTTGAATGGCACTCCAGTAAAACACCGACTGGCAATTAGGCCTTTTTGGCCTAAAGTACTACAAAGCTGCATTAAGGGGCCCGATTTTATGAACAAAAAATCGTACTTTTAGGATTTAGATGGAAAATATTGATATATCGAATAGATATTTACTTGCTTGACGCCCCCTCCCCACACGGAGGGGGGCCGGAGCGTGGAGTGAGACAAGGAGGACGATACGAGCAAGACATAGTATAGGAGAGACGGGAGAGTGGTACATCAGCTGACTGGCACTCTGAGTCTAAGATGCACCCATTCATCCCCCGTCGCACGCGGTCTTCTCCCTTCTCCCTTTGGCTTCATCTCCCTCGCTTCCCCGAACACGCCCGAGGAGCTTTTCATTCACACGTACATGGCCTCTCTTCTTCGCCGTTCGCCCGCTTGCCCATTGACGGGTCTCACACAGCACACGCTAGGTAGGAAACTGCCGCGTTTCTCGACCTCTCTCTCACTTAACATCTCCAACTTCCCTCTCCTCGTATCGTCTCTATATCTCGTTCTCGAGGTTTTCTCTCGTACCTCAGACTCTCACTTTCTTCTCAATTCGCCTTGTTTCCCTCACTACTCCAACTCCGAATCTGTTTTCATCCTCCCATCTTCCTTCTCCGACTCTGACGAGGCCACAATCGCTTTAGATGTGGTCTCGTCCCCTCTCGCGTCGTCTACCGCCCCTCCCGGTGCCACCGTCGTCCCTGACGCTTACGGAAAACCCTCCCTCAGTCCTCCGACTCTCACTTTCTCGGGTTTTCCGCGGTGGTCGTATAACTGCCGAGACGCCACCGGCAGTAACTGCAACGTTTATATATACTGCTGTCATCCTCGTCTACCCCCGAGCTGTTTACATCCCGCGGAGCTCGCCATTCCGGAAAACCCACCCCGCTCCCCCTCGCCTGTGTTCCTACCGTCACGCTTCCGCATTCCGACACTCTCGCCTTTGGTTATCATCGAAAACAGTGTTCATGGGATTGGCTTCGGCAAGAGAGAAATGCTGGTTTGTCGTCCGCATTGGAATTTTTATGCATGCACCCGTTTTAATGGGTCAAGTTCGGGATGGACCGGCCGACGGTAGTTCCACCAAAGTCTGTAATCCGAGTGCAACGTGGAACCGTTTTTTTTTTTTTTTTTTTTTTACTTTGCACGCTTCCTTTCCTTTTCATCCGTTTACACGAGAAACAGAAAATCGCGGGTCAAGTGTAATCGCGAAGGAGGCGTTCGAGGGGATTATCAACACTACAACTGCGTGCCATTGCTATCCCGTAGTATACGTGAAAATGGCCGACAGAGGCGCAAGGCATATCAAGAGTGATTGTTCCGAGATAGACGGCGATAGGGGGAAGAGCGAAAGAAGAGAGAGAATTCTGGGCGTAAGCAAGACAGAGAAAGAGAGACGGGTGGGCGAACATAGGAAACGAGGGAAGTCGTTCATCAGTTACTAACCACTGATCGATGCTTTATCGAGATAACAGGTAGGCAAGGTAGGCTGTTTGCCTCCGCGCCTTTCCGCGTCTCATGCAGTCAGGTGAATTCCTCTCGGGCTCTCCCGTGTTCGAGATAAACTATACAGGAAGGTACTTGCCATTTGTGTATGCAGCACCGCAATGCGAGGATGGACACCGGAGGAAGAGGGCGGAGAGGGGGGAGAGGGGAGCGATGGTGAGAGGTATATACAACCTCACTTTCGTTCCTGCTGTTTACGTGAGCCAACAATGATGCGTTACCTACTGGCAATGACACAAAAGGAGACGTGGTTTTTCTGATCCAGATACCCAGTTGTAACACGTGTCTCTTGTGTCTTTCTTATCGATTGAACGGTCCCCGCTACCTCCCGCGAGATACGACCAGACGACACGAGGATTCCCGTCACGTGGCTGGTTTACTGTTGTTCGCTCCTTCTTCACTTTACGTTTCATTTCGTTTTTTCTTCTTTTACCTTTCCCATCGGCAGCGGAGAGATATAGTTTCTCGAAAGCGAGAGTGAGGGTGCCGGACGAACGAGAGGGAGGCTGAAGAGGAAAAAAAGGAACGAGTGGAACGAATGTAAATCACCTGGCGAAGTTCTGTTGCACGATCGTTGATCCTGACGCGGATCGATATCTCAATAAGACATCGATTGCTCATTAGTAACACAAGAGCGATTCAACAGGCGCCACCCCCCTCCCCCTCGCCACAGACTCTTTCAGTATTTCCCTGTCCCTTTACTTGCAAACACTTATCCCTGTACACTCCATTCCTTTCTCTCGGTCGACTCTCGCACCGGGCCGGCGTTTACTCTACGGCGAATCAATTTCCGAGTGCGATCCGAGCCTCTCACTCTCTCCATCAATCTCTGTGTTCCTTGAAACCCTCGCGACCATCGTCAACAACGCGCATCGGTTGTTATCCTCTCTCCCCCTTTCGTTCCGATAAACTTGACCCAGTGCAGGAAAAAAAGAAATGGTTAGCTTGCTTACACTCAACCTGCACGCGTTTTTTCATTAACTCCCGATTGCCTGTTAGGGCAAACAATGGGAGTTTTGAGTTTCACTGAGGTTCCGCGATTTCTGCTGTCTTGTTCTTTCTAGTGTTTGTCGAAACGGCTTAGTGTCTCTCAACAGAATTTGGCACATTAGCTCTGTGGATTCTTTATTTTCTATTTCTTTATTCCTTGTATATCCGACAAAAAAAAAACGCGGGCTGTTTCGCAGCCGAACACGTGAGAAAGAGATAATGCATTGGATCGCCGGGAAAGAAAGTCGAGGAGTCGAAAGGAACAAGTGCCGAGAGTAGGTTCGAGTCTTCTTCATTATAGGATACGTCTCATCTGCACACGTCTGATCTCTTACTCCAGAAACCCTTCGATGAACGATTAATTTTTATTTTCCCACACAGCCGCCCACACGTTCTCTGTTCGCTTCGAGGACGAAAGCAAGAGAGTAGCGTCGGTGGGTGCGAGTGCTCACACGCCGGTTAGAGATAGAATGAGCGAATTGGGAATGTTGAAAATTTTGCCGTTCGCGAATTCGACGAGGAGCAAAGGGCCCAGCCCAGCCCGCAAGCAGTAACAGCACCAGCAACAGCTGTTATCGCGTTATACGGTTCGCACGAGTGGCTCGTAATTTCATATCGTATAGCGGGCGAGGGAAAGGGGCTGCTGTACAAGTGCTAGCCGCACTCGGTGAGTGGGTCAAGTTCGGAATGCTTATGATAACAGTTTAGCGGTGCGTTCCAGTTGCCACCACCCTTGCATCACCGTCCTTGCGTCCGTGTGCTAACGGCCGGTCTCTAACCGTGCCCTTCGCTTGCTGAACAGCCGCACAGTGTTTCCTCTGTCTCTATCTCGCCAAGCTTCCTTCCCAGTCTCCTTCACTGTGCCCTTTCGGTGCATATCTGTTATACATGTATATATACAGGTCCCAAATAGCTCGTGCTCTCCGGTGGTTAACTCCGGTGGTACTCTGACGTGTACAGAAGTTCAAGAACCGGTTTACATCTACGGGCCAATATATATCCATAGTTTGTGAATAGTTTATTCTTGCGTATTATTCGCGTCGCCGCGGCCATGATTTGACGTATTTGGTAAAACACTGTTTTACCGTTTAAATATCCGCGGCGATGAATCGTAAGTTTATAACAAACACGCGCCGATAGTTATCGGCGCCGTTTTGTTTTGTACTCAATAAAATTGTTATTGTACTCAATAAAAAATAGAGAGCTTGAAATCAGGACCTAGAAATATATGCATAATACGCTTAATCAGCCTATTGCATTTCCTATCGGTTGCACGTCCGAGTTACGTTTGACAATCGACGATTCAATTAACATGGTGCTCGACATTTCCAGACCGTCGGACGATTGGATATTTTTGTAATAAATTTCTCTTTCGTTTTTTGTTTGCAGATTTATCGGCTCGTTTTTTTTTGCGAGGCGAGAGTTAGTGATTTTTTTCGTCGAGCGCATTGGGAACACTAAACATGTGTACGCGAAGTGTAGACGCGGGACAGAGACAGTGACGATGCATAACTTTGCTTTACAGTCGAGCGGCATTCGCGCAACAAGTGTGACGTTTCAGTGGAGGGTAGAGAGTGGGAGGCCGGAAAAGGGAGCATGGGGGAGGGGGGGGGGCATTGGGAGAGTCGGAGAGTGAATGTGCAAAAAAGAAAGAAACGAAAAAATAAAAATATATAATAGCATCAACAAGAGCCAACGACAAAACGAAATAGGTCGACTTTCGGTGTACATACCAACGGGCTTTGTGGGATACGTCAACAATTGGGTTAGGACCGGGTGTCCCATGTAGCGGAGAGCGGCGCAAAATAGGACAGTGGGGCAAATCGCAATTTTCCAATGACTTTTGGATGGTGGCGGTGACGGTAAGTGGGTTGAAAATCCGGATGTGCCATTGGGACACAAACGGAGATTCAAAAATTATTGAAAAAATGGAGTTTCGCACCACTGTTCCATTTTGCCCCACTGTCCCATTTTGCCCCGCTCTCCCCTATTTTGAAGGCCCCCAGGAGCATTCGCGGACGCAAGGTGACGCGTACATAATTTTTCTGTCTCTCTCTCTCGCTCTCTTTTCTATTTACATTTCGATGCATTCACTCTCGGTTTCCCCGCTGCGAGCGCAAACAGGAATCCGTTAAAATGATGCGATTTTATGCGACCACGCGAGCGCTCGCCGTTTATTACTCGTTCGATAACGTTGGTGATGGGAAGTGCTTTCGCTACTGTGGACTGTCAAGTTTGGTAATCCTGCAATGGCCAACGCTCAGGATCGATTTGACGATACATCTCCTACGCTACACTATTGGGATGAGTGATTTTTTGGGATGAGTGATTTTTTTTTAAATATTTTAGCCGGCTAGACCGACCTATCTGTACAGCCCTATTGTATATCGCGAGAGAGGTGTTAAACTGCGCAGAGTGAATCGGGAGAGGGAGGGAGAGGAAGTTGCGAGACATGAGTAGGTAAAACACAGTGAGGGCCAAAGAGGGCTGAGAAGAGAGAGAGAGAGAGAGAGTGAGACTCTGGTGGGTTTGTACATGTTCGTTTGTGTTAGCGTGTGCGAGTGCCAGGACTCGCCCGCTCAATGGTTTAATGGGATTTATGAATGGATAACGACTACCGGCTGGCTTTTTCACTCTCGCACGCGCGTACGCAACACGGCGGACAAGGGTGTTTGCTGCTGCCTGCTGCTGTTCCCCGCCGGTATATAGTCGATGATGTGACGAGGAGGTTGAGGGGGGGGGGGATTGTATGACCCGCACGACCGCGGTTTATCCTTTGCTTTCATTCTCTCTATCTCTCTCGCTTTTCGGTTCTATATGTGTACACGTATCACGCAGACGATGAGAAAAAACCGCAATCACCCGCAAACGTTTGCATCAGCGTAAGTTGGGGTGAATTTTTACACAATGAACATTCGAGGTTTGAAATATTGGAGGAAAAAAACCTGTAAAGTTTGGACATAAATCGTAAAGAGAATGAGGAATTTAATTCGCGGTTTGACGGACGATACCCGGTTGATGCGCGAAGCGATGGTAAGTTCCACAGGAGCGTGAGTTTAATATCTTCATTCGAGTCGTACGAAGGAACGAGAACAGATGCAGCGCCGGAGTGCGGAGACGATGAAGAAGAAAAAAAAAGTTGCGCGACTCTAACGATTTAAAAGCGCGACCAGAGTTGATGAGAGCTCTCGAGTTCGTCGAGCGGAGATGAAGAAGAAGAGCCGAGGCGCGTGTCGCGGCAGCTAGAGAGGGGCGGGTAAGACAAGAAATCAGACCGACTCGTAATCTTACAGAATCCGCGAGAGCCTCACCGAGAGAGCCCCAGTTCGGGAATGTGGGGAGGATGTATACAGTATATAGAGTCGCGGCGCATATACCGCACCTGTTATGGGGATGGGGCAGGTGCCGGTCCTGAGCTTACGAAGACAATATAGAGACAAAAAACGATTAGCGGAGAGTCCTATGCAAAAGAAGTAGTTGTTGAATACACCCGCGTTTGTCATATTTACACGGATAATTTTTCCCGCTTTCTGGCGCTCGTCGGATTCCTGCGTCATGCGTGGTTGTTTATGTGTACACCTTGCAACAATTTATACACCTTCATTGAGCATTCCGCCGGACGGGTGGGCTGGCTGTTCTCTCGCCGGAGCGATAAAACATCGGACCCGAAAGCCTCTAAAAAGCCGACGTCTGATACGGAAGAATCTTCGGAGTCGTATTGACGGTGAATCATATATACGTCTTGGTAAGCGGGCACGGCCTTGCGAGTACGTTACGTACGGTATAAGGCATCTCCGCCGGCACGCAAGTTCTTTCGGTTTCACCGGCGCCTGCACCTCCGCGCCCGCGCTTCGAGGTGCCGCTACTCTGCTCGCGACTCGGTCACGATTGCCGATTACGACATGTAAGTAAATCCGCGCGGTTTATCGGTCGATGATCTGCGAAACGTGCTGCATGCATTCTCGTCACGCGGTCCGTCTCTCTCTCCGTCTTTTCTCCAGACCTCTTCTTTAGGCAGAATCCTAATGCTCACAGTTCTGCTCGTGCATCCTCGTCCGAGTACTTTCATATCCCTCGCCATAACGTTATTACTTATGGCATAATGACTACGCCATTATTAGAAGCGATAGGGACTGTCAACAGGGAGGCGCAACAGCGTGCAAAATATTAGAACGTCATTATTAGAAGCGATCGGGACTGTCAACAGGAGGCGGAAAAGAGTTCAAAAAGGTAAAGAAAGGATGCGTCTCGAGTGAGGCAGTGATAGCCGATCCGTAAGCTACAAAAATCAAATACGCTCGATGATAAGGGATGAAGGGGTGGGGGGGAGCGTCTGCGTGTAGCGCTATTTCACTGGCCTATGCGCGATATCTGCGGTAAAGAAGAGAGACACGGTGAGAATGGTGAAAGCAGCGTAAACTCTAAGAACGGAAGGGAGAACGAGGGATCGAGAGGAAAAAACGAGAATAAAAAGAAAAGGATTTCAAGAGATAAACGCTGAGAGATTGAAGTTTCAGTGAGAAAGAGGCAGAGAGGAGCTCAAGCTGTCGAAGGACAAACCCATTGAAAACCCGAGTGTAATTTATAAAGGAAAGGACAGAGATGGACCGCGCTGCCACGCGCCCGACCGCGCGCGACATAGAGCCGCGGGAGCCAAAGGGAGGGAAGGAGTTATATGGAAGGGATGTATACTCTCTATTGAGAACGTGAGAGCCCCTCGTCGGCAAAGACTACCCAGAGACACCGGCGTAACAACAACAACAGCAACAAAAAGTAAAAGAGCATGCTGGGACGCTTGCCCACTTCACGTACGCCGTATATATATATATATATATATACCGTTAGAATTGGTTACAGGTATATTCAGGCTTGGGCGCATACCATGCGCTATCGACACCTACGCGCGATCTATCCGCATACGCGCCAATAGCGACATATCTCGATGGAGCTATCGAACTATTTGCAATTCCGTTTACCTGTTTTATTATTATTAAAAAAAAATACTTTTATCGTGAGCACAGACGGGAGATATTTGTATCATAAGCTCTGGCAATCCATAAACGCCACGATTGGACGATAGTGATTGGGATCTTGACACCTTAGAAATTGATCGATAATCTACGCGTAAGGATCGACCCCCGCGGCTGAATCTTCTATCCACCTTCTAGGGAGTTAAAATGTCTGTTCGCCAGTGTCATCCCGATCTGAAGATTTCCTTCGGACTTAAATAGGAACAAAGGAATGAGAATCTGCAAGACTGTCTTGGGACTTGACGTTTACAGTTAGCTACTTCGAAAACATTTGGTATCGAGAGTTGCAAAGCGGTGAGACAGCCAGGAGAGCGGTTTCCTCGATTACAAAGACACGGATCGAACGGGGTACAAGAGAAAGATGGGAGGAGGAGAGAGGTAGTGCAAAAAAGGAGAAAAAAACAACGAGCGAGAAGAGAAAATGCACGCACGGACTCTTTATAACGAGGCAAGGTTGGGAGGTCATCGTTCCGTTGGTGCAACGGAGAAGCGGCCGAGTAGCGGAGGAGGCGAGAGGTAATTTAAGTAGAGACGGGAATACACGATGAAGCAAGAAAGAGAAAGCATCGAGCCATGAGAACGCAGGTATCTTCTACTAGCAATAGCAGCAGCAGCAGCAGCAGCAACAGCAGCAGTAGTGAGAGACCGTCAGAGAAACAAGATGGAATGAGAAGGAGAAAGAAGCGCGAAAAGTAACTCTTTGAGTATCAAGAGGAGGGATGGAAGAGCAAGGTAGCATCGATGGGAGAACCGGTGAGAAAGGTGCTGCACGACAAATATAAAGAAAACGAAGAAGAAAAAAGTCAGAGTCGAAGACGTTCTTGAAGAAACTCACTCTTTCTTTATCGTCATCTCGTCGAATCTTTCCTGTCCTCTCGCTCGGTATAAGTACCGCCTCGATTCTCCGGGCTTACCGGTGAACGTTTGCACGAAAGAGGGAGAGACGGTAAAAGACTATCGCCTTTCATCCTTTGCTTCAGGATGCACAGCCGGACACGAAACCCACTTCGTTTCGCCGGGAACGAGGCGGGACGCGTGGCCACAGCGTGCCGAGAAGGAACTCCCAAGAACCAGTGGGGGGTTCCCGAGGGTTCGGCGCATCCATCCAACAATTAATTGATAATCCTAAAGTGTACTATATATGCCATCTTGTATATATATTAGTATTGTGGAATCTTAGCGAGAGAGTTAATTTTTACGACTACGTTCTTTCTCCATTTCATATCGCACCCAAGATGTTTTCTATTTGCGCGCTCGCCTATTATTCCGCCTCGTGGGTATATGCGTATACTCTTTGCTCGCTTCGTACCTCGTGACTTTGAAAAATTAACGAAGGTACTCGATTCGTTTTATACAAGTGAAGAGAGTTCGTTTATACCGGATAGGAAGGCTTATGTTGCCGAACCGACCAGCAGGAAAGACTGCTGAGCGCGCGAGAGGCTAAGGACCGGTTCCAAAGGATGCTCCCACCTTATGCCTTGCCGGAGAGATGTGCTATGAACGCTTTGCCGCTGCTGCTGTTGCCAGTAGAACGCCGGGACGATATTCTTCTTCGATCAGAGAAGCTTCCTCATCTTCATCTCCTATATACCCAAGATGATCGCCAGAATATCATTTCATTCCTTCATTCATTTCAACTTCAATGTATGCTTCGATTGAGGAGCTTTTTGTATTTATCACTTGACGTGGGGTAAGCGTTGTCCGACCCGCCGGCTTTGCAAATAAGTAGAGATGAAATTTTTAATAATTTTAATGAGAAAAGAATCCGAGCTCTGCGGGTATTGCCACAGAGTGAGAGGAGTAAACATTTGCATCCCTCGATAAACATATAAACCGATGAAAGATACCGGTTTGACGGTGATTTTCAATAACGACGACAACCTCTCCAAAACATAAATCAACCTGACTCTCACATAATGTGCCGCGCATCTTGCGCCATAGATTAATTATTTATTAGTTTTTGTGGCCTCGCAAAATAGAGGAGCTTTATACGCGAATACGACTGTAAATCATTCGGTGCCATACGTTAAAGCGTGTACCGATGGTGGTTTGGGAGGCGCTGCGGGAAGCTGTACCTGATGGAGTATAGTGTACCCTGCTTTACTCGATTCCGCAATGAATATCAGTCCCATCCTGCTGCCAAATTTTCCATAAACCACCGGCGAGTCAATCGCTCGTTGACGACGGGTTGGTACTGTCGAAAACACTATCGTGTTAATAGCTTCCCATTTTTATCTAGCCTGTAGCATCGCGATTATATATTATACCAAATAAACAATTAATCTTGAAGTTAAAAAATATCATAATATCGGAGCAACAGTGTACCATGAAATGTATGGGCTTGTAATTTGATCGAACATGAAGAAAAACAAAAATGTTGTACCAGTATGTAACTCACCAGGAGTGTGTATTCCAGCTCAAAGTTGGTTGTAAATATATGGAAGACGCAAATGTATTTACGCTGTCCTATTACTCGCCTAAACAAAGGCATGGCTAAACTAAGTCACGACATGAACGTCATCAACGAATTTGCGGTTTCAAATAGGGTCACCCTTAACTTAGTCAAATCAAAGATTCAAGTTTTGGGAAGCAATAAGCTTTTAGTCAGCAAATCGACATTAACTCTCCCTCACCCCTGTCAACATTGGTGACTATCCTAACATACGTCAACGAAGCAGAAAAACTGAGCCTCATAATTTCGTCTAACCTCTCGTGGAACTCACAAGTCTTTGCGACCCCCCACCATCTTAAGTTTTACAGAAATTGTTTCTTCGCAGAACTCAGAATCGAACTCATAAAAACGCTAGTTTTTCCTCATCTGTATTACTGTTGTCTCGTAATGAACAACCTAACAGACGAACTAAATAACAAACTGCAACGCCTCGTAAACATCTGTATCAGGTTCAGTTTTAACTTAAGGCGCGACGAACACATTACTCCGTATCGACGAAGACTGAAATGGCTATCAGTCAGAAGCCTGAGACTATACTTTCTGGGCTTAAACGTGTATATAATTCTTAATTATATTACAGCAGTGTACATTTCTGAATTATTTGTTAGACAGGATGATACTCTGAGAAGATCAGCTAGAATCCTAGATACCACCCCGGTGTTTCATATTCCTATACACTAAGAGGTAAGGTCATTCATTGTGCAACATTTACAATTGGGCGGTAAAAGTTCGAAGGGCACAATAAAATGGCTGCGGCTAGTGTCCGGAACTGACGGATCTTTCAAAGGTAACATTCGACCGGAAGATATTTACGAGTCATTTTTGAATGCTCGTTAACAAACACGGGTCGCGAGTGAAATCGAGGAGCGCCATTATCTTCGTAATTGGAGGCGGGGGTTATCATGTAGGCCATACGACGTCATATCTCGAGCGCTGTCAACAAAATGGCCGACTACGCTCGGCGTCTGCGAGTCAGGCACGCAGAGACGGAAAGCGGGAAAAAAATCTTAAGCAATGCAGATACTATTACTATACTCGGCACATAAGCGGATTGGTGTTCCAAGAGACTTTACCTTCTACAGTTCGATCTCGAGCGCGGGACCGCTCAAATATAACTCTAAGAGTCGACTGTGCAAAAATAAGCGATGAGTTCTAACGGAAACGATCGTAAATCGCGGGAGATTGTGTTTTCTTCTCTTTTTTTCTTGCTGAGAAACAAACCGATCAAGTATTTTTCCATTCCAAAGTCGATAACTAGCGAGAGAGCCTATTCTCTCCGTGTCAACTTCACTTTCGTTGTGTACTCGACCGAGTGCCAAGGAATTGTCGTTACTTCTTAATTAGTATCGAAAGATTGTAAGATAAGTCCGAGTAAAATAGTCAAATTAAAATAACTCTCTGGGTTGGTCGACGAAGCAATTCGGAGCTCGTTGATAAATCGAGTTCGCTCGGCCCGACGACGACAGCGAGCAACGCGACGGCCTGCCCCGGTATCGGCCTGTGTGTCATAACAAGCTCTTCGTGCGTCTGACTCACGCTCTATATCTACTGCGACCACGCGTAATATCTCTCACTCAGAGTTGCGCGCTGCTCCCGTTAAACATTCGAAAAATTGTCTTCGAAAAACAGCTGAGTTTCATGACTCCGTGTACGCAATCGAAAATTATAACCGATGGAACCAGTCATTGACGCTTCAATGTTCAATGTATTATATATTTGCCTGCTTGGCGGAACACTATTTTAAAGAGAAATCTTTTCTGATTGTATCTAAAAATTTGGCAAAAAATTGACAAATGATAGTGCATTGTACTATCATAGAATTTTGTGTATTAAAGTAAAAATAAATGTGTTGCTCAAAATCTAAATGCATATAATATAGATCATGCATTTTGCATGGGAGTAAAGTGCTTGAATTTCAATCCTTTCCTCATGGATGACTGAGAAATTTCGTAATGGCTCCGAGATTCTAAGTATTACGTTGGTCATATCGATCGAGCGTCGAGTTCTCGGATACTAGAGCCCCTCTGACTGGACACTACGGTACTAGAAGTTCTTTACTTCTGATGCTGGCTAACGTATGATCCACCCGACGTTGAGATCGTTTCTACCTCCCTTCGTCGAAAACGGTCAGGATGGTCCGATTCTGAAACAATGCTAGAATTCACTTAAGTACAAGCTTTCCGCGTTGTTTCATGAGGAGACGTTGTCCTCATTGTCGTCACCCCGGATCCCGAGAAACTTTACTGGCAGCATTGGCACGCTTACCCAGAACGTTATAAACATATAAGCGCAAAAAGAAAGAAAAAAAAATCACTTCTCCCACAACTTTCCCGGCAACAAGCGACCAAGTGTATTATCATTTTGTTGCGCGTTCCAAAATGTTTTTCAAACAAAAATAGAATAACTGAATAGAATAAAATGTGAACGCGTGATACTCGATAGCAACTGATCAATTCAATACGCATGTTCATTTGCTTATTAATATTTGATGTCTTCTGGTGCTCGAAACTTTATACACGATTCCATGAAGCCGTACAGTATTGCCCGATGATCGTGAAACATTATTGGACATTTGTTCCGCTGTTGCAAATATAGCTGCTGCAGTAGCTTTTCAGTTTTGTTATTACGACTAGATGTACATACACAATGATGATCAAAACCCCGGCCCGAAATACAATCGCCGGTACCAATAACGACGTCCTCTATTTACCCGTTACACATGGCGCGTCGATAAACAATGGACCCGATATCGACATAATGCACGCTCATTACAGCAGCTCCCGAAACTTTTCGAAAATACGTTTTGCAAATCGAATTTCATAATATCCTTTAACAAGGTAACGAGATCAGAGCTTTGATTGACTTCTTTTGCCACACAATTTAATTAGCGTACCAGTCTTGTGTATCGCTTCGTGTGCAGTCGCGTCGCCAATAAAGATTTTCCCGACTTTAATGTGTTACTCTACTTGTGCACCATCAATTAAAAGAGATCGCTTGGTTAATGTAAATTCAATAAAGAAGCAAGAGCTAAAAATCCGCCGTCAGAAAATTTAGCTCATAGAATGTAGTACATCCGAGACAAAAAAATCTTGGACTGTCCTCAGCCGAAATCGCGGCAAAAAATTGTCGAAGCAGGCCCGCCAGCAGCCTATTGCAATTCATAGACAACGATTTACGGTTTTAATAATTTATACAAAATAAATCTGTCGTCTGATAGAAGAAAAAAAATATATCACCTCGAAAGCCGTGTTATACAGGCAAACAACGCGCAATTTATAATAAGCGCTGTACTGAACTCCCGTTATGCTATTACATAACGTGCGCGATTTTGGGATCCGGTGTACCTAGTGTACTGTAGTACATATTCGAGCGAACATGGATACATTATAAATGAACATAGTATGTAGTGAGCTCTGGATGTATATGGTATATGTATCGTACGGGTAGGTATACGCACATTACTACTATACGTACAGTAGATATACTATGCATATAAACGCTGGTGCAATAACGAAGCGAGCGGCAACGTTCAAAATGGGGGAAGCGACGAGGGCAGAACCGGAGCGTATAGAGAGACAAGCGCGTAGCGCGCAAGCGCGAGAGTCGAATGGAAAAAAATCGGCCCGGAACCGTAGCGGGGGTTGGTGGCCGTATCGATCGTGCTAACATCGAGTTCGTATACCGTCGACGGTATATCCGCGCCTCTCCTGTAGAGAGAGAGCCACGTTCTGTCAGCGTTGGAGAGTATCAATGCGACGTGGACGACGTCCAAGTTACTCCTACGGCTCCGGGCTGTCCTTTCCACCGACGTGGCTTCCATCGATTTTTCAAACCCCCTTCGCGGTGATTCATTTATTCCATCCCCATGTAATTTTTCCAATCACTTTCGAGCGAAAAATTCTATTTGGAGCTGAGTTTTTGAGTAAAAATGCAACGTCCGTTTTCGAGCGCAATGCAAAAGCCGAAAACCTCGTCGAGAAGTCTGGCAGGCGCTCTGCACGTGTCGACTTCGCGAGTATGAGAACAAAGCCGAGAAACGCAGGATCGGTATAAACAGGGGTGCGGATCCACCCGTACAAGCGAGGCGAAGACTAGGGGTTGGAAGCCGACAGGACGATCAGCCCCTCGTCGCCGTTGAGGGTGCGGAGCAGTAACGCTGAGCCATACTGCGTGCCTACGAACGCGCTTCGATCGACCTTTTTTCCTATTTTTCATTCTTGTTGATTAGAATAAACATTTAACACAAAAATCCATGTATTAGAGAATATGGTGACAATACCGGAACACTCGATACATTCGATGCGATCAATCAGGCGATATTTTCGCGATACGCCGCAATCGATAAATCAAACCAAACAATTTTTCCACAAAGGCTTACAATTGATTTCTTGCGGATTTTGCAATTAAATGTCTTTCTTTGTTCAACGAATCGTTTGACACGGCCAAACAAAATTGTAAGATTGAAAAGAATATTGGGAGGTTAAAAGTTCAAATTCTCGCAGAAAGCCTCAACGGGCCATCAAATCTGGCTGTCTGGCTTGGTGCAGTATTACCAGCCGTGCCGTCGTGGCAGCCTGGTAGTGCGCACGGCGCAGAGGGACCGGCAGCGGCACAGCGGCTCGATAGAAATTCGTTCCATCCTTGGTTCTGGTGAGTAGCCCGCCAGAACCGAGGACGAAGTACGCAGGACGGTATAACCCCAAGGTGGGATACAGCGTAGAACTGACGCTGCGAACGTAGGAGGACCTTCGGCATTTTGAGAATCGGTGGCTACGCATTTCGGGGCTGACACTGTACACTAGGACCTCGATTTCGTTCACAAAGGCAGGACCGGCTCCGCATCACACTTAACAAAATCGAGGTTGTGCATGCCCCGCCCATACTCACGCGATCGATATTTGCTGCATGGTGGGGACTGTTAAGGAAACCGAGGGCGCAAAAATCGAGGTCCTAGCGTATGGGGTCCTTCCCTGTGAAGGAAAACCGACTGTGCTACGAACGTAGAGCAACCACCGTCACGCGCACGGGGGGGGGGGGGGGAATCGATCGACGCTGCTATCTGCGTTCTCCGACGGTCCTATATCGTTCCTCCACGCCATCCTACACGCGAACGACGCAACTCCGTATAGCTGAATATCATAATTGAAACGAAGTTTCTGTTTTTTAACGCTCGACCGAGCGAAGAGTAAAATTATCCTTTTCGAACTGTATAATGGTAAATGGTTTACCGGCGAGCCGGCTTGGGGAATATTTGTCCCGACAAAGAGGTCGCTTCTGTCGCGACCCTCCGACCTGAGGAGGATCGATCCGTGCTCTCTTTCTCTCTCTCTCTCTCTCTCTCGCGAGCTGCGCGTACCACCGGCACTCCGCGCTCGCGCTATGTCGAATCGTAAATTCGCCGATCCTGTCGTACCAATTGCTCGATACCGCCTCTGAGCAACTACATCAATACCTCCGTTGTCGAAAATATTATTATGAACGGGATTATTGATTATCGTCACTTGTGTTAAAAAGGAAAAAACACAAACAAAAAACGATTATTATACAGTATTTGCAGAAAGTTAGATTTTTGGACTTATACCATCTGCGAGCTATGAGTCTAAAACTAGAGAATTTCTCTATACACTTTTGTTCCTATCAAGGCTATTTAAAAATGAATAACATGGTTCTATCTATTTTGCACGCGTAATTGAAAGCTCGATGGGATTTAATATATATATATATATATATCTCTCTTTTTTGCCAACTCGAATGATTCCAATAAATGACGATGAGACGATGCGGGATTCCCCTGGTACGGCAAAGAGGGCGTCGCGGTGGTTTCTCGGTGGCGGGGAGGTGAGGTGAATCGATCGGTGCACATATTCCTCTGTGACCTAGCCTGTGGACAAAACCTGAAGTGCTATCAGAGAACTCGGTAGGAGCGCCAATAAGGACGCAGCGCAACGCACCGCGCTATCGTAGCGCGCTTCGCGCACATGGCAGCGCGTTTCGCTGCGTGTGCGGGGGAACATCCCCTTCACGCGTGGACGACGTTGTCCTAAAGTAAAGGGAGAAAATGGAACATCGTGGCTCCCTCGAAAGCTCGCAAAAACGAACGTCCCCCCTGTCTCTCCGCCTTTCCTCGGGGTACCCCATGACGTAATGAGAAGCTTTGGATATTCTTTCCGTACTTCGTTAGCAAGCTTCGTCAGAGTCGAGAGTCTATAGTTGCCGTAGAAAAAAAGATCGATTGACAAAGATAGATACTGAAGATCATTGCGACGCTAAAAAAAAATCCAAATGACCCTTCCAGGTTTTTATTTTTATTTTTATAAGTTTAGGGTGGTCCATTACGCCCCGCGTCGACCTGATTTTTCACTAGCCCATCTCGCCCCGGTCTTCCCTACTGGTAACGAAGAAATATGATACGACCGACTATTGGAGTAAAACCTTGAATTGATTTCAGTAGTTTTTTTTTTTATTTTATGTTTTTTCTATTTCATCGCTGACACTCTTAAGTGACACTCTTAAGAATGAGATAATCGAAATAATATGGTACATAAAAATATCATACCCCGGACGCCGCGCGCACGGCGTCCAGGGTAGGAGATAGACTGGGTCGACAAGGATGGCGTATATAAAGGAGAGATGAAACCCCAGGCCGTTGGAGAGAAACTCAGCGGTACGGAGAGGGACGGTGAAAATACGATCGACAGTGACGAAGCACCCTGCGTCGAGTAAAGGAAAAAGAGACGATACGACGGGAAGAGTGAGGGAGATATTGGCTCGCGGGGAATAAGTCTGATGCACTCTCTTGCCGTGCGCGGCTTTTCATCCTTCTCGCGCGGAGTATTTCTCTCTTTATCTATCTAGTATTCGCGAACGTTAGAGAGTGGGGGAGGGTTGAAGGACGGCGGGGAGGTTGGAAGAAGAACCGAAGGCAGAAGAAGAAGCGCTGAGTCGGGAAGCGCTCAACGGGTGGAAGGGAGAGCAGACTTAACGAACTTGGCCCCGTGGGAGCGAGAGAAAAGTGGTGGAACGTTGGGCTCGACGCGCGCGACCAAGCGCCAGTGAAGAACTGAGAAAAGCGGGTTTCTCGGAACCCAAGAGTGGCAAGAGTTGCGAGGTTCTACGAACTGGTGCCATGCGGGGGTGGGGAATAGCGCTGGAGAAGAAGACTGCAGAATATTGGACGCTGAAGCTTGGTTTCTTCTATGCGCTTTTTTTACTTCTTCCTTTTTTATTTCTGCTTCACGCCGTATTTCTCATCCTGTCTATTAATCGAAATATTGTTATTGTTTTTGATAGTGACATGACATTGGTATGATTAGACAACGAAAAAAATGCGTAAATGTGACAAGCATTCATTGTTTCCGAACTTCCGCGATACGTTTCATTCCAATTTTACAATTTAATAAGATACATTAATGATGAATGTACAATTGAGAAATTATGAAAATCCGCACCACGGGTGAAATGAATTATTTATATTGTTTAATATTTTCTGAAAACATTACGCTGAAGTACATCGTAAATTGTGTACAAGCGTATTTTCGTTGTTACTATGAATACAATATTATCAGATAATGAGTCGAAACGAGTCGACCGATATTTCGGCAAGAGGAATCTTTATCTTCGGAGACAATGAGAAGACGGAGAGGCGCACGGTTGGACGTCTGAAATCGTAAAACTGCACTCAATTAAAGGGTTAGCCCGCTCGTCAAAGATGAGCTCGCAATAAACCTGAAAGGACTCCCACGATTATCGATCTCTACTCTGCTGGAACGATAACCCCACCGTACGTACATATCAGACACCTGTGCACCACTCTGTATGTGGAATCGCGAAGCGAGTTACCTTCGTAAATTTCTGTAGAACATGGATATCCAATGATCAAATCTCCAATTCTGTCAATCGTACCGGACTCTCGAGTCCGATTGCGCTTCGAACCTCGATGAGTCAAAGGGTTTGCAAAGAGGATCTGCCGAAAAATTAATTCAGCTCGATTTGCGAGGCCTTCCCACGGATCTTTATCTACCAGAATGTAGACCACGATCCCCGCAGGCGGCCTGGCAATAATGCAGTGGTCGAAACAGGCCGTGTACATTGTATCGAACGTATCACTCCATACAGGCAGCGAGAGAAATTCAGAAATGCAATGTCGGACTGACGATCCACTAAACACGCACCCGGGTACGAACCGCCTTAATACAATACGTATGGGACACGGATCGACGTGCTAATGGAAGCAATAGTTTGTTTTCGAACTCGCGACATTGCTGCAATGGTCACGGGCATAATGAATCTATTCCAGAGGGATGGTGTGTAACACTGAGAGTGAGGGAGTGAGGGAGTGAGGGAGTGAGGGAGTGAGGGAGTGAGGGAGTGAGAGAGTGATTGGTTGGTTGATGCCTTAGTTATAGACTATGAGGCAAATTGAACGGAGTAATGAAAGATAGACATAAAACTAAATGATAAAATGTCGATGAAAAACAGTGAAAAGCAGTAAATTGTAGGATATCATTGAAAAACAGTGAAAAGCGGTAAATTATGCAGTAATGTTGCAGAGTAGTGAAAAAAAGAAAAATCAATTATATCTCTCGTTTGTGCGAATCCCCTCGTGCATTTCGAGCAATGTTCTCATCTACATACACACATGTATGTAACAGACTGCCGTGCAATTGATATAAATTGCGCGGGAGTACGTACGGGAAGGGGTAGCAATAGCGAATCAAACGAAGAGTTGGATTAAATCCTCTGCGATGCGCTACACGAATCGATTCAGCTTCAATTCACTATCTTCTTTCTGGCGTAAATATTATAATTTTTTTTTAATTTTATTCTTTTCAAAAATTCCTATTTTCAAAAAATACTATTTGGTTAGGAAAATATTTGACTCGATGGTGGTCCCAGATTGTTCTTTATACCGATCTCAATTAATCGTCTCCCACGATTAAAAAGCAAACTTTTTACATACCGTTCGTTTCAAAATTTTCTGGAAGAATATTCAATTATCGGTACAGAATTATTAAAACAGTATTTACTCCTATCGTCACTTGGCGCATTATTATTAATATATAAGCTCGATGAGGAACGACCGAAAGGGGCTCGGGAGTCAGAGAACAAACACAACTCCCACGCCGACAATCATCCCCCTTCTCTCTGCCTGTGTCTCTGTGTCGTTACTCGTGCATCGTCCGGATATCAGTCATCATCGGATAAACGTTGTCTGTAAGCGTATACGTATCATAATATAATCACATGCGTGCCTTGTTATCGGTCTATCAATTTATACTCGTACACTCGTACCCGATTCGCACAATCGGTTTTCGACAAGTCTATGCAACATAAATACATTCACGACGATGAGCATTACTGTCGCCTAAAGTGTCGATAAATAAAAAATTCTTGATTCAATTCAAATTTCGGGATATCGACGAGCAAAGAGTAACATTATACGGAATAAAATGTTTGGAAATGAATTATTTTTAGAAATTAAATGTAAAAACTGTCGAAGGATACTATTGAGGCTTCGCGGAAAATGTCCCGAAAATACAATTGCCCGAAAATACGATAGCCCGAAAATACAATAGCCCGAAAATAGAATTGCCCGAAAACAGTCCCAAACAATAAAAACAACCTACGAAAAAAAAACCTACTATCAATTTATACCGAAATTTTGTACCGCGGTCTTTTTTCCAGGCTTTTTTTATCGTCCTTTTTTCCGCCTACCCGACTCTGGGTAATGCTAAGAGTGGGAATAAAAAAAGTAAAAAATTGCAATGGAAAAACCGATTGCTACTGTATTGGGATATCGTCAGTCGTCGTATAACCGTTTTTTTGGCCATACCACCCAGAAATTGCGTCAGATGTGGCCACGTGGCATATTGTACCGACGCTTGCACATACAATCTTATAATTTTCCGTGCAATCATATTCTATCCACATAGACTAAAAACTGTGCTAATGGCGGCGCCATTCGTTTGTTACGTTACATAGGTAGTATCCTATGTAACGTAACAAATTACCCTATATAGGTAGTATCTCCATACATTCGCGTTAAAACCGACTTCCATCCAAGTACAGAAAGTATACGAGACTCGGATAGTGCAACAAGCGCAGTGAGCATGTCAGTGCACACAAATCGAATCGTTGCATTCACGTACTCGAGTACCGGCGCGAATGATCCAACATGCATTCACGTATATATACGCAAACATAGTGTACCTCGTCACCAAAATTTTCACGTACGGAATATGTCGGCGTGCACGCGTGCGCGCAGTATAGATGAAGTGGACCATTGCCTCTCGCCCTCACGCAGCACAAGCAAACACGCTCGTACACATTAAAACCTCGCGTGCGTTTGCAGATAGCGTGGATAGACGAGCATACCTTTCGCGTACAGACAGAGCCAGACGAACAGAACAGATCGACCTACACGAAGTCAAATAGACGTGTTCACACGCACACCACTTTTCCCCATTTCCTCCCCTCTGCGAAAGTCTCTTTGTCAGCCTATCATCCGAGGTCTCTTATTCCTGCACGACCACCACCAGTCAGCGTCCTCATACCCGTCACCAATACCATCTCGATGATAACAGAGCGCGCAAGTGGCGAACACACTTCATCCCCTTTGACCGACTCTTTCTCCTACTCTCTCGATCATGCGTTTGTTTCTCTCCTTCTGTTTCATTCTCCTTTTTCCAGCCTTTCGCCACTATCCTTCTCTGGTCCACCGACTCTTGCCATGTCACGGTCCCTAAATGTTTTGTTTTTAATATCATTTTCTCTGGTTCTTTACGCCTCCATCTTGTTCCTGACTCATCGCGTTACCCTTACATGTTTTTCCATCTTTTTCACATATTCTGTTGAGCTTTCAATCAATTAATCATTCTCTCTCTCTCTCTCTCTCTCTCTCTCTTGCCGCTAACCTCGACAGAAAAATCTTGCGAACTCGCGGGATAACCTTCTTGCAATTGAAATGCGTACGATTATCGTGGTATATACGGCAACTTCTCTTTGTAACGTCGGACAAGCTAAAAAATTGATTGCGTTGTTTTTTCACTTGAGAGTAGGAACTGAATAACAAGCATTACGTTCGAGACACTCTCTTTGTGATTTATTACTATGAGTCCATTTTCATTTCGTAATATTTAAATCTTAGAGTAAAAAATTAAAAAAAAAAAATATGGCCAAATTTCCATTTTCGATCGGTTGTGAAAAAAATGATTATTTTTCTTATCCAATAAAGAGTCTGCGGACTCAAAAGTCTCAACATCGATTCGCCCGAGGACGTTCAAGCGTGTATAATTGTCAATCCCGCGATTGATCCTCACGGTCAACGGACTCGACTCCGACGAGTCGACCGAGAGTCCTCTCTGCGTTCTTTAATCGTCAAACGGAACTTGGGAGAGAGAGAGCAAGGCCCCGGAGAGCGTGAAGAGGTCCTCGCGAGGGGTGGCTCACGTTCCTCTCGTATGTCTGGCAATATTCTGATCATTGGGCCTCGTCAAGAAACGCCGTACCAGCAGGATGTTATTCTTCCCCCCCCCCCCCCCCCCCCGCCACACTGTATTCGATCCTTTCGTCTTCCTGCAGCTTCGCTCGAGCTTCCTTCTCTTATATATGTATACCGAACATTATCCACGAAGCATGGGTACGGGTATGGGTATGTAACTTACACATACGTCGGTGTCAGATGTGGGCGTATAGGGCAGGCTACACTATCATGTACATTGTGCTATGTGCCGCAGTAGACGTAAATGCGCCTACGTTCCTCGAACGAGAACATATATACATGCCATACCCTCCTACATACGTATCTATACTACTGTACAGTTTCTCTCCCAATTCCCTTTAGCTCACTTTCTCGCAGTTCTCTCCCCTCGTTCATCGGCGTCTATCTTCTTCCCCCTTTTTTTCTTCGCGCACTCAGGACATAACGTAACCGTATATATATAATACATTGTATATATGTATATGTACGTATATCTTTGCCGGCGAGTTGGTTACGTAGGTGATGGTGTGTACCAGTGGTATAAGAGCGCTAGTGGTTACGTGTATATGTGGGACGAGGTACATAGAGGAGAGAAGGCAAGTTGCCTTGTCTCCAGCTCGCCGCAGTCTTCCCTCCAACCTTTCCCAATTTAGCCTGCGATACCAGAGTGAGCGGCGACTGCGACTGTGTTGGTAGTTTTCAGAAGTGTAGTGGTGGCGCGGTGTCCTGTCGGCGGGAGGAAGGAAGAAGACTTTCGAGGGAAGTAGCGTCCATAGTTGGAACGAGGGTGAAAGGGAGACAGGCGAAGTCGAAGTGCGAGCGAGGGCTGTCGGGAAGGAGTCACGGGAGAGAGGTAGGCATGACTCCTGGGAGTGGGAGAAGTAAAAACGGCTTGCCGGAACACTGCAGCATCAGAGCCGGCGACTGGGGTTGTGTGCTAGTACAGGAAGGTGAGGGAAACGGAGAGATAGAGCAAGAACCAAGTGGTTTGCAGGCTTGGCAAGCGAGATGAAATGTCCGGCTATGTGTGGTAGTGGCATCGCCAACGGATGGTCGAGGAAGGAAGAGAGAAGTGCGGACAGAGATGGACTGAAGGTGGTACATAATGGTTGTGAGAGAAAGAGAGAATGGGGAAACGTGTTTCGAGTGGAGGGGGAAGGTGGGGGGGGGAGGAAGGGAGGGGCACAACGGCATTGCGGGAGTGAGAGAAAGCGACCGGGAGAGTTTGCCGGAGGACGAAGGACGGTACTAACCCTCCACTTCTGCAGCCGCGTCCCACTCTTCTCCAAGCCGTCATTCCCTCTGCCACGTTTGCTCGTCATTAGACGGGCTCTGAAATATCGCACCGAGAATATTATAGAAGAAAGCGCGCTCGCGCTGGCGCTGGTGGTGGTAGTGGTGGTGGTGGTGGTGGTGGTGGTAGTGATGGTGATGGTGATGGTGGTGGTGGTGGCGGTGGTGGTGGTGGTGGCGGTAGTGGCGGTGGTGGTGGCGGTGGTGGTGGTGCTGGTGGCGACGCCGCCGCCGCCGCCGCCGCCGCCGCTGTCGGCGCCGCCGCCATCGCCGCCGACCCCACCACCGCCGCCGACCCCATCGCCGCCGCCGACGCCGCTGCCGCTGCCGTTCGGCCAGCGGAGAACCAGCAGTAGCATCAGCTCTCGTCAACGACGACTACGACGATGCTCTCTACGTCGTACATAGGGGAAAGGATGAGGCGAAGGAATAGAGGGAAAAAAAAAGGATATATTTGAAACAGGAACTCCTGGGCACTCGATGCCGAGACCGATAGGGATGTGAATTATTATTATTATCATTATATGACGGAGTTATATATGACAGAGGTTTTTTCCTACTCAGCCCCATATCCCATTATTTCACCTTCGGCCAATTATCGATTCTCCTCCCTTGACAGGAGGTCAGAGTTTCACGGCAGCTTTCGAGCTCATATTGTCATAGTGTTCCTTCTCACTTCGTCCCTATATCTCTCTGACTGGATGCCATCGAGACCCGAAGTCAAAATTATTTACTACGCGCGAGCGTACAACGAGAGGTATCCTCTGCTATTCCCACCCTTCCAAGGCCGGATACGAGGGATCTCACTCCTTCGATTTTCTCTCTCGCATCTCTCAGTCTTCCTTGCTATCCGAGCGTATCAGCAGAGCGCCCTCGAATCTAACCACCCCCGCTCTGTCGGAGAAACATAGAAGGAAGGAAGGATATAGCCTCCGGGTTCTCTCGTTTCTACACGGCACTGGATCAGCCGGCACTGTGCCCTCCTTCACATCCTTCATCCCCTAGCTTCACCATCTATTTCCCCTTCGCTGATGCACACAGACGCAAAAACCTCGGTATACAATCCCCACTCAACGTTACCCGGAGCATCGTCGCTGTGTTTTCCATAGGAAAGAGCATGAGCACTCATACGACGTTCGGGCGAAGCCGGCTAACACCGTGAACCTCCCCCGGACACACATACCCGAGCGTACCACCCTCAATTTCTCCTCCCTTCAATCTAAGCCCCCTCCCCCCCCCCAGCTCGACCTTTCCCTCGGTCGCTTAACAATTCCCATTGGCTGACTATTCTGACCAATGGAAAGCTAGCGCATCCTCCACACACGTGGCTTCACGTACACCTCCATAATTCCGTACTTTTGCCGGTTCTACTGCTCTTGGAGTGTACGTACACTTCTCTCCCGCTTCCACTGCTCCGGCGGAGTGTACACGAAAAACGTCAAAAAGTTACGTTTCGAAGCGGCACCGGCGTAGCGCTACTCGCTTTTTTCCCTCGATTCTCGTCCTCAATTTGTTATTTTTTTTATGCTTATTTATCCTTTTAGTTTTATCTTCGAATCGCTATTCGCGCGAGTGTACGAACAACCGCTGGATCGTGGAACGACCACGTGGCTCTCCGTACAGTTCTCCAGCTCTATCCGTTTCTCCTTCGATCCTCTCTCCATTGCACGCACGGGAAGTTTTCCTTTCCTCCCACCATTTGTCTCCACTTTTCTCTTATCCTCTTTTTTCCTGCAACTCCACCAAGTTTGCCCGTGTCTCGCTCTTTTCTCCTATCTGGCCCTCGTGAAACTCTTGTGGTCTCGCTCCCTCGTTCCGATTATACAGCACGTTATTTCTCTCTCGCGTACCCTTCGCTTTTCGCTCGTGTCCTCGCTTCTCTATACCACCCCGAGTTTGGGTACCATCGAGTCGCGAGAGCGGCGCAACTCTCTGTACACGTCCGGGGGCCTCTGCGGCTCATTGCTCAAATGCCACCTCGGCAGATGCACCGCCGCAGTCCCGCACTGCAGCTGCAGCGTGCCGTACGTATCCTTCGTCTCTCACTCCGAGTAGTTACGGCGATCCATTCGTGAGGGCTCTTCGCCCCGTCAGTCGCTGTTCTCTTACCTTTCTACATGAGGATTTTACTATAATTACGATGCTGGACGGGACTCACCGATGTCGTTTAATCCTCCATGAAGGGATTGAACAGTCCCACTTGGGCGTGTAAAAAACAAACAAGAAAATCTGATCCACGCTAAACTCGTGTTTGACATATCGTGTGAATTCTGCATAGTACGTCTACAATCGTCCCGGCAGATGAAGTTTCGGTAGATTCCCATAAACATGTACCGCGAGTCAATGGTAGACGAAACTTTTGCCGACAAATTTGGGACAAATTTGGCGGAAGATGATTATTCTATCTTTGACAATAATGCTCCGCAGTCCGGGAGCCCTGTTGACGAAGTAGTCTCACCGATGACGGAATCTTTTCACTAGCCACAAAACTCGACCCCCCCCCCCCCTCCACGCTGACGAAGTGAAGCTCGTCCTCCAACACCTACCAATCCAGACCCTCTCGATAATTGTATTACATTATTTTATCATGGCGAATGCGACTATATATTAGTCTATTGTCATTGGACGATGCTAGAGCGCTGTTCCATACTATCTCGTTCCAGATCGAACTGATAACGAACTAATGTACACATTGCCATTGTTTAAAATGATTATTGATAAATCTGTTTTCTATCTATTTTTTTTTTTGTATAAACAAGTTTCGTATCGTTACCGTATTATATAGTCCGTAAGGCGTTTCCATTTACAACGTTTTTCACTATATAAACTCCAACCTCTAATAGCATCCCTTCATAATTGAAATTCTTTCAGTATTCAAGCACTAGGTGGCGCCGTTCCTTTAGTAAGTTGAACTTCGTTACGCACAGCGTCACCACGCGACGTACGCCTTTGCTGAAGCTCACTTGCGGGAGAAGTAGTTGCTTCTATTGTTTATTTACAATACTAGAGGAAACATGGTGAGAAACTAAGTTAGAACGACTAATAGACAGCCATGGAGTGACGTTGCTATGGCAGGCCTGATGAAGTTTGTTGGCAATGGCGAAGATCAAACAGACCGAGGGAAAAAACTGCAATTTTAACTGCCTCACCGTACTACCAGCAATCGATCGAAAGAAGGCAAACGAAGTTTGTGGAAATTAGGAAAGGAAAGGGGAAAGGGAAGAGTCGAGGAAAGACTAGGCGATGGAAAAGAAAAATTAGAACATGCCCCATGCATATTCTGCAGGGAACTGTATTCCGAACCGACCGAGGGTTGGATTCAGTGTAGCACCTGTCAGTATTGGTCGTACTGTTCATGTGCTGCAGCCGATGAGGATGATCCTTGAACTACACATTCGATTTGTGAACTACATATTAGATATGCGACGATAAAATAATTGTTTTCGATTAACATTTATCTTTACGTTTTCTTGTGTTATCATTGATAAAAAAGACGGCGGCATATCGTGAACGATAAATTAAGAATAAATTGTCATTTTTAGTGTTGGCCTTAGTGTTGGGCTTTTTAGTAATGCCCTTTGCGCCCCGGTCTTCCCTATGTATATGAAGCATTCCATACCATTTCGACCTGGGACTAAACCTTCACATCTTGGATTTTTCCGAAGAGTTTTTATTTTTATAAGTTAAAAAAAAACTTCAGAAAAATTTGAAAAAATGCCCAAAAATACATTGTTGCATATACAAATAGTCAAGCGATAACCCATAATCGACAGATTTGTTCTTCTAATTTTTTCACTGCTTTGTTCGAAAAAAATGAGAAAAAAATCGAAGTTAAGCCAGCCCACTCCGGCTCAAATCTTTAAATTGTTTATATATGACACAATATTTTTCAGAATTTTTGCTGATTTTGAAATTGTAACGTTCAATAAGTTCATTTAAAAAAAAAAATTATAGGCAATTTCCTAAAATCAAATAAAAAATCTGACTGCTTTCTAGAGTTAATTTAGTCATATAAAAAACCTCCGTTCCAATCCAAGATGTGAAGGTTTAGACCCAGGTCAAAATGGTATGGAAAGGCCCATATATCCACTTTAAAAAAATGAAAATTATGTCAACGATAATGGCGGTTGAGGCAAGTGTAAAAATTATTCGACGAAGAGACTTTTGGAATTTCGAAGTCGCTGACGACGACGCGGGTGTTCGTCCTTGGCTCGGCCGGTTGTTCGCCGGATGACCAGGAGAGCCGACACAGCTGCGCATTCGTCTGCAGCACGAGGCCGCCTCGACGTTTCGAAGGTTATACGTTCCAGGATTACACGACGCCAATGCTAAGATCTTGTTCTCCTTCTCTCTCTAATTTTTTTTTCATCTTTTTGCTCACCTCTTCAAGCGCCTGCCGCTGCAGCTAGCTTGCCGTGCGCCACGCGACGGCGTGCGAATACGAAGGAGCCCATCACTCTCTTATATTCGTAACCAGTATCCTCCCTCTTACTATACTTTTTACACCCTTTCCCCCGGTCACACACGTCGCCGGGGAGCGAGCATGAGGAAAGGGGAGGGGGGGAGTACAAGTTGTAAAGAAAATCTCCACGACTGCGTTAAACCATTCGAGCGTTTTTGATTGATGAGGATCGACGTATTCTCCGACATGACAGAGGGAATATATGGTTCGCTCGTTTTATTTCCGTTGATAATGAGGGCTAATATTTTCTACTGCTTTTTTATTTTAAATATGTATGTATTATCGGTGGTTCTGTCCGTGATCGATGAATATAGATTGATCACGGGTAGAAGCACGGATGCACAAAATAAAAAAAAATAAAAGATATTAGATATATTACCTTAATTTTTGTGAAATGGACCCAAAATAGAAATCTCCTTCAGACATTGAGCATGGTACGAAATAAGAAAAGGAAAAAAAATGGGATCGAAAGATACATCCGACAGTCGACAGACGGGCACGGGGGTCCCTCGACCTCGTATGAACTTCGCTCACCGTCGGTAATATACCTGATCCACCGAAACACCGAAGAACGATCGGTAGTCGCTGCCACAGGCGCCGGCTACCTACATTCGTTTTTCGTAAAAGTAAATCGTAGATGCCGGCGGAGAGAATATCGTGGGTTTGTTTACGCCGCGTCGAGCGTGTAAGAGAGCAGAGGCCAAAGTCAGTCGGCGGCATCGTCAACGTCAGTGAGGCAGCAGCAACAACATCGGCAAGTAACGACGCCGGCCTTGCCATTGCCCAAATAGGTCAACACGGCCGACGGAGCACACCAGCCGTTCCAACCGAAGGCTAAAGAATCGATCCGACGAACAGTCAAACTCTTCGGGCGCTCGAGTGGGTCGGTTTATCGCGATGGTTTCTAGCGGCGAAAAACGAGGCGGGAAGGTCTCGATGAGTGAAAAAAAGAAAAGAAAACAAAAGAAAGACCCCAATGAAAGGCGACAAATGAAACAACCAATGAAAGGGTAAAGTTATCGCGATATCGGTATACAGGCAAAACATTTGCTCGGTATTAAACTCATGTTCTGGCTGGGACTGTACTTATGTGCGAAAGTTGAGTCGTATTAATGTATGAAAACTAATCTTGCGCAGTAAAGAAAAGGTTTGTCCATTACGACAAATTTTCTTGTTCGCACGGGTCGACAATTTAAATTTTTTAATTATGTATTATTATTTTTTATATTTTATGTGAATATTCGTGAGCTTTCTTTAGACTTTAATTGTTGCATTTGTGGAGCCAAGTGATCAAACGAATACTGACTACCGAGTACTCTGGAGTCTGTCAAACCGAGCCCGGGCATGAAGTGTGTCGTGATCGCGTCAATGATTCGATCCCTCGGCTCGTGTACTCCTCGCTACTTTTGTCGCCGCTGCCAGCAGTCACTCAGAGAATCTCTGCGATTAAGTGTGCCACTCCAACAGCCCGTCATTCCGCTGCTGATGTTCTTTCACGTTATTATGCGTCGGGATATTCTCGTTTACGCAACGGCTTGCGATCGATCGCGGCTTGCAAATAAGTTTCGAAAGCACCTCATTAAGTTCTTCCTTAGGATCATCGACTCCTCAAAAAAAGAGAAAAGAAAAACCCCCATCAACGCGCTTTACAATTCACTTTATGAATAAAAAAATAATTTAAAAGAACAAATCTCCGAACGACAAAGTTCTTAAGAAAACGAACAAGTTAAGGACTTGAGGTCCGAGAATTCATCGAGAGGATCAATCCAATATAAGAACATAGTTAATGAGAAACGAAGAAATCAAAAAGGACTTATCGCACGCGAGTAAGGAGTAAGGAGAGCGAGCGACGGAGAAGGAGACAGGAAACGACGGATGAGGTTGAAGGCTGGCGAGAGAAGTGCATACATACACAGGCGGTAAGGAATGAACAGCACCAGTAGCAGTAGTTCAGCCAGTAGGGAGAGAGGGTTCGATTCAACAAGTAGAGAGACGCGACAGCTGTTGATGAGATGAGTCCGCGCTGCGGAGTTTGACTTTCGAGTTATGTAGGCGAAGAGAGATATGCTGCCAGTCCCACGTGTACACATAGCCATCCGCTACATTATTAGCTATATATATATACATATATATATATAAGGACATTACATACATAAATGGTTTTCTTTTCAGCCGCTATATTCTACACGTAGAGGAGTGTACATAGAACCCGCGAATGCCGCGAGAGAGCGGGTGAGCCGAGGAGCAAAGTCTTGCCGTCAGGCAGTCAGGCAGTCGGTGGGACCGTGTGGAAGCGGTAGGTGCTCGCTCGTTCCTTCGCTCCTTCGTTTCTTCGGCTCCGGCAGCACCGCTGGCGCATAGAGGAAAGCAAGAGAGGGAGAGAAGTGGTGCTGCTTTGAAAGTTGGAATGCGACCGAGCCGGGCAACAGCCTTGAGCTGGCCAGTAGCACGAATCAGCCTACCGTGCGCCCTTTCCATACAACGTTCCTGTCCGCCTGCAGCTCGACTTCTCTCGTGTAGCTTTATATACTCAGTCTCTGCGTGGTTTGCCTGACTACCCTGCCTGTATCATACCTGTCCAACGTCAACCTCTCATGCTCATAGATACCTGTCTCAGACCTGCCAGTGTCTCTCCCTCCCCTCTCTCCTCCAGCCGCACGCTTCTATTTCCTCTTCGTATACAAACTCTCTATAAATAGATACACGGACGTTGGCCTCTTGAAATTAATATAATTTGAGGATACAATCGTTATTCGTATATCTATGGATTTTGTGGGGTCGATGATAGATGGATGAATAGATAAATGTCCACAAAGTTCGGCTGTAGTCCATGGAAAAGCTAGCAAAAACGGACCAACTCTACAAATTTTGACCGGATAATAAAAATCGAAATTTTCACAAAGCATTAGATGTTAGATTACTACTGTTGAGTACAAAGCTTCAATGAAAAATAATTTTTCCTGATTATTTGGCTTCCTGGTAGAGGAAGCTTTGTTGGCAAAAGAAAATAATCGCGTTTCAAACATATAGTTGTTTGGAAATAGAAAAAAATCACTCACTACTTTTATCAATATTTACGACAAAGATTTCGATACCATGTCTAATGTTTTATGTGTGATTTACCCCTACCTTAAAAATTTCAGCTTGATAGATCAAGCTGTTCTCTAGTTATGAGAAAAGCTCTGTTTCAATTTTTCTCTACACGTTCTGAACACGAACACGTTTTCATTAATATATGGAGAACAAATTCATGAAAACAAAGCTTCCTCTATGAGGAAGCAAAACGAGTTTTATTCGAGAATCCCTTTCGCAACGCTCTCCCCTGTATACCCTATAAATTCGTATATGGAAAACCGACGGCCTTGAATTCCTCGTCAACTTTACGTCGAGAAGAATTCCCCTTCCCCCCCCCCCCCCCCCTCCCGACCAGCTGGGACCGGGTAACCCAACTGCAGTACTATCCCGGAAACTTTTTTAAACCCGTGAGTACAGCCGGCGCCGGTTCGCCTCGCACATAGCGGTGATCCGATCTTGAAAACTACGTTGAAAACTTGCGAGCGGATGAGGATACACGTGGTCATAGTCCACGTCGAGGTATCGTGCGTACCGCGTGGAAAAGCCCGTACGAACTTCGGGAGCGTTAAGGTGCGTCAGTAGTAACGTACCAGTGCGTGTCAGACACGCGCGTTTCAGCGCCATCCGAGAGGTCTGAGTCTCCGTGCGACGATTGATTTTTAAACCACGAAACTGAACGCCACATGTGTTATAGTAAAAGCCTTTACGCAACATCGTCACACATGATATACATGTATATATATATATATATATATACAGTTATTATAGTGTATAGCATCGGTAAGGTTTATTCATTCGTTTCAATCTCCCGACACATTCAACGACACGCTAAATTTATAGAGAGCACCGCACAGATATAGGATCTACACGAAAGCACTCTAGTATACAACGATATACGAGTATGAGAAGAGCCACCGTGACCTACAGCAAATTTCACGGCCCCGTGCTTCGGTGCCTGCTCCTCATGAGTATATACGTATATATATTTATTGTCTCGTCGTGACAGAGAGAAGCGTGAAACAGATAGACACAGAGACGGGGTAATCCCACTGGGCCGCTATCATCCGGAATGATTAATATTCGGACAACAATGATTTGGCGCGTGCCCACGCATCGACGCTGGCCGCCCTCGCGAAAGCTCGCGGAAGTGCGACCAGCGCGCCGCCCCCCTCCTCCCTTCCATCCTCATCGTCCTCGTAAAACTAATCTCGCCAGATACAACGATTCCGTAACGCCATTTACTCTTCATCTCGTTCTGGCGCGCTTCCCCGCTTACAACCAGGCGATCACGTTCGCATCCCTTTCTCGGATGTCCCTCGCGAGCACGCGCTCTTCATATACTTTCCGTTGTGTGGTTCGTTGACGCGGCTGTAACCGACCTGCCTCAACGCTCTCGTCGTCTCCTGATCGTTCCTCGTATCTCTGTCCCGTCGATATCGCACGCTTTCCATGTATTATAAATCTCCTCGTTTATATATACGCGGATATATACGACGAGCGAGTTTGTTAATAAATCGACAAGACGCGCTCGCTCCGTTCGTCGCTTTGGATCGCGGCTGCTACTCCCACACGATCTTTAGACACTACTGTATTTGTTTTGTAAATGTTGTATTAGGGTTGGAAAATTGTGGGCTGGAATAGTTTTTTAACGTTTATCATTATCGAACTATTCCGTGCCATTAAAACATTCGGTGGGGAAATATATATATATATATATATATTGCCCTTAGGCCTACCATTACGCTCACTCGGAGTAGAAATAACTCGCTTCTCAAAACTTGAGGAACGACACGTATCACTGATCCACTGTACGATACTCTTATCTCTCGGAAAGTCTCGAATCTCGCGAGGTGCTAAGGTGCTCCGATATTGCAGGCATCACCAGCAATTCTGTATCTACGAAGACCGTTCGATTTGACGGAATCCATAACCGTGTTATCAATCGAATATAAGGCCGCGAGAATCGTGGGTATACGTTGATCCGACTAGGTTCAGAATCTGCCGACCCAGCCCGACATTCTGCGAGCAAAGAGTCATCGCAACGGCAGGCTGAGTCTTGTCTAGGCAATAAGTAAAGCCCGCGACTCGCCCAAAGCAAGTCCGAGCGGCAGCGCGTCTTTTTCGTTCGTTCTACCGTCCCGTTCGTTCTCGCTCCTTCGCACCATGCTGTTCCAGCTCATACGGCTTCGTCATCGATACCGCTCGCTCGCTGTACGACGGATCGTCAGAGGATCGGCAATGACACAGTGTTCGCTGGCCGTTGCCGGATCGAGTCCGCCCGTTCTCTCTCGACCCTCTCCCCGAGATGTCCGCTTTTCTCGCGTCTCTTCTCTTTCTCTTTTGGCCGCACGCGCGCGTGTATGTGCTGCCAAACGAACCGTGTTCTCTTGGTTGGTCAATTTTTTTTTTGTTTCTCTCGCCTCGGCTCTCTTAATTTGGCGCTTGTTACGTCGCGCTTTTTCGTACATGCGTGACCAGCGGCGATTCCTGCCTGACCGGCGGAATCTTTCGAAAGTTTGCTACAATAGCCGAGAAGAGCGCGAGGATACCTGACCTCCTCGAGACTGCGGGACGCTCTTGCGTCCGGGGGGTGGGGTGCGAATCCCTTCCAGCAGCGAGTGCGAGCTTCTGGTACCGCTTTTCGAGCCGCTCTTAACCAAACGATAATTATTAGACATAACAATAGACAATTATTATTACCAAAAAAATTGACAAAAAAAACCCAAAGTGTCGTAATACCTCTCGATGAGATTTGTATATCTAACACTTTGATTGCGATTGTCGTGTATCCGCTACATTAGCAAAATATATATTTCTACAAGAATCTTAAAAAACTGACATTTATCACAAATTTTAATACGGACATATCATTTTTTTTTGTTTCTCAGTCGGACGGAGGCTTGGCAGTTAAAGGATTAAGGATTATTTTATAAGAGTAGAGGGTTTTCGGCATTGCCCGGAAACTCTTTTTCATAGTAATTCCTGAGGAACGTTCATCAATTAATAAATATCGACGGAATAAAAGAATGAAAAGGAAGAACTCCCGATATTAAAGTTATACGGGTTACACCCTTTCGATTCTAAGCCGGTAATATACACATTCTATGTCGCGCTCGCTCACCGAACACATTATACATATATATATAAATATATATATATATATTTTTCCGAGGCCTCTCCCGAGCGCGCGCCCTTGCGCGATCTCTCGAGCGCCCGAACGCAAAAATCTGTCGTGAAAGAAAAAAAAATAAAAAAAATGTCCTTTTTCGAAGAGGCGCTGTCGCCCTAGCTTGCCGCTACGACGAGATTCCATCGACGGTCCGGTACAGCGTACGCGAAAACTCTCGGCGTATCGCGCATCGAGCTCTACGCAATAAAAATGTTTTAGATGAATTTTCTTGAGCTGCACGGCGTGTACAGTGGCGTCGGGTAAAAGCTGCGCGACGAGAACGGCGTTGTCTGCCGCGGCCGCCGCCGCATGCCGCTTGGACGGTCGATTCTTTGGCTGCGCGGCATGTACAGCCCACAGCTCACCAGTCAGTGGAGGGTTTCAGGCCTTAGGCCGCGTTAGAAGTGTTAGACCGCGGTCCCTAGGGGCCCCTCCGGCACTCGAGGTAGGCTCCGACTACCATCAGGGGCCCCCGAAAAATTTCTAATTTTTCATCGGCAAGAAATGTTTAATGAAAAGAACAAAAAAACCTTCATACGGGTTTGTTGAAAGAAAATTATTTTTACCACTTGAAAGATGCAGTTTGAAAAATACAAGGTATATCCATGAGTATGGTAAAATTGTATATTTGCTTTGTTTCGAGCAACGAGGTCGAAAAAAATGTATTTTCGTACGGGTGACGGGCCAGAGCCGGCTCGGCCGCTCGTTCTGGCGCTCTCTCCCTGCATCGACTGCTGTCAGAGGTCGATGCGTTTCGTATCAGTACCACGTGCGCGGATCGATGGAGAGAGCGAATCGATATCTCACTCGCGCGCGCATCCGCGGCGTTGACTCGAAGGGCTAAAATTTCTCTCGCTCGCTCAATTCTCGTGTGAACCGAGAATTTTGACGAAAATAAAAAAAAAAGAAAAATATTATTTCTTGGAAGCTCCGTCTTGGAAATTTTTTTCATCGCATTGTACTTATACGATATGCGTCTACTCGAAGAACGTACGGGGGTGGGGGTTCACCCCGAGCGTCGAGTCGAGATTCCCGCCTGGCCGAGCCAACGCTCGGTGCGCAACGAGCCTCGCGCACCTCTCCTTGCACGAATTAATTAAATCGTCACTCAGCAAGAAGCATCGAGCACAAGCCGGCCACAGCACGCCTCGTCGTGTTTACGCGGGAAAACTCTCCACACGATCGGCACACGCGAAACCCGGCGTCGCATCGATTCCATTCTATTTCATGACGAATTTCAATTAGCTATTTTTCATTTGTTCATTAAACTATCTTTAAAATATCTGAGAAGCGTATAGCCGATTCATCCTTCAATTTTGCACCGATCGAGCGAATATTCATTAACCATAAAAATATTGTTACACAACATTTAACGGAAAACTCCGTATCGCCCAATCGAGCATTAATGAGGATAATTGATCCTTTTGGGCACTCTCTTTCGTTGCCATCGTACATGTGCATATATTATACACTGTCTGTACTATATCGGGCCGCGTTTATTAACTTTGGGATTTTAATTCGTAGCTTTAAACGAATTTTACGATTGCTCTGTGAGATTATGGTGGTGAATGGAACGCTTATGCGTAAATAACGTTTTCCCCATTCTTCGGACACATAACAAGAGATAGCGCCTGACGATTCTTCCAGGTTGTGTACAATAGCGGGGACAGAGGCCTTACCAAGGACGTATACGGTTCGTTTGTACACGCGTACACACGATACGCAAGGGTCTAGCGAGGAAGGGCTCGCGATGCTCTCCTCGCACAACTATCCGTGAAACATTTGGAAATTGGCTCGGTAAGTACACGTCATTAAGATCTTACGACTCTCCGGGATTATGATCTACGGGGTCATTCTACCCATGCTCCAGGTCGATTCGGCAACGGTTACCGGTTGTTCCCGCAATAACGCCGGGAATCGCCGGAATCACCGCAAAATTCTATGCTATCCTCGCCTCCACGAACTAATGTCGCTTTGGATCTTTTATCGTGCCAATTGCTGCATTCAGCGTTATCTTTTTAAAGAACATCAACCCCTTTTTTTGCACCAAACATTTTTAATAATTAGCTTTTCCATTTGTACACAAGAAACATCCACATTATCTCGAGATGTTTTTAAAAATATCTCTTTGGCAAGTGTAGTAAATAACAGCTGAGGGTTAATCTAAAGGACAATAACAACGATAATAGACGAAAGCGATTATTCGATTGATAGGTAAAAGAGTCAAATTCGATATAATTTTTGGAAGCCTGTAGAAGAAAAAAAAGAAAAAAACTACTTTACTTCGGGACTCCAAAGAGCTTTGTAATTTTTTTTTTTTTTTTTTTTCGATAAGAATGCAAGAGCCAGCGAAGTCCCTGTCTGCTCGGTCGCTCGCGACACAGCGTACAGCAGTTGGCTGGTCCTCCGTACCGAGTGTATATCTCGAGAGCTGGTAGAGCTGCTGGTTGGTTCTCCCGCGTCAACGGCCCTGGCCTCGTCTCCCTTCGCTTAGCTCGCCTCGTCGACGCGTGGGCTTCGGTCGTTGCTGTGTAACAGAGAAATTCCCGAAGCAGTGTTCGTGCGGAGAAACCGAGCGGGTTCGTCGTTGTTAGGCATCGGGTGTCGGGAAGCCCGGGGTACCGGATCCGGCGAGCTACGTCCCTGAGTTCCGTGCCGTCGTGTCGAAGTGCAGGTGGGCCGAGCATCGACGGAATTCCCCGAGCTCGGCGCTCGGTGGAAAACCGAGCGGCGCGGCACGGCACTCGGCGAAAACTCTGTTGTCAGAGTACTCAGTAATGCTTTGCATGGCTAGCCAGTCAGTAGGGTCGTCCGTGAGAGTTGATTTTACAATTCGGAGTGATCGTGCGCGCGGGCTGTGGCATATCTCGTATAATACACAACTTATGCGAGGTGAGGGCTTTGTGTCAACCGTCGTGATATCGTGACGTTATAAAAAATAAAATTAAAAGGAAACGCGCACACGCACTTACATACATATATATATATAAATAAAGATACATAATTCAACGAGACGGAGTAGAGTCGGTCTGTGAGGAGAAGATACGACAGAGAAAAGGATACGAAAGACGTGCTGAACGAGGGACACCGAAGAGAAAGAAACTGCTGCTGTTAAATAGCTTCGTTCTGATATTATTTTGTCGTCAAGAAAACTATCGGACCATCCACGGTAGATTTCTAAAGGGGGGTGGGGGAGGGGGGGAGGAAATAATAAACCAAACCCACCTAGGAGAATATTTTTTGTTTAAAACGAACAAACACCGTGTTCTGTGCATGGTTCACCAACCATCCAAGATGCTGTCATCAGTGCCAGCTAAATAATAATGTGGTGTGACGTTGGACAGGTGAGTTTAAACAACAACAACAACAACAAGAAAAGTGACACTACGTGTGACAGATGTATTTTTGTTAAATTTGACTTTTGATTTTTTCAACTTTTTGAATTACACATTATTGTCAATCGATTGTCGAGCGAGGTTTTCCTTACATCAATGCGACAGATCGAGATCCCTTTTAAACTCGGATATACCCGATAGCTCAGCCACTATCCCCCCCCCCCCTCCCGCCGGTCCGAGTCAGAAGTGATCCATTCTAGATATCTCAATTGCAGAGAGATTTTTTCGTTCGTTTGTTTTTTCGATCGTGCGGTTCGCGTTAACTATGAGAGACCGTGGAATTTCTGTTGGCGACTGTCGTGCGTTACGTGGGTATTGTAGTTGTAGATATTATTCGAGCCCTAAATGCAACCATTGCCCTCGCGATTATTTATTTACCCGACAAATTTTAACAACGTGCGCGTACCCGCTGTCCATCGTAAAAAAAAGTGATGTCACCTCTCGCCGCGGTCCGAGAACGATCAAATCGCCTTTTGGGCTCAGCTATGGAATCCAAAGTTGCTACACTTAAAAGTGTCTCTGGAGCTTTTCTTCATGATTACAGAAAAAAATAATTATATTTAAAAAATAGCATAGCTCGAAAGATCTTTTTGATCGGAAATTTGTCATCGGTAAGAGCATAGTATGAATTTAATTGGTATGGCTCTCGTGACTCGATTACAACTAAAAAAACTTTTACTGGAGGAAGAAAAAAAAATATATATATATATAATTGAAGAAAAAAAAATTTGTCGTCAATTAGCTCAACGTATAAAGTTATTAACGTATTAGTTTAATAATAGAAACCGTAAAGATTTTGTTCGCCGGTTTATTCGGGTGTGCGGAGTGAATGCGGGAAAGACGCGCGAGGATAGCCGGGAGAGAGGTGTGTGCTCACCACGCCGTGCCGGAATGTCAGATTTGACGCGTGGTAACCTCGTGTTCGGTAGTTTGAATTCGATGCGATCCCGCGTTTCCTTGGGCACGCGAAGGGGGCTTTCGGTGACGTCGGGCGGACGGAAAGGAGAGCAGGGAGAGAGGGAGGCGACCGCTGAACGAGCGTGACCGATCGAGGTGGCATACGGCGGCAACAGCGGGATCAAGTGCGCCGGCGGGGGGACGTTCGAGCGTTCGTGGTGGTAGTCAGTCGCTTCTTTACTTGGCCAGTCATAGAGGAAACCTAGCGGCGACGACGACGTTCGCGGCATGTTGAGCGGCGCGGGGTGGAGGGGAGAGAATCTCAGCGAGGCGACGTCGGCGAACGAGCAGAGGAAGAAAAGAGAAATATTATGCGTGCGGTAGAACGAGACCGAGGAAAAAAGAGTACAAACGTTTATGAACGAGCATCAAGAGGCGGGGGGCTGACGTTTCCATAGCTACGGCGATGACAACAATTCCACCGAGGGGTTGTTTTTTTTCTCTTCTCCGGATGAGTTGTTCCGTTTTTATTTTACCCTTCGCTCACTCGGTCTCATTCGTTTGTCCCATTTTTCCTCCTCGTGTCTAGCAGCACCCGTGAATATATATATATATATATATATTTTCATTATTATGATAATAATTCGACGCGGACCGATACATTTTAGAAGAATCTATATATCGCTAGTAGGTGGTCGATCATCTTGGCTATTATTGTATTTTATTGTCGTGGCCATAACCGACAGGGAGCAATCCCGAGTAAGGGATTATCGGAATAGAGTCGTCGAGGTCCGCCCAGGTAAACTACCTACATGTATTGTATAAATTAAGAGATGGATTATTAGACTCCTATGAAAAAGAAAGATACGACGGGCGCCTCGGCCGGTTCGAGAAATCTTTCGAGGGTATAATTCGAAGGTGATGACACGGAGAGGAGGTTTTCATTGATGAGAATGGAAAACGCTCGTTCAGTGGCGTCGATGGCCGATACGCTTATGATTGGTACGAGCCCCTATTTGCATCGACGACAGCACGCTCGCGTACTATACAATAGTAAATAATTGAGGCGGTAGACACGCATACCCGGTCGAAGAGAGCCGCGCCAACCGAGGCCCCATTTCCCCTTACCCATTAATGAGAAATATATCGCGGCGGGGATCTACTAATAGATTAGCGGCTTGTCGGGTCACTCCGTATCGTTCATTCATAAATTCAATGTGTTTACTAGCACATGCCACTACAGTTCCTCCTGCGGATATTCGCCCGGGAAAACGTCGCACGTGGCGCTTACTGCCGTAGGACCGTCCGTACACACACACATACACACACACACACGCATGCACGCACGCACTCACGCGGGAGTGCCCGGCTGTGTGATTTACGGCATGTTGTGTTTTACGGAGGTCTCTCGTATCGTTCCACCTGCGGTGCTTCGCCGAGACAGCCGCGTGCCCACTCTCCTCTCGCCGCTACAGCTTTGTAGTACATTCTATAGTATGCATGCAGGTCTCTCCATCATTCTTTTCACCCACTCTCGCAACGAATTTTAATAATCGCTCCTCGCGAGATTACAAAAGTTTTCGGACGACTGAATACTAGTCGATTTTATTTTCAATTGTCAAAAGCGGCGGTCCTCAAACTCTGTATTATCGACAATGGTACAAACTGCTTTTCCTTTGGTTAAGGTGAAGGGAAACACGTTCTCTGGCGCTCTCTCTCGCTCCATCGTCAAACCAATGGCACTATCTCTCTCACACTCCTAGCTCCGTCACCTGACTTCTACTTCAACTTAATTTAATGCTCGAACGCAACCTAAGTTAATCTATAAATATTCCGGAATTTATCGTGCCTTGTCGATATGTGAAAATCAGTGTGCACATGCGCACCGAGAGGAAGAACGATTAAGCGAATTGCTTATTAATGGGGAAACACATAGACGACAGTCCCGATCGTCGAACCGTGCAGCCTGTGTGCTCCTCGAGCCGCCGAAACTCAATCGGTTGTACACAACGTTTATCGGAAATCAAAGCAAAATTGAGATTTAGGCGGAACGATATCGCGTCTGGCGTCATCGCTAAACTTTTTCGTCGTTGACGATCGAACGAAGAATTTAAGGCAAAACGAAGGACCCATCGTTCGAATAACCTCCGTATTTGGTTCTAGCGCTGGCTTCCTCGTGTTGTTTACATTACGAATACGAAGGAGGCCGGGTGCGATCAAGTCCGTTGCAGTGTCGCACACAGTCTCGCCGTAGTAGTAAATTCGTTTCTTATTCCAGACGCTGCCTCTTCTCACTTACACACAGCACTTCCACGTGCTTCGCCGTATGCCGAATATACTTCACGGTCCGATTTTTCGAGCGAAATAGAAATTTGTGGAAAAACAAAAGGTACACAATTGAGAAAAGATTAAAAGCGTGAATTTTTCATACACAACTAAGCACAATTGCGACCGTACCGAGAGCGATTTATTTGCTGTACGCGAGTCGATCGACGGCAAAAAAAAAGTATAGAAAAATAAAAAAGTTGGGCTCAACTTTAGTTAACGGTAATCGTTGTCTCTGCTGCTTCCATCTTCGTCTTCCTCTCTCTCTCTCTCTCCGGTTCGCCCGGAAATCCTTCGACGAGTATCGCAGCGGCGTGTATACGGTATACATAACACGAGGAGGAACAAACCGTTACCGCGAGAAACCCTCGCGATTCCACGTGCCGCAACGAGAGTGCACGACGTTCGATCGAGATCGATCTCGCCGAGACTGGTTCTTAGGCCTCGGTCCGAGAGTCGTCGCGGGCACGTGAGACGTCTCGGATGTTCGCATACCGCCGACACAAACCGCACAGGCAACACGAAACGCAAGGTTATACTATCCAAGCACACAATGCCATGAATACAGAATGTATACAGAGTAAACAGGGAGTAATAGAGAGATTCAACACTGTGGCGGAATAGAGCTACACCGTTTTCGCCTCGTCCCTTCGTTGTTGTAAACGGCGCCTCCCACGTTCCCCCCCTCCGCCGTGCGAACCAAACCGCAGTGGGACTCTCCTTTGTGCGGGTGACCGACTAATTTGCACGCCACCCACCGTTTAGAGAAATGTACGTGAGTGGGTACGCAGACGCCGGGACAACGTAACCGGCAGCGTGGTAATGAAAGAGGAATAATGGTACCTGTCGCGCGGTCGCGCGGTACCCGGGTGGGGGAGACACCTATTTTCTTTCTTTATTTTCTTTCATTCTTTCATTCGGTCGTTCGTTGCGGTCTCGTGGAATGAGATCCAGCTGGCACTTGGTTTTGTCATTTTTTTTTTTTTTGTTCCCTCTCACTTGCGACCGATTTTAGTACACAGGCGGCGGTATAGCTGATGCCACTCTGTATAGAGCGCTCGAAAGGCGTGTCCTTGACCCTCCAACTTTTACCACCGCAAATCGTCGCTGCGATTTCGTTGACCTCCCCTAAATCCCCCGCCGTCGTCAAACTTTCGTTATATTCTTCGTTTTCAACTTTCATTCAATGCTCGGTACTCGGGCAGTAATCGATTCCTATTGAGTCATCTGCCGGCGACATAAATTCCAATTTATTCAATGTCCTTGACCCTACCCCCCACCGGGCTCGCTGGCCGAGTGCTCGTTGACGCTCCCAGGTTTCCTCGAAAATTCCATAATACAGTCAACATCGCACGCCCCCTCCCCCCCATCCATACTCTGCGTCTTACGTAGTATACATTGAATAATTCAACGATTTCGAAACTTCCTCGAAAGCGTGTACTCACCTTGTCGGTTCGGTAGGGAAGCTTCTGCCATTTTCACGCACTCTCAGTTTAGCGCGCGAAAATTTAAGAGACTTTTGAATCAATGGCATGCATCAAGAGCTGGATCAAAGGTTGGATGGAGAGAGAGAAAAAAAAACAACAACAAAACAGGGCAAATAGTGGCTTTCGATGAGCGTGAATGAATCTTATTTGTGTACAACGGAAAGCAGGGAGGCCAGTCGGTCGAGTGAGCGAGTGAACGAACGACGGCCGTCGAGAGACAACAGGTGACAAGGGACACAGTGGTAGTAGTTGAAGCTCGTTTCTCTCTCTCAGCTCCCCACCTCTCGTTTAGTTTACCTATCGGTAAAAAGTTCTCATGGAAGGGGCAGGTTGCCAAGCGTTAGCGCGCGAAGCTCACAAATAGATAGGAACACAGCGGAGAGAGAGAAAGAGAGAGAGAGGGAGAGAGAGAGAGAGAGAGAGAGCCGCAGTCCCCACGTGGAACGCGAGCCGGTTATTTTTTAAGGACGGCTCACGCATCGCCCCGTCGACGTTGTGCTAGAGCGACCAGTAGCTCGAGCAGAGAGTACAACAGCGGGAACCGTGGATAACGGAAACAGCGTTGAAATGCCGAAGAGGCCGTACAGAGAAATACCCCTCTCTGTGAACTATCCATGTGCGCGTACGCGACGCGCATGGAAAAAAGAGTTTGAATATACTGACTCATACGAGAGTTATTGCACTTATACGTACACTCTACCCGCGAAACTTGCACCTTCATATTACATACATATTACTGCACCTACATGGTATGTCTAATATATTGCTCGAATATAATAATAATAATATATCGCGTGTATTAACTAGTAATTTTTCAATTCTATGAATCCACAGTGATTTCATTTAGCGACGCTTCCGCGTAAATGATTAACTAGCAATGTTTGTATATTAATGGAAAATAGTGTTTCCGATGTTAAAATAAGGTCATACAGCCCGGCCGTTAGCGTCCTGACTTATATGAGTGTTTTGTCTGGTTGGCGTGTATTTTATCCGTAAACCCCATATATATATATATATACATATATATATATCGCCAAACTATACTCACATGATATATCGTATGTACATAGTAACGTAATACTCGGGGTGGAATCGATGAGGAGGGGAGGTTCCAAGCGGCTCGTGGCTCGACGTATATCCATGGATCTTCGAAGATCACGTGCCGCGCATAACTTACTTTCCCTCCAAGAACAACGGCCGCCACACTACCGCTGCACATCAACACCGACTGGACTACGGGGGATACGCGTTCTCGTTCCTCAACGTTTCCTTTCCGCTTCCCGGATGGCTCCCCCACCTTCGGTTGAGAGGCGATCGTTGTTCGTGCTTCCACGATTCTCAATCACTAAATGTTGCGTGATGTCGTTTCGATGAAAAAGAAAAAACTCGCGGATTAATATCGTTTTCTGACGAGAAGAAAATTTACTCCGATGCAGGAAACAAAAATTTCAATCCGCCATTATTAAATGTACAGGGAATTAAGTACCGGGAACTTTTTGCCGATCGCGAACAACCATGCCTGCTCTTAAGCACAGAACTGCGTTATCAAAAAAACAACACATCAAGGTACGTCTGTAAATTTTTACAGATTTTTTTAGCACATTAACTTGTTATTCGAATCGTTCGAAGTTAACAAGGATCCTCGTTAAACACGGATCTGTTACGCGAAGGGTTAAGTGTTTGAAAAAAAGTGGGTTAAAAATAATACGATACTATATTAATAATAAATAAATAAATAACAGTCCTAAAGTTGACGATATGTTACTTGTGTACTGCGATAATTGATTTCTCAAGCGAATGGACGTTTCCGCCTCTTCTGCTTTACGGCAAATAACGTATTACGCAATACAAACCGCCACGTGGTTGAGTGCACACCCTTTATCAGCCGACGCTGAATTCCTCCCCGGTTCATCCCTGCGTGTCTGTCCCACTCTCGGTGTTTGATTAACGTGGCGAATTTACGTGTCGCCGTACAGGTGGCACCTCTAACTCGCAGCGTAATAGATGCACACCGACGGATAGATAGACGAGAAGACGCTTACCCCTTGTCGTCGTTCAGCTGACTAGCGAAAGAGAGGTGAGATGGCCGGGAGGAGGAGGAGGATGGAGGGTTCAGAGAGAGAGAGAGAGGGAGTATTTATCATATGCAAATTCGTATCGGAGCTGTGTACACCGATCGCGCGAGTGTGCGAAGAATACGTCGGTGATATCTTGGGGGAGTGCAAAGAAACGATTAACACGACGATGAGACTCTCTTTATCTCTTTTCTTTTCTTATCCACGACGTCTATCTTGCATCGCGTCACAGCATCTTCGTTTTTTATTCCACTCCATTCAGTAACAAGTGCATTCCGAGCATGTCGCTTCTTTTTTTATTTTTTATCTCACCGTTCTGCTTGGCAAACTCCCGCCCTTGCTTCTGCCGGCAGAACGACGGATGGCCAAAGATGCAAACGGATAAAAAATATCTATCGATTTCCGAAACCTGTCATTCAAGTGTTAAGTATAATTAATTGTGCACCGGTCGGTATAACAGTAATTAGTAAGAACAGAACGTTAACGTTGCTGACAAATCTATCAACAATATTGTAACAAACAATCAGCGAAGCGTAATCACGTGAGAAAGTTGATTTATAGATTTATAGGTGAGAGCGCGTTATTGCGTAATGTGAACCACGTTACTCAGACGCAAGTGAGGAAGCAACGAACGCGATCGAATAGTCAAATGTTGAGCAACGTGCTTGCTCGGACTACTGTTATCGAGAGAGGTAGAAAACGCACGAACGGTTCGCCCACACACAGGCGTAGTCATGGACGTTGTTTGCTCGGGTCGGCTTCCCCTACTCCCGAGTCAGAAAAAATACACACACTCTATGGATAAATCGGTATAAATCGTTGATACAACTTTGCTGAGCTCTTAGGCTGTGCGTTATATTTGCGCAAGAACCGGGCTATCAGCTCGGATGAACCATTAAGCCTCGTCGCGACTGTGTCTCAGTCGTCGACTGTGAACGCGTGACCCGCGCGTTTCTCCCATTCGAGCGATCAGCCGAGAGCCGAGCGAGAACGGCCGCCAGTGACGTTTCTTCCTACCAGAGAACGAGCGGAGTCAGCGACGACGAGAGCGAAACGTTAACGCTGCTGGAAATTTTTCCGAGTATCGCAAGCTTCCCGGCGTTACGTCCAGTGACGAGAATCATGCGGTTGTATTTTATGCGTACAGTCACGTAAGATAGACCACTCTGCTTTTACCCACGCTATGTGTGTATATATATATATATATTTATATAGCTGTGGGTAAAGTCCGGTGTTACGCTAACGATGACGACGATGACAAAGTCGTCACTGAATTTCTTCTCGACCGCTCCCCGTGAGTTTTCGACAGTGAATCGTCGTACGTTACGACAGTCTCGATTTTGAGACAACAATTATATTCTGCTGAAAAAATCTGTGTCCGGCAAACACAACGACGCGATTTTGCATTTTGATCCGAATTAAAGTGACAAAGGAAATTTCTCCTGTGTCACCGATTAATATCGTTGAGAATAATTCGATAGGAAGACCGAAGAGGAACGAGGAGGCATACGGTTCTCTCGGAAGTCGTCCGCGAAGACATTACGGGCCCGAGCTTTCCTTCCCGCCGTCTTCTCTGCTGAATTTTATATTTTTCATTTCATGTCTCATTTTATTCTTTCTTTTTTTCCAATCTTTCATCTTCATCTATCTCCGACTACGAGTCAGTGTCCTTTAACTAAGTTAGACGCAGGCGCGTGGGAGTGAGGGAGAGTAGTTTCGGGGAGAGGGTTGGAAATTCGAGTTGCGAGTACCGTCGACGTCAGTGATAGTGGCGATATGCCGGGCGAAACGGGTTGCGAGCAGAGTAATGGCGAGCGGAGTAGGGGGTCAGTTTGATCCACGGGAGTGGGAGGTTTAATACGACTTTGGCGCCACGGCGGCAATTCGGAGAAGCACCGGGGACCACGTGCGTCCGCTATCGAACGGGCGCTCCCCACCCTTGTCTTTATCCCTTGTGCTCCGAAATCCCGCCCCCTTCGCTATATCAGATTCGTCGTCGCGCACCGAATCTCTCGCTCTCCACCTTCCACTCTCTCTTGCTCCGACGTTTCAACCCCCGAAAGCTCCGCCATTGCCGCGTCCGCCGAGTCACTACCACCCTCCCTAACACCGACTTCCCAAACTCCCTCTATACATGCCGCACTCAACTATGACGTGGCATGTACACGCCAGGGCGTCCCTCTCGGCCTCCTCTCAACCAGCCCTCCCCTACTCTACGTACATATGTACGACCAAAATGTACATGTACGATGTCGATACGTATAGATATTATACCATTCTGTGACTTGGTATATATGTGTATACCTATGTATATTATATATATATATATATATATATATATATATATATATATATATATATATATATATATATATATATATATATATATATATATATATATGCGTGCGTGCGTGCATGCCTGCGTGCGGGCGTGTGTGCGTGTGTGTGTGTGCATTTAGCGGAGATGGAAGGAGTAGGAAAGCGAATTCTGCAATGTGTGTAGCTCTATTCTAGAATGAGCTGGATATATCGTCCAGAGACCTCTTCCGCTCTTGCTCTCTCCTCTCGACTCTCGCTTGTATATATTGTACGTTTATGCCATTACCGACGCTCGAATTTCGTACGCGCACGATCTTCTACCGTGTATACGCTTTTACTATACACAACGAAACGCGCCTAGCTTGCAGGCCACTGCTGCTGCCGTTGCTGTTGCTGTTGCATCGGGAACGCTCTGCATCTCCCGCGCTTGCCAACTCCTTCAGTCGCATCGTCCGCCGCACTTCACTTCTCTCTCTCTCTCGCTCTCTCTCTCTCACTCTCTCTCTCACTCTCTCTCGATCGTCATAACCGAACGCTTCAGAAATTGTCCCTCTCTCTTTCCCAAACTCATTCGTACGTAAACCGCTACGCAAAATTTTTTAGTCTTAATCTATGTGGATTAAAAAAAAAACGTTAACGAGGGTAACGATACTTTGACTTTTTTCTTGGCGACAAGTTGAATCGGCTTGGATTTCTGTGACTTGGGGCAAGTTTGTTCGTTTCTTTCATGCGGAGACTGTATTTCTTCATCTCTCAAGCTCGCCCCGAGGAGTTTTCAAGGTGTATTCCGGTCGTGGAAGAGAGTATGTATCTGGACGCGTCTCCGTTGCGTATGTGCGTCACATCCTTCGAAACCAGTTTCACACGGATGGTAGAACGATAGCTTCGTTCCTTCTCCGGGAACGGACAATCAACCTCTCTCGTTCTCACAGACACGGCTACAGAAAATCTTGCACACAGATTCTCGTCCTCTTCTTCCGATCCTCGCCTCTGCGTCCCTGTTCGCCCACGGTCGACCTATCCTTGTGGGTAGCTGCAATGTGAACGATAAGAAAAAATAAAAATAAATTGAAGCAGAGGAATGAAGAGCTCTAAAAATGATTTTTCGCAGCTTGGATGGATGTAACATTCGAAGAGCTGTTATATACGTCAGTGTTGAGTAAGCGGTATACACGAGAGTTCTCTTTGTCGCACTCGCTGATAGCCGTTCGAAAGCACCGAAGAATTTGGGATTTGGTCTACCCAAGTTCTCATTCCCCTTTGGCCATTAGAATTGGACGGACACCACGGTTAATGATTTATAAAATGTATAGAAATAATAAATAAGTAGAAAAACGAGTGCATCTGGAATCTATCTTAAGGCTATCTGACGTATAGACTTCCAGCATTAATTGGCCGCGGGGGCGGTAAATTCCTTAAACGCGTCGTCTCTTCTTGTTTACACCACGAGCCTTTGACAATTACATAAACGCGTGCGTATCCGCAAGCGCACATACATACAATCGCGTACACCAATACAGCTGCGGCGTTTACGTCCTCTCCTCCGGTGAAGCCTTTGGCATATCCCAAACCCAGAGGCCCGCTTCGGTGTTACTCGAGCGAGAACGCGTGCTGTCTGTCTGTCTGTCTGTCGGTCCGTCCGTCCGTCCGCCCGTCCATCCATTTCTGCTACTTGGCCGGCATGTATATCGGGCGCGTCATTTCTCGACTGCCCCGGGTCTCAGACCTTGTATTTTTCCCCGCGAGCACGACAGATAACGTATCGGCGGTACGTGTTTCGAGCAAATCGCGAGAGCCGGCAGACCGTCGCCGAGTTTTCCTCCTCGACGAACAAATTTTTTTCGAAAGACGTACTATAAGCTTACGCGAAAGCGGCAAGGCAACCAAAAACAAAAAAACGGGCGTCGAGAGAAGAAGAAAAAAAGGAAAAGGTAAAAAGTTTCAATCGTTCGTCTCGTTTAATGGATGTTGACACCGGCCCGGTTACAGGCTCTCTAATTGCCGGCGCGATCGCTTAATACCTCGCAGACCCGTAGGCACATCCCCGGCGACGGTAATCACCCGTAGGATGTCTCTCGCCGTGCCTCCCTTCAGCCTCACTCGAACACCTACCGTTCCAAACACGGTGTCCTCGTGGCTGCAACGGACCGCCTCTTTATGCGCGCACAGCCAGGCTCCACTAACTTAAACTTTTTTTCATGCTCTTCGGTACACGTAGTAGACATACGTTAAAATGTACCGATATTTTTTAACCCCCTTTTTTTTCTTCCGCTCCCTCTTAGTTCGTTCTTATCGGAAAAAAACAGCGTCTCCAGACACTTTCTCAAAACCATCCTTATATAACTTCTTGGCGAAAGAAAAATGAAAGAAAAGGAGAGGGGAGATTTGTGCAAGCACACATTTTCTCTTTCCCATTTTCTGTTCTCTCCGTCCTTTTTCATTTTCGTTTTTCACGACGTTCTCCTCTTTTTTTTTCGCCCGCTCAATCCTCCCATCTCCATTACTATTAGGCTCTTTCTCTTCACCCCTTCCATGGAGTCTCGTCGGGAAGGTGAGTTTTTCGGGACGTCCCCCTCTACTTCATTGCCCGCCTGCTGAAACTAAAACTTGTCTCGCTCGCTCGCCCGACCATCCCTTAGCCCCAACGGAAAATCTATACGTCGAGGGGGGAGCTCTGTCTCTCTCTCTCGCCCGTGCTGGCGCGGTACCGGTCGATTCAGAACAAACTTGCTGCTTCGATTCGTCCCGAGGACTACTCCTTCGCTCGCAGAACACTTTTATTTCTCGTAACATCGAAACATTTTCTTGCTATTGTATAAAACTCGTTCGATACAGTTTTTTCCAATGGTCAAACAATCGAGTAATTAAAAGTATATTTTTTCGTATGACGTTTAATGTCATCCGGAAAAATTTTAATCAATTTGTAAAAAAAAAAAAAACAAAAAACTATCGAAAATTGGTTCAGTTTCACTGCGTATTAATCATAAACCCATTATCTTTCCGACAATACAAGAAAATCTGCGCAATAATATCCCTGGTAGACGGAAGGGAGCTATATGAGAATGTTTTTCATTCGGATACTGTGAATCAGCCTGTGCGTTTGCTGGCGAGGCAGCAGCAGCCGCAGCAGCAGGGCGCTGGTCGCGGTTGGGGAGCGGGAAGCGAAGGCGCGAGGCGTGAGGGGAAGGCGGGGAGCAGAGAGAGAGAGACGATGGAGGGAGTAAGAGAGACAATTTTCACGAGCGAGAGGGAATGGGACGGGGCGAGGGAAGTCGCGGTGCCAGTGCAATCAACCCGTTGCCCGTCTGCGAGGGTAAACCTACCCTGAAGTCAGACGAGGACGCGGTATATATATATATATATATATATATATATATATATATATTGTAACAGGAGGGAGCTGCGTGGTGGCGGCAGAGAGCTCCGATTCGTAGAGCAAGAGCGTATACGAGGTCGCTCATGCCGATTCGGCGAACGCGAGCAAGGGAGATGTCATCGGTGCAGAGGAGAGAGGAAAATAAAAAAAGGAGTGTGGGGAAAAAACGAGGAGCGTGCGGAATTACGAGAGATTAGATGCCGGGCCCCCAATAACGAGACAACGTCGGTAAAACAGTGTTATCGTTCCTATTTTCCTTCTTTCTCCCTTCTTCTGTCTCTATCGCTAAGCGACGCACGACAAGTGTGCTGTACCTATATTTTCGAAGAAGAACAAATTCACGTCCGATCGAAGGAGCGCCTGCAAAGCGATGACCTCAGTCCGGCTTGTATCTCGAATCATTCGTATGTCACAAAGCAAATTCGGCGATTTTCTTTGCTTCGCCACTCTCTGAGACTCGAATCAACGATTACTTGTACGCCCATCGTACGAGACTGTCGGGAATTTTTTTAACGCGCAATAATATTTAAAAATCGCCGAGTTCCGTGTGTGAGGTAACTTCGGTATACCGGTGACTATGGCACTTGGCTTCTTTCTATGTTCTTCTGTATCCAATAAGCACCGGTAAGGAAAAACGCTCCAGCTTCTTTCGCAGAAAGAATCGTCTTTGGGATCCGAAATGCATTTGTAGCTCCGTAGCGTCGGAGGAGGGTGACGGGCTCTCATCCTTGTTTTTTCATACACCAGCCACGTGTATTCCGTTTGTCTTGTTCGGTTGGTGCACGTTGGAGCTGCTACGCTATATACCGCAGTTGGTCTATTCTCCTGGAACCAGTTTTCCCTCCGCAGAGGAACGAGAATAACCAACATACGAGAAAAGAGCGTCTTCGAAGAACTCCTGCCTTTTCTCGATATCTTCTCTCTCTCCCACCGACTTCGAAAGCCACGCGTTTCTTATTTACACACCGAGAAACGAGCGTATCGTTGGCATCGTCCCGTGTGTGCTCACTCCACGCTCACAGCCAGAGAGCTGCGATACACGTCGGCTAAACTAGAAAGTTGCCCCAGCCCCGCAACACCAAAGAAGCGCGTCGCAACGCGCGAACCTAGAAGCCTTTCCAATTTCAACCTCAAGTTAAGTTCGAACCGTCGTAAAACATCACATTTTTTTTACAACATTTTTTTCGCCCTGTCTGTCAGCATAAAATTAATAAGGATCCCTGCGTGGAATTTGAAAAATTATAATGACGATCCATAAAGAAAATTTGAAAAATGTGGAGAAAACATCGAACGAGAATTAATGACTATTTAATAATTATTTCTGTTTTTCCGTTGAGAATCAAAGCTTTAACTTTATGTACTTTGTAAGATGTACGGACATAGGTGTTTAAAGTCAACCCCGCTTTCTAGGCTAGTGCCGTGGCGACAACCCCATTCTCGCGCGACAGTAGAAAGTTTTCCGAGGCATTCGTCTCTCAGTGTTGTAGCAGTCTGCCGGCGAGTCGGATGAGCGCAGCGGGCAAACAGGCGGCCAGAGCGTCGACATCGGGCGAAGCCGAGAGCGTGGGTATCAGCACGGAACCGAGTCTCTCTACAACGCATTGACGCTCTGTTGCCACATTTCGAGGCCTCTCTCCCTCTCCCGCCGGGTCTCGCTTCTCCCGCGTTCTCTCGCTCCCACTGCAGCTTTCTTCCTCCGAGAGGCACGAGTGAGACGCTCATAGGCTCGTCTCGCACTTCCTTCGCGACCGTTCGAGACCGCACCGTTGCCGGCTCTTTACTGGCGGGAAAACTGGCTTTCGAACATCATTATCCTTTCATTTTTATTCGATCTCATTTTTTTAAGAGGTGCCGATGGGACTTGTCCAATGAAAGAAACGAAGATAAAAAAAAGAAAAAAAAAACTGTGGACGATTCGCCATAAGCCGTAGAGCGGCGAGAAGCTGCGCCGCGCGGTGTATCGTCAGCAGCGCAACTTTCAAAATAGAAGGGCCCGCCACTTTGAAAATAGGCATCGAAAATATGCGCGCGAGCACCGAGCTCGAACCGTTTCGTCGTAGCGCGTACAGCGCGAGAGGCGTGCGCTCTTCGCTCGGTTGTCTAACTCGCGGTGGCTGGAGCGAGGTCGGAGCGAGAAAACGAGCGAGCGCAGAGAGGAAGGACGGTCAGGGTGCACGGTTTTAGACTGTGAATTGGCGCGTCGGCGTCGAGTTAAAAATATAACAGTACAGCCGGCCAACCAGTCTTCCACGGCGTCGTCGTAGTGCTTGATTTCGACTGGCACCCTCATCGCCGAGGAGAGATATCAAGCTCGGTAGTTTCCAATGGATCGATCCAAGTCGAGCGCAATATTAACCCTACTGAATATCATATTCTGTCTCGTTCTACAAATTAATCATTTTTCCCTCGCTCGGTGGATCGATCGGAAAAAACTCAATTCGAAGGAGATTTCCGAGTCTCGATCAGACGAGCGATCTCTCTCTCTCTCTCTCTCTCTTTCGGAGAACCAAAGAGCAGCACGGCGTGACGACGACGACGAAATTTGTCGAGAGTCGGGCTCGCGCGCGCCACTTTCACGAGGGACCCTCGTAACTTTGCCGATTGTCTCTCACACTCTTTCTCGTTCTTTCGTTCGGTACGCGCGGGCGGACGATTTTATTTTGATCGGTTATGAATAAAATTAAGCATTATTATTATTTTTACTTAATTTCTACCGTATTTTCCAAATTATTTTTCGTTACCGCTAAAACTGGCGGCTGTTTCGAGAATCGATTCTTTGTTCTTTCCTTTTTTTGTTTCTTACGTTGCTCGTTCCCACGTGCCGAGTTTCCCCGTTGGCCGAGCGATCGTCGTATCGTACAGACCAACGACGGGGACGGATTCTTTTCGATCATACGCTGCTTACGCGATCGCTGTGTCAAGAGCCCACAGTCGCGTCTTTATCTCTTCCTCGATAACAACGCTCGACCATATTATCTTAACAAATATAATTTTGATAGTTAAAGACCCCCTGTATCTATTGTTCGTCTGCATTTTTGAATCACACAACAGCCATGTTACAATCGGTTAATGAGTCTACAAATAAAATCGGCGTTTGTGCCAGAACGCGGAATGCGTTACACCGACGAACGATTAATTATTTTTCAAATTTGTCCTCTCACCTAACAGTCGCGGGAATTAACTGTGTTCACTCGCGCGACAATCATCATACGAATACCCATCGATATCAACACTCCAAGTCTTCGTCTCGTTCTTCTTCTCACGATTATCCTCAAGGAAACAAAAGGATCGGATAAAAGTGAGGACATCCCCGGTGATACGCATGTAAAAAGGATCTCGTCGCTGTGCTCGCCTTCGCCGTTCTTCGCTAACTGCATTCGAAGCGTGCGAGGCTCTCGCATGCGTACTTACGTACTTGCATGTTGGTGCGCGAGCAACCACCGCGAACCTCGCTACGTTTTACGTGCATACGGTTTAAACATGCTGAGATATTGCATTCTGGTTTCTTGTCTATCTAACCGGCCACACCTTTCACCGACACCCTACCTGGGGTGCTTGGCTCGGTCGACCCTCGTTCCTTCGCGGAGCTCGTTGCTGTTGCCCGCTGTCGGTCTGCTGTCTCTACTGGCTCTCTAGGCTGTTTACCGCTCGATCGCTCGATCTCCCAACTAGCCGGCGGGGTGCACGCTTTGGCCAGTTTTGGGCCGGCTGGGCAACCAGCAACTGGCTTTTTCGTCGACTGCTGCCGTTTGCCGCCACTGCCGCCGCCGCCGCTCTCTGCCCGCGCGCGTTACCTACCTTCTCGGCAAACGGACGGCAGCGGTCGCCGCGCAGTAAGTAACAGTAAACTCTCCCACGTAGTCACTCCTCCCCGTGTTGCCTCCGGCATCGACATCGACGGCTCTGCGACGAGAGTACTTATAGAAGCCAGTAGATATATCTCCTTTACACTCTCGGGCTGTAAGACCGAGTGTGTACGAATAGAATAGTCTTGTGTGTAACGAACGCGGGGAACCGCTCGACGCCTGCGGGCTCGAGCTGGCTCTCTCCGGTGATCCTACGTTTATTTACCACTACGTGTAACTCACATTTTAATCGCTCGGGTTCCCGCGGCGAACGACGCGTCTGTATAGGAATATAATTTTTTTTCGCTTCTTCATAAAGGAAGCTATGTATTTGGAAAAAAAAAAAATCAATACATTAAAAATTGCCTCGAAACGATGAAATCCGTAAGCGTTGTTCTACAATAAGTTTCGCCCTGAATTTAACCATTTTTAATTTTGATACAGTAATGAATCATTACGTAATGAATTTTTATACAGTACGAAATATACAGTACGAAATATACAGTGCGAAATATACAGTACGAAATATATAGTACGAAATATACAGTACGAAATATACAGTGCGAAATATACAGTACGACATATACAGTACGAAATATACAGTACAGAGAGAGGGGGGGTTGGGGGGGGGGGTGCACGTAGCGTACACGCTGAGGCGGCATCGGCACCCGAGGAGCCGTACAAAAGAGAGGATCCGACAGCCACCGCCTGGCGACCCTTCACCGCTTGCCACGCTCTTCGGCACATATAAAAGGTTCTGCCGCCAGCAGCAACAACCCTCCTCCCAGGCAACGGGAGACCATAGGACGCGCCACGGTCACAGCAACTAGGGGTTACTCGCAAACGTAGAGCGTGCCTCTACGCTTCAGACTGAGCTCTCCGCCTCGCACGCTACCCCGAATCCCAACAATAGTCGACTCGCTCCCATCGTCGTCGCAGCCCCATTTCTAGCGTGCTATTCGCCCGGCCTCTTCTCCGGCTCGCTGTGTTGCTACTTCTCTTCTTCTCACTGCAAAAGCGACGAAGTTCTGGCGCTCACTGGTCTACTAAGTCATTTTTCCAACAAACAATTATACTTAATAATTATCTGTTATTTCATATGAGGCAATAAATAATATTCATAAAAAATTTCGAAATAATGCTCGAAAATAATTATCTTCAGAATGCATTTATACTCGGTAAGTATTTCCGTAATTTGTTGCGATTATGGTAAATCCCTCTGTTTCGAGTGTGAGACGAGTGTTTTGAGGTTAGCTTGAAATTTCGTATTTTCATTCGATTTGGCTTGACGATTCCCTCTGAGAACCACGGTCTCGAACCGAGTGTCGACACAACTATGCGCGCCCCCCCCCCCCCCCCCCCCGAGATTTCTCGGAATAGACACTGGGACCGTTCGGGGACCTCCGTTGTCGTACCCTCGTCAAAATTTCTCGCCCAACCCCGGGTTACAGAACGGTCTACTCGCGCCACGGGGCCCTCGGTCTACCTGTATAACAAGAGCCAAAAAAAAGTCCAGGTAGGACCTCCACAAATAGTGATGCGACCAATGAATCTCAGTACTCTCTCTGTCTCTCTCTCTCATTGGAGATTTCCCAGTTGCACGTATCTTCCGCAGATCCTTTTTTCTTCGATTTTCAGGAAAAAAAAAACGTCGGCGATACAAAGGATTTGTACATTTACCAAACATTTATCGTCCACAAAGTTTCAAATTGTCGAGCTAAGTCCCACAAAAACACAGAAGCGTTCGCGACACTCCTCGTGCACCTTGCGCCACTTCCGCCCACTCTTTCTTCCAGAAAGTGTCTTTCGTTTCTTCTAGTTTTCGCGTGTAGTATATAGTATATGGTGCAGAGTGCAAAAGTACTCGAGGAGCCGGATAAAAGAGCATGCCAAATATTGCTTTTTCACCTGGTGATAATCGTCTTCACGATTTATCCTCTCTCAACGTTAAATTTCTGGTGAGAAGGCAACCTCACTTCTAACTCAATCTTCAAGAACTTGGCCTTGAGAATTTCTCGCTTTCCTCACTGCATGCTCATTTGCGCATGCGCTGTACAAGACCTTCTTGCCACTGGCTCACACCCGCGATACCAGCACTTCACGGCTCAGCAGCGCCTCTTCGATCCATTCACCGATCCTCGAAGCTGCGGATCTACTGGCTTCATCACCACCGGTCGATACAGCAGAACATTGTATATCCCGTGTCACTGCTTGATTCTCCCGTATAGCTGGGGCGAGGTGTTATAAGTGCTCTAGAAGCATTGCTGGATAGACTAACATGATCAGTCTGTTACAAAAAATTTCACAGAAAATTCTTGGTGCTTGCTGGGAATCGAAGCCGGGCCTAGTGCGCGTGAAGCGCGCGCCGATCCACCCGGCCACGCTCACCCTTTATATGTATAGGAGAAACCGGGGCAAAACGGGGACGCTAAGCAAAAATATCTGCTACAATGATACCGAAAGCATAGGTCCATTGTTTTTCACACCAAAATTCTATTAGCACCGGTTTTGAAAAGTAAAAAAAACACCATCTGGGCAAAAACGGGGTACATGTCCCCATTTTGCCCCAGTATCGCGTTTTGCCTCGGTTTCCCCTATATATATATATATATATATATATATATATATATATATATATATATACACACACGCACACACACACACACACATATAGGTAAAAAAGCACTGAGAGACTGACCACGCGCCCTTTTTCTCCTCATGCCGCCGCTCCCTTTTTCTCTTCGGCGATGGGGAGCAAACGTCGAGGCGAGAGAACGGGAGAACACCGTTTCCCCTCGTCTCCCACGCGCAACGGACGCCCTTACTTCTGCGTTGTCTGCCATATGGCCCCTTTTTTCCTCTCTCTCTGCCGATCACCCCTGAATGCAGTCTGTCCTAGCGTGAGTTCCTTTCTCATCCATGTTGGATACATTGAACCAAAGTTCCGTGCCTATGATGCGCGAAAGAAATATTCATTTCTTTCGATCTCGATCGTTGGTTCACTTTTTCGCCTCGAGCGGTAAATATGTACATCTGAGTACATACCTCAGTACTCTGTTAACAAAGGGTTCGTACATCTTACAACAACAGAAATGTCCACAATTTTTTAATCAATAATTATGGTCGTCCTGTTGGCATCCAAGTACAAAATGACATGCTATCGGAATTGTTTAATCGTCCTCACCCTAGGACGATAATCTCACTGTCCTCTATTATCGGTTACTCCGCAATTTGCCTTCGTCCTCCGTTTTTTGACTCAACTCCCGTCGACAACGCAGAAACACCAGAAGCTGTGGGGGCAACCCGACCCTAGTCGAAAAAGCGCTCTCGATCCGTGAATCCCTCGATCGACGAGAGATCCAGTGATCCACGCCACAATATTCTTGGCTTTTCCATCCGTACGATGCATATCCGAGGAGTAGTTCCCTGGACATCGAAGGGACCAAGTTTGGATGAAGGAGGGTGAGCGAACTTTCGAAGCCAAGTTGGCAGCCCCTGCCTTAGTTTTAGGGGAGCAACCCCTCGCCGATCTCTCATTTTAACTACGTCCACCATTCACTGTATTCGTTCCCCAAAGTAGGCTATTCTTGTGCGTCGCTGCTGCGTAGTTTCCAGCAGTCACCATTTCCTGTTTTCTCCATTCTGGAATATGTAGGCTGGGAAGGCTGTAAGCGACGCGAATGCATCTACGTATAAATAGATACACTCAAGCGAGATAGATAGCGCAAAAAAGCGCGGGGATTAAGTCTCGCCGCGTGCTTGGCGCAGTCCTTGAAGAGACTGGCGGCAGCGGAGTCGTTTCAGAGATGGCTGTGTGTACACAGCCGTAGGCAGCGGCAGGAGAGTCTCCGCGTGACTCGCGAACGGCGGGCGCTTTCCGGCAATCTTATCCGCGTCGGGAGATAGCGCACGGGCTAATCTGTCCCGCGAACTTTATACCATGCAGATTCGTCATTGGTTCTGCTCATCGCGTACCTCCCCCGTCTCGAAAACTACTTCCAATTTTCCATCCTTCGAATGTCGGTCGGAATCAGTTTTTCATTTGGTTTTTTGTTTTAAGAGAAAAACAGATTTTATGCAATAAATGCAAAGCGTGCGTGTGTTTCTTGTCTCACTGATGCAGAGTCCGATCTCGCCGTTCCTCGGCTACAGGCCGTTTTAATATCTGTTGCTTCGCGAGACGGCGAGTAGAAGAGACTATATACCGCGCTGTACAACACACAGACATGTATATAGAGCAAGATGAGGGGAGTGTATGTGGAAGAGGAGCTCTACTGTCGAGTCCCCTTTTGAAAATAACACGCGGCCGGTTGACGTCATGCCGTCATGAGGCACCGCCGACGACATCGCCGCGAGGCCGCTCCGCCGCCTCGCGGCCTGGCTAACGAGCGTGCCGAGCCACGGACTGGCTCTCGACAGTCCCGACGAGAGCGAGGAAAGCCTCGGTGCGATAGGTCCTTCTCTCGATCATCGCCACCACTCTTTTTGCAGGACACATTCTGTAAAAAGGATCGTAACAGCCTTCTTTATCTCCAGAAACTAACCAGGTCAACGAGGTTACAACGCCCGAGAGATCCATCTCTATCGTATGCTCTTCCGGTTGCGATAGGTTATTTTCTCGGCTGGTTAACCCGTGGCTTTACGACGTTGTCAAAAGCCGCGGGAGCCACGCGAATCGAGCAATCATCGGCCTGCCCTGACACAGTCGAGGAGGCGGCTATCGTCGGTACCGTGCAACCCTCGTCGTAGCTTGTTAGTGAACGATCACACGGTACAAAACACTCTCGTTACGAGGGCGGAGGGGCGGGAGGGGTTGTCCACCACAGCTCGGAGATCAGAGTGACTCCTCTCTTCTGCTATCCTTTCTACGTAAACTGCTGCAACTGTACCGGCGGTGGCCGCGGCGGTACCTTCACTTTGATGTATGGTCGGTTGAAAGGCGCGCTCTCCGTGCATTCTGTGCGGCTGCTAATCCGTAACACTGAACCCCGTCGATTCCACCACTGTAAGGGAGAGAGGAAGAGGGCTTTTCCTTCCCAGTCCTCGTGTCTGGTCGCGTTACTACTCGCCCCCGCGCTGTCGCTTCCCAAAAGAGCCCAGTCGGGTTTCCCCAATTCAACAAGTGCCCTCGCAATGCATACGCATAAAATCCCACGGTTTGGTACATTTCTCATTATTTTATCCTCCAACGCCGAGTCTTTATTGTGCGCGTTAGAACGCACAGGCCCCCGAAACAATAGCAATTCTGTCACGGTTTACTTCTGGCAGTATTTTTTTTTACAATCTACACATCTTGGATGAAAGAACTTAGCCGAATTGTCGAGAAGCATCAACCGGAAGATCGAAGGTTTCTGTTAATTTCTTATGGAAACAATGACATTCATTTTTATCTTTTTCCGTTCTATACCGACAACTTGGTCATGCGAACGCCACGTGGTTTCGAGGGGATGGAATCCGCTCGTCGGTAGTGCGAGTGGAGACATCTCTCGGTGTTTCTTTGAACCGTCTCGTTGATAGACTGGAGATTCTCATGCCTCAATAAGACTGTCTCTGTCTCTGTCTCTCTCTCTCTCTCTCTCTCGAAAAAATTATACTTGGTACATATGTATGTAATATATACGCGATATATATTTATTATATATATATATAACAGCCGAAAATTTTCCAAAAGTTGCGAACACCAGTTTAGGAATTTCCTTATAAGAAACCAAAATAAAAGAAAATTCAAAGAATCGCACCAAAACGCAAATATCTGCGAAAAGTATCGAGGGTAATAGTGATGGACAATTTTCAATGGTATCATAAGATTTGCATGGTGCCCGCTGATTGAAACTATGACTAGCACCCTCTTTTTGTCCCGCTCAATCTCTTTCCCCCCATTCTATGTGACTTCCATCGGTTCCGAAGATGACTTCTTCCCGGTGCAGGGTAACGGGGGAGATCTGACGTCATTACCCGGGTACAATTTGATCAGCGAGCCGACTCTATGAGTCATGGAACTCGTTCGTTTGCCCGTTGTGCAGCAGTTGAGCCCCCAGCGAGGAAAAGAAGAAAATAGCGAGAAACTATGTTCCTCGTTAACTCTAGCACATAGGCAAACATTAGGGTGGTCCGTAAATTGAAATTTTTTGAATTTTCTGTGGGCCACCCCGTGTTATCGTTAGGTATAAAATAAAAACCACAGGCAAACATGTTTTAATTTGCTGACAGTTCTCGCGGGAATTTAAAGTTTGGTGAAATTTCCACTTTTTTTCGACCGTGCGCCCCCCCCCCCATCGCTTGTTATCATTCGCTTAATCTCGAATATATGATAATCGTACTGACGTCTTTTCTCTCAATTATTTTTTGCAGAGCTGTGCAATGATGGGTCTGCAGGCCACGGCAGGAAAACGTAAGCTGGAGGGAGGTGTGGGCTGCATAGAGTTCGACATGGAGATGGGCGAGAGCCCGTCGAAGCTCGGTAGAGTGGAGGGCTGTTGGTGGGCCATGGAGGATAGTTACACCCCGCCGCTGAACCAGACTTCCGGCTCGTACTATGATATGGAAGTTAGTTCGCCCTGTCTCCAGGCGAATCCCTGTCAATCGGCTCCGAGTTCGCCACCTGCAGCATCCCAGTTGCATCACACACCGTCACAGCACTATTATCATCAGCGTACTGCTGGAGGCGTCGGAGGAGTTGGAGGGAGCAACAGCGGTTACAACCAGTTGTCGAGACCGCAGCCCCAGTGGGGGGCTTCTCATCATTACGAGCCACCGACGATACGAAGGGAGGAGAATGGCAAGAGTTACCTGGAGCTCGGCTCGAGTTATCGGGCAAACGAGAGATGCTGCGAGGGGTCGAGATCGAGCTGGTGCCGGCGCGGTAGGGCGTGTTACCGTCAGAGGAGGCTAGCCGTACTCAATATTTCCATGTGCAAGCTCGCGAGGTACCGTCAATTTCCCGATCCTAGTCTGCATCGTTCTGTTCTAATATGCAACACCCTGAGGCATCTCGAGAGAGAAATGGAGAGGGATCGGAGTCCAACGCCCATGGAGCCAGTGATACCGGCCCCGATGGCGCAGCTTCAATCACCGGAACAGGGTAGATTAACGCCCTTTCCGATGGCCCCGCAATTGTCGAACGAGACCGACGCGGATTCGGGAATCGGCGACAGCGACGACAGCCGTTCAATCAACTGGGGAAGCGTACTGTCGTTGTCGAGTCAGTCACCCCTCGATCCGCTAAACAACAACGAACTGCTGGATGTCGACATAGGTCCCGAATTGGATCTCGACTTCATGCCCGGATGGAAATTGACACCACTGTCGGCCGACGACATTCTGAGAAGTACAAACGCGGCCGTGGCCGCCGCAGCCGCCCAGGATCATCATCATCATCATCATCATCATCATCACCATCATCATCATCATCATCATCATCATCACCAGGTCTCGTCGCACGGTTCGACAATCACCACGACAAGTCCAATGATGACCAGCTGCAACGGGAGTAGCGCCAACGGACCCAACAACAGTAGTAACACGCACGTTGAATCACTGATGTGCGTCGGATCATAGCCGCCAATTCTCACGTCGCTGAGTCACCTCATCGACTTTTATCCGTTGACGTCGCAGGGAAAATAGTGCCTCGAGGGCGCCCTGCGTAACCAAGACCCCAGCGATTGCGGAGACAGAGCTGACCAACGAGCGCGGCCAGCCCGATCGGGACCAGCAATCCTTCGCGATTTAACGGAAGGGACAACGATCGGGGTTCACCTTCGATGCTGGGTTCCGATGAGGCCCTCGCGGATTTTGTTCGCGCTCGTTTTTTATTTAACATTACGGCTCGTGTCGATTACATGCCACTCAATTGAGATCATTTGTCTCGATTGAATTGCGGGTTTTATCCACCATTTGTCGGAGTCCGCGCATTGGCAAACGTGTACCAGCTACTGGTCCAGTCGGGAGTCCATGACACGATTATATCGACGTTTGTGGCGACGATACGCTTGGCTCTGGAGCAAATTAGAAGGGGGGATAAGAAGCATAAAAAAAAATAAACGAATTTGTGTTTCGGAGCCTTCAACGTTTTAACCCCGGGCCGGCGATGAGGTAGAGCGTTAACGACCAAGGGGAGTCCAAGGATCTCTGTAGGGATAATTTTTATTTCTTGTTAATATTCTTTTTTCTCGCCAATCCTTAACTCTTACCTTTTCCAGAGCTTTTTACCAATTAACATCATCGCCTGCCTAGCTCGCCGACGTTGAGGACTCTTTAACTCGACGTAATGTTCATCATCCGAGACCTCATAAATCCTCTCCCGAATATATATTCGGGGAACCATTGACATGACAAAAAAAAAACGTTTATTACTCAAGCGGAACTCATCGCCGGAACAATAAAAACCATCAACGTGGCCTACGTTCACGTTTAAAAAAATATGCATACGATAGGCACAAACCGACATTATATACATTGGTGCTTAGGACGCCTAAAAACCTGGTGCTTTTTTCTCTTTTTTTTTCTTTTTTCCATCGATTTCCATGTAACTTAAAAAAAATATTTCTTATGACACACATTGTTCTTCTGATTCTTCATACTTCATCGTCAAACTAAATTACTATTGTCTTCTTCACGTTATTAAATTGGTGCATGAGAAACCACACAGTTTTTTCAAAAAGACGAGATTAATCGATTTCGAGATGGGCGAGCGAAAAAGGATTGAGTCGAATGATAATATAAAAAAAAGAGAAAATAAACAAAAAAACTAAGAAGGGCCGAGTAATAAAGACGCGGGCCACCGCTTCCGCGTAGACGCGAATCGGTTTTTTCGAATCGCGTTTATATATGCCGTCAAAAAGTACCTGGATTTTTTAGCAATCGGATTATAATATAGAATTCATTGGGAAACGACAAAGAAAGATAAGGACTGAGTGAGGGACAATTACACGGGTCTACAAGCTTGAATTCTGCCCAACAAATCGTCGATGATCTCTCATAGAATAAATTCTACCAATAGCAGAGACGGTGTTTAAACGAGGGGCCTTCCTACTGAAGCAGCCCTGAGAGTAGTCAGTCCTTCGAATAATATATATATATATTTTTTTTTATTGAACATGACGCATCCGTTTCACGTCCACGCAAGCACACACGTGGCGTACGTAGATTCACTACACGACGAAAGCAGCCTATATACTTAAAAAAAAAATAAAATAAACTCAAAGCACGAAAAAAACTGGCCCCGACTGATTACTTAAAAGGAAAAATAAATCACTGTAACTTACGCGAGTCGTTTTACAAAGCTCCAATTTTCAACGTACTATATTGATCGGTGTTGCGACCTTTTTGTTTTTAATTCCACCTATCGAAACGAGAAAAAATAATTTTTATTTTTTATTGAAGGACTTTTTTCCCTAAACAAGGAGCAATATTAATTTTAGCAACGCACGATGGGCGCAAGTGTGACCGTGCGTGTGATAAATATTTTTTTTTTATGTCTGTATCATCGCATCGGGCTGGAGGATAACGCGTGTAACAAGCCAACGAGAGAGTCGACATCTGTACGTTATTTGTTTTCGAAAAAAAAAATTCCACGTAACATTCCGGTGAGGTGAATAGAGCAGTCGTCGGTAGATATTATTCGCGTAAAAAAAAATGTAAATTGCAAACGTCCAGTTTACGTCGAATGGTCGACGAGGTACGCATCCGGAGGTCGTTGCGGTTCTTGATGCAACATACGTTAACAGCGTGATGACGACCCTCTCGTGCTCCTTCGAGCTACCCACTTTGTAATGGATAATATCTAGGAATACTCCAACGATGATTAGCGATAACGATGATAGAATTTAAAACGCGGCCGGGACGAGCCTCGTGACCGTTGGTATTTCATCTTCGGTGTAGTGGAAGAGCGATATGGGAAAATAAAGAAAGAGAAACTGCGATATCTTTACGTTATATTTGGCACAAAGAAAGAATTTTTATAAAAAAAATAAAAATAAAAATGGTGTAATGTTACGTATAGAGTCACGAGGTGGGGGTGACAGTGATGAACGAAAATGCGATGTGAGAGAATAATAATGGCGGCTATGCGCAGTGTGAATAGTATAATTACGTTGTCGTGGACGGGGTACACATTCGGTGACTACAAAAGAACTCTTGTAAATAGTATAAATAGTAAATGACGTGGTGAAAAGAGAGAGAGAGAGCGAGAGAGAGAGAGGAATTAATGAATGAATGAGAGATTGAGAAAGAGAGACAGAGCAGAGCGATGAAAGCATAGGTATAGGGTGAAAAATATACATAAGATATTATTATATATTATATATTATATATACACACATAAACCAGAATTATATATATAAGATTATTATATATATGCTAAGTGATACAAGGCTTATATGCTGGGTCCCACTCGATTGCCGATAATGTTCTCTTTTACCCCTAGAGGAAAAACATACGGGGCGAATATGTGCTTCGAGGACTTCATATTTATTATTGCATGTATTTTTTCTTTTTCATTATCGTCAAAAAATTGAATTTGGAAACACTATTGCTTGGCAATGTTTTCGACAATGTCAATCAACCCTCGTCACTCGAGAATCATGCTTACGACTGCATCGATTAAACAAGCTGCTCTTCTTGTTTAGTAAGACTCATCTTCCACATAGTAACGTCTCATTGGAACAGCACGTGAACGTGAATTAAAAAAAAACACAAATATCTGCCTGCTTCTCGATCGAAACTTCACGCTGGTCGTGGATTCTCGAGACACGGTAGATTGAAACACGGGGATGCATGGTACATGCCCACAGAAAATAGCATTATTCGATACGCAATACAAATTTAATCACCAACCTCGCGCACGATAACGCACATTCAATTTCTCGGACTGGTTAAACGATGTACGATTAAGTTCCTATTATATATCTAACCGAGAATTAGTTAGCCGTTGTCTGGATGTCACCGAAATGCAACGCCAGTCCCAGCAGATATTTTTTTCAGTTTGTTAATATTATGTACGGTTATCGCGTTATTGGCATATTATGGATTCCATTATCGAGGGGAGAGAGGGCTAATATCGGCAATATCGAGCGAGTCCGAACAACGCCGAAAAACCTAGGGCAGGAAAGACAACAACTGTACATTGTAAATAGTAGCGCAGAGAGGATGAAGGTTTACAGAAAGACAGAGTTAAAGTTGCATCGAAAAATCAGCGCCGTGTAGGCGGAGCGATTAAACGACGAAATGAACGGGCTGGTCCAATCAGCTCGGGCAACTTTAAGAGGTGACAATTAAAGTATCATTATTTATTAGAAACGCATATGAATGTTTGATGCGTCATATTGTGTTTCCAATTGGCAAAGCCACTTCCAAGCAGAAATATAATAATAAATAAATAAACAAAAAAAAATTAATGAAACCGCCCCCGATGCGAGATAAGCATGCCATTCTTGTCCATGTACGTCTAATCGTTCGATCGCTTCGAATCACGGCGTCGAATCTTTTAATAGATAAAAAAAACGTAGAAAAGTTGTAAGATGCACAGTGTTTAATCTAAAGAGCGCATCGATCACTCGATATTTATCCGTACTTCGTGTCACGACCGCGTCAAAGAATCTTTTGACCCGAGTCCGCACGAACGATTGTGTGTATCCATTGATCAAGTGCGTCCGTAAAAAAAATAATGTAAAAAAACGAACAAACGAACAACAATCAATCAAGGATTAAATTATAATAAATCTAGTCGTTAGCGGTCCGAAGTTGCGGCACGCTATAACGAGTGGTCGAACGTTATTTTAGCAGTGGAGTTGTAACCACCTACCGTTTTACCAAAATACTAACCAGGGCAGAACGGACACTGGAAAAAAAAAGAAAAATCAACAAAAACAACAACACAATATGGACAAGAACAACTATCAAAAAACAATAAAGAGTATTATTCTATATATAACAATGGACTTATTGATATGCCATCCTATCCTCTCTTTCCAGTTTGATTCTTTCAGGGGTTCCTCGAGAAGAAAATAAAGGAACATGATGAGAGAACAACATGACAATTTCAATTTCCAACTTTTATGAGAGAGCGATATGAAAGTTGAGAATGAAAATTTCAATTTTCAACTTTTTTCAACGTTAACTTTTCTTAGCCTTTTATGGCACGGCTGGCCGATTCCGGTTCAGCTCGAAAAAATACACCAATGCCACTTTACTTTGTCGGATCTGTGCTCTGCGCGTTTGATCGATTCTCCCCAAATTTAATTGGGATTATCGGGCGATATCGGGCGTACTCCATATGTTTTTGCCCTGATACCTAAACAATTATAACAGCTAGAACGCGCAAAGACATTTTTGAAGAAATTACAAATCACGTGCAAAAATAAAAAAATAAGTAAAGTACATGACATACTCTTGAATTGTTTTATTTTTTTTTATTTCATCCTTTCTTTTTGAAAATGTTTCAATGTAATTTTGAAGAACCATTCATTGTTAACCATACCTGCTGAATGTAAAATTTCAGCTTCATCGGTCGAGGCATTCTCAAGTGATAGTGGTTTGAATTTTTCGCGCTAAGTAACACACACATACATACATATATTGTAGCGACAATTCTCGCCGAGAACAATTTCCTACTAGAAATCCCGATGTTCTCCCCTTCAATTATTTTAGTTGGGCGCCATGTGCGACCGTTCGTACCGGGGAGAACAAGACCAGTTCCCGACTAGCTGCTGTCAATCTCTAGGGCAGAGTCGCTGGGTCAGGGGTGCGTTCGATCGGCAAAGAAATGACTCGAAAATCTATTCTTTTATCTCAACTGAAAATTAATGACTCGACGGGAAGGAAACGGTCGACCGATAGTTCACCAAATGCCATTGGGGTATCATGACCAACCTGATCATATCGAAAGCCTCTATTGTAATTCAAGTCTAAACTCTTTATAACTAAATATCAAAGGTATCCACGGTCGAATGAAATTTCCGTATATAATGTCCGGAAACGTTTGCGTTACTCTACTCAAAAGGTTTAATGCTACAATGATTTTTGTGGTAGATATAAAAATCCCGATGGATTCACGCATTGTACTGACTATCTCCGAACGCCTACCCACTGCATACAGGAAAAAAAATATACATTTTTTTCAAGCAGCTGTCTTGAGTGCGAAACAATTTTTAACCAACGAGATCGGCTAATAAGTCGGTGAGCTCGGATTCGAAATTTCTACGACGACTTTTTGGCACATTAATGCCAAAATCGTTTATGTAGACTACATGCCCGAAATCGTTTATGTAGAATTCATAGAATATCCGCGCTCAAATACAATTTCCGTATACAATCACCTGAGACGTTTGCATAATATAGGCAAAAAGTTTAATATTGGAATGGTTTTCATGAGTTATATCGAATTCCCGCTGGACACTCAGTTCGTACGCACCATCTAGGAATCCCTTCCCGACTGCATACTACATGGAAGACTCGAAGCTCCTCATGAGACAAGGTTAACCAGAAAACGACTGCATACGTTTGCGTCCCGAGACGAAGCTGAATTATCGACGCTTTGGGAAGCGAGCTATCGGCAATGTAGGTATCTGCTGGAAAGGTATGGATCCATACCTTTGAGGCAAGCAGATACCTACATTTGTGTCCGGAATGTTTGTGTCCGGAGAATAATGTACCTACATATCACAGCTAAATTACCGACGTTTGGAGAAGCGAGCTGGCGGTAATGCAGGCACCTGCTAGCCTCAAAAGTATGGATATTCGCCGATAGATGTCGCTAAAGGCTGTATCGAAATCGGCGCAGTCAAGATATATTGTCAGAACGTGTTGCTATATTCACTGTAGCAACTTCCATCGTCTATCTATTGTAAGAACGTGTTGCTACATTCAGTGTAGCTACACGGACAGATTCCAGTTTTCATGTAGTATGCAGTCGCGACGGATTGTCAGTGCGATGAGTGTATTCATCTGGATTTTTATATTAATCACAACAATCATCGTACCATTAAACTTTTTGACTAGAGAATGCAAACCTATCCGGGGATTCTATACGGAAATTGCATTCGACCGTGGATACCTTCGATATTTAGTTTAAAGATTTCGGACTTGAGCTACGCTAGAGACTTTTGATATGATGAGGTTGGTCATGATGATATGATTCTATTTACCAATGCGGTAAAGTTCAAAGCGGTTACGTACCATATTTTTACGGTAAAATTACCGCTCACATCTCTAGGTCTATCATTAAAGTGACGAGCTCGAAATTATAGATATTCGAACAGGATTATGTGCGAAGGAAAACGTTATATCGCTTTTTTTTTTTATTCCTTTATGCCTGCCGGAGTCTAAAAATCAATGAACAGAAACTAGAGTTACTTTAGGTTGTAGATGACAACAAAAATCCAACACAGATCCGAATAACGTGAGGGAATGGCAAAAGGCGGCTCCCCGCTCGTAAATTGGTAGGTAATTGTTGAATGAGGACGAGCATTAACTGCCTAATTGAGTGCTTAATTTGCTTATTCCATGCGTTATCCCCCAGACGCGCGGTCGACCAACGCAGCGAGGCTATAGGTAATACGTTTGCTCCGACCAATCGTCAGTCTTACGTTAATAGTGAACAGTCTCGCGCCTGCAAAGCGTGGAGCGTCGAACGATCCCAGATAACGATCGATTCACCACGGAAGCTCGTAAAACTTTTTTCAGTCGACAAATATCTAACAAGCACGCACATATGCGTTACGTCATCGTTCAGTCATCGCCGCACAGCGAGAATCGAAAGAAATCTTTAAAGCCAGTTCTCCCGGTTCTCCCGGCTCGTCACGTGACCGCGAGCTTCTCCCGCTCTCGTTCGAAGGCAGGCTTCTTCCTCAGTTCGCACCGATATTCACATCCGAATTCTTGCGATGGATCAAACGTCAGCTGTCTCGGGTCTATCGCGCCGGAGAAAAATCGCGACTAAGGCGATGGAGGAGCGAACGAAAGCAACGACACAGGAGCAACATCGTCGTTGTCTGAAAAAGTGTTAATTGGTTAGCCGCCTCGCGGGTCCACACGAGTGCAGCCGCCTCGCAAAGTAGGATATCACAATCGACAATTGGCTGTACAATAAAGAGGGTGTTGGAGCGGGTTTCCATGAACGGATGGCCTCCGAGGGAGCGGAGCGACCGGTAAAAGTAAGCAGGAACTTACGAATCTCATTGATGAACCCCCGCAGGTCCGAGCGGATTGTTTACAAAATAATATCCGGCGATCGGCCGATGGGCTGGTCAGAGGGAAACTGCGCGAAGGGGATTGAACGTCCCTTTAAGTACCCCTTGGCGGGGCAGAGGGGGAGAGAGACCGAGAGCAGACACATCGCACGAGAGAGCGCGAGAGGCGAGGCAGCGGCGACGGCGGCGAGTGTTGGAGTGTGCGCGCGCATCAACAACATAAACGCGAGAGCTCTGCGGCTCCGCAGGCCGACGAGCGTATTCGGATTGTGAGAACTTGGGTGCCCTTCGCGTATCGCTGACAAGTGCAAGATAGACGCGATTTCGGAAGCACGGGTCGTGTTACGGTACGCGACGACAAAGATTGCGTCTCCCACGCTACACGAGGGTGAACGAGAGGTGTTGGCAGGTGCGCGCCGTGGCAAGTATATTCGCTAAAGGACATCAGGCCCGTGTGCTGATGAGCTCCTCCATTGCACCTCTGGTGGTAAGATGGCTGTGCAGCTGGACGGCGGGGGGAAGGAGGACTTGAAAACACAGTTTGTCACGCGGGAAGGAACATACAAACTGATGACATGGTCGGAATACTCGAGGCCGAACAGGGTCGGCAATACGGATACGAGGGGCAGCGCCTCCGTGAGGGTGTCCTTCGTGTCGCTGCCCGACCCAGCGGACCCATCGGGCGCCCAGGGTCTCGGCGATCGAATGTGCTTCAATTTCGGCAAGGAACTCTACGTCTACGTCTATCGCGGGATCAAAAAAGTGAGTTCACGATTCCGTCGCTCTAACGTGAACGTCGATCGGAGAAATCGAACCGCGAACGATCCCCGCGATCAGCGAATCCTCCGGCACATAACCTCAAAATTGTCTTCTCTCTCGCGCGACTCCATCTTTTTGATACACCAAAACCACCACACCTATTTCAACGAGAATTCATTTGATTCGCGAGCTGTAAGTCCCCGCGCGACACGAGGAAACAACACGCGCTTCGCGGCGAACTTCGCGAAGCTCGAGGATAATTTTTTTACAAGCGAATTTTTGGCCTACACGATTTGTAGATCGGACGATCCGACTGTCGGTTCCATCGCGGGTTTATATGTTTTTATTTTTTATTTTCCTTTCGACGAGTGGCGAGTGGAATCGTTAATCGGGAAGCATTTTTTTTTGTAAAATCACGTGACTATGAGACTCTGGATTCGATGATTCTTTGCTCCGGGTGGCTCCAAGATCGAGCCAATAGAAAACTTTCGCTGGTGCTTCTGAAAAGCTCTCTCTACCTGTTGTGACACACGCCGTTTCGCGGAAAGATAAGAACTTTTGTAACGATAACATCGTGAGATATCGCGCGACTAAACCAACATTTTTGTTCCGAGCACATGTGCCCCCTTTCTATTTTTTTACTCGAAAAGTGTAAGAGCTAATCTCACTTTTCAGAATTACTGACAATCGAATACGAATCCCTTATTAAATCCCCTCTCTAATCTCTATCCTCTCCACAAAATCTCTCCTTCATAGTCGAAGGCATGCCCCGTTCTGCTTTGGAATTGTACAAAGAATGTACAAACGTCTGCTCAGATATTGTTGCAATATTTTTTGCTCCAAAAATGTCTTCCGTGTTATTTATTTATTTATTGTGAATTTTAATGTCTCAAGTCATTTTTACAATATTATTGCATACAATTTATATGAATTTGTACAAATTTACAAGAATTTATAAGAAAAAAGAAAAATGTAATTCAATTAACGAGATGCACATTTTACAAGTGTTACACTTTCTTTCTGTAAAGTTTAATAATAATGAGTATGCATATAACGCACATACGTATTTGTTTGATATTTATGTATAACATGTACTTTGGATTTTCAGTTTTTTGGTATCACTAAATGAAAAATTGAAATATTTCATAGGCTGTGGATCTGAACAAGCCGGTGGACAAAAAGTTGTACAAAGGAACGAATCCTACGTGCCACAATTTTAATCAAACAACAGCGACAGTGGACATCGCGCCGTTGCTCGTCGGTTTCTCGACGGGTCAGATACAACTCATAGATCCGATAAAGAAGGAACTCAACAAGTTGTACAATGAAGAGGTGCGTATCTTGTTTCGTAAATGTACCTGTACAACGTCTTACATAACTTTATTTATCCCGGAGTCGGGGGGTGAGAGAGATGGAGACGGAGAGAGCGCTGTGTAGCAAAGTAGTAAATCCAATTAAGGGTACTCGGTACACGCTATAACAGAACTGTATTTCACCGGCTGTTAAAGCTTGCTTAATAGAATTCGTGTCAATGAGCTTTGTAACATACGCGTTGAGCCAGAGTATGAGAACATTGGAGGCCATCCAGTCGCTCGGGCAAGATATCATTTACTAGCTGTGTGTACAGAAGCCACTTACACAACTGTACCTAACATCTTATCTCGTTCAAAACACGATAAACCGAGCAATTAATACTAGTCCCCCGTTTCTATATATACTTGCTGCACGGTCTCGTCTTTTTTGTTCATTTCGCATTCACAAAATTTCGCGCTCCCGCTTGAGCTTCGGGCTCGCGAGCGTCCTTAGAAACGTTCGCGACTCACAAGAGTACTCAAGAAATAAACGTTAATAATTGCACGAGTTCCCGCAACCGCCGGACACAAAGTTATACGAGCATGCAAACCTGTACCGGTAGCGTATATTCTCGTAAAAGTAAAGAGCTTGCGTGAAAATAAGGAGGGGCGATTCATTCGGGTTCATTGCAATTGCCGCTTACGCATTTTTGCCGTATACACAGACGATACCTCGGTATGTTGATATTGGTAATGATACTTTACTAAGGGATTGCCCCTTTTACAGATCGAATGAAAGTAACACATTTCAAATCTTTTTAACTAGCGTGTAGTCACGCGCGTCCTCATCTGGCTTCCTAACGCAAATTAAATTAAATTAATAACAGATAGATTGAATTTGGTAACGTTAAATATAACTTGGTAACCATAGCTATAAACCTCCCATAAACCGACTATTCGCATTTCAGAATTTCTCTCTTGGCCAAAATCACAAAAGTCTTTTTTTATTTTAAACTTTCCCATTGCATGTAAATCGCGAATAGTAATGCGTTTATCTCCATAGTCCGCTCAAATCAGGGCATTATTTATGAGAACGAACCGTAGTCATAAAAAAAGATAAATAAAGGTAACGAGGCGATAAATCGAACGTATTTCTTTGCTGTTTCAGAGGCTCATAGATAAGACTAAAGTAACATGTATAAAGTGGGTGCCCGGATCGAGCAATCTGTTTCTGGTGTCGCACAGTTCGGGGCAGCTGTATCTGTACAACTGGGAGCTACCTTGCGGAACGACGCCGCCTCACTACCAGCCCTTCAAGTCCGGCGACGGTTTTGCTATTCACACGTGCAAAACGAAGTCGACGAGAAATCCGCTCTACCGATGGGTGATAGGAATCGAGGGATGTTGCATCAACGAATTCGCCTTCAGTCCATGCGGATCGAATCTAGCGGTGGTGTCGCAGGACGGTTTTCTGAGAGTATTTCACTACGACACGATGGAGCTCGTCGGTTCGGCGAGGAGTTACTTCGGTGGATTTTTGTGCGTATGCTGGTCGCCGGACGGCAGATACGTCGTCGTAGGTGGCGAGGACGATCTCGTGACGATCTGGAGCTTCAACGAGAAGAGGGTTGTCGCGAGAGGTCAGGGTCATCACAGTTGGGTGAGCGTCGTCGCCTTCGATCCCTTCACGACGTCGTACGGCGAGCACGACGGTGAATTCAGTGGCTCGGACGACGAGACGATGCCCCACAATAACCACAATCATTTTCACGAGAAACCTAGCAGCAGACTCTCGAGCGCCTCGCAGGGAATACACTCGAACAGAAACTCATGCGGTTCGGAGCTGAGGGTATCGGGCGGTACGTGCTACAGGCTCGGCAGCGTATCGGAGGACACGCAACTTTGCCTGTGGGACATAACCGAGGACGTGCTGAGGCAACCGGTCTGCGCGAAGCAACGCGCTTCGGCTGCGGGCTCGGGCACGTTTTCGTCCTCGGGGACGTTCACGAGCGGCAACGGCGCGACCTCCAATCACGTCGGCAACAACGCCAAACACAATAACACGAATAACATAAGTTCGAAAGAGAGCGCGAGTGGGAACAACGAGAGCGGCAACAACAGCACGACGAGCACGAACGCTACGGTCTCGACGGTAAATTCGTTGACGCAGAGGCTAGCGGGCCTCGGTTTCGGGGAGCGCAGGGGTGATAATCACAAGAGAAACTTTAGCCTGACTATGCGCGCCGGTGGAGCGAGCAACAATAGCTCGGTGCCGAACAGTGGGGGGGACAAGTCCGGTAGTAATTCAAACGCGAGTAACTTGAACAGTGTCGGTGGAAGTTTAGGTGGTAATAAAAAAGTCAGTTCTGTGATGGACGATCCTATGAGATTGATCGGAACTGCGTGGTGTCCGAGATTCGACGAGTGTCCGGTACTCGAGCCCCTCGTATGCAAAAAATTGGCCCACGAGAGATTGACTGAATTAATATTTAGGGAAGATTGCTTCGTAACGGCGTGCCAGGACGGATATGTTTATACCTGGGCGCGACCCGGTCACATGGTAGGTCCTCTCACCATAAGCAGCACACTGCACAGGCCACACCACCATAGCAATCCTCACACCAATATTAATTCCATGCGTCCTAACGATCTCTGATGTAACCCACTCTCTAAACACTGTCGAAGCTCCGTGAAGTAGAATTTATTAATTAATTAAATAATTTCATTTGTATATAATAGAGTAGAATTTAGGTACGTCTTTGAAGGAGTTTAAAGAAAAAGCAAAACGATGAAGCAATTAATAATGGAAGATCTGTAACGTTGCGGGCAATTTATCTCTTATCGATATAAGTTACGGTGGGGGGGAGGGGGATCGGGAGATCGATCGATGATTCATGTGAAAGTATTAGATTTAATGTTTAGCGACTCGAGCGAGGACACCGTGTCAAACACTGACTGTCCTCTGACGAATGACATACCTTTCTTTTTATAATTATTGTTTTTTTTCTCTGGTTTAATCCTTAAAAGACGAACGAACGGTAGAGTGCCATCGGACGGAGCGTTAGAGATCTTCTACTTGTTCAAAGTTCGTTCTCGATATGACTAATGCAGAATCGTTCGGGCAAGCAATGCTGTGAATTGTGTCCCATATATATATATATATATATATATAGTTTTTTCTAAGATACATAACGGTTCTTCACGGACTCTGTTTTCTCTTTGTTTCGTTTCCTTTTTTTTTAATACATTGTGATCAGCGTCTTTCCAGATCGCTTTCGCAAGAGACCGTCATTTTAATTAATATTTTTTTACGGCAAATATGTACGATGTGAAAAAAACATCGCCTCTACGCTGTGAGCTCCAATTTGCTTCGCAGCGTTGGGCGTGAATTTTTGAATTAATTCGCTATCGCTTGAAACGCATGTTTGCTAGTGGCCGAACCTATTGCAATGTAGTGAGACAGATTTATAAAAAAAAAGTCACGTTTTTTCACAGCATTGGTTTTCGGCCATGTCTGCGTCTAAAAAAGAAAGAAGAAATTGTGTCTGGTCAATAATACGTACGGGAGGAATATATCGATGAAAAACGAAAGATTAACTTTTTAAAAAAGAAAGAACGCAAATCGCGTTAACAATTATATAAATAGAATTATATTTATGTCTGGTTTGCATCTCTGAGAGTAATGTTGTTTGCGCCCCGTGAGGTCTTGTAACAGGGCAGGCCCCTCAACCCACCCTCCGCTCTCCTGTAAAGAGTTATTAGCTTAGCTTAGCAGAAACGTAGAGAAGCTATGAATTTACGCAGCGAGACTATCGGCCCAGAAATAATATCGATAATGTGACATTTAATCCTTTGTTGAATACAATGAATTGCCTTGTTGTAAAATAAAAACAAAAAGTTAATTGAAAACGAAAAACCAAAAACAAAAAATAGAAAGATAAACCAACAACGACAATAACTGCTGCTTGCTTCCTGCTTGATTTTTACGCCAAAGTTAGCGACTGGAAACATAGCCGAGTTCACTGAACGAAATTACATGAATTCTCGAATTTACCACGACAACCCATCGAAATACAAATTTTTACCTAACGTGCTTCATTATAGCGAAAAATATTATGATTGGAACGAAAAAAAAAAACGAATAAGAGCTTGCGCTTGTTTCTCGTACTGGCGGGGCGCATTGATTTTGTTTCCTTTGAACTAGAAAGATTAATGATCTGTGCGATGCTTTGGCTCTTGCAAGATACCGTGGATGCCGCCCTGATTTGTCGCATGGTACGTATAAAATGTTCGTTTATTTAATCAACAATAAAAAAACACGCTGACGAAAAATTTGATAAAATTAGAATAGACGAAGGCTCCTTAAATTTTTCTTTTCCATTTCGGCACTCTTAGCATTGCATCCTATGATTGTAGTAGAAAGCGAATAATAATAACGATAGAGTGGAAACATTTTTTATAACGCTTTATCAAAACGCTATTACCGACGAAGAAATATTTTAAAAATAAATTTAAAAAAAATCATAATTTTAAAATTGATCTGTGTTCGCAGCCGGGCATCGGACAGGTAGGGAGTGCCCTGCACGTCGTCAGTCCAGGTGAAAACGGAGGGACTATAGTATAGCCACGCTCTACGACTAGAGCAACTTCTGTGCATCAAGAGAATCGAGATTCCTTATCGTCGGATAAAAATGGATTGTCGATGCGATATCGTTACCGCGTGTTCGTCATCGCCACTTGTATTATTATACGGCCAAGAAAGTTCCGGAGTTACTAGTTTAGCGAAGCTACAACTTACACTAATAAATGCGTCCAGAGTAAAAAAAAAGCGAATTTCTCGAAGACGAGATCGTCGATGGGCCGCTCATTCGACAGCTGTTGATTAAAAAAAAAAAAAAAAAAAAAAAAAAAAAAAAAAGAATATGCTGAGCTGATAATCTTGGCATAGTTTGTATAATTTTCACGTGCTTTTTGTACCGTTTGTAAAATGAAGAAAAACAAGAAAAAAAAATGCAACGGATTGGGCTATATCTATAGCGAGCCTGTGAGAGGTCGAGAGAAAAGGGGAAACAAAGATCGAAGCTACGTATTCGTCCAAATCCATATGCTTCATCATTCCAATTTTAGCTTACGTTTGTAGGGGGAGTTGAGAGATTTATTGCATGAGAAATCGTCAATTGTGAAGAATTTTATACAACCGATTCCGTAACGATTATTATAAATAACAAAAAATAACGAAAAGAAAAAAAATACTAAAATATACCAGTTTATGATATTGAACGGATTTCCGCGAATCAGAGATAAAGAGAACGATGGTTTGCGGAGAACGGTTCGTTCATCTTTTTTTCTCCCGATGAACGATTCACGTGTATGATGTATCGAGCGAACGAGACGAACGTTTATAGTTGTCGTTTAGCGTGAACGAGCGATGTGACGATTATTGATGTTATTGATTTGCCTATTAAAGAGTCTCCGAGATTTGTAGGAAAGTACTTTTGTTTTTTTTTTCAAGGTACACATTTGTACATGATTCGATAAGAAATACTCTCGGAGTGTAAATACACGTTGCGAAGTTAATCGTCGGTTTGTATTGAGTTCGATCGATCTTACAGTATCGTCGAATCAAAGGCACCTGCATCGATTTTATATTATTGAAAAAAATAACTGTACCTAAGTCAACTTTGTTTTTTAAGCCGTTAAAGAAGCTGTTATATTTATTTCAAATGTTCTCTTAGAGACAGAACTGAATCTCGATATTCTTCATTGAATTAAAGAAAGAGAAAAAAAAACCTTTTGCTAACGTAATTCAACGGAGCATTCGAGCGGCCACTATTCAATTGCCTTAGTAAGATCGTAAGTAAAAAAAATGAAAGAAAAGAGAGGTAGAGAAAGAACTAAGAATGTAAATCTAACGATGAAGTTTTTCATTTCGTTATATACAGATGTGAATGTAGGTGGTATTTTTTAGCTTAAACGTTAAAGCGTGCGGCAACGAGTTGACGTGAAAGTGTTTCGCTTTATTGAGAAAAAAAAACAAACAAATCTATAATGCGTACATTATGGATGTACGAGAAGTTGAGACGAAAATTATGTAACAATTTATTTTGTACCTGAGAGCTATGGGGGGTTTCCAGATCTAATGATATTCTTTTGAATATACATGACAAAAAAATGTAAAAAAAACCGTTTGCCAGCTCACGGCAACCGCTCAGACTCGGTAATAATCGGCGACGTGAGGAAGTTATGATGTTTTTAACGGTAAGAGAAAAAAGCCCGTAAGCTCAAATATTAAGTGGCCACAGTTGTGTTACGTGTTAGGAGAGGGGAGAGAGGGGGGGAAGACAATTCTATAGGCAGATGATATCGAATTGTGACTATAGTTCTCAGGCGCAGAAGTGTATTATATTGTGAAAGCAAAGTATAAATACCGATAGGTACTTATCAAACACTATTGTAAGCATATAGAAACAGTATTCCAGTTAAGATATTCCACAAGGCGATACTAAATATTAATTTATCGAAGGCTAGAATTTTTCGAACGAGAGAGAGGGAGAAAGAAAAAGAGAGAGGGGTTTCGTAGTTTGCAAATATATTTCATTTTAGATTAGTTACCCACATAGCGCGGAGATATTTTTTAATTACTTTTGAATTACTTTCATATATTCAGGAATATTTCGTAAGATTTTTCGAGATTGAAAATATTTATAAAGTGATTTTAAAATATTGCGTGCTGTATGGTTTAGTCCCCTGATGTGACCACGTCGGATTCTATTCGAGGGCGTAAGACGTTTTTTCGGTGGTCATATGTATTATCCAGGTTACCGAACGATAGAGAAATTAAGAAAGAGAATGAAAGAAAAAAGTGGGGAAAAAAGAGAGAGGGAGAGAGAGCTCGTACAAATTATGATATTTTTACATACAATACGACCCTCGCAATATACGAATTAGTCTTTTCTATTCGCATGACGTCACGTTCGATCGTAAATTATTAGTCGGCCCTCTAATCGCGATTGAATTTATCATTTGACTACCGGTTTCTTAAAAAAAAAAAAAATTTATATCATTTCAGGATCCTCGGTTTACCGAACGATTTAATAAAGACGCTTGTTTGCCTGGTATTATACGCCTGCATTCCTGTATCAATCTCGCCTCGTAGTTTTAAGTTTTGTTTTTGTTTTCATTTTTTTTTTAGATCGAAAACAGCGCAACCGCTTCGTATTTCGTCGACTGTTTAACGCTCTCCGCCAAATTCTTTGCCTTTGACATGACGAAACAAATGGTAAAATTTTGCAGTCTATGAAATTAAATTTGAAGTAAAAAAAATAATAAAAAAAAAATAAATGGCCGATCATGGTGAATAAATTGCAAATCGTGAGAGTCGACAACGCTTCGGTGCAGAGGGTTGTTTTGCGGATTGGAAATAACCTTATTGGACGGGGTGCAGCGACAGGGGTAAGTAACACCCCCTCCACTTCGATAACATTCGCCTCGATTGTACGAGCGTGAATTAAAACGATTTTCGTGTCTATCGATTTTGCACGGTTAAACTTTCCCGCAAGTTAATTTTACTCTAATGAGAGTGAACACGAGGCAGGCGGGGGGGAGTCGCGGATGGCCGCAGCGTCACATGTTGCGTCATCGGCAGCTCCACAGTTACGATGCCCGCAAATATCGTAATATTTCCGGCGAGAACAATAATAAGAAAAAAAAAACGCCTACACCGGCCGTGACACTAAAATCTGGAATAACCGACGAAATGCTCGCCGACGCGCGACCAGCGCGTAATCACCGTGACAGTGAAAACAAACTTTTCAGTCCGATTGTTTCAGCACGTGGATAACCCAATTGTGGAGAATGCTGTGACGATCGATCTATCTCCGAACGGTGAATTGACGATGACACCGGTACGTCGTGATAAAACTTGATAACAAACTCGTCTCGTCCCAAGGTTTGTCGCATGTCGGACTTCTTAAGGTATTAATTTTTTCAGTATTAGATGCTGGCCTGCTACATGAAATCCGGCTGCTCTACTCGCTGGCAATCGCTCAAGGTCGGTCGGACGATTCCGGTACGGTCGGGCGACGTATGCTCGCTTGTTCCTCAACAATCTTGGTTCAAAATCTTATCGAGCAGCGACTTTGACTCGATGGAGGACAACGACGTTAATGGAAAGCGTAAGGTATGTTCGTAAAAAAAAAAAAAAATAGCGGTGTTTCGTTAGTTCTCTAGAGTCGATTCGGCGCGAACTTTTGAGCGTGACTGTACCAGTGTCGGAAGTGATACAATAGGCTTAGAGATGTGCTGTGACAGTCATTTTTTGTAAGGGTCGATTGACCAAAAAATTATCGCCTATTGACCTTTTTTTTATTCCAGAAAATGTTTGTTTGTGCCATTACCGGGATTTTTCTTCGGGGTCACAAATATAGTCAAAGCATCGAAAAACATCTATCCTGTTGGTATTTTACCGGCATTTTTTTGTGGTCACAACTTTGGTTACCTTTCCAGCAGTGTGGGTTGATTTCAACTGATTTTTTTCTCCCTCATTGATTTCCTAATTATGCATATTTTGCTGATCATTCAGTTTTTCATAATAGATACAAAATTAATTTTTTTCTTATTAAGATGATATAGTATAACGCCCGCCCACGTGCCCGGCGCCCAGTTGGTAACAAAAACTGTACCGATTGGCGTTTTGACACCGCAGACCGCCGAGAAAAAAGAAAATCGTTTTTCCCCGCATCTGCTGATTCACCAGGAAAAGACAATTTTATTTTTCGTTGATCGATTGTGCTCTCAAAACGGCATTCAGTACAGTTTCTTTTACCGACCGCGGTATTTCACATTACCTAGACAGCATTCAAAATACAAGGAGCGTGTTTCACATAACTTTAACCAGATTGGTACGTTGTATCTTGCAGGCGGCGAATCCTTCGGGGGAGGAGCCACCGGACAAGAAGCTGCGATCGGAAGGCAGCGTGGAAACGATATACTCGCAGAGCCCCAGTGTTCTGGACGATTGGGACAAAGATTGCGTCGTCGCCGAGGAGGGCGACAACTTTACTTCGATTTGCGCAGAATCGAACGACGAATCCAACGAGCCTTCCCACGGAAATGCCAATGGCGCGAGGTATCGGCCGGTTGCTTCATCGATTTATCGGCTTTAGTGATGCAAAATGACCGTCTTTTTATCGATCGGTCAAATTACGACAAACAATACGTGTGCAGAAAGTTCACAAAAAGGCTTACTTAAGTTCAGATGTTTGAGTGTACTACCAGTGGTCCGAAATCTACGCATTAGATATCTTTCACAGGACATTCTGAGTTCATATAGAAATGAATTCAGAGCACATCTAAGAAGTCTACCATTTTTGTTGTATTCCTATTGCTATGTGGGAAGTAAAATAAAGCGTGATTAATCACAAAATCGGTCATTTTTGGAACCGTCAGTGACGGCCTTTTAATCCGCCATTTGACGAGCTAGTATCACTAATCGGCTTTCAAAATTTCTCATCGAAGCAGTTATTTACCGAAGGAAATTCTTGATTTTCAGTGGCACGAATGGGAAGCCATCCGTCGAGGTGATTTCACTCGATAACGGTAACGCCGGTGCGACTCTGGAGGGACGGTCGACACAGTCCGAGGATAAAGTCAATGATCCACGCATTGATACGCCGGGCGGCAAAGAAACTTCGAGCAGAAATCGCGACGAGGCGGGAAAGAAAATAAAGTGGGACTGCGGTCAACACTTTAGCGATCAGACCGATCAGCGAACCGGCGAGACCGCCGGCGAAAACGGCCAAGCTTCGGCCCCGACCGAAGAGGATCCGGCAGCGGCTGCCGTCCCGACTACGGTCACGTCGGACGAACCGCCGAGAAACAAGTGCACTTATGGATCGCAGTGCTACAGGTGGGCAATGCTAAGATATTTTCAAGAGTGGAGACGCGAAAATTTCATCTAAACAAATAAATAAAAAAAATAGTACTTTGCGATACTAGTACGGAAAAGCGGTCTTTCGACGAAGGTTGTGCAGTTGGCTGCACGAGCCGGATCGAGAGCTACAACGGCACGAGGTGAAGCCGAATGACGTTTGTAGATGTTTTTCGTACAAGTATCGCATACTACTTTTTGTGACAAGTGCACGAAAATTCCCGCTTTTCCAGAGTGCCAGGTAAGTGTGTGCGAAAGTAGCTAGGGTGTGAAAAAAGTGTGAGAAAAAGTAACTAGCGTGTAAAATAGTATCTACAGCATTTTACAGTGTTAGAAAAAAATATTTGTTTAAACTTTCAAAAAAATGTTCGTGCTATGCGGGTACAAATAAATATATCTTTTATCATGGTATAATAAATGTATATAGTTTTTCATGCTTCCCCGACGATATCGGAAGTAATTTTTTAATCTCCGATTCACAGGCGAAATTCGGAGCACAGGACACAATTCAGTCATCCAGGCGACTCCGATTACGATGTGCCCGATGACAGACCGGAGTGTCCCTACGGCGTGAGATGTTACCGAAAGAATCCCCAGCACAAGCGAGACTTCAAGCATACGACTAACCGTCGTAATCGCGCCCAAACCCCGGTACGCGCGAGAACCCCGAACGCAACATCGGAGACCGAACAATCGTCCGCGGAGGAGTCGGTCGATGAGTCGGATTACGAGCCATCGATCGGTGTATCGGACGATTGCGAGAGCGACTGGGACAGGAGCGACTACGACGGCATCAGCGATCTCGATGATCTATGAGCTGAGCGCCATAATAACACCAATCGTCCAATAATTCATAAGATTAATGTGAAGTATTTTTTTTTTGTTATAAATGTATCGGTACATGCTTTTTTATATTAAAGTTCTATTCTTATAAACTTAAATTGAAACGAATGTTAAAACGGAAAGTTTAATGCAAAGTATTTTTTGTTTGTTTTGTTTTATATGTATTGGTACATACTTTTTTTATATTATAATTCTATTCTCATAAACTTAAATGGAAACGAATGTTAAAACGGAAAGTTAACGATCCCGTTTCTAAGATCGTATCGGCATCCGTGCGTTCGTTGAGATCTTTGATGAGCTTCTTACAATTTAATCCGTATAAAAAGCGTATTGTATGGAAAAAGAATGATAAAGAATGGAAAAAGAAAAAGTCGAGTAGTTTGTAGGGCTGATAGGCCGCGTCGTCTTCGCCGCGAGAATATGCTTCGTCACTTCGGAACCTCTGACCTGTAATGGTGTAAAAGATGTTCTCCGTATTGATCACTCTGCTCGAGTGTGTACAATTGTCTGTTTATCTTCTTCGCCGATATGCCGACGCATCCGGGCAATCCCTTGTACAGGTCTTTGACAAAGTTGCACGTCTTGTAGCAACTATTTATGTCGCCGCTGGTCAAATTGTCAATACACTTTTGGAAACTTTCTGAAAAGTTCTGGTTTCCAAGAACTTGCTGGCATCTGTGCGTTTGCTGAGATCTCTGATAAGTTTTCTTTGCTTTTTTCATATAAAAAAAAGTATATGTATGGAAAAAGAACAGAAAAACAAGAAACTGAGTAGTTAGTAGGGCTGGTAGCCCTCGTCGTCCTCGCCGGGATACTCCTCGGAGGCGACGATCGCCACGTCAGCGAGCATGTGCTTCGGCACTTCGGAGCCTCTGACCTTTATGGTATAACAGATGTTCTCCATCTTGATCAGGCTCTGCTTGAGAGTGTACAATTTTTTGTTTATCTCCTTCGCCGATATGCCGACGCATCCCAGGAATCCCTTGTACATGTCCCTGACGAAGTTACACGTCTGGTAGCAACTGTTTATGTCGCCGCTCGCCAAATTGTTAATGCACTTTCGCATGAGCTCTCCCGTCAGGTCGGCTATGCCGAGAATGTATTCGTTCGGCGCTACCAGAGTCGAAACAACCTTCGCCGCCGGCGGGCTGCTCTCCCCGCAGGCTGCTTGATTCTTCGGCTGCACCTCGTAGACGAGGCTTTTCTCCAAGTGAGACCAATCCTCGATGCGCGTGTCTCTCAGATACTGATAGAAAGTCACCGCCTCGACGAATTCCTGCAGTCCGACTCTGTAAGCCCTGACGTACTGGTACGGATCGTGACCGTCCAATTCGCACGCGATGCTCTTGAAGAGCGTCTTGACGAGATTGTCCAGTCTCGTCTTGGCCTCGGAAAGTACACCCTCGCGCTTGCTCTCCCTGTCCATCGTGTGGAGGAGAAATATTATCTTCTTGCTCTCGATAGTTATGTCTCTGCACATCTTCACTATCCTCTCATAGCGATCATGCTTGTCGTCGAGCTCGGCGGCATAGCCTCGGAATTGTTTTATCACTGGGCTGTTCTCGTCCACCTGCTCCGCAGAGTCCTTCGCTGCCTTGTCCTCCGTACCGAGCTTATTTTTGTTTCCGTAATGGTGGTGTCCGCGGTTCCTTCGGTTACCGCCCCCCGAGTCTAAAGAGTGTTTTTATGTAGTGTTACATACGGAAAGAAATTGCGCCCGAAAGCCGGGAGATAGTTGCGTTTATTGTTCGTCGAGATATCGATGTGAACATGCTTACTTCTTCCCGAAGACATCGTCGCGGGGATCGCTGCGTTACAATTGAGGTAGATCAGGTATTCGAAATTATGGAGAAACGTCGAATGTCGTCGCCGACTGGCGAACGAGGTTTGTTGAGGATCGTTGTTTGTTATTGTTACCGGGAAGCCGGAATTCTGACAGAGCAGCTGGGGAAACGGGACGGGAAGTAGCTGATGTGGCCGCTGCGCGAAGCGCGAGAAACGACGGTGCGTAAAGATCTACTTTACCCGTGCCCGATAGTCACGCATCGTTAAAAAAAAACTACTTTTTTACGTGAGATTTTGACGAAGCACGTCATTCCATCGAATTCTCCTTCTTGTAGTTTATTACTCCAATTGGATAGATTCTTTCGAAAAGATGTTTTTTTTTAAGTCATAAATTTTCATTTTCCCGAGGGACTTATGAAACTAGAAGTTGGAACGACATTCGATAGTTAACTATCGGAAAGAGGAGTGGAAACTTGCGAGTGGAAAAATAAAAAAAAAGAAAATCCTTTAAGGTCATCATTCTGCTCGATTGATAGCTTTTAATTGCCTTGTGTTAGATACGGAAAGAAATGTTTATTCTTACTTCTTCCCGTAGATATTGTCGCCGCAATTGCAATTTTCGCTGATGTGTTATTTAAAACATTCGAGGAACGTCGAGTGTCGTTGCCGACTGACAAACGAGTTTTGTTGCGGATCGTTGTTTGTTGTTGTTACCGGCAAGTCGGATTTCTACCAGAACAGCTGGAAAAACGGGAAGGGGAGTAACTGATGTGGCCGCTGTGCGAAGCCGGGGAACCGACGGTGCGTAGCAATCTACTTTCCCCTTTTCTACCGCACGCTTAAGGTGATGTGGAACACTCTCCTGCCCACTTGCCCCGTGGTCAGCTGGTAACAAAACTGTATTCAATGCCGTTTTGAGACCGCAGACCCCCGAGCAAAAAGAAAATTGTCTTTCCCTGCGTCTGCTGATTCTCCAGGGAAAGACAATTTGCTTTTTCGTCGGCGGACTGCGGTCGCAAAACGGCAGGCAGTACAGTTTTTGTTACCGCCGCGGTATTTCACATCATCTTAAGTCTGCGAAAAGTAAGATCGGACCGATGGACGCATACGCCGGGCGTGCGTAAAGTACTTCACGGACGTCACGTATCGCACATTACTATTTTTTTAAATGTCCTAAAAATTCATTTACCAGAAGGATTTATGAAGCCGGAAATTTCTACGATATTCGATAGTAAACTATCGGAAAGAGGAGTCGGAACTGCCCATTGAAAAAAAAAATCGTTCTTGGGGTTATTATTCCGCTCGATTGATAGTTTTCAATTCCCGTGCAATCTCAATTGGATACGTACCAGCTTTAGCAGAATTTCCTCGATAAATATGTCTCGGGGTTGCGTGGTTCTTGCGAGATTCCGTTCGTACGAGAGAGGTGAGATAGGTAGGAATCTCGGTACGCTTGTAGATCCTTCGTGTTCTCGACAAAAGATAAATTTAACTTATCCGCAATACTCGGGTTTTCGGCACGTAGAGAACTTTACCCGCGCCAAATCGTTTACCTCCGATACAGCGTGTGTAGAACTTAAAAGATAAACAACCGTCGAGATATCTCGCCATTCCCTATTTCCGCGCCTCATAGTGATACAGTTTTCCGGGCTATTGTGTACCCACGCGAATCTGTACACTGCACCGTAGCTACCACCCCCGATTCAATTTCTTACGCTCGACATTTCTCGACAGTTTTAAGTATAACCCTTCAACTTTCAACCTTCAAACCCTCAACTTCACCTTAAAATTTTTTCACTCGAACTGCTCTTAAAAACAAAGTAAATATCAAATGAAATAATTCTGTTAGGATTAAAAAATTGCACAAAACCGAGTTCACCGTTCATTGCCTTTTTAGTTGGAAAAAAGAAAAAGACGTTCCACATGTTATGATAATGTACATGAACAATGTTAGCAGTGCCTACGACTTGGCCGTGAAGCGGCTGTTAATTGTTTTGTATTTTCTTCGACAACCAAATTTTCTTATTGCCTAATTCGTATTCAAAAATGACAAAAATAAAAACAACAACAACCAACTGAGGTTGAAACGGCGGAAAAGAAAAAGTTCGAGTCGCCCCGCATTTATTGCCCGATGGGGTTGGCGTGCAGTGTACGATATCTCGGCGAGAGCCTCCCGAGCAAATCCCACGCAATTAAGAGTATACCGGTTCGCCTGAAACGAAGGCATTGAATAAACATGACTCCTACCCGACGGGGGCTTCGGTTCGATGGTAAATATTCGTTGAAACTACCTCTCTCGGTATTCACGATAAATCCAGCGTCCTCGATGCCGAGAGACAAACAGCAGGGCCGAATGAGTGAGTGGATACTAAAAGAGAACGAAGAAAAAAAAATAGGAGGTCCACAGCGAAACGTCGTCGATAGCCGGGGAGTACGGCGGGTTATTAAAATTCGTGTCAAGAATGGGAGAGAAGCCTCCACGCGGTCCGTTCAAGATAAATTTCCATTCACACTTCGTTTTGCTATAACAATAAGTCGCCCTTTCCAACTCTCTTCGCTGTTTCCCTCTCTGGAGCTTTCGCGGCATCAATTTTATTTCTTCCCCCCCCCCTCCCTCCCTGCCCCACTCGAGTTCGATAAAACTCATTTCCACTGAAGCCCCGGCTCTTGTCTCTCATCACCGTCGGCGTTTATTCGCTCCTGCTGATGCGTCCGTAAAAAGGACTTATTGAGGAAAATATTAAAACCCCGGAGAACGGGTATTGTGTTCCCTAGACGAATGCGCTGAGAAAAAAAAATAATAGCAAACTGCGAGCGATCGCGCCGTACCTCTGATATCGATGCTCAGAGAGAAGACTGAATAATGCGACAAATTCGTTTATTTCATTGCCCGTTTGTTTATTAACGTTTCACCACGGTCTTGTTACAAGACACTGATACAGTTCGATCGCGAAATATTTATTTTAGCTCGCCAGTGATGAGAGTCATGTCAGTCGGTAACAAATCGGTTTCCCTCTCTTCTCCCCGACTATAAATATTCCGGACGAAAGCAAATTAGGTTTTCACGCATCTATACGTAGCCTACGAAAAACCTGATTTGTCATTGTCCGAAATATTTTTAGTCGCGGAAAAAACAGGGAAACAGATTTGTTGCCGACTGAGTCTGCGTCATGCCCTTCAATGCCCCTCTCGAGATAACTACGAGCGCTGCGAGAGGCTAATCGGGCTTTCGATTAATAACGGCAACGAGAGGCAACACCGAAGCGATCGAGCTATCGAGACCGAAAAGTTAAACACCGAGTTTAATTAATTCCTAGGGACAAGTCCCGCGACGGGAGAGTCGTTACCTAGCCCATATTTTTTGTTCTCCACTCACATTATCCGCCCGGTGATGAGTCTCGTTTATTTTTTTCCACCTTCCTCCTGCAGTACTCACCGCTTTATTATTTCGCGCGAAGGGAGGAAATGGAAGAGGCGCGATTGTACGAAATCTGTGAACTCCGTGGAGTCTCTCTCTCTCGTTCTTTCTCTCGGGAGAATAAATTGTTGCCATTATCTGTGATGGCGTCGTGTCTGAGTGGCATGCGAAATGGGTAGCTCGTGCATCGGACCGAGACGAAATAAGGTAGAGAAAGGGAGCCAGCGAAGCTTCCAGTGGAATTTCGTATGTATGTATATATACACACATATATATATATACATCCAAATATATATATACACATATACATATATATATGTATATAGAAACGACATAGCGCAGAGTCGATACTCCTTTCGAGTTGAGAATTCTGTCGCGCTCGGGGAGGAGAAAAGTACCGTGGTGTGTACTTCCGTGCACTTATATGCACACACGTACACGATATACCTTAGGTGTTTCTACGATGGTAAAACGGTGGGAAATAGCGGAGACATCGATTATGCAGTTTCGTTGGATCGTGCCAGACAACGAGACGGCGAAGTGGAGAACATTCGAGGGAGAGGATAGAGAGCGAGGGAGAAGCTAAGAGTATCGTGGCTGTTAACTATATGCGAGAGATCGTAAACGAAGCCGCTCGAACGTAAAATCATAAAAGTTTCAGCTCGTGCGGGACGAGCTCGAGTGTACCGTTAAGATGTGCTTCCCGACGGAATCTTCCGCGATGGAAGAGCACGATTATTCAACCCCTTCTTTTTTTCTCTCGTACCTGCGACGACACTTATATTTTGTCCTATTTATCGTCCTATAATGATACGTCCTATAATGATATGTCCTATGATGATACAACTTTACTTTGAATAGTTACAATGACATTTGGTACGACTTTAACTTAATTGTTAAATAGTGTGAACTAGAATGTCAAGCTGTGGATTTTTTTCATCAAAAGTATGTAAGCTAGCTTTCTCGACTAATCTAGACTGGTTTGCTCCGAGCATTAAATACACAAAAAAAAACCTCGCAAGACGCACGATTAATCCGCTTCCTGTTCAATCCGGGAATTTTACCGGTAATATCATTTTACTGTAATATTATTATCTCTTGATTAAAAAAAAATTAATGTGATTGCAACGTTCTTTTGAGGATTCAATTACCGTTCGTTTACCTACAAGCGTTATCTTTTTCAAGGAAAACGATTTTACCGCCCCTTTTTTTTCAACATATCTTCTCTCTGCTCATCCCCTTTCCTTTTTTCCCCTCCCACTTTCGTTATCGAGTCGAACAGCAGTGTGTCGCGTAAGTAAGTCAGCAGTCGACTGCATTTTTCGTTCTGCACTTAAAGGTGCCGACGGTGAATTTCGGGAGAGCGAGAGAGCGAGATGCATTAATCTCTAAGAAGATTCTCGCGACTCGGGACGAAGATTGTTACGGAGATGGTGTTGAACATATATTCTCGCGCTCTTTTCCCGCTCTCAATTTTAACGTTCTCCTCTTATGTCACCGAATCGAGCCGGATGGAGGAGGAAAAATAAACGCGGCGTCTTTTTCACTTAAAAAAATAGAGGAAAAAAACCTATATGTCGTTTTTTCCGTTTCAAGCTCCGCGAAGAAAGAGAATAAGTAGTAACAGCGAATGAAAAAGATAGGACGAGGGAACGAGAGATTTTATGTGACTTCCGCCTTGCCGTTTCCAAGCGAAGCTTGCGGGAACCGTTGAAGAGCCAGTTTCGCCAGGGTTTGCAGTGCGAGGCTCCACTTCGCACTTTTTCCTTCTATCGCCACAGCACCGGTGTGGAAGCTCCGTGAAGGCTCTCTACATCGCCGTTAAGCGGCTCCGCACTCGGTAGTCAGTGCTATCTCTTGCCAACCTTCGCTTTTTCTTACCCCAAGTGGGTGTATATATATATATGTGTGTGTAGAGGAGATGGGGGCAAAACGGGCCGGGGTGGGGGGCGGGGCAAAACGGGCACGTCGACTCTAAATAGGTATTGGGGGCAGAACGGGCACCGTCTTGACTTTCATATAAACGACTTGTTTCAGTTTTCAGACCTTCGTTACATAAGAAAAGCGCGGAAAATAAGTGGAATTCTTCATGAAAAAAATATATCTATTGAATCGGAATTTTTGTAAACATTTTTTAACTTGGAACGTAATTTTTTAATTTGAAACGTAATTTGGACATTGGAAAAAAAAGAAAAAAAATGCGTTCCTCTAATATGAAAACAAGCCATGCATCATATCCCTTGCTTCCATCAGTTGTTATATATGGGTTGTAACTCGACCGTGCAATTTTATCCATCGATATATGACCGAACTCGCGGTGCACCGTTAATCCGATAAGAGTCGGGATACGACGCGAAGCTTTTTTCTTCCCTAATGGCGGTTTTGGTTTTTATATTAATTTAAAAAATGCTTATATTTTTGGTAAAAAAATATGTCCTCTCAGATTTCCCTCATACATTTCGTCGTTGTGGATCGAGTTTTGTTTGGCACTCGTTGGGGCTCAGAATTCATGCTGACTCATCGACACATCGATAACGGATTCGTGGAAAAAAAAGAAATAAGCGCGCACGATTTGAGCACATCAAGCTTATCAACGCTTTCTCTCTCGTCTCGTCGATGCCCTATATTGCATTCTTCTCGCACCAATGGTTGTCGATATTCTCCCGTTTTTCCGTTTACCCATGCCGCTTCACTATTTCACTTCCTCACTCAGTTCTTTTATTTCCGATTCTGCATTCGCGGTGCATTGCAGTTTTACATTCAACGACGGGTTGCCCACACAGGCGCGCTCACGCGTGCACACAAACGGCCTAATATGACCGAGTTGGCCAATGCTCGGGAAATCCAGGACGTCGAACGAAATATAGCTGAAACAGGGGCGCTGCAAATTCGAGTAGTTCGCTTTCTTCCCCTCGCAGTAACGCGCAGTACCACGGTGACCTATAGTGTAGCTGCCTCGTTCGCTTCCTCGTAGTAAGCGACTTGGGTATTCATATAACTCTCGAGAAATTCAGTATACGTATGTACTTGTATGTATATATATATATACACATGTATGTATATAGAGTACGCAGATTCGTTTTATCCCGAGGGGCTTAGTACACCAGCCGTGGAAGACGAATAACGAGAATAGGGAAACGGTAACGTCGTTTGAAGCTACGACGTCGCCGGAAACCATCTTGCGTCTGCGGAAGAGATTTGTTAAATTTATATAAATTTTTGTGCATTTCCGTCTCAGACAGACATAACTCTATTCCATTTAAAAACCGCTCGCAACTCCACCGCATTTTATTGTATTGTATCCTTTTTTATTATTTGGTTTAATCCTCGTACACGGAGTATAAACTCCACTGATAAAAAACATTGAAGCTCGCTCGTTATTAATTTATCAATCACGGACGATTTTTTTTTGGTTACCCTGCCGAAGAGTCCGCGTATAACGTGAATAGAGAAACGCTATAGAAATTTTGGTGCATTTACGTCTCAGCCAGATGTAACTCTATTCCATTTAAAAACCGCTCGCAATTCCACAGTATTTTACTGTATTGTGTCCTTTTTTATTATTGAGATTAATCCTCGTACACGGAATATGGAGTATGCGGAATGTAACCTGAATTAATCCAACAAGGTAAAATATTTATTAGAGAGAAAAAGTTTATATAAAATACAAACATTGAATAAAATCGTTTTTCTGGATTTTTTATGAAGCTCGCTCGTCACTAATTTATCGAACGTGGACGGTTTTTTTTGTTTCCCTGCCGAAGACTCCTCGTATAACGTGAATAGAGAAACGCTAACGCTAAACGGCACGAGGCGAAGCCGAGTGAAGTTTGTAGCTCTCGATCCGGCTCGTGCAGCCAACTTCACAACCTTCGTCGAAAGACCGCTTTTCCGTACTAGTATCACAAAGTACTATTGTTGGATAGCTGTATTGTGGTAGATTCGTAATACGGTAGTGATTTTGGAACACTGTTGCAGGCTGCTGTTCGAACTGGTATTAAAATTATTAACTGGAAAAGTTGTAAGCGGCTTTTGAGCCGGGTAGAGTTGTATTATGGTAGAGTTTGGGCGGAAGCTTTGGATGAGGTGTATCTGGTAGAGACGTTAATGGGTCCAAATTTTGTAAATTTTCTTCCCTCCCGCTCTTCAATGTTACACAACCAGATTCGCCACTAACCGCTTCTCATATTTCGCGGCGAAAACTTTTGATACTTCGAATAATCAAATGCTTTTTTCTCTGTGTTTTTTGTTTTATTTTTAACGTTTCACTTGCAGAGCTCGCTCGTCATTGATTCGTCGGTCACCGACAATTTTTATCCTGCTGAAGACGACACGCTACACAAAATAGCAACAGACAAAGAAGAAAACAATCTTAACACGAAATTGATGTGTCTTTATTTATATACAATATTTACAAACGTATTATCCAATCGTGCTGCCTTAAATATATATTGTCGTAATTTTTGGAAAAAAAACAAATACTTTGTAAAAAAAATCATCTCGTCTGTTTCGTGAATGCCTTTTTCCGTATGTCATTAAAAATTATCATCTACCGAGGTCTCCGACATTATCTTTCCTCGCTCCTCTTGGGCCAATTCTCGTATCGAACGTTCGACGAAATTTCATTCGCCCCTTTTGCGCCTCGCAGATTTCATTTTATCCCTTTCAATTTCCACGCGTGTTTTTCCACCCCCGGTTGCTCGTCACGACCCGGACGAGTTTTAGTCGCGCCGAATCAAATGCACGTAGGTGCGGGAGCCATCGATCAATGACTTATATAAAGGGGAGAGCGGGGCAAAACGGGATAGTGAGGGCAAAGCTCAATTTTACAATAATTTTTGGATGCCCCATTTTGTCCCAACGATACATCCGGATTTTCAACCTCGTTTTGGCCTATTCATCACCACCGCCACCATCCAAAAGTTACTGGAAAATTGCGTTTTACCCTATTATCCCGTTTTGCCCCACTGTCGCATTTTGCCCCGCTCTTCCCTATATATATATATCCATATTTTTTTTTTTTTTCGTCGAGCCTGTGTGTGCGATAGTGTGAAGCGGCGTTGTGCCGTTGCCAGGTCGCGCGTAGCTCTGGCTCCGATACTTAACGGTACTCGGCGATATATTCGAAATGCGAATATACCAGCCCGGCCGATTCCCCGATTCCACCCGCTATTATGTCGGGCTGTGCGGCTCCGTCGTCGATCGACGATACTCGAGAGGGTGGGTTATCGGGACGGGTTTTTGCGTCGGGGTTGTAGGACGCACGTCAACGATTGCAGACCGGAAGTCCCGTCGATGCCAGATCTCGAGGAATTTATCCCGATACTACGATAATGTACACGGCAGTGGTTTCCTCTCCGCGTTTCTGAAAATTCAACATCTCGGTTTCCCTCGCTCAATTATTCCGTTGAGTCTTCGCTCGATTCGCTGGTCCGTCGAGGCCGCGCGGTTACTCGAGCGTTCCCGATTTTAGGGCGATCGATTAAAAGTCGAGAATAATGATTGAGAAAATTAAATAAAAATTGATTGGTCCTTCAGCACGGCGATCGCTTCATATACAGCTCTCCTGTATCGCTGAAGTTCTCACTTTCGTCGACGAGTACTGTTGAGGCCTCTGCAGACTGTAGAAAGTCTGAAACGAGAGAAGTTGTTCGGTTCGTTTTAGAGAAAAGTGGGCAAATCGATATTTTTCACGAAGCTTCCTCAGCTAATGTACTTTTGTGTACGAAGCGTCTGTGAAAACCGGATCATTACAGATTTTGAAAATTTGAAAGCAGAGTTTCCCTGGAAGCTTGCAAGATTAGAATTCACCAATGGATTGCTTGGTTATTAACAATTTTGAAAATTTATAAATTTGTTTTTCATGAAAACAAAGCTGATGCAAAATATGAGGATGCAAAATCATATTCGCAGCTTCCGGTATGGAGCACAAATTTACAATTCTACGTTAGTGCAGTTTTACTGGGCTAATTGACTAATCAATTAGGATTATGGAGAAGCCCCATTAGTACACATCCCTCGTAATTTCGCAGCTATCGGACATGTCCGCTAATATATTGATCCTAATGGACCTCGATATGACGTGTACGATGTTTCTTCTTTCATCAATACATATCGACCGCTGAGAAACGGAAGGGCGTTTCTCCCGCCTTTTGGCATCTAAAATTATGTGAGTTACGCCCTTTCGTATCTCAGCTCTAGATATATTGGAGTCTGCCCTTAAATACTTAACTCCACGGTTTCACGTCCGACGCACCGAAAGCATAAAGTCGGCTCCGTTACTATGTAAGTGGATAAAGTACGAGATCAGCGTTATATCGCTATACTCACATTGGCCGATGCTCTCGGATAATCCGGATCCTCGAGTACCGCGTGAGGCATCTCACGTCCCTCCAAGTGTCGGGGTCTTCCAGGCAGGGTTCCGTAAACCGAAAGCTTTTTATCTGAAAAGTAGTTTCAGATCGGCTTAAGGTGAATTCTATGGAGAGTCTTCCTCTCCACTGCGGCACGCTCTCGTTCTCTCTGTGCAGAAACGAGTTGCTCGCCCGACGTCTAAGTATGTGGGTTCATCGGGGTGGAGGATACAGCGCGAGCTCACCTCCCTATACTGCCAACTTGGACCCTCAGTTTTGTACCAACGGGGCGCACAAAGTTACAGCGATATTGCACGGCGCGAGTCTCTAGTACGGGATTCCTCTTTGTACGGGAAAATTCTCTTGAGTAAATTTTAATGCAAACTTAACGCGGAAGACAACAAGCTTCTTGGCTGTGCTCATAATTTTGCGAGATTCGCCGACGAGTCTCCGAGTCTTGAAAATGTGCGCGTTGGGTCGATTTTTTTTTGCACCAATTAAGGGAGGTGAATTTTTTTCTTCTTTTAATGGCTGACTATGGTAACTTCGACAGACGTTATCGGGGTTGAATTACCTGACAAGTGATTGGTAAGATCAGTCGTGGGAATTAGATCGGGATTGCCATCTTCCTCCTCTCCCTTTCCGGCGAAAGTAGCGATGCTCGGTTGCTGGGGCTGCTTGGGCTTCGATGGTGTAGCCGCCGCGTGTCGTCTCCACAGGGCCATCAGCACCCCGGTCACGATCAGACCCAGCCCGGTCGCCGTGCCTCCGAGCCCGATTAAAATCGGCGACATGTCCACCGACGAGACCGGCGCCGATTCACCTTTGAGAGAGAAGATGGACAAAAATAGAATCATAAAAAAAAGATATCTCTCTATAATATACAATATTTCGCCGTCGCCGCTGCCGTGTCAAAACAAACCCCACGAATCGCATGCATAATTCATTTAACCAGTATCACATGCGCTACCAGACGTCTGTGACGAATATTTCTTCAATCGCATTTTCGCCTCCAAAGAAACATTCGATCCTCTGCGCCCATCGGTAAAGAGCTCCTCGTCAGCTCGCCTCAAACGGCCTCCGAGGAGCGTTAAAACGGGGCGTGCAACTAGACCGGAAAAGCGAAACTTTCATCCAAAGGAGAATTCCCAATAGCACCGAATACGTCGAGAAACGGAAGTTGATGAAGATTATACCTATTGTGTATCGCACGTGATTAATTAACGTCGATGTCTCGCCGGGGCCAAATAAGCTCAGCCCGAAGAGCCGTACGAGCGTGGGTGGTTGCGCGACTCGATAAATGGGGCTTGGCGAAAATTACGGTCGGTTCTAGCGGTGGGTATGCGGGAGGAACGGGTTTACTACTTTGGGTACGAACCGGAGGATCGCGGGGCATTGTCAACGGTCGGACCAGCGACCGAGGGCTTGAGACAATCCAATGCGAAGAAGAGGAAAGCCCCGCGCGCGCTGGAGAGGTTCGCCAAAGGGATGGGCTTGAATAGACGATGAGCATAGGGTTGCGTATAGCTGCGACGGCGGTAACAGTTACGTGCTCCGGGGCCGGCGGAGAGGGTGGGGACCAAAGTAAGCAAAATTATTATCGGTATGCAAATTAGTAGCCAGTCGAGGCCAGTCGGTAGAGATACGACATTTAGCGAGCGGAGGAAAGGGGAACTCCACTAACGCGCGGGTCATCTTTGGTCGCCGCGCTGTATGGCAAGGCGGAACTGTATATGAGCCTCTCTCTGTCTCTCGAGGAATATCATTGAGAGCCCGGCACGAAGCTCTCCGGGGCAAGTGAGGACTCGGGAACGGTGCCGTTTTCGAGCTGAAACATGGACCGGCCAGCCCACCGCAGACACGGAAGCGAGGCACACTAAATTTATGAGCTATTATTATGCATTCTCTTCTATCCCCTTCGCGGAGTAGCTTTTCTATCCAGCTCCATCCGCGCCCCGCTACCCATACGTGAGCTAACTCCGTGCGTCCTCCCAGCGGACCGTTCCAGAGACGATTCGCGGAACTCCGGAGGGAAAGATACTTCCGTCGACCTCGTTATGCTCTTCTGGCGTTAATGCTACTTTTTTTCTCTCTTTTGAAGCTTGTTGGGAAATGAAAATTGAAAGAGTCTCAACCCGAGACCGAGGACGTCGACTGATTTTCGGATGTATTTTTGTGCATTGCCTTCGTTTCTTCGCGAATAAATATCCTCCGTGCACAGTAAAAAAAGTTTGTAATTTTTACAACAAAGTATTGTCAACAAACGTCCATAATTTTTTATATCTTAATATTCCGATCGCACCATCCTAGGCTTCTAGTTTTAAAAACGAAAGTACAAACTAAAAATGTTAATAACACCGGAAATAAAGGAACAAGTTGGTATATTTAATCCCGAGCAAACGAGTTCGTTACTTATTTACCCTATATTTACTGATAGTCGATCCTTCTTAATATTGTCGGGCGAAGGATCGACGAATGAGGATTTGGAGCAAACAGAGAGGTGGCGGGCTGCGGAATGTTCCGAGGATGAGAAAGAAAAGGGACATTGATCGAAATAGCGTGGCCTTTGGTCATTATGGAAATGGAAGATCGGGGATTGCGGCCGAGTTCAAGAAACGATAAGAAGTGGCAAGACAAGCCGCAGGGGGTGTTCGCACGGCAAAGGGTTCCCCCTCGAACATCCTTGCTATGGAAGAGGCGACACGAAATATATAGAGACGAGGAAAAAAAAATCACGAGAGATTTTTTGTTGGATAAAGATATTTTGGGTAGTCTCGTCACGCACCGGTGAATTTGGCCACACCCTTGGACGCTACACCGTCCATTATGACCGGATCGCTGTATCCCTTTACGTTTACCGCGTACAGAGCCACGGTCGTGGGATTTCTTATTTCAAGCTCCCAATACGGACTCGGCGAGTCCCATCGGTGATCTCCCATCACCGCGACGAACTTCTGCGGCAGACCGCCGTCGAAACCCTCCACGCAGGATATCCTTATCCATGCCCCGCTGTTGTTCGACGCCGTGCAATTCTGCAGCGAGTAGGGTCGACCTGCGAACAAATATTTACGCGCTTTGGTAACATTTTCAGCTTTAATTTTCTCGATAAGTTATTTTTTTACGCATTTTTTACGCACTTGTCAAGAACTCCCTTTCTACGCCCTTGCCATATAAATAACTATTAATTTCAAGCGATAATTACTGTTAGTTGCCAATAATTACGTAGCGTGAAACGCTAGTATCGATTAGTCTGCATCTGAAAGTTTTTACCTATTGACGATTGTTTATCGAAAATTCGCTTCCGGTCGAGGTTTTGTCGCTTAGACAGCCAGCGTTCACCCGCTCCACCCAGTTTGCGATCTCGCGAATAATTGAAATGTAATTAATCGACGTCTGGACCGGAGCAGACGGCTAAGCTCGAATATCACAGGAAACGGTGAAACCCGCTCGGGCGGAATCGGTGTTCTGCGACCCGTGTCATAGTTTCAATTAACGATTCAATTAATGCCGGCAGCCGGTGGAATCCGGTAGCGCGATACCGTGGAAAAACTATTGTCCGGTAATTACGTATTAAGAAATAGAGCGTTTGGTGCTGGCAATCGAAATAAATTATGGCTCCAATTACCGGCGCGGATCGTCCGGAGCGGCTCCGTGGAGGACCAGACAAGTTCAACGGGAAAATTACTGACCGATCTAGACTTTGGTTTCTCACCGGGTAAAATTGATCAAAATTTAACCGATGGTCAATATATAAGTAATTACAATTTTTCATTAAGTTAAAAAAATCAAAAGAAAACATACCTCGGCGCGATCGAATTTCCATAGTCGCGGGGCAAGACGGGCCAAAAAAAAAATGGCGAAAATTAGACCCTCGACTGATTCTCACCAAACTCAATAACGAAAATGGTTTGGTCTTAATCTACGTCTGTAGAAAGTTTCCCCCCGATAACTCAAAATTTGCCAAAGCTAGAGCGCGAAAACACTTTCATCACAAAAATTCAAGATCTCCTAAAAGCTGAAGGAAACTTTCAATTATGGCGTAAACTGGAACAAACTGAGACACCCAACTGCTTTAGTTGCGTGCCAAATTTCAAATCGATTGAAAAAGTCTCATAGAAAAAAAGAAAAATTGAGAGAAGGCTTCCGTTTTGCCCCGCCGTTTACCGGACGGATAAAAAAGTCTGTGTCGTACCAGCGGCGATAACTTGATAAAGACAGGGTTGCTGCGATTGTCCGACCCGATTGCTGGCCCAGCAACCGATGGTCCCGTAATCCATGTCGCTCGACGGAGTGTAGTTGAGTCTGCTGACGGTACCGTCGCTACTGAACTGCGTGGTTGGAATCTCGTTAAGATCCCCGCTGCTGTTGAAAGTCCAGCGAAAGGTTACCGTGGTCGGACTGGCCTCGACCTCGCACGTAAGACCTATAGTTTCGTCCTTGAGGGCGCCGTGCAGCTGTTCCGGCACGTTGAACGGCGGCGGTGTGGCGTTTTGGGAACGCCAACTAACGCCGGAATTCACGACCCTCTTGCATGTCGGTGCGACTGTCGCGATATCCAAAAAAGACCCAACAAAAATTAGTATATTTGAACAGCTGATAAGGGAGTTAATAATTCCCGGCTCCGTATCGGGACCACCTGTGGCGGCGCGTACTCACACATGACCTCCAGATGAATGAGATTCGAGGTGGAACGACCCTCGGAGTTGCCCGCAGCGCAGGAATACTTTCCCGCAGCCTTGCGATTGATCCGTTGAAGCACCAGCGAGTTGTCTGACAGAACGATTCCACCGGTCAAGTTGTGATAAAGCTGTACACCCTGAAAAACAAAATGCAGAACCCTTGCAGACCTTGTTCTATTTTTGCTTCCTCATAGAGGAGGCTTTGTTATGGTGAAAAAAAATATTTCGAGATTTTTATGAAAACGTATTCAGAATGTACCAAAACATTGAAAAATCACATTTAGAAAAAATGTCCGAATGTATGTATGCGTGTGTGTCCGTATGTATGTATGTATGTGTGTATGACTCAGACGTGAAAAATTCGGGAATGCGAAATTCGAAATCAACTCGGGAATGCCTCAACCGATCAAGCTAAAATTTTGCACCAGGGTGTGGGATCAATAGTCAATGTTTGGTCAAAATTAAAATCAATGTTTGGTCAAAATAGCAAAAAGTGCAAAAACGTGTGATTTTGGGTGTTTTTAAACCGCGATTTCTTTCCTTTTTCGTTTCAGCTTGCTGTTACAGACGTTGCGAAGTATAAGCCCCATCTCGAAGCGATCCGGTGCTTCAGAGTCCAGAGCGAGTACAGGAAAGGGACTTTGCCAAGTGAAACTGGCAGTAGAAATTGCGGAGTTGCAATTTCTGCGAAACCCGGACGCGGAGCCCCACCGAGTGTACACAGTGCGGAACATAATGGGAACCACTTTGGGTGGAGCCACCTCGAGAAATCCTCGAGCCGAAGAGGTGAGGAACGAGAGGGACTTTGAGCAGGTACGCGAATACCGGCGAAGTGCGATGGGAAAAGCGTGGACCAGAGAGACGGAGGAGAGGCCGCGGCTGGGAGATACCGCAAGTTCACGGTTCGTTTTACTCGATGAAGTCTGAGGTTTGCCGCGAGCGACAACTACTTTGGAAAAGTTGCTGGCGGTGCGCCTCTGTGCGGGGAGGTTTCGCGAGCTTCCGAACGGTAGAGTTTCGGCCTTGCCCGACGCCCTTCGCCCTATGGTTTGAAGTTAGGGGATCCACGCGCCGTTATTGCGCCGTTAACGGGGGAGCGCCTCGACGTTGAGGTGGAGAAACCGAATGTACACCGGGTATGCGCAACGTCGTACTTTACTAATGCCAGGAATGGAGCTTTACCATTTCTCGTCTATCGCGGCATCCCATGGACCGAAACCTTTATCTCGCATTTCCCGTTACGGGCGGAGATAACAACTATTACTTCATTGAAGTAAGTATTTAGTTAATTTAAATACATATTTATTTAAATCAAATAAATATTTTTCTTAAACCAAGTAAACGGTGGTCGTCAAATAAATGTTTTTTCTGGATGTTCTCCGAACACGTCTCTCAATCCTTGACTCATTCTCGAACCAGCCGCTTCATCTCGCACCGAGGAGTTTCGACAGACAAAAGGAAATTTACATGCGCGTTGGGCATAATGCTTCGTGTCTCGCGACACACTCTCTGAATACGCGGTTCCGCGCGGCCCCACCTACCCTTTCCACCGAAAGCTATGGAGTGGCAGACCTATGTATGTAGGTACTGTATGCATACTTTACGTGACGCTGCCGCTCGTGGATAGTTGCATGCACCTGGATCTGTATGCATTACTATTATCCGCCTGATAGTGCCAACCTAGCGGTGTTATAGTGGTGGCAGCGTACATAAGCAGCCTTCCGTGAGCAGAGACGCGCTATCGCCCTACTAAATTTTCGACAAGGGTATGCACCGTTTGTATTACGAAAATCAGGGGAGTTCTCGTTAGAGATGGAGCAATGTACCATGCTGCCTATTAATGTTGGGCGTGGTACGTCCTTTGCATCATTCTAAGATCTTGTGTTTGAGCTATGCATGAACGTTGATCAAGATTGTCAATAACTTAATTAATGTTGCGCGTGGTACGTCCTTTGCATAATTCAAAGATCTTGTACTTGAGGTATGTATGAACGCTGTTAAAGATGATCAATCACTTAATTAATGTTGCGCGTGTTATGTTCTTTGCATCATTAAAAGATCTTGTATTTGAGCTACACATGATCGCCGATAAACATTGCCAATTACTGGCGCAACCGTCGGAGTTATTCATATATTTCGTTATCATTACATATTGTTATTATTGTTACTAATTACTCTGTGCACAAATGAAAACAGCAGCTTTTTCGTAGGGGTAAGCTGTACAAACAATACAATACAGTCCTTATAATTTTACTTGACCGGGACCAGTTCCAAGTAAATCATCGCCTTTCTTGCCCACTAGGAATTATCGATGTTATGTTGCCGGTGCTGCGCTGATCCTTCGTACGATTTTGAATTTAGAAATTTCGTTACTCTTTCGCGGAAAGAGCAATACGCATCCACGCGTACTCCGGGTGTCTCGAATTTCGCCTACAGTCGGATTTCGCAAAGTTTTAGACTCAAACGCGTAGGTGAGGCAACGGAAATTGGTACAAAGTGCAAGAATTCCGTTTGTGCATTATATTTCAACGACATAACAAAGTACGCTCGACGCGTGCAGATAACTCCGTTCTCATTCTCCTCGTTTCAGTAAGGGGGAGGTAAGAAAGTTTAGCGCTTCTCTAGGACTCTTCTCATCTGTTTCTCCACTCCTTATTCGTCACGACCTACAGGCGCCAGTACTGGAGGTTTGTTCTCCGGCTCAGAACTTCCGCCGCTAGACCTTTGGCCCCTCAGGGTATGTGGAGGAGTAATTAGAGCAAAGTGGACTCGTTATGAAAGACAATACAATTTTTGAAAAAGTCAATGTTTAGCCTCGATGATACACTCTGGCCGCGTGTTCACTTTCTCTCATTGTCCTCTACAGATACAGTTAAAATTACTTATCATAGATATAGTTGCTTATAGTTGCTTATAGTTGTTTTTGTTGCCTGTGGCTTTTTTTCGATCATGATTCATATCTGTATGATTCGTTTGCACGGTCCTTCTGGGGAGCTTTTTCAACGTCCTCGAACGGCACGATAAAACGATTCTAAAACTTCGGACAAGGCCCTATTTTGTGTACTTTTTTCCGTAGAACACGATGGACACCCTGGATTTTCCGTAGCTCCATTGGGAGCCGAGATATCGAACTTTGAAAATCACGAAAATCGACGTTTTTCCAAAAGTGGCTCAAATATTGAAAAATCGTTGTTCATTCGATTTTTTTTTGTTTCGAAGCTATATCCGGTGTATTTTTTCCCGCTGATCACGAATATAACAAATATTTTATTCCCAACCCAATATTTTCCATTTAAATCCCAAAAATACAGCGCAGCTATAACAATTAATAGAAAGTTGTTCGCGGACAAATCCATAAACATCCCTTATAACTCACAGCTTCATCCCGCTGCTAGGCGTAAGCCTAGCGACGCGTTGCTCCCATTCCGCCTCCGTCTCTACACATTTCGGGCGCTGTGACTTATAAAGGCCGAGTTAACGCCGAGTTAACGCCGAGTGAATAATCCATACACATGTGGAAGATCGGGACAAAACGGAACACCCGAGGAAAAAAACATAAAACTTTTTATCAATTCTTCCGAAATAAAAAGAATCGTCCCAACTGCAAATCCGTCTTGCCCCGGTTCCAACTACATCAGCAGTTCGCCCTTGCGCTGCATTCTCGACAGCGAGGTATTATTTGCATATCCGTTGCACTTTTCGCTTCCGCCAGTCATGGGGCATATTATATTCCCTCTCGGTCTTTTGTGTCGTCAATTCCGGAGTGGATGTACTCCGTGCAGGGGTGTGCATTTCAGCCGTGCCGGTACCTCGCGCACTGCCGGGTGACTCGTGGGTTGTTATTACGTATGGGGATGCGCCCGATTTAATGCAGCGTACGTGTCACACGTTGGTCGCACGGACGCTCCGGCGTATACAACGTACGCTCTTCGTCCTCGCAACATAACGTTCCAGCTCTGTACCTCTAAACAGTGTAACATACACTCGGCCCAACGGAAGGGTAGGATAGAAGGAAAGAGGGACGATAAAAAGGGAGGAAGTACCCGCTCTAGCTCTCTGTACGAGAGCTCTCGCTGTACCTTCTGTGCAGCCAGAACTGAGCAGCACCAGCAGTTTCTCTCATCCTGCTCCCCGCATCCCCGTTGTATTTTACGTGAGTAATGAGGGCGCGTATCTGTTGTACGTCGGGCACTTCCAGTTGCTCTGCTACCTCCACCAGCGGGCGTAACAGCTTCCGTGAAAACTACGTACGTGACGGCGTATAACTAGTTTTACCCATAGGCTCTCTTCCCTCCCCGGTCTCATGCTGGATGGTCGGGCAGGAAGATAGCGAACGAGAAAGGGAAAATAGGGCGGACGATGTAACTGCGAACTCTGTACGGCACACATTTGGAGCAGAAAGGGCGATTCGTTTTTTTTTTTTCTGCGGAGCGAATCTCTTATCTACTCCCGGGACGAGGATGGAGGCGACATTTGAATTTGCATAATTTGGATCATATTGAAGGCTAAATGACCTGCAGATAGCTAAATCGGCGTAACTGTAGTTGCGAAAAAAATACTTTTTTTTTTTTATATTAAGCCTCCCGATTTTTTGGGTCGTCATTGCTGGTGGACATTTTTGAGCGCCGGATCGACAGAGTGCTAAATTTAGGTGCAAATAATGCTAAAATCGAGATATATTACGTAACACGATAATGACGTAACGACATTTTTTCGATAAAATCATTTTTCTGATTTTTTTAGCAACATTTCTAGATTCCTGTTGTCGTGTACTTTGATCCTCGTGGGAGTGACAAATTTCGCGAAGAAACAAATAAAAAAAATAAAAAATGAAAACAAACTAAAAACTAGATATATTATCACGGTCTCGAGCTCACGTTGCGGTTTCTCCTGGGACGTCCTCCCTCACGTAACGTTTTGATATTAGACATTAGATATACTCGTGTAGTACGTCGCTCCGTCGAGAGGCGTACAGCGGAATGATAATACGCGTACGTGTAGCATTCGGTACGCGTACGGAATATATCATGCGGCTTTTACCAATGGAATTGTCGACGTCGGGCGTTGCGACGCGAGACGCGAGTTATACCGACACGGAGACCAGAGAGAGAGAGAGAGAGAGAGAGAGAGGGGGGGGGGGGGTGTACCGAGGGGGGATCCTCCGCCCCGGTGCGGTTTTGCATGTGCGAGTGATAGACGCGGACCAGCTCGGTACACGCTGAGGTTTCGGGATTTTGATCTCATGCCTCTTTTCGTCGCGACACCGGGGAGCCAACCTCGAGACGGCGAGTGTATAGACCGTCGCGAGTTTCATTCCAGCGTTTCCCAGCGAAGGCGCAGGTGGAGTATGAGGAGGGACGCGAGGCCAGAGTCACGAAGAGCGAGACTCTGTGTGCCGTACCGGAGGAAGTTGGGAGGGAAAGCTTCTCCGACGTGTGGAGGGAGAACTGGGTTCTTGTGCAAATCCTTCTCGATATATCGCCCCAGTGTTCTCTTCCTCTCTCGTATTCCTCGTTCTCCGGCGGCTCCAATCCGGATACCCAGCCACTTTCCCGCGCAAGCCGACCTGTAAACTCACCTATACAGGGGAGACCGGGGCAAAACGGGACAGCCGAGCGGAAATCGCCGTTCTATCTAGACCGTTGAGACTAAATTACAAAGCAAAAAAAAGTTTGTACTTTTTGCAACATCTTTTTGTCCACTAACGTCCACGATTTTTTATTTGTTAATTTTTTTGTTAGTTTTACAAGCAAAAGTACAAACTAGAAATTGTTAATTGCATGGGAAATAATAGAATAAAAGTTTGAATTTGTAATATTCAAACCTGAACAAACGAGTTTGTCACTTAACAAAATTATTTTTACAAAACTTCATTTTCCGATTTTACGAAATTATTTTTTTTACTGTGTACCGTGCTCAACGACAGTATATCAGGTGGACACAGAAAAAGTCGGCACTAGGACAACTCGGCGCGAAGACTGTACACCGTGAATGTGGGCACTGAAACATATGACCACGAATAGTCTGTACACCAAGTCTACTCTACACCGAAGAGAGTGTAACACGCAATGTTCTAATAATTTTGGGTTGCGCCATTTTGCCCCATCGATGCATTCCGGTTTTCTGGCCCGCTCTTCTCGACCTCTTAACTTTGGGCACCCTCGGGAGTGGAGCGGGGCGGGTCTTCCGCGAGGATTAATTTCGAAGAGGCGCAGGAGGGATCGGTATCTTTCGTCAGGATATTCCGGATGCGCTGGTGCCGATGTGCGCATCGCTCATTCTCTTGCTATCCGCCAACTCCCCGACCGGGTCTTTGACTCTTTCTGCTCCTCTCTCGCACTTCCGCCGATGGGATTAGAGTGCGGGGTTCCAGGCGCAAAGCGTCGTCTCACATCCGCCGGGGAAGATGGGCCGCGAAGGCGTAAGAGCCGGTGCGGCAGCTCCGGGCTCGGCTCTTATTAGTGCCGCGAGACAGCCAGCGCGCACTCCTTGCGACTAGCCGAGCTGCTTGCGCAGAGGCTTAAGTAAACGCGATTCGCGGATCAGCAGATGAAAAGTTGCCGGAATATTCCCGGGCTCGGGGTAGTCGCGTCTGTTCGGTTTCAGGACTAAAGCACGACGCCGGCGGCGAAACCTCGCGGTGACTCGAGTAGAAGAGGTCGGGATGCGGTCGGACACCCATTTACTGCTCAACGTCCGAATTAGCTCTCCGACCTTCGAGCGTTAAAAGCCATGGGAAGGCGGATCGACCGCCGGTGGAGGGAATAAACGACTCAGAAATTTGTGGATGTGTCACGAATTCCTCGCGCAGCCTCGTTCAAATTTTGATTTTTCGGTACCGTTTCGTTCAAAACGCGAATCAAGCTATTCACACTGAGATAAAGAAATTGTTGGATTAAACCGAGGTCCGGTGCAACAAAATGTTTTGCTTATGGCAACGTATTTTTAATCGCTTCAAGTAAATAATTGTTTGAGAAAACAATGTTTTTTTTTGTAACACCTGTGAATTTGGACAAAAAGTCCCAATTTTTTTTTACTGTAATGAAAAAAAAACAATTTTTCAAACGGAAATATTCCGGCTACATGTAACATGTAATATTATGTAAATTAATATGTAATATTGTAAAAAGGGCTTTGGCCCGTGTATAATATAATAAATAATAAATAAAATATGTACCAAACAAAAAACAGCTTTGAACGTATGTCACCGCGACTTTTAGTTGATCCAACAATTTTTTTCCTCAGCGCGCAAACGAATTCCTTCAGGCTCGACCAACAGCCAGTCGCAGCACGAATAAAGCGACAACTATCTCCCTCGGCATTCTCTACTTTATTTCATCGACGAAAAAAAAAAATCCAATTTTTCAAACGGAACGATATTCCGGCCAAATTCCGGATTCCGTGAAACTCGTGCAGACAACCCATTTTATTGATGTCGAAAATAAACCCATGAACGTAAACTACGCTATATCGGACGCGTAAAAATTACACGAAGATAACTGTAACTTCCGTAGTATATTGGTTATACACAAATGTTATATTTTACGTCAATACTCGCTGTGTACGCGCTCGCAAGGCAGAAAGAGAGCGGGTTGGTAGGGATCGAGAGATTTTCGAAAACCGAGAGCTATCCACGGTCCGTCGAGGGGATCTCTGTTTTGGCCCGAATTCAGAGAAAATTGTTCACTCGCCCGTAGTGGCACGAGTGCGTTGGGCTCTTCGGTGTGTACACAGAGTGAAGCACGGCCTAAACCCGTGGCTGTATACGGGCGCGCGCTCTCGAGAGCGTCAACGTTTTTACGGATTAGTAAACCGTAGCGCGGTCCGGTGATTCGCGGACAATTTATTGGTTTTGATCGGTTTTCGTACGCTCTCTCGAGCGCAAATCCATTCTCTTGGTCATCAGGGCCGCTGGATCACTGGAGCTGCGTGGAGAGAGAAAGAGGCGTTTGGAGGATGGGGGGTGGGAGAGCGATAGAACTGCATTGCTTCTCTGCGGCGCTGGTGCAAGGGAGGATGGATGCGAGCGCGTATCACCGAGTTGCGCTCTCGAGTTTACCCGCCGGCGATGGTCGCGCTTCGCAGGACGTTGTATGAACGGAAGTGACAACGCCCCCTACCCTACTCGCCCCCCCCCCCGTACTCTCGTAAATTTACAATAATTCCGAGCGAGAGTATTCGGTGCGGCGAACCGTCCGAAGCAGTGCGTCAGAACTGATATAGATATTCATTACCGGTGTGTAGGTGCGAATTTTGATGCGATATACACATTCTATATAGCGAAGGCCACGCCGAATGCTCCATACTCTACGTCCCAGTTTTGGCAATAGGAAGGCGGCGCGCGACTACACTCGAACCCGCGACACCTCCGGTTGCGCACCGGAATCCCGACGTCGGCTCTCCGGGCATTGGATTCCGCACTGTCGGTTGCCTCGCTTCCTATTGCCACCGTCTATGTATCCGGTTGTCTCGTGTCCCGTTTGGCATCTACACCAAAACTCATCCGTTTCGTGCAAATTCCCGGCTATCGATCTTCCCTCCTGCCGATTCAATCGCCCCCCTCCCCCCCTCCCCCGCCGTCTACTGTCTATGATATCTCGCTCCCGGGACAGCCTCGCAATCAAACGGTGGATAACCAAATTTCAATGAAAACTGACGTTATCGCAATCAGAAAGGTTTGTATTCTGGATGATTATTAATATAATCAAGCTTATTATTATTATTATTATTAGCAGCAGTGTGATCCGCGCACTCACAGTACTATCTGTGTCAGTGTCTGTGAGTATGTGTATCTGTGAGTATCCATGAGTATCCCCCATGAGTTTCCGTGAGTGGATAGGGGAGAGCGGGGCATAACGGGATTATGAGACAGAGCGCAATTTTCCAATAACTTTTGGATAATGGCGATGGTTTTGTCCCACTGTCCCATTTTGCCCCGCTCGCCTCCTATCTGTGAGTATGTGAGAGTTATCCATGGCGTCGGACGCTACCGCGTATCTTGATGAGTATCCGTGTGGGCATCTGTGACGTCTGTAACTAACTGTGACTACTGTGACTATCTGTGACGTTATTAACGTCAAAAGTAATGCCATTTCTCCCAGCGCCGTAAAAGTCGGTCGAACGAAGTGCAAAGAATGATGAAAAATTCTGCTTCTCGACAGTCTCTTCGCCCTGCTTTATTCCTTGCTTTTTTTTTTCTTTTTGCTATATATCGATAGCGGACTAACGATTGTATAGCAGGGCACAGCAGAAAGCTGATTCATACTTTGCACGTAAACTATCGAAAGTTATCGTGTTTCGCCGCCAGAGATTCGCGAAGATTGCGGCCCGTGCTATCGCAACTCCTTTCCACGATACGTGCATTATTCCGTAACTCCTCGACGACTTTCCTCGTTCCCAGTGCCGGGGCATTGTTACCAAAGATCTCGGCGGGGAGAAAAACGCCCGACTACGGCTGGCGCGAAGGAGCGTGCCGAAGAATAAAAGGGAATACCGTTGAGAGGGCATGCCGGTGCGAAATCGCGAAAGCCTGCAGCTGAGTGTTTTCCGCGCCCTCTATCGTGCAGAAAGCAACGCCCGTCTTGCACTCCCGAAAGATGTGATCTTAATTCTACTCCCCCCGATATCGTAATTCGATTTGCCAACCGACCGCCGTATTTTTCGGGCTGCGTCTCACTGTCTCTCGTCGGTTGATTTTCTTTATTTTTCATCTTACTCCGGAGATGACTCATCGACGGATATTCGACGACATCGAGCCACAGCGAAGAACGGAATAAACTCTCTCGATTTGACTCGATTTTACGATCGTAGAGCTTTCCTTCCTGACCTATGGGCCTGGGGTTTATGATCGAAGAACGTTCGCTGGACTACTTTTGAGAGAAAAAAATATACAAATAAAAATTTAACGTCAGGTCATGGTGGAGTAACATGTAAAAAGTATTTTCATATTTTTTTCCTTTTGTATGTTCATCTGGACCGAAGTCACGATAACTTTCGGATGAGACTTCGGATCTCTTCAACATTTAATCTGCAGCTTTGGTGTCGCTTTCGAATTAATTCGTCCATGTTTGCCGGAGCTTTACCTTGAAGGTAGGCAGAAAAAAATTATGAAAAAATGGTGAGATATAATTCGGTACGAAAAATAATAAGACAACTGCAGCGAGGGGAACGAGTTAATCTCATCAACGATCCTCGAGACGGTGCGACAAAGAGTTGACACTCCGGAAGGAATCCGCGAGCGAGGGACGCGTTTTATGTACCTCCGAAGACAGATAGCCTGAAACTGTAAAAAGGTTTTTCGTGTTTCCTGTTTCGTCGAATCGATTTTTACGAGAACCGTAAAAAAGAAATCTGGACGTGCAGCACATACATTTATGCTCTGATACCCAGACCACGAGCGCGCGCAGGGCATTGTAGTAGCGGCGTAATATATCACGAGCATCGTGTCCACATCCGGTAGTGTCCGGTCGGTACTTCGAGAAACTCGCTCGTTGCATGAATTTTTTTTTAATGAATTGTCTCCGGGTTCAATGAAGAACCGCGAAACGTTAAGCTGTTTTAACGAGTATTATTATACCATCGCAGGAAAAGTTGCACCATCCCCTTTTATCTCGATTTTTCCCGTCTATGGAATTATTCATGTAAAGGTTGACATGTAGTCTTTTTAGTTTAACATTTAATTTTTTTTTTATTTTCCATGCGAGAAGTTTTAGCCGATAGCGAACGGAGCTTTTAGGTAGTCATTGCGAATAGTGTTTCAGAGAAATGCGGTGGAATTGTAAACACTTCTCGATGGTATAAAAAATTGAAAAAAATCAAGCGTATTGATGATGCCGAAAAGGTTAATATTGCATAATAATAATTCCAAAATGTTATTGACGAATTGATGAAAAATAAAATTCTTCAACAAATCTCTTTGAATTTAGTGACTTTCTACACGTCCTTCTCATATAAAAAAAATCAAAGTTAATTTAAAAAAATAAAAAAGAGTAATTGATTTTAATATCACTGATGTGCGATGAATTGCAGAACGACTTTGACCAGCACGGTTGCACGGTTGCGCGCTACCCCAACTGTAATTATTCATAAAAAAAAAAAAAAATCAATGCATACGACGGGACTTCGGAAATAACAGAGAATATTGCTAGATAATTCCGGTAACTTTCGTTGGCTATTGATAAAAAATAAAAAATATATATATATATAAAACAATTATCCACAAAAATGACACTATAATCCCGCGTCTCGAAAAGCACTCCGGCGAGGGCACAAAGCTTGCGTTCATTTATTCAGAGGATGAAACAAGCATCATTATATGAACGTTCATCCCTTTGTCTCAGCGAAAATTTTCCACCCTCCGCGCTCTCCACCGGCATCGCCGTAGCAACGCCGTTAACTCCATTTCGAGCTTAAGCTCAGTTCGGCGCGAATTCGGCCGAGGCGTTCTATAAACATCACATATTGCATATGAAATTCGCTGCAATATTCTCGGTAATACCGCCATCATAATCCCCGCCCTGAAAACTTCGTTGAAAAAAAAGGAAAAAAAAAATCGTTGCTCACGCAACGCCCCGATGATCGCAGTTTTCCATCCCATCACCGGCGTCCCTCATCGGCCATGTGTTAAGCAAAAAAAAAAAAAATTAATCCTGGTGACGACGTCCTGTCCGGGTGTAACTGTTGCTAGTCGCGTACGCCGAGCGGTGGAACGATCAAAAATGAAAAATACATGTTTTTCGCTAATCGGAGCGGTACATTTCCCGCCAAATGTGAGTTGTAGGGAAACATCCAAACATTTCTCGATGAGATAAAAATTTTAACAAAATTAATCATATGGGAGGTGCTGCAAATACTGTTTTTATGTTATAATAATTCCACAATGTTATTGACAAATTAACGATAAAAAGAATTGTTTAACAAATTACCTGGCAACTTAACTATTTTCCTTCATAAATATAATTCGTTTATTTTTCTGAATACGTATGAATTGTTACACCATTTTTTGTAGTCTTTGAAAATCGCATTTTTTCTATATTCAAGCTATGAAAAAAACGCATTTTTCACAGATTTCAAACAAATTATGAAAAAATGCATACGCATTGAGAAAAACAAACGAATAATTTTTGAAGGAAAATAGTTAAGTTGCCGGTTAATTTGTTGAATAATGATTTTTATTTTCAATTTGTTCATAACAAATTGGAATTATTATTTCGCAAAACCAATCTTTGCAACACCTCCCATACACTTGATTTTTTTCATATTTTTATCCCATCGAGAAGTGCTACGAAATTTTCTCTGAATCTCACGTTTGGCGGGATTGAACAGCTCCGACTACCTTAAGCGGGCACGCGCCTGTAACAATATTTGTTCATGAGCCCCGACAGCGGCAGCAACAGTCCTTTCCAGCCGGGCATTTCAGCCCCACGAGATTACCAGAGCCGGTGTCTGGTGCACCGGTGACACGAGCGGAATTGCAGCGTGGACCGGCAAGCAAGCACAAAGGCAGGGAAGTGGTTTCGGGTGTTCAGCTTTCGACCTCCTGCCTCCTCGTCCGCGCACGGTCCCTGTATTTTACGCGAAAGGCCGGGATGTTTAAACACAACAAACACGCGATTCAGCGTCGAGCACGCCGCGGGACCTCGCGGGATTTCCAACTCTTGTTTAACGACGACTCGCGAAGTCCCGCAAAATTCGCTGTCGGATAATCAATCCGGCAATGAAATCCGATGTAATCAACATTATCCGCGGTCCGACATAGTCGACTTCTTCTTGTTTGCTCGCTGACAAAGAGCCGGAGAGCTGCGATATCGTCGCCCGGTTATAATCATCGAGCGAGCATCGAATATTCACATTGATTTGCCAATTGTCCGCGGCATCCGATGGACGAATTCTCGGGTGAAACAAAATTGACGGGGATAATTGACAGCAAAAATTGACAGGAATGAACGCCGGAGCGGAGGGATTACGGGAATGAGCCGAAACACAGCGCATACCAATATCGAGAATTCGATTTTGGAATTCAACCGATTAATAATGTGGTAGTGGGCGCAGTGCTGAAGAAAGTGTGTTTTATCGACTCTCGACAAATTGCTTGCCGGCTCGCTTCACTGATGGATTAAAAAAATGGCAATAAAAAAAAAATTTGGAGCAACGAGAGGCAGAGTACGCGCTTGTCCCTGTGCTTGCGAGTAAAGGATTGTCAGATTGCGAGCGAAAGTAGCGAAGCCAGAGGAACCGGGAGCCTGGGACGTCCATTCGTACGAGAGATTTATATCGAGCCATTTTACGGCGAGCAATGGCAGGCGCGCCGAGCGGCGCATCGCCAGCGCGACCCCTGGCGCCGGCGTCGTTTAATTTCACGTTGGTATCAATCTGGTACTCGCTACGTTTACCAGCTGTCCGCAGAAAGAAAGGATTATATTTTTTTTTTTTTTTAAGTTCCAGAAGGGCTGGCGGCAGCGTGTGAGCTATTGGGCTTTAAGGGAAAAACAACGCAAGGAAAGAAAAAGAGGAAGGAATAAAACAATATGGTGCAGATTTAATTCGAGCGAAAGCCCGAGGAAGAAGTCCAATATAGCGAGCATCCAGCATCAAATTCGCATTGTGTTATATTTGTGTCGTTAAGGTAAACGCCCGAATACCCGGGCATCTCAGAGAACAGGAGAATTAAAATAGTATATTATGCCACAAGGGAGGAAAGTGCGTCTTTTGCTGTGTACCTCGATCGAATTGTGGTTGTGGCATGATTCCTCGAAGGACCCACTTCGAGATAATACAAAATCTTTAAAAAATGTAAAAAAAATGTATGACTATGTCTATTTTATACCTATATATTGTTGGAGACTGATACACGGTCGGCTATCGGGGCGTTTACCTTAATTCCGAGTCAATTTGACGTTTTTGATGAGAAAAAAAATGGAGAAAAAAAGATTTACCTCGTGAAACCACGCGAGCGTGGAGGCCGCCGGATTGGCTCGTATGTTACACTCGAAGTAGACGTCGGCGCCCTCCTTGATGTCCCCCGGATCGAGCGAGGATCCCATGCGGAGAATGACAATCGGCGAGACTGTAAAACGAAACCAACAGGAATCACGATAACGGAGAGCAATTATCCCGTTCGACGTATAGCGCGGCGTAAAGATAGCGTACAGGGAGGATCGTAAAAGTTGGATCGTTAATCATTCGACGAGGTGGAGAGGTGGACGAAGCGTTCGATGGGTAAGTTGTACTTTCGCCAAGGTTCTGGCTAGATTCGCATCGGTATCTGCCGATGGACGGTTAAGTGGCAAAGCCCGCCAATAGTCGGCCGCGGACGATTCATTACTTTCTTTACCATATATAAAGACATGTATACATTGAGAAGAAAATAGAAAAATTCTCGGGACGTTCATTTCTTTGATGCAGCGAACCAAGTGCACTTTTATTCCGTGTACCATTATTCTTATTTTACCCATCGTCAAAATTACTTCATAAACAAACAGCCGTTATAAAGGTTGTCATTTTTTAACGGAAAATAATATCGAATATCTAGGTGGTGAATTCGTCGGGCATTTTTCAAGGAAGAGAACGAGCCGTAATACATCAAAATCGAGCAGAAACTGTGGATAATTTTTTTTTAACTCAATGAATATGGGTCTCTTCGAAAATGAACACAAACCAGTTAATATTTTTGCAAATTCATTGTAATTAATGTTTCTCTAGGTTAAGGACATCTGCTGTAATACAAATAACTTTCCACTATAATCAATAGATGCATGAAAGTTAGTATAACCTAGTTTTAAAATGTAGCACTTATTTGACTAGTGTGAAGCGTTCCTTATTGAACGTCCAATTTTGTTACCATAAATCATTTACCTGGTAAACATAGGGACAACAAAATATTTTGCTGTAATAGCCAAATATTTTTGGTGCCACAACAATAAATTATTGACGATCTACATTTTGTTGAGCAAACAGAACTATTTTTCTCCGTGTGCGCGGATCTTTAGTTGATTCAAGCGTATTATCAGTGCAAGCAAAAAAATACGTAAAAACGCATAACTCCAGTATTTTTGCCTCGGCGGACAGCCGGGAATTAAAAGAAGTTCCTTCCGGTTTTGGAACTGATCGATCGGCGACTCTCGCGATTTCGTCGTCTTTCCGTTCGCATTGTGCCACTCGGTGACTGTAATGCATAACCACGCGCTGTACCACAGTCACAAACCGTCCGGTTCTATAGTTATAACTGAGAGTATTCCGATTCGATTATACAGTCATCCGATATAAATCTGCCGCATAATCTGGAGTTACTGCGATTCAAACTTCTGCCTTGCTCCATTCAACTGCAGTTCTCTGTCGCTGGTGTGCACCCGACGTTAATCCAGCCCGGCACCATCCAGAACAGGGTTTTCCCTCCCGGTGAGCCGGGAATTTCACGATTGCTCGCAGTTTATCCTTCTCCGGTTTTCATCCCTTTTCCCTCTCTTTCCCTTTTACCCTCAGTTCCTGGACAATTCCCCGCTTCGAAACTCGGCTAAACTTCCATAATCCTACACTCTCAGTGACAGGTGAAAGATTACACATCGGGAAGGGAAATCGTTGGAGAGAAAGCGAGGCGCGGAGAGACTGCAAAAAAAAAGAAGAAATAAAGTAAATAGAAAAAAAAAATGAAGAGTAGAAACGAAAGCAACCCCTAAAGCCGATGCGCGATGACCCGTGCGGACGTGTGCAGTTTTCCCGCATTCCTGCTGCGCCCCTCTTCGTACTCCTTTGTACTCATCGTATTCTCTTTTCCCTCCGACCGGTAAATAGTTCAGCAATTTACAGCTACAGCGATTTGGGCGTCGAGGAAAGCGCGTCCCGCTGGCGGGTATTTTACGCGGCAATAATCGCGGAACAAATCCCAATGGTGGACTTCGGCACGGTAACTTCCTGGGCGGTACCATGAAAAAAAAGAAACTCTCGTTACGTCAGCGGACTAAAGTGCATCTGTGTGCAGCGCAGCGATACGAGCGGTGCGGCGTGTCGAAAACCCGTGCAATGGCTCTCCTCCGTGATATACACGATGAGGGTGAAATTGCTCGGTAAACATCCCCTTTTGCACCTTCGCAACCTCCCGCCGAGTCGCCCGGCAGCCGTCACACATCCTCCGGGCACTGCGGCGCTGTTATACGATAATACATGCATGCGCGAGCCGAGAGCCCGAAACGGGCAGTAGCGTCGCTCGCTTCGCCTATAACGAGTTAATATACTCCGCATAAGTAGAGACCGAGGCTCGTTTCCGTCGTCCAACCTCGCAGGTTTCTGCACTCGCGCTTTCCTGTATGTATCTCATACCGACGTAACCGTACTTACATGTAGGGAAGCGCGGGGCAAAATGGCACAGCGAGGGCAAAGCTCAGTTTTCCAATAACTTTTGGATGGTGGCGGTGATGGTAAGTGGGCCAAAACGGTGTTGAGAATCCGCATGTATCGTTGGGACAAAATGGGCTATCCAAAATTTTTTGGAAAACTGAGGTTTGCCCTCGCTGTCCCATCGTGCCCCGCTCTCCCCTAACCTTCTTTTTACAGTGTGCCGATCGTCACCATCGATGAAGCGACATATTCGGGACACACGTTGGTTCGGAACGAACAGCTGAGGAACAACTGAGGGACAGTCATGGAACTCGCAAAAACGCAATTTTCTAATAATTGTGCATTGCGCCATTTTGCCCCATCGATACATTCTGGTTTTCTGCCCCATTTTGCCTCGCTCTTCCCTGTATATTTATACAATGCATACTTATGCATGGCGATGGTCCGACACGAGTACGCCGACGGTTACGCTCTCTTATTATATGAAAACGAGTATGGCAGGAAGCGAGCCGGCGTAGGCGAACTCCGAGTAACCGGTACTGGGCCAGACCTGAAAACGCGATGCCCTCATACATGAGTACGATCGGGTACACGCGGCTTGGTTCTCGGCGGACCGACCCGGCTTAATTTTCATTATGCATGTTCCCTCACCCCAACCTCCCCCTCGTATCCGCGGGGCGAAACATCGTACACAACCCCGGCTCCTTCCGACCGACAACGGGGGCGATGGAGGGCTGACTCTGTCCCGGTACTTATCCCGTCGAGCTTTTCCTACATGCGCACACCTATTCGACACACTCAAACACATTTCGCCAATCCTTTCTCTCGAGCAAATTCGCGCGCTCCAACGAAAACATTCGCGGAACTCATTGATATGGATTTTCTTTTGGCTTTTGTTTTTTCCCCAGGAAGAAACTTTGATTGTAAAGCACAGACGTGATTCTGCAGGTTTTTGTGCGCTGACGAGTCCCGGCGGATATTTGTGTTTTCCATTTGATGCGAGACTTTTTTTCCGTAGACCCACGAGCGAATTTGTAAAGATAGTTCTCATTAACCTGCGCTGCTCCCGGACGGTACATTCGGTTCGTTTTTACTGATTTCTCAGGAAAAATGAAAAAAATAAGGTTTTGCCCAGCTCTTCGATACCTGCACATGGTAACGGTAAGTAGCATCCCTGCACCAAGTATAAAGATGCTACTCAGTAATGACCATTTTGCCCCATGCGGAAGGTACTTATCGAGATCGTAGATGAACTTTCGGTTCGCTGACTTCCCAGGTTCGCGAATCGGCTTCACATCGCAAATTCGGTGAAGATCGTTGGCCAAAACGACTGAAAAGTTAGTCAGTCGACTTTTCCATCGATCGCACCCAAGAACGCGCCACGAGCAAATTGATAAAGAAAGTTCTCATTCGCCTGCGCTGCTTCAGGTCGGTGGAGTCGCTCTCCGGAACTTTATATCCCGAATATTGTTTCCCCGATTGCGAAGGGATTTATAGTCGAGAAAAAGGTAGGCCGAGTCTACGGTCCGCAGTATCACTTATACAACACCGAGGGAGAGAATACCCTGCGTCCCGGGTCCTCCGAACGTCTCTTTTATTTCATGCTCTTCGCTCCGCTGTCGCCCGACTTTTCGGGAATGTGTCCTCTGGCTCTGTCGCGTATATCCGTTGCACACTCGCGCGCACACACCAACACTGCGCAGCCCCCCGGTTCCCGGGGAGTCCCGCTGGGAAAACCGTGATGTCCTACTTCGCTTGAGCTATAGTTTCCTCTTCCACGTTTCTCTATCTCTCACTTATCCTCGCTACACGCTTCATTCTCCGTCGCCTTTTGTACAGCACGGCACCGGAAGGATTTTCCTCAAAGCAGCCTGACTCGATTCCGCGAGAGACTCAGGGGCGAATTACACGGACCGTATCATCCCTTACGTATATATCCGGTACGACCTGCCCAGCATCCGAACCATCTCCCTCACGAGGATCTTCCTTCTCTTCTACATCATCAGGTACACATCCTCGGCGAGATCGTCGATGCCTCAGAGATATCGCGGTCATATAGGGGAGAGCGGGGCGAAATGGAACAGCGGGGCGAAACGGGATAATGCACTGATAAAAAAGTACAGTTGAATCAACGGACGAGCCAGTTGAATCAACGGACGAGTCAGCGCCGACGGAAGTTCCTCGGCGCTGGAGTGCAGATAGGACGCAGACGACTTGGCAGAGGGTCATCGAACGTGACCATAGGGTGAGAGAACGGGCCGAAAGGGGCCGCACTCTTTCGCGTCGATTCAATTTATCAAGGAGCGATCTTTCTCGACCTCGCCCTCCCGTCCTTCTCCCTTTGCCACTGGCTTTTGTGATCGGTAACGCGATATGGAAGCTTCGACGTACATAGAACATTCGCCGGAAACGAACCTTGTCCGATTGAGGGAGCCGATGCTCGCGTCCAAGTGCAACCGAATCGAAAAAAGCCGTGCCGCATTCTCGCCGACGCCTCTTCTCATCGGACGCGTCCGGATTTCGATTCTTCGGTGACATAACCGAATGCCTTCCTGGGAAAGTTTTCCCCTCCCGGATTTATCGACAGGCGTATGTGGGCGTCGATATGGGAGATAAGTTCGCCAAGTCTCTTAACAATTTCCTTCTACTCGACTCTTCTCGAGTCTCGTACTTGGTTGATAAACAGGGTGGATACTTCTCTTTTTTTTTAGGGGCGGTTCTGCGGAAAAGCGGAAGCTCGTCGACGCCGCGGACGCGATTGATCAGGGTCGCGACGCTTCGGCGCAAAAGTTTGCCTTAACCGTCCATGCGCTACGCATATGAATTTGCGAATTTGTGTGCGAAACCAAACAGGCGGGCACGGTTTTTTGCTATTGCGCTGGGCACGAGAAGGGATCGACTAGCGTTCGATTTACACGCACACACACACACACACATACGTTCGCGCGCGTTCTCTCTTCCGCTGCGGACAACCTTGTGATTCCTCTCAGTCGGCATCGGAGCGAAAGAGGGGAACAATTCACAGAGGAAACGTGGGAGCTGAAGAACTGGAACGGGAGATACGGCCACTCCGCGATATGAATTCCGCAGCGTTCGCCATGCCGCGCCAAGCCGTACGGGGAAAGAGCACTGCAAAGCCGCGCGAGCCGCTCTCCGGTACGTATAGCTAATACAGATCTGGCCGATATCGAGATGGAGCTTTCGGTATCCAGGAGTAGCGGCGTCGGACCGAAAGCCAATATATAACCATCGGCCGGCAGTCTCATTGTGCGATGGCCTCGTTGATATCGATGATGCACCAGATAATTTAGAGGCCGAAACAGAACGGATTTCCTCGATTCATCCCCCGTCCAATTTTAACCCCGCTGAGAGGAGGGACTTCACCCACTCGTGAAAGCCACCTACATTCGCTGGAACTTGATTGGGGAACGAGATAAAGACTCCTCGGCTGCGAACGCCACGAAAATTGGCACCGCGTTATCGACGTCGTTGTCGGAGTTTAAGAAAATTTAAGAAATACGGCCTAACAGAAGAAAATCTAAGAGATGGTTCTGATGTTCGATGAGATATTTGGGGCGTTTTTTATGCTTTGCAAATAAAAAGTGAAAGGGCATGAGATTGGCGAATATGCGGAAAAGGTAAAAAAGCACGAGATGGTCAGATGCAGAAAAAGTGAAAGGGCACGAGATTGCGAAATATGCGGAAAAAGCGAAAGGGCACGAGATTGGCAAACATGTGGAAACAGCGACAGGGCACGAGATGAGCCCTGTCGCTGTTTTCCGCGGATACGGAAAAAACGAAAGGGCACGAGATGGGCAAATGCGGAAAAAACGAAAGGACGCGAGACAGGCAAATGCGAAAAAGCGATAGGGCACGAGATGGGCAAATGCAGTAGATCGCAGGTGCGATGAAACCGTTTAGCGAACAACAGACAGCCTGCGCTTCGCATTTCAATGTCCCGTAACTTTTTTCAATTCCTGTGGTTCGAAATTCATGGTGCTCACATGGGAATTGTGCGCATGGGAATTGTTTTTCCGTGAATCCGACCGTTCCCGAGTGTGCAACAATACAACGAGGTTCAACGAACAATTCGTACGGTTGTTCGGCGGTGAATGAATGTGAGATTAGTGGGTCGACTAGGCGAGGGAGTCGCGCAGAATCCGAGCGCCTCTCTATTCGTAAGCAAATGAACTCTCCACGCAAGAATTGACTGGTGAAACTCCGCTGTTGCCGCGCGTGGAATACATACCGGATGCAACTGCTGGTAAAATTTATTCAAGCAATCCCGGCAGAAGAATCATCTGGCGCTGCGGAGATATAACGGTACAAGCGCAGTTCTCCCGAAGCTTGCGATGTTGTTTAATGTTATTTCAGAATAAACATTTTGTAACTCATTTTTTTTTAATAGAGAATAGGCATTGTGTTACATTTTTTTTTAACACCGCAGTCGTTGATTCAGATTTTAAGCGTCGCGTGAGAAACGTGTGGTTGAGATCGGGACAAAAACATCAATTCTTACCGATTTTTCTCGGTACGTGAAAAAATGTTTTTGCCCCGTTCTCCCGTACACTGTGAAACCAAATTGTAAATTCAATGTATTGAAATTGATGGTAACCGTAATTTCTATCCCTGCTCCAAGTATCTAGATTGCTATTCGGTAATGACCATTTTGCCCCAGGCGGTAGTAGCGTACGGAGCACATGGATGAACATTCGTTTCACTGACTTCCCAGTTTCGCGAATCGGTTTTTCATCGCTTATACGAGAAAGACCGTTGGACGAAACGACCGAAACGTGAGTCAGTCGATTTTCATTGATCGAACCGAAGAGCACGCCAGGATGAGCACGAGGATAAACTTGCACGCAGCGTTTCATGGCCAGCGACGAAGAATAACGATTTCTCGTGGATCCTCCTTCCGGTCGAACGCCCGCTCTACCGGTGTCCTCTCCGCGTCCGGTTCTGGGAATTTCACCGAGTCGAGAAATATACGCGAAGCGGACGGTAGTTCCTATGATCTCGCATCACCGTTCGCTTCGAACTTTTATACGGCGAGGGACACAGTAACTGCACATAGTATATACGTCGCAGCATCGTCGGTCATCCTGGAAGTAATGATGTCCGGAGCGCCGGGTGGAGTCGTCGAACGCTCCACCTATGTTATGGCTCGCTGTTCCGTTGGCCTTTCCGCGTAAAAGAACGCTAAAAATTCGTTCGGAGCGAAACGAGAGTAAAAAAAAAAAAACAATAACGATCGAAAGTAAAAAAACCGAAAAAAAAAGAAAAACACCAAGAAAAAAGTTCGCCGTAGCGCGAAGCGAGAAGAGACGAAGGGCAAGAGCCGTTTCGGCGGTGGCGAACTAGCCCCATAAACAAGCCATACCTATACCCTTGCGGCGTTGGTGACCACAGGGGCGTGGTGGATGAGCAGTCCCACCCGAGAGAAGCAGTACCAGATGCATAGAGATGCATAGGGGCGAGCGGAGCACGCGTTCGTTTCATTACACCATGTATAGGTGGCGGGTAACGCGAACACGGATGGGAGTAACGGCAAGTATGGGTAGTTTTCAAGCAATTCCCCAACCCCGGAATGAGAGGGGTGAGTTTCACGGGTGCAGTCGTGGTGTACGTGGGCGGAAACGGGACTGCGAAACGTACGCGCCATGCCGGGGCTGCCACCCCGTCGATATTCCCGCGACCGCAGATGTCCCGGATTTACGGGGCACCGGTGTAAAATCTATTGTCGAGGTGGTCGTGTGAGTGCGTGCGCGTTCGCTCGTTCCCCGACGCTGTAGCGAGATGGAAAGAAACTTATCAAGAATCCGAACAGGTAATGCGTCATTATAGCCGTTCATTCGGAGATACGTGCGGTCGCGTCTGTACGTATTTGCGTATGTCGGTCGGAGACCTCTTTTCCTAGGACTGTTCCGGCGGTATATTTTACACTGGGCCGGGAGAAATCGACGCAAGGTAATGGCAGTGGTCGCATCTTGCGTAAGTCTACCGCCTAGAAGAAGCTAGTTTTCTATGAAAAAATAATATAAAAATAACTCTTCGCATGTAGAAGATATTTTTCAGTTATCCCGAAATCAGTTATTCCTACCGACACCACCGAGCTGCTAAGTAATCTACGAGACTCCTAGGAGCGAGCAAAGCTCTGTTCGACGAATCTCCGTCTAATTGACCAGTTCTGCTAAGTCTTCGGAAATCGTCACATTCTGCTTGATTGTATTACATCTCGTACATCACCTGGCAACGAGAAATGAACTATCATTTCCGTGAGTACCAAAGTATCATCCAGGTCTAAATTTGTTCTGCAAGCTCTACCACCTGCGCCGAGCTACGAAGTCTGAAGCAGAGCTGGGCAAATACCCTAAGTCCTTGTACGGATTGAAGTAGTAACTGCTTGAAGTACTGAGTACTGGATAGTTCTTATTAATTTATTGATTACTGGCAGTACTGAATGCCTTAAGTTCTGAGTACTGTGCGCTGATGCAGCACTTGATACTTCAATACGTACTCCAAGTTCTTAGTGCATTTGCCCAGGTGTGTTGTCAAGTGTTGTCCCTCATGCAAACGACTTGACTCGAAAGCGAGACCGTCGTTACGTTTTATTTAGCGCGACCCTCGCGTTCCGGCCAACTTGAAACCAACCTGAAAACCAACCGGTTGTTTGGTGCACCAAACCAACTCTCATTGCAACCTTAAGATGTTGGATACGAAATTGCTTTATGGCTTAATTTTCCTAAAACAACCCGATTTCCAACCCTGAGGCGAGAGCTATCGATGCTCTCGACATAAAGTTGGAAATTGGGTTGTTTTGGGAAAGTCCAACCGTAAACCACCTTTCATTCCGACACATAATTACGACTGTTACTACGTTTGGTTTTGCGGTATCAACCAAAAAGCTACCGCCAGAAGGTTGGTATCAGAGTCGGTTTGGCGCACCAATCGGCTGGTAGAGTTGTAGTCGTTTTTTTTAGAAAACAATCCAAATTCCAACCTAAAGTTTTACGGTTGGTTGGTCTGTGAGTGGAATTCACCGAGAGCTCGTCGGGACTTAACAGTACTGTGAATAGTTCGCTTGCGGTCGACGATAATAATTATTTGAATGGTACATTTCTGTATCGGAGATAATCCGTATAGCAAATACAGCAATGCCCGTAGTACGTGCTAATATTTGAATAGGGATCGTCTGGACAAAATTAATATTAATAATAGAATTAATAAATATTAATATTAATTGCGATGAATACGGTCCGATCCACGTATCATTGATGTACGTGCCAATCGACGGGGTCCATATTCACGACTTTTGCCCACTTTTTCGTCATATGTCGGATTCCTAAAAATCTTACAATCTCCCTGGCCGCCTGATGGACCCAGCTTTTTCGCGAGTCAGCTTATCCGTTTGCGAAAAGAGAATCGCCTCACTGCCTCGGACTTGGTGTCACCGTACGTGACAATTCGGTAATCTCGCCTTCTCGATAATTCACTGTGACCGCTTCGAATGGCACGCGGATTGCTGCCGATAACGTTGCCCAATCTCGTTGGGCTTCCTGACCAATCTAACTCTTGCCGGGCGACACTCGGCATATAAATATCCGGCAGCCGCGCCCGCCGCATAATACCGCACGCGGGAGGTCGCGCGAATCGTTAAAACGTGACCGACAGCGAACGATGGACCAGCGTTGTCAGCGTGTCGGATGCTGGTCGGCGCAGCATGCCGGGATGAGAGACACCGAGGGCATCGGGAACCGCAGCCTCTGGGATCAAAACTTGTGTCGCACGACTAAACCGTTCGTAAATATTCATGCGCAGGCCGGAGCCTGGCCAGGGTGCGGAATCTCGTGGCTCTCTCTTCTGTCTCTGTACCGATAGAGACAGAGTCTGTCTCTGTCGCGTCTGCCGCGGCTGCGGCTTCGCCAAGCCTCATGACGACGCGCTCTCGCGGCAATACACGACCGCTCCCTATATCCCGATGCTGGTTAAATTCTCTCATTGTACTGCGTACATTGTCGGTAGAGTTGTTGCGCACCCGCCGAATATACATCGCTCGGAGAAGCCGAGATCGCGCAACTCGGGACCAACGGTGCGATATAATTAATGGAATTAATTATATCCATTAATGGCATGGAACCCAACTGTTGGGTTCGGCATCCGGAAAGGGATACGGAGATTCCAGCGAATTTGTGTCATACGTTCGTGTGTGCACTCACCCCCGATCGTTGTTTTCACAGGTTCGATGAAGGGCCACCGCACGTTTGGGATCCTTCCGGAAATTCAAAAGACCGCTTTAAGGATTTACAATGCGGCCGTTCAATTTGAGAAAGCTTTTGAGGAAGAGTCTTGAGAGGAAATACGCAAAAGAGAAATACGTAAAAGAGAAATACGTAAAAGAGAAATACGTAAAAGAGAAATACGTAAAAGAGAAATACGTAAAAGAGAAATACGTAAAAGAGAAATACGTAAAAGAGAAATACGTAAAAGAGAAATACGCAAAAGAAAAATACGCAAAAGAGGACTACGCGTAAGAGAAATACGTGAAAGAGAAATACGCGGAAGGGAAATACGCGAAAGAGAAATACGCAAAAGAGAAATACGCAAAAGAGGACTACGCGTAAGAGAAATACGTGAAAGAGAAATACGCGAAAGGGAAATACGCAAACGACGCTCACCCGAGTCACGAGATAGTCTTCACGAAAATGACTCTCGTGCAATATAATTAATGGAATTACTCGAACCCAACTGTACGGTTCGGCGTCCGGAAAGGAACACAGAGATTCCACCGTGCAAATTTACGTCGTACGTTTGTGTGTGCACTTCCGCCCACTCGTTGTCTTCATGTGTTCGATGGAAGGCCACTGCACGTTGGAGATACTTCCGGAAACTTAAAACCGTAACGATTTACAATGCCGCCGTTAAATTTGAGAGGGCTCTCGAGAAAGAATCTTGAGAACAAAATTTCATCGAGCAGGATTCGCCCGTAGCGCTGTGCGGTATTTCTGCCCGCGTACCGATGGCTTGATGCAGCACGCTAGGTGTAATGTTTTTTTTTACGCCACGCTCACCAGGCTACGTACTGATATTCAATGTTCCGAGTCACGAGAGACTCTTTACCGACATGATTGCCATCATAAACCTCTCCGCACCGTCGCATATATATCTATATATATACATACTTTACTTTTTATTTTTAAGGATCTCCGTAGCGCTCCGCCGTTCGGGGGTGCAACATTTTCCGTTGTAAAAGACTGCAAGAGGCTTTCGCGGTCTCTCGTCGATGACACGTACGTAAAACGTGGATGAGACGTAAAGAGGCGCCGGAGGAAAGTCGAGGGCGCAGCGGGAGGAAGTGTACAAAGTAAGAAGTAAAAAAAAAAAAAAAATGCGAACCCTTCCGTCGGCGAGGGGCGCGAGGAAAGTTTAATTCGTCGAAGTCGCGTATATACGCCGGGGGTGGGAGAGAGTGGCTTCCGTGGACGAAGGAGCCGTGGAACTCCGAGTCTCGTCGGGCCGCACGTAGTATATACGCTCTGACGAACTACCGCGAAAGTAGAATCAGCCGGAGGGCCACGTACAACACCTTAAGCAGTGAAAAGCTCTGAAGAACAAGCAGCTCCGAACGGCCGAAGCCGAGCCGAGCGAACTCCCCCCCGGAACGTAAAATCTAAATAGCTTCTCGTAAAGCAGTGAAACACGTAGTTCCCTATTTCGCTCGGATACCTGCTGCGTGGTGTCACTCGTTATTCCCGTGTAATACGCGCCTTTGCCCAACGACCCGTTCAACTCTCACCGTGTCGGTCTTTGGACACGCCTTATTTTATCCCCGGAATATATTTGTCACCGATCAGGGGCCGGAATAATTGCACCGGGAAATTAAACGAAAGATAATCAAATGAAGTTTGAAGAGCGTGAGGAAGAGTCGCGTTACGTTAAAGTACGAGTTTTCGTTGCAAATAGCGGGAATCGTAAGGAGCTATTTATTCCTTCGTCGACCGATGTTGAGAGGAAGAGATATAAAAAACAAAATTTGTTCAAACTTAGAGTTCGAATTTAAGATCAACCTTCAGCACAAAATCGAGTTAGAACTTAAGATAGATCATAAGCACGGAAGGAAGTTCGGGCCAAACGTCGATCAGAAAACGTTTTTCGCACGAGTATCGGACAAAATTTTCGCACGGTAAGCGTGCGCAAAAACCGCGATTTTCCCACCGAGTGAAATAATAGTATCTGCAGTTTTTTTCGCTCTTCCTCTGCTAGAAATTGCCACTATCGCCGTACTTCACAGGCACGAAAAGCGGAACTTTTGGTGCACGTGTTACAAAAACAAAATTATAGAAGACAATAACACTTATTCAGCGAGTCTCGTTGCATCGACTCTCCCCAGCTCTGGCTAAGATCCCTTGAATTATTTCCACCGCCTCATGCAAGCGGATGGCGCTTAGTGGCTGTTGCGATTGAGATCTACGTTTGGGAATCGTTCGGCTGGAAAATTGCAAGCTCCCACAGGAGTGCGTCCACCCCTCCCCCTGTATGTTTTGCACGAGCCAGCCGGAGGTTTCCCTCAGCCGGGAAACCGCTGGTGTCCCACCCGGAAGTAGTATCGCAACTGGTGCTACTGGGATAGCCGCGGCCTCGTCTCTTAACCCGCGCCATAGTGGAGTACGTATAAGGAGCTTCTCGCGGGTTCTCGTTCTTCTCTCCCTTCCATCCTCCGCCTCCTGCTTCGAACGACTTTCCACCAAGTTTCGTCTTAACTCCTCCGAGCACCTCCTTCCCGGACTTTACGACTCCATACGATTTTCGCGTTCGGCTATATTTTATCGAGCACCGAGATCCACGGTGGCTCCCACCCGCGCTACATCCAACGCGAACGGGGATTTGTAGTACGAGGGAATCGTCTATCGGTGCCACGGTACAACGACACGTATTGGTAGTCATGTGTAAGGTAAACGTGGCGAACTTGGCCCACCCTGATTGGCACACCGATCCATATTACCACTTTTACTTCCTCATAGAGGAAATTTTTTTCCGACTACTCCCCATCGATTCACTACTTTTATTGTTTTCTTTTGCTCGTATCGTCCACTCGTGGCTATCTCCCTTCTCCGTGTAAGCCTGCAGTGCATGCCTGAGTGAATTGCAAATCTGCGAAATATTGTGAAAAAAAAAATTCTTCGGACAAGGTGTCCGTGTGTGTACGGGGTGTGCGAGCGGTTATTGGCAAACACGGTGCGGGACAAATGAAGTTAGCCCGGAGTCAGCGGAGCGAGGGAGCTATCAGGTTGCCGGCCGACGAGGCATTGGGCCCGATATAGGTGAAATTCCGGCGCGATATAGAGAGTACAATTGCAATGGCGGGGTGGGCCGGGGGAGGGAAAAGGAGAGTACCTTTGATATCGGTTTTTATAAACTTCCGCCAGTTGCGTTGTGTCGGACGGTGTTTTGTCCGCTTCCGCCCTTGGCGAATCGGTAAGACCGAAATCGAATATCGATATCGAGAAATGGGGAAAGGTGGAGCTGCCACGGGCGATCCGGCCCGCTTATTCCCGGGAGCTGGTCGATACACGTAGCCGCTTTGATTGAGAGTGTAACGATCGTTTATTATCTTTTCTTCCTTGTTTCCTCGCTGTATTTTCACTGATTCAATTCGGGCAGCCGCCCTCAGTCCTCCCTACCGTTTTATCGCGCAGCCGACCCAGTCTGGAAGTCGGCGAGCTCATTGCTACGTTGGCTTTAGCGTGGGTTTGCCGTACGTTGTCGCGGTGTTCGTTGAACCGGCGTTGCAGGGTGGTTGGCGCGCCGACGTTAAACCGCAAGCCCGGGGTCAAGTCAAAGCTCGTTTCCTCGCGTACGAGTTTGCTTTAGCGTGTACCGAACCGGGAACATAACGCTCGAGGATAACGTCTACTGCGCTTATCCCCGAGCTCGCTTGTCCTCCCTACCGGCGAGCAAGAAATAACACGGGAGCTTAGACGTCGCGCCTTGTCGTCCTGCGGACTGCACACCCGCCCAAAAAAATCCGCCCTCTCGAGAGTTCGCGGCTGTCTACTTCCTCGAAGTAGACCTGCCACCGGAAACGGGAACACCGGGTTCTCCCTTGCCACTTGGAACTGTACACTTGCGAAGCCGCAACCCGTCAGAAGCCGAGAAAGTTTCCTGGACGGAGATGGACCGAGCAAACATCTCTCGCATGGCACGGAAGTTAGCCACGCTACTCAAACTACATCATTGACAGTTGAGAATTTTCGCTGACTGTCGCTTTTCTAGCGAAGCGATAAAAATGTATTTTATTGTATTGTCCTACACTGTAAGAAATCTGCGGTGTTAACTACGATGAGGTGAGAGGTGAAAAAAAAAAACGCGGTGTACTCTAATAAATCCCAGCACCAAACTGCGTGACGAACTACGATGCCACTTAATGGTGTTATTTTCTTAGACGTAAACACAATTCTGCGACAATTGATAGCATCTCTAAGAAGTGGCGCATTTAACCACACGTTTGAGTTTCACATACGGATTAAACGCTGTCAAATTCACATGCGATGGTGTCTTTAACCCCTAAACGGTGTCATTAATCCAGCAGTACTACTTTCTAAAAACTACTTTCGCATATATTTTTCTTTTTCATGGGGGATTGTATCATATTTTATTACCCGCTAGGAAATCAACTGTTTACAAAACGTTCCAGATGTAACGTTGCTTATAACGGTTTTTTGTTTCCATGGTAATTTACAATCGAGAAGGATAAAGTTTCCCCCCCGTATGGATGTCGATAATTGTTTTGTTCGATGAAAATCCAATCGCGGCTACGGTCCCCCTCTCTTTCTCCACGGTCGGGGTAACTCGATTTCCTGCGATTCGAATTGACGAAGTACCAGTCTCTCTCCGACTCGCTATCCCGCTCTCTCGATATTCCCTAGCCTGATGTTGCATGTCCTCATGCATTCATCCATATTACGCTCCCAATGTGTTGCACACGTTTCCCGTTACATTTCGTGGTATATAACACGAATAGATATAGATAATTTACACGAGAGGGTGTTCACGAGAGCACGTCGGCAGCGAGATCGAGTTTAGTGTTGCGTACGTGGCAAAATCCGGCGCGTCTGCGAACCAGGCAATCGCTAATTCCGTCATCATAAATGTAAATTGGATTCGTTCGCGTGGCACGCGCGACAAAGCCCCGCGCTTCTATTAGCAGCTACACCGATTTTTTTCAATCCCAGCTATCACCACCGCCATCGCTGATAGTTGGAATATTTTTTAAAATAAAATATTGGGCGTGGCGTCGTTGTAGCGCTTAAATTATTCGTCATTCTGATACAGCGGTCATAACAGGGCTAGGGTTGTAATGACAGAAAAAAAACATGGAATTTTTCATGTGGCTATTATCTTCAAGCTAAAATGGAGACTAGAATTATTTACGAAATTTTTCTTTTAATCAAGATTCAGCGTTGAGAAAAGAAAGAATTCATGGAGAAATATTATTTCGATCGTTACGATTTCATGCGTCGAATTCATTCCAATTTCCACTCGCGAAATTGGGTTACATAGAGCCATAAAAAATAAATTCTAAGAACCGTTTGGAAGGTATCAAAAGAGAAATGTTACCGCTAACGACGAGTGCAAAAAGCAATTTCATTTTCAATAGAAACGTCTCGCGAGCCCGACGGTAACTCCTATCTATTCATCCGCTGTCCCACGCAACAACACATCGCAACAACAAAGCGTCGAAGTTCGCGCGCAAAGGAAAAAAATGAAAATAGCACCGTGTTTGTCGAGAAACTTTGCGATAATAATAAATAAATGCACCATGGCCGTTTCTGCTGTCTTTATTTTTCTATAATTTAATATACGTATACACATATACGTTCTCGATTCTCTCGAGTTCGCGCTGCCATTCAATCCAGCCGGCGGTACAACGAGTTCACATTCTCACACGTTGAGTCTGACAGGTTATTTTTCTTTCGAAATTAATTACATTCCCTGACAGCGAAGCGATTGGATCTCTCCTTCAGGCGCTGGTTGGGGTGAGAAGGAAGGGGCAATTCTTTCTCTTTTTCATATCAATTATCCGCGTCCCGATTTTCTAAGGGAAAAAAATAAATAAGCAATCACTATAAACCCCACCAACATTCTAAAAACAAGCGTGTTGTTTAAACGCGCTTTGGGCATGTGAATCGTGTAGTCACTTTTTACATGCTGCGTGTTGTGTTGATTCTCAACACATACCGAAGTGTATAAATTTTACACGTTTTTCGTGCATTGTTTCAACAAGCTATAAACGCATTCGCTCATGCATTTATTTTTTAAACAGTTGTGTGTTCGCCTTGCCCCTCTCCCAACACATGTCAATGTGTATATACATTAGAAAAAAATATTGAAAGAATGTGCATTCAATAATCTCATACAAATTAATTACAACGATTGACCTTCCATCTCAACCTCGTCATATCTCTCCACATCGGGAATGTCTGTACTTCTTCTTTAAATTCGTGTTGTTTCAACACGCAAGCCGACCAACGCGTACATTATGAATGCAATTTGGTTGGCGCAACACATGAAAGAGGCATGGTTGTTGTGAGTAGTTTCAACCCATTGACAAAGGGCTAGCTTTTAGAGTGCACGAGTATTGGATACTTGCGGGTGGATATAGAGGATCACACAGTTTCTCCTCTGCTTCCGCATCTTCTCAAGGCTTTGACGTCCCACCCGTAATTACTGACTCATTAACGAAAGTTATCGAAAGTATATTGTTTCAACGCGCAAGCAGACTGAACACGTATTTTATCAATGCAATTTGGTTGGCGCAACACATGAAAGACGTGTGGTTGTTGTGAGTTGTTTCAACACATTGACAACGTGCTTGCTTTTAGAGCGCACGAGTATTGGATACTTGCGGGTGGATATAGAGGATCACGCAGTTTCTCCTCTGCTTCCGCATCTTCTCACTATATCTCCGTTTCCCTGTACCGCATCATGGTAGTATAAACGCGGAAGGCTTTTACGTCCCTCCCGTAATTACCGACTCATCAACGAAAGTTATCGTCGTTGTACGCGAGAGAGCGGTGCCCTATAATTTGGCCCGGACCGGGGTTGAGGGACGAAACGAGGGAGTTAACAGTGCAAACGAGCGAGAACGCACAGTGGCCGTATTGTGCCGAGCCCGTGCACCGACACGCTGTGAAAATTAGTACTGATTAATTAAACACCACTGATGCTGCGGCTGTAATGCTTGCACGGGATGGTTCTCCACCCTGCCCTGTAGGCTTCTCACTCCCACCCGCTCGCTCACTCCCTGACGCTCTCACCGGCGTGCGTTGCCAATTCCCTCTGGCGATATTCCGGATCTAACCATCCCCGAGGGCTTTATCGTGTTTCCACCATCAGTCATCAACCGGACGTCGGTAATCCCCTTACCGCAACGGGACGGCAACGACAGCTCTTGCTTCCTGTCTCCCTCTACGTCCCACCTCGTCGAATGACAGCTATTTCTGCTCATCATCCCAACCGGCCGTATGCCCGTAAGCGGATCGAAATTGATTTCATTGCAACACCGTACTTGCAACGTACTTCTGCTTACAGGCTTTCAATATCCATTGTGCCATTGATCGACAGCCCCATCTCCGATCCTTCTTCGCCCGGAAGCAGTTTGACAGAACTTAGAAATATTTGCCGGATGATAACAAGATCATAAAACAGGCCCCCTCGTCGAATGATAGCTATTTCTGCTAATCATCCCAAACGACATTATGCAATTGATCGACAGCCGCCCATCTTCCTCCTCCCGGAGCTAGTTTGACAGAACTGAGGAAACTGCCATATCATAAATGGAAGGTCATAAAACGGCTCACCTCGACGAATGACAGCTATTTCTACTGATCATCCCAAACGTCATTGAGCCATTGATCTACCGCTCCCTTTCCTTCTCCTCGTCCCGGAGCCAGTTTGACACAACTGAGGAATATCTGCTGGATGTTAAGCGGAAGGTTATAAAACCAACGACTATGTTGTCAGACATCGTTCCCCGCAGGTCCGTGGCGTACCTGAACGTCGTCTCAGCCCAAAGTTTCGCAATAATAAGACCGAGGGTGAATATAAAAAAAAATATATATATAAGTTTGACGATAACCGTAAAGCAGCCCGGCTCTAGTTCTCACTTTCTTTTTTTTTTGTTGAATAATATTCCAATGCGCACAAGGTGAAAAGCTCGACGCGGTTGAAATAAAACTTGTCGCGTCTGTGCCGCCGGAGTGGCGAGACCCCTCTCGCGAAAATTCAAAGCGATGGGAATGAGAAAAAAAGGAGGAAAAAAAATGGTCCCCGCAGGCGAATAAAGATCTGGGAGGCACCGCAGTGGTGTTATATACGTGTATACTTTATACTCGCCCGAGATATACATATATATCTCTCTCTCTCTTTCTCCCGGGCTGCGGTGAAATTCTCGAAATGATTATACGTATAACGCGTAACCGGTTGCAGAGGTGAAGGCACTCGACGCTGTGCGCTAGCCCCTCGTGCTTTTAATATTTAATAAACCCCGCCGTTTTGAATTGCCGTGGAAAGTAGAGCCCGCAGAAAGGTGTCGGTTGACTGGTCTCGTCGGGAACAGTCGGGAGTGCCGGTTATTCCCTTTTCAAACTTCTCTTTGAACGAATATGTATATAGTGAGAGGGAAAAAAAGAGTTAACACGTTTCTCCCGGTCTTTGCCTCCAGACTCTGCGACATCGCTGCCACGTTAGACTGTTGCTAATGTTTGACAGCCCGAAAATTTAAAAATTTCACCGATGTATCACTGAAAAAAAGAAATAATGATTCAAATGAAATTTGTTTGCGGACTGCCAATGAAAAAAAAAAAATGTTTCAATTCTACTTTCAATTCGTACAATTTCATACCGGTATGAAACGATAACATGTCACCTTGACTGTCTTGCCGTCGTTGTTTCAATATCATGTGGAATTGTAAGAATTGAAAGTAGAATTGAAACAAACATTTTTTTCTTCGGCAGCCCGCAAGCGAATGTATTTTCAGTCCACGTATTAAGATACAAAATATAGTTGACAACAACGGATGTTCAATCCTTATGTAAGGGACTTACCACTCACCTCCGTTGTAAAAAAAGAAAAATTATGGTCATGTGATCACACGTTAGAATAACACTATTTACATTTCATGGTACAGTGTGTTATTTCCACCCGGACCGACTTCGATACACCCAGCGTGTTCATTGAGTGGGGCCACATTCATTGTGGCCTTTCGCCCTATTAATTTTATGTACCTACAATATTAGTTTGCTCGGTGTACTTGGTATCAGCTTTAGCAATTATTAACGTGTCTTCTCGTTCCATTGTGTTACTTTGACATTACATCGTTTCGACATCGTACCGGCCATACAAACCGGCATTACTCAGCGTAAATTGAATGTGTCGCGGCGTTGGAAGCAAAATTTAATTTTGCCCCCCGCTCGAAACTTCACAAAAGTACTACTGCCAAACGACAGAGGCAGCAATCGTGCTTGTATAGAAAAGCGGTAACACTGTATAGAGTGGAGTTAACTGAAAGGGTTCGGCAAGTTGGCGCGTAGATTCCTGTGAAAGCTCTTGGGGGAGAACGACCGGTTTGCATCGGTGGGTTGGATACGACGAAAGGTGCGGTTGCGGCTAGCGCACGCGACGTGCATCCGGTAGCTCGTTTTGCCCCGTTCGCCCTCTCGCTGCACTCCTGCATCCGTGTGCCCGACAACCGATGCTCTCTGCGCTGTAGAAATCAAACACAGCCGCGTATTTGACTCTCATAGCTGTGATGTGTGCGATAAGCTCGTAGTCGCTAAAGTGTGACGAACGAGTGAAAGGCGCGCGTCAAGCAAGAATTTGGAAGGAATAAGGTAAAGTTCCCCGTTTCCGTCATCTTTAGGGCACTAAACGCGATTTTCCCGTTATTTATACACGGCTTGTATTGTCGATTTGAAAATAAACTTTTAATATATTGAAGTTAATTCAGTAGACTGTACATAATAATTAGGTGAAATAGGAATTCGAAGTTTCGTAAGGATAATTTTGTTAAATAAATGACAAAGTCGTTCGTAGAGGTTTGAATATACAAACCTGTCCTTTTATTTCCCGCGTCATTAACTATTTTTATCGACTTCTCCGAATTCATTCACTTCCAAGTATTAAAATGCATACAAGTGATAGCAACGGTGTCAGTGTAAGTAATATTATCAATTAGGTCGGTAATAATTTGTTTCTTGATTACACGCTTTATTAGATTCGTCATGACGGAAAGCGAATAAGCCCAATTAGGTTATGCTGTACTTTCCGGCACTTGTTGCATCGCGGTTATTAAATATATTGTATATTGACGTTAATGTTTTGATATCATTTTGACCAGCAAAATGATTAAAAAATAATAATATCTGTACCACGACATAATGATAGAAACTTAGCACTCGGTGAACATACTGCGTCACGAGTGACGGAAAATGGGCTACACGACAATGACGAAAACTGCGACATAATAACGGAAACTGCACCATGAGGTGTAAAAAGTGACGGAAACTCCGGCAGTAAAGAGGCGTTGTTGAAACAATAATTTAATAAGTAGATTCTACGCAGTAAAAAAAGTTTGCGCTTTTTATAACTTATTGTCCACAAACCTCCCCAATATTTTATTTGTTAATTTTCTGATCGCATCAGCCGGCTTCTAGTTTTACAAATAAAGTTACAAACTAGAATAGTTAACGGCACTGGAAATAAAAGGACCAGTTTGTGTAATCAAGCCTGAACAAACGATTCTCTAACTTATTTAACGAAATTATTTTGTACGGAACTTCGCATTCCGATTTTACGAATTTATTTTTTACTGTCCATGCTCCTAATAATGTTCGGCACTGAATGGTGTCAAAAGCATAGGCAGACGCACATGCAATTCTGCCACCATCCCGTGCGAACATACGCTGCCTATTTGCTGGTGATTTGTGGGCAAAATGCTATCCGGATTGGAGATGTAGATTGCAAGACGGAGGGAAAACCATGTCGATAGCCCGGGAACTCGGCGTTCACGTCAGGTCGGCGTCGTCTCACCGAATATATTACAGGAGGTGAGTGTCGGTGACCGGAGGATGAGGGGATTTCCCAGAAGTGTTGGAGTTTCTCGGGAGAGAGGACCCGGGAATGGTTATCGATAGTCGCGACAAATTTCACCGGCGTTATCTCGTCGACTCGGCATCGAGCGATCCGGCATGAATCGCGAGTCACTGAGCTACGAGAGATGTGCGAGGAGGCTTCCGGAATCGCTCGGGGAAGAAGTTCGAAGCTACGTCGATCGCCGGAGAGTTGCGGCCGATCCGTATCTCCGCGTCTTTCCAGTTTCTCTGGACCGACGGAGGGAAGGAATGAGAGTGCACTTTTCGGGAAGTTAATTCGCAAAGTGACTGTCGCCTTCGTTCCACTGTGTCCATTAGGGAGGTCCTTAAATTGAACATTTTTGAATTTTATGGGCGCCACCCCGTATTATCGTGAGGTATAAATTAGAAACACAGTAAACTCACTCTAACTCAACGATCTCTAGTAGACCATTTCCCCTCGATTCTCTCTCAACGCGAAGCCACATAGGGGAAGGCGTTACCCCCACTGTCGAGAATTTGTCTGTCACCTAACCTAACCTAACTGACCTAATCTAACAGTTTCGCGCGCTTCACATGGCTCACGGTAGGCTGTGGTGGGGGACTCTCCTTAGTAGACCACTCTCTCTGGTACCACGGAAATCCGTTCCCGACAGCTAAAAAAAGGGTACTCTCGTTTCATCTGATGAAGAGAATTAGGTAAATAATATATTATGATACGGGATGGCTCGCAGAAAATTCAAAAATTTTCAATTTAAGAACCATCCTAGTGTCCATTGTGGAACGTAGTTTCAGTCGTTGCCATTACATCGATTAATTTCTGGCGCGTCGTCGAGCGAAGCGTTAAAGACTAGCGATGCGCGGTCTTCAATCGGCGATCGAATTTGTTCTGTGAAACGGTCGCCGGCCAAGAGGGCGGGATGAACTTGATTGCCGGGTTGGCCTGGCCCGAACGGCACGGATTTATTTAAATACGAGCGAGGAAACTCGGTGACGAGGTTGACGCTCATCCAGGGACAAACGACAAACGACGGGACTTGCGGTTGACTCGGCGGTACGCACAATTACTGGCCAAGGCACCTGGACATTGTTCGTTCGTTTGTGTTCACAGAGGTGAATCGTGCTGTCGCCGCGCGATTCGCCACTATCACACCATATCGCCGAGCTAAAGGGACAAGGATGAGAAGCGGGCCAGGCAAAGCTCGTCCGAGATATCTCTCAGCGGCTCCGACCGGTGTTCCGTTGTTTGTCCGCTACCGGAAGTTGCACCCGGCCCGAAGTCGTAGCAGCCAATCAAAGTTGTACGGCGGTTGTTAAACACGTTTGTCCCTAGCCTGTCGGAGCAACTTGGACCTTCACTCTCCTAATCCCGGTGTGAGGCCTCCGCTCTCTCGTTATAATGGCGAAACGAGCTCCGGCACCGACACAACTCCCTCCGACGCGGTCTTCACTATTATACTATTGCACAATAGTCGTAGCCACTCGTCTTGGAGGCTCTGGAAACAACCCCGAATCCGGTACCCAGACGTTCTCGTTACTGTAGTTACCTCCGCATAACACTATCGATAAGTGCAATCGTGCGAGACTCGAGGACCCTCGTTACTTCACCTCGGAAATGCGGGAACATTTTCTCTCTCACCAGTCTCCGTTCCCCGTTCGCTCCGCTACCGAGCCAACGATCGGGCTGGGCTGCGATCATTACGCGCAGTGGAGAGACTCGGGGACTAAACGTGCCACACGGCAATGTGTGGCATTCGTTACTTTGAGCGAAACGCTACCCATAAAATTCTAGTTTTTCCTTTTCAATGTCCGGATCCTTAAACAACCTAACACGAACACCATCGTCGACGATCTCTCGGTACTGCAGTGCGAGGAAAAAAATAAATGCGCTTTTCTGACCCGTTTCGTACTTGATCTCCACTTAGGGCACATTCCGCCCACTGCGGCAGCTTCGGAAACGAAGTCAAGAATGCCTGAAATACAAAAATATGTCGCGATGATCGCCGAAATGATTCTTATTAAATGAATTGGAAGACGTACGACCGCTTCGCATAAAGCGTATGCCACATAACATACCAAACCATAAAGTTTTCAGCCACGCTATATTTCGAACCCTGGAATCAATGTTTGTAAATATCTCACCATCAATATTGTAAACACCAATGTCAATAAATACATTCACTACTACTTCGATTCATGTACCGTGCACACGCCGGATAATACGAGCGGATATAGTCTATCTATAGCCAACTGATTTTAAGACTGCAGTGAAATGTTAAACCCGCTTAACCGCGTCTCGGCTCTTCTCTCTATTCCTCTCGGCGTCGACACAGTCCGATAAAACTCCCGACCTCGTTTATGTATACCATTGCGCACTACATACACGCATATACATACAGGGTTTGTATACATGTATACAAATGTACAGAACCAGGACATAGACCAGTACCGTTAGTATATAACGGTAGAGTATAAACGACGGGAGGCACTCTTTCACCCTCCTCCTCCTCCACCTCCTCCTCTGTTTCTCTTGGTATCCGGAGTTATATACGCAAGCGGGTGAGATCGCGGGGGCGAGAGGTGCACCGCCACGAGAGTGCCTACGTCTCGCTCTTAGCCGCACTCCTCGATAAATAACTTTGGGAAAGAGCGACGCGGAACATTTATCGCGCACCGGGTGATTTGTGAGAAGTTTGGTGGTCTATAAGAGCGCCCGCGCTCTGGGCCCGGTGCAGAGGACGAGGGGGATGGTGGAAAAGTCGTGGACAAACGGGCAGACCCCAGGACGGGAATGCCGGGTCACCGCGATATAATTTCCTCGAAACGAAAACCGTTTGCGGAACGCCGGCGTTTCCCATCCGGAGCACCGGACATTTCGTGCCTTTTATTTCGTTTCTGTTCACTCCAATTTTATCACCTTGCACCTCACCCCTTAGATCCTATATACGCGTCTTGCTGGGCCGTCCGACCAACCCCCTTTCGCCGCCACGTTTCGTATGTCTCTCTGCGCGCCTCGTAATCGGGCGTTATGTCGTAACCGATCGAATGGATGAGCCAGCTGCACACCGATATCGACAGCCGAGTTTCGTTTATTTCTTTACAAGGGTGTTTATACTGGGGGAAGAAATATGGCGGGAGGTCTGTAAAATAGTTTGAAGTAAGGATGGACAGGGGCGAATATACGCCTAATGATACGGGAGAGCGGGGAGCGTGAGTCAAAACGTAACAGTGCGGGCAAAAGTCAATTTTCTAATAATTTTCCAATAATGTCCTAACGATCCAGATTTTCACTCCGTTTTGCGCCGTTATCCCGTTTTGCCCCATTTTCCCCTATCTGTAACTCATTCGCGGTAACCTTTCAAATTTTAAACTATAGTGACATTCGGAAAACTTTGACGAACGCAAAGTAGGTATGTTTCTTATGATTATATCTTGGATCTAACATATGCGAAAAACGTAAATAGTAAAACATTCTGTTCACTTTTCTATTCTTACACGTAAAATGTCACAACCTTGTAATTTCATATCTCCGAAACTACGCGGTAAATCCCTTGAAAATTTCGTGTGGGCGTGCATCAAGATTACAGGTACGCTACAAAAAAATGTAGATTTTTATCTTGGATTTGCTTTCATCACCCAACCGTTTTAATGTGCGCTCGAAGTGCGAATGAGCGCTCGTTCTGTGGCTTGAGCACGCTCGAGCACATCCCTAGTTTGAACTTTCGAAGCTGCGAATGGATGTGGATGTGTGTACGGGAAGGCCGCTCAATCCCGATAACAGCCGATCACGGTGAAATCTAATACTGTGCGCAGAGCCTCGAACGCGGACATTAATGACTCGAGTTCTACCGCCGACTATATCATAACACAGCGTAGGTCCGATTATCGGATCGCGGCGTTTGCCGCAACCACGCGGATGCTGCTTGTTGTTCCGAGTTCACGGAGCGAAGCCGATCCTGCTCTAACGCGCGTCTCATCGTTATTACACGCCGTATTAGCGCCGAGATACCGAGAGAGGAGTCGAGTTACGAGGGGAAAGCCCGAACTACCTGTTAGTTCGACATTACAAACGAAAATTTTCCACCGGGAAATACTGGCATGACCGTCCCTTTGTTGGGATCCCACTTTGAGATATGATCGAACCTCGCGGGTGCGGTGTTTAAATGACTCTTGCAAAGTTCCCCTTCGGCGATGCTTTGTGCAGGAGTGACAGCAATTATTGCAAAAGTAATGGAATTCTTTGTAATGGTAAAAACAATCGCAAAAGGCCTGCGGCATTTAATGACTGTGGATAAATTTACCCTTTAGCGATGGACCTCGTGAAATTCATGTTGCTGAACAGTGAGTTCCTGTCGGGAAACAGACCAGGCATTAAGGAAGACCATTTTACATTCCAGGCATGATTACTCAGTATCAAAGATACTAAAGCCATCAGTTCGCCAAAAATCCGTCCATCCGTTTCTTTCGGTACTTCTGTGTGACTCATGAGCGTGAAAGCTTCCACCGGTTCCGGCTCGCGTGTCACCGCCGTCAATAATCCGACCGGCGGAGACGTCTGTCGCGCGCATCCGTCCCCTCTTAAAAAAGACATGACACTCGAATGATCGAGATAAGTATATCGAAATAATTGAAATCGTGAAGACAGTTTTCGTAGCGAATCGGGATCGTCCGTTTTAATAGTAAGATGGGACACCTAACTTAAAAGAAATGAAATAAGCACGAGCGAAACGAGCGTGTTGTTGCTAGTACACTGAAAAAAAAAATCAATGACTCAAGTAAAATTGGCTTGCGGGCTGCCAGAGAAAAAAAATTGTTATTTCAATTCCACTTTCAATTCTTACGATTCCATATGGGATTGAAAGGATAACATGTCACCTTGACAGTCTTGGTGTCCATGTTTCAATATCACATGGAATGGTATGAATTCAAAGTAGAATTAAAAATTAAACAAAAATCTATTTGGCAGCCCGCAAGCGAACGTTTTTTCAGTGTACCGTTTTTTCAGCAGTACCGAAGCGAACACGGTCTTTCGTCACCTAAACATGATTACACTAATGAGGCAGTCGAACGAATCCTGCTTGCATTCTATTTGGCTCCACTTAATAACAGCTTAATAATCCTCGCGCAATATCGATTACGGTTTAAATCAAAACAAACACGCAACGAACGACCACGGATCACGCCGTCGGCCGCGTCCGACCAATATCGACCATTTCCACAGAATCTTTATTATTTTTGCCTTCCGCGCCTGGAATGGCTCATCGACCAGGTATGACTGCACCATTAGCGACGACGCTCCGTGGTTGTTCTACTGGATCAGTGGATCTGCATTCCGCGCGCATTTATCGCACAGGAACAAATACCGACCGGAGGTCGCGTGCGGTCCTATACGCCATATACGATACACACCTTCCGGGAACCGGCTGTGCGCGCCCGACGGGTGAAAGATAGGCAATGGCTTTCCGGCAAATGAACACGCGCTATGTCGCGCATTCCACAACCCAAAGCAACGATTCTCGGGCTATCGAACAGGTCGTTAACCACGTGACACGGGGACGATGTGGTCGAATCCCCCTCGTTCTCTTTCGACTGGCTACACATTGAACCTCTACCACCCCCCTCCCCCCTCCTCCAACCCCACCAGGGCAGCACTCATATGTTTGCTTTCGCTCGCATGTATGACCGAAATTTGACCAAATTTCAGTCCCGTTGCGCATTCCACAGTCGTCGACTCGCTGACCACCGTGTACGGTGAGGTAATCGAGATTTAAAAAAATATTTTTCTGTTTTTTTTTTCGGCCTGTATCTCGTTTCTCGTGGGTTTTGCATGATGGTCTTTTATGCTTTTATGCGGAACCACGAAAAAAAATACCCTCTCTCTCTCCCTCCGCGGGTATATCCTTTTTTCCGTGTGTATATCTACGCACGTACGCCCGAGGTTAAATACAAAGGGAACGCCCGTTTCGCGAGTGCAGCAGAGTTATGTAGCTCGGATACAGTGCACCCGCTGCGAACGAGTTCGCGACTACTGTGGGTATCCACCAGCCGTCGTTTTTATGAAAGCGCGCGGATACAGAATGGACACGGATAGGGAGAGCCAGAAAAACGAGCTTTTTTCGACCCTGTACTACAGCCGAGGTTTTTTGTCGGTTGGAATAAATTTAAGATCGGTCCTGTCGAGCAAAACTTCAACGGGCTCGTTTTCAGTCCTCTTTTAATATCGCGCAGTCTCTTATGCGAATTTTCATTCCGTTTTTTTACTCGTGCTCTAAAACTACACTCCGCCTTGATAACGACTTGAAGTGTCTCATTTTGAATGAATATTTTTTGCTGTTGTTGCAATAAACGACCCTGTGTTGCGGGAGCGCAACACGGGGTCAGTGTTGGTACAGCGTTGGCCAGGGTTCGGCCAACGTCGGCCAGCACCGCTTCCTATGTCATTCCCACCAGGGCCAGCGCCACCGCCAGTCTGAAATAAACGCATCGCAGCATTTCCCAATCTCCTAAAAAACACTGTAATCCACATTGCCACGGACATGAGTGATGATTCCATTCGCCGAGAGTCATAGCCTCAGTCCGAATGTGTGCGAGGCCGTTTGAGAGATCGGTAACACGTCGGCTCGTATACCTAACTAATACAGTTATATAGCATCCAGAATGACAGCGGGAAAGGGGCTGGGTGGCGTTATGGGGGGGGGGGGGGGTGGGGGGGTTCGTAACGGGGCCCGAGCAGGATAAACCGGTCGGTACAAGCCGCTCGTACATCTACCGCACATACCGATCAGACAGAGTCATAAATAAGCGGATAATGATAGCGCGCGCTACCGTATCGCGCTGCACACGTCCGAATAGGGTCGGCTCGGGGGTGGGCGGGTAAATGGAGAACTTGGCCGAGCATGCCACCGAAACAGCGAGCTCCTCCATGGCATGCATAGGTAAACACGCACGGGTGGCAGATCGGATCGGTACATAATTTTGTCCAAAGACCAAGTGTTTCGCCCGGCAAGCAACACCGGGCGGACTCCCTACCCCGCTTATACACATGTGTGCGGCTATCGGAGCTCCGCTACCGAATGCATGCATGCAACATATACGTGTAGTTAACCTGTGTAGAGTTACGCACTGAATTCGTAACACTAACATCAAACTGGGCCAGAGGTGTATGTAACTCCATCGACTCCCCCCCCCCTACACCCTCCCCACCCCAACCCTGGTATCGCCCAAAGCTCGTTACCGGTAGGTAGATTCGCTACTGTGCACATGGAGAGCTGTAAGCGAATTCGGGAATATTCCATTGGGACTGGTCACATCGCCGTTCTCACTGTTTCTCCCCCCCCCCCTCCGCCCCTCCCTCCGAACTGCCGGTTCGAGGTTCTTCCATTAATCCCATGAATGACGATGGGCGTACATCGATCGACCGGAGTTGGGAGGAGCATCGATGAGCTCGGAGAATTTCGATTTCGAGCCAATTCGCCCAGTAGCCGTCCCGCGTCTGAAGGATATTGCTCTTCTAATTAGAAAATCGGATCGATATTCGATCGTGCATTGGTAAGCACGGACAATCCGAAGTCCGCGACCCCTTTGTCAGAGGGCGAACGAGGAGCGCGAGGAACGGCCCGGCGCTTTGTCATTCATTTTCTTTTTTATTACACTCGGTGCGAAAATGGCAGTTTTACGCACGCTTCCCGTTCACAAAACTGTAATTTTCACACCTTGTGTAGTAAAATTTGGTACGATACTTGTGAGAAAAGTTTTTTATGTAACTTATGCATGAAAAGCGCTACTTTCCGTGCCTGCCGAGAGTGGCGTAAGTGGCGCTTTGCAGCCATGTATTGTAAATTCCCGGCGCATTCGTAGATCGGCTCCTTTGCCGATCTACGAAAATAGCCCGGAGCTTCGCCGCCGACAAATTGGATCGGGGATCGTACGCGAGTGTACCGGCTATCCATATCCGTACGTAGACTGCGGCATAACCGCGGGACCGTCACCGAGTCCACGGTTTCACGGGCTTTTCGTTCCTCCGAGTCGTTCCGCACGTACGAATGAAATTCCGTCGCGGGGCGTGTGGGAAGCTCGAATACGTACGTAAGCGACGCGGTGAAAGAGATTCCGGGACCTTCGGTGCGCTATCGTTACCCGGCGAAGACCGCCGGGCAAAGGAATTCGTTGGAATAATCGAATTTATTCTCCATTATCGACGAGCAGTCCGAGCTGCGCGGCCGCTTCGAGCCCATCGATATGCGCTTCCCGTATGGGAGAGCGAAATCGTTTCGACGATCTCGACGCCGTCTCGTCCGACGAGAGCAGCGCGAGATCGGCACAGAGGACGACCGGGGCATCTTTGCTCAAAAGGGACGAGGACACACACTCGTGGCGCGCATGTGTGCACATACTGTGCGCGATCTCTACATCGCCGTCGATGAATAGCAGTGGAATTCGCTCGCTACAGCATCGACTCCACTCTGGCTCGAGGCTCTAAATCGATATCGCGTTACTCACAGTGCACGGTGAGGTTCCAACGGTCCTCGATAACGGCCTCCGGTAACCGCGGATTCGCCGCCCGACACGCCAAGTTCTTTCCATCGTCGTCCGGCGTCGGCGTCCACTGAAGGATACTCGATTTACCGTCCTGCAAAATAAATTCGATGAATCTTAATAGCGCGAATGACGAAATATGTATTTTTTTTAGATGGGTTTGCAGCTGGACATGAACAGAAATTTTTTTATCAAACTGCGGTTAGGGGCGATCAATCGGCACATTCGCAAGGAGGAGAATAATGTGCGTATTCTTGGATCTTATTTTAGCGTCGCGGCCAAATTGGTGGCCAACTTCGGAAATTTATTCCTTCATTTGTTTTTGACGACGAGAGACTGATGGGCGCTCTTGCGTTTTTGCCGTCTCGTACGTGTTTTAGGTTATGCCTACGTCTTCAGTTTTAGTGTTTAGAAAATAGCTGATAAAGCATGTAATCGAATATAAATCGAATCGAATATGTAATCGAATATAAATAATAAAAATATGTGATGTATGGGTTGTGAAAAATTGATTTAAAAATAAGTTAAAAAACGTCAATGTAATTTCGTTAATGATTGGGACAAAAATTCGTGCCCGATAGGCAGAGAAAAATTGGTTGGCCCAATCGCGAGTGCTACGTTAATTATATTCGGTGCCGCGCCCGACAATTTTTTTTTTTTTTTTGTGAAAGACATGTGGCAGCGACATGTACATCGTAGGCAGAATATTACTCGCGGGATTTAGGGTAATTGCGACACAATAAATTGATGACATGTAAATTACTCAATCGCACTGAAATTTCATAACCACGCAGCGTTCCAGTTACCGACCGCCTCCTCGCCTACCCTTTTTGCATCGTTTATTCCAACCCTTTTTTGCACCGCCAACGTTTCCCCACTCGCGCTGTTCCCGACTCGACTCACCCCTTTTCCTTCGCTCACTCCCGTCCACAAAATGGATTAACTCGGTGACGGGAACGCGAGGGAAACTCGGTACATTTCCATGATAATTGCACACTGGCGCGCAGTTTCGCGACGGCCCTGCGACTGTGAATTTCTTCTTTCATTATTTCTGTCTTCGCCTAATCCCCGGAAAGTCGAGATTCGCTCTCCGGTCACCCCAAGACAATCCCGAGGGTATGACGAGGAATTACTCGTACAAGAGGATCGTCGTCCGGTTGATGCTAATGGAAAACCCAATACGCCGCGCTTACATGATCATCGACTATAAAAAGCCAGGGGAATCACCGATACGGATTAATGAAAAAACAAAATCCCCTCGAGGCCCGTTTAAATTTAAAGACGAGAGGCTCCCTATTAAAAAACATCGACGATGGAAAAATATTCCTTTTGATGAAGGGATGAAAGTCCGAGGTGCGTTGCCGTTTTTTATTGAAGCACCCCGGAAAGTCGGGATAGGTACTTTGGGGGATGAAAAAAAAATTAAGTCGGCCTCGCTGAACCGACAATAAGCAAAGTTTGGTAAACTTTTGACATGTTGTAATATACCTATCAAATTTCACTTGTATAAAATCTCGAAGGCTTTTACCGACCATTTGCATGGATAATTACATCTTGAAAATCGGTCTTTTTACACAGCGCTTACGGGAGAGCTGGTGAAATTGATCTTCAAATCGAGAATTAACATACTTAGATCAAAGATAGAGAAAAAATATAAGGTACTGCAGACTTGCGGATCAATCAGGAATTGATGTGCAACAAAAAAAGTGAAGTCACCGGACTTCAAATTCAATAGAACTGCGATCAAAGTGCACGGTTTCGGGCCAAATGACGTTTCCCAACCTTATGGTCGTAAAAATAAAGTCAAATCCACGCTAAACATATAATCTCTAGAAAAAATAATAGATACTCTATTATTTTTTATAATATTATTGATGCGGACAAAGTACCACATATAATTTTTTTTGTCATATATACGCTGATGTCTACGACTCCGGCGTACCGACATAGCTGCCTCAAGTGCCAGAGGAATCACCGATACGGGTGAACCCTTCATAAGTCACACCTCTATCCCCACTCTTCGGCGCTACCGTAGCAACGCGGTGCCTCCACTCCGCGGCCGTTAGTCTCGTTTCAGCACAGTTTCGGACGCTGTGCCTTCAAAGGTTTAATGAAAAAAAAGTTCCCTCGAGTCTCGTTCAACCATCGCGTGTCGAATGACCAAAGACGACAAGCTCCCTTTGAAAGAAATTGTCGATAGAAAAATTGATCGTCAACCATCTCATGCTAGAGGAATTACGGAAACGGATTAATGAGAAAAAAAAATTCCCTCAAGTGCCGTTTCAGCATCGCCTTTGCAACGACCAAAGACGCGCGGCTGCTTTTAAAAAAAATCATCTGTGGAAAATATTCCTCTCGATGAACGGATGAAAGTCCGAGGTACCTTGCTCTTTTCATTGATGCACCTCGGAACGTCGAGATACTTTGAGGGACGAAAAAATTAAGTCGGGCTCGTTAAACCGACAATAAGCAAAGCACGGCAAACACCGTCGAAGATTACTAAATTTCGCGAAAGATTTTAACTTCGGAACTTGTTTACTTTCAGCAATTAATTATTTACAAAGTCGCGAACGAAGTTGAATGTTTCGTTTTTTTTGTGTACCGTCTCTCTCGCTCGCCATTTAATTTACTCTCGCATCTCCGCCAGGAGAGAGTCTTCGGGTCGAGCGTTTTCGGGGGATCGATGCGGAGCGAAGCGAGCAAGTGAGATTCTCCGCTGGCTTGCATGGTGGTTCCTCGTCAGCGCCGTGTTGCCGCGCTGCCGGAACGATTTTCCGAGGGTGCTCGACGCCCCCGCGCATATGCCCCAGCGCAATGCGGAGCAAATGGGAAGTGAAGGAGATTAAAAGAGAATGGAATAAAAAAAATAATAATAATAAAAAAAGTAAAACAAAAAACAAATATCGGGCCAGGGATTGAGGGACAGCAGTGAGCGAAATAGCACGAAATAGAATAGCCTAGCTCGGCATGGTAGCGACCAATTTTTATGTGCAGCATCCCCAGCTCGCCTGCTCGATTGAAATTGAATCCCCGGGGATCTCGAGGGGGAGGAAAAAGAGTTCGCGCTGGGCCGCGCTCGGGGCTTGCGGCTCTTTGGCATGTGTGTTACTTGAATTTTCAATTCGCAACCGTAAACTTTAACAGTCGCTGTTACAACTCGATGCTTTACAACGAAAATTCCTTTTACCTCTCGGGCGCAATGAGAATCGTTGAATTTTTTTCCTCTGCTCTTTCTTTTTTTCTAATCCATCTTCTATTTTCCGATCCCCGATGTTCTCTCGATAAATTTGTTGGCTGTCCTGTTTGTTTTTTTTTTCGCTAGTACACTCAGAAAAAAGTGTTTCCAATCAAATAAAATTTATTGACGACGAAGAAACATGTTTATTTGCTTCGCGACCTAATAGAACGTTTAGTAATTTTTAATATATTTGTTTGATTGTATTGTTTGTATTATATAATAATGTTTTGTATGTGTTTGCGAATGAATGTATGTGTGTTCTAAGATAATTATTTTTTACAAATACAATTGGATATCGTCATTGTCGACGATCCAATTTTAATAAATCTTTTTTCTGGGTATGGCGAAAAGAACCGACTTCCTCGGACGAGTATTAAATTCTACAAAGGAGTTTGGAGCAAAAAAAAAAAATCACGTCCTTTCATCCCCCGAAATCGTTGAAACTCCCTATTGACGCGAGTTTCATTCTTCCGGTTCTTGTGAATGTCGCCCGTAGTATGTTCTCAAACCTCCGTTTGCTCCGCGCAATCCCATCAGCACCGACAATTTTTCGGTCACCCTTGCCTTTTTATGTCTTTATCTTCGCGTTACCCCTTTTTATGTCTTTACCTTCGCGTTACCCGTTTTTAGTGTCTTCGTCCCGCGGGACTTTCCGCGCCGGGAATCGCGGGACGCGCGCATCGAAGCCATCGAAGCTCGGTGCGCTCGTTCGCTCTTACGCAAGAATTTTTTCCGATATTAAAAATCTCGCGCGTAAAATTGAATCGACGTTTCGATATTAAAGCCGGAGGGAGGCGAAAAGTACGAAAAAGGGTAGCGACGTTTCGCGAGCGACCGCCGCGAGGATTTCTGCTCTCCACCTCACCTCTCGTCCTCATTCGCTCGCCGTGCGTCAGTATCCGTTAGGACGTTCGGAAAAAGAGAGTAACTGCATCGCGAATGCTCCCGAGGAACGGGGAAAGCTCGACCGGAGAGGAGGTGGACAGGAAGAGGAAAAGCAGGCTGCTGTATAAAACGCGTACCGAGCTCTCCAGTCGAGCCAGACGCAATTTATGTAACGTTCGCCTCTTTGTGTACAACAGGCGAGCTTGGCCTCTGTACACTCTTACTACGACCGTATCACGCTCTTGCAGCTACCGGATTAACTTCTTCTTCCTCTTCCCTCTCCGTCCTTTCCTACTCCTTTCTTTACCTCGCTTACCCCGTCTTTCGCTCGGTCCTGCGCCTCGACTGCAGTGTACCGGTTATAACCTACTGCTCCGGAGCTTTTACGTTACATCGTTTGTTCTCGCATTTTGTCACTGTTCAGCTCAGGGGCCAACAGTTTCCGCCTTGCGACTCCTTTATCGTCGAGACTCAAGCTCGACTTTTTAATTTATATTTTTTTAAACATCTTTTTTCCTCTTTTGCTTCCTTATGCAGGAAGCTATGTTTTTGTAAAAAAAAATCGAGGTTGTTGTGTCAAGTACTTGAAATAGTCTAAAACGTCGAGAAATACGATTTTTAACTGGCGTCCGGATGTACGTGTGTATTTATGTGTGTGTGACAGACTTTCATCGTCTAAGGTTCGAATTTTAAGACGTTAGTATTAACTTAAGATCGCTCTTGAGATCGAACGTAAGATCGAAGTTTGGCCTGAACCTCATTCCATGCTTAAGATCTATCTTTGCCTTTTTGCATGTATTTTTTGCCGAGAATTTTTCCAAGACGTGCAAAACCATTATAAATAATTGGTGAGATTTTTATGTTTACGGATGGCGTGGCATCCGGGACGATGGGAAATACGTTGGAAACGTTGCGCAATATAATTGCGTATACATATAGGGAGTTCATAAGAAAGTGCACTCGAGTGCGAAAGTCATCTTCAGCTTCTTCATCGAACAGTCGTTTAACGAAAACTCCGTCCAAGTGCGAAGTTCGGAAAGTTTAAATTAAACGACATTTGTAAGGCGCGCGAGAACTTTAGTGTTTAATTGTTTTTGCTCGGGCTCTCGTGGTACGACTCATACCCCGTAAGCTCGGACAATATAACCTCGGGGTTGGCTAGCTATTTTTAAAAGTTCATCGACACAGTGGAAAGAAAAAAATGCTTCACTCCGATCCTCGTAAAAGTAGCTGCTTTCTTTATCATAATTTTTTTCTCTCTTTTTTTCAGACAAAAAATTCCAACTTTCGTGCATAACACAATTGTACTCGGTCCATCGGTTAAATTTGAGCCGGAGTCGGTAGTTTGCGTGCGATATCCTCATGCGCGGGGTAGTTGAATGAAACAAGCTATAGTAAAATTTAACAAGGAAAGAAACGTAACGAGAGTGAGCGATTAAAGGTGCATTAGGCGAAAGAGAAGTTGAAAAGGGAAAAATCTCGGACGCCAGTAGGCTAGAAAAAGAAAAGGAAAAAAAGTTTTGAAAAAAAAAAAAAAAATGAAAAAAAAAAAGAGTAAAAAAGGGAAAGAGAGCGAGTGGAAAGGAGGATGGGGTGCACCAGGGGCGAGGAGGTGGCGAACGAAAGTCTGAGCCAGCTTATAAAACGTGCGCGCAGCTGTGTGTTTCGGGCTTCCTCTCACGAGGCCGGGAACGCGAGTCGCGTAGCCTCGTGGAAGTAATAGTCCGGACGAACCGTGAGAGAGTGAGAGAAAGGGGGAGAGGAATTGAGGGCGATAGGTTTTTCCCGTCGCTCCGGCAGGGAGTTTCGACTCCTTCTTAACCTCCGTCAGTGGAAAGCTTTCCCTCTCTCGTTATCTTTAACCCTCTTCGATCGTGGCGACGATAGGGATGTCTCGGGCAGTTAGATTTTATAGGAGGAACGACGTTCTCGCGATAGAGACGGTGATATCGTCCTGATCGCTGTTATCATTGTCGGTAACTACTATTACTGTCGTCGACGATCATCTTCGTTCCGGCGACGGAAGGCCGAGGGGTTACAAAGAAGGCCGCGCGGAGACAAAACTTTAACAGCCGAGGATAAGGTCGTCCACATTCTGCAGACTCCCCGAGGATTCCCCCTCGGGTCGCTCCTCTTACCCTTTCTTAATAGAATCGACGGATTAGTCTCCCGAGCCTCCCTGCTCCATTTGTCTATCAGCGTAAGGGAGGACCGGGCAAAACGGACTAGCTGAGGAGAAAAAACCGTCCCGGTGAGTCGGCAACTGAGAACCGACGTAATCGGAGGAATCGAGTAATGCAATTCGCAACTATCATTTCATCCCAAAAAAAAACGACACATGGAAAATCTTAACAGAGATCCAAACGTTAGAATACATTTCTCGAGCTATATTTCTAGCGTTCTGGAGACATATTAACTTATAATTTTGCTAGTAAATCAACATTGCACACTATTGTTGGATCTGTCAAGAAAAGATTGGCACGTAGCAAACATATTTAAAAAAATTCCTTCCCTAAATTTAAGCAGCGGCTATTTTTCCGAGAAAATTGGTGATATGGCCACTCATTTTCCGGGAGATGCGGCCACTTGTTTTTCGGGGGACATGGCCATGTCAGTGGTGGCCATGTCATCCGGATATGGCGGGTGAAATGGCCACGTCCGTGGTGATGGGCCACCGCCCGCAATAGCAGGCGGTGGCCATATCACCCGGATATTGCGGGCAAGATGGCCACGTGGCCATCTCGCCCGCAATACAAGCGTCAACGTCCTCCACAGCATGGAACGTATTCAGTCAACTTAATCCCGTTCACATCCCTAAGCTGTCTCTAATTTTTCTGAAAATTTTGCGATGGGCCATTTTGCCCCGGCCGTCGCTAGATACAACTCCCTCGTCCTTTCTCCTCGTCTCATCCTCTCCCGAGAGAGCTCATCCCCGCAGGGACTAACCCATGTGGCGTCTTAATCTAAGGAGCTTTTGGGGGAGGATGGAACGCTGACTAAATACAAGCGTCAACGTCCTCCATAGCATGGAACGTATCCAGTCAACTCAATACTGTTCACATCCCTAAGCCAGCACACAGCGAATACCACGGATGAGACTCGAAACTCTGTTTCGATGTGAAACACGCTACACTTTGCTCCACAGTCTCGAGCTTTCGGGCTTTCCCCGTACGCCGCTCTGATATTTAATCCTGTTGCGAATCCGCGCAGCTGAGACGACGACGAATACGATGTCGACGAAGACGAGGACGCACGTTGGCTGAACACTGAACACGTAGCGTGCACCGCAGCGTGTATAATAAGGTACTTCCACCGTGAATTCTCCGGGACGAAGAGGAGAATCGAAACTACGACGTCTTGAAGCATCCCTGATTATTTCGACACCGGTAAGACCCGATTCGCTGTTTCGCTTCCACGTTCACCTCATATCCTCCTCCGTTCTTCCCTCAACCGCACACCGATGCAACGCCGATGGGTACGCTCGGTGCGGGAACAACTCGCACCAGGGTGGAAATTCATCCCTCGAAAATCCCCCGGCAAATCCACCGACCTTCTTTACCTCCACTCTCGCAGTCGTACCTTTCCCGTTTCTCTCTCATCCTCACCCTCCGACCTCCTCCTCACTCGCGGGCTCGCGCGCTCACGGTTCGCTAGGATTTATTTTTATCGTTCACCACTTCCTGCCTGCCTGCCTGCCTACCCGCCCGGCCGACGATCGCGCCGGTGGTTTGCCACCCGAAACTCCACTCATCCTCCCTCGCTGAATCCGAGTTTTATCCATTTTGCAAGAGTAAACGAACAAAAGAAAGAACGGAAGGAGAATTAGAGGTTGCGGGAGAAACGTTGCAAGGGTGAAACTTTCTCGTGGATGGTGTCATTTTTCATCCTTCCTCCTTCATCTTTGGCTCGTCTTCTTTTTATTCCTCTTCTAGACCCCCAGGGGTGCCCGATCATTTTCCGTGCCTATCGACTGCCGCCATCTAGCCCTCGGGATAGCATTATAATTCACTCCTCTGCCTACTCCTCTACGTACATTACTTCTGAACTGTTTTTTTTAATTTTTTGCCATTCGCATCAAACTTCGCGCGATAGATAAAGTCTCGCGAACAAGTTCACGAATGAGCGACAGGATGGTTAAACAAAAGTTACGAAAGAATTCGCTGTCGCCCATTTAGACCAAATTATGTTAAGGATAAAGTCGCCTTTTTTGTGTTTATTTTGGATATTTGGACAATTTTACAAAAAAAAAAAAAAAATATATATATATATATATTAAACTGAAGATCTCCGAAATCGTGCCTCCATTTTGTAAAATAAAAAAGGTCGTAGTTCAAACGAGAAAGACTAGTCTTCCGATTACAAATGTGCCTAAATTTTCTTTTTCAGATCATTATAACAGTCACAATCATGGTCCAGGTCGGAAAGTAGCAGTCATAAGGATTCAATATTATGTAAAAAAATGCCTGCATTATGTAATAATATAAATTAAAATGTTCACTCAGTGTCATTGCAATAAAGACAAAAATTTGCATTGAAAAAATGTCTAACAATACACCTGAAAAAAGGCGACTTGACCCTCAAAACGTAAATGTGTCTTTTATCGGAAAAACTTAATTTTTCACTGATTTTTCTCTTTCTACTTTGTTGGACGGTTTTCATGTTTGTTAGGGGAAAAAAAATCCACGACCACTCATGATCCCCGGTGTACATGCCGGACAAGAGAAGGCCCTCAACGTTTTAAAATTCTGTTGGCGTATCGTAGTCAAGGGGCTCTCGACCCTACGGAGAGAGGGTTGACGAATTTCGTCGAGTGTGTACAAGCTCGGCGCCCTCCCAGTAGGGTTACCGTGAGAGGTTTCACCCCGTACGGTTAATTGTACGACTGTACGAGCTGTACGAACCGGCACTCTTGGTACATACTACAACGACGGTGTGTAATTTCTCCCGGTATTCTCGACGGAGCCTCTCGTCTTCATCCGGCGGAGCCGGATCCGCTGAATTTGCCAGACGGCGGAAGAAAGTGCCGTGACTTTGTGTTTCAAGAAAAACACGAAGGATTTTCAACGCTTTCAAGTGAAACTGCCAAGACTTTCAACGTGAATTTGCTTTAGTTTCCCGTCGCGATTTTCTACCGGTAAATTATCGATAAAAGAAGTTTATCGAACGAGCGAGAAATTAATTCAACTGTACTATATGTTTCGATACATTTATTGGATTTTCTTAAATGTTTGAATACATTTTTCAACCAAAAATACAATTCAACATAACCGTTCAGGCAACAAAAAACCATGAATTACGTTCTGATTTTCGGCCTCAAAATGGGTTGGATTCATTTTTAAGAAGGTCGGGGCGATGGAATCAAAACAGCGTGCTGATCCGCCCGGATCAGCGCTTTATCTATAACGACCCTGCAGACCTAGCTGGTAGCTGGGGTGTCGCACCCTTGTTTGCATCGCGTCAAGCAGACGTCGCGGGATGTTCTGTCGGTGGCACATCTTTCCACGGGGGATACCGAAAGCCCTCCGAGCTCTGGCACGTCTCGTCGCGAGACAAGACGAAAAACGATTTATCATAACTCCGCGCGCATTCGTTTATAGAAACGCGTTTATCTTACCTCTTGTTTTCTCCACTACAAAAATCTCCGAGCTTCTCGAGGCAAAACGGCATTCGAGGATAACTCTCGTCTCTGACGCGGACACCTCCGGGATGCTTGGAAAAAAGACCTTAGCGTACTTAGGACGAGAATGCTAAAGCTGCACTGACAAAAGTTCCAGACAAGCGGCTGGTCTTTACCGAGCACGGCTTACGCTAAATGAAATGTCAATGTCAATTTAGTTTTGGTGCAAAGGCCGTCATAGATTCGTTTCTCGATCACCGTGCTTCAAAATGATGATCTGAATGGTGATCTGGTGAGATGAAAATTTCACGGTGATCGATCACGGTGCTCGATCACCGTGCTTAGGTCTCGATCGACCTACGATCACCGTGCTTCAAAAATACAACGCCGATTACAGAGAAAAACGCCACAAAGGGTTCCACGGAAAAAATGCCCGAATACAATATAACTAAAAATAACTAAAAGTAACTAATTATAATATCAAAAACTATTACAGAATGTACCCAATAACAATAGCCAAATGCACCGTAACGCTTCCGAAACGCCCGCCGGAACGCGCTCACCGAATCGAGCCTCGCACCTATAGTAGAAGCACCGGAACGAGCTGTTGGCTTCGCGCCTAGAGCGAAAAAAATACATTGAAATACCCGATGCATTTTTTCCTCGCCGATCAGCGTCACGAAATTGGTGCTTGTTTCATTTCCGACTCAATGTTTTTCTAATAAGAAAAAAAAGAACAAAATTCGCAAATAAAAAAAGAGAAGAGCATATGGTTTTTCGATTACCGCCGGTCTGGTGCGCAGCGCTTTCCCGGCCGACTCTTTGAAGATCGGATGAGTTCGGTCACTGGTCAAGTCTCGCGAGAGCCGGGCTCAGATCTTGACCAGCTCCTGTCAAGCCGCGCCAATTCCCCGTGGGATCATCTCTTCCGCTAGCTCTCCCCTTCCCTCTTCCACCCCTAGTCTCTTCTCGAGAGACTCTTCTTCCATCAGAGAGAGGAAGGATACAGCTGCGGGTACATTGTAGGAAGAGTCTGATGCGAGGAAAAGCCTCCGCATCCCATCACCATAGATTTGCCAATGGACACAGAGAAAGGAGGATCGCGACAGGAAGCTGTTACTTTTATGGAAGGAGATTTATAAGCGCGCGAGGGACGGTCTCGAAGAGTTCACCGTGATGACCCACCTTCTCAGAGTCGACCGAGTCTTCGCCGGCGGCTCCAGTCCAGAAGAAAAACGGGGTACGAGAAATGAAAGATCGAAAAAGAAAAAAGCTGTCGGGCTGGATGTATCGCCTTCCTCCCCTGCCCCCCCCCCCCCCCCCCACTGGAGACTTCGATCAATTTCATCTATTTCTGATGCTGAGAAATCTCATCCAAAATTTAGGTCGTCGATCATACAAATTGAAGCTTCTGCGTGGGCCGTAGAAATAGGGAAAGAGGAATTTCGCACAAGCACAAGTACAAACTAGAAATTGTTAATTGCATGAGAAATAAAAGGGCGGGTTTGTAATATTCAAACTTGAACAAATGAGTTTGTCACTTATATAACAAAATTATGTTTACGAAACTTCGTATTCCGATTTTACGAAATTATTTTTTACTGTGTAGAAGTTGCCGGATAAAATTATTCCATACAGTAGAAATAACTATGTGTATATTTTTCTCAGTGTAGCAGGCTGTCCGGGTGTATAACGCAAAAAAACGAAACAAAAAAAATGCCCGAATAATATTTTACGTTTGGCGCTTTTTCATTTTCCAAATTAATTAAACATGTCAAGTCAAAGCGTCGAATTTGCAGCTTTTCGAAGTCCCTGCACAACAGCGGGTCGCCCTGTTTCTTATATCGAAAGCTACCGACGAAGTTTCAATTCAATCGACGTTGATTCGTCGAAACGCTTTCTATTGAAGGATTCGAGTCGGCTGTCTTCATTTAATTAAGTAACACTAAGGATTCGATAGGGTCCTCTGTCTGGCTCCCTCTTGTTTTCCCAGGCGGTCGGCAGACCCTCCAGTCGCTCAAGTACACCCAGAGTTCCGCGGAAATTCCTCTCTCATTCAATTCAATCGCCCTCCTCGCGATACCCTCTCTGGAGAGCTTCTCAAAGAAACCCTCTCGCTCTCAGAGCCAGCATTGCCGGAAGCAACGGCAGAGGATGTAACGGTAAAATACAATACTCTTCCTCGTCGAGTAAATATGAATTCCTGTACCTCTCGTAGTTTCTATCGGCACGAGCTCTCGACATACTCAGCGTATTAAATACCTTCGTCCTCAAATAAACTATATTTGCAAATATTTTTACCCCGACGATAGATACGTAAATAAATATTGGCAAATGCACTTCGTAAATAGGTATAAATAAGTACTCGCGCATGTACTTTCTTTTGAAGACTACGCACTATTTCCATTTTATTTATTTACACACAGAAATTTTTTTAAATTAAAATCAAACAAATTTCGATCTTCAAATGACGTTTTTATTCAAAATATATTTATTCAAAGATTTGAATAAATATATTAGAAATTATTAAACGCTCGTTTAGGTTATGAAGGTAAGTAAACATTTTTCTTCGTCCTTAATCAATTTTCTTTGATTGGAATAAACTTTTTCTGGGTGTGCATTTACTTTTTATATTTTTTCTTCCCTATCGAAGTAACGAATGAGCACAGAGTTGTGCTGTTCATTTTGTCCCCCGGTCATGTTTCAGCGATTTTATTTGCGACTTTTATTAAATTAAGAAAGAAGACGCATGTATACAATTTTTTTTCTCGACTCCTCTGGCAATGTACGCAATCAGCGCGTCCGACTCGGACGATCGTTTTTACACTAATAACGTGGAAGAGCCTCCATGACATTTTGCAAATTGATTTCTCGTTTAAACTTCGAACATGAGCGAAGAAAATTCAATCGCGCTCACTTTACTTTATTACCAGCCTTTGCATGTATCATTACTAGAATTTCACCTCGCCGTTTTCCTCCGTTCAATGACAGTCAATAATCACGAGCAACCTTGCGGTTATTTTTTTTCGTGTCTCGGAAATTTCCGTGAGGCGAGACTTTTTTTAAATTTTTTTTTTCTCTATCGCGACCCTTACGGTATTCTCTCTGATCGTGTTTAAAGTCAAGTGACGCCTGATGAGGAGAGCTTGATGCGAGGGTGGCTTACCACGGTCCTTGCCGCCAAGGCAGCTCGTCTCTGCCTCGGAGCTTCACACACGTCTCCCGGACCGATGCTCTTTAAAGCCCTCCACGGGCCTATTGCAACGTCGTTCAAGGGTAGAGCTAATTTTATTGTAATAATGGCTCTCCAAGGGCTCTCGACCTCCGGCTCCCCCGCTCGCTTTTCCTTTGCCCTTTGGCTCTCCTGTCTCACCTTGTCGTATAAACGTCGAATCTCTTGTATTTTTTACCCTCTTCCTCATTATCTTCAAGTCTGTCTTCCACACTCTACGCGCTCGGTTTCACTCTCGCAGTGACGACAATGGCTTTGTGACACTCTGCTCGAACCTCTTAATCCTACCGGCGCGCTACGAGCGCTGGAGGGAAAAATAATTAATTGGAATTTCTAATAACAAAAATAAATTTGAAAAAAATCGGAAAAATGATTAATTGAAATTTCTAACAATAAAAATATATAAAAAATCGGGAAAATGATTGATTGGATTTTCTGAAAATAAAAAAATTGAGCTCGTGTCAGCGGCGTATCGATTCCAGAAAAGCCAATTTATTCGATGCTCGCTTTCTGATGACTCTTGATTGGAAAAGGTATTGCTTTTTCTGCGCTCGTGTTATATTATGTTTTATCGGTGAGCTCCAGGCTACGCCGCGGGTCTGAAGACCCTTCGGCTGTTACGGCTTGACGCGACAAAGGGAAACATAGCTTCCCACCGTTAGCTCGCGAGAGTATCGTTTACGATATTTTCTTTTTCTCTGAAAGCCACCCGACCGCACGTGTGCGTTTCTTTTGTTGTTCTCCCCGCAGAGAAACGAAATCGAGAAGGATTTTTACTCACGTTTTGTATGCCGGTCTTGACCTGCTTCGAGCCTTTCCACCATGTAAAAACCGCCGGTGGCGAGGAACCGCTGCTGCGACATCTTATCACGTTTCTCTTGCCTGTCGGAAGCGTTTTCTTCTTTCCTACGATCTCCACCGTCAACGGTCGCACTGAAATAAATTTTTTTGATGTCATAAAAATTAATAAAACGTTAAAGTAATAACTTCAAATTTATTTATTACTAGCAGGACATTGATTGATTTATTTATTAACCGAATTATTTATTTATGGGGAAAAGCGGGGCAAAATGGGGTAGCTAAGCGAAAATCGCCGGTGAGTCTAGATCGATTATCTAGATTGGGAATTAATAAGTCAAGTCAGATATCGCGAAATATAGAAAGGGAACCAGACGGGTGCCTGGAAACAGTAATTGTTTAAACAATGACGACATATCTGACACTGGTAAACACATATCTGACACTGACAATACACATCGAAGATGTTTCTAGAGTTGGTTACGACCAAAATTCAAAGGTTCTTTAAAACATTAAAACATTAAAACTCTAATTTTGATCGTTTAAAAATTGGCCATATCACCCCGCCTTACCCTATTCGTCTGGCACGTTCGAACTATTGATGACTATTCTGTCAATTATGCATTTTTTAAATTATCTAATCAAAACTTCAGTGACTTTTTTCGTGGAAGTTAAACTCACAGGTTTATTTTGGTATCTGTTATTGCTGCTGCCGTCGGCATTGACCCCTGTTTAATACGACTACCGGCATGGTCATTGAACCTTTTCGCGTGCATCTGCTAATTGGATCGCATGAAACTCCAACGTTGAAGTGGCATTGTTCCTCGTTAACAACTTCGCAATAATAATCCGCGACCGATAGCCATCATAACTCTCGTCACTCTTTGCGGGGGCGTTGACGGGTGAAATACATAGTATATGAGCCGCGAGCTCATAATATGCACTTAACTACACGAGTGTTTCCACCAAACGAGAAACTCGTCGGGGTTGCACGATAAATTTAACATTTCACTGCACCACCCGGAGGTGAGATAGCAATCGCACGTGAACGAAACATCGTTCTCTCGTGCTTAACGCGAGACAGTGGGCCAGTTGCACATATTAAGTTATCGAGAAGATTATTGAAAAGCGATTTCATCGGGTGATTTTATCCAATTGCAAATTATCACTTGTGTCAGCTAAATATAAGATTTTCAAACCGGAAGTGACAATTTCTGACAAATCTTCGAAAATCTAAATATCCGGTTTCTAAATTTCATAGTCCATGCGAGGGCGCCAAGCGTCCAAGTCACAACAGCTAGTTATTTATAAACAGATTACACAATCTTTTTTATGGAAAAAATAGACATTTTGTAAATGATTTTAAAAAAATGGAAATCGTCCAATTTTTAATATACGGATCTACAATTTTTTTTAAAGTTATTGGAATACCGTTTCAAACGACTAGAATGTGGGGTATTTACCACTCTATTCTGTATTACCGAGAAAAATAAATGAAACAAGCTTTGTATCCAGAAATGGATGTAGCCACCCCTCAATCGCATCATTGCTCTTTACACTCAATGTTTTTAATCGTACACATATTTTTCAGTCGGTTGGCTTTGGTAATCGTTTTACCCTCCGCGCACTCAACGCGACAACTAAACTAATGAGGTATTAAACACACAATTCTCATACGAAACTTGAAATTAAACTGCAACGAGGGTGGAGAGTGACATTTGAATGTTGCAAAACAAAAAGTGAACGCGTAGTTGGGTGATGTTCAGGAAACTCCGGTGACAAATATCATATATATTTCTGTATATATATTGTACATATAAATATATATGCTTCCAGTTGTTACCGGCTCTCACTCTGTGCGAATGACCGTGTCGCGTGCATGTACGCAGTGACGAGTTACGCGAAATTTCGTCCCAAAACTTTCCTCGTTACGCGTCGCTCCCGGCGGCCCGTAATGGCTCGGGACAACGATTTCGTTTTTCCACGAGAAACGAGAATTCGCGTAACAGAGATTCTCGAAAGATATAACTGGGAGGCCAGGGAGTCGGGAGGAATGGCCTCTGTGCCATCCGGCAGATCCGCGGGCTCGTCGTGACGAAGTTTGCTGAATTTTCTCTCGAGTTTATATCATCGTTCAGTTGGGAATCGAATGACGAGGGGGGATTCACGAGTCGTCGGATCGTACGGATGAAAAGAGCGAGGCCGACGGCGACAAGGGGAAAAAAAGTACCGGCCGAGACAATGGGAACGAGTGACGCAAGCAATCACCGCCTCGGGTTATACTACGGTACAGCGAAAACGGGTGGAAATATGAACATTCTGGAGGATACACCGGGTAGTAGACTATAAGCACTATAAAGTACGCTGTACGTAGCGAGCAGGCATAACGAAACGACTACGGGCTCGAAATTTAATTGGAAAATTCAAATTTAGCCGACGAAGGTAGAGCTGGTGTGGCGAAGAATTTCGAAACATTGGTGAGTGTGATAAAAAAGAGTGTAATAAGAGTACAATGTAAAGGAGAGAAACAGCAATTTGGGAAGATGAGAGTTAGGGCAGGCTATAGGCGGGATGTTGGAAAACCAATAACGCTATCTCGAGGCGCGCCGTTCTGGAGTTTGAAGAATGCATTGGCGGAAATGGGCAGAAATGGTTCTCACTTTACACTCATACGGTATGTAACTACCAACCCGGAGGTTGTAACTATCCAGCCTTGCCGTGGTCGAGGTGAACGGTGCGGTTTGGCGCTCGCCGCACCTACCTTCGATTCAATTTGCTAAGAGCTGCGGATTGTACTATGGTACTGGAACTGAAAAAACGAAGCAGGTTTTCCGAGGTGGCAGAGCTCGCGGGGCCAAATATATGTATACAGTAGAACCCCGATTATACGGAATGCTCGGGACCGAAGAGTTTCCGGATAATCGAAAACCCGGTCAATCCGAACTGCACAGCGAAAGTATATGTCAATAATGGATAATGTTACAACTGTATTTTGACTAGTTACAATGACATTTGCCACATCTTGCACTGAATTATTTAATAACGTGAACTAGAATGTAAAGCCTCGGATATTTCCTGCCCATTAATAGTCCGTAAGCTGGTCTTTTTTTAAATACTCAGTGACTTTGGTTTGCTCCGCGCATATATATTTAAAAAAAAACCTCGGAGGACGTACGGTTAATCCGCTTCTCGGTTAATCCGACCCCGGTTAATCAGGGTTCTACTGTACTCTTGCACGAGCAGAGTAGACCGCGGCAAAACGGGATAGCTAAGAATTAAAGCCCATTAGGATGAGTCGGGAGCTACGTTTACCAATAAAATACGATTGTTTACCAACGATAATATTAGATTCATTACAGTCATTCCGAGGATCCAAGAGAAATCTCGATTTTGCGCGAAATGAGATATCTCGCAGCCTCATCATATTCGCTCCTGTAGGCGAAGACCGAGATTGCATCGAGAAAGCTCTTTGTTGAAAGAAAAAGAAACAACAAAGTCGGTAATGCCTTTGTAAAGCACCAGCGGTGAAATCTAATAGTGCATTTATTTAATTAGAATCCCGAGAGAGCGCGTAGTTGAAACCGCTGGCGGTGAGTTATTCGTGGTTTCATATCGCTAATCCGAGGAGCGTCGAGAATCGTTGCCAGCACCGGGCGCTTCCATGCCACACTAAAAGCTTATCGTCTACGACGTTGCAATAACAAGAAGTATAGCGAGAGAGCGCCGGCACCGGAAGTGTCGGTTAAGTGGTGCGAATTTGGCTCGCGGACAGACTTGCGAGCGTTATCGGCCGAGTTTCCCAATAACAATCAACCAATGGGTAAATATTGTAACGATGGTCCAGCCGGAACGTCACCTTTTTGCCGCGTGTCCCCCCCAACTCTTTCGATCTTACAATTTATGACACCAGCCGGTCTCCGCCTCCCGCCGCGGCACCTTTCCAAGAATCGTAGGCTCGAATTGTGAGACATTGGTTTGAACTTAAGATCGAAGTTTGGCCCGAACTTCATTGTGTGCGTAAGTTTGATTTCAAGTTCGGATTTAAGTTTTATCTTAATGTGTTAACATTCGATCTTAACTACTAATGTGTTAACATTCGACCCTTAAACAGCTGCTCGGGGCATCTTCCACAACACCTGCGTTTTCCAGAACTCTCCGACTCCCAAATTCTCTCCCCACTGATCACGATTTCCCACAGACAAACCTATAAGAACCATCCTCTTATAGGCTAGTTAAACAGTAAGTCACCGAAGTTTTGCACGACAACGTCACTCTGCCAGTTTGTGCTTTACTGATCGGTTCGAGCAATTCACCAAGTGTAAACCGAGTCGTTCCTTCCTAAAACCGCGTTCTGCAGCCGAGTTGTCTACTCGAATTAAAGAAACCAACTGTAAATAGTCAGCCGCGACGTCACAATATGGTAATGAAGTTTGCGGCCTTAGAGGAGAATCGCGCGCAGCATTTACGGTGCTCATCGATCGGGACCGTGAGCGCGCAAAATTGCGAGCCTCAACGGAGTTATCGGCATAATTTCGCGAAGACCCCGTATCCAACGGCGGATTGCTCGTTCTGCTCGGATCATCGTCGTTTGCCACAGGCGCGCATGCGAATCCGAACGTTGGTCAGCTTTGTTCTTGGGTAAATAAACCGAACGATCGCGGATGCATTTCTGTCGTTTCAACGGGTACGTGACGTCGTGCTGTTAATGATGATGCAGGATGCGCTGATCAGGGCTTCCCGTCCGACGAGTGCAATTCGCCACCAAACCGAGTTTCCGCGCGCCGACGACGACTATAATTCTGCTTAACGACCGATGAGTCATTTTAATTGTCAAGTTACAGATCCGACAGAATTTCAATGTAAAACGTATCGCGTTTCATTCCGCGACCGCCGTATCCACGGTCTTTATGGTCTAATGGCTGATCAATTACAAAACACAATTCAAATCCATTGCGCTAATAACACTGACTATTACAGTTACGGATAATTTGGCCCCCGGTATCGCGTCGTCACGGTGTATATTATTGTTTCGCTACAATGCGTTTGTCAGTTGATTATATCCTTGTGCAGACATTCGGTCCATTATTGTAACATTATCGCGAGGCAGCGAGCTCGATGGCCGTACGTTTGGGTACCGCGAGCGCCCAATTAAATTGAGATTCGACAGTAACTTCCCATTTTGTTGGGAGTTCCGGGCGGTCGGATGGGCGACGGGTTGAACTGTTTTAAAATACCATTATCATTAGCGGCAACGACCAACGCCAGCCAAAGTGCATCATTCGTATTCCGAGCTCGGCTAATGATTTCTTTTCTTTTTCCACCTCGACCTTATTCCGCGTTCCGGACTCGCGACGACGAGGTACAGGAATTTCACCACGCGGCGATGGAGTTTCCAAGTCTGATCGCATCGGGACTTATCTACTGGATCCTCCTCGAACGCATCATTATCGCGCCCGCGGCATCGAGCCTACACAGCCGCGAGTGGATACTCGCGTTTCAACTCGCCGAGTCGTATAACAAAATGAGAAGTACTGTCGAACAGGAGTGCTGACGTCCATCGCCGGAAGTGTGCCGGGATTTCATTCGATGCGAAAAAAGTAACCAGCGAATATGGCGGAGAGATAGTTTGAGAGATTTGGCCGAGTTTTTCAAGCCGATACCAGCGGCGAGATTCTTATCCATGCCACTTCGATCGTTCTCCCCTGCCACGAATTTCGCGATTCTTGCGATTTCAATGAAGCCCCGCCAGCCGGGGAACCGGAAGTAGTCGCAGTGCCGAGGACGAGGAGACTCCTCGTTCGTCTTCGTCTAGTCGCGTTTTATCTCTCCCGTGCTTCCGTTTACCGGAACCACGTTCCACCACCTACACGTCCGGTTCTCCCCTCGAATGTTTATATTTCGTTTTGCCCCCCCCCCCTTCCGACTCCTCTCGCAGAATTCGCAATTCGGCGTAACTGCGAGTAGTGGAAAAGTTTCGAGGTCCATCCGCGCGTCAGCCTTCTGCGTCCGTTCTACCCTTCCCGTCCTCGGCTTCCGGTGTACCGTCGGCGAGGGGCGGCAGCGGAAATAGCAATGGCGAACGGTGTAGCGAGGCTCTATGCAGATGCAGCGGAGCGTCCGCATGGTTTTGCGCCGCGGACGCGGTGGGCGCGAAACCATGCGCCGTCTTACGTCTTCGCGGGACATGATTTAATTTAAAGTTCCGTCTGGTCCGGAACTTTTGCGAGCGGGAATCTCTTCGGGTGGCAGAGGGCTCCGCCGGCTACCCAGAAGAAGCCGAAGGATCCGGAAACTCCGAGACAGGGAGCAGTTGCGTCGGAGTGCCCGCTTATTCTTAACTGGATTCGAGAGAATCGTCCTCATCGCCCTCACGGCTTCTTTCGAGATTCGGCGCCTCCTCTCAATTTAAAAACATAAATATTAATCAAACGTTTCCGCAACGTCGGACTCGTCGAATGGCTTGTCCGGCTACTTCCGGCGTTCCTTATCGGCAATCATACGCCATTTTTTTTTTTTTTTTTTTTTTTGCGAAACGTTAAGGTTCATTCCGAGGTCACGGTAAGGTGGAGGAGATCGACCAACCCGAGGCGATAGGCAAGACTTTATCGCAACTTCGTAACTTCGCGGTCATGTTATCAAACTTTTAAAATTATTATGTTCACTGCCTGTTCGGCTCAAAGTAGTTTTTTTTTTTACAAAATTAAGGAGATCGCGGCGCTCCACAGCATTAAAACTGGTGCAAATTTTTTTTGATCGTTACTCCAGAGTTTTACGCATCGAATGACCGCAGTGGACGGTCATTTGTGATTATGGAGAATTTCTTCAAACCAGACAACTATTAATGGCCAATGGATTTGCAAAAGTGTTGATTTTTCAGCGGCGCATTTCACAGCGTGCGTATAAAGTTCGCTTTGTAGCACTTGTATCGCAAATTACTGCATGCGAACCGGCGGTGGTTCGCATAACAGATCTTTCGGATAATGAGTGTTCGGAAAAAAAAATCCGTATGAAATTTAATCGAGCACCCAATGACTGCCATCGAGCACCAATGACTAAAGCAAAGTATCCCGCGTAGCGGCAAAGCGGGCACGAGGGAATGGGATGAGGACGGAAGTGTGAGAAACAAGGAAGAGAAGAGTAACGGTGGGAGATCTGTGCGGAAGGATCGGAAGTCCAATAATGTTTTACATAAATTTCACTGTAAAAGTTCATTAATTTTTCATCACAATACTACATTAAATTTAATGTACCCATTGTTGCATAAAAATTTCCAGTCTGGTGCATTAAATTTAGGATTTTTTTTAACAATGGATCTGAATAGCTTCACAATAGGAAAACTGACTAGGCATTCATGAACAGTACCACTAATAATATCCGTCCAAAAGCCAAATACGCGTGGTGTTGATTTCCCTCGGTCGTAACAATATTTTTCATTGCCTCTTCCAATTAACGAATTTATTTAGCTGATTGCACTAATTGGATAACACAGTCAAAACTTTGGTTTCGAATCCTCGGCATTTTTTCCGAACCGACAAAAGGGTGATTCTTGGATGCGCTCTTGTATTTCCAGTCGGCTTTGAATCCTCCGAGGGCTTCGAACGAGCATCCCGTGAGGCTTTCGTATCTGGCGGAGTTACAATAGGAGGATCCCGGATGAAGCAGAGGAGCGGGAAAACGCGAAAGAAGGCAGGAGATACGTAACCATAGTTGCGCAAGCTCGGGTTCGCTGTTTGTGTCAGCGATCCTGTATTCCACGTCATAAAATTAAATTTAATATCGTCGCGGGGACACGGCTCGGATTCTACGAGTCTCTCGTACCCCCCCCCCCCCCCCCGCCCCTCATGTGCTAGCTACTGCTGGTGCTGCAGTTCGGTCACCGTGTGTCTCGGCGATCCCGAGGTTATTAATGACTCCGGTGCTTCGCTGGCCGGAGGGTTGATTGGTTTTCGACATATACCAGCCGCGAACACTGGCGGCTGTATGGTGTATCCGGTACACGGTAAACCCTTTCCCCACCCACCCCTTTGTCCCCGATTCGCCAACCTACGTGCCTTTTTAATCGATGAAAAATGTTTCAATTTTTACGCTTCCGTTTGAATTCAAATATCACGCTCTGACTCATTCATTTATATAATCCGATCGAACGTTCCGACGGTGCAATGAATTTTTTTTTCAATAAATATCAGTTTCCAATTTCAGGGCTGATACACTTAGATGAAAAAAGAAATTAAAAAAAGAGAGAAAAAAATTATTCCAAAATATGGCTCGGTGTGATATTGGAAATTTGTTGCGCTCTTTAACGCGACTCCCATTCATCGTGCGGTGCGCTCGCGATTTATCGTGAAATTTTTATTTACGAATGATATAACATTTTTTTTCTCTTTCGGAAATTAATTTTAGCTCGATACTGCATATATTTTAACGATAAATATGTATCGTTAAAAATCAATTGGTTTGTGAGATGAAAAGACGTTTATATCCTCGCGCTCTCCGGTGTCTTCGGGAGCCGCGACATACACAATTTAATTACGTAATAATTTAATTTTAATATAAATATAATTAAAAGATGATTCCTCGAATTTAAAACCACAATTTGTCGTGACGATTATTAACTTCTGGAAGGGTACAATTTAATGCATTGGTATGCAGTTACGAGTGACAAGGAATGTGACAAATAAAGTAGAAGGGAGTCGATTCTAAGTGAGGACACAATCAACAAAGAATATAATATAACATTATTATTTTGTAAATCGATTTGTCTATCTTGACCGTGAATATACGGGGTGTGAAATTGTTTAGACGAATGCTTCGCCGAGAAAAGGAACATCAATTTAATTTATCATTGATTGGTTTAATAAATCTTGATTCGCTCAACTCGTTACTTCAAAGAAAAAAAAATAATCCTAAATTACTTTACGAAGCTTTCTAAATTTGCAATCTTACAGTTACAGACATGAAAACATAAGCGAGATTATGCATATACTCACTGTTGAGTTCGATGAAGACGGTGGTGGATGCTGGAGGTGCGAGATTCGTGTTGTTAGCCTTGCACGTCAGATTGGCGTTGTGGTGACTTCTCGTGAGGCCCTCGAGCGTCACGCGGTTTACCGTCACGAAATTGATCTCGCCGTTCGCACCCTGGACCTCCCTGACCTCGTGGCTCGAATTGATCAACCGTGTGCCAAGATACCACGCCACCCTCGGTCTCGGTCTCCCTGTCGGTCACAAATGTCGGGCACGCACGGTCAGTGACATCATTACGTCACGTCACGGAAACCAATGAGCATAGTACGTACAAATCCCTAGTAATACAGTGATCGATCGCGTCGATGTGGATTCCGCAGGTCAATATTATATCCGGAATTGGCATCGATTGACAGAGGGAGAGAGAGCGTTAACACGCATTCCCAATTCCGTTGGTGGAGCAGATACAGGGGTCATTGAACCGGACCGCAAGGGCGAGAGTTCCAGGATCGGGTCGTCGAACGAACTAATGATATCCGTTACCTCATCAATCAGATCGACCGGATTCTCCCCTATTTACCTGTTGTAACGGTTATCGAGAGGTAGACGCACACGCGCCTATTATGCAACGTTGTCGCCCAGCCGTCAACGCGTCCATAGACCTAAACTCGAAGAGCCGGCCGTGCGAGCCTCGCCGTAATTCCAGCCTGAGAGTTCCAGGCCGGGCCGACGAACGAACTAATGATATCCGTTACCTGATCAATCAGATCGACCGGATTCTCTCTTATTTACCTGTTGTAACGGTTATCGAGGGGTAGATGCACACGCGCCCAGGACCCAACGTTGTTACCCAGCCGTCAACGCGTTCATAGGCCTAAAAACTCGAGGAGCGAGCGGTGCAACCCTCGCCGTAATACCAGCCTGAGGGTTTGCCCTAATTATCTAGATTCAGCCCCCTTGTCAACTCACCGACCCTGTAGTTTATGGGCTATAGGCACATGTATGTAGACATATGTGTGTATATATATATGCATACTATATAGTATGCAGTGTAGTGTGGTGGATTTACATACTATAGTCATCAGGCCACACGGGACTGTCTGGGCCGTCGTCCCCGCGATCTCCGATGCGCTCGCCTCGGGTATGGGAGAATCGCGTGACGAGCAGCGATTCAACCCTCACCCCTCACCCCTCCCCCAGCATCCACAGGTCTCAAGATCACTCTATCCGTCACGTACCATTAGCTCTGTCCCCTGTCTGTATATATCACATATGCACCTATACGTCTGCTCGTGAATATTCGGATCTCCGATTTCTAAGCCATGAAACGACTGGCGCTGACAATTTCGGGTGCCATAACGGTGGACGATAGTTCTTGGGATTCACGAGACGAAGTTTAAAGATTAACGAGGCCAGCGACTGTCCGCCAAGTACGTAAAACGATCGCCTTTAGTTTTATGGTTTTTTTGTTTAATCTGTATTAATAAATTTATCTGTATTTCTTTTCATTGTAAAAGGGCGCGTTCCGTTAATAATTTGGCTTCCTCCACGAGGAAGCCGAATATTCACGGAAAATGATTATTCGCAGAAGCTTCGTACGCAAAATTTATAATTATTTTTTGCATTCACCACCAGCGATAAATGGTAAATGCCCGAAAGGATGCTTATCTCGCTGGCGCGGATTTTCGTTTCGAAATTTCCCGTGGATGATGAGTGCCAACTCGGCTAGTTTGGAGGAGGGTACGCGGAGAAGTTTCATTGAGGAGAAGCCTCCGAAATGAGAAAGAGTCAGTTGGAATGAGCCAGCGTCGGGGTGGACGTTGCAGTCCGTCCGCCGCGACGTATGAACAGCGGTGGGTTGGTCCGGTGCTTTTAAGGGAAACGAGATAAATGAGAGTAACGAAGGAAGGGACGTAAAGTGAAATGACTGCGGGTACCCGTCACGCCTACTCTGAACACTGCCGCTGTACACGGAACTTGGCGTCTGAGAGGCGGAAAACTAAAGGGAGAGTGACACCTTAATGAAATCGCGTCCTCTTGCGCCGTTTGCTGTTTTTGTTTTTAGCCTCAGTTGCCCAACTCACTCACCCGTTTCACGCAAATTGGCTGGATGTGTTGGCAAGGGAGCATGCGAGGCGTGTTGGCACACGAGTAGTTGCAATTCGTCTCTCGATGGTCGGGTAGAAAAAAAATGTCGCAACTATAGTGCCGAAAGGTGGTTCAATCTAACGAGACTGTCCGGACCATCATATCAGATATGAAACTACGTTTTCTTCATTTAATTTCATTTATTATCAATTGATTAAGTACAAACTATTTTACATACATTAAATTTTGTCCCCTACTGATACATCATTAAAAAAAGATTTTGCTCCTGTCGTTTCCTGCATTCTCCGATAATTGGAGCATCAGTTCCAATAATCCCATTCGTCTGTCCGAGGCTGATCGTATGTTCGCTCGCAGATTCGTCGCTCTGGTTCCGCCTCGGGCGATAACGCTGGCAACGTTACTGTCGCGTGTCAACTGTCGCCCGCAGAACGTCTGTGTCGTTCGAATTAATTTACGCGTGCGTAGATCTTTCAGAGCCACGTTAAGTCCGCGACATGTTTGTTCCAAGAAAATCTCCACAAAAAATCGTGGTAAGCAACAAAAAATTGTCGATCTGAAAATGCCCTTTCGAGTCCATTTTTCGCGTTTTGCAACGTCCTCAATCGGCACGATAAAACGATTCCAAAACTTCGGACAAGGCCCTATTTTGTGTATTTTTTCCCGTAGAACACGATGATTACCCTAGATTTTCCGTAGCTCCATTGGGAGCCGAGATATCGTACTTTGAAAATCATGAAAATCGACAATTTTTCAAAAGTGGCTCAAAAAGACAAAAATAGTTATTCGACCGATTTTTTTTTGTTTCAAAGCTATATTCCACTTATTTTTTCCCGCTGATCACGAATATAACAATTATTTAAATCCCAACCCAAAATTTCCACTTTAATCCACTTCACTCATCCCGTTGTCATCGACCAAAATTGGAAGATTTTGTTTAACGTTAAACCTCCCATTTTCATGGTTTAACAAAGCATGCCCATATCACCCCGACTTACCCTATATATGAATACACTATAGTACATTTAGTGTAATAGCCGCGACACGGAGGACAAAGGTCGTACAACCCTCGATCCGAGAGATAGAGCAGTTTTCCCGTATCTGATCAGAAACTGACTAACTACTGAAACTCGCCCGATATATGTCGCGTGTGTACTGTGGTGTTACCGGCCTGCAAACCCGGTACGTTCGGCGTTGAATTGCGCGTTCCTCGGATTTTCGGGAGCCGGGTGTGGGTGTGAGCGCACACACGCGATCGTTTCCCTTTCGCCTATATAATCGCCGGTTCGGGTGCTGCAGATGCGGAGAGGTTGCATCGTGTCGCGAGTGAAAACAAATATTTTACGGGTGTCGGGTGTCTATTCGGAAACGGCACGCGCCGTACGCGTCGCCGCGCGAACCAACACACCTTTCCTCTCCGCTCGAAAACCCACAGCGTTCATGCCCACCCCCATCGCCGGTTTCCACTGTCCGCGTAATTGCATTTTGTTACATGAATCCAACAATGGTGGAGGGTAAGGGATAAAGTGAGAGAGGCATCAGCGAGCAATAAAAACACGCCACATTGTGTTCCAACAATACCCAAATAGAACGAGATAAAAGCGCGTGGCTCTCGTTCGGGCGAGGTATTTGTGCGGCTAGCAATGGGGAGGACTTTATAAGTGAACCTCTTTTGGCGTTCGCACTTCTTTGTGCGCGAAACCAATTAAAAATAACCGTCGTTTTTCACACGATCCATTTTAATTTTTGTAAATTCATGTTGAAAAAAAAAAAAAAATACCGAGCTGCCATTTCCGTCAGACATTTCCTGTGGTTTCCGGCTCATTCAGAAAAGTTTATTTTTCACAAAAAAATATTCCAGCTCTTTCCTGGGCGATTCACATTACCCGGCGCTTTCGCGACAACGCGGCGTTAACGCGAGTCTTATTTGTGCCACAATATCATTATTTATCTTAGCAGACTGCAGCGGATCGTGAAGTAGGGAAGGTGTGCGGCAACGCGGGCGGGGTGGATGTTTCGGGGTGGAGAACGATGATATCGCGTTGCTGCAGCACGTTGCTTGTGCAGCGTGAGTGTGGTTCTCTCGTGGGTTATATCTCTCCGGAGTATTTTCGCGAATGACCCGCACGGTCGCTGCATTTCATACGATTTTATGCGGCAATAAAATAAATTAAAGGGAGAAGCAGCCGGGCTGCACGGGAGCCGCCGAGAGCTGCAATGTGCATCCGGCAGACCTCCTCGATTTCGCCCATCGCGTTTCAGTATCGTTATGGAGCGGGGTGCGCGGACCCCGGTGCAATCCTACTAACTTGCTCGCAGCGGTCGTGGCGGTGCTCGTTGCGCCCTTCGATTCCGTTCTTGGCTCCCTATAACCACGTCGCGGGTTTTTCTCTCGCCGAACGGGCGGAGGCGAGCAGTTCACACTTTTAAACGTGGAAAAGTTTTAGTTTGCATACGAAAAGCGACGGGTGTAATAAGCCCGACGGCAGCGAGGGAAACAGTGAATATCGCAGCTTCCACGCTTCGAATGGAAGTTGAGCGACTCGGCGCCACTTTTTATTATGTTATATTCTCTCCGCGTTGTAATAACAACGGCGGATAAAGAAAATGTGTGTGCGTACTCCGAGACGGCGAAACGTTTTCCGTCTTTCATTTCGTCATTGCAGCGTTTCGTATACGCTGCGTGGATATTCCCTGCTATGCGAGATATTTTTTTTCCACTCGTGGCATTTCATACTTTACCGCTTCCAAACTCAATTCGAGTTACGGAATGGCGCGGTTTCCTTCTGTTGTGCTATAGTGGCGAGCGGGATGAATTTCGTGCTCCGCTAATCGGAGCGTAATCAGTCCTGACTATGACGAATAAGTTGGTTGTCAACAGACTGATTGGGTGGGAACCGACTAGATTCAGTGGGAAGCGACTAAGTGGGTCGAAACCGACCTATTGGGTAGGAGCCGATCAATTCGTTGGGAGCCGATTAATTTTTAGATCAATGGTTCGAAATTTGGTTCAATTGGTTGGGAACAGACTAATTGGGTGGGAGCCGATTAATTCACTGGGTACCAACCAGTTGATTACGTGGTACCGAAGGAATTGGGTGCGAATCAATTAATTTGGTATCAAGCAATTAATTTGGTATCAACCAATGAATTGGGTACGAATCAAATAATTCGATATCAACTAATTAATTGGGTGCGGAGCAATTAATTTGCTATCAACCAATTAATTGGGTGCTAATCAATTACTTTGTTATCAACCAAATAATTTGTTGCCAACCAATCGATTGGTCTGCAATCAACTGATTCGTCGACAGAAGCGTATTTAACTCCGCAGATAGTTGGCTCGAATTACTATTTTCTTCCGTGTCGCCTCCGTGTTGCCGTGTATTGCCGTTGCGCGAGACGCCGGGTAAAAATTACTCTGTTAACCAATTCATGCGAGATAGAAAAAAAATGTATTTCACATTCCTCCTTCCACCCGTTCGTAAAACGCTTGCGAATATTCGTTTCACGGCTCGACGATTTTTCCACCCGGTACGAGACAGAGCGAGAGCGAGAAGGAGAAAGAGCGGCGGTGGCCATCGGAAATTTTCGCAAACGTGCCGGACAACGTTCGCGAGCGACGAGTTAACGCAGAGAGGGAGAGATATAGAAACGGCGAGATGTGGAAACAGAGTAACCAGAAGTTTATATCGATACACGAGTGTGGACGAGAGAGCGAGAGGGGACACGGTGGTTTGAGAGGCGTAAAGGGCAAGGGGTAAAAACGTAGAGAGGGAGAGAGAGAGGACGGTCTACGTATACTGGTCGTTTCGCAGAGTCGCCGAACCGTGGCTTCCGGTTCCGGGAGGAAATAACAATTACTTTCGGGTCTAGCCCGGGAAGCACGGCGTACCTCCGCCCTATACGTAACGGCTCTCTCCTACACTATCGCGATCCGGTTGCACGTACACATACGTACGTTTCACCGCACACCCGAGGCAAAGTTAAATGTACGTTCACCTTAATGCTTAGCCACAATTTTTCTCCGCCTAACTATACTACGCGCAGACCCTCGTAGCTCTGGCTCCTTCCTCCGACTACTTCCCCGTCTTTCTACTTTTTTATCTGGCTTCTTTTTTTATTTTCATCCCCCCACATTCATCCATTTGTTCTTAGAATTTTCCGACAGTGTACAGTCTCTCCGTCTCGTTAGAGATTGCAAAATAAGCCAAGAGGTTGAAAAATACGATAAGAAGACACTCGCGATACTAACGACGTAACGAGACGAGAAATACAATCTCCGCACAACGGTGCTGCGTTGAAGCCATCTCCTGGAAGATCCAATTATGCAGTATTAATGTTTCGAAATTGCCATTACTGAAAGTCCGTTAAATGGTTCGATAAATGGCGTCTTAAACCCAAATCAAAAAAATCTCAACAACTGATATTTAATCATAAAATGACGTCGCAATGACGCAAATCCGGCTATTCAACGTAGAAATATCACCCCAAAATTAAGCAAAGCAACTAGGAATAACCATAAACCAAAAATTGAACTTCAACAACCACCTCCAACAATGCAAAAAAAGCATTCAGCGGAATAACATTCAGAGACCGCAACATACACATAAAACATCTCCCGAAAATCCGCAAAAGCATCTGCAGACCAATACTAGCATATGGTCAACTTATATTCATAAACTGAATAGAAATGGCCCGCAATAAAATCAAAACCGCTGAAACCACTGCGATACGGAATCTGACGCAAACCAGACATCCTAACAACCCTATGCACGACCCACACAATTCGCTTCTGTACGGCAAAACTAATATCACACCCATGTCAACAACAACACAACAACTCAACAAACGATTCGCATACAATCAGCTAGCAAACATTCAACCGCTATGCTTACATTTCCAACACACCCTACATATGACGACGAACGGAGAAGTTTACTCAACCATTTCCCTTCCACTTTAACCCTTCAAGTACCGGGGACTTTTTGACGATCACAAACGACCACGTCTTCTTTCGAGTGCAAAAACGATACGAATCTTCGTAATACATTTTCTTCAGCGTTATGAAAAAACACTTCAAGCTACGTCTGTGAATTTCTCCAGATTTTTTTTAGCACATTACCTTGTTATACGAATGGTTCGAAAGTTGCGCCTTGGTAAATTCGAGGTCCTCGTTGAATGGTACGTGAAGTGTTAAGATTATAAATACCATATAAATCCAAAAAATACAATTTCATCGCAGAACGAATACAAGAAAGCCAGGGGCTGAAGGACTTCGATGGATGGCCCGTTGACAAGACACATGTGTGTATATTAACGTGGAAATGTATTAATGTTAAATATGTTAAATGGGCGTTAGCTCATCGTATATATTGTCAATAAACACACACTCACTACCACTGTTTCGAAATTGATAACATTGCATTTATCATTAGCAATATTGTCCGACTAAAATTCGATAACGCTGCGTCACTGTGCGGACCATCGTTCGGGATTGTCATGAGTCGAATAGGACGGGATTGGGTAAACAAGCCCGACGAATGTACACCGACTCGTGAATGAAGATAACCGTATATCTCTCTATGCACACAAGCTACACAGCAAAATAAGAACCAACGTTTCTTGTCCACAAATGTCCGCAATTATTTTCATGTTAACTTTACAAAAAAAATCTTGCCCATTTTACAAAAATGCCTGTTAATTTTATGAATATTTATTGTAAAATTCATAACAAAATAATTGTGGGCGTTTGTGGACAAAAAACGTTTGTAAAATGTACAAAACTTTTTTACCGTGTAAGGTAAACCAGCCAATGAATGGACAGGGCCGATGAATGGACAGGGCCAATGAATGGACACTTACCATAAGAGTACGTGCATAAAAAACGACCATTCATTCGCTTTTTCACCTGCTTAACTTTTCATTCATTGGCCGGTTTACCCTATTTCGTCCAAGCTAATTGTTGTTTAGTTGCACTAAATCGTCGGTGTATTATCGTGTAGTTTCAAAAAACTTTTTATTGCTACCATTTTTATTATCAGTTCATTTGATAATTCACCGGCCAATTCATCCCGCCGAATGCACGATACGAAATTACCGTAATCCTTGCAGTTACTTCAATCCTCGAGACAGATCAACAAACAAGCGAAATTATGAATTTCACCGTGAAGGATGAATAAGGCTAATCAGCATGAACGACTACTTCACGAAGTGCAGAAAACTCGGAGACGGCGGAAGCGGCAAATATAAATATGTCGAAAGCTCGACTGATGTTTTTTCTTCTTCCCTCCCATTCTCTCTCTCTCTTTCTGGTGCACAGCACAGTCACAAATAGTCGAATGTAGTTCGTTTCGAAGTTGTCAACTTCTCGTTGCTCTCGTTCGACCTGATGACGAATATGCACGGTGTCTCGCTGGTGTACAAAATAACATTTTCAGATTTGAATCAAAATAGTATTTGCAGAAATTTTATTTTCTATCTTCTTATCTTTTTTTCTTCCCCAAACCAAAGCAAACGTTGGACTGTGAATCGAATATCATATTTAGTAGTTGTACCCCGGGTACCTCGATACCTCGATTATTACGGCAATGTCGTTGCACAATAATCGAAGTATACAGCGGCACGCGACGAGCACACGTCGTTGCGAAACAATAACAAAATCACCGAAGTCACCGTTCTGTTGAGTACGAATTAGAGTATCGGCTCGGTAATTACCGAGTCAGGTATTACGTAATCGGAGCGTCTTCAAATTCTGTGCGAAGCCAGAATCTAGAGCGATATTTGTTTACCCAAATATCGGGGACATAACCAAGATAATGTAAACCATGAAAATGTAAGGAATATTAAGCGAACGTGCCTGACCCACTTATACCTATATAAGGGAGTGCAAGCAGGCACTCATCGGTCTGTTCTGAACTCCCAATTCCGTGCGGTGACGACGGGTCAATTACAATTACGAGCGAGAGCTCGTCATACGGCAGTACGTTACACTACCCGGTCATACAAATAACCGAGCGATGCTCACAGTCCGGTAGCAAGCGACAGTACTGGTTCATAGAAGTTTGAAGCCCTTCAGTGGGAAGGCAAGTCTACGAAGTATTAAAATAAAGCGGAACGCTTCCGCGGGAAGATAAGTGCGCAAAGTGCACCCGAAGCAAGCGAACAAGCATTGTAACAAAAGTAATAAACATTCTAATAATAAACCTAGCGTGTATATTTCACCTGGGTTCCAACCCTTAACTGGATACATCCCGAATCTCACGAGCTAACGGCTCCCCGCAGAACCCAGGGTACATAACTGAGTTTTTTGGGATATAACAGTAGCGGTAGGACTAGAGTGAGCAAAAAAAATCGTGGCGCGAGAATCGCAGAAGTCGGTGAGAATCGAGTGTAGGAACGAAAGCAAGGACCAGCAAAAGCCTGGCAGAAGCGGTACGGAGGAGAAAGAGATCGTACTGTACGAACAGTATATCCGGTCCGTAGAGCGGCGCGTCGGTATCTTAGCGAGTCATCCACTCGTGGCACAGTCACTCACTCGATCTCCCTCCGTTCTCCACTTTTTCGTAACTCTATCTATACATCCAAGTCTCCTTTGCCTCCTCCTTTGCCACCCTTCTGGAATTCTGCGTTCCAAATGAAAAATCCCATTTCCCTTAACCGCGGGAACTCCCCTGGCGCAGGGCCAATTCCATTTAGACTCTCGTGCACGCTCTCGAGGTGGAAAAGCTGCGGAGAGTGAAGCGAGGAGAGAAAACGTAGTGGGCAGAAGTCTCACCGAGTGCTTCGCCCCTTTCTATCCTTCTTCTGCTTCTGATTTCTTCCTTTTTCTTATTCTTATTCGTCGTCAGCGAGAGCGCCAGCAGGAGCTGTGGCCGCTGCTGCGCGACGATGCATTCACGGAGCTGAGAGTCGCAAAGTCGTGCTGCTGCTTGTGCTGCCGTCCTCAGACAGACAGCCAGAGGCAGAAAGATCCTCACACTTTTTCCTCAGCGTCGTTGCGGCCTCCTCGCGCGAAACGTTGCATCGCGAAGTGAATTTCCCCCCATCTGGACTTATGCCAATTTGATCCGCTCGGTATATACGTGCATGTGTGTACACAAGGGTGAACCACTCGTCCAGTCGCGGGCACACGCGACGAAACGTCGATCTTTTTTAGCGCCCCGACGATTTTGGACCTCGGGACTCTTGCTGGTTTTACGAGCGAACTCTCATGAAATTTTTAGACTGCCCTTAGCTCACGTAGAAAAAAAAATGTGTTGATACAACAAGATTTTTGTTACTGTGGGAGATTTAGATTATTAGTATCCGGATAAAAAAACCAGCCGGCAACCATAGCAACATTTTTCGCTTGCAGCGATTTGCGACCGCGACAAAACAGCCTTTGTTACTGTAACAAAAAAAATTGTTATATGCTTGAGTAGGGCGCGTATGTGTGCCAACTACGACGAGCTCGAGACGCTCGACGCGCAAAATGAAAACAAAGAAAGGCGAGGAAAAAGTTCCTTCGTATTCGAGTAAAAATAAAAAATTCAGTGGAATTGCCAACTCTTGAAATTTGCCGCATATGGATGTGTAAACTGCGAAAGGACATAAGTTTTGGAGTTTAATACATCCATACACGGCAAATTTCAAGATTTCGCAGTTGCAACTACAGACATTACAGTCAATATAATAAAAACTCATACCTGATTTACCTGGTTAACATAGGGACAACAAAATAATTTGCTGTGGCAGCAAATATGTTTTTGCAGCAGTCAAATATTTTTGCTGCCACAACGATAAATTATTAACGATCTACATTTTGTTAGAGAAACAGAACTATTTTTCTTCGTGCAGCCGTTTCTCATAGCAAACTAAATCGTCGCAATAACAAGAAAGTTTTATCCTGAGAGCAAAACCAATTGCTTCTACGTAGTAATTTTTTTGCTGCTCTCACTAATCGTTTTCCTGCGGAAACGAGGTCATTGTCAGCAAAACTCATTTTCTTAGAGCAGCTAAACTCTTTTTATCAGCACTTCATCTCGTTGCGATACAAGAATTGTAAAAGCTCGATCAATTATCGTCGCGCGACTGGGTTTGTTAAAACAATGTTTAAAAAATGTCTCCGTATCCGCTTTTAAAAATGTTCCTTTTTAATTTTTAGAAAACAGGTTCATCTATACGAGCCTCGTAGACGCATTCGTTATTGTCCAGATGAACGGTGGAGAAAAATGAGTGAAATGTATTATCGGCAAATTTTTTTACTAATTGATGAAGTATGACGGATCATTCACGACGGCCGCGCGCACACGCACACTATCTCTTCCCTCCATCAAGGCAACATCAATTTTAACGGCTTTATCGCAAACAATGACGTACGACCGGAGTGTACGCGTCGGAACCGAGAGAGAGATTGTCAACGTGACCCGCGGTGAAGCTGTAGTTTAAATCAATGAGAGCGAAATGGCTAGGCTGGAGGCAAAACAGAATTCGGTCTACGCGAGTGGGAGGGTGAACTGCAAAGAGAAAAGTCGATCTCGGCATGGTTAAAGCCAGGGAGTTATTAAATGTCATGAAGGTGAACGAGTCAAAGACTTACAGAAAGGGAGAGAAATATGATTTTGAAAGAAATTAAAAATAGGAAATAAAAATATGCGCCTCGGCTTCTACTGAGTCGCATCAGAAAATAAAAAAGGGAAAGGCTCAGGCGTGAACTGCAGAGAGAAAAGTGGATTTTGGCATGGTTGAAGCCGCGGAGTAATTAAATGTCACCAAGCTAAACGAGTCAAAGAATTACAGAAAGGGAAAGAAATATGTTTATGAAGGGAACTACAATAATAAATAAAAATATGCGCCGCGGTTGCTACTGAGTCGCATCAGGAAAGAAAAAAGGGAAAGGCTCCGGCGTGAACTGCAGAGAGAAAAGTGGATTTCGGCATGATTAAAGCCGCGGAGTAATTAAATGTCATCAAGCTAAACGAGTGAAAGAATTACCGAGGGGGAAAGAAATACGTTTTTGGGGGGAATTAACGATAAGAAATAAAAATATGTGACTTGGTTGCTACTGAGTTGCATCAGAAAATCGACAAAGAAAACTCTCAGCCGTGCACTGCAGAGACAAAAGTGGATTTCGGTACGAGTAAAGCCGCGGAATAATTAAATGTCATGAAGCTAAACGAGTGAAAGAATTACAGAAAGGAAAAGAAATGTGTGTTTTGACGGGATTTAAACATAGGAATTGAAATTAGGTATTGGTCGCATCAGAAAATCGAAATGGGAAACTCTCAGGCGCGAACAGCATTGGTAGCGACAATCCGGCACGCGAAAACACCCGTTTTCCCATTGATCTACTTTTTTCTATTAGATACTTCATTTTGCCCATTTTTTTATATCAATTCTATTACTCTCAGCTTTATCTGGCCGAGCTGCATGTGCACTGGGTCGATCCCGAGGGCTGTTCCACTCGGTATTAATGCGAACTATAAATATCGGGCAAGTGGAATGGGCTTTAATCTGGCAACAATTTTCTCCCGATAGGCGGTAACCGAGGTTGAGTAAGGGGACTATCCAAAATGCTAGGGTAATAATAACCGAACGAATAATCGCCTGGCAAGATAGTGACTACGAGCACCGGTGGTCTTTACCACATCGGTGTACCGTGCAGGGGAGAGCGAGTGGTCCACGGTCTGCAAGTTTTTTTTTCCTAAGAGGAGTAACGACCAAGGCCTTCGGAAAAAATTTGAAACATAATTTTCAACGAAAACCATGAGAACACTAAGGCATCGGTAAGCTTAATGAAGAATAGAAAATTACTCGTCGTGCCTGACTCTACATGGTGAAAATAAAAATTGTAAATTTAATGCACCTGACTGGAAGTTTTTATGCAAAAGTTGGGGCGGGATTAAATTCCCGAATGTTTTAAATACGAAGGTGCGAAACCCCGAACCGAAATATCCCACCCGATATAATGTCCGACGAGTCAGTCCACCGTGAGTCTATATATTCGATCGAAATAAACCTACAATGATTTTAGCTTCGAAGGATAAATTATACGAAATTGATTTCATAGAATAGTCTAATTTCTGGAAGCATGGAGAACATAATATTCATATCCCGAAGAACTTAAATTACGATATGAGGAAATCAGAAAAATTTAAGTCCGAGAAAATGAACAGACTCGAAATTTAATTTAGAGAATAGCAAATGTCTCGAAAGTCTGAGTCTCCGAAATTTTCTTGGAAGAAAGATTATATACCCGAAATTGAGAAGTCGAAAAATTATAATTTCGAAAATTCAAGTTACCGAAAGTAAATTCTCCGAAAGACAAAATCCCCGAAAGTAAATTCTCTGAAAGACAAAATTCTCGAAAGTAGATTCTCCGAAACGGCAAGTCCCCGAAAGTAGATTCACCGAAGGACAAAATCCCCGAACGTATATTCTCCGAAAGGAAAAATCTGGAACATGAAGTTGGCGACTGAGCTAAGACGGGGAAAAAATAACACAATTGTAAAATTTAATCAGTGGCTAATTATACAATTTATGTGCCATGTCCGAAAATTTTGTGTTTTCATCTTTCGAGACAACCATATTTCGGATTTTTTACCCTTCGGATTTTTGCCGTTCGGATTTTTTACCCTTCGGATTTTTGCCGTTCGGATTTTTTACCTTTCGGATTTCTGCCTTTCGGAGTTTTCACCTTTCGGATCTTTACCATTCGGATGTTTTATTTTTCGGTTTCTCACCTTTCGTAGTTCAAAGTTGTCGTTTTTATTACCGTTAGGAATTCTACATTGTTGAGTTACTAGTTTTTCGGATTTTTCCTCTTTCGGATGATTTTTTCCCGAGATATCTAGCTTTCGTGAATCTCCGTTCGGAATATAAAATTTTCAAACAATAGCTTATTCAAGAATAATTTTTTCTGTATCTTATCAAGTTCGGAGTTATAAGCTTTCCGATAATTGAGATTCGATCCTTGTTACTGTAGAACTTTTATTGATCGGTATCGCTCTGATCGGGTTGGTTGTCTTTCTGATATTAATCCATTCGCATTTTATTATTTCGGGACATCGACGCTTCTGTTATGAAAATATCGGCAATCAGAATTTTCGAATTATTTCATGTCGTGAAAAAAAAAATCGATAATATAGCCGTTCTGAATATTCGGCAGTCGGGACTTTAACCCCACCCCGAAAGTACGTTTATAGCAAAATTAAATTAAACTACTAAAAGTAAAGTATTACTGAAATTTTGAATAAACTACACGTTAATTTTTCATCACAATTGCACATGAAATTTAATATACCAGTTTATGCATAAAAATGTCCAGTACAAGTACATTAAACTTCATACGATTTTGTTTTACAGTGTACTCTACAGTGTTCAATTGATTCTGCAGCCCGTCGGACCAGTACAGGTTTTTCTACTGATTTATTCCCCCCACATATCTCGAATGCTTTTAATCCAGTTCAGATAAGAATCTTACCTCCATGAACTTCACACACGAGTGTTAAATTCGCACCCTCATCCGCATAAGCAGTCGGTACGTTGCTTATGTCCCGTCTCTTGATATCGTAGATCTTCGGCGTTGAGGGTGGCACTGAAACAAAAAAAAGTATATGTATATATAACTTGCACATCAAAGTACATCATAAAAATTAATCTGAACGATACAGCATTTCCGTAAGGTTCAACGAATTCATGCCGCATTAATTCAGTACAACGCAGTCAACACTATCCTTCTGTCTCGTCTATTTGCATTCTCCTCTCGGTATTCCCTGGTCTTCATCGACGTATGCTCCGATTTTCCCATCGGTTTATTTTTGCCCCTCCCGTTCGAACTCGTCAGTTGTTTCCCAGGCTAACCCAAGACAAACACAAACAATACGAATGAAAGAACAGCAGCCGAGTCGATGCCTTGGTAATTGTTTCTTCCCGGTAACCGTTAACCGTGTAACATTCGACGTTGCCTTTTCAGAGCGGGAAGTCGCTCGGGGATCGATGCAAGTCGCCCGAGGTTATCGTCATTGCACCATCTTGCGAGCGAGCAACTTCGCTCCCGATGTGCATGCACCGATGATCGCGACCCGAGGAGAGAGCAAGGCGAGTCCGGATGCTCGAGGTAAGCGGCCGGTCTCTCCTCGTGGACGTCATCACGAGGTTGTTCGCTCGGTTGTCGGTGCATGTGGGTCGATGCTTCTGTTGCTCCTGCATATTGCCTCCGTGGGGCATTGACGGAACGCTGATGCGGAGAATGCAGCTTCAGTGCAGCATAACCGAGCGAGGGTGGTTGGTAAGTAAAGTACGTGAGCTCTTGACGAGGGAAGAAGGAACATTCGAGGGCCAAACTCGATAAGCGGTGAGGTCAACGAGGAAAAATATTTTGCATGTGGCTCTATGTGTGTACGTGCCATGGAACTTTGCTCTCACCAGACCCAAAGCATATACTCCGAGTGGCACGTGTGTACATGGGAAAAGTATATTGTGAGGCACGGGCAGTAAGTTCACTCGACCAAAGACCAGAAAAGCCCGGAGACTCGTGGAGGATGGTGCGGGCTGCACAGAGAAACGCCCAATAACGTGTCGTCTACCCGGCTGACGTCCTCCCCGTTCGCCTCGTTTCTGTTCACCCACCTGTGCGACAGTCGGTTCACCGCGTTTTGCCACGTTCAATCCTCTCCGCGTCACAACGCGAATACGGCAAAATAGACGCGACTCGGTAGTTTGCAAAAACTTCCTGTTTTGAGGGAAGGTGACAACGAGAAAACTGGATGAGGGAGAGAGAGAGAAGCGCCAGAAGCAGCAAAGTGAAATGCTCTCTCGACTTGCACTTCCTTGGGTTCTCCTTGCCTCAACGTTATTCCAAACCCTCGAGGATGCGACTATTCGAAGGTTGACGCGAAATGTATGAGAAACGTCACCGCTTTTCTTGTTTGCTTGGCGTATTGATAAGAGTTTCTTTTCCACTTGAATACTCGAATTCTCGGTTGGACTATCCTAGTCAGCTCGTTCGCCCGACGTTCCTGGAGGATGAATCTTGATGACGACGGCTCGGGATCGGAGGGATGCTTCGGAGACGATAATGTAACGATGGTCCAGCTCGAACGTCATCCGTCGTGCTCTTACAATTTACGACACCAGCCGCTCTCTGACTCCCGCCGCGGCACCTTTCCGCAAAGACGTGCACGTGCACCCTACCCTTTTTATGGAAGGCCTAACAAGGCCTATTTTCCATTTTCCATACATCTGTCTATACGTTACGTAAACCTAAAACCAGACAGCGTACGCCGCTTTTCTAAATATCGACTGACCTTTCAAGAATCTTAGACAGTTGCTTCCGGCATCTCCCACAACACCTGCCTTATCCAGAACTGTCCGACTCCCAAATTCTCGCAATCGCAATAACGTTGCACATCGCATGCAGCAGTATAATTGGTGACCGTCCGAAGGGCGTGCGAGAGTACGGAAGAGAATAAAAGCTAGTGGCAAAATAGCTTTATTATACGAGCCGGAAGGTACGTGGCTTTTGGAGGCTTTCGAGCAATTGCTCCGGTGGCTGGTTAGTGTCGGTAGCAATTTTGTAAATATTTTTGCATCTCTCCGCCGGGAGCCCCTCTAAATTCATCGCCGGTTTCACGCTGGTTGTATCTCTCCCGCTAGGTCCGCCGCACGGTCGGCCAGGCGGGATCGTTTATTAATGGAATGAATATAGTAGTTCCAGCGGACGAGAGGGTGAGGTCCGACCCTTGATACCGGGAGCCAATTTTTCACTGTCTACCCGGAGGCAAAAAAGCGTGGGAGTCGAAGGGGAGGGCTCGGAGCTCTCGCGGTCGCGGTGCCTCGTGTGGTTCCTCGAGGAGAGAAAGGATAAAAGAACAGGAGGAGCAAGGAGGAGAAAAAAAGTCAGGCTACAAGTCTTAATAATGAAACACGCGAAAGAGAAAAGGAATTATTTGCTGGTCTCCCGTTGGGAGGGTAGTATTGTGAGGGATACCGGAAGTCAGATACGCGGCTGATACATACTGTATGCGACGGTTCGGCCGGGTCGTTGGTCCTCGAACAGGGACATATCCCAGCGTACTTACACGCGAGTCTATCGCATCCTCGAGACAAGCAGATTGACCTATCAGCCATTTATATCCCGACGACCGCCAGCGTCTTTCTTGCCTTATCTTTTTTCTTTTATTTTTTAAACCTTCTCTGTACCTCCAGCTGCTACGACAAAACCGCACCGCGACCGTTCTTTCGCAGCCTTTTTGTCCCTAGTGCAGTTCTCCACAGAATTCCAGCTCATCCCTTTCCCTCCCTTCGCCTTCCAACCGACTTCCTGGTGGAGCGCTTCGACGCCGGCGAAATTTCTGTAAAAGTTTTCCGGAGACTCTCCTCTATTCCCACCCTCTCGGCGCCCATGCAGCTCGGCCGTAACGGAAGCTATGACCGAGTCTCGCATACGTTAGCTCACGGGCGTCGCCCCGACGCTCGACCCTCATATGTACTGGATCGGGGATGAGGAGAGCAGGGAAAATGAGGGAGAGCGAGAGAATGCCAACTCATCCTGTCTGACTATCGCATACCTTTTCTCCTTTTCGTCGATTCGTACTGGCCTTTCGTTCCCTCGCTCTGCTCCGAACGCGCGGGCGCGAGACTGCGAGTGAGAACGGCGACGGCTGGCACAGCAGGGATGGATGCCGATGCAACTGACACCAGCGAAGTTGCACAATAGCCCACAGCAACGTGCAAATCATCCTGCTTCGCGGAGATCGCACACGAGGCGAGGAGCTCCGCGGTGCTCGTTCTCCACCCCGTAGTTCTCTCACTGCTATACGTGACTCCGCTGGCTCCGGCGATATACGTCGACCCGACCAGCCCAGACAGCCTCGTACCATTTTTGAGTAACCTCTTTACCAGAGACACGAACGCTCTTCGCACCGGGAGATCTTCCCGCCACAACGCCCTCGCGGTGCTCTGTTTTCATTTGCCGGCAACAACGGAATTTCAATATTCCGGCACACGTACTCGCTGGAACTTCGAGCTGTCAGACACGCCTTCCCCCCTCCCCCCTCCGTTTAGGAACGTGGAGGCTCTGCTGTTCTCCTCGCTCTGGAGCGAAAACACCCTTCCGGTCTTCTTCAGAATTACGGTTAAAACAGACCGTCTCGTTCCATTGCTGCAGATATATGTATCGATGAGGGTGTAGATTAGGGTGGTTCATAAATTGAACATTTTGGAGTTTTCTGGGGACCATGCCGGGTTATCGTGAGCTATAAAAATGACATGCGCAAAGGTCCCCGAAATTAATGCATTTTTAGAGCTCGCGACTGGTTATTCAAAAAATTAAACACTTCGGAACATCTAAATTTAAAGTAAAAATGAAAAATTCTAGATTTCCTTGGAGCAACCCGCATAAAGAAACGATAAACTTTCGGCTTTTATTTAACTTTTGTTGCAACAGACATGTCTTTTCAAATAAACTGTTCGATTATTTTCCGCGGCGGATTTTCACCTTTTACAATATTTTGTAACCATTACCTATAATTGTCGAATTTTTTTTTACCCTCGGTAGCGACCTCTAAAAGTATTTCGATTTCATACACAAAACTGCGAAATTTCTATGGAATCTAAGTACTTTTAGAGGTTAAAGAGTATTTTACATTGAATGTAAAAATTACAACACCGGCATAAGGGAGCCCGGATTTATTTCGGATGTGAATTTCTCGACGATGCGAGATAACCTCCGCACGGAATTTTAAATTGCGGTGAAACCGCGGAAGATTTATATCTATATTTTTTTTATTATTATTATTTTGTCTGTGGAGAATGAGAGAATACAGAGAATAAAGGTTGCGATTCTCGTGGTTCGTCGACCCGCCGATTATTTCGTTGAATTCACCGCACTGAAACAATGGTGTATAGAACGATGCAGTTCGCGCTTTCATCTCTTTCCTCTCCCGCGCTATCACCCCGCGATAGAATGGACCGAAGGCGGAGGATCGCCCCCCCCCCCTCCCCCCACCACCCCTTGCATATACGCGAACAATACCGAAGAAGAATCTCTTTTCTCCGGGTTTTCCATGGGGGCGGCTTGGCATCGCTCGGTTGCAGAGAACAGCGTCTACCGGAGTAGCCGAGGGCGTCTCGTGATTCCTGGATAAACACGATAAAAGCTATAAATGCTGGCATTAACGCGGAGAGAGCTTCCACGCTCGGCCTCTCGCCGTGCCCAGACACTTCACCGTTCCCTCTCTTCGTACCTCGCGGAAAAGCCTTCCTCGCCGACCCAACTATAATATTCCGCCAGATTAAGTTTCGGAATTTATTACGACTATGACACAGCAGGCTTCGCTGTTAGGGGTGCATCGTCGCCGTGGAGCATTTGCCTTGGGTAAATTAAATATATCGATTAAAGCATCCGTATAAAAATGAATCTCGCGACAAAAGTACGTCACAATTTTTTAACTGGCACGGTGCGCTTGACAGGTCGCCGTTATAATGAGAAAAGTTATCGGGGAATCTGCACGGTCCCTGGCAGTCCTTGAAATCCTCGAAGTTCTCGAAAAGACTCGGCAATGTCCTTGGATTCCCCGTTTTTTTTAGATGCTTGAAATTTTTATTTTCCTTCGTTGTGCAAAATTACCTGATTTTCGTAGCGTTCCAACCGTTTCGTGCCGTTTGTACGTATTGAAGCATCAAGTACTGAGTCAGTGCGCAGTACTCAGAACTTCAGCAATTTGATTCTGTCAGTAATGAGTACGTCAGTACTCAAGGACTAGCCAGCGTTCAGTACTTCAAGTAATTAATACATCAATGTGTACTTCGAGTACTTATGATATTTCCCAGCTCTGTTATAGAGACTCGTTCTTTTCAGTACTAAAAACAAAATTAAACTTCTGTTTTCTAGATAACTTTCCCTGATGAACGAAGCCCGACAAAAATAATTTGCACGCATTGATAAAAAAAGTACAGTTGAATTGACTAAGATTCGGGCAGGGACGTTCAAATAAATATTTAGTTAGTCGAACAAAAGATTTTAATGACTCAAAAATATTTTTGTGAAGTCACTCAACAAATTGTTGAACTAACCAATTTTTTAGCTGTACCAACAAAATATTTAGTTGAACATCCCTACCCAAATCTTAGTCGTTTCAACTGTATTTTTTTTATCATTGCACGGCTCTCCCATTTATTACAATTTCGCACATAGCTTTCTCTATGAGGAAATTCATTGATCGATTTTCGGCTTCCTCGCAGAGGAAGCTATGGGCAAAATTGTAATAAATGAGAAAGCCATACACAAATTACGTTGCATCTTTCCCAAAGTTTCAAACGGAAAAAAAATCATGAAAACGAAGCTTCCTCAATGAGGCAGCAAAAAGAAGTTTGGGTAATTTTTCACCCGACTGCACTGGTTAATTTCTCCAGGGTAGCTTTTACGAGTGAATGAAAAGGCGTCTGTCGGTGTGCGTGCGCGTGTGTCAGTAGCGAAAGAGCAGAAGAATAATAAAAGCGCCGGAAATGGTTTCGTGAATCGGTGGGTGAAGCCGTACGTGAGGCCAATCGGGAGGTCGCACGTACACCGCCAGTGCTGGAAAGAGGACAGTTTAACGAGGCAGGGTGTCTCTAAGCGACAACGTGTAAACCGATCGAGCGAGGTTGAACGTGGGATCCGTAGGCACCGCAGCGTACCCACCGCTGCCACCTGGTATAAGGCTTGCCGGACCGAGGAAAATATATTGCTAATAGGGTTCCAACACGCCCCGTTAGCCGAGAGTAATGCTTTACCACATCGGCACACGTTAAGCCCGCTTAACGAAGTCCGTATAGAGCCTTCCGCTGTTCTGCCCTCGCCGTTATACGTTGCTGAATTGGGGAATTCCCCTCGCTTCCTGCCTCCTCCTCACTCCGACGTCTTCCTCGGTCCATTCCTCGAACCGCCGTCGGATCTAGTGACGCATGTCGAATTAAATTTTGAAACTTAGACCGCCCCGTCGCATAATATCCAATGTCATATATTTGGAAAAAGTTTCTCGCCCATTCGGCCCTCACGGAAGTAATACGCTCTGGTGCCTAAAAGCTCATCGAGTATCATTAAACGGTGTAATATTACATAAGCCCTCACCAGGAGAGTTTCGAGGCCTTGCAACCCTGAACCGGAAAACTATCGCGAGTTCCCGGCGTATAAAATAGAGAGGCTGGTCAGAATGATGGATCAGAGTGAGAAACGCAGATAGCTAGAAAAAAGCATTATAAAAGAGTATACGAAGCCGGATAGAGCGAAAAGTAGGCCAGAATTCGATAAGAATTCCGGCCGGCTTCTGGCACATGGATCAAGGATTGTAGTCTCTTGTGCTCTCTCGACGAAGTCGCGGCGGGCAGGGCGCGGGATGTACAGACGTGTGTACGCTCGAGGAGAACACTCTCCATCCGCCGAAGAGCTGAGAAGTCGAGTCACGTACCTCCTGAGTTCTAGACTCTCGAGACCTTCGTCTTCGTCATCATTCTCGTTGCGGAGAGAAAAAAAACCCGCCAACGAGCGGCAGCTAAGGTGATGGGAAGTTCTTTGTTTTTTGTTTTGTTTATTTTATTGTTGAAGATCGTGTGCAACGTCCGCGTTTCCGTCGAGTCTCCTGGCGAGGGCCGTTTTGGTTGTGACGGGTAGTGCGGATGTTGCCTCACTCATGGAGACGCCGCGTGATGTTGCACATGGAATTGGCAAAAGGTAACTTGTATATGGCAGTTTTGAGAGCGGGACTTCAATATTGACTAACTTCGTTTGAATCGATAGCACTTCGGATGTAATGAAAAAATTCGGTAGAAGAAACAAAAAAAAGTAGCGACTGCGTGCGGAACTCTACTTGACTTTGGGGTAGCGCACTTTTTGCGTGCCTAAAAACAACAACAAAAAACGTATGAAATACAATATTCCCAGGTACGAAGATGAAATTGTATTGCTCCTCGGAGTACTTCGAATGCTCTTTTCCAGGAGAGGTATCGTGGAGGAACTTTGAAAAACGCCCATTTATCTCGCCTAAACGCGTGTGTGATTTATAGCTTCCGCTGTTACTTCTTGCGTCTTCGACTCAGCGAGAGTTCGATAACCGAAACTTCGAAGATCATGTAAATCCGTACCGTGAAAAGAAGAATCGGGAGTTTCGAGGTGCGTCACTGGCTGCGAGGGAGAAAAATATTGTAGAGAAATAAGATAAGAAAGTGAGGAGATCGACGAGGCGAACAGAGGGAATGGAATTGGAAGTGGTAAGTGTGAAAAGTACCGTCTGAAAGGTCGAAAGAGCTGCAATAGTTCGTGAGATTGGCGAATTCACGTTCGGTGCCCTGAGGCGTCAAAAGTCGAAGACGTTGTGTGAAGTTGATCGATCGGAGTAGATGCGACCCACGGAGCTTCCAATCTCCCTTGCCTCGCGACACTCTACTTATTGGCCTTGCTCCTCTCGTTTTTCACTACTGTTCGCAGTAGAAAAAAAAAAAAACACGAGAAAGTGAAGAGAAGCAAGGAAAAAAGCAAAAGAGATGCGAAACGAGACAAACTAAGGCGAGCGTCGATCGGGTGGGAAGCTCCGAGGGGGATAAGCTCGATGGTTCCTCTCGGCGCATCCTCTTTCCGATACCAGTGACGCGAGAACGTGACGGACGTTTATATGGCGAACAGTGCTGGGAAGCGGAGAGACGACCGAGCGGTATGATAGCGAATCGTTTTACTTCGTTCACGCTCGGTCGCCCTTTCCCTCGCCGCTTTCCGACCCAGATAAACAACTGGGAGACGTACCGGAGAATAGAAATGTCACAGCCAAGAACCACTCGACTGTCACGAGAAACTCCATGGATTCGTAACTTCGCATCGGCGACGAGGCAATTCGTTAGTGGTGGTAATGCATGATCGAACAATTCGCGCTGAGGCAACGCACGAGATGATGCCGGTGTGCGCATGGACCATCATTAAACTACGGGGATGTGACCCGCGAATCCGTACGCGTCGGTGTGAGTGTTCGCATGCCCGGTGATGCGATATGGAACGGCGAGCTACGGAAGAATGTGGAGGAAGATAGGATACAGGTGAATTCATGTGTGAGAGCGAAGCTGAAAGCGTTTGAGAATATGAACTCGGCGATGGTGGGATGGCAAGGAGAGGACGGCAACTATGAGGGGTCGCCGTGGCTCTTTGGTGCAGAGAGATAGCGTCGGACGCCATGAAACCATTTGTCATCCGATCTTCCACAAGGATGATCCTCGTCGAATGGTGGAGCCCATCGTTTGAAAGCGATCGTGCACGGCGAAGACGCGCTCGCGCAGTCACTGGCTGACGGAAGGAACGATTTTCCTTCAGCCACATCGCCGTTCGCGGACCTCCTCGAGTGTCCTGATTCTTAGCTCGTTCGGATGCAGCCTGCGCGAGACGAGAATAGACGAGGTGAGCTCAGAGCCGGGTGAGAGAACCCGGCTGGAGGGTAGCGAATAGTGAATGGATAATACGTTTGGGGATGAACGGCCACGCGTCTATATATCTGTCCTATGTGTCCAGGCTTACGTGGAAATGAGCGCATGTATGAGCAATTCTCACGATTGCGTTGGATAGTGAGTTTCCGACGTGCGAACGTGTCCGGCTGGGTTTCATACTGGTCGCGGTCGATTCTGGGGATCGAGTTAATATCCTTCCGGTCGAAGGTGTGACGCGAGTCTGTCTCGTTTTTCCTGGCGCGATGGGAAGCGCTGGATAACGCGTGTCGATGAGTTCCCGACCTACGTGCTCCAGGCTCGGGCACAACGAGTACTTTTTCATAAACGTTTTGAGGTTTCTTCCGATGTTGGGTCGTTAAGAAAAGGTTATTCACTCGAACATTCGAATGCACCATCGATCGATCCTTGTTACCTCATCCTCTCCTATTTTATGATTCTCGGTCGAGCCTCGAAGGATATTGCACCCAGAAAAAAGATTTATTAAAATCAAATAAATTTAGATCGTCAAATGACGTTTATTAAGATAGAAGAAATGTTTACTTGTCTTAAAAAAATCCTTATTAGATTCAAATAATGGCTACTCTTTAGTGTAAGTAATACAATTTATTCAACGATTCGTATATTAAAATGAAAGTTTATTCGCGCCAAAAATTGATTTTTATGAAACTTTTTTTATTTCGAGCTGTGTACCTCGATTGAATTGTGGTTGTGGAATGATTAATCGAAGAACCAACTTCGAGATTGGTTATGTTAAGAGTATAACTAATGTGCGACGTGATTAGTGAAATCGTGCGTCGATATCGGATCTGAATGCTTATTTAATAATAAAACATTGCTCGTTGATGCTTCGTTGATAGTAAAAATGACTTATTCAACGAAAAATGCATTTCTCCATCATTCAATGCAAATAAACATTTTTCTCCGTGCTTAATAAATTTTCTTTGATTGGAAGAAAGTTTTTCTTATGGATGTGGGAATCCTCTGTCGGTCCTCATGAGAGAACTTCTTTCTCGTCTCTTCTCTTTCCGCACTTTCCGGTATTGGAAAAAGTTATTCGATCAGAAGGATGCGTTTTAACGGCGGCAGGGTTGAAACTAGTGGCAGCAGTCGGGAAGTGGAGGAAGATTAGTCTGCGTGGAGCAGTGGTACTAATCGAGTGTACCCACAGATGGTTCACTTTTCTACGGAAATGGGACGGAGCTGGTGGAGGTAGAGTTGTACCGCGATATACTGAAACAGGAGCCTGCGGTTGACTAGTAATTTCCGATCTCCACGTACGAAATACGTTTGCGGCGTGACAGATATAGGAAACCTATTTCCTTTTAATCTCGTCGATTTCATTGTGCATATCTTTAATACATCCAACATCCTTTGCGTTTGTTCTTCCCGCGTGGATCCGAGGATTGAATCGACTTTGGTTGAAAATAAATTGAGAAAATATCGGAAAGCACGAAAGTCCCTCTGAGCTTCGTTTTTGTTCGTAAATTCAATTGCTCCTCCTCCTCCTCCTGCGAGTTATCCTGCAAGGCAAAAAAGGCAATTCGCATCCTTTGGCGAGTATGAATAACCAGCGTTTTCACTCGATATCCACTTCGCCCTCGCCTACACAAGTTCCATCATCATCTCATCCCGCTCCAGCTGATCGGCACTCGGTCCGTATTCCAGTCGTCTTTTCGCGCTGACACGCCGCACCCTTTAGCAATTTAGCGAGTTTTCTCCGAAAGATTCCCGACTCGTTGGGAACGCGGCTCTCTCTTCGGCTAACTTCACGAATCGAGTTTGAGAGCTCTTTCCTCGTTGACGCTGATTCTTTCGCAGCTCATATTTTTTGTGGTTTTTCTTTTCTATTTTTTGTGCCAAAAGCCACGTGTCTTTCTCGTCAAGTACCCTGAGCTATTCGCGAAAAATGAGAAAACGTCGGGTGGGCTTGCGAAGAATTCTGAACGGCCAACGAACGAGAGAACACACAAGGGCGTGCGGAAACAGTGATCGAGCAGCACGAGGGACGAGTGATCCGGAGATGGGGAAACAGTGAGGAAAAGTAAGCGATGGATTATCCAGACTTCTTAAGGCTTTTCGAGTATCTCTCGATCGCCCCTGAAGGCCGAGCATGAGCATCAATCTTGTCGCCCCTTGACATGTTTATTCGAGCACCTGTCCAGAGTCGTACACGCTCAACATCAATTCTTCGGCCAAGGGTCCTCGAAGGTTTCGTCATGCCGCTTCGAGCAAAATCCTTTCATTGGGTGCTCGCGTGTCTCTAATATTTGATTTCGCTTAACAGCATTTTTCTATCCAATGCCCTATCGTTGTACATAAGAATAGCGCACGATGAAAAGCAAATGAAAATAAATATCGACTTCGTTTTTTTAGCAGTGAGAGAGCGGCCTTGTACTTGACTATTTGTCGACGAACTCGCGTATTCACGGTTCTCGATAAATAGCGAGTGAATTGGAAAATGGTCCCGAATCAATGCCGATCGTCGACGCTAGCGCGTTACAATTGTTCACCGAAGAGGCTGGTGTATTTAGTAGCGGCACACATTAATGACGCGAAGCGAATACCCACTGAAAATATTTCACGATAAAACGTTCGCTCTCCTGCTTTGCGGATGGATCGCACAAACGATGCATGTTAATTATGCTGACCGGGGAGATGGAGCAATCCCATTGCACAAAAAACGTGATAGCTGATAGCAATAAATGGCTCAGCATTAATAAAAATGGGCATAGCCGAAAGCCTTTTCAAAACTCCCTCCCCACTTTATTATCTCTTTCTCGTTTATGCGAATGGTAAAATCGTTGATAATACTGATCGTGCTATTTGCGTGTCCCGGATTTTCGCGCACACCACGAACGAGAGCGAATCGCAGTTAAACTGAATAGCGCAGCGGATCGCCATTGAAGGTAAACCGGTGAACTTAAAAATTGGAAATTTTTATCGGAGAGGAGTAAATAAATACCGTGAATCGGGTAAAAGTGGTGGATATGGCGATTTCAACATAGAAAAGCTATGCAAACACGGTGGCCCATGTTCGCCACTTTTACCTCCAATATTGTACTAAAGTCGACCGTATGGGAGTCGAGTTGATTAAACCAGCCTCCCGAGTCCGATGCCGAAACGGATTTCGGCGGAAATATTCCCCAACGGAAATAAAATGCCTGCAAAAAATAATATATTCGAAACGCATAAAAATTTTAACGAAATTTCCGGCATCCACCCAATCATGCGTGCAGCGAGATAAATGATTAAAGTAATGTAATGTCGGAATGTCGAGAATGTCGATATAATCGGTTGACCGTGCGGAATTATCCAATCCGAAGAGAACACATAAAAAAAAAAAAAAAGAAAAAATGTATATAAGGATCGGCAAGAGTACTCGCGATGCAAGGCGAGCGCTGTATATTTGATCTTTAATGGACCATCAAGAGCAAGAACACGGGGCCGTGTTTCCGGGTATCTCGTCCCGAGTGCGAATAAATTCGAGCGGGGAGAAATTTATCGGAACGATAGGGAATTCGTGAGCTCCTTGTCTGCCGAGGTTCTCTGCTATCGAATATCCTTGGATGTTCTGACACCCGGGCGTCATTATACACGTGAAAAACGATTTTCCCCTCTGACGCAAAGCGCCACGCGAAGTGTACGTCGGATAGAAACACACACACAGACAGACGCGCAGGCGCGCGCACGTCTGGCAAACTATTTAGATGGATAGAGGCGAGTATAGAGGAAGCTCCAAACACGAAGGAGCTTCCGATGTTCGAGGGAGCTTGAAGTCTCGATTACGTCTCGCCGCGAATTTACGGCACTCGAAGAGTAAGACGAGGCCAGACGTGTATTTATCGTTCATCCCGGGATCACCTGGTGCCTGGGTGAGGTAGCGCCAACACGGACAACGAGGGAGAAAGCGAAACGTGAGAAAGTACAAGCAAAAGTATATATATATATATTCGAGTATATAAACTCGAAGTGTTCGGCTTAGCGAGCAGAGAAAGGTGAGGTGTGGAGGGGTTGAGTTTCAGAGTATATAAATAAATAACCCTTCGAGTCGGGACGAAGGGGGACGAACTGCGCCGGTGGCGTGTACATCGTGAGCTACGATGGAGCAGAACAGAGAAACGCGGGCAGGAGCCAGTGGCAGGGGTATGAAGTCGCTTTTCACCCTTTGCGTGTTTTACCTAACGCTATATATCCAACTATATACCCAATATATCTATACGTTTAGACGGACAGGCAATCTTCGCCATATCTTTCTTGCCTTTCACCGATGTCCCGAAGAACAATTCAATATGGACCAGCGAACCAGCGTTTTTGCCGGCTGACCCCGGTCGGTTTAGTCCTTCCGTGGTTGGGAATAAAAATTGTCATTCGGATATGCAGACCGCGCGTGTGTCCCGACGTGGACGATTTGAAATTATTATTTTCATTTCCTGATTCCTGCTCTCCCTATTTTTCTCTCTCCCGTCAAACTGTAAATAATCTACTGTGTTCCATTTATGAAGTAGCGTTATGTTCCTCTGGACCACTAGACGGGTGGACCGAGTAGCTTGTGGACTGGTCACAGGGTGGGTGGTGCAGGTCACCATCTTCTCTCAGATGTTTATCTACATATTTAGTATCGCTGCAAATCAGCCATCCTATTTTCGTTATATACATTCTATTTCCGTTTCTTTTACTGATTATATTTGTTTATATATTTATTATCATTATCATTATCATTTACTATTATTTTCGATTTTCTCATATTGCAAATCACCGAACCGCGTATTAATTATGATAACTCTTCGTCTTGTGTTCATACACTGCACCACAGACGATTGTTTTATCATTGTAAAATATCAAGATTGTACTTTGGCTTAGCGCTTGAAGAGACTTGTCCCAGAGCTCATAATAAATATCGCTTTCTCTCCCGATCATAATATACGCGTCAGTGTCGATCGTCCGATGAAATACGTCATCGCTTCGCTGTTGGATGCTCGGCGGAAGACGATTCTACCGGTATATCTGCGGAAGCTCTTTCTTCCATATTCTCTTTGGGGAGTAAAAAAAGAAGGAATCGTCGAGCTCGTATACTTCGTTCTTACGCTACGGCGTGACGAAGTGGAGAAACACCGAAGATAGCGGTAGCGAGGATAAGAAGGAGACGAGAAAATATGCGACGGCATGGAAAATGGGTACCGCTATATAGAAAGGAACGGACTGCAGAGAAGGAACGAAGAACCGCGGACACGACTGAGTTACGAGGGCGTCGGCCTGGGTATCCTTTTACGACGCTATAAAATTTCCCATTCCTTGTAGTTCCTATCCTCCTTCTGCCGCGGTACCATATTCACAAGCATCACAATTCCTACTCTCAATGGCCTCCGGTAAATACCCAATAACTGATCGGAAACTAGGTTGGGGTGGGGGGAGGACACTTGAAGAATTTCTCGCCGATCGACCTAAAGCGCACATCCCATCGTAGCGATTGTTTACCATGAGCCATAAACCCGATGGTTTACCGGTATGAATTAATGAATCGATAAATTCGTGATTTGTGAGTGAACCTTCCTGCGAATACTCTTTATGTTTCGCCGTATATCGAAGCATCTTCGAGTACGTGCGCGGGGCGCAGACTTCGACTTTAACCCGAGAAAAATATGTATTTCAAATGGGGGAAAAAAGCGCCCGTCTTTTCTTCCGAACAACGTTGGGGGGGGGGGGGGCGGGAGGGGGTTGATGGCCGAGTTCCGGGCGAATGGGATAACGCAGCTTTCGACGACGACGACGCTCCTGAGCACGTGCGGCTTGCGGGATTTCCTTTCTCATTCGGCGATACCCGCTCATATTTTTCTCAATTTTTCCTCCTTCAACGGGCCCGAGAGCATGCCCGAAGATTCACATATCCACGGTGAGAGGGAAAAAGGGACACATACGAACGAGAACTTACGAGGTGTTTACGAAAAACGGAAATAACCTGGTTGTCTACGGGATCGGTTAAAGCGGGGCAATTTCATAGGAGACCGAACAAAAATCGAGAGCGTTCTTTCCGTCTCACAAATATTTCGTACCCGAGAATATACGTGGATCTCGTAAAGAAGCGCGAGATACCCGTTAGAGGGTGGAATGAGAGTGGGTGGAGAGGGAGAGAAAGAGAGTCGTGTGGAAACGTCGATTTCACAGCGGGAAAGATATTTGTCTCGTGAGAATCGCGATAAGCTAAACTTTTCACAGCTTCGCTCGGCTGTGTGCAGCCCAATCGTTGCATTTTTCCCGGAGCTTGTGCATCCCGGTAAATGCCACTGGCGTCGTTCTGCTCCTCGTGGATCCCGGAGGGTTCTTCGGGCGAGGAATATGAATCTCGGTGTAACAGCGAGAACAGTGGAAGCGTCGGGGAAAATGAGTTTCGAAGGAGCGGAAGAGAGACACGATTGGGAACGGGACGTTTTGTATTTACGGCATCGCAACGAGAAACGATAATGGCTTCCCCTCTTCCGTCCAACAATTCCTCGGCTCCTCGGGGTTTTCGCGCGGCGCTCCGACCGCGAATGATCGAGAGGCGCCGGCTGTATACAGGTGCTTCGGTCCGCGTAACAGAAAATTATAGGGCGGAGGGTAAAAGGGGTGAAAGAGTAGAAGGGGAGAAGAAATATTTATCCGGGCGCGTGGAACACAAGGAGAATATTCGAAGAGCAGGAGAACTCTGCTTTGGAGAAGCCATGCGGGGCAAGCACAGACTCCTGCATTGAAACCTTGCATCAATCTGCGAACGGAGGCACGGTATTGCAAGTAAGCTTATTGCAACGTCGGTCTTATCCGTATATAATGAAAAAAACGTATTACAGTAGAAAATGAAAGGTACGCCAGGTCGCAAGGAGCAACTTTTGCAATCGCTAAATTTCGCCTAAGAAAATCCTGCCAAGCCGGTCAAGAAAATATGTAGAGGTAAAATAGCAATCGTTTTAACTTTTGGCACCGTGCGAGTGTTGATTCACAGCAGCGTTATTTATTTATTAATTATTGAAAAAGAGAAACTGATCGAAAATCACGCCTACGTAAGAATGGATGAACAAAACATGGCAACGTCGTTTCGTGTCTAATGACACTGCATTGTTTCTTTTCACCACTATTTTTCCTCTTCTTGCAACTTTCCACTTGACCCATCGTTTCTTATAAACGGCTTCGGTACACACTTTTCCCCTCTAACGAATAATCTTTTTATTATGACCGGGATTCATCTTTGGGTAAACGATATCGTTGCGAGATTCCACACGCCAAACCGGGCAAGCGCTTAGATTATAAACAGGTGGCCGCAATGCTGCCAACGCTGATATTATCGCTTACCGTCCGACGTTGCCAAATTATACCCAGTAAATTAATGTGATAAAACTCAATTATATAAGATTAAGCACAGACAGTGGCCACACTTACCAACTGAACACCCCAAAAACTTAACACTCAACGACTCGATACAAGTGCAGACTACTTTAGGTCACTAACTCAAACGCCCATGTCTCATAGCAACGATATAAGAGGCGCTAAGCTGCAACGCAATACCAAGAGCGCGTAATTCGAGCATGATCATTATCATGACACTTTAGATATAGATTCTCCTCAAGGGTCGTGTCGCCTATGTAGTGTTGCCGTTGTGTTTTAGTAATCAATCACCGGGATATCACTCGAGAATAACTGGCCTCAAGTATGCGGTTATCTGTGTGTAGTTGTCGAGTGTTCAGTTGGTAGTGTCTTAATTGTCTTCGATGTAGAGTTGACTTCCTGAAATCATGTCCGAGTAACTAGCTTCTCTCGCTGGCATTCGCACCATCGCAGCATTCTCTCTCGTTCTATGTTATCCAAGATAAGTTCCCGAACGGGCCACAGCCTATTCGTGGTCATATTTTGGTGTGTTTACATTCACGGTGTACAGTCTTCTTATCGAGTTGGCTTCATGCCGATATTTTCTGCATCTAGCTGATATACTGCCCTTCACCCCCGCAAGCTACGCCCGACAACAACTTTAATACAGTCAATCGCGGCAATGGCAGTAAAGCTGAAATTTTGCATAACTTCAATTCCATTTGCTACAGTCGCGGGTGGTTTGGGTAACACGGAAGACCGGACTACATGCGAGGAATGTGGTGCGGAAGAGGCGAACCTGTGTCGCTGGAACGATAATGGATTGTGACGCGTAATTCCCCGGAGCATGAGGACTTTGCGCATATCAGACTTGGAATTACAGCGGGATACCAACGGAGCGAGCATTGCGTCTGGACTCATTTCCGGGGAGCGAGGCACAATTTACCCAGAGTCACTCCGGCTTCGGCAACACCGGGAAAGCCCAACGGCGACGGTTACGTAGCCGATGGTGTTACGTTGCGCAAGCGATGAAAGTTCGTTATACGAATCCCTAGAGGGTCTGTTGGCGTTAATGAGGTTCCTCACAGATGGACAAACTTCCTTGATATTAGAAAATTGCCAACCGAGTGACTTGGCTGCGGGACCATCAAGCCAAGTTACCGATAAAATTATAATGTAATTGTGTAACGCTTCGGCGAATTCGCCCTGGTCCGGGGATGATCGTTTGTGATCCGACTGGAAGGGTCGATCTCGACGAGATCCGTCATGGAACGATACAAGGCTGAGTCCTTTGACTGAATCCTCCTCAAGGACTCTTCAATCGGTGATCGTGCTGCAACCGACGATTGGCTGGTTTCCGTCAGGATGAGAATTTATCAATTAGCGAGTTTAACAGGCAATGGTTGTTGCCCCTTCGTTAGGTCTTCCCAAGCCCTACCGCTAAACTCGACGATGTTTCTGGATGAATATGCTTCCCGGATGGGTTTCAGTCATGAAGTCCGCGCGAGAGTTCCGACTATTCAAGACACAGCTGCCGCAGGTTTCCTTGGTCGTTATCTGTCGTGGATGCTGCCCCTCAACTTGGAGTTAATTCCGTCATGACTTCGCCGACGCGCTGTTTCAGCGGTTAACTCGAGGAGGAATCGGAAGGAGACGGGGAAGGGCGCCATTGGGTCGAGGGACCAACAAAGGGACGAAGGGATGCAGAAGGCAAGCGATCCCCAGTACTTCCGTCGCGCTTTGAAAGCCATGTTTGCCCGCAGTGAGATTCCATAGGAAGTCTAGTTTGGATATACAGCCGATGGAATGCTTTCGTGAATCCCATCATCAGCAAGCAGCTCAAGGATCCGGACAACAATCCGGAAGTCGGGCTATTCGCTTCCGTACTGTACGTCCGAAACAGAGGCAAACGAAACTAACGTGCCGAGTTCGAGATATAGAAATTACATGGCTTCCCGATCGTACCTTTGAGGGCGCGGAACTTGACGGAGACTTCTGTGGATGAACTGCGCGATAGTCGCAGCACAGCGCACCGGCATCTCCAGGCTTCCACGCGACTGAACTTCGCTTTTTAGCCCTCGGCTCATCGTCTTCTTTCCAGCTCACCAGCGTACGGTAGACGCGGAAAAATCAGGAAAGGGATGAGGCTGGGGTACAAGCAAATTTACTGCTTGTGAGTTCAGAATGCCCTCCCTTCCGGCTTGTACGAAACCCACCAGCTCATTTCTAATTCACGAATAATATCTGGGAAAAGCAGACAGAAAAGGGGTTGCTGTTGGAAGCAATAAATTCGGGAAGCAGGAATGTATACAGTGAGGGGACAATTTTTTAAGGTGGCGTCGTACCAAAAATACGGCACTTCCGGTTGGAAAATCTTATTTTACAACCGGAAGTGGCGTCATACTGGAAATACGTGACCTCCGGCTTAAAAATCTTATCTTTTGAACAGAAGTGACGTACTTCCGGTCGAAAACTGAGATTTTCAAACCGGAAGTTGTGTTTTCCCTTATGAAACTAAACAAAAAAATATACATATACACATTTTACGGCTTATCGATAGTGTTTAACTTTTCCTGATGCATGAACGCAATTCTCGTGTTTGCCGCCTGCAGTTTCTACGCCGGATTCGTATATCACATCAACCGCAAGATATTTCGTTCATCATTCGAATGATTGCCTTGAGTAAATACTGGAAACTATACAGATTTTTTGCTTAAGTTTTTAATACCAAATGCGAATCGCAGAGCTCTTCAATTTCCAGCTCATTGACTCATTGAAGTCTGTGCGCTGTATATAACGTAGAGTGAGCTGTACGAGTGAAATTCTAAACTGTAAAGCGATGATAGAATTGTATGCCGGCACGTGACAAAAGAAGCGATTGCGGTTGGACAGACTGGAAGTAAAAAAAAAATGATAAAAAAATCGCAAGCTTTCCCGCAGCGTAGCCGCAAGTGTCGTGACGTTTTCTCGTCACTGAATCGCTCTTTTATCCCACAGGTTCTACAGTAAAGGGACTCTGAAATTACCACCAGCATGGCGTTACGGACTATCCGGGGATGACGCCGCGTTCGTCTTTTTTTCATCCCCTTCGGCCTTCGCCCCGTTCTTCCGTCTCGAGAGCGACTCGAAGCAGCTCCGACCTCTACCCGGGTCGTCGCGTATCTCCATACATCAGGACAAAAACTTTTCTTGACTACGATCGGCCCGATCAGTTATTAATGCTCGTTCGAATCGATTCATGACTTCACCCCGTCTACTCCCCTTTTTTTGTAGTTCTCTTCGTTCGCGCCGAGCGCTCCGCTCAGCAATTTCCCGATGTACTTATATTGAATTGCCGCACACAAAGAGGTACTGCACGTACACGGAAAGTGCGTGTAGGTTTGCTCGCTAGAATTTAACCGAGCGTGATATAAAGCGAACGAAAGTATACGCTCTCAACTAACGTTCCTTCATTTTTCACCACTCGGGTTTTATCGCACGGTTAACACGGTTACACAGTTTCGTTTTTCCTCTTGCGACACATTGTCCGCCAGCGACTAAAAGTTGTTATCTCACGATGGCGCACCTACACTGTCCGCGAGACAATAAATTGTTCATCGACTATATATATATATATATATATATATATATATATATATATATACACGCGTGCAGGTACACGAAGCTCGTTCGCGTATTAATCTTCGACTATAAACAGACCGTGCGAGAGGACACTTTTGCCCGAGAAAGGAGTTTTATTTCACGCTTCATTTATCGTCGTTGCATAGAGGTGGGACGCGACGGAAGTGGTCGCTCGCGGGAGCTCGAAGACCTCGATGAGGTTGACGGTGCGAGAGAGCGACAATGTGGCCTGATGTCGAAATAAGACGGTTCTCGAGGTGCAGAAGCGGCGAAGCGAGAAAGAGGAAGAATCATCGGGATAGGAAAGGCGACCAGACTCTGAGACGCAGAACCAACCGGCGTTGAAAGAAATTTCCTGCGGAACAACTCTCACGCTGCAGCTACGCCGGTTTCCTTGTCTAACAGAAAATGCCTCTGGGTAGGTGCGGTGAGCAGACTGGAGCCGCTGCAGCGAGGGGTTGAAAGTCATTTTGTGTCGCCAGTGTGGGCGATCAAAGGGGATGAAACCTGCGACGTCCTTCGAGCGCGAGAGCACACTATATATTCGCGCCGGTTGGCTCCTTTTTATTGCTTGCATGATCCACGAGAACACGTTGCAACGACGAGATACGCGGGAGCTCGTCGGACGTTGGCAAATTTAAGAACGCTTCCGAGCTCCGCAGCCGCCATACGGCTGAGAGCACCGGAAGCTCTGAAATATCTAACGCTCTCGCCAGCGGCCCGAGGGGAGGGCACGGCCTGGGACAACCGCACGTTTTACCCGCGCGTGTAAATTCATTTTCTCTCGCGGGGTGAAAAGAAGCGGTGTCGGAGAATGTATATTGCAGCGCGAGATGCACCGGGCGCAAATAGCAGAGGGTCGGGAGAGACGAAACGATCCTCGAACATTCAGCGACATCCGTGCGGCCGGCTCGCTTAGGTGCTCGCAAAGTGGAAGGAATATCTACGAGAAGGACGTTTCTCTCCCGGCGCTACCGAGCCGCGCATGCATTCCCGAGCTCTCACATTTCATGAATTGTTGAAGCAAAGTGGCCGTTCCTCTCGGGAAAAATATCGGCGGAAGGTTCAGCGAGATGCAGGACCAACCGGAACAAGCGGACGGAACCGTCGCGGAAAGGATCTTTCCCATTGCACGTTTCCGGCTGCACTTGAGTCCACAATGGCTGCGGAGGCGCATTAACCGTCTCGTATTCAGTTCTCGTTTGCTCACTTTTCAACGTAATAACTCGTTATCAGCCGGAATCTTAATGAAACAGCACCGAAAAGGGACCCAAGGGTTTTCCGGCTGCGACCTCACTTCCGGCGCACAAAGTGGTGGGGTTTCTTCTTCTCCGGTGGAGAAAACATGCCGGCAACGCTGTTCCGTCGCCACCCTTGGGCGTTCCTGTTTTTCCTTCCTCTCTCTGCAAATGTTTAGCCGAGAGCAACGAGAAACCGTCATGATTAATCTCCTTGTCGCTACTTCCTTGCGCCGCCTCGGCAATCCGATCAACTCTCGTTTACGAGTTCTACGAGGATTTACTTACTTAACCCAATTACGCGACTTGTCACTGAAAACGCTTCGTTGAGTATTATTCATTGGTATTATGATTATTTTCAACATTGTTTTTCGTACAAATTTCCTCTTCGTTTCCTCTACGTAACCCAACGATCTTCGCTGTAGGGGAAGCAAAACTAATGCGACTGAATCGTCGATGAAAAAAATGCCCAGCGTCGACAGGGATTCACGACCTCGAAGATGCGTTCTTTCTTTTTTCCCCACTCTCACCAGGTTCTGACTCAACGTCAGGGGTGCAAATTTACGTTTTTTGTCAGCCGCAGACCTCAGCTCCGTCCGGGAAAATTCCCCTAAAAAATGTGTCCGTCGACGTTGTCAATGCGAACTTATTCTTTATATCCCTCGTGACGTTTCGTCCACCCACCGTCGATTCACGTATATCACATACATCCTTGTCTCCCTCGAGCGTACCCTCGTACGCAAGGTGGCGTCGTTCTAATCCTGTAGGAAACTGAGGGAACGAGAACAAGTTCATCGGAAGGGCTCCCAGGAGCTCGACTTTTCTTTCCATCGGGAATAACGCGCCTCTTGTTGTACCCTCCTACGGTCTCCCGGTTTTCTCGGAGAAAAATTCGTCGGTCCGTTTCGCGTTCTCCTGGTTGACTTCCCGACACGTATATACGAGCAAGTTTGTTACCCCGTCACTGACAAAGCTACGCGCCCATTAATCACGGAAACGTTATTGCTGGTTCGAGCTTACTCGCGGAGCTCCACTTGTTTGGCTCTGATGAACCCGCCCTGGGAAATTCTTATGCGGGGTGGCTTTGGGACGTTTTGCTCCGCTATCGATTCGTTCTCTGGAGTGATTCTCATTTTTTTGCCTCTTTCCCTTTCCTTCGTTCGCGCGTATCGATGCGATCGAGGCTTGGAATAAAAAGGAATAGCCAAAGAAAGGGGATCGGACAGAAAGGCATTGACGAGAATTCCAATGAAAAGAGCGCCGAGGTCTCGTGCCGCTGAGCGGATCTCGCGAAACTGGCATAGTATCTCGCACAGAGGGCGTGAACCGGGGTTCAATTACGTCGTTAAAGTGAATCCGTGCGGGGAGTTATCTCCTTCCTTCCTTTCTCATCCTGACCCTACCTATTCCTATCTGTCGCGTTCTCTTGCTCCCCGACCTGTTCTCCGGTGTGACGACGAAACGTCTCTCGAACTAATTTATCCGATAATCGTCGACTAAACGCTCGAAGCAGCTTCGCCCGTGGTGTGCATGATAGCGCAATGGTGCCTCTCGTCTAGGTTTCAAGACGATCAAAATCCGCACCAAAGCCTAATCGGATCATCCTGGCATTGTGCTCTCTACAAGAACTCGGTCCGCAGTCGCGTTCATCCCTCATTTCGGGCTATCCGCTTCGGTGTTCGCTTTGTCCTATTGCCTCTGTGCAAGATGACGAGGCTACAGGACGATCGAGTCGCTCGTGGTGAAAACTTTGACGAGACCAGACAGAGAAAAAACGACCCCAAGCTAATTGTAATAAACTTGGAATGCCCCAATTCACAAAAGTTCCCTCAGCGATACGAAGAAAAAAATGCCCGTCTTGCAGTTGTCGTATTGCCGAGTGGTCATGGAAATAATCATGGTTTCCTGAACTCCTCTCTCTCTTTCTCTCTGCCGCTCTTTCTGCTTTCTAATTTCTCACGAAAACTTGAAGTTGTAAGACGCAAGGAGCCGTGTACGTTTTCTTCCTGATGTCTTTTCTCCTCAGCGTGTAGCGTCGGGAGAGTTGGTCGTTGGCCAAGAAAAAGAGTCATCGCGAGCACCCGGGCATGGAAAAAGGGGCTCCGCTATAAAAGAACGAAGCTACAGCTTCGTAGATTCGGTATATGTATAGAACAACGTTTGGCGTGGTGGGAGTAGCGAGAGTTCGGCGGTGCGGAAACGGGGAAGAAGACGACGATCTTACGAGGCAGTGGCTGGAGTTCTCGGTTGTAACGGCGGCATTAGTACGCGGATTCAAGGTTCCAGGGGCCACGGGCCAGTACTAATAGCAGGGAAATCAGTAGCGTTCAGGATGCCCTGTAGCACGGGCTGGTTCGGTGTAATGGCTGGCCGACAGGGAAATTATATTAGGGATGCCAATGTCGAAAGGATCTTGGCTTCCTCCGGAAGCTGCCGGTACTCTCCGCTCCTCCTGGCACGGTCCGTGTGCGCTCCCGCACTCTAATCAGTTTCTCTCTTACCAGCGTCTCCCGATCTATCTGGCTTTCTCGAACCCTCGGTATCGGACAGCGGTTTGATTCTATTAACAGACACCGCTAAGATCCTCAATGCCTTCGGTTCCCGTCTCTTTCCCTCTCCCTCACTAGCTCCCGCTTTGCCAAAGTGACAAGCGACCGGCCACCAACCTCGCGAACGCGCGCGGTTGGTAGATCGATACTTTGGCGGAGTTCTAGCAGACCGCAGGACCTGCAGCGCCGGCAATGGGATTTCACCGATATGCGGGTAAGAACCAAGAACCTCGTACACGCTTTGGTTTCTCTCCATCTCCGTCTTCGCTGTGGTTCCTTGCGGGTCGAACTCCCGAAGAGGGGGGGATAGAGGACGAGTTCGATCTTCAGCTTGAAACTTCTCATACTTCTCATCCTCGTCCTAACTACGTTGATTCAATTACAAACTCTTCGAGACTACAGTTGAACGAAATTGTACAAAGTTTACGAGTCGGCTTAGGGAAGGCGGCAATCCGACGTCTATTCATTAAGGGTTTTACGATATTTTACATCTTACGGGAGCGTCGTGCGGATGATTGGAACTGAGTTTGCCGGGGGTTTGTTATGTTGCAACTTACAAATTACGGATAGATTGACCATGACGTTTCTCGTTGGAGAGTTTCTGAAGTCCACTCTGCATCGGTACACGCCCTCGTCGCTCTCCCGTAAATCCTGGATGAGCAACTTCGCCGGTGGACCGGACTTTGATGTGGGCGCTACGCCCCAGTAGTGCGGCGAGTTACCCCGTGTCACTCTAACCTTTCGTGCGTCGTAACTGAAAGCAGACAATACGATCGGTATTGTTAAGTATCATATTTCCGTACGTATAGCTTGTACCATGCCGTTTGTTAATGCCTGGACAGTCTGAGTAGAACCGCTGCGTGAAACCGGACCATGCATTAAGGAAGGGCATGGTACAATGCTCTTCGCAGCTCAATCTATATTGTGCAGGCATGAATGAAAGCCATGACACATATCTTATGAATTCGATACGAAAAGCTTTGTTGCGACAAGATGTTATCGATCCGTATAAATTGACACTTTAATATCCACCAACGATAGGAATCACGTCAGTTGCGTCGATACGCCTTCCGCTACCCGGAAATTCAGTTATCGACGTCGCGAAAGTCGAATCAATTATCGCTCTTCCGCACCGTTCGAAACGATGTGAACCATTTATCGTTTAAAAATTACATAAAAATCGAAGTTATTGCTTGATGCGCCGGTGAAACTCAAAGTTATCTCGTTTCTTCGTGAACTCGACACTCTTGAAGTCGGAAATATTATTATCAACGGGCCTTCACCGTTCTCCACTTTATTTTTCCCGAGTTTTCCGACAATAATTGTTATAACGTTCTCGTATCGAACGATGAAAAATCAAATAGAAACCTTGTCGACTGTATGATTCTCAACGGTGAAAAGTTTCGAGCGTGTTATCCGTGCTATCCTCGAGGCTGCGCACGCGACCGACGAATGTTATTCGCGTCGAGTGAACTTCGCGGTCCGATGAAAAACTCGCCGCCGGAGCACCGACTCTACCACGTAGACGACAAAGTTTTTTTCACCGATGACAAAATCGCTTGCTGATGGAAGATTAATGAATTCCGAACTGCATTCGCGGCGAAAGAATTTACGGGAAACTGGTACGGTTGTCGGCGTGTGTAGGGGGTGGGGGTCTTCACTCGGACACCTCTTCGCGGACGAGAAGGATCCGATGGAACGGGAAATTGATTCCGAGTGTGAAGAAAAGGTCGTATCGTCATGCGTCTCGTAAAGTGATTTTCCGCGCGTTGGGTGTCTCCGCTCTCGCGCTCTCTCCGGCAAAGTAGATTGTTTTCAGGGTCGAGTTCGTTCCCTCGTCTTAGTAGCTCGTTTTCTCTCTCCCTCTCTCTCTCGGAGGCACTCTGGATCATCCGTGAACTGTGAGGAGGTAGTAAACTTTATCGCCTCGAGCGCCAACGGTTTAAAGCTCTTACGAAGCTCAAGCCCACTTCGCTATCTTGCGAGCTCGCAGCCGCGAAAGAGAGAGAGCGAGAGTCGGTATCATCGGTGGGCGTCTGCGTGCGAGGAAACGTCGTCGATCTTTCACGGGACTCGACGGATGTAGGACTCGACTGGTCGCTGGCCCGTTCGGTTCAATGTCCTACCGAACATATTGCTCCTCCACTGCGATCCTACGAACTGCTACTCTGTCCGAGATCTACCCAGATGTATTCCGTGGACGGTTTTTTATGAGTTTTGCTTCCTCGTAGAGGCAGGTATGTTTTGGTTAAAAAGCTGAAAATTGAAATTTTCATATCGCTTCCTCATAAAAGTTGAAAGTTGACATTTTTTTGTTCTGCAGCTGCAGAAAAAAAATCTGCTGCAGCAGAAAAATTGAAATGTTGTGAAACTCAGATTAACATCTGAATAACCTCTGAAGCAGATGTTAATAGAGAATTTGAAACGAGTTGAATTATTAATAGGCGAAAGTCCCTTAAAATTTACCAAACAGAAGGATTGCGGTCTGAAGGACAGTTTTACGGAGGTTTTCTGAATTGGTTGCGGAGGTAACGTTCCCCGGAATGGTACCAGAAGCTTGTCGACCGCCGGAAACTCGAGAGAGGAGAAGAGAAGATGAGCGGAGAAACGGGACAGGATAAACGGAAGAGGAGCGGTAACCACTCTGGAGGGACTCTTAAAAGAAGCGTAACTTTGTGCATAAAATTAAGCCATTGTAATTGCGAGACAGCAAACGAGCGAGATGGAGATAGGAGGTTGGGGAGTTTATAGTGTACTCGCATCTTTGCGGCTGGCAGAAAGCAGCAGTCAAGTCGTCGCTCGCCTCGCTGCCGTCGTACTTCGGTGTAAAATCTTATTTTTACCCCGAGATAACTTTAGTCTCCGGGAGAACGAGTACTACTTGTACAAGACAAGGCGAACTACGACTACTGTGCCGGTAACTGCGAGAAACAAAGTCCCGTCTGACCAAAACTGGAACACTCTACTGGAAGTGTTTTATTATTTTTATTTCGGTAAAAAAAAAATCGCATATAAAATCCGCCGTGCTCGATCGTTGCAAAGGTTGTTCCGATCGTTCAAAAAAATCTTCGGATGCGAATGTAGCAATACAATTTTTTACATTCGGACCTGAAGATTTTTCCGCGTGATCAGAACACTCTTACCAAAGATTCAATCGTGGAGGATTTTCATTACGACTCTTTGTGAGGAAAATAAAAAATAAAACGCGCTTTTTGCATCGCTACCAGCCATGTAGGATCCGATGCGCAGAAAAAGTATTCCCCCATTCACGAACTACGACGACTGTGCCGGTAACTGCAAGGAACAAAGACCCGTCTGACCAAAATGGGAACACTCTACTGAGACCGTCTTTTATTTTTATTTCGGTGAAAAAAAAAAAAATTATATAAAATTCCTTATGGTCGATCGTTGAAAAGATTGTTCTGATCGTTAAAAAAAAATGGTCAGGTGCGAATGTAACAATACAATTTTTTACATCCGGACCTGGAAATTTTTCCGCCGGACCAGAACACTCCTACGAAAGATTCAATCGCGGAGGATTTTTGTTACGACACTTTGTAACGAAAATAAAATATAAAATGCCTTTTGTTTTTTTACATGGAATCGATGGACGCCGCCCTTAACTGCGTGTCGTAGCGCTCGCCGCAATGGCTACCAGCCACGAGTTCCGGACACGAACAGAAGCCGGCGTTGGTTCTTTCCCCACAGTTAACACCCGCGTTACGTACACGCCGATTTCAGAACGTACGATCCGATTCGCAACGTCGTTACGACCGTAAAGACGATCGTTTCACCATCGGGACAAGGATTTCCTTACCGCGTGAGCGTCGAACGTTTCCCGGTTTTCCTATACCCTCCTCGTTCCACTTTTCTCTGTGCAGTTTGGATTCTTAGGGATTACTTCACGTTCAGCAATTGCTTCGCGGTGATATCGCCGGGCTCGCGTTTATTCACGCCAGTAAATTTTCCGATAAAAGCTAAGAGAGTACGCGAGCAAGCGAAGCTTTCATTTTCCGATGGTGAGAAGGAAGAGGCGGAGGCAAAGAGCGTCGCCAATCGGTTCTACTTGAAGTTCTGCTGATTCATTTCTCGATATCGACATCTTTTCACAATGTAGTACCCAACTTTCGATATTAAATGAAAATTAAACAAGCGTCTGTAATTGAGCAAATTTTTGTATTCCTGGCCACTTACAGGCGCAGATCGACGTAAATTCGATATAACCAATTAACGTTGGAAGAGACTGTTCAGCGTGTTAACGTCGAACCATAAATAATACGAAAAAACAGAAACAACAAAAAAACCTGCATTCGTAGCTTTGACGCTGTTCGCGCGAGTCCAACTTCTGAGCCTCGGAGCTTGAAGACTCTTAATAATCACGTAAACGCTGTTCTCCTACGCGGCAGCAACCTGAACGGGGTTAAGAGTCGGGCTGTGGTTTCTGGAATAGGCTTTGCATCAGTTTGCATAAAGCCGCGTCCGCGTGTGTGTGCGTGCGTACTCATTGTAAAGTAGGTTGTACCTACTTCAGCGTAGGTACTTCCCGGTGAAACGGGAGAGTGAGCTTGTACCGTGCCGACTGCTTGTTTGACGTTGGAATATCGACGTTAAGGGCTACAAGCGAGAGTAGCAGCAGCACCACAACATCGCTTCTCATTTTACCTCTGGGAAAACCTCCGAGTCTCGGGCTTCCACGTGACATACGAACCGAGATGCCGAGAGTTACGAGAGGGTTTTTTTTTCTCTCCTCTTTTTTTTTTCTCCATCGAACGAGGGCATTCCGTCCCCATCGTGTTGTTCCACATGCTCGAGCAACCCCACGCATGTGTGATCGTGCGACTTGTGTTTTCAGCTCAAACGCCAACTACGTTATCCCGACGTTGTTCGCAAGTGAGAACACCGTGCATCGAATGAACGGGAGAGTATATCAGCTGCATGCAGAGTTTACCTTGTTAATTGTGGTTATCCCTTTGTACCGGGTCTTCGCCGTGACGCGCGGTCGGTGAACTTTGCGGACGAGCCCGGGCTGTAATTTCAAATCTGGCAGTGCAGCCGAATCAAGAAGGAGACCATGTTGGTACCGAAGGGACGTGCGTTTGGCGTAATGGGAGACAAACGCGCCTTGCACCAAGATAAACGTGTACAGTCGAATACAGGATTCGAGTATATACGAGAGGGTCGGCAACGATTGATCCGCGGAATCGCAGTATATCAGCAAACGTATCGTGCGGCCCTTAAACGTCAAACGCATAGTCAACAGGAGATAGCCATTGGCGGGATCCGGTGAGGTAGCTGTGTTGGTTTGGCATTCGCCACTAATGCGAAAGCCTCTTCACCCGGATCCGAGGACGCTGGTATAATACGATATCTACTCCCCTGTCCATATACTCCCGTTTACTCGGACCATGACTGGGTAAGCACGGCCTTGCAAACGGACCGACGGAGGCAGAACTGTACGGACATCGGGGCCTTCGCCAGGACTGCACGATAACCACGTACGAAGTCATCATCCAACTACACATAGGGCTATCAATTTCCCCGAGTCTCCGTGACGCTGCGGATTCAACAGGTTTTCCTCCTCCTCCCAACCGCGCCAATGACAACGACAATCGTCATCGGCCCCTCCGATGTTTCTTCTTTCCAGCTCAGTGAAGATGACTTCGATGCCAACGGAACCGCCCCTGAGCTAGCGGTATCAACGTTTGCGTGTTGTTCGCCGTTTTTATAATAATTCCTGCACGAGCAGCACTAGAACCGGAAACGACAAGAGGAAACGCTGACTCTAGTTCGTTCCAAGAGAGAGGGAGATGGATAGCGAATTCGGCGTTAAAGCGCTGACGACGTAACCCGGAAGCTACAACCTCCGCTCACCCGTTCTCTGGCGTTCCTTCCGCGTCATCCCCCTGGCGCACCGCGGCGCAGCTCGACTCTCTCTCCGTCGTACTTTGACTCGCCGGATCTCCGTGCCTCCGTCGGGGGCTCGCATAGTTACCGTCTCGCCTCCCGGTTAACGCCTCCGAGGAAACTGTTTCAGGTCGATCGACAGGAGCGATTGTTCGCCAGGCACCATTGTGGTCCGACTTACGTGCGGTCGTGGTCGAACTACCCAATGCCGTCACTCCTCCTTTCTCTGTCTCTCCCCCGTTCGTTCTCCACCTGCTTCCATACGTCTGCCTATGTATGCACGATACATAGTATAATATGTCTAGCGGGTAGGTCGAGCGTGCGTGAGAGACGCGTATCGTTTAGGATTATCCCGGGGAGAGGTTCTAGCCTGGATCGTACGTATTCGGAATACATCGTACGTTCGAGACCGCGCCGTTGTTGTCACATCAGTCTCACTGGAGGGCCATAAGGACATTCGGGGCCGTTCGTGCTGTACTCGGTGAACACGGCAAGTTTGTCACCCCCCAATGCTCACCAAGCGCCAGTGTTCAAACTCCACGAGTGCGTTCGCGTTCTCACTAGCATTGTATTCATAATACCCGCCAATTCTGGGTCTGCATCTGTATTGGTTGTAGGTACAAGCAATTACATAAAGATGGCTCAATACTACACGCAATTCAACAGCGGCTGTCGGAATTTACCTGGGTGTGCGTCGTTGCAGGAATTTCGTGGTGCAGAGGTCGTGGCGAGAGAGAGATAGAGAGAGAGAGAGAGAGAGAGTCGGAGGGAAACGGAGTATGTCGTGTTACAGCGGTTCGAATTATCGTGCCATTGTCCGCGACGTTTACTGGCACGTAATAGCGATCGTACGTACTCCTCCTCCTCTCCAACCCATACCCACAGAGCTCCCCGGGATAGCGAACGAACGAATGAACCATCGAACGTACGAAATGCCGATGCTGTACTCGCTCAAATCCTGCACGAGCAGCAGCCCGGCATCGAAGCGGAGACTGGCAAACTGGGTCGTAGTTATTGTTACGCGCCATTGTTAACCAGCCAGGAGGCACAGGCTCTATTCCATCTATATACTATATATATATATATATATATATATATATATATATATATCGGTCCAGCGAAGCCCGCTTAGGATCAGGACCAGAATCAGTTATAGCGGCTCGGTTCAGTCGTGATCGGTAGTGCGCCCCATTGACATGGTATAACGTTCCGGTTGCGAAACGCGAATTCTCCGAAAATAAGTGGGCGTCCGGCTCGAGTCGGGAGGCCCTCGACCGGCGGATGATTAAAACGCGGTATAGAAGCTGGACGGTCCGTGCCAGCTCGGGGATTCTCAAGGGGCAGGTATATCCGATTAATATATATATATATATATTAATCGGAAGCGAAAAACGTTCTGAAACACACACGGAATCGAGAAACCGGCGAATTCGTGATGGTATAATTGTGTGCGTGAAGAACAGAGCGAAAGGGTGGAAGAAGAACGATGGTCACGTAACCGTCCGTGGTATGGAATCGGCGCCGCTTCGTCCGACACATTCAGTCCGGTAGCTGCAGCAACGATGAGGGATATATACGACTGATATTGGAGTCCGAGGCCAGCGAGACCATCCTTGCGGATCGCGATAAAATGATTTTTCATTGGAGAGAAAAAATTTCTTATCGGATTTTATTTTTATTCTGAATTGCTTTTACCTGTTTTCTGACGTTTTATGGGAGTTGCTCCTTCGCAGGAACGGAAAAATTCGTCTTGTGAACAAAATTGCATACCGGGCCCGCAATCTCCCCTGTTCGTTATTACTCTTGATTAAAATTACATATGAAATACGTGACATTTTAGAACGCTCGACAGGAAATACACGCTCCGCGTTTAATTTTGTTGCTCCAATTTTACATTCTGTGGACAGTACGTGATCCAAGTTTCGACTATGAGGTATTCGAATACGTTAAAATACTGTAACGTATATGGAGATGAGGATTACACCTATAACCGGAATAGCTCGGTATGACAAATGACAAGCCTACGGATTATCGATTGACCAGCTGACAACAGTCTTGATCGGACTTTCAGTGAGAACAGAACTTGGATAGTTCTTACTCGATATATTCAGCTGCCTTCGTACTCAATAATATCCACCCCAAAACAAAACATCCGCCTTATTTATTACACGAGAACCCAACAATTCCTTGCGATTGTAACTTACCTCGTCAACGCGCAGCCTCGTTGTGCGTATCTTGAATAAATCCCTCAATGCGTAGAGTTAATGACGGTATGATGTAATAATGGTAATCGTATAGTAACGCCGTAGACCCTCTCGAAGCCGTACTCGGTTTAGCAATTTATGCAAAGGTATTATGTGCGGTTTTGTAACATAGAAACCGCGACGTGTACGACCCGCGTTTCGTCGGGTTTCTCTAATACAATATTAAATGGGAATCTCCACCTCGCCCTCCCTATGTGTATTACCGCACGGCATACGTGACGGTTCCCTGTGACGATGCAATATAGTTCTGGGTCTCCCGCATTTCGTACGTGTATGTTCCTCGGGAACTCCCTCTCTCCACTTAGGAGCGAGAACAAATTGAGCTGCGGCTGAGAGCGGAAACACAGCCCTAAGTAACCAACCCAAAACTAATAACGTTTCTGACCGACAATTCGGAGCGAATGTTACCGCGACCCTCGGTCGGATCCGGCGTTCAATCTGTCCGGCGACAATTTTGTTTTTCGCCCGAGCAATGTCTCGTCGAACACGGCATACGCGCAGCCAGCGCGATAAGCGCCAATTTATCACGAACCCACACTCAGCCGAGAGGATGAATATTAGTAGTCGCGGTACAGTCGGAAGCGGTGACCAAGCTATGTGGAGGAGCTGTCGCTGGTAGCGGATCTGCGAATTACGAGCAGTGCCAATATAAATAGTTGGCGTTCTTCCAAACGTGTTTATCCTACGGCCTCTCCCGCCTCTCGGCGGATAGGGCCGAGAAAATTTCACCGAGCGGATTTTCCTCCCCGGCCCAACGTGCCGAAGGGCAATAAAAATGAGTACGCGCGCGTGCCAGTGGCGAGACAATGAAAGCGACGGCGAACCGGGCTTGGAGCACATCGCGTGCCGGGCCCTGCGTGTGTTAAACAAGAACCGAGCACTGTTGCCGACTATCGTGCATCGTAAACCACACGGCCGAGTTACCGACAGCGGGGGACGATAAATGTACCACGGGCGATGGGGAATTGAGAGAGGAACGAGCGAAATAGGACGGAGTTGGCGAGAGAGAATGTATTTATACAAAACCCACCGAAGATCGAAGAGTTTCCGGGTGTCCGGAGTGTCTCTTCCGTCTCTTCCACATCGTTCTTGAGTTCGGACGACCTTCGAGTGCCACTCGAAAAAAAGGCGCCAATCCCACCGTAAGAATACGAGGAAGAGGAAGAAGCCGCCTCGGTGAGAAACCCTCGAGACGGTGAGCTCCTCTGAGCCAGCCGGAGTGTTTGAGGAATCGATTTGATATTTTTCTTGGCCACCGCGACCAAACACCGCGACGGTACGCAAGCATTCCCGATCAATTTTCCACCGTCGTTGTAACGCAGCGAAGCTGTGAACTCACGTTTATTTGCCACTCCAGCGCAGTGCCCGGCTGATCTCGTTTTCGTACGATCTTCGAATGTCGCCCGACAGCGTCGGCCAGGGCGGCAGTCGGACGTGTGCTGGCTGCGGCCCGATCGACGATTCACGATTGGAGAGGAACAAAAAGAACGATCGTTTGCCTGTAACTGCGGAGAAGGGGCTGAGATGGAGAACGAGAGAGCAATGCGAGTTAGCGAACAAACAGAAGCGTGACGGTGGATGTATTTAGGGAAGAGCGGGGCAAAATGGGGCAGTGGCGCAAAACGGGATAGTGAGGGCAAAACTCAATTTTACAATAATTCTTGGTTGCCCCATTTTGTCCCAACGATACATCCGGATTTTCAACCCAGTTTTTTCCTACGGACCACCATCGACACCATCCAAAAATTATTGGAAAATTGCGTTTTATCTCATTATCCCGTTTTGCCCCGCTGTGCCATTTTGCCCCGCTCTCCCCTTAGTCGTGTGAAGTGGTACAGGATGGAAAGTAGGAGACTTTGAAGAGAATATGTATCTCCGGGCAACACAGTCACTTTGAGTCCTTCAGGTCTAAAGTGGAGTGCTTTGCACCTACGCTTCTCATTCTCTCTCTCTCTCTCTCTTCATCCTCTTTCTCCGTCTCTTGTACGTCCACTTAGTTTTTCGTTTTTTCATCTCTTTTACTACCTGACTCACTTTCCTTCTGTACACACCACGACTTTTCACTCCCTCATTCCCCCTCCGAAGCCCCAGCTAGGTCTTGGTCAGAGTAACAAACCCGGCGCCTGAAAACTTTCCCTTTGACGAAGCTAATTAGAATGGAATGAAAATTGTTGGCACGCTTGAATGACTCGTCGGACGGCGAGCAAAGCGAACCGGGATCGTCACGACTTGGCTTCGTCCGACCGAGTTTTCATTCGTCCGCAGGATTCACAGGACGCACTCTGCGACTGGAAAAATGTTGAAGCGAAAACAAAATTAATGATGTTTTCTGAAATAATAATTTACGTAACTAATGAGAAATCTGCAAAATGTCGATGGAACAAATCCCGAGTATAGAATTTATTTGATAAAAGGCGCCCGAGTCGGAAATCTTCAATTTCCTTTCACAGAGTCTCGCGTGCCATGTCTCAACCCCTCCGTCTTTGAGCACTCTGTCGCTGTATTCTTCGAGACGTAAAATAATCGCGGGAAACTCGGTAAGCCGATGAATTTGCTCAAGGTGACGTCGAGAAAGGAGCATCAGCAGCTGCCCTCGCTTCGTAACCATCCTCGTAGAACCACGGTTCGGCTTAAGGATTCTCTCTCTCTCTTCCAGTTTCGCATGGTATTCGCTGCTGGTGGAATTCTCTCTTTTTCTCTGCGGTGTGCACGATCCATCATTTTCACGAAAGTTTCGTCGGTCCGTAATCCTCTGGAAGTTCCGAAGTACGCACTCGACGACCTGTCTTGTAGCACGAGGATGGAAACCACCGTATCAGACTCGTTCTCCTGTGTGTGCCCTCCTTTACCCAACATCTGCCCAAGAATGTTTGTACGTTCGGTTTGGTTTGAAGAGCAAAACTTCCAGGCTGAGTACGACGAGATATGACGCAACATCCACCGGCTGTACAACGTATATCCGGGCTATGCCTGCGCTACCCGGTGACAGAGATTTCGATGTCGAAGCACCTGCCAGATAGATAATCGCTATAAGGCGGGTTTGGATTATCTATTTAATGAATAGGAGGAGGCCGAAACTCTTGGGCGTCAATGTTTCCAAGTCCGACGATTTTTCGAAACTTTCTACGTAAAAACATCTTTAGCGAGGTTTGTAAGTAAAAGTTTTCCTTAAAAGGCGACGCGATCAAAGTCTCCGCGAGCAGCCAGTCCGGGTCTTATACACTGAGAAAAGGATCTCGTAAAAAGTACCGGCCATATAAGGGTCAAATTTTAAGACGTTAGTTTGAAGTTAAGATCGGTCTTGAGATCAAACTTAAGGTCGTAGTTTGGCCCAAACTTCATTGCGTGCTCAAGATATATCTTAGGTTCGAACTTGAATTTGAACTCGAACTACAATCAGAGTTTGATTTAGACTTAAGTTCAAATTGAAGATAAATATTAAACGATGAGATTCGGGCCAGATTTAAATCTTAAGTTCGATCTCAACAGCAATTTTAAGCTAAAAAAACTAACGTCTTAATATTCGATCCTAAGAAAAATTATCATAACTATCATGGTAGTACAAAATTAGGGCACCGAGTATGACAAAAAGTCCCAGATTTTCCAAATAATTTTACCAAAATTCTTATAAATCCGATACTTACGATCATACGTGGCGCCCCAGTTCGCTAGTACTATGTGCTATGGTAATATCTCTCAAGCGATATTGGCATATTTAATAGATCCGTGTCTCAGTGTACGTATGGTTCCATGGACTTTGTATATCATGAGTATAAACATTGTCTCGATTTGACGAAGTTTCGAGAAAGGACGCGTCTCACCAATAAGAAGCTAACGCCAATATTCCACGAACGAGCTTCACGGTGAAGTGTCTCGACGAGGGGCGCTTGTTGAACTACGGGCAAATTGGATTCCACTCCGTCGCCAGAATCTGAAGGTCTCTTAAACGATCTTGAGACGGAACTGACGACGTCGCTTGCCTCTTTGATCATCCGCACGTACATATGCAATCACACTGCCTAACGTTCACAATCATATTCGCAGAGAGCAACTGCAGAGCAGATCTTGCTTGATCCTCCAACGAGTTCGAGCGTTCTGCGAATCAATCCGTTTCGATAAATTCGTCGTCTTTCTGCTCAATCCCTTAGATTTAGGCTATAAGCTATAATCCTGGATTGACAATTAGACCAGAATAATTATGTTTAAAATATCTAAATACGTTACACCTCTATGCTGATCCTCATTGAGGCACTTCTGGAACTGAGTCAAAAAGCCTTTCTCGTATCGTAAAAGTGGGTAACCGGGATGTTCACTTTCATCGCAAATCCTTTACGCTTGCGTAATAATCTTGCTTTATTATTCGCTCTTAGCGGGTCGTTTGGAATAATTTTTTCTTTCGAGAACATGGCCGCGGAACTTGAGGAGTGTAGGCAACCGAGGCACCTTTTAGGAGCTGACAGCCATGTCACACCTCCAAGGTACACAAACGCTCTTATACACATGTATATCCTTAAGTACTGCGTTTCTCCAGAAGGCTTTCCGAGTTTCCGGGAAACCCTTTTGCACAGGAACATGGTCGTTTACGTTGTTGAAGTGCACTCAAAGTAGTTGGTACGGCAAGCATCCGTTTTTCAAACGCAGCACCAATCGTCGAGTAGAGTCCGGAGTTTCGCGAAGGACGACTTGTTCCTCGTCCTCGGGGTTAATCCCTCAGCTACTCCGAGCGCGGAAGCTCTTTTCCTTCTCGGCTTCGCCTCAGTCAGGGTCTCGGCGGTTGCACTCGGTGGCAGTGTGTTTATCCTCCTTGACTGCGGCTCTTATTCATTCCCGTCGTGTTCTACCCTTCTTTAACTCGCCTCGCTTCGCCCTCTTTCGCAGCCACGGTTGTTCGGCTGCAGCTTCCTCGTCTCTTTGGCGAGAGCTCATGGTGACCCGCGGCTCTTTCGTCGCTCCTTGTCAAAATCTTCCGGGCTAGAAACTCCAAGAGCCATACCAAGCGGTGTTGGCGGTCATCCAATGGAGCAAGGAAAACGAGCAGTTCCGAGACGATCTTTGGGCGCGAGAAAGCTTTGATCGAAGACGGCAATGAAAAACGAATAGAGAGAAAGGGACATTTATACAGAGTGGGAGAGTAAGAGACACGTCATTAAGTAAGAACTACCGAGAGAGAAAATATTTCGGTCATCGATGTTCATTTCCGGTGCAAAATAATTCCCGTTCAACCGCCGTTTTTTATAGTTCCGTGCGAATACTCGACGACATATTACTCATTACTTTTCATCTCGCAATCGTTACCGCTTCAACGACATCCGTTTCTAAAGTATTTTTATCGCGAGAAACTTTCCACCTCGCCGCGCGATTTGTCTCTTTAATGTGCTAAATGATTCCGTTAAATACCATCTTTGAGTGAAGATGAAAGACGCTCGCGAGGAAGGCAAGAGAGGAATGTTCCTCGAGACGCGGGAAACAACAAGACCGCGGTCTGGTAAGTATCCTTTCTTATTCCCTTCTTCGCTCTTCCGACTGTCCTCGGTCTGTTCCACCCACCTCGAGGGAGAGAGGGAGCTTATTGCGAAATGTTTCTCGCTGGCTGTAGACAAAACGTCGCGAGATCGGAACGACTGTTTTATTCATAAGAAAGCCGTGGTAAGCCGACAATCAGTATTCGGAATCCGTGCAGTTCCATTGGTTGCTGCTGCTGCTCCTGCTGCTGCTTCTTTTTCTTCTTCTTCTTCTTCGTCTTCGACGAACGAACAAACTCCAATGTTGTACGTCTCGTTCCAGTTCTCCTTTCCTCTTTCACCCGAGCCACGGGAGAATCCGCATCCCTCGCAAAGGCGATGCAGAAAGCGGTGAAAAAGAGCGGGAGACGGACGAGGAAAAGAGAGTAGGAAAAAGGGAGGAACGCAGTAACCGCGGAATCGAGCGGTAGCTAAGAGAGTGCCCTGGCCCAGTTCGACCCACCCCGTTCGTCGGAAAATAGAGAGTGGAGACTTTTATCTACTTACGCTTTATTTACATTTACACAGCTGGCGAATATAAAAATGTTCCAAGCGAACGGGCAAGTCGTCTTTCATCCATTCATGGATGACGAGTGATGCATCTCTCGGCGCATCACTTAGCGCATCCGCCCACTCGGAGATTCGGAGAAAAACGAGCTTTACCGTGAGTTACGTCGGTACATTCCATATCACTGTAGATTTTTGTAGCGGGCTGAGTATGGGCTCTCAACAATCGGAGACGGAGTGAACGTCACCCTCGAGAACGCGAAAGGCAGTGGAGATCGGCTCGTTGGAGGGATGAAGATCCATGATGAAATGCAGAGTCTGGCAAGTCACCTTTCTGTCAAACTCAATGTTGATGCTGAACGTACCCGCTGGATGGATCGTACCCTGAAGAATTTCAATGTTATTTATTTTTCTCACTGGTGCAATCTCATATTCCGCTTTCATCCTCTCTCCCTCTCTCTGCCCGTAGCTTTATCTCGCCGAGATACCGTTGCCGAGCGCTGAGAGAGCAATATTTTTCAAGATATTCCCGTGAAACGCAACGTGTGTAACAACAGTGTGTTATGCTTATAGTTACCATACCGGCAGTATGGGACAACGGTGAGAGTTAGTCATTTCCTTGTTGTAAATTTTTATGATGCTTCTGTCCCATGGGTCGTACAAATATTGTCCGGAGCAGAGCCGCGGCAGATCCATCGACTTCGCCGCTATTTCTCGGCCACCGTCGGGTCTTTGAACAATATGAAGTACCTTGGAGCCAAGGGACGTGTTCGAGTTTTAACATCAAAAATTGAATGGCTCGCCTTGTTAAACGGTAAACGGAAAATCAAGGCAGGTACGCAGCCGCGATCACCGCCATATCAGTAGTTCTCGGCACGCTGCGCAATCAGCTGACCGTGACGTGGTCCTCCGTCGGATCTCGGTTTGGCACCTTCCGACGCTCAATCAGTCGATAACAGTTAGTTTCACCCACGATAACTAATACTGACGCACTGTGTTCCATTCTTTGCATGCTTGTCTGCCTATCCATAATAGCCTTCTTGATCAGCGAGGCATTACTGGCGTCGCTCCTTTCGCGGTCACGCTTGTCGGGGCTGTCCGCGCGATCTCGGGTTGGCTGTAAGTGCGGGTAAAGCGTCGTCGGTTAGGTAGTACACTGACAATCGATTGATGGAAAGCTCGAGGAAAATCCGTTGGTTGAAAAGAATACGGAGACGAGAGGAGGCTGCGGAGGAGATGGAAGTAGACGTGGCGAATAGGAAGTAACCGGAGATGCTTGCGCTTCGTTGTCGTCAGGATTTCGTTCCATCACTCCAACTAGCATTTTTCCCTCCTCTGCTCCGCGCTCCTCCGCATCCTCCGACACCTCATTCTTTTCTCGCTGCCTTTGTCTTTCCAACAGCTTATCACCGTTTCTCTCCGTGGCGCCACTTTTTCCCGTTTCCTCGGAGCCAGCTTCCGCGGTGGGAGGGCACCGTCGCCGGTTTGTTCTTTATGCAAGCCCGAGGGCAGAGTAATCCGAGCCAGGCAAATGTGCATAATAAGCGGCAGAGGAAGGACAGGTGAGGGCAAAGAAAAAAGGCTCTGCGGTGCAGATAGAACGGAGGCGGATGGAACAAATGTCTGGTGCATGCCACCCGCATGCATGCTTCACGTCCAACCTCTAATCGCAGCGAGCTTGATTCGCCTATGCGCGACAAAGCCCGGGCCAGGAGTGCGGCGGTCAAAAGGCTTTTTTTTTCGTTTGAACCGGAATAGCCATTCTGCATCAACCGCAGTTTGCAGGAAGTACACGGGACACCCGACCGTGCGAGGCGGGTCGCTATGTGCTTTGAAAGTGATAGAGTGGCGATATAGTCAGACACAGGGTCGCGCGATGTACGCCGTAGCTGTGTGGGCGACCGGTGACCAATAATGCGGCCCAAGTACATCCTTTCGAACAACTTAGAGGAAGAGCCCATTCATTTCTTATCCGGAGCGAAGAGATCGTTCTATTGATCGTTGAGTGGGTAAATTTCAACATTCACCGAACGGTGTCCTTGTTGAAACAAACAGTCCCTTTCATTTAGAGAACCGCAGTTTTCAAATGCTTCAGTGTAGGAAGAAAAAGTTATCATTTTGTGGTGACTTGGTAGAGGCATAGATGAAATTTGCTACCAAGCTTGCGAGGCGGTCGCTATGTGCTTCGAAAGTGATGGAGTGGCGATATAGACAGACACAGGGTCGCCCACTACACGTCGCAGCTACCGCGGCTGCGTGGGCGACCGGTGAACAATAATGCGGCCCAAGTACATCCTTCCGAACAACCTAGAGGAGGAGCCCATTGATTCCTTATCCGCAGCGGAGGGATCGTTCTATTGATCGTTGAATGGTTAAATTCCAGCATTCACCGAACGGTATCGTTGGCGAAACGAACTGACCTTTTTTCATATATCAAACACCAGTTTTCAGATGCTTCAGTGTAGGAAGAAAAAAGTTATCATTTTGTTGTTATTTTGTAGAGGCATAGATGAAACTTGCTACCAACCTTGCCCTTCATTAATGTCTGGACTATCGAAATAGAGCCGCTATCTATTTCGAGCCGAAATGCGCAACAATCCGATAAATCCAATGTCCTATAAATATCGATATAGGGTGTATGTAAAGTATACCTGTACAGGGGTTCGCCACTAGCCTCTTTGAACCAGAGTACCATGGCAACCGCGTCGTTCACGTCCCGATATTGCTGGAGTATATCGCAGGGGAGGCTCACGTTTCGTCCTGCCACACCGAGAATCGTCTGAACTGCTGCTGAAACAGAAACACATTTCGATGGTTCAATCTCATGTACATGAAGCTTTAGCAATTTATGCATATTCATTTATTTCCCGTACAAGTATCACAGAAATGTATACTGCGTTATCGGTATGTGTTCGCAGCCTCTTCTTCTCCACCTCTGCAGGTGAGATTTAACCATCGGCGCGGCTACCCGACCACACCAGTTGCCGAGGGATTTGTACTCGCCCGGTGCTCAAGTCGGTATCCGCCCAACCGCGGATACTGTTTTTGAAATATTAGTTTTCGATCGGTAGTGATGTCACAAAGAAAAACGTCATTTCCGGTTTGAAAATCTCGATATTTGACCGGAAGAGACATCATACGGGAAAATGTCACTTCCTGCTTGAAAATAGTGCATTTTTACCGGAAGTGACGTCATACGTGTATTTATTTACTGTCAAATATCAAAACCGGTCGCCGAGACAGTAAGCGTCGTGGACGTAGAATTTCTCGAAAATTGGTCACAAAGGTACGAGCGTGAGAATTTCAGGTGTCCAGCAATCGTATGCGGCGAGTTAGATATAGGAATTCGCACATCCATGGAAAGTGTCAGTTGGCTCGAAGCTGAATAACAAAAAGGACAGGAACACGCCAGAGAACACATGGTATCGTCAGGTTTCGCCGAAGATCCCTCACGTACATGCTAACCGAACGTGTCCGGTACGTAATGTACAAGTTTGTCGCAATACGAACGAGTTTTATCTATCCTCGTTAGTGCAGATTCGCCGTCTCGACCCTATCGGTCCGTGCGGTCTATATAAACGTGGATTGTGACTAAAAGGAACGTTGGTCTAACGAGAAACTGTATTCCCGTTGGCTTTTAACTTCTCGGCGAATCCACACGACCGGCCCGGTTTCTGCGGGAGATGAGAGCAGCCCAACAGCGGAGAAGAGTTGAGCCACAATTGCAGTGGCCAGCGGTATCCTACCATCCCGGTCGGCAACTCTCGCCTACTCCTGCCGCTCGTTCGCTCCGGGCAAAGTATCCAATTTACTAGAGAGGAATCAGGAACATCGACTAAACGTTATTTCTTCCCCTTGGGATAGGTCTTGGGGATGGGAATGTGGATGTAGAGGTCGTCCGGATGCCTGCCGGTCTGCGCTGGAAGCCCGGTGAGTACGTAACCGTAGCATGCGAGAGAGGAATAGGAGCCAGTGTTCTTTTTTGGAGAAGTGGAGAAGCCATGGAGTGAGTGTCCGAAGGCTCAAGAAAGGACATTACGACCCACAAAACGTAAACCTCTAATGCCATTACGGCCCGAACGAGGAAGAGTGAGGAGTACAGTCGTCCCGGTTGAAACGTCCGTACGTGTCTTCCTCGGCTCATTCTCCTCTCCGCCGAGGCCGGTTAGCGAGGCCTTGCGGTCAACGGTCGCGACCTTCGGCAAAGCCGCTTTGTGTCCCGGGCCTCTTTTTCCTATCTCGTTCTCCCTCGGTTTCAGGCTCGTCGAAGTCAAACACCCTCGGGACAATGACAAGCGGCGTCGTGGGATCGACTTCGTGACTCCTATCTACCGCTATAACTGTAAGAGAGCATTGTCTATCGATGGAAGAATCAGGGAAACATAAATAAGGGTTTGGTAGGAGCCCGGGTCTACGAATAGAGTCCCGGAGAGGAAAAGGGAATCCTCGCTACATCCACACAAACAACGAAATCTCTCTATTCCTCGGCTCTCGTAATTCCTTCTTTTCATCTTCTATTTTCTTTCGGGCGGAGCAGCGAGGGCCAGGCAACGTAATCGCTGAAATTGGACGGAAAGACAATCCGGCGGCCCGAGGTCCTCTCGTTACGTTCGATTCTCGAGATGTTTCGTAGTGGACCGAACGGTATGAGTCAAGAAGGAAAGAGGAAACTACGAAGACGCGGAATCGTTCAGTACATAGAGATATTCTGCTATTTACCACTGCCATATACGACCACGTCGACCACTACTACGTAGCTGTATTAGAGACATGTAAGAGTTGACTAGGTGAAGTTTCGAAGTATATGCGTTCATGTCTATAGGGAGAAATATAGGCGAGCAGAATGCGGATGTGTGCGTCAAACCTCTTTGCCAGCGGCACGAACACAACCAACACCAGTTCAGGAAGACACAAACAGAATTCTCGGGTCTGGCGCGTGAACACCACTGATTCGGTGGTGAAAGCCGTATTCGTGGGAACAAGTCGATCCGAGATCCCAGAAGAGACCCCAGCGAAAGAGAAATGGTGATGAAACCTCGGCCGTTCGAGTTTGCGGTTCACGTGTTCACAATTGTGACAAACGAGAGAGGGCGATGATCGTCGGAAATAGCACGACCGATTCCACGGTAAACGCTTGCTCCTCGCGTTGCTCACCGATATCTACGGTCCGGTAGTAAGGTATTTTAAGCCCGTATCGTTAGGATTATGTAACTGTTGAATCCAACCTTACTCTTGGGAGACTGTAACTCTCCAACGGTGTGTGCTATTGCGCACCATCGATGAGAGTCGAACTCAGCAGACAAACAATTTCTCCATCGCAGAAGCTGCGGCAATCGATCGAACTTGTGTCGCTGCTCGATATCTTCTCGAACATCGTTCGTAAGTACATGGAAATCTTTCTCGGCGAATAGTCAAGAGTAAATGTGACGCGGTATTCGACGCAGGGAATTTTTCGCGTAGTGTTTTGTTTTTCTGTTTGTATTCGACGGTCGGGTTTTGGCTTGTTCGCCGAACACATAGCGAGCGAGATAAATGGCAAAGGGAAAGCGCCGAAGCTCGGAGGGTTTTCTCCCGGCGGCGAGGACAAAAGGGTCGTTTAATTCAAATTCCAACTGAGGTGTCCTCCGCCTGGTCCCTTCGGCTCTCCCGACAACGACAGCCACCGCACACGGCGAAAATAAAGCTCGGCCTTTTGTTCCGTCAGTGGCACCGATCGGATATGGGGGTTATCTGCCTTTTTTCCCTTCCTCCACTGTGGGCAGAATGAAAAATAAAAAGGTCACCCTTTACTTCCCTAACTCGCTCCACTCCCTGATTCAACCATCTGCCCATTCCTGGACTCCATTTCACTTCGCTGGTAGCCTTGGGTGCAGTTCGGTTCATGAAACGTCGGGTCAACACTAGTTTCGCGGACCTTTCCACTGCAGCGGCTGGACGGGCAGTGGTGGAGCGGCTGGATTTTTACCTTCCCACAATACTTTTGTCTCTGCCTCCTCACTCATCCGTCCATTATGCATCCTTCGCTTCAGCTTCATTCTCACACACCTCTTCCTACAACTGAGAGGGCGAGCTCGTCCGTTTGATATTCGGATTGTGGAGGTGCGGTTGCAGTCCGGTGTTTTGTTCCCCGTTAACCCGTTCCAGGCTGTATCAATTCTCATCCTCTTCTTCCTCGACGCTGACCCCGTTCTGCCGGCTCGCCCGGCTCTCTTGCGTTTTTTCACCGTCTGTTTCTCACGACATTCGACGCAATCTGCCGATCACCAGTAACCTGCCAATGGCTGCGTGGAGCTCGCTTACTTGCCGCTTTGCCCGGGCTGAAGTTCGACCGCAGGGCTCGTATTCTCAGACTGGTGAGCGCCGCTATCGAGAAACTGATTACAAAGGGTAAGCAGAAGAGAATCGACGTAATTGGCGGAGGCAAGAGAGAGCTCGCGAATGGCAACTCTCTCGAGACTCGAGGAGGAAACGAGAGTGAATAACCAAGACGAGAACAAGAACACACACGCGAATACTCGCGAAGAGAAAGAGGGAGATTGTCGTTGATGGTTGCTTGGGAAACGAAGTAGCGAATGCACCGCGATACGGCAAGAAGGCGTTTTTCCAACTGCTGCCGCCGGTGCCGTTTCTCGAAACTAAGAATGAAATGGTGAAAAAGAAGAACGATGGAAGCCAAGGGAGTGGCTGCGCCGCTAGGTTTCGTTACGCTTTTGAAACCTCCGCGCGGCAGCAACACTCCAACTATCCTTCAAATTTTATTCTCCCTGCCTCGCTACAGACTCCGGCGTGCATCCACGCTTACGTAGAATCACAGTCTCGTTCACCTCCCCCACCCCTCGAGTTTATTCTGCTCACAATTTCAACAACACGGAGATCCGGCAGAATACCCGATGTCTGCAGCATATGGCGCGGAATTCGGCGAGGGCATTGCAAGTGTTCGCGTTCTCAATTACGCCCCCCTCCCCTCCCTCGTTTTCTCGCTACTCTTTCAGATTTTTCGAAAAAATATCCAACCCGCTCGCATATAAATTTCATGTAGCGTGTAATAAATAAATAAGTAAATAAATAAATTAGTAATTTCTTTCGCGTATTACCTTTCCGTGACGCTTTTCTATTTCGAAGGATTATTTTTTTAGGCAGAAAAATCTCCGGCTGCCTCGCAGATATTTTATTAGTTTATTAGGCGGTTCAATAAATCCCGCCAATAAAAAATTTAGTTTTTCATTTTAAATGATATACTAATTTGTCTCGTGCAAAGAAACACAATTGTTCCGCACAATTACGAAGAATTCCGTCCAAATAGTGTCTAATCCTAGACCGCAAATTTTGCGACATGAATTTAGCGCCAACTTTAATACGATGACAAAGTCACGAGCAGCTAACGCAGCTAACGCAATTTGATAAAGTTGCGTTAGCAACTTTATCAAATTGTATCCCACACGTTTTCCTTGCTGGAAACATCGGAGAGGATCCGACATTGAGACCTTGTCTTCATCCGTGTCTGAATGCACATGTATACATTTATGCAAGCATGAAATCGGGTTAAGCTCAATCACCGTACTAAAAACTTCCGCCGGGAGATTTCACGGGTATTCTACCTTTCGCATTGACCAGCCAAGCGTCACTTTGAGCGCGTTCCTTGAATTATTTTAGTCATACTATGCGTTTTTTGGCAAATTCGCAAGAGAGCGCGCGCCGGTAGAAAAGCCAGAAATTTCAGCTTACTCTTTCGCGCAACTACACCCGCGGGCACGCAAAGAATCTCGTTCAGCGGAGCTCGTTAAAAATGCATTTCAACATTTTTTCTCGACAGAAACGCCGGCCGCGAGCGAGTGAGAGCCGTGAGAACTCGTGGAATTTCTCATCTGGTAGATATGTGGAAATAAAAAAAGCTCTTTGCCGTGCTCGAAGTGTCTCGTTGACTCTTCTCCTTGCGCCCCCTTTTCTGACTTTTCTCGCTGCAGCCAGGCTCGGCTTTTGTTTTATTCTAGCAATATTTTCATACTGGAGCCGCCTGCGCCACAACTTGGCATCGCGCACACAAACACACGCATACCCACCTTCTTTTTCTCCCTTTTCTTCGGTTCTCTCACTCTCTTTTGACCTCAATTTTTATTCCACCGACTGTGCGTACGGGGCCTTCGTAATACATGTAGTGTACAACAACGACAAACAAAAAATTCCTCATCGTTATATTTCCACGACGTTGTCGATAAATCACGAGACTACCCCGCAATTTGTCGATTACGAATCGTCGAATATGTCGACGAAACTTTCGAGTTCGTTGCGCACACACACACACACATTAATGCATACATATAAATAAATACATATAAATATATTTATATATATATATGTTTATATTCAAAGGTCGGGATGATCCGTGGATTAGTGATGAGAGGCTAAAATGAGAAACTCGTCGCACGAACGAGAGAAAGTTGTGGGTGCTTCTGCCTGTCACGTAACGACTTAATCAATCGGGGGAAGGCCGAGTTGTCCTCGCCCTCTCGGGTAACTGCGAAAGCTCCCCCAGACGGCTTTACCAGTTTATGCCCACTCATGGTAAACGTTTATTGAAGATCTCCCGCTGGAAGCGGTAGGTCTGGTATTTCTGGCTCGGGAACAGCGCGAGAATTTACATATTAAGATGATCCGGTTAACTTGCATGACAAAACTTGGTCGATCTATAAGCCGTATCGACGCTTCGAGGAAGAAAAAATAAATAAATAAAAACCTTGTATAGATACCAGCTCGATTACGCGTTATCCACCTGCGGTACTTTTAACGGCGCATCCTCAAACTGCTGGTTATAAGCTCAAAATTTAATGACGCACGACCGTGAGGGCCGCAATGCAGTTAGTCCGCGGGCTTTCGGTTATCCAAGCTCGAGGCTGCAACATCGAGAGGACATCGAACGAGCCACAACGCGTGTGAAAGCGGTGCTTTAAGGAGTGTCTCGTAAACCACACGCGCGCCAGTAGTATAACTCGTCGTTGGAAACCACCCGCAAACCCTGCACCCCTAACCCGTATAGCGAGCGCTTGAGAGAGTGATCGTTCGCGAGGCCACATCATTTTGTGGAATGTCACATCATTTAACCGAATGTAATTTTTCCGAATAACAATTTTGCCGAACGTCATTTTTCCGAATCGTTAAACTTCCGAACGTCAAGTCGCCGAATCGTCATTCTTCCGAGTAGTATTTATCCAAAAGTCTTTCATCCGAATAGTCATTCATCCGAATGGCCAATCAACCGAATTAAGAAACTAAATAATACGATAGGTCTAGTCTAGTTTAGTCTTAGTGAATATAAATCGCAGAGATTAAGTACGAATCAACGGATAAATGACTTTTTGGATACATGACTTTTCGGATAAATACTATTCGGGAGAATGATGATTCGGGGACTTGACGTTTGGAAATTTAACGATTCGGGGAAATGAAATTCGGCGAAATTAGGATTCGATAAAATGACGTTCGGTTAAATGACGATTCGGAGGAATAACGTTCGGCCTATTATTATTTCCCAAGAGTAACGTTCACTGAAATGAAGATTCGGAATAATGAAGTTTCAGAAGTTTGGCGATTCAGAAAAAATAAAGATTTGGCAGTTTATGATTCGGAAGAATAAAGATTTGGAAGTATGACTATTCGGATGAAGTGCGTTCGGACCCAAGTGTAGGCAAATTGATGTGGCTCCCTCGTTCGCACTGTGAAGCGCTCTTGCACGTATACCGCATCTGCGATCAAACCGCGGAGCCACCTCTTTGTGGGAACAAGGTTTATGCGCATAAATGCGTTTGCTCGTGCGCGAACGAAATGATCAATCGGCTTGTGATTCATCCTCATCGAGGACCGCAAACGAAACAAAGAGCCTTCAGCGTCGGCAAAGCACGCAAACGCGTTGTTTCATCATTTTGAACCATGCATCGCGCACAACGCATGGGATCCCGTTGATATTTTTCAGACGGTTAGTCACTGCGAAAATTTACCAGTGAATTCGAACCATCGCGATACACGTGCCATTCTCTCGGGGTATTAATTAAATCCGTCGAACGCCATTCCGTCAACGGAAAAATAGTATAAAAGCCATCACCCCCGGCGTTTCCATCGGCGACGGTGCTCGGTGGGAGTATGATATCAATTGGTACCGTATCGGATATCCGGCAGACGTAGATATAGCTGTTCGATCTCCGGGGCTCACCACACGATATCGCTCTCGCCAGTTGTATCGCCCCGTGCACTTTTATTCCCGTAGGGTCCGCTGTGGGCAAGGCATGGGGTCGCGATTCAATACCGGGGAGGGAGAACAAAGGGAGAGATTATTTCCTTCTTACGCGGCTTCTACGCTGAGAAAAGGATCTTGCAAAAAATACCGAGTCATATGGTAAATTTCGACCTGGCGCTTGTACATGGTATAAGCGCCACCACTAGCGACGTGTGAAATGACCATAGGGGCGATAGCAATTTTTACCCAACCCGTATGGTAATTTTTCTTGAAGGCGGGTTGACAACATTTTGCATATCTGCCCAAGAATTTCGTGGATTAAAACTGAGCATTTTGTCGATAACAGTTTTCTAAGTATGTATGCAAAAAAAATTTTATCGACATAACACGTCGGTATAAACCCAAAACAAACGTTTCGCGACCGCGACGCCATCGATTGCTATATTATCTAGTAAGAAGAACGACTATTCTAGTAAAAATTACGGAAAATTCGGGTGACATCAGCAACAGCGAAAATGACCGTATTCTCTAGCAGAATGTATTAAGTTTAATACGAATGTTTTCCAGGACGTCGCTCTAGTTCCCATGTACTCGAAAGTTCAGTCCCTTTTTGCCAGATTAACGGTAATTTCTATCACATCCTCCTTCCCAGTGTAGGGTTATCGGATTCCCATCTACGTATATAACAGCGTCTTGGCCTCCGCATGTAACACGACGATGTGACGGGTGTAGCTACAGTAATATGACCAAGTGCCGCCGAAAGCCGATTAGCGGAGTCAAGATGCAGCACCCCGATGTCTCTCAAGGGTGTCCCTTATCACCTTCGTCGTTGCTGTGCTTCCTGCCACCGATCCTGATGCCCTCGGTACACACTCGGGCTAAGCGACTCTATAGGCTACCGACGGTGGGGGCGACCGAACTTCCGCAATATCCACGCAGGCGTGTGATGCCGGTGGTTGTAAACGGGCCGAGTAGCTCGAGGCAGCTGTACCAAGGATCCTTGCTCGGCCTTATCCTCGTGCCATCCAATATTCTGATAGCAGAGCCAGCCCGATTTAGCCGGAAGGGTAAACACCATGCGCGAAACAGAGAGTATACCGATGGGTTGCGGTCCGCGAGCCAAGAGTGAACGGCCACAGGAGCCATATACAGCCGTGATATAGGAATCGCTTGGCTGAACACGAATCGAGAGCTTTCGCGAATGCACGAGAGATATCCGAGACAGATCAAGAGAAACCCCGGTACACGCTAGCGGTATCCATATCGGAGTTGGAGAACATTTTTTTGGGCCGATTCCCAACGATCTCTCAAAAGACGAATGAATGCGCGAATCGCTCGGGCAGCCGATTCAAAGTTCCACTTGCCACGGAACTCGGACAGTGACCGCGTCGCTGTAGAGGATGGTTACACAACCCCACCGGACATGCGTGCAGCGCAGGATCGAATATCTCGGGTGGATGTTTGGGCAAAGCCTGCGGATGACGAAAGTAAATAATGAGCGACGATAGTCGATCTCGTCCTGCTCCACGATATTCCCGCGACTCAAAGGCCACTCTCACATTGCAGTCGCGATTTCGCAGGGCGCGTGTCCGGGTCGCGGGTACGTTAACGCTTCTGCTACCGGATTCTCGCTGAGGACCTTGATTCCCTGAGAAAGGACCCTGTACACTGAGAGAAGGATCTAGTAAATATGACGATATCGCTCGAGAGATATAGTCCATAGCACCGTAGCACATAGTAGTGGGGAACTGGAGCGCCACCGTGGCGGTGATGATGAGTAGGTCAAAACGGGGCTTGAAATCCGGATATTTCATTAGGACAAAAGGGGGCATCCAAAAATTATTAGAAAATTGAGTTTTGCCGCCAGTGTCCCGTTCTGCCCCACTGGCCCATTTTGCCCTTAGGGACCCTCCCCGCACGTCGCGGCCCGCAAAATAACAGAAGACCCTTAAGCTCCGGAGCGTGGAGATCAAACGGTGGAGGATTCGCGCGTTTCCAGAGGTGCCGGCAAAGGATATTCTCGGGGATCAACGAGTGCAGAGTGGAGGCCTGCATTCCCATTTCCCATCTCTCCATTCGCTGCCCTGGCCCGGCAAGGTCCGCGTGCGATTGGTTATCATACTAATTGAGTGCGACTGACCGCACACCCTGGCACATAGTGGTCGTTGGCTAATGAGAATCCCATACAGTGGACACGGGCACATCATACCTCCCTCGTTGTCCGAGTCTCTCATTCTCTGTCCGGCATGCTCTCGCGGGTCGACTGCTGGCCGCTCTGTTCCACACTCCAGCTTCCGATTGCTTCTAACCTCGGTGTGTTTGTGCGCGATGGTTCGTGCGGCATTGCATGTTCTGCAGGGGAGAGGAAAGAGCCCGGAGGCGCGCGGTCAGGCAACACCGGCTGGGCACTTCCGGGCTGCTTCCACTCGCCACTAGGACGTCATAAATTCTCCTTACCGCAATGCTCACACACCATTGCAAAGATAATATCGCGGTGGCAGCCCGAGTAACAGAAGGCCGGACGGCAAGCGGAAGAACGAGAGTCAACGTCGTCGGTATTTCAAGCTTGCGACGAATCCAATCCCTTGCCGTGATAACTCTTGGGAAAGTCTGGACACGAGGAAGGCTCGTTCGGTAAAGGTGTGAGGTATAGTGCGAGACGACGGAGAAACGAGAGATTGAGGGTTGCATTGGTCGAGCAGCTCGGTTCGATTGATTGTCAGGTGAAGGCGTCGAACGTTCGCGAGTGGAAGGTATTAGAGAGATTTGCAACGAGCAGTGACGAGATTTATAAGCCGGGACTACATACATATATTTTGGAAAGTTGTTTGTTTGTTTGGTTGTTTGTTCCTCTCAATATTCGAGAATCCGGGGGTGTCCCTACACGGTAAAAAAAGTTTGTATGAACAAAACGATAGTCCAGAAACGTCCACAATTTTCTATTTGTTCATTTTCCGATCGGACTATTCGGGGTAAAAATGTTGCAAACGAAACTGCACACTAAGATTCTTAATTACGGGGGAAATAGAAGGACATGTTTGTATATTGAAACATGAACAAACGAGTTTGTCACTTATTTAATAAAATTATTTTTACGAAACTTTGTATTCCGATTTTGTGAAACTGATTTTACTGTGGAAGCGGCCTCCTCCCAGGCAGGTCTTGATTATTATAAATCATCCTAGGTCCCTTCCACTCCAGATCTTGTTAACTATTTCACTATTATACTATGCTGGTTCTGTTATGGAGTGATGTATTTCCATGCATTCCCAAGAGCATTCTGTGGGAGCCACGAGCATCACAGCACTTCCTCTTCTCCCGTATCCCATGGATCTCGGAGATCGAAAAACTAATATTTTTAATGCCCCAAGATGATCCTTCCCTTCCTCTGTCCAACTCCAGTTACTGTCCTACTAAAGCCATTCCGTTTTCCTCGGTCGCAGGGTCCTCGTTCATCCCTCGCTGGCCCGTCACTCGTCTTGTCCAGTATCCATTCACGACGGTACGCCGGTTAACTCCACTCGGTTCAACTCCACTCCGACACCGAGTGGCCTCGGAGTCCCCTTGGATTTTCCGACGATTCCTCTATCATGAATTCGTGACCGACGGAGCGTTAGCTCGCGGTCTTTTACTCTCTCTCTCTCTCTCTCTCCCTCTCTCGGTCGGGTAATTCCCACAAGGCCCGCCGACACACGGTCCCGACTCTCGTATCTCCTCCGGACGTCGGGGAACTCGAGCAACAACCATCCGGTTGAGTGAACATCCCCTCGCGCTACCGTCACGAACTCTGGCTGCTCCGGGTGCAGCGTTCACTCACGCCTATCCACGCTCAGCTAAGCTCGTTGGATCAACGTTAACGCTCGAACCGTTATCGCGATGACGGACCAGTGATCCTTCTCGCTTTCCGTTCGCCTCGACCGCATCCCCCCCGCCGATCGTTCGATGAGACCGGAACAGTTTTTCCAGAACGTCGACTGGCGAGGAGTCGAAAAAATAAAAAATAAAAATATCAATCGCGTCTCACGCATCACCGATCGACGGGTCGATGTCACTCGGAGACGTGCCAAAACTAGTGGAAATGTTTTAATCGAATCAGAAAAAAAAATGTGCTCCCTCGAAACATCGAGTGACTTTGAAATGCCATTGACTGTAGTATAATCTGCGCGATGCAGCGCAACGATCCGCGGTATACTGTGCATTGGCTGCATTATGCAGACTGCTCCGAACGAAACGCACTGAACCGATTCCTGAACGTATGTCGAGCGTAATGAAACTCAATCACGTTTAATCTCACTCTTCGTAATGAACCGGTGTACTCCGCACCGGGTTACCCCGGGCGCTGAAGGAATTCAACCGAAAATCGGTGAGTATTGGGGCCACGAGTGAAGTCTAGCGTAACAGTGCGTTCGCGGTGACAATGACTCAGACACGCGCTGCCCGGATAACTCGTCGAAGTCGTTGCATCGTCGGAAAGACTGACTAAGAGCCAACGATTATGACGGTAAAAAATGTTCGTACTTTTTACAACAACTTTTTTATTTATTTATTTATTTATTGGTATAATTACGGGCTGGGCCCAATTACAGGCGATACGTAAAGGTATCCGACAAACAAGACAGTGGCAGATTGAGAGAGTACGTCGCGGTAATAACTAAATTTATTATCCACAAACGTACCCAATTTTTTTTTTTGTTAATTTTCCGATCGTGCCATCTGGCTCTAGTTTTACAAACGAAAATACAAACTGAAATAGTCAATGACACGGGAAACATCGGGACAAGTTTGTATATTCAAACCTATATAAACGAGCTTGGCATTTATTTAACAAAACTGTTTTTACGAAACTCCGTATTCCGACTTTACGAAATTATTTCTTACCGTGAAAGTGCATTGACATTTTGATAGCTTGTCGGAACCAAAAAATTCACCGCGGTTATATTTTTTTATAAATATTCCACCCTCGACCAACTCGCGATATTCGTGGCTCATTAAAGGATTAAACGAACGATAACGATAATGGTATTTTTAACGAGATCGCAATCCCTCTTGCTAAAAAAAAAGCACGAAATGAATGTACACGAATACACGCATTATGAACATAACGAGGCGGGAGAGGGACAGCCTTCCATAGAAATCGCTGCAGGAATGTCGAAAAAAAAAAAAAATGTTTCAAACTCGCGTTCTGAGTACAAGAGACGGGATCGTAAATTATGTAGCCGCCCTACAAGACGAGAATATTCCGACGTCGGCATGAAAGGAGTGGAAGAAAGAGAGGCTATACAGGCTCCACAAGCCGTTGTTTCTCGAGTGAGCAGGAAAGGGTTGAGGTCTTTCAGTCTCGAAGGTATTATGGCGAAATAAAATACTCACCGCCACGACCGTCACTGCGGACTCGTCGAACGAGACCACTGAAAAAAAAAAAAAAAAAAAACAAAAAAAAAACGAGCCGTCTGAAACGAGAGTTAACAAGCTTAGTTTAAACACTCGTTACGCGGAAGGTTGATGGTTGCTTCGCAGGGCTGTAGTATGTAACCGTGGATTTCTCTCACCCTTGAAGCGCTGCACCGCACTAGCTTACCGTCGCAGGCTTCGCAGTGGGCTTACGGTTGCGGCAGAAGCATGAAAAGCTGCGGAGCTGCAGCAGGATGCTATATAGAAGTGTACGAAGGACCCATGACGCCGGGGGCGGTGGAAGGGGGAGGGGGGTTGGGGGGGGGGTTCGTGCCGTTAAGGCTGGAAGCTGCTTTTAATGAAAATGAGTCGGGAAGCGTCGAGAGTATGCGAGACACACGGTGCGGTGGCAAAGCTCCTGGGTGGTTTTAGATCTGCAGCGGTATTGCATGCCGGATTTCTCCCTCCATCGCTGCGGTTTTCTCGCTCATTCCTCCAGGCGGCACTCAGTTACTGCGTTAACCTCGCCTCACTCTTGCGCGAGATCCACCGACACGTCAGCGCTGTTTGCAAGCTCGACTGACACGAAGTCTTGCGTCTCGTGAAAGCGTCGGGAGTTCCGCATATCCCTCGATTCCTCTTTGAGCTTTGGTCTCTTAAAGTCCATCTGTCGTGGAAAAAGTAAAACGAGTAAAAGGCCTGGGAGGTATGGAGAGTGGCGGAACAAATGGAAGGGAAGAGAAATAAAACTGGCGTTAGAGGATGAAGGTGGCTGGGTGGGTTGGAGAAGGGAGAAGAGCACAGAGCGTCGGTAATCAGTCCCGCAGGGATGTTGAACTAATCCGACCATTACTGCTGGCTCGCCTTTAATTATCCGTGGGACAGGTAGGAAGTTTCGGAGCATCGTCGCTTCCGGTCTGACAAACGAGAATAATTTTTTTTTTTTAATCCGTGAAAAGAAGAAAAGAGAACGAGGATCGCCGGCCGTTTCGCCACGAGTGGGCTGCGCGGCGCACGTGGCCGTCGGTTACGACACGAGACCCACGGGAGCAATTCTCTTTCCATAATTCACTTTCACCCCTTTCCTTACGAACGAGCGAACCACCTCCCGTTTTTCTCTGATGCCACTCCATCGAGTCGCATCCGCGTTACCGACACTCCCAGATCGTTCCAGAAGCGTGAGTTATGGGTGAGGTGCGTCGAGGCCGCTGATACGCGGTCGCTCTTTGACGAATATGGTGGCTTCGATGGAAATGACACGCGCCTCTCCCTCGCTGAAGCATCCCCCGCAACTCCTCCGCATATCGAAGGCCCGAGCAGAGTGTTCGCGGAAAGCCAAGCATCATCGCGTGAGTGCGATCCGCGGAAGCGGAGCTTTCGGTACGACACTGTGTTTGCGTATGCACGAGAGCGTTTCCGCAAGCTCTCGCCCATCCCGCAGCCACCGCCGCTTCTCGTTCGCTTTCTGAAAACAAGGGCGCATACGGGACGCTGGGAAAGCGAACGAACCGACGACGGGAGGATGAAAGCTCGGCGGTTGCGTGCTCGGGGCGCGATCGCGGCTACCAAGGATTGTCATTTACTTCCGGTTTCCCGTCGAACTCGCCTCCGCCGTGGATCCCATCGGGAGATCGCGGGACGTCTGTTGTGAGACGATAGTGCACGTGTACATGCAGCCCCTGGGATATTGCGGATCGAATTACGGAGAGGATATGCAGTTGGGGATCGAGGCGAGGAAACGATGGGAAAATCACCCTGGAGATGATATCTGCATTAGACTAAATTCCATCGAGAGGCCTGTGTTCTGCATCGCGCAAACTTCGCTCGGGGAAGTTGGCGCAGGGAATGAAATTCTACAAGTGAAGAATTGTCTTCCTAAAGCAGGACATGGATCGGGATTTGCCACAGGTGATATCCGATGTTCATGCAGATATCTTCGGTGCAATGGCCTGCCAGGTATGGTTTACGTTAAGTGAGTAAGCGATGAAATGCCGTATTTTGGTTCATATTTGTATTGTTATCTGAACTGTACAAATTGTAAATGTAAAAGTGTTCGTGCTGCAAGTGAACAAATAAATAAATACATAAATAAAGCGATCAGCTACATCGACGCTCGAGCAAGATTGCTCGTCAGCCCGACGGATCGATCGAACTTGTACGGCATTCGTCGTTTACAATTCCCTGTTACCTTAGTTACAACGCAGCGCTAGAAGCGCAAAAAGTACTGAAAGGACGGCCGACATTGAGTCGTCACGCCGAGGGAGGTTAAAAGTGTATCCACTTTGAATTAACTTTTATCCGCGGCTTGGAACTTTGCACAACGAGGTCCGTAGTTTTCGAGCCCCCGTGCCGGAGGCGCGATTGGGACAAAGTAGCTTGGCAACGCCCGCTGATTCGCTGCATTCTCACCGACCGACAGACAATCCGCGAGAGCTTGCCAAATCCCGAACAAAACTAGCTCCGCCGTCGCTGACGTACTCTATCCAGATTTGCTCTGCGCCCTGTCGAACTTTGGTCGGCCGCGAACCTTGGTGTGTGTTCTCCTCCTCCGTATCTCTGCGAACCAACGGAAGCTGCAAGCAGCCCTCCGAAGAACTCAATCGCCAGATTGTGTGGTCCGCTAGTTTATCTTGTTTGCGAAACAGACACAACCTATACATTCGAGCGAAGCTTTCGTGGATAAAAAAAGAAAGTTTGGCTTCCCTTTCGCCCACTACGAGCTTGCAACTTCGGGACGCTCCTTCGATACCGCGCCGGGTCGCGAGCCCTCCCGTATCGGTTCCTATCAATGAGAAAAACGAAATTATTTCGTAATACCCGAGGCGGTGGCGCCGACGTTGTATTTCGCAGGGATATCGCGACCCTGCTCACGTACTCTCGACGGGGACGAGCAAGGGGGCGAGACTACACTGTACATAGGGGGACGATGGTGTGAGACCGTACGACGCGGTGGCCGTGGACCAACACACGGGGGTGCAACATCCACTTGGATTTATTCGTACACTTAGCCATTCGTACGTGCAGACGGTCGACGGTGCCCGGCCGCGGGGCACGTATATACGTCGCTGCGTATGTATTATGTATATACGTTAAGAGTTACGGGTCACGTAGTGAACGGGAAAGCACAGCAAGCCCGGTTGGGCCAAGGAGAATGAGCGGGAGTCGCAGTGAGAGAAAGAGAAACGAGCACCAGTCCACGCCACCGAGGCGTTCCAATTTCCATATCATAATTAATTTCTCATTTACCGGAGTTTTCCTATCCTTCCCCCCCCCCCCACTCGACCGTGCTGCGAGCGCTCCTGTGCAGCATTAATTATACGACTGCGTGACCGCAGCGAACTATTCATAAATATCTAATTAGGGCGGCGGGGGATGCGTCGTGCGTCTTGCAAGATTTGATTACGAGATTCAAGCGGGACCGAATGCCAAGTTTCCAGAGTGGGTCCCTCGTGACGAAGACACCCCTGCTTTCGAAGCCGGCAGAGGGGAGAGCGATATATTACCGTAACGACCGAGAGAATAAATAACGCGCGTGGTTGGTTTTGGGGTGGGTATTATTAATTACAATCAAAGCTTAATATCTCGAGCACGAACTGTCGAACGTAAACTGTGAAGAAAAATCGTATGGAATTTAATGCACTGGAAGTTTTTATGCATAGAGTTGTATATTAAATTTCGTGCAGAATTGTGATGAAAAAATGTATGTATTAGTTCAGTGGAAACTTTAGAAATACTTTACTTTTGACAATTTACTTTGCTATTCGGTTTTTTCCTTTACTTTTTCGTTATCACCAATGTCCGGCTTAAGTTTGGAACAAGCCGCTGTTAGATTTGTACACTGAAAAAAAATATCAATGATGAAAGTAAAATTCGCTTGCGGGCTGCCAAAGACAAATATTTTTTTATTTCAATTCTTATAATTCCATACTGGATTGAAACGATAACATGTCACCTTGCCGGTCCTGCCGTCGTTGTTTCAGTCTCACATGGAATTGTGAGAGTTGGAAGTAGAATCGCAAAAAAAAATCTTTTGCACGCGAATTTTTTTTAGTGCATCCGGCATGCATAGAAACATACATAGAAATACGCCTGCTCGAACGTATCACTAAACAGCTCGAGGGTATTATACAGAGCAGCGGATGTGATTGCCCAACAGCACCAAATATCAATTTGGCGTCGAGCGTACGGGCGGTGATATTAGTGTCACAACCGTTGATGACACACTAATCACCATAATATGATGTGCAGTGTTCTCCAAGTTTCCCGGGAATATTTGTTCAACCCCATCAACGTGCGGATCGGCCATAAAAGTCGTTGATTGCTCAACGACATTCCGACTACGAGCGGGTATCGGTTGTCCAGTGTGACAATTACGCCGTGTACCGGCAAATTCGTCGATTCCCTCTCCGATAGGATTACACTTGTAATTTTCAAAATCCCACTCCGCCCCTTGAGCAACGAACGGAAAGCATTTTAATTTTTCCAACACGTATAATGAATGCCGAAAGAGTTGAAGTGCGGAGTTCCCAATCGGGAGCATCGTGTAATTTAATTTCGAACGCGGTAGCTCGACTGTAACAGGTCGCATATTCCAGAGTGCGCGGATGTTGAGAGCTTTTTTGGCTAATAATAAAGCGGGAGAGCGACCTCGACGGATGGACAGGGAGGACAAAAAAAAAAGATCACGCCAGACTCTGGCTGCTGATGGTACGTATAGTAATGCTGCGGGTCACCGCACCGTACTAATTAAATTTCACCCCTATTCTCCCGCGCTTCTTCCCTCCCGCCGTTCCGCTTCTATCCATCGTGCTCGTCGTTGCGGTTTCCGTATTTTTGAACAATTTCAAAGAGAATTGGCCAGATGCGGACGAGTCGACGGGGCAACTTGGCAGTTACAGGAGGGTCAATCGAATCATAGAGTCCGAGCGTGTCGTCCAAACGACTTGACCGGACTCTGTACGGAGCGAATAGAGCGAACGCCGGACCGCGCGATCGGGCGACCGGAACGAATCGTCTCAGGGATTATTGGGGTGATGGGAATCCCCTGGGGGAGAAATCGAATATTCGAATGAAAAAGTCACTCCTATTATCCAATGATCGCCATTAACCCGGTTCTCCCCTACAACCTGCCCCCCCCCCTCTTCTGTCCCTCGTCGAATACCGAACTCTGAATTTCGATGACCTTTCGACCATCGACGAGAACTCGTTGCCAGCCCCGGTGCTGAATTCGTCAAATGTGAAACTCCATCGAGTCGGATGGTATTTATTGGCTCATAAAATGACGAATTAATTCATTCGTTCGCGTATATATTAATCAAAATGTAGAACCGATCCGCCAACAGCCCGATTGTTTAATTAGTCTCATTTCTCTCTCTCGTTTCTTTGAAACTTATGCGAAGTGAACACTATTCGCAAGGACTACCTAAATATCCTGGAAAATCGCAAGGCGTAGAAAGAATCCGCAATGAAAAAAACAAAAAAATCGAAGCTCAAAATATGTAATCGGCTACTCACTTGGACGGTCCAGTTCGTTGTTGAGGGAATCCTCGACAAGGTTTCTCACCGAAGCGGTGCCGTTGGTCGAAAAGGCACTCGTCGATGACGACGACGACCGGATCCTGGATTGCGCACTCGAGAGAGTCGATATCTCGACGCACGTTATAATCACGATCACCCACAGCATACTGGCGACTGTCGACGCGTCTCTCTCGTCGCACTTTCCTTTTTTTTTCTTCCTTTTTATTATATATTTTGGGTTTTATTTTATTTCTTTCGTTTTTTGTTTTCATATACTATATCAATTTTATTTATCCATTCACTCGCGTGACATTTTTCCCGTGCGTTCGCCGACGAGAATAATGATCTACGACATCGCCGTCGGACGTTGGGTCGCTGACAGTGGTCGCGGTCGCCGCTGTGCTCCACGCACGTTTCGCTTCCGGTTGGAAATAAACTACCGTGACACGGTGACAAATCATCGATCGACACACGCGCGCTTCGTCGCTCTAAAAATGCTGGCGGTGAGGCGGAGGGAAGAAAATTAATGATTTCGTTAATTAAGAGAACTCTCGGGCGCTCTCTATAGACACTCGGCGGTGCGCGCGATTCAATGGCAAAATTTGCCCCAGATCTCGCATTTTTTTTCTCCTACTCCTACTTCGTGTTTTTTTTTATTTCCAATTTTATTTTTTCATTTCGTTTTAAACACAGCAAACCCCTCCAGTCGTTTAGCGCGGGGCTTGCGAGCGAAGGAAGCGGCGGAGGGCAATTGAATCGGGCCGGAGAAACCGAGGCGCCCCGTGCCGAGGGTGCCCGGTTGACCGTAGTAAAATTAATAGTAATGCGATTAGGAAGCTGCCGAATTGAATTATCGCGAATTACGCGTCAACGCCAAGAGCAGAGCGCTCGTATTCCTCGGTCGCTGCGACCCGGAGCCTCTCTCGGTCAATCGAATTTCCAGGCCTCTACTTCGGTCCGTCTCATAATTGCTTCTCTCTGCAGGCAGGTAAATCCTGCCCGTACTGCGTACACACGCAGACATTTGTGTTGGATATAATAGCGTCACAGCGCCGGCGGTCGTTCGGCTGATGCTAGAAAACCAATCCTCTGGCGGGAATAACTCGACGACTTACAGCTGCGACAATCGTAAAGCTCGCGGAGCATTAAATTGCAATCTCTGATCGGCGGTCGATGTTTAAGGCGGAGTAGAGCAGCGTTCGATTTGTGGTTGTAATGTGGCGTGATAACAACGATGAAATTCAAAATGAAGGCTCTAGTTACAACTGCGCATGCGTATTGGGACGACACGCTAGCAAACCTCGTCCATTCGTGGAGAAAGTCATACGCATAGAGTAAAATATTAATTTGATTTAAATAAATATTTATTTAAATTAAGTTAATAGTTACTTATATGAAATAAATATTTACTTAAATCCAATAAATATTTTACTTAAACCAAATAAACAGTGGCCGTCAAATAATTTGTTTTTCTCGGTACGGAGCGCATAATACGCATGCGCAGTCATCGTAATTAGAGCGCCGATTGTTTTGAGTCTCGTTGTTGTGAAGCCACCATTAATATAACGGCGAATCGAAAGCACCTCGGAAGGGCTGCCTTTGTGTCGTCGCAACGGTCTCGTATTTTATTTTTTCGATAGTTAAAAATCGGTGAAACGGTGCACAGTGGTCGTTAAAAATAATGAGTGATGTGTCCGAAAATCTGCGGGAACATCACACAATAAAAATAAAAAATATATTTTTATGTAAGTCACCGAGTCCGGGATAAGTATCCGAACTATGCTCATATAGCAATTCACATCGCAAATGATTTTTGTTGTTGTATAATTGGATGAACCTGACTGAATGAGTGTTTGGAACGTCGCTCTTTTTATCGGAGGTTTCCCCAATAATTCGTCGTGACTAATTGCGCGTAAGATATAGGGCGAGAAGTTGTTGAAAAAAAGGAAAAATTCGAGTCTATAATGGGACGGGCGTAGAGTAAATTCTCGGGAATCTCGACAATGGTTGGCTGATCGTGGCGGTAATGAAGGCTCCTGAAGCGGCCCGATTTTGATGGCAGAGTAGAGGCCGAAGGCTCGAGCCGAGTAATTCCTTTAGCCGTAATTGCGAAAGCCCATTTGAGGTGGGAGTATCAGTGACGTTGGTTCGTCGACACGACGGATCGGGGGGTTGAGGGGGGGGAGGAAGGGTTTCGTTCTCACTACGTGGCGCCGAGACGAGGAAAACTTTTCGAGACAAAAGCCTGTCGACCGCGTCCTTTTAATTTCTCAGCTCTTAATTCCCACCCCGGAGGCCCGCTGCGCCTTCGCTGATTAATAATCGCGAGTCCGTCGTGCCTTGACGGATTCGAACGTCGTTAATCGCGGGAGTATTGAAGCGCTACCGGGCACGCGGACGCCGCTTCTGCCACTAGGGTTAAACTTGGAAAAGTTTTAGTTAGACACGAGGAGGAGCCAAAGTTTGCGGAGCGCGCGACGAAGATCTATTCGCGACGAAGAATAGTTACACCACGTGTATATATACGGAGCGAAGTACCTCGGTGAGGGATAAAGAGAGACGCGAAGCTTTCTCCGGCGCTGCTTCATTTAGGGCACGAGATATCACATCGAAACTACGAACGGGACGGTCTCCGATCGTTATGCTGCTCAGCACGTTCTTAAATTTTTATTGGACTTATCTTTTATTGAGGATTTATTTATTTATGGGTAGAATTACGGGCTCTTTTACAGGACGATATTTACATAACGTCTAAACATTATAATGGCACTTGGAAGTGTTTTGCAATCGTATATGTCGTTTGCTGCACATAAGCGTTATCAGTACAAATAATATTATATTGATTATGTACAATAATTTTATTGTTATTATTTTATGTAACAATGAATGTATATTTTTATTATTTATTTTACTTTATTGATTTTTGCTTTCAGTCATTTTCATATGAACTAATTTATTGGGTGGATGCGTCATTATTATTCATCGATGTGAACGCCAATGTCGAGACAATTTTTTAAAAACTATTTGACTGTCGTTTCTGTTCCCTTCGTCCGCCGTATAGACCAGCGGGACGAAGATGGTACGGACAAAGAGGAGACCAAAAAAGTTCTGGGGACAAAAACAAGGAAATATAGGACGAAGTAGCACAGAGCGAGAGCACGGAGAGGCCGAGCTTCAACGTTCTCCCTGTCGTATATCCCACCTCCTTTTCGTTGTTACGAGCTCGGGGTCAAACGCGCACGGAAAGCTGGAGGTGAGTGCTGAGTTATCTCGTTCTATGGAGCAAACTGCTTCTGACACTAGACACGATCTCCGAACAGTAGACTTTACTTTGCTCTTGTCTGATACACACGAGCTCCCTTCGGCATTGTTCTTTAACGACGGTTTTTTGTCGTACGGAACCCGAGACATTATCTCACAATTTTTTTTGTACTTTATTGAAGTTTTTTCCCCCCCGGAAACATCAATCATTTGATCTAAACACGATAATCTAATTACCGTGCGTTTCATGTACTGCATTGACAAAAACCGCCTGACAAATTTTTAACACTGTTAAAAATAGAACGCGCACAGTAAAAATGAACGTAAATTATTAAAGGTAAAGAATGCACAATTGTAATGGAAAATGAATATACTTTTTCGTTGGAGTAGAAATAAATGGTTAAAAATAAAGTATTCCCAATGTTTTTAATACACCGAACATTGATTGTTCATAAAAATGGTACATGAAATTGAATATATCACATTATGCATAAAAATGTATGGTACTGGTACAGTAAGTTCCATACGTTTTTTTTACAGTCTACCCTCCTCGCGGATCATTAATACGAATCAGTGGTAACGCGGCGTAAACGCGAAAACTAAAATTATATCAGCGAGCGCAGTGGGAGAGGTAATTTGTCCGGTAACTCCTTTGCTTTTAATGCACGAATAATTATTCATCCCTCTATCTCTGTGTGAGTCATTGCTTCTCGCGGTCCCGACACGTGTCACGACGTCTCTTCCTCTATATCTGTCTCGACGTTATCGGAAGTGTCACGTTTCCAGCAGGCGGGGAGTTTAGGTAACCGGATATATCTAAGTCTGTTCGGATAGTGCGATTGTCCTGCCAGAAGAGGGGGAGACTATCGAGGCAACCCAGTCTCCCCCCTCCACCCCTTCGATAGACGTTTCCCAAGTTTGACGGAGAACACGGACGGATGAACCAAAAGCTGCACCGAGGTCCTTCCGAAATTCGGAAAGGCTCGAATTATTAGTACCGGAAGGCGGGATGACCACAGTCGGGGCTCGACTGCGCCGAGTGCCGAGTTTTCCCTTCAGAGAATCACCGAAGGGTCGGTAATCAGCTATGTGGTTCGCACCCAGAAAAAAAATTATTTGTTGGCCACCGTGTATTTGGTTTAAGTAAAATATTTATTTGATATAAATAAATATTTATTTAAATCAAATAAATATTTTACTTAAACCAAATGAACGGTGGCCGTGAAATAAATTATTTTTCTGGGTGCGGAGCATCCAGACGAAAATTTGAGGTGAAAGATAATTGAAATTTTTCGGTGGCTCCCTAAAGTATCGCCGGTTAAAACGGGCCGCATGGCTCTCCATCTCCGTTCCTACTTAATTTGCCTTGAGTGCTGCGCGTCTGCTCGACCGGCATTACCAGGCGCGTTTGAGCTTCGCGCTTTTTCCTTTTTTACTTTATAATTATTTTTCGTCGTTTTTGTTCGAACGAACCTCGAGAGGAAGAGAGAACCGAGCCGTTACACTCGATGAGTTTTAGAAGCCGGTTAGTTACGCTCATCCCGGAGAACCTTTTCCGAAAGAGCGTGCTGCTTCAGCGGCGAAAGCAACGGTATAGCACACCGGCGCACAGGGAAGCGACCAGGTTCGCGTTATAAGTTTTCCTTAAGGAAACTGATGAGCGCCGTATTCAACCCACTTCCAGCGCCGCTGACCCATCCCACCCCGAGCGAAGAGACCCTTTCACGTATCCGCCGTTAAGCCGCGGGATTTTTCCCTAGGATTTTCGTTAAAGCCCCTGCTTTCAACGAGCATGGCTTTCCCGGCTTATTTCCTTCCCCTTCCCAACCTCCTCTCGCCGCCCAAACCAAGTTTCATAATACTCGCCGCCCGCACCAAATTTCATCACACTCGTCTCCCGGACCAAATTTCATAATACTCGCCTCCCGGACCAAATTTCATAATACTCGCCTCCCGGACCAAATTTCATAACACTCGACTCCCGGAGCAAATTTCATAATACTCGCCTCCCACACCAAATTTCATAATACTGTTGCTCATGCTCATCTTTTTCTTTTTTTTTTTTTTTTTACAGCATCACTCATGTGCATCACCAGGTGAGCGCATATGGTGCCACCCCCTTCCGCCTTGGGGGCAAATCGTCTACAATCCTGCGACGGTAAATCAGGTGCCGTCCCTCTTCGTTTTAATTATTTTTAATCACACGACGCGCGTGCTCTGCGCGGCAGGTTGAAAAAATAAAAATTGAAAGGAAAAAAGAAACCATGCAGCGCATATACGCGGCTCGTTTATCGCCCGGGCCGACTCTGCCAACCGCAACCGGCGCGCTCTAATTTTTTATTTTTTTTTTCGCCCCCGCGAAAATTAGTATCGTAGCGTATTAAAAACCGGAAATGATTTACAACAGAGGTAGCCGACGGCACACCGGGGCGGGAACTCGGTCGGGGTGAAATACCAACTCGGCTGCTGGACCACCAGCCGGGCATTAGCCGACTCACGTTCGTGCGTTTTTTTTTTTTTCATTTATATATTCTCGGGCCTCCTTCACAACGAGTCTTGTGTTAATGTATGCACCTTGCGTAAAATATTAAAAACTATTCTACCCGTAACGCGTGCAAATATTTTTGTTTTATCGTTTAATAATTTCATGTGTTTTACGCATCCTCGCGCCGAGATGGAAGGGAAATTTTCATTCCGCGAACACGCCAAGGAACGTGCATTATTTCGGTGTCGATTATGAAATTGCGTTTCTCTTATCTTTCCAGCGAAATTGGCTTTTTATTTTAACGTGGATTTGGGGGAGAACTCCGAAGGGATTTTTGTAGTTTTTAGTTACGATGCGTACTTATGTCCGACAGGTTGTTATCACATCCAGTGGCAAATGCTCTACAAACTATTCGACACCCACAAAATTATATCGAAGCTTTCGGTTCATTAAAAGGAACCGATTGGATAAAAAAAAAACAACCAAATTGTTTTCTTACTTCAACAAGCTTTTTTGCGCGAGGTTTCGCGTTCGATCGACATCGCTCACGTATTCCGTAAAAATAAAAATAAAATTCGTAATGCGTTACTACCGTAACAGTAAGGCTACGAATAGCCCTCCCTCCGTTTTGACCGCGCGCGTCGAGGTCCGCGATCGTACTGAGGCCATGGAACTTTCCCACGAGCGACACTAGCTCCCGAGCTTTCGTGAAAGCTCGGCAATCTTCGCGGCTCGCTGTTTCGACGGTGTCGCAGTCGCCGACCCCTCGAAAATGTTTGCAATTCTTATATATTTTATTCGATGCGAAATTTCACGAGGGCAATTAAAAAGGCAAATTGATTAATTAACGCAGGTCAGATCCGTCTCTTCAAGATAATTAATTGAAAACACGTTCGAGGTGATCCAAGTCGTTCCTGACGTCGTGTTAACGTATTGTTTTTTCTTGCAAACGCGAGACCGTGCGCTGAGAAGAAAATATCAACGATTCAAGTAAAATTCGCTTGCGTGCTCCTAATGAAAAAAAAATTGTTATTTCAATACTAGTTTTAAATCTCAGAATTCCATACGGTCCAGGATGCGAAACAACCGATTTCGTTCTAAATCGTTTTAGTCACGATTTATATTTATTTTCTACCATCTGATTTGATTCGACTTCTCGCCAAGGCAAACACAGAAGCCTCGGTGGCATGTAAATTCGTCCCGGAGCGTGTGCTCCGTGACCTGTGCTGCTGTGTCCCACGTAGAGTGCACACGTGTTGTCGTGTACCATTACTCGTTGTTCGCTTGCACAGGGACGAAGGTACAACGTCACCGATGGATGACACGCGTTCACTAATTTGTAGAGAACGCTACAGTGAGGGAGGTAGGGAGATGGAGATAGATTGACGTTCGGGGGAGTGTTGGAACGGGAAGTGTGACCATGTAGAAAGTACCTCGTTAGATGGTTTCGACGTGAGGGGAGGATCGTGTCGGTTTAATTACCGAAGCACCTGATTGGCTGTTAGATTCGCTTCGTTGACTACCCAGCGCGACATTGACCACCGCGCGAGCCTCTCCGGCAGTGCCGAAACCGATCGCTCGGTATATCGAAGGTATATCTACGTCACTGGGCCATTGTGCAGGTGGAATGGTACGATAACGAGGCGATTATCGTGCCGTTTTGTAGGTCGAAATTCCGCGGCGCGGATGCATGCAAGCTTTAACTTCTGGTGGAGAAATCTGACTCCAACACGTTAAATTTGTTAAAGATTTTTCGAAGGCTCACAGATTTTTTTTTTTCCTTTATTGTGGTTATTCTCCCCTTGATCGACGTGCGCGTGCCTCTCCGGCAGTGCCGAAACACATCGCTCGGTATATCGAAGTTATATCTACGTCACTGGGCCATTGTGCAGGTGAAATGGCACGATAACGGGGCGATTATCGCGCCGTTTTTGTAGGTCGAAATCCCGGCGGCGCGGATCCAGAAAAATAATTTATTTGACGCGCGCCCCACAAATTAATATTTACTTGTCAAGACAAATACATTTTGGATGCCTGCCAAATGAATTATTTTTTTAGCCCTCATTGAAATATCAGGCTTTCATCACGTCAAACTTGTTAAACATTTTTCGAAGGCTCACAGAAAAAATATTTTCTTTATAGTGGTAATTCTCCCCTTGATCGAAGCCCGGAATTGGCTGTTACATTCGCTTCGTTCATTACCCAGCGCGTCATTAACCACCGCGCGAGCCTCCCTGTCAGTGCCGAAACTGATTGCTCGGTATATCGAAGCATATCAGCACAAAAAAAAATCGTATGAAATCTAGTTTACTGGTACTGGAAGTTTTTATGCATAAAGTCGTATATTAAATTTTATGTACAATTCTGATGAAAAAGGAATATACAGAATATTAAAAGCTTTAGAAATCCTACACTTTTAATAATTTGCTTTAATTTCATCGTAAAAGTATATTAATTTTGTAAACAAATTGTCCATTCAATTTAATGTACCACTATTGGAATCCAAAATTCCAGTCCTACACATCAGATTTACAATATTTGTTAACAATGCATCTACCGGGCCATTGTAAAGGTGGAATCGCATGGTAACGGGCTGATTACCGTGCCGTTTTGAATTCCGAATTCCGGCAGCGCGGAACCTCGTAACCCTTAATTCCTCGCGAAGAAATCCGACTCGCAACACATGACAATTTGTTACCGATTTTTCGAGCTCTCACACAAAAAAAAAATGTTTTCTTTATAGTGGTAATTCTCCCCTTGATCGAAGCCCGGGATAAACGGGCTTTCACTGTCTATCCCCTGCCCGGCCGAACACGGTCGATACACGAGGATAAATCCCTGACGCGTGCAAGATCATAGATAAAGGGGGCGCACATACGTGTAGCCTCGTGTATACAGGCCGTCCTATATAACGACCGCGGGGCCGAACCACGTGATCGCGAGCGCGCTTATGCGGGGATGTCGGATTTCCAGGTTGCCCTGTACGTGCAACGAAGGCGAGGTAGTTCCGCAGTCTGCACATTGCGCAATATCACAAAAGTAAATAGCTATACGATAACCCGTAGATATGTACGTAGTCGATTGATTTCCATAATATCGCGATTCCCGTGCATTTCCGCGAGCGCTTTCATCGAGGATTTTCGTCTGCGCTACGACTCTCCCTTCCCGCCCCCTCCCCCCCCCCCACGCCTGAAAAGCTCCAGTCATTGTGAAGCGCATACACAGCCCGATGAATGCTGCACCCTCTCGTGGCTGTGTGCGCGCCTCTCGGAGCTGTTGCCGTCGGGCTGTCGAGAGAAAACACCGAAGCTCGAGATCCTTTGCCATTTCGACGCGCCCTTATTTATATACCGCCGTGTACCGCGCGTCTCCGTGCTCCGGGCTCTCGTCGTTGTCGTTTATATCGATAACCAGCGAGGTGAAAGAAAGGCTCGCGAACGACGTTCAACCTACAACCCGGACGAGAGACGCGGGCACGTGTACGAAGATCCTTGAACGACTTCGTACGTCGTTCGAAGAGCTCTGCGCGAAAGGCATAAAAATTTTAGAGCTTCGGTCGCTTCGCGGTATTTGCGTTAGTCATCACGATAACACCCCTCCGCACCGGCACGGCAATAGCGATGGGAGAATCGCTCTATGAGGAAATACGCGTAAGTCAAGATTGGGCGAGGCATTACGTAATCAGTGAAAAGAAAAATTAGGAACCTTCGGACGATAACGCATATACTTGTTAAACAAGCTTAGACTCATCTATTAAATAAATTTGTCAAATATGGTATCAACAAATAGAGTCTCTAAAAAATTGCCGAAAAAATTCTTTATTGTGAAAAAATCGGTGGGCATTTTTTTTTCTAAGTGTCTGAAGGAGCGCTCCAAGTAGTTACGGTCCGGAATAGTCAGACTGGGTAGTAAACGACCAGAATACTCAACGGGTAGAAATCGGATGGCTGCAGATGAGATACGTAGGTATACTCGCGGCGATTAATTAATTAAACCACGTCGAATACCGACTGTTCCGCATGGGAATGGAGAGGGATCTCCAATTGTCCCGCAGTACGTACTACAAGTCTTAGGTGTATCGTATCTCCTCCTCGCCCATCCCCCGGCTTCTCGGTGTTGGGCAGATCGGATGGAATAGGCACCGTGCGGAAGAGCATAGCGGTCCACGATGCAAGACGTCGAATCACCGAGAGCGCCAAGTAACGCGTTCCACTTGGAATAATCAAGAGACGACGTGTACCTCGGGCGTCTCTCCCAGATGTCCAATTGGCCGAATGGGCGATGGATCGTGGTACACCGTTGTAGACAGAACATTTCATTGTCCCCGCGGCAGTAAACATACCGCGAGGCAACATAGGCATGGACGCGATGTTACACGGTCCTGCGATATCTGTACACATCACGGAGAAAAATTGTTTGGACGCTCTAATAAAATGACTTTTGCTGACAATGACCTCATTACCACAGCGAGACGATAAGTAAAAGCAGCAAAAAAAATGTCTTCTCAGAAGCAATTGGTTTTGCTATCACAACAAAACTTAGCTTAGGATATTTTAACCGGACAAACTATAAAATCCATTAGTCGGATAAGATATTTTAGCCGGCTTGGCTGGCCTATCTGTACAGCCCTAGCACGGAGAACAATAGTTCTGTTTCTCTAACAAAATATAGATAGTTAGTAATTTATTGATGTGGTGGCAAATATTTGGGTGCTACAGCAAAATATTTGCCACCACATCAAAATAAAAAAGCTCGAGACACGGGTTATCTGTGCGCGAGACCATATTCAGTAATTTTCCCATGTTGATCAAGATCACGCTAGATTACCTCGGACACGCTGTCCGGATGTTGCGTGACATCCCGATGCGAGGTTTTTTCCCCTACTAGCGAATGTAGTGACTAAATAAATAGGCAAGATGAGACAGTTTTTTGTTGTACGTTTGTAGAGTTGTTTTTCGTCGCTCATCCGTCAGATGCGAGAACCGAAAGGTGTAAGAGAGCCGGAGCCAGTCTCCTGCAAACTCGTATTTAGCGTATCCACGTTTCGCTTCGTCGCCCATCTCGAGCTGTTTGCTCTCGCACCCCTTTCGTCGTTCGCGTCCTACCTCGGGAACGTTGCGCACGAGCAAATCGATTTTTATTTATTTCTTACCATATATACCATGACTCAGATTTATTGGTTTTTCTTGCACGCTTCGTCACATTTTCCGCTATACTTGTATACGCAACTGTATGCGGCACGGTACACAAAGCTGCTGCGACCTGCACGTATTTATCGCGCGTTTCCAAAGTGCCTTCTTGCGAGGGCATGCACAGCGAGGGACGATCTATGGCTGCAATTTTTTTTATTCTCCATACTCATACGTGCGCGCACATATCGCGCGAGAAGCTTCGCGCGAAGCTGATTGGTTTACTGCAGTTTTTGCTCCACAGATTCTCACGGTAGTGAACTTTGAGCTTTACGCGATGAACACGGGTCGTATGCGGTGTATGTACTTTGACGCGCGAGCCATCGGAACGCCGCGGTTGCGACGGGTACGCGCCCTTGCGAACCGTAACCAGCAAAAGCGATAAAGAAAATGCGTCTTCTTGAAACTACGAACCTTAAAAGATGAATCTCTCCTCGACGTAAAATTTTATTTGAAAAAAATGTTTCTCTCGTTCTCTCGACCATAAAACCACCTCTAAACAGACTGTTCAGCAAGAGTCAATTGTCGCTCGCCACTTGTCAGCCACTTGTCAGGATTAATAGAGATTTCAAGATGTCCTTCGATATTTTATTTACCGAGACAAATTAATATTTATAATTCTCCCTTCTATCATCGCCATTACCCCATCTTCCCCCTGAGCGACGTTCATTTATAGTTCTCCCCAAAACTCCACTCGCTGGTCTGGACGTAACGGCTCGTCGTAAGAACCAGTTCATAGCTGTTCGCGATTGTGCAACAGTGGTAGAATGACTTCGGCGATGCGAAGGGAAGTCGTAGATTCGAGGATGCGCTGCTCCTACGATCCCCCCGAAGAAACGCCGAAGCTGTAAGTCTGCCCAGTACTTTCCCCTTCCCGATTTCGCTTCCGATGGACCTCTCTTCGAGATATTATTCTCATATCGCTCCCTGCCCGCACGTCTTCATCGCCTATACATTCTTCCCCTCTGACCCCTTTAACAGCCCATGCTCTCTTTATTTCATCGAAAGAGGGATACGAAGTTCGATTCGGTTCAGTGACGCATGAATTCAACTCTATTACTATTATTACTATTATTATTTTTATTTTTATTATTGCCATTCCAGGCTCGCTCCTTGCCCGTTGTTTCCTCGTTCCGGGAACGACGGCGGCCAGGAAACCTCTGTGACATAGTACCATGCACTGAGAGAAGGATCGGATAGAAATTACCACAAATCTGGTAAAAACCGACAGAACTTTCAGGTATACTGAAGCGTCATTCTGGTAAAAATTCGTGTTACACTTAACACATTCTGCTAGAAAATATGGTACTTTTTGATATCGCAGATCTTACCTGAATATCCTGTACTTTCACATATTGCCAGTGGCGGCGCTGATGTACCATGACTCCTGGTCGAAGTTTGCCTTGTGATTTGGTAGTTTTTCCGAGATTCTTTTCTTAGTGTGGACGCGTAGAGTTATAGATGGTCGAATTGACGAGAGGAAAAAGTGCTCGGTACGTGAAAAAGCAAGAGCCTGAGAGAAATGTTCGTGCAGCATCGCGATTGTGATATCCTTTCGATACCCGGAGAGAACGCCGAGAGACCCGCGCGGAATTTTCGTCAATCTGCCATTCCCAGGAATTTTTACTCTCCATACACAGGAGAATGAAGCGGAACGGATACTCGATATCGATCCTATTCTTCATGCCTTGTCTCTCGTTCGTCCACGCACTCGAAGTATATCAGGTGGAATAACAATTCAGCTTTTTTGCCGGCGAACAAACGAGAGCTTGAATTAATTACATATTATCCGATATCTCGTTTTTTTTTTTTTTTTTTTTTTTTTTACGATCGACAAGCTTTACGGCAATGTCGTTTGTTCTCTCTCTCGAGTGCCCATGCCGGTCCCTCGTTTCACACAGAGTCTGAGATATATTATAACGATTCCACTTTCGACGAGAATTTTATCCGATTCCGTAAAGCTTCTTATTCAAATGCAAAGCTTATGTACGTACACGTAAGATCCGTATTTCCGTTAGTTGATACGTATTAAATACGATATCGTTAATGATACTGTATAAAATAAAAGAAGATCGGTGAAAAAGTTACACAGGTAATTTGTGTCCGATTATAACATCGACTTGAATCTTCGTAAATTACATTCGACGCCAAAAATAAATAAAAAATATCTCTACAGTATGAAAAAAGTATAATAATATTTGACCATTCAATCGAATAATTGGTCCGATTTGTTGCGTGCAGCAGATCGTCGCAAATATTTCCTTGCCCACTAATTACTTATGAAAATAGCTGTTCTCCAGCCGATTCAATAGTAACAGTAATTGATAATTGAATCGAATAATCGGGCCGATTTGTTTCATGCAGAAGATCGTTACAAATATTTCCTTGGTCAGTACTTACCTATAAAAACAGCTGTTTTCCAGCTGATTCAATGCGAATCCAGTGCTCTAAAAGAAAGAAAAAGATGATTAAAGTCCATACGAGTGAGCAGTCGATACTCCGTTCTGCGCCTCTTTTTTTCTTCTTCGCTCGATACCGCTCTTGGTTTCTATTTTACGCCGATACCGCGAAGCTCTCCCTTAATGGATGCTCGTTACCGCGAATGAAGACGGAGAGCAGAAAGTGACGAGCCGGAGAGAGCTCCGGAAAGGAGCTGCGAAGAAAAAAAATGAATAAAATAATGGGATCGGGCGGGGGAGGAGAGCGTCCGGCTATACGAACGAATCGCGGTGATAGACACGGCGTCGTTCCATCGGCTCGATCAAAAGAAAATAAGTTTGCCCCCTCCTCCCGGGAGGGACGTTCTTTATTTCTGTCTCGAGCGGGGGTTCTTCTCTTTGTCTTCGACCCAATAAAGGGAGAGGAAAGGGCGGTACATCGGCTCCGGGCTAAACTTTCGGATGGAGCGGCTCTCGCGATGGGAAGTCCCGAGTACGGTATCGATTCGTAAATCGCAGCGTGGCTCCGGGCCGCGTCCTGAGACTCGGAAAGTTCCAGCGATTGCCCGACTCTTCGTTCCGCTCCATCTCGTCGACTTAATTGATAATAAGGAAGTGGGTAAGAGAGGGAGCCGAGAAGGGGACTCGCCGAGGACGCAGACCAGCCGTGGGTTGGAAAGAGAAAATTGCAGCAGCGCGGGTGCGGCACTTTTTCTCTCGCTGGAACGCTAGTAAGAGGGAAACACTTTCCGCAACGTCTTCTTCTCGTCGATACGGGACGGCGCATCGCGCACCATCCGACGATTCGGGCTGCCGCAAGGATGTAGCGCCGAAAAATCGTCCGGCCGACGATACGGAGAATGCTCCGGACAGACCGACGGGATTTCGGGGGGGAAAGTACTCGACGACGATAATTCGTTCGGGATCGATTACACTCCGTTCCGTAATGTCGCCGCGACAGCCGATTGTCGAGCGGTAACGGGCTCACGGATGATCGCGCGAGATACAAGCCACGGGATGACGATTGCCGCAGCGGCGCTTCTGATTTATATCGGGCGACGAAACTACCGGCCTAGTTCCGGAAAGAAAAGTACGCGAGTTCCGCTCTCCGGCTCCCTTTCTCCGTCTCTCCGTATCCGCGGAGTCTCTCCAACCAGCGAAGAAAACGAGTGAGGGAGCAATAGAACAAGAAGAAATGGAAGAACAGGAGTTACTGCTGTTGCGAGGCTCTCTCCACTCGGCCCGATTGAGTTCGAGAGAACGGAACGGCGGAGTATTCTTTTTGTTCGGAAAAGTTAATGATCCGCATAGATATTGCCAGTTTTATTCTTCCAGGCGGGTTATCTCTAATCGACGTTGTGTGTGACGAAGGACCGGCGCGCGTGTCCGCGCGATCGAACGATGGATAAATAAGAATCTGTTGGTAAAGAAAGAGGCGGCTTAAAAAATTGAGGTCAGTTTATTGTTAAGACTACTTATGGATAGTAATACAACGAAGCGGCGTGCGATTTATTGTACGCGGTGCGAGAATCGCCCCGCGGCTGTCGACATCGAATTGTTCCGAATTTTTCGTCGGCGGCGATCGTTCTTTAGAATCATACTTGCATGCTTAAGGACTCAAGCCACAGTAAAATTTAGATTTTCTTTTCGAATAGTTCATAGTGTCAAAAATATTCTGTTAAATTTTGATGTCGATATTTAACAAAGTATGTAACTTGAAGACTGTCATGTGGAGCAGTTTCATCTCAAAACGTGATTTTCATTATCGGTGTCCCGGATATCTAAAAAATTGGCTCGATGGATTTTTATGAGAGTTTGTATCAATATACTTTAACAGATGCTTTAGTTTTTGACGGTCTGACATTTAAAAAAATTATTTAAAAAATTATTCGAGTGTCGAAAAATGGGTACAAATCGACTTTTTTCAAATGGCCGCCAATTTTCCAATTTTTTCTCGTCATAGACCGCGTTCTATATTATTTGTTAAGAAACAATAAAACATTTTGTTTCTGATAAAATAACAAGTTGAAATCAGGGGCACCGCAAAGGAACTTACAAAAAATGGTTTACGCCAACCGATAAAAAGAGTACATAATAACAATGAGTTGAATGAAAAAATGCCTAAATGTTCTTTAACATATCCTTCCACCCTAAAAAAAGTAAAGCGTGTATTTGCCGAGAAAAAATCATGAAATATGCATGCGTTTTTACCCATTTACTGTGGCGTAAGCCCTTAAGCTCGGTGCGGAAATGTGTCGACGATTGGAGCGTTTCGAACGTCCCGCCGGTAAAATTCGTTGATCCGCGGCCTGTAAAATTTTACACCCCTAAAATACCCTACTGGAAATACGAGCTTCTCTACAGCCCGAGAACATTAAATGTAAAAAATAATTACTGTACACTCTCTGTTTTGCTTTTGTACACTAATAATGCGCGTGCTCGGGCACTCGGGAATTGCACTAATAATCTCCGACGTCATATATTAAATATCATAATCTTTCGTTCGTTAATATTCGGACCTGCGCGTCCGTCGCCGAGACGTCCGCGAATTAATTGAATGCCTACATCTTAGCTATCTCTCATCTTACGATTACAATTAAATTAGTTCGGACGTGTCCAAGGTACAAGGTACTCATTCTCCTCTCTACAGTAACATTAATGATAATAATAATAATAATATTAACTGTACAGAAAATATCGAATCCACGATGACTATCTCTGAAGTTCGATCTCGACGTGCGGCAGAAGGTCCGGTTCTATAACAAATAAAAAAAAAACAATGAGAACGTATGAAATTGGTTTAAAAAAGTGTAAAAACGCTAACAAAATCGCGGAGATTGCAGTCTGGCGCAGTCGGTAATTCTTCGACTCGGGCAATTAATTGTCCGAGCTTTATAGGGATTTGCAATCTCTGCGCGCTGGATGTAGCACGGGAGCTCGCAACGAAGGACCACCATATGTACAACGCTTACGTAAGTGCAGCCCAAAAAGAGCTGTCGAGAGTATAAAAAAAGAAAAAGAAAAAAGTACCAGCAAGGAGATCGGTGTACATGTATGCACGAGAGTGAACGGGAAGATGCGCGAGGTTGAAGTCGGGCGAGGGGGAAAAGAAGTGAAATAAGTAAAGGGAGAGGCAGAGACGGCGCGACGAGCCCGGTCGGGGTAATAAATCGTGGACCTTGCCGCAGAAACTGCGAGATACGAGGGAACGTACAGCTTCCGGCGAGGTAGGAAGGCCTCCCCGGTTGCCCGGAGATTCTGACGGGCTGCGCTAGTATGTTGCAATGCCCGGTTCGCGTCGTCCTTGCCGCCGGTGCAACCTCCGTTTTGTGCTCCCATACCGGGCTCTAAGAACTTAATCACCTTTTCCGTGTTCTCGTCATGGCGAAGCGCCGCCAACTCGAGCGCTGTGCACACAGCCCGAGGACGCGCGGCCTTCCCGAGACCGTCGTGCCGTTCCACCCTTTTCTTGCCGCGAAACGGTCGTCCTTGAGGAGATCCCGCGAGCCGTCTCCCGGAGGAGAGCCAGGATGCTAGGGGATGAAGCCGGTCCCGGGAACCCAAGCTGGCCGAGATACCGCCCTCCTCTTACGCGCCACTTACCGACCGCGGCCCGAGGCGGGGTCGCAAGTTTTAAATAGTTTCTGGACGCGAAATTACATGGGTGCTCGTTTCGCAGACTGCGAAACGGCGGAGTTACATGACCGGGGTGTGAGCGGCCCAGCATGCGATCCGGATCTGTTTTCGCGAGCTCGCCGTCTTCCTTTCTCCGGGGATGGCGAGGAAGACCTCGCTTCGCTTACTTGTCCCGCTTCGTGTTGCCCCTTTCAGCGCTTGGAGTGTGCGTGGCTGTGCCGCTGCACACCAACACGGGGCCGAGCCAGAAATGTGTAACGTAGGGAAGCGATGCCGAAATTACGCCGGCGTTGGTGGCTCATCGAGCTCGCTAAGTTTGGAAATTACTTAGCCGTTTCCCCGAGTCACCGTGAACCCTTAGCGGAGGAGTTGTACAGGCTTGCGGGCCCGTTTCACCCGTCCTCTAACGAGAAACAAGTCTTGCAAGTGTTGGAAATATTCTTACGGAATATATTGTAACGACCGAGTGAATGAATAACGCGCATGTTTGGTTTTTAGGGAGGATATTGTTAATAATGATAAACGTTAATTATCCCGATTGCGCTATGTCGCACGTCTGTTCGCTTTGAAGGTCTCGTTCAGACTCCCTGACATGACGATCGATCTTGTATCGATCGTCCGTTCGTTCGTCTATTGTTAAACCTAAATAATGTCTAATGTAAATAATAATAATGCCGTAACGAAGGCTGTCTTGTTGCGGTAACAAATCGCTCCAAGCAAAAAATGTTGCTATGTTGCTTCCTCATAGACGCTGCTATGTTTACGAGCTGGTTTTGTTATCCCGATACTAACAAACAACATTTGTTACGGGAACAAAGATCTTGTTGTACCAACAATTTTTTTTTCTCCGTGTGCTACATCGCTTTCACAGGGAAAATTGGCAATTTTTGCGGCGGATCTTGACCTTCCCTCCGGGCAAAGACTGATCGAGCGGCTCGCCAGACCGAGGAAAATGAAGGACTCCCCCGGTGATCCTGTGTGCAATTTAGGCCTTCGACCGATGGGTTAACCATTGGGCCAGGAGAGACTGGTAGACGACAAATTTTCCTTGCCTCAAAGATTTTTCATGGAGTCCGGACGAGATTAGTATGGCTGAGGGAGCCTCGAACGGTAGAACGAGAGGCATCGACGCTCGCGATTCTTCTCTTCCATCGTACACAAAGTCTACTCGTTTTTCCGGAATGCCGAGCATCCTCCTTTGATCATCCGATTGGCCCGACAGGATGCTCCACTCGTCCTCTCGCCTACCCCACGAAATTTTCCACTTGAGCCGAGGACCTCTTCCTCCGGGCTCGCTCACGTGCAAAAGACGAAAGTGTGCGCTCCCCCCTCGAGTGTGCAAGCTCCGCGTCTGGAACCCTCGGCGAGCTGGCGAATAACCCGGCTGAAGGTTCGACATCACATGCTGGAGAACTCGACGTGCCGGGGAACAAACTATTCGATTGTAGGCAGCATGAGACTAGACGCTTTCGTAATCGAGCTCGAGAGTTTTACGAAAAAGAATAAAAAGTACCCAACGACGCAAGTGATAACGAGAGGTAGAAGCGTTGATCCGACGAAGATTTTCCTCTTTGAAAGGGCATCGAGAGGAGAGTTTGGGTTCCCTTTTGTAATACGTTAACTTGGAATAAATTTTGATTTTTTTTGTTTATCACAAAACACCCACCGTTTCGGCTCTCCTCGATGTAGAGACTGGTTCTCTGGGAGCGTCTTCGGTCGACGGTGCCGTATCTGACCCGCGGCTCGACCCTCTGGGCGGAGACGTAAGTAGGTGTCGTGAAATCGTCGGGACCGCCGACACGGATCGGGCTTCCGGTTCTCTTTCGGCAAACCACGACACCGATAAGAATTCCGATGCCGACGAGGATCACCGAAGCGCCACCTGGAAAATAAAAAAAAATTTATAAAAATATAAAAAAAGAAATCTCAGCTACAAAAAATAATTGTCGCAGTATTGCGCAAGTTTCGCTTCCGAGTCGCATGAATACGTAACACCGGAGTCCGTATAAATATTGTCGCTCCAGCGCCGCATCTCGTGCGTGATATGCAGCACACCGGCTTTTTATATTTCCCTATACTCGGTTATTATTGCCTTCGCCCCTTCTCCGCTAAAATAAAAAAAAATAAAAAAATAAAAATGGTTCAACAAGGTAAAAACGATAGAAAAATCGGTCAGCATGGAATAAAAATTTGTCGGTCGCACAGCCGGGCTTCGTCGATATGAAACTTGTAACGGGCATCGAGAGGCTTCCGAGGGCGGGGGTGGGTTAGCGTTGGCGTACCGGTCTGTCCCACCCTCGCTCGGATCGCTTCGAGTGTGTGTAGCCATCGAGAGAATGTCAGGTCGCCGAGGGGGCATTTCTCCGTGGCGGGTTATTGCATAAACATCACGTTACGCTCGCCGCCCGATTTTCAATTATCATTGATGGAACGTACTGAAGAGGGGGGGGGGGTTGGGGAGGTTCAAGGGGAGGCCAAAAAGAGTGGGCGAGGGAGGAGAGGAGAGGGCGGAGGATGGTCCAGTGGTCGGCTCGCTCGTTTCGGTGCTATAAATGGATAACCATTCCCAATAACGATTGACAACGCGACCACGGCCGTGTGACACGCATCGGTCTCGATTAAAATGACAAAGAGGATTAATCGGCGGGCACGTTCGGCTCGTTTCGAGTTTCCTCTTCTCCGCTAGCGCGCACACACGCACGCACAAACGGCTTTCTCTGCAGCCAGGCGATTCCCTCAATCGATTATCCCATCGTGATATATACTTTTTTTTTTCTCTGCAGTGTGTCAAGCGTTCGACATCTCGCTCGTGCTGCGTGCCACCGTGTTTTCGACGTCTCTGTCGGCCGTCTAGTGCGCTTGACGCAATAGCCGCCGGGCATCCTGGCTTTTCCTCTCGCTCCATCGATCCGCGTTCGTCTCTTTCCTTCGGTGGCTTTTCTCTCCGCGTGTGATTCGATCGATCGGCGAAAATATCCAAACAATCACGCGCTCGGCGAGGCCCTCGGCGGGCTTTGAGGCAGCGATCGAGCGAGTCACCTCGTCAACTCGCTCGATAATGGTGATGCGGGATTCGATGCACCGGTCGCTGAGCATACACTGAAAAAAAATTTACTTGGGGGCTGTCACCGAATTTTTTTTTAATTTCAATTCTACTTTTAATTCTTACAATTCCATGTGACGTTGACACGAAGACTGCAAGACTGTCAAGATGACATGTTATCATTTCAATCCTGTGTGGAATTGTATGAATTGAAAGTAGAATTGAATGAATAATTTTTTATACGAATTTTACTTTTACGCATACGAATTTTACTTGAGTCATTGATATTTTTTTTTCCGTGTAAGCGCTCTCTCGCTGCTTCCGGTGTCGTTCGAGCAGCATCCGGAGCGATAAACTACCTTCCGCGGCTCGGCCGAAAGTCTACCAACGTCGTCGCTGTTTCGCGGAATTGTTCGCCCCGCGCGTCTCCCGCGAGCGAACTTTACCGGCGGGGTTGCGAGAAGGGAACGCAAAGTTACGGACACGGAGAATAATAGCTCTCGATAGCGCGCTGCGTAGGCTCAAGGAGCGCGACGCGCTCTTCGCTTTTACAGTTTTTTCTTGCGATTCCTCGAGATTTCGAAATCCCGGAGCCGACGGTGAGGAGCGCCGGCCTTCTCATCCTCCGGTTCTTCGCCTCCCCTGTCGAATTTCATTCGACGCGGAGTCAAGACCGTTTCTACAGCCAACCGTACAGCGTTTTGCCGAAGCGCGAAAATATCCTACATGCCGCTCGTCGGAGGATTGCCTTTCTCGTACTTGCGCCTCGCTCGAACAAGTTGTGGAGGAAGTGAAGAATATTCATCTCTTCGATATCCTCTGTAGCGGGCGTATACGGGGTAAGAGCGTAGGACTTTCCCCGCTCGGCACCGAGAACGGGAAGCCGGGTGAGCGAGCTGCCGGCTTCCTCGCTTCGGTTCTTCTCTTAGAATATGCATCTGCCGGTTCGCGCCCTGGCGAAGCGAGGATATGAAACGTATACGTACAGCGCCGCGAGGAGATAGTGATGGGCGGGGCGAGGGAGCGGCAGATAAGGAACCGTGGGAAAACCGGTGAGGGAAATTTCCGTCTATATTATACTTAGCCTGCTACGTATATAGTAGTTGGGTAGGGTACACGTTTGACCCGGACCTAGACGATTCACTCGAACGTGAGATAGACATTCCTCCCGTCAGAAGGGTTAAATTAATTTCCGGTATTCCTCATCCAAGCCTGCCTCCGCAGACGTTTCGTCTTATCGAATATTGAATTGATCGCGTGCGCCATGGGGTTTTCCTTGGATGGGGTGGGAGGGAGAATAACAAAGTTGTCAACGTACAGTATCGTCTCAATAGTGGGATGGATTGCCAGGACCACGATTATGAGCCCATTCTAATGCGCTTGGGTCGTCACACGCTGCAAGTATTTTAAGTACAAAGTAATTTCGGTACTTAAAGTACTTTTATAAAATACAAAGTACTGTTTCTTCTTAACAACGATTTTCTTCGTAATCACATTTGGACGTGTGTCGAGTGCGAAACAGGATTAAAAATGTCCGTCGTATCTCTAGCGTGCGTACATTTTGAGCTATTGTCCTAAAACTGCACACGAATATAATATTTTTATCAAAGCCCTTTGGCATTGAATTACTATAAATTTACCTATAGGTATATATATTTGGCATTGAATTACTATAAACTTACCTATAACGCCGAGTATCATAATCATGTTCTCCGAGTTCGCCTCCGGAATGATGCCCCGAAGATCGTTACGTACGAATCCTCCTGAACGCTCGAGCTTGCTGCCGAGCGGTTCGGAGACTCTGACGTTTCGCAGCAGAGCGGGCTCGCTCCTGCCTCGACCGTTGACCGCGTAAACTGCAACGGTGTAGTCGAGACCTGGCTCGAGATCGTGCAGGTGGAAACTCGGTCGGGGATTTCTCTCCTGGTATATCGGGGGTGCTTCACCCGCAGCCCCTTGGTCGCTCTGGGGCGTCTGTAGAGTCTGCGATGTCTGGAACAATTCCCTTCCATCCTCATCCTCGCTACGCACCTCGAGCAGAAAGTGCTGCGGCAATCCACCGTCCGAACCCGGCACGCAATTAACCTCGAGTGCACTTGTTACGTTGTGCACTGAACAGTCCGCTGGTCGCTGAGGCGCCTCTGCGGAAACAATGAGAGATAATTGAGCTATTATTTCGCCATTCAAAAATCATGACGTGGCGATAATATATTTTCATTTTATTTTTTTCTAGATCGAAGTTGAAATTAAAAAATAAAAGAGAATGCGTTTCTTTTTTTTTGCTGCAAGTTTGCGCTAAAGTTGCGACACGAGTCAGGTCGGCAGTGCGAAATCCAGGAAGTCATCCGGGAATCCGGAGAGTCATCCGGGAAGGGTCGAAGGAGAATCGTTAAAGAGGCCGCGCCGAGACAAATCGGGAGAGTAAAACAGAAAGCCAGCAAATTTACAAGTGAAGTTCGGAAGGAGCTACGACAATGACGACAACGTTGAGTGGAAAGCGAGGGTTTACTACCGGGCGGAAGATTTACTCTTTAGAGTAGTTGAGAAACTAAACGCCGGAACAATAACCATGCACTCGGTCGCGCAACGTTCGATCCTAAAACAACGAGAGTAAATTCCGAGAGGACCGAGCGAAAAGCGAGCAGTGAAGAGTACAGAGTAAATCGGATAAGTTCCGGAAAGGGTCGATGGATTCTTCTTATCATTGTCCTCCCATAGAACATTGAGATAACGGGAAGGAACTGAGGACGCCAGCGACGATTGCAAGGACGAGCTTGGTTTACTAGGAATAACGCTTCAGCCGGTGGTAAGAACGGCTGAGCTTTTTAAGCTTCATCTCAAGTGGAATTTTCCGTTTCTGTCAATTTAGAGCTCTGTCTCTATCGACGTAACAATGTTTTGTCCGCACTGATAAAAAGTCTGATTTTTTTTCCACTTTTCATCCGCACAGAGCGTAGTTGGCTGCAAATCGCAACCGAGCACTGTGCAGCCCGCCTCTCGCCTCGTATCGCGCCGTTATTAATTCATTCTGAAACGATTAATTCCCACCGCCTTTGTTTACCGATTCTCATAACCCCGAGCCCAATCTGCGTTACGCGATGAAAATCGAAAATGGCTTAGTGCGAGCCCATTTTTATCGGAATTCCCGAAACGACGATCGTTCTGAATCCGCCAACAGAACGCCGGGAAATTCGGTATCGAACCCCGATAAAAAAAAAGAATCCGAGTTTTTCGATCGCCTCACAGCTTTGTCCAAAATACCTGACCTGCAAAAACTTCAGATCCGTATACTGGACGATCCCGAAGAGCCGCACAAAATGACCGTCGATTGCATCGATCATTTGGCACTTAAGCAGACGCGTGTTTTCCATGACTTCACCTACTCCGTTGCAGACAGTAAAAAAAACGCATGTACTTTTTTTACTGTAAAACTTAGAGCACCATCCGGGCTCTAAGTTTTACAAAGAAAAGTGCAAACTGAAGTTGTTAATGACACGGAAAATAAAAGGACAGGTTTGTATAATCAAACCTGAACAACCGAGTTTGTCTCTATCTGACATAATTATTTTTACGAAAATTCTTATTCCGATTTTATAAGTTTATTTTTACAAAAATTCGTACTCCGATTTTACAAGATTATTTTTACGAACATTTGTATTACGATTTTACAAGATTAGTTGTACCAAAATTCGTATTCCGATTTTACGAGATTATTTTTACGAAAATTCATACTCCGATTTTACAAAATCTCTCCGAAAATTCGTATTCCGACTTTACAAGATTATTTTTTACTGTGCTTTGAGCAATCGTCCGTTACCGTCGCTCGGTCCATGCCTGTATCTGAGCTCGCGAGCGCGATTTCCTATTATGAAACTGCCGCCTACACACGGAGAGTTTGAAGTTTGCAGTGACGAGTGGGAGTGCGAGCGTATAACGTTGTTGGAAACTAGGTTCAGCAAGGCGGGCTGCGATAATGAAATGAGTGAAGCTTTCCGGCTCAGTCTTTCCTCTTCGCTTTGCACTTTCCGCCTCTCCGTATTCTCTGGCTGCATCCCCCTCCTCCCCGTGGCGCTCTCCCGTTCGCTCTATTGTTTAATAATGAACCGAACCAGGAGAGTCTGAGTGTTCGCCGCGTAGGCGAGTCTACCAGCGAAGCTCGGGAATCGCGAGTGTGCGGGGAACGAGTGGATTCAGAGGGAAGTTGGAGGATCGAAGCGGGCGGCGAGGGAAAGAGTCGAGAGAATTTCCGTGCGATTTCGTCCGCTTGTCCGTTCAAGGTTCGAGGGCAGACCACTCGAGTGCCGCTTTGCTCCGAGCCTCGGTCGGTTTCGGCCAAGAGCTAGCGGCGAGGGCACGCGTGATGGTCCTAAGTTGGACCAACACTGGACGGTACTCGTCGAGTCGGTTGTTCTGCCCGATTAAATAGAGTACGGTGCTGCGAAGACGAGATTGCGGTCGCAGTTGCCCGTGGCTGGATGTACTCGCGTTTGGGAATTTAATTGATCTATCTGCGATCGGGCCTGGAGTGGTTCCGATGACTCGACCATTAAGGGAATAATGAAAGGATTGCGATTGCAGGCGGACCGAGCTTTCAGAGAGGCGTCCGCCTCCACTCGGAGAGTTCCCACCTGAGGGATTTTAAAAATGCGAGTGCGATCACCTCGCCGGACCCGTCAAGGGGCTGCGGCGCTGCGGGCGAGTCGGTCCAAAGACGGACAACCCCTTCGGAAAGCGCTTTAGTGTTAACCCACCCCGCCGTCCCGCGAGATCGTGAGCCGTGCCAAGTTATGGCAGAGTGAATGGTGGTTTTCATCGCGGCGAGCTCGACGCGCTCTCCCACCAGGAGTTTCTAGCGATTCGACCCTCGTAAATCGATCGTCGAAGCTGTAAAGTCTGTTGCGAATAAATGCCGCGAGGCTCCGAAGTGTCCATTTCGACGTAAAGTCGTATAGGAGGAGTTACGGTTATGGCAGAGACCAACGCGCCCCGCAAACGAGTATCCGTTGCCTCGTGTGTATCGGCGTTAAGGCCGCTTCCTTGGCTGGAGCGGACACAATTTTATGTCGCGCGCTACTGGGGTGCGCGGGCCGTTTCTCCTTGTGCGTGTGACGGGAATCCTTTAATTTGATATTTATTCGGTAAAAGTGGGGATGAGGTTTTCAAATCGGCAGTGACTTATTTCCAGTATGACGTCACAACCGGTCAAAGATCAAGCTTTTCAAACCGAAAGTGACATATTTTCGGTATAATGTCACTTCCGGTGCAAAAATGAGATTCTTAAACCGGAAGTTTTCCCATTTCTTAAATCTCTCGAAACTCGAGGTTTTTGCATAACAACTTCCAGTTTGGTACATTAAATGTAAAATTTTTTTTACAGTGTATATGTAGAATATAAAGTCCTATTCACCGCATGTCCTCGGAGATCTCACGGTGAAAAGTGGAAAGCCATACGGCCGGAGGATCACAAAGACGGGAAGAAAATGGAATCGCTACCACAGGAGAATAGGAACAGAAGGAAATCGGGGGGGGGGGGGGGGGGAGACTGCGGTGTGGCATTAGTGTACGAAACTCTGGAGACTCACTCGCCGGGATGACGTTGAATGTGCAAGGTGTCTGTTGCCTTCCGACGCTGTTGCTCGCCCAGCAAGCTAATGTCCCGTAATCCCCGTCGGCCAGCGGTACGTACTCGAGTACGCTGCTCAGTCCCTTGTTTTGCGCTCTCGAATTCGGTATCGGCAAGACGTCCCCTCTGGAACCATTGTACGTCCAGGAAAATCTCACGGTTTCGCTGGGCTCCGCCTCGACCATGCAATGGAGACGCAGAGTCTCGTGAGGAGCGGCGGCTATCTCGTTCGTCTTGTAGCCCGTCCTGCATCTTGGAGCATCTGTTTTTGGTTTTTTTTTATATTTTTAATATACTGAGCATTAATTTTTCATCACACTTTTACATGAAATTTGATATATTAGTTTTTGCTAAAAAAACTTGGTATTTGCAGCACGTCTCATATGGTTTTATCTCATCGAGAAATGTTTGAATTTGTCCCCGAAATTCACGTTTGGCGGGCTGTTCCGCTCGGACTACTTTCAATTTCATACCAATTTTTATTTACAGTACAATATTGCCGTCGTGGAATTTTGTTTTCTGTTGTTTATTTTCGTTTTCATTTGTAATTGACCTGATGGCCGATTTTATGACGCGATCGTTTGTCGTTCTCGAATCGGAGTTAAGGATTTTACTTACACTTCATGTAAATGTTGACCGGTCGGCTCATCGCCTCGCCGACGGCGTTTCTCACGTGGCAGCTGTAACCACCGGAGTGCCCGAGCTTGAGAGCCCTCAGTGTCAGGGTGTTCGCGGCTATCAGAGTGCCCGCAACGACGTCGTGCTCCAGCCTTGTGTCCTGAAACATACATAAGTCATCCGCTTAACGAAAAGCCGAACCGTGCTTCCCATCCGGCCGTAGATCGTACGGATAAAGACACCTCTTCGCTGAGTCGTTAAATGAGGTTACCCGTTGTATCGGCTCAAAGATCGTCAGTCGGGAGCGTGCGCTTCGCTAATAAAAACGGTAACGCTCCGCCGTCGAGTTACACGCGATATCCGTTTTCTCCTCCCCGTTGCCGAATGAAACTCGGGCACGGCAATGGGATTAACTCCTGGAGCAACTTCGAACCAGTTAAAAGTAATTTATTCTGTGATTCAAGACCGCAGCGGCACGCGAGCAAGTGTGCCGTGACGGAAGTGTTAAGTCCCGGAGCCGGAAGAGAAATCGGATGCGGGACACGCGAGCTTCTGCCCTGGGACACTCGCTTTCGTGCAGATTCTACTTATCTCTGCAACCCGAGGCATCGGTCATGTTCACCTAATTATTAAGGTAGTCCTTGGGAATTGTGCTCATTTCGCATAAGTTTCAGAGAATTGAGAGGGAATTGCAAACTCTTTTCGATGCGTAGATATTACTTAAATATCCCGCAATTTTTTAATATGAGCTCTTCTTACTAGAAGATACAGGAATCGGTGGCGTTGCGATCGCGAACCGTTTGCTTTAGGTTTGTGGGTTGTATATACCGGATATTATGCATTAAAAATTTTTATCGATGAAACTCTCAGTTTTTGTCCACGAAATGTTTACTTTTATCCACGAAAATCTTAGCCAGAAACGCAAAATTTTAGCGACCCGCCTTATGGAAACAATTACCATATAGGTTGGGTAAAAATTGCTATGGCCTCTGTGAAAATTTCACATATCGCTAGTGGCGGAGCGTGTGAACCATGTTGCCTGGCCGAAATGTACCATGTGACTTGGTAGTTTTTCCAAGATCCTTCCAAGTACACTGAGAGCCAGTGTACTCGTGAAAATATACGATAACGTTGTACGTATATACATATTGCAATGAGACTCTATAACTTAATTCCCGTCGCACTTTCCGTATCCGATGAAAAATCACGACGAGTTTAATTCCGCAAACAGTGTTCCGCGTTCGCTCGCCAGATTGTCAGAGCGATGACACGATGCGACGGAAAATAATGACCAAGTTGATGAGTCGCAGGAGTGCACGGATCGCCGGAACGATGAATAAACCGTAATTGTCACTGGTGGACGAGAGTGCCGGTCGACGCTCTCTCGTAGGTCGGCTCTGTGTTTCGAGCACAAAAGCCTTCTCGGCGTATCGCGATCAATTCGACGATTCGACAGAGAGCCATTAATTGGTCACGGTTATCGAATTGTTAAAATATTAATTCACATAATGACCTACATATTGCAGCGATGCATGGTACATTGTGCAGTTTACACTTGTTATTGATATCGAATACGGGTCATCGAAGCTAAGTTCGGGCGCAAAGGGACCGCAAAGCTCTATCGTGGTTTACCGGTGAAACAATGCCGAGTCGATAATAATAAATAATTGTTCGATTAATGGTTTTACATAACGAATGAAGTCCGTTCTGCGCGCGTCGCACAGGGATCGAATTGAATAATAGCGCTTGTGGGAGGGCGTAGACGCACAGGAGGTTTCGTATGAAATATCGACCACTCGACATTTGCATATTAGGTGTACCGGAGCAGCGGATATCCCGGGAGTAGGACACGAGAGGGAGCTTTCGGTTTGCTGACATTTGTTTGTAGTGTAGGAAACGCTGTAGTAAACAGCATGAGAGAGCTGACCAGAACGCATCGCGGATCGGATACCGCGGTGTATAGTTACGGCGAAGGATTAAAGCGTGGGAGGCGCACGCGATCACGACAATCTGCACCGATGGCAGCTACCAGATTCAGCTAGGGCCCGCAGAGGACGGACTGACGGACGGTCGCGTAAGAGTGATAATGATATTTGTCGTCCGGTGGCCGGAGATTTGAATAATGGTATACGGCATAATGAATGGGTGGCTCTCGTTTACATATTGCCGGCGAATTCTCGGACATTGAGTACATTTCCAATGAGGATTTCCGAAGCGGAGAAAGGCCGCCTCGGCCGAAACTCGACCGTGTAATTGCACCGACCAATCGACATGTTCGGCTCTACTTTCGTAAGTTAAATCGTTTAGATGGTAACATATTTTTCAGTAAGTTCGGGAACTCTGGATCAAGCGCAATAATCGACTTCTTTAATCGAAACAGTAAAATCGATATTTTTTATGTTAAAATTAGAAAATACTGTATGAAGTAGAATTCTCGTGTCGGCTCTGTATTCGTAACACCGTTAAATTCGTGAAATCTTTTTCGTAAATTCGGAAACTACGGATGAATCGTAATCATCGATTTCTTTAATAAAACGATAAAATCGACAATATTTTTTTAAATGAATTTATTTGAAATTATCTCCGTTTCTCCAACTTTGATTCAGTTCGTCGATGGAAGAATTATAAAATACTATATGAAGCAGAATGTTACTAGGACGGTTGAGCGAGTGCAACGCGCTGCAAGAGAGAGAAAGAGAGAGAGAGAGAGCAGGAAACTCCGTGGAAAGTACACGCGTCGAGTATTTCAAGACATGCCACTCCCACGTTCCACACTCGTTATCAGCGATGGGTAATACTTTTAATGGGAAAACTTGTACCGCTTATCGAACGGAGTCCGCCTGACCGTACCAGGAACTGGTGCGCGCACGATAGTAAAAGTAAAGAAAATAAAAGAAACTAAAAATAAAAAGAAAATAATGAAACTCAACGCTGGCGCGTGGTGTTGAAGAGCTCTCGAATGTATCCGAGAGATTGTGCCAGTTTCGCAGTCTCGATTCCTTTCGTTTTCCTACGTCCTACGGTTCCGAGTGAATACGGGCGATGGGAAAACGACACCTGCTCTTCCGCGAATGCGCGCTGAAGGGACAAGTTCTGTTGAAGATTGTCGACTTTTTCTTATACTTCCGCCGTTGCACTTTTGTTCGTCTGTATTATCGTTCCGAATCATTCGTATATCGTATTTTTAATACGGACGGTGTAAGTGTGACTTAAAAAAAAAAAAACAAAAAACAAAAACAAGAAAAAGGAAGAATTTGCAATAGCGGAGAGAACGAAGTTAAATCAAACGATAATCATATCCACCCCACCGTTTGACGGTGGTACTCGATTTCGATATTTTCACCCCCCGGCAACGTCAACAGCAACGCGGAGGGTGCTCCAAACGGTGCTCCCGAGCAAGATGGGTTGCTTTCGGCAATGATATGGCTAACTCACCGCCAATCCGGCGAGCCTTCGAATTACCCGGACCGGCCGTTTTCTCTTCTCCCGCGTATACTCACGGCACGTTGACCACGCCAGCTTACTTTCCCTCGATCTCACTTACTCGCTTGCCCGAACACCCTCCGCGTCTTGTTGCGTCGGCCGTTCAGCATCCACGGGCCATTAGCCCGTCAAAGTCCTCCCCAGCGAGTCATTTTCCGTTTGCACAACCGAGCATAAATGGGAAATATACATATATGTAAATATATATATATATATATATTCAGTATAAAGTGTCCAAGAATTTCCATTACAAGCTTGTCGCTCGAATTGCCAGAAAAAAAATTTCTCAATACATTTATACACTGACAGAACGATATCGGAAAAACTACCAAGTCAGATCGTAAATTTCGACCAGGCATGGTCGAAATTTACATGGTATATCAGCGCTACCACTGCAGACATGTGAAATTTTAACAGCGGTCATAGTAAGCAATATTTACCCAACATTTATTATTGACCTGAAAGTTCTTTCGGTTTTTACCAGATTTACGGTAACTTCAATCAGATCCCTCTCTCAGTGTAACTATTAAAATCGATCCGTGCCACCGAATCGTCATCGCACCGTCTCTTCGCCGCCAGTAATAGCGTGGCGGACCATCGTCCATGCACGACAATATCCCTCAAGTTTGACATCAGGTGTGATTAGAATGGATCAATAACATAGCCGGGCGGGGGCGACGGGTTGTGTTTAGCACTGTCGCGATTGTGGTGCTAATCTCGGGATTTGGTTGCTTCCTGATTGCCTATTTCTCGCCATTGCTAATCAGTCTCTCAAGCGGATGCGGCCGAGGTCCGTGAGGGTTTGATCACGGTTACGTTTACCGGTCCGTGGAGCAGAGATTAGGCTATTTGTGACGCGCAAGCTGTGTCGCTCCGGGTAAAACGATGTTCCGCTGTTGTTGGGAGTTGCAGCCAGATGGCATCCATTGACCATGACACTGATCGATTTCTGCCGCAGACGTGAGATATGTTACACCCGAAGTGCCTCATTTCCTTAGAATCCTCCCGCGGCGGGCCGAAGTCACGCCCGTTACCGCCGCAACCGGGTAACATCAGCGTCAAATTAAACGTTCCAGACACGTCTAATGCAGGCTTTCGAGCTGAAGCCGAAAGCTCTGGGAGTCGCGAGCATTAAGGGATACGTTTCTTCAACCCTCGCCTCCTCGCCTGCCACGTACGCTCGGCCCCGACCCGGGTGCGACGTTGCTTGACGAATTTCTCCTGGGGGCTCCGCCACATCGCTGAGTCTTACTCCAGAGTAACAAACATAATGGAAATTCTACTAGAAATTCCTTTTCTACAACCGGAATTCTACAACGGCTTCACGGAAGCGCGACAACACACCGACCCTATCCAACGTGATTTTTAGCAAGGAGAGCTCGGTCAGTTTGACCTCATTTTTCCAGGTACACTTTGTATACCGAGCTCACGGGCTAGACAGAACAGCCAAAGTTGCTGACCACAACGAGTCGAGCGGGATTTCAAAAACTTTGAAAACTTCGCCTCGGCGGAGAATATAAATTCGCAAGCGTATATCGAAAGCAGTCCTCCTCCGGTCTGTTGTACCGCCGCGAGCGAGTCAACAATATCGACAATCGACTCGCGGGTCCTATTGAGAAACGTCGCTTACGGCGAAGCAGCCCGCGCTGTCTGGGGTGACGGTTTCGGTTTGAAGCGGAGAGTAAAACGCGAGAGGAAAAGGGAATACGGTAGCCGGATGGAGAGACGGAGGGAGAGCGAGTGCTCGAGAGAGCCGGGTGGAGCGCATTGTCGATGTGGAAAAGGAAGGGTGGACAGTTTGCGGGAAATAGGAGACAGTGGGCGTGGGGCGATGAAAAGTGGGTACCGCGACGCAGGGAGCGAGCTGGCGAGAGGGCGAGCCACGAGCGGACGAGAGAGAAACGCAGAAGCGCTCGAGTGAGTTTCATCCGGAGCACTCACTACGCCGTCCGCGTCTCGAATAATAAATATGTATGTCGTCGCGGCGCATTAGCGATAAAGTAATTCCGACCTTAAGGAATTGCAAAAACTTTCACCCCCCTCTGGCCCGGACATGAAGGAGGGGAAGGAAGCGGCTCGGGCAGTGTACAAAGTATTGATAAATCGGTGAGAGTCGATAACGCCCGACATTCGGTTTCCCATCGAGTCTCAGAAGGGCGAAGCGTCGGGAAGATGGGACAGAGCTACCAGCGAAGTTCCTCGTAGGTTGCGCAACCGATGACGCGGCCCGAACTCGTCCGCGGTCGCTCTGCGATTCGACGGGGAAAGTACGGGAGAGCGCCATTTGGAGCTCAACCTTAAGCGGGTTCGACCAGAAGTAGAAACTACCGTGAATGGTCCGACGGCAGAATTTGAAACTCCGTAAGTCTCTCGAGATGGGGAGAAAAAGAGAGCGCGGGTGTGCCCAGCGAGGTATCCGAGTGCGAGGGGTGCGGAACGAGGATAAAGCCCGGTGCGCTCAGGACCCTTAACGAGGAAACCCTCCGCGTGCACCTCCTCCGAGACACTTGACAAGACTTTGGCCCCGTTCTTCTCGGGAATACAAAGTGGCGGTCGAGTGAGCGGCATGTTTTTACAGCTTCTCGGGGATTTCTTCTGCCGGAGACTGAAATATTCCATCCGCGGGATGAGGACTCTTGGTTCTGGCTACGGCGACTTCCGCCGCCTCCCCGGGACGTCTTCTTGTCCCACCCGGACGGTACGGACCGCGCGCGACACTAAACTACAGGTAGTGGTAGTCGCAACGGTACTCCCTTTGGATGTTCTTCCTCACCTACCGAGCGTCACACTCTCCCTCCCTGCTTCAGACTACGACTCTTACATCATTTTCTTGCACCTAGTCGGGCCGCGTTCTAGCTTCTTACCCCGGTGAAATATTCATAAGGAACACAGCGCCGTCGTCTAAAATGCGTCGCTCCCTCCACGTGGACCGCTCAACTTTACGAGTTTGTTTGTAATTCTATCGTCGCGCGATTTGGATATAAAATTCACTGGCGGGGATGAAAACGTACATCAGACAACTTTCACTCGCAACGTTTCCAGCTTTATTATTATTTTTTTTTACGCTGAAAGATCGATTGTATCGTTAATTGATAAAATGACTAACGATCTTGCCGGCTGGGCGAAATTTGTGTTGATAAATAGCGTTACTTATTGGGCATTCGGCAAACAAATTTCTCATCTCCAACCTCTTACTTCGTCGTTTCCTAGTGGCATTGGTCTTTTTCCCCCTTTCGACACTCGATCGAACGTTCCGGGTCTGCAGCGTGTCGGAGTGGAGGGTGAGTGATAAATTGTGGCGGAGAGAATATGCCTGTATATTGGCGGAGCCGGTGCTGCTACGCGTCATCTCCCCTTTATCCAGCTTCTTCCGATGCATTTACAATAACATTTCCTACCCGCTCCTGCTGGAATATACCATTATTATCTTTCCACCGACACCACTACAGTAAAACCCTTCAATGGCTGGTTCCATTCCACTTACTTAGAATCTTCAAAAGTCCACCCTCATCACTGCAAGTCTTAGCCATCAAAGATTTTGGTTCTCGTGCGCGGTATTCGATCGACCGCGAGTTAACGACAGAAGCCCTGGCGGATATTTCAGAGCCTTAAATTAGAACCTAACAAGGACGGGAAAAGGCCCGATAAGGGCTTTGCAAGGGCCTTTTTAGGTCGTGATGTAACGCTACGAAATTTCGACTCGGGCAATTCATGAAGGAAGCGATCCGGTGTCATTGTCCTGTCTATGCATCCGCTGCACCGTGCATTCCCGTCGCAGTCGCGATTGGTTCCACCGGGGGTTGGCCAGTGGTATGGACGGGTGGAACCGACCTTGCGAGTGCTAATGCGACCAAACAACACACGTAGTCGTCACCGCCGGCAATGGGACAGCAGTCCGCACGGTGCGTCGTCGCCGGTACCGGCTGGCAAATGCGTATGTAAAACGCCGAGTACCGGAAGAGTGAAAGCGGCGACGGAGGGAGATTGCAAGATAAATAGTGACGGCGAGCTGGAGAGCAAGACGCGGGGTTTCGGGGCGGAAGCGCGGTGAGAGGTAGGGAAAGCAATGAGCTGAGTTGGAGGGACGAAACGGCGAGAGAGCTGAGTAACGGGAAAACGGAGACTGGGAATCAGAAGGGAATAGCCGAGGGGGTGGTAAAAGGAAACGAGGAATGGAGGCAAAAAAGAGGCGGGCGGAGTATTCCAAGGTAAATGCACCGGAGCACGTTCGCCGTAAGTAACGGTTATTATTCAATCCCCGGACCCGAAAGCTTACGATCGACTCGTTATTGACGACCGATGTTGCGGCACCGGTCTCTTTCTCTTCGGACGCCTTCCCCTCGACTCTAGACGCTCTCCGGCACTCCATCGGCTAGTACAACGTCAAAACTTTGAGATTCAAACGAGCCTTCCACTTTGCGGGTAATCTGGTTATCGGCTTCTTTCCCTTCGACGGGCATTCTAATTATTGCTGAAAAATGAATTTATCGCCGTGGAAGATGTCGATAGCTTACCCGGATTTGTCGGGGGAATTCATAGATTGGAAAAGAGAAGAGATCGGTTTATTCGTTCGTGTAGTTATTTCGGCAATGAAGGAATCGCTAGAACATTAGCTCTCTGGATTTTTGTTTTTTATTTCTTATTTTTATTACCGACACGTCTCGAGAAGTTGCTCGCAGAGAATAACACTCGGGTCTCGAGGGAAACGGCATTCGCTCTATTTCATTTTTCTAGTTTCGCCGATGGAGAGGATTCTCTCCTCGCCCGATCCTATCGAAGAATAATACTCACGTTGTGGTACCACACGATGCTCGTGGGCGATGGGTTGCTCTGGATATCGCAGATCAATTTCAAATCATCGCCCTCTCTGAGGGTATCCAACACGTATCCGACTGCCAGGTGCGCGTCGACCAGCGGAGCGTCTGTAACGAAGGATAATCGAATAATAGAAGGACCGATCAATGATTTAAAAACATAGGTGCAAAGTAATTTGCCCATCGTCTCCTCACTTATTACAATCTTGCGCATAGCGTAAATTGTCCAATTGGGTCTCAAATTTCCATAAAAATTGTACTGAATAAAGAGCCGTGTCCACTCTACTAGTGTACTAAATGTAAACTCGCTATCTCAAACAGTTTCCGAATTGTAGTCGTTTCAAGCGATATAAATCTGTAGCACATATACACATCTGTTATACACACACATTTTTTTATGAAGCAAAAAATAGTTAGTTTGCAATTCATTGCAACTTTTGTTCTCGAAAAAAAAAAAAAAGTAAAAAGGAAACAAACAATAGAGCAATCGATGGCGTCACCAAGGTCGTTGTTAAAACACCGAAGCTCTTTAAAATTAGAAACCGTAGACCCGCCATTGCTCTGAATTCAACGAGCAGTATCGACGAGTTGTCGTGCGGGCAGATGAAACCACGACAACCAAGAGCCATACAGCAGGCAGGCAGGTGCAGCCGAGTCGGTGGAACCCCGTGCGATAATTGCTTACGTAATTGCTTACGTCGCTTCCCGCTAGTAATTTTCGCGCGAGGGAGATCTCGGGCCCTCGAGAGTGGTGAGAATATTCCAATTTTCGTGAAGGGTGAGAGGAAAGGAACTCGGCCTGAAAATCTGGCGAGGAAATAGGGCGGTTAAAGCCTCACCCATACTCTCCGCGGAGTCATTTCGTTGTTGTGTAAGGTGTAAAAGAGTTCGGAGCGAAGTTCGCCGCAGCAGCAGCAGCATGAAAATAACGAAGAAATCGAACGAAGTATCGGAACGCGAAAGCGAAACGCGAAAGCGAAACGCGAAAGAGACGGTAGAGTGGTGACTACTGGAGAGGGTGATCCAGGTGGGGACTACGATGGCGAAAGGGAAATACAAATAGAGGAAGAAAAAAAAATAACTCGAGAGAAAGAGTGAAAGAGCACGGGCGGAACGAGCAACGGCGTTAATTGCTCGCGGCGAGTTCTCGGTAATTGAATTTGCGATTTTCAAGAGGTATTCTGCAGAGTTTACGAGAATACGGTAGAGAAGACGAGTCGATGAGACGACGGAGTCACGATGGCGCGGGGGGTGAGAGAGCGAGAGGGAGAAATACCCGAGAGATGTTCGCCGGGACTAGAGATGCCTAACAATCCCGTGCTCCGGGTTTCGCGGAAGAGCTTCCTCCACTCCAGCGAAACTCGCAACCGTGGGGCTCGCTTGCACTTATGGCCTTAATTAAAATGGTGTCATCCAACGACGATGGCGACTCTTGCGAGTCTTCTTGCTCTGAGACTCGCGAAGAACAGTGGATCGTGAGCATGTACTGGCTCCCTTAAGCGCTATAGCAAATTTCGGGGCTTGTCCGGGGGCTTGTCCAGAGCCCTGACCAGGGCCTTGTCCAGGGCCTTGTCCAGGGCCTTGTCCAGGGCCTTGTCCAGGGCCTTGTCCAGGGCCTTGTCCAGGGCCTTGTCCAGACGTGACGCGCCAACGTGACACAAACTCTTGTTGCTACACTAGATGACGAACTGTTTCTGTCGGCAGAACATTTCCGAACTTTTTGCCACGACTGTGACGCTGAAGATACAAAGGGAAACCCTTAAACCCACCGACTTCTTCTTTTTTTTACTACCGAAACAACAGTCTCGCTGGTAAATCCAATTAAAAACAAAAAGCAATTCGAGAGGCCGTTGTAAATGGATTCCTTGCCTCGTCTCATAATTAACCTGCTTGCTACCACCAGGCCGGGTGGGAGAGCAGGCTGTAGGGCTTCGTCCCTCCGTTTCTCTCGGTCTTTCTCGTTATGCGAAGCTCTTTTTTCTCTTATTCGTCATCTCACTCTCGCGCTCGCCCTTTTAATTATCTTCTTTCGTATTTTCTTATTCAACTCTCGCCTTGGTCCCCCTCCCGAGTCCCCAAAGCGCAAACCTCACGAGACGTTATTTACCCCGAGTATCTCATTCTCGTCGACGCCATCACCTTAGTTCTGGCCGTAGGGAGACCCATACCGAAGAGTTCGCGTTCCCGCTCTGCCGCTTTCGTAATCTCAACAGCCAACCTCCGACTTTCACCGTATCTCCCATCGGTTATAAGAATTCACAAACTTTGTCCTACCTTCCGTTAACGGTTAACCGAACCACGTTGAATAACCTTCCTGCATATTTACCCCGGAATTTGCGTCGGTAACAAACTCTCACTTTCATTTGAGTTGAAGATTCTCTTGCCTTAACACGAGAACTCTGTAATATAAAAGAACTCCGTCTTACTGACGCTCCTTCCCAGCTGGGGATCGAGTTCTCTCGAGGGGGATCCTTTTTTTGCGATGAGAAACATGAAAGATGTTGGACTCCGAAGATAAATGCGACAACTCCAGGGAAGAGCGGTGCATAGCACGAAAGTTTTTTGGTAGGTGGAATGATCTGTTCCTCTTGCTGGGTATTCGTAGTTTAGGAGTTCTTGGCGACTGGAGCGACAGCCGCGACAATCTGAATTAATCCGAATGGAGTTCGTCGAGTGCAAGATGACAATACGACAGCATCGCTAGACAGCCGTATTGGGGATAAATCGGCAATGCTTGGCGATCGACGGTCTCCTATTGGATCAAACACTGCGTCGTTCACTGCGAGGGCCCGAAATTGGCTATCGCCGGGGGTCACCTTACAATCCAGGCCATAGTAAGCGGAAGTTTGGTCGAGTATGTGGGGTCAGGACGATCGTTGTATGAAGCAAGAGATGGAAAGCAAGAGAGTTGGCTGGCAGAACGAGGCGGATAGAGAGGAATGGCGAGAGCGGGGGGCAGCCATATCGATGAAAGTGAACAGGACCGGCGAGGTTCGCTTCTCTATCAAAATGCAAACGGCCAATCCGAAGTCTGATCAGCTTAGCGATCTCGCGTATCCCTCGAGTTTCAAAAGCACGAGAAGCCGGTGCGCGGCCGACTAGACGATCAGGAGAATCCGGACGGGCGAGGGAACTTCGGAGGAACTTTGCCGAGTTCGGTAACATCGACGCTAGTTGGACAACGGGTGAGTTCGCCCACTCGCGGTGCTAACGCCGACTATGTGTCTGCCACGAGGACAAAACTGTACTATATTGCCCGGTAGCGAAAGCATCGTAATAGTGTCACCGCGATATCCTTGTTCGCTACCTCGTCCTATTGGTATTCTTGGGTAAACTCGGAAAAACCCCGGAAACCATTTCCCCCGGCCCGCAAGAATATTTCGTTAAATTTAGCTGAGCGTAGAAATTTTATCCTGGCATCGGGTGATTGGGTTAGCGGCCGTGATAGAGGGAAAATTCATGGAGACGGTGCCGTTGGAAAATTCTCAGAGCGAGTGGTAGGGAAAGATATCCAATAATGAATCGTATCTATGGTAATGTGATGGGAGAGATAAACTTCGAACAATCTAATCTAATCAATTGGTTCCGCCAAATTGCGTACTAAAGTATATATCTGGATCTGACCCGACTACGCTATGCTCCCTAAATTGAAAATGAATTTTTTTGCAGCAAGAACTGATCAGACTCGCATTTTGCTCAAGTCGGCATCGTTGCCAGAAACCTCTCATGACTGCCCAGGTAGGATTCTGCTGGAAAATGGCTGCCGTACGCCAGAACGCCAAGTGGGGCCATGTCCGGCTAGCGTAGGTAGCCAGAACGAAGCCAAACACATCACTTAAACTTTGTATTCCTTAATGCATCTATTTCTTTTGCTGGCTATATTTGAGATGAATTCCAAATACATTTGAGACGTGTCACGCACGTTCTTTTACCCACTTTCCTCGGTTCCTATTTATCTCCCACGTTTCTGTCACTGGGTGCATCCCAGACACATTTTCCCGATAAAAAGTAACAAATTTTCTCTGTAACGTCACTTCCCCTTGGAAAAACCAATTCTGGAACAATTTTTCTTTGGAACACTTTTGCAGTCAGTGACAGAAACGTGTCATGCCGATGGTTGAATCCCACCCGGGAGTTTATTATTTCGTTGTTTCTCGATATCGCTACGCAAGTTCTCTTCGCTAATCTCGAACTGCTGAATCCCGTGTGTGCGAACACGTTCCTCGTCGAAACTTTCGTGGGACACCAGAACACGATAGAGAGCTTCCACGCCGTAAGAGTTTTGGGACTTTTCCGTGTACGGAGGGTTCCAATGACGAAGGGACACCCCATCCAGGCGCCGGAGTGCAGACATGCCTGACATTACACTCAGTTCGAAGTAGGCGCGAAACATTCGGTTCAACGAGATAATCCAGTCTCGGTTACTCGACCGCAACTGCTCTCTCACACTCGTCACCTCGTGCCACCCTCCGACAACGACCACCTCGGCAACTCCCCCGGAGCGCAACGCTGCTGGGACCGAAATCCATTGCCTGCCCGACGATGAGAGCAAGCGGCGAGGAAACTAGGTGGAGATAGAGTGAGAGATTGAGAGACGGAGTTCGGGGTCCAAGTTCTAACAAATTTATGAACGCGGCAGACTGACACGACATTGCACTATGCGCCTCGAGGTCGCGTCGTCGCCGTACTCGTCATTGTCGTAGTGCTCGCGCGACAACGAAGCTCGGACGAGTCGCGCCTTCTCCGTTCCGTTCATCTGCTCGGCGACGAACTTTGCTCCGTTAGACTCTCCCGCGTGGGAATCCCCGAGAGCAGAGGAGGTTTCCAGAAGGTGAGCAAACTATCCCCACCCGGGAGGCTCGCGTCCAACCCCGCGCGTCCTCCGCCGAAAGCTACCCGCTTCGAAAACAAGACCGAATCCCTGCTTATACCATTAGGTATGTCCAAGAAAACTTTGTTCCCTGTTCCGTGAACGTAGTCTCCGTCAATTTTCTCACGCATATGTAACATGTTTCAGCGGCTAACCCCGCGCGAATGGCAAACAAAGTTGGAGGCTGCGAGGCTTATGAAATTGCCTGCCACTTCCTATGATCCGATGAACTCTGATTTAGGGCTGCACATAAAATCCATTAACCGGATAAGATATTTTAGCCGGCTAGGCCGGCCTACCTGTACAGCCCTACTCTGATCATGGATGAAAGTTAGCACAGGGGGACTTCATGAATCTCGGGAATCTTTCACCGGCATCGTAAAAGTTGTTCGTGCGCGTCTCCTCTTGGTATGAAAAATAGAGAATCCATGTCAGGAAATTATAATCATACGGCTCTATGTATATTCCACATAAAAACTCGAACCCGTGAGAATCCTGAGCTTTGCCGCCGAAATTGCTCCTCATGATATATTTGCAGTTAACGAGGTCCTCGTATGACGATGAGGTTTTTTTGTTGTTGTTTTTTCCCATCTATATGTATTCGCATAGGCTTAATATTCTCGCATAAGCTCTCCGTGCGCCGTGCAAGCTGTGCCCGGCCGCGCTTATACGGCGGAGCAACGGGGGAACCCGAAAAAACAAAGATATACTCACAGGCAACCCGGAGTATCCTCGTCTCTTTGAGGTCGCCGCCAGGGAAATTGTGGTTCACGGCTGTGCAGGTGAGCTCTTTGCCGTCGTCCTCCCGATCTAGCACAATAGCGAGGTTGCTGACCGTGCAATTGCTTCTCTGGGTTGTGGAGACGTGGGGGTCCCTGAATTTCATACCACCGAGGCTCCAGACTATCGTTGCCGCGGGCGAACTTCCCCAAGTCTCGCATCTCGCAGCTATCGGTCGACCGGCCATTATCTGCTCCTCGTGTAGGTGAATGCGCACAGTTGCTGGCTTCACTGGAACAAACAAAAGACACAAAAAATGAAGCATCAAAGAAAAACGAAGATGACGAAACCGTCAACGGTAAAATCCAAAAACAGAATCCTCGATTGCGTTCTCATTCGGAGTCAAAGAGACTCCGGCGAGTTTGTTCCCATCGCAGAAGAAAGGAAAATAAACGGAAACGGACGAGCATAGACAATGAGCATGGAAGGTATTCTCTGGAACTGATTTGTGAGGTGGATCCGGTATGAGAGGATTATATTGGATGCAGCCCGAAGAAGAGGAGTTTACGAGTACTCACAGAAAAAAGTGGTGGAACAGGACGTCCGTGAAACCCTAAAAACTCATATAAACAGGGCAAGCCATAAGCCAGCGAGAGCAATGGCACAGAGCAGTGCGCGGAATACTCGTATCTCACGATAGCTCCCTCGCGAGAAGACCCGTAAAGTTGGTGCGCGAAATATTTCGCTGCATCGTATCGACGAGCCCTTCGTCTATCCCGGTGATTTAACCACTCCAGTTCTGCACTTCTCGCGCTCCGGTATATGCGGGAAAGAGCCAGCGGTGAAATTTCGTTTGGAGAGGGGGGGGCGGGGGGGAGTGGTAAATAGGTTTTTGTCGGAAAATGCCAAGTCACCAGCTCCACTTATCCCAGTGGAAGCGATGGATGAAAGAACAGGACGGTTTGCCAGAGACGCTAAAGGAGCTTAACTCGCAGTTAGTTCGGCCGCAATCAACTGTAAATTAAGGAATCTCGGGTTTATCGGTACCGCGGGAGTTTAGGATTGCCGGCGTAAATGGAACAAGTCAGGACGGTGAGGGAGAGAACTCGTCCGGGATGGGAACTATACGAGAAGCGAAGGCGAATGTGAGAAAGAGGCTGCGATCGAGCGAGACGGACGAGAGAGCGAGGTTGGGAATTGGCAATGACGAGAGGAGAGGTGGCGAGATACGATGGGGAGGTATGAGGACGAGAGGTATGAGAAGACTGCTTGCTTTTCCGGACGAAAAAGCGATTCGACGCCGCTGACGCTCTCTTGATCTCTCGCGTGTCCGATGATCCTTGAATCGTCTCGAGGAGCGAGAAGCGAAAGAGCCCGAACGGATGGACCAAGTGAGAGGATGAGAGCCAAACCTATGAACGGGGATGGCGAACACGAAATCTCAGACACGAGGCGGGGGGTGAAACGGCTTTACGACCCCTGCAGGTCGAACAGTCACCCATTTGCCTCGATCGAGCCTGTGAAAGCGCAAGAGGCTTCGGGGGATTGAAGGTTACATCGAGGAGGGTGTTTAAGAAAACGAGGATATGAGGAGCGCCCGGGGAATCCTCGTCGCGCATACCTATGTAGATCGGAAGATAAGTAAGAGTAAAAGCGTGTCTGAAATCCCTTTCGCTTTGATGGAATTGGATAATAATCATGATTCGTTACTTCAAGGAATTACCGAACTTTACGGAATCGACGAAAAAAAAAAAAAAAAAAAACAAACAAATTTAATCAGCGTGCAAAGGTCGTTCGCGATGATTGGTTGCTTTTTTTTTCTCATCATCTCGACGGCAGCGAAGCTCGGTGGAGTCCGAACAACCTCACCGGCGTTACTTTCTCTCTGTAAGCCCAACGGCCAAACGACAAAGTTCCCTCTTGCCGGGACATTCTCGCGCGGGGAGGGAGCGAGGGAACTCAAACAGCTAGTTTTCGTCGACGGCGCCGTCCTCCTGGTCGTCATCCTCTGTGGGACAGCGGTAAAGCTCCCGCTTCGTCGGTTTCTTCGTTCGAGGTGCCTGTAGCTTCATCCTTCTTAACTCCTGTCGCTACTCCCAGGCCTCGGAAAACTCTTTTCTCTTTCGATCTCATTCCGGTCTCTTTGTGACCAAGGGAGAGCCGTAAAGAGGCGAGGTAGCTGCTTAATTGCGCGTGCCAATTAGGGGTTCGGGAAAACGAGGAGGATGAACCGGCGCCAATGGTATTGCAATGGAAGCTGAAGGGAACCTGGCGATTCCTTGGCGGGGACCCGGTACCAATCAGCCTTTGAGAACAAAAAAGGAAAAGTTTTAGGGGGCTTCTGTGAGGAAGGAGTGGAGAAGCGTGGAAGGTTGTAATCGCGAGCTCCAAATTATTCCTCGGTGCAGCAACCCTCCTTTTTCCCTTTTACAATTTTCTTTATTTTCGTCTATTTTCATCTCTTTCCGAACATTCATTAAAATTCGTCTGTCAGAGCTCCACTGTTAGGTGAATCGAGGTAAGGGGGAGGAGCGAGGGCGAGGAGCGTTAACGAATTCATCGCTGCGACAGTGACGAATCGTGTTCGGTCGCTATTGCCATTATTACGCGAATTAGATTAATTTCGAGAGCGTAACGACGAGAAATTTTTTGGGAAATTGGATGAACGTGAGTCGCGTTTTTTTTTTCACGACGAGTCATCGCCGTCGTCTCCGTCAGTGGCTGAGTTAGCGTTCGCCAATTTCGAGACACCCGTTGTACAAGGCGGGACGAGTCACGGGTATACTGCATATGCACGACATCCAGAAATGATTCTCTCCCGTTCGAAAGCGTATTTTTACTTTGGCGAAACTTCCGAGAAGTCCCGGAACCGTCAAAGGGGATTTAAGAAGGTCCGGTCCCAGAATCGCTGCAGGAATCCATCCCGCTTCCGTCGTCGCGGCGTCGACTTCCCCTTCTACTCCATCTCGCTCTCTCGTGCCATTTATATTTTTAAACTCTTTCTTGCCGACCCAACTTTGTCCAGGCAACGCGCGTTCGGTTCTCCAGTCCAATTTTGCGATATGCATACGTCTTGATATGTCCCGCAACTACCCGAAAAGACTGCACGTTACTCGAGAAGTTTGAAAAAAAAGTACCAGAAAAAAAATTCAATTCAGTACCCGATTAAGAAAGTTCGCAAGATTGCAGCGATGATGATGTAGGAACGAGGAGATTGGAATAATAACAGATAGTGCGGGGCACATTGGCCTAGTTGGGCCAAGCCGAAGCGCTAGCTTCGGCTTTCCAATTTTCTTCCCGCTACGTCCTTCGTCTCTCATTTAGATATTGGAGCCAGGATATTAACGTAACGCTACTCCAGACTGATTGCTCCACGTAGTTTTCGTATATCGACCGTACAGTTTGCAGTGTTGCAGCGTTACAGCAACGTAACTCCTGTCTGCATCCACTGCAGATCGTGCCCCCGATACCAAATCGCTCTTGATGCTCGCCCATTCTAGCCTGCATGATCTACGCCACCCGTCCAACAACCTCACTGCCAGCTCTTTTCGCACGCTTTGTCTTCGACACAGCATTCTCTCCATCGCAGAGAAATACCCTCGCCCTTCGACATCGCTCGTGTGGAATTTTTCTCTTTTTTTTTCTCTCGACATTCCGAGCGGATATTTTATCACTGGTCAAGCCGGGTTCTCCACCGAGTACCACCGTGTAGCCGTGAGTGCTTCTGTGTGCGTGACGCGGACCCGACGAGATGGCGATCGCAGATACTTGATACCAATGGAACAAACCCGTAAAACTCTCGTTGCAATAAAGTTTATATTTTTCTACATATCGCCGCAACATTTCGGTTGGCTCAAGTGAAATAAAATCCGTCCGTGTCGGGAGATACGAGATTACGTCTCATAAAAAGCACTCAGGGACTTACCGGTATACGTGGTAGGCTTTTGTTGCTCGTACCATTTGGAGGATGAGAGGCAGCGGAGAGGGTTGGAGAATGGGAGGACGAGAGAGAAAGAGATGCTTGGGGCATGGTTGAGCCGCGCGCCAACATGTGTTTCTGTGATTGGAGCAACTTTGTTAAAGCAGAGAGTTCGCGATAAGTAGCTTCGAGTTAATCTCCCTCGGGACGGTTCGGTACCGAATGCTGCGAAATGCCTGTTGTCCCTTGACTAGTATAGACTCATCTCTATTTTTGCGACCGAAAGTGACGTATCACCGGGATGACGTTACTTCCGTTCGAAAAATGAGGTTGACAAGACTCTATGAGAGTTGACAAAACTGTATCTATGGAAGGTAGACGAAAAAAAAAGAGTCGTCACGGTGGGGAGTCATTTAAAAGATGAAAGCTTTTCCGGTGGTTAAAAACGTTGAGAGGTAAAAATAATGTGATTCAGCGGTACACGTTTTTTTGGAGTAATTAGTAAAGTGGGGTATTTTATAGAACAGCATACGAACGAAAGGTGACGAGTAGTCGGTTAAAAATGAGACGGTATATTTACGGTCAGCGCGTTTCACCGGGGGGATTCGCAAAGAATGTTTTATGAAAGTTTCTCTAATTCAATTTTTAATTAATTAGGCGATTTTACAGTGCTCAGAGCCGGTTCTCCACTGTGCAGTGGGGTTGACTTGTAGGCGACTGGGTTAGTGGATAGGAGTTGGCCACTTGACAGTGGGGTTGTTGGCCACTCGATCAGTGGGTGGTCGGTTAGGCCACTTTTCAGTAAGAGGTAGAACTGCGGACCGAACTCGTAACATGTCTCGAGTCAGGCGTCCCCCAAGTAGTGAGAGCGTCTCGTGCGGAAAGCGCGTTTAGTGGTTACGCTCCTGCCTGGGCAGACCGGCTACACCTGAGGCGTTGGGTACGAGGGCGACTGTTCGTCTTAACCACAGTTACAAATGTGAGTATTATCAATGTTTAATAGGTTTTTGCCTCATTTATTCCAGTGAGAGAAGAATATTTACAATGATTAATACATGTTTTTTTGTTTGTTTTTAGCCGCAAAAGTTTCGAGCGAAGGAGAAGGACGCCTCGGCGTGTAACAGAGTTTCAAGCCGGAAGTGACGTTTTCCCCTGTGACGTCACGTCTAATGTGACAATGTGTGAAATGTGTGAAATGTGTCTGGGAGTTTATAAAAAAAAATAATGTCCTCAACAGGAAAGAGTCTCGAAGGGTTGACTATCGTCAGGCTTGATTCGCTGATTAATCACATTCAAAGGAAAAAAAAGATGCTTCGAGATGTGGAGGATGGCATTTTTTTAATACTCGTGATAGATGTCGAGGATGGCATTATTTTAATACTCACGATAGATGTCGAGAGGTACTTCGCGTATTATGGGTTTGGCCATTGGTGCCGACTGGACTCTGCATTCGAGTTTCGATCCCCACAGGGACCTCGTAACTTTTTCAATAACCAGATGATTCCTCGTAAACTTGCTCGATGATTCGGCGATGTCGGACAACTCGGGGATGTCCACGACGCCGTCGAGGAGTTTGTTGTCCTTCCACCAGGTGACCGAGGGTTTTGGCCTACCTGCAATCAGCGTTAAAATGGTCCAACTTGTATGTGAGAATCGTTTCCATGCACCTACTTCTACCGCATACACTGCACCATCTTCCCTCTGGGACAATACAGATAATAACCGTTGCAACGATTCTCGGAATTTCTACTGTTTCACGTCGTTGCCCAGCGGCAAGAGCGTCGAGTGTGCATTGCACCCTTGAGGCTGGCGCACCAACGCCGATGAGATTAAATGGGTTGGCGCTACCGAACGGTCCGGTATCGAAAGTATACTTTCCATTGAAGATGCGTTGACGCAAGGATCATTCGTAAAATTCAGCAATTGATGTTTTTAATCGGACCGTTGTCAATTTTCAGCTACAAATTTTAATTGCCACGAGTGCTTCTCTACTGCGGAGTGCAATTTTCGATAATGAAGATGTCACCGAGGCAATGCCCTCATAGGGGAGTCAAAGACCAATCCAGGGAGACCGGACTTCCCGGTGGTAGTCCAGTTGTCTACTCTAGCCTTTACCAAATTCAGTCACGAGCGATCTTCATTTCCTTTACCGACGAGTTGTACTATTCCCGGGCTATCGTGTACTTTTCGAGGGCCGTCAAGGATCCAGAAACGGGGAAGTAATGCAACGCAAACGACGGTAGTGGCAAAGGAAACTCGCGAATCAAGGCAACGTCACTCATCCGAGGTTCGGTTAAATTCTACTAAATCCACATGTTCGCAAACCATTGCGAGTGGCATCCCTTTGAAGTTAAACCGTTCTGGTATCCAATGTATGTTGTATTCGATGTGGTAATTCGTATGGTAATCGGTCTTTGCCCGTCAGTTTGAGGAAGGTGATAGCGGCCAGGAATTGAACTCCCGAACTGGCATACAGTGCAGGGCAATCTTCATCCTGGAAAATAATATAGTTTTGTGCCACCCTGGCGACACGAACGAACGGGCCGAACCTGCTGACGAGTCTCTCTGGAGTGAAGAGTGAATTCCCCCTCGCGTGCCGAAACCGTTATTTGGTTATTTGTATTCGAGTGAACACTCGACGAACGTTTTGTCTCGTTCCATTTACGAAAGTCAGAGAGAGGAAGAGAGAAAGGAGGTGGCAGCCAGTCAGTAGGTTTAGCGGGTATGCGCATTTATACTCTTGGGAGCTTCTCCCACGTCAAATAAGAGTAAGCCTGGTACGATTACGTCTGACGTTAGCTCGTTTCTCTCGTGCGGGCTTTATCTGCTCATTACTGTGTCGCTGATCCGTTTCTGTCTGTGAACTCTCTGAACTCTCTGAAGTACCTGAACTCTCAACTCTCAACTGTCCGAACGATCTGAACTCTTAATGATCTGAACCCTCAACAATCTGAACTCTCTACAATCTGAACTGTCAACAATGTGAACTCTCAACAATTTGAACTCTCAACAATCTGAACTCGCGACAATCTGAACTCCAGAAGTTCGAATCGATACACCATCACCTCGGGAAAATCGAAACGAGAAATACTTTATTTACAGGATCTCGCTAGCCATTAGGTGAAGCGTCGGTTGCAACGGAAAGAAAAAAAAGAGCGGAAAACGAATGAAGTAGAAGATACGAGAGTGCATCGTTGGGACACGCTCTCTTCGCACTCACCGTCGGAAACTTGACAAGTCAGCTGCAGATCGTAACCCTCGTAGAAGCGTGCAACTCCGACGACCACACGGCTCTGAGCATCGTAAATTATCGGGTCCTTTGGCGGCACTGAAACAAATAAACGTCGCGGAATTTATAAGGCATTAATAATTACAGTTATATTTTACGATCGCAGATTCTTTCAGTTCAAGCGATTTAAATTAAAAGGCCCATTTCAGGTTCCAATATGATATACGAGCAGCGACCAAAAGCCCGAGCGGAACAGGAAGATGCACCGCACGGGGTCCACGCACACAGCGTAAACGTCATTTTTGATCGATGTCAAAGCGTAAAATTGTGAGAGGCGGCGCGAGGTTGAACAAAGAGCTGGTCAACGGCGACCGGAGTGCGGGTCATCATCTCCACCAGTTTCACCCAGTGCCGATACCGCTAAATCGTCACCACCGTTACAAGGAAAGCCACTTTGCACCGCGAGTTTCCCGCGCGCGAATTTTTATTTTTATATTTCTATTATTTCGTCAGCCAGTTCGAGCGATTTTGCGATGCGGCGTGTGCAGCAAGCGCTATTTCAGCTACTCCCCAGGTACGTGTTCATTTCCGCCTGGACGGGCATTTGATTCGCAGCCGTTTACTGTATAACGAGAACAAAGAGCGCATAGCGGCGCGGGTGAAGGTGGAATAATGGAAAAGTCCTTTGGTTCTTAAAATCGCGAACGAGAGGAATCTCTCTCTGTTTCAATTTCCGGTCGCGAATAATGGAAACTTAAAAAAATGATTAAAAAAAAACGACAAACGATCCTTCCGCGTCGCCGAACTCACCTACGAGGGTCAAATTGACCCTGAAGTTCCTCGTCGGAGAATCGACGAAATCGACCCTGCATCGAAAGGTCCCTTGATCCTTGGGAGTCACTTTCCTGACTTTCAACTTCGAGCGCTGACCATCGCCGACCTGGAAGTACGTTCTTCTGCCGAGGTCGTCGCTCACCGCCCAGTGAAGCGCCGAGGTCAAGTTTCCCGTGGCTCTCGCGTCCAAGCTGTGGAGAAGCAAATTCACAATCTCGTTTGATACAAATCTGACATCCGAATATTCGTGGTAATTCACGAGTGTGGCCGCCAGTACAAATTGCGAGAGCATTCGTCGCGCCTCGCGGTCGCGGAACATCCGACCGCGAGATTCTACTGTAACGCAATATGATGGAGCATTTCCGTTGACCGGAAGCTGTCCATTCGAAGAAACCATTTTCCCCAGATTCGAGAGGACGGCAACATGCGCGCACACACACACACGACCCGCTCTCTCTCTGTCGACGAATTACGCGGACGTAAACAGCATCCGGTTGCCAGTTGGCTCGGTACCGCCGCACTGTGCTCCGTGACCGAACGCTCGCGAGAGTGAAGTGCCTGCACGCCCACCGTATCTATTCCCGGAGAAAACAACTCGCGGTTGGCAAGTGGGCCTACGGCAAATTTAGACGAGGGCATTCCGCGGAGAGTCGCCGAGAGCTCGGAAGTATCCCTCCGGATAGCGCGATCCGTTCGCCTCAGCATCGCGATCGCATCCGTCACGCGGTGAGATCGCCGTTGCACACCTGCGACAAGGTACTTCCGCCTCGACGGGTAATAACAGAGAAACGGAATATCGAACAGTCTCAGAGAAAAACCCCCGACGGACAGTTACGATCGTCGACGGAAGTTACGAAGAACTTGGATGACTGAGAGGAAAAAGTTGAAGTGGAAGGTGGACGGATGGAAAAAAAACGAATCTACGTCTCCTGAAAGGATCTCGGAGGGAAGGCGGGAGGGAGGTAGTAAAAGGAACGAGGGAGTGAAGGAATCGCGGCAGTCGCGTCCGGGAGAGTAACACGGTAGGGCGGGTGAGAGAGAATCGGCGAGAGCGGCCCGGGTGGCGGAGACGCGGACCCTGAGGAGTCGGTTCTCGTTTTTATTGCACATCCAAAGCGGCCCCGCCAAGTCGAGCGTGGCACGATATAAATTTAAATTATGCCCCGTCGAGGACTCTGCCTTCCTTTCTCGTAGAGGACGGGGAAACGAGGGGGAGGGGAGATATCGCGAGAGATACGATGGGTGAAGAGGGGGAGAAAGTTCTTGGTGCTTGAAAGAGCTAGAGATTTCTTGCTAGTCGGGAAGATGGGAGTGTTAGTGGAGGTTGCGGTGGTAGTAGCGGAAGTCCCGTGGTATACGCGAGCATACGTCCATTGCGGGTCAAGAGAAGTGCTGCATAAGCGAAGGCGAATAATCGAATCCATAAAGGCGGCCGGGGTAGGAGAGACCGTTCCGGTCGTCCTCGTTCCGGGTCTCGTCACAAGCCCATCATTCCGCACGAGTCTTGCACAACCCCGAGGCTCTTTCACGTTCGTCATTCACGGAGGGTAGCACAGAGCGAGGAAGTTCTCGCGGCTCTCGTGCGGCCTCCCCCATCGCATCTCGCTCATCCGGCGAAAGTGAAAACTCCCGTGGTGCATCTCAGCGGAGGAGATTCACCGCCGGTACAGTCGTCCTCGACCTACTCGTCGAACGGCTGGGGAACTTTATTTTCCCCGGCATCTCCTACGGTACGTTTAGGGAGCGAATCCCGAGCCGTTGAGTCGGTTCCACGGATGTGCACCCCCTCGAGTACCTACGAGAGAGGCCCCGCGGTGGATAAACTTTGTGCCGCTGTACGGCTTTTTGACTCTCTAGGAGTCTTCGACAATACGGTTAGTAGGCCATTACTACAAAGTCGTGCTATACCCGTTAACCGTTGTTGCGCTCAAGAGCCAACGGTGGTACGAAAGTTTAAAGTGCCCTTGGAAATTTCGTGGCGTTACATCGGGATCTGGTTTAGGGCCTGGTCAGGGCCTCGCTGGGGCCGGATGTAACGCTCCAATGCTTCTACTAGGGTGGAGAGGCGCGTTTGCGTACGACTTTTATTTAATGCCATTTTTTTCTTTTAGCAATAATGTTTCTGACATATTTGTTATGCCGCTTTATGAACTAAAATCTCGAGTATCGTCTACTAGCGAATAGGGGAGAGCGGGGCAAAATGGGACAGTGGGGCAAAATGAGATAATGGAAGAAATAGCAATTTCCCATTAACTTTTGGATGGTGGCGGTAGTGGTGAGTGGGGCAAAACGGGGTTGAAAAACCGGATGTATCGTTATTACAAAATGGGGCACCCAAAAATTAAATTTGTCGATGCAAACAGACATTTTTTCGTACCACCCAAACAACATTTCTTTTTCTTAGTCCTGGTGCGCTAATTTTCGTTTATTTCCGTGGACGGAGCGAGAGGGCGGAGCGATTTCCATCGCTCCGCCCTCTCAGATAACGGAATTACTCTAAGGTCACGCGGAAAAAATTGATAATTCACTCCAACCGCAACTGCGGCAAAGATCGGTAAAGCGATACAAAGTTGCTGCAACCAGCAGAGTCCTTTCGGTTGACTTTCCTGGTAGAAATTTCCGGGCGTTACATCGGGCTCTGATAAGGCCTTATCAGGCCCTTGTCAGACCTTATCAGGACCTGATGTAACGCTCAAAAATTTCTACTCTGGTCGAGGAGGAGCAAAATCAACTGCGGCATTCACGGTTTGCAATTTTCCCTTCTGCACATGAACGCTCATATAAAAAAAATTGTATATTTTTACGTAAAAATTGATTAGTTTTTCGATATTCATCGATTCGCGAATTTTCATCTATTCACGACGAGACATTTTCATCCGTCTACCCTCTCGGATAACGGAATAACTCGGAGGTCACACTGAAAAAATTGATAAACTTACTTTAACCGTAAGTAGCCTTATTGTGCTCGAAAGCACTTCGATGAGTGTTTACACTTCGGCAAAGATCGGTAAAGCAATACAAAGTTAACAGACGGAGGAGTCCTTTCGGCCGACTCGAGAAGGATGAGTAAAATCAACCGCGGCATTCACGTTTCGCAATTTTCCTCGCTTTCGCGGCTCACGAAGACGGAAACGGTCTTGTTAATTACTCGTTAAGCTAGAGTAGCACAAGAGGGGTCGTTACGGAGCGACGAGTGAAGCCTCGGGGACTTTCGGTCGTTACTTATCAATGGCCCCGGAATTTAACGGTATAACCGGTGCCGGATTCGTCGGTGTAAGAGGTGCGGGGCAACTAGGCGCACCGGCGAACACCGTGAATCGAGGGATTACACGCTTCGACGAATACTTTATATCTCGAACAAGTTGGCCATTTTCGCACCGCTGGAAGCACTCGAGAACGATGGAAGGAGACAATCAACGAGGAAGGGCGATCGACCTCCGGCGTCTTGAAAACCGGCATCTCACTCTTTCTCGGAATCCGACTGGTGGTCTTTATAGAAAATTAGCAAAGTCGAGAGGGATGCCACTCTATAACCACTTGGGTCGTACTCCGGGATCGAGGGGATCTTTTATTTAGCGATGCTTCGATAAAATGCCGCAAGGGCGCAGACCGGAAGTATCTGAGATAAAGAACCAGCCGCACTGTTCTTCGCCCAATTCGTCGATCGTTAACGGAAAAACTTGAACACTCCGGTGACGCTTCGGTCTTTGGATTAAATGCCGATGGGACATCGGCGCGAGATAGGGACGCTGTAAATTGCAGACACGGGGCAAAATGGGATAGCGCAAAATTTTCCGGAAAAATCCTTTGGAAGGACTCCGACTGGTGGCCTTTACACAAAATTAGCAAAGTCGAGAGGGATGCCGCTCCATAACCACTTGGGTCGTACTCCGACATCGACGGGATCTTTTATTTCACGATGCTTCCGGAAGTATCTGAGATAAAGAACAGACGCACTGTTCTTCGCCCAATTCATCGATCGTTAAAAGAAAATCTTGAACATTCCGGTGACGGTTTGGCCTTTGGTTCATATAACGGTGAGAGATCGGCGCAAGATGCGAACGCTATAAATTTCAGATACCGGACAAAATGGGATAGCACAAAATTTCCCGGAAAAATAGTTTGGAACGCTGAAGAGACTAAAATGAAACTAGAGATGCGCGCTATGGATATCCACCAAATCGGGGGAAAAAAAACCATATCAGTTCTCGTAATTTTTGCCTTTTCTTGTTTTGTCAGTTAACAGTTGATTGCGTCACACCGTTGAATCGTTAGATCCCCTATAGTAAAGTAACGCTGGAGAACAAATGAGCGGCTCAAGGGATACAGAAGGTGAAGGGCAGACTTATAAGCGAAGGGCGAAATTTGAAGGGAGGCAGAAAAAACGAAAGTGATAAAGAGAGAAAAAGGAGTTGCCAAGAGAAAAATAAGTTTCGCCATTGCCGCTTTATGGAAGCAGGACTCAACGCATCTTGGAGAAACCCACGCACGGGCGTGTCGTTCGTCACCTGACCCGGCCAAATTCGTTTATCCTCGAACCACGAGACAGGATAGAATAAAGCGAAAGATACGCGAGAAAAGCGAGTGTGAGAGCCAGAGAAAGTGGTAATCGGGAAGAAGACACGGCTTCCATTATCTCCCGAGACCGAACTTTCCTGTCCGGATAAATTTCGTCTCTTTCCGAATTCTTCCCGTTCGCTCGCACACACACGGCCCTCCGCATCCTTGTCATTCAGGACTAACCCCGAGACATCCCTGGACGTGCTCGAACGAATAAGCGCAATTCTGTATCAGCCCTCCATATAAGCGCATAAGCGCAATTCTCTATCAGCGAGTAGTGCACATTTTATCAACGACACCCCAAAGGCGGAAACAGCGGCAGTCCTTTAAAATACTGCAAATCCTTACTTTGCGATGGAAAACACGCGAGGGCTGGTTTTCAAGCTTTTACGCGCATTTCCATTTGCGTGGAAACAAGTTTTTATGCACTCGCACGAGCCATGACGAAAGCTTTTTCTCGGGGAAAAAAATCTCGCTACCCAGGTCGGTCGCGCTCCCTTCTTAAAAAAAGAAAAAATTGGAATATCATCGCTTCGGAATTGAAAATACATGACCGACAGTATTGAGCTCTTCCGCTGTGCACTCCCATTTATGTTTAACCGAGTTTTTATGCTTTTACACGAGTCCATGACTTACGCGTTTTCACGAAAAAAAATTTAATATATATATATATATATATATGTCTCACTCTTGCACCCCGTCGCCGTCGTCGACGTTGCTGCTACTCGTCCGCTGAATAAAACCCATTCTCGCTTTTTAAACCCTTGCGTCCTCTTCTGCCGCAATTCTCCTGTATTTTTATTTGCTCGCTGTAATATGCGGCCAGCGGCGATGGCACGAAATTTCGAGGCTTTTACAATTTTCATTCCTTCCCAGAGATACTCGCGACTCTGCTCATACCTCATTGCTCTTTGTTCCGCGCCCCCTTGTCTCGGTCTCTTCTCCTCCACGCGTGGCGTCTCGTCTGCCCGATGTTTATTTTCAACTGTTCTTTTTTCAAATTTTTTTAAGCATGTTTTTTTTAATGCAATATTTTTTTTATCCTTCCACAAGCAAATTTCAAGCTCCAATACATTAAATGTACAATTTATTCTTACAGTGCACCATCAAAGCTGTTATTTGTTTGTTACAAATAAAACATCGTTTCGTTCTCCGATTGTTCCCTCCGTTGGATTCAAAATTTGTCGATTCAAAGGAACATTTTTTTTGTCCCACCACCTAAACAACACCTTCGAGCGCATGTCAACGCGCCTCGCTTAATCCAACAATTTCTTTTTCTTAGTGTAGAGAAATCCTCCGCGAAACAACACGATGGAACAGCCTGGAAGTGAGCGAATCAATCTTTTAGCGCAGGGGCGTAATTATCCCGGGCGTTTCCTCGCCGTAACTTTTCTGCTACATCCTCGCTTTTATTTCGTCCGGAAAACGGACTTATTTAGCAGCTAATTAAGGGGTAGCGGGAGGGGGAAGTTCTTCGCGATAAACGAACCGTGAGGAAATAATTCAAGGCATAACGCAAATAAATGAATTTCTCGCGTACGCTGATAGCGAGAGGGAGTGCTGAAAGGGCTCCGCACTGCTGGCGCGCAGCTAGCTCGTTACCGTATCTCTGCGAAAAGCTCTGAGGTGCTCCTCCACGGTGAAGCCTTTGCGCTGCACTGGCAGCTACCGATTCAGCTTGGTAAAAAAAAATATCCCAAAAAAAAAGAAAGTGTTTCGAGTCTCTCGGGAAATTTTATCCTCGGCCTCTTAATTTTCAACCCGCTCACTCTCGTTGCATCGCCGCTATTCGTTTAATGACTGACTCGGTACGTGCCTCCGACGGTGCGTCATTATATCCAACTCCGGTTAAGGCCGAAAGTGCGAGTCGCGCCCTGAAAGCCTCACGCGGAGACAAAGCCATCCGATGAAGCCGGAATACGGTTCTTGGACACTTGAATCGTCTGTTTTGCGGAATTTCCACGGAGAAACAAAATTTTTTGGTAGAACAAGATTTTTGTTACCCTAACAAACGTAGTTTGTTAGTACAGTAGAACCTCGATTATCCGAACCAATTGGGACCGAAGCTCGTTCGGATTAACGAAGCAACATAGCACCATACATATCGAAACAATTACATTACTCATATATTTTAAATAATTATGGTATATATTTGAGGAATAACGTGATACATGTATTATTATGATATTCAACGTTAACTTCAAGCCTTCTTCATCATGAAATCCACATTTTTCGTTGGGCCCAAGAGAGTTATACGTTTTTCGCAGCCAAATTTTTTTTTTTTATGTCAGAGATCTTTAATTTGCTAACATCATTTGCTTGACACGCAAAATGAAAACAAAGAGACGCGAGGAAACAGTTCCGTTGTATTCGAGTAAAAATAAAAAAAGAGTGGAATTGGGAACTCTTAAAATTTTCTTAAAAATCGATAAGAGTTCGCACTCTTATCGAACTATTGTATTATTTTCTCCGTGCAGCCTTTCTCGCCCGCGCTACGGAAATAACACGACGCGCTATTTTATTTTCATTTTTTAAATATATATATTTTTTATATTTAAAAAAAATAAAAAGCGCACAAAACGTATCAATACCGCTTTCAACTCCCGCCGCGACACGCTTCGCCATCGCTGCTACGAATTTTTTCCATTTTATACCCGGCCGCATATATTTTTCTGTTATCGTTCGTCGCGCGACCATAAAAAAAGAGAGAAAAAAGAGGAGAGAAAAAAAAAGACAACGATGCGTTGAAATTTCGTTCTGTATCGGGCCAATCGTGGATTAAACTTGACGTAATCGAACTGGCCGGCTCCCGAGAGCCTGATGGCGTAGTCCCGCCGGCCCTTGCGCTCCGCTCGCGTCCCGCGTGTCCTGGCGAACCTTCGCTACACGTATGTACGTGATACGCGGCCTGCCACGATGGCCGGCTGAATCGCGAGTGCGAAAAAGAGAAGTAACAAATGTCGACGTTGAACAAAAAAGCTCGCGCGCACACGCGCACGCGAGAGTGACACGAACGTGACTGTGGATGGGGGGTTGAAAAAAAAAAAGTAACGAAAAAAAGGACCGACATAATAAAAATAAACGAGCGTGCATCCGGGGTTCGGTTGCCTCGGCACGTATGGATGACGCTCCCGAAACCTCCGCTTCGCTCTTCAGCGCTCGGTCCTTTTTCCTTCCCTCCTCCCTCCCGGGGGTGTAACGGATCAAATCTCGGTTGCGCGATCGTCGGGAACGAATTAATGGCTTTCGGCTTTAATAGATTTTGACATTCGCCCGGCGTGCTGAACTCCGCCTTCGCTCACTGACTCGCGCAGGGCCTGCAACGGAGCGCGGAGAGATTCCCTGCTCGGATGAATTTCGAGCCCGTTTCTATATACCGTTTTTTTTTTTTTTTTTTTTTTTTTTTTCCTCCACTGAGCTGTCGTCCTCTGTCCTGTCCAGCCCCCGGAGATTAAAATTACTCGTTCTGAATAGCAACGAGGATAACCGATAGGGGAGTCGACGTACCGAGCCAGCGTCGGACAATTCTTTCTCTGATAACAATATCGTTTGGTAATCGAAAATTAATCACCGGCGAGGAACAGATAACGTTGCCCCGAGGGCTGCGACGTTATCTTCGAAGATAAGCGAAAGCAGACCCGTGTGCTATCACGAATCCAGTCGAGTATCTCCTTTGTCACTGCGGAATGTTTTTTTTTTTTGTCGCTTTCCATGGGTTCGTTGTAAATCGAATACGACAGTGATAGAAATGGGAGCCCGTATTTGGGCCGGGACCATTCGGAGCTTGGAATATCGTTAAGAGATTTCCGACGCAGCGTCCGGGCTGACGCGGAAATTAACTGTAGAATGTGCGAATTCGTTTTTCGATCGAGTTCGATAGGGGGAACTTCGTAGTCGCTGGGACAGCTTTGAGGTGATGTAACGGAATGGTGGAGTGACGATTACACCATCGAGAGAGCGAGCTCGCAGTGAATTCTAAAGTGGGACGGCAAATGGACTCGTTGCGGTCTTGCGAAAAAAAAAAAAATAAATAAAAAAAAACCATTAAAACAGACAAACTCGCGTGATCACCGTGAAAGGCGACCCCGTCGTTTGTCCATTGGCCAGTCGGGTGTTAAAAATATAGCTCCTAATTCTCAGTGACGGGTTATGAATAAATCGTCACGCTGATTGAGGTGTGAAGGATTGAGCGGATGGTTGACACGAAGTACCTCCAATCAGTAAGGTGTGTGTGCTTACCTGTACAGCGGAATGCCAACGGTGTCTTTGAACCAGAGTACCATGTTGACTGAATCCGTTGGGGTGGGTGGTGTGATGTCGCAGGGTAATTCCACGTCGTCGCCTTCTTCGGCCCAAACCAGCTTCACAGGAGCTGCAAGGGGAACGACGTCAACAAAATTAGTTCGGGTTCCCTGAGCTCATAACGTACCGTTGCATGATTCCATCTCAAAATTGTAACGTATAGGATAGGGCCAGCGTAATCTCGCGCAAGCGATGGGGGAGAATGGGAGTAATGGTGATTACCCAAGGAGAATTCGAATGTTTACTGGAAAACAAACTTTCCTCAATGAACCGAACACGAGAGAAAACCTTCCCAGATGGGATTTCGAGGTGCCTGAAAAAACGGTTAATCGCTGGCCAGAGAAGGACTAAAATGGCCAGAATGCCACATGGGTTCTTCTCCAGCCGGCGTAAGTAGCCAGGGCGACGATCTTCCGAGCGATCAGAAGCACTGGACAATGTCACTTGGTCTCTGCTTGACAGAGAAAAAATAAAAAAATTCTCTGTGATGCCACTTCGGTTTGAAAATCTCATTTTCATCATTTCCGGTCGAAAAATGTAATTTTCGAACCGTAAGTGCCATTCCGGTACGACGTCAGTTCCGGTTGACAAGTGAGATTTTCAACCCGGAAGTGACGTATTTCCGGCCCTTCGCTGGTTGCTGAGAAGAACGAGCCGCCACGGTGCCGCTTAGAATGCGCACCGGAAGTCTAGTGTGGACGTTGGAGCTCGCTCCAACCTATCCTCGCGACTGGGTGGAGGGAAAGTGGTGGCGTCTTCTGCAATACTCGTTATCTCGACTAGGGTGTGGATGCCACGCGAAATAGAGCGCGGCTCAGCGACGCGCGAAGCGAGGTCGCGGTCGCTGGCCTGCTACCGGTTGGGAATGAATGGAAACGGTAGGACGGCGGAAGACTCCTCGTTATGACCGGCCCAAAGTGTTCACACTCCGTTTATGAGAGGCTCATTAATAATTAAACGGGTGGGAGTGCGGCAATTCATTCGCAGCCGGTGGAAGTGCCGCGTTGCAGATCCGTCGGAGCTGCTACGTTGCCTGGACCCGCGGCCTGACGCCCTCTGCTTAGACCCGCCAGCAGGTGCCGTGATCCTCTCGACCTCCATACTCCACCACACCGCTATGATAATTCAGCTCGTCGACCCTTTCTGCCGAGAGCATAATCCATGCTAAATCTCAATATATCCCGTCCAACGGATGAAAGGTTTCTCATATTTTCCCACAATTTTTCCACGCAAAAGCCGCCCTCGGGAATGCAAAGCTGTTGGGAGGCGGTTCGAAGAGGTTTCTCGAATATGTCGGCGCATAATAATAATCTCTCAGAACCAGTGTGCGTTGGTGGTTAGCATGATCGCCTCCAAACCGGAGGATGGAGAGGTCAAGGCTTCGATTCTGGTGCCGCCGTTTCGTAGAGAAATAAAAATAGCCTGAAAAAAAAAAAATCAATGACTCAAGTAAAATTCGCTTGCGGGTTGCCAAAGAAAAAAATTGTTGCTTCAATACTACTTTCAATTATTACAATTCCATAAGGGATTGAAACGATAGCAGTATCATCTTGACAGTCGTGCCGTCCTTGTTTCAATATCGTACGGAATTGTAAGGATTGAAAGTAGAGTTGACATTTTTTTTCATTCTTTTCTACCAAAAATGGTAGAAAATACCATTTTTTTCTCAGTGAGTGCATCGACGCATTTCACGCTGAGCCAGATGTTCCGACGACACAATATGCAAAGGGTTGGTCCAATTAGGTGTATCGTGTGGGAAACTTGCGTGAATGCGCTGTCATTTGGCCGTCGGAATTTATGTTACCAATTGGAAAAATTGACGAGGGTACGAGAAAAAAAATTAAAAAATTTTCAATAAAAAAAACGCGACGCGTTTGACATGCCCTCGTTATTCGTAACAATAGAGGAGATAATGAACCTCTCCGTTGTCAGAGTTCTCGGGCTGCCTCGCCCACTCCGAAAAGGACGTACACGAGAACGGGGTGGCTGAGGCTTCCCCATCCAAGTAGTAAAAGCTAACGGAAGCCGTAATAATAGTCGGTAACTACGGGGCACCCGTAGCGAACGCCGATATAATCGATATCATTGTGCAGCGGAGGTAACGGTTGTTGGAGAATACGGAAGAGAGAGGGGCAGACAGTTCGCGTAGTTAGGAGAGAGGACGGCGACGTGATTATGCGAAATCTTGCCTCATAGACGAATGAAACTTGAACCGCGGGGGCAGGCAAGTGGATGAGGGGGCGGCAGCGAGGAGAATACTCGATTTCTCACCGATTCAGGCAGTTCGGCCAGATCGTCGATAGGAAACTTGTTCCTCAGGAGCCAGGAAAATAAAACTACGACGTCCAATCTGCTCATCGACAACGAGAAGCCGTTCCATGGCCGTCGAAAAATTTAAGGTGCGACGACACTTTATCTATAGCATTCGAGAACCCGATCTCTACTCCTTCAGCCCCCGATTTTTATGAGATTATTTTTTTTTAATTCGAGATTTTTATAAGATTAATTTTTTTAATTAAAAATTAGACGATTCAATTGTAAGCTTCGAAATTTTTTTCGAATTAGTTTTACAATTCGGAATTTTCATAGCTTAAAATTTGTCATTTTTAATTCGTATGTGATTAATTTACGAAGCGCATTAATGTACATTCGAAGACATTCACGGAAATAGATATTCCAAAGCGTTTTCGGTGGAAATATATTTCGTATGAGGTACAAGTGGTGAATACGGCCCACCTCGAATGGATGCATCTCCCGGTAATACAGAATAAAGTACACGAGCGAAAAGTACGAAGCTATAAAATATCATTCATCTTCGCCAATCTTTGGACTGCGGGCGTGTGACAGTTTATATCAGGGCTAATACAACCCCGCAAGCCAAATTCAATTTCCCCGTCGTCGTCTGTGAGTGCCGCTCTCAACCGGAGAGCCGGTTCACGTGCTGTTCGTTGAATTTCCACGAGCTTCCGCCTACGAAATAAAAGGTAGGGAACGAAAATGAACGAACGAAAGGAGTCACTGTAAAAAAAAGCAAAGAAAAAAACAAAATAAAAAAATGAAAAGCCGCAACGTCTTGGTCTCGTGGTCACGAGCCAAACGGTCTCCAGCTGATCCGGAACGGTGTACACCACGGGAGCGACGGAGGGAGGGGCAAGATGAAAAAAAAAAAACGATGTTATCGCATGAAATTTCCGTAAGGAACGAGTTACACTCCGACGGTTCTGACTTGTTACGCGTTTATCGCTTAATGACTCGGGCAATCTCTCTCCGGCAGGGGAGAAACTTCGCAGACACGAGCGAACTCGGGACATTTCAGAATATTTTCAATCCTTCGTACACGTCGTTGCAGTTAGAAAATGTAATACTCGAATCCACGGCACATTGTCGGTTCGTAAAGTCTCCGGATTGCCGTCGTTAAGATTTGCAGTCGAGGCCGGGACTGCGCGGAGTTCCGCAGCGGAGAACGCGAAGAGCGAGGGATGGAAATAAATGAGCTGATGCGAGCGAATGAGGGAAAGCCGTGGAATCACAATGCAAACTCGGGCCGAGTCTCGCCGCCGTCGGTACATCGAGAAACTTGTCTGTACAAAGTTACATACATACATTGGGTATTCCTGCGAGGCTGGTTCTGCCACTAGTGGTTCTCGCTCGTCGTTCCCGTATAAGCGTAACCGCGTTGTTGAGACGCGATAGGGCGGTTGACTCGGTCGGTGCAGCTGCACAGGCAAAGGTAAGTCGCGAGAGCCCGGAGGGGAAACCTTGTAGACTTGCACAGCAAGCACCCCAACCTTCCTTCTTCCACCCAAACTCGGCTCCACCCACGGCGTGCATACCGCAGCGGTGTAATTAATAAATGGTAATGAAGGACTTTGCGAGAAACCGGAGCGAGTATTGCTTACATAACCCGCGGCTGGTGCTCGAGATCAAACCCCGAGGCGACGACGAAGACGACGAGAAGGACGCCGACATCGAATTCAACCGACGACGCTGTCTGTAAACAACAACCCCAAACAACCCCCCGCCCCTTATATTTGCGCTATAACCATTCGAGGGGAATTAATCGCGGTACTCGTTAGCAAAAGCTGCCTCGCGTGCGCCGTTACGATAACCCAATTTCGTCCGTGGACACGCGGACGTGCAGCCGGCACGATGTCGGTACTCCGTTCGAAGTTACGTTCTACGTGCCATTAGCTATACGTGTGCAACGGGAATTCGGCGATTAATGCGATATATAATGCGACTTATAAAATTGATGGAAGAGCTTGAATATTGAATTGTGGCCGGGGTTAATGTGCGACCGCGGTCTCGAAGTACCTCGTACGGTGAAACCCTTTGATCTTGAGAGCTCAAAGGGAAGTCTTCCCTTTTCCTACCTACGCAGCGTAGAAGCGGTGGACATGGCACATTTAATCATTTTGTGGCATGGATTCTAACTAGGTTGATTCAACGAGAGATTATTAATTACACTCTGTGGAGTGAATTTTTCTGAAGCTTGAATTTTAGATCGTGGGATGGAATTTATTTCAGTCTATGGACGAAATTTTCTATTGGTTGAATCTGTAACGGCCGCAGCCTAATTATTTAACCTTTAACATTTATCGACGGGGCGTATTGCTTTCCGTTCGATACGCTCTTCAGAGAAGCCCTCAAGGCTATCGCTCAGCCGGACCGCCGTGAGCGGCCCGTTATCAACTTAGACTAAACATCCTCGACTCCTTTATTCCTTTGTCAAAGCGAGCGTGAAGCCCTTAGCTTCACGCCCGCTTCAAGTCAGTTCAGCACCGACCGTCGACCAGTGCAGTACACCCCCAATTATATGACCTACATTTTTTAATGATAGAATTGTAGCTCATGGAGTGGGATTTATTCCATTCTATGGAAAAAACTTTTTATTCCGCGTTCGATTTTCACTCCCGACTGCTCGCTTCGGGCAAAAAAACGGGAGTAATGCGTTTCAGTGCGATCTGCCGGTTCGACTACTGATCGATTTTTTATGACAATACATTGAACTCACGAAAATAAACCATTATTAGTAAAAACAGATTAAACGTTCGCATTGACATATATCGAATAAAAATAACGTCAGCGATCCCAACCTTCAACTGTTATCACAAATGATGCCGCATCATTCACGCTACTGCCGAGATCGTCAGTTCTCAATGCCCAATGAGAAGGCCCGGAACTTCGGAGTTGTTTTCTTTGACTGTCGTCGCCCATCTCTAGAGCCTCTTTTAAAAATTTATTTATTATTTCTAATCTTAGCCTTTTCACGTTTTCATCATATTATTTTCTTGTCTCGATACGCTCAGACTGCGTAACCCTATCCGACATTGTTTGCCTTATTCTCCCGTTTTACTCGGTAAAATCGGGGTCATATATGAAATGACCAGAGGCGTGCGACGTATACGAGGAGCCTCCCGAGGGGAATTTTCGAGCATCAGAATCATGCGGAGCGGTGAGTGTCACCACCGCTCGGTTTTTGCTACACTCGTCCCGTCCAGGCGGTCAGAATTTTTCCGTCTCTTGTCACACGCTCCGGGCATACTGCTTTTTCCGCTGGTATCTGCCCCTCGTGTGTATCTCGAAACTCTCGAGGTGTCAGATTCATCCCTTGCGTTGAATTCGCACCAATGTGTGTACGGGCAGATACGCGAGCACATATGCGCACACGTGCACCAGCCAGACCGTGCATGATACGAGCTACGCTATTTTGGATCCGCGCAAAACCCTCGACTGTCCACTGTTGAACTTTCCTTGTCTGGCTTCCCGGCGTCACGATAAACAAGGAAGGACGGAAAAAGGAGCGTCCGCGTACTCTGCGCGCCTTAACTATTACATTTTGTTCGAAAAACCATACATTTTGGCTTCTTTTGTTTTAGTACTTGCGTCGACGTGACAAAAAAAAATGAAAAAAAAAAAACGAAAAAAATACAATTTCAATTTTCGTAAAGTTTTACGTACACGGCCAGTATTGGATTTTTCAAAGAAAGGTATTCACGAGATTTCTCGACCGGTATTCGGTATATTTGGAAAAAAATTCGGTCGACGAAAAGAATTTCTCGCGAATGGTGGAATTCGATGAATGAAAAAGAGAAAAATAAATCCGCGCTCGCATCGATCGATTGTTTATTATTACGTCGTTGGCCGAACGGTGTGAGATTGAAATGAAAAAAAATATATAAAAAAATGAAAAAAAAAGTGTCACTGTCGAGAGCCGGGTCGGGTGTCGCGAGACGTGTCTCCCAGGAATACCGCAGTGACGAACGATGGTACGAACGAGCTTTTCGTTCGTTGTCCGAATTAACGCGACACGCTTCCGACATATTTCCAATAAACAACGACTAGCGACTCGTTGGACCACCAACTTTGGCTCCCGTTCGCGGTGAGGTAAAAGAACATACGGATATTTGGCAAATGTATTGCATCGGGGGGGCCGGACAGAGAGACTGTGTGTACATTTTTGCGCGTTTGTGTGGAACGGGCATCAATGCGTTGTCCATATGCGTGTACACGGCGGCGGCAACCTATGCACCGCGGTTGATTCAACGCCCGCATGGGAGTTGCACGGGGGCAGCGAAACGTTGCCAAAAAACGCTGCGCACAGTCGGATTGTGAACGAGATACACACAGTTGAGAGCGGGGCGAGTGTGTAAGGAAAAAAAAAGACCGTAAAATTATTCGCACGAATCGACGCGTGACAACGCGCTCGCACGCCCCGTACCCGAGTTATTTGCATCGAATGGCCTCTGTGCGCTCGTTCGTGCGCGTACTAGTGGTCTCTTCTCCTCGCGTCGTTCGGCTCGCGACTCACTCACTGACAAAAAAAAAAAACGTGCGAGCGAATCCAACTACAAGCTGCAGTTGTGTTGCACTTGGGAATCCACCCTTGCACGCCCACTGACCGTGTTGCATCACCAACGAGGACTACCGAAACGAGAACGAATTTTTTTAACGACATCATTCGACCGCGTCGCCGACATTCCAAGTGTCCAGACTTTCGTGATTTGCCGATTTTTTTTTGTTTAATATTTTATCTGTCTCCACCGTCATCATTAAACATTGGATAATATTTCGGAGAGAACAACGCAGTATATTTCACGCTCTTATACCCTCGGCGAGTTTGTGCGAGATCGCAGTGCAGCGCATAACTCAACTCTTTTTGCCTTCAGCCGGCAGTGGAGAGTGAAAATCGAACGCGGAATAGAAAGCTTGTCCCATAGAATGGCATAAATTCCATTGCATGAGCTAAAATTCAATCGTTAAAAAATGTTGGCTATATAATGGAATAAATTTCGTTCCATGAGCTGAAATTCAACTATTAAAGACTGTAGCCCGTAGAGTGGAATAAATTCCATTCCATGAGCTAAAATTCAACCGTTCCATAGCTAATAGAATGAAATAAATGCAGAGCATAGCTCATGCTGACGACACGAGAACGAATTTTTTAACGCGATCTTTCGGCCGTGTCGACGACATTCCAGGAGTCCAGACTTTCCTGATTCGCTGGACTTGAAAAAAATATTTTATCTTTCTCCAACATCAGCACTGAAGTTTCAACTTTGGTATGTTTTTTTTTCTCGAAAGAACAACGCAGTCTATTTGATGCTCGTATCATATCGGTGCGTTTGTGTGCGATCCTCGATTCTATGTGAATGACCAGTCCAGTGACAGAAGGGCGTACGAGCATAGCTTACGAATACCCCATACGCCCTTCTAGCTTCAGGCCGTCGATGTCGTAAAGTCGTCAAACCGAGCAGCTCCAGCTGCCCGTGCCGAGAATTTCAGAGCCAGCATCGCCTCTACGATATTATTGAATGTGAAATTTATGACTTTAATAGAGATCGCCTCTTTGGCAGTGAGTCGCGGAGAGAGGAACGCGAAGGAATTGGGAGAGGGGGTTTGCGTGTTCTGCAGGCGTGTGGCTCGGAGCGGTTCTCATCTTCGAGCAACGTCAATTCGTCTTCTTCGTGCGAGCCTCAGCAGCGCGAGAAAAAACGCCTTTGGACAGCGGAGTGAGGACAGGTACGGTCGAGAGAGCATTCGTTCCCAAATACGTGAAAATCACACGGGAAATGATTTAAGGACGCGTTTGTCATTACAAAAAAAAGACGTATCAAATAGACTCGAGCGGGCAGCGAGGGCGAGAAGACAAAAGAAGCAAACGCCCGCGGAGACGTTTTTTCAAAAGTTGACGCAAGGGAATTCCACTGTGAAAACTTTTCTCCCGAAGATATTTGCACCGCAGAAATGACGGGATGGAAAGAATTATGATCCTTAATGTACGTTTCCTAATCCCGGTACGGAGATAAATCTTCTGTCAGATACTACCGGAGACCACGACTCCGGCGCACCTATTAATTACACGGAATGTACAAGGACCTTTTACGTCCTAAACAATTTGAAGCGGATTATATTCTCATGTGTGTCCAGAAATGAGGTAAACTTAGTTTAAGGGAAGGCTAAACACGTATAAGTGCAAGAGACTGAGCTAAATTTTCGAATCCATTTTCCTCCGAAACGATTCTATAAAATGAAAAACGAACCGCGGGTTAATCTGCGTTAATCAAGTACGCAGTGATTCTCTTTTTATTCCGTAATTCTCCCCCGTAATTCTCTTTTTATTTTATAAAACTCTTTTTATCTTATAAACTTATAATCCTTTTTTTTGCACGCATTTTGGACCATCTGATATTCTCTCAGAGGCTCGCCACCTCGGTGCGTCTTTCCCTTTTATATCCATGCTAGTAGGGCGAGTTCTCCGTCACTAAGTAAAGGGTTAATTAATGCCTTGACTCAAAAGAGAGATTATTTATGGTTCTCACCGTCGAACTCACCATCATCGGTCTGGACGTAACAGACACTATTTACATTTTTGACATGTATTTGTTTTCCATGAGGGCTCTCCCATTCTCTCTCTCTCTTTTTCGATTCGTCGATATTTATTACCGCTCACGAGAATATCGAGATCATCCTATTTCGGCAGTATAAGTCAATTGAACGTGAGGCAATCGCAGTCGCATGCAGCATCACCGATGCATTTGGAGCATTTACCTTTATTCGTACACGAGCATTGCAGATATATATATGTGTATACATAGACTATATACATAGAGCGAGCGCGAGAGAGAAAGAGCCAGCGCAGTAGAAGCTTCCGGCAGCATGCGAAAGGCACGGATCGATGCACGTCCCATTCGTAATGTTCCCACGAGGGACTCTCTCGTGTCCCAATCGATTTGCACAATAATGTCATTATCTCTCCGTTGGATCCGATTGTTCGCATCAACCTGTGTTCTCCTCCTCCTCTGCCTGCCTATTCTCCAACTATGTGAACCTCGCCCCGATTCAACTGTGCAATCCCCTTAACCGTAGAAATTCTATTATATGACACGTCAATTCTCTAATAGCCACTTGTAATAATTTAATTACCTTAGAAGTAGCCCCCTCCCCACGTCGGGTTTCACTGCTCGCCCGTTTCTGGACTACTGTCTGGGACACGACGTCCTCGTTTCTCTCCGCAACTACCTGCGTGCCCTCTCGCTCGCGTTATTTGTTCGATGAACGGCTATACGATCGTCTGAGTCGTATAATTGCCACTCCCTCCACTCACCGTACCTATATGCCAATTTCTCGCTTTGACACTGAAATCCTTTATCGACTGAGGTCCGAAGGACCCTGAGAGGGCACAGTAAAAAAACAAAAGGTTCGTACATTCGACGAGCATTTCTTGCCCACAACGTGCATAATTAATTTTGTTTATTTTACAATATTTCTCTTGTAAATTAATAATTTCCATGTAAATTAGGTTTCTGTAACGCATGCACGAGAAGTGCTACTTCTCATGCCAGCTGCGAGTGGCGTAAGTGGCGCGTTACAATAAAGCGTACTGTAAATTTTACTTCTCGCACGTAAATTTACTTTCTCGCACGCTTTTGCGAGTGAGAAGTGAGAGAATAACGGAGGTGGTTCCGTTACCACGATTCACGATTCGTATTCACGATTTTTACCCTACGTATCGGATGTACAAACCTTTTTACTTTTTTACTGTGTACAAGTCTCGGAAACGCACCATCATTAAAATCGGATTTACGTCTCTTGTTGATTTTTTTTTGCGCTGAATACCGATTTGTGATCTTTAATCCCTACGACTCTCCCGCAGTCTTCTCCATCGCGAGACCTTCCGCGATGTTTTTCTGTCAATCATCCCGGATAATTGGGAGGGTTCACAGAGTTAACGTTTCGAATGTGCGTTTTGACGTCGCAAAAGCTGCGTAACGATCCTCATGGGCTCCCACGCGACGTATTTATTGTTTTCATTTCAATGAAAATCCATGCACACAGTTGCGGAGGTAATTTGGAACAAAAATAATAAAACATTCACTGTGCATGGCTGTAGGCCGAGTTACACAAAAGCCAACGTGCCGCTGGAATCGAGCGCGGCGAATGCACGGTCTAAAGATCAATTGCTGGACTGTTTTTTATTTATTTATTTTCATTCAACAAATAACCCCATAAACGTGGTTTTCCATATTGGTCCTGTTATAGTCTCTCCAATAAATCGATGGTCGCTTTTTATTTATTTATTTCTACACATATATATATATATTGTTTGACTATTTTGTTGTTGCTTTTATTTCGTTCGTTCGATCGTTATAAATCATTAAACATTGGTGCGAGGAGGGTTGGCGGGTTCTGCGGCGATGTTGCAACGCGACGGTGCACTGCCGGGAGACAGCGAGATAGAGGGGGAGAGAGAGTAACCAAGCGCCCGCGGCGACGAGCGCATTATCGGTACACTCGCCATGAATTAACCCGAGGCTGCTAATGAATTTATCGACTCGCTGAGTAAATGCACGCTTCATGAAATTCCCGTAGGATGTTTACACAGGTAGACGAGTTCGAGCATTACTCTATACTACACTATACGATAATAGTATAATCATATATATATGTGTGTACCATATATATATGTATGATTATATGGAACGGGTGCATTAATGTGGCCATAGCACGCGTACGAGGTTTGTGACAGCACTCACGACGGTGATATCACTCTCTATTATTCCGCAGCCCTCCATACTTGCAATATCCGTTGCATTAGCGTCTGTCGGCGCGTCGAAATACCTTTCGTCCTAAATCACGCGTCGGATAATCTATAACGAACGAACTCGAGGCTAATTACATGTTAATTATGCTTCGCTGATCCCCGACGCGTGTCTCCCTTATTATCCGGCTTGTCGTTGTTTAACATATTTTTTTTTATCCTCCACAGTTTCACCTCCACCACAGCGCGAAAGTTCGACCGCGGACAGATTGGTGATCGATACATCGGCCTCGAAGTTTTGCACCCTCTCGCGGGTGCTTTGACCTTTCGTCGTGCGTTCACGCTGCCGCGTGACTGCGCGGAAAATCGACTATATCGCCGAAGTCGTTAACGAATTTCCAACCCTCCGTCGCCCCGCCCGGTTGCCAATGAAATTCGCAATAGATTTATATCTGTTTCATCATAAATGTCGAATGTGTGTCCCGCACAGTTTCAACAATCGAAACGCGGTGCCGGAGTCCAATTTTAAAGAATTTTTAAATGGCATCTGTCGGAAATTCGATACGTGACAAACGTCGGCGCGTTAGAAACACCAGAAATTCCAGCGCCATTCGTTTTACCGTGCAGCCGATCGACGGGAAAGCAATTTTCATTTTTTTTTTCTTTCACTCTGTGCCGGATACAACTCCATTTCGACACAATGAGTAATTGCGGGTGAAGTTTCGTCGTGCGCGTCACACACACGACGGTGGGCGGTGTGCGTAGATGAACTCGCGTTTCGTACGATGGATTTGTTCTATTTCCGTCCGAGTTTTAGGCATTTCACCGTTCGAACGTCGATTAGATGAAAGATAAGGGTAAATAAGAAGTGAGCGATATAATGCACGTGGCTTGATAAAGAAAGGGCGAAGAAGGCAAGGGGGTGGCTAACGGCGAGGTGCCTCGAGCGAGAGAGCTCGCCGAGGGCACAGTGAGTTGGGCGAAAAATGAGAAAATAAGTACACGGAAGGAAATGGAAGGAGCAGCTGGACGGGAGGAAATGGCGGTTCGGCGAGAAACACGATAAAAGTAAATAAGCTGAGGGTGCGGAACGGTAGAGCCTTCTGTTGTTAGAAAACGCTTTTCCTCCGGGGCGGGAGAGGCTCACGCGTGCGGGAGCGATCTGGTCAGGGTTTTTCATCTTCCATACTCCACCAACCTGGCTTTCAGCCCTTATACTCGACCGAGCGGAGAGCTTTACTTTCACTTATCCGACTAAAGCACTGTACTGCAGCCCTTCCGAGCGGCGCCCCGACGGCGGGAACGATTTAACGCCAGCCATCTACGTTCACGATGTGGACAGAAAAACATTAATTAGAAAGATAAACGAAGTTACATAAGCGTTTGTTATCCGTATCTCATTTTTCTACCGGAAGTGACGTATTTGCGATACGACGTCACTTCCACTCGAAAGATGAGGTTTTTGAACTGGAAGAGTCGTATTTGTGGTACAAAGTCACTTCAGGTCGAAAAATGAGGTTTAAAACCGGATATAGCGTATTTCCGGTCACTTCCGGTTGGAAAATGTGATTTTCCAATCGGAAGTGATGTATTTCTCGTCACTTCCGATCAAAAAATGAGATTTTCTAGCCGGAAGGCTATCCCGATCAACACGCACGTCAATCATACATGAACCGCGGGCCATATTCACCCCTTTTACTTTTTTGAAATCCACTCTAACGGACTCGTCCCGGTTTAGTCACACTTCTCCCGGACCTCGCCAGGACCCGATCTAATGATCCGCAATTCACATCATTTCTACCGTTAAATCTTGCCACGAAGATTTCCCGACCACGTTGACTCAATGATTACAAATTAATTCTCCGCGTCAGAAAGTCCCGAGAGGATCCCTTATTAGAGAATTCCCAGCGCCGGCCGTCGGGAGCGAGCGAACATGAGGTAGCAACCGGTGGCACGCGACGAGGGCCTCGTCTCCTGCTGTCTCCCGCCGTACGCGGAGCGTGCGTTACTCGCTTTCACAATGTCGGCAGCCAGTTATCAATGGCATACCAGACGGCGTTTATACGCGAGCATCCGCAGCCCGCCTCTCTCCCCCGGTCGCTGCGGAATGAAGAGCGGAGTCACATACACGCTCCCGCAAACCCGCCGGTTCTTTTGCCTCACCGGGACGCTTCACTATTATTCTATTTTCTCAGCTACGGCGCCGCGGCTGCTCGCTGCATCCGCGTCAACGGCCCGACACGCCCGCCGCCGCTTCCCGTCTCCGTCGCCATTGTACGTCGGATACACACTCGGTCCGGCATACTCTCATCCGTGTTTAATACGCAAACCACAACCCAACTTTAAATCACGCCGCGCGCCGCCCGTGTAATGCCAATGATACAATACACGACCGAACAATGGTTTACCCGCGGCAAAGCATTTTCCGGCATTGTTCGACCGTGTTTCATTCGCATTCATCGACGTTCTCGCGTCATTTTCAGTCCTCGGATCACAATGTCGATTTTTCCGCCTCCACCTTTTTACTTTCATTATACGAGCTTTCACTAGATTTTCGCTCACTAAAATTACAAATCTGTCGATATCGACAAGTCCTGCTGCCCGCGCAGAAGTTCCCGGCCGTACCGGAAGTTGCGCGATCCTGCCAAAATGTATCACCAGCGAGAGCCATTGAATGTTCGCGTAATCGTAACAAACTTTGGAACGCCCTCCAGAGAGAGCTTTCCGCGGAGGGTGAAGGGAACGCGCATAGAGCACGTCATCGTAGAGCCGATCCTATTCGACTTCACTAAAGTTACAAATCGGTAATATAATAACATGTATGCGTATTATTATATTCGCATTCATCGACGTTCTCGCGTAATTTTCAGTCTTCAGGTCACAATGTCGATTTTTTCGCCTTCACCGTTTTACTTTCATTGTACGAGCTTTCGCTAAATTTTCTCTCACTGGAATAACAAATCTGTCGATATTGATAATCCCTCCTGCCCGAGCAGAAGTTCCCGGCGGTAGGGGAAGTTGCGCGATCCCGCCAAAATGTGTCACCAGCGAGAGCGATTCAATGTTCATGTAATTATAACAAACTTTGGAACGCCCTCCAGAGAGAGCTTTCTGCAGAGGGTGAAGGGAAACCCGCATAGAGCATGTCACCGTAGAGCCGATCCTATTCGACGTCCCTAAAGTTACAAATCGGTAATATAATAACACGCATGGGTGTGCGTGTGTCTCTGTGCAACATGCAATATTCAGAGGGTTTTTGATATGCAGAGGTGCTTTTGAAATTGTGCCGGGTACGAATGACGCGGCCGACCGCCAACAGTCGGCTCGCTAGCGAACCAGCAGGTTTCGATTATTCGGTACTGGTTATTAATCGGATTGTGATAGCCGACATTGAGTGAAACGGATGTTCATCAGCGCGAAACGAAAGGGCCGCGTGCATCGATACACGACGTATGTTTATGTAATTATTCACCGGGCTGTGAACATATATATTGTAACGAGACGCCCTACCGCCCGGTAGGTCTTTCCGCTTTCCGCGAGATGGCGAGTCGGCGGAGCCTTCTCGCAAGCGAAGTGTTCCCATTTGAAAGATGACGATCTAAAAAGTTGTGAGTTCGATATTCCGCTAGCCCGGAATACCGAAACGTTTCAATATATATGAATTTATCTCGACGGATAAATTAATGGCGTTCGATCTGTAGAGCGGGCGATTCAGCGTGTACCTCGATAACGTCAAGTGGCTCGCTGTAGAATTGCCCCTATCAATGCCGCAGCGTAAGCCTACCGACTGCGGCCCGTAGTGAATTATTCGGCATCGGCGGGAAGAAGACCTGGCATTTTTCGGTAACTTTGTGCCGGAAGAAATTGAAACTGGTCAATTGTTTTTTTCTACGACGAGAATTGTCTATATCAATCCGGCAGCGTAAGCCTACCGACTGCGGACCGTAGACAATTATTCGGCACCGGCGAGGCGAGGACTGGCATTCAAGTCCGATATTACCGTATCGTAACATGGAAGAAGCTGCACGCTGTTATTTTCCTACGAACGGAAGGGAAGGTTCGTCTTTCGTCCATCGTGAGGGATTACACGATACGAAAGCTTTTATTTTGAAAATTGTTTTTGACGATTCCAATTCGATGCGTAACGTCGTTATCAGAAAAAAAATCCACTCGGATCGTTTGAAACTGAAACAAAATCTCTGTTGGCGGTATTGAAAACTAGGAATACAAAGCTAGCATATCTGATTCACGTGTCATATCACCCATATTCTTTCTTTTTTATCTCTATGGTTTACAGAAATATTTGTTCGGAATGAAAAATCTGTGCGAGTTTGAACTAGTCCATTTTTGTTGTTTTTTTTTTTTTTTTTTTTTTTACGGCGAGAATTGCCCGTATCAATCCCGTAGTGCAAGCTTACTGGCTGCGGCCCGTGGTGAATTATTCGGCATCGGCGAAGAGAGGACCTGGCATTCGAGCCCGATGTTATCGTATCGTAACGTGGAAGAAGCTGCTGCACGCCGTTATTTTCCTACAAACGGAAGTGAAGGATCGCCTTTTCTCTATCGATATTCCTCCACTCGCTGGACAAAAGGCCGAAGAAAGAGGAGACAGGAGTGCAGCGCCGAGCCTGCAGGATGCCAGACCATTAGGGAATCCAGGTCGGCGTGTAGTCCTGGCTTGCAGCCCTCTCAAAACGGCCCGTACTCGAGCCAGCACGGTGTACTTGTTGGTCCTACAATAGCTGACTTATTGGCGAACGCGAAACGCGAAACTATATTAGACAATCGAGATGGAACGTTCGGAGCATGTCGATAACCGTTGGTTCGTTATTAGTCAAAGGTTTCCGCATCGGTGTGCCGTGCGAAAGCACCGTTGGCCGTCGAACTACCTCGGAGCGAGCGTAACGATCAATCCCCGAATGTCCACGAGGCACCGTCATACGCGTCGTTTGTAATCCGTCGATGGCCCATCGGGATTGGTCGGGCTTGCGCACTCTCTCACCATTCACCCGTTCATCCGAACTTTAGGTGTGCTTCAACGTTTCGAGTAAGCTAACTCTCGCGTAAACTGGTACACCCACACATTTATGCGGGCGGTGTTTCCATGGCAGCGGTAACGTCATGTTGCCGTTCTAGTAACTTTTTTTTTTGCAGCTCTTGGCGAATACTACATTTTTCCACCGTACGCTCGGAAACCGAAACGTTTTTGTTTGACAGAGTTTTCCTTTTTTTTTTTGGTTACTTCGTCGATGAAAAATATCGCGAGCAAATGGAAAAGTCAGCAACAGCGGTCATGGATTTTATGGGAGAGAAAAATGAACGTAACGTTCTCGTAGGTTGTGTTATTGTTTGTTGGGTTTGAGGGCATCGCGAATTCAGATTTCAAAATCTGGTACCGATCGCGCCGATGCCTCAGCGTCCTTTTATTCATGACGCGAAAGTGGATTCGCGAATTTCGCACCCCGCCCGGAGGTTTCGGGCGCAGTTATGTAAATACATAAGGTGGAAGTGTAGAGAAAGAGACGAACAGCGAACGCGAGACCCGGGGCCGATCTTGCTATTTTTATATCGGTTCTCGTGGGGAAAACGCGCGCTTCCGGCCCTCGCGCACGTCTATTTTCGTATCGTAGTGGAACCGAGAGCGCATGTTATTCTCTCCTACTGTTTCCTCTTCTTTTTATTTTTTATTTTATTTTTTTATTACCGTACACTCTCATCCCTTCGTGTTTCTTTTTTTCCAGAGACACGACGATACGTCTTGCTCATCTTCTTCTCATTATAACACACTCTCTCGCTACCGTCGATCGCACGGTGAATGCCCCAGTGTCATACAGAATCCTCGGAAACCGAGATCGCATAACTAACGCCATCCACGCGAATCTGCATCATATAGATACAGAATTTGCGGTGCGAGCAGGTAGCGATGTGGCAAGAACGGCGAGGTCTGGCATAATGAACACGACGACTACGGTCTCCTGGTATCGGATACAGATGAAATTGTAGGATCCTCGGGGATTATAATACCTCGATGCTATGGAGATGGTACACCGCGTGCGTGATTCGGAGGAGTCGTGCACGTGACTGACAAAGCGTGAACGAGAAGCAATCCGGGCGTGCGGATCGATGTTGGTCATCGACCGGCGGTGAGAAACCGCAGCAGTGAGATTAAGTCATGTGGAACCGGCCGATCTGACCGTATAGCACGTACCTAAAAACCCTTTCTGCGAAATTCAACAGTTCGATTCTGCGTCGGAATCCAACAGATTAATTCTGCGTCGAAATTCAACAGATTAAATAGGCGACGTCGTCACCGAACGTTCGCTTGCTTATGGTAGTCCAGGGAGGCAACCGTAGCACAGGCAAACAGGTGCAATTGCCTGCCGTCAAGCTTTGCTTCGATGGAGACATTTAAATTTTATAAGAAACCGTTTTTTTTTTAATTTCACCCAAATAGCCATTGCTCAAGCGAACAAATCTTGAGCTACCTTGAGTGGAAATTGTGTACAAATACTTGACTGGGTGAAAAGACATTAGGATTGGATTTTATCAATGCTTTTATTATTTTGATTTTTTTTTATTAATTCAATTAACTTTCCAATATTTGCGATTAGTTCCAATATGATGTAAATAATTCAAGATTTCTGGGCCGTCAGAGAAAATGTTCTGGAAGCAATTTATGAATACATACAGCTTCGTACACTTAAGTCATCGATTGTAGTGTAGAATGCTGGCAAATACACAGGCAAATGCACAGACATATTCTGTCAATTTTCTGGCTGATTGTTGGTAAAATGCTATCCGTAAACAGGTGAATCCTTCGCATTTCGTCCGAAGGGAAGAACAACTAAGCTGGTGTAATTAGAGAATTATACGATCGGGAAGCGTGTTAATGTACTTCCGAAGTTGTACTTCTCGACATAGATTGTATAATAACAGTACAGTACAATAGCGGGAATTCTATCGTCCAGCGAAACTGGATTGCCTAAAGATCGACGGAGCTCCTTTGGCTTCAGCCGTCGGCTGAGATCAGCGAGAGACGGAAAGGCTCCAGTGTACGAGGCAAGATGTTAGAGGAAGAGGCATACCGCTGGAGCTCGAGTCTATTAACTTAGGACCAGTATAATACGGAAGGCTGATGGAGTTGAGCTCGCTGATGGAGAACGACATGCTTCCTCGCTCGCAGGCGGAAACAACCCTCTGGACTTTGGTACTGAGCCGTGTGCCTCGGTACGGGTTTGTTCTACACCGTTTCCTTGCGGTGCCTATATACACAATTATAGAATGGAAGATTAAACGTACCGTGCACGGGCGAGCGAGAAGTCAATGGAGAAGAAAGATGGAAGAGGTGCACGGAGAAAAAGAAATGGTTGGATTAGATTAGAAATGGGGGTGACATACCTTCAATGGTGTATTTTGTTGGTACGATAAAAATGTCTGTTTCAATCGACGAATTTTAAATAAATGTAAGCAAATAATCGTTTAACAAAACAATGTTTTATTTCTACCGAACAAATAACAGCTTTGAACGTATGTCACCGCGACTTTTGGTTAATCCAACCAATTTTTGTTTTCTCAGTGAGAACGCAAAGCTCTTAAGGGCATACGACCACTACCTCTCTCTCACCAGACCCGTGCTCAGTCGATAACAAAAACTGTAACGTCATCTGGCTTCCACACCCGGAAAAAATATTTATTAAAATCAAATAAATCTTAGTAGTAGTACATTTAAATTTTATAAGAAACATTTTTTTTTATTTTGCCCAAAATTAGAAATTAATAAACGCTCTATAAGGTTGTGAAGCAAATAAACATTTTTCTTCGTCCTGAATAAATTTTATCTGTTTGGAATAATTTTTTTTCTGGGTGCAATTCCCCGACGAAAGACAATTTTATTGTTCCTCCACTGGTTCTGCTCCCGAAACGGCATTCATTAAAGGCACTGTTACCGACCGCGGTATTTCACATAATCTTGAGTGTGTCGTCGAAGAAATCTGCCTGAATATCAGCCCCGTGTACTTTCCCTCCCGGGCTAAGCACACATTTACACAATGCGTTTACCCTGGGTATGTTACAAAGTGGGAGTGAGCGATGGCTCGTCTCTCTCAGTTCTCCAACAAGTTATCTAACTTCGGCCTCCAGACCCGTTGCGCTGCTCTTGTATATCGCAAAAGCGGAATTGCTGCTCTACCTGGCCCTGAGATCACTAACGTAATCTCACTTGTGGGCTTTCGGCCTACCAGAGGGAGTTCCCGCAATGCTCTATCGCGTCGGCTCGGTTAGTCCCGTACGCTGGTAATATTCTATTATTACAGAGTGCATTTCACTCAACCGAATGTCCGGGTGGAATTGCCGCAGAGGCGGAGTTCGCGATAACTCTTGGAGTATCAGACGCGTATTACATGATGTACCGCTGTCTCGGGGGCGAACTTAATTGCAAGATCCGATCCTCATATTCAGCCCCAGAAGGCCGCAACCGTAAAACGTCCGCTTATTCTCGCGTCGAAATAATTGCGAGAGCGTACCATTTCTTTTTTCTTCAATTTTTATTGCTGGAACGTTGATCCGTACCGTAGACTCTGCCAGACTCCTCGAAAAAATCATTGGAAAATAGCGTCCTACAAAACCAGCAGAATAAAATGATATCGAATATGTAAATAAAAGAAGAGAACAAAAATACTGGAGTATCAAAGTGTTTTTTTAATTTGGTTCCTTGTTATTCAAACGTCGAACGACAATCGGAGCGATTCACCCGGCTCGGGATTTTTTTACATCTGCGTGCGTGATTCCGCGATACGAAAGGTTTTATTTTGAAAATTCTTTTTTATGATTCCAATTCGATGCGTAACATCGTTACCAGTATAAAAAAAATTCCGCTCGGATCGTTTGAAACTGAAACAAAATCTTTGTTGCGGAATTGAAAACTAGAAATACCAAGCTAGCGTAGATCCGGTTCGCGTATCAAATCCCCCATGTTCTTTCCTTTTATCGCTATCGTTCACAGAAATATGTGTTCGGGATGAAAAATCTGTGCGAGTTTCGGTGACTTTGTGCTGGAAGAAATTGAAACTGGTCAATTTTATTTTTTACATACGGCCAGGCTGTGAGAATCCTCGAGTCTCTGGGATGAAAAAAGGTCTTTCACTGAGACGAGAGGCGAAAACGGAGAGAGAACGAGCGACTGTCTATCCTCCTCGGCGTTCAATTACCGATCCGCCAGCTCTCGGACTCTTTTGTTTCCCGTAAAATTGAAATGCCAGCACGTATACCTTAATAAACGTCGTACAGTTTACGACGCGCATATCCCCTATCCGAGTACCGAGCGCAAGCCGTTGAGACGTATTGATTGTTCGTCGAGATACGAGGCAGTCGTCGAGTTGCCGGCAAACGTGTAGCCCGGATTCCGCGTCGGTCAAAAGCTCTCGCGGGTTTCCCGTAGGTATGCGCGTTTACACACGGGATGAGGATTCGCGCGAGGGAAATGAGAGGGAGGGAGAGCGAGCGGATGCTCGATAGCGAATGGCGGGCTGGCGTCGGCGCAGTGCACGGGCGGATAGATTAAACCCCGAGTTTGATAACGACGCCGTGGCCGTGACGTGCGATAGCCTCGGTTCCGCATCCACCTGCGGGAAAGATCTCGCAAATGTCGCACAGAGAGAATGCGTAACATCGCTGACATCATCGCCGCAGAGGCGCCCCACACGCATATGAAGAGACATATTACATACATGTAATCAGTGAACACATGGGTGCATTAATGTGAAACGGTATGATAAGATAAACCGCGCAGCGAGCATGATTCCGGTGTGGGAAAATCATTAACCAAAGCGCGAGCTTGCGTTCTCTGGCACATTTTAATTGGTTCCCTCCGGATGCGTACTCCCGATTCGCAGCGGCGCTCTTACGGATGCATACCAAAGATCCGTGTTTTCATTTGGCAAACCGTGGGATGAATCATCGAGCGCGCTCGGCAAATGTGTGGAACGAGATCCGCCGCAGGATCAAAATTCGGAGTGCGATTCGCGCCTTTTACCGCGGCAAAGTGGAGGCGCGAATTGAGGAATAGAGGCGGGTTTCGGAGGTATTGGAGCGATGCTCCGTTGGGTCTTAATAGGAATTACACACCCGCGCCGTGCAGGGGGGGGAGATAGAGAGAGGAGGCGTGCGGATGCTGTTAATCATCATCCCTCTCATCATTAACGTATGATAATATCGGCACTGCTTTCCGCGGCGCGCGGAAGAGCCGTGCGCGGTTCTGTGTGCGGAATCGTGACAGGCTTTTCATGCCTGGCGTTTGGTTATTATCTCACGGCTGATTTTATCGCGCTGAGCATGGCTTACGAACCGTTTGACGTTCTTTCTAACGCCTCTGCAAGGCAGTCGTAATTGTAGGTGCAATAACGAGCAGTGCCTCGTTTCGAGCGTCGCACCCGTTCATTAGCGATCGATACATGGGGCTGTATGAACGCGATCAGGAAGAAGGAACTTAAATAATACCTTCCATCTTCCACGGTGGCTTCCGTTCTTTTTCCGCCTTCTCATGAAATATTTTCACTATGCACCATGTCAGAGGTTTCATGCGTTTCGAACGGAATATCGAAATTGAACATTTAACTTCTGCGATCTCTGTAGGCGGTTGAGCTAGTATAAGAGTAAAAACCCTTTGTTTTATGTCAGTTCGCAGGATTTAAATTTATTCCGTATACGTATCGAGCAGCGAGCCAAACCCCCATCGAATGCCGCTTTATATCGAGCTCGAACTTTTTACTTCTGCGATCTCTGTAGACATTCCAGCTTATAGTATAAGATCAAAAACTGAATTAAGGGTTGGGGAATTCGAGGGCGATACCTCGAACTTCGTCGTGAAGGAAACTTAAGGTAAGGCTTGGTACGTAAGAGTGCGAGAGAGACAGAGTAAACATTTTGAATCGATTTTTCTCCGAAGCGATTCTATAAAATGAAAAGCGAATTGCGGCACGCACTGCGTGAATCTAATATGCAGTGTCTTTCAAAATATTTCGACGTTGTGTTGATCTTTAGCCCCACCTCAAGGAACGTTATTTTAATTTCGCACATTGTCCTCGGGTTTTCCCATAACTAGTCGCGGTCTATCGTACAGTGTCGGACGAATGATTCACCTGCCGTGTCTATTAAGCTGCTACCGAGTCTACTCACGATTATGTGACGCATCCTTCCTATCACGAATATGTCGAGCATTGTTTTTGATTCAGTAAGAGCTGAGGTATAATAATATAACGAATTATATGACTGCTCCATTTAAAAAAAAATGAAATCTACCTGAGACATTACAACACCAATGCTACTGTTGGTCGCTCCCAAAGGCCTCTTCGTCATTTTCTCGACTAGGAGCCCGCGATATCAGACGAATGGGATGAAACGGTACATCCAGTAAAACTTCTCAATAGCCCATCCCCCGAGAGCTTCTCAGACCCTCTCAACGTTTCACCTTACACATTCCATTTCCGTGTTCGCCTCTCAATTATTCATCCCTCGTTCGGCCATTGCTGGATACCTGGCCTTCGATATGGATATTGGGGCTGTTCCCATCAACCCTGCTACGGATATGAAGACTATTCAGGTTTCTTTCCTTTTTTATTCCACTGTAGTATATTCGCGACCTCCGACGACCCCAACGACCCGAGCGGAGTGAACCAGCGCTCTGAAACTATTACGATGCGATGCCCCGCACAACACGCCTTCTCATTCTACCTGACTGCGGTCAAAGGACAGTCAGACTGGGCAGACTGAGAACGCTGACAAGGCTCGCGAGTTATAGAGTTGCCGGAGTTATACCGTCGTCGTCGTGATGCCTGAAGTCCTCCTTGTCATCCCCGACCCGACATGAATGGGTTTTAAGGGCTTATAGAAGTAGTGGCGCGGGATCCAATACCGCCAGAGGTGAAACGGGGTCGCGAACCGTCTGGAACCACGGGAACGACGGAGGACAGAGAGCCGAACGATACAGTTGGTTGGACTCTAGGCCAGTCATAGCACTCGGACATTGCCGTAAACGGATTGCAATGTTACCAAAACCACCGAGGATATATATTATTTCAGTAGTTATTTTCTGAAAAGGAGGGACAAAGCCCGGAATATAAGGCAGAGTCGGCGAGACCATCGCGGAACAGAATTTCAAGGGTTTCCGTCGTGACCCGGAGGAAATAAACATACTTCCACGTTGGGAATATACGTACCGTGGACGATGCGACTCGTTTCTGTCATCCGGTAATTCCCAGAACACGCCCGTGGCCCCTCGGTCGGTCCTTGGTCTACCGGACGATTCGCGGTGCAGTGGCAGTCGAAGAGGAGGAGGAAATTGCAAGAGCCGCCGGCAAGGATACACCGCGACTGGGATCTGCGCTATAGGTACGGACAGCTGAGTCTGTTCGTGAGAAGAAAGAACGAACGATATTAGAAAAGAGGCTGGGCAGAGGAGAGAGCGAGAGTCCCGAAAGATCGCTCGAGAACACTTCGCGAGATTGAAAGCACCAGGATAGCGGAGGCCACCGGTTCGCTCTCATCTCGGGTTCTCCTTTCCTCCTCCAACCACGTACCGAAGCCTGGTGCGCACCTACGATGAAGAATTCAGAGAAGAGATGAGAAGCGGTAGTCGCTAACCCGGAGGAACTGCAGCCCCGACGTTTCGATACCATCTTGTTCAACGAGGAGGGATCAGATTGCTTCCTTTTTTTCTTTTCGTAACCTGCACCCTTTCTTTCCTCGACAATGCACTCGATCTCTCCAATCCGTCCATGGTACACTTTTCGCTCTGGGATATCGAGGTAAACGTGAGGGTGTAACAATAGCTTTTCATTTTGCCAAAGCAACTTACGACCTCACTGATTGCCTCGGTGCATAACCGCACTCAGATTGACTCGCTTCTGGGACGCTAGCAATACTCAACATGCATTACCTAGTACCATTTTTGGTGCGTTACATTCGGGCTTGATAAGTCCCTGATGGAAATAGGTCCGGAAAAGGCCTGACGGTTCATAAATATTGTGGGACGAATATAGAGATGAGGATCGCCTATGACACACGATATTACATGGATGACTGGAATTAGCTCGATATGACAAATTACAAACGTACAGATTATGAATCAACGAGATGCCGAGAGTTGATCGGACTTTCAAAAAAGTAGATGTTTCAGAGTTCGTATTTGAGATAAGTAGTTGTGATTGTAATTAATAATATCCGCCCCAAAACCAAATAACCGCCTTGTTCATTACGCTCAGCCATAACACTATATAGAGTCCTGTTCAGGACCTCATGAGACCTCCTCCGGATCTCGTCAGGGCCTCATTACTAATAATGAGACCCTGACAAATTAAGTTAGAGCATCGGCTGAAATTTCTCCCAGGGCGTTTACTTGTCGTTGTACCCAACGAAACGTCCCGTTGGGACTCTCAGGCGGGGTTGCTGCGCGTCTCTACTGAGGTAGTCACAGCAGGAGCGTGTTCGCACGCGATAATATTGTGCGTCATCGTCGTTGGTAGCCGTCAGCGAGGCGCGACAACGACGAACGGAATGAGTGACGGCGTCTCCTTGAAGCACCCCACCCTCGAGGGGTCCCGGATAATCAAACGCTCTCCGGAGAACTCAAACCCATCCACTTCGCCACCTATCACTCTGCGCCCTGGATTGTTCTGACCCAACAAGTTTCGCACTACTGTCTGCGGGGGATTGAAGTTTATTCCGTATCCTCGCTGTATACTGGCGTATACTGTGAACCTCGGTGATTCATCTCTATACCGTCCATGCAGCCAGGCGCTGCTTCCGTTACTGGTATGTTGTGCTTTCTTTGGATTATTCGTAGCAGTTAGCCTCATTAAGGCACTACAACAGCATCTTCATACGCCATGGAAAGTAAAGGATTGGCTACCCCAGCGAAATACTCGGTGTTCCTGGAGCGAGTCGATGATCGGTTGGGCCAACAAATCAGTTAGTCACGAAGCAAGTAATTGGTTGGAGCAATCAATTAAATGGTCTGCACGACCAATTTATTTTCTGGCGCAGAAAATACATGTGGGCACCGAGCTTTTTGCCACGATTGATAAAGGTGCTTCCTACTTTTTTCGGTTCGCTCGGGTCCTCCGGTTGTAAAGATAAAAGCAAAGAGGAAGTAGAGCCAAAATGTACAATACGAAACAGCCAGAGTTAATTCCTCGATCGAACTGTTGCCCTGCGGAACAAAAATCAACGAACCATCCTTTTTACTCTCTAGTTTTCCACTTTGTTACAGGAAACCGCTTTTTCCACCCCGTTGCAGTTACAATTTATAAATATTCACTGCCAGTGAGGTGAAAAAAGGAAGATGGTGTGACTAGAGCACGTTCGATGTACGAGAGCGAGGTCCAAGCACCGGCTAAACTAACCGCAACTCTATCGCCGCAATTCCCATCCTCGAATCTCGTTCTCGTCGTCGATCCTCGCCAACCGTCCCTCCATCCGCCTCGTCTGGCTCCCTTACAGCTCCACAGGTGAATTCTTTTTGCTCACGTTTTTTCTCCAAATATCTCTTTCGAACGCTCGAACCGTCCTTTCTATTTCACTTTCATACTTTAATTCCAGTCGGAAAATCTCTCTTTCAATCTCACCGGCTTTGCGTTATCGCCTGTATATCCGAACTCGCCGGAGCCGGGTGCGGAGCATGAAGACATCAAACACATCGGTCCATGGTCATTCGCAAATATGCTCAAGCTCTCAGCATCTCTCCGTCCCGAGACACATAGCTTCATTCCACTGCTACTCGACCGAGAGATGATGCGAGCTGAGCATACACCAAACCGGTATCACAGACCCGCGTGGATAGTTGCCAAAATTTGCGAGAGGGAAACAAAATTTACGAGGAGAAGATTACACTCGACCTCGACGTGCACGAAGAACCAGGAAATCCCATTGTTCCTGTGTGAGAAGGATTTTTCTCGCGAGAGAGACATCGGGCGATTGTGAGCCAAAGTGGCCGTTTTGTTACTGAGATATTCAGCAACACCATTCAAAATTTTACTCGGTCACCTGTTATTCCCTCGCGGCAGAGCTTCGTCTCAATCTTTCATCGCAATGCGCCCTCGAAATTGCACCGGCAAATCGTTTGACGTCCCGGCCCGGCTCCCGGGATGAATACGAAAATGTAACGTCCTCCCAACGACCTCTTGCTCTTTCCCTCGTCCACGCGCGCTCCTTCGTAGCCGGGCTACTTTTCACCGAAACGAATTTAAATAATATTTCATTTACGAGACACTGAATCTCCACGAGGGTGATGAGGGGTCGGGCTCTTCGTGATGTGGATGAGCGAGCTCTCCCGACCAGCAGAGCGCGAGGTGCTCCTTCTTTCCCTTCCTCACTCGGTGAAAAGGGATGAGCGCCTCGCGGAGGAAGCGTGAAACGAGAGGAAGAAAAAAGAAGGGTGAGCAAGTTGGGATATAACTATATCCAGGCACTGACACGGGTAATATCGTTGCTACAATTTCTCTGAAAAGCTAAGAGACGAAAGGGCAGCCTTTCCATCCTTCGGCTCCATTGCCAGACCTCCTCCGTGTTGGAGATTTTGCCGAGGGATTACCTATGGTATAATGAATAATCTACAGATTAAATGCCCAGTGCGCCTCGCATCGTGCAAACGAGCTACACTTCTCCGAACTAATACCCTGCCTTTCCGCTCATCTCCTCACAGCAGTAACTCGGACCTAATTTTTTTTCTCTTTTTTTTTTATTCATTTCATATCCTCGCTTCTGGCCATCATTATCGCTACTTTCCCGACTATCCCATTAATACACTGTTAAATTGATAGGTCTAAACCCAATTTGCAAGCTGGTTCATGTCAGGCAGAAGCTGGATGGAGGATAAATCGTGTTTTAGCGTTTTACCCTTACCGTGGACAAGGTTAAACGCTCCGAGTACTGATGGAGTCTCTGTTACCGGGCGAGGCCCAACACCGATCATTATGGTCAACTGGGCGGGGTTCATCTGGATAAGTCTCACATTGCAGCACTGGCGCGGGAATGGCCGGATTCCCGGGATTGGCGCAATACCGCGCCAATGCTGGGATGTAACTGCTCGCCAGACCAACCCCACCGGGGCAATAACGAGGCGACTTACCTTTCGTCACGATCGGAGACCTTTGCGTATCCTCGTTTATCCCTGTGCATTTGTTCGGAGTTAAAGGTTCTTCTTACGTAGCCCGTTATCGCCCGAGTGAGGGTGGAAAGAAAAAACCGAAGATTCACGAGCCAAAGGCTCTTGAGTGGAGGGAAGGGATAGCCAGGGAGAATGGATGATTGCGAACGAGAGCGGGTTTGGAAATGAGATAAGTTCCTGTGCTCTGTCGAGAGAACGAAAAATAAGGGAAGGTAGAGGAGAACCTTCCGTAGGCGGATGTTTGACCGTTTTGTATGGTAATTTTATCGATGATTTGTCTAGACCTCGGCGCCACTATGGGCTATTGTTTTATTATTCAACCCCCCCCCCTCTCCCCCCTGGCGCGCAAAAGAGCGGTTGAGCGCGCGCGAAACCTTTATAGTCGGATCCACCTGTCTCCCGGACGACATTATTTCTCTCGCTTCCTCGTACACGGTACAAGTTGCTATATACGAGGATCGATGGTCGAAGGGCTATGCGGGCATCGGCCGCGCAAGGGTGTTCTCCAATCTCCCAATGTTGTATAGTGTTTCGAGTTATAGCGCCGAAATTCTGGTGAACGAGCGGGAGAGGGCGAGAGATCGCGCGAGCTCCGCGACGAGACGAAGATAAATAGGGCTCTCCGTGAAATTCCAGAGCAGTGAGAAATTCTACCTGACTCCGGTCAAGCTCTGCACTCGGGCTGCCGCCAAACGAGTTATGGGACAAAGCAATCCATTTAAATTCTTTCGCGATTGTACTCGGAAAGCAAACATGACAATTGTAATAAAGATAACAAATAACAAGCTTTCGCTGAGACAAGAAAACGCGCCATTTGGGTGTAACGCAAAGGAAAGACGCGTGTCATCTGGAATGACAGAATGCTGAGTGGTCATAAGTTTTTCCCACTTTTATGTCGGGCTTGCCGCTTCGCGAGTGGCGGATGAGGGGCGACTTGACGTTTCGATTCCCGGGCCGGGGCTTGCGAGATGGTATGCGGAGACAGGTACATTCTGTTCTCGTTTAGCGCTCCCGAACTTTCTTCGTCTGTTTGCTGTTGCGGCTTAAGACCATGCAAGTGAAGCGAACGAGAACGAGCGTGAAACAGCACACTCGACGGGCATCCTCTTCATTGTGGATGTGGCCTGGGTTATACTGGGTGTTATATCTCGTCGACCAGGACATATTTCATCCCAGGGCATCCCCGTGCCCGCCTACCGAGCTAAGTTTCCCTGGGATTACGCCATAAGCCGTGGGGCTGCTTAATTATACGACGAACCGGGGCCGTGCAAAAGCGTTCTATGCGATGCACTGTCTATGGCGAGGTTGCCGCGCAATAACGACCCGGTTATTTACGATGTCGACGAGTGTCAAGTATGAATATAATTAACCGCCTGGATCTTGCCCGGTGTCTCAGCGGAATAATAAACAGAGAACAAGTAAAATCGCGAACGAAAGCGCGATAAGCGAAGAATTAACCCAAGTGGGATTCTGCCGTTACTGGAAAAGCGGCACATCGCTGGCTCTGGACTGACTGCTGTACGGCAGAACGCCATATCGTACCTTCATAGCCAGAGCGAAGCGGTCTTCCTATGCAGCGTGATGGATGTGGCCAATGTTCGGGCGAAGCTGGACATCGATTGCTAGTAGCCCATGGGCTACGTGCACAGCAAAAAATAATTTCGTAAAATCGGAATACGAAGTTTCGTGAAAACAATTTTGTTAAATAAGTGACAAACTCGTTTGTTCATTCTTCAATACACAAATCTGTCCTTTTATTTCCCGTGTCATAAACAATTTTAGTTTATACTTTTTTTTTGTAAAACTGGAGAATTAACAAATAAAAAATTTAGATGGTTGGGGATAGTAGTTTGTTGCAAAAAGTAGACTTTTTTTTACTATGTAGGTTCCGGGCACTAACACTAGGCAACGCTACTACGCCACTGCTTGGCAGATACATTTTATAAAAATTCTGTGACGTCACTTCCGGTTTGAAATTCTCACTTTTAAGCCGAAAGTTACGTCACGCAGGAAAATTTGAAAAATTTCTTTGCTCTCACCTGGGAGACTTGCCCGGAAACACACGGCTCGCACGAGCTAATGACATGGTCTTGCGAAATTATACTTCAAATCATTCGAATCAGCGAACCCTTCGTTTGCGTCTCTCAGCGCGTCAACGGGCTATTGGACGGAGATATCGTCGCTCGAGACAGCGAAGTTTACGCCTCGCCTGCTCCTCCGTACACCGACCCGCCCGTCGTAAATTCACCGGTTCACGAAAGGCGAAACCCTCGTCCTCGTTTTATTCGAAGAATCCACTTCGCTTCTCTCGTTCCTCTTCAGTTCTCTCGTCTACGGTGGAATTTCAAAAAGAAAGGTTGACGGTCACATTTTTCTCGAGATACCGCTCGTCAATGAGACTGCACTTCCTCCATTCCCATCATCGCGACCTCAACCTTCCTGGATCCTCGATGGACCGCTCTCCCGTCGATACGGCTCCGGCTCTCGTTCTCCGTCAACTTGGAGCGAGCACCGGATGTGCCATTCATGCAGGGAATGAAAGATAGTACGGAAAGTCCACAATCCCTACACGTACGAGATAGGTATAGAAATCCATTTGGAAAGCTCCTTGCAAACGCAAACTCCAATATAACTGCGATCTGCGAAATTCCCATTCGAAACTTTTATCGTGAATTCGTGCGTGCGGAAGGGATGATATACGAGTTCGAGAGCGGCTGAGACGGAATGTGGAGGATAAATTCCTTCCAGAGCCGCAGAGTCGGATAACATCGCGTATTTCTCAAATTGTAATCAGTTTCTACGAAACCAAAGAAAAAAAAAATCACCAAGCCATCCAGATAAATTCACTTCCCGGCATTGGATGTGTGCGGTATTCGGCGTTGAACGCGAATCAGGGAGGGCTCCGGTCCGAATGAGCTTCTCGCAGCGATGCAGGCTCACCAAAAGACACCGGACCTGGATAACCGACCGTAGTTTCGATTCACGAACCAGCGGCTACACAGAGAAATTGCGGAAGGTGGATGCTGGTCCAGGCAAAACGGGTCGGTCGTGAGGTACGTTCAACAGCCAGCGTCATGACGACACCCGCCTATACCGTCATCGCGAATCCTCTGATCTCTGTCCCTGTATCCTTCCATTCCATCCAATACCCAGGCCATTCTGTCCGGTCCCATTGTGACCAGTTCGGAACCACAATTATCGCTACCTGCGTGGATGGCGTGAGTGAGTGGAGCCAAACGGGGAAGCAAGAAACCTAGTGGTTCGGTCAGATCACCCAGTCCACCGCCTCTCTCGCTCTCCGCATCTGCGACAAGCAGGACTGGTTTAATGCTGATTGTGGAATTGTGATGCAGATCTGAACGCTTCTGCTCTCGCGCTGTATCTCCTGCCTCCTCCGTACACATATATATATATATATATATACATATACATATATATATATATGTACCTATACTATGTATACAGTCGGATTCAGCATTACGTGATGGACCTTCCTACACGTCCTTTATAGCAGCCTATCTGCTCCATCCTGCTCGCAGAGCACTGCAATAGTCATTACCGATACGCGTTCTCTCTATCATCCACTCCATTGTCACGGTGGGTGAACTACTTTTACTATTTTTTTGTTATACTCAACAATGACGAGCGTCACGAGCAGCCCGTACGGGTTTCTCACCGCATCCTCCGCCTACTCTCTATGCAGTGTGTTGCCCACCGGTGATCATCGAGAAGACCCGTTTCCGATGGGGATGCAACTCAAATACTGCCCTGCAAATATAATAGTGATCGGCACTTTACGGCCTTTTTTTGGGGAATCTACGTTTATGGTTTATTTCGATTCTACTGTCCAGATCGTTCCGAGAATCGGTACTGCACAACGGTCCACGTAGTTAGCGTCAAACGAGTGATGCTTTACGAGGGGCAAAAACAGGAGATGAGAGAGTCGAGGCGAGAGAGAGACTACGGTGAACACGTGACACAAGCAGGAGCATGATGAGCAAAGCTTCACGATCTCACGTGAGAGAGAGAGAGAGAGTGAGTTCCGAGAAAAGTTGCGACTTGTGTGCTACCGCGCGGCTATTCCTCCTCGGTCGCTCTCCTTTGACGTGTCAAGGTTGCCCTCCCCTCTTAGCTCGTTATTCGCCCGAAGCTCTCGGGGTATAATTCGAGAGCGGGAATCGAGAATAACGCGGCTAATGGCTCATGAATTTATTACCGATCTTTTTTTCGTTCGTTTTTTTTTTTTAATTTCGTTTCCTCTGGCATTTGCGTTCTTGGCAATTTCTTGCCTTTTTTCTATCTCTTTTTTTAATTCCTTTAATGGAGGAGGATGTTTCTCGTCTATACATCGCTGGCTCTCGTTCGCCGTCGGTCGATCGCCGATGGGAGCGGGACGCGACCCGGTAAAGGGAAGAGGGCGGACGAGAGACAGAACGAAAGCGTGCGGGCGGGGAGGAAATGCCCGGGGCGGGGAGAACACAATAAGTTTAAAGTGGATATTTCGAGAGAGGCGAGACCCGGAGCCCCCCCGAGTTATTCGCTTTAAATACCTCGCGAGTTCCCTCGCCGACTCCAGACGCGCGAGCGGGACGAGGAGTGCTCCAGCAACGATCTCTCGCATTCCCTTGAATTCCTCCGGCGACATCGACGACGAACACGTATATCGCGCGTTCCTCCGCCCTCCCCGATTTTACCAGCGGAAGCAACTCCTCGGTGAGGAGGACACTGTCGTCCGTTACCCATAGAATGGTGCTGGGGGCACTTTGAGCTCCACGGCGCGGAAGAGATAGCGCTCCGGATTGGCGCGGGATTTCTACTATCTTAGCGTATCGCCGAGCCGAAAATTTTGAAAAAATTAGCCATGTTAAAAGTTTTTTCAACGATGAAATACCAGATCTCTGTGTGTTCGCGACATCAATCCTCTTATCGTATCGCCGAGGCGAAAATTTGAAAAAATTGGCGATGATGAAAGTTTGTTCAACGACGAAATACCAGGGGAGTTTGATAAAGAAATACGAGATTTCTACGTGTTCGTAGTATCGCCTTATTGTATCGCCGGGAAGAAACATTTGCCAAAATTATCGATGATGAAACTATGACGAAGGAATGTGAGATCGCTAAGAGTTCGGAGTATCGCCTTATTGCACCGCCGGGAAGGAAAATTTGGAAAAATTAGCGATGAAGAAACTATGTTTGACGAAGGAATGCGAGATCTCTAAAAGTTCGCAGTATCGCCGTATTGTATCGCCGAGGCGAAAATTTGAAAACATTAGCAATGATGAAACTATGTTTAATGGAGACATACGAGATTTCTACAAGTTCGTTGTATCGCCGGGAAGGAAAATTTGGAAAAATCAGCGATGTTGAAACTATGTTTGACGAAGGAATGGGAGATCTCTAAGAGTTTGCAGTGTCGCTTTATTGTATCGCCGATGCAAAAGTTTGGAAAAAATAGCGATAACGAAAATTCGTTCTACGAGGAAATACCAGAACTCTGCAAGCTCGTAGTATCGTATTATCGCATCGCCGAGAACAAATATTTGGAAAAGTTAGCGTTGATGAGACTTTCACGACGACGAATTACCAAATCTCTACGAATATATGGTTTTGGTACGGCGGCGGAGTGGGGAGAGCGGGGCGAATTGGACCGGTTATTAAATATAAAAAAAATGTTCAAAATATCTATTTCGAGGCCCGATTTTCCATTTAGCCTCAACCTCGCCTTTATAGATCCGCACATGGGAGAAGGGGGAAAAATTCTAACATCCGAGTGAAAAATACACCGCTGAAAACTACGGTTAAATCTACTAAGAAATTCGGGCAGGAACGTTCAAATAAATATTTGGTTGGTAAAGCCAAAATATTGCTTGTTTCAACAATATTTTGGATGATTCCACTAAAATATTGTTGAGGCATTAAAATATTTTGTTCGACCAACGGAATATTTATTTGCCCATTCCTGCCCGAATCTTTATTCCCCCGATTCAACCGCATTTCTTTATCAGTGAAAAATCTGTCAAAAATAAATTTCAGTAAAGCTAAGAGTCTCATTTTCATACCATTTGCGAATTAAGTGTAGAACCCATTACCCATTGATCACCATTAGCTCCTTCCCCTCCTATCTTTTTACGCGCAGTAACTCGAGGGCTGCTTAAAGTAGATCCGGACGCGTTCCACCGGTTGTAAATTGACCTTTATCGCGAAGATATAAAAATCCAATGTTCGATCCAGTTTCTTTTTTTTTTGGCGAATACCGCGTGGGTTTGAGGATCAAAGTATCTGCATGGTCGCTATTTCGAGATGATCGGGCAGCAGGAATTTCACGGGAGTTTCTCTATGGACGGATCAAAGCTCTATCTCGCGTATGGCAAGCTAGATTTGCTTGGCTAAAAGTCACGAGGATAGATCCAACGGAAAGGGATCGTAACTCTCGGCCCTCGAGTATACATATATGTATTCCCGAAATATCCGTGGTTCCCGCGGGGAGCGAGAGGCGCACGTTGACTCGCTCCCGCGCTATTCGCGATTCCTATTTTCGATGGACACGTTTCCCTCGAGTTGGGCTCGTCAGCGGAGCGTCTTCGGGCCGGGTGTATTCCCGGCGCCGCGGAGGCTTTCTCCGCGTCTCGTGCGTCTCGGTGGAATAAGTGACACGCTCCCGTTATAGCACTCTTCTCATCGATACCTCCGAAGCAGGTGTACAGAGCTCTGCCTGTTCGCCGGGAGTCGAGAAATTGTGGAAATATGCAACGACGTTTCAACGCTCCAGCCAATTATCTTTAACGCCCGTTTGAGAGAGGGCGAGCGTACCGCGCCGTCGTCGGGGAACCGGAGCGGGATGGGTGAAGCGTTGCGAGGAAAATTCAATAATTTCTCCAGTCAGGCGGCCGGGACGCTTTATTATTTTTCGTTAATACGACGGTAATCGAGTTCTCGCGGAAAAACCCGCGTCGCCGGATCAAGACTCGATCTCACTGGCGCGGAAAATCTGTTATCGTTACTCAAGGGGGCTCCATCCATTTCAGAGAAAAATTAAATTAAGAAACGTTTTTTCTAGGTATTAAAAAATCTTCCTGAAATTACGACACGATCGGATTTCCGTCAGGGTCTTCTGATCGTGCGAAAAAATCAATGTTCTACGGATGGATCGGTCCGAGTGGAAAGAACTCGTCATCCCGGGGAGGTCCAAGTGCCTAGACACGGACGAAAGCTTTCGGGCAGTCTTGTAATCCTCCGTCTAGTAGCCTGGTCTAGCCGAGTCCACGCTTGTCGCATTCGCAAGGGTTGCGGGAAGGAGAGGGTGAGATAATAGCGGGGAAATGAGATTGAGCCGCATACCCTTCGGGACTATCCTTGGAGTCGCCGGAATAGCGAATTGAACCATCTTCCTCGTTCGAACCCATTAAACTCTTCCACTCCCGACGATCCGTACCGATGGATCCAATTCCCCGGTGGTACATTTGCTCGGGATTTGCGTCTTCGGTCGTCGGACGGGACAGACGTACGTTTAGGTATCGAACCTGTGTCCGGTCCGAGGTAAGTGCTGGCTTCGATCGTCGGGTAAACCGAATACTTCAGTAGCCATTACCGAGGCAAGTTTAGGAGAACGACGACAATCGCGTGAAACTCTCTCGTCTCCCTCATTTTCCACGTTTCTCGAAACCATCGGCTATATGGGAAAGTGCTCCATTCCATTCGCACTAATCGACTGCGAGCACTAAAATCTCGGGACGGACTTTATCATCGAAATACGGGCATATTCTTCGATGAATAAAAGACCGAATTAACCTGGCTAAGTGGACCTGAAAATCGGAACATATCTATGGGGCCAAATGGAGCATTCCAAAATGGAAAATTAAATTTTAACGAGTTCCATGACTGTCTGTCAGAAGCTACTCAGCTGTTCACGGTAAAAAAAAAATCTAAATTTAATGTACCGGGATAAAAGTTTTTATGCAAAAATTGGTGCATTAAATTTAATGAGCAATTATGATAAAAAAATGTATATACTTTTTTATTGAAATTAAAGTTGCAACGCTCCCATATTTCGCTTGGCTGTCCCGTATTGCCCTGCACTGATAAAAAAACATCGATTGAGTCAGCAAAATGAGCGCTTACGGGTGACGGAAAAAAGTTTGTTTGATCGAGCGAAATAATCGTCGTAGTAAGTAAAGAAACATCCGATTCGACGGCCTGTTAGTTTGATCAACGAGTTATTCCTTTCGATCAACCAGACGTTTGTTTTGCCACTCGTAGGCGCAAGTGTTGTTGACTCAATTGATTTTTTTCTCTGTGCGATCCCTTTTCGAAAAAAATTAAATAAATCAATTAATCTTTTTGCGAAACTCCGAACGAATGAAAAAAAAAAAATTAAACACTCGTGGGCCACTCCGGCCTCCTCGAACGACGCGCGGAGGTATGGAAGATCAAGGGAGAAGAGTCCGTCCGGGAATAGGAAGCTCGCGTTCCAGCTGCTGACTTTTTTCGTATGACTGAGGCACTGCAAGAACTCCGTGGCATGCTCGAGAACTACTGTTTGTTTTCCATGGAATTTGAGGAACGAGAAACTATCACGATCGAAACTTTCCAGATCTCTGTCGTTTACGGAGAGAGGACGAAAAAAAAAATCTCTGGGAATTCCGACGCACCGGCGTGGTGCCGGTTGGAATTCCCCCCACGGGTTATAAGCAGCTTGATCCCCTTCCGACCTGCAATGCCGCTCGTTGCTACAGACAATGAGAATTTACTCCGAGATTTTCTTTTCGTTAATTTTATTTTATTTTATTTTATTTTTATTTTTTTTTTATTTTATTTTATTTTAACTATCCGATCCGGTTAGTTAGCTTTTTATCCGGGAAGCTCGTAATCCGCGTAACGGGGAGAAGTTATATAAATTAAAGTACGATTCTCCGTAGCCCGGGGAACCGTTGAATTCCTGACGAACTGTATGACAGAAGGGACTTTCACTCGTTGAGCATATAACCCGCGTTTCCTCGGTAATTGGATTTTATTTTAATGCATTTATTTTCCAGCTATAATTGATCGAGTCTCGTTAATTTATTCGTCTGACGATGAGTGGATGCTGGCGGGAAAAGTGACTGCGGCACGGTTTGCAATTAATTTGTCAGATAAAACGCTATCTCATCGCCGATATATCGACGATCAGAGTAATATATATATATGTATTATAATACATTTAAATGTATTATATTTTATAGGGTGTTTAAAAAAGGCATTCATTTTCAAAATTTTCCTCCCACCTTTTCAACGTAGAGATTTCGATCTCAAATTGAACTTCGCGAACGACAAGACTAAGCGCAACAAATGTTAAGAGATGGCGCATTCATCGTTTGCACCCAAAAAGAAAGGAGTTGTCGAATTTTTTGGGTACAACCGTAGAATTCGGAACCTCTTAGGATTTTTTGCTAGGGAACGCCTGTCGTGAGCTTCAATTTTAGATCAAAATCTTCACTTTGAAAAGTTAGAAGGAAAATAAAAAACAACTATATATATATATATATATATATATACAGTGTACATACACACGTCTGTGTCACCGGAAGCCGGGAGACAAGACTGCGAGAACCGGCCAAAGAGCGAAAGCCGAGTCGACTCATTTATCGAAAAAAGGTTTTCCGTACAATGTACCGACGGGTGTATAGTGGCCATTACTGTAAGAGACTCGGAGTACGAGAGTGAGACTTTACCTTTGTTCGAAAAGTCGGCGGGGCCATCAGCCCGGGCGCACCGACGAGGCGTCAGCATCAGCAAACTCGTCAGAAACAGGAAGGAGCACGTGAGCTGCATCTCGAAGAGTCGGGTAACGCTACTCTTCGAGCAGTCCCAGCTCGAGAGGAACTCCGACGATGTAGTGCCTCGGGTACGATGGCAGGCTATATAGCCGATAGTAGTAAACCGGGTGGTGGCGGTGGCCGCGGAACAGAGGGACGAGTCGGTGCACAGTGGTAGCAGCACGCGCCAGCACCGACGAGGATGAGGACGACTCGCGGGATCTCCCGGTTCGCACGTACAAGCATTCGATCACGAGCGATCTGCTCTTCGGGGTTCGGCGTGTGCAGTGTGTGTACCACACGCCCGGGCCGCGCGACACCCCCCCGGAGATGGTCCCGAGTTGAGTGCCTCGAGAACTCGCGAGGATCGAAGATCCCGACGAGCCCGCAATCTCCTTAACGACGATGATTCCCGTTCACGGTTCGCGGCATAAACGCTAAATTGTGAACGTCGGAAGCGGCGGATGCACCAGCACGAATTGAGCCGTCGCCGCTCCGGTATCGGCTGCGACGATCCTTCAGCGGATCCTCCGTAGGGTTGCGAGCTCTTCCCTTCGTCCAGCGAATATCGATCCTCGACACGGAAGACGGTGGCATTCTATCCACCCTCTTTCCGTCTCTCGCTGTACGTATTTATCTCCTCTTCGCCTCGACACCTCGCGTCCCAGGCGCTTTCTCCGTCCGCGGAAGAGCCTCGACGTTGAAGGTTCCAGGGACGAATTTCCAATCCAAAGTGCCAACTTGTAATTTCCTCCCTCTCCCTCTTCGCTCTATCTTCCTCCCGGACACCTCCGCGATCCTCTCTCGCATCGGACGCTCCTCAACTCTTCCCTCCGCAGCATCCACACCGCGGCGGGCGAGCTGTTCTTTTTTTTTTTCCTTTTTGTTTCTTCTCGTTTAGTTTTCCGTGCTGACGAAGCTCGTTCCTGAATCCCTTTCAGCGAGAACCGAGCTCTCTCCGCCCGCGAAATTCTCGACAGCGGGACGTCTGAGCAACAAGCGACACGAGCGCGCTGCTATCCACACATGTGCTCGTTATTAGGCCGGACGCGTCGACCCGTACCAAAACCTTTTCATTACCAAACGAACCGCCGCCTCACTCGCTTCCTCTTTTATAATGTATATGACTTGGGTTTTTTTTTCCTTCTCGTTACTCCTTTTTTTTTCTTTCTTTTTATCGCGTACGACCGCCCGCGAGTCGAACGCTCGTTGCGCTTCTCGTTTCCTCGGACCGCTGCTCGCTTTGTCCTTACGACCGACTCCTCCACTCGCCCGGATGTTAATTTGCCTTCGACCTTTTTTTTATATACTTCTCCACTATTCCAGACCCTTCTTCTTTACGACGCCGCCTTCGACCTGACGCTCGCCGGAAAGGGTTAACTAGCCTCCGGACTCGGACTTGACGTCACTCATTCCGCAGTTACTCTTTCCTTCCCTCTTCCCTCGTCGTCCCTCGCTCCCCCTGCCCTACTCGTCCTATCCGTCTTTCCTCAAAGGCTCCAAGTGTTTCAACCTTCCGATAGTTTCCGCGAATTTTTCTTTTTTTTTCTTTTCCTCCTCCGGATAAATCTCCCCGGCTCTGCGCGTGTTCGACGAATCTCTTCGGCGTCGCCGACGCTCCTCGTCTATCGTTGCGGCGAGAGGCGAGGATAGAGACGGATAGAGTTTAATCGATTCCTCGCTATCGGGAACTCGCCGAAAGTTGGAAAAACTTTGGTTCGAAGGCGCCCTCCGTCTCGCGGAAGAGCCGAAGGAGGCCAATTAGTTTCGGTCGGTTAAGCTCAACCGACGAATCAGTCAACGAAACTTATTTCGTTTGGCCGGTTGGGTAACTTAACGAAAGCGCGGGTGGTGCACCTCGATCGTTGGCTGCACCGAGTTTCTTGCCGGGGATGTTCCCTCCCCGCGCAGTTGCCGAACCGAAGGGGATGAACTCCTCGTCGCGCCCAATTTAGCTTTCCCGACGCGCCGGCCTTGGCCCCGTACCGCAACCGGTGTTACGGAAACCCCTCAAAATCCGCCAACGAAAGTTGCCGATTCTGCTCTCATCGTAGCGAGCCCGAGCCTCGTTACCTTCCGCACGCGCCGCCTGAGCGCAGCATCGTCAACGCGCCCTCCCTTATCATCCGGAACCGATAAGCGATCGCACCACTGTCACACTGCTCGGACGATGTCACCGAAAGCACACTCAATCCCAGCCGCGTCACAAACAAATCACTCCTCAGACAACGCGATCGCGCACTCGGAAGATCGGAAAAGCGGAAACCACGATACGGCCAGCGAGAGATCGTCGTGCGGGCTGCGTCCGCGACTGACACGAAACTAAAACCAAAACCGAAGACACACGCGTGTGTACTCCCCACTCGGAGTTTTCCCCGTGCGGAAGCCGAAGCCGGCATAGGCGGAATGGTATAGAGGAACGCTCATTTAGACCCACACCCTAGCGCGACTTGAACGACGAGCTAACGGCGTACGTCTGCCGCGCCACACACTCGCCCGTTCGAGTGTGCAAGCGTTCACGAGAGTGTGTGCCACGCGTTTAACACGCATACACTCCGATACACATGTTCGCCGAGTGACTCGACGGGGTTTGAACACACGCTCAATTCATCCACGGAGCGACAAGTACGGACTCACGGACTCCCCTACCGTTAACCAGAATCTGCACCCACACGGCGATCCGAGGCTGTCTCGAAAATACACACGCAACGATAGCACGCTCTCGGCTCTCTCTCTCTCTTTTCTTTCGCTCGCTCTTATTTCGGTACTCCTCCTTTCTCCGTCGTTCCCGCCGGCTTTCCGGGGAGGTTGAACCTTGTCGGGGGAGACGAGCGACCGACCGGCTGGCCAACTAGGCGGTGTTGCCCACCCTTCGGGCGCGGGACCGACGAGGAGCCGGGAAACGAGAACGACGACGAATTTCTGGTGTATCATCGCGAGTGCCATTACGCGATGGATCTGGGGTGGGTAGGCAACCCTCCGGCCCGTCGGAGAATGTGCATCGACAGTAACGGAGGGTGGAAAAGCCGAAATCCGAATGCCGGCCTAAGAGTGCGGGGTCGGGAGGGCGGCGGGGCGGGGGTTGGTGTGCCTAATAAACGGGGAGCTTCTACGGGGGATGCTCGAAATTCACGTCGAGCTCGTATCGGGCAAGGCTCGCCGATTCGATTTATCGTACACTTTGGAGAGACTCGACGAGGAACAAAAGGAAAATCTTGTCGATGTCACTGCTGTGATGAAGCTAGGGGTGTTTCTGTGATATTGATGTGTTCGGAAGAAAACACATAGACATCTATTGTCGAGATGAAGCGTTATCACTCAACGCTTCGCGACCCATGAAATTCATCAAAGGTCGCTGAGGGGTCAATGAACTTTAAGACAACGGTCTTCTGCACGTTTTTCGTTTCGGGACTCAACGGCGAAATTCATCTAAAGTTGCCGAGGGGGTCAATGACCATTAAGAAAACGGTCATCTGCACGTTTTTCGTTTCTACGATTGCCCTCAGTGATAAAAAAAACGAAATAAGAAGGCGTTTCTTTAACCTTTCAAGAACCGTCTATCATTTTGGGGTCACCGAGAAATGATTTTTTTTTTCGTTTTCATATTAAAATCGGGCTGAGACTGATACAAAAAAAGGATTCGAAAGACGGATGACCGTGTTTTTGCCGACAGCGTTCCGAGCCGTCTCGAGCCGAGCTTTAGCCGACGTTTTCCCAACGCGAGATTACCGCGAGTTACGCCGCAGGCTTAAGGCGAGGAACAAGCTGCGAGTTATCTCACTCGTGTTTACGCGCACGAATCTCTTCGTCCAAACAAAACAAGCAAGGAGACGGTCTCAAAGAGAGAGAGAGAGCTCTCCTTCTAATCTTCGTTGTCAAATAAAGTACATGCGTGTCAAGCGGGAGCGATGATTCACAGTTTAGCGATCGTGTGTTTTCGCAGTCGTCCGAAGGGGTTGAGGAGAGGCTGGGCAAAAGTTCTCTATCTGTGGTCCAACTGGCAACGGGCACATATCATAACCAGCTTACACGTGTGTGCATGTGGATAGAGCTCGCACGAGAAACCGCTCGGAGTTCGTGTTTGCACGAGGCGGGACCGAAGTCGGGCTCGACTTTCGTAATTGGATCTATTTCGAGAGTAAGCCGAGTTTTCATAGCTCATGGAGATCATGCCGTGCACAACCTCGCCACTGCCACACACCGTTGCGCACAACGGTGCAACACGAAGATTTGCACTTTCTGACCGGTTCACGAGGCGCCACCCACGATCCACAAGCTCGGCGGTGCGTGCAACATCGGTTAACACACTGTGCGTATAATATGGAACATTGTACAAAGGCATTTGCAAACCCGGAACCGGCCCCATCCCGCCCTCCTCACCCGGATAATTCGCGTAAAAGCTACGCAGGATAAACAACGAAGCCATTGCGGTATTTGTCTTACGCACGAACGAACGCGCGTTCGTGCGCGAATAATGCGCACGATAATCGATGCGCTTACTCACGAAGCCTGGGGCTCCTTGATTCATTTGATACTACAAATAAGCGTTTCTTCAATGACCTATTCAGTTTGGACCATCCTATTTCATGGCTGGATGCGTTGTAGAATCCTGGAAGGTGTATCGCAGATAAACTTGGCCGGTATTGCAGATTAATAGCAAAACGCAAAAAAATCTAAGCTAGAATGGTGTGAATAAAAAAATGCAACTGAAAGGAAGGAAGGAAGGATGAACATGCACATATCCATCCTTCATATGCGTATGTTTATCTTGTGTACCATTGAAATACATATAGATATATATTCAACGCATTTTTTTACGGCAGCCTATCGAAAGCGGTTTCCATCGATATTGTTTGAAAAGTAATTAGCCGATAATAATTAGTAAAATATGTCAGCAATAATAACCCCCGTATAAAATATACATTCCTGCACAGAGCGTATCATAGGAGCGAGGCACGTACTGGGTCACGGGTATGCGAATAAAATCCCATAACGTGTGCATTTTTCTCCAAACAGGTGCATGCAGTTGCGTCATATTCTATCGCGGATGTACATACGTACAGAGAGAGGGAGCGCTATGTATTCAGCCCGAGGGCATACTTATATGTACTTTGCTTCAGCGGATAACAGCAGTGTAGGAATTCACTCGATGTCTCTCTCGCTGTACTACATACACTCCCGACTAAACACCAACACCGAGCCACACGGACGATGTGGTGTATTCGTGCACTGTCGGGAAAATACGGAGACTCTTCTTCTATCCGGCTCGTCCACGCTTCCTCTCACCCGTTGCAGTCGCACGTGCGCTCGAGCCACAAGTCAGATAGACAAGGGAGATGAGAGATCGAGTGATTTTAAAAAGTAGATACGGAATCACCCCGGGCAAAGCTTAAACCTCCTTCGAGCACGTTCCTCGGTTCCAGTTAAGATTCTTCTTCTTCAATTTTAGTATATTTTTATGTATCCTCGTAGGACCCTACTTTCGACCCGCTATGTCTCCGTCAATCAGATACTTTTTCCATCTCCGAACTCCATTCTCTCGAGTATTTCTTCCATCCATTATGTTTGCCTGTTCTTTTCATAAATAGAGCAAAAGTGGAAAATATGGTCCACCTCGATTACCACGTAAATCAATGATACACGGACCCGGTCATATTCGCTATTTTTACCCCACTTACACTGATATTTCCTTGGTACAGATCAAAGATTGTTTAGTTCACCAATTTTTCAAAGTGATTTCACCAAAACATTTTTAATGTATTAGAATATATTAATTAATTAATTATTTAAGGTATCAGAATAGCACAATCCATCCGATAACGAGGCCTTCGCGGGCTGCTCCGTGATTTTTCAACATCTGGCACTCTCGCCCATTCTTTCACGATCTTTTCCGCGAAGATACCTATTTTCTCGACGAGATGCAATTTATTTATAAATTCGTGCGTTTCCCGCGAGACACCGTTCGTGGATTCTCAATTTTTTGCCAGACGCACGTCCGAGCGAACATTTAGGCCTCTTCTCGAACGGCTTAGCGTGCGAAACGAGTCAGCTTTTCATTCATTCATCCTTCCTTCCTTCCTCTCGCTCTCCTCTCTTCCACTAATATACTTTAACGCTAACTCGGCGGCGCTTAAACCCGTCAGCATACCGAATCCAGCACTTCCATTCACTGATTTTTCAGTGTCGAGCACGCACGGCAGCGGAGTCACCGTCAGGATGCGTCACTCGACTCGGCGTTTGCGACACGCAAAGCCGCGACTCTCCGATGACTCACCGCAGGAAATAAATCGTCATTGCCCCCACGGATATGGATATACGCTATACTGCATAAACACGCCCCGCCCGATCTCGCAGGCTAATTCAATATAATATATAACCGAACGGGGACCGCGCAGGGAGGCGACGGATAAGCAATCGCGGGAGCTTCAGTCGATACGAGAAATTTATAAAGGACATTTCTACGATTTATTGGCCTGCCCGGTTCGGTGGATATGCGTATATATATATATATATCAATATGTACAAACATATCTTATATATATATAAGTAATTAAGTCTTACATATATATACATAAGTGTAAGTTTACTTATATATATAAGTATATATATGTAAACTTAGACTGTAAAAAAATATATATATTTGGTGTACCGGACTGGAAGTTTTTGTGCAAAAAAGGGTACATTAAATTTGATGTAAAATTCTGATAAAAATGTATGATGAAGTATTCCCAGTGTTTTCAGTACACTGAACATTAATTTTCATCACAACCGCACATGAAGGTTAATATATCAGTTTTTGCATCAAAACTTCGAGTCCGGTACATAAAATTTCGTACGAATTTTTTTCACAGTCTAATCGCACCGGGTTTATTTTCAATTAAGGAGATAAAAAAGAAAATGAAGGGAAGAACCCTCCGGAACGGATCGACTCTCGTCGCGCCCCAGTGACTTTTTATCTGGTTCTTATCCCTTCGTTCTTTTTTTTATTTAATTTTATTTTTTATTGCCACGATGAGATCTCGTGTTGTCACTGGTGCGGCACGTGTTGCGGCGCGGGTTGTGGCGCCGAGGAGCGAAAATAAACTCGCGAGCGTTGGGACACGCGGCATCGACTGTACGTTATCCGGATAAACAGAGAACGGTTTGCCGAAGCTGGCGGCATGAGGATGGACTTTGTGTGTATTACGTAGGTGTCCCCCGCGGGTTCCTCCCTTTGCACGAGCAGGGTTGCATGAATGGAGAAGGCAGCTGGGCAGCAATGCGGAACTGAGTCGCGTGCAGGGGTGGACGACCCCGTCGGTTCTCCTTGTAGCCCGGCTGTGTCCCTCCCGTACACAAAACCGTCCGGTCGTCTCTGCGCGTCGGTGCCGATAAACCATCGGCTCGAAAAGCCAGATCGATATCTCGTCTAGGATCGCCGGAGTGCATGGAGAGAAGCACGAGGAGTTTACGGGCAGGCCCTCAAACGGGGGAAGCCCCGCGGAGCGATGCCGATACCGAAAACCACCACCCGTGGACCGGACTCGCCCTTCGCACCCTCCGACCTGCGTCTCGCCCCTGCATCGGGAGACGCAGCGGGCGATGGGCAGGGTAATAGGTCGTACGGGACGAACGTATTTGAGGGCGGGCGCGTAATTGTTACGAATTGGAGGGTTATTTATATGATAACCCTTGGATGATCCGTGCGATCGTTTATACGGATGACGGAGAAGTCATCTCGGAGGATCCGCCGTTAAATTTAATCCGACGGCTCATAACCATCCGTAACAGCGTAACTCGGGCGAGGCTTGCCTGGCGCCTTTCTTACATTTATAATTTATCGCCTCCATGCGGGCACGCTAGGCGGGAATTTCCGGTAGGCGGTCGGGCTGGAACTGAGAAACCCGCGCTCTCCGATGACTTTAGTGTACGCGGAAGTGTATCGGATTGAACACTGCTGGAGTATATTAAAACGTCGTAGATATGCGACGTTTTAATATACTCCACGTTAATCGGGGTTATAGAATAACAAAGGCGATTAAAATAATAAGGGCATGCGCAGTAGGTCTTGCTGTACAACGCCACAATCAGCAGGCACGGAGTTGCACTTCTCCTGCGTTCGTTACAAAAAATATTATGCTATACTACTAGTACCGTGTAGCAAAGATTATTGACCGACTCCCAAGTGAGTCGCACTTCACAGCGTGCGAATAAAGTTCGCTTTACCGCACTAGTATCGCAAATTACTATTACGAACCAAAGCATCTGATTCGATGCTCGCATGGTACCTTTCCATGTCTGTCGTGTGCGCGATGTTTCTCGAACGAGAAATGTCGCGGAGGCTCGGAAGAGAAGAGAAACTCCGTAACGACTTTAATATCATCGTCGTCTACCAGCTCTGTCTCAAGCTCTCGCGTCGCCCGCGGGACTCCCCAATGTGATTACGACAAGTAGCTAGAAAATTCGAGATACGCTGCCAAAAGCGAGTACACAACATACAGCCACGCACAAACCCACACACATGCACGAAGAAAGTTTGACGCTTGTGCGAACCAGCGACAATAGGTTTTACACGATGCTTCGTCGCCCGTCCCGCGCTCATTGCCGTCGAATGACCGCGAAATCGTGCGGCGAGCTCTGCACGGAGATAGAGAAAATGCCACCGGGATGTTCGCAAACTGTGGATTCCTGCGAATACATATTAATGCAGTTGTGCGATAACGGAGAGAGCTAACCGAACTGCATCGGATACTCGTTAAAGCTATCGTCCGATTTCTGAAGCACCTATCGACAACGAACTCCTGCGATTTCCTCGATTCTACGCACCACTCCGGCTCTCATTCGATTTCACTTATACGACGTGAAAAGGCTTACCTGCTCGAGAGCTCGAGTTGCATCGGCGCATCGATCGCCCGCGGAATGCTCGTGCCGAGTAAAACGCTTTACCGGCGCGTGTACGAAATTCCGCGAAGAGCTATTCTCCGATAACGTGAAAAAATGTAAATTCTGGATACTAACAAACTTGATGGACGGGACAATCTGGTTGTACGAGTAATGAAGTTGGAGTATGTGTCGAATAAAAGAATGTTGAGGAATTTAAAAAGATTCATGAATATTTTACGCTCCAAATAAAATAAACTTCACGCAAGATGATGCAGCAAGTGGATTGTCCGATAACGCAAAAAAAGTATATTATGGTAATTAAGAACCCCATTATACGAGCAGTGAAGTTGTATTATGTATTAAATAAAAATATGTAATGGAAACTAAACAAATGTTTGACTGTTTTACGCATCAAATAAAACAAATTTGATGCAAGATGATGCAATAAGTGGATTGTCATTTGCGACAAACGGAATCCTCTCGCATAAAATAAATTCTATTCGGTACGCCCAAAACGATTTTGTAAGCGACATAAAAATTTAACTCATTTTCCGTGCGCATCGTTAAGAAAAAAATATATATTCCAGGATGGAAGAAGAACAGCGGGGAAAAAAGCGCGAGAGGCTGAAAACCCGTCAAGTTCGAGCGTCGCCACCGAGATATTTAATTACAGCTAAATTGCTAATTATTCGTAAGCTTGACGGACGGCACTCTCCAAAGCTCCTGGACACCGAATGCGCGATATCTCAGCGCTTACTCCATTAGTCACTTATCCAATCAACGCCAGAATGAATACGAAAAACTAAGTGGCTCGAAGAATCCACTGCCTCGGACCTGCGATTCATTGTCCGAAGAAATGTATATAAAAAAAAAGAAGTTAAGCGTCAGAGCTCCGTGAAACTCACGATACCGTTCAACGATCCTCAGAAAAATTAAATATGTCCCCGAACTTTCTCGAAGCGATGACTAACGAAGGAGTGACGAGATACGAAAACATTCGCCCTGTAACACGCGATTGAGCGCCCGGTATGGCAACTTCGCCACCGGTAAGCTTAGAAACAAAACCCACCGCAATATCCGCGGGTCTTTCCGTCCGAAAACCCGGACTGAATTGCATCTAGGGCGAGGCCGCGGGTGAAGATTCACTGCTGATGGCTAGCCGTGCCCCGTTATTATTCCCCATTCGTCGTCTGGCCTCGGTCATCGACGCGGGCGCTCTCGCTTTTACCGCCGTACTCTTTCGGAACTCGTCGAGTCATCCCGATTTCTCCCCGGCCTCGCCCCCGCGGCCACCCCCGCAGCCGCGGGCAATAAAGTTCCTCGCTTCGAGCGATCGTTCCATCGCTCACAGTCTCGTAACTAACGTTTTTCCCCCGCAGAGCAGGCAGCGCAATTAAACCATTACTGTACTCGCTGCACTATAGAGATAGTCGCGAAACTGTGAGAAATCTCGTTTGTGAAAGCCATCACTCGAAAAAGGGGGTGGAAGCGCCGAAGCTCGTGAGGGCCGGCCAATGCAGACCCACCGGCGAACGCGCCATTCGCTGTCTATTCGCCGAGTATTATGGCGGCGATGATTCGGTCGCACAATCTCCCGATGGAATATCTCGAAGGCCCTCGCCCGGTTTCTCCCTTCGTCCTGAGTGACGTCCGTAATTTTTTTTACGAGGGTCGTATACGGCAGACAGCCGAATGGAGGAGGAAGTGTTCCGTCAAGCCTCTTCAGCTTCTGTACTTTCGGCGCTTCTTCACCCCCCCCCCCCCCCCGACCCCCCTCGCGCCGCCGCCGAAGCGATTGCGACCCCCGCGGCGGATGACGAGACAGGCGTCACAGTTTGCTCGGCTCGGCTGTATCGGCTCAATCTTCGGAAGTAAGGAGCGTTGTTTCCGTCGGGAGCTTCACAGAGCCCATTGCTGAGGGCCCGCTCAGTGACTCACAACCCCCTGTTCGTTCCCTACGCGCCCTCCCGCCTCAGACACATCTCCCCGCTGTCGCTGCCGCTCCTCCGCTCTCCGCAACGTGACGCTACTATTATTTTTATGGTGTTTTCGCGTGGGCACCGTCATGATTCACGAGCTTTTCCTTCGCCTCCACCGAGTCCGTGCGCGAGCGCTCGGCGTGCGGCGCGGCCTCGTCACTCTCCGAACGGACGGAGCGTTCGTTATGTCTGCACAGTGGGGTCTGACTGGCACGAGGAGAACGCGCGGCGGGGATATCTAGCTGATATAATTTAGTGCAGGTTGGCGGTACGCGTTATGTAGCGCCTTGTCAGATCTACCTTGGAGAAATTGCCCGACCGCCGGCCGAAAACTCGGACAGCCGGCCACGCGATCCGCAGATCCCTCAAGGAACGTATGTAATTCTTCTTCGATTAATATTAAACTGAAGGCTACGCTTATTATTATTATTATTATTTTTTATTAATGTTATCTTATTTCGTGTTGTTGTTATATTATTATCGACTATTGTGTCCAGTGGCGTTGTCGTCTCTGCAACTTTCGCTCTCTGACTATATTTTTTTTCGTATACTTTTCTCTCCCGTGACCTCGGTATCCGGTCAGGGTGTCGAAAATATATGATACATACGGGCCAAGAGAGACAACCACGAAGGAAAAACAAATATACCAGAAATTTATGCACAAGTGATCCAGGGATTTTGAGAGCTTTGATGACAAATGTAAGGTTACTCAAATTTCTATCTATTGTTTAAAGACAAACGCAAAAATTGCCTTGAAAGGGTTTATTTAAGGTTTATTTTATAATATAAGGCAACATCGCATATATTATTTTATAATATAACGACATATGAATCTTAGTTATTCCAAGTTTTCCTATCGGTAAATAGGTGTCGCACAGTACAGAATCCATTCCTGTTGGCAAGTGTTCTGGTCCCCTCTGTTTCGCCCAAGACTGTAACTTAATGTTTCACCCGGCGACCATTGTCATATTTTGTCGACAGTCAAGATCTTCGTTCGCAGGCGTCACTGTCTTCAATAGTCTGAGGAACTCATCGAGGGGACAGAATATATCGCAGCCTGGTATCTGCAATTCCTCGATCGTCGGAGGAATTCCAAGATAGTGGACCACCTGTGCAAAGAGGAAGTTGAGTAAAAATGTTCATATAGAGTCGTGATCGTCAGAATTAAATAACCGATCGGTTTCGCCGTTCGAACTCTATTAGCGCACAAGAATCGAATTATCGTTGTTTACCCTGACATAATGTTCATCACCATCTTTGAAGAGCTCGAGAATAACAGCGCTGGAGTATGCGGGAACGTGAGGTTTGAACACGCCGAGCGTATGCAAAAGAGCAGCAATGTTTGTCTCGTGACCTCCGAACAAATTAATTTTCTGGGCTTCGACCGGTTTCCCTTGCACAATAGCCACCATGTCCTCGGACATTCGCTTGAGAAGAGTACCTGAAAAAAATTTATTTAAAAATCTTCAACTCCTTATAAGTCACACGTCTATCCTCACTCTTAGGCGCTACTGTGACAATGCATGACATTCACTCCGCTTCCGTTAGTCCCATTTCGGTACGGTTTCGTGCGGTGTAACTTATAAAGGAAGAATTAACCAACCCCTTTTTAGGTGGAGTTATGAATATCCTTACCTCCATTAAGTTTCTTCAGTAAGTCATTGTAACTGACGATATCGTACTCGAGAACAGCTCCACGCAGGAGATCTCCATCCGGAAAAATATACTTCGTCCATTCGGGCAATGCCAGACCTACTGACTGCTCGCCCATCAAACTGTGGTACAGATGCCACATGCCCTTTGCATCAACGATAGGTTTGGCCATTTTTCTCGTCAAATAATTCATCAGCGGACGAAACTCGTCAACCATGCTGACGACTTCCGGTAGCGACCTGACTCGGCGGAGTTCCTCGAGGTACCTGCGGTGACGAATTTAGCGCGTTTTCCCCGACGGCGTTTAATTGAGTAGCTCCCTTTCACAAGTATACTTAACCCTTTATAAGTCACGCCTCTATCCCCACTATTAGGTCTTACCGTAGCAATGGGTCGCCCCCACTCCGCATCCGTTAGACCCGTTTCGGTACCGTTTCGGGCGGTGTGACTTGTAAAGGGTTAAGTCTTATCGTCGTTAAATTATATATATTTTTTTCTTGAAGAATAACGAACCGAGGACACTTGTGCGGTGTGAACAAAACGTCGTTGGGTGGGGATACGTAAGTAATCGGTATCGGTTGCCAATGCAGCGCAGGATTCCAAAGTTGAATCGGCTCCGGAGGATAGAGTCCAGCAAGTACAAGAAGCAACGACATCTTCGTTCTGACGACGTCGGAACTCCGCGCCACGACATCATTGGGAATATAAATTTTCCCGAGAAATTTATCGTATCTATTCCTGAGAAATTGTCCCAGTGCGTACTCCCTTTGTTTACCATCCTTCGATAAAAGGTTATTTACACTAAATAATAATTCACAATCGTCATTCGATTTATACTATATAGTGGTGAATGTACTCACGTTCGTCAGTCCACCGGGGGTCATTGGGAAGAAGTCGTTGCGCAAGTAAGGATCGTTCGGATACAATTCGTTGCCAGTATTGGTGGGCGCTCTGTCACCGTGACGGAACACCTTAAAACGCGAAACAGCGTCTCTTATAAATGATCTTGATGCTTACGAAACGTATTATAGGTATGGTATATAATACTTACGACATTGACGAAGCGTAACTCGCGTTGCTTCGTCTCGATCAGTATAATTGAGTTAATTATTAGAAAGGCGACGGTTTGTAAAGAGCTAGACATTGCAGAATCGTCGGTATTTATTTATTTCGATTGTCTCAAAATATATCCGCTGCAAGCGTCGTTAGAGTCATCCGTCAGCTTCGGTAATAGATAAATAAATTGATAGAGGAGACGAGGGAAAAATGGAAACGCTAAGCACAAAACTTTGCTGTTACAATACCAATACCGTAGACTTACTGTTTCTAATGAAAAAATTGGTCTGAGCTAGAAACGTGCCCTAGCCGATATATAATATCTGCGCAGTTGATACGGCGGTGAACTTTAGCAGGGCGCCAAGCTGGGCTATTGTTCGCCTGTACAAAGCTTATGTGATTTCAGAGTAGTTGCGCAAACACAGAGACAGCCGATTTATCGGCTATAAAGACACACACGAAACTTCACACAGACCCGATCGTACATAGCATGGAGGAAGTTTCAGTCAATTAATTCAAGAAAGTGCTGAACGACTGGGAGAATGATATGGAAAATGCAGTGATATGGAAAACAAATGGTTGGATTAACCAAGGCGCGATAACATACATACATACATTCAAAGGTGTTATTTGGTCGGTACAAACAAAATGTTTGGTCGAATCGACAAATTTTGAATCTATTGAAGCAATTAATCGCTTAACTAAACAATACTTTATTTGTACCAAAGAAACAACAGTTTTAAATATTCCATGTCACCGTGACTTTTGCTTAAACCAACAATTTTTTTTCTCGGTGTCCTTGTGGTCTAGTCCGTAATTCAAGAAAAATTGAGAAAAATATGTGTATTGATTTTACGTCGTTACTACGTTCTCATCCAATGTGAAGTATATAAGGAGATGAAGTATTGTGATCTAAAAAAAATCGGACTGTCAGATTATAGTCTAGAGACATGTTTTGCATGGCCTTGAATGCAGAAAAAAATTTCCATTGCCGCCTGTCTGAGACTTGCGGTTATGTAACGATGATTCCGTTTACGCAGAAACCGACAGTCGTACAAGTTCTCGGGATGGAAAATATCTAGTGACTCCCGCGTGACATAGAATAGTATATTAGAAGACCGCGGTCACCCATCCAAGTATTGAAACCGTTTTTTTTTTAAGGCGGGGTGAGTACTTGGATGGGCGTAATATTGGGGCTTAGAATTGTAGGGTCATACATCTTTTGAAGGACTTGGAATAATAAGGACTTACGTTCGTAAAGGGGTGCGAGCACGCCAGCGCGCGAGCCCCAAGCCCCCCTAGTATATATATATATATATATATATATATATATATATATATATATATATATATATATATATAGTTCCGTTATATAAGACCGACAGCGAGGAGCATACGTACGCCATATGGAATCACGAAATCTCGTTCGACTAATTACGAGCCGAGGCCGCTTTTCCGCTGGGAATATGAAAAAGTGCCCGATGCTTCAATAGGAAAGGGCCGCCGGACCGAGCTTGAACAAGAAACGGTGAACAGAGATGGATTGTGAAAAAAACGTGTACGGTTATGGAGAAAGAATTTTTTGCCTTTTCATGTCCGACGAAATCTCATCTACCCGCGTGGCGAATCGAGATTGCTCCCGCGGGCTGTGTACACAACCCTCGGCTGTCCGAGACCGTAATAGCCCACACGTGAAATTTCCGATTTTTCATGGACATTTTTTCCACAGATGCGCAGATTTTTATCTTACAGAACATTATTTTACAGGTTCTCGTTTCGCAATGGGACAATGAAGAATATTATTAATACAACTCCCATTGCTATTATTGATATAATTATCATTGTTATTACTTAGGAGTGTATTGCAGCACAAATGAGTTGGAAATGTAAAAGCCCACACGTGAAATTTCTGGTTTCTCATGGATTTTTTTTCCCCAGATGCGCCGATTTTGTTTACAGGTTCAATGGAAATAATAATATCTTGTCCCAGGCAATGGAACAATTAATATTATTATTATTACCACTATCATCATTATTATTGTTATCATTATCATTGTTATCACTTAGGAGTGAATTGCAGCAGAAATAAGTTGGAAATGTAATAAAGCTTTTTTCTCCTTCGCTCACTCCGCTCATTTTTTTGGATCAAACTCAGTCCCAACACCTGACGCGGCCACGTGCTACTTTATCGCACGGATCCATGAATTTATTAAATCGATTACGCAGCTTCTCGTAGACACTAAAAAAAAGCGGGAGGGTGCGCGGAGACGATGAAAAATTTTTTCAATAAAAAAGTAAATATCCCATTCTAGCGTACGCTCGATCGGGCCGTGAGTTCACTACGGCACTTACCTTGAGCCGTGAACAAAAGTAGTCGCAGAGATATATAGACGTTACGCGGGAAACTGAAGCAAGGGTCGCGGAGGAAGAAGAGGAAGAAGTACAGAAGGGGGAGTACGAAGAGAGGAAGAAAAAAGGAAGATCGCGCGTCGAGAAAACTCTCTGTTGAAGAAAGAAGGAGATATCCGGTAGAGAATGGGAGGAGTGTGAAGAGAAGAAAGAGTAGGAAGAAGAGACACGAAAGAGGAGAACGAGCATCGTTCTCGAGCCGCCCGGTGGTACGGGAATATTATGCAAAGTGGTAGACAGATGCACGCCTGCCGGATAACGTCCGCCTTGCTCTTCGTTTCTCGAGAGGCGTCGCGACGACGCGCTGCCACCGACTTATTCTTTTTCAGACTCCACTACTACTGCTGCTGGTCTCTTCTCTCATCTCCTCCACGTTCACCTTTCTCCCTTTTCTTTACGCCGGTCCGCGGTCTCGCTCTGTTTGCCGCAACTTTCCATCTTCCCCACGACACCGGCTCTCGTTCTCTCTTTCCGGTTAAGCATCCCCTTTTTTTGTTAATATAATTTCTTTCTTACAGCTGCTGAGTGTCCGCGCAAACCTCAAAATTTACGGAAATGAAAATTTTCCTTCCGTCGTTGCTGCGGGGGGAAAAATACTTGAAAGTTCGCGAAATAGTATATTATGCTACAAGGGAGGGAAGTGAGCGATTTTCGCTGAGTGTGAAGTTGCCCACTCGAGCTGAACGTAGGCAGATATTACGAAGGGTTAAAATCCGCTTTTTCCGACTTTGATAAAAAAAAACTACATTTCTTGCGTCGCCAAATCGTCATAGTTGCCAATGACCGTCACTTCGTCGAGACTAAGAGGGCTTCCAGAGGAAGTAATTATGAGTCCCATTACTTCCTACAGCGTTATAAAACAGTACTACGCACGCGCATCGGTTGATAATGATCGTTGGGCAATAATAAACGAAAAATCCATAAATTTAATGTGCCAGTTTTTGCATAACAACTTCCAGTTCGGTGCATTAAATTTACAATTTTTTTATTTAACACTGCAGGGCTGCTGTAGGGAGGTGGATGATGGTGGATTGATGGAGGTGGATGGGAGGTGGGTTGATAAAGTGTACGACAAGCCCCAAAAATGTGCACCTAGACGGGCCCGCCGCGAAACAAATCGCACAGATTCAATTTCCGAAACTCTTATCAACGATTTTCAATGTCGCAATTATACGAACGATCGCCTCGCGAGCTCGTGCCTACGAGCCTATCAGAGGCACGCTCCGGCACTCCTAAAAAAAATCTCCGCGGGTGTCCAATATACTTCGCGACTCTCGGGAATGTGCAGACGAGATCGCCAAACGATTCCCCGTGTATATTTTTGTAAGAGCCGAGATGAAAAAACACGCGTTAGCTCGACGAGAGATTTATCGATCCATTAGCGATCCACGCTTCTGGATCCCTCCTTCCGCCGTCGAACCCCCAGAGATTCCTCGCGTTGAGAGTGCGCTTCGATGTTTGACGCCGCTACGAGTCTCTTCAAAGAAATTTAACGGAAAAACAAAAAACGATAGGACAAAATAATACGATTCATAAATGACTCGCGAAGATTGTAAATCATAAAGTCGGGACACCGAGGGAGATGTGGAAGAGCCCGACACGAGTTTCGAATGTTCGAAAATAAACAGAATATGTTATCCTAGCTGTTTTAAAACGGCGCGGTTGCGTCACCGAAGCTCGTAGTTCAGTTCGTACCTTACGGAGCAGCGTGGAAGCGCCGCTTGCTCGTTCGGCGTACGCCGCCGGTAACGCGGAACGTACTGAAATATTCATAACCCGAGATCATCCTTAACCCACTAATTGATATTCCGCACATCTGGAAGCCGCGGCGGCCTCCGCCGTAGCGTCTGCTTTCAGGTTACGCTACTAAACTGTACGGTATTACACTATACGCTTCGCTATATAGCCAACAGGTGTTCGAGGCTGTAACTGTGTGCCCGCAAAATCCTCTCCCCTCGTCCTGCACACCGAGATACTCCACCCAGCCGCGGATCTTCAGGGATACTATAAACTCGCGTCTCGATATAACAATCGTGGCGGAGAGAAAACGGGGCAGTCGAAGAATTTAAGAACTTGGATGTTTACAGAGTTAAAAAAAAAATGAAATTCTTGATAATTCTACCGGGAGTAATTTCAAATTTAAATTTCTAGAGAAAAAAAAATTGTAGAGTCATGACTCGCACATCCGCGCCGACGATGCGGATCACTGCGACAATCTTTTCTCTACCGTCAGTGAACCTGAGCTTGGAATTCCCTCTGGGAATTTCTTTAGAATTTTGATTCTAAATTGTATACTTTTTTAATTGAAAAAAATGTAAAAAAAATGGAATTCGTTATAATTATGACGGATTAAAGTCAAATTTAATTTTCGAGCGGAAGAAAAATTGTAGAATCTCGCCTCGCGCTTCCGTGCCAACCTTACGGATTACCGCTATGATATTTATTTGCTGTCCCGTCAGTGAAACTTCGCTCCGAATTCGCTCTGTGAATTTCCTCAGAATTTTTATTTTAAATTGTTTACTTCTTTTTTAAACGCGCCAACGATACGGCTCGCTGCGATGATATTTATTTTCTGTCCCGTCGGTGAGACTTCGCTTTGAGCTACCTCCGTAAATTCTCCAGAATTTTGATTCCAATTTTTTAAAAACTTTTTTCAAACTTTATTCGTTACCAAATTTCATTATAAAAATCCAGCCTGTTTGGTGATCGTCGACTGACGAACTCGAGGTCCTGAAGCTACGTCGAAGCAGCGCGTGTGCCTTGGTTGACTCCACCGCTCCTTCCATGCCGAACTCGCTGGTGCGCGATAGCGCGGAGCAATTACGTTTGACGATACGCGAAGAGAGTATGAAAAAAAATGCGAAAAACATAAGAAAAAAAAAATGACAGAAGAAAATAATGTAAAAGCGACGTCGAGATAGGAGCGCGGAGCTATGAGTTGCAAAGAAGCCTCGTCGTATATACGACGGAGAGGAGGAAGGAGTGCGATTTTATGCGCGAACGGAGGAAATTTCCTCGGTACGCTGTGTTACCGCCGAGCCCCCTCGAGCCGAAATAGAGCTGATGCACCTGTTCCGACAGAAAAGGAAGATTGTACGTCGTCCCCCCGTAGCTCGTTTTCTTCTTCTTCGTCTTCCCCGACTCTCCTCTATATAACGTATATAATGTATATATAGATATAGCTCGCGGAAGTATTGCACTGGTCCAACCCACAGCTCCGGCATACCGACCGCCCGTTCATTTTCCAACGTTCGCTCCTTCTGCGTTTCGCATTCGCTGCCGAAAAATCATCGCAACGAAGCTGACCGATCCGCCACGGTCTTCGCCGTGGCATTGCTCGAGGGTCGACCGTACCGATCTGGTCAGCTTCATCGTGCGGCGCCGCTATATATAATACATCAACGTTGTATCCGTGCGTCTCTCTTCCGAGCACGCTCCGAGAAGTGCTCGGAAGGCTCGCGGGAGCTTTTGCTACCCCTCACGGACGCGAATCTATTTCTGTCTTCGTCACGATGGAAACGACCTAAGTCGCTCTTAATGCGCCTCGCGACGCGGACGTACACATAGTAGTACATAAGGTGGATCTCGCGGAGTCTTGGAAATCGTCGTGCGAAAGAGGCCAAGTGTCCGAAGAAGAAATAGATAAAACGTAAGGGAACGAACGTTATGTTGTATCTGTGCTCGTAATGGTCGTAATGGGATGGCTTTCATTTTGAGTATTGGAGGGAGTATTTTTTTTTTATGTCGTTTGCATCGGGATTTTTAGATGAGAGGCGTCTGCATAAAGCGTTACGGTCAAAGCTTTCCTGGGCAAGATTTCGAGCAAAATGACGCGCAAGATATCGAGATAAATTACAAGCATGATATCGAGCAAAATTACGAGCAAGACATCGAGCACAATGACGAGCAAAATGACGATCAATTAACAAGATATTGAGTGACGTCACACCGGTAATACGTCACTTCCAGTCGGGACAGGAGATTTTCAAACCGGAAGTGACATATTTCCGGTATGACGTCACTTCTGATCAGAAAATGAAATTTTCAAACCGGAAGTAACATTACAAAATTATGTTTTATTTTCCTCTACCAACTAGTGTACTAGTAGCATTGCCCAGTGTTTATTAGTGCTCGGAAGCCGGTCCCTCCGGCTATCTACGCCGGCCGGAGGACGACCGATATGGCGTTTTGGCATAAGGCAGCGATTGTGGAGCCAGCGATATGCTGTTTTTAAAGTTACGGCAGAATCCCACCTGGGCCATCGTAACGAGTCTCTCTGAAAGCGACTATAAAAAAAATTCCGGACGAATCCTAAAACTACTGTTGATGTTCTAACATTCTCACTTTAACAACAAACCGGTCCAAAGTGCCGTTGGCGAAAGAATTTCAGCTATATCGTTCGAATTTCTCAGTTTAGTCGGCGCTATCGTTCGTTCATTCTGTTCGCGGCTCGAATAGCTGAGTCAACTGCGGCGAGAAAAGCCGGAAAGCTCGAAGATATCCTCGATTTCTCACGCCCGAGAATATACACTATACGGAGCGTATATGCGGAACAAGGCTGTCGAGTGGAGGGTCGAAGGTCGACCGAGCCCACGTGCCGTGCAGTCTCCAATTTCAAAAGCTCTACCGCGATCCTACAAGAAGTGCCTTCTCTCTCTCTGCCTTGCCAGTCTTCCTCGTAAATCGTTTAATCTGAATTTGCTCTAAATAAAAATAAAAAGTTCCACTAACAACACGAAAAATTTCAGAATTTGTTTCCTCAATGAGCGACCTCTTGACACGATGATGTGTTTTCATGCCCAGTTCATTTATAATTTACTTAAAAAAAAAACATGTAAGAAAAAATGTAAAGAACTTTTTTTTCTCGGGTTCGCCTGCTCCTTAGCGGATGAAGTGCATCGACGACACTTGACACCGGTGCAACTTGTAATGAGCTCATGTCTGACAGGATGATCTTTCAAAGGGGGAACTCCTCACCAATCCCGTGGGAGAGCGTGATAGAGGAGATCCAGTAACAATTTTTTTTTCTTTCATCCCAACGGATTTCTTTGACTCGTACGCCGAGCTCGCGCATAACGCCTGCCAGTCAAAACAGTGAAGGAGTCCGATGCGCGTCATGGGAATCCAACTGGGAAAAATCATACTGGCGTCTTTTCACAGCGTTAAAAAAACTGTTATGAAATTTAAAAAGAACTACTACAGAAGCCCTCGTAGCGGAGAACGAGGAACGAGCGTGGGAAGCTGCAAGCCGAAGCGCCACTGGAAAGGTTGCAAACATCGCTGCGGGCTTCAATGTTGCCTCTTCGTTACATCCTTTTTTGATCCTCCTTTGTAATTTAATATTCATGCTTGAGGGAAAAAAAATCCTGTTGGGTATTACGAAAGGGAGGTAAAAGTGCGCAAGTACGATGTGCTTTTCCGAGATTCTTCGTGTAGAAAAGGTGTCGGTGAAGAGAGAAAAAAAAAAAATTAGAACCGATGGAGAATGAGACCCAGGGATAAGTGAGACATGGCGCGTGGGGCGCGACGAAGAGAGGAGTTTCCGCAGTTGCCATGAGTAGAGTGAGGATTTGAGTGCCCCGAGTTCCCGTGGGTTTGCAGCAAAGCTCGCGGAGTCTCGGGGGATGATAGCGAGGAAATTCTTGAGGAGAACGATGTCGGTGACGGTGGTAGTGGCGGTGACGGTTTCGCGTAGATCTCTCTCACTTCGTCGGGTTCGGTACGTTCAACGGGGCGAGATGGCGACCTTTATTACCGACTCTCCCTCCAGGACCGGTCGTGGCAACGCTTGCGAGAGACGTTTATTAAACATTTTCGCAATTCTGCATCGCTCAAACCTCCTCGAGGACGTACCGAGCTTGGAAGAGCAAACTTTGAGCAAGCGGTGTCGGAGGGGAAACCCCCGACGGAAAAGCGGAAGAGGCAAAACGCGCATCAACCCCGAGCAATTCCATCTCTCTAAAGTCAGCAATATAATAGACGTAGTCTGAGGCGCGATGAATTCCTGGAAGAATGCGCGTTGCAAGTACCTCATCTAGACAGGATCGCGGCCTCCATTGAGCCCGCAATCGGAGCGCGTTTACAAGCTGCATCCTCTTTATCGGGATAATCTTTCCGCGACTTCCAATCTCTTGGAATGTCTTGGAAAAGGATTCTTCGTATCGTAGAGATTGGAATACGAATTTAAGAAAGGAGAAAAAAAAACAAAAATGTATGTAAACTTCGAGCCATCGATGTCGGACGGGAAACCCTGACGGAAAAGTGGAAGAGGCGAAACGCGCATAACCCCGAGCAGGTCGATCTCTCTAAGGCCGGCAATATAATAGACGTTGTCTGAGGGGCGTGAATTCTTGGAAGAATGCGCGTTGCAAGTACTTTACCCGGACAGGGTCGTGGCCTCCACTGATCCTGCAATCGGAGCGCGTGTACAAGCTGCATCCTCCGTTCATATCGCCTATCGTTACTCGCACGTACCGTGTTTCCCTTGGACTCAATATGGTGCGAGAATGGAATACTATCCGCCCTTTAATCGTATAATTATTTTATGCGTATGTCATTTTACTGTATGCGAAAACCTGTAATTTTCACAACCTGCTTATATTCTCACCTGTGATTTTTTTACTCTTAGATTTATTTTATTTTTTATCTTAAGTTTACCATACTCTCACTAATTTTCTATTTGCTCTTACTGTGAAACTTCTGCATCACGTGATCTAACTCTACGTTCACCGATTGAGTGAACTTTCCGCAACCCGCTACACGTCTTGGAAAGGATTCTCTGTATCGCACAAATTTCTCTGAAAATTTAAGAAAAAAAGGACACATAGTTGCGCATCAGAAACGCTAATGGAGTGTCTAACATGAAAATAAAGTTCGATTCCGAAAATAACACAGCGAACGAACGCGCCTGTCGCAGTTCCTCCCGGCGTTTGCCAAGCGGCGGAAATGTGAAAATTTCATGACGGCGATGCGTGTCCCCGTGCCCGATTAGTATGCAACTGGCGTGTCCGCGAAGACCGCTCGAGACAAGAAAAAGATACGCAGTCTCGAATAATCCCGGCGAATCCGTGGATATGACGGATGCGAGTGCGACAACAAATTATTCGAGTCTGGCGTCCGTCTGGTCGATCGTCGTTTGTGTGCGCGCAGCTGCGCGAACGCTTTTCCCGCGATTAATATTCGCGAGTGTTGCGCACGCGAGTGCCAGAGAAGCGTGGAGGGAGCAGGTGAGACACGCTCGCGCTTCTGTGTGCTTTTTGGACCAAACGTCGCTATCCGTGTCGTCTGGTGCGGGCTGATCGACTTTTTGGAAAGCGCGAACGGAAGTCTGGTTCTCCCTGCTCAGATGGCGATACCGGACGAGTGGCGAGCCGCACGGTACACCGTGCAGCGAGACTCCGGTGCAACCATGGGAAACCGCCGATGCACCGAACCGAACGTACCGATCATGTTTGGCCACTTACGAGAAACTGCGCCTCGATACAGCCGGGATTCTGCCGACCCTCGCTCTCGGGCTGTTCTCCGACCGCTTCGACAGCCACGACGAAACTTCCCGGCAGCGGTGTTGCAGACATTCTATTGAACTTTGTCCCTACATACCAGGCTGCACAGGAAGTAGAGGATAACCGCGCGATGTTCAATCGGTTCCGAGCAAGGGGGCGAAGCGCATCCCTCGACCAGCGGGTCCGGCCAGCCCTCTGTCCGTTGGTCAGTTCACAGTGCGGTTTTACACTGGGTCGACTCTTCTCAAACAAGACTTTGGTAATCTACGGAATACTCTAGTGCCCTCGGCAAACAGCCGATGGGTAACACCGAGGTCGTCGCGTCGTTTATTACCGTTAACAAAGTTTCCGAGTACTGCGAAACGATGGATCGATCGACGTTTCGCACTTGCTGCGATTGAGCTAACAATTTGTTCGATTAATCTAACAATTTGGTCGATTAAATCCAAAAAATACGATTTTTCGTGCATAAAATCGAGATTTTCAATGGTACACTGTACTTTAGGCCCAAAAAGGCCAGCGGATTCGTGCTCAGCGGGAAAAAATGCGTCGAAATATGTAGCAGATCATTAAAAAAAAACAAAAAAAAAACAAAAATTCGTCGAAAAATTGCAAAAATTGCAAGGCTACCTTTAGAGTCCATTTTTCGCGTTTTTCAACGTCCTCAAACGGCACGATAAAACGATTCTAAAACTTCGGACAAGGACCTATCTTGTGCAGTTTTTCCCGTAGAACACGATGGGCACCCTGGATTTTCCGTAGCTCCATTGGGAGCCGAGATATCGATCTTTGAAAATCATGAAAATTGACGTTTTTCCAAAAGTGGCTCAAAATGACAAAAATCGTTATTCAACCGATTTTTTATGTTTTAAGGCTAATAAGGCTATAATGCACGTAATTTTTCCCGCTGATCACGAATATAACATTCATTTTGCTCCCAACCCAATATTTTCCATTTAAATTTTAAAAAAAGGTTTTTCGTGCACTTTTTTTTTAATTCTAAAAAGATCTGGAGACGGCCTGACAAGAGCGCGACAAGCCTCGATGTAAATCCCAAAAATGTCTACCAATGAAACTCGACAGAGTCAACTTATTGAGTTCATCCCGTCGAATTTCCAATTAAATTTTTCCGGAAACGTAACAGGTATCATTTTCTCGTCGCGCATGTAAAACACAAGCCGAGAATTCGCCCTCCTCTCGCGATACTCCGAAGCCATCCATCCCATCCCGTTCATCCCGCGTGTAGCCACCAGAGTCTCGCCTTCGCCAAGAGCGCCTCCCGGTTATCCGTGATCTCTTTTCGCGGAACCTACTCGCCCCGGCAATGTCGCTCATCCGAGTCCTCTCGACGTGTCGAAGTGCAGCCCTCGCGGCTCACGATAAATGCGAAATTGGCGGATAAGCCCGCGTGCCACGGCAGAAAAGTTCAGGTTGATCCTTCGCCGCTTCTCCACCCGGTTCTGCCATTCCGCCGCCGGCAACGAGGTGTTCTCCCCGGTACGTACGTGAAGGGAGGGCCTTCACCGCTAATCCCGCCGAGAGCTCACGCGCGAAGGGAGTTTCTCAGACGAACAGTGAGAGAGGCAGCGAAACCGCGAGTTATTGTCCTTGCCACATAATATTATATCCCTTTCGCTCAAGAGTCCCGGTGTTGCACACGACGCCAAACATCGTCGAATGGGATTACACACCCTCTCTTGCGGCCCTCCGCTTTATCCGCTGTAACGACCTCAAGATCCGAGAGCGCTCTTCGCCCGGGATGAATCGCACTCAGTTACGGGATAAGCGAAGTACAGGGAAGAGAAGTGAAAAAGAGCGAGAGAGAAGTGAAATTGAAAAAGGGTCCTCTCCGTATGCAGCGATTCCTCATATTTTTCTATGGATATATACGTACCTATATATAGGAAAGTACCTGCCGCCGAGCCATATCGCATTCCCCGTCGCCGCGCGCACGAGTCACCCGTATCAAATTATCTGGCGTATGAAAAATGTCACGCAGCTTGCGCGCCTGTCTTAAATCATACTATTATACGGATTATAGTATGGTAACACCCTTTGTGCAGAGAGACGGAGGGTGAGGGCGAACGGCGTGCTCTCAAAGGCATGGGAGCGCACTATTAATCATTCGTCGGTGTGACTTTTAGATATTGGAGTATACACACGCCGGCGGAGATACGCGGAGGTGGGAGGAAGTCTTCAGGATGTATGCTTCGCCGACGAGGCAAAGTTTCAAGATTTCTCAACGCGTTTATGTGGGTGCGCGGGCAAGTCAGCGATGACGATTGCTATGTGGAGCGAACTACTCGGGACTTCCTGAGCTATGGGCGCCACATGCTTCCGCGAGAGCCGAGCGATGCACAGAGCGTGGGTCTTTGAAGAGCAGAACCGATGGGAGAGAAACGGAAAGAGATAAAGACGACGGTCTTTGTCGATTTTCAGAGAAGGAGGTGGAGGCGAATTCTTACTCGAGTAGGCAGAAAGACAACGTCGGAGACGGGAATTAGGGCGTTCTGGTGGGAGGGAGGCGATCTAATTTATCGCGCGACCGGGATACACTTTACGATGAGAAGCTCCACTCCCAAGGGGACGCGTCTTCGGCGGCGTTGTCGCGGATGGCGGAGCTTCGACAGCCTCGACACTGGCAACGAAACATAACTCAGGGAATGACTTAACGTCGCTCATTCAACGAGAGCCAACGTCACCCAAAGTTGGTTAGTTCTGTGGTGGAATCCGGAGTACGGTTTTGGCTCTAAAGACGCGCTCGCTCTGTCGTCTGTTCAGCTTCGCCGCGTGTCCCAGGATAAGGTGCGACCGACGTTGTAAAGCCATTATCGGTGGAGTTAGTTAGCTGCGCGAGCCGTACTTTAGTCTTTTTCCCCCCATCGTTCCCTCGTTTCTGAGCGATCGCGCCGAGGCCACCGCGCGAGCCAGTTTCTCCACGCCAAAGGAGAGTTCTGAGGGCGTCTATTTCTGGTCGTCTCAGCCTCTCTGGAAACGTCACGTAACCAAAACACGAAAGAGTTTTAGCTTGACGGGAAATAGCCATGCGGCACTCAGCTTCCGTTCACCACAATTCATAAATCTGGCGAGATATACTTTCGTCTGGATCCTCGATCGCGCCATGATTTTCACTCCCGACTGTCCGCTAGGGCAAAAAGACCGAAATTACGCGATCCGCCGGCTCGGCGACTTTTCGCAAGTGCCGATAATCGCCGGAACGGCAAAAAATTACAGATTTTTGTATATTAAAAATGTATAGCCTGATCAATGTGTGTGACAATACACTTGCGAGCGGAGGTCTGAACTCAAGGTAATAAACCATAATTGGAGAAAACCGGTTTTTTTTACGTTATCGGTGTTTATTTTTTCTTTCTTCTTCGAGCACATACTCTAGCTTCGATTGTACACTTTGTTGGGCGGGAGAATCAAGGGCCTGTTTTTTTTTTCGAGCATGATTGGTGGTGCGCGGCACCTGGCGATGGGAAAAAAGCTCTCTGCCGTAGCAACAGCTGTTGCCGACGTGGTGGTTGCGTATGCTCTTGCAGCGAAGGTGTTACCGGGAAGGTAAACATGCGCCTGTCGTGCGATGGACCACCCGCGTCGATGGTTATCGATGCAAAAAATTGGCTGAAGCACGAGTTATCGGAGCTATTATGCGCGGATCCGAAATTCACGCCACTCGCGGATATCTCGCGGGGCTTCGTCGCGCCTCATTTGCCATTGGCATCAAACACGCTCATCTCCCGGATCGAGCTTCGGAACAGGCTTAATGGACCGATGCTGAGAGATCACCCACGCACGTCGGCGACCCGGACCCTACAATAAATAAGTGAATGGAGAATTTGCCCGCGCATGTCGACTCTCTCGAGGGCGAGATGCATGCATTTGGTGATCAAGTTTGGCGACGGTCGCGCCCGTTTTTCGATGGCGCGCGACTCGACGCCGCCGCGAGTGGATCGTCACTGCCGCTGAACGCTCGAACGACGAGAACTCGATTTCTCCTCGGTTCGGCTTCAACGTCCGTGAGAAGCGGCGACGCGCAATTTGTTTGCGGCTTCCATACAATCGAGGCGCAAAATCAAATCGCGCTTGCGTCCTCACGTACCGCTTCATCGACACTCGCGTACTTCCTCTGCTTGGCGACAGGATTTTTCCGCTATAATTATTTTTCTATTGATATTCTTGTGTACGCGGACTCCTACGGATTACTCGCTGGTTGTTGGAAAATAATGTGCACTAAAAATCTTCGATTTTTTTGTCGCATGGAAATTGACGACGCTGCTCCGACGCCGTCCTTGTAATAGTATAATATAATATAATATAATATAATATAATATTTCTATCGCTTCACTTTGAAAGTAACTGTTTACAAAAAGTGGCGTCTGACAACGATTTCGTTGAAGAAAATTTGCTAACTTGTAATCCCATCGAGTTTTCAGCGAAAATTTTATTCCCCGACGAATTTTCTTTCCGTTCGTAAATATTATTATAATCATTTTTTGTCATTCGAACGAGATTTCTTTGTAGGCGATTCGCTGGCTTCGAATCTCTCAAGAGTTCAGCACAAATTGTACACTCAACGTAAGTGAATATTGTATTCTCAATGAAAATATATAATGCTCTTTAGTTGAGCTAAATTGGCGTGATATCTGACTTGTTCGTCTCGTTATATAAACTATCTTGCTCTTTCCCTCTCCTTCCTTAAAGTGCATCCCCTATATCTCTATATCATCCAACCCGTTTCGAGATCCATTAAATTTCGTCAAAAGTTCAAGCGGTCCGCTTCCAGCCGCTCGAACTTATTAATGGTTGCTCTCTCGCTACCAGGTTCGGGGGTGAAAGAGCGGGGCAATGAGGAGGGATGAAAGGAGGATGAGAGGGTGCAGTTGGAAAACCCGATTCTCCCACCGGGTATCGCGATCACCTCGAATTCCACTGGCGTTTCTTGACTCTGAATAAATAACGAGAGGCCCTCGTCGGCACCCTCAGCGGCGACTTCTTCATCGAGAAGCACCCCTTCATTTTCTTCCAACCACGGCTTATATACACATATCTATCCGTCTGTCTGTATCTTCCATGCCGACAAGATTCCAAAAGCTTCGGCAAGAAGCCACGGCTCTCCCCCTCTCCGCGGGTAATCAATATTGGTCCAATCGAAATCGTCGACAGAATAAACGATCCGCTCAACTACGATCCCTACAATAAAATGATGAAAGTTACGCCATTTCGCGAAATCGCGAAAAAAATAAACTAAAAAAATTGCGATGATTTAACATCCGCACATGGGAACTTCGTTGGATATCTGGACAAAGATGTTACATTTTTAGCGAGCGAGTAAAAAGCGAGTGTTTCTGGATTGTAGCTCCACGTGAGCGAAGTATGTTTCTTCGATCCCCTCGAAAAACATCGTCGATCGTGTTGGTAACGATTTATCTTCGCGAGGACCAGCCGGGAAGCCTTTTTTACCGCGGCTTCCATGACGGGCTTTGATTTATCTTACCCTCGAAGCGAATCCGCGAGCTATTAGTATGTACAAACTTCGACAGCAACGTCTGACCGCGAGGTTCCTCGAAGAGCAGCCTACGTTGCAGATTTTTCTTTTTTTGCAAACCTCTGCTATATTATTGCCTCGAAATAAAAGGTAACTCTGGATGACATGGCGTAACGGGTGATGTAGTTCATTAACATTCGCCACAACCAAGTCACCCATCGAATCATTCGAATCGCCCGCGCGAAAAACTGCATCGACGTTCGAGTCACTTAGGACCGAATTTTAAGACGTAAGTTCGATCTTAAGATCGCTCTTGAGATCGGAATTAAGATCGAAATTTCGCCCGAACTCCAATGCGTACGTAGGATTCATCTTAAGTTCGATCTCAATATCGAACTCGAACTACAATCGAATATGAGTTCAGACTTAAGTTCGAATTTAAGATCAATCTCAAGCACGAAACCAAGTTCGAACTGAGGTTCGATCTCAATTTCAAACTTAAGATACAGATCTTAAGCTTGCAATGAAGATCGGGCTAAACATTCGATCTTAAGTTAGATCCTGAGAGCGATCTTAAGTTCAAACTGTCTAAAATTCGATCTTCCGTGCCGGTCTCCGATCGACCTCTTTAAGGTCATGCATCCAGTGTATCCCCTTTAAGAAAACCATCATATCGAGCGATATCCTCCGGAATTACTCTACGCGATAAACATTTACTCTCCCTACGCGCCGATGAGCCAGGAGCGATGGGGCGGGTGAGGAGCGGCTATGAGGAAATCGGTGAACCGGGGAGTTTGTAGCTTAATTCGAACATTGGGCTCACGCGGTGTAATGTACGGTTACTGTGCGTGCATGTAGGGAAAGGCTTGCTGATCCTCTAGCTGGATTGTATAGAACGTAACATCGTGGCTCATAAACGTTTTACCGCCAAACACCCCTTCACCGGGAACTACAGCCTCGTGCTTTACCGAAACATACGCCAACTGTGGTACGGCGAGAACGGGGATGCAGGTAAACCGGTTCCGAGTAACCGAGGGACGAAACGTCCACGGCTATCACGAGGAGGAACGGCAGCAGCAACAGCACGGGCAACGATGAGATGCAGCGAAACGGAGTTTGGTGCACGGCGAGCAAATTTGTTTCGTACGATGGTGGTGCCGAGCTGCCCGGCGGTGTTCCATACTATGTATACAGTACTTATACGCGGAGTGGAGAACGCCGAAGGCCCGCCGGCCTCTGCGAGGCCAGCCTGGACGCCGTCACTAATTATTTTCTGTAACAAGCGCGAAATATCCCTCGGCTGAAACAGCAACCGCCGTTGGTAAATAGAACATGTGTACCGTGGTAACTCTAGCCGAGGTGCATCGTCTCGCCAAATTTTCGTGCCGTTGTGATTAGAGCATGGAGAGAACATGTCAATTTTTTTTTTTTTTTTTTTTTTTTACAAACAGAGTAGGGCGAAATGGGTCAGTGTTATTCAGGGAATTTTTCACACGCAGAGAACGCACTTGGGGTCGAATTTTAAGAAGTTAGTGTGAACTTAAGATCGATGCTTGGCCCGAACTTCATTGCGTGCTTAAGATTTATCTTAAGTTCAAATTAATAAGAAGCGATAAGAAGATATCCGAAAAATCTTCTTATACTCCTTCACGTATCGTTGACATGACAGAACAGTGTCATCAAACTTAACCGCATTTGGGATCTAGATGTAGATTCTACGCCGAAAACGCAGTAAAGTTCGATCTTAAGTCCGAACTTAAGATCGTACTCGAACTATAATCGAATTTGAGTTCAAACCATAAGGCAGATCTTAAGCACGGAATGAAATTCGGGCTAAACTTTGATCTCAAGTGCGACCTTAGATTCGACTGTTAAGCGTATAAAAAAAAAAAAATTATCAACATTTGCTTGGATAAGCGTTGCACATATCGATAACCGAACCAATCGGATCGGACCATCTTGCCAGGCTGGAACGCTCCCGATCGCAATATATCCGGCAATTTTTTTTGTTTTTTTTTGGTTATACAACTTCAACGTTGTAAACGTCGATTTGTGTCGTATCGCTGGAATATCTGTATTTATACCGTAGACTCCGGCTATAGAAATGCAAAGACTCCGAAGCTCGATATTTATTGATACATTTTTTTTTATATTGCAAACGCATTCATCGAATCGCCACTGGGCATATGGAAATAGAATTTTTCGCGTAACTCCTCGAATTTCATCCTGGATGGAAAGAGGTAAACAAAAATGGAAGATGGCGAGAAAAAAAGAGATACGGGAGGAAGAAAAAAGTAATAAAAGAAAATACTCGAAAGTCATGAATATTCAAGAAGGGTGAAGTCGTGCGACGGTAATAGCGGAGCATCGTTGCGCCCCATCCCGAGGGAGCGACTCGTCAATAATTCCAAGTGTACCTTGCGACCGCCGCGATTTCGACCCGCTGTCCCTTTGGCTCTTGCATCAATTATTTAGCGTTCGGAATAAATTATACGAGTATGTTGCCAGACGGTAAAATTTCGCAGTCTTCCGGTGATTGGAAAGACTCGCCCTGCTCGTGAATTTTTTTCCCTCTCATCAATGCGTGCATGAAGCACCATTAAAGAGCAGCGCTACGCAGTGCGCCTCGCTTCTCGGCAAACACTGCGTACAAATAAAAATAAATCCAATGAAATAAACGTGTTTTTTTTTTTTTTTTTTTTTTTTGATGCGTCGAGGAGTGGAAAATACCTCCGGGCAAACAGTTTTTTTTACTTATAAAGAAACTTCGTTTCACAATGAACGCTTTGCATCGACAAATATCAAAATGTAATTTCCGGCTGAGGAGCGAAAACATAAACCCATGAATTCTCACAGTGTGTGCGTCGAAGAGATCCAATTTCGTTAACATTTTCCGCGCGCTATCGGAAGCGAGCACAACTAAGATACATAAATACATGAGCGAGCAATTTTTTGTTTATTCCTCCAATGTGTAATCAATTTCGTGACGGCGTATTTCGCTCGAACGTCAAAGCCGGATTCTTTCGACCGGAAGCGAAGGGTTATCTAGAGATATGAGAATTTTCATCCGCCATGATGCAATATGGCTTTGTGACTCTTTTTATCGCGAATCCCCGTGCCCTCCGGCTGTAATGGAGAAGGGAAGCTTTTATTTTCTCGTCAACGCTTCGCTACTTCCACGCCGAGAAAACTCAAACTTAATTACGTAACGTTAATTAATCCGTCCATCCGACGTTCCGCTTTTTTCCCTCTTCAACTTCGAAAGCCCCGTTCGTTCTGTTATCCCATCGCTTTTTGTTCTTCCATTCCTCTCAACCCTGCGCCTCAGAGGCTTCCTCGCCGAAAGTCCCTCTCATTCACTCGCGGTTCTTTCAGCCTCGCGGTTTAGACGCAGGGTCCGATGCCCTCAATGAAACGGAAATGAGTTAGCTCACTTCCGTTTGCCGAAGATATTCAACGGTGCGCCCGATACTCTGGAAAATACGAGCCCGCGGGAACTCTCGCCTCGAACTCTGCGGCGCAGCGGATTCGATCCCATACCCGGATCTTCCAGCTCGAAAGGCCCTCGATTCCTATTTTCTTCCGGTTAAACTCACGAGTACCCTCTCGCGCGGGCTAGCCAAATTGTTAATTCGCCCTCGTCCAACTGCGATTTTTCCAAATAGCGTCGGTCGTTCCTTTCGCCGCCCCTTCGATCGAGACACAGCCTGGGTTTCTTCGAATCTGTCTGCACACAGTTTTATATTTAAGCTTCGACAAGCCCACCGCGGATGCTCAAACCCTCAAAATCGAGCGTGAGACTTTCCGGCAGTAGGAAAAAAATAATGTAAGAAAGAGAAAATAAAAATAAGACATTACGACATCGAAGAATTCGGCGAATCGAGAGACGTGGGTGAGCGAAAGGGTTCGAAGGGGTGATCTGTGATCCGAATCCGTGCGCATCAAATTTTATACTTACGCTTCGACAAACCTACCGCGGATTCTGGAAACCTCAAAATCGAGCGTGAGATTTTCCGGCAGTAGGAAAAAAATTTAAAAATAAGAGAAAATTAAAATGAGACATTACAATATCGAAGAATTCGGCGAGTCGTGAGACGTGGCCGAGCGAAAGGATCCGGCGGAGGGGTGATCTGTGATCTTTCCATTAAAATTTCGATCATGGAAAAGCTTCGGTACGGTAAACGTTCTGAGAGAGAGAGAGAGCGAGGAGGAGTTTCCAGACTTCGGTAGTGCGGGTGTTTGTCTATCGATATGAAAGCTTCCGCAAGCTTACTTTGTGCAAGAAACTGCGTTATGGATTTCCGGGGTAGACGGTGGATGGATATAGACACTAGCTCGAGGTAGGGCGAGACTCTGGAAAGAAGGATGTAACCTATGGCCCGCGAACAAACACGGCATTACCATGCAAAACGCCAGGAGCTTGTGCAATCGGCGCTCATCTATATCGGCGGCGTGGCTCGTGTGTAATTTCCCGGGATGGAAATAACCGCAGTGCAAAATTTCCTCGTACTGCACACAACGGAGTAGGTACGCTTCTGGCTCGTTTGCTAACGCTATCGCACACTCGTGTTGACGCCCCCTCCCCTTCATTGCGATATTATGAAGAGGGTGGGAATTTGGGACGGGCTAACGTATCAAAATGTAATGTAATCAGATGTCCCGCGCGTGGTATAACTGTTTCGATATCACTGATAGTGAAGCGTGCAGTTTTCCAACTCCCAACGCGTTGGTTGTCCTGCGCGAGAGCTATTAAAGTCCCGGTAGTGTGTAACGTCCTCGCAATTACGTTCGCGAACGAAACGCAACGACCATCGCTGCGTCTTCATTACCGTTGAAACGAGACCGACGCACGGTAACGACTACATCGGTGAGAAACGTCGGCTGTGTGCATATGTTTTTACACGATGCTCCGAAAAGGGCGGGCAATATTGGACGCGGTAATGTTTGTTCGCGGGTGAAACGAGATAGCTTGTCGACGATTTACCTGCTTGCATTTTCCGAATATGGGGTAAGTCAGGGTGATATGGCAAATCGGGCGATTGGGCCTCTAGTAATATCTTTTAAGGTAACAAACGAATGGCGTTGCCGTTTACACGGTTTTTGGTACATATGGATACGATATGATTGCACCGAATATTGTAAGATTGATAGAATTGCGTGAATTAAACTGAGAATTGCGTGGATAGTTTTATGTATGCATAGGGAGGAGCGGGGCAAAACGGCATACCGGGGCACGATGGGACCGGGGCATAATGGGATTGGGGCAAAATAGGATATGCAAAAAATGGAGTCCCCTGTATAAAACAAATTTGATCGACTTAATATGCTGGTATAACCTAAACAAACCTAAAACAAACCGCAGTGATAACATTCTTCGTCGAGTCGATATGTTGGATCCGGGCGAGTACAAAACCCTCGGCAACTGGTGCGGCGATGGTTAAATGTCACTTGCGTTGTTATGCGTATCGCTGTTAAATAAATGTAATCGTTTCGGCAAACCCGTAGAATACTAAAATCAACGAACTCGCGGATATGTCGATTGGCCATCGAACGGGGCGATGATGATGATTTAATGAGACACGAAGAGAGACACAATTGGCGTATAGTTACGTGGGGAATTGTATGCTGGGAGCTCGAGGTCGAAATTTGGCGCAGGACACGTCGTCGTTCTTGCCGTTCTATGGTGTGACGTAATTTTACTGACGGCGATCAAATTTTCGTTAATGGACCGTTAACGTGCGACGCTCGGTAAATATTCGGAGAGTAAAGCGCATGAATGGTAATTGATGGGTAGAATATATCGCGAGTATTCGGCCCGTTAGCGGTCAGTCATGTGGATATTCGTGCGAAATGGTGCGGAGTGGATTGAATAAAAAGCTACCGAGGCACGCTTCTAACAGCTCCTATTTTTAATATTTTGCATTTTATTGCGCATTAATTTGCTTATCGTCGCGAAAAAAACGCCCGGTTTTGCAGCTCGATGATATGGTCACAGAGCTATTATGTCATTGAAACTTTTCCATATGAAATTGTCAATATGATTCGCATGCCAGGAAAAAATGCATGAATATTAATAGGTTTCGTTACGGACGTAAAGAAAGTTTAATGACGGAGATCCAATGATAACAATTCTATATAAACAAATAAAAGCGGACATCCAATGCAGAGGCTGAACGCCGGTTCAGCCATCCGCCGGTCGCGTGCCGTAGACGAGTTGATCGATGAAAGGGGTATTCGGTGATGACATTTTTGCGAGTGGCATCTGGTACGAGTAGTTCGAGTCAACGCTCGTGGCAGACGTTGAACAGTTCGGAATCTCATGATAAGCGGTGGACGGTGAATTTCCTCCTTGCCGGCAAGCAAGATTCCCTCTTATCAGCTGTCGCTATGACAGCGACCTTCAGTCACCATCAAAATTCTCCCTAGCCGACGGAATGGTAACGTATCTTTGTCCGTGTTTGCCGGAAACTCAACGAAGCAAAGACCACGCTCCGACTGAAAGCCAAACGTCTTCGAATTATGTTTACGCGAGCAAGAAGCGTTTGGCCAATAGAAACTATCCGCTAGATAAAGATATTTGCTTTAGCGTCTCGTTGTAAATTGGCAAAGGGGAATTTCTCGATTCGTCTGTACGCTGGTATCCTCTTCCAATTAGTCTAACAAGCGCTTTGCAGACGATAACTCCTCCTCTCCAATCAGGGAAGTTGAAGCTCAGTAGTGAATCGTTAAATACTTTTAATTGGAGACTTTCAGTCGAATCGCGAAACACACGTTGTGCATACACGCCTGTTTCTCATCGTTGACTCGGATTACTCGGTACAAAAAAATATCCGTTCAATATCGCTAAATTGAATTCAGCCTTTGGTCATCGTCTCGTTCGACTTTCAAAAATCACCGTCCATTAATTACCCTGGCTTCGGTGGGCACATCGCGCGCACGACTAAGTCCGATTCAGAGGACAACTTATTCTTATTATCGATATTTCTGTTACCGCCAGTTTTTGTTTCACTCTTTGGTTCATCGTTCCTGAACAGTCTAATATGTTCGCGCTGAAGACTGGACCGGAAATGAAAGCGGTTTCTATGGATTCGCAAATAAAGCACCGGAAATTAAGAGAGGATTCTCTCACCACTATCTCTCTTACCTACGGTCAACGCCCGACTCTCGTACTTCTCACTCGGCGCCATTGAATCAGGACAACGTCCAGCGTCCATCTATTGTTTCGAATAATCTGTGCGCATCGAAGTCTGCGGACAGCGGCAACGGTAACGGCAAATTGAGCTGGCGAAGGAGCGCCTGTCGACCTCGCCGCGATCGAAGGTGCGTCATTCCACATGAAAATGTGTTTTCTCGACACGTGTACATAGTCTTGTGGGAGCGGGACGAAGCGGACGATCGACAATCGAAGCTCATAAATTACGTGTACACTTCTTTTTGTTTATTTTTTTATTCAAGAAAAGAGTGCAATTATGTCATGCCCGTTGGCTTCACCGCGTTCTCAGCCACCTACCGGCGGATCAGGCAGAGTCGCTCACTGGGGGGAAACAGTTGATTATGATTCAATCCCGATCGTCTTTATTCGTTTCGTATGGAAGACTGTGCCAGCTGCATGTATTCGAAGAACATGTGGGAAAGATACTGCGAAAAGACGATCTGCGGGCTCTCAATTGCGTAACAATCATTGAAGTTCGGAAAGATGACGAGTAGCTCGGTGAGAACGTTAATGTTCAGCAACACCTGGAACAAGATTATTCACTCGGCAGCCACCGAATGAATTCGGCAAATCTGTATGTCTGATACGCCGGAAACGAAAAGACGCCTCAACCGCGCCGATCTTTCATCGGCGGTTCCTTCCGTCTCAATTGCGTAATGATGATTGGAGTTCGAAACATGACGAGTAGCTCCGAATGACTCCGACGAATCTGTATGTCAGATTATAAAGATTTTCATAGACTTAAATTTAATGAACACACCTGGCTAAGCTTAAATTGCTTACACATGCGTGAATTAATTGAGCGGAGACCAGCTCAGATAAGACAAAGACTACTTAGATACCATTAAGTAGAACAAGCCCTGACTGATAATCACTTGATCAGCTCAGACCGGTAGATATCAAACCTGCAAATAAGCAAATAAATTAGTTCATAAGTTTAGTTTTAATTATTTCATAAGCATCTTGGCACTCAAGACCGAATAAAAGGTTTTTGTTTTCTGATATATTTTTTCCCGACTCACTCAGCGTAGCCAAAGCCCAGCTCTTTTTCAGGGTAAACTACAGCCCTCGATACTCCCGATACCTCTAGCGAAAGTTACCAGAATTCAAACCACGAGACGATTCAATTAGCGAGAATCGCAACCTTGTGGTCAAGTTTATTTACACCATATTGTTTGGTATTTTTTTTCTATTTTATTTTCACCAGTAAGACATATGGTAACAACTTCTGACAATGAAAGTTACTATTAAAAAAAAAAACGAATTTGCATGTCTGATATCCCGGAAGCGAAAAGTCGCGCCGCTAACCGCGCCGACTTCTCATCGCCGATCCATGTCTTTCGTCTCAATTGCGTAGTGACCATTGGCGTTCGAAACATGTCGAGAAGCTCGGTGAGAACGTTAAAGTTCAGCAACACCTGGCACGAGATTATTCACTCCACCGTCTCCGAATGACCCCGACGAATCTGTCCGATATCCCGGAAGCGAAAAGGCGCGCCGTCAAACGCACCAATCTTTCATCGCCAGCTTTTATATCTTTCGACGTCGTGACGGGGGAATATACATAGTCGAATAACAACGCCGGAGGCACTGGATGACCGGCGTTTCGTTGCAGTATCGTACTACACTTCGGCGAAAAACGACGTGGAAATGGTTATCGATTCCAGGAGCGTCGCCGATCGTTCATTCCTCGCACGCGTGACATTCGCTTCGTCGGACGGTATTGAATACGAGCGAGGCCCGTCAGTTTCCGGCTACAAGACTTTTATGGCAATATAAATAGAATCGTTGCTTAGCCCGATAATTGCCGATCATTTATCGTATAACATATGTTTTTTACAATTTAATATCGTGATGTGAGTACGTAAAGTACCGGACTCCACGTTTTTATGCAAAAACTGGTATATTAAATGTAATGAATAATTGTCATGAACAATTAATCGACTTCTAGAGTGAAATTAAAGTACATAACATTTAATATACCGGTTTAAGCATAAAAACTACCAGTACTAGTACATCGAATTTCATACGAATATTTTTTTACTGTGTCGGCAAAAACGATCACTAGGTCAGATTATCGGCACAAAAGATCATAGCACAAAAAATCCACAAAGATAATTTATCGCATAGCGTGTTTTTTTTAATTTAATAACCCGATGTGAGTACATAATATACCTCTTAGAAAAATAACGTTTCGTCGAGAAAATATGCCGCTGCGCATGTGGACATAAGTGGTGCGAGCGTCGTAAAAGTGCATAACCTTCATCGATCGATCTTCGAAAGTATATACTAATTCTGCAAGACTGCTTTATAATCACATACGTAGTTTATAGTCCAACTATCATTTTTAATCGGTGCAACTCATCGGATGGAACTTTTTCCATTGTATCGATACAAGCCTTTACATTACGATCTGTTATGTCGATCAACAACAATGAAAAAAGGTGACTTTAGAAGTTAAGTGACCGGCGTTACCATAATTTTTTTGCTCAACACATTTACCGAGAATCGTAATGATCAATCACTTTATAAGGCATAATCTTGCATTCGCGCAACGACGTTTGAGATCTGCTCCAGTGATTTCCGCACCATAAATTGTCGCCCTCGGACTGCCCATTGCTCCGCATGCCTGCTTAGTAGTTCAGTTGTAGAGCTAATTTATCGACGGATCCTGGTTACACGCGTCGAATCCTATCACCGATGCCCATACGCGTATCTGCACATACGGACAGGTGTGTATATCGGATTTTAATATAGTACAACCCGAACCCGTGACAAGTCTCACCGCCAGCGTGTAAACACGTCACTCTTTGGTGTCCACCGACATCAATATATCATTCTTGTTCACGCGGGCCAAACAGGACATAGTTCGAGACACGGTGTACAATGGATTTCAAGTTAATCTTGGAGCGTCTTAGCTGGACAGCGACTACGACGGCGACGAAGATCGCCACTTCGGGAGCAAATAATTGTTATCCTAAATCAATATTTAGAAATGATCCTCTGTATCAGCCGCGCTCTCTCGTTGGTCATTCGGTCAATATATGAATACTGTGTCGCCCGTCGGGAAATATCAGCATTCGGTACAAAGTCCCATAAATCCATTCGACGTAAATGTACTCACGAATCGCGCAGGTATATAATAATAATAAAAAGTAATTCGCACATGGCTTCGTCATTCATGACACTTTTGTAACGCGTGACGAAAGTCACGCTTTAACACTTTTTAACATTATATTAATTTAACCCTTTTTAACATTATAGTTATTCTTTCACACGCTTCAGACTATTTTATTAAGTACTCTGACACTAAAATCTCGATTTTTTTTGCGAAAACATGGCCTCCTCTATAAAGAAGCAATAATTATAATAATAATATTAACAATTTACGATTGTTTTTTCACGTTCACTGGTAATAATAATTTTTGTTTGATTTAAACAGGATAAATAAGGGTACTACAGGTGATCGTATTTAGCGTATAAGACGATCCAACCGTCCGGCTGTTATTACGTTCACATATTCAACGGTTTGTGAAAAGAAAAAAAACATCGAATGCCCGAAGTTTATTTGAGTTTGGAAAATCGTTCCTATCGTAATGCATGTGTGTCAGAGGAGTCTTGCACGAGCAGGAAGGAAGCCGATTAACGACATACGCGTCTCGAATTTAACGGCAGAGCGACCGCGCAAAGGTTGCTGGGAACTGCACGGTTAGCAGTTCTCCGATCGTCCTTCGGTTCCGAAGGTCTCGCCAGTATCTCCGGCCGATCGTCGAGCGCGGTGGAAGAGGAAAAGATGAGTCCTCGCCGATCTCACTGTCATACATCGTCGAAGAGATTATGCGGCAGGAACGAAGTTGCGACAGCGAACGAATCGCCTCTCTTCGTCTCGCCGCTGAACGTGGCCGTCGGAAATGTCTGTCGGGCTGTTCCACCCCCTCTGGATCGCCCGATCCCTCCAGAATCCCTGGTGCGACTCTATTTAAAAGTAAACTTTGTCAACGATCGCCGGAGTTTCGAGTGAGCGCGATCTCGGGCACGATTTACCGAGAGCGTCGGCAGTCGAGAGTCAGACTTCGGCCTGAACGGACCTAGCTGGCAAACGAGTCGACCGAGCGTACAGCGAACCAAGGTGCAAACGTCGGTCCCCGCAGTTCTACGTGTTGTTTTCTATTTTTTTTTTTTTTTTACTTGTACACGGAGAAGGCAACCGCTGACTTTCACCGAGATGCTGAGAGAAACGCTTCTCGTTGTAGCGGCGGTCCTCGTTCTCGCCGAAGCCACCGACGTCAAGCAATGCAGCAACGGTGAGTTTGTCAATTATCATAATCCTCCGGCTCGCCGAGTTTATCGCGAGCGGTCGAGTATGAGCCGGGACTCGTCGACCTCTCTCCTGAGATCTCGGTGTCGCTTCGCGATCGTACGGCCTCGCGCATTCCTCTTCCACCTCACACTTTTTCACCTTCCAATAACATAATTTCACTGAGAAAAATGAATTGTCGGATTGACCAAGGTGACATGCGTTCAAAGCAGCGATGCCAGACGAAGGGAAATTTCCCCTCGGAGGGAAATTTCCCTTAAAATTTAACACCGTACGAGATCGGCGCGGGCGAAAATGAGTGGGAGAATCTGGCATCGCTGGTTCAAAGGGTTTTTCAAAGGTATTTTGGTTGGCACAACAAAAATGTCTGAATTGGTCGAAGCACACAATCGTTCAACAAAACGATACTTCATTTTCACCAAACAAATAACAACTTTGCACGCATGTCACCGCGAATTTTGGTTAATCCAACCATTTTTTTTTTCTAAGTGTTGAATACATAATGTCGTGGATGTGTAGTTAAAAAAAAATAATAGTAATATTCCTCGGACATGTATAGTAACGCTGGGTAGCAATCATGGATAATTCTCGGTACCGTTTTCGACCACCCAAATGAGTCGACAATATCGTTTGAAGACTGGCACGAATATAAAGCCGCGACGAAGGTTGGAGTCGTTGGACACGGAAGTAAAATTCTAGACATCTTACGTTTTTACGTTTTTTTGTGTTCGAACGAGTTGTCTCTTGCTCGTGACCGATGCCCGTAATAATCTAATGATAACGGGCGTTCACTTAATTAAAACCCTTACCGGACAAGTAAATCACCGGTGTGCACCGTCGTTGTGTTCCTAGCGGCTGGGAAGGTGAACGTTTGTCGGGTGCCACGTGTCGCTCGATCTCCTCTACAGTGGAACCTTGATTGTGCGATTTCATTCGGACCGGGCCTCGTTTGGATAATCGAAATGTTATTATTATTTATTTTTATTTCTTGCTAATTTCTGACGTTTTTATAGACGACACATATTTGAGAGCTTGTGAAATACCACGGTCGGTAATAAAAACTGTAATCAACTTTTTTTCACGGAAGGTGATATCTAAAGTGAAATCAAAAATGTTATTGAAAACGGATCACATGTCAGTTTTTGATGACAGTTTTGTTTTGACCGTATATGCAAGTATCCGTGGAAACAGTCGATTACAGTTTTTATACCGACTGGACACAGGATGGGTGGGGGGAAGGAGTTTCACATGTCCTTAAATAGGAAACCATATATATCAAACGTTGGATTATAATCATCTCGAGCTGGAAAATGCGCGTTTTTTGTGATACCTCAGCGAGCAATAAAGTAAAAATTTCGCGCCAATGTTCGGACGATCGAGCGATCGGGTGAGCCAAGTCACGGTTCAGATAATATAGGTTCCGGATGAGCGAGGTTCTACTGTACATCAAAGACGGCTAGAGAAGTTCGCAGAAGCGAAACGATTTTTTTTCTCGTACCAAAGCCGACGTTGATGAACGATCATCATTTTTTTTTTTTTATTGATAAATGCATATAAGTTTTTTTTGTGGCTGAACTAACGAGGCCCGAAACCGGAGAAACCAGGGGAACAGACAGAAGCTCCGGTGAGGTCCTTGAGCGCAAAAGAGAGTAGAACAAGTTCAAGGCGATCTACTGCGAGCGACGTTGCACGGTGCAAATCTGGAAATTCAGGATTATTTAGTCACTCGATCACAATGCCGTGGACTTCTCGCTACTCACTCGCTGCTATCGGTATAATCATAGGATTCGTGTTAACGGGCGTTATCCAACGGCCCTCGTCGAGACGTCTCCATCTTGAGTCCATCGTTTCAAATTTTTTGCCACGATTTTTTTTAATCGGTGGTACAGAATATCTTGCGCACAAGGCGTCGTTTATCGCACGATCTATAGTCAAAGAAACGATTTACGACGTAATCTCTGAGGGGAATATAAATCTAAAATCGATCATAGGATTTTTTTCTAAAAATCTTGAATTCTTGATAATTTTTTTTCTCGCACACTGCCTACACTCTCGTCAGTGAGATGATTATCTTAATACCCACCTTAATAGTCGAGTCTCGATAATCCGCTGCGCAATCTTTTCTGCGAATTGATGGCAAGAAAAAAATTACATAATTTTCAATACAATCTTAATCCGGCGCGGTAGACGGTCAATTTCTTATTGCACTTGGTTAGCATATTGTAACCATCGAGACATTGCAATATAAAAAATGTGAACTCTGTCGGCATTCGATCAGTTCATACCTGGATAGATCCGTTTATTGCCCATTCTGGGGCCTAAGCGCAATAACACAGTACCACAAGATACAGAATGAGAGAACAAATCAGATCAGAATCAGATACAAAACAAAAGAGAAATAAATAAAAATGTGATAAGAATACGAGAACGAAAGTATCAATTAATAAATTAATTTAAGAAGACAACAATAACAAGAACAATAACAAGAACAATAACAAGAAGAAAAAAATAGAATACATAGCTACTAAAATCAAAACAAGTCGCAGCAGCAATTAAGTGTAGAAGACAAGAAGTATATAAACAGGTATAGAAGCGAACCCGCTGATTTCAACCTACTCAGAACTTTTTTTACGATGTGTTTTGCGTAAATTAAATTACTTGAATCAAATGAAGTTCGCTTATTAATGACTTTTTTTAATCTGTGTAGGATTTTCATGAGCGTTCGTTATTTTTCCCATCGATGATGTTTACTCCACCGTGCAATAACGTCACGCCTGGTGGACGTCTTAATTGAAAACTCTCGCTAATTGTATGGTCTTGAGATGACGGACTAATCATTGCCTATATCGTTTTTCAGCTAGAAGCTTCGACGGTATAAAACAGGTCGATATAACAAATTGCGATAAGGCACCATGCAAGCTGAAGAGAAGAACTCGCGTTGCCATCGAGGAGAGGTTCATTCCCGATCACGATATTAAGAGCCTGACCACTTCCGTTCACGCTTCCATAGTCGGAGTTTCGCTTCCGTTCATCGGCGTCGACGGTTCGAATGCTTGCAACAATATATACTCGACGGACAACACAAAGGTCGGATGTCCGTTGACGGCAGGCGTCGAGTACATCTACAAAAACGAATTTCCGATTCTCGATTTTTACCCAAAGGTGAGGAAGACTCTTTTCGTCAAACAATAATAATAATAATAAATTTTGTCGTCAAAAACTGGCAAATTAAACAAAATTAATTATACCAACTCGTGTTCCATTGCGTCATTCGTTTATTTGTTCGCAGGTCTCGCTGGTCGTTAACTGGGCCCTCACGGAGAACAACAATATAATAACGTGCTTCGAGATGCCCTCGAAAATTACATCGTAAATTGTATCAAACAATCTTTTGTTATTTTTTGTTTGTTTTTTTTTTTTATTGATACAATATAACGCGCTACCATCGGTGATTGTCGTTCCCCCGAACGAAATAAACAATAACGAGCTTCTATTTTTTATACATTTCTTGTCGAGCGCAACTTGACACGACCATCATGCGAGAGCCCTTCTGCTGAAGCAGGCAGCCACGAAATACTGTATATATAATCTTAATGTATTGCACTTGACGAACAAAAAAAAATATACATTTTCGTATACACCTTCCTTCTTGCACAGTAAAAAATAAAACTCCGTCGGTAAAGTCGTGCGCACTACGACGCCTCGACAAGTGGCGCTGCTCCGTGGCCATTGTACGTACCAGGTTAAACAACCTTCGCTGCAAGCGGCCGATAACATCGCTGCCGGCTTGCAGGTAAGACAGGCGAATCCGTCTTCGTGTCTGACCAAAGCCGTATCTACTCTAGTGATTTGCGTTTAAAAAAATGCAAAAGAAAAATTGTAATAGGCACTTGGCCTGTCGACTTGTGATGGGTGATCAGAGCCGATGACAACGGGATGAGTGTAGTGGATTAAAATGGAAAATATTGGGTTCGTAGTTAAATAATTGTTATATTCGTGATCAACGGAAAAAATAGGTGGAATATAGCCTTGAAACAAAAAAAGTCGATTGAATAACGACTTTCCTCTTTTTGAGCAACTTTTGGAAAAACGTAGATTTTCGTGATTTCCAAAGTTCGATATCTCGGCTCCCAATAGAGCTACGGAAAATTCAAGGTGACCGTTGTGTTCTACGGGAAAAAATACACAAGATAGGGCCTTGTCCGAAGTTTTAGAATCGTTTTATCTTGCCGTTTGAGGACGTTGAAAAACGCGAAAAATGGCCTCTAAAGGGGTAGCCTTGCATTTTTTTTTTTAATTAAAGGAACTGCCATGTATTTCGAATTTTTTTTTCCCGCTAAACACGAATGCGGCGGCCTTTTTGGACCTGAAGTACAGTGAGCCATTGAAAATATCGATTTCACGCACAAAAAATCGTATTTTTGGGATTAATATGGCTCGTAACCGACCCTAAAACTAAACCAGCACCTCTGTGTCCGCAGGGCGCAGAGGCGCTAGTTTAATTTTAAATCGCCAATGTTACGTGGTTTTAAGCGAGTGATCGGAAATCAATAAATTTGAATTTGGTTGGCCGTTCACCCTCGTGTTTATAATCGTGCTGTAGAACGCGTGACAAACTCGTTGAACGGGAATTGGGCTGACGAAGACGAGTGCATCGTGCATGATACACGCCTACCTAGCGAGCATAAATTGTAAGCGAAATTGGAGTGGGAACAGCCGGCGAGGATTCTCTGGGAGACCCCGAATCGGGCATGTAACGAACGAACCGATCTCTCGAATGGAGTTGGAAATTTTTGGAGGGGTTGGCACCGAGGCTGGAGGAGTGTCGGTTCGCGTACCGTTCGGAATGGGCCAAGAAAACAAGAGGAATACGATTTCCATATCTTCAGACGAGTTTAGTTGATCGGTATGCACACCTGGTTAAACACTTGAAATATCATAAGGAAATTAATTGGTTTTAATTTGTTTATCCTTTCAGGATAAAAATAATAAAAGCGATATCAATGACGACCGAACAAAAACCTAAGTGCGTCACGGGTCACAAGTGCGACGAAAAATAATCGTTTTGTTCATTGTAGATGAGAATGCTGAGAGGTGGGGGATGAATTATAAAGTGCCTGAGCGCGATGAGAGGTACGCAGTATATCCCAGGGTGCCTCTCGTAGTTTTCACCTAAGATAGAAGCTAAAGTGAGTCCAGCGACAGTGCGATTTATCTTAGACTAGCTACAAGTCGGCGGTTATGATGAATCAGCTGCGAAGTCCTCATGACCCCGAGCATTAATCTATTTACATTCACTGATAAGGTCCACTCGAATAAGCGGGCCGCGAACTGTACAAAACGAAAGTGAAAGGGTTGTTTTTGTATTCTCAAAAAGGATCAAATACGCCCTTCCGAATTACTACATTCTGGCGATATTAATATATCTGTGTTAATAACAGTTATAACTATATCGATAGTTCGCTGTACCGAGCAATTGAATCCCATGTGGTCAGGCCAATGGGAAAATAGTTTCGATTGCACCGGCATTATACCGGTGCCAGTTGAACCAAAAGAGAAATGCAATAGGTTAATGTAATTCTGTTAGAGAAACTTCCATACCACCAAGTTTATTGCCTTCACTCGCCTAGTAATTTATTTATTTTCGGATACGTAGTTAAATAAATTTCCCGTCTATAAACGACACAGTGTGCATTTTTTTCCATCACGTTGCCTTCGGGTGAGACGTCGTTAATTTAACGATCTAGAAATTCCAGATACAGTGCGCTTGCACGACCGTTTCAGCATGTCGTACAACGTATCCGTGACGCAGGATTGTCCGCAGCCGTTTTTGGGACCGAGCCTTACGGCAGCGTGCCCGGGAACGCAGTTTCTGGTGTTTATGACCCTACTGGATACTTTCATCCGGTCGAAAAGTGAGATTGCACAGCTCTGCGATCGTGTACGACCGGTTAATCCACCCGACAATTATTATGATTTCATCGTGGTTGGAGGTCAGTATAAATTAATACCGAGCCACCAATTAATCAATTTTGTACCTCTCATTTTTTGTTTATCTCCTACCCAAAATATGCTTTTTGATTGTGAGTGCTGTTCTCGCTCAGTACTCAAGCCGGTATCCACCCGACCCCGGTACCGATCAATTTTCTAAGCGGAAGTGACATTTTCCAATCGGAAATGACTTCGCAAAGAACTTATATATATTTATTTTAATCCCTCATTGTTTCCTTAAGCGGAATCGTTTATTCGTGTGATTTGTAGGAATTAACGATTAATCTTTGCTTTGCGGACAGGCGGAACTGCGGGAGCCGTGGTAGCGAACAGGCTGAGCGAGGTTTCCAACTGGAAGGTTCTCCTTCTCGAGGCTGGACCGGATGAGCCGCCTGGAGCCGATATTCCAAGCATGTACCGCAAGTTTGAAGGCGAGTTGCGAAATTTAATATTTGGCATGTTTGCGTGTTTGATTTTAGACGTTTTGACGACTAATTTGTCGTTTGTTAATTGAATGAACAGATACGGAAATTGATTGGCAGTACAGAACGAGTAGGGAGAGGAATGCATGTCTCACCGACCGTGGGTCGTGCAAATGGCCCCGAGGCAAGAATCTCGGTGGTACGTCCGTTCACAATGCAATGATGTATATTCGGGGCCACGCGAAAGATTACGACGACTGGGCGGCTCTCGGCAACACGGGATGGACCTGGGAGGAAGTATTGCCGTACTTCACTCTCTCTGAGAACAATGCCGAGCTCAGCAGGCTCAGCCGAGATTATCACAGCGAGGGAGGGCCTCTCAATGTCGAACGATTCCCATGGCAACCGGCGATAACCGAGAATATTCTCAACGCAGCGGCCGAAAAGGGCTACGGCCTTACGGACGATTTGAACGGTGCCGATATGACCGGATTCACCGTTTGTCAGACGACCAGCAAAGACGGCGTCAGAGTCAGCAGCGCAAGTGCCTTTCTGAGACCGGTCAGGAACCGGAGGAATCTTCACATAGCCTTGAACGCCACTGCCACAAAGATTCTCATTGAGAAGTCGATGGCGATTGGTGTGCAATATGTGCAGAATGGCCAGCGGAGAACGGCTCGTTCGTCACGCGAAATTATCCTATCAGCAGGTGCAGTTAATTCTCCTCAGCTTCTCTTGCTCTCGGGCATCGGTCCCAGGGGATATCTCAGGGCTGCCAAGGTTCCGGTCGTGAGGGATCTTCCCGGAGTCGGTGAAAATCTTCACGATCATGTTATGTACACCATTTCGTACACAATCGATGAGCCGAACGAGTACGATCTCAATTGGGCGGCGGCCCTCGAGTACGTGGCCTTCCAGAAAGGTCCGATGGCCTCGACCGGACTCGCGCAGGTCACCGGGATCGTCGCATCCAAATACACAACTCCGGATCATCCTGACTTGCAATTTTATATCGGTGGCTATCAGGCGGCATGCGCGACTACCGGCGAGGTCGGCGCACTTGTGGACAATGGCCGTCGCATGATCAGCATTACTCCGACGAATGTACATACTCTCAGCAGAGGTACGTTTCCATTCACGAGTCGCAGTACGAGGTTGCTCTCCTTGGACAGGTGATTGTAGATTCGGGATTCGAATTTTTCAGGGAATCTTCGTTTGGCAAGCAACGATCCGATGGCCAAGCCAATTATTTGGGGCAATTATCTGGAGGATCCGCGTGACACGGACGTGCTTGTCGAGGGCATAGAGATTGCTATTTCTCTGATGAACTCCACCTCGATGGCGAAGCTTAATCCACAACTCACGTCAAAACCGATAAAGGGCTGCTCGAAATTTCCATTCTTATCAACTGACTACTGGAAATGCGCGATTCGTTGGGATACCGGTGTGGTGCATCATCTAGCTGGTTCCTGCAAAATGGGTCCTTCTAACGACCCGTTGGCAGTCGTTGACCCTGAGCTGAAAGTTCACGGAATTCGAGGGCTTCGTGTCGCCGATACATCGATCATGCCACAGGTAAATTTGAATCCAAACTGCTCAATAATAACGAAGTCGAAAAATTGTATTGACGATCTGCCCTATCAAAGGTTATATCTGGGAACACCGCTGCACCTGCCATGATGATCGGCGAAAGATGTGCGGCATTCATCAAACAAGATTGGTGAACGGCCTCGGCTCATTTGTAAGCAAAGCCATCATACCAATGGATGCATTCGAAGCGCGGTTGGTGACGGTTATGCGGTCCTATCGATCAAACATACGACTCTTCCAGTCAGTCAAATGATATCAAATATTTATTAGTTACCGTTCAGCGATCGAGAGGAATGACCTAGAGACAATACTCCGGAGAATCAAGTATCACAATCGAGACCATGACGACTGCGAGCTACGCTGGAGGACCAACTGACGACTGCGAGCTACGCTGGAGGACCAACTGACAATTTCGAGCTACGCTGGAGGACCAACTGACAACTTCGAGAAACTGTACCAATAACAATGATTACAAATAAATAACTACACCATTTAAAATAAAGAAAAAATGATCAAAGAATGCATCTTTTCCTCGGCAATGTTAACACAGCGACGAACTCCTCGACTGCGCCTCATTAGTGTCGATCATGCCTCTCCGAGAAGATACGTTAGTGCAGCGCAGAATCGTCCAACGATCCATGTTAATCAAGCTAACTTCGAGTGTAAATATTTCGGCTTCGAAACGGTCAATGGTATTTAAATTTACCAGATGTACGAATAAAGTATTAAAGAGGCTGCATGCAAACTTTCATCAGATTCTTGAAAAAACGATTTCATTAACGTACTACCTTAACTGAGCAGTATGCACAGCTGAGACAGCACTTGAAGTACGATAAGATAAGAAAATATGACGTTTTTATTTTAGTTCTGCCTTACAAAACTCGTACCACAGCAAGCATTTTGTTTCGGCTCGTGCTTCTGTGGTGCTCGTGCGGCTCATGTGACTCTCTTCACAGCGTGCGTATTAAATAAAAATTACTGTTTTGCATCTGGTCTGATACTGGTTTTTCTTTAATGCTGTTCAACTGAACGATCTAAAAATTCCAGCTACAGCACGCTTGCTCGACTGTTTCAGCATGTCGTACAACGTATCCGTGATGCCGGATTGTCCACAACCGTTTTTAGGACCGAGCCTCGTTGGATCGTGCCCGGGAACGCAGTTTCTCGTGTTCATGACTTTACTGGATACATTCATTCGATCGAAAAGGGAGATCGCACAGCTCTGCGAAAGGGTGCGACCGGTTAATCCAGCTGACTATGACTACGATTTCATCGTGGTGGGAGGTCAGTATAAATAACCACTGATCTACAAATTAAGCGACTTTGTATCTACCATTTATTGCTGATCTATGCCAATTTCCATCAATTGGAAAAACCAGGTTTTTAAAGCGGGCGTAACGTTACAGAGAATTTTTTTTATTTTTTTAAATCTCACACTATTTCCTTACGTGGAATTGTTTTTTGTGTACGTTGTAGGTATTAACGATTAATTGTTGTTTCACGGACAGGCGGAGCAGCGGGAGCCGTGGTAGCGAACAGGCTGAGCGAGGTTCCGACGTGGAAGGTTCTTCTTCTCGAGGCTGGACCCGACGAGCCGCCTGGAGCCGATGTTCCAAGCATGTTCGGCACGTTTATAGGCGAGTTGCGAAAACGAATCTCTGGCATGTTTGCGTATTTCCCTTTAGAAGCTTTGACCACGAATTAATCGTCTGTTAATTGAACGAACAGGTTCGGAAATTGACTGGCAGTACAGAACGACTAACGAGTCGAATGCATGTCTCATCGAACGTGGGTCGTGCAGATGGCCGCGCGGCAAGAATCTCGGTGGTACGTCCGTTCACAATGGAATGGTATATGTTCGGGGTCACGCGAGAGATTACGACAACTGGGCAGCGCTCGGCAACACGGGATGGACCTGGGAGGAAGTATTGCCATACTTCACTTGCTCCGAGAACAATACCGAGCTCAGCCGGCTCAGCCCCGATTACCACAGCAAGGGGGGGCCTCTCAATGTCGAGAGATTCTCATGGCGACCGGCGATAACCGAAAATATTCTGAACGCAGCGGCGGAAAAGGGCTACGGCCTTACCGACGATTTGAACGGTGCCAATATAACCGGATTCACCATTGTTCAAACGACCAGCAAAGACGGCGTTAGAGTCAGCAGTGCCAGTGCCTTCCTGAGACCCGTCAGAAACCGGAGGAATCTTCACATAGCCTTGAACGCCACTGCCACAAAGATTCTCATCGAAAACTCGAGGGCCATTGGCGTGCAATACGTTCAGGACGGCCAGCTGAGGATAGCTCGTTCGAGACGCGAAATTATCGTGTCAGGAGGTGCGGTCAATTCTCCTCAGCTTCTCTTGCTTTCGGGTATCGGTCCCAGGGAACATCTCGAGGCTGTCAAGGTTCCCGTCGTGAAGGATCTTCCCGGAGTCGGTGAAAATCTTCACGATCAAGTCGTGTACAACATTTCGTACACGATCGATGAGCCGAACGAGTACGATCTCAATTGGGCGGCGGCCCTCGAGTACGTTTCCTACCAGAAAGGTCCGATGGCCTCGACCGGACTCTCGCAGATCACCGGGATCGTTGCATCCAAATACACAACTCAGGATCATCCTGACTTGCAATTCTTTTTCGGTGGTTATCGGGCGATATGCGCGACTACCGGCGAAATTGGCGCACTTCTGAACAATGGGCGTCGCAGCATCAACGTTTTTCCGACGAATCTGCATCCTCGCAGTAGAGGTATGTTGTCATTTACAGGTCGCAGTACGAGACTTCTCTGCTCGGACTGCTGATAGTGCATTCGGTATTCATATTTTTCAGGGACTCTTCGTTTGGCAAGCAACGATCCGATGGCCAAGCCAATTATTTTGGGCAATTATCTGAAGGATCCACGCGACGTGGACGTTCTCATCGAGGGCATACAGATTGTTATTTCTCTGATGAACTCAACTTCGATGGCGAAGCTTAAGACGAATCTGACGTCGAGACCGATAGAGGCGTGCTCGAAATTTCAATTCTTATCAACCGAGTACTGGAAATGCGCTATTCGTTGGGACACCGTTATGGCGCATCATCAAGCTGGTTCCTGCAAAATGGGTCCTGCCGACGATCCAATGGCAGTCGTTGACTCTCAGTTGAAAGTTCACGGAATTCGGGGGCTTCGTGTTGCCGATACATCGATCATGCCACAGGTAAGTTTGAATGCCAATTGCTCAACAATAACGAAGTCGAAAAATGGTATTGACGATCTGCCCGTTCAAAGGTGACGTCTGGCAATACCGCTGCACCTGCCATGATGATCGGCGAAAGAGTGGCGGCATTCATCAAACAAGATTGGTGAACCGGCTCGGCTCATTGGTGAGCAAAGATATCGAACCAATGCATGCATTGGATACGCGAATCTAGCATCTGTCGGAAGATATTGGTAAGATAAAGAGGCTATAAAATATGATGTGATGTTTGTACCATTTCAATGAAAACCTGGTAATGATTTAATGAGACATGAGGTGAGACGCAATTGGCGTATAGTCGCGCGGGAAATTGTATTCTGGGAGCCCGGGGTCGAATTTAGGGCAGGACACGTCGCCGTGCTTGCCGTTCTATGGTGTGATGTAATTTTACTGACGGTAATGAAATTTTTGTTTATGGACTGTTAAAGTGTCACGCTCAGTAAACATTCGGAAAGCTAAGCGCATGAACGGTAATTGATGGATAGAATATATCGCGAGTAATCGGAACTCAACGGTCAGTCTTGTTCGTGCCGAATGGTGCAGGGTTTGAATAAAAAGTCAGACGCTCGTGGCAGACGTCGAACGGTTCGGAATCTTATGATACACGGTCGACGGTGGACATCATCCTTCTTGCCGGGAAGTTAGGTTCCCTCTCATCAGCTGTCAGTTTCACAGCGACCTTCAGTCACCATCAAAATTCTCCGTAGCCGACTGAATGGTAACGTATCCTCGTCCGTGCTTCCCGAACACGCAACGAAGTAAAGACCACGCTCCGACTCAAAGCTAGACTTCTTCGAATTATGTTTACCCCGAGCCCGAAGTGTTTGGCCAATGGAAACTATCCGCTAGATGAAGATATTTGCCTTAGCATCTCGTTGAAAATTGGCAAAGGGGAATTTCTCGATCCGTCTGTACGCTTGTATCCTCTTCTAATTAGTCTAACAAGCGCGTTGCAGATGGTAACTCCTCCTCTCCCATCAAGAAAGTCAAAGTTCAGTCGTGAAGCATTGAATAATTTTAATTGGACCCTTTCATTCGAATTTACGAAACACACGTTGTACATACACACCTGTTTCTCATCGTGGACCGGCTTACTGGGTACAAAAAAATATGCATTCAATATCGCTAAATTGAATTTAGCGTCTGTTCCACGTCTCGGTTGACTTCCAAAAATCATTGTGCATTAATTACCCGAGCTTCGGTAGGCACGTCGCGCACGACTAAATCCGACCCCGAAGACAACTTATTCGTATTCTCGATATTTCTGTTACCGACAGTTTTCGTTTCACTGTTTGGTTCATTATTCCCGCACAGTCTAATATGTGCGACCCGGAGACTGGACCGGAAATGAAAGCGGTTTCTATGGACTTGCAAATAAAGCACCGGAAATTAAGAGAGGATCCTCTCACCAGTATCTCTCTTACCTACGGTCAACGCTCGACTCTCGTACTTCCCACTCGGCACTCATTGAATCAAGACAACGTCCGAACGCATCTTTTGTTTATCATAATCTGTGCGCAACGATGTCTGCGGACAGCGGTAAGATAATGAGGCTATAAAATATGATGTGATGTTTGTACCATTTCAATAAAAACCCGGCCCCTGCAACTCGGGGGATTCTTGAAGAGGGTCTCCTGTCCACCCTAAACAAATTCCAGACAATCCACCCTGCGGAAGGCCTTCATTGAGCGACTCATGAAATGTCGGAGCTCGTACGACGGTTAATGCGTTCTATATTTTTTAATACTAAAATCGGCGATCGAGCGTGCGTCAACCCACATGAAAACGTCTTTTCTCGATACGTGCATACTGTCTTGCAGAAATAAGGTGAAGTGGACAATCGAGAATCGATGCTCATAAATTACGTTTTAATGCCGTACACAGTTCGTTGTCTACATCCAATTTTCAACCGGTACAAGTAATTCGATGAAACTTTTTCGATTGCCTCGATACAAGAATTTATGTTACAATCTGTTATGTCGACCAAGAACAACAACAAAAATTGTGACTTTGGAGGTAAAGTGACCTGAGGTACCATACATTGTTCTTCTCGACACATTTATCGAGAATCGTAATTATGAATCACTCCGAGATATAATCTTGCATTCTCGTAACGACGTTTGAGATCTGCTCGTGTGATTCCCGCATAATAAATCGTCGCCCTCAGACCGCCCATTGCTCCGTACGCCTGCTTAGCAGTTGAGTTGTAGAGCTAATTTGTCGACAGATCCTCGTTACACGCGTCGAATCCTATCGCCGATGCCTACACCCGTATCTGCATATACAGACAGGTGTGTATATCGGATTGTAATATAGTATATTCCGAACCCAGGACAAGTCTCACCGCCAGCGCGTAAACACGTCACTCTCCGGTGTCCACCGATATCCATATATCGTTCTCGTTAACGCGGGGCCAAACAGGACTTAGTCTCAGACACGGTGTACAATGGATTTCAAGTTAATCTTAGAACGTCTCAGCTGTACAGCGACCACGACGGCGACGAAGATCGCCACTTCGGGAGCAAATAATTGTTATCCTAAATCAATATTTACAAATGATCCTCTGTATCAGCCGCGCTCTCTCGTCCGTCATTCGGTCAATATATCTATACTGTGTCTCTCGTCGGTAACTATCAGCATTCGGTACAAAGTCCCGTAGATCCACTCGACGTACATGTAGTCATGAATCACTCAAATATAATAATAATAATTCACGATAAAAATTATTTCATTTTTGTTTGGATGATCAGTGACAATGTTTGAGCTAATGAGATATAAATTATGCACATTATATAAATATATATAAATTATCTTTTTAGTTTCGAAGTTTGCGCATCGGACTTCAATATCACGCCCTAAATTGAGTACTTGCGAACCAATCAAAATATTCTTCGCAGTATTTATTCAATGTATTATCCTTAACATGTAGCTCAGCAAATTGTGAACCAGTCAAATATCTGTAAATAATTTCATTCGACAAATCTTCACAGCGTCTAATTGTGAGGTCATGTGATAATTATTTTTTTTTTCGACTATCAAAATTGAATTGAAAAAAAGGTTTGCTTGTTATATATCAAACGAGATGTGTCTATCTCGTGACCGATGCCCGTAATTTTCTAATGAACGGAGCTGTACCCCGGCGTTCACTTAATTGCAACACTTACCAGACGAGTAAATCACCGGTGCACCACCGTTGTGTAATCGGAGGATTCGCGCTAACGGGTGTTATTTAACGACCCTCGTCGCGACAACCCCATCTTGAGTTCATCGTTTTAAATGTTTTGCCAAGATTTTTTTTTTACTGGTCGCAAAGAATATCTTTCACACAAAGGTGTCGATCCTTAGGGAGAGAAAAGATTTACGACGTAAACTATGAGGAAAAGAGAAATATTAAAGTCAATCAAAGGACTTTTTTTCAAATGTCGCCGTAACGTATTTCTCCGTCGCGGTTCCATTTCACCCGTTTTCTCCGACAAAGCGCTGTGAGAAAGTCTCGCTCTTCACTTTATTTCTACTTTTTTTAATTAAACGACAAAAAGTGGTTAAAAAGAGATAAAAAAAAAATCAGAATTCTTGTTGATTTTTTCCTCGTAATCCTGCCTACACTTTTAATGAGATGATTATCTTAATGCCTGCCATAATTGTCAAGTCTCGATAATTGGCTGCGCAAACTTTGCTGCGAAGTGAAGGCAAAAAAAACAATTGCATAAGTTTCATTTGCAATGTTAATGCGGCGTGGTATACTAAATGTCGTATTGTACATAGTTAGCATATTTTATCCATCGAGACATTGCAGTAAAAAAAAAAAAGTTGTGTTTGCGCTGTCTATCGTTCACACTCGGGAACTCTATCGAACATTCGATTAATACATATCTAGATAGATTCGTTTATAGCGTTTTCTCTGGGCCGACGCCACAATGAACATCGCGCCACAAGATACAAAATCAGAACACAGATTAGGTCCGGTATTGCTTAAATTAATATTTTCTTTCTTGCCTGCATACGATCTCGATGGCCGTAAGTTATTTTTCTATATATAATCTGTATATAATCTGTATATAATTTGAATGTATTGCACTTAATGAACAAAACAAACAATATACATTGTCATATATACCTTCCTTCTTGCGTACTGAAAAACAAAACCCCATCGGTAAAGTCGCGCACGCTTCAGCGCCTCGGCAACTGGTGCCGCTCCGCGGTCATCGTACGTACCAGATTGAGCAAACTTCGTTGCAAGAACTCTCGATAACATCGCAGCCGTCTTGCAGGTAAGATAGGCGAATCGGTCTTCGTGTCTGTCCAAAGCCGTACCCGCTCTAGTGATATTAATTTCGGCACCGAAACTACCAAGCTCCTCCTCGCCGTCGTCACAATTCCTGGTCCATCGTTCGCACATCGTAGTTGCACCATAAAAAAAAATCGAAATTAATTTCTAAACCGAGTATCCTTGAATGCATTGACAAGGTCATCGGACCAACAAATCATACTGCAGATTACGTGCGAAAAAAAATCCACCCAACGATTTTATGCCGAATTTCTTAGAAAGTCCCGACTATCGATTATTGTTCGATAAACGTTTTTATGATTACTCAATTTTTTTAATAGACCTACCGAAAGGCAAAAGCCATTCGGTACGTCTATTCACAGCGGGCTGATAGTTATCGGATAGTCGTGGATACCCAGTGAAGTATCGCAGATAGGACGATGCTCTATTTATATAAATATATAGCGAAGTTCGATAATACGTGGAGGCGCGCACGTGAGAGCTTCGGAGCCCGATCGCGCCGCTATACAGTCAGCACCACCTATCCCGATATCCAAGCCGGGCCCGGCCGCCTTGGTAGCACGTTTGGCGGAAAAACCTCTCGTAAAAATCCAATAAATACCGTCGGCGCGGAGGGAGCCCTTCGTCGCAACTCTCGGTACCAATCTCTCCGGCCGATCGTTTACTCTTGGACGAGGAACGCGAATGCCACTGCAGTTTTTTTTTTCTATCTCCGGCCGTACGGACGGTAGATAGTGAGCCAACGAGATACCAAGCTACGAAATATCTTATAGCATGTGTCTGTGTGTGTATATATATACACATATATGTATGTACAGACACAGACTTTTATTCGTCGGAACGCAATAATCTCTACTCCTCGTGACGCTGAGCGGACTACTTTTCAGATTTTAACGCCATATCTTTTCCCTTCCGTGTACGCACTCACGGTGGCTACTCTTTTTTTCCGTAGCTCCGATTTCACAAATGTTTTTATTTTTGTTTTTATATTTATTCGAACCGTCGACATTCGGAAACGAAACGCGTCACAGACGTATCGGCGTTCGGGGGCTGAAAATTTGTCGGAAATTGTGTAAAAATAGGTATATTTTTTTTCCATTCGGATACAAAAAGCTACGATCTCCAGATGCGTCGTTTAATGACGTGGATACGGAGTAATGAAAAGAATAGCTCTGTTAAAAAATAATAATAATAAATTTAAAAAATGGGAAAAAAATTGAATAGCAGTGGCGTGGAAATGCGATCGAGTTGAAAGAGTCTCGGTCGGGACAGGAGAGAATCCGCGATGAGGCTGAGCCCCGAAGTCTCGTCATTACGACCAGGCGACGGCGCATACAGCGTCGATGGTCGTTCGTCGTTCATCCTGTGCGATAATGCACCGACGTTCATCGAGATCCCGGCGCGTGGCCTCTTCGAGTGAAACGTGGTTCGCAATATCATCGACTCCGGTGCGCGAACTTGTTTTTCGCCCTCTGAATCGCGGTCTCCGGCGCTCGCCGTTCTCCGAGAACTGAGATAGCTTTCATCAGAAACCGCGACGCGCTCTCGTATGTGTATCTCTTCACTTTCTTTATCTTTCTTTCCCGTCGCTCGAAAGCTTTTTTTATACTCGTCCAAACCACCCACAACCCCGTCCCGCGGCCTCCCTGGCGAGCTTTCAAGATCAACGCGACCAGTGACATCACCTAAGGGTCTCTCTACCTCTTTCACGTCATCCCTCCCCATTCGCGGCTGCGGCTGCCGCTGCCTTTTTTTATTTCGTTTTTTTTTTCTTTCACCTCTATCTCTCGACGAGTCAACGGGAGGTCTCTCACCCCGGCGCTCGATCTCTCATCCAGCGAAGCCAACAGCCCCGACCGCGCCGGTTCGTTCGCCAATCCCGGGCCCGAGACTACGTATAGGCGCTCACTGGCTCGTACTCGCGTTACTATTTCACTCGGCGAAAGAATGCCCTCGTCCACCCCCTCGGAGAAGCCACCGAGTGTGTATTCTCCACTCTGGAAGGCTGACGGAATCAAAGCCCACGCGAAGCTCTATACCTGTGATAGCCGGGGTAGCTACGATCACCCTCCCACGTACTTGCTCACGCGAGAACGTATGCGCGGTATCCCCCCATCCTTCCCCCTCCCCCCCCCACGTCCTGTATGTATGTATGTATATTTATATATATGGATAAAAGTGTGTACAGTGCACATATGGAGCACACAGTATGGAATCGTGACCCGGGGAATGCAGAACGCGGAGGAGGCACGTGACACGATGAAAGTTTTTCTAAAGTGGGCGACTTCCGGTCACGGAGGGTGTACGCACTCGTTCCATCTCGGAAGGGGCGACGTCACGAATAGACTATTAAGTTAATAGCGAAATAATACCCCACCGGGCAAATAACGCTACGTTTGAAACTCCTCAATTTTCATTTAATGCGACGACCCCACCGACAGCCGCGTCGGTGTCGAGGTTGTACGAGTTATTTCGTTGACGCGCGCGCAGTCCGAAGCGTATAAAACCGTCGCGCGCTGCCCGTGCATTAATGACCCTACACTTTTCGAATTTGGAGCAAGAAGTTTTATTTCCAACCGAATTGGTGTGCAATTGAGAAAGAAGGGAACTTGGTAAGATTTCGTACGTTGGCTCGCGACCACGCGAGATTCCTGAACTGCATTGTAGCCTAGGCGAACCATTCTTCGGGGGACTCGACTCTCGCTAAACGGCTCTTTGACAGCTACAATTAAATTAAATGACTTTTCTGCGCCCTTTGCGTTACTTCTTTCTTGTTCTTTTTTTTCTCTTTTTTGCGTTTTCATCAACCCACTCGACACAAGCTACTGGATTCTCGGGGACTACTTGAGCCATTAGGGGTAGCTTTGCCAAGGTTTGCCGCTATACTTTGCGAAGCGTATTGCAACGGCGCGTTGCTCTCGCACAAACCACGATTCAAAGTCGCAATTGCACCGATGTCGGTGACGCTTTGTTCGGACACTTCAAGCAAACGGCTACTACGTCTCAACAACGCTTCGCGAACCCTCCGTGCCGTCGAGTCGCAAATTGTTCAAACAGCTTCGGCGACGCGAGCTTTCGAGACGAATTGCGTGCCAAGGATTTCCGAGCGTTAGCATTGGAAACTGGTTTAAATACAGAAAATAAAGGGGGGAAAATAAATCACATGTTTACACGGAACATCACCGAACCATGATTAATATATTCATTTTACTGAGGCCAGTAAAGCGCATTTACTACTACCATTAAATTAATAAAAATCTCTAATTAAAAAAAAATCATTAAATTAAGAAATGATTAGTAAATATCATTAAATTCGTACAAATTATTATATGATTAAAAATGATTGAAACACCGATGAAATTTAATACCGAAGAAATGCCAAGTAGATCCTGCATCGACATCCCCGACCGGGCCGAAGAGCGGACGCTCTTCGGCCGTTGGCGGAGACTTGGCAAGGGGTTTTCCTGCCGGTGGTTCTCGGCCGGAGAGAGTGCTTTCCGCAGTGGCGCCGCCACCGTTGGTTCGTCGAGCACCCCGTCAGTTTGCCGTCCGCCGCCGGTCGAGAGCCACGTGCCGTCGGGCTTTCCCGAGAACCCCATCCGACAGTGCGAAACGACTCTTCGCAAAGTTCAACGTTAAGTTTACAAAAAAATAAAATAAAAAAAATAAATTAAACAATTGTCAATGGACAACGTGACGACGAACATTCGATTCGTCGGCTCTTTTGCATCGAACGCTATAACTTGAATCATAAAAAAATCCATATAAAAAAAAAGTGCTGCACGTGTCCAAAGGCCGAAATTTGCCGGATTCGTCGCAAAATCCACGTACGTTTTTATGTCCACGAAGAAAAATCTTCGATAAACGAGACACCGAGAGAATGCCACGATGTCGAGAGACTCGCCTGCCCAGCCCGCGCGCACCCGTGCTCTCCGTCTTCTTCTTCCGCTACCGAACCCCCTCGACGCCGCAATCGGATGCATGAGGATCTCCTGACCTGGATTACCATTGCCGTAAAACTTTGGTCCGACATCGTCGCGGCAGTTCATTGGCCGGAGGGAGCGCCGAGTCCGGAAAGTAAAATTCCCCGTTAGAGGGACGAGCGAGTGTTTCGTCCGCGATTTCCGGTGCCGGCTCTCTGCGGCGCGCTGCAACTTCCCACCGAAGAACTCGCCGGGTCGAAGTGCGATTGACGATCGCCGGTTGAGATCGCGTTGTTCCGAACAAAAAAAAAATCTCACCGTTGGAAAAAATTTGTTTCTCCGCCGAGAGATGTAAAGTTCGATCGTTCGGCGGTTTCTCGCGTGTTGTAGCGATCGGTAGGGGGAAAAAATTACGTTCCGGTGGTTAGGCCGTAGTTGCCGGTGGTCGGTGACAGTAGCGCGCATGCGCGGTCCGAAATCTCGCAAAATCGGCGACATCGCCTCCTCGTGTTTCGCTCTCGTAGTTCCCGGCGCAACTCTCGTTCCATTCTTCGGGACTTTGTACGTGGACTTCGATATTGCACGGCGAAACAAATTTCACTGTATCGGTACATTTTCGTCACCAGTTGGAATACGCGGAACTCTTTCGTCGTCGAGAAATCTTTACACTATATCAATGAATGTGTTCATATGAACGAATAGATATATATATATATATACATATATAGATAAATAAAAAAATATATATGTATAGTGTAACAGTGAGACTGGTGGAATTTTTTTCAATAAAAAAAAGGTTCGAACGTCTCGTGCAGGGTCGCTGCGTCGGACCAGTGAGGAAAACTCGATGGGCAACCAATTCAATCGATAAATTCTTCGAATCGGTTTTCAGCGCGAGAGACACGCGACGCGATTCATATAGTATTGAAATACGTTTACGAGATGAGCGTTAATATGCACTTCGTGCTGACGACGTTGATGGACGAATGAAAAATAATAATAATATTAATAATAATAATAATAATAATAATAATAATAACAGTAATAATAATTATTAGCTCGACTAATTGATAGACGAAGTGACTACGATCGATCCGTCTCAGCGACCTGCGGAGTGTTACGGTCGACTTCAGACCAGAAGTTAGTGATACCATTTTTTGTTTTTGGTTTTGTTCTCCGTTTTTTATAGTGTGTTGTATCTTGTGCAAATCGTGACGTCGTGATTATTTTGTTTCGCGAAATAATAAAATAAAACTTTCATTAAAAAAAGAATAACGCATTAATAATAATAATAGTAATAATAAAACGATTGTAAAACATGTGGAGTGTCGTGTTCTTTCTTGGACTAATCAAGGCCGCAGCTTACGCCGCCGGCTCGAGGAATGACAAAATCGGTGAGTTCTCCAACCTCTCTTTTATCTTTTGAATCTCATCTAGCGACGCGATTCGGCTTGTTTCACGATTGGATAATTCGTCGGAGAACTTTCGAGGATCTTACATTACAGTTGCGTCGTAACGGGATCGCTCTCGATGCGCGGTTTACCGCGTAGGTCACTTTTTTGGCTATTTAAAATAATATTGTCCTAAAACTGCACACGAATATAATATTTTGATCAAAGACATTTGGCATCCCAATGGAGCTACGGAAAATCCAGGGTGACCATCGTGTTCTACGGGAAAAAATACACTAAATAGGCCATTGTCCGAAGTTATAGAATCGTTTTATCGTGCCGTTTGAGGACGTTGAAAAACGCAAAAAATGTACTCGAAAGGGATAGCCTTGCAATTTTTGCACTTTTTGGACGAATTTTTTTTGTTTTTTTTTTAATGGACTGCCATGTATTTCGAATTATTTTTTCTCCCTAAACACGAATCCGCTGACCTTTTTGGGCCTGAAGTACAGTGAGCCATTGAAAATCTCGATTTTATGCACACAAAATCGTATTTTTGGGATCAATATTGAAAATGTTGGGTTGGGAATAAAATAATTGTTATAATCGTGTTACGAGTTTCTGGATCGAATATCACGCTACGAATAAGCGAGTTGCAGTCCTGTAATCAGCGGTGAATAATACATGAAACATTACCTCAAAACGACGAAATCTGCAAATTTCAGTTTGCGATTTCCTACAATAAATTTTCCAATAAATTTTGACGGTTTCGATTTTATGAGACGTAGAAAATTTGCCATACCCACTTGGTATGGAATACCCCATATACTTTTATTTGTCTTCACGGAAGATAACAAAACTATCTCAACAACGATGAAATTCCCAACATGGACATGGCGTTGTTCTTTGTAAAACTTCGAATCAATCAATCAATCAGCGTGTACCGTTAAAAAAAATGATGAATCGGAGAAGCGTTCAAGTGATTTAAGTGATCCATGCAGCTCGCGCTCGGGGAAAGAAAGTATGCTTGAAAAATCGTAAGACAGGATTCCGCGCATGCCTTAACGTCGTCGTCGGATGACCGCATAAAAATCCACGACCCTTACGGCCGCGGAGCTCCTGCACGGTGTACCAGAGACTCCCGGCCCGCGTTCTTCCGTTCTCTTTCGCCCCGACTTCCGCAAGCTCGCCGATGCGGCGCACAGGCGCGAAAGTGTCGTTTCGTGACGAGAAATTTGCGCAACGGTGAAGCGACAACAGCGCCAGGAATATGTACTTTCGTGGATGGTTGCTCCCGCACGATAAAAGGAAAAGTCCTTGTATACGCGTGGAGGGATCCCTCGTATCCGGAAACGGTTATTCCACTTTCATTATCCTTCGAAAACTGCGGGACTCGCCGGAAAAGTAACGCGAGACCGGCTCCAAGAGCGCTGCACTTCGTAGCCTCGCCGGCAGAAATTGGCGAACACACGCCGGCGAACTATGTGCACTGAATCGCTCCCGCGACACGTGTACCTCACAATCCCTGCAACGACACAGCGAATGGGATTTGTCTCTCTCTCTCTCTCTCTCTCTCTCTCTCTCTCTCTGTGCCTCTCTTCCCGTGCAGAGTCTTTGGCCCTTATCCATACCCTACTCCGCCCGACTCTGGCGCTAGAGTCTTTCCAACTCAACGCGTAAGCTATAGGGGATAAACAAAGGCTAAGTTTGGAGAGAAGCTACAAATTCGAACTTTTTGGTATGTTTTTTTATACTCGTGTGTTTGTTGGCGCATGCGGGGTTTTATTATTATTGATATTGCTAGTAGTAGTGGTGAATTTATTGACAGTGATTAACAAGGAATAGTTTTTTTGATACATAACAGACTTAGGGTCGAATTTCAAGACGTTAGTTTGAACTTGCGATCGCTTTTGGGATCAAGCTTAAGGTCATCATTAGAAGGGTGATTACCATTGATTCGATCTTCTAAAAGCTTTTACCGTGTTCTTTGATGTGCTCTGGAGGGCTCGGAGGCCGTCGATTCGCGAGGTGACTGACACGAGGGAGCTCGTTTGACTCATCTAGGAGATTCCCAAATTTTCGCCTGAATTTCGAGCGCAGATGCACGGACGAGATACTCGAACGGCGACGTCCATCAGAGTTTCGCAACGCGTTAGAGTCGTTACAATCTACTTTGCAACAGCGTTATCGCTCGAAGTACGGTGGCGAGTCTGGGGCGGGGTTGGGGAGGGTTTTTGCCTACACGGGTTTCTATTCTCTTTTTTCGTCTTACATAGCTTAGGCGCCGATAAGAATCGGGCATCGGGTCGTGTCACGAGTCCGCCACACCGAGCAACGCGTTCTATATTTCTGGCGTCAGCTTTGGCGCATACAGCCGGGGCCGGTTCATCCTTCATCATCCATCAAAAGACTACAGCCTATTTTATCTTTTTTCCAACGGGCCCGCGCGAGCTCTTCGCCAATCCTTTTAACGCTAAATATTGAATTAACTTGTCGTTCCTCATCCGTCCTCGTCGCCGATGTAACGAGTTCGCTGTTGCCCGGAGATCCAGAGGGAATAGTCGGAAGTTGGATGCTTGACGGAGACATCTTGGATGGCTCACGGGTCATCTAACTTCCGGACAGGAAACACAATCGTACACCGGTACCGTATCGGACAAAACGCTCCGGGAGAGTGAACGCTAAATTTATTATCGAAACAGAGATAAATATGACGCAGCCACACGCAGCTTTACCGACCGTCGGTAAAGCTCGACACAAACGTGCGCACACGTCTCCCGCAGATTTAAAACATCTCTTTTTTAATTTTCCCTGCCTCGATGTCCCGTAATTCCACGGATTGCACCAAATGGCCGGTTTATCTGATATTTCATCCAAATGCGAGCGACACGAAATTTAATTACACACCGCTCTTCGAAACAAAACGTCGATGTGACGTGCGTATCTCCCTCTTGTTAACGAATCGAATAAACTTTATTTATCTTTATTCTTTAAATGAAACGCACAATGCAGTCAATGTTACGCTGTTTCAATCGAATGATCGGAAATCAATGAGTTTGTATCTGGTTGGCCGTTCACCCTGGCGTTTATAAACGCGACGTAGCTCGCGTGTCACACTGTACGGCTTCTGCGTGTCCCGGTGACAAACTCGTTGAACGGGAACCGAGCCGACGAAGACGAGGGTGTGACGTCTCGACGGTGACGAGTGCATCGTACCTGGAGCTGGTAGACGCCTACCTAGCGAGCATAAATTTTAAGCAAAATTGGAGCTGGGAATATCCGGCGAAGATTCTCCGGGAAGCCCCGAATCGGGCGTGCAACGAACGAACCGTTCTCTCGAGTGGAGTTGGAAAACTTTGGAGGGGTTGGTACCGAGGCTGGAGGAGTGCTGGTTCGCGACGCCGTTCGGTACGGGCCAAGGAAACAAGAGGAATACTAGACTGCTATAGAAGCTCCGAGGGAGGCTGAAGGCTGATCTTGGAAGTTGAGACACGTCCTCCGAAGGTGAAGAGGTCCTTCAACTCGTTGGCTGGAGGGAGAGCCAGCCCGGAGGAATGGTACGTATACGAGGAAGTGTGAGGGAACTCTTGTGTGTAGTTCGGAGGAAACTGCAACACCCGCGGAGCGGCGGGGTCGGTCATGGTTTTCTTCGTTCCCCCACTGAGGGGGCGAGGTTGGACTGGTTTGCTTGAACCACTTTGACGCGCGGTTCGAAACTTGGACGGGACAGTTTTCTTGGCGTGGAACTGGAAGGTCGGAACAGTTCGGTACACTGCCCGTCATTGATGGCATTTTTTTGTTTTGGTTTTTCAGCCATGCTGGAGGGCTTGTTCGATGTCTTAACGGGATCGAGCAAGATATCCGGAAAAACCGGACATCAATGACGGGTAGTCCAGTAGGACAACCGGCAAGACCGGATGTACGCTGGACATCTTGCTCGATGACTTAACGGGATTGAGAAAGATATTCGGAAAAACTAGGCATCAATGACCGTCAATCCAGCAGGACATCCAGCGAGACTCAATGTCTTGACACATTTTGGCTTGACACCTTCAGAAGAAAATCAGTATTTACGGAGGGACGAGAACATCAGCATGATTGTAGGGTTTCGAAGCAACGAGTGCATAGCGCAAAGGACCACAAACGGCGGACACTCGAAGCGGCACCGGACTGTGTCGTTGGCAACCTCGCGATGCACAGCGCGCTTGCAGGCTCATATGTGTGTGCTCTATCTTGGAACAATACACATACACGCATGTGTACACATACGTATAATATATATCTGTAGCGAAAACGCGACAAAGCAAGAGACAAAAATAACACACAACTTTGCCGTGCGAGTCGCATGCTTCGCTGATTCTCCTTTCTTCGGCAAATGTTTAACGAAGCGATCCGTCGTGGCTTTCTCTCTGCTGAGCTCGTCACCCTCTCTTCCGACCCAACTCTTTCAAACCCTCGAACTCGCTATGGCTTTCTTCGTTTTTATCTCGACGGGTCATATTTTTCATACCTCCCTCCCCCACCCGCTCCCTATCGCAGCTTTCTCGGGTCGAATGTTCTCCAGCACGCTCTTGTCCATCCATCGCACGAAGACTTTTATTAATACCTTAGAAATTAATGACATCACAGGGCCCGCTGCTCGGACCTGTCACGAATCTGATACAATAAGGCGCACTAATTATATCCAAGCGGGAAGGCTTAAAATTAATATTAACTAAAAATAAATCCAAAAATAACTCGGTCTACAGTAATTAACGAATCAATATTAATATTAATTTGGTGATTATTGTACACGTTATTTTTAGCTTAATTATCATTTTCACAACGAAATATCGGAATCTGGGTTGAAATATGACGATATCGTGTTAATAATCACCGGCTCAATTTGATTGTTGACGATTGCAAATGTACCAACTCCGTTTACATTATTACGTGTGCGTTAGTTCTAGGTGGTATCGAGAGGCGACCCTTTCAGTCCGTCATTCTATATTTATCCTCGACAAAGTTACGCTCAACCATTCCACTTTGACTCGTGTGAATTTCGATATTTCGATAAACCTCCCGGGAACTCGGCTGTCCCTTGTTTGCCGATAAACCCACGAGAAATGACTCTGGCGTCCCGTTAACCTCCCACCAGCCGGAGCTCGTTTGCCATGAACGTTTTCCGCGTTTTCCAACATCGAAAGTTATACAAATACGAGTGCGGCGAGCGACGGAGATCTCGAGTCGAACCGACACGTTCGCGTTCACCGCAACAATAACCCCTTCTGCCCCAATTCGATGTTTACTCGCGGGCTCTTTCGAATCGATGTTTTCCTTCACCCGTGACTAAACTGAAAGTGTGTTTGTGTTTTTTTTTACCGTTAACTTCTACCTGTGGAGCCATTTTACAAATTTCAGCCTGTGCAGGGGCAACGGGCTAATTCAGGTCACCTGAGGTAAAATTCAAATATTTGAGAGAAAAATTAACTTTTCTCTATAAGCGAAACCGTCAAAGGGAATAAAATGTCTACTGCAAGATACGCGAAGGTTTTTGAGCGAAATTCGCTGCGTTTTGTAATTTGTAACAAGTTTGCCACAAGTTTTTAGTACAATGGACAACATTTTTGTAAAATGGACAACTTTTTTGTGCAATGGACAACATTTTTGTAAAATCGACAACTTTTTTGTAAAATGAACAAGAATAGTATTGTGGAGGTTTGTAGACAAGAAACATTAGTGCCATTTTTCCTATACATTACCCGGTTCTCCCGTCCACGAATTACGCAACGTCACTTTCGTTCGGATCGAAAAAAAAATCCCAGCCCCTACGTTTCTTCGTTCGAAGGAAAAATACTACGAAATTTTATATTACGAGGTTCGCAGGAGCCGACGAGAGGAAGCTCGTTTGTCGGAGTGCCGAATCGCACCGGGTCAATGGTTTCTTATCCGCGGATCTGACTGTGTGGCACCGCGACACGGGCTTCTTCTCGGAGAATAGGGCAACGGTGTCGGGCCAGAGGGTGCCGGAGAGGAGAACGAGATGATGTAAAAAGCGAATAAAAAAAATGGATTACGAGGACGAGGGTGCGAGCCTGTCGGCTCGAGTCGAAGATCGATCGAGTGACAGATAGAGGCTGGATAGACGCGCGGCGTTGACGTAGATTGAAAGGGAAGTGTGTGGAAGCGGCGTTTTATCGTACTTCTTTCTTTCACCTCGCGACGATGCTCGGGCCAAGGTGAAAGAGTCTGCCTTCTCTCACTGAAAAAGTAAAGTACAGTAAAAATAAAATAAAAGAAAATAAAAAAGAAAAAATGTCGACTTCTGGCTCACCACAGTTTTCACCCATAACCGTCACATTAACGTCCCTTCATCCCGCGCTACGGCACTCGCCCGTACAGTTTTACCGAACGACTGTGTCGTTTCTCGTGTTTTTTCTTCCGCTCGAATTACTTGCACCCAGAAGAATAATTTATTTGACATGTGCCCACTAATAAATATTTATTTGATTAAAAATCATGTTTATTTAATTTAAATAGATATATAGCAATATTAGTAACAGTGCATTTATTGATTAATATCGTGTAGTTTATATAATATCTTACACATCTCTCTATACAGTAGTTACAACGTTCACATAGGCATTCCCAATGGGCCATCGACCGGAGTCCTTCAGCCCAAGGTTGTCACCATCTTCGAGTGGATTTATTAATTAAATTTTTTCCTTAATTTATTAAACTTATTGCTGTATTTTGTTATTTTACTGTTGATATGTCTGGATTATATACATGTACAAGTATATGATTTATACTTGTATGTATGTGTTTTTTCGGCCTTTTATATTGGCCATGTGTCGAAGCTGTTGGAAGATTGTATGCGCAGGCGATTTGTAAATATAAATCGCGACGAGGCTGAACTTACTGCTGCTTTCAGCATCAATCGTTCATACGACCGCGATAGCTTCCGAAACAATTATCCCCAGGGAACGGGGAATTATCCCCGATCGATCATTGACTATCGAATGCGAGTCTATGTTTCGAGGGGATTATCGTCGTGAGTCCCGAGACTGGAAGTAGCAGTCGATAGATCGAAGAAAAGAAGAAGCGAAGTAGCAGGTTTTCCCAGAAAATGGACCAGTCCGTAGAGAGTTAGATTGAATCTAGCAAGAAGGAGACACCGAAGCAGCCCGGGCGCACCTTGTTTCGAGTAAAATGGGTTCGTGTTGTTTCCTACCGATGTTTCGCGAATCGAAAAGTCCCACCTTGCATTTCCGTGCGGGTCGCGACGAGGGAGGATCGATAACAGGGATCCCAAGAACGAAGAACAACAACAGCAACAAAAAGGGAAAAAGGGAAGCGACGGCGAGGAGAGAACCGGAGTAGCTGCGAAAGAGAATGTCGACGGAAAAAAAAACATGAAAGTTTCTCGAGGAGAAGCAGAAGACGTGGAGGCACCTCGCGAGATAACACTGTTCACGAGATCGCCTCCTACTCTTATCGAATCAGAGAACATTTGCCGTGTAACATTCGATCCCATCAACGCCCTGCCGTGTAGCGCGCAGTAAGGATGGATCCGATTGAAAAGCAGGGCAAATAATAGAAATACAGGGTTTGCAGTAAGGGAGAGTGGGGCAAGATGGTGCGCGGGGGCAAAACGGACTGCTTATAGGAAAATTTCGTAGCACATAAAAGTAGCCAAAAGAGATCTTGAACAGTGCCTAATAGCGTCTGCACATGATTGTTTTTATATCGAATGTACTACTTTTATATCGAATGAAAGTGTAATGGAATGATGTATTTCACGATAATTTTTTTTATGCAACAGTAATTTTGTTATTAATCACGATGTCTTCCTTTTGAGACGACAATTTGTTTTTTTTTCTTTCGTAAAAGAGAAAGCTTTGTTTTGGTAAGCAAAAATAATAGAATCAGTGTTTGCAGTACGGGAGAGTGGGGCAAGATGGAACCCGGGGGCAAAACGAACTGCTTATGGAATATTTCGTGCGGCGTAAATATAGCCAAAAAACAAAGTGTTTTCTCAGATGGTGGACATCGTGATTAATTACGAAATAACGAGGGGACGTACGTAAACCGCGATGCTGAAAATGATTACGAAATTCCTGGTACATGTAAAATGTTTTCCTCGAAATACATCAATTTCATTATACTTTACGAGGGCATCGTCACGCAAAGTACGTTCGATATAAAAAAAAATCATGTGCAGACGCGATTAAGCACTGTACACTCGTTCTTGTCGAGGACCGACCATCCCCGGCCCGAGGACGAGTACCCGAGCGTGCCACGATTCGATAAGGCTTTATTGTCTCGTTTTCTCTCTCCTCCCACAGGCCATCTAATCCGGTCGTTTTGCGTGTGATACATCCATCCGTCCAATATGGCGATAGACTAATTTTTGAATTACACGCCCGAGTCGTGTCGCTCGTCCCGGGAGAATGGGGTAATGCGGATCACCTAAGGGAAAATCCTAATACCTGAGTGAAACATAAACTAGTAATATGTGTGTAATATCTGAGTAATATCTGAGGGAAACATAAACTTTTCTCAATCTTTGAAGTGATCCTTGAAAGGAAGCCTTGAACATTTTTTTAGGATGGTCACCGATAATATAAATTTTGAAACAAGCTTAAATTTCCTGGAAAATAAAAAATTCAAGGCCACTAGGTGAAATTCAAGGACGCTTCCATGACCTGAAGTACTTCAAAAACCACTGGACACCATAGATACGACGTTCGAAATTTCGCATACTATAAAAGTTTCTCTTCTTTTATAAACTTTCCTTTATAAAAAGTTTCTCTTCTTTCATAAACTTTTATAAAATTTTCTCTCTTTATAAAAGTCCCAACACAACTTGGAAATGCCCTGGAAATTGTCCTCGAATGTCCTTGAAATTCAAGGACATTCAAGGATGTCACTCGATTCTTGAAAGGGAACCTTGAAATATCTACCACGCGAGTCTCCGAGCTCTTCGGGTAAAATAAGCTGAGAGTTATTTCTTTTCACGGAACTTCTCTTCGTCTTCGTCAGACAATCAGGTGTGACAAAGGTGACCCCCGTTACCCCGTTCTGCCCTACTCGGGCCGTGCGGGGGAGTCGCGGCCCGGAAAACTCCTGGTATTAGATCTCGTTGTACGATATCGACAGAGCACAAGCGTGCAAACCTCTCTATATCGTCCGCGATCACGCGTGTTCGTTGGTTGTTAACACGTTGTTCCCTTACTCACCCTTCCCGCGTCGGCGGGGAAACCCTCACGGCCCACTCCCGCGAGTCGGCTCGACGTTAATTTCTCGATGCGCCAATAATACAACATGCCATCACGTGTTGTTTCGGGTACGGATGTTTTGGTATGCCGGGCGTACGTCATCCGACATCCTCCAGCTGACGCACCCACAACCATCGGCTAATCAAATCTTTCACCCTCATGACAAACTATGAGCGAGTGAAAAGAAATCCCTCGCTTATAATATCCACGGCTCGGTGAAGCAACACGCGAACGCATTGGGGTCAAGCCCAAAATGTATTGCCCCTTAGATCGGATTATCTTTATTCGTTAAAATATAAAACTGAAGAAAAACAACCTGGAAAACTGCACGTTCTTCGAGTCTGACTCGTATCGGTCGATTCACGTTGATGAGACGCTCATTATTTTGCGACCGTCAGTGACATACCGGAAATACGTCACTTCGGTTTTCAAATTTCACCTTTTAACCGGAACTGACGTCATATGGGAAAACGTCACTCACGGTTTGAAAGCGTCATTTTCCAACCGGACGTGATGTCACACCGAAAATATGGCATGAAATTTACTACGCTATACTCTTATGCGATATTATATATATTTCTGTAAAAAAAAGGGCTTATCCCGTTTTAAATAAATAAATAAATAGATACATTTTTATTTATCATCTCCTCTGCCCGTTATTTCCGTTAATGAGGAAACGGACGAGTCGTTTTGGAATGGTTCCGCTGGTTTCATTGCAGAAAATAGTCACGAACGTTTCCCGTTATTTCGTCGATCCAAGAGCCCGGGTGTTTAGTCGGATTGGAATAAATGATCTCGCTTTCTTCGATGATCGTTTCGCTTAATCCAATTCCAGTTTACACGGAATAAGCGGGTTGCGCGGGTCTCGGTTGACGAGTCTCTCCCGAGGGACACGTGTCGTTCTCCACCCTTCCCTGCACCGGCATCTTCGGTCAGAGAGCGCTACCCTACAACGATTCTCTCTCGAGTTTCCGTTGGCTTCCGGCTCTTTGCCGGGAAGCTGTGCACGGTGCTTGTCTCCCGTGGGACACTGAACTTTCGCCTGCAAGGCACACAGCCCGTCAGCGCTTACCCGCGCCCTGTCTTAAACAGCTCAACTTCGCACTCGAAGAGCCGCTCGACGATCCCCTATATTAATTTCCTTTTTTCCCCGAAATCCCCGAAGCGACCGCACGAGTCGCTGCTACGCGCGCTTCATTAAAAAAAAGAACCTTTTTTATCGCTATCAAATTTTTTTTAACACTCACCGACAAAAATTTCGTCGCTCTGCCGTTTCTGCATCTCGTCGATTCGAACCATCGAGAGAACTTGTTCTTTTTTTCCCCGGCTATGCGCTCCAACTCTTCGCCGTTATCGGCGCTCGCTTCTCCGCCCCGCTCTCGGACGCTACCGACTGAAGCCACTTAAGAGTTTTAATCGCGCTTCACGACTCTTTACCCCTCTAGTAGTTGCGCATTCTGCCGGTACGACGCCCGGGCCGGGTGTCCGACAAAACGGCTCTTCGTGTAATCCCCTTTTTCCACTACGAAAAATCCCTCTTTCCCGTTGAATTTCCCAAAAAGTCGTCGGGCCAATCTACCCTCTTCTGAGCGACGGACACACCGACAGGAGGAGGGTGGAGAGAGAAACACGTGGTGGCACTTTCATCGATCACGATAGACGAGTTCAAGTTTCAAAGTAGAAAACGTTCGTGTGCGGTCAGACCGGCCGCGCTGAATACCGACTCAACGGCTCGTACGGTTGCGTGTTCAATCTCCTTTGCACCCGTGCCTCCTATAGTGTAACGCTATACACCCACTGTTCCCAACTTTTGCCGGACAAGTCGCTGATTCTCTCTGGTCGCTCTGTTTTCTAATTATATACATAAATAAACGGCGTTCATAACTCTCCGGAGTGTACAAACTTTTCCTTCCTCTACCTTTTCCGTTCCTTACTCTCACACGCTCCGTTTCTCGAGTGAACGGATAAAGGCGCATGCACGCCCACGACGATACTTACCCCTGATACAGTCGAGCGCGAATCGAGGCTGATTGCGCGATGTTTGCCATGGAGTTGGTGGAGCTACTACCGCAATTACCAGTCGGAGCTCTATTGCCGGGGCGTATTGCTGTGTATGCTATGTTCCCGTGGACGCGGCTTGGGGTGGGTTGGGGATGATCGTAGTCGCAATTGAAACGATCGGTGTCTTTGTGTCGCAGCTGAGAAAGATTCGTAGGGAGGGAGGGAGAAGAAAAGTGGATCCGTGCGATTCTGGTGCAGCTCGTCGGATAATCGTAGTACACTACGGTTTTCCGCCGTACTGTGGAACACAAAGCACGTGGGGTTTGTTTCGGCTGGGGGTTGCATCTGGGTACTGGCGCGAGAGAAGCCAGACTCCTGGCCAGTACTCTTGCACTCTTGCGCAAGTGCTGGGAAGCACTCGCAGGATAGAGACGGAACAACCCTATCAAAGATGGAACTTTATCTATATTCTTCCTCCTCCACGTCTCCGGCCGGTTCCGTCTTCTATTTGCATACACAGATAAACGGCGTTGATTCTCCAAACTTTTTTCTCTCTACCGGTTTTCTTTCTCCGTTGTTAGTGGCAGTGCCCCAAAGGACCAGTACTGGCGCAACGTCGGCCAGCATTCGCCCAACGCTGGCCAATACCGGTCCTATATTTAATTCCCACTAGAAGACGTTCGCCATGAAGTCGGTCTAAGCTACCGCAATTGCTATCGAGACTCCAACTGGGTAGAAATTGTAGAGCACTGCATCAGCCCCGGATAAGACCCGATGGCGCCCCGACAACGCCTCGATACAACGCTCAAGAATGTCTACCGTCCCAGGTGTTGTCTTCCAGCGAATCGAAAAAGTCCGATATCTGGAAACGCTAGAGCTGACTAGCGCGATTCTCGCCCAGCTCCTCGGAGCATGGCACACATCCTGCTTTTCCGCGGCACGGTGGAACACAAGGGACATTTTCCGTATCTCCATGTCGTACCGCCTGTCTCCGTCCCGCTCGCGAATGCCTTCCCGTTTCTCTGTCAGAGCTGCACATCCGTCTACATTACGCTGCATAATTCATGGGGGTTGTCATAGGCGCGCGCGAGGTGGATAATGGCACTGGACGGTCCTGGCTCGCTCGCTCTATTGTTCCACCAGCGGGGAAGAGAGCTTCCAGCTACTGGTGGCGGCGGACGGCGAGTCTGGTGGTTCCCGACAGTACTGGACGGAAAGCCACCGCGTATCTATAGCCATACGCAGCACGACGAACAGACCCATCTCCGCTGGGATATACGAGGGCCGAAACCGACGACGCGCGGATGAGTACGACGTAGAGTGCGACTGGTAGCACCACTCCAGTTACGTAGCCGAAACGCTTCGGATTGTACGAGCGCAGGGGTGTGAAGAACAAGAGGAATGGGGCTTTTGAAGGGATCCCGGTGTTTAATATACCTAGATATATATTCCAGGTACTTGGAACCTCTCGTCCCTCCGCCTATCCACCTCCGTTAGTTCGTATATGTTTTCCCGGTAAATAGATGGTGTTTGAACACTACCGGAGTCTCTCTCCACTTCGTTGCTCTTCGCTGCTAGGGATGTAATTGAATGAGTGGACTCTCACCCCTCCAGTAAATCCTATACTGCGAATCCTCGGAAATGAATAATATATTTTCATTATTATTATTTATTTTTTTTAGTAATGCGCGAAAAAAAAATTTGCGGAGATATAAATTAATGCACGGATTGGCGCGTCGGTCGTACGCGTTGCCCGGGAGTGTTTCGTATCCGGTGAAGGTATTCGAGGGATCATAAACTGGACGGAGATGCGTAGAACATTTTGAAGCATTGAAATGGTCTTTTTTGAAACATCATCGGGTATTTTCTGCGCTGACATTTTACAAAGTAATTTCTTACGATAAAAGTCCAAGGAAATTGCGAGACTCGAGTTTCGATTTTTTTTGTAATTCCAAGCCAAGATCGTTGGGAAAAATTTCCATCGTTCACACAACAACCGGCGTTTTGAACTCTGACTGATCCGGTCCAATTTTACTTGCGCGACGTCTCCAAAATCGACTCAAAAATGATCCTCGCCTCTGTAGTAATAAAGCGCAGCAATAAGGTGTGTAAATAAAGTTACGTCGACTTGTTTCTCCAGACTGTGGATAAATCACCCGGATTTAGCTTTCGTGAGATCTCGCACTCCTTTGTCGCATTCGACTCGTAGAGAATTAACGGCGAGTATTAAATAGCCGGATCATCGGGCTCGTCGCGGATACCGAGACGGCCTTTCGAGACTTGAATAACGGGACGGCATACTCATAATGTCAGAATATAATTCAAACCATTTTTCAAAGGTATGACGATACATGAAGTTTGTATAGATTGAGTTACGGAGCTGCGATAAGAGTCCTTCCGGAGCGACTGAAGTTATACCGGAGGGATTGAATCGGGTGGTGATAAGAGATTACTTTTCGAGCAGATCTCGCACTCCCCGACGGATTACGATTAATGCGGATTTCCGTGTTCCGCGTACTATCTATCGCTATGTATAAAGTTGAGTCATTCAAGATACCCCAAGAGAGCTTGGGAGTTGCGGAGTGAAAGAGGGAGAGTTAGCGGGCAACGCGAAGACCGAGTCGAGGAGAGATTTAGTGAAATTTCATAGTTTGACGAATAGCTATACTTGGAATTAAACCGAGGATGTTGATGGGGGGAAGGGTAATTAGACGTCTTATTTATCGTTCCTCCCGCGTGTCACTGCGGCTAAACATGATTTATGAGCTTCCCGAGAGGTTCGTTAGAACCGGGCGGATGGAGGGGTTCCAAAGTATCGTACTTCGAGTAAATACTCTCAATTTAGCCGTGAGAATCTTCGATCATTCATCAGGTTTGTCACAGTCGTGAGATATCTCTGGTTGATCCTTAAACGAATTTACCCTGGTAGTTTCTGTGTGTCTCGTGTAACCGAAAATCTCGATGCTCGCGACTGATCTCTCGTCCGGAATTTTTGGAGCGTTACGTTGGGCCAGAAAGGCCGTGACAAAGCTCCGATGTAACGCTCTGAAATCATGGTTTATCATCGAACTTCGAACCACATGGATGATGAAGATACGTAGGTGAGAAATAACATATTTTCTCCATAACGTCACTTCTGATTTGGAATTTCATTTAAAACCGAAAGGGACGTCATGGAAAAAAAAAATTTGAAAAATTTCGTTCCGTTCTTGAAACCGGAAGCGATGTCACAGAGATTATTTTTATTACTTTCTCTGCTAAGCAGTGGCGTAGCTTATCAGTGCTCGGAAGACGGTCGGCTTCAGTCCGGACACGCTACGCCCGATCCGTAAAATGTTGCCGAAGGGTTCTTAACCGAATGATTCTCGATGCCGATCGGAGACGATCCGAGACGCAAATCCTTATTTCCACTGCGGCGGTAGACTCTCGTAGTCGCGATAGGGTGGTATCGAGATGAAACTCAACCCGGCGAAAAAGTCTTGGCACGAGCTTTCATTCTCTTCCCCGTTATATTCGAGCCCTCGGCGAAGACCAGACGAATCGAACGTACAATCCCGAACCCTCCCCTCCCCCACCCCGGCCTGGAAGACGCGCAGTGAGCCGTTCAATTTCAATTTCGTCACGCAGGATCCTCGAAATTCGAGGATTTTCCAACGGCAACGATGGATAGAGAAAAAAATAAAAAATAAAAAGCCCAGCGAGAAGAGAGTAAAATCCACTACCGCGCCGATGTCTCGATCGCGTCTCTGTATCACGGGGTGGATGCTCGAAGGCATACACAGGATGCTCTTTTCCCTCCTTCCTTCGGCGTACGGAGATACCGAGCTCCGAGACTTTATCCGAAATTGCGGGAGCGCGGAGGCGGTGAAGATAGCGAGAAAGAAGCGCTCATCGAAAGTATACCTACGGTGTTATTCGCCACGGGATCTCCCTCGCCCGAGGATGGAAATGATACAGTATGTACATGACGGTGACAATTTTCCAATTTTTTTCCCCCCGTCTATTCGACTCCTCATCCTCCGCGACGCGCGACACCCGCGCGGCGCCGAACTCCGGTAAGGCGAGCAAAGCTTCGCGAACTGGATCGGCTCCGGCCGCCGATTCTGCGATCAACCATCTCAGCCGCAGTAGCTTTTGTTTTTTCACATTCGGGATTCCTCGTACCGAAAACGCAGAGAGGCGGTAAAGATAGCGAGAAAGAAGCGCCCGAAGGTGCGCGAGAAGGCGGCTCATCGCAAGTGTGCGTACGATTCGGTACGCACACTTGCGATGGTTATTCGCTATGGGATTTCCCTCTCTAGACGATGGAAATGATACAGTATGCACATAACAGTCGCAACAATTTTCCAATTTTTTTCCCCCCCGTCTATTCGACTCCTCATCCTCCGCGAACCACGACAGTCGCGCGGCACCGAACTCCGATATTGGATCGTCGACAACGACGATATCGATTTGTCTATGTATAAAAGAATTATCTTAGAACACACATACAGATTCAAAATACACAAATTCAAAAGATTATAACAATATATAGAAGGTCACGTATTTTCAAAGGGTCTCTAAGGGTTAATCCTGCATTCCTGCAAATTTTTAGTCTACCCCATAGCCGTATCGTTATTAAATCGCATATAACAAGAAATTATTAAGCGTGCGCAATCTATCGCTGAACTTTTAGTAGTTTATACTAAACTAACTTGGGGCATTTTGTATGCGTCTGGAGAATAATTTTAAACATTTGTGGCTGCAGAGTATGGGAATAACTACGATACGCCGTAAACGTTACAGCAGCCAATGCATAGCGAAATTCGAGATGCGTCTGGTTAAAAATGCAATTTTTCCAGTTCGTCCTCGAATGACTATACGAATCTGGAGATTATTACCATATTTTTCTCTCCCTGCAGATATCTTCAGGGTCATACTCCGGTGAGGCGAACAAAGCTTCGCGAACTGGATTGGCTTCCGATTCCGCGTACCACCCTTTCAGCCGCCGTAGCTCTTGCCTTTTTACATGCGGAATTCCTCATACCAAAAACGGCCATTTTTAAATAGCATTATGCAGGGGCGCAACTGCGTACCCGACAGCGCATGGGCGACCGAGCTGCGCTTGGCAAAGGCTTTGAGGTTTGCGACGGTAGCAATCTCGGCTGTTCCACATTCCTCAAAGGATCATCTCTCCTCGCGGCTGCAATTCCGTACAATCGGAAGCGTCGCGAATCGAGAGAAGAAACGGGAGAACGAAATAACGAGAGAAAGATGGGGAGAGAGAGAGTGTGTGCTGGCGCTCGCTGGATTCCATGAAAGGCGACTATAAGCGCATTAGGAATATTGCGAGAGCGAGACAACATTGGACGGAGGGCTCGACGAAACCACCTCAGCCGCTCGCGCTTTTCCTCACTCCTTTGTGCGACAGTGAAACGACGCGCCGCTTCTACGGCGATATAGAAAAATTTATCTCCGAGTGCGTGTGTGTGAGCCTCAGCGCGGGTATTGCGTGGAATTCATTTGTGCGCGTTGCACCGGCAGTAGAGCGAGGCAGTTGAGTCGGAGCGTGCCAGAGCAGACGAGCGGCTTCGGAGCTTTTACCTACTCGTCGGGGCCGACTGGTCCGTTGTTGCTCTTCGCTTTACAGGTCGTTCACACAAGCCCGGCTGGGTTAGACGAAGAGAGCCGAGGCCGCTCTCCCCTCGTCTCTCCGACCTATCGCGTTATAACGTTTTGTTTAGCTGCCAGGATTCCGGACGTTTTTTGCGGCAGGATAGCTCCTTTGAATCCCGAATCAGTAGCCGGCTGTTTCGATATACGATCTTCCAGACCGGTCCGACCTACCAATCGCTGTCCTCTTTCTTTTCATTCCGGCAACCGGAGCTCGAGCCCTCTTTCACTGGCTGCGGGGGAGGGGGAGAGGGAGGACCTCTTCCGCTTTCCCAATACATGTACCAAATTCGAGGCAATACCACGTGGACATGCCTACGTGTCTGCCTACGTGTTCTGGATCGTGATTCGCCGCTCTGCTGCTACCTACCGATCCTATTTCGCCGGCTCTTCCTCCGTCCTGCTCGGTAGACCGACTCTGTATAGCTGTATGCGAGAGTACACGGGGCTGTAGCCAGTTTCGTCCTGACGCGGATTTTTCGAGCTATCACAGTCAGTACGATTGTTCAAAGCGTTCGTCGTTGGTATGAGATAAAAAAGGCGGCACGAGAGATTTTCTGGAAGGAGTTCAGTAAAACGTATCCGATGTTGTCCGTTACGATGGTATTGGTATTCCGTCGCGTCGACTGTTGGCTCATCGATGGACGGATTGGTTCTGAAGGTAAGAACAATTCCTCGAGGCCAATGCCGCTGAAGCCTCCGTAATCCGCTTGTCGGACGTTGGCACGGCTCGTCGGGATTTCGTCTCACTGGTGAGATATCGACACTTCGAAATCCATTGACCTTCGACTAGGGCTGTACAGTTGCGCTGTCTTGACCGGCTAAAGAATCGCTAAAAAAAATTACCCAGCTAGTGAAGTATAGTTTGGCTGGCTAAGCAGTCTTAGCCGGCTATTCATTTTTATTGGGAATTACAGAAAACTGATGAAAGTAATGAGACATTTATCTTTGGCACATTACCTGTTTTATTTATTCATTTCAAAATCGTATTCCCACGAACTAATTATGTGTCTCAATAAGTCTCTATTCTGGTATAAGAAAGTTAGCATCTTCTCATTTCCAAGAGATAATAGTAGTACTGAAATTAATAAATAAAACAGATATTGTGCTATAGATAAATGTTTCATTAATTTCACCGGTTTACATATAATTCACAATAAATATGGATAACCGGCCAAACTGCGGCTAATTTTTAACCGGTCAAACCATCTTAGCCGGCTAAGAGGGCTGGAAGGGCCAAACTATAATGTCCATTAGTCGGATAAGATTTTTTAGCCGGCTAAGACGGCTCAACTGTACAACCCCACCTTCGACATGCTGGCTGGTAGGCACGAGGGCTGCCCGAGGCTAGGTTTTCACCGCACGATTTTCATGCTCGAACAAAGTACGGGCGTTGCCGTGAGTTTGAGGACCGGACGTTGGTAACGATGTTTGCCAAGCCCGGTTCAGCACTGACGCTACTCGGGTACTGCTTCGTCCTACATTCGGACGAATTGTCATTGGATAAATTAAAATAAATTAAATTTAAAATGTTAACTGAAATAAATTTAACAAGGTAATTAAAATAAATTTGAAAACTTCATTAAAATTAATTAAATGAAATCAATTAAAGTAATTACATTGCAGGGTAAGTCTTTTCTTTAATTTATAACTATTTCAATCATCGATCGTCAGAATTTATGTCAAGTGAAAAAATAACGAGAGGCAGTTTGTATTAGTCGGAGAGACCTTTGCGTATCTAGACCTCTCAAGGTTTCCTTTCAAGGGCTCGTTACTCCCTCTGGAAGCTCGGCATTACTTCCGGGGGAGTATTCGTCATTGGCGAGCATGGCGATTTCGCGACGCAAGAAATGTGGTTATTTTAACGAAGTCGGAAAAAAAATATCGTATGCGTCAAGGGAGGAAGTGCATTTTCACCTCGTGTGAATTTCTGTCCTCGCTTCGCTCGGGCATCAAACTTCACATGCGGTGAAACACGCACTTTCCTCCCTTGTACTAATATACTATTACTGTGCACCCATATGTCTTCCATCCTTCGAGCCATCTACATGCGATGCTGGACCGTCGCACTTAGACATCAGAATTCTCTCTTAGGTGATCCCCATTGCCCCACAATTCTCTGGAGTGTACATCGCGCACATAGTCTACGTCCACTCTAGTGCCCGTCTGGTCCACCGGGCAAGCTGTGCAGAGGCGTTCACCGTCTGCGTTAGACGCTTCGCCGCCCGTTTCGCTTGTACGATAAATTTGAACTATCGCCTAGAAGGGCGCGTTGTTGCAGCATCGGAGAGAAGCGAAGAGGCTGCGGGGCGGAGCAACGGGAAGGGCCGTTAAACAGTCTCGGACTAGATCTGGGCAACACGCTACATTAAATTTTCCCGAACTGCCCCGTAACCTCGCCCTCGCAACCTCCCCTACAGAGTTCTCCGCGCGGGTTTCCGGTCTCCGTCCCCGATTACATAAACAAGTTAGTTCACAGCATACCGTCTGTTTGTACATCGAAACACGAAATACCGTCTGTTTGCACATCGAAACACGGACCGTTGACGCGAATAACGCGATATACAATATGCTCGCCGAATGCACAGATGTACGGACGTAATGTACCGGGACCTACATTGATACCGGTAGAGCGTCCGAAACGGACCGCGCTGCTTCCACGTAACACACAATTGAATCGCTCACGGCATTGAACCACCCCCGGCAGCATTGTGAACGAGTTCTCTCGCGCTGTTCGCAGCACTTATCAACACCAAGTGACGTCCCACTATGCGGATTCCCGAACACGGGTCACCGAACTGTACTTGAGGATATTTCGGCCAAAAGGCACTTCTGTTCGATCGATATAAAACTTTGCTACTTTGCGGGCAAAGACACACTGAAAGGTTCGCAATTTTTTTCAGATTTTTTGGCCGTGTAATTGTTCTTGCAGTTACGCGTGTACAAAACTACATAAGGTTACCCCGCTCTCACATAAAAAATCATGGAAAAACTGGGACATTCTGCCATGGGTGGCGTTACAGTTGTGCACTGCCATGAGCTATGGTTATTATTCTTATGTCATTTTTCTTATGCCATGGTTTTTATGTAATTTTTCTTACGTCATTATTCTCATATCATTTTTCTTATCAATGTGTGAAATCACATCCCAGATAAGCTCAGTGGTGTCACCCAATACTCGCCAAGGTAAGTTACGTCGCGACTCTCGTAAGGTTCGCATAGTCCAGAGGGATTCAAGAAAATCGCGAACAATCGGGACGTAACAAGGTCCGTAATTTTCCCCGCGCATAGAGCTCCGACTGCATTCCCGATACGCGACCAGTGCATTTTCCAATTTCTTCGTACAGTGTTGTTTCTTCCTTGTCGAAGATCTCGCGTCGTGGCGGTAGTTTTCGGACGAGCGGTTTTCTCCGGTTGAGCTCCAATCCGAATCGACAAGTGTTTATCGTACGGGCGTCAGCGAGTCACGCGGCAGAAGAGTCCCAATGCGTTTGTCGTTCCAACTCTCGCCTGTTTTTGTACAGGGAAACCTTTTTCAAGCTATCTGATCCCGAAAAGGCAACACCTTATCCCGGACTTTCAGCACTCCGGACCTTTCGCTCTTGCGGAGAAAAGCGTGTCCGCCTCGGGTTCCACCGGAGTTCCATCGCTGGTAGTACCTTTTCTTTGCCGGTTCTACCTTGTAAATCCTTTTCCTCAGACTTCTCGTTTTCCGATTCAGCGGACCGCTCGAATTCCCTCCGCCGTGTCCTTCGCGTTCTTCGGCACCTTCCGCGCGACGCATCCGGATCCGGTCCCGTCTCACCCTGTCCATTCCTTCCCCCAATCATCGGTTTCCTGTCGGTCCCAGCCAAACACCGAAGATCATCGGCGCGCCACGGGGCAAAGTGATAAACTCAACGACAAATTAACGGATTTGCGCCCTAGCCGGAGTATCGGTGCATCGCTGGCTCGGAACCAAAGCGCATCCTCTCCATGTAACCCATGGCCAAGCGGCCGAAGTGTCCACGCCTTCTAAATCACTGTCCCAGAGCTGTTATATCCCCGTACCTGTTTGCCGCGTCACGAGATGGGATATCGTCTCTATACGTGGTAGGTCCTCCTCCTCGCCGCTCGTCGCCGTACTCGCGGTTGTAACGAGGCGGGTCGTTCTCTCGTTCTCCACCTTCCTACGCTTCGTTTGTATGTATATCTCCCCTACAAGCCCTCCCTCCCTATGTCTATCTCCTCGCAATCGTCCCGTTAACGGAAGTCCGTAATAGGCTCGTAAAATTCCGGATACTCGGGGCAAACCACCCTACCTGGGGCTCTGCCGTCGGTGGTAACCAGCCCTAGCTTTGTCCTAGGTGCAGCGTCGAGGTAGATTAGTTTGTGTATACGTAACGGCTGCCGGTGTTACCCGGTGTCGTAACACTCCGGGAAGGGATGTTGGATGGGTGTACACGGGTGAAATGGTTCCTCGTAAAATATGTTCATCCTCATCCTCCCAGGTCCGTCGCGGCCGTGCGGTCTAGCTCGTCTCGCGAAAAGATGTCACGTTGACGCAGCCCGGGAATCCTTGCCGGTTGTCTCGCTCATGTCCCTGTGGTCGCTCGTTCTTGCGGTGTGGCTCGGACGGACGGACGCGCGCGCCCGACTCGACACGACCGCAGGAAACGCGCGGACCGGAAGGGGATGCTGCGCCCGAATGGCGGTAGGAGAGAACCGCGACGTAACCGTCAACGTGGATCCTCCGACGGATGTGTCTACTCTCCCGGTCAACTTGCTCGCTTCTCGTTTTACCTCCACCTTCTGTATCCTACCTGGCGACTCTCCTCCATGGAGATAAGCGTTTACGATTGTCCTCGTAACGGCTCGATCCTCCGTGACATTTCTTCCCCCCCGGGTAGAACGTCCCGGGATTTCCGAGAGGAATTCCGCGCCTCGCGCCACCGGCTTAGATGGTACAGTGGCGAGGCTCGCAGCGAACTACTATGGCGCAGCTATGGAAACTATTACATCCTACGTAGTTTTTTTTTAACATCTCCGCACTCTCGCCACTGTCCGCCGACACCCCGGCGAACTCCGCGAAAGAAAGCCAGCTGCGTAGATATAACTATATCTATTTTATTATTCGACCATGCTTCATTCATGGAAAACGGGGAGGACGGTAACTGGCAAAAGTGAGCAGAGAGAGTTTTCATCCCTCCAACGCCGGCTAATTTTCCCGAGTCCTCACAATTTGCTTGGGTAATTTGTTCTCATCAGTTTCCGTACTGTATATTATATACATGTGTGTATAGATATATAATATGTTCGATGAATATACTATATATGTATCTATGCAGTAGTTTGCTCCAAGGAAAAGGTGGGGAGTTCGAGAGCGACGGCAATATCCCTCTGGTTATATATAGCATGCAGTCGCTCAGCCTAGGAGCAAGTTTATGTACAACACGTGCATACACATACACACGTGTACCAATGAAATTTACCCATACCAGTAGAAACGCCAGTCCTTAAGTCACCCGCCTTCGATGACGCTCTAATCCCACTTAAGTATTCAGATATGCATGGGCTTGCTGTAATTGATTTTAAAGTTTCGTCAACTCTCCCGCCTAGCTTCCTCCCAACCCCTCGGCGTATTACCTATTTCAGCGTTCTTACAAAGTACGTTGCAAACTTGGCTCTCACGTACTCGCGAAACGATGTCAAACGTGACGGAGATTTGAGAAACAAAAAAAAAAATGTACCGACATAAATCGTATAAATTTTACGACTTTTTCGTCACTGCAGTTAAAAAGAAAACAAACAACAAGCTTTCCTTTGACGACCATCGGCCCGCCAGTACGGAAGACAGCGCGTGCGACGAACTTTGATGGTTCTTCGGGGTTTACAGTGAAAGTTGTCGACACATCGCGAGAGCGGGACACTAAAGAGGACACCGATGCGGCGGTTGTTGCGCCGTTCTCCGTTTACTCTCCTGGCGGACCAATGCGGGCTCTTACTACTGGCAGTGGAGATAGTCGGTATACGGTCAGTCGTAAAGCGGTATCTTGGCTCTAGCGAGGTGTGCGCTCTGTGTCGTGACGGTCCGTCGTTAGACGACGGACGTTAACGCGCACGCCCTTCGATTCTCCCGGAGCTGCGGTGTCGGGACAATGTACGTAGGTAGGAGTGTGCGAAGGCGACACCGCCGCCGACACACGAAAGGTGTGGGAAGGCGGCGGAACGGAGCGAGCTCGCGGTCGGTCGTATTGTTCAATTTGAGCCTTCAGCCGGCTCGTCGGCGGAGTTTTGCTCAGGGTATAATATCAAACTAGCCGGGTTCGCAACACGCGCACGACATTGTTTCGTGCCATTCATCCCTCCGTAATTAAAAGGGTGCTTCGTTGTCACGTCAAGGTGTCGTAAGCAAGCGTCGTAATTACGATAGGAATGACGAGGCATTAAAGCTCCCTCACTCTTTATTTCCCGCGATTCCCCTCTAGCGCCTTCCATCGAGCAGCCCGCTTTCTCTCACTGTTGAGGGATCGGTGACGGCTAGTTTGCGGCTAGTTGCACACGTCCGAACCACGACGTTGGGACCTCATGCACGTAATGCCCGAACTTTGGGGAAGTTTAACACGTTCCTCATTAAGCCTCCCGTAGCACGAGTGAAATTAGTAGTCGATTTGTGTTACAGTAGTTTTCCCTGTGTACTCGTCGGTTACCAGACTTCCTGGCCCGAGAAGACTGAGGCTCCGCGGCGTACCGGACGTATACTAGCCTCCGCGATATCGTGCTGTACCGGCGCGATGTTCTTCGCCCGAACCGCCAAAGGAGGGAAAGGTCGCGGGGGCGTGAAATTAACCGACACGCTAAAAGCCTAACTCCCCGTAGTTTCGCGCTGGTTGGGAATTCTGGGAACATCTCCGGCCTTCTGGCCGACGATACTTTTCGCAGCTTCGGAGTCCAATGCCCTCCGTTGCTGAGCTGGCCAAAGTACGAAAAAAAATACTTCAAGTACAATGTATAACGTGTCACAAGTACTTTTCGTACTTGAAGTATTTCTCAAGTACTTTCCGCAATTAGGTTCGTGGCGATAAGCATTATGTAAACTTAAAAAAAAAGTTTAGACAATCATAAATCAATAGAAACAGGATGTCGCGCTACTCATCGAGTATTCGTAATTCAAGCGTGTACTTAAAAAGTACTTGTACTTGGTACTTTAGATAGTAAAAAAACACTCGAAGTACCACACAAGTACCCGATACTTTAAGTACTGCCCAGCTCTTCGTCGACACCGGGTCTGAATCCCTGCAGCATCTCCGCTCGAAACGTCCGGGCGTTGATGAAGAGCGTCCTGCCTCGAGCTACCCTTTACTTCCTTTTCCCTCGATTAATATTTTTTTTTTATCTTTAAAAATAAAAAATATTTTATTATCGAATGTACTTGACGCCTCGCTCGACACATCTCGTTATCGTTAATGTCATTATCGCCATTTCAGTTATTCACGTGCGACCGCGTCATCGTAATTATGATAGTCATTACAATTATTCGCATTATCGGATCACTGCGCGTTTTGGTATCAGTGCGTTGTGATAGACGCAATTCGTAGGTATATAGGGGGGGGGGGGGGGGTGGGGGCATCGTTACCCAGCTCCTCTCTCCTCAACATCGTTGCATGACGCCATCCTCCGACAAGGCCGGGTTAATCCGTGCACCGATCCACTCTGTAGCCGTGCTGCGGCTCCGTTATTTCATTAATTAAAAACGCCAGCGTGAACGCGTACTTTTTTCTACGCTCCCTTTTTCTTCATTTTTCTTTTTCTTCCGCTCCTTTCTCTCAAACTTCACCGATCCTCCATTCTCCGGCCATTCCGATTTCTCGCGATACTTTCCGCACACCTAGGCAGGAGATACGCGAACGACCGGTCTCTCTCTCTCTCTCTCTCTCTCTCTCTCTCTCTCTCTCCCCCCGTCGTTCCATTTTCTCCGCTACCAATTTGCTTCGCCGCTTTTATTAAAGCACATTGACTCCGTAGCGGGTGGGCGAGGGGCATCGAAGGGCGAATTAAAAAGTAAACCATCCGCATCCACCCAGCCGAGCGGCTACTCGGAGTTTCGGCTGGCTCTCGAGCTTTTACACCCGAACGTACCGAAATCGATTCCTCGTTCTTTCAACTATTTTGCGCCCTCGTGGGCACCTCCGACAATTGTTTCTCCACCGAACGGGAAGCGCCTCGCGCACGCTCGAGGCCGAAGTCCGTCACGGACTCTCGACGCTGACACGATGAACCGAAGTTCGATGGAAATTCCATAAGTAATTCGAGATAAGCGCAATCACGCGAGACTTCCGTATCGTTGGGTTCGAAAGGATAACAATATTCAATGATTCCCGACATATCTTTATCAATGCAATTTTTCAAAAATGCTCATTCTTCGATCATCCGATAGCCGATGGAAAATATTCCAAAAATTGCGATTGGATCGCAGCTTGAAAAAGTGAAAAAAATAATAATAATAAAAATTAAAACTAAAACGGAATTTCATTTCACTCGATTGTCCCTAATTTTTTTCTTCTCCTCCGTGCCACCCGGTGGGTGAGCGAGCGTGAATTAAATCGGCTCGACTCTGCATACCTGCTGGGCTCGGAAAAACGGACGCGGACCGTCCGATCGCAGCCCGGAAACGGAGCGGCGGGGAGCCATTTAGTCGGCGTTCTCCCTCATGATCGATCCATGGAAGAACCAAACCCCACGACCGCCGCCCGGAGAGTCCTCCCGTGTCTCGTGCACGTTTCCTCCCTGGGAACAGCGGATACGCGACATAGTTTCGAATTTCACAATAGTTAGAAATTAGTCTCATACATCGATCGTCGCAGCGATGGGCAATGCCGAGACTCGCGCGGTTCCGAAGTTGATACGCGAGAGCGTGTGTCTCAAAGCCCTCTCAAATCGGCTTTGAGGGAGCTCGCACTGGTGGATCGCTGTTACCGGGGTGACGCTGTAGCGATCCTTGTTGGCGCTTTGCTCTCCCGTAACTCGGCGGCTTGTCGGGGCTCGGTGCGAGGGATGAGGCATTCAGAAAGCGGGACTCTCTCCCGTCGTCCTCATCGTTCTCCACCTCGTCGTCGCTCGCCCGTTAAGCCCAATCCCCGGACGTCTCCCGCTCTCTCGCCCGTCTCGTCCTGGAGCGCCGGAGAGGGTGTCAGGGAATCCGCGATAGGGGCCTCTCGCCGCGTATGGTCGCACAGAGCTTGCGCCCGAGTGGAGAACACCGGACGGAGGAGGTGGAAGCGGTTGTAACTTGTACCACTGGCGAGCCCGAGCCAGTGTCCGCTCCAATTAACTTTTCACCACTAATTTATGCGCCACCGGTGAACGTGTGCTCGTGTGATCTCTGCAGCTGTACGGCAACGATGGCCACGTCCGCCCGGCCGGCATTATTGTTGTATACGTGTACTCTCGTGGACACGCGCAAACCAACCCCCTCCTAACCCAGCCCTTCCGTGCAGACTCTGACTACTGCTATATTCAACAGCCTACAGTCTCGCCGGCTCCATAGCTTGCACCACTGCGTTTTCGCTCTTCCTTCCTCCGCCCGCCCGATCTCGGCTTCCTTCTCTGTCCACCCCCACCCCCACCCCCTCCTCTGTGTACAGTTATATCGGGTCTGACGAGCAAAACGTACTTACTCGTCGGTTTGCTTAAGCAAATTTTACCAGGCTACCACCACGCCAACTTCGTTCGCTCTCCCCCTAGAAAAAGACTGCGCTACTTTCGTAATACCTCCGTTGCTTCGCTTTTTCCATTTTCTTCTTCTTCTTCTTCTTCTTCTTCTTCTCTTATGTTCTTCCTGTTTTTTAATCTCCGTCCCTCCCTCCTCCAATGCCCTGCCTCAGCTCTGTTGGAGGTTCTCGGTATATCGCGAGCACGTACTCGCGCAGATACACTACGTCTACGTGAGACCACGTTGCGCTATCCTTCGTGCAGGTTCCTCCGCTGCAGGCTCCTCGGCGCCGCGCTTTCCTCCGCCTCGTCGTTGAGGGAAAAATCGTCGGGAATCCGAAGTCTTTCGGCGAACTGGGCGAGACAGGAGAACGGGCGGATCGTTGGCAGACCTACGGGGAATCCTTTCGGGATACATCAATCTTACCTTCAGTTCTCTCCCTATTGTCTTCGCGCTGTTTTAGCATCTCGAGGAAGTCGCGATCGATGGTACGAGGCAGTTGTCATCGCGGATCGGTGAGCATTACGGGGCTGTTTGCACCTTGCGGTCAGACGTTTCGATTAACTTGCCTCCCTATTAATATGCATAGGCCCGCGTCGGTCGTTTCCCACGTCGAGGAGAATGACAGGTGCCTTCCCCCCCGTCCATGTCCTCCCCGAGCATCCCTCGGGTCTTGCGCCACCGACCCTCACAGAAGTGCGAGGGCGATCGGGCGACCGGGCAAAATGCAGTTGTACAATGCAGCCCATCAGCCTGCTCACCGCTGTACCGACGCCCCGTGCTGGCTGCGACGTTCCCATGAAATCCACACGAACCCGCGCTCTTGCTCTCTCTATACCTGTCCACCCACAGGGTTCTCCCCAGTGAAACGTCGGTGTTTCCTGTCCGAGCAAATAAATCCACGACCACCGGTGCAATACCCTTGTCCGTCTCTATCCGTTCGAACGCGCCGACCAACCCCTGCGGCGGCGGCATCGGCATCGTCCGTGGCGAACGGTCATACAGCTCGGTCTCCTACTGTCCGCCCCCGTACAAGGCCCGTTACCTAACTACAACGGCCGACTCTCCGCGATTGATTGAAAGTTTGCTGTCCAACTCCACGCGTGCTTGCTCGGCTTGTCGCGCTTCTATAGGCATAGGTTTGGAGTAGTTATTCGCACTGCCACTGATCCTCCTCCTCTCTCTCTCTCTGTCTACCTGTCCCTCCTTTGCGTCGTTTTTTTCAGCTGTGCAGCTTTGTTTTTGTCCTTCCCCAGACCGGTCAGCCGGGTGTGTAACTGTTCGAATTGAACGGGAGCAACACAATTCCCAAAGCGGCGGCCTTTCATCGTCACCACGATTTTCGACGCGACTGACACGACTATCGACATACAGCTCTAACACTACGACAATTTACGACAATTGCTCCCCTTTTTTGTTGTCGTTGATCTGAAAAGACCGTCGCGCTTCTCTCTATCGTTAGTCGCTGAATTTTATGAGCGAAATTAACATAGTTATTGTCGACGAAGTGTGACCACATCATATGCGAATTGTGAGCATCAACGTTTTCTATGCATGTCATCAACGCGCCAGTTTCCAATTAGGCAAACGGGGTACAAAGTTGATTGCCGATTGCGGAGTATGCAGCGCATACGCGCATCGATTACCGGGCGATAGGCTGATTATTCACGGTTCCCGCTCCGGTTCTTCACCGCCAAGAGACATCCCGATAATTCGTTCCGATAACGACCATGTGGAGTAAAACATTCTGATGAACAAGACAAGATTCCCTATCGGTACGGCGTTGTTGACACGGTTTCATCGAATTACCCCTGGAATCTCATTGAAATTCAAGTATTAATATTCGGGAATCAAACGTCGGGCGGCAGACATCGTGCCAATTCCACGAATCCATCGCTGTCCCCCGATCGTGTTTGGCGCGCTCATCACCGCAATGCCTTCCGGGCTCGTTGGTTCAATATCAGCAGGAAACGGGAATGAGATGCCGCTCGACGGATTCGAAATTAGTCAAGTTAACGCGCACCCACAGTTTGATGACGGGATTGAATGGCAAACTCGTCACCTATCATGCCAGTGACTTCTTCATCTCCTCTTTCGTTCCTTATTTTCTCCGATGGCATGGCTGACGTCGCTTTTGTTCTTCCCATGGCGGCCTCGCCAGTTGGCATTCGTCTCGCAGCGTGTGCCCGACGCAATGCTGCTGTCGCTGCGAGGCACACCGAGAGAAGGATCTAGTAAAAAACTACCGATCATTCAAGAAAAATTACCATAGTAAATTTTTTTCTTTTTGTAATTCCACTTTTAAGGCTTCAGCTTTCTGTGAGCCATCCAGCCGCTATTTTCATTTTCAAGTCTCAGATTTTCCACGAATTTTTACCATAATATATACGAAAAATTATTGTAAATCCAGTACTTCCTACTATAGGTGGCGCCCCAGTTCGCTACTACTATGTGCTATGGTAATGTCTCTCAAGCGATATAGTCATATTTACTAGATCCTTCCAGTGCAGAGACGAAAGGCTGCCGATGACTCGCGACCGCTGCCAGAGATCGAAAATCTCATGGCTACAGCTGCGAGGACACGGTGCTCCGGTAATGTGTGGCTAGTGCTATCGAGCAATTAGCTTCGCGTTCTCAGGTGAGCTCTCCCGGGGACTGAAGGAAGCTCCCCGAGTACCAGGTGCCGGGTGAGAGGTTAATGGAGGAACCCGCTGGTCGGGACGAAGGTGTACTCTCCGCAGCGACGGAGGACAGCGCCGGCAGCAACATGAGAGCACACACGCTGCAATCGATTTACGATCGGTTGCACGCCCGCCCGCTTCGCGTTTTATTACGGATAATGCCGCGGGGAGGAAAGAGGAACCCCGTTCTAGAAACAAGCCTTCCGGCATGCATAGTTAACGAGACGTTAAGCAACCCGTTATGTTGGGGTGGCTCAAAGCTTTTTCACTTGTTTTCCCCGACTCTCGCCCAAGGCGAACTTTCGTAAAAGGTATCTTTGCCGCTAGGTTTTTTCTCACTCTCTCTCTTCAGTCTAGTGCTCTATTCATCAGGATAAGTCGGGGAGATCCTCCGGGCTGCCAGTTGCTCATGGCTCACGTGCACTTTACCGTCGTCCCGGAGGAGTTGGCGTCTTCCGTGGAGGATCGTCACCGAGGACGACGAGCCTTAAAACCCATCGGCCATAAAGTATCGCGCCTCGACGATCGCTCCTGCCGTTACCGTCAGCTTCACCTTTGCCGCTTCCGGAGAGGCGAGGGGCGAAGGGAAAGATCCTCCGGCGCGCAGTCAGCGACGATGAGGGGAAAATGATATTTGGCCTTTCCCAGTTGTTTTATCTCGCGCAACTCCATGTCGACCCACTTCGTTGCATCGTCAACGGATCCTTGATCGAAAGAGTGTAACGCTCTGGCGGCGATGGACACGATAGCGCCAGCAGTTTCCAGCCCACGCCTCATGGCGAAACGATCGTCACTGTCACCGGGGCGTGAGATCGTTCAACAGGAAGAAAAAGCCAAGTCGGGCTTTTTTTTATAACACCATGTCATAAAACGGAAAGGCAGACACGATTGATGAGGACGGTAATTATGTTGCTGACGCGAATGCTGCACCCGCTATTTTCGTGTTTACTCGCGGATCATGCACGATCACCTCGTCCCGATAGATTTTGCTACTCGTGGACATTTTTTCGAGCTAGCAGCTAGGATACCTGCCGCAAATGTTTTCTAGATAAGGTAAACGACCCCCTTTTCGTCGATGTCCCAGTTAACGTCATAGAACGCAGTTAACGTCATAGAACGCTAATAATAAATACAGTTTGCGTTTAATAAGAAACTGGCCCGCTTACCTTATATACACATTTGGCGCCTTGCAAATAATTTCCTACATCCAGCGAAGGTAAAACATTCCTGCCATTCTATCACAGCGGATTGCAAGAGAATTCGTGACCATCGCCGTTCCGGTGGAAAGAATAAAATACGTGCGGTATCTTCCGCTGCGGTGGGCGCTCAAGGCGAAATAATAAAAGGGGAGAGACCGGTGGGTTGACGTTTGGCCAGAGGCGACCGATCTTTCAGATCAGCGAAAATAAACAACACCCCGCGGTCCCCGACTTTCCGGTCATACCGTTCCGCTCGTCATGCCACAGAGGCGGAAGCTATATACGCTAGTACACGAGCAGCAATGATGACGGCGACGACGACGCCGACGACACGCGAGAATATCGTGCCCCGAGGGAGCGCACGATTTTCATCCGCGTAAAGAAAAATAAAAAGGCAAAGAGAGTAAGAATCAGCAGCAGACAGACGAGTGGGTAACGATCCGAAATCCCTGGCTCAAGGATACCAATATTTTATACCTCGGGCAAGTGTAGCGGAAGTGGGCGTCTTCGACCGCGTCTTCGGAGCAGTAAAATATACGATCTTCCGTAGGAGACTGTTTCGGGAACGAGGGCTCGCGGTCTCGAGGATCCACTTCTTGGACTTCACCTCCCTCGCGGCACTCTTTTACCGTCCATTCTTATTTTCCTTTTTTCTCATCTCCGAAAGTCTCCACCGACTCCATTCCCCGGTCGAGAGTCGTAACCGGGAGGATAGCTGCGTCTACCTTTCGTCCGGAGCCCGGCAGCGCTTGGGCCAACATAACAGAACCGGCGAAGGCATGCATCTCGCCACCCGACTTGCGATCTCAGCACACGGCAGCCCCGACGACTGAGACCAATCGCCGAAACGATAAAACGAGGAGGGTAATCGTGTCTGCCGGGTCTTCGAGCCGACGGCAGGAATCGGCGTGAACAGGATGGAAGCCACCAAAGCGCGCGATGCATGCACAAAGTAACTTCGTATCCCTAGATTGTACTTCGGAACTCGTCGCGGCGAAGGTTATCCTACTTATCCTGTCTGTCAGTCGCAGACGCAAAAGCCGCGAGAGAGAGTAGATTCACCGGGAAGGTGATTTCGGGCCGAATCACCCCGGCTGGCTGTTGCGACGGCGTTTCCATACTGCATTCGCATCACCTCGTTTCTGTCGCCGCACGGAGGGAGCCCGACTGTATGAATGGTGGGACGAGGCGAGGATATATAAGGCTTCGGTAGGCTTGGATGGTGAAAGCCAAAATGCCGCTCAAAACCCCCGACGCGCATGCAGGTCGAGTCAAACTCCGCGATTTCCCGCGGCCCTCACCACCGACGTCTTCGTCATTGAAAACGAGAAATTCGTCGGGAAATCAGACGAGAATGTCGAACGCCTTACCGGAGGCTACATTCCTTTCGATATCATATATCTCGTGACATATTTTCCCGCCCTCCCTCCGGCGGGTTCCCGCTCGTTCGCTCTTTCGACGGGAGCCTCGAACGAGTTCGATAATATTGAATGTGGCACTCTCTTTCTGCGTCCCGCGACCTCGGGCGTCACTGCCGATGTCACCTCTCTCAGCCGCGGTAACGTCTTCCCTGTTCACCGCTGGGTCTGTCGCGGGAGACGCGAATCAGGCCAATATATGCGGTGAAGTTGTGCCTTGTCGGCTCAGTCGAGGCACAAGGGAGAACCGAAGATGCTTAGTTTCTTAACTTGTCTCGAGTCCCAGAAGCCGCCGTGTGAGCGAATACCAGTTGCGTGAAAGTGTGAGAGACGTATAATCGCACGAAGCGCCGGATAAGAACTTAATATCACTGGCTTGGGGTCGGCGACCCATCGTTCCGGATGCGCAACTGTGCAAATTACCTTCGATCGAGACTCGGGGATGCAAAGTTGAAAATTTTAATCTCCCGTTGCAGCAATTGTCGCGGTTCTCGAATCGCTAAAACATGAGGAGTTGGGACAGAAAGTGACGGCTTTCTCCCCCGCTGATTGGTCGAGACATTGTATGTCACCCCAAGTTTTTATCGAAACTATAGTAATTTTTGATTCACTGACAAAGACCTCGGTCTATTTGGCGTTACGCTTTCCCGGCGTGAAAGGGTTGCTCATTATTTATTGCTTCGATCGAGACTCGGGATGCAAAGTAGTAAATTTTCATCTCTCGTTGCAGCAATTGTCGCCGTACCCGAATTGCTAATACACGATTGGAATTACTGAGAGTTCGTAGAGAATGTGACCGCTTTCTCTTCCCCTGATTGGTCGAGACATTGCAGTCTGCCACCTCGAGTTTTTATCGACACGATAGCAATTTCTGATTCACTGACAAAGGACTTGGATGTAAAACTTCTCATTATGCGACCTTTACCACAATTTTTTTGATACCGATACGTCTAACGCCATTCGCTCATGGTACGGTTGAAGGGTTAACGTGGATTGGCATAACCCGTCGTAAAGTCGGTCTATTCGTCGTTACGCTTTCCCGACGTGAAAGGGCTGCTCATTATTCGGCTTCCGGTTACGCCGGTGCTATAAGGAACCTTAATCCCTGAGCCGGCGAATGAAACGCCCTTGGCACAGAGGTGTGATCCGAGCCGAGAAACGGTGCTAAAGGGTGGAACGAGCCGAGACCGAACGAAGCTGGCGATTAGTCGAAGCAGGCGGCTCACAGGCTGCCGTGAGTAAAATTCTCTTTTGAAAGATACGACCCCGGGGGATTATCGGAGAGTGAGACTCTCTGAACCCTGCAGGAGCCCTCCGGGTGCATCACCCTTTCCGATCCGGCCGTCACCGCGACTCCGCACCAACGTCGTCCTTTCACTCGACTCTGCGGGTCGGCTTAACTGGTGGCCCGCCAAGAGAATCGAGGTCCTCCGCAATAACGTCCTCCTCCGCCCTTTCCCTCTTCCTTCCGTCCGCCGGTCTGGTCCGAGGCTCGCCGCACATCTCGAGCTCGAGAGGGTCACGAGGGGCGAGGAAGAGGTCCTCGGTGCGGTTTGCTCGCAGGGGAATAGGTGTGGGAAGCCGTAACTAGCTTAACACACCTCTGTAATGTCCCGGTAAAGCCGCGATGGTCCTCGTCCTCCGATAGGAAATTACGAGCGCCTGGGAGAAAAGGAAAAGCTCGGAACGAGAGGGGGAAAAACGGGAGATAACGCCCTTGTACGAAAGAGGTAGAAAGACCTGAAACGATATGGTCCAGCCGGAGGCTAGGCTATGAAATATTTTGCAGACTCAGCTTTTCGTCAAGATCGTTTGTCCTACCGCGGAAGTAAGAAAATATAAGAGAAGAAAAACCCCTGGTTTTATCCGTTACAGTAGTTTTGAGAAAAAATCTGCCGCAATGGATCTATCTCGGTTCCCATTTGAACGAGGCCAATTAACGCCCGACCAGGAAGAATTCTACCGGGATTCTAGAGAGTAATCTTCATCGTGGAAACTTCCGGCTATGAGAACGGAGATGTTGTCAATTTACTTTTTTAATCCTGTATGTCGATCAAAGAAACGTTGGCACACGATTTAAGAACGGTAGACTCGCAGACAAAGGTAATTATATATATGTAACAAATAAGAGGGGTTGACGGAACAAAAAAAAAACTGCAGATCGTTCCTTCAGCGAAACGAGATCGCGAGGGTGAGGGTGAAAGGGAGAGAGTGCGGCGTGACTGTGGATGATAAAATTGGGTCCACTTATTCGCTGGAAGGCCCTTGTTCGGACTAAGGGTGTAGCAGAGCTCAGCAACTAGCGAACCGTGCGAACGGTCAAGCGACCCTCTTTCCCGCCCTGTGTTACCGCGGTAGAAGGTTTATAGAGTGAGAGGTTGGCAAAAAAATCTTGGCACTATCGGGTCTCCAGTGGCCCGGATTAATGTTGCCCGGGCTTCGTAAAGGAACACCTCCTCAGTCTCCGTCGTGAACAGAGAATCGCGGTGGACTGTATGCGCCTTCCCTTTCACAGAACTACTGAGGAAACGAGATGAGGGGATGGGGAAAAAGCCGAGAGGGCGTATAAAGAGATGGAAAAACTGGGCAGCGGTCGTGCTTGGGATAGCGAGGGTGCGCTAGGAGGATGATAGTCCTTTGTTTCAAAGCTTGTTATCGTGGATAATCCCTGAGTACGGAAGAGCCCGACAACGATGTCCGTTCAGTTTTCGGCTAACTAAAAATATTCTAAATTAAGTTTATATTTATACCAGCAGTTATGTTGGCTCGCAGTATCTGTGTGAGTGTCTGTGAGTATCTGCGAGGTTCTGTGAATATATGTGCGTATCTGCGAGGTTCTGTGAATATATGTGAGTATCTGCGAGTATCTGCGAGTTTATGTGAGTATCTGTGAGTATCTGGCAGCATAGTGTGAGTATCGGCGTGAATATCCAATCGACATGAACTTTATTATTATGTAGATATTGTTTTTGATACTTAAATTTATATTCTTGATAATTTCAGGGTATTGTCGCTGTATTCGTGCTGTGATTGGCTATTGGACGGTATATGTGTGCACAGCACAAAAATGCACACCACGTATGTTCCTCGAAATGCGTAATGCAGCGTAGTATTCATCCCTTGAATTGGAACGCAGAGTGGGCTGCGGGAGGCCTCGGCCGATGCACCATCCGTCACGAGTTGCGATTAATATGCAACAAGACAAATAGATACAAACGAGCCAACAGGTTACCCCCTTCGGGCATCCGAGCTCCGGCAGCAGCGGCATGTCGGGCTCGTTTGGTGAGGCCCGGAGGCTCGTGGAGAAGCGGATGCTGTTGCAGCGGCATCACCGGCATCCTTTAAATAGAACATTGGAGCGGCGAGAGATACGTTGTTGCCCGGGCGTTCAACGATGGCGGTTTGGATGACGTGTTTTCCCCACAACATCTCTTCTTCGTTCGCGGTTGTCGATTTAACTTGCTAATGCCAAAGTGCATTCGTTGTATATTCATTGACGCGCAAACCCGGCCTACTACAACGACGACAACCCGACCGACCACGAGACCAGGTGTATCTACCATAGTTTGGGCGTTGTCAGTCACCCGCACGACGACCACAGAGACCGTTCTGGATTAAAGGGAAACCTAAAATCTAGCTTGTTTTTTCACTCGACCGGAAAAATGCACTCCGTATCGCGGGTGTATCTGTGAAGCTGTATTTTTCTTGACGGTACGCTCCCATATCTCAGGACCGTGCGAGGAAAGAACGTCGCGGCGCAAAGAGCCATAAATATCCGGACACGCGAAATAACTCGCGCCAGGTGTTATTATCCCGTTGGGAGTTGACCCGCCCGAACGGACAAGTGTAAAAAACTTGAATTCCAATCTCTCTCTTCTTTCGTCCGCTGCAACGGTGCCCTCAACAGTACAATATGCTCGCTCCTTCCAGCCGGAAGCTCCGCAACGCTCGCACTTACTCTTCAGCAAATCCGACCGTCTTAACTTCCAACGCTCCATATACTCCTAACTTACTCCTCGACTCGCTCTACGATCTTTTTTTCCCTCCCTTCCAATGGTCTCTTTGTTTTTGCTACTTCCGCGCCCCACCCTCCCTCTCTCCCTCTCCAGCAACACCCTCTAACTTCGTTTCACCGCGCGAATCCCTTTTATTCTCGGTGCGCTCTTCTCGCGACGCAACACACTACTTATTCGCCCTCCTCGTTCTTTTTTCCTACTTGGACCAGGAGAGGCGGCTTAGACCGACCTATTTTCTTGCTCTATTTGCCGGAAGTAACTCCGGAGTTTCAACTCCCCCTCTCGCCGCCCTTTTCCGCCGGTCGTCCAGGGAGCGAGCGCCATAGCCCGCGCAAGGCTGAATGCTGGAAGAGGACGTTAAAGAGGAGATGTGCGACTGGAGAGGGCTGAAGGGAGATGCCGAAAAGGAAACTCGGCGTGGCCGCGCGTGCACCGCCGTGAGGTGGGAATGAGAGAAGTGAAGACCAATTATCTTACGGCAGGGGGGAGGGGGTGGCAGAGGGGTCGAGAGTGCCCCGAGAGTGGTGAGTAGAATCCTGTTTAACCTCACTTCAGACCCCGAATCTACTGTACGCCGTGGCCCCGAACGCCGGGTCTTCTAGGCGCTTTCTCGTTTGGCCTCTCTCCATTCGTTCATCCCCTCGAATACCACTTCTGTCGCGTTCTCCCTCTGGCTCCGCGTTCCTATCCAGTTCGCCGCTCGCTCCTTCTCTCTTCCTCGCCGAAGTTTCGCCCGGTGCTGGTAGCTCTGCCACGGCTTTGACTCAGTCTCGTAATGGCCGGTGCTTCCAGAGCGAATGTGGAATGTGTACGTGTCTTTCTCTCCCTCCGTCCGTCCGTTTCTGGTTCTGTATTTCTATCCGCTCGTTGGAAGCCGCACGTGCGAACGTTTTGTTGCGGCGAGAAGACCGAGGCCGGTAGCCAGACGAGAGCTGTGCACTTTGGCTCGTCAGGCGCGTTTAATGAACAAACTGGACTAATTGTTACGTGCCACTGATCCGCGTTGTGTGCTAGCACTCGGTACTGCTTACCAACTGCTCTCTTAGGTTTCCCGGTTCTATATTCCTTATCTCCTCGCCACCTTCGGACCACTTCGTTAAGAGAGCCCCAACGATAACTACTTCTCCGGAGTGGCTTGGTCGTCGACGAGGCTCCCGGTCGGCACTCTCTGGTGACGAAGCCGCCGAACCCTGCTCCGTCGACGCCGGTTTTACTCCTCTTGTACTGTGTGTTTTTAGCCGTTTTCTTTAGCACCAAAGCCCCAAACTATCGGTTATTCGGGAGCGAAGATGGTTCGAAAGCACCGATCGAAATTATCTTCTGTCCATGACGGAGTTTCCTGTGGTTTTCTCCAATCGTCCGCTACATTACCACGGTCCGCTGGACCGGCAATAAATTCAGTGGGTTATCGTCGCCGTGCAACCGCATCGGGTAACTCGCGCTTACCCGTTCGATGATGCGTTCCGGGTTTGCGAGAGGGGAACGGGGAGAGGGGGTTATACGAATTGCCCGAGCAGTGCTTTGCGCCCTGGCAGTTTTGTCGACTCGCCGAAACGTAATCGTTAATCGGCATAAATTAAATGTATGATTAACCACGGGACGTTATCGTATATACCGGCGGCCATTCTGTACACAGACCCGGAGCATTGTTATACTATTTTGTATTTCGGTGTGCCGTATAATATCGACAGCGGTCGACGGTACGGAATGGGCTTGTGTGACAGGAGAGTAAACTCTGCCGGGCGAATGAACGCGCGCGCGCGCGTGAGGCTATCCGGGAGGGGTGGAGAAAGACCCACTCGGGGGATGTTGATCATCGAACCGTCACGAATATTTCATAAACACGCTTAACGCGAGTTTCGTCCGCGACAAAAGAGACAACTCAATTATGAGAATCGAATCGGTCGAGCGCGAGCTTATCCAAACCCCCCCCCCCCTTCCTCTTCCCCCACTGCTCATTCCGGCGAACAGCCAGCTCTGCACTGTGTAGGCATCGGAAAAACATTTTTACGCGTCGCGATTCGATTGTCCGGCATGACCCTCGCTGGTCCGATACTACCATTGCTGGTAACAGGACGAATAAACAGGTTGCACTAAACTTGGAATTTGCTCGTTTGCTGCGCGTACTGTTAATACCTCGATGTATGAAGTCCACTCACCTCGACATGTGACAAACTTTGGCCGCGATGAAATTAGAACATTTCAGGGAAATAACATTCAAAGAGCGAAAGAACCATAAAAAACATCAAATCAAAATGTAAAAGAAGACATGCAGAGCTAACTGCAAGGAAATAGCAATCAAACAAATTAAAACAACCGAAACCTGCGCTATCCGGATAAGTGGACAAATAAGACATCGGGACAACCGTCTTCACGTCCTCCTAGCACACTACGAACAAACGAACATCACATCCGTAATGACAAGAACATACTCACCACAAGCTTCACCTCTGCAGCAATCCTGAACATCCAACCGCTGTGCATACAACCCACACAAGATTATAAACCGCAGACGCAGATATCTAGCATTCACCACATACCAACAACTTGAGAGAATGGCAAACGAAGATGTAAACTAAACTTAGACGTAAAACTAAAACAACTTTTCCCCAACGATAAACGAACGCGCTAGTCCAAAGAAAACGAATCATGCGCTGAAGGACTTAGATCGATTGCTCGTTGGCAATAGAAATGTATACTATAAATAATCATCTAAATGTATCAATGTTCGAACCATGCAAAATATTGTCAATAAATACAATTACTACTGCCAATGAATTGTGCCAGCTAGCTATCAATTATCCTTCGCTCTATGTAGTTGCAATAGAGGGATGTCCGTGACGAGAGACGGGAAAAAGAAATTGAAGGGTGAAGAAGTCCACGCAGGTTCCCATCTTGTACCATCGGACCATCCGGTAATGGACGGTGTCCAGCGTTCGGCTTGCCACCGATTGGCATATGCATCTGCCAAGTTATTCTGCTCTCGGCACACCCCGGCGATCAAAGACACTCGCGATGGCCGGAAGTTTCGCGACGGGACTGGAACCAAGTCCGTGACACTCTCTATAGTCAGTAGTTCCAACCTGGATCCTCCGTTTCATAGCTATTCACAGTGCGTTGCCCTGGTTTTCCGTGTTCTGGTATGCTATATCGCCTCGATGATCCAATCGTTCAATTCACGTCAGGCCAAACTGCGCCGGCTGTTCGCAATGCTTACTGAATTTAGCTCGATGGGATGCACCATTCATCGAGCGTATCAAAGCGATTCCATTGAATTAATTCAATGTTTAATTAACGTTCGTTTGAGACTGGAGTAAAAAGATAATCCGTATGAGATTCTTCCGTGCAGTTCACGCATTCAAGATCATCCAACGGAGTATTTTTTTAATACAAATATTCCCTTTAGCTCGGCGAGAAGTACTTTAGCGTTTACATTATGCAGCAGCTTTATTCCCAAGTTGAAATGGATTTGGATGCATATTTCCTCATTCCTACCGGTGGCAGCCCGTGATTTACGGGCGCACCGGAATGTATTATCGCTTCGTGAAATTCGCCACGGGGACGAATACGTCCGGAGATCTGAAAGCGGGTAGTTTGACGTTGACGCAGCTGGTAGCTCGACGCCCGTTCGCTAAACAAAATGATAAAGAAAATAAAAGCATAATAAACCAGCGGTGCTGGAGAGTGGGAGGGTGAGGCGGAGTACTGACGAGAAATTCAGTGTAGCCGGTGGAGTTTCGTGTTACGGAAACATCGATATTCACTCGGACGGCAGAAATCCCGTGGCCGACTGTCACGCGGAGAGCCCCCGAGACGGAAAGAATAATTGCTCGACCTCGTTAATCATCGGTGCGTATAGCGTTCTCAGGTTATCGAGGCCCGATCTCCGCTGCGCAGACCTTCCATATCTCTCCATAACCCACCTCACCCTCCACAGACACCCCCCCCCCCCGCCCCTCTTACCCACTTGCAATTCGATTGTAACAAATCACTGCTTCCTCTTAATTACCGGTTTGATCACGCTAATTAGCTGCACGCTTGTACGATGCATACGATTGTACGTACCCAACAATTTAAACGTTTAATGTTCACCCTTCGAGCCACCCGGCAACTGCCGCTCCATTAATCACACAATGAGTCATGTTTCCTCTCTTTCGTTCTCGCATTCGCATGAAACGTCTTACGTACCATCCACACACTTTCCTCGCTGAACAGTTTTAACAACTTTTTGCTAAAACTTTTTGCTGATTCTGTGACGATATTCATATCGTCGCTGAATATTACTCAACAACCAGATACAACAGCAAAGAGTTGCTTTTTTAGCGGTGCGATAATAGTAATTTATAACACTAGTGCAATAAAACTTATTCTGACGAGTGTGACTTTGCAGCACGAACCCAAGGCGAGTGCTGCAATCACACGAGTTCAGAAAAAGTTTGTCGCACGAGCATAGCACCAAATTTTAGTTAATGAGGTGTGAAAATGGGGGTTTTGTGCAGTCGTAGCGTGCGGAAAAATGACTTTCGCACCGAGTGCAATATAAAAATATTGTAGATTTTTTTTCCGTCTTCTATAGTGCTGGCGGGAGTTCCTTTTTTCTATATCTATTTTCGACATGGTTTAACATTCCGTTTGAACGTTTAAAGTTCACTTTTCGAGCCACCCGGCAACTGCCGCTCCATTAATCACACAATGAATCATTTTTCCTCTTCTTTGGTTCTCGCATTCGCATGAAACGCCTTACGTACGATTCACAAACTTTCCTCGCTGAAGAGTGGTCGTTAGGTGATATGTGGCGATGATATGTCATCGCTAAATATTACTCAAATACCAGATACAACAGTTTTAGTAGAGTTATTTTTAGCCCGTGCAATAAAAAGTAGAATAGATCTTTTTTCACTCTTCTGTAGTGCTGTAGAGCGTTCCTTTTTTCTGTCTCTACTTCCGACATGGTTTAATATTCCGTTTGAACGTTTAAAGTTCACCCTTCGAGCCACCCTGCAACTGCCGCTAGATTAATCACACAATATGTCATGTTTCCTCTCTTTCGTTCTTGCATTCACATGAAACGTCTTACGTACCATCCAAACATTTTCCTCGCTGAGCTGTTTTAGCAACTTTTTGCTTAAACTGTTGTGTCTGGTAGTTGGTTGACATTTCGCGGTGATATTTATATCATCGCTAAATATTACTAAAATACCAGATACAACGGTTTTAGCAAACAGTCACTTTTTTAACGGCGCGATTAAAAAATATAATATAATATAACACATTTTTTCCATGTTCCCGAGCGCTGTAGACTTTCTTTTCTCTATCTCAATTTTCTACACGATTTAACATTCCCGTTTCGTCCCGGACACGCCTTCCCGCACGAGAACCTCACTTCCGCACAATAGCGGTGAGTCCGAGAGAGAATTTTTTAGTATCTAGGTTATACGCAAGCTCAGCGAGTAAAGCTGTTCCCTAAATAAGAAAGGATCTCAGCCGACGATCGTCGTCTCCATCGATTTTGTCACCATTTGTGCAAAAAAAATGGTGTTTTTTTTTTTGCCCATTCGAAAGAATTTATGTTCGCGTTATATGCCCTACAAGGCTTTCTTACGACTTTCGAAATCTATATGTATATACATGTACACATGTATACATCTATAGATATATATATATATCTATATCTATACATGGCCTTTTTCGCTCGAGGGAGAACAGTTTGTCCCGCGGCAGTAGGCAGAGGTGCCGGGAAAGAGTGCGAGATAATGGGCTTTACTTTATTGGACGGGAACGAGAGGGTCCACTCGCGCCCTCGGGCTCCGGTGATTTTCGCAGGATTTTTGTCTCGACTCCTCCGTGCTCGGGCGCGTGCCGCGTTTGTCCCGCCGTGCGAATCTGACCCGAGGGCTCGTTCCAGCGACGGAAATTACCGTGTAATAACAATAACGGGATAATAATGGATGCCCGGCTTGCCTGGGGAAGATAGGCACGGCGTGCTCCGCTGTTCGGCTAATAATAACGTTACTGTCACCTCGTTATTGGATCGAGTAATACGATCAAGAGGAAACCCGCGGTGTACAGTCGTTGCACAGTCGTTTTACGCTGTACGGTATACACCGTGTCGATTTAGCGTGCGGCTAACCAGTCGAGTAATGAACATTAACTAATTAATCAAATATTCGTATCTGTTGCAACAAAGCTCCACCATTCAGCGAGGGGGCGACCGGTATAGCCCTCTTAATTGGGTACTGCTCGAGTCACGATATCTTGGTCAAATTATCAAAGTCTGCCACAAACTAGACAACGAACGGACTGCACAGCAATAAATAATTTCGGAAAACCAGAATAGGAAGATTCGTAATAATTTTGTTAAATAAGTGACAAACTTATTTGTTCAGGTTTGAATATACGATCCTGTCCTTATGTTTTCCATGTCATTAACAATTCTGGTTTGTACTTTTGTTTGCGAAACTGGAACCGAATGGTTCAATTGGAATATTTACAAATAAAAAATTGTGGACATTTGTGGACAATAAGTTTTTGTAAAAAGTACAACTTTTTTTATTGTGTGCCTCATATTTAACAAGCTGGTTGTTGTGGCATGAAATTTAGAAATGGCGAATCTATGTTTCCGGAGATTCACCGGAAATACGTCACCTCCGATTTGAAAATCTCATTTTTCGACCGGAATCACATGACTGCTCGTTCGAAAATCAGATTTAGCGACCGAATGTGCCGTCATATAAAAGATACGTCACTTCCGTAACGCCCTTTTACGGGGAGAAAAAAGAAGTCCTCGGAAAACTGTAACAGCTATTACATGAATGTACGTGGAGTGAGGAGAGATCGATTTTTAAGCATTTCATTCTTCAGGTCGGGCCGTAGGCGATGCCTAGCATCAATGCCGATGAAACTTCGCTTCGTTTAAAATCTGTCCGGCGCGCAACATCGTACTTTTGCCAACATGGTGTGGATGGGATGAAAACGTATCGTCAATTACTCGAAAATAAACGGCTCGTTGAAGTCTGAAACAAAGTTATTAAATATTGTGATTGAGTTTGAACATAGTTACTCCCTCACTTCGCCCACATACGCCGTCGCGCGTGGAAAGTCCGCCTCCCGTGGGTGTGCGCGCGCGCTCGTGTATTATATTAATTCGCCGACGAGGGATGCTAATCAAAACGGTATTCATGTCGGGAGAGTGGATGAAGTCGTCGACACGGGTGCTCTTCGGCTTCCGGCGTGGAGACCGCGCTCGCCAACGTCGGTGACAGACACGTCACTCCGCTTTCGACGCCGGTACGTGGGGGACAACGAGCCCGGCACCGCGCGAGCGACACTTCACCTTTAATGGATTAGCGAGAACAACAAAAAGAAAACATTGTACGGTGTTAGTCCATTCCCGTGTCAAATTTCACCACTAAACCTCCATGTGTACTCGAATTAGACCTCAAAATCCCATCAAATCTGACCCTTCGATAGATTTTGACCAAATTCCATACCAAAGATCTTTAATTAAAATAGTATATTTGTGCGCAGTTTCAAGACGATAGCTAAACATTTACGCAAGTTAGAGCGACCACAGAGAATTTTCAAAAAATTCAAAATCGCGTAAAATCTCCAATTGGGCATCTATGAGCACTAAAATAGTACCGAACGAAGCTCCGTGACCGCTCTACTGGTGTACCAAATTCCAAACCATTGTTTCAAGCCGTTTTCGAGTCGTAGCCGACTTCAACGATGCAAACCTGTCACATACACACCCATTCTCACACACACTCACACACATACGTCCAGCGAATGCCAGGACGCCAGCGAAAAATCACATTTATCGACGTTTTAGACTATTTTCAGTACTCTGACATTAAAATATCAATTTTTTCTACCAATACAAAGCTTCCTCTATGAGGAAGCAAAATAAAAAAAAATGTAAAATGAGAGAAGCAGCTCCGAGGAGTGCTCCGACCGAAGCATGAGTCTTGGAGAGTAAAAAATAAAATAAAATAAAAGGGAGCAGGAAGAACACGTCGTACGGCCGACGAACGGCATAGAGCGCGGGGCGTTCGAGTAAAGCCAGAACAGACGGCCGATCGTTGATCGCTGTTGCACGCAGCTCTCGTAAATCTTCCGAACGAACGTCGTAATTCGTCCCGGGCATCACGCTAATCTCGTAAACGGCGGCCACGAGTAAATCCGCGTAACTCCTCCAATCGTACTCTCTCTCTATCTCTCTCTCTCTCTCCTGGCGTTACCGGGCGAACGCTCTCGCTATCGGGAGAGAACGAGAGAGGTGACTGCATCCCGCGGCATCCTGCAGGCATTCTGTGTACGGCTATAGTTATACGCAGAGCGACTACATAGATTTTCGCGGATGCGAAACATGTGTCCTGTTTGGGATTTACCCGTCCGGGCCGTTCAGTGAATAAAGGGTGAAAATCGGTCGTATCTTTCATCGATTGCCCGAGATAGGAGCGATCCGGCTGGCTCTCTGTATCAATTAGCCGGGATTCAAAAATGCTATCGATAAACAGCATCGCGGTCTCTCCCAGCTCTTCCGGTATCAACTTCGACAGCCGGCGAATTCCTCAATGTCGATAATTAAAAATGTTTCATGGACTCGCTTCCGTGGAGTAGTCGCCGGGTTTGCAATCGCTCCGCGGAAGTATTAATTGATTGACTGACTCGATAACATATTGCAGCAAATTGTTTACGGTATAACGGAGGCCATTTGTCTCGGTGGATCTCCTTTAAATCAAATTTACCCGGATAATTCCTAGCACGCTCCCGTACTCTATCTTCCCCGTTTCGCATTATTTTCCTCGCCAAATGAGTCCGAACCCGGGCCAATTTATCATCGTTTCGACGCTAACGAGCTAATTAAGAGAGACGAAATATGTCCAACGCTTTCACCGATTCCATCGAGCCCTCGTTCACCTTTCCGCTCGCCACTCCTACGAGCTTCTCTCGCTGATAATCCAAAGGAATTAATATCTCGACGGTAGCGGACTCATTTTATGCATGAGAACTTTACCCCTGCACCTCCGTGATCATCATAATAAAAAGTATTTAAAAAATGCTGTTAGCAAGATGAAACATTATTAACAGGGCCTTATCGGGCCTTTTCTGAAATTCATCACGCCGCGATGTGACGCTTCAAAATTTCCGCTCAGGGTGATTATTATTCACCGAGGTAAGCCCGAGCGATCCGAGGGATGTATTATCGTCGAACTGAAATTCCAATGAGGAGGTGAGAAAAATGTGTCGGGAGAAGCTTCGACCCAAGCGCCGTCGCGAGATGTGTCAAAGCTCGAGAAAAAAGCGCTTATATTCCGAGAACAGAAAGAAAGATAAATGTTCGCCACCGCGACAAGAATTTCAGGAGGGGGAGGGGACGTGGCAATATCAAAATGCCATTAGCTTCCGGTTGCCTTAAGGGTAAGCCACGTAGGACTTCAGCCCGGCGGGGAAGACATTGGCCGAATCACTTAGCTTCATGAATATGTAGCCGCGCATGCTGCCGCTGCTCCCGGTTCTCCTCGGTCTATACATATTTTTATATACACACCAATATACATATATGTTCCTTCCGGTTTCAGCTCTGCGAGCGAGTCATTATTCTTAATAACCGCCATTAAACGTCTCCCCTCTTCGCCCCCTCTCCCCGTCCGGCAGGGGTACGACCGAACGCGACGAGTCGTTCCTCACGGTGATACATGTTCGCGATAGTGCATTGCCAACTTTTTTTAAATTATTTTTTTACTTTTAATCCTCTCCCTCTCGTCCAGCGTCGCTCTCGTTTTTCCTTCCCATTTCCTTCGTCCCCCTTTCGTCGCGGTACGAGCAGTTTCACGTGCATCGTCCACGAACTCCCCGGAAACTCCGAATCGCCGCGAACTCATCAGAGATCGCGAGCGCGTTCGTGCGAAGGAATGAACCGAAAAAAAATAAGAACCCAGGTGCGGTTTTAGAGCCGGGCTGACGTAGTCCCAACTATGACCGCCTGAGTTACCGCCTGAAAATAAAGTTTCTGAAGAGGGCCAACATCCTCATAGCCGAAACATAGAACGAAGAAGAAGCGAAGTACGCGGTTCATTTATGACCAGAGCAGCGGAAAATAAAAAATTGGATAAACTGTCGATTGATAACTCTAGTCGAGATCCGAACATGTGTTGCCAACTTGCTGCCGCCAAACAGCCAATCGTCGGCAATACCCCGAGCGTCGGCCAACCGCACCTGACAAGAAATACTAGTAATCGAGGTGAGAAAAAGTGGCGGAACTCAGTGAAAAAAGTTGCGAGCTAACAAGTAAAATTTCACCGTGAGCCTGCGGTGTCGCGGTATTTTCCGAGAGCGAAAAGCGTGTCTGACCGGTGACGTCCATTTCCACTCGCCGCCCCTCCCGGGGGATTCTTGTGCGGACGGTGGAAAATAAAAGGGAGATAATCGAGTGCGCTCTGGCGGCATTGCCGCAATTGCACGGTTCGCTCTCCTCGTTGAGAAGGCCCGACAGGTTACGTCTTGCGACTGGTAAATACGGAAAGGGGAGAGAGAAAAACGGAGCGACCAGCGACGATTCTGTTTACGTCGCCCTCGCGCCGTTGACAAACGCAACGACAACGTTATACCGTTCGTTCCAGTTTTTCCATTATTAGCGGAGAAAAAGCGTCGTCAAGCGGAGCGTCGGTGCGTCGCCAGAGCTGCTCGGCCCGTCGCGAACCAGAGGCACGGAACGTTGTTGGCGATTGCCGCGCGTACGTCGCGGTTTCAAGCTGAGCCAATTTGCAGCCACACTGTGCTACGGTGCACAAGAGCTTTTTCGCGTACGCGAGTGCACACGCGCACTCTCTGATACCTACAGGGCGAGAATATGCGTGCGCATACTAAATAGCGGTGCATTCGCGGGGTAACTTCGGTACACGTGGAAACGCCCTAAGGTCCGATATCAGCGTTGCGGAACAAGAAAATCGAGGCTGTTTCAGGGAGGGCGCATTTAATCGGCAATAACGGCGTTAATTGCCGCGTGCTAACACTCCGCTAACAATGGCGACCCCGGGAATACCGGAGGGCGCCTGCATTCAAGCCCCGCGTACGAATAAAGCGTGTTCCGGTTGTATAAACAGGAAATAATGCAGGTCTTACGAGTAGTTACACGACCCGGTGGGAAGCGAGCGCAAGTGAAATCGCCGAAGCGATGGAATTGCTCCATACACACGCAAAGTAGGTACAAGCTAGCAGAGGGATTTTCGGCTAGTGGCGGGTCTCTTTGCGAGTGTTTGGAAGTGTCTGTGTGAGTATCCGAGGATACACACAGCACTTTTCCAGGTGGAGAAACGGCAAATCGTTGTCTCCACGCTGGTTGGCGTACGCAAGACGGCCATATCGGCCATTCTCGAGTCGGCGTAGGTGTCCAGAGCGTAACCAATGGTCTTCCGAGCCCTAACAGGCATTGGGTTATTATGCTACTAAGCCACTGATTGGCAGAGAAAAATCAACAAAATCCTCTGTGATGTCATCTTCGGCTTAAAGATCTTACTTTAAAACCGGAGATAGCGTCACGCAGACATTGAAATAAAAATCGTTGCGACGTTACTTCTCTTTTTAAAATCTCCATTTCGACCGGAAGTGACGATACAGCGAAATTTGTTTGATGTCTGCGCCCCTGTTATTCAATAGTTTCACAGAAAAACCTACTACTGGACTATCTAGAGTCTCACTATCTACGCTATCGTACAAAAAAATACGCGGATAGGGCAATGTGTGCGTGTTCTTTAGGGCTTTTTTTTCATCCGCGTACTTTCTTATCTACCCCAGTGATCAGGCTCACCGCGTAGCAGTTCCCGTTCTCGCTGCGGTCGAGAGACAACAACAAAAAGAAAGAAAAAAAAATCTCTCGGAAACTACCGTCCACGAGTTTTTTTTCTCTTGCTCAACGTCCCCTCTCTGTCGTACCTCGCCCGACTCATATGTATCGTATAATGAGGACCGTGCGCGAGACTACGTACGCGCGGATTTATAAAAGACGCTCGGTAAACAAAGCGTCGCGCTTGTCTCGACGGAATCTTCGTCGTCGTCGTCGGTTCCGTGCTTCCAGTCTTTCTTCCCTCGCCTCGCTCGTCTTAATCGACGTTGTCTCTCAGGTTTTCCCCGGGTCGTCCTAGATTCGACGGATTACCGTTCGTTCGTGACGCCATGGTAACAAGGCAGGCTCTCTCGAGCGCGCGTTCAATCCCCGGTTTCGTAGCTTAGCTCGCTTAAGTCTTTCAACAACGGCACCGGGAAGCATTCTCATGCTCTCGCGCTGAATGCCGGATGCATTTCTCGCCACCGCCCCCCTGACAGGACAATGTTTTAATGTATAAAAATATACCCGTCCAAGATAATATTTCCCTGTGTACACAGCTCAAATCATTTGCCGAGAGTCGGAAAATAATTTTTTTTACCTTTCTTCATCCCGTCGTTATCTCCGACACTCCTTTCGCCTCGAAGTTCCGCCGAGTCCCATCTTGACCCGGTCTCGCGGCCCGATGAATGAGTTTTATACATCGTTAATTAATTAAAACCTCCCGTCCTTATCCTCCGCCCGGCTCGAGAGAAATACGAGATAAGTGAGGGTAGGCCCGGTTCCCGGGCGAATTAAGATACCCCTCGATCCCCCACGGGGAGACTCGCCCGGTGCGGGATTTGCGCCCCAGAAAAACTCGCGCCCAACCCGCGCCCGCCGTAGAGAAGCCCATTAATTGTTTTTCCTCTCGTTTTCCAGCGCGACCCGCTGGAAAACGCGGAAAGTCGCCGAGGCCATCAGGGCGACTCTTTCTCGGATTTACGCCTCGCCCTTATTTATTCACGGTTTAATTACCTTGCGGGTTCGCTCGAGCGTTCCCGCTGGCCCGGTGGTCTGCGAAGTCGGAGCATGCGTGCTGGGCCGCACGGTTATAGTCCTACAGCCCGAAACGAGAAACTTCGGGACGGCTCCGCGAGAGATTAATGACCGGGCGGTTCTGCCCTCCCACCGTCCGATGGCAGCGAGGACCACCATTATCCTCTCCCGAAAAAAGTGCATATTATCGTTTTTCATCGTCTATTCCAGTCGGCGAGGTGCCCGGGCTAACCGTCCCGTTCCTCGCACCGTGATTCGCGCTTTGCGAGCTATTAGCGACAAGCAATAGTAACGTACGGGCGATTACCCCGCCAGACATCAACGCCTCGGCGTTATTGCTTAACCCGCATGAACGTCCGTCGACGATTCCTCACGAAGATTCAACTTGGCAACGGTTGCCGAGCATCCACGGCAGACAATGCAGATATAGGGAGGGGAGCGATGAGGATCATCCTGTTAGCGGAGTTGTGACTCAATAGTGGTGCTGCGGCAGAGAAGACTCTCATCTTCCGGGCAGTATGTACAGTAACGAGGGTTGAGGGCGTCATTCCTTCTCCCCCATCGACATTATATACCCTCTGGCCCGCCGGTATATGGCGCATCTCCCCGACACGTTCTACTGAATCGCGTCGAGTAACCCCCCCCCCTTCTACATTAACCTGCCTATATAATCATTCCGTCCCCTCCATCCCACTCTGGATGTAACTATCCTAATACCCGTTGCTTTGGCCGGAAGCACCCGAAACATCGAATTTCTGAACACACGGGAGAAGACGAGGGAAGTTAGAGCGGGCTTCGGCGAACCTCACCCTCACGGATAGTATGGCCGGGTGGGGGGGGGGGGGGTTCTTTGTCATTGGACACCAAATCGAAGGGGGTAAGTGGCGAGACGCGTCAGTCCCCTATCAAGTTCCACCGGACATCTCCTGCCTCTGCTCGTCAAAATGCCACGAGGAAGTCTCGGCTCTCCTTATCGGGGCGTGTTCATGACGTATGTGGAGTCACTCTCGAACGTGGAAGAACAGCAACGTACCCCGACGACTCTGTACGGGCGGTTAACTTTCTTGTTGCTGGCAATCCTGTCCTCACCGTTTCCTCGTTTCATTCTCCGTATCTGGCGCTCTCTCGTTCGCGATGTCGGCCGGGGTGTTTGGCTGTACGTGTGCGTGGCTTCATTGTCTCATACCCCTCCCGGGTTTCCCCGTTGAGATTCATGGCACGGGTGAGAGTAAGAGAATGAGGATCGGTAGGGCGGTAACGCAGAGTCTGTGTGTAGTTGATACAATCGGTTCGCCGGTGGAAGAGGAGCGAGGAGGGCGGAATGAGCGGGCACACGGGCTGTTGGGAGGCGCGGTGCTCGGGGATGCTCGGGACGAGGGGTGAAACGGGGCTTGCTGCCGGCATTCATCCGGAGGAGATAGGATCGCTTGTTAAAGCCAACCCTCGGCTTGGGCCACCAAGGTATAGCATCCACCATCAGGAGAACCCGGTCTCGCGTTGTATATACCGCTTATACCTATCCACCTAACGTGTGCGCTTACCTGCTTGAGGGCACTGATGCCAACATCGTACTGACAAGAGATAGCAAACCTAGCCCGGGCCCCACACACAGTCTAACTCATCCGCAATCCCTGTCGTCCCGTTACCTTGGAACAGAGTTCCTGTTCTCCGTAGTGCATTAACCCTCGTCCCTTCGGCTCACACCCATCCGACCGCACCCCCCCCCCCTTCATCCCCACCTATCCGCCTCTTCGAGAAGGCAAACACTACGTAGCATGTGCTTATTTCTTGCCGTAGTCAGTGCAGCAGGCCACGCGCTCGCCGGTCGGCCTCGGTAACCTCCAGATAACATGCTTAACTATCGCGTCTCAATTTCGACACCGACTTATTCTTCTCCGCCCTCCTGGCCCGCGCCAGACCCGATCCTCGATAAAGTCCTTTCAACCCTTAACCCTCCGAGTATCAGCCCGCACACCGGCGCCGTTGTCGGAACGCCGCACGTTCAACGTGGTTCGAAGAGGCCGCGGAGGAGAACATAAAGGGGAACACGACCTCGAACGGCGATTATAATCGTTATCGGTGTAGGAGGATGCTATGCAGGATCGGATAATGGCGCACGAACGCGTTATTATTGATAAAACCGCAATCGAATTTATCGCGGGCTCTCTACCTCTCTCGTTCGAACACAACCGGCTGAGTGTCTCGATCATTGATATTACATACTCGTCCGTCCTACTTTTTCCCCGAGCTTGCTCGTCGTCTTCTTTCCGCTATTGGAACGGTGAAATAAAACTGTTGCGTCGGAGACGATTATCTTCGTACTCTCGGGTTTCTCGCAAATCGGCAATCTCTCGGCAATCACGATGATTTGGTCTACAATCACTTGAAAAATGTGAAGCTGCGAAGACTCTTCAACGGAAACAGAATATGCGATTCTAAAGAAAAACAAAACTGAGACATACCGTGGAGGTTTTACCAGCGGGCGAGTGTTGGCGTAACGATATTAATACCCCAACCAAGTTATGAAGCAAATAAACATTTTTGTTCGTCCTGAATAACTTTTCTTTCAGTGGAATAAACTTTTTTCTGAGTCTCGGTCCGCAAGAGCTCGAGTTCAGGCCTTACAATCTTGAGCCCTAAGACCACTACCAGTTCCAGCGTACCGTGCAGAGATACAGAAGAAAGGGTCGAACGGATAAGACAGCGTGCACACAGAACAACGAGGCGAGTGTGGGAGAGCTCGGTACAAGAGGAAAAAGTAATCGAGATAAAAAGGGGGAGAAAAGCTGCTGGGATGTTATTACAGGGGCTGTTTTCAAAACGGATCTCATCGATCGCTGGGATGCCTAGTGGCACGGTGAGAGAATGAGAGGGCCACCCGGGCGTGTTTGCTCTTCGCCGGCGGGTTATACCGGCCCGTTGTCCTAGAAAAACAATCGGGCTCTAATAGCAAGCAATTTGTCGCCCCGCATGCCACGCGCCCCGCTCGATCCCGTGCTCCGCTCCGCAACTTTTTCTCTCGCCCTCGCTCTGCCCCTTTCGCTCCGCAGCACGGCCCGACTTTACGAAAAAGCTCTTACGCGAAAGCTCGGCCAGGAGGTGCGCGAGGGCGCAGCCCGGAGGGTCCGAAGCGCTCGGGGCTGCATCGGGATTCTTTACGGTTTTAACCCCTCCGAGGGGATAAAATGTTGGTGAAATAAATAAAGCCAAGCTCCAAGCAAAGTCCCGGGAGGCTCGACCCGGCTGTAAAGGACGCGCCTGTCCTGCCGTCCGCGCCGCTCTTGGTGACCCTCCGAACGGAATTTCACCCGCTTTCTCGCCGTACCGGGGCTCACTTCGCGGGCCTTGTTCAGCCGCTGCTTCCGGGCATGAACATTTCGCATTTGTTTGACATGAAAAAAATAAACTAAAATAAAAATAACAAACACTTTTACCGGAAGCGAGAGGACGGAATGTGTACGAGGTACGCGTGCTCACTTTGATTCCGACTGGAATTCAATATCCGATAAGCATTAACGACAGGGGAAGGAGGAGAGGAAAAAAAAGTATCGCTCCCAGTCCGTGACTATTGGGCTTTCGAGGATTTGTTTTTGGTTTCAGTATTTTTTTTTTTTCGTATACCGGAGCTCGGGGTTTGTTGGCGTGCTATCCGACGCGAGTATCGAAAGTGGAAATCGGATTGTCCGAGCGAGCGGCTCGGCGCATGCCTGCTCCCTCGCTATAATACAGTGGACCTCGTATAAATATTGCGGGGCAGCGATGCACGTCGCCTGCAACATATTTATGCCAGAGCTTCGTCTCTCCCGCGTATATTTTGTATAACAACGGACGTTAGTCGGATCAGCAAGCATATTCCCGGTTGCCTCCGCCATCCAGCGATAAACTCGCGTTTCTCGAATGTTAACCCCAACCCCGATGCTGACTCCGCGGAGTCGAGTGTGCCCGGTACTCGTCGACTCACCCGACAGGCCATCCAACGGGCCAGTGCATTCGTTGATTCGCCCACCGTACACAGCCGCTTCATGACTGCAGTTGCAGATCGGCGCCGGTACCCGCAATTTTGCATACAGTGTGTATGGTTGTGTGCGTAGGACGATATCGCCGGTATCGGGCCGGTACCCCAAAAATCGAAAGAATTAAAGCCCATGGAGAAGGCCACTCGTCCGCTGTCCGGCGTACTCGAGGGTGGAGCGGAGCGTGACGGGCAGGATGCAGCCACGGTACCGAAGGGATGATGATCGTGACGGGTGCAGAGGAACAGGGTTGACGCGTTCCGGCAAAAATCGGCTTTACCCATACGCGAGAATACGCGTGAGCCGCCACCGGAACCGGAAGTGCCCGCTGGTTCGTTGCACGGCTCATCGTCGGCAGCTACGAGAGCTCGCAACTTTTTTTTTTGTCCCGCCTCTCCCTCTCGTCGACCGCTGAAAACAGCGCGGGACGGACACAGGCGAATTGATGTCGGAGTGACGCGAGCCCCGAGCAAGCCCAAATTTTCGGGGGAGCGGCGCCGGCTTCGACGCACAACGCGAGAGGGAAGAGGAAAGCCCGGGTGCATGCGAAATCGCCACGCATAAATCTTCCGGCTGACGAGTGCACCGTTGTTTTTGCGATTTTGTTTATTTGCCATGGCGATTGGTATTATCGGCTTCTATAGTCTACCCGCGGTTCTCGCACGCGGGAGGGGGCGGCGGCCGGTCGACACAGATACATCGTGTCGATGTACCGGGAGGATATATGGAGGGAAGCCGGGAATCGACAACGCTTCGACGATATCTCGATATGAATGTTTATACGTGAAAAGTGTCATGGCTATCGCTCCCTCCCTCTCTCTCTCTCTCTCTCTCTCTCTCTCTCTCTCTCTCTCTCTCTCTCTCTCTCTCTCTCTCTCTCTCTCTCTCTCTCTCTCTCTCTCTCTCCCTCTCTCCCTCTCTCCCTCTCTCCCTCTCTCTGCGTCACTTTGCAAATGAGGGGGTTTCGCCGGGAAGGGGAGGTTCGCGGGTGATCGAAACCGGCTGCAAAGCTGTGCGTTCATCATTTTTATTATTCATACGCGCTTATCCATCTCTTCCTCTTTTTTTTCTGCGCTTTATTACTTCGATTTCTTTTTCCCTTTCGTGGGTTCTTTTTTCAATTTAATTTTCGAAATCCCGCGGGATATTTCGCTTTATCTCCCTCGCGCTCTGCATGTGTCACTGCGCGGTCCGCGTTCCTCTTACCCTCGGCTTCCGGATCGCTGTCTGCCTCGATTATTTTTCAGTTATACGAAATACCGCCGAGAATGGAAGGTGAGTAAAGGGAGCGGCAGAAGCGCCCACCGCTGGCGCACGTCGGGCTGTGCGGCGCAGCAATTTTTCATTAATTCAATATATACGAGCGGATAGTACAGGGGGGGGGGGAGGAGAGACCAGCGTGGAAAATGTGTGCCGATAAATTCGGGCATGGATGTTTTTAAAATACCGGATTAAAAGAGCTCTGGTGTTGGTGCCGAGCCCGGCGAGTGCATAGCTACAGTTCGATGGCGACCGATGCGATGGACTCTCTCTCCCTTTCTCGCGGTGCTATAAAATACTTAGTGTACCATACATAATACTACCACCGGTCATCTCTAATTAACGTGAATATATGTCGATAATAACGAACGGTTCTCCGTTCACCCGCGGTATTGTTTGTATTTCCGACGCTTTGTTTGTCTCTGGACGCGTCGTTTATTTTTATTTTTTGCCGTTCGAATTCATTAATTTTGCAGCTCACCCATAATTGAACGTTTCGAGTGAATGGTTGTCTCGCTCGCTTGTCATTTTTTTTTTTGTGTATCTCCGAGAGCGAGAGATATCGGTACAAGAAAGATTAATACCACATGCGCCGCGAGCGATTTCATACGGGCGGAGTCTCTTCGGATAAATCGAGGTATTTCCATTAACTCGATCAATATTTGTTACCCGGACCATTGGCGGTGATCACATTCTTTTCGGGAAATTATGCGATATGAATTGATGAGCGAGACGAATTAAAGGGCTTCATTCGCCGTACGATAAATTGGCAATTGTTGCGAGCCGGTTGAAAGTTTAGGACGGCGGTCCGTTCGGTGCCTTGTCAGGCTCCCATGTGAAACTGAACATTTTTGCCGCTGTACAAATTATTACCGTCGTCTAGTAGTCCCGGGGTCACGGGTTCGAATTCCCATTACCGACTAAAAAATTTATTCGAATTATTCGAATGTGTGAAGATAAAAAATAATTGTAGAATGATAAAAAAGCATTTAGGAGTCGCGTAGATTAATAAATATTTTTATTTATTGCTTATTAACAATTTTTGTTCAACGTTGGCGAGATCGGCAGCCAACATTGGGCCACCGTCGTTTAATAACGTTGGGCCGATACTGGCGATTGAACTATGGACCAATATGATAATTCCAAAGTCGGCCCAGCAGTAAGGCAGGGATGTTTCTGTACCTGCTTAGAACTGACCGCCAGTCCCGACAATGTTAATTCGCTCATGGGAATATGAGATCTGACTAGAAAAAATGTAGTAATCGGTGACGCCGCAATCATGAACCGTGTGTTTTAGGTTTGTAGGTTATACCGGCGAGTACATTTTTTTTCCATGTGTACATACATGACAAAAGTTCATTGACGAAATTCTCAGTTTTTGTCCACGAAAGTCTCAGTTTTAATCCACGAAATTCTTAGTTATAATCCGCGAAATTCTTAGCCAGGTGCGCAATATTTTGCAAACCAGCCTTCTGGAAAAACATCTCCATATGGGTCGAGTAAAAATTGCTATGGCCCCTGGGAAAATTTCGCATATCGCCAGTGGTGGCGCTGGTATATTATGTTGCCGGGTTGAAATGCACCACATGACTCGGTAGTTTTTCTACTGCACACGATACCGGGCACAAACTTTCGGGGAGGCCACCGGGGCTGTTAACTCGGAAGGGATCCTCGGCGGCACAGTTGAAACCGTGAAAGTGGAATATCACGTGATACGCGAGTGCAGAATCTCTGTTATGTTCCATACTATTCAGCCTCGCGATAGGCCCAAGAATTGCGTGTGGGGGTTTGCCACCGGTGAAATATTTCCCAGCGATGGTTCGGTAACCAAGCAGTTCGAGCCTTCCCGAGAGCCGGGCTAAGGAGGCCCGCGAAGTGGGTCGCGTTCGAAGTTTGCGGCTAGTTGCCTTATCGCTGTGGGGAGGTTTGGCCGCCTCCGTGACGCCTGACGCCAGAACGATAATCCCCTCCCTTCCAAATACCCTCACTGGGGTTACCCTTAATTGGTCCAATTACGTTTAATAAAAGGCGCAGAGGTGTCGATAGTACCAGAACACTTACCGAATTCTCGAAACCGATGCAGAATAATCAGAACGATTGACCGGCAGCTGATGTGGAGTCTCAACGACTTCACAGCTGGACGGAACTAGTTGGAAAAAGTTTGTTGCGTTTTCACTCAAAAATTCGAATTCTCCTCCGGGTACCCCCCTTGCCCCATCCTCCCCTTCAATCCACACCGTAGGGAGCCGCAATCGGGTGAGGAACGTGACGGATCGCCAGCTGCAAAGCCACGCGTGTCCGATTCGTATCAGAGGAATCCCCTTTTTACGATTTGGTAACGGATGCGCTACGATGTTTCGGTACGTAAACCATCGCCGCCCCGCCGATTAATCGTATTGCCGTCCGATACTATCGAGACTGCATGAGGGGATGTTAAACACCGCGGAAGCTCCTCGATTTTCCGAACTACCCGCTTGCAATGGAGCTATGCGAATTCGACAATGAACTCCGTTGCCTCTTTATCATGCTTCCGTCGATTTCTGTAGTCGGAAGATAGTGTCCCAATTACCCGTCCCATCGTGTCGCTGTATCCACCCACTTGTTCTGCGACAGTTTCGCCACAGTTCACCGCCATTCCGCTTCGTTCGCCTAATGCCCATCGAGCTCCTCGCCTCCCGCTTTAATCGAGCTCGCATCGGAAAAAGCCCGCTCGTCCGGGCTCTCCCGTCACGGGGGTCTCTTTTTAAAGTTGAAACTGGGCAGGCGAACGGTCGCAGCGCGTCATAATCCCCGGCAACGCGACAGAGAGAGAGCTCGCCACGCTCAGTTATTATTTACGCCGGGGCAGATAATAAACGTTGCTGTTATCGCAAAACACGCAAAACAAACCGGACAATTTTTTGCCCCCCTCGCCGTTATCCATGCTTGTATCGGGGTAAACGAGGTATCGTGCATCATCCAACCCTCGCGATCGCCGAGGAAAGGATGAAAAAAAAAAATTGTTTATCAACGACAAGGCGTCGATCGCGACAAACACGGAAAGCGTGAAACGTGAGCCCGAGTGTGGTAAAGTTGGGGGCGGGCCAGCTATCCGCATGTCGATAGCGCACGAACGGAGTGTGACACCGATTTACGTTGGGTCGTTATAGCTATGCATACCTATCGTTATACGTCATACTTGAATACATAGAAGCGATAATATATACACGTCACGACAGGGGTATCGACAAACGCCGATCGCCGCGGAGGTCGAGGGGGGGACACGGGCGCATGCGAGAAAAGATAAAAGACTGTGTGGCCTGTGTCAGGCAAAATCTGGAGAACGCGGAAATGTCAGGCAATTGAATGGAGTAAATTTGTCAGGGTAAATTCGTGAAACTTAGTCTTGATATTTTCGGACCGCGAGGAAGCTTGGCAAGGCCGCCCAAAAGAGGAGAGCTCTCGTGATTCTGGTACGAAGGTCCCCTGGCAAGAAGCGACACGACGAACTCATAGCAGGTGGTCGCGCCTTCCCCATCAAGGTACGACAATGTGTTAACCGTCAGGGAAAACCTGGAAATGTCAGGAAATTCTTTTCGTCAGATTTCGTGATCAGCCTGAACGGAGAATAATTTTTAAAAAACTATACAGCCGCCCGGTTTTGGGTCGCAAATCCTCGCCCGGCGAATCAATAGTTCGCCAGTGTCACGTGACAGGGAACCCCGTCCGAACTAATATTCTGTAGCACGGGTCTTCTGTCGCAAATTCGATCGGTAGGTCTGCTGAATTAGGACCTGCATTGATTCTGAGCGCTTCAGATCAAGAGCGATACGAGGAGATGCGCACTGATCATTTGGTACAAAGGACTGCATCTAATGACCTGTTAATTGGCTGGTTTCTAAGCGGGTTTACATAATCCGTCAAAGGTCTATAGACGAGCCAACCGAGGATCCGAAATAGGCATGCATTGAACAACGAGAGGAATGTACATCAGTTACATGGCGAAAGCATTGTCATGCCTGGCTGCAAAAGGGAAGCGCGAAGCCGAGCTCGACAATGAGAATCGGCGATGAACTGCTTATTGGCTAAAGTCACAGCGACAAAAATATCAAGCAAACGAGTGAAAACCTGATAATCGTATTCACTTTAAATGTAATGATCGCTAATTAACCGGCTTACGACTAGCTTTGATCATTTTCCGACTTCGTAGGCGTCCGAACGTCAAAGGTAATGAATCTGTGCTGTCTCGAGTATTTAACTCGCGAAACCCCGTCGACGTGGCATTTCCACGTATCCATTTGTTAATTACGTGCGCAGCGGAGCTTCTCTATCTACGATTGTTAAAAGCGCTTCATTAGAAAGCGTGAGATGTCGAATAAAACGAGAGGCATCGTTACAACAATTCGCGAAATGAAAGATAGTCGAATTTCATACCATGCAACGACAGCGATGAATGAAAAAGTATCGTTTAAGCTGCCGCTAATCTAGCAACTTCATGACCGTATTCGTTAAGAATCCGTCACTATTATCGTCCATTAATACACTCTTTCATAATTACAGTTTTGTTAGCTTCATTATTATGCTATTTTGTCCCACGTCGATATCACCTTTCATGTGTTGGTTATCATGAATCGATTCATTCGATAATTTTGGGTACCCCATTTTGACCCACGTCGGTATGACGTTTCATGTCCCCATTTTGCCCCATGTCCCCGTTTTGTCCCGGTTTTCCCTACGTATTGAAGTAACAAGTAGTTGAAGTACTGAGCACCGGGTCGTTCTTGAGTACTAGCGTATTGAGTGCTGGCAGAATGTAATTTTTGAAGTTCTGAATATTGGTCACTGACTCAGTACTTGACACTTCAATACGTACTTCAAGTACTTAGTGTATCTACCCAGCTGCGTGCATATATAGACAATGCACAGTAGCGGGAGCATCACCGGTCGGCTCTGGCGATCCTCGTTTCTCCTTTCCGCTTCGGTGCTTTGTGCGAACACTCTTCAAAGCTTTAGCCACAAACCTCGACCACTCCGCCATCCGTACCAGAGTAAACGAGGGCTTCTCCACCGGAGGGTTGAGGCTATTGGTGATCTGCCATCATTTTTTTTAAACCTCTTCTGGCGTCACGGTATCCAATGGCCTCTGGAGAGGAAAAAACTCATAACCCGGCTTATATGGCTTCACGTATTTTTTTTTTTTTTTTTTACCTTTTCGCCGTTTCATTTTTTTTTCGCCGCTCCGAACATCAGCACGAACCGTGTAACCCCTTTGCGCACTTCAAGCTCCACTCTTTTACACCAAATCCCGCCACTCATTTCGCTTTCCTTTGTTACCGGTGAATCCGCATTCGTACCAGTTTTTGCGTGCCTTTACCGTGCCGACCGGTATCGAGCCCCGGTTCCATATACGATGACCCGATAGACAGCAGTAAACACAATCGAGAATTTTCGATGATCCTTCTAACTCGCGGATGTCTCCGCACCCACAAAAATACCTTAGTTGACAGGTACCCGAAAAAAATATTTACTGGTTTTAAATAAATATTTTAATTGATTTAAACTAGATAAATGTTTATTCGCGGGGCGCGACCGTCAAATAAATTATTTTTTCTGGGTGCGTTGAACTCGAGCCGACTAGGTTTGTGAGGCCTAATCTCTGATTATTTACGGGGGGGAACAATGACAATTGGCTTCCCACGTCGCCCGGTTCGTCTGATTTTTTTGCGCCGCCGCTGCAGCATCCAACGCGTTTACGAATGTCGAGCAAGAAAGTAACGTTAGAGCGCCAGCCGGATGTTAAACAATATCGTGCGGTATCTTTCCGGATGGTGAACTTGCGTCCTTATCGCTGCACCGCGACGATAACGGCAAAGTCCGTATCTCGCGGTGGAATGGACAACAGCTTTTCGAGGGTGGTTTCACAAGATTTCCCGGGCAATGTACTCGCACCCTCTTAACTCGAAGAAGTATACACATTCGTGGGTAGTTGAGGAAAGAAGGGGAGAAACGGCGGGCTCGGAGGGATGATAGCGGTTGAGGAGGAGACCGCGAGGGACATTACGGAGTCCGTTTGGACTCTCCGGTGGGATTTTCGTCCACGGGGACGCCGAATATTCTCGCTAGTCGTCCATAAATTAAGGAGTTTGAATAGGTTGTGCGACGACCGCAGTTGCTGGTAGTGCACGGAAGCTGCGAACTGAGGCGAGAGGACCGAAGCTCCGCACCCTCGGCGTGTATGACACCAAGAACCAGACCCATTCTCTCCTTGGTCTCCGTCTCCGTCTCCTTCTCCTCCGTGCTCGTTGTGTCTCCCTCTCGCCCGAGACTTTCCCGGATTAGGATGTACTCGGGGCATGCGGATGAAGTTGAGATTTGGCGAGAATCCTCTCCGACCGAGTTCCTTGATCCTACTCTCGTCCTTCCTGCATCACTTCCTCCCAACGCCCATTTCGGCGGGACCGATTGTTTCGGGACCATCGACATACACGCCGATGGAAGACGAAGAAGATGCGGATGAGACAGTGTGAAGAGTGCAAGACTGCAAGAACTTCACCGGAAGTTACAGTCTTGCATCTTTCGACGTTTCCGAATCCACTGTCACGATTCTGCAAACCGGAAGACGTTATTCGACATTCCGTGAAAATTTTACTGCAAAATTGATGTTGCCTTGAGTCCTTCGAATGTGTAAGAACAACAAAAATTGGCGTGTAGAAGAAAGTCGCTGGGAGTTAAAGATGCCCTGTTAGGATGATCGGAGAAGGCGATGAAGAAGAGCCAAAGTTTCGGGTAGCTCGGGGCGTTTCGCGATTGGCGGGACCAGCGGGATACCGCGCAGGATTTGTTATCTCGGTTAGCAAAGAGCCGTTTATACCGGAAGTGAGGCTGTTCGCTCTTCCAACTCTTCCACCTCCCTCGCTGTCGTATCGCAACGACACTTTTCACGACGCACATTTGTCTCCGGTGACTCTTGCCGCCCGCCAGGGCAGCACAAGTGTACGGCGAACCGGCAAAACGCTTTACTTTTCCACTCGAGGCTCTTCGCGACGACGTGGGAATAAATAGCTGGAGAACGTTGCACGGCATGACAAGGCGAGGTAGTTCAATTCTCACGAGAATCGTGTTTCATTTCAACAAGTTTCTCGTACATACACGCTCGATGGATTTCCCACATTTTGTTTTTATCTTTTGCACAATAGTGCTCGATTAAAAATTAAATTGGCCAATAAAGAAAAATTGTATTGCTGCATTATTGAAACGAGGTGTATTAAAAAGTTCGAGAATATTTGCCCGCGGAACTGGGAAACCCGGCGTGGCGGTCGAGCAGGGAGCATTGACGAGATTGCCGAGTTATAGGCGAACACGCAGGCGTTATAAACGAATAATGCGAGGCGGCGTCGCGTCCACGGTACTTTGACGCTGAAAATTGTGAATCCCGACGGCGTTAATGCAGCGCTAATGCGATTCTTAATAAATCCTCGGACGACAAGTTAGCCTGCCATATTTGAGCGCTTCCACTCTGCCTCTGTCGAGGCAAAGGGGGATAACTGAGATTCGCTCCATAGTGGGTAACACTATGGAGCGAAAAGTTTCTGATTAATGCTGAGGCCGGGGCACTCACACCGCGTGGTTAGCGATGGTGACTTATTTTACGCTTTTGGCATTTAAAAACTCCGCCTCCTCTTCTCTTTGAAACAAAGCTGGGGCGTGACGAATATCAGGACCATTCTAAAGTGACCTGATAACGAAACAAGACGACGGTGTTACGTCCAAACCGACAATTGGTAAGGTTGAACGGTGAACTGCAAAAAAAAAAAAAAAAGAAATGGGATATTTAATGTACCGGACTGGAAGTTTTTGTGAAAAACTGATACATTCAATGTCATGTACAATTGTGATGAAAAATTAATGTTGTGTCTGAAAAACGTTGCAAATACTTTTTTTGTGATAATTTACTTTTATTTTACTGTGAAAGTACTTTAATTTGAATGACTTATTTTTATTTAAATGGAAAAGTATATTAAATTTAATGCACCAGTCCGCTACGTTAAATTTACCATTTTTTTCTACAGTGTACTTTTACAGTTATTATCGAAGAAAGAAATTACTCGAAAAGTTACATGGGACGTAATAACAGTATTGCTTCGTTATCATACCAAGGTAGTATGAAAGCGTTGTTTTTACCAGACGAGGAGGAACAACGCCAGGGACCGGGATTGGACACACGGGTTCTTACATCATCATGATACTTTCCTGCGGTGCTTCACAGCGAAGCAGCAAACCATCAACTTTTTTCTATTTGAGGGCTGGGAGTGCTTCGTGAACTGGCTTATAGTGGGATTTCTCGCTCACGAAGCCGGAAGCGTGTTCTGGTTCATCTTACAGGTCCCCGTCAGAATTCTTTTCATGGATAGAACTGGCTTCCATGGAAGAAATTGGCCAGTTCCATGGATGGAACTGGCCTCCATGGAATGAATTGGCTTTCATGAATGGAACTGGCTTCCACGGTTGGAACTGGATTCCATGGACGGAACTAACTTCCATGGATGGAACTGGCTTTCATGGATGAAACTGGCTTCCGTGGATGGATCTGACTTCTATGGATGGAACTGGCTTCCATGGATGGAATTGGCTTCCATGGATGGCACTGGTTTCCATGGATGGAACTGACTTCCATGGATGGGTTGGCACTTGAGAGGACTTGTCCGGAACACATGATAAATATCGAAATCTCTCCCTAGCTATACCAGCCTTATACCGACCGCGATTCCACGTATCATTCCTCGTATGAATTACGTTCGGTAGTTGGCACGACTGGGAAGGCTCGTTTGAAGTACCAGCTCCGTTCAGTTATATCGGTGTGAAGGGGATGCTTGAAGGCAGTTCAGCACGGAGACTGCAGTAGCAGCGGTGCCGCCTATGAATTTATTTGCCACCGTCGCTGCTGGCCCGCTCCCATTTACCCAAGCCCTCCTCCACCACTTCTCCACCGTTCTCCACCGCGTCCCTCATGAAATTCAAAGCAGTCGTTACCCTTTCTGACGATGTACGCGATGTAGGTATAGCTCTCGCTGACACTACCACCTAAACCGCTAACTCCACCAACGCACTCTTTCTCTCTTTTCCTCTCTCTCTCTCTGCAACCCCCACCTCGGGTCTTCGATGTTTTATTTATAATTTGTTTATCTCATCATCCGCTCGAACTTGTACAATTTTTCCTAGATAAACTGTCGACGCTGACATTGCTTTTTCATGATGTCGCTCGGATCTCCAGTCGGTTTCGATTAATTCAATTTAAAGAGGATCGAAATTTATGGTAACTTGTGTAAAATGGAAAATTTGTACATACGTTGCATGGTGCAACACGCCTCGCTGAGATTCACATCGGCATGGTGGTTGTTCAGCTGATTCTTCTCTCCGGAAGGATGTTTCTCGAGTTACCGTGGTGGATGCATTTGGGAACTGAACCGGTTGCGGGTAACGTTGGTAAAGTCTTGGCGGTCGGTTAGATAGACGCGCTCGAGCTGGGATTACGCGGAAATGCGATACCACAGTTTTTGCGAAACTACTGCGTCCTACTTCATTGCAGCAGGTCTGAGGGATGGGTACATTGCCACAATTTATTTGGCTCGCTTCGCAGCGTGAGAGTAATAACAACGGAGGAAGCGTAAAGCTCGACAACGACTTATTTTCGCGTTTCTCCCATGTCAACGATTGCGGCGAAAATATGATGATGGTTTTTTTGGACAGTTCGGACCTCTATGCCCTTTTGGTATTTCTCGGATATCCTCGGATATCCCGGACCGAGACTTGCACTGTAAATAAATTTTGTTTGAAAATTAATGAACGATATTGGAAGCTCTTTTACATAAACTGTTTTTGAAATTTCACATGCGCGGTGCAATTTTACAGTAACATTTTTATTTTTAATGCAAATCTTAAATATGTGGTATTGTAATTTTACAAAAGAAAGTACATTAATATTGAATTATTGTAGGTAATGAAAGCATATTTCAAGCTCCAGTACATTCAATTTACAATTTATTTTCGCAGTGCATAATACCCGATATTCCGACTCCCGACGAAACACGAGGAATGTGAAAAACGTGAGGAACGTAGCTTCCGCCTGAGAGGGCATACTTTGTTTTCACTCTTTCCTTTTCGCCCTTGAGATCAAGCGTTGCCCGGGGTTGAAGCGCCACCTCGAGACACCAGGTCCTTCGGAGTTTTGTGAATAATTATCGTCGACACTTTTCTTCGACGCAAGTTCGTAGCGCTGCGTCAGCTTCGAATATACATTGTCGTATGCGCCGTCTGCGTCATTATACTCATTCCACATTGGGCGAAGATCGTTCCGCGAGCGAAATGAAACTTAATTGCGCACTAACGGCCCAACACTTATCGTTAAACTTCCGAGGCTTAATCAAATAACATTTCATAATGAGTTCATAAAAATGGTGGGTCGTGCTCGTATTGTGGATTTACGAGGTAGCTTACTTTCCCAAGTGGGATTCTGCCGCAACTGGAAAAACGGTACATTGCTGGCTCCATACTGGCTGCCCTACGCAAAAACGCTACGTCGGTCGTTCTCCGGCCGGTGCGGGCAGCCAGCGCGAAGCCAACGGTCTTCCGAGCACTAACAAGGTAATAAGCACCGAATAATGCTAATACGCCACTGCTTGGCGGAGAGAAATAAAAGAATGTCGGCTGTGTCGTCACTTCCGGTTTGAAAATCTCATTTTCGACCGGAAGAGATATGATCTCACCTGGGTTCATACGAATAGTTTTGTGATTTCGCCAGTTTTCATGTGTACTTGCACTTGGCGTGTGTTTTCTTAATGAAATCGGCTGCTCGTTCTCCGATCATGGTGGTCGGGGCGTTGGTGTTGCCGGAGATGACCTAAATATAATGATATATTAATTTTCACTTGGTATTCGAGATAACGCCTGTTGACTTGAGCCTAACGATCCCCTTGAGGTTTACCAACCTGGGGCATGATGGATGCGTCCGCGACACGGAGCCCCTCGATCCCATGAACCCGTAGCTCGGGATCGACGACAGCCATCGGATCTGAGAGAGGTCCCATTTTGCATGATCCTGCCTGGTGAGCCTCAGTTCTCGTATGCCATCTTATGTCGCATCTGAAGTAATCATCCGACAGAAATTCGTAATCCGAACACTGTGGGGCGGGGGTCATCGATAATTGCAATCCCGTCTTTCGCATCGCACTGGAATTAGCGATTTTTTGGAGGACGTGAATACCCTCAATCAGTACTTCGATGTCGGCTGGATCGGCCAGATCGTTGCTCCAAATTATCGGATGTTCGAGAGGATTCTTGCTAGCCAGTGAAATTGCACCTGCGAAACGACGGACAGTTGTTTATCATCGGCAATACCGGCTTGAGTGGATGAACTGATCTATTATCTTCATGTAAAAAAAAACTCAATGATACCTCGGCTCTTAGTGTGAAGATTTACGGCGGTAAAACGAACAGCTTCATCGGTGCCGGACAGCTTGCCATCGCGGACCGCATGGAATACGCAGGCCTCTTGATATCCCGAGAAAAAAAACTGCATGTCGGGATCATCGGGTGTCGTGAATTTAGATGGAAGTATCCCAGTCATCTGAGCTAATCCGGTGGATGACAGTGGTCCAGTTTGATTGCTGAGATACAGATCGACGTCGTGATTGTCGTAGCTCGTCAAGCGCCTGGTGGGCACCGTGTAATCTATTCCGTAAGACACATGATTGTGAAGATTCTTTCCGACTCCGGGCAAATCGAGAACAACCGGAATACCAAGTTTCTCAAGTTCGTTCGCCGGCCCAATTCCCGACAGGAGCAAAAGTTGCGGAGAGTTCACAGCCCCTCCGGATATCACGACCTCCCGCTTTACTTTCGCGCTTCGAATCTTACCGTTCTGTAGTTTTGATAGTTGCAAACAGAAAGAAGTAAGATTACGGATCACCGATGAATCGTTGTGCGATCGTGACTTGCTAGAATCACTTGATTTACGTGATTATTCGATTGATCTATCATTCGTTGATTACTCACCAAGACGAATTCGACGCTATGAACTTTTTTTCTACGCGTTATGATCTTCGTTGCTGTAGCATTGAGTGCGACGTCGAGATTCTTTCGATCCCGTATGGGACGCAAAAAAGCCGATGCCGAACTCTTCCTGACACCGTTTTTGCTCATCGTCTGCGCTATGGTGAATCCCGTAATCTTAGCGCCAACCAGGTCCTCCGCAGTTCCGTAACCCGTCTCTTCGGCGGCTTCCAAGATAGACTCAGCAATGGCTGGCTGCCATGGGAATCTTTCGACAGTCATGGGACCTCCGGTACCGTGATACACGGAACCCACTCTGCCGATCTCTTGGTTGTCTTCGGATTTTTTGAAGAACGGCAGAACCTGCCAGATGAACGACCATCAGATGGAGTCTCCGATGAATATGGATGTTTTGACAACACTCACGTCCGTCCAGCTCCAACCGACGTTTCCCCATTCGAACCATCTCGTGTAATCGGCTGCGTGTCCTCGCTGATATGCCATACCATTGTGTCCCGTCGTACCTCCGAGATTTCTGCCTCTCGGCCATCCGCAGGTGCCATTCTGGGCCAGACAGGCGTGACTCTCGTTTGAAGTCTTGTAGTTCCAATCGAGATCCGTTCCTGCCATAAAAATTCTTATATGACCGATAGTTTAGAAACAATTAATTTACAAAAATTTGAAACCTTGGGATTATACCGAGATAGACTCCATAGTTGGCAGGGATATCCATTCCGGCTGTCTCATCGGGACCGGCTTCCAGGAGGAGAATTTTCCACTCCGGTATCTCACTGAGTCTCGCTGCAACTGCAGCTCCAGCTGCGCCACCTGAAGTAAAATCTTTAAGTGGATAATTCCGATGAATTTGTTTAATTAGTGTAATAAATTCTGCTTTAATGACGTTACACTTAACTCCGATTACGATGAAATCGTAAGTATGCATAATTTTCTCTGTTGGTTTTACCCTCCCGCATGGATTTCCGATTTTCGGATTCAGTTCAACCAGAGTGTTCAGTATCGTGAGAAAAAGTGTCAGCGTATTCGCTGTGCAAACTTGTGCTAGCCCAGGGCCTCCGGTAAATGGATCTGTGCACGGCGGGCTAGGCACACCGTAATTGTATTCCTGTGAAGATATCGTTTTGTTAGAAAAAGCGATCAATTCGATCTAAGCGAATTATCGAAAATTATCCTAAGAAATCCGTACCGTCGCTTCCATGTCGAACGTCAACGATCGGTCGCTTGCGGAGCCGATTCAAACTTGACAGAGCCGTACAGAAGTATTTCAGTAGTATTTATATGAGTAAGTCTTGCGTATGCTCCAGATTCACGTTTATTGAGAAGCGCGTATCTTATCTCCGCATACCAAACATCATAAAGTCTTCGAAGTTGTCTAAACTTCCGTGGTAGTCATGATAAATTTCCAAATTCTTCGAACTTAATGAATGTTCCGTGGTGAAGATTCTTTGTAAGGTTGAGAGGAATTAGCCTAGCGGCGATGTAAGTATATATGTTATACTTACATCGCCTAGCGGCGATGTAAGTGTATATATAGGACATCATAAACAGTTTCAAACAGTCAAGTGAAAAAGAACAGTTTTAATGCAAAGATGAATTGACCATCCATGCGTCTGTTAATATTCGCTGGCATGCCAATGTATAGAAACAATTTCATTTCGTTCGATCGGTTTGCCTGTATGTACGTCGTGTATCCGTGAGTGTGTTTATGGGAGCAAGTATTTATGCGAGATAGCGGGATGGCGATCACAGATGACTCAAGTCGAACGCCGACGACAAAAGACGAGACTTGTACTCGGAAGAAAGCGTCAGGAATTCAAGCGATAACCCTAGATTTGTCTCGACGTTGTTCTGACAAGCAAGACGTATGTCAGGTGCATTGCAGTTGTACCATGTAGTGACGACGACGACGATTTGTGCCGAGTACAAAGATTGTCAACTTTTTTATCAACAATGTTATTCGCATTACGGTTTTGTTGACGCATGAATATCAGTCAATGATACCAAAACAATGAATAAACAACAAACAATAAGTCACATAAATCGATATTTTAACTGCGATTTCTTTATTTTGAGGCTTAAATTAATCGAATTTTCCAGAATGTTTATCAAAACGATTGACCATTTTCATATTACAGATGAACGAGTTGTTTTTACTTCCGATCAACAATGGTAGTGTTTTCATCAGTTTTCACGTGGTCGTACTGTTGTCGTGTTGTTTTTTAATGAAATCAGCACATCGTTCTCCGATCATAGTGATCGCCGCGTGTGGATTGCCGGAAATCATCTAAAATGGATGATATATTAATTTGCATGAACTTGGTACTCGATGTAACTTGGTTTGATTTGAGTCTACTGATCCCTTCGGGATTTACGCACCTGGGGCATTATAGATGCGTCCGCAACACGAAGTCCCTCGATCCCATGAACTCGTAGCTGAGGATCGACCACAGCCATCGGATCCGATGCGGGTCCCATTTTGCATGTTCCAGCCTGATGATTCTCAGTTCTGGTGTCATATCTGGTAGCGCATCTGAAGTAGTCATCCGTGAGAAATACGTATTCGGAACACTGTTTCACGCGTTCCATGGCGACGTATATTCCTGTCTTTTGCATTGCACTAGAGTTAGCGATTTTTTGGATGGCCTGAATACCCTGGAGAATTACTTCGATGTCCTCTGGATTGGCCAAATCATTGCTCCAAATGTTCGGATGTTCGAGAGGATCCTTACTGGCCAGTGTAAGTTGACCTTACGCAAAGAACGAAAGTTGTTGATCATCGGCAATACTGGATTATCTCGATGAGTCGGTTTATTATTTGTTATCGTAAAGAAGCCTCAATGATACCTCGGCTCCTTTGGTGAAGATTCACCGCAGTAAAGCGGACAGGTTCATCCATGCCGGAAACCCTAGCATCGATCGCCCCGTTGAATTCGCACGCCTCTTGAAATCCTGAGAAAAACATCTGTATGTCGGGATCATCGGGTGTCGTGTAGGTCGACGCAAGTATGCCAGTCATCTGAGCTAAACCGGTGGATGACAGCGGTCCTGTCTGGTTGCTAAGATAACGCTCAACGTCGTCATCGTTGTATTTCGTCAAGCGCTTAATGGGTACCGCATAATCCATTCCATAAGAGACATGATTATGAAGATTCTTTCCAACTCCAGGCAAGTCAAGAACCACCGGAATACCAATTTCCTCGAGTTCGGCCGCTGGCCCGATCCCCGAGAGGAGCAAGAGTTGCGGAGAGTTGACAGTCCCTCCGGATACGACGACCTCACGTTTTACTTTCACGGTTCGAATCGCATCGTCCTGTAGTTGCAATAAAGCAAACAGAAAGAAATAAGATTGCGGGACACCGACAGTGATCACGGCTCGCAAAAGCCATTTGATTTGCATACGAGCTATCAGTCAATTTATCGCTAGTTAATTACACACCTTGTAGTATTCAACGCCATGAACTTTTTTATTGTGCGTTAGGATTTTAGTTGCCGTGGCATTGAGTACGATGTCAAGATTCTCTCGATTCCGTACTGGTCGCAAATACGCTGATGCAGAAGTCTGCCTGACGCCGTTTAAGCTCATTGTCTGGGCTATCGTGAAACCCGTAATCTTATCACCAATCAGGTCCTCCGCATAACCGTAACCCACTTCTACAGCGGCATCCAAGATGTTCTGAGCTATGTCCGGCTGCCATGGGAATCTTTCGACAGACATGGGACCTCCGGTAGCGTGATACTTTGAACCCACTCTATGGATCTCGTGGTTGTCTTCACATTTTTTGAACCACGGTAGTACCTGGTCGATAAGGGACAGTTAGTTTCTCAGCGGTCGATGAAACCCGATGTTCTGTCAACACTCACGTCTTCGTAGCTCCACCCGACGTTTCCCCATTCGACCCATCTCGTGTAATCCATGGCGTGGCCCCGATGATAACCCATACCATGATGTGCCGTCGTACCTCCGAGGTTTTTGCCTCTTGGCCATTTGCACGTACCGTTTTGTGCTAAACAGGCATGGGTCTCGTTCGTAGTCCGGTATTTCCAATCGAGTTCCGTTCCTGTCGCAAAAATTCGAGGATAATCGATAGTAGATGAATCATCATCGATGAAAGTGTGGAACGCTTGGATCATACCGAGATATACGCCGTAATTGGCAGGGACTTCTAGTCCGGCTGGTTCGTCGGGACCGGCTTCGATGAGGAGAACGCTCCAGTCCGGTATCTCACTGAGCCTCGCTGCAACGGCAGCTCCAGCTGCGCCACCTGAAGTAAAATCGTTAAGTGGATAATTCCGATGATTTTGTTTAATTAGTATAATAAATTCTGCTTAAATGTCGTCACACTTAACTCCGATTACGATAAAATCGTAAGCATCCATAGCTTCTTCCCTTGGTTTTACTCTTCCGCATGGATCTCCAATCTTCGGACTTACATCGATCAGAGTGTTCAGTACCGTTAGAAAAAGCGCCACACTATTCGCCGTGCAAACCTGTGACAGGTCTGGACCTCCGGCGAATGGATGGGTGCACGTTGCGTTAACATAGTATCTGGATTCCTATGATTAAATCGTGCGATCATAAGAATTATGTATTTGCAATTTATTTCAATGTTTCGAAAGTCATACCATGTCCTCCATTTCGAACGTTGATGATCCGGTCGCTCGGGAGGGCGACTTGGAGTTGACAGTGCTGCGTAGAAGTATTCCAGTGGTATTTATACTACCAAGCTTGGTCTATGCTCCAGTTGCAAATTTACTGCGGTCGTCTTATCACCGACGAACGGCATGAAGAAGGCGGAAGGAACGCAGCACAAACTTCCGCGAAAAATTGCGATAAATCCCCCAAATTCATTGTACTTCATTAATATTACATGATAACGATGCTGCATTTTCCTTACGATAGTGAGGAACGCGACTGATGAGAGAAACGAATATGTAGGACATTATCGACGGTTGAAAGTAGTGTGGCATTTAACGAATTATTACAATATCGGCCGGTGCGAAATACAGAAGCGTAACCTGTGTACTTCAACATGGCACTTACGTCCATTTGATTCGTAATTTTCGGTATGACGGTGAATATGCAATGCAGAGTTGCATTAACATTTTTTTGCATGCGAACATAACTATTGTGCGATAAGCGCTGTAACTCATTTTGATACGAACGTCGTGTGAAAAAAGGTAAATACGCTCTTATTTACTCCGATTTGAACATGGAAAATGTAAAGTAATGATGACAGGGGGGCGGGGATAAGGATAAGAGAAGAAATATCGATGAATGGTATTCAAACTAGAACTTTACTTCTAATATTTTTGATTTACAAGTATTGTGAGGACGACGACTCTATCCGTGCCTGCTGTGCAGCAGTAATAGCATCAATAACGTATCATCTCGGAGCGGCATGATCGAAATTGATGAGGCGCAGTTCAGGCGCCCCTCGCCGTGGTAACATTGCCGAGGAAAAGGTGCATTCTTTGGTAATTTTTTTTCTTTATTGTAAACGGTGTGGTTATTTATTCATTATGATCGTTATTGGTGCAGTCTCTCGAAGTTATCGGTTGGTTCTCCACCGTGGCCCACAGTCGTCATGGTCTCAATTGTGATACTTGATTCGCCGGAGTATGGTCTCTAGGTCGCTGCTCTCGATCGCTGAACGGTAACTAATAAACATTTGACATAATTCGAATGACTAGGAGAGTCGTACGTTTTATCGATGCAATCGATAGATCGATAGGACCGTGTGACCATCACCAAGGTTTCGAATGCATCCATTGGTACGTTGGCTTTGCGTACCAATGAGCCGGGCCGGTTCTCCACTCTTGTCTGATGAATGCCGCCGCTCTTTCGCCGATCATCATGGCAGGTGCAGCAGTGTTCGAAGACGTCACCTTTGAATAGACAGACCGTCAATACACCATCTCGAGATTTGAACGAAAAAACTTCGTTATCGTTGAGCAATTCAAATTCAAACTTACCCGCGGCATGATCGATGTATCGGCAACACGAAGCCCTCGAATTCCGTGAACTTTCAGCTGAGGGTCAACGACTGCCATCGGATCGTTGGAAGGGCCCATTTTGCAGGAACCAGCTTGATGATTCTCCGCACCGGTTTCCCAACGAATCGCGCATTTCCAGTACTCGGTTGATAAGAACGGAAATTTCGAGCACGCCGGTACCGGTGTCGAAGTGAGATTCGCTTTTACCTTCGCCATCGAACTCGAGTTCATCAGAGAAATGGCAATCTGTATGCCCTCGACGAGAACGTCAGAGTCACGCGGATCCTTCAGATAATTGCCCCAAATAATTGGCTTGGCGAACGGATCGTTGCTTGCCAAACGAAGATTTCCTGAAAAATCCCAATACCGACTGTACTATCATCTGTCTAAGCAGAGACTTCTCGTACTGCGACCCGTGAATGGAAACGTACCTCTGCTGAGAGGATGCAGATTCGTCGGGGAAACGCTGATGCTGCGACGGCCATTGTCCAGAAGTGCGCCAACAGCGCCGGTAGTCGCGCATGCCGCCTGATAGCCACCGAAATAAAATTGCAAGTCAGGGTGATCCGGTGTTGTGTATCTGGATGCAACGACCCCGGTGACCTGCGAGAGTCCGGTTGAGGCCATCGGACCTTTCTGGGAGGACACGTACTCGAGGGCCGCCGCCCAATTGAGATCGTACTCGTTCGGTTCATCGATCGTGTACGAAAGGGTGTACGAGACATGATTGTGAAGATTTTCACCGACTCCGGGAAGATCCTTCACAACGGGAACCTTGACAGCCTCGAGATGTGCCTTGGGACCGATACCCGAGAGCAAGAGAAGCTGAGGAGAATTGACTGCACCTCCTGATACGATAACTTCGCGTGACGAACGAGCTGTTCTCAGCAGGCCGTCCTGCACGTATTCCACACCAATGGCCTTCGAGTCTTTGATGAGAATCTTTGTAACAGTGGCGTTCAAGGCGACGTGAAGATTTCTGCGGTTCCTGAACGGTCTCAGAAAGGCACTGGCGCTGCTGACTCTGACGCCGTCTTTGCTGTTCGTCTGAGCAACGGTGAATCCCGTTATTTTGGCACCGTTCAAATCGTCGGTAAGGCCGTAGCCCTTTTCCGCCGCTGCGTTGAGAATATTCTTGGTTACCGGCGGCAGCCATGGGAATCTCTCGACATTGAGAGGCCCCCCCGCGCTGTGGTAATCTCGGCTGAGCCTGCCAAGCTCGGTATTGTTCTCGGAGCAAGTGAAGTACGGCAATACTTCCGACCAGGTCCATCCCGTGTTGCCGAGAGCTGCCCAGTCGTCGTAATCTCTCGCGTGACCCCGAACATACATCATTCCATTGTGAACGGATGTACCACCGAGATTCTTGCCTCGTGGCCAACTGCACGATCCACGGCTGGTGAGACACGCATTCGCCTCGTTACTCGTTCTGTACTGCCAGTCAATTTCCGAACCTGTTCGTTCAATTAACAAACAATAAATTAGTCGTCGAAGCGTCTTAAATCAAATACGGAAACATGCCAGAGATTAAATTTCGCAACTCGCCTAGAAACATGGCGACCATGCTTGGAACATCGGCTCCAGGCGGCTCGTCCGGTCCAGCCTCGAGAAGAAGAACCTTCCATTCCGGAACCTCGCTCAGTCTGCTCGCTACCACGGCTCCAGCTGATCCGCCTGTTCGTAAGAAAGATGAATCGTTAATATCTACAATGCACACGAACAAACAATTCCACGTAACAGGAAACAGTGAGGGATAGAAAAAAAAGTGTGCAAAGTGATTTGCACAATTACTTCCCCATGTTTTCCGGTTTTGGGCATAACTTCTTCTATCATAAATTTCGTTGTTCAATTTTGGCTTCCTCATAGAGTAAAATGTGCAAATTACTTTGCACATTTTTTCGTTTCAAAATTCCATAAAATCTGATCCTTTCGGTAGATTTCGACCAAATTCAATACCAAAGGTCTTTGTTCATAGTATTGTATTTATATGGATTTTTAGGACGATAGCTCAACATTCGCGAAAGTTAGAGCTACTACAGACATTGTTCAAAAATGTCAAATTTGCGTAAAAACTCGAAACGGGCCTCAATCCTCATGAAAATTCACCAAGGGAAGAGAAGTGACTATTCTACTAGTGTACAAAATTTCAACCCGCTATCTCAAGCCGTTTCCGAGATATAGTCGTTCTGAGCGATGCACCCTGTTGCACACATACACACATATACATCATTTTTAGTACGTTGACATTAAAACCTCGAAAACAAATTTTTTCACAAAAACATCGCTTCCTCTATGAGGAAACAACATTAATTCTCTGTGACGTCGCTTGCGGTTTGAAAATCGTACTTTTCGACCGGAAATCACGGCATGCTAAAAATACCTCACTTTCGGTCTGAAACTTTCATTTTTCGACCGAAATTGACGTCATTCCGTAAATACGTTGGTATCGGGCGCACACAAGCTTGAGTACGGGGCGAATGCAGTACTCTCGGTAATCAGTGTTGTCGCGTAGCCGTGCCGATGGACAAATTTATCCTGGGAATTCCACGCAAGTGGGAATAACTTTGCTTAGCGCAAGTACGTGCCGATCAGCCTAACACGTGCAAAACGTGTGAACTTTGAATGCGTTGACTCGAAATTCGCATGCATAGTCGCAGACACACACAGTTCTACGGAAAATTGTTATCGCAATACACGTCATCGCTGATGTACGTTCGCCGTCTTCCAAACTATAATAGAACAGGCGATACGAAAGTCATTCCGTTATCTTTATGCAGACGCCTGGCTCGTTTGTATTGCAATTCGTACATCCACTTAATTCATTCCAGACAAACAAAGTAGAAGGTAAGAAACGTCAGAGGCACGTCTTTTCCACCCCGAGGAAATTCGACGCGCTATATGCGGCATGCACCATGGATCGCCCCGGACTGTACGACTGTAACGCAGGCGCTAGTCGGAACTAATCACTCGGGCTGTTTTGGCGTGTTAATCAAGCCAGAGTGACACAACGAGAGGGATCAAGGGATAATGAAGCTCATTATCCATTTATATCGTTTACCCATAGGCCAAACATTGTTTTCGCACGTTCTCAGCATAGCGCCGATCCTCACTGTTTAATAGCGTCAGCGAGCAACGAACGAGAAATATACGTTCGTTCGTGCATGACCATACGTTACACATGCGCCGGCAATGAGAGTCCACGCGACGCGATCCATTCGGCGTCACCAACCGCAACACAATCGAGACCCTCTGCCGCTCACCAGTATCGATTGTCCCGGTGACAATATAACTATGATTAAAAAGTACGCGATAAATTTCTCCCCCGTGTGTCAGTATTCGCAGCGGAGTGTAATCATTATAATAACGGGAATAGTGCATTACCGCGTGGCCGGTCACCGCGGAGCGCACTGAAAGTGATGGAGATACGAGGGGAAAAAAAAACAGTTAAAAAAAAAATATAATAATTTGCCGGTCTGCGGAGTCTCGGAGCGACACCGGACACGTTGCGACAGCCGTCAATCGGTTCGTCGAAAAAATGCTCCTTCGTTAATCGGTTTCTGTACGACGTACTGCATCGCCTGTCGGGTCTCAGCCGACATCTCGCCGATGCAGTTTTTCGCCATCGAGATCTTGCGGTTCTCTCACTAGCGTTTCCCTCGACTCCGTTCACGAACTAAAACCCAAGTCTTCGGAACGTACCGTGGAATGACGGCGGACATTTTTATGGCGCGCTGTGTCCTCGAAGGCGTTTTCCAGCTTTCGCGAGGTGCGAAGGTTCCCCGCGAACCGCGGCCGAGCGCCCCGGGTGTGTACGGGACGCAGGAAAAAAAATTGAATAAACATTTTTTACTCCATGTTCCGAGGTGGACCTTGCATAATTTTACCGTCGAGTTTCTGTAAACTGTGTTCTCCTCTTCGCACCCCGACGGATTTACTCGGTTTACTTTGGATTCACTTTTTTTTTTGGATCTTTAGTCGCGGTTATTTTTGCTTTATCTCAGTCAAGTTATTTCGAGCTATTATGTTTTCCATTGTTTTCCATTACTTTGTTAATTGCGCCGTCGGTTCTCAGCAGATAGGTTTTACCTACCGGCGGGAAAATGTGCTCCGCCCGTTTGTTATGAAATAAATAAATAATTGCATCGCTCCGGTTACGCATTCGCGAGTGTGATGCGCTTGACGGAATCCCCGCAGTGTATTCCGCGATCTTGATTCTACGTTCCAGGTCATAGCGACTCCGTATACCAAATAGGGTTCAAGAAGCCCGTTGTTGAACTCTCTGCAGACTCGTAGTCGCGTGCGCCAAGAAGCGAAAACTCGTTTCTCAGTGAATTCCCGATGATATCTCTTGTACCGACAACAACTGCCTAATGCAGTGCATACATTACTAACTGTATGGGAACTGTTACCGGCAATGTCGGGGACGAAACCGCTTGCTCGACTAGTGCGCTCTCGATTCCCGGTTGAGATTCGAAAGTGAATGCGTCCGCACTATGCACGGTCGAGCGTGGCAGTTTGAGCGTGGAATACGTGTGCACTCGTCGCCGAGCGTGATTCCTTTTTTTTGCGCGAGAGTTAAACGGCGTGTCCGGTACTCGCACTGTCACAAGTGTTATCGATCTTTCACTCGACGATCGGCTCTCGTTCGATTTTGTTTGCTCGACCGGCAAGCGATGATCTTGGCCGGCGATGCGGAAAAACTGGGTTTTAACTTCGAAGAGGTGGCACACGTCAACCGTATTGAGATAAATGAACTGGGATTATGAACTCAGTAAAACGGAATAGTCGAAGTAGCCGCGTAGAAGCCGAGATTAGATTCCTTTAATGTTTGGAGTCATGTCTTCCATTGGTTGTGGGGAATATGCATTTTTTAAATGTCAGTCACTCGCGATACCACAGCGGCTGAACTTGATAAAAAATCCGGCACAGCGGCTGGACTATAACGATAGTACAGGACGGATGTGATAACGCGTACGATGGAAAGAGTGTTCGACCTGGCTTTTTTTTATATATTCTAAGAAAGTGAGGAAGTTTATATTCCAACCATGGAAACGGTCGATCTTCCGCGACCCCTAGAAACGGGTTGATAAAAGGAAGATTGAAAGGGGCAAAGCGCGGAGTAACACTAAAATGGGTAAAGCAAGAATTCACCAGAGGCAAGTATGATTCTACCTTCTCGACATCGGGGACTCGAGAAAAGTAAGTTGATCGACATTATAACGGGGTCAGATTGCGGGTCGCATAGTTCATGGCTTGCTATGCGAAATCCACTGATTTCAGAATTTCACGAACTTTTAACTTCGCGATTTCCGCCATCGGCTGCTTTCCTGCTACGACGTTCGAGGAGGCGGTGGAGGTGGGGTTGGTCTTTATAAATGAACCCGTCGCGGAACTTGTAAGGAACCCGGTGACGTTTCCTCAGTCCGCTATTACTTCGCGCTTCCCATCGCTTGAACTTCTTGATATTTCGAGGAAAGTTGCTGGAACGAGATGTGCAAACCCTCCGTCTACGCCGCTTCGAGTCCTCCGGAACGAGTGGGAGACCAATGAGACCGGAATCAATGGCGGCAGTGGTTAGTGGGACGAGATTATATTCTATGAACATATTTTCGAATATCAGCCGGAGAGCATGTGGAACTGTCGAGGAAAAAAAAAAATGAGGTTTCAACCACCGATCACCGTCAGATTAAGGAGGCTTCAGCGAATTTGAAGAGGTTTCGATTTATCCCGCGCGTCTCGCTATCTATGGAGAAATTCGACCTTTTATTTACGTCGTATTGTAAACTGGGGGTGAATCTTTATCGAACTTTAATGTGCTCGTTTCATCGACATTCTCTCGCCGTGGATAGATTTTTTCCACGAATCTGAAAAAAACGGATTTTTTTTTTTTTTCATTTAAACATTTTTTAAAAACAGGTTCGTTAAGCTAGCTTGAAAGAACTCATCTGCAGCCGTCAATATCCCGAAGACTGAACGGTCGATCTGTTTGAAATTTCGCGCACACCGAGATTAAGTCTTTTGCCGCGTATAAAAAAAGAGATGACAAAAAAAAGCCGGCGGAGACAGCGAACCGTATAATATACGGTGGTTAACGGGCAAACCTGAAATTTAAAGATATGAGGGTAAAACTGTATAATCAGAAGCCACAGAGAACATGCGAAACCCAGAGCCGAAAAGATCATGCGAAACTCCTACGTCGAGAAAACAACGGATACGTGGTATGCGCCCGACTGTACGTTCGTGCGCATATTTACCCCGGTATACGCATAACTACGGAATTTGTCAGCTCGTTAAATCCGTCATCTCTTGAGAATTCACCCCCAAAGCTCCAAAGCCGAAGAGCGAAAGAGCTGGCCCATGAGAGAGAAAGATCGAGAGCGCGAGAGGGTGGGAAAGAGTGCGAGAGCTAGGGGAATCGGAGGATATATAGAACGGGAGAGATGAAATAAACGAGAGTGGTGTAATAATACCCGCGACGCGTATACATCGCGACTCGCGGGGGCTGCAAATAGGTTGCCGCTAAAGCGTTGCGTTCCTGGCTCTATATATATATATATGACGACCAATCATGGGTCCGAAATGTGAGAATTGGCGGATTGCGCTGTGCCGATGTAAATGGGTAGTAGTCGGCGGGCGAAGCTGCGGAGAGCAGAAAGCAAACAGGAGGCTGAGTAGAAATTAAATTAATGACGCGGTAATCACGAGGGTGGCCTGAATAAATAACAGTTTGTATTAATTTCACATCTAAACTGTGCGTCGCAACTGGATTCGATGCAGGTTCTACTGGATGCTTCGACGGAAAGCAAACGGGTGGCTCCAATAATCAACGAATAACGATCGGACGCGGTAGGAACCTCGTCGGTCGCGGAATCGCGATAATTTTGTTTAACCCCGGCAAACAGTTCCGAACATTCGGCGTTACGAGAATCGCTCTTTCTCTCTCGCCCTTTCGTTCCGGGGCAACTTGCCCAAAGCGCGGTGATGATGCTGCGCTGTGTAGCTGGGCGTGGATATACGGTCAAGCAGGATACGCTGCCAGTGGGCTTCCACTCAGATCCACACGGTACACTAAATACATCTACACGTGGATGCGTGTGTGTACCGTGGGCACAGATTGCCCGCTCGTCCGACGAGCAGAATCGTGCGAAGTCGATAAAAAAAAAGACTCACAATCGAGTGTTCAGAAGTCATTCTCTTCACGGTGCTTTGCGATCGGTAAGGTAAGCGTCCCAGTTTCCGTCATCTTTGGGGCAGTGAACGCGGTTTATCATAATTATTTATACTCGGGTTGTATGGTCGGTTCGAAATAAAACTGTTTTAATGTATGCATCGAAGCCTCCCGAATACTGTTCAGCTATTATCGAGGTGAATTCAATAGGATCTAATTATTAAGTTATCATTTTAATAATGCCTCTCTACTGCCGATGTTTCCATGACTCATTGGAACTCATGCTGCAGCTTCCGTCATCTCGCTCACTCGGTTTTCGTCACTTGTGTCGCAGTTTTCGTCATCGTCATGTATCCAGTTTCCGTCTTTTCGTTTCCGTCAGCCGTTATTGAAGTGAATGTAGTGGGATCTAATTATTAAATTATCGTTTTATGACTATAATATGTCGGTTTATAATTATAAAGTAGAGAGGCATAATTATGTCTCTCTACTGCCGGGATCGCGGTGAAGTTTTAGAAGTCACGCATGCTGCAGTTTCCGTCATCTCGCGTACCCGGTTTTCGTCACTCGTAACGCAGTGTGTCGGTTCACCGGATAGCAAGTCTCTATTTTTATGTCGGACTTTATTGCGCCATAGTACAGATATTATTATTTCTCAATAATTTTACGTATCAAAATTATATCAAAACATTACCTTTAATTTATCATAACCGCGATGCAACAAGTAACGGAAAGTGCAGCATAACCTAATTTGGCTGATGCACTTTCTGTCATCACAAACCTAACAAAGCACGTAATAAAAAAAGAACATATTATTACCACCAATCTAATCGATAATATTCTTCTCTTAACACCGTTGGCATAGCTATTATGTGTTTTTAATACATGCAAACTAATGCATTCGGAGAAGTCGCGATCGCAACAATAATCAAGAGAAAAATCCGCTCTTCAGCATGCCGTCAATTTTTTTTTTTGGTACTAAACGCAAGCCGTATTTATTGTCACTTATTAAACTGCGTCCGACGACGGTAAAACTTGGCCGTTTAGCTCAGCTAGCGCGCTATCGGCAACAGTCCACAGTCTCGGACGTGTAATATCATTAGCGAACGGTGTGTGAATCGACCGAGACGCAATTAAATTAACAGCCGATGCCGTCAGATCTTTCATCGGCCTTTCGCGATTTAATGCAGCTAATGGGCGGCACCGGACGTTTCACTTTTGCTCCGGGTGATAGTCTCGCTCTCATAGTCATGCACCTCGAAGATTCGAGCGATAGATAGGCAGGCAGATGTCGTGAATGGCGTGATTACTTTCGAGAAAATTGATTCTACTGCATCGCTCGACCGAACGAATAATTTCACCTGTCGATCGATACTCCCCGTCTCTGTTTTTACCTCTGAGAAACGGTGGTTTTTCCCAATCGCCAGCAATTTTACGTGCACAGCGGATAGGCAAAAAATGACAGGTACGGAGTCGCTTCATTGATGGAACAGTGGTAATTTATACTGACCTCCCACCACGATGAAATCGTAGTAATAGTCGGCTGGATTAACCGGTCGCACACGTTCGCAGAGCTGTGCGATCTCCCTTTTCGAACGGATGAAAGTGTCCAGTAGTGTCATGAACACGAGAAACTGCGTTCCCGGGCACGAACCGGCGAGGCTCGGTCCCAAAAACGGCTGCGGACATTCCTGCGGCATGGATACGTTGTACGACATCCTGAAACAGTCGAGCGAGTGCGCTGAAGCTGGAATGTCTGGATCGTTAAATTAAACAACATTAAAGAAAAAGCCGTATTGGACCGGAAACAAAAAAATATCTGTCTCTAGCTGGGGCGTCAGTAATTGCAGAATTAAAAAAACTTATAGCATTCTTTCGAACGATGTCTCAATAGAAGTCAACACGATGGAAAAAAAATGCAATGAAGTTTATTGAATTACCCAGCCGAAAATAAATGAGTCACTAGGCGGGAGAAGGCAATAAATTTGCTGGTGCGGAAGTTTCTTCAACGAAATTACATTAACCCACTCTATTTCCCTTCGGGTCCGACCGGCACCGGGCGCTGCAACGCCGTGTCACCAGCTAATAATCAGAGCACTTCCCCCTCCAACAGTTTTCCAGTAGCTCATGGTACGCTGCAGTTTACAACCGTTTTACCGCACTGCACAAAAATTTGCTTGCGGACTGCCAAAGAAATATTTTTAATTTCAATTCTACTTTCAATTCTCGCAATTCCATTGAAACAACGACAGCGAGACTGTCGCAGTGACATGTTATTGTTTCAAGCCAGTATGGAATTGTAAAAATTGAAAGTAGAATTGAAACAACCATTTCTTCCTTTGGCAGCCCGCAAGCAAATTATACTTGACTCAATGGTATTTTTTTTTTTCAGAACGGGTCTCGTCGTTCGCGACTCGGCTCTTTCGTTGACCATTTCCATACGTGTTTTTTTTTCTTAAATTTTTTTCGAACATGCCCTTAAAACCCACAAACTCCGGTGGCCGAGGCGAAACCGAGTCACGGCCGAATTGGAACCGCTCGCCTCGCCCGATCGCTCCTTCGCTTGCTCGCATTCCGAGGCCCCCGAGTGAGAGAACACGCGACATAAATGTCTGTCGCAGAGTATCCGCGTTATTACCGCTACGTGCGGGCGATCGAGACGGAGACACGCGACAGCATCGCCAGCGGGCACACGGCTGGTTGTATCCATTGCGCGGAAGACAGAGAACCAGACGGAGGCTCTTGGGTGGAAAAGCTCTCGATTCTCGAGGATCGCACGCGTCGCCAGAGACACGGGATCGCTCTTGCTCGTTCCGATACATCGCAAGTCACGGTGTGCAGCTTGAAAGCCTTCTCTAGTTTCCGTCTCGGCACTTCTCGCCCCCCCCCCTCCTCCTCCGGGCCCGTAACGAAATCCTTCGTCACTTCCGGATTGCCCCTCGGCGCGGCACTTTCCAGGCTTCGAGAATACCCGGCGAACGGGATGCAAAAAATAAAAAGATTGAAGAAATAAACAACGCTCTGAGCCACGAAGGAAATGGAACGGCAAACACGGCAGTCTCGGCGAACGATGGAATCGGAGCAGCAATTATTCTCGGAGAATTTCACGAGCGAACTTACGGACTTCGCCGAAAGTCCTCATTATCACAGTCACCAGATCGATTTCGATTTCAATCAAAATAGTAGAGCCGATCGCGGCACGGTGAACGTTGACCGCAAACTAATTCGCATTTCTGCGGTCGACACGAACCGTCCGTCACGCATACGAACCGACGATATTCAATCTCTGGGGAGGTTGCCTTTTCCAGAATCATCAATAACCGATTGATTCGTGCTGAACGATTCTATCATTTACCGAAAGTTCGGCGCCGCTTGATGTGTACAGCTACGAGAACAACCCATTACCGGTGTATAGATATAATGCCGGTTCGATCGAAACTATTTTACCATTGGCCCGACCGCATGGGTTTCAATTGCTCGATACATCGAACCATCGAAATAGTAATAACTGTTATTAACAGAGATATATTAATATCGCCGGAACGTAGCAATTCGGGAGGGCGTATTTGGCCCTTTTTGCGGATACGAAAACAACCCCTTAATTACGTCCGGCGATATGCTGGTTTTATAGACAATGTATCACGGTAGACTTTCATTTTGTTCAGTTTAATTCGCGGACCCTTTACTCGAGTGGAGTTTATCATCGATCCGCTCAAGATCAAGATCGCTAAGTGTAAACCGATTAGTGCACGTGGGCGCGAGAACTTGGCAGGTGATTCGTAATAACCGTCGACTTATAGCTAGTATAAGATAAATCACACTGTCGCTGGACTCACTTTAGCTTCTATCTCAGGTGGGGACTACGCGAGGCACACTGGGATATACTGCGGTACCTCTCACCGAGCTCAGGCACTTTATAATTCATCTCCCACCGTAGCGGCATAACACGCCGGGCTTATCTCCCCGATATTTCATTATCCTCACTCATCCACAACGAAGTCAATAATTATTTTTCGTAGCACTTGTGACCCGTGACGGTTCTGGGGTTTTTTTTTCTTCCAGTCATCATTGTTATCTCACCTGTGCAAATATAGTATCAAAAGATCATTGCTTATGCATCGCGAAGCCGATGGTACAGGGACTGAGTCTTATTAGGCTGACACATGGTTAATTGATACTTGGAAGGTGTACTTCGCGCGAACAGCTATGTCCTCAGTCCGGGTCTATTTCCGGGTTGCGACTGAAATCCGGGACTGGTCGTTCTATAATTTCGAAACGACCCATGCACGCTCGTAATTAATTTAATAAGTATCAATTGTGTACGTGTCATTGTTTTGGTAATACTTTTATTAATTACTGTTTCAACAATATGTTTATTAGCCATAGGGTAAGGCGGAGTGACATGGCCATGATTTTTTAAGCAATAACAATTGGAGGTTTAACGTTTAAAAAAAACCATCCTCGTCGCTATCGGAACATTCGAGGAGATCATTTAGTTTCCGCCGCCCAACATTCAACCGCGAATCGGGCGAGGCAGAGAACAGAGAATATTGACCGTACTTTGAGGACCAAATCGACTGGGCCCTCGAATGTTCGATACATAGTATGTATAAATGGTAAAATACGAACGGGAGAAAGGCCGGGAACGGCGAACAGGCACTAATCACGAGTCTAACGATCGCAGTTTCGTTAAAGTTACTATTTACCCGGAGCGGAAAATTGTCGCTAATGAGAAAACCATATTGACAGCGCGAGTTTCAACCACCCCCGACATACGCTTGCATATACATCTTCTCTTCGCAGCAGCAACATCACCACCACCATCGCCACCAGTATCAGCAGGCAATTCCACAGTGACCTGTTCCAACCATCCACCGCTACTGTGGCCGCATAGAAAGTTTAACTGCTTTCTGTTGCTCCACTGCTCTCGCACAAACTTTGGCCCCCCGAAGTTTCTGTTTGCCATCTTCCACTTCCAAAGGTATCCTCTCCGCTTATATAGGCGCCCAGCGAAATAACTGTTGGCCAAGCTTGTCAATGTGACCGAGGAATTAAGGTGGCAAGACAAATGCCTCTATCCTCGAGAGTCCGGGGAACATCGCAAGCAAAACTATAACACTAAACTTAAACACCAACGAGCCTGGTGCAATCTTCAACATTATTATTGTTACCGCCGAGTTTGATGTATCAGTTCATCGAAACTCGACTATGGAGCTTTTTAAGACCGTATGAAACACCTCCCTCCCCGTTCATCGTGCGCTCAGTCGGTGTCAGAAACTGTAATCAACTTTCCTCACGCACGGAGAATAATAGTTCTGTTTTTCTAACAAAATGTAGATCGTTGATAATTTATTATTGTGGTAGCAAAAATATTTGGTTGCCACAGCAAAATATTTGCTGCCACAATAAAATATTTTGTTGGCCCTATGTTAACCAAGTACATCAGTTATGGTAACAAAATTCTTGTCGTCCCAATAATTTTTTTTCTCCGTGCGGGTTCTCGCATGTACGGTGAAAAGGAAAGTTTCAGCGGAAGCGGATATCATCTCAACTTTTGATGAGGCTTTTCTTTTGACCGTATGTGCTAGAATCCGTGAGAAAAGTTTATTACAATTTTTAGTACCGACCGCGGCATTGCGCATGCTCTTAACTCTCTCATTCGGAAACACACCTGCAATCGTGATTACGAATCTCCAAAAATGGATTCATCGTCTCATCACCAATCGTCACGGGTTAGCCGGGCTTTTCCCGAAGCTTTAGACTTTCACCCCGACGTTCCTCGAGTTGCGCAATCCTCCCGACACCGTTCGACAATAAACCAGTGTTGTTACAATACACAATGGATATAATGAATATCATCCAGATTGAGAGTAATCGTGTTTGAACGACCGAGAGTGAGAAAGGCCGATCGTTACAAATGTCTAGCATCGTTGCTCATCGCTAGTTCACGCGTTCACTCGCATCTCGCTCGTCGGAGCGTTCATCTGTGCACGTGACACACAGGATTCACGCACGCTCGCCGATAATTCGCTAACGGGTCAACGAAAACCGCGTGCGGCTCGCCGCACGGATTATATCTACTAGGCATGATACATACGTATATATGGACCAGAGGGTGGAAGGGGCCCGGGCTGAATTTACCGTGTACTAATGTTATACGCATACGTATTCGCAATTCAGCCGAGATTTGGCGACAGCCGGGTGGGCTCGCACATAGCAACGCAGGTGTTCGACCGAGCGAAAAAGCAACGCCGGTGAAATCCTCCGCAGCCAACAACGGCGGCGGGCCGGCAACGGTGGCCATTATCAAAATTACAATTACCGATCGCATTATGGCCAGTTATTATTGCGTTATCATCCGCGAGCGGGAATATCCATGGATGTTCTGGCACCGAATGTGCAGCAGCCCGTTTTCGCGAATGGCATTGGGAACTCGTCAGCGGCCACACGACCGAGCCGATCTTCATCATCAACGGCGGCAGAATGAAGCGTTTCTCTGTTGGTAAATACCGATTTTACCACCCCCCCCCCCCCCTTCCAACGCCCCGGTCAATTGTGATGCTAATTGTACGAATCGCTTTATGAACTCTGGAGACTCGGCGATGATCATCATCATCCAGGGTTTACTACCCTACAATCTATGCGAGAAAGAAAAGTTTCAATTGCATTGGTATTGCGACAATTGCGGCGCGAAAGCCCTGCGAGCCTTTATCAACCTACACCGCCCTAGATCATTAACTGTGACTAATTATAATGGCTGCGGTGATGCACGGTAGAAAAAAAATTTGTTATGAAATTTAACGCGCCGAACTGGAAGTTTTTATTGAAAAACTGGTATATTAAATTTCATGTGATGGAAAATTAGTGTTCAGTGTATTAAAAACATTTGTTTCGAATAGTAATAATAATAATAATAGCAATAATAATTTGTTGAGCATTATGAATAGAAATACATCCGTCTGATATTTACATTTACACATTTGGTAATATTACATATAGTTCCTTTTATACGAGCTAGTGGGGCTAATGCTTAAAATACGAAGTATTCCTGTCGCGCTCAAATACACATAAAGTGATTGCAAAAGTGCCATAAGCACTTGTTCGCAATCTAAAATTTATATTAACAGAAAAAATATAATATATAAAGTGCTTCAGATCAGCTGTGCATACTGATCAGTTGAACTCTTCACTGGATAAATAAGAATTTTCAGCACTTTTAAACATACAGTCATTTATCACGATAGTTTGAGTACTGTCGGTAAAAATTAATTTTTTTGTTTGCTTTCAAAGTCCAATCAGCTGTGCACACCGATCGGTTAACCGATCGACCGGACAGATAGGAACATCTGGCACTTTTAAGCGTAAAGTGATGTATGTATTTTGTTCGAGTATTGTCGATAAAAAAAATGTAGGTAATTTTCGTCGTTACAAATGCCTAATCAGCTGTGCACATACCGATCAGCTAAACCGTCCAGTGGATAGATGGTAATTCCCGCCGCTTTCAAACACAAATTCTACCAGTCAAGTGCTCGTAGATACACGATCTATTTTTTTCACGTCCATCGGAGCTCCATCCATAAGTGAGGGAAAAACTATTTCGTACGCATGAAAATTTGATTCGAATTCGAATAAATTCAAATAAAAACATTTTAAAAAATAGCAAAACCATTTTTACCGCTAAAACTTGGATTTATTCCGTGCATAATTCGTGAATTATCCATTATTCAGGCACGGAACGTTGTCACGAAATTTTCAGAAATAACAGTAATAAATGTATATGTTGACATTAGTGTTTACAATATTGATGGGACATTTACCAACGATATGCGATACATGCAATGTCAATGGGCAATCGATGGGAGTTATTCATTCTCAATTAAATTACATTTCCGTTCAGCATTTATTCTAAGGCTTCAAATATAGTGTGGGTGGGAAAGTTATGTTTTGGTATGTTATGTGGCGTTCGGTTTGTATATAACGGTTGTAGGTCTTCAAACTAGTTTATTGCGAACTGTTTTGTAAGCTCCAGTACTCTACTTGAGATGGGAATAATGCCCGTTTTTCGTAGAGTGAAGTGTTACGCGTTGTCAAAAACAACCTAAACCACCCCGTATATCCTTGAACTATCATAACTCTTTTGATTCCTGAGCTTCTGCGCAAGGTGAAAAATAAATTGGGTGTTGCATTGCGCACCCAAATCGTTGCTCCACTATCTTTGTAATTATGTTGCTGCTAGAACCATCGTCGCATCAAGGGTGTAGCAGGAAACTCGAGAGTTCCGAGGCTTGCAGTTTTGTTGGGGTCAGTCGATCGTGGAAAATCATTTTTGCGTGAAACACCACGAATCGTGACGATGGGATTTCCGGTTTTTTTTTTTTGTACCGGTTGTCACGGACCGCGGAGACCGCCGGCTCTCTGCGGCTGGGCGCGGTGCGCTTCTCGTTGTAGGCAAAGCCGAGCCAACAACCCGGCGAAGGTCTGACTACGCCATCATAAATCGTAATTGGTACGTCCGCTTTGCTATCCGAGCTCTCTCGCTCGCTTCGGAAGGTACTTGGAAAAAGATAAATAGGCACTTCGTCGTCTGTTTGAATAACGTACACGAGCAAATTGCACGGGTATCGAGTATCCATGTTTGTTTGCCTTGGCAGACGCGAAAGGTGAATAACACATGATTACCATTTTATCCGCGTACAGGGGAACACGTGGCAATGGTGATCAATGGGTGATGAGAGTCACCCTCCACAGATGAAATTTAACCATCGGCGCGGCTACGGGATTGCACCAGTTGCCGAGGGTTTTGTCCTCGCTCGGCGCTCAAGCCAATACGCGTCGTAGCCCGGCAATCACTTCCGATTTGAAAATCTCACTTTTGAACCGGATGTTACGTCACAGAGAAATTTGAAAAATGTTGTCGTCACGTCACTTTCGGTTTCAAAATCTCACTTTTCGATCGGAAGTGACGTCATAGTGGAAATACGTCACTTCCGATAAGAAAATCCCAATTTTCGACCGGAAATACCGTCATAGCAGAAATACGTCACTTCTGGTCCGAAAATTAAATTCCCCCGCTCTTTTTCAAACGTATTCCCGCTATGACGCTACTTCCGCTCGAACAACGAGGTTTTCAAACCGGCAGTGCCGTTCTTACGCTATGAAGTCACTGCCGGCTAAAAATGAGATTTTCAAACCGTAAGTGACATTTTATATGATGAGTGAAGCCACATCTCGCGCTAACTTAGCGGTCCGTAAGCCCGCCGAACGGGAATGATGGGATTGAGTAAGCAGGGCAGTGCACCGATGTCCGATCAATGAGAAGAATGAGAGGACTGGCCTAGAATAATAGGGCAGGTCGAGCCGTGAGAGCTAAAAAAGCGGGTTGCCGGCTCTTTGACGACCCGGTTCCCGTGTGCAAGAGCTCGGGCGACATTCGAGAAACGGCACATTGTCTCTCGCGGTCCAGGACACCTCTCGATGATGCCTCATGCATCGTCAAAGCCTTTGTCGATTCTGAGCTTGGAAGAAACAAGACGATCTCCGAAGACTCAAGAGCCATAAGCAATGACGGCGCAAGCGGAGCAGCCACTTCGTTCCCGGTTCTTTTTTCATCAGCCCTCATCCTACTCCGGTTCTCAGTTCGCCAAACAGTCCACGACTGCGAACACGAGCTTGTCTGCGGATGGAGTCGAAAGACATTGAAAACAATTGCGGTACGAAAATGCTTATCGCTGTAGCCGTGTCGATACTTGGAATGTTTATTCACAGTCGCAGTGACTTCCACGTACACCAAGATTGTCAGCAGCAATTAAAAAACACGGACGAACTCATGGGTGCGACTCGTTCTCCGCGATAAGACTACACCTCGTAGGCGTATTTCCAACGTGTGTCATCCGGGAACGTACAGACTCTTAAAATTTTTACTCGATGGTTTTTCTCGCTAATCGATAATAGCTCTTTGCTGATTTCTGTTTTTCTTTCCTTTTTTTTTTCTTTGATTCTCGCAACGCCAGTAAAGCCGAGTACGTGCCCGACGGCGCAAACCCGCTGAGTCGCTCGCCAACGAGATTTTAATCTCCACCGCACTCGGCTTTACCATTACCGACGCACCGTCTTCTCCCCGTCTGACTCTGGTAATTACCCGATTATCGCATAAAATTGCAATATTTCCCGGTTTTTCCGCGTATCGCTGCTGAAGAGTCCGGAAGATGCGACGTCGATGCATATCCGTGAGAGGCACGCGAGAAGGGCTGATGTCACGTGTAATCCGGCTCCCACTGGGAAAGAACTGCGGCGGGGAAGGGAAAGTCGAGCAGCGTTTGCGGAAACGAAGAGTATTCGTGGGATCGGAAGTAATCGTGCGTTCGGTAAATTCTCCCACGGGCTTTTCCGTGAGGGAGCGAAGCTTTTTTTACTTTTTTCGCTTCTCCTCATTCCTGGGAGGCAAGACGAGTGCAGATTCGCCAGCAGAAGAGCGGATATCGGGAGGAAAAAAACGGAAGGATCCCGCGAGAGGATTACGGAATCGTCGAGAGGAGTGTATCGGCGTTTCATCGATCTCGTCAGAGACGAGGCTGGGTCTACGCAGCGTGCAAGGCATGTACGCGGCCGAGCATCGTCGGACACGCGCGCAACCGATAAAGATCTCGAGGTAGCCGGAGCTCCGTCTGCTGGAAGATCTGTCCGGTTCGTGAATCTTAAAATAGACAATTACTTGGCTTATCGGATGACTGAAGACGGCGCGGTGTTGTAAAATCGATTGCGAGGCGCAATTCACTGAAACCATCAATGACTTTTAACTTTTTCGACGCTCAATGGCTTATCTGTAGTAGATTCGTCGGCCGCAAATTAGATGACCTCGATAACGAAGATTAGAAGAAAACATTTGTTACATTTAGATATCGTCGGAATTGCACGTTGTACGGTGACTTTCATGTCTGAAAACGATAAGACCCAAAACGATAAGGCGACGGTGAAGTTAAGAGAATTTTATCGTCAAGTGGATTTTTTTTTTGGGGCGTTCAATGTTCGGTTTCCTGTCATGATATGCGTGACAGGAGCTTGAACAGTGAGAACTATAATTGCATTATCTCGCTTTCGATTCAAGGCGTTAGCCATTTAGCTGTACCACAAACAAAGATTTGCAATGAATGACGCGGAGAGAATCGGATGGCCCAAGATGTATGCAGAAATAAATGATCGACCCGGTGGTTTGTTTTAAACCTTCAAGTAGATGGGATCAGAAAAATGCCTGACAAGGCGCTGAGAAGGTCTTATACACACTGAGAGTCTTTAACACACTGAGAAAAAGGATAGTATTTCCTAGCCTAATGAATACTTCCAAGGGGGAACGTCTATATAGATCGTTTTTGATAGTATATATTCAATTCGTTAAACTATAATTATAGTTGCAACCATGATTCTCCGTCATTGTCGTAACTACAAAATGTAGACGTTCCTCTTGAGAACTTTTTTTTATCGTAAAAAGTCACTATTGTCGCTTTTACTATGTCATTTTTTCTCAGTGCGCGCTGAGAGCGCCTTATAAGGCGCTGACAAGTCACCTATCACACTGTCCAAAATTTCTCCTCGGGAGATTGCATTCGCTAATCACAATGTTCTTTTCCGTCGTGGAAGATAATCCCGCAGTCGTAATGAAATCCCGTGTCATTAATTCGCCCGACTTCGATCCGTCGATGATTCACGGACTTCCGCCGCGGCGGCGTTCGACGAGTCAACACAAAGGCTCGAGCACCGTCCCCGTGCATTTCGACTTCGTCTTCCTCCGACGGGGCGAAGTAGGTCGGAACGAAGATTTGCTCGGGCCCGTGCTTAAATAAGCAAACTACTACGGACTTTCGGAAGCCTTGACGATTCCACCGTTCCTCGAGTCTATCCGCCTTGGCATCCTCCGGCGCACATCCTCTTAATCAACTTCTCGGATCTATTTCCAACTCTCTTTCTTTCTCTCCCTCTCCTCCGCAATCACTCATCCTTTCCTCGGTCGCGTCTCTCTTTCACTCGCTCCGGGCACTTTCGAAGTTGGACGAAAACTCTTTGGTATGTCTGCGAATAAGTACGGGATTCGCACGTTAGATCGAAAGACACACACACAAACGAGAAGACAGGCGAAATCGGACGAAAGTACACAAGTTCGAGAACGATGTCGGGATAAGCGCGCTGGTATGACTGTACGGTGAGAGAGTGTCGTTGAGGACGGGAAGAGCCGAGAGTAATAGAAAAAGAGATCAAGCTCCGAGGAAGCGAACAGTGTGAGGAAAAATAAAACGCTATCGACAGAGGTGAGGGGCATGGATAGCGTGCAGTGTGGAAATGAAAAAAAAGGGGGAAAAAAAGGAGGACCAGATAAGAATCGAAGGATTGAGTGCGAGTAGTGAAGAGGCGGAGGGGGAGAAGAAGAAAATGGACGAAAGTGGAGGATCTCCCGGGTGCTATACAAGATAAATACGAGATATTGGGACAGTGGGTGGAGGAGCTCAGTGGGAGTACAAGGGGAAAGGGTGTCGGAATCGGGATGGCCATTTGAGCCAATAGACCGGCGCTCCAAGTTGTTCGATCCTCCGTCGTTTACCCGAGGGATCGGCCGACAAAGTGCAACCTCGGGAATACAGTGATTGGCTCTTTGACCAAAGGTCAATCGTCGATCATTGGCACCGATGGAGCTCACACCTTCGGTCCGATGAATTTCTTTACGTCGCTCTTCGCAACGACTTCCGATTTTATCTTGGGTTGCAACGTGACGACATCGTTCCGCTGTCGTCAAATCGTGACTGGCCCCAAATCCTTTGGCGAACAATGTCTCCGAGTGGTTTTACAAATCGTTGTGCCAGAGGTGGGCACGCCTTGGGATTGTTCCTCCTTTCGTCCTTTTTTCCCTTTTCTTTCTTTATTATTCGCACCGTCCATAGTCACACTGATGTGTCCCCGCAGCCATTACCGTTGTCTCTCACTCTAAGTGTACTTCCATGTATACCCTGGGGTCGGAAACGCGCATCAGTTGCACACAACCATGCGGCGCCTGCGGTGCGCCAGTAGCGGAGAATTCGGTTGCATCAGGCATGCAACCGAGGTCCTTCAGACTGTGCGTCGGACAACGCCCTCGACGATGTCTATACGTGGAGGCCGCATGCTGTTTGCTCTCACTGAATGAATACGGAAGTGCCACGGTTCCAGAGAGACCCCGATAATTACACATCTCTCCTCCTTTCCTGCGCCGCTGTGTATTTCGAATCCATCATCTCTCCGTCTGCACTTTTATCCGCGTGAGGGACTGCGCATGCGCGTTGCGAAGGAACAAGATACGCGGCTGTATACAATTGCGCAAGTTTCGAGCAACTTTTACCGGTTATCATTTGAAATAATGGACTGCCCGCGTGCCGGACAAGGGAAATTGTGTCGTTGCCGGTCGAACAAAAAAGCAGCTATGCGTGGGTGAGCCAGAGGCAGTACTGCGCGACATACTAACAGCGGACGCGTGAAAATTACGAAATGGCAATCCATTATTATAGACAACGATGAAATATGTCGAATAAACGGGAGCCGGAAGCCACGGAGGTGACTGACTCTCAGGATCGTTTGTTTGCGTAGGATTGAGTAATTTGATGCTAAGTCACGAAGAGGCTTTGGGTATAAGCGTCGGATGATAGCCAAGAGTGCAGGCAAAGAAGCCCCAGTGGAAAACAGTATATATAACCACCTGGTGAACAGAGAAGCAGCGCGGCCCGAGTGCAATACTCTTCGTCGACTATTCCATGCTTAAAGACAACAACGTGGAAACTTTGCAGGTTCCACAGTTGAAGCACCACCGCGCGGTGGGAGGAAACCCCACCACCTCTCCAAAATATTATCTTTACCAAGCTCGACGGACTCCCGGCAAAAGTTGGGCAGCACCGACGCCTACCAAGTTTCGGAGGTTGTACGCCAGCTCGCTGCCACAGCCCGCCCGTCTCTACTCTGCTTTCGTCTACTACTCTCCCGCCGATCCTCTCCGCTGTATAACCGACGAGCCAATTAAAACTTCCAAGCTCCGGCCAAAGCTGGCTTTCTCTTCATAGCCAGCCAAAATATTTAAACTGTCTCGTCGTGCTGTTTTTTCGTTTCTTTCTTTTTTCTATACGAAAACACCTTCACCGGGACTCTCAGCAAAAGAGTCCCCAGAAGACGTTACGATCCTACCAGAAATTGGGCAAAATGGCCATTGAAAATCGCGAAGGACGTTGGGTAAATTGGCGAAGGATGACGACCAATCCAATCCCAAAACTGCTACCGATGCTTCCGTATTCAATCCTTTGGTGAGATCGTGCATTTGACTCGCTACTTTTTTCATTATTATAGCATCGTCTTTATGCTCATGCGGACCCGCTGTAGATACGTTTTATATTAAAACTCGGCAGCGAGCGATCGAGAAGAGAGGAAGGGGTGAGAGACGACAGCATGCTCGAAAGTGGAGTCCCCAAGCCGCACTAATCTCGAAAGCCCGGCTGCCTCCTCTTTCGCTACTCCGATCGGAACTCACTTTGGATGTATCGCCCGCGCAGACGGGCTACTCTCGGAACATTCTTTCGGCCGGACTTCCCGGTAGAACGAGCCTCGTGGACATAGCCGTTGGCGAGTTAACATTTTTCCTTCGCCGCATCACACAGCAACGATGAAGATAGTGCCAATTATGGCCGAGGATTGAACGTCTTTCGCCGGAATCGGATCGCCTGAAACCGCGCGATCAGTCTCCACATTGCTTCGGCGCCAATGACGCGACAATGTTCCTTCCTTGATTAAAACTCCGGGTGTCCTGGACTGTCGCCTCGTGTGACGACGAATGCCCAATCGGTAGAAACACGGTTGGAAAGGTCAATCACGTGAGCCCCGAAATAAAACGACATCAATACATCTGCAGGCGTGTCGTGAAATACTACGCTGGCGGCTGGAGGGCGCGGTACAGGTCCAACTGCGATGCATAGTCATCCGAGTTGTTGCTCTCAACCGGGCGGTCGCGCAGATGAGTTGAGACTGGAACAGCCGATTCGCAATAACTCCGATGTGCCATTATCGCTCGAGTTCATCTCTCTTGGCTGTCCTATGAGGTAGCTGAATACGAGTAGTAGTGAGGCGTTCGGAGTCGCCAGCCTATGGTGTGTTGCCTATGGTGGCGATAATCATATGTATCGCTGTCCATTGGGATACACCGAAACGAGATAGCTAGACTGCCGGAGACGGAGGGTTAGGCTGATGGCATGGAATGGCAGCGAGGTATACAAATTCGAAATTGCAGGAACGTGTCGTGTGCGATTGGTTTGTATTGCCTCCATTGCTCCCCGCGGACTGGGCCGATTGAGGTGCGCGGTGCACACAGAGCGTCATTGTGGAGCCCGCGACTCGTTAGCTGCAGAGCCGTGGTCGGGGCCAATATCGGTGTATTATGTATGACTATCGAATGGGGGACATACACGAGGCAGCGAATGTATGACGAATGCAAGATCTGCAGTCAATTTCAATGGCATAACGCATACGCGCCGGGGCCCTTCGAGTGTCAGTTCAAAGGACATCAAGGGATGGCAATCTATCATGGGTAACTAATTCATCGACTGCTATCTGATCCGATTAGAGGACCTACTTGGATTGACTTACTTGGAGAGGAATTACTTCGTCCGAAGAATCAATTATGTCTCGCTACTGTCAAGACTTTTAGTACTTCAGTAGTTAGGCACGTGGAACTATCAACTTCCCTGGTGTCTGCGACCGATGCAGATGCGGCTGATGATGCCGTAGGAACTTTGGAGTTAGAATGAAAAAGAATGTGTCCTTAGGGATAAACTTCTCTGTGCAAGTTCAGATGAGTCGTCAGGAGGGCAAGAAGAAGAAGGTTCTCCTGTAACAGAAAAGATGGTAACATTCACCCACCTATGGTGAGTCCATATACATATATACGAAGGAACGAAAGAGAATGAGATGGAGACAGTCAGTTGTTAGACATACGTACGGTGAGTCGGGGAGTGCAAGCTTTTGGAAAATTGCTTGCCGAGAGAAATGGAGAATCTTGGGGGAATAGGAGAAGCGAGACGAGAACAAGAGCACAGTGGAGAGTTCGTAGCCGGTGGTGGGCTAGCTCTATCCGGCTCTCTCCTCTCCGTACCACCCCGTGAAGGAGAACGCGACCTCAAAAGCTTTCTACCTTTTGAATCCTGGCAAGATCAAAAGTCTCGCCCGCAGCTACCGCGGGTCAAGCAGCTCCTCGGAGTTTCCGCTCCTTTCAGTTTTCCTTTTTTTTCTCTCTCTCTTTTTTTTCTGGCAAGTCGGCTCGTCCTCGGCGTGGAGCGTGCACCCATGGAGCCCGTGGGAAGGGTTGGAGTTTCTCTGCTTTGCTCTCAGTTACTCCTTTCCATACTCTCTTTTGACGTTGCATATATGCATACGGGGAAAACTCGAGTTCAGATTTTTGCAGGGACCCAGAGAAAGAGGAGGGGGGGGGGGGTAGATTTTGGCTTTACGTTGAATTAATCATGGTGCCCTTTTTCAAGTTTCAAGCCCTACGTACCTACTGGTAACTAGAGTGAATCAGGGTGAGATGGCCACACGTAATATCTTTTAACGTGACAAACGAATGGCGCCGCCGTTTGCACAGTTTGTAGTACATGTGGATACAATCCGATTGCACGACAAATTATAAGATTGTACGTGCAAGGGTCAGTACGAGCAGTGAATCCTCTTTTTCGAGGCAGCCAGAAATTTCTCGAGCTATATTTCTAGCGCTCCCAAGACATAATAAATTATAATTTTGCTAGTAAATCAACATTGCAAACTATAGTTGGATCTTTCAAGAAAACTATGCCATATCACCCCGACTTTCCCTATATCACTTGATTGTGTTTCCAAAAAAACTGGCCACTATTCTATTTGCCTTTTTAATTGATCATCTAATTACACGATTCTTTAATAATTGTACGAGTCTCAAACAAAAAGTGAGCCGACGGGTCGAAGGCGCAGTTTGAAAAAAAATTATCCTGATGAGTGTAACGCTTGTTAGTTTCACAGCTCCGACTTTGCCAAAGTTTTGCTCATTCTCCTTCGTCTCCAGATCGGTTGCATCCTCAACTTCGTCCGAACAATCAATTATGTCTCGCTATTGTCAAGACTTTCAGTACTTCAGTAGTTAGTCAGGCATTAACGAATATCTTTCTTTCCAATCTGTACTTTTGCTACGGTCCCTTGTTCGTGTAATCTTTCATCTCCACTCCCTCTCTCTCCCTCTCTCTTTCTCATTCCAGAAGCTTCCACTGCCATTCCTTTCGCTCCATTCAAAGTCTACAGAAAGCTTCCAAGCTCTCCGTCACTATGGACCGGAGGCTTACTACTAGAATCGTACTTGTTGAGCCGCCTAATGGGTCTGAAAAGCGGACCTAGCTCGTTCCGTCGACGAAAGTTCTCCGAGCAATTTTTCACTCGGCTAAGTCTCCGCACGGACTCTCATTCCCCCCTCTGGCCCGCCCTGAAGTCCCTTCCCTTCCTGTCCCATTCGATGCGAGATTGCGGAACTTGTTCGAAGTTTGTCGCGCTTCCAGAACCGGCCAGGCAGATCGCGAGATGGCGAGCCTGCAGCTGGGTTTGTTCTCCTGGACTTTTGGATATCAACCTCAATCTCCACTGTACTACCAGAATTCCGAGTCCTACGACTTCATACAAGCCGTTAACCTGGCATAAAGCGGAAAGTACACGAATCGACTTTCAGCCGTTGCAATTGGGCGAACAACTCTCCCGACCCTATTTATTCTTTCGCTAATACCACGTTTGTTCTATACATCTCGCGTTGTTACAACTTATTGTCCACAAACGTCCACAATTTGTTATTCGTTAATTCTCCGATCCCACCACCCGGTTCGAGTTGTACAAACAAAAGTACAAACTAATTGTTAATAAGACAGGCAGTAAAAGGACAGGTTTGTATGCCCAAATCTCAACAGACGAGTTTGTAACTTATTTAACAAAATTATTTTTACGAAACTTCGTATTCCGATTTTACGAAATTATCTTTTACTTTGCGCGTCTAGTTTTATTTTTGTTTTTAAAGAACATAATATTTGTCTCATGCGACGAAACAATATTCCTTGATTCCTCGTGCAGCATCTGACGAACCAAGAGCACAGCGATAGTTATAACGGCCAACATCGGCGCGTTGAGCACCTCCAGCTGAAACGGGTAGATCGTATATCGATAGCTACACGCTATTATAGGAGTGTCTGGTTTAGGAGGAGTTGAACGCCATTCGATCGAGCAAAAAGCCGGGGACAACGAGGGGGGGAGCATGCACCGATTTCCTCCTGCCGGGGAACCCCCGGGCGTCTGAGCATGTTGAAAGCATTAGGAGGTTTCTTGCCCGTGTGAGAGGCATCGGCGAAACGAGCGACGGAGAGATCACCGAAGAGAGATGGCACGAGTTACCCCCCCCTGGAGCACGCTGGAAAATTAGAGGCAATCATTCTCAGCTTAACCGATCCTGCGCGATTTCGTGCAGGGTTTTGTGCTTTCTCTTGCGATATGTACGGGCATAGATGTATAAGTGTGGATAGTGTGGCGGATAGGTGCATAGTACCGGCTGCGTTAAAGGCCCCATTATATCAGGAGAATTTCCGCGCATTCACCGACGCGAGTGCCAGTAGCACATGCAAGTGACTTCCTCTTGCTTTAAAGCCTGATTTATCATAAACGAACAATGATATTACCGCTCGCATGACGAATCCTCAAAGGGAAGTCTCGATTGTACTTAGTTCGGGCTTGTACTCGCGAGGATGCGTCAACGCGGTATCGTATCAAAGGCCCCAAGTAAATAACGCCTCAAGCATTGGTTCGATACCAAGGAGAGAACGAGGAAATCGTCGAAATTCCGGCGGAAGGCTCGAAGTTCGTGCTACAGTAACGTTGTAATGAGCATCGTATACTATGGATAAGAGGCAACGTTATTTCATGCGAGGGAACCACGAAGTGCGTAGGATATGTGCTGCTGTTTTCTAACTGTACTATTATTCGCAGTCGTTCGAGCGATACTTCTGGCTCGAGGCTCGTTACGATGTTAGTTTTATAGTTCAATGTTACGATATTAGTTTTATAGTTCAATATTACAATATTAGTTTTGTAGTCCAATGTTACAATATTAGTTACGATATTAGTAGTATAGGTGGGAGTTATGGGTGTGTCGGGCGTTGGCGCGACGTACAAATTTCCACGGCGAAAGTGGCAAGAGCGCCGACAGATTGAGAACGAGCTGGTGTCAGAGTGGGTGTGCTCGTAACTAGTTGGATACGGGTTTAGTAATCAATGGTGAGTACGCCGAACGAGGGACCGTTGTTGTTCGTGGACCTTTCTGTTGGACTATCACTACCACTTCTATCCGACACTCTGTCCACAATGTGTAGCAGAGTAACGGGAATTCAAGGAGAGTGCAGGTAACTCGGTAGCGTTGATAGGTCTCGGGCTGAATGCCGAGGCCTTGGCACTTGTTCGCACCCGCTCGACTGCCGTGTTATGTATCCCAAGGTAAGATCTCGATGAGATAATGGTTCAATACCGCCGGTGTTGCTAGATCGAGCCATCGACCGTGGATAACCGACGAATGAAATAAACGACTCTATTACCCAAGTTGACAGACGTGAGTGAATTCGAAGGTTGGTTTCGAAGGTCGTCCGGACGACGATGGTGGGCTCAAGGTAAAGTCGGAGAAATGGGCTAAGATACTTTTTTTCTATTTCGTGGCTTGTTCAGAGTTTCCCAAGCCCGAATTATTCTAGTCCTTTATGAAGGGGATGTACCATCGTAGTGGGAACCCTATTCTGAATATCTCGCTCAATATCTTTCTGAATCTTTCGCGATATCTTTAAGAATATCTTGCTTGATATCATTAAGAATATCTTGCTCGACATCTTTCCGAATATCTTGATCGACATCTTTTCGAACATCTTCACTGATATCTTTCCGAATACATTGTCGGTGAAGACTTTGACGGTAACGGTTCTTGAGGACACTGATCTATTAATCCGACGAGGCGTCTCTAGAGAAGCTTTCGCATAAAAGCTATGACAGTGACAGAGGACATAGTGAGGGACCAAACCCAACTACAGTGAAACTTAATAAAAATCCGAAACGCACCATTGTAAATATTAGTACATCCACCCGCCTTTCACTCACACTCCGAATCGCGAGTGCAATGATCACACCCACACAAAGAGGGCTGCATTAGTGCGCTTCACATTCAGCCTTCCCTCGCTTTGATATTACCGTGAAATTATACCGGGGCGGTTGAGAGCGGGAAGTGCGGGAAGTGCAGAAGAGTGAGAGGCAGCGCACCAGGCCAGCGAGAAATTGTTGCATTGTGTACGTTGCGAGCACGGGGGCGTGTATAGTTTAAGAACGCGGCGGGATGCTCGTGGGGGCTTCCACAAGCCATATCGTGCCACCCTCCTGGGCCACCTCGCGCCCACCCCCAACTAAAAGCCCCTCGCTGCGTTGGGTCTCTCCCCGTTGTTGGAGCCGTTTCAGGTTTACGGGTCTGCGCACGCCCAAGTGGCTTGCTACGATAATTTGTGTTATCTTGCTTAATACCGACGCGTTTATGCTAACCGATATTTCACCTTGTTCAGGTGCCTGAGCTGTGAGTTGTGCACGTGCAGAGGTGCCGCTCGCATACAAACACAGTTAACGAGAGCAAGAGAGTGGGGCTGAGAGAGCGAGGGAGGACGAGGGAGGAAAAGCTGCAGGGGGTTGGTCTACGTAACGTTCGGAGCGCAGAGCGCAAGCCGACACGCCGCCAAGCGCTGATTGCATCTCGTAACGCAATACCCATAGGGCACGACGCCCTGTATAGGTATCACACAGAGTACCGGCGAGGGGCGCGAGGGAGGCATCCAACTGGGGAGACAGCAGCGTTGCATGGAAACCCTAGGGCCGCCGGATGCGACGGTAGGGTGAGGAAAGCAAGGTGAGCCGGAGGAAGCTATACGTGTAAGTTACTCCTGACGCGATCCGTGTATGCGCGCGAGTTACGTGCACCTGTACGTACGTTAATTCCCGGCTGGGTGTTCTCCGAGCTCGGGTTATGTGTGGATGTTATACAACAGAAGCGTGTGTTATATATAGAAGGAGCGGTGGTATGATAGCGCAGTCGACGCAGGACGAGTTTCGTCTCACTCCGTCGCGCTTCCATATACAACGCGCGCATAGACCGGGGGGGTGTATGCGTATGCATGTGTGCGTGTCTGTGTATGACTATACAACTCGCCGAAGAGAAGTGAGGCAAAGGCGCGAGGGTGAGCAAACGGGCGAAAGCACACCCACTGGGGCGGAAAGCTGTGCGCTTTACGAGGCACGCTTCGCATATTTTCATACTTGCTCGCGTTTCTCGGTAACGAGATCTTCACCGGTGCCATCGTGACTCCCGCGGGCCGAGAGGGCATCAACGGACCATGCTACGCTGCTACTGGCTGTTGCCACGCTTCTACGGCTACGGATTCTCATGGCATCGCTGCGCATCTACCTGCCATGCATACTATAATATTTTTGTATATGCGGAAGTGGCGTGTGAGAACAGTGTCGCGAATCTCGGTGCACGATGATCCTGCACTACCTGCAGCTTTATACGTTAATGCGGGTGGAGTTTTTTTGGTTTTGTTTTACGACGAGTAGCTTCTCATCTCTCTTTTTCCTATGGACGATAGAGTGGCGGTTGTTGGCAAAGTGTGTTGTACGTCGAAGACCGCGCAGTGAGTCTTGAGGGGCTGCTGGACTTTCCTGTTTTATGGTATGCTTCAATTTAGGGTATGCTTCAAATCTTACAGGACGGTATTAATACTATAAACGGCGTGCACTCGAATTTCGGTAGAAATCTTCCGAGAAATAAAGTAAATCGAACATTACAAATTGTCGCGAAAACCAACATGGTCGATGAAATGTCTACAGCATCCGTTTTGTAGGATATAAAAAAAATCTAGATCTCGCATACGTCAACAGAGTGTGCATGCCGATTCTTTGATTTTAAGAATTATGTTTTGGCAAAAAATAAAAAAGTGTCTCAGACATTCGGAGCGATATTTGAAAAGTCGATGAATTCAACAAGAAGGAATTTTTCACGAGTCGACGAATAAAAATTGCAGTTCTAGTGAAGGCAAGACGCCAGCTGCAACCCTCTGTTTTAGGCAATAAAGGCTTCGCGCTTGATGCTGACAATATGTAGGCTCATGAAAGCCCCATCGACTGTCGCGAATTGCCTCTTCGCGTCTCCTTTTTACTTCAAAGGATTTGTGTCTTTGCTAGAAGGAACTCAGTTGCATCGCAGATGTTTTATCACTAGGCTCTTAAATGTCTAACACACGGAATTTTCTTGAGTTTTCGTTAATCCTCTCGTCGATAAAGTTTTACTCTCTTGTTTATCGGAATCCGTCCGATGCGACGGAACACTCTGAAGTCTCGAGCGACGGCGCTGGTGATTTTCGCGACTTGGAATTATTAGAGATAATCAAGTATCGATGCGTTCGATCCGTGACCGTGTACTTGTTATCATTTTGGGGATAATGGGCGATATCCATTGACGTCCTCGTTACAATAGTCGGAGGTTGTCGCGTCGCCGCGGGGGAGCGTAGAGTACGAGCTCGTTCTTCTACGGATGAACACGGCGCCCATTATTGTACCACCGATATACGGTTTAACGAGAGCGAGAGGTTGATATGTCTGTCGAATCCGCTGACCGGGGTATGTGCGATGTAGCGTATCGGCTAGATCGCTTCGAAGATATTCCCGTGAGAGACGAACACACGTAGACGCGATCGTTACCCTCTCGAATAATTTGCCAGTTACGTGACACCTCTGCATGCGTCACCGGCACGGCGATAGGTATGTCAGACATCGACATCTGACTGTATGCGCTATCCTATTAACTCCCAGCTTGTACGATTGATTTTAAAGGTTATTCTCCCCATCGCGTGTTGAATCGTTGTCACTCATGGGGTCTCGACGCACAGTCGGTATGACGTCACTTCCTGTCGAAACTGAGATATTAATACCAGAAGCGACGTTTCCTCGTGTGACGTAATTTCCGGTAAAAAAGACTGGGCTATGAACTATTCGATTAACATCGAGTTTGTACGATTGGTTTCAAAATATATATCTGTGGAGTGTCGAATCGTTGACCCACATCGGATCGCGATGCTGACTACGCACCAATCATGTGGTCACTTCCAGTTTGGAGACCTTGCATTTAAACAGGCAGTGATATCATCCAAGAAAACGTCACTTCCGGTTTTCATCACATTGGTTCAAAACATCGGTTTTTGTCACATGGGAAAACGTCACTTCCCATTTGTAAATCTCATTCGTCAACCGAAAATGATCAGAAACGTATGTAATTTATCTACATATCTCATTGGCACGGGATCGATCAAATCTGGTTTGGAAATAATTAGTACGTTAACGATAAAAATAAATAAAAAATAAATCAGCCCTTACAGCAGAGTCTCGACATTGCACCGGCACTCGAAGCGAAGTTCCTCCAATGTTGGATTCGTGATGAAAAAAAAAAAATTATACGGTGAAAGTTCGGTGAAATGAGGTCGGCCTCCTTCACAAACTTTGACCTCAGGGATTTTTCCTCTTCACCTTTATTAACGATTTATATGATATTATTATTAACGAGATTGTTATATAAAAAATATTAATAACGGAGTTCCAAGTTTATGAAGTCAAGCGTCAGTCAAGCGGCTTTCAGCAGGATTTGGTAGTAGCAACATCAGCAAGACGCGTAAGCAGTCAAAGCGTTTGTGGAAGGCATTGGAGAGAGGACGAGAGAGAGCGTGGCGAGAGTCGTCACGTAGTTTAGCTGGCTGCCGTTTAGCTGGGCACTTTGATCCTCGGTCAAAGGAGTAACGTTTCTCGTATACCATGGGCCATAGCTGGGAGTCCGGCTATTCTGGCATTAGTGTGTTCCACACTGACTGAACGCTTCTCCAGGCGGGGCCCCTTAGCCCATTGCAGCTTCCATTGTGCGCCCAAACTATATTACAACCGGAAGTAGCCGCCGCGCGTTCTACCTTCCGGTTCTCGTAATTCAGCGTGTCGCGCCAGTCAGCGGGTGGCGAGTCCTGGCACAATGCACCCTGCATTACGTGACATAACATTATATTATGTCTGCGATGCGGGAGGGCGGTCGGAGGGTTGTTGTTGCTGCGACAATTCAGAAGCGGAGAACGCCGGGTGAGAGGAGGATGCGCGGAGTATCGTCTCGGCCGAGCGGCCAGGGGTCGTGGTAGTCGAACGCTTGCAGACACGAGCGACGACAGCCTCCCACAGCCGAGCGTTCTATATCCAGGCAGCGAAGGTTTCGAGGGTTGACGTACCTTAGTCAACCTCTTGTTCCACAGCTCCTCACCTACATAAGCCACCCGGGACGAAGCCCGCCCTACTCTCCCCCATTCATGCACCCCCTTCTCGCTGTTCTTCGCTCCTCCAGCTGATCTCCCAAAGCGCCTACACGCACAGGCATCCTCCGCCGACAAGGAACGTCACCGTGCCGCGCGTTTCCCCGAGGTCACTGGAGGCATGGGGCTTCTTGACTTCCGAGAATGGCGACGCTCACCGCGGTCCAGCAGTCCCTTCCGTTGTTAATAATTAACCCTGACGAGGTGGACTGATCCACTGTTTAATAATGCAGTGTTCAGGATTCTCAAGTTTGACCTACTGCACTACCTTGGGCGATCTAGCGGGTCGAGCGAGGTGATTCCGGAAGCGTCGCAGGTGCGTTTTCATTCTAGGACTTGGGGATCTGAAGCGCGATGGCCTACGGAAGAGACAAGAGAAAGATCACGTTGATGGCCCCGACAACGATCGACACTTCAATGACGACGCCGGCGGACTTCCGCCTTTTTACCAAACCGCTTTGATTCTCCGGTAGAATTGCGCGTGGAGTTCCCGCGGGACGTGTCGGAGAGACGGCACGAATCCGCGACGGGGCGGAAGAGGCTTCCGGTTTCCGTGCTCCTCGTAACCGAATTCGGCAGAACAACCCGGTGCCTCGTAAACGTTATAATTAACTTTACTTTGGAATTAGGGAAAGAGGAGCTGGCTTTGCGAAGGCTTTTGGGACGACACTCTCCCTCCGACCCGGGCCTTCCCTGATTGTCCCGGTTGCTCTTCAGGACAATCCCCTTCGATCCTTCTCGTACCACCGCTTTCGCTGCGGTGGCGGTCCCTTATTTCCCATTGCCCCGTGCGGGAGCAACCGCGAGACCCGAAAGCGAGAACTTCCTCTTCCACGTCGGCAACTCTCGGTCTAAACTTTGCTCGCTCTCTCCGTTTCTCTCTTTATCGTCCAGCTACGTTTGTGCCAGCTCGCTCGCGCACTCGCGGTCTCTCCACCGAGGCAATGGAGATTGAATCTAAATCCAACTTGTTGCCGAGAGACTCTCCGTGCGATACGCGACAGGCCAGGCGGGGCAAAGGAGAAAGCATGGAAACGAGAAGGGTAAAACGTATACGTAGGTGTACGTGTGCGTGTGTCTGTGTATGAGAGAGCGTGTGTTGAGAAACGAAGAGAATAAGCTGGCGTATGCACGAGGAAAGTGCACGATAGATTCTTAAGTGGAAATACCTCGTAAAAGTAGGTACAAGCGGCAATGGAAACGTTCAGCGGGCATGCTATACACGAGGTAAAGTGCGTCCTGGAAGGTAAGACGGCGAGCGGTGAAGGGACGGGGATTGGTGGGGGGGTTCGTGTTGCGAGTCGTGTCAGGACAATGGAAACGCTGGCGAAGGAAAGATGGCAAGGATGAAGAGTTGGATGTTGCGAAATTGTAATATCGTCGGGTTGTCTGCCACCGTCTCGACCAACCATAGAACGATATTCCAGGCGCCTCTCACCCTATCTGTCTATTGCTCTCCGTGGGTAACTACCGTTGATGGTGGCACATCCGAGACGAGAGTTTACGGTAGGATGGATCTCTCGAGTGCGCGACTTCTCATTTGATGGGTATTGCAAAACATTTCATTACCTTTCCCCTCACTGCCTGTAATATTTATTTTTCTGCAATATTTCTGAGAGCCACGATGTTGCTTGTATTTTTATTTTATTCTTGCTTTCGACCTAGTTTATTCGAAAGCTAACAGGGTGGTTGGCGTCCGTTTTATTTCTTCAATGACTGATAACTTTTTTTTTAATGCCAAAGCTGCACTTCCTTGCTCGATGCTTTTACCATGTCGGGCCGAAAATTCGTAGTCGGAGATACTTTGTTTTTTTTTTTTTTTTTGCAAAATATGACCGTCGGTTTTGCCGGACGAAGGCTTTATGCGACGGACGATGAAAACGAACGAGGACAAAGTACGACGATATTCCGGCGTATGCGGCCTCCCATAAAAAAGGACCGAACGAAGCCGGCCCAGAGCGCTTTCCACAAATGTCGTCCAAACGGTTTGCGGCAAACGTTCACTGTGAAAAGTATTTATGCGCTCTTTCCCAAAGCCTTTCGCGGCGAGGCAAATCCAGCGGTACAAACGACGACTGAAAAGAGATCGCGCGGAAGGACCCTTGATCACCGTAGCTCCGCGCCGTTTTAGAAACGAACGGCGCAGGAGACTGAGTGGATAATGAAACGGGCTTGGCGGATTTACAAATTTACACCGCGAATTAGCCCGCCGATATTATAATCGCCCGATTATCGCAATTTAGCGGTTGTATTATCAGCGATATCATAGAGTGCTCCCGATAGATCATGACGTCGACGTGTACCATCCAACCGCAGCGGTACACACAGCGGGGCGTGATTAACCCCAGCGCGCATTCGCCGGCGGCGTCGTCATAAAGTATGAATTCGTACTCGTGCAAAATTCAGCAGGCTGGCCGACCGTGACCAAGGATAAGGCTTGTGGGTAGTTAAATTACCCCGATATACGATAAGTCCGGTGAATACATCTTCCGTCTCGCCGCTGCAGGCTGGTTGAAATGAGAACGTTTATCATCGGTTCCATTCCCGAGCTCCAGTTGCCTCACTTAAACGGCGAAGGAAGATTAAACAATTGCAGTTGATCAACGAGCGATTTAATTAACGACCTCGCAGTGCCTCCGCCGGTCGGAGGAGCGTAAATACGCCCGGTGAGGACAATGAGCTCGCATGCAGGTGGAGGTTTCCATAGGCTGCAGGGCCGAACGACTGCGAGGGCAAAGAAACGAGAGTGAGTAGCGGTCGGGAGGCCGGAGAACGAGCCCGCTAACGGTAAGGGACGCTTGTATACGGGACAATGGCTTGTATGCTTGGAAACTGTGTATCGGAGAGGAAGCAAACGACTCGCAAACGCAAGCAGCATAGCCTCCCTTTAACTAGCTCTAAATAACAGCACGCTTGTTCCAGCATCGACCTCTGTCCGAACGGTCGAGCCGAGTTGTCTCCTCCTCCGCTGGACCAACCCCCTCGGATCCTGGCTGTGCTGTACTGCGCGGGCGATGTCCTCTCGTTGGCAATGTATCTCGTTGCCTCGGTATCGCCGTACAGGCTACAGAGTCACGTATCGTATAGGTCTGGCACACATTCCGCACCTGTGTGTGACCCGGTCGGTCCGCCCAGCGCGGAGGAAGAGACGAGACGCGGTTAATGGAGCGGAACAAGAGCAACAGCGGCATCACTCTAATTTCGTTCGTTTGAGTACATACGTCGCCTTAACAGCGACCGGGAGATCGGAGGCTTGATTAAAATTAAACTGCCCTGGGATCCGTTCCGTTTTCATCGTAAAAGCTCAACTGCCGTCGATCTCTTCCGTATACGGGCCGTGATCCAGCAACTCGGCGGAGTTCGACCTCGTTCCGTGCTCGCATTTCCGGAAGTTTCCAAGTATGCGGCGTTCACGATACAGATATATGCGCTCGCGGCTCTTAGCGTCAAATGTGCCTTTCTGACGAATGAAACTTCCGACGAAGAGTTATCGGGGCCATCGGGGCTTCATCGGGGGTGGAGGCGACGCTCGTGTCTTCTTCTCGTCACTGCGCCGTATTTAATCCTCGGGCGCTCTAATGCGGGACGACAGTTCCTGGTGAAATTATTGACATCGCGGACGAACTCTGGGATCCTTTGGTGAAGGAAGTAGACCAGCTGCGTCGCCTCGAAGGCGCTCCGTCGAATAATCTGTGAGAGAGACTCTGACTGTTGCGATGTCGGACGGAAACGCTGGAGAACTCGAATTCCAGTCCACCTTCCACCCTACGATAACCTTTCCGTAAAAGTAGAAACAACCGGCGCCTTATTTTCGCCAGCATCGTTCGATGACATTGTTGTGGTGATTAACAGATGAGTCGAACCAGGACGCAACAATCTGTCGACTGTTACCGGCGGAAGTAGACCAGCAGCTACGTCAGCCTCCAAGGCGTTCCGTCGAAGAATCTGTGAGAGAGACTCTGGCTACTAAGATGTCGGACGGAAACGCTGGAGAGGCTGGAGGAAGTTCCGTCCGACCGTCCTGCTGGCGCGGAAAGCTCGAATCCCAGTCCACCTTCCACGCGACGATAACCTTTCCGTAAAAGTAGAAACAACCGGCGCCTTATTTTCGCCAGCATCGTTCGATGACATTGTTGTGGTGATTAACAGATGAGTCGAACCAGGACGCAACAATCTGTCGACTGTTACCGGCGGAAGTAGACCAGCAGCTCCGTCAGCCTCGACGAAGGCGTTCCGTCGAAGAATCTGTGAGAGAGACTCATGCTGTCGCGGAAAGCTCAAAACCCAGTCCATCATCCTCCCAACAACAACGGTTCCATAAAACTGGAAACAACTGGCGCCTTATTTTCGCCAGCATCGTTCGACAACGTTGCTTCGGTGATTAAGAGATGAGTCGAGCTACGACCTAACACCCCGTCGACTGTTACCGATACCTCGCTGAGGCCGCTACGTGTTACACGTCCACGTGACGTGCGAGGCACTCAACGGGGGTTATTCCATAGTTAATATTAGCTTCGTTGACGGAGGGAGAGCTCTCTCTCTCGCTCCGTCGCCGTGTTCCAGCGACGCGGGGCTGATAGGTTTGACGTTGAAATTTGATCGATACAGGGGAAAGCGTTCGAGGTTTGCGCCTCGTGTGTCAACTTGGCGTCATTGTGTTTTGCGTGAAAGCTGCCTTCACTCCCCGGTCGCGACACTCTCTATCGCCCGATCATTGTTCCACACCGGAATTCGATTAATCGATGGTGTCGCGTAGCTCCGGGCTCGGTGAAAAATCCTCGAACCGCGTTCGTACGAACCCGGACATCGAGCGCTCGCTGCGATTGAGTAATATCGACGATGCCAATGAGAGACGAGGAGAAATATGCTTGTTGCGCATCGCTCTCGGGGCTTCATTACGGATGAAGGAGCGAGAACACGCCGAGGTATGAGAGCCGCGGAATGTACTGAAATTAAATGAAAAGAAAAAAAAAACAACAGCTCACGAGAATTCTAATGCGCGAGCTTGGCCCGTTAAGGTCGTCGGGCGTTTATATGATAAAGAGTCACCCTTAAACAATATTTATGCGTCGCGGTGGGTCGGGTGCCGCGCAATAAATAAGAGGTCTATGCTAATTCCTTACGCCCCCTTTACCCCGTGACGCGGTCTCCGCCACCTCGACGTCTATATACGTGCATGCTTCCTTCTGCGAAGTCTCGAGAGGACGGCTCTTCTTTCTCCTCCTCGCGATCTCGCCGCTCCTCAACCGGCCAACCTCCGCCCCCGTCTCGGGAAGGGAGAGAAAAATGTATATTCTCCCCCCGGGGCCGCCTTAAAACAGCCACTTGAAATTCAAAACCAGGCACACCGGGAGCGTTACGCCAGGTTTTACCTCTTCTTGTTCTCACGATCTTAATATTTCCGTGGAAGAGGAGGAGGAACAAAAAAAAATCATTGACGAACGGGAGCGCTAACTGCCTGTTTTACACGAATAATTAGACCGGCGTCCAGTATATCTTTCCACGGGGATCTGCCGTACCGCTCTTTCGGTTCTCAGTCTCACCGAACGCCGATATCTGATGCTCGACGATCGCCAAGGACCCGTTTTGGTTCACCGTAAATCCACAAATTGAATTTTTTTTTTTTTTTTTTCATCGACGCTTCGTATCTCGCCGTAATACGAGACCTAGATGGAGAGGTGGACTTTATTGATTCTCTCCTCCTCTCGCGGACCACCGCCCAGCGAGTGGATATGGAAATAGTTTGATACCGTCGAACGAGCCGGGACAGCTGAAGTCGAGGGGCGGGAAAAAAAAGGAACAGGACGATAACAAGTTTCCCTGCCGATTTTCGGCTGCAACGACCCGATAAGAATTTGGCTCCCTGGAGAAATGCGCCTCTATTGAGACTTCCTTAAACCTCGTGTATCTCCGATCGCGCTCGTGCGAACTTGCCGATGATGCAGCGCGTGACGCTTCATGAGCGGTAAACTATGCGGTGTAGTTCTTATAAGAAATTGGTTGAATTTGTGTATGACGTTTATTTTTCTCTTCCGTATGTCGCAGTGCCGCTGGTGAACATCAGTGCAGTGGAGGGTGGCGCGGTGGAATTGCCCTGCGACATCACGCCTTCGGGACCCGATTTTCTCGTCATGGTGCTCTGGTTCAAGGACGACAACAACGGTAGACCGTTGTACACGTGAGTACTTTGCAAACTACCTTCAGCCCTGCGAACCCTACGAAAGGCGGTCTCCGGGACTTCGGCGACAGCGGGAATGCGCGCTGATAAAGGAAACGTTCAGAGGTGTACAGCTCGCTCCCTATTAGCCGCTGGACTCGAAGGCTTTGAATTTAATTCAAATGTACGATAATGGATAAGAAAAATCTCCTTCGACGTTTATCGACAATACGTTGCCTTTTTTTTCAACCTGCCGACAGCGGTTCCTCAGCTTGGCGATTGTCAACCGGAAACCTCTCCGGTTTACAATTCTTCTTTTTTTTTTCTTTCTACCTAGAAAAAAAAATAAAGAAAAATCTTCCATTAGTGCGCAACCGCCTCGCTTCCTTTCGCAGCGATTTCGCGTTGACTTCCGGGAATCCATGGCTCTCGGACTAATATGCAGTAAACCGCCGGGTAGTCGTTTCGTTCCGTACAGCGCCACGTGTCGTGCACCGTACGCCTCTGGGTAGCGTTCCAGTAACATAGTGCGCCGGTACCGTCGGTATCCTGGTGTTATTAAAGGTACGTCACAGCGATGAAAATAGCGAGCTATCCGGCTCGAGGGGTCCGCCGGCAACGTTCGCGGCACTGGCGGATCCGGGCACTCCACAACTTTTGACCGAAATTCCGGAGAGCCGGCATTCCATGAGGAACAAACTTTATCGCCGTAAGCCTCCCGCGGTATCCTACGACTCGGTACTCGCGGTGAGCGATCGAATTAATCGGGTACCCATGGTAACTCCTTTCGATCTTTTTTCTAACATTTTTTTTTTTTTCTTATTTTTTTACCGCTTCGAAGTCTGACTATTATCGAACTCGTTCCACTTGCGAAATTTCCCTCGGCGGGTCATCGGCCGCGGTTAAAAATTACCTAACGAAGCACGGTGGAATGTAATAACAATACACGTTAATACTTACAAAGTCCGATAATGTGTAGATGATACTGGGTATATCCAAAAATAGATTGAAATAAAACATGGTAGCGTGAAATTTATTTGCATTATAAGTATTGTGTCTAGACCGACACCAAAATAACCATTTGACGTTATATTGTCGCGTGTTATCAAAAAATTTATATAGATATTTTGCCGAGTCAATGGAGCTTGAAATACAAACCGAATGAAAAATGTATCAACATCCCAAGTGCAGCACTCCCTAGTTTATTTATTTATTTACTTATTTATTAGTATATACGAGATAAACTTTTTTTTCGTTTTTTTGTCTTATTTTTTCATCACATCGAAGTCTGACTATTGTCGGACCCGGTCCACTTGCGAAACTTTGCTAGGCAGGACCATCAACCACGGCTAAAAATTACCTAACGATGCATGATGAAATATAATAACAATACACATTGGAAATTACAAAACCGGATAACGAGTCGATAATACTGGATATATAACTTACAAACAAGAAATCTGAAATAGTAGTAGTGTTATTGAATTTATTGACAATAAACATCTAACAGTTTTTGATACCGAATAAATTTAACAATTGATTGATACTTAACAATCTTCTCACGCAAATTGCATACTGCCAATCGGCGATCGACGTAGCGATAGCGTATTCAAAAATGCGAAACCTTTTCGTCTCTCGTTATGTCATGAGTCATGAAATATCCGCGATCCGTTTCAATGGGCGGAAAGAAACAGACCATCCATAAAACAGATGATACAACAAAAAATAATGCAATAGTGTTCACCGACGCTCGAGAAGCTTCCGGAAGCTTAAAAATTAATAATTTACGTCGCGATTAACATTATATCCGGCGCAAAGCTTTTCGACGCATTTGCAGGCGGTGCAAATTTAATTTTCCGCTGGACAAAGTAGAGCAGCGTGCGTTGTATCGATGCAACCTGCGAACGGTGCGTCAGCCATCGGCAAATTAATTTCTGTTAAATCTCCGAAAATCGAACGGTTTTTCCGACGCGATAGTGCCTTTATTCGGTACAATAAATGAATGTGCATTATTGCCCGGTACGGTATTCGCGCGTGTTGTTGAAAATTAATTTCCCCCTCCACCCCTTCCCTTGTCTGTGTGTGGCAAGTGCAGGATGGGCTATCGGCAGGAAGACAAAGAGCTCGCCCGCTGCATCGCGTCGTAACGGGGAGGCCAGCACTTAATCCTCCAGTGGCACGAACAGTGTGAATCCAAGGGTGCGCGAGAGAAACCCCGTACTCGAGATATCACACCTAATCGATATCTCGTTACATCGGGGGCGTTCTCTCGGAATATCTCGGAGCGGAGTATTATAAATAATGCTCTATGGGTACCTTGACTAGCCTATCGACTCGGCCAGTAAAGAACTTTTCATCGATCGGAGGTCGAGACGTTTCGGCAACGATCCTGGAAATTTATGTCTTTCTCGGAGATTGCGAATCGCGAAGTCGTGTCGATGCGAGAGCACATCGAGACGATGTGCGTTGCTGCGTTATTTCAGAATTATTTTTAATCACTTTGCACTGAAAGTACTTGCAGTGCTTAGTACTTAGTACTTTCAGTAATTTCCAGTACTTTGGCCAGCTCTGATTATAACCAAATAACGCGTCGCCGAAATTGGTAAAATCTGCCACAAAGCTTGATAGTAAAACAAAAACGAGAATAGGTTTGTTGCTCGTCCTAAGACTGGCGCGCAGCGGGCCGCGATAAATACAAGGATTTCCCGGGGTGAGGATATTTTCGGAATGTGATCCGGCGGCAGGCCTGACAGGTTCCGTGCCTACGGAGCCGCATAATGAGAGGCGTCGGAGGTTAACGTGACTAACCCGGCTGCTGAGCGCGTTCAAGCAACGTGGCATGTAATTATATCATGTCAATAAATTTCAATCGAGACACGCCGGTAGGTAGGAAGACAGGCAGGCAGAGGCAATAGCTGCAGCGCAGGGTGGCCCGGCGAACGGGCTCCGCTTCAGACTTCGCTTTCTCTGCTCGAAGATAGTGGAGATTCTCCCAGCCAGCTCTATTCTTCGGATAATTTGCCATACGACGGAGTCGCGAGCATTACTGTATGCATTCACCCGTCTCGGATCTTTCAGTCGCATCAAGATACCTCACTGTAGTTGGCACCGGAGAGTGGGGCAAAATGGTACAGTGGGGCAAATCGGCATCAGACAAAGTTGCGTTTTCAAAGAACGTAATTTTCCAATCATTTAAGACCTCTCATTTTTTCCCCATCGGTGCATCTCGATTTTTTTGTGCCTTTTTGCCCCGCTGTCCCATTTTCCTCTGTTCTCATCTACAGGTAAGTGATCGAAGTTTTAGGTTTTTTAACGCTTTTAGCCATATATTTTGACACTGTAAAATGGAAACCTCGGTATTTCATGTCAAGAAATTAGTGTAAAAAATTGAAAACTGAGCGAAAGTCGGTCAGACACCCATCCTGACGCAAAGAGTTAATATCCATTCGTGACAAGCCTTCGAGCCGTGGTCCATCTTACCGGTATGATGTCACTTCCGCTCGAAAAATGAGATTGTCAAATCGTAACTGACGTTTTCCCGCATGACGAAACTTCTGGTCGAAAAATGAGATTTTCTAACCGCAAATGAAGCGATCAAAATTTTCAAGTATATTTTATATATAGATTCGTTTTTTTTAATATTTTAACAAGCCAGTCTAGACTGCGCCTGTCAGGATGTCTCTTCGAAGGTTGCAGACGCGGAGGTGGAGAACACGGTAGCAGGCGTAATATAGCACATTAAAGAGCGAGCATATTAAAGCGCGGTATTGAAAGTTCCGATGGTGCACGGCCACCCTTTTGCTCCGACGGTTTGCTACCTCTTCTCTCCACTCGGCGATATATTTCTCGCGTTATTACACAAAATAATTAAAAGCGCTGACTCGCTGCAGCGCGGCGTTAGCTTCAACCCTCTTAAGGCCTTCTTCTCCCTTCTCGCTCTCGCGCTGCTCCGCCGCGCCGCACCACTCTCGCCCGTGCTATCGAACATGCATAGAAGGTTATAATATAGCCCACGCTCCGCCGAACCTCGGTACATGTTTTCCTCGTTCGTTTTCCACCTTGCCTCCGCGCGCGCTTTCATATTTTACCTGTTCGTACGCTCCGTCGAGTTTTCTGGCGGGCGATATAGTTCGCAATATCGAACTTAACTCGCGGTTGGTATATCAGATGAGAATTAATCGATAGCGAAAGCTCCCCGCTACGATGCAAACCTCCCTCTCTTGCTAACTCTCCTTCTTTCATCGGCTCTTTTTTTTACCGACTTCATTTCTCTGTACTTCGTGCCCATAGACGTTCCTGTTCCCCTTGCCATGCACGTTGCCCTCCGAATCGTAAATCCCTTTTTTACCGTCGAATGCGCACGAAACCTTTTTTTAGTCGTGGATCGTGTGCGTGTATTGCAGGTGTATTTTACTGCGCTACCTCTGGCTCTAGTTGGTTATATGATTCGCTCTGGAAAAAGAAAAGAAAAAAAAACGGGGGAAAGTTCCGTGGAAATAGTTTGTCTGGAGCGCATGCTCTCTGTGCCATGTTATGTCTGCTACGGGGAGAAAGCAGGTTCGGCGATTTCACTCACTAAAGCGAGTTCTATTTATTTTTGTCGTTAAAAGAATCGTATCAAATATCCCACGCGACCGACTGTTCCGTCGCATGAGACGAATATTCTATTTCGTAAAGCAAAAAATAAAATTAGTCAGCTGCAGGGATTATCGAACCGTCTAATAAACGTTCGCAGTTATAAAATTCCACTAGTAGTAATAAAACATCTGCGAGGCAGCGGGTGTTTTTTCTGTATGAAAATAATCCTTCGAAGTCGAAGGGAGTCACGAAAAGGTAATACACGAGGCAATGACTCATTTATGAACCCGCATATCTTCAGGTACGATGCGTCACCGCGCAAGGGTCAGCGTCGAGCAAGAAGCCTTTTTACCTGCCTAAAACACCGAAGTGCGGCAAGCGTCTTGCCCCCCACTTCGAATCCGATTTTTATTCGTTGACTCGTGAAAAACCCCTTCTCGTGGCTATCTGCCAATCAATTGTTTTTACTTCACTCTCCGAATATCTAAGCCCCTCCCATCCTTTTTACTTCTGCTATCCAACAACTTTTAAAAATCAGTCTAAGAACTTCTACGGTAACGACTAGTCGCATCTTGGACACTAATACCAAACGGCGCGTTACCGCAGACTCAACAGAAAGTGCAGTCACTTTATACTATTTTATAAAATTATATACAACATCGCAACTTCGTTTTTAACGATCAGTTTAAAGTTCACTTATGTGCAACAGTGTAAATATTTGTTGTGTTTGCTAAATAAATAAATAGTTTGTGTTCAACCACGTTTAACCATCATTTCCTCAACAATAAAAATAACGATCGTCGGTGATTAAGTTCCCTGACGGCAATCTGTACCAGCGAGAATTCGTCACCGCCAGCGTGAGTTCAGGCCTTACAACCCTGAACCGAAAAACTATCGCGAGTTCCCGGCGTATAGAACAACCGACCGTTTGCAAGGGTGTTCTGATTATATATTTTTTAAATACTTGGATTCGCACATTAAAAAATGTTAGAAAAACTCTATGATTCTATAAAGTTGGTAAAATATTTAAAAAAAATGGTGTTGAAAAAAAAAATGAAACTCCTACGAAGTGTTGTATTTCAATGCTCGTGGAAGGGATGTTCGGAAAATCGTTTGATACGCCGTTTTGCCCCGTGTTCGCCCCTACGTACGTAAAATCCAGCTCGCTGGTTTATTAGCGCGGAACCGTGCGACCGCGATAGAACTTGCGTGCACCTACTGTCAGAACTGTAATCTTCTCTCTAAAATTGAAGTCAAAGGGATCACCACTTGTGCCTCTCGCCGCGCTCTACACCGTCGTTCCCTAGGTCTCACTATATTCTCCCTCATAAAGCGATGCCGCGATAATGAACACGAGGCCCGGCTTGGTTATACTCGTTTGTGATTCCGGAGAGCTCCTACCGGGAAAGATAGCAAGACAATGCGAGCCATAGACAGTAGTGTATAGTGCTTGGGTACGTCGAGTATGCGATTCGTGAAATTCACGCTCTCTCGAGTCCCCCCGGATAGAGAGACGGAATTTTCGTTACACGAAACGTCGGAAGGAATGAGAGAGATCGGGGGAATGAGTTTTGTGCTTCTCGGGCCACGTAATGTTTCTCGGTGGCCTCGTTGCAGTAGCTCGAACACTAACAACCCTCATACACCAATCAAACTGGAACTGCAAAAAGCGTCGTACCCCCTGTACGCTTCCCGCCCCAACGTCCTGGATGTTATTTACCGCAGTCCATCTAATTACAAAAGTATCCGAATCCTTTGGACATATCGATGTTGCGCGCGCGCTCGAGAGGAAAGACACTAATCATAACATACCACGCCCGGCAAACGCAGAATCCGAAACACCAAGAAGTCAAGTGTCCCTTTTTGACTGACGATATGTTGCCTAATTTGGATTTGATTATCCAAAGGGTAACGTTTCTATACATATAGCGTATGAGAATTACGGGAGAGCGGAGAAGACGGATGCGTTGTAAAGGTGGTTGTAACGGTTAGCGTCTCGGAGGGTTGGAAGCGCTTCCTGGAAAGTGGAATCAGCAGGAGCAGCAGCAGCAGTTTGTACCAAGAGCCATGCAGGGGCGAAAACCGCGGCTGGTGACGGTAATCGAACGATCCCATAAATTTGACGTGATCCTTCGGAACGCTCTCGCGGCTGGTGTACATCACCTATACTTAAAGCCCTCCCGGTCACGGCACACGACGTTCCTTCTTCGCATCACCAGCGCTCAGCAGCACTTTGTTCTGTTCGGGCTCACCGCCTCGCACTACCTTTTTTCACCCGTAGCAGGAGGATAGTGCATTTAGGTGCAGTCGCATCCATCAGACCGCCAACGGCACAAAGGAGTCTCAAGCTCCTGGGGCGATTTGCTCGGTGAACGACTTTCTCGTTTACGATGGGAAAGGGAGAACTCGCGAGATTATGAAAATGAGTGTAAATGGAGTGTACTTTCCTGCAGAAGGTTGTCACTAAGATTTGATTCAATAAATTTATTTGTGATCACAACGGGGTTTGCTGACCAAAATTGTAAGTGAAAATAGCATCAGTAGTTTTCAACAGAACATTAGAAATCTCGTACAACGTCAGTTGTATTGAGAAAACCTTAACTACGCAACGGTTCAATGGGTTTTCAGTAAACACGAACCTATGCTCAGCAATCGTTGACGACAGCTTTTAGTTGTGCTCGATGCGCAGCGTTACTTATAGCGGTGGCGGCGATGCTTCGCTTGCGAGAAACGCTCCCGCAGTTGGCCATCTAGCGGTGAAAAACCTATCCACAGTCACAGCAGGTCGCCCAGTGAGGTGAACAACTGGCGGACAGAAAAATACTGCTCTTTGGGTCTTTGGGTTGCGAAATTACCATAGCACATCGTAGTAGGATACTGGGACGCCACCTGTGGCGGAGTTTCAGATTTTGCAAGAATTTTTACCATAATATCGACAAAAAATTCTTCTAAATCCGGTACTTTCTACCATAGGTGGCGCCCTAGTTCCCTACTACTATGTGCTATGGTAATATCTCTCAAGCGTTATAGTCGTCTTTACTAGATCTTTCTTTCAGTGTTGTGTTTTGTGGAAACGAAACGGTTGCTTCTCCCTCGTAAGCCGAAAACAATCGAAAAGCAACGATTCGTCGATCCGTTTCTCACATGGAATTCTCTCCGACCACGTCTTTAACATAAAAAGTCCCCCGCGAATAATATTTCGACACGAAATTCTATAACCCCGGGGCAGAGTCGGCGTCGCGATAACTCGCGCTACGGATAAGAGGATGGAGGATCATCGAGGGCGTGAACTGGATTACGAAAGCCAAGTCGGATAGACGGGAGAGGGTTGAATTGTTATAAGGCGATCACCGGAGGGAGAGTAGCTTCGGAGGTCGAGACCCGTGAGATCCTCCGCTATTTCGGCACGAGTGGGTCAGTTCATTCGAGAATATATAACGCGGGTTTTTATTCTCCACTCGAGAGTCCCAGCCATTCCCCAAAGCTCTCCGGTAGTGTGTTCCGCCGGGACGTCGAGTGCCGGAGCCATGAAAGTTTAGCGGCCGAGTGTGCGGAGGGGGGAGAGGGTATGGAGTATGGAGAGTGACGAAAAGCCTCTGGCCTAACCCAGAGATTTATATGGGTTATCAATTTCTGTAGTACCGTATGTATGCGCAAGATTAGCTGTGAGTCGACGGGAGCGTCGAAGATTTATTTGACTGCTATTAGTAATTTCTCAATAACGATAAATATACGAGGACCTTCCATATACATACATGCAACCCGCGTCCAATACATCCTGCATTGGGTCTACGTGTACGCCGAGTCGAAAATTGCATACAACAGTCGAGCGGGCGATATACACGAGGGTCTCGAGTGTGCTATATAGACGCGGAGAGGGCCTTGCCCTCCCTCGCGATCTCCATTAACAAACCTCATAAATCAGAGTGCTCACTCGCTCACTCTCGCTCCCTCGGGCCGGCCGCGGTCTTCTCGGTTCTTTCGTACTCTCGCCGCCCACTATCCGAGCGTACTCGCTCGAGACTTTGCATTACATGGTAAATAAGCGGTAACAACGAGCGTTTGTGCCCCGCCTCTGTCTGGATCGCTCTCCCCGTGTTGGCCTGAGGTTGTCCTCGCCGGTGAGATCGCCCACGGTGCGATCCCCTCACGACCTCACCTCGATTATAGGCGCGCATAGAGACCGCCGGCGCTCTCTCACGCTCTCTCTTTCTCGCTCAACCCCTCTCGTGTGTTCTCGAAGTTCTCGAGCAGGCTCGAAGGGTTTCTGGACGTTTGTTCGGGTGGTCGCGGCACAGCCCGGGATTTTACATGTGTATACCTGGTTATATCGGCCGCCGGTACGTGTGTACTGTATTGCTGGGAGGTCGCTATATCGAAGGGGCAGGATGATAGCAACCCCGGCGAACCGAGACGACGGCATTGCGTGCTAACGGAGCGAGACCAGCATTAACGGAATCTATACACCGAGCTCAGTAGCGGCATGCAACCCTGCATCGATATATACTAATGCATGCTGCACCGTAGCATACACCGCGCACACTGAGCTTAGCGCCGCTCCACCCTTAGCCCACCCCCCCCCCCCCCCCTCCATCCCAACACTATCATCCACTCGCGGAATAGATTATTCTATAATACGCGCCAGAGATTCGCATCACATATAATGCCCAAGGCAGTACGAACGTTCCGCTTAATTTCCGCGCTGCGGCCTGCCCCACGTAGATTACGTATGGAAAAAGAAGTCATGGCAATTAATTTGGCTTCCGTATAACCACTGCCGAGGTAAACGGCACCTTTTTTTTCTTTCTTTTTTCACTTGAAATTAAAAAAAGCCTTTCGTGTACACACCTAACGCGTTACTGATCCGGAAGAATCATGACCGTTAGTTATAGTTGAGGTCTTTTTAAAGTAATTCATAAACCGCGCGCTTTCAACCTTTCGAAGCTGGAATTTGGCTTCCGCATAACTGCTGCACTTATTTCTTTTTGTTCGATTACTGAAAAAAAAATCGTTTGCGGGTTGTGAAGAAAAAAAAATGTATTTTTATTCTACTTTCAATTCTTACAATTCCGTATGATTTGGAAACAACGACGGCGAGACTATTAAGGTGACATGTTATCGTTTCAATCCCATATGGAATTGTAAGAATTGGGAGTAGAATCGAAACAACAATTTTTTTCATTGGCAGCGCGCAAGCGACTCTTACTTCAGTCGTTGATTTTTTTTTCATTGCTGAAATTACAAAAGCCATTCGAATACACACTTAATGCCTCACCGATCCAGAAGTTCGTGGCAATTGGGTTCGTTTTTTTAAAATGATTCACGAACCGTACTCTTTCAAACTTTCGAAACTGCAGGAGAAGAATCACGTCTCTACCGGCGGCCTTTTTTTTTCTCGATTCGCGCTTCGCTATTAACCTGTAGTTCTCGAAGGATTGCCACAGGAGCGTGACGATCGAAGTGCGGCTGACTCCGCTGTCCGTGAATATCTCCCCCGGGACATTCTCCGCGGAGCGTATAGAGGAAACGGCACTTGAGCGCGTCAGCAGGTAGAACAAGGGAGGGAAGAAGCGAGCGGTGTGAGATCAATCGCATTATTCTTAGACACGTCGGAAGCTTTACGATAGTGTACGAACGGTAGGATGGGAATGGTCTTCGCGGAGTGACGCTCGTACGTCGTCGGGGACGATGTGCAACCACGAGGAGGCCACCGGCGCAAACGCTGCAGGCTGCAATTCCGACGCCGTGGATCTTTCCGTCGGACCGCAAGAATCCCTCTCATCGTTGTTACCCGTCTCATGTTTGCGCCGCTCGCTCGAGGCTCGGCAAAGCTTTGTAGGCTGCTCGTAAACGGGTTTAGTGTGTTCTTTGCGCACCGGAAACCCCACCGGGCTCTCGTGTGCCCCCCTGCACGAAAAAGGTCGTTTCCGCCGCGGTAACTACCCCTGTCTTGCTCTCTCGTTGGTATGTACTTTATACGCTCCTTCTGTGTTCATTCTCACTAGTGCTACCTACGCTTCTCATACTTTTACTGTCCACCACCCCCGACTGTGCCCTCTGGATCTTCGGGTAAACGCCTCTTGCGCTGGAAGTACGCGAGAGACAACAACAAGAACAACAACCAGCGCGGATCTCACGTGCTGTAAAGTACAGCTGCAGGGAGCTTCGTTTTTGTTGTTGTTTTTTTTTTTACTTTTCCCCCCATTTTCCTATCTCCTTTTGCTTTTTCCATTGTCGGTAGGTTGAGAGCCGCGCGCGCACACCCCTCACTCATTCCGTCTCAGTATATCTGTCTCTCGCTCGGACCACCGGAGAAAGCGAAGGTGGCTGCTGCTGGCATCGGGGCTGGTTTTGTTATTTTCTTCTCTCCTGTCCCGTGGACCACGAACCACCTGGCGCTAGGTGGAGCGTTTTATCCGTTCCTACAGCATCTCCGTGCGAACGAGCTTTGCCTCTTGCGCTTTAGAATTTGCGAGCTGTGCACGCTGCCGCAGTCCTGGCCACGGTATAGCAACCCCGATGGTTGTTAAGTAGCTTCCCTATCTTTTTCTCCCCCGCTGTCTCGTCCCATTGCCCTCAAGCGCGCACCGGCCAGTTCCCGCTGTAAGCTCCGGAATGTAAGTGCCATTGTAATTGACAATGGCCGGGGCTCTCTGAAGTTCCATACTCCACTAATTCTTTAATGGTTGCAAGCAGCGCCGAAGCAGTTTCTTCGTTTTATCTTGTTTTCACTCCGTTGTTCCGTTCATCGTCGATTAACTTAGTCCCGTCGTTATCGTTCCGTTCGCAGCAGCGTACGACATGCGCCTGTTCGAAGTCCCTCATGAGCGTAAGCCGAAGGTACAGTGGAGTCTCGTCTAGATAACTGGGTCGCCGATCATCCTCGATGGCTCGCAACTTCCATTTTTCTCATGTGCCGAAGCGGAGATGAACACAACCGGGTGGCCGAAACTGCGCGATCACGCCGTTCTTCTGGCGAGAGATCGGTCTTTACCTCATCGAGGAGTCGATGCAGGCCCGAGGGACTCCACTGTATCCCATCTTTCCTCACCCTTCCTCGTTTTCCGATACTGTCTACCGTTGTAACAGTAACCCAGCATATACGCTCACTATCTCGCCTTACTACTCGCACACCAGTTCAATATCAGTTCATCTATATCGCTCTCGCACCCTCATTGTTCCATGGTACACCGATCCACGACCTAAACATCCCGCCGAGCTCGTTCGTCTCTGTGATCGTGTGTACCAACTTCCACGTGTCGCTGTGTCCCGAACGTGACTACCCACCTTCTAATGCGATTGTAACGCAGCATCGATGGTGCGTGCACCGAGCCGATGTGTGCAACCCGCGGCCTTTGTGAGACCGATCGAAATATTTACCGGTACACTCTCAGCGTGGCTTTTCCATCGTGCGATCCCCCTCCTCCCTCCCCCTACCAACCCCTCTATATCGCTCCATATCGTTTCAAAAGCCATTTAAGCCTCATCAATATTTTCCAGAAGAGCGCGGACCTCCGTTGCGTTTCAACACCGACGGCGACCGACGCAATATCTCGCCTATCGGACGTTCTATTCCGCTCACTCGTTCGCCTTTCAGCTCCAATCCCTCCCACTTGTTTACGGTCTACGACCGCATCTCTCATGTGCCGCATCGTCGGTTCGTCCCTCGCACCCTTCCCTCCCTATCGCCGCCGTTTCTCCTCTATTTTGCACTATTCCATTGCATATCGACGAGCCATCACCGACCGTGGCGTGGAGACTACTACGCCGGATACTCCACTCCATAATGTACACATGTTACGTGAACGGTACACGCCATTATCCCTCTATATGCGCGTCCTGCGAGTGTTCACCTCTGCGGCCGTCGAAAGCTCGCTGGAATAACTGTCCGGAGCCACTGGCTCGGCATGAGGTCGCCGTCGCCCGCAACACAGAGGACAATGGAGAATCGACGAGTCGGTCGAGAGGTTGTTGCGTGCAACACAAGGGCTGGATACAACCCTTTCGTTGGTAACATGATTTCGATCGCGTCGCGGACCGGGGAGAACGGTGATCGGTGCGTACTTCAATGCGGACTCTAGAACAGTGGTTCTTAACATTGGTAATCCACACCTTAACCTTGGTAGTCCACGGGGGGTCCCTCGTGTATTTTGGGGTGCCTGGAACTCCAGGTTAATAACCGCTGCTGTAGACGGAAGACTAGTTTTAGTTTGCTATTTGGGAGCGCCTCTCAGGGTATAACTATTTTTTGGACCCCTCGCGCACCAAAGTGGGCTTGATCTACCCATGTATGTTTCGCCGATGGAACGGACGCGGCCCCTTATCGGGCCAGTGTTACCGCGGCAATTGTCGAATTCCCAACGTTCGGTCAACGTTGGGCCGAACATGCAGTTTCCAATCGTTGGGTCGCCGATTTCTGGCAAATTCTTGGCCGAGGATTAAGGCGTCAACTGCTGGTTCGCTGATTTAAGGCCCATTCTCGGTCATCTCAACTAACTGATCGTAGGTCTGTCGATTTGAGGATAATGTTCCGTCGAGCTTTGAATCACCAACCATCGGTCTGCCGATTTTAGGCCAATGTTCGGACGAATATCGACACGCAAAATCGTCGGTTTCTGCAATTTGATGCCAAGATTGGGCCAGCAAGATGCCGCTTCCGCCGCTAGATGACGCCAATCCAAGTTATTTCTCGCAAACGAAAGTGTACTCGAGTGTCAATATAAGGGCATGTGAAATGACACGTTCTTCAACTCGCGCAAAAGATGCGTATTATTTTTGAATTCCGTACTCCGTAATCAGTAAATGTTTAGGGCCGACATTGACTGAATATTATTGCTTTAAGGGTTCTCACAAGAGAAAATATATAATATATATTTGTATATCGCAGACATGCGAACCATAAAAAACAGATATATAAACTTTTACAATATTAAAAAAAATATATAAGTTTAAATCATTCTCGCCCTATACAAGTAACCTATGGACGGCCTACATTGAGAACCAATTATCGGCCGATCCTCTTGATCGATCTTAGGCCAATGTTGGTAAGCAGTTATCATCCACGTCTCTCTCGATGTTTGAGCCAAGCTCGCATGGCAATGTTTGCAACATCGATACCCAGCTTCGCTGAACCACAGGCCACATCCGATCACCTTCCATGGCTAGTTGATCGGTGCGCTGGCGCGAGTCCGCGCCAAGCCCAGAGAACTGGTCAGTCCCGAGGCAGTACTGGCGTGAAACGGCCAGCCAGAGTAAACCCCATCTGGGCACTGTCTCTCCAGCACAGCGCTTTCTACCTGGAAGATCGATCGGACCTTTCATCATACTTTTTCTCTGACAGAAACCGACGGACAGAACGATTGAAAGGACGACAGTCCGATCGACTGAAATATCTCGAAAAACAGGCGAATGGATTGACAACCGTGAGAGAACCCGGCAATGCGCGATCCCAAGAGACAAATGCTAATTAAATTTTACCGAAAGCGTTTTCCCGGATGATCGATTTTGCAAATCCCTACCTCGACCGTGCCCTACGAGCGAGATACCGCATACACGATAAATCGGCACACGCAACAGCTGTATCCGGCAATATTCCATATAACCGTCGAGCGGCAAAGAGAAAATGGTGCAGCATTGCGCATAACCGAAAATCCCATCGTAGACTCGGAGGGAGATTCGCTTCGATATTTCCTCTCTATCTCGACTGCCACGCTCTGTGGCAATATCCCCTCGTACGCGTTTCCTAGGCTAGCTTTGAACTGCTTCTGCCTCCCTCTTGTTATCACGGCACAGAGGACGGGATTAAAGCTCCGCGGCAACTAGGCTTCGCGGTTTGCTCTCGACTGAATTTACGCTCCGGCGGCTAAAAATACAACGTATCGTTAACGGAAATCCCTATTAACAAAACGGCACCGCAACACCCCGCGGAGCTGATAGCGGAAACCAGACTGGCGTGTTCAGTTACGGCGCAATGCCAGTCGAGAGCACTGCATTACATTTGATCGCGGTTCCATCAACGTACCCGCGTTCGTCTCCCATCTCGTCCATCCCCTTAATATTCACTCGTCCGTCCATTATTCGGAATCCCGTCGATATTATATGTACATTCGAGAGAGACCAGTCATATTTCGAGTACTCAGGGCTCATGCATATCGCATCGATCATGTTCGAAATTGTAGCAAAACTCAATAAATGTTTGTACATTTTTGTAATATCTACTTACAAAAATGTACATACTTACTTACCGGGTAATACATACTTACCAGGTAAGTAATTGAAGGACTCAAGGAATTTTCAAAATCAGTAGAAAATAGACAAGTATTTGAGGCAAAGATATTTAAGTTTATTATAATATTAATTGACTTTTATTGAGGTGCGCATACCAATTTAACGAATTGACAGATCATTAATCAGGTTCGACAATATTCGACTATTTTCGCACTTTATATTTTTACAACAACAACCAATAAACTGTAACACACGATTGATAAATAGTTTATTTCTGCACATAGCATCGAGTTTCCTCGCGGGCTGAGATTCGAGCTCTATCACACCCGATAACGAAGCGACGATCGACTGTCGATCTCCGTGTGGCTGACCTATTAATTAATGCGGGCTCTGCATATGCGATGTCTGTCCACGCGACGTATTTGTCGATCCTACACGTTGGGTACAGAGCTAGCCTGCTGCTCCGCTTCCTTAACTTTGGACGATGTTCTCACATTATTTTACAATTTGATGTAATCATGACGACAATAACGTATAATTTTCCATGAATAATAAATGGTTACGACACGAAATTAACTATTTTGACGACGTTACCAGAATTGCGGTATAATTATTACTAATAACTAATAGTTAATATTACGAATAATTTATTAGGCTTTGCCGCTATGACATTTTCTCGATAGCGCTCGAGGAGTCGAAACGTATTTAATTTTGCTCTCACAACTGTATAGGGTAAAATTTGTGAATATGGCCTGGTCGATACATCGTTTATTTGCGCGCTAATCGGAGTGGGCCATATTCTCTACTTTTACCGTACACGTTGGGGCTGTAAATTATCGTACAATATGTAAATACATCGAGCAGCGCGTCGAGCCTGCAGGAGAGCCGAATCGCTGCAGCAGGTCCTCTCCGGATGATGGACAGGCTGTAACGTCGGTGCGCGGTTAATCTTACGGACGCAAGAGAGACCGAGAGATCGAGAGAAAGATTGCTTCGGAGGCCGAACGGTGCTCGCGGAGCTCACCATGCTGGAAGCTAATTAAATCGGATGACAGGTACGCGGTTTCGGACCACGACCCGTTCTGCTCATTCCTCGCTCCACCTCTCTCGTACCATTTAACATTGTCGCTTGGTACGTCATTCGCGAGATATTCCACTCTGCTCTGGCAGTTCGCCTCGTCCGTTACCCTATCAGCGTGCAATATTCGCTCGACCGTTATAAATGGATGAAAAGCAATTAAGCGAAATAATACGACGAAGTAGAATAGACTAGAAAAACATCGCCGTTGTCCGCGAGGGAAAAGAAAAATAATTACTTTTCAGCGAACTTGCGGAGGAGTACCGGCGTTCTTTCCTCGATGTGTCTCGGACTTTACATCTTTCTCTCCTCGAAGTAAAATATATAGAGACAGAGGCAAGTTTGCGCCGTCTGGAAACAGAACGGACCGTGGGAGTTCGTTGAAATTGAAAATGTATGTCACGCTGAAAGTTTGAGAGTCTCTCTGAGAGGGTCATTTCGACAGCAGAGACTTCGCTCGACATAGTTAAATTATCAGTTTATTATCACTGATTCCCATCAGACTTGCACAAAAAAATCCTCTCGGATGGTCGCATTCGATTAGACTCGGATAAGCTTGTCCTGATTTTCGCGGTTTCGCCATCGATCGCTCCTGTCGTTAATAATGACGTTTTTTAGTAATTTTTGCATGACATCACTTCCGGTCTGAAAGTGAAATTTTCAAAACAAATGTAACGTCGCAGACGAAACTTAATTATTTTTTTCTCTGCCAAGCAGTGGCGTAGCATTGCCCATTCCTTATTGGTGCTCGAAAGACCGTCGGCTTCGCTCTGGCTACGTGCACCGGCCGGAGAACCGCCGATGTGGCCTTTTGGCGCACGGCGACCGGTTACTGCGAAACCCCACCTGAGCACCGGAACGCATCGATGATGAGGAAGCGAGGAGATTGGAACACATAGACAGATACTTTACACGAATGAAGAAAGGGGGGAAAGAGATAAAGCTCTGGTCCGGCACCCTTTCAAATCCCCGCTGACTACGCTAGCATCACAGCCTGCGTGGGTGTCAACCAGAAGCAGCCGATCCGTCTCTCCCGCTCGTTCTTTGTCGCTCCTTCCGTTCCGCCTGACGCGACCCTTGGAGCATCAACCCATGGCCGAGTAGCAGCCACTCGCGTGGCACTCGCTTTGATCTTGACTTGTCGAGGCGCTCGCGACGGCCTTTTTTTTCTATTTTTTATTTTTTTTATTTCAAGTTTCCGCATAACCCACAGGCCTCGGGAGTCGGCACACAGCAGCAGCAGCAGCGGCAGGCCGTTTTCTCATTCTATCTATACATCCATCTAGCTCCGGCACTCGAGGAAGCTGCACAAGGCAGACGAGATGGATCAAGGGAATAATCATCGTGCGCCGTACAGCCGTTTCGTCCCTAACCGAACCAGCATCAGAGGCACAAGTAGACGGGGAAAATCATGGCTCGAGCATGGCGTCTCACGTCTTTCTTCCTTGGCTTCCCTAAAATCTCCTCGCCGTTTCTTCGCAGTTGAGGATCTCTCGCGCCCCCGGCCCGGGGACGCGATTGTGCCTCCTTGAGAAATAATTCAAGCGCACGTAAAGCGACAAAGACGACGCGATGGCTAAGATCGGCGAACGAGGAACACAGGGTCGGGTTGCGCGCCGTCCCGGCCGTTCGTTTCACTTCGCTACAGGAGCGACAGGGATGAAGAGCGAAGGGAAAAGAGCGACGCGGAGCTGTGTTGGCGCTCTTCTCTTCGTCCCCGAGGGATTCCTAGGTAGGCCATCGGCCTCCCGGTCATTCCTCACCTCCCTTTTATCTCGCTCCTCAACGTCTGTGCTTCTCATTGCGCCGAGAGTGGGCTAATTTCCGTCACGGCTCGCACACCGTAGGCGCAAACACGACGAGCTCATTCGTGCCTTGGAAAAAGTTGTTTTGACGCCACTGTGAATTATCTACGAGATCTCTTTCACGACTTCTCATATTAGCTGTCTTGGATCCGCGACTTCAGCCGTGGCGTTTTTTCGACTCGGCCCTTCTTTCCTGTGCGGCTGTGAAACCGTACTGCTTGCCGTGACGTTTCGGTACATAAAAGCATATCTCAAACTCGAACATCGGAGCCCTTGTTCGGATTGTGACGGATGGTCGCTTGGTAGGATCTCTTGAGTAGGATCTGTTAAGTGAATTCTGAGGATTCTTGCAAGTTCCTGAGGGTCAAAGGGGTGAACGTGGCCTGGTCCATGTTTTATTGATTGACGTGCTAATCTCTTGACGCTACTACCAATTTGCGATCCGAATTACGCTTCATCGAACTAAGTGCGTGCGCGGTCATTGCCGAGTCGCGGATTATTTCATTAACGTCCGCGGACTATCGCGGAAGGATGGGGCGAGGCAAAGCTCCAGACAAAATGCGTAAATTCCGGCGATCAGAAAGCTGATTCCGCACTGCCAATCGCAAGTCTCTGTGGGCAAAAGGGATGAATGTGGCCCGGTCCATGTTTCATTGATTTACGTGTTAACCTTTTAACGCTACTACTAATTTGCGATCCGGATTACCCTTCATCGAACTAAGTGCGTGTGCGGTCATTGCCGAGTCGGGGATTATTTCATTAACGTCTGCGTAAATTCTAATGCGTAAATTCCGGCGATTCGAGAGCTGTTGTCTGCGATGTTCGGTCACCGCTCGGTCCGGCGATATTGCGGGATCGACGGAGGTTCCCGCTGATTCGGAGCATCCTGCAGGAGCCATACGTGCACCCGTTATCGGAGATATCTACCAGCCACGAAACTAATCCCATTAGTTGAAGTGCGGGGCTCCAATCGAAAGGGACGTTACCGAAAGCATTCTCGTCGGCTGGCGCTCGACGGTTACACGGGGGAGGGGCTTTGTGTGTAACGCCGCGGTACCGACTATCGGCGGTCCGCGTGTGTCCAGAGAGAGAGAGAGAGAGAGAGAGAGAGAGAGAGAGCTGCGCGAGTGGTGCGGATCGTGAGAAGATGAGAGGAGAAGAGCTCGAGTTTAACCGTGGATTGGAATGGTGAAAGGATGCAGCGGGATGAGTCACTTGACGCTGTAGCCCTTCATCAAATGTACGGAATGGTGGAGAGATGGAGGGCGGGTTGTTCAGGCGAAAACTTCATCCATGATCAGTCTGGGATGGATTGAGCTGGAGGACGATAATACCACTTTCCGCCGGACTGCGATCGAACGTTAAAAGTTCATCGTTCGATGTTTACACGTTGATGGAATCAGACAACGAACAAGTGCAGGGTAGTTGCAGGGAGAAAAAAAGACGGCGAGCTTTGCATACACTGTAAAAAAAAAAATTCGCATGAAATTTAATGTATCGGACTGGAAGTTTTGTGCATTAAACTATGTTAATGTAAATGCGCAATTGTAATGAAAAATTAATGTTTTGTGTATTAGAAATATTTTAGGAATACTTTATTGTTAATAATTTACTTCGATTTCAATGAAAAAGTATATACTTTTTTCACAATTGTACATTGAATTTATTGTACCAGTTTTTGCACAAAAATTTCCAACCCGGTAAATTAAATTTATAATTCTTATAAACAGTGTACTTGATGGTATTATAGTGGCTGTTTTTATGTGGGCGCTGCAATAGTATGAGTATGGAAAAATTTACAGTACATACTGCACACTTTACTGTCCAAAGTAATGATCTGGTAGGAACCTTGACTCGAAAAATTCTATCGCTGTAGCACGAAAATATTCAGAATACAATGATTGCTAAAATCCTACTATCCATTCTTCTCGTTGTGGAAGAAAGTAATAACAAAAAATAAATGAATAAACACTAGAAGACAGCAGGAAAGAAGGGTTCCTCCAGTCACAAGTGGAAGTGGCCGGTCAGAGATCGCGATAAAGCCGATGTTTTTGGACATCTCACGAGTTTGGTCCTTTATTACTTGCAAGGTATCCGTGCGGGCCGATAAATACTTTATGCGTCCTTTATCAGGACCATTTTCTCGGACCTTCCACTTCGATAGTGCAGAGACGAAGAGTTACAGTGGCTAAAGAAAAAGGTTGGTTTCTCGGACGAGTTAGAGATTGCTATTTTTTTTTCTCCTCTTCATCACGATCGCTCCTGATATATAAATATTGTCGTACGTGGCGCTCCTCTCGCCGAACCCGAGCCGGCAACTTTTTCCTCGAAACGGCGAAGACTCGCCGCGGGGTTCGAACTTTTTTCGACGACTTCCTTCGCGGCCTTGCCGCCCTCGCGCTCCTCGTACGGTCGCATGTACGCTTTATCCTACCGCGTAGAGGAAAAATTGATAGATTTATATGACATCGTATAGAATCCTATATAAAAATATTATAGATGCCGTCAAGCTCACTCGCTCGGGGCTTCGGTCTCTCCTTAAACCGTGGAATTGAAAAAAAAAGGAAGGAAAAAAAAACGATCGGCGAGCTGGAAGGCGACATACAGAATAGTATACGAGTTATATCTATAGAGAAATAGTGAACGAAAAAGTACGAGGGGCAGGGGGGGGGGGGGCAAAAAGGCGAGTGAGTGACGGAGTAGAAGGATGTAGGAGGAAAGGGAGAAAATACCCCGGAGACAGAATGACGAACGGGCGGTCTGTCGCGCTTATGATCTATCCGGTTCGTTCTGACCCACCGACGCCGCGGGATATGCTCTCTGGCCTCGGCAACGGCTCCCGGGAGGATGGCTCGGGGTCGTCGGCAAAAAAAAAAGAGAGCCAAGAACACGTGATCCCATATCCGCGAGCAGAGGCTCGACGGAACGGATTGTACACCGAAAATCCGGCGCCCGCGACAGTCGGTTGCGCAGCTAGAATGTGGACAATGGTTATTCTGTCTGACCAATACGGATGCCTTCTACTGCGCGAGCTGCTCACCTCGCGCGATACCGACGGAACGCCGAGGGCGAAGACGTAATAAATTGGGATGGTTTCTTGTTCGCGGAACAAGCGCGGGCAGCAGCTTTAAGGAGGTTTCATCGAATTTCAGGCAAAAAAAAGAAAGTATTTCATTTACTTTTCTCAGTGATAAAAAATTGTATCGTAAATCCTCCACGATTGATTGTTCGTAACCGTATACCAATCGCTTCGAGAGCGATCCCCGTGCGCGAAACACCATCTTTCGGAGGGGGTTAATTTTTTGCATCAGGTTTTTTATAATCTCCACTCAAAAAATAAAATAATAAAAAATTGAACTCACCTCTAAAATTTTTTTTATGTCCCGCAGCCGGGAATTTTTTCGCGTTATCGGAGCAACCTTTGCCGGAAGGGATCGATAGCCGGGAGTTTTGTCTATCCAATTTGTTTCCTACGAAGGAATAAAAATAGAGAGCTTTTATTTTGTCCCGAAATCGACGAAGCTCTCCGACCCTCGCGCGCCCTTGAGCGCTAATAAGATAAAACAGTAGCGACTTTGGCGAAAGAACTTTGGTGCCTCGAGCTCTGCGCACGGAGTCACATCCCCACGGTGAAGTAATTATTAAGCGAGGCGAAACAACGAAGTACGGAGCTCGGCGTAGAGAGAGAGGGAGTGCGGCAAATGAAGCCAAGTATGCGGCGTGTACGCAAAACCGAATCGAATTAGGAACTTCCGCGTACTTGGCACATGGGCGAATTTGCATAAACAGCTAGTCTCGTATATACGTACAATGCCGCGGAGAGAATAGCAACGGAGCTCTCGTTGGAAGCCCCGAAGCCGGAAACAACCGACAGCACCGTGGGTTATACGTTGGAGTGCGCGTCCCTCTCGGATCCATGAGCTCTTCCGCTCGTCCTCCCGCCACTCCGGTACACCTCTATTTGCCCATTAAACCTGGCAGAACGGCCGACAGAGCGTTTAACCCGAGGGACATAGAGTACGGGAACGAGGATGCGTAAACTACTTGAGAGTAGGCGCTTCGTTGTACGAAGGAATCAATTTCCGTTTACAAGCAGCTACAAACCCGTTAACCCTCGTCCCGACGAGACTCGATATCGTACAACCTACACTCATCTTCGCAGACCAATTATTCTGAAATGCGCAATACAAAGCGCGGCGTAGAAGCGCGTCCTTCTGCAGCAAGTGGATTCCGAGGTAGAAATTCTACAGCGCCAAACAGGGCCTTATCGGGACCTCTCCGGGCTTCGTCAGAGCCCGATGTAACGCTGTAATGATTTTACTACTATAGTTTAATATGTTTTAATTTTTTTTTCATTTATTTACGTGCAAAAGAGCGTTTCTCATAATTCATTTCGATTATGTCGCATTGCATCGCGGGCGACGTCTGATCGATAATATCGTCTGGGCGGCGAAGCCTGCGCGTATATGAGATGCACGCATGAGACGGCTGATATCGTGATGTCGATTACGACGGATTTCCGGTGTCTCGCCGCGATGTTTCCCGCGACACTCGCCACTTTCCATCGGGGATGAAGACGCCCCGTCTCTAAAAGACTCATAAATATGTATCTTCGCGGCAGAGAAACCTTTCCGGAGGGCGCCGGACAAGTAGCTAATTGTCGAGAACCCCTCGACGAGATTTACTTCCGTCCGGAGCTGCAAAATCTCCGCTTCGTGCTCTTCACAGAGAAGCAACGATCTTCCTCGGCTCAAAGATCTCTCCGATTTCTCATCCATCGGCTCCTTTGCCCTCACGAGCTTCGAGAGAGCCGCCGCACGGATGAAAGGCGAATCACGCCTTTGAGTTTCAGATTCTCCACAACGGAATCCGCCTCGCTGACTCCGCTCGCGCGATGTCTCGCCATTGTCGCGGCGACGTATCGCCGCCTTGCCGAACCATCATCGGCCGTTATCGCGACTACTCACCTTTATAAACCAAAGTAGATTCTAACAAAAAAAAAATTACAATCATAATTCGTAATCTTCGGTAATGCTCCCGCACAATCACGCTCCGGCGAGCCTTTCAATCAACGACAGTGCAAAAACAAGAAGAGCTCCCGATCCGCAGCTCTTCTCGTTTTCCGCGTTCCAGCATCCGGTTTTTCCCTTTCTGAGAGAAATCCTCCGAAACAAACGCAGAGCGCCGCTGTGCGCACCGGTATATTCAACAACGACGTTTCAATAAGCTTCAATGAGTTGGAAAGTGATGAGAATAAAGCCGGAGGAGTTTCATACAATTCCGGTCCGCACATTCAGACCGCGAGGCAGAGATGGAGAGTGGGACGGATATCGGAGAATGGAAGCTCAGCGATGCGGACCCTCTTTTTACTACATCGATCAGGGAGTAGCAGGATGTCGGTGCAACCTCCACCCCCCCCCCCCCCCCCCCCCCGATAGCTTTTGGGAACGAGACGGGAGAGAGCTTTCGTCGGTATTCGACCCAATTTTCACCATACACCCCAGTGCGGCGGTGATGAGGATGCCCGACAAATTGCTTCCCATAATTCTCGGCTCGTTTCATGGAATTCCCGTAGCAGCGGCAGCGAACGAGGCGGAAGGAACGGGAGCCCACCCATCGCCGGCCCAATCGCCTTAATAATTCGTAAACCACTGGCTATCGCGGATCAACGTACGCAGAAGCGCCGCGCGCCGCTCCGGTTGCAGTGAATATCGCGGGAGTTGATGCAGAAAGCATCGACATCGGGGATATCTGTATGATCGCAACATTGATGGCTGCTCCCGGTGCGATCCCACACGCGCTCGCATAACCCGGCTGCATTTGCCACGGCATTCATCGGCGCCGTACTCGCATCGATATAATCGAATTTCGGTAGCTGCAGCGAGCAGTCTCGTCAGGTTTTGGCCGCTGGTCAAAGTTGCCCTCCGGGAGCGTCCATCGCGGATATAAACACGCGTGCCGCATTGAAAAATACCCGTCACGACCAAACTCGGACGCAACGGCGAGGAGAAAAAAATGGTGGTCCATGACGGAAAAGCTCGTTCCGAGTTTTGAGCCGCATTCGCAGAGGATAGAGCATAACGGGGGTTTTTACTTTATCAAGCGCCTTTTCATGAGAATTTCGGGAGTCTGTTTCACTCCGGGCTCTCCTTTTTTTTCGAGATACGCGAGGCGGAGTGGATGGCTCCGGAGCGCCGGGCTGCGGACTTCGGGCCTACATCCACGTCTACGTCAATTGGGGGGGATACACATGAGGAGAAAAAAAACCTGCTCGCTTCATTGTACGGGAAAACTCACGGTCGGGAAAACAACCAGGGCTTTTTAGAGAGAAAGAAAGAGCAGGAAAAAAAAAAGTAAAGCGTCGAAACAGGGCGGCGAAGGACCGGAGTCTCGCGCGGATACGCGCGAGCGAACGTTCGGGAAAAAAAAAAATCACACACTCGCACAACCGAAACATTCGCGTACTCTCCATAGTACCGGTAGAGTGTATAACCGGGGCTCCTTTCTTTCTCGCTCGCGCCGGGCACAATGGGCGGCGATGTGTGTTACACCGGAGCTTGAGCGCCGCAGACAAGAGATTGCCAGCCTTGGCATCCGGAGCTCTCGTCATTGCCTTGCCATTTTGCTAATTGAAAAACGACCGAGTTCTTTTTTTTTGGCCGAGTGAGCCGTGGATCCGCCGTCTCGGCGGCCGGGCGGATCCGGGCCTCGAATTCGCGCGTCCTCCCGCTCCCGATACGACGCCGAGGGACGAAACGGGGCCACGGAGGAGACTTTCGAGACGCACGCACAAAGACCGGAGGCGGCATGGAAAAAAAAAGAACACAAAGTTTTCATTTTTTCCATCCAGCAGCGGGGAACGCATCGAAGAGACGCCTCGAGCGCTTGCCTCAGCTTTTGATAAAATGTACTTTGCGTTTTTCTATTTTTTCTTTTATCGCTCCTACTTACTTCCCCTCGGCGTATTAAGCCGCCGCCGTAGCTTCGGCTAACGAAGCTCGAGGCTGAAACGACGTTTTCCTGATTGTAAGGATGTTCTTTATTTTTTTTTTTTTTTATCGACACAGCGCGGGAGGCAAAAGCGGAGTTTGATGCGCTCTAAAGCCCGGCCGGGCGAGACCCTCCCTCGACGCGACGCGGTGCGACGGTGTCAAAGAAGCAACAAAAAGGCGTTGTAATTTATTTCAATTAGTACACCTACCGGTATACTGCTAATAGGCTTCTATCGTCCTCCCCCGCACTCGGCTATACTTAGATTCGCGAAAGTACTTACCTTCGCGCCCTTTCACGATCCCATCAGCTTTAAGATGTAATTGTCAGGTGCACCGGACACTTCTGAATAACTGTGTTCAGCCTCGCGACTCTCATTAAGCTGCGCGATTGTGCAGCAGCGCTGCAGGTAATTTTGCTCCGCGACGGCTCAGCTAGCTTTGCCTCTCGCGCGGATAACTCCGGAGTTTTTGTAACAAAGTTTTCAAAGGGCTGAAATATTCGTCGCGCGTGTCGCACAGTTTTTTTTTTTTTCTCGCTCTCACCGTGTGAGATAATCAACGAGGAGCCCCGATCAGCGTCGTGCGCGACCGATCGATCGAATGAACCACGCAACGCGACTGAGAGCCGACGGGCTTTTTTGTGGTCGCGGCGTTAACCGCACCCTGTTGCGTTTACACGAAAAATGGAACTAAAAGAAGTTGTTTTGTTCCTCGGTTTTTTAATGAACGTGAAAAAGGTGGGAAATCTGTGGTCGGTCCGTGCACGTGGATTTTCGAGGTAAAATCACGCGCCGAGGCAATTTGCGCGTTTTTATGGGTTCTTTTTTCGCAGCTCCATTTTTTAATTTTTTTGTTAATCGTAGTTGCGTAATCGATAGTTCAGTAGGCTGTTTAAACTAAAAGAAATCCCAGGTGGGATTTTGCTGTAGCTGGAAAAACGCCACATCGTTGGATCGTTGGATCTCTATCGGTCCTTCTCCGTCCGACGTAGATCGCTAGAGCGAACCCTTCGGTCTTCCGAGCGCTAATGAGAACCGGGTAATCCTACTACGCCACTGCTCGGCAGAGAAACATTTAAAGTGTTCACTGTGACGTCATTTCCAGCTTGAAGATCCCAGCTTTCAACTGTAAGTGACGTCATACGACAAAACGTCACTTCCTATTTGAATATGTAATTTTTTCGATCGGAAATACATAACTTTCGGTTTGGAAATCTCAGTTTTCGACTGCTTTTTTTCTCCGCCATTCGAGGCGCATCGAAGTACTGAGAAATAAAGTGAAAGCTCCTCACATAGCGAAAACACAAAAGCAAAGACATTGTTTCTCGGAGATTACCAGTAATCGGCTGAACATTGTGCCGAAACGTCTAATACGAAAATTCGCTGCCAGAAGCTAAAAATAAAATCATCTGCGTTACCCATTGCTTAACAACCGCTCGGAAGCGCGCCATTTCTGATCTCAATCGTAAAAAAAAAAGCTACGAAAGTTAAAAGGCCGATGTTAATATACCAATAACGATGGATCGATGGTATGCGATTGAACGTTCACCCAACTACGTTGTAATGCCTCTGATAATCATTCATGAGCTTGCTTTGATGGCTCTCGCGTTTACCGAGCACCAATTCCATTACCTACTCTTACCTCTTCGCGTCTCCCGTCCGACCTCTGCGCTCTCGCGCCTTTTCCCCGGCCTTCGATCAATCGTAAACGGGTCCCTCATCCCCCTCGCGCCATGGCTACGGTCCAACGGTTCGTGCGGGCCGCATTTTCAAAGGGGTGCACGTCCGACAGAAGCCGTGCGAGAGGCCACACACCCGACGGGAAACTCGGACGTATGTGTGAGGGAGCGAGGTGAGCGAGTGAAACGAGATGTGCGCAAGAGGTCCATCGCTCTCTACAGCCGCTTGAATATGTAAAATCGTCCCGGTTAGTCGAGCACGCGAGGTATATAACCCTGACGTTGTGTACCATCGCGCCGCGTCGTCGTCCTCGTTCTTAGTCGTAAAGGGCGGGTCTGCAGGCTCCGATGCGCAGCCACACGGACACCCCCGTCGGCACGACGGACGGACAACGGCTCAGCGATGCATTCACCGATTCCGGTCAAGCGTCCCGTTGTGTTAACTGATTACTCGCTTCAGCAACAATAATAATTGGCCCGGCGCCAATTAACGCTCGTTCAGCGTAGCAACAAGATCCTGTCGCCAGGTGGTCCTCCTCTTCGAGACACCCGACGGATGAACGTCCGGAGTACAAACGCTTGGTCCTTGCTCGCGATTATCCCTCCGTAAAGCCCGCCGGATTCTCCGTGCCAAAGCCCATCATCAACATGCATGACTCGCACGATAACCCCAGCAGAAATTTCAAAGCGTTCCCCGCGATGCCCCGAAGAGGCGTCGTCATTGAGACCTCTCCCAAACCCGACCCGGACCTGATCATGCCCTTTCAAAATTTCTACCTGGCTAAAGGTCTCCCGCGATTGCGTCGATCGAACCAACAACGATGCACCTTTCGCTCGTTTTCTTCTATTGACTTTGCTCCCGAGCATTCCTGAATCGAACGACGAGACGCCTCGATCCGCTATTTACAGAGCCCTTCCGAGGGAGCCTCTGCCAATCCGGTCGTTGACTCTGCATTCAATGTACTTCGGGAGTTACCTTCGATAGCTGACTCCACTTTTCTTCGTCCAAGCTTTTATTCACGAATAACTGAACGGGAATGGCTGTGACATTGAATTTCTTACCGTCCTTCGGGACGATGAAGCTTTGTTTCTCATTTCACCTTCTAGAGCTCGCTGGTTATTCAATTTTACTATCTCTCCGAGCGTTTCGCGTCTCCCGCGATTGTGCTCTCGTTTCATTCGCTATTTTAAGATCCCATGGGTGTCCTGAATTTTACAAAGGTAGGCAGTCGGCGGGGGCGGGGGAGGGGGGTCGTGACTGCAGGGTAGCTCCAGGCGGCGGGGCACAAGGTATCCGGGCGGACGAGCCGGTGCTGAGGTCGTTAATAGTTAACGACCCCCCCGGGAATTCGTGTGTCGGAATGAATTATTTAACGTCAAGTAAATCCACGGAATATATGTATGGAAAGAGAGACCTCTCTCGAGTCGTCTCCGAAATCAGTAAAAAATTTCCGACTGACCATTCAGCTAGTACAGGTCGTCGATCCTTCTTCGCAGAAATTTACAATCGCGAGGAATCGAAAATGCCCGGAATGGCCAGAGATTATTGAAGAGCCAGAAGTTGGAAGAGTGCGAGAGATGAAAAAGATTTAAGAGGATGGAGGGCAAAAAAAGCGCACCGTACACACACATACACACACACACACACATGTGCGCGCGCGCGCGCACACACACACCAGACCCGGTGGAGAATCCGTACCGGGGTCATGAGAGGCTCTCGGACGTCTACCTCAGAGGATAAACTATCTCCCCAACTGGCTTAGCCAGCAGCACCACCTTCGATCTATATACAAACCGGATTTTCTTGCATTTCGTTCACCCTGGGTAAAACTTGCGACATAAATTTATCCGGAGGTACACGCACACACACACGCATACACTGTACGGCTGAGGTAAAAAGGTTGAGGCTCACGCGCGCGTTCCTTCTGGCCTCCAGTTCCGCCCTCCTTGCCTTGTTCGATCCCCGGCCCAGGAAAAACGTAACTTTATCTGGCGGAGGCAATTTTTTCGCACTCCCTGTTCTCTTCCCTCGCCTTCTTGGCCAACAACGTCGAGTCCCCTTCCCTGCGATAACTCGACCTCCCTGGGCCCCGACTCCCTTTCTCTCACGTTCTTCACACTCCTCTCTGCCTCCCATTCCCGTACCCCGAAACAGCTCCGACACTCTTCGGCTCCCTCGCCGCCCCCTCTGGGCAGCCATTTCGAAAGTCCTACACTACGTAAGTATGCATGCCTCGTAAAACATAAGGGTGGATCACTCCCTTATGTGTTGCTCCTGCAGCTGGGTGATACTTCTTCCGGAAAAAACAGCATAGCAGATTCAACCCGAGCACGGATCTCCGTTGAGACTTTCAGCTTCCAAACCCCAACATAACCGTGTCGCCTCGTAAGCTCCGAAGCTATCGTAGTCATCCTTCGAGCTGGGACCATTAAACGTGAATACCCTACAAGAGTCGTCAAGCTGACGATGAATGAACGGAAACGTGGGTGAGGCATTCGATGTTCTCGCTGAATGTCGGGTTCTAACTCCAGGACCATCCCCATCGTAGCTTGCAAGAACCCGAAGATGCCTTTGCTAACCCCTGCCGGGTCTGGGAATGGCAACGAATTTGGAACGCACTCTGGCATGTGTTTGGCATAAAGGGCATCCTGAATTCCTTACCCACCTCGGGTGCCTTCATTACCATCACGTTGTACTTGATATAAGGTTAATTAGGTCGAGGAACCAGCGATCCATTGTTATGATAAGAATGTATGAAACCTCAGTATTGACGACCACTAGGATTCAGTTTTGGAAAAGAAAGGAACAAGACGCCGGAAGGATTTGTATGTCTTCCGTATCAACAAATGTGTTATCGGTACGACGAGGGCGGAATCAGAACTCGGATATTTACTTATGCTTCTTTTGTTCAGACTTTGCAGTTTCCGACCCCCAGTATAACCTTGCGCCTTGTGAGCTCTCAAGCTATCGCAATCATCCTTCGAGCTGGGCCAAACGTGAGTCATCAAGCTGACGATGAACGAACGAAAAGGTGGGTGAGGCATTCGATGTTCTCGCTTAAAGTCAGGTGCAAACTCCAGGACCATCGCCATCGCCACTTGCAAGGACCCAAAGATGCCTTTCCTGACACCCGCTGGGTCTGGGAATGGTAACGAATATGGAACAAATTCCAACTCTGGCATCTGTTTAGCATACGATGTATCCTGAATTTCTTACCCACTTACGGTTCCTTCATTACCATCACGTAGGGCCGGATATCAGATTAACTAAGTCGAGCAACCGGTGATTTATTATTATGACAAGAATCTCTGGAACTTTTGCATTCACGACTGAGAGTATTGTGTTTGGGCAACGAAGGAACAACACGCCGAAAGGATCACAGCGTGTCTTCCGTATCATCAAATGTGTTATCGGAACGACGAGGGCAGAATCAGAACGCGGATATTTACATACGGATAGGAAGTTTGCTCTGCGGATTCAGTCTGCATGAACAATCGTCTCGGGTATCAGCAACGGTAAGGTTTCGCCGCTCAAGACCGCGATGAAAATACGAAGTGCTGCGTTCACGCTTGTGGCAACATCGGTCGTAGGAAAGTTACATCGGGAGGGGGTTTCTGTTCGGGAAACTTGTGCTCCGGGCTCTCTCAGGTTTCGCAAGACCCGCGGGCCTCGCCAAAGACAGGATTGAGGATTACAGGAAACTCGTAACAATGAGAGAAACGTGTCCGAATAGGTCCGATGTAGTACGGATGGTGGGTGGGGTGTGCCGATGCGGGAATAGACTATACGTTCGGACTATAGTATGTACACAGAGAGGTGGAGAGAGAGTCATATTGGCCTCCGACGAAGGGAGCTCGTTCGAACTCCAGCTCCGAACAAGCTGTACCGTATTATTGCTTGGGCAGCTTCCCCGGTGCTTCCAACTATAGGGGTGCGCGCAGCTGGCTAAGCTCACGAGGTCGAGGGAGATTAGAGCAGTCAGGATACACCGGGGAACGGTGCGACCTTGTCTCTCATTATTTCCATGCTGTTGAAGTGGAAGCCTGGAACGGAAATCGTTAGAGCCGGTCCTGCTGATTCATTGCCTTTGGTTCTCCACAAATCCTGATGTATGGTAATTCCAGATGAAATGGTTATTTTTTATTTTTTAAGCGGAAAACGGAAACCCTGGTAGAAATCCTTTGACCGAGTTGAATCGAGGTCTGGCAAGGTCCTGAAAAGACTTTGCTGGGGCCTCATCAGGGCGCGATGTAATCCTCCAAAATGTCCACCAAGGACGCCCATCCTGAAAAGACGGATCGAAATTTGACAATAGCCAGCTCTGCGAAGATCCTGAATTACGTACGAACGGTGGAGATGTCTCGTGGGCTCTCGCGATTCTCAAGAGTCTCGGTGAAAAAGTTTTCCCTGTTTTTATCGTGAACAAGCGGATTCTTTGCGAAGTCGCGTAACGTTAACTCGTACCGCGAACGTAGACAGAAGACTCTTCTCTCACCAAGCACTCTTTCCGTTCGCGGTGACGGTTTTTTTCTTTTTTAAGCTGTATAAGCGCCGTAATTGTACACCCCGCAGGCTTAATTACCCTTTATCACCGCTTATCGCGCGGAAATGAAGCCGGTGCTTCATAGCCGGACGAAAGAGAAAACGAAATTAGCCCGGTCTGCAAGCTCGAGCTAAGGGAAATAGAATATTCCGACGGTCGAGAGCGTTACGAGAAAACCCGGATGGTCTCCGCTCGTGAAATTCACTGAGACAAATTTATAGCGCAGAGGCACTGCCGCTCCGAACGTAAATCGGAATTTCAGGGTGAAATTGTGAGGCGGGATTTGGCACGTTTGCCTTACTGCAAAACTGATCGATTTTCCTGCCTGACTCTTTCTACATGAGGGAAGAAAAAAAATTCAAACGGCTCACGAAAGCGCCGATCGTAAAAACGTAGACGCTCGAGATCATACAACGCATATGCGGTGTACACGAGTGCGCTTGAGGCCAGGATATAAAACGCCGGCGGCGAATGAAATGCATTATCCATCAAATGAGTTGCATTCAGCCCCCGTGTACAGCCGGGGCAAAACCAAATACCGGGGCAAGACGGACCCGCAACCTCCGCTATACTGTAAAAAGAAATTGTAGATGCGATGTACTGAACCTTGAAATTTGCTTACGTTGCTTACATTAATTGAACACAGATGTACTTTTTCGTAAGATTAAACTACCAGATATTAAAGTTATAATCCTTTGGTGTATGAAATTTACAAATTTTTAAATAAAAATACGAATTTTACGGTAAAATTGCAACGCACATGTCTTTGAAATTTCAGACGCAGTTTTCAAACCATATTCCTTTACAGTGCACATTGTAAAAAAAAATTGTAAATTGTATGCACCCAACTGAAGTTTTTATGCAAAAGCTGGTACATTAAATTTAGTGTACAACTGTGATGAAAAATTGAAGTGATTTTATAGTAAAATTGAAGTAAATTATTAAAAATATTAAATATTTCCAATACTTTTAGCACACCGAACATTAATTTTTCATCACAATTGTACATGAAATTTAACATACCAGTTTTTGCGTAAAAACTTCCTGTCCGGTACATTAAATTTCTTACGAATTTCTGTTTACAGTCTTTACAGTTGAGGCATTTTTTTCAAATTGCTGAAAGTGATCCATTTTACGCATGGATTCCGTTTTGCCCCGCCGTCCGGTACACACACGGTGCGCTCTCCGGTATACACGCGAAATACATGCGTGCTCGAGCTATTCCATGCTTGCGCATAGCTCTCCCACTTCGTTGGTTACACACAATTTGGCTGGATCTACGGCGGGGAGGTTGAGGGGGGTGCTAAAGCACGTGGTATGCAATTCGAGAACCTACATGGGTTTTTGTTCAAGCGTATGCAAATCCAATTTCCGCGCGATATACGGCTGTTGGCCGGAACGAGATGGTCGGCCCGGTCCGTGAAAAGAATCGGGCATTTTTCAAAGCGACCATATCTATTCGTGCGCCGTCTGAGGGAAGCAAACAATAAAATAGAGTCTCGACGTCGCTGTGACGTTGTACATAACGCAAGAGTGGCGGTCGGTTTCACGGGTTGGAGTTTGGATTCGCAGACTCGAGTCGGTCGGAACGTGGACCACGAGAGAAATCGGCGCAGCCGCCGAGAGATCTTTCTGCAACAGCCTCGTCTCAAACGACCCGATAAATCTGCGGTCAAAGAAGCCAGGCGCGGTGGATTTCCTTTTAGCATTTACTTTCCGATCTGCATGTCGATCACACGATACGCTTCGCCTGCCGCATTTGCGCCGTACACCGCAGTCGGTGACACGTAGAAGCATTATAATTTGCACCGACATACGCGGCGTCATGAACGGGACCTGCAGCGACGCTCGAAGCCCGGAAGTCGCGTCGTCGCCGCAGCGGCGAGAGATCTAAAATTTAACAAACCGAATAACAGCTCGCTGCGCCCTCGCTGCCCGTCCATTCGCTGTCCGGCTCGTTCCTCTCCCCATGAATATTTCATTCGATCCTCACCGATACAGGAAATATAATCCCGACGATTTCCAGCTGGAATAGTTTGGCGAGTGCAGCTGCGCGGCAGCCAGTTTACGCAAGAGCCGCTCGTTCCGAGGCACAAAGTTGCCGTTCCCCTCGATCATTCCCCGCTGAATGCCGAAGCGCTGCGTCGGGTATTATTATTCCAGCGCGACGTCGAATCTCTGAGAGTAATAGACCATTCGTCCACGAATCTCCGGAGTCCGGATACGCAAGTTCGAAGTTGGGCGCGGGCCGGAAGTGGAGTGGAGGGGATAATGGCGGTGGCCGATGTTACTGCCGCTACGTACTTACCTCTGCTTGTGCTGCCGCTGATGGGCTGCTGCGCCTTCTATGACGGGATACAGGAGGGTACAGCACGTGGAAATTGGTATTAAATGGAAGGACGGACCGGGCTGCAGGGGGGGCGAAAGAGGAAAGTAGTCAGAACGAATGGGTAGGAGGGACACGGGTGAGAATTCTCGAAGCGAGTTATCGACAGAAAAGCTCGGGGCTGAACCATTCGCGCGGGCCGAAGGGCCGAGGGGAAGAGCGGGACAAAACGGAAGCCCGGGGCAAAACGGACCGGACGTCGCACCTACGAAGAGAGACTGCTAATTTATGTTCCGGGAAAAACCATCGGTACAGGCGGTCCGTTTTGCCGCGGTGTTCCGTTTCGCCCTACTCTCCTCTGTACACTGGCCGAGGGAGATAGAGAGTCTCTCTGGCTCGCAGCGACTCGTAAATTGGATGAATTTTCGGATTATCCCGAGAGGACCGAATTCGAGATTTTTCCTCTTCGATTTTCTCCAATCCTTTTTCTGGCGATACTTTTGCTACGATTCTTCCTATACTTTTGCAGATACCCTTATTTAATGGTTCGATTGTGTTTGATGCTATCAACAAAAAATGTATATATATACTTCTCTGATGGGCCCCTGTGTGGGTCTCCGATGTGTAAAAGTCCATAAATCGAAATTGAATATCGAGTTTGTAGCTCAGAGCCGCGGCAAGCTCGCCGTCGCATGGATCGGGACGCATGCACGAAGTCGCGGAGCTGCGGCGTCGTCAAAGAAATTGTTAAAGTACTATAGTTACTTGCATGGCAAGGGATTTTAATTTTTTTTTTATTTTATAATTTTTATGAGCGCTCTTAGGGCGGCTCGCGGAGGCTCGCGAGAGAAAAAACGCCTTGGTGGGAACGATTTCCATAAGGATGGAGAAGGGTCTTCGCGTTTCGCCCCGTTCGTCGACCCAGCCGCCGACCCGACGATCTCACCCCGGCGAGTCGCGACATCTAAAACCGGAAGTGGGGCCAGAGTGATACAGCACTCCGGGAGTGACAGACGCGACGGACGCTCGCAGCGAGCATGAAAGCTTAATTCGTAATTGAAATTCCAAGGAGTGTCGCGAAACAGCGATACGGAAAATAAGCCGGAGGGGGAGAGTTCTTCCGACGAGGGATGAGAAGCTGCACGAAGATGAGATCTCTCTTTCGAGAGATCGAACGAGATGGAGAGACGCTGAGAGGGTAATTCGAGAAACACGCTCTTGACTTGTAGAACCGCGCGGAAGCGACGTCGTCGCCGGAACGGAAGTAATTAATATTTCCAATTAAAAAATCGTACCGAGTGGATGGAGGGGAGGGAGAAGGAGCGAAACGACGGAAACTCCTCGCAGAGTCTGAGGGCGGTTGGTTTCTTCGGTATTTCCATTTTCTTGGACTCCGCGGGGCCCACGGGACGACATGGTTTTCATCATCGTCCCTGATGGTCCCCCGCGGGCACGGATTGAGTATTCTCTGCCTCTCCGTCCGCCAGCTTCCTCCTCTCGTCTTTAAGAACGAATCGCAAGTCAATCGAAAATTGTCCTCAAATGAATTCTCCTCTTCGCCGTTCGCCGATCATCGACCCGTCGTGGTCACCGGTAATCTGGAATCGATTTTGAGCTCAACCGTGAAACGAGTCTCCGTCGTCGAATGCACCAACGGGGTCGTTTTTACGCTCTCGATCATCGAAAAGTTCGCCCGTGCTCCGACTCCGCTATCGAAAATATACTCAAATCCGAACATCGATCGAGTACATCCACTTTTCGGTTCACCAGTACCGAAGAGCGTAACTCGTAGCTGAGAAGAATCTCTCTCTCTTTCTCTCTCTCTTTGAATATTTTCTTGCCTTAAGGCGATGCGAAACTTCCTCCAAGCCCGCCCAATCCGGGCTGAGTCGATTATAAAAACTCTCATCGATTTATTTTTTACTTAATATTCTTCATGGTTCATTTTCCCCCACACTCCGCTGTACTACATGGGCTTCGGGTATTTCTTTCGCGAGACAAGAGATAGACATGCGATAATCAAATGGGTTGAAAATAACACTATCGTTACGCAGTGTCATCTTCCAATGAGGTCCATCATCGTCACCGAGCCAATTACGCCTGGTAGACAGCGGACTCAATTAACTAGTACTCGAGTGTAGTGAAATTTACGTTGACTGCCTCGATTGTTCACTATTATTAGTACAAAAGTAATGATTCCGGATATAATTAAATTCCATTCCGTCCGGAATGGAACGACGGTAGATCCGAGAGAAACCGTCACAGGTTGAACTCGGGTTAGATGCGCTTGACGCCGCGACAATCCAGCTCGCAATGGAGTCGCCTACCCTCGAGGTAAAACCATTAATAATTCTCAGGCTCGGTCCTCGAACTGACATTTTTTAATCGAATGCTCGGGATCGTTATAACAAATTTAATTAAATTAATATATATTTGATAAACAGACGATTGGCGGCTTCGAACCCACACCCGAACTGTCCTCGTTTCTGAGGATCGTTTCCCGAACCGACATTTTTTATCAAACGCTTGGAATCGTTGTCACAAATTAAATTAAATTAATATATATATCTTTTTAATGAACAGTCGATTGGCAGCTTCGAACCGACATCCGAACCGCCCTCGTTTCTCAGCGTTCTCGTTTCGACCCGGTCGGACGATGACCGTTTTCCGCGACGTCGCGTAACTCTCGTCGCTCGTCGGACCGCGCGGCTCCTCCAAGTCTTGGCTCGTTCGGGAAACGGATTAATAACGTCCACTTGCTCGTAAACCAAGCCAAGAACGTTGAAATGCCTCGACACGCGCTGCGCACGTACGCCGCACACGGAAATTCCTAACCAGCTTGCCCGCCAGATAGAGAGAACTCCCAGTGAAATATGAAGCTACGGCCGTGTTTCATTCTGGTCGGTACTCTCCATAGCTCTCCCCGGTAATGCTACCCTCGTGAGCCTCTCGAAAGCTTCTACCATTGTACGCTCCAAAGTACATAACACACAGTCCGCTATAGTTATACACGGTACAACAGCGCGGGACGGAATGAGAGCTCTTCGCACCGGTCGGGGCGACTTATGACGCATGTCGTCGGGATTTTCGATTCGGTATAAACTTCCCCGATAAGAATGAGAAGAAAGAGAAGAGAAAGAAAAAAGAAGGAGCAATCCAAGGAAAGCGAAACACTCGTCCCCGTACTCATGTTGCGAGAAAGGTATTAAATCCTCAACTTGGCTTTGGGTGAGTGAAAACTTTTTGCTAAAGTTCGCAACCGCGCGAGAGTGAGGCCATTTGAATATCGTGCGGCTCCTGATGCTTGGTCGGAAAGTGGGTCAATGGGTACCCGTTGATACCAAACACATGCATATATATATGTAGCGTGCATATACTATGCGTTTATGTAGCAACTGCAGGTGCTGCCGTTCTGCCCGGAGTTTCATAGAAGCTGCATGAATATGCGTTTCGCAGTTGTTGCGTTCGGGCTGAGTGAGGGACGGATTGAGAGAAGCACAGATACACACACACACACACACACACATACACACACACACACACACACACACACACACACACACACACACACACACACACACACACACACACACACACACACACACACACACACACACACATATATATATATATATATATATATATATATATACATATAGAGCGAGGGGAAGTCACCTGCCGTCCGTGCATAGTGGCACCCGGTCGGTCACTGCAGCGGGAAGCAATGGGAGGACAGTAGTAAAGCCCGCGTTTAGTCAGCCGGGCGCGGCGGGCGCCTCGGCGAACGGTCGGTTAGTTAGGCAGTCACGAATCAAGGGGAGAATCGATAGGATACGGCGACGAGATGGACCGGTGCGGGGCACGGTGGGGCGTTATGGAACGACAGAGCAAGAACGGGTCCGTGTCAAGCCTCAGGCAGATTTCCGTGCCCTTCAGTTCGAGCTTAATGACCCCTGCGCCGTAGTTTAATCATGGATTAAGAGCCTCCAGCTGTCCAGCGACGGCGGCCGCTTGTCGGTCATGTCGCCGTTAATACAATACTCGAGTCTCCGCGTAACGAAGCGATTTGTGTGCGAATGTTCGTTTGAAAAGGAAATCGCCTATACATATTTGGACTAACGAGGCGAATGGTGAAGTAATGGTTAACGAGAGTCATTGGTTGGCGACAGCGCGATTAGTATAGCGGTAGTGGAAGATTGCGGGAAACGGGGTAACGGCGATCGTTGACTTATAGGAGTAACGCTTGGTGCACTTGACTTGTGCACGGTACCGAAATGGCACTTGTATCGGCTGGTCACTGACATTGTGACGAGGCAATCGAGCATTGATTAGCCCTTGTCTTCACCTTAATATGGACCTGAGAAAGGACGATAGTTTTAGCTTCGTTTTCAGCTAAGAAACGCTGCACCTATCCAAGTGATTTGTAGAATCTTTCGTAACGATGGATGTGAGCAACACTTTGGTAAAAGCCGATATCTTAATTGACACCCTTCCGATAAGTTCCGAAATGTCGATTGCAACATTGAGGTAATTCAATTCACAATATGAAGTGGATGTCTTCAGCGACCAGAGGTTCCATTCTTTCGCTATTTACCATTACGTGCCAATTCGGGGTGGATCATATTCCCCCATTTTTATTCCATCAATTATACCGCAATCACGGAATTGCTTGCCCATAAGGATGTACCGTGATGTCTCGTTGTCGGAAAATACAGAACCCAGGTAGAAACCTGTGCCGGCGACTCGATTGAAATCCATGGCGAGATCCATTTATCGCTTCTGTGCGAATCTTGCACTGTGACCGTCTCGCTTCTACGGTACCGCTCGCCGCAGCAACCGCTGACCCGAAACTCGTGGCCATTATATATATATATATAGTATACACACGTACGGTATAGAGTTTATATACGACACGCTATCGTTGAGCGTCGAGCGCGAAATCGATTTACCACTTGATTTTTCTTCAAACCCCGCCTCTTCCCCTCCCGCCCTCCATCCCTCGATCAACCGTCGTGCTCTTCCCGCGGAGCACGGACTTTCTCGATCAGTGAGAAAGAGCTATGGGAAATTGAAGAAAAAAAAGACTAAGGGAAAGAGGACGAGTTAGATAAAGCAATGAACGCGAGGAAAGGATGGAAGCATTATTCCCCGGTCCACTTGGATAAATCACTATGTGCTCGAATAGGCCGCATAATTTCACGCGGGCAGCTTTCAATCAGCGGATCTAACACACCAAACGACCGGAGGTGGGGAGGGCCGATGGCTTCATTGAAATTGAAAAAACGAGAGGTTGGAACGGATCGGTGGAAAAGATGAGTGGGGCAAGCGCCGAGGAAGGGTGGTTTGCAGGGGTTTGGTTGGGCGAGGGACGAAGAAAGCGTCTTGGGTTCGCCTCGCCGAGCCACTCGAGAGATCTCGGCGAAGAGGCTCGTGGAGTTTTAATATTGGATTTTTGTGTCGTCTGTCGGGCACCGAGACCGGGAACAAAGACGCAGCACCGTGGGCTCGAACGAGGCCGAGGCTCCTCGCACTCGCCCGATGAATTTACGAGGATGACGTATATATATATATAATCTCGGAGCGATAAGGCCGCCGAGGAGAGCAACCGGGCGACGGGCTTGGCGACGTTACTTCGCATCCAGCAGACCCGCTCCTGGTGAACGTCGTCGTCGGGATGTCGCTCGGTCGCCGGTGGGCAAGCGAGATGCGGTCGCGGCGACGTCATGGTAGGCAACCGTCTTTATCTAAGAATATTTGTTCAGGCGAACTCGGCGAAATTGAAAACCCTGCACTCCAGGACTTATAGACAGTGGAACTAGACTCGGGCGCGCTGTGCGGCCCTGGTTGAGGTACAACCGGAGCCACTCACCGTTCCCTCGCAACCTCCGTCGCCGTTCTCATTGGCCCACGGCGATTCTCTTTATATATCATGTGTATATATATAGTATGGATATAACTCATTCTGACTCTCACATAACTCCTTTCATCACCCTTATTTACTTTCTTAGTTCCTGCGCCATCCACCGTTCAACAAGCGTTCCTGACAATCGCGCGCCGGAGCCCCGCCCGCTCCGTCAGATCGTTTCGTATTATTTCAATAAGATTCACTAACCGGAAGGGACCGGTGACGATGGCGAAATGCTTTTGGAAGAGCGGGAGGGGGGAGCGCAGCGAACCGGAACCCCTGTTTTTCTGCGACAGATCGGTAACAACGGACCGTCTGTTTTTCCGCGAAAGATCGGTAACAACGGTCCGTTTTGCCCCGCTCTCAGCGCTAACTCCTGAGGTAGTCGCCGCCGAGAGGACCTTGCCGGTCAATGACGAGTGCATGCGATGATCGATTGATTGTTCATCATTTTCGGATACGACGATACGCCTTCGATGTCCTCAAGCGCTTTTCGTGTCCGTGTCGGAGCCGCTTCCGCCGCACAATTGAAATGGACCGGCTCGCTCGAGCGCCGCGTCCGACGGACAGTCCTGCATCGGTAATGAGTTTTTGCCGTAACACTTTAGCGTTTGATTGACGTGGGATGACATCGACGCAGAGGTAGAGAGCGACGAAGCATCAAACGAAAAGGCGATCAACAACCCGTCGAATTGCATATCGCCGATCGACGAGCCGCCGGATATATCGACGGCAAAAAGCAAACACCAGCACCACACGGAGAAAAAAAAATTGTTGGGACAACAAGAGTTTTGTTACCATAACTGATTTTATCTGGTTAAAATAGGGAGAACAAAATATTTTGCTGTGGCAGCAAATATTTTTACAACCACAACAATAAACTATTAACGATCTACATTTTGGTAGAGAAACAGAACTATTTTTCGCCGTGCGGTCGCGTTTCGGACTCGGCATACAAGTGGCTTACACGACAAGCAGGTACACAATTCGGGCTAATGAAATGACCGGCGGTACAGACGGTCTCAGTCAGTAGTTCCTAAAGCGGTGCGGCTATTCGCCGTCAATGATGGATCGAAATGTCTGATTTACTATTGCACCGCTTGCATTCGCGAATGTGCGTTCGAGCCGAATAGAGACGCTCTCCTGTAGCAGCGTTAGGCAAAGTGATCGAGTCCCAGCTGTGATGCAGCTGGGCGTTTCTGCCGGCTCAATGAGCACAAACGCACACGGGCGGACGGACGGACACACATCGACAGCCACGTCTGACTCTGCACGGCAGAACTACTGCAGCGGCAACAGAGCCGCGGTAGTACGTATCTATTTACAGGCCGCGCACTCATCCCCTTCGTCGCATTGAGTAGTGTGTTTACACAAATTCCCATCCTACGTCAACCATCTCTCCGCCTCTTTACGCAACGGGACTGCAGTAGAGCTGTACAAGTACGCGGGCTTCGTGCCGGGGGAGAATGGGGGGAAAAGGGCATGCGGGGGCAAAACGGACCGCGGCGCTTCATACGAGACCTTCGGTTCTTACGGCCCTCGGAAAATTGATCAACATAATCCGTTTTGCCCCACTTTCTTTCATACGCTTGTACTATATGCGTTTCTGGCTCCCTGCGTCCTGTCGGGCTCGCGTTGGCGTTGTCCTCCTCCAACGACGTACCTTTGTCAACCTCACCAAACTGACGGGAGGGCGAATGTCTACAATAGCTCTCAAACAGAACGTAGTTTACTGAGGACGCTTCTTCAATTTTTCAACGCTCGTCGCAACAGCGATATTCGCAAGAGAGACTTTTTTTTGTCCTTTTTCGCAATGTGTTCGTGACAAACACCTCGATGGGACACCAGAATATCAAAGAAACATAATTATGCCAAACTGCCAAAGAAACATAATTATCATTTCAATTCTACTTTCAATTCTTACAATTGCATACGGTTTTGAAACAGTAACATGTCACTTTGGCAGTTTTGCTGTCGTCGTTTCAATATCATATGGAATTCTAAGAATTGAAAGTAGAGTTGAAATAAGAATTTTTTGCTTCGGTAGCCCGCAAGGAAATTTTTTTTTCCGTGCAGTTCTAGTTTGCCCCAGATTCCAGCCTGATGCATCTTTCTACTCGGTTTATCACCGGGACAACGATCAATAGGATTGTCGTTAAATTCTGCAAACTGCGACGCCCAAAGGAATAATTAACGTTCCAGTGTCCTCTCGGATGACTGGCTATGTGTCAGTGCGCAGGTTGACTTACAAGTTTAAGCCCGGCGAATCCACGAGGGTGTGGAATGGGAATGAAAGAAACGCTCAAGAGTCTCGTGTACGTCTCAACGTAGCAGTATAACTACCCTACTCTTTGTCTCTCAGTAGCAGCTAACTTGTCGAGGTCCCGTTATCCATCCAGCATATATTCTCTCCTCTTATCATTCTCACTCTCGCTCCTTCGTTCCTCTCTTCCCCCCCCCCCTCTTCCTCCCTCTTGCCCGCTGTCTCACCCTCGCTGAAGATCTTGAAGCTACTTCTTGCTTCAAGATTCTGAAGATCGGGTCGAGTAGGAGAGCAACGTTTTGCGTGGCCTGGCAATTATCCTCGAGGACCCGAGCGGCACCCTCGTTAATTCCTCCGACGTTAACGCAGGCGTTCGTCAACCTCGTTGTCTCACGAGCGAGCGAAACGAGGCAGACAGACAAGGAAAGGTGGAAAGCATATTTCCCCTCCTCTTCCAGCCTGTTCATCCTCTTTCAACCACTCCTGCCTTCCCTCTTCGTTCATTACCAGCTCACACTCTCGGAGTACACTGACTGCCTCTGTGCACTACCACTGCGTACGTCTTTAATCCATCCGGCTCACTGAGACCAGAAGGAACCGAGCGAAAGGTGAGGGAGCTAACCGTGCTCACATCGACGGAGGGAAAACACCCGGGAACTCCAGTGTATTCCCGCGTGTTTAACAAGATTTCCGTCTTATTCCCGTGGAAGTACGGTGGGACGGGCGTAATCGCTGCACGATATCGCTAGGGGCGCTCCATCGACGGGATTCGTGGAAAACTGGCAAGGAACTCTTTGGCTTCGGTGAAGTTCAATCCCTTGAATCATCAACGAGCTCGTCTTCTCGCCGGACTCCGAATCGACCATGGTAGGATTCGGCCGTAACTGGAAACCCCGACCCATCACTGGCACTGCACTGGCTGCCGTACGTGAATACGCGATACCAGTCCTTCAGCTCCCAGCGTAGGTGACAAGAGCAAAGGAAAAAGTCTTCCAAGCGCTAATAAGCACTGTTTAATTCTACTACTTGCCATTGCTTGGCAAAAAAAAATCTTCATAGCATGCATTGTGATGGCAGTTCCGGTTCGATGATCTCAATTTTCAACCGGATGTGACGCCATAACGGAAATACGTCCGGTCTGAAAATCTCATTTTTCGATCGGAAAAGTGACTTCATACTGGAAATACGTCAAGGCCGGCTTTATCACTTTTACCTATACATAATTAATTAGACAAGCCCGACTGACAGAAATATGTACAGTTTCAGAAACCGATGCCGCGTTGGCGAGAAAAGCTTTTGGGCGGCATAAGGGATGTTCCCGGCAGCGCTCTCACGAAAAAGGAAGCGCCGAGTGCATGCTAGACGACGATGCCGCTACTCAGAACACCCTCCCCAGCCGCCCCTCCGCGATTTGTCACCAGCTCATCGAACTTCGTAATTACTACAAGCGCGGAGGATGAGAGGCAAGAAACGAAAAGTTTCGAAAGTTTTGCTCTGCTTTCATCGAGATAACGGGGACGGGAGCAGGAGGGGGACTTCTGCTGTGATGCTGCTCCGGATTGGAACTCTTCCTTGGTCCTTCGATATAGATCGTTCAGCCGGGACTGAAGAGCATGTCGGTGGGAAGGGAGCGGGCGAGAGAAGACGAGGGGTGGTGAGGAAATGAGGGGACGCAATATGTTAGTAGCCGGGAAAGCGCGATATCGTTAATCTTCGCAAACCAGCACCGTGTTCGATCTCACTCGGTGCTGATGTATAAGTTAACTCTTCTTTTAGTCGTTAGAGGGGTGACGGAGAGAATTAGAAGACGGATAAGGACGTTAGGATTCCTAACTGACCGCGAAGGTTTCATCCATGTGTGTGTTTTCCTTTCCAACGAACTTTCTCATACAGAAAGCTGTGCGCATAACAGTGAAAAATAAATGAGGAAGCCATGTGCAAACTACTTTGCAACTTTGTTTTGTTTCTATTTCGCTCGTGTGTCGTTAGTTCGACCGGACGGTTGGGTTGAATTCGGTTGCCGCGTATTCTTGTAACGTAGAGTTACGTAAATCGAGAATTATTATTTCTGTGGAGGATAATTTAATTAAAAATAGTCGATACTCTCAGCGCGCTCTTTGACAAGTCGCAAGAATTCGGATACGCCAGTCGACAAAAAATTCGAGCGGGTAAATCAGCTCGAACTACATACGTCGAAAAATCATACATCTGTACGGATTCTATTGGCCCGATAATTAAAAGAAAAAAAAAAACGAGTCGGTACTCTCAACCCGCTCTCTGACAAGTCGCAAGAATCTGGATACGTCGATCATCGAAAAATTCGAACGGGTAAATCAGCTCGGAGACGAAATGTTTTCCCTCTCGAGAGGGTACAAATCCGGAGATAGAAATTTCCGGCCCCAGCAGCAAATACATACACATACCCTATATATACTTATATATACTCATCTTTTTCCATGCTGATGGCAGACGGGGCGGTACGGCGGTTGCGCAACGACCAATTTTAATCTCGGAAAATTACTTACGCCCGTTGCAGACGCCGCCGTGACAGGGGAGGGGGTGACGGCGCAACCCGGGCTTGCCGAGCAAAATCTCCAGTACCTTCGGAAATTCCTAGCAGAGCTCAACTTCGGCGCTAATCTTGGCGAGGATGATAGGAGAGGCGGCGATTCGGAGAAGCCCGTGTTGGCCCCGCGATTTCGAGTTCTCTCTCGCGACTCCGAAACGAGCCGGCTTTCATTTTATTTTTCTTCCTTCCCATTTTCTTTGAGCAAAGGGCGGTGGAGTTCCCCGTCGCTCGTATTTCGCCTTTCCGAGCAAGTTCGTCGGTGCAGGGACCGTTAATCAAATTAGGTACACATAGACAGATCAAATTTACCCAAGGCTGCTTGTAGCCCGTGAGTCTCTCCGGCTATCCATTTACGACGCCGGCATGATTCGCGCCCCCGCCCTCGAACATTCTGCACTCGTCTTTCCGCAGCGTCAAAGTACCCCTGCGACGACGGAGCTGAATCGATGTATCCTCGCGGGACGAAGAGAACGGGACAAAGAAGCTATGGTTTCTCAGGTGGCTGAGAGCCTCGCAAAGGTATTTTACCCGGGCTCTTCGGTGTCATCCGAATCCCAACGAGCGCGGTCTCTCCGCCGAGAGAGGGTTCGCTCCTCTCGGTTTCTCCAGCTCGGCGCGCCTATTAGGCCACCCCTGTGGCTCTCCTCTCCGCGTTCCTCCCGACACATACGCTCGTACGGCCGCCTCCGCGCAAGAGGCGCTTGGCCGTCGCCGCTGTACAGAGTGTCGGAAACGCGGGGAGGCTCCGGTTGGCGGCTGCCCTCTTTAATTACAAATTAACGCTTTAATCAGGAAACTTGGCAAGCCCGGTGAACGAAGCCGCCGTCGGCGTACCGCCATCTCTTCCCTGAAAACCCCTCGCCGTATCGGCGCGCTCTCGTATTTTCGCGTCCCGGCGGCGCTCCCGCCATGGCAATATTATCACCGTCGGCCCAGCTCGTTGCTTTCCTCCTGCCTCGCCGCCCATCCTCGGCTTCCTTCTTCTCTTATTCCTTCCCGGAAATAACGTCCCCTCGGCCCACCTTACCCTACCCGTGTGTTAGTTTATACGCGGCCGACCCGCCATTCCACCCTCCCCATTTTCACTCTTCATCCCTCTCTAATTTCTCCGTCGTTTCTCGCGCTATAAGACCCCTTTCCTATCCTCACCGAGCCACCGAGATATTCCGTCCTAGCCCTTCGTTGCTTTTATCACTACTTCCGTTTTATCTTTTTCTTGCCTCCTACGGCTTGCCACACCGAGAGCCCGTCCACCTCCGGAGGGCAGATAGGGGGGTGCATCATTCATCGCCATCCCATATATTCCCTCAAGTTCGCCAACTAATTTTATTAAAACGCGAACTTGGTTTTCCCGGGCGTGGGATAATGCATAGTTCCCCCATGATGGTGAAAAGTGCTTGCGGGTCCTCTTCATCTCATCCCGGCTGAGGCTGTAAATAACGTACACCGCTGCAACGGATGTAGTGCAGGGGGGGGGCGGGTCTATTGTAATCCAACAAACGATCCCTTCGACGATTGGATTTATTTCGAAGTCTTTTTAACTCGGTGGTAAATAAATGTTTTTCCTCTCTCTGTTCCCACATTTGCCTCGGCGATCCCGTTCATCCTTTCCACCCCTCACACTCCGGCTCTTTCTCTCTCTCTCTCTCTCTCTCTCTCTCTCTCTCTCTCTCTCTCTCTCTCTCTCTCTCTCTCTCTCTCTCTTTCTCTCTCTCGTTTTTATTTGTCCATTCGTTCCTTCGTTCGTTCATTTGAACTTTTCCACTTTCATCACGCGCCCGTTTCATCTGGTATGCAAAAAAAAAAAGCGATTGATGAGAGCCGGAGGATCGGCGTGGAATGGGAGCGTAGCCCACGCAACGCTCACGCGCTCAAAGATCAACACTCGTTCATCGCCGTCGCGCCGCTCCAGCCCGTCCATCTCCCTTTCGATCTGCCATTAATCCGATTGCATGCCGATACTCCAACTATTTCCGAATTCAGCCGCGTGCTCCGCGTTGCCCTGTCCGCGAACTCTGTCCACTCTCGTTACGTATAATTTCCTCTTTTTCTCTCTCTCCCTCTCTCTTTCTCTCTCTCTCTCTGACGAATATTTGTCATGATATGCCGCCCTATCCGCAGCGTCCGAATTCATGCCCTCCAATGAAAAAAACCTTGCTGTAAAAAAAAAATATATATATTTCAACTTTACACCATCGCAAATAAATTTGCCATCGCGAGCAACCGTAAAAGAATTTTTCGGATTGACCTCCGGATTGCACCCGAGGGGTTGATAGACGATATCGTTACGATCCACGGAAATGACAACAGGGTTCGACATCGGGACGGATGTTGTGAACTGAAACAACAACTTGGAATCACCAGATCACGATCTGCCGCACGTTTGTTCGACAATTGTCGTACCGAGCCGGCTTTCAGTGACGTCATCGCTGTAAAGACCACGCAGTCGTCGGATCGTGCCTATTTGTCATTCTCTTCATGTGTAAGAGAGACCAAGGGTTCGCGAGAGAAGAACCTTCGCAGTACGACGTGAAACAACAATTTTTTTCATTGGCAGCCCGCAAGCAAATTTTACTTGAGTCATTGATATTGTTTTCAATGCGCCCGTAGTTTTCTCGTGATGGGGCTGATCGCAAATACTTATTTACAGAGCTGCAATTACAATCACGCATCAGAAATATCGAAAGTTCTGAGTGAATTACTTCACTTCGATGTTTCTAGAGTTGATTACGATCAAAATTCAAAGGTTTTTTTAAGACCAAACCTCAATTTTCATTGTTTAAAAAATCATGGCCATATCACCCCGACTTACCCTACTGTCCCTGGTGTACTTTTTGTTGCCTCTACTTCGGGACCTGCTATTTACGGTGTATACGCGTAATTGGTAAAATTGCAAATACAACTGTACCATTAGCATGGCTGCAATTACACTAATGACCGTCATCATATCCTCACGTTCTCAAACCACCTTTGCTATCAAAACCGCGGCGCTCGCACCGTTCACCAGTCGACTCCTTTGCCTCACATGCCGGCCCGCGGTGTGCATTATTCCGTTCGGCATGGCCAGAAATCTAAAGCATCACAAGTTCTTTGACCTCAGAAGGTGGTCTGTACGCTCACGCAGCACAGACCGTCCGAGTTTACAAACGTGAAATAGGGTACCTCTAGGCACACCACGAATTTCCTTCAAAACCCTTTTTGGGGATGGGGTTATGCATAAAGTACCTACGTACGGCTTTCGCACTGACACCGGCACTCTCTTTGATAGCGCTGGTTTACAAACGTTTTCGCTGAGGGTACCTTATCCTTCGTCAATCTTTGAAGAGCTTTGTGACCGCAGTGATTCAAAGGAAGAAGGCCCACAGCTGGGCCACTCGTAATATACTCGTATATATATCTATAATACAAGGCTAATTACCTTACCATTGCGAGACTCGGAGTTCCCTTAATTAATGACTTTTGTCCCGAAGGGCGAATCAGCGCCTGTAGCATATGATGCGGAGCGGAAGTTGGAAAAATGGCCCGGTAAACTGCTGTTCGTGAATGTCTGGTTTTTCTGATTTTTTTTATCTTCCTGGATATCTTGCTCCATGTCTTATCCAGCAGGACATTCAGCAGACATCCACCAAGGCGTGAGGAAATCCAGACATTCATGAACAGCCGTCTACATTTATCATTGATTTCCGTGCTGATAGCGGTGGGTCGTATTGGCCACTTTTACCTTACTCCCCGATATAACAACACCGTTGACGTAATACTTGGCTTTGATAGACTCTCCTTCGATACGAATTGTAAAATGTGCATCACAGATGCGAATTGTAAAATGTGTGTCACAGATACGAATTTAAAAATGTGCATCACAGATATGAATTTAAAAATATGCGTCACAGATAGGAATTGTAAAATGTGCATCACAGATATGAATCGTAAAATATGCATCGCAAGTCTGTCTCCACTGCGGACCGCCGTTCGAAGGATCCACGATCGACCGAGCCGCTACGCGATGGGAAACATACTAAAAATTTGAAGCCCATCGAGCAGTCCGATGTACATCCTGTTGTGTATCCTGAGGACATCGATGTTCAACAGTTTTTATTCGACTGTACTGTCGGTGCGGTGGTCTAGTGGTTAGCGCGCTCGCCTCCAGACCGAAGTATCGGGAGGTCGACGGTTCGATTCCCGGTTTCGTAGTTTCGCCGAGAATAAAAATATGGGCGGGACGAAGCTCCAGACATATAGATCGGTCACTCGCACGTAGTAAGTCTAAGTGTGAGTGTCGGATGTATACAGCTGTACTCCATGTTTACATTCTCGGTGAAACTAGACGAAGCTCCGATGAGGGGATTCGAACCTGAGACCGGCTGTATCGGCATAGATTTTCCGCAGTTTCCCTATGCCCATGGCAGAAATGTCTCAGCAAATGCGATACAGAGGGGGAAGTCGGATGCGGCCGCAAGGGCGGACTGGCTACTTACCCGGGCCGACCCTGTATAAGCGCGAAGTTCGCTTGAGAACGGAACGAAAGTGCAAATAAATATTCGACTATACTTCTCCGACAATAATGCTTTCATCCAAGGATTTGTGTCTTGCATAAATACGTTGCCACGTCGCAAGATCGTTCTTCGAAGGTGCTGCAGCCCGTTCCTCGTCGTTCCCCCGCGCACCCCGTAATTTCTGGTTCCCTCGGGTGACAGGAGAGTTTCAGCCGCGGCGAAGGATCAGCTGAGTGGGCGGCCGGTTGAGAGATGGAAGAGGCGAATAAGCCAGCGTCAAGGCAGTTTCGCCAGTTGTGTGTCCCGTCGGGTGAAACTGTACGCAAAAGCCATTACAACCGTACACTTTGTCTCCTCGGGTTCCGCCTCGGTTTCCTACTTATACCAAGTGCAACTGCGCTATTCCGAGTGCGGCGCGTCCTCCGAAGCCCGGCCAGGAAGTAACAGCAGAGCCAGTCGAGCCCGCCACGGGAACCCTTTCCAACGGCCTTAAATAATTCAGGGTTGTCGTGCTGGTGTCAGGGTTACGTTACAGGCCGTGCTACTTCGTTGCGGATGCTGGTTGCTTCCTGTCGCTCAGTCTCCCTCTCTAGGACCTTCGCGTACATGGAAAATTTCGTCATTCGGCCAGTGGTAAAACCACAGGGCGAAAAAGATTCGGGCACGTGGACCGGGAACTACGCGCGTCAGTCAGCTGGAACTACTGAGGGAATAAGGATGAGGATGGACGGAGAGTCCCTGCGGCGTGGACCATGAGCCGCGCATGAAACATGCATGAGGATAGATTCGGTCATTATTCTTTCACGGGAAAACCGGCGGGATTAGAGGACGATGGTATCGCTCGAGCAACGACACCCTGAGAAGAGAATTCACGGACCATAGACTGTAAAAATAAATCGTAGATTTGATGTACTGGAACTTGAAATTTGATTGCATTAGTTACATTACTTTCATATTAATGTACTTCTTCGTAACATTAAAACAGTAGGTATTAAAATAACAAATCTTTAGCCTGGAATTTACAAAAATGTTAAGTAACAATAATCATTTTACTGCAAAGCACATGGGTTTAAATTTCAGAAACGGGTTATGTAAAAAAAAGCTTTCGGTACCTTCATTAATTTTAAAACTACAGTTATTACGGATTATTCTAGAGAGGGTGTATTTAATCCTGGTTCACGAGTAAAATTCTTGACGCCGGAATAAATTGAGGGTGAGTTGAATTTGGTCTGGTCCGTGTTTAACTGATATGCTAGCTGATCGGGATGGTCCATATTCACCACTCTTGCTCCACATCACTCCAGAATATCATATTTGTTTCAAGCATGCTCGTTCTCAGGATGAAGCTTCGCGGGAGATACGAAGTGATATTAAGGTAGTGTACGGTATAACATTTTGAAATTATTATTATGCAAAATCAATATTTTCAACACCTGTCATACGCTTGATTTTTTGCAGATTCTTATCCCATCGAGAAGTGTTGACAAATCTCTCAATTCGGAATTCTCTCCGAACCTTATGTGGTGTCAGCCTATGCGCTCATACCACCTTGATACTCAAGCAACTGCAACTGCGCCGGAAGACCAATGTCGATCCAAACTTTGATAAGTTTCCATCGTCTCGCTCGGTACTCAATTTTGCCGGCCGACCGAAAAAAATTGACCTCTTGAATTCAACACGCTAATGCAATAATCTCTCCCGACTCCACTCTTCGATAATGGCGAAGTACGTAATATTCTCGAAGGCTTTCCGCCCTTCGCTCCAATTCTCTCTCAGATCGTTATCGGTTATTGCGATAACAGGCTCGCATCCATTAGGTTCGTTCGATAATTCACTGCTCGAAACGGGTGGGAATTCAACGCATCCATCGCGGAAAATCATCAAGACGTAATGGGCGAATAATAATTAACAAGACGAGCCTCCTCCGTGCCGCTCGCCTTCCGATCCAAGCCTCATCATCGCTCCTCGCTCGATATCTCGTGTGAAGAGAAGCGAAATAAATTGGCAAAAAAAAATGTAATAAACTTTGCGCTCGCTCGCGAAGCGCTCATGCCGTCGATCGTCGACGAAAATTCGAATCCACTGATTGATCGCTGCTGCATCGAGTCTCATTTTCGCGCACTTAATTGTTACACCTCAACGGAAGAGAGACATAATATCGTTGGATGTAGCTCCCTCGTGGGAGCCACAGCTGCATAGACAGAGCCCTTCCACCAGTCATATTCAGTTACACCTACCGCACAAGGGTCGTGTAACGAACTGCGGTGCGGAGTTCGAGGTCGTCTGTGAATCGACTGGGAATTGGGAGCGGAGAGTGGAAAATAGAGAAAGCCTGCAAGAGAAACTCGGGTCCAACTGGGGGTTGGCGAGAGCCCTTAGCGTCAGGTAGTACTCACAGCCCGGGTCTGAACTCACTCGGCGTTCGGTTCGCAGAGACACAGAAACGCTTATGAAAGAGGAACCCGGTCAGATAGCGCGGCGGGGCTGGTGGCAAGGTGCACCGAGCGTAACTCAAATTCAAATTCAATTATGGCAGGCGAAAATCCCGTGTATGCTCGGTCAGAGAGGACGAGTTTGCAGTAACTGCATGAGCTTTAAAATAAAGGACCATATTTCACGAACGAGGTGTGCACGCTCTCACGAGCGGGGGGCTCACACTGTATTATTACATTTCTACGTCGTCCGACCCAGTTCATTCGTTCTAACAACTGCGTGACTGCGGCCCCATGTACTCTAACAGCGCTCATATCCGATAATACATTGCTATGTATGAACGAAGGGCGAAGCTGCCGCACGCTCTATGATTTTACCGTCGCGATTTCGGCACCCTGAATTTTCAACGGCAAATTTCCTTGACCAAAGGGCATCGCCGACATGTCTGCACTGTAGACTTTGATCAAAAAGCTTACCGGACTTTTGTCGCGCGGAGCCTCCTTCGGACCACATCAAGGCCTCAGATTTGCATGCGGTTGGATGATAAAATTTATTTTTTAAATTGTGCGCATAACTTTCTGTATGAGAAAGTTATGCGCACAATTTTAATAAATCAGAAATCCCCGTGCAAATTACTTGCCCCTTTTTACGTAACATAAAAAAAGTCTGCATCTCAAAAAATTAAAACCATCCAAATTTACTCCAAAATTTATTATAGGGAATCGCAAACTGAAATTTGCGGATGTCGTTTTTTTAAGGCAATTTTGAATGTTTCTTTCACCGCTCTCGTTCACCGAAACTCGTGCCAGATGGAAAAACAAAAAACAAATTTTTGCCAAATTTAATACGAAACACTGAGCAGTGTTATTCCATCCCGTGCCAAATTTGAGTATTTCATCGACGCTTTCGACTATTCCTAGTATGCTGAAATTACGCAATAGGCAAAAAAAATCTCGTCTGACATCCTTTGACTTTACCACTGGCACGAATTTAATCGCGACCGCTTTCTGCGGACGTCGATAATCGGTCTCCGACAAACTCTTCGTTTAATTTCTCTCCCACCGCCTATCTTCCATGTTCGTCCGTGGAAAAACATTTGCCTGCTTTGCCGTCCGCCTCCGCCTCTCACCGGATAATGAACCGAGTATCGGAACCGAGCGTTCAACCCAATTCCGCTTCTCTCCCGCGAGGCTAAGAGAGATATGGAGGGATCGCGCCTTATCAGCGATACTAAGTAATTAACGGGTGCGCTCGTGGATTTTTCCGGCCATTATTCCTTCACGGTTCACAGCACAGAAGTGTAACGAAGGTAGGCGAGAAGGGGAGAAGCGAGCGCGGTGCACGGTGCGAGCGCAAGAGCCGCGTAGCGCGTGGACGAGCGAGCGGAGTATCGCGAACGTAAATCAAAGGGCCGTCGTCGGTGCATGGATCGGGATGGGAGGGGAAAAGGAGAGAGCCGTTGACGACCGAGACGAAGAAAGGAACCCAGTGAATCGGATGAAGCGATGAGGTGGTCTTCGTTGTCGCCGGGGGGGTGGCCGGGGAACAACCGCACTGGTTAACCAGCGCTGACGCCCTCGCACCAAGCGGGCACGAGAGAGAGAGGCAGCCTGGCCTCGTTAGATTTATCGCTTTATTTAAAGCCCACAAAGTAACGGCACCGGTGCTGACGTACAATCCTCGCGAATACTCGTGCCCTCCCCGACGCACCAGTTACAGTCCACCGCCCCTGCTTCGCTCTCCTGCGGTGGCGACAAGCTGCATTATGTGAAAAAAAGTAAGCAGAAAAACCATTGCCGTCAACGTTCGGGTGAGGGAACATGAAAGAAGGGCGAGGGATCAGCGATCGCGTAATTAAAAAATGGTACATGAAAAATTAAAGCCGGGCTTGTTTTACGCTCGGCTTCGAGGGACTTTGTTCGGGACAGTGCTCGGGATGGTTTTCACGCGACGGAAATAGATCGTGCGATCTTGGCGATATTTGTATACTGAAGGAAAAAATCTGTTTGCGGGCTGCCAAAGAAACAAATTATTATTTCAATTCTACTTTCGATTCTTACCATTCCATCGTTGATTAGATATGATATCTAATCAACGATGGCAAGACTGTGACAAAGTGAGATGTTATCGTTTCAATCCCGTATGCAATTGTAAGAATTGACATAACAATTTTTTTTCTTTGGCAGCCCGCAAGCGAATTTTACTTGAATCATTGATGGTTTTTTTTAGTGCATTTTTAATCGTGTGAGATGTTCGAGATTCGAGACACTTTCCCGATTCAGACAGACGGCGGTGGCATGAATAATACGTTAAACATCGCGGGAGGTAGGGTTGCGAAGGGCGGAAAGCCTTCGAGAATATTACGTACTTCGCCATTATCGAAGAGTGGAGTCGGGAGAGATTATTGCATTAGCGTGTTGAATTCAAGAGGTCAATTTTGTGTTAATTTATTCTTTCTTTTAAATATCTAGACATTTAGCCAATGTAAACTGAATCGCAACTGTTACACCAGTAATCCTGTGAAAGTTGCCAAGTCGCAGAAGTAGGTTCGAAAGTAAAAAAAGACGTTACAGGGGAGGCACATCAATAATACCTGTCGGTTGTGTTCCAAGTCTGAGGAACACAACGTGGACAATCAGGTCAGAGTATAAAATGAGCCACAGGCCTAAGTGATAGTGGAGCAAAAATGGGCAATAATCCGAAAAACATTATTATAATTATCATTCCCTTGCCAATATGTCAAAGTTCTCCCGCGCGAGGACTTCGTCGTTGTGCGCGTTTTCCCGTGCAAGACAGGAGCGTGCATGGCACGGAGTCACTCGAGGATGCGGGAGTAAGGTTTAATGTGTCAACGGATAGATGATAAACAAAACGAAAACATCGACCTCATACCGATGTCGGCGCCAATTTCCTTTGTGCGTGGAACAGTGTCATAGGCGTTCCACACATCTGGCGCATATCCCTCGACGGAATTCCTCATATGTGGATGAGGGCCGGATTAACTACTCAGACTCACTGCAATTAGTCTCTTTGGCACCGTCTCGTTTTTCGTCCGGCGTTGTACGGTTGGCAATAAATAAAATTGCGCAGGCGACTACAAAGAGAGTGTATGATCTCGTCGCAAAAAGGGCATGTCGAAACAACTTGTTCGTCGATTGCTCGTTCGATTGCTGTGTATCACGTGTCTGTATATCCGACTGAACATCGAGCGATCAGCCGCTGCCGATTGTTTTGCTGCGACTGCAGTTCATAGGGTTGATGTTTTCCCATAAAATTCTGGTAAGTCGTAAGTCACTAAAGTTGTATGGGAAAACCTCTGGAGTATTTCTAGGATGGGATAGCATTTAAATAAAGATGGGGGCGCCGGCGCAGGCTCTGATTACGCCGCATCCTCCAAGAATCCACTTCCGGGCCCCAAGTATTTTCCAACCAGTATTTCCTATTGGACTTTCTCCGACATCATTTGACGATTCTTCAATTCTCTCTTGGAGCGCGAGTGCCAGCGTGTACACTTTTCCAGGTAAAATCCCACTCGCAGGTTCTTCTCCGATTCACCCCGAGTCGAGTAATCTCTTTTACACCATCTCGGTATCTTTCCGATAGTTCGAACTCGTCTACTTCCATCGCGGATCTCGACGCCGAGCTTAAGAGCTTTACTTCACTTCACGTGTCTCTTGTTTCGTATTTTTACTCTCTCAAAGCCGTTTTTTTTTTTTTTCTAGAATCTCTGTAAAGTATATCATCTCGGCGAGCCAAACGCCAAACGATGTGTAAGAATTCTACGTGTAGTTTCATTTTTTTCTCACTATTATAATAAATAAAAAAAATTCTCTACATAAGAACCAAGTGGAACGCAAATGATTCTTCAGAGATTTTGCGATCACGATAATTTTTCCCGGAAATCGATGGACCGCCCCCTTAAAAAAGGCGTGCTTGGCCGTGAGACCATTTTTCTGGGAGTCTCATCGGTATTTTTATTTATTTTTCTCTCTCTCTCTCTTTTATCTACGACCCTGCTGGTGTATATCCACGCTCTGTAACTCTTCTACAGCGCTCGTGGGAAAGACTTTGACGAGCGGCCAGGTGCTTCGCATACACACGTCGGTCTGTGTAGCACGCTCCTCACTCTCGTTCGAGAGAAGCTCCCCCACGGCTCGTCGTATTTCTCCATCACTATCACCCATCGTCTATAGGAGCCCTGCCGGTGCTCCGATAGTTCCTCCGGCCACTGGCCCGTTACGAGTGGAAACGGTGGACAGGTCTTTGAGACCCGCGGCCTCGCTCGGAGGATGCCCCGTCGCAGTAAATGTCACGCGAATGTAATTTATTTATAGCTCGCAAGAGAGAAAAACCAGAGAGTGAGTACCGCGGATAGCGATGAGAGAAACGCGAGTAGTTCAGCGGTATGGAAAATCGATGCCTTCTCCATCTGCGTTTGCGTCATTGTTTTTCCACCGGACCGAGAGGGATGCTAAGGGTGAAATGTTAAGACCTTAGTTTGAACTTAGATCGCTCTTGAGATTGAACTCAAGATTGTTCTCGAGATCAAATTTAAGATCGTTTTTGAGATCCTCTGGAGATAGACTTTCATTGGGTCCTTAAGAACTATCTAAAGGCTGAACTTAAGATCGACTCTCGGTTCGAACTTGATGTCGTTTTTAAGTTTCTCTTCAGTTCGATTTTAAGTTTGAACCCACATTGAACTCAGGTTCGAACTTTAAGGTTCCTTCGGCGTAGAATTTATATGTGGATCCCAAGTGCGGTTAACTTTGATGAGACTATACTGTCATGGCTAGATAATCTGGCGAAAGTATTTCTTAAATCCGTTTCTATGGAATGATTGCTGGAAAACAGTTGTTCTTCTAACTTTGAAGTTAAAGTCGATCTTAAGTTCAATTTACGATCGAATTTGAGTGCAGACTTAAGTACGAACTTAAGATCAAACTTCAGCACGAAATCAATTTCGAACTGAGGTTCGATCTTAACATAGATCTTAGGCACACGATGAAGTTCCGTCCAAACTCGCATCTTAAATCCAATCCCAAGAACGATCTTCCGTTCAAAATATTGTCTCAAAATTCGCCCCAAGAAGGGTTCCCAGCATTATCTGGAAGTTCGACTTAACCCCGCTATGTTAAAAAAATGTCAACACAACCTCTTCTCTCCTCGCCGTCGATCTCTGGCGCGCGTACGCGAATACATTGAGAACGAAGGAAAAAAAAATATTGAATCCTCGAGGACTTGAACGCTTCCCTGCACCGACACCGCGTTATTTCCCCCGCGTCTGAGTGCGTCTTACTTCCATCCTCGCTTCTCGATTTTTTTTTCTTCCTTCCTCTCCCGCATTGCACATTTTATTTTTTAATGCCATAAAAACCGTGCACGGTGAGGCTTATGCGTCGTCTCCCCCATGTATTTATATATAGCACACACAAACGCGCGCCGCCTGTGGCCGTACTGGAAAAGTACGCCCAGCACTAACAGCGCCGCCGCGAGAGGCAGGGATTTTCGTGCGGCACACTCTTCCACAATTTTTTTTATATATATTTTAGAAAATTATTTTCGTTCCTCCCCGTCCCTTTCGCGATCTCGTTTTCTCAATGATCTCGCGCGAGTGTGCATACACTCCTCGGTATATACTCGAGTGCACTGCGCCATGTGACGAGTGGAGGAGGGAAGCTGGGCTCTGCGAGGCTCTGCCGCGGGTGGGATTCGGCCGGGGAGAAGGAATGTTGGCACTTTGGGAGTGGTGAGAGGCTGTCGAAAGAGGGATACGCTATATTATATAGAATGTACTATATACTTATATATATATATACATATATATGCAATATATATATAGCAATATATATGTAGACTGAGTGGGACTGGGTTGAATTCCGTGCCTCGTAATTTTTAACGACGTGAGCCACCGCTCCGCGTCTCGTTTAATCGTTTCAACAAAACGACGAGCTCTTTCCTCCCTCGCTCCGCATCTCGCGAGCCCGGAGGGGCGGCGCGGCACCGCCGGCGGGCTCGAAACTTCGCGTGCACGCTCGTCTGCAGCCAGAGGCAACGGGCGCGAGGTTCGGTCACCGCGAAAACCCCGACAGGATCCACCACCACGCCGTCCTCCCATTCTCATCGTCTAACGACCCCGCATTATGCGATTCCGGAAAACTCGGCTTAATTAAAGATTATAACGCGTGAAATGAATTCGAGCGACACACAACGAGAGCCACCCTTCCCCATCCATTCCCAACCCCGCCTTGGGGAAGTCTCTGGGAGAGACGAAATGGGAAGTATGTCGAAAGAAAGACGGGACGTTGAAGTAGAGAGGGTGAAAAAACACACGCGTTCGTCATTCGGGCTGAAATAACTTCAAGGCGAAAATGTGTAAAACTGGATAATATATTATATATAACATTTTGTATATAATATAAAATAATTTCCAAGGACCTCTCGGCGAGAAAGGACCCAGTCGCGCATACCTACGCGGAATTCTCGGTTCCGGAAACTCTCATAATGAGGTATTAAATTATAATCGTTAAACGATTAATTATTTTTTTTATTAATTGATTTATTCTGTTTTTCGCGAATCGCCCATGACGACATCGTCGAGGGGAATCCTTTTCTTTTTATTTTTTCTAAATTTTTTTTTTTTTGTAGTAGTAAGGGTGTATTTACTAACAATACATACGATGCATAAACTACCGTTACATTTTTTTAACACTTTGTACATTATGTACATTTTGTACCTACATTCTATCCATTTTATACATTTATAATTACATCCACATAATGTCAACCGGCGATCAGCCGAATTCCTTCAGATCTTTCATTTTTATTTTTAAGAAAAATTTAATTTTAATTTTTATTGCAATACTGTTTTATATTTTCTTGTTCGGGAATGAAAAGGATTATTGTTGAGAAAAAGATTTTATATGAAATCCCGTTGGAGAGAGTCTGTTGGATATTACTTCGCTCTCGGTGGACGCGGAACGAAGTGCATTGTCGTTACAGAGCTGAGAGAAGCGAAGAGGGAAGGCTGAGCGAACAGTCGCGAGACTCTGCGGCCCTCTCGACTCGCCATCGTACCATTCGTCCGGACTATTCCGGAGTCGTGCTTCGGCTCGGTGCCCACCCAAGGCGCTTCTCGAGACCTCAACAAGCAATTTCCTAAGCTCGGCAGTGCACCCCCGGCAACCACCATCCTCCTCTCGCCCTTCCCCCTTCCTTTCCGTGCCGCAGTCCCCGTCTCGCCTGAGTGAATATCCGAATCTTGCCGCGGAGGTCCGGACGAGCCAACGAGGCAAGCTCATACATCCGCACTTGTGTTATGCGGAGTCGTGGGAAAGGACGACCCGATGAAAAGATGAAACACCAGGGATATTATATATATATATATATATATATATATATATAACGCGCTCAAAAGTAATAAGGGAGCTTTTGTTCTCTACTATTCATCAAGACGTCCCGCGCCGACAATATTCTTGATTTTTCCTTTTCTCCTCGACGTTACATAATTCGTGGCTGGCAGGGAGCTCTTTACCCACCTACAAAATTTTGATCACCCTCGAGAAGATTTTGTTATACCGAGACATTAGGGAGAAATTAATGTTTGAGAAAAAAAAAACATTTTGTTTATGTAGTTGTTTCAGCCACGTTGTGGACGCGACTATTTTCGAGATTTGGATGTTTGTCCGAGTGTCGGGATTGCGTCGGGGATTCCCCTGGCTGACTCTCTGGCGAGCGCGTCGGACCCAACAGGGACCGTTACTACTCGCAACCGGTGCCCCATCGGACAGTTGGCTCCGCTCGCGGCACACACGGACACACACACTGGAGGGGACGAAAGTTGAAGAAGCCATTCGAGGGTTGAAGCCCAATGTTGACTGCAGCGTGGGACATTCACGGTGAAACGTTGAGGAACGCTGAGGGAGAGGAGTGGGAGAATCGAGCGCGCGGAACGATGGGAGAAGTCGATGATGGAAAGTAGGAACCGGGTGTCCAACAGGCCACCCTCCAATTTCCTGCTATTCATCGAGGAGCGACAGTTACGAGGCTCTTCATCCGCACCCTTTTCCTCGCCTCATCCCTCCCGGGCGCCTGGTAACGCTCGACACAACCGAGACTGCATCTCCACCTATCTCACTCTGCCATTTCCAACCCCCCCCCCCGCCCATCCGCCCTCTGCGCGACGACAATTCCCTCGGCAAAACTCTCACGGCAACGATCTCGAAATTCCGCTAACGCAGGAGTCCTGGCGCCAGTCTGGCGACCGGAATTTCAAATTTGCAGTCGCACAAGCATCGAAAGTGAGATTCTCAAACCGGAGCTGTAAAACTACACGCTTAATAGATTGTTGCCCTTTTCCGCCGACTTATTTTTCCTCCGTCGCAGTCTCTTCGCCTAGTTATCATAGTCGACTCGAGAATAGCCGGACAGGAAAAATCGAAGACCTCCTTACCGAACGCCTTCATATCTGTTCCTCCTCGCTCGCTCGGAGGACACTTCTTTGCCAGCGGCGCGCGCTGCTGTAAGATTCGAGCAAATGTCTCACCGCAATGCCACTTAAGGGTGAGTTATCGTCTGGCAGCACCCAGCGATTTCTTCACCGCCCTTTCTCTTTTCTCCCACTGGCCCGCCCTTGCCGCTCAGCCCTCTCGCTCCGGCAGTCTTCATATCTTCGGTAACGTTCTCTTCTTCCCTCCTCCGGGATCCTTCGGGATCGTCGGCCAAACCATCAGCCCAAAAACCCTCGCTTTCTCATTTATTCTACCAACCCCCCACCCCTCCCTGCACCATTCCCAGTCCCTTTCTGCACGTTCTTCTCATTCCCATGCTCACCGAGTTTTTATTTCACGGAGTGACTCTATATAGGCATCGTTCACCGGGATGAATGCCCGATTTTATTATCGATAATATCGGTCCGGTGTCGGGGGAGGAAAGGAAAATAGCGACGTCGATAAACGTCTCCCGTGAGCTCGAATGGGTGAATCGTATAGCCGGAGGTAGAGGGACCGAATTAAAGAGGGTTTACAGAGGCGACTGCGGAGAAGGTTGACACGGGTAGCTGAGTCAGTGGGTAAAGAGAAGGAAGTGTGCCGGGGGAGAGATGCGAGCGGCGAGGCTAGGAAGGGAGGGCCGAGAGCCAGGAACCAGCAGCTTAAGCTGAGAAAAGTCTTTAAAATAGTGGCACGAAAGGGTACTTCGGCACGGAGGAATCGCCCCGGCCGACTTAAGCGGTTCCTTATGGAGTCCCGTGTCGGTCCTCGTTTCGTGTGATTACCGCCGGAAAGAAATTGCCGCTTTCTCGCATTCCGTGTGGGGATTTTCAAGGCTTCCAACGACCTCCTCATCCTTTCTCCCTCCCCTCCCCCCCCCCCCGCCACTTCCCATCCCGTTCTGCGCTACTTTTCTTACTAACCCCCTTCTACGAAACTCTATTGCTTTACGAGCGTATACTTTATTTTTCTTTTTTTTCGCTTCCATTCCACGTCGCAGTTCGTTTTTTTTAAATCCTTTTCGCGCCGATTAATTTTGAGAAGGTTAGTGGTCCGTTCGCCCGAACGTCCCGCACAATCTTTCAATTGAAAATAAAAATTAATTAATTATTTATTATTATTTATTATTATTTATTATTATTTATTATTATTTATTGTTAAATTTTTTTTAACTTCCAAAGAAAATTGAGCGCCGAAAATAAAGAAGGGAGGCAATGATTTCGGGGAACCGAGCATCGAAACGGCGTTTTACGCTCGAGATAGGAAAGCTTCAGGAATTTTTGTGTACAGTTGATTGGTACATTGCGTCTCTCGGTGCCAAACGAGATTACGGAGGAGCAAGGTAGCTTGAAAAAATATATGTATATAAAGATTGCGAGTTTAATTGATAATAGAACGAGGAGAGCAGTTTAACTGTCGGGCATCTGAAACAAGAGACTCGACGACGGCGTTGATGAGGAAAGACGGTGGAAGCGTGTTCACTCCTACCGAGATCCTGATGGAATATTTTCTCGCGCGTTAACGTCGCCTTGTCGGAGATTCTAATGTTATTACTTAATTTAATTTTTTTGGACGAATACGCGGAGTAGTTGCAAAGTGTCGCGATTCAAGCTCACCCGCTGATCTCTTAGACTGACAAAAAAATACGGCTGAATCAACTGAAGATTCGGACAGGGACGTTGACGCAAATATTTTGTTGGTACAGCTAAAAGATTGATTGGTTCAACAATTTTTTTTGATGATTTTAGAAATATTTTCTAGGCGATAAAATATTTTGTTCGAACAATTCAACATTTGTTGGAACCATTCCTGCCCTCTCTCGGTCCTTTTGGAAATCTCGAAATCTCATTTGGCTCGAAGCTTGTTGTTCGACGTGCACCGAGCGCCGAAACTTCGTCGCGAATGCAACTGCAATGGTGCGCCAGTCAGACGCAGAGGTCTTCGCTCACCACCGCTGCCGTTGACACTCTCGATTGTACTTGCGGTATCGGATGGCAAAGTCAATAATCGACGTGGCATGAGGAAATGCGACAAAAAGTGTACGGCGGATGGCACGGAGCGGGGCCGGCGAAGAGTCAAGCGAGAGTTTTGCGAATGAAAAACGAAAAAAAAAATATATATATATATATCAAAGTCGAAGGACTCGGGCGTGCATCGGTGCACCCACGTACAGGTGCGGGAAAACGCTTTTCGATTGAATCCAGTTAACGTTAAAGTTGAACCTCGCACAGCAGCCTCCGCGAATGGCACCGAGAATTTCTCTCGGGCTTTTTCCGTTACATTGGTCAGAATAACTCGCAAGCAGCCCTCGGTTCTCGCACCGATGTGTACCGTGTACATACACGTGCGCACAGTACATACGCGGAGGTGAACGCCGCGCTGTACGTTGCGCAGGATAAAATGGTCGAGAACGGTGATGAGATGAAGATTGAAGAAAAGCCGGAGAGAGCTTCGTTCGCGACGTTCTTCCCGCTCGACACTCCACGAAAAGAATAATCTCGCCCGATACTCGACGACTGAATTCTGATCAATTTTTCATACCAGAGGGTAGCGAAGAAAATTGCTGAAGGGGGGCGAAACGGACAATTTTTTCATAAATTTTCTCGCTGCGCGTTTTGCGCACACTGAGAAAAAGAAACGTCTACATAGATAGTTTCTGATAGTGCATATTCAATTGGTCAAACCGTCATTGTGGTTGCATGATTTTTTGTCATAGTCGTAACTATAAAATATAGACGTTCCCCATGAGAACTATTTTTTATGGTAAAAAGTCAGTATTGTTGCTTTTACTATATGATTTTTTCTCAGTGCAAAAATGAATTCTTACGTAAAACTGAGCCCGTTTTGCCCCGATCGGTCCGGGTCTTTCCTCTTCCGCAATCGTAATTGCCGTACACGTATACACAAGTGGGCATTTCCGGGCAATCATGCTGGATCCTACAGCGTTATCGGCGCTACAAAATATCTCGTAACATAAAAAGAAAGAAAACCTCCTCCGCGTTTCGCAGCAATTCTGGAGAGTTTCGTTCCCTCCACTCGATATATTGTCCATAGAGCAAAGCTTCGTTCGGCTCGCGTCTCCGATTCTCGCTCCGCTATACTCATGCGGGCATTAACGATGACGATAATGATAACGATAACAACGATGGTTACACAGATGAAGGTTGAAGTAAAGCCGGAGAGAGCTTCGTTCGCGAAGTTCTTCCCGCTCGACACTCCACGAAAAGAAAATACTCTCGCCCGCCACTCGACGATTGAATTCCGATCAATTCTCCATACGAGCGGGTAATGAAAAAAAAATTACTAAAGGGGGTCAAAACGGACCATTTTTTTGTCCCACAAATTTTCTTGTGCGCAATAATGAATTGTTGCGTAAAACTGACCCCATTTTGCCCCACTGCGTCCGGGTCTTTCCTCTTCCGCAATCGTAATTGCCGTACACGTATACAAGTCGGCATTTCCGGGCAATCATGCTAGATCCTCCAGCGTTATCGGCCCTACAAAATCGTAACATAAAAAAAAAGACAGCCTCCTCCGCGTTTCGGAGCAATTCTGGAGCGCTTCATTCCCTCCACTCGAATGATTCTCCATAGATCAAACCTCCGTTCGACCCGCGTCTCCGATTCTCGCTCCGCGATACTCGTCCGGGCATTAACGATGACGATAATGATAACGATAATAACAACGATGGTTACGCACAGTCCGCCGTATTTCTCCCTCGCGTCGCTCGCTCCCGGCGTGGAAAGAGGCGAATCCCAGTGGCAGACGCGACACTTACGATTCCCGTTCGGTATACGCCCGGTTGCACAATCACGAAATAATTACAATGCAGGGCCGCGCGGTCGGTGGATAAGCCGAATGCAAGCCGGGTAACCGCAATTAAAGCAATAATAGCCGCGGTACGATTCCTACCACGAACACGAGGGGCGGATGGGGAGTTCCCTCCCCCCGGTTGCAAAACCAGCCCTCTCTCCCTCGCCCTGTACGTAAACGCTTCGGTCTCTGCATTCCCATCCTCGCACCCCCCCCCCCCCCCACTTCGACGTCCAACACCCGTCCTCCACCTCACCTGCACATCGCGAAAGCGCACGTCGGGCTTTACGATTATTATTACTATATTACCGTCATCAGCGCCGTTGTTCGTAATCGACCGTGGAAACGTCGTTTCCGCCCTTCCGCTGCAACCCTCCCGCTAGCTACTCCACATGTCTCACCCTCGGCGCTCACCCTCTGCCTTCCGTTCTTACCTCTTACCATTCCTCTCGGTTCTTTCCTCTATTTTTTTTTTTTACTTCTTCCCTACCATAATATGCTCCTCTCCCTCTATTTCTCTCCGCTCTCCTCTCTCCTCTAGCCACCTCCACCCCCCACCCCCCCCCCCCCCCCCCGTGCTAAGTAGTAGTTGCAGTCGCGTGCCGAGAGATCGATATCGAGCTGGAAGCACGCGTCCCAGGAAGAAACTTTCGACCCCCACCCTGAGCCTCCCCATCTCGTCGAGCGGCTCGTGTGCTTACTCTCTAACAGGTCGAGATGTTTGTTTATAAGCACGATGGGGGGTTGCCTTATAGAATTGGTTTCCATTCGAGTGGCGCTGCAGGGCCGGTGAAAATCCTGACTCCTACCTCAATTTGGGACGCAATTAATTTCGATTCAGTCCGCGACTTGGTATAACGAGTTTGAGAGGGTTGCTCGGGGGCGGCGAGGGAGAGACATGGAGGTTGCCTGCTGAGGGGGCTGCAGTATAGGTCACGAGGTGCCAAGACCTTTGGGCCAGTGTGAGAAGAGAAATTTGCTTGTTAGATATGCATTCGAGCACAAATACGCCTCGCAAAGCCACGCTACCCGCGACGGATCTGGTACACCGGCACTGGCTTTGAACGTCAGGAGGGTTGAAATCATTCACCGGCAGTCCGCGAATGGAACGGGCCTGCAGTTCTCGATTTTCTTCGGTCGTGCAACGGGCGAAATGCGTCGGGAGAACGACGATGCCTCACTGCGTTGGCTAATCGCGTTTTTTTCACTGGTTCACGTTACAGCAAAGATCACATTTCATTAAAGTCAAAACTATAAACCGAATCTGGGATCTCTTGTGAATCATCCCTCAACGCCTCCGTAATTGAAGAAAACGTCAAATCCTTTCGTTTACACGTAATATCACTTGTCAATTACCGGGTGACAAATTGTGGTACGACAAATTTTGTCGATCAAATGGAAATCCGTGTCAGTCCGGTTTTAACGTCACCTCGAGTTCGTAAAGCCAATATCGACAGGCCATGTTACCCTGAATTATCCGAATCACATATGTTTAGCCTAAAAAAACAATGATATTTTCATAGAGCGTCCATTAAATTATTACCGAAGACCAAGTAATTGAATACGTCTGGACGTCAATTCACTCCGACGATTCTAGGTACGGAATGTTTCCTCCGCCTCTATTCTTACCTCGCCGCCGCACGGATTGCATTCTTGCCAAGACGTAGGACTGGTTACCGTATTCGTGGGCTGCATTATTCGTATCAATTCTCCTGAGCTCAGCGGGTACCGCGAGTATCATTGTATCGTCTATTAGATACACCGGGGAAACTTCGATATCGATATCGGATATCCAATTATTTAACGGTCTACGATAAAAGCTTCGCGGACAACGATGGAGCCGATCGCGGAACAGGATCGAAAGGGGAAGGCTAACAATCCTCGAAGCAATACGTTCGAAAGGGATCCGATGGTTCCTTAATTGGGTATACATTATGTATCGCTATACCAGATACTGCACAAAGTTTCGTCGCTTCGACAAACAAAAATAATAATAATAATAAATAAAAATAAAAAGCAAAGAAATCTTCCTAATCCATTCTTCCTGCACTCGCTTCCGCTTCGTTCGCCGCAGTGTCTGCGCTCTTGACTCGCCCAAAATAATTGCATCGTTCTCTATACCTTCACCCTGGGACCGTCTGGGGAGAGATCTAAAAGAATGGTTCTTTTTGTTAGTTTCTTATTTTTCTCATTTTGCCTGACTGCAATCACAGCAGTCAGGAGGAATAAGGAGAGGAAGAAAGAGGAGGCGGAAACATTGCGCGAGCTACCGCAGACTCCGCCGCCCTCGGGGATGAACGAGAGAGAGAGACGAACGGGGGAGAAGAGTTAAGCGCCATACATACACACACATATATATATATATATATATATATATATATATATATATATATATATTCAAGAACAGGAGGAAAACGAGTGGCCATAATTCTAATGAGTTTTAGAGAGCAGTCTTTAAGAGTCGTGAGCCAAGAGAGACCAAGGAATGCCCGCTGCCCCGGTTTTCGCCGGGACGCAGTCGAAAACGAGATCGTTCACCGAGTTTTGTCCGAGGCGGGGGAAGAAGCCAAGGCGCAAAGAATGGTACATAAAAAGAAAAGGAGTGAGACATAAAAAAATAGGAGGTATGGTACGGTATCAGGACAGCGTGCGGGGGAGACGAATGGAAATACCTTGCTCGGAAAGGGGTGAGGGAACGCGACGGGGAGGCACAAGAGGAAAAGGAAGGGACATTTGTAGAGCCACTTGGCACGAGCCGGCGATATTTCTGCGCTCCGTCTCGGAGTAATTTTGTTAAACGATCGATATGCGCGACACCTCAGAAAAGTCATTGCACTCCCTCGACCCCTTACAGGGACGAGTGGGGTGAAATGAAAGCGCGGGGCAAAATGGACGGCTGCGGCTGAGAATTGACATTTTCATAATTTTATTGCTTTCCGGAACGAGTCCTGCAGAACCAGACCTGCAAGTGGGATTCTGACGTGGCTGGTAAAACGGCACATCGCTGGTCCTTCACGGTGAAGAATGCTTCGGCTGCTCTAACAAAATGAGTTTTGCTAACAATGATCTCGTTCACGCAACAAAACGATTAGTACAAACAGCAAAAATATTACTACATATAAGCAATTGGTTACTTTAGGCCCGGAAAGGTCATCGGATTCGTGTTCAGCGGGAAAAAATACGTCGAAATACATGGCAGTTCATAAAAAAAAAAAAAAAAAAAAAAAAAAAATTCCGGGTGATGGGCCAGTAAAACGTCTTTCCGATATCCGCGAACCAAAAATCTCGCAGTCGCTGGTGATGCAATGCCACCGTTGTACACGTAAATTAAAGCCCCCGCAGGAGGCAGCGCTATTCTTTAGCGTGTAAAAGACACACAACGAGTAGCCATATCATCCCTGGAATTACCCTATATTAGCCATGCGTTAACCAACGAGGCCATTGCGAACTTTTAAAACTTCTTCGTCTGCGGGGTTCGCGCGAGGACAGGGTGGGCGACGCGGGCTCGAAAAGGGTTGCGCGGTAAAGCAACGAAAGGGTCGGGCGAGAAACTCCGTGTTCATCCCCCAGAGCTTTGTGCACTCGCAAAGCGTTCGTGATGGAGTGTTACGACCAACGGGATTGCAACGCTCGGTAGTGGCGGTGAAACTTTGTTAACCTCGGCTTTCTCATTATTCATCTTCGGCTCCGGTGATTCTCGCTTTTCTTTCGGCCGCCTTGTTTTCCCACCTCATTGCATTGCTCCGCCAACAAAGCTAGGACAAAATTTGTCTTAAACCGCGAGAACGAGCAGCTTTTCATTGATCCTCGAAGAGGAACCAATTTCTACCACTAATTTTTTGTTTTCCCGCACTTTAACGGCGGTTCGAAGATTCGTGTATGAGCTGTTCAATTTTTATAGAATTGTTCTTCGGAGCATCGCGTATGAGCTTTTGAATTTTTATCAAATTTTTATTCGGAGCATCTTTGGGTAGCTCGGATAACCAGGCTGTGATGGATAATCGGGCTTTTCGACGAAGGATCAAATTTGGCAGAAACCGGTCGTCGTGTACGAACAGAAATGTTGTATGCGACAAAGGCGTAACAGAAGAAAACCTCGGGGTCGGTCCGACGGGGTCAAAACACTAGAAAGTTTATTCGACCTCGGGGAGAAGCTGTTGTAACCGATGTTCGTCGCTGCAAAGTGCATTGAAATGAAACGAAACTGCGAAACAATGCGGAGAGATCCGCCTGTATTGAAAGCCCGGCACGCTCGGTAGAGCTTTTTTTCTCGCTCGGGTCCGCGTACAATGCGTTGAAACAAAATGATTTCGATACACGGACTGATGGTTTGGTTTTGTACATATACCTTATTCATTCTCATCACGATTCTCGAGGCATACTCGAGCACAGCGGAACAAATGTTTTTTAACCTTTAACAAACGTTTCTCGTCCGAAAAAAGTTCACACTTCTCGTCTGCTATTGCCAACCAAACGTATTTTTAACAAACTCAAAAAAAAAAGATTGGAAAAAATGTTACAAAATTACAACACAAAATGTAAAGGAGTAATGTTTGTTGATCGTACAGACCTTATTTTTAGGCATTACGTTTAGCTCGAACTCCATTGCGTGCTTAAGATATATCTTAGGTTCGAACTCGATTTCATGCTTAAGTTTGATCTTGAATTCCATCTTAAGTTCAATTTAAGTTCAATCTTAAGTTCGAACTTGAGTTCGAACTGGAAATACAATCGACGCTCAGTTTAGATTAAAGTTCGAGCTGAAGATAGATCTTAAGCACGCGATAAGGTTCGGACCAAACTTGGATCTTAAGTTCGATCTCAAGAGCGATCTTAAATTAAAACTAACGTCTTAAAATTCGACCCGCAGTGTAGCTGTTTGTAGGGTCAGCTAATCGGTGATTGGCAGTTGCAATCACCGAATCTTGGACTTGCAGCCGCCCGGATCGCGAATCCTCGTACCGCCTATCCGGCCGACTATAGTCGTGAAAGAGGTTCGAAGCTCGCGAGTCCCAGCGCCCTTTCTCGGGGACTCAAGAAGAAACGCCGACGGAAACTTCGCTTTGCAGCTAGGAAGCGGGCAACGAAGGCCTCGAGGACGAGGGCGCTCCGAGTTGCTTTTGGAAGACCGGCGCGACCGGAATTCGTAAGTTCGTCGTCGCTTCCGGTCTCCCTCCCAAGTTCTCGCCTCGAACCCCCGCACCAACATCGTCGGGCTGCTTGCTCGCGAGCGAAAGGACGGCACACATTTGATAGGTTTGCCGAAACGTGCGGGAGAAACGATGACGAGAGGACAGAGGAACTGGAGCGCGTGCAAGCAGCAACTTATAAGTACATCCCCAGAATTTCGGAGATAGAGAGAGTTTCGTTTCAATAAACTTGCTGCTATAAAGCAATAGGGGTGAGTACCGAGCATTGTGCAGAAACACCGGAACAGGAAGGGCCCTCGGTATCTATCACGGTTCGCAGAAAACAAACTTTTCGTGCGAGAGATTAAATTAGTAAACCGTAGAAACAAGTATAACGACGAGGAAGAGAGAGAGGAAAAAAATGAGCGTAGTTTGTAAGCCGCGAAAAGTTCACCCTTTTGACTGGCTCCGTCGAAAAGGGTATTTTAAGCTTCGGCAAAGTATAAAACGGGAGGCCGGGTGGTTGTGCAAAGTTCCCTGTGGGAGGCTAAAGAGGCAAGTAGGTCACCGTCGCCGGAGCACCTCTTCGCTTCGACTTTACGATCGAAAAGCTATCGCGCACGAATAGGCAGGCAAGTTCGCCGGAGGTTTCGATCGGCACGGCTTTGATGATGCACGGTCGTGTTAAAATAGCCGATGACGTGTGTGCGTCTGTGTATGAGAGAGTACGGGAAAAATGCGATCGTTATCGAAAAATTCTCGAATTTTCATTGAGTACAATCGCGGAGAGCGAACTGCGGTCAGCGCAATACCCGGTGAACCATGTAGGTTTTGCCAATGGAACGGACGCGGTCGATGGTCGGGCCAGCGTTGGCGTGGCGATTGTCCAATCCCCAATGACCAGCCAGAGCTTAGCCAAGTATTGGCTCGCCAATGGTTGGATTGACAATCTGCGGTGAATGCTCGGTCGCGTTTGACTCGCCAATTGTTCAATTGTCGGTTTAAGGCCAATGTTCGGCCGAGCATTTGGTAGGCATTAGTTGGTTTGATTCGCCAATTGTTCGTTTGTCGGTTTGACGCCGAATATTTTAATATTCGCAATGATAAAATTTCGAGATGTCGGTGGTCCTACATTTCGCTCGTTTAAAATGTTGACCCTCAGCCCTTTTTGAAGAGGATACCTCATGCAAACATCCTTTTTGCAATTGATAAAATAATAACAACCTGCATCGTAATCGGCAAGAAAAATATCGTTGAGAGGAATGTGAATGACCAATGCAGAACCGGTTGGATGCGGTGTCGTAATGTACCGCCTTGACCGGAAGTTTCCACCCGCGAGGAATTGAGACTGCGACATTCGATAAATTCACGACCGCCTCCCCCCGCCCTGCCGGAGGAGTGGCCAAGAGAGCCATTCATCTATATTCAGAACAAGCCCGGCTCTCGGCCGGAGTCCGCGAAGACGGCGTTGGAGAACGGCGAACGGTTCTTGGCGCACCGGCTGAGCTCGGTGTTGTCCGAGTGCTTTACGACGCGAAGCCGCAAACGACTGTTTGTCGACAGTACTCGACTCCTCCTGGCCTCTGTTGCCACTCGACGTCCTGCAGGAGACCCGGATAGTCGAGAGGGTGCTTTACGAGTGACGTGAGCGCCTCGCCAGTGGATGCGAGAATTCCAGCGCCAGGATTGCGAGAGTCACTGCCGTTGACTGTAGCTAATTTCTGGAAAGGTCCTTCCGGCGATCGCTGCTTTACGGTGTGTTTATTCGACGGCGGAGCATCCTGCCGGGTATTCGCTTATCTAATTAAACAGACCACGATACCACCGCAACCAGCACGAATCTCGTGGAATCGTCAGCTCGGTGCGACCGATTTAGCAAAAAGGTCCCGAAAGGCTGGGATCGGAAAATGACCCGATGAACCCCGCTGGCGATACCGCAAGGATAGTCTCGATCTCGACGAAAAACAGACGGATGGAGATGTAAGAGGGAATCAAACGAAAAAAACGTTGCAATCTATTTCCGATACGAGAAACGATCGTCCGATGATCATTGGGCGACATTCGGAGTCCGGTCGAGCGAGTGTTTTATCGTCGGAGGGTCGCATCCAGTCGCCTCTATTTTCCCGGAAGTCCCCGGAGGTTCGAGTGCAGAAATCACGTCCCCCACGTACGTCGTCGCCCCCTTTTAATATAACGCTCCGTCGGCCGATACACGAATTCACCATTCCCGAAACGGCCGACCCTCGTTCCACGACTCCTTCGTGAGAGGAAGACGAGAAGGAAAGATCACGAGGCGATAGAAAGATAGTTGTAGGGGAGGACTGACCGAGCCGAAACAGTAAAAAAAGCGCGGTGTAGCATCGTTACGAGGTGGCGACCAATCAGCCGGTAATCGTTTCTCAACCAATCGTCGTGCTCTGCTCACTTGACGAGTGAACCGTCCCCGGAGAGAAGATACGCCAGCGACAGCGAACCCTCCAGCGGTGATGTCTCTTTCCCTGTATTCCGGTCCTTTCGTCCGCTCGTCGTCTCTCCCATAAATTCTGGCGTCGCGTTTCTTGCTCGCCGCCTCGACATCCGCAAAGTTGAAACAGCGAAGCTGACAATCTTCGCCGGTGGGGGGCGCTGAAGAAGCGCAGGAAACGATCCGGGGCTTTCACGGCCGCTGCGCCGGCGACGGAGGACGCTACAGTTGCGCGATACCAAACGCAAAAAACTTCGCTGGCTCACGTACAATTAAGGTTTTAATACTGTCCAGGTTGCCGCGGCGAGTTAAGTCCACTCGGACGGGGCGGCGGGCCTGGCTCTTCGGGATACGTCAGCGAAGTTCCTTAGGCAAGCTGGACTCGGTCCAGGAACGGCGAATCGTATTTCTATCTCCGGCCGAGGGGGGAAGCCTGGACGGGGAGGAAAGACGGAACGGGCGTCTTCCAGGCGGAGGATGACGGGCGATGGCCAAGGACCACAAGAGGCCGGACGTGCCTTCACGTAATTCAAGTGGATGAAGGAATGTGCCGCGAGCGAGCCGCCACCACGAACAGCCGCGAAGATACCGCACGGCTCCTTCCGTTCCTCCTCGTCCAGCCAAGAATGTCTCACTGTTCTCCGGGTTCGCGCTGTGTGCTCGGATACTTATACGTAACAAACGTAGAGACAAATGCACACAGAGAAATCCTTGCTTACTCGTCTCCAGAACCGCATCTGCACTTTCGCGAGTACGAACGAGAGGAACGAGGGCGAAGTTACGTGAAACCCTGCAGGGTGAGACCAAACGGATGTCTGTAAGAGTCTCCCGGTCGACGGGGAGCGAAAGAGGGAGGAGGTTAAAAACCATTCGTGGCCTGGAGAGAGGAAAGGACGGAAAGATCTGAAAAGGAATGACGAGGCAGTCCGCGTTTCCGAATCGCGGTGGTGTGTATCCGCGATTGTGCGACGAAAGGTACAAACGGGAAGGCGTCGGAAGCAGAAACGTACGTGATTCCGAACGTTACCGGCTCGACTCTGGTGTGTAGCGGCAAGATGGATTACTCGTACAATAAACTCTCCGAGACACGTTGCACTGCGTCATTCCGGTGGCTCGGATGCCCGAAAAGGGTGACTTTCCTCTTGAGAGGGGTGTCGAAAGGGCTCACCGAACGATCTCGCGCTTTCCGTCGTTGAGGAATCTTACTGAAAGGAAAAACAAGATCATCGCAGCAAGACGGCTCGCCCATATTCGCCTGCAATAAATATGATAGACGGTCGTGACTTGCGTCTAGTTGGTGCGGATTCTCGAGGACGTTAGAGGAATCCATTAAGATGAACCGAGGAACCGGTCGAAGGAGGAGGTTGGAAAGGTGGAAAATAAAAGGAGGAAAGGCGATAACGCGTTTCACGCGTTTTTTTCCTTTCACAATCGTGATGCGAACTCACCTTTCCATCGAGGGTGTCGAGCATCGGACGTAGGGTGGGGGTTGCGTTATCGAGAAAAAATATGCAAAAACGAGAAAAGGGTGAGAAGCGCACGGCATCGAAACATGCCGACTCATCGTGAGCCGACAAGCGGAGGAACATGCAGAGCGGCGTGACGGACAGCTCAAGCCTGGCGAACGATTCGATGCCGTCGAAGGCAGAAGTCTAGCCGATAAGCCGAGCAATTCGATTCAGTCGGCTGATGCGGGAGTGGAGAGAGCGTGGAGAGAGAGAGAGAGAGAGAGACATAGAATGGTACACGCAAAAGGGGAACGAGGTGAGTAAGCGAGCGCAAACCTTCCTCCCCCTGGCCGCGAGTCAGTGACCGAAATGTGTGTGATGGAATGGCGAGGAGAGGATGAACGAGGAAGCGTTGCGGAGTTGACGAGGTTGAAATGGTCGATTGCAATTATAACGTTGCACAGGTCCGACTAGTAAATAATGGGTTCTGGGCTCGTCCGGTATTCAGGTGAAGCGTCAATCAGCCTCAATCAGTTAGTGCGCTCGGTCTAAATCAGAGAGCGCGCGCTAGTTGCGATGGGGCTGCAGCGAGAAACACGCTCAATTGAGCGGCGGGGCGAGAGAGGGGGGGTTGGAGATAGAGGGAGATGGAGATAGTGGATATCGAACGAATGAGAGAAACTGCATCTGGTCGGCTTGATGCATATTGCTGGTACGAGTGTCAGCGACCGAGAGGCGGACACACGCCGGCTTCGCGACAAGAGGAACAAGGTTGACTTCACTGCGGAGAGAGAGAGAAGAGCGAATGCCGCGGAACTGTGGAGAACTGCGAAGGTGTTGCTCCGCAACGATGCATGCTGTGCGTGTGTCCCGGGCATCGGGATGAGATACTCGGTTGCCACGACTACGGGACGCCCAGTGAAAATTCGGATCCTCCAAACGCATTCGACCGTACGTGTGACATTCGCGTTCGGTTCTGCGCAGCATGTGCGGCGATCGGTGCTCGCAACAGGCTCGATAAGAGCCCTCCAAATATCCGTCGTTGATTGCAAATTGCTATTTGGGAAGGTTCAACGGAGAGTCTAGATAGAATCTAGATTAGGGTTTCCAGGGCTCCTCCTTCACTGGAAAGTGGAGGGTCTGAATTTCAATTTCGATTGCGAGGCTTCCTGGTCGACGAGCCAACCATTGTGCCAGGTAGACGGGATGGACGGAGTGAGTTGTACGGAAGGGCGAGTGGATCAGTTTCAGCAGTTCGTAGCTCACAAAGGGCTGGAGACTATGCAGAGTAAGTGGCTCACTTTGGCCAACAGAAGCCTCCGAGCTTGACGATCGAGATTCGCCAACAAGCTAGCTTGCCGTCGTACCGAGCGCTGCATTCCCTGCTGCAAGCTTCAAGATTGCGAACCTATAGCTGCTCCGGGTACGATAAGGACACTCGATCAAACGTTAATATGGTCTCTGACTGGAACGCATTCGGCGAATCCTGTTCCGTACGCCATCGGCACCGTTGATGCACCGATCGATACCTCGGACCTGGCTGACTGGTACAAATTCACAGATTCTGTAGGACAATGATTATTGATTAATGATTACCGAAGCCGGGACGTCCGTGCTGCATACCCATTGTTTTTGATACACGTGTAGATACAGCTTGCTCATGGTGTGGCGAGACTGGATCAGTTTGGGTATCCTAATCGATGCCCTTGTTTGCCGGACAACGTGATCAAGAGACCACCCAGGCGGGATTCTGTCGGAAATGGAAAAACGGCACATCGCCGGCTCCGCACTGGATGTCGTACGTCAAGGCGCCATATCGGCCCTCTTTCGGCCAGCGTAGGTAGCCAGTGCAAAGCCAACGGTCTTCCGAGAACGAGTTCTTCCTTGCAGGGGGAGACTCTGATTTCTCTTTGGCCCCTTTTCTCGAAAGAACAATCCTGCAGTGACATGGAACATCAAATAGAACTTTCTGAGTTTCCCTTTTCGGGACATCATTTTTCCATCTCTATTCCATCCGTGCCAGATCCCTATCGTTTTTGACACACATTACTCATGGTGTGGAGCGACTCGATCAGTTTGTATATTCTAATCGATGCTCTTCTTTGCCCGACATCGTGATCAACAAAGCACTCAGCTGGGATTCTGCCAAAAATGGGAAAACGTTCCTTCTCCGGACGGCGTAGATATCCAGAGCAAAGCCGACGGTCTTACGTGCACTAAGAAGTACCAACGCTACCAGGCAACTGCTTGGCACAGAAAAAAAAATGTCACCGTGACGTCACTTCCGGTTTGAAAATCTCATTTTCCCGATCCTGGAAGAACCGCTCCAGGAGATCATTGAAACTTAATAGTTGTTTCTTGGCGCGGGAAGCAATCATTTCTATTTGGTTCTTTTCCTCGAAAGAACAATCTCCCAGTGACATGGAGTATCAGATGGAACTTTCCGAGTTTCCCTTTTCGGGATATCATCTTTCCATCTCTATCTCCACCATATCCGCGCGGTGTATTCGCGATTTTCCAATAATCCTATTCTCAGCTCCTTCGATTCCGGGTGTTCGGGATCTTCCCGAAGCGATCCACATGGCCTATCCTGGCGCGCTTGGTCGCTTTCCGTATAAAGAGCAACAAGGACATTCAAGGATCTCAGAGTCGAGTCCCAGTGCTACCGTTGCTGCTTGCTCCATCGCCCAGGAATGTCCTTCTTCCCGGGCACGATTGCAATTTTTCCATTTGCATATAAATAAGGGAAAAAGGCTCGCGTGTAGCGCAGCCTTTTTTCGTACGGAGAGCATGGAAGTTAGCCGAGTTCTGCAGCTCCAGAGTCGTGCACGTACCTCGTCGTGCCCGACAAGAAGCGTACGGTGCACACGTATACGCGCGTACGTGCACGGGCTCTTCACTGTAGTTTGCAGTGTACGCCTTTTCATACCATACGTATGGCGCAAGGCTAAACGCGAGTATGCGTGTGTGCGAGCTTGCAGGAAACGACGATGAGAAGCCGGTAATGGGGCGCAAAGTTACTTCGTACGTCGCAAACGAGAATCGACACAAGTATGAGTGCGTTTCCCGAGAAAAAAAAAAAGAAAAAATGCTGAGCGAAAATCAAACAAGGAGGGAAACTGGGAGAGCAGGAAATGTCGGCTGTTTGACTTTCTCTTACTTTGAATCCCGAGCGTAAGGGTTGAACCTTACGAGACTTCGTCGCGCTCGCTCTTTCCTTGCAATTGTTTCATGCCCTCAAAGACATGCCATATTACCTCTCGTGCATCTACGATAGCGAAGTTTTTACAATGTGTTTTTGCTACAGAACATTCTTTCAGTGACGTAATTTTCTTTATTCTAGAAGAATAAATAAGCTTTATCGTTTTTCTATTCCTGCATATTTTTTAATACCTGTACAAAGCAAGTAAACATTTCATTCAATTTATTGTCAACTGTTAAGTCCAAAAATGTTTCACTCCCTCGTATGTATGTACGTATGTATGTAAGTATGTGTTCGTATGTATGTACCGTATGTCCGCAGAGCTTTCATGAGTTATAAAAAATTATTTTCCTCCGTGCAGGAGCGGGCGGGAGAGGGATGGGGTTGATGGGTTAAAACCATTGAACTTTTCTAAGCCTAATTTTTATAACTGGAAGGAGCAAGAGCCCTATCTTCATTGGATCCTCTTTAATCAAGGGAACCGGATTCCTGGCAGTAACCGGAGCACACCGGGTGGTGCGGAGGTGGAGGGGGGGGGGGGGGGGTTGAGGTAACACCGCGCTGAGGGTAGTTTCCTAATTTTCCAACTACGTGCTCGTATCTTCTGGAGAAACTTCGAGGCGCGATAAGATTCCGTCGTGACACGAGAGCCCTCTCCACCCCGATCCCTCATTGCCTCGCGCACCCCGCGTCATACCTCGCTCCTCCGCCTCCCTCCCGCCGCTCGTCCGGTCGTTCGATCCTGATTTTTTTCTTGCTGCCCGCTTCAATCGGGAGATGCCCGGGGATGAGCCAGGAAGAGGCGGACGGGAATAGCCGACGGTCCCGAGGGAGACGAGCCTCGGATAAAGCAAGGCGACGCTTCCTTCGCCGCTTTTCCCCACCAGTTAAATCTTGCACGATCCTGCCCTTGGCGTACGAGCCAGCCAGGGCGAAAGGCAGCGCGCTTCTCCTCGTAGACGATTGCGGAGGGTGCTTTATGCCGGAGCCTCGCGACGAGCCGAAAGGGACTGTTTGAGCAAAATCCACCCCCCCCCCCCCCCACCCCGCCTCTCTAGACCTATTACCACCATTACCGCGGGATTTGAGAGACGTTTAATTCAAGGGAATTGGGGGGAGCACCCTCCTCTAAATAGGTTTTAATATACTCGCTCCGGCGGCGGCTTAGTACGTAACGCTCGGCTCTCTTGTATCTGGGGAGTAATTTCGGCCGCTCAACCCACCCCGAGAACCGTGCTCGAGCGGTTCCCCGTTCAACGCGAGCAAGGGTTGAGCTTGCCTGTGTATGCTCGTTCTCGTCGCACGTGTATTTTCTACCTCGTGTAATTCGTCTTCACCTGCATTAGCGACACTTATAAAACGATTTGAGGAAAAAGCGCATCACGCTACGGTCTGTAATGTCATGTAATTTGCTTTAATTGACTCGTCGAGAAAAATGAGGAGCGAATAGCGACGAGGAGTAAATAGCACGGAGAGGGACCGCAGATCTACTCGTGGTTTTATACAACGCTCAAAAGCAACGCTAGTTTGAAAATATAATTTTTTGTTTTTTCTTTTTTTCTTGGGTTTGGGAAATTTACAGCGAGGAAGCTGATTTGTGCGATTATTTTTATAGCGAAAGGAGAAAGTACCAAAATTTCTACCGTTCTGGGTAGAGGTGAGGGGAAAGGAGGCAAGGGGGAGGGGAGTGAGATACGCTCATCGTGAGAGAAATTACGAAAAATAATAACCCAAAAATTATCATGAGAATGCGGATGATAAAACGATTTGAGAAAACTCGTATCACGCTACAGTCTGTAACGTCGTGTTGTTTGTTTAATTGAATATCCGAGGACAGTGAAGCACAAACAGCAATGCGGAATAAATAACTCGAAGCCCGACCGCAAAATTACTTGCGGTTTTATACAACGCTCGAAAGCAGCGCTACGTTGAAAATATAATTCTTTTTCCTTGAAAATGGTAAATTTACAGCGAGAAAGCTGATTTGTGCGATTATTTTTATAGCGAAAGGAGAATATACCAGAATTTCTACTATTCTAGTTAGCGGCGAGAGGGCGGGGGGGAGGGGGTGGGTGGGTTTACGCTCATCGCGAGAGAAATCACGAAAAATAATAACCCAAAAATTATCATGAGAATACGGATGACGCGAGGTCGCGTTCTGGAAAGCGGCGCGGGGAGGATGGAGGGTGGTTGTTGGAAGGGATAGGTATAAAACCACCCGACCGAGTCTCTATACCCTTCCACCAACAATGCCGTCTGTCCAAATCTGCATAACAATGTTTAACCGTGAAAACAAAGCTCTTCCCCTTCCCGCATCGCCGAGACGCTGAAGAAGAGGCGACGCCGAAAACGGCAATGGATGCATGTGTGCGCGTGTCCGTGTAAATGACGGTGTGGGGCAGGACGGAGTAACCAAACCCGACGCGTCGTCAAATTTAGCATTATCCATAAAAAAATTGTTTATGTTTTCACCGTTTTAGATAATAATAAAGTATCCGCATTTTTTCCCGCACTAGTGCGGGAAAACCGGTTCGTGACGCGGGCGAGAAAAATCTATCTCTCTCGCACTCGTGTGAAGCGCCTCACTCGCCTTCGGCTCGTGCGTCACTTCACACTCGTCGAGAACAATCGATTTTTCTCGCCCTTGTTACGAAAATAACTATTTTCCATCGATAAAATTTAAAAAAAACACTTAGTCACCGAGCATTTTATAGCACGAAACTTCAGCATCAGCCGATGCTGAACCACGCTAGCCTTTTTTTCAATCGAAATTTCGCAATGTTGTCTAAACGGCAATAAATGAAATTTCATTGACACGTCTGTAAGACTCTTGCATTACCGGTATATTAAAAACAATATTATTCGTATAATATTTGTAATAATAACATAAAATTTCATAAAACATTATAAAACATAACATAAATTTCATAAAATTTTTTTACAATGTACCCATTTTTTCCATCGAAACTTCGCTGTACAACTGACCAACCAATCTTTCCCCGGGCGACCGCCTGGGCCAACTTTCCCTATCTGCCAAAAATGATTAATAAAGTCACAGAGTCTTCCCAGAGTCGTCCGACGAGCCTCTTCCGGCAGAACAGAAGTGTCCCAGTCGAAAGAAGTTGTTCAATCCCGCTCTGGCTTTTTTTCTCACAGTCTTCTGCCGACCGGCCGACTATTCGCGGAACGATAGAAATTTGACGTGACGCAGGTGTGGGTGGAAATGTCGGGAAAGGGTTGTGTGTTACGCTGCCGAGGCGAGCTCTGTTAGCGATGGGACGCCGGATAGCGGTGGCCGACTCTGGCGCAAACACGAAAAAGTTCTTCGTGCGGTCAGCAGCAGCGGCGGCGGCGATGGGTGAGCGAGGGAACGGCCACAGGCGAAAAGGGGGTCGAACAACTCCGGCTCACACAGACCGCAACACAAAGGGAGGTAAAGCGAGTGCGTGATGCACTTTGGTGGCGTGCTCTCGGGCAGTAACCCTAAATATTAACACGGCGCCCCCTATGCAACGAATTGCGCTGCATTATACCGACCACCCCTCCCAAGGCCTTCGAAACAGGCCATACTGGCCTGCCTCCTTCGACCCGCTCGTCCGAGACCGAGAGCCCTGCATCGCCCATATTACAGTCGGAAAATATTGAATTTCGTTTATCGCGCGATCGAAATTATCGGTAGGGGCCGAGGCGGCGGCTCGAGGCCTGGCCGGTGCGGCGGAGGCCCCGAGGACAAGAATTAGAGGGTAGTAAAACTATAGACTTTCGAATCTACATCGCCCTCACCGCCGCTTGATACTACTGCGGAGGTGTGTATTTGCGGCACGTTACTCCAAAGTTCCATACGGAGCAGATAGCGATCCGGCTCTGGCAGCGGAAAAAGTCGCACGGATTAATCGGGAACGGAGGAGAACATTTTTTCAGCGACCGACAAGGGGGATTATCTAGAAAGTTCATCGAGCCGAAAATCATCGGGTTTATCATTGAAGCATCGCGTTCCGCCCGATATAGTAGAAACCGGCAAAAAAAAATAGCACCCCGGGCAGAGAACCGACTATTTTTTACCAAGTTTTCGTTTTACCCAACGAAAGTCCCATCTCCAATGATTCCATTCTGTCCCGCCCTCGCCTGCCAATCACAGACGAAATCGGTTGAAAATTCTGTACCGACTCGTCGATACGGATATCGACGGGCATCCTCCCAGCCTCGGGTGGACGCAGTAGTACAAGTCGAAATATGGTCGAACAGCCCGGAACTCAATGTCGGCTGACTGAAGCGCTCACCCGCAGTTGCGTTACGACCATTGTCGAAGATACACGTTCTTACTGTACACAACAACTCCCTGCAGTACGACCCGGCGAACGAGAGTGTGAGAAATGGACATTCCATAACCGCCCCGTCGCAAAAGTTTCGTTCACAGAAATAAAAAAGGGTAAAAAGGTATTTGGGCACTGTGTGCGATGTTATGGAAGAACGGGGATGAAACGATATCGGAATTTCGCTTTTTCCATGCGTTGTATGTGTGTCTATCCGTGCGAGCCAGAGAAGCCACCCCCGTACGAGGGGGAGGAGGAGGGTGGGGGTTGCAATAAAAGAGGGGTGGATGCTGTGCTCTCCGGATCTCGAGGCATTATATAGGGCATCGATGTAGAAAAGGGTGTGTGCGCTGGGTGGGATTCGAGAAGGAGAGAAGAAACGGTCGTATCTTCTTGGGTTTGGGGTCGTGGGGTGGCATGTGCGAGCTTCGCGGCGGGTCTGGCAAGCGGGAGGGTATACATTTATTCGGTTGTTATTTACCCTTTGCTCGTGGGCGTGTATCATTTTTACGAGGCCGATGCCGGGCTACGGGGATGTCACGGAGGTGGTGCAGCAACGCCGGGGGGAAAACGGTTCTCCCTTACCCGGTGTGGCAGCGCCAGAACAGACTGGCAATGGCAGTATCGACGAGGGTGAGAGGGCCGCCGGGGTGCAGGCCCGGGGGGATGAGAATAGGGTGAAATATCGGGCAGCGAGGTGTGCCGAGAGATAAAACGATTCATAAAACAGACATCGATTCCATATTACCCTTTTGGTTCGCGGCGCCCACCAGCACCCGACTGGGCCGCAACACTGCAGGCGGTTCGGGTGTATAATACCTGAAGAGGTACGAGCGTATGCGCGAGCGAGGATGAAGTTGGGTTATCGACGATCTGTAAGAACCAAATATGTCCTTATTACGAGAAAATTCCTCGAGGTTAGAAACGCAGAGGGGACGGCTGGGGCAAAATTTAACGGGTCTTTCGAGGGAGGAAAAAATGAAATTTCGTGTCCCTCGAGAGTAACACTGGTCCAATTTGCCCCTCAGAAATCCTGCGCACCTCATTTGTTCTATACAGCCGTACAACATTTTGTTATATGTATGTTTCTTCGATTTCGTTCTCTATGGAACATCTCGTTAAATACTTCTCACACAAACGTGTGTGAAATTGTTTGCAGAGATGAGAGGGAGAGAAAAGATTGGAGAAAAACGGAAATTATGCGATTACACCCTTAATCCTCGGGACGATACGCGAGCCACGTAGAGCCCGCGTTGGCTCTTCGTCTTTACTTTTCTCCGCGTATAATATACTTATATCGCCTTGGCATTTTGCACGTACCCGTGTGACAGTTTCTCACACGGTGTCCATGTGTCGCCGGTCTATATCCGTCCACGACAACGCGGGAGCGTTGGTAAGCGCGAAAGAGTAATTGCGGACTCTCACCTTTCTTGCATCCATGGACCATGCGGCAGAGAGCGAGCGGAGGAAGTAAGGGAGAGGACGTTCTCCAACCAACGTCCCTCCGCCCCGTCCCGAATTCCGCGTTTTTCGTAATTTTTTAATCCTCTCACGACACCGACAACCCTCGGGACTCATCAATCTCCGACGACTGTTCTTCGACCTTCATCTTTCTTCCACTTACCTACGACACGCGCACACACATATTTTGTTCTCGACATCCCTTCAACTCCCTTTCCGTCAGGCAATTACTTCATCCTCGACCATTTATATCCGAACTTTACTGTACCGGTCGTGCCGACTTCTTCTATGTTCTGCATTCTTTCGCGAGTCATAACGGAGAGTGGAGCCGTGTTTTTTTTTTGGTTTTTTTTTTTACATAAAACTTTGACGAGGGATATTGTTAAGCTCGGTTGAACTTCAGTACACACTAAGGTGACTCCAAGCGAGCCAAGAAAATAAGGTGGACGTGGTGTGCGCATATCGAGCTTCCAATATCGAGAATCGAAATTCTGAACTTTTTTTTTTTAGGAAAATCAAATGATCAGTCTGTCAGTTTTTTTTTACATAAACTTCGAAGATGCACATTGTTAAGCTCCGTTAAACTTCAGCACATACTAAGGTGACTCCGAGCGAGCCGAGAAAATAATGTGGGCGCGGTATGCGCATATCGAGCTTCCAATATCGAGAGTCGAAATTCTGAACTTTTTTTTTTAGGGAAATCAAATTATCACTCTGTCAGTTTTTTTTTACATAACCTACATATTGTTCTTCATCTTAACTACATATTTTTTCTTAATCCTCGATAAACGGGTCATTTTTGTATCACATTTTTCACTCCAATGAAACAGTCGATCCTCCTCAACCCGAGATATCGAAGAACCTTGAAATGAATCAATTACAGTTTTCACTACCGACCGAGTATGTTTCGAACCGCACATTCGTGTGAAGTCTGTGCCATTTTTGTGACCGGAACAGACTATGCGCAATCAGTTTTTTTTTTACACAAACCTTCGACGACGCATATTTTTAAGCTTGGTTAAGCTTCAGCACATAGTGACGTGACTCCGAGCGAGCCGAGAAAATAATGTGGGCGCAGTACGTGCATATCGAGCTTCCAATTGCACATTCCATTCGTGCACTGATATTCAGCTCCTGGTTCTCTCTCTGTCCCTCTCCGCCTCTCTTCGCCGGCACGTTATACATCAAGCCCCCTCTTATCAACCTCAGCGTTTACACACTGCCGTTATCAATCTCGATCGCACTATTTAAAAAATTTATTCATCCTTTCTTCATTTTAATTCCTCAGCACCGATATTATTGTCGCACTCGCCATATCCACCTGGAAATAAAATAATCGCGTGCCTTTTTTTTCCAACGTACAAAGGTACAAACAAACCGATCGATTTTTTTCGCGCTCCGAGAGCAAAAGTTCGCAGAGCCGGACCGATAAGCCCGGCAGTATTTTCTCGTGACGCAAAAAGAGTAAAGTCGTAGTCGTAGCGAGTAAACATTATGAGAAAAAAGCTTCGAGCCACGATCGAAACTTTTTTTTTCCCTCTTCGAATAAATACTTATACGGATGTTCCAGCGCGTAGTAACGACTCTAGAGGAAGCCTTTTACGCGCACGGAGTATACACGTTATCAGGGCAACCACCCGCCACCCCCGCGCCGCCACTCGCCCTATCAGAAACTATAGCCTTTTTTCATCCCTCTCGCGGGTAGGTGAGGGAGAATGATCGGGAAGAGGGAGGAATTACTGGCGAGGTTTGTAGCGCAGTACCACGGTATTATATCCGTGGGTATACGATTGGGATTTTGCGATTCTATCCTGGGTTTAAATGCCGTCCCTCTCCACCGTGGGCGGCGTACAACCGAAAGTGGAAATCGAAACTTTCGTAGCGTATCGGGAAGCAAATCGAACGATAGGGTGTATAGCGAATAAAAAAAGAATGAAGCGAAACGAAGGAAGGTGAAGCCTCTTTCCATGAGTGAAAAAGCAAAGGCTCTTACTTCGATGACTTTTCAAGCCAATAGACCCGACTGCAAGCCTTAGTTATCGGGAGGAGGACCGTCGTGGAAGCGAAAGAGATCGGTAACGGTTCATGTGTAAGATGCTTTTAATTTTTCGTTTTTGGTCAGGATTAGAATTACCTATATAAGGATGGAGAGAGGCTTCAGTTAATGCGTAGCGAGGTCAGTGATTTGTGGATGATAAGTTGTTGCAATTAGTACAAACGTTTTTGTACTGTGAATATGACGAAAATACAGATTCGGCAAAATTGACATTTAACGGCTAAAATTTGTAAATAATTCATATTTACTCGTATTTCGAAATTTCACGAAGAATTGGAACGAGCACGGTCATGAGAGCCATCGGCTCCGATCGGCTAGTGGCGGTGCGATGAAATCGGCAAACGCGGCGCGTGCATTTATACACGGCAATCAGCCAACGTTAACAATCCTGCGCGAGAGTGCTCCTGATAATTGTTACCTGCACGTCGAAATTACATACTCGGGGAGGAGGTGCGAGTGAGAGACGGAGCGCGAAAGCCAACTCCATGCAATTAATGACGCTCTATTCCGAATTGATGAGTGCACCCGTGACGTTACTCAGTCCGAAATGCAGAGGATGGGGGGGGGGATGCGACAGAGAGAGTTGCCCGACGTTTGATCATCGATAAAAGTTCATCGCTGAAAATTGTCAATATCCGATTACAAATTCCAGTGAAAATTTTGCGAAGCACGCGGATGCACCACGAGCCCCGGTTTGGTTGGAATGTCGGCGGTATTTGGATGGGTGCAGCACGGCCGATCGGAATATTTGTATGAGCCGGTGAAAATTTGTGAAAACCGTTGATTTTTCCCCGGCGCGTCTCCGCAGCGGAACGGAGCGCAAACGAAATGGCAATGAAAGCGGATGCTCGTCGACGAGGGCGAGTGAAAATTGATTATAACTCTCGGAGCACTACTGGAAATTAAATATCGCGAAGAGATAAAAAAAAAACTAAAAATTAATTGCGCTTTTTCGAACAAATGTAAAACTTTTTAATGAGAGGATTTTTTTTTTAATGTTGCAGAATGGAAGTGCGCGGCAAGGCGCTCACAGAGGCGAAACATGTGTCGGACACGCGGGTCTTCGGTACGAGGGCTTACTTCAGAACCGGAGTGTCCAGTCCGGCCGTTCTCGTCCTGAACGACATCAAGAGGCACGACGCTGCGATATACAGGTGCAGGGTCGACTTCAGTCAGGGACAGACGAGAAACGTCCGGTATAATCTTTCCGTGATCGGTGAGTCATTATCGATAAATTGAGATCGAACCTTCGCAGATATCAAAAGCGCGGAGACCGAGAATCAGAGATATTAAAAGCGTCAAAAGTTTTTGTTTCAATCTCATCCGATTTTTCATGACGAGGATATCCAACAGAAAATACATATTTATTTATTTTTATTATTATTAATTCGACGCATACATTCATACTTTCACAAATCATACTGCAGAGGAGAAACTTCCGCTACCATGTTTCCGTGATTAGTGAGTGATTGAAGGCGCGAAAACTCACAATCAAAGATATTGAAATAGGAAGAAAAACTAAAAATATGCACATCGATGGGAAACCATTTTTTTCGGAAAATCTCATTCGATTTTCCCCGGCGACGAGATCCAACGAAAAATCCCGTTTTATATTTATTTCCCATAATTAATTTTTCCGCATACACCCTGGATTCATAAAAGTCAGAGAAGATCAACGTGCAAGTATAATCGTGCGAGTTACCGATCGAGTGAGAAGAATTTCTTTTTCCATTTCCGATAGCATACGCTGCGATTCTCCTCCGTCGGATTCTCTCGCGCCTTACCTTCCGCCCTCTCTCTGACCCGGTTTGGTCACAGTCGTCTGAACGGAACTCGAGCGAAACGTTATAAAAGAACCAGAGGGGGGTAGGCGACGGATGAGAGGAATTCTGCGAGGGAAGACGAAGATGTAAAAGCTGTGGGAAGCCATTCCGAGTGTCGCAGTGCAGATTCCACGTGAAAACGAGAAGGTGGAACCGAACAAAAGCGAAGAAGCCTCGAAGAGCCGGTATGCAGCCTCGTCCGTCGGACCGCGACGACCAGCGTCAACCACCCTCTTCACGCACCCTTAAACATTGTTCGACGCAGACCCACATACACATATATACAGTTAGGAAACATCAATCGGTAAACAGGACTTCGGGTGAAACGTAACCGCGAGGGTATTTCAAAATAGGAGAGAACGGACAAGGAACGGGGAGGAAAAAGGAAGAATGAGAGACTTTGGTCCAGTGTTTCAGAGACATTGGAGAGCCTGGTATTTTCATCACAGGAGATTGGTTCCAGGAAGTTTCTAGATTACGTTGTTCCCCACCCGGTGCTATCGTAGCTCATCTCGTCTCTCGTCGTACAGCCTCGGTGCAGCGTGTTACACAGCGTCCGTACCAACGGCTCCCCGCTGCGACCGCACGACCATTGCCGATTGCGAGGAGACAAAGAGGGAATGACGGATCAGGACCAGCGAACGTCCGACCAACCGTCGCGAAACCGTGCAAGCAATCTTCCTTTGTGCTGTGCTACGGAACCCTCCATTCTTGCCTTCATAGTGCATGACCACATCTTTCGTTTAATTCTTGCTCGAAGGCCGTTTTGTGTTGCCTCGGCACGTTTTTTAATGTTATTATTATTATTATTGTTATTATTATTATTATTATTATTTTTCATTATTATTTATATTATTTTAATTTTTTGTTTACTATCATTTATATTATTATTAAGCGATTGCGGCTTTGGCTGCAATACAAAAATTTGTATGAGGAAAAGAAGGCAAAGAAAAATATATAGTGGATTTCCCGCAGCGAGAAACGCATCTGGATCGAAGCCAAGAATTTTTATTGTCGCGCACCTGTTGTCGCGTTTTATCTTTGCCCCGTTCGGCTTCTTTGTTTCTTTATATCTTGTTTGCGCTCGACCCCTACCGGAAGTGATGGGAGGGAGGGGAACGCGATGAAAAATACATAATGACGCGGTCCCGCCTTCTCCTTTCTTACGTAATCACGAACGAAGCTCGCTCGCGAAATCTTATCGTATCCCGCGTGCACGCAAAACCAACCTTCGTCTTCATTTATTTTCTCTTCGTTATGCTTTAATTACAGTATATATTTTTATTTTTATTTCTTTTTTAACTTTATCCAATCGTGTTTTTTTTCTATATTTTTATACATTTAAAAAAATGAAAAGTCCCGCACGGAGAAAAATAGTTCTGTTTCTCTAACAAAATGTAGATCGTTAATAATTTATTGTTGTGGCAGCAAAAATATTTGGCTGCTACAGCAAAATATTTTGTTATCCCTATGTTAACCAGGTAAATCAGTTATGGTAACAAAATTCTTGTTGTCACAACCATTTTTTTTTCCGTACGCGTGCACACAAAACCCACCTTCGTCTCCATTGATTTTCTCTTCCTTACGTTTTAATTTAACATTTTTATTAATTTTTTAAATTTTATCCAATCGCCTTTTTTCTATTTTTTTAGAAAAAAAAAAAAATCGTACTAAGGGCTGTTGCACACGGTCTGGTTCGTCCGTGACGGTGGTGCGGAGCGTCGCGCAGCCAGTGAAAGTATCGGTGTGCGATTCGACCAGAGCGCGAACTGCGCAACTCGAGAAACCAAGTACGAGGAACATTCGCGGATTCTGGTTAAGGAAATAGTTCCCAGGCTCAATTGAATACATGAAAATTAATTAACTCCGTCCCCGTTCGACTCCGCGCGAACGGGAATTAATGTCGACTCCTCTTCGGTTGCATGGTAGTCGAATTCAAAGCTTCGCATCTCGCTATCTCTGTAACGAACTTAAAGAATTTCACGAACGCTAGCGAACAGCCACGATACGAGAAATCTCACTTCTCTTTCGTACCTATTTTTTTTTTCTTTTTTTTTCACGTTCCTTCGTCGCTTTGTGTCTATCCGGCGTTCGCATAATTCCGTATAACTCGAAGAGAAAAAGAATGATCGGGAGGAATAGCTTCGGTCTCCACGGAATAGCGAAGCGACACGGTGAATGAACAATGAGAGTGAGGGAAAGGGAGACGGAGGAGGATTGAAGCCGTGAAAATTAGAATTTCAAAAATTCGAGCAAAACTTTGCGCGTTAGTTCCGAAGGCGAACTCGTTCTCGTGGGTACATCCGCTCTATATAGGTACACATATACATATATATATGTACATGTACACGTATATATGTACATATAAATATACACGTTGGGCGGTCGTTGGCTGTAGATCGCTTCCAGCAGTGCACGGTAAGAATGTACCGTCCGCGTCCCGATCGTTAAGTTCTTTCTTAATTAACCACCTCCATCCCTCGTCGTTAACCCACCGGGCCCCATTAGCACACGGTTCTTCCTTCCGATAGTCCTTTTCCAGCCGCGCCAGCTGCTTTTCAGCCTGCGTACAGAGCATTATTTCCATCCTTGACTTCCTCCCGTCTACCTCGAAGCGGCTATCTGAGAAAGAGGCAAGACGGAACAGCTGAGGAAAAAAGGAGACCGTTCGAAATGAGTCCTGAACTACTAATCGAGCCGATTGCCGATGAGCAAAATTTCGGTTGAGGGCAAAGTCCCTAAGGGGACGCACTGTAAAAAAAAAAGATGTGCTAATTGAAAGCGTCGATCTGCAAGTTTTTATGCAAAAACTGGTACATTAAATTTAATGTACATATTGATGAATAATAAATATACTCTTTCATTGAACATGAAGCAAATTATTTAAAATAAAGTAATGTTTTTAATACACTGAACATTATTTTTTTTCATCACAATTGCACATGAAATTTAATATACCGATTTTCCAGTCCAGTACACTAAATTTCATAAGAATTTTCGTTACAGTGTAGAATAATCAGCCGCCCCAGAGAGTCGGACATCCAAACAAATCCACAACTTCCTAAAATAATTAACAGATTATTATTATTACATAACGTAACAAACACTGCAGAGTTATCCGCGAAGTTTCTAATTATCAGACGCGGTAATGCAAAGCATGATATTTGGAATGAATTTCGGATTAATAACAAAAACCATCGGAGCGAAACGTTATACGCTCAGCTTGCTCACGTACGAATTTAAACCCTTCATTACAGATGATCCAGAGTGCGCTTCGTTTGAGCTGTAGAGAGATCGCGCTATCCGAAGCATAAGCGAGTATAAAAATTTGTTTCCAGAGGAGAATATATTTCTCTCCATCACTCCGGCTTCTCTTCTATTTTTCTATTTTACTCCCGTGTATTGATATCCAATACGTACCGCAGCGATGTTTGTCCAAGTGAAATAAGCGAGTAAAACACAGAAAAATATGGAGGACAAAAGAAGAAGAAAAATAAAGCGATCTAGAGTATGCAGAGGTGGAAGTCTACAAGCAGCTCCGCGGCTGCCACAGCGCTATGACTTGGAGGAAGAAAAATGCACATTGCTTATATACCTTTGCCCTCCCTCGTGTTCCGCGCTTTTCCCCTTCGCTGCTATGCGAATCGTCGACACGTATAATCGTGACATGGGGATATAACGACCAAGACACGAACGATCGATTGTCGTACGAGTCCTTAGCTTCGTGTGTGCACACATCGACCGCTGGGAAGCAGAAGGGCGTAACCTCCACACTCGAGCATACGAATTAGGCCCTTTTTGTTCTCAGCCCTCCATATATCTATATACATGTATATATATATTTTTTATTTGTCACTCTTTTTTTCCTCGGCGTTTCCTCTTCTGTCTTCACCCTCCAGCCCCTCGCCGAGGGGTTTAAAATGGACAAGGTCGTCAACCCTTACCCCCATCCCCCCTTTGATGGTTTCGCAGACGTCGCAATCGATGCGTGCATGGATACACACGAATACCAGCTCGCCACTGTACTTCGCGTAGGTAGTTCCAATCGGAGAGTGGAAAGGGTAACAGAGAGATGACGATCACAGACCGGGTGGGGCGTTGTTACGGTGCGCAAGGGAAGCGTAAAAAATAAAAATGGCGAGCGCCGATTGGCTCGCGAATCTTGCAAGTGAAAGAGCAACGGCGACGGAGCGCAAGCCGATTTCTCCGTTCATCGAGCTCGACTGACGTCACACGCGGACAGGTCACACTGAAGAGGACACGTGAGGCTCCCGCGTGTCATTCAACTCTCCGAGCCCGTTCAACACCGCGCTGTCAGTCACTGTAGCCTTCCAATAAATTCATTATTTAGGATTTTTTGTTTACTGGAATAAACTGCACGCTGCTCGAATAATTGGGTCAGATAATCGGTCAGATATCTCGGTTTGGCCATGTTTGTTTTAAATGAAACCTGGGGAGTTAATTTTAAAAAACCCCACGCTGTCAATCACTGTACTCTTCCCAAATATGAATCATATCACAATTTTTTTTTTTCACAAAAATAAACTGCACACTGCTTCGGTCAAATAATATTTCCGGTCGTATATATATATATATATATATATATATATATATATATATATTGTAAATACAAATCGTTAACTCGAAGTAACATTTTGTACGTTGTCAAGTGGCTTCCGATTATTTCCTTTTCGCCAAAAATTCGAAATTCAAATATTTTGAGATGGCAATGGTTACTTTATTGGGAAGCAAACAAGAGGATAAACCGGAGCAAGGGGCGGGGGGGGAGGTGGTCGGAGTGTCGTGAAAAATAGAGAAAATTGAAAAAAAAGGAACGCTTAGCGAGAATGGTATAAATTTATGGCGCGCATAAATCGAAGAGCCAGCACATAGTACGGCGTGAAGGGGAGGGAATAAAAAAAAGCGATAGAGAAAGAGTGCCCCGATAATTTCGGGGTTGACCCGTATGCCCGGTTCACACTACCGTCCCGTCCTCTGTCCTGTATCTGGTACAGTAGGAAGCGCCGTATCCCCGTTGCTTCAAGAAACATAATAAATCAACGTAGAAGCGAATGGGGAAATGGGTTTGCATGATACGAGACGCTCGTGCTTCTCTGCTTCTGCTGGGTCTTGCGGCATCCTCAACGCAGAATAGTGGTGCGCACATATCTATATATCAATCTATATATATATAGATAGATATATATAATATACATTTTATGATATGCAAAAGAGCGTAGAAGAGAGAGACATAGAGATATTTATACAACTTTGATAAGGGTAAATGGAAATAAAATCTCATAAATTTACGAAAAGCACCTATCTCGAGCAGATAATATACATGTGGGATCTGGCGGGGCAAAACGGACTGTTTTAGCAGGAAAAATAGTCCGTTAAAATATTGTTATAGGAATCTCCCTCTCCACAAATGTTTGCCGCATCGCAGTTGAAAAAAAAAAAAAATTGTTCAAAACAGGGGAAAAAAGAATTCGAATTTAAATCGAGTTTACAAAGCAGTTGTAGCTCAGCGAACGAACAAAATTAATAATCAGTTTTCAAAAAGTTTTTGATAATTAATTAGCGAACTGGTGGGAGCCGTGGCAAATAGGAATGTTGGGAGATGAAGAAAACGAGAGCGCGTCGAGGGCCGGTGTATAAGCTTCAGCGGCCTCTCTCGAGACTTAAGGTAGTTACATTCAATTTCGCGTCAGTGTATGGGCCTGCCCAGTTCGTACTTTTTGTTTCTCTATAGCTCCATCGAGTGTCTGATAACAGTAACAACACGGTAATGCGTATAGAGGGGAGCGCGCGGGGCGGAATGGACTGGTGTCCTCTATTCGCGAAAAGGACTTCTTTATTACCAGGAAAAAATAGGAAAAAATTGACCATTTTGCCACCGATTTCCGTTTTTCCCCGCGGGCCCTGAAAGAATGAAACTTTGGACGTGCGATTTGCTTGCGTGGGCTAAACAGAACAAGTGGACGGCGAGGAGAGGACCTTGATGAGAAGATCCTAGCGAGATCCGCAAGGCACGGATAGTGCGAAGGACTTTCGCCTTCTCGGCGATGTTCCTCAGGCTTGATGCTGCAACGCCCTCTTATCCATGTACCGGTTAAGGTATTCTCATTGGAGAAGACCGCTGCCGCACTCTGCGGTCTTGGCTTTTGGCTTACTGAACTATGTACACCAAAGGTCGAGCAGGCGAGTTGGGAGTGAGCACGCGCGAGGCTAACACCTCGCTCATGCAAATTCTTGGGGCAGCGAGTGGGGAACACGCTGCCGGAAGTGGATAGGTGCGGAAGGTACCAGCGGTGCCTTCCGAGGCGTGATAAACTACGCGGGCCGCTAACTACGCGAATTATTCCAAGTAGATGCCTCTCGGTATAGTGCAGGTTTCACCAAGTTACGACGAAGAAGTCTGAGTACCGAAGCAGCATCTAGAGCACGTGGGGACCCGGCGATGTCCTATAACATGTGCATAGGAAGTCTTCGGTGCACGGCCGACAGCGCAGTTTCATGAAACTGTGTGGTCCGATTCCGGCTCGTTTCCAAGTCGCAACGGCTCCAAATTTCAACATCGGCGGCACATCCGTACAAATGATCTGTTGGCTTGAAATTTGTTTATTTATTTATTTTTTCATTTTTTAAGTTCATTCCAGAAGAATATTCCGGGCTATTCCGGAAGAATAGTCCCGCAGAATAGGACGGCGGGGAAAAGGAAGTATTTTTCGAAATTTCGTTGAGACGAAAAAAAAAACGTCATCACAAATGGAGAATATATGAACGTTTTTTCTAAAGCTCCGGTTGAAGATTTTCGCTATGACTCATTTTGCCCCAGTTACAGATACGTAGGACATTATCTGCGGTTCTTAAGTCAATTTGGTAACGTCCGACTTTTCATAGTCAAAAGTTCACGTAAAGAGCTGTGAACTGTTATCTCCAGAAAATAACATGCGAAGAAGCACTTTACGGTCCATAACTTTTTTTTCGGCTGGATGCTGTTGCCCGTCGTAGACCGGGCGCCGCAGTGAGCGTCAACGACGTGACTACTACGACGACGTCAACGAGTTTGTTTGAAGATTATACGTATACAAAGTTTCGCAAACTCGCAAGCTCCTTTTCGAGAACACGGGGCTTCCTTGGTTCGTCGTTGCACGACGACCGGACGGGGGTGCGAGAAGAGTGCTCGGCGCTGTAGCTCGTCGGAAACTACTCGCGTTATCCAGTGATACACACCTGGGGCAATGTTTCGCAAATATTGAAGGAGAAATCAGCTCCTCCCCTACCATTCACTGTGCACGTACACATGTTCTCCTTCTTCCTTACCGATCGTCTTTGGCGGCACGCAATTTTCCCTTCATACAAGTCCACATGAAAACTTCAACAGATTCTATAGTCCTTGACGGTCTCATATTTAAGAAAAATAATAATATAAAATTATTTAAGCGACTAAAAATGGGTAAAAATCTGCTTTTTCAGAAAGTCGCTGTTTTGCCAATTTAGTTATTTTTTGTTCCCTCGTCAAGGATCGCATTGTACATAATTTGTCAACAGTATTGTAATTACAATATATTTTTTGTTGTTGTTTTATTGTTTAACACTCCTCATAGTCTTTATAACAATAACAATAGAATAAAAAAATTCCTAAATGTTCATTAACATAATCTCCTTCTACCTTAAAAAAAATTAAATTGACAAAGCGTACACTCACCGAAAAAAAAATCACGAAATATGTGTGCAATTTCACCCGTTTGCTGTGGCGCAAGCCCATAATCGAACGTGAACAGTATTCGAATCACAGTACCTTTTTGTTATTTTGTTTAACACTCTTTACGGTCCTCCGCTTGCGGTCATATCAAATTCGCTTGACACCGGCGTTATTGCCGAGGAGAACGAGAGCACGAGAAAGCGCGAATGAAAAAAAAAGGGGACGTCGAGGAAGGGACGAGGGAACGGATGGGAAATAACGTAGCGCAATAGAGCATTTCCCGTGCGCTTACGAGATACATATCTTCAATTTTTCTAATACCAACTTTTACTCTGTACCGACGGAGCGAGGTCCGTGTGATCGTGCTTTCTCCGCGTTTCCACAGCCCATCCCCGCAGGGGTTGCGATCATTGTTGCACTACCTACCTATCTTCTGTGTGTACCAGCGTGCCCCAGCAAATAACGATTCGGTTGGCGTGTGCACTGGCTCGCAATTCCTTTTGCGGAAGAAGCTGCACGGGGTGTGCTCACAGGCACATTCAGGGAGGTTACCGTTACACTCGCAACTGGCAAGATATTGCTTGAAGAAATTCAATATTCGTCTCGTTCGCTCCTCGTGTTCCAGCAGCCGTATAAGAAAAACCGAAGTTGATGTGTATGTGTGTGTGTGTTGGTTGGTAAATGCCGAATGAGACTGCTATCGATCTTTGATATATAGCGCCATCTACTCCAGCTACATCCGATACGGACAAGGGGGGCAGAGTGGCGCGAAATGGACCAGCTGAGTGATTCCGGGAGTTTCATTTACCCAAGATATTGCGAATTTTTTTTTCTGCACAAAACGAATCTTCTACATCGATTCGGGGCGAAGGATAACGTTCTGAGGATATGAGGCAAAATGGACTTTTGTAAAATTGCACTGGAATCGTATTTTTGGGATTAATGTGGAAAATGTTGGGTTGGGAGTAAAATTATTGTGATAATCGTAATAGGAGTTTCTGAATGAAATATCACGTTACGAATAAAACCAGTTACAGTCTTTTGATCAGCTTGTAATAATCGACGTCGATAATGTTGCTCACTTCATATCCGTGTTACTTTTGTCCCCAGTCTCTCCTACATCCGCGACTGTACGTATATTTTAGTCGATTTCTGGTTAAAATACGAATCCTTCAATCATGAAATCCTTCGAATTTCGATATTTCGTTACATTTAGCAGAGTCCATTTTGCCCCGCCTCTTCACCTCACCCCGCCGTCCCAAGCGCAAAGTGGTCCGTTGTGTATCGCCGCTATCTCCGCTTCACGGTCCGCTCCCGAGAAATCATTAAAAATTCCTTCTCGTACCGAGCGTCCGCGAAGGTTATTTGAAACCTTCGAAGACCATTTATAAACTATCGAGAAAACTTTGTCCTCGATGTCCTATTCGGTTAGAATTTATCTTTGCTCTCGAGGTCGCCCGCCCCACGAGTGTTTGAATGAAAACCAGTCGCTGCCGCTGCTTCTCTTACATAGTTCAAGATCCCCCTACCTCATCTTTCTCTTTATCCGTAATCTTCCTCTCTCTCCTCTTCCCCATCCTCCTCCCGTACTGTCCAATCCGGCGGCGAGCACACGCTCGGGATAAGTACCATCCCGGGCGACTGCCGCCCACCCGAGAAGATTTTAATATTTGCAGCCATATCTCAGCGGGGTAGTGAACTTTCGGACCCCCCCCCCCCCCCCCCCGCTGAGAGTCTGGCGTATCCCGAGAGCAGCGTATTTCAGAGAATGTTGAAACAGGCGCTCACTTAAAATCACTTTATACCAATGGTGGCCACTTTTTCCGTATTCCCGGCGCTCTCGGTCCACATCTCGCGGACAGTCGTGAAAATCTGTTGGTACATTATATACGAAGAGGTCGCGCAAAATTGTTCGTCCCGACTCATGAAAAATTGAAAAGCACCCTCGCGTCACACCACGCGCGGGCGCCATGATGGATACTCGCTGATGTCGGGCGATTCGAGTTAAGAAAATTCGCCGATTCTTCAGTGCCATCCCCCGCGGTCCCGTCTTCGAGGAAACACGATGAATCAGCTGAAACGCGCCGATGGGGCAAGACGGGCCACCCGTGCGAGATCTTTCAATCGAGAGAAAAATAGAGGTCTCGGTCTCGAGCGGAGAACTCCGTTTCGCCCCGCGCGACCATTTTTCATGGGATGTTTTATATTTAATTAAAAAAATTCAACCATCCGCGCACGCCGCGCGCCGCATTATATTCGGCTTTAATTCGAGCCATCTGCCGCCCGATTGGGCAGGAAGAAAAAAAGAGTACTGCTGCGATTTCCGGAGCTCTTAAACAACCCCCGCGCAGCGCGCGAGACTCGGAAGATACAGAAAGGGTTCGCGCAACGAGGGAGGCGAGAGCTATGAGAGGGTTTTATTTCCAAATTAATCCCCCGGAAGATTCCGAGATGAGAGGCAATTTCACTCCCTTCCCCCCCCCCCCCCCTCCTCTCGCTTGTATATACATATACATAACACAGATATTTCTTCGTTCTTTCTCGCTTATGGCTCACTCGTTAAGAGAGCAAAGTGATATATTTTTACGATACTACCGGAGTACACATTTCCGGTGCGCGCACCGACGATTCCACCGTCGAGGGCAGAAACAGTGAGCCAACGATCCTCGAAGGGGTAGTTAAAGCCGCCCCCACCCTGGACACGAGGATACTTCCAGCGACGCTCACTTGTCAGGTGAAAATTAGAGCCACTTAGAGTCCAAAACGACTAACGATTGTCTGCCGCTTCCACCGTCTCGTCCCCGTCGTTCTCCACCCTCAGCCGCGAAACCAACCGCTGTAAACTTTCGGTGGATTTTAAAGAGTTCCTCGGCGGAAGGCGCGCGGGACCGGAAGACACGACACGCGATTGCCTCGCCCGTTCATTCATCGCTGAAATCGCGAGCGGAAGCGAGGAGGAGACAAAACGCCGGGAAAGTTGAGAGTTATTGGCTGTTGATGCGGCCGCGAAGCCGCAGCGGGCGAATATTCTCGACGAAGTTCCCACAATTTTTATTATTATTATAATTTTTTTTTCATCCCCGTCTTTCTCGACTCATCGTTCACCGAGCAGGAAATAAAGAGTCGGCGTCACCTCCGGAGCGAATTAAATGTCTTCGATGGGATCGCGATCGGAGGAAGTTGTAAATTTTCAAGTCACCGGGAAGGTGGAATGCGATTCCGGTGCAGCCTGGGGAAGCACCGGCGGTGCCGGCTTGCGGGGACGTTTCCGATAGGACCGCCGAGGGCGGCGTTTGCGGACATGCGAGAGGGAAAAAAAGGGAAAAATTCACCGTGCGGTGGAAAAATAAAGAGGGGGGTTTGGGTGGAGTGAAATTTGCAGATTATCGGTTGAACGACGGGGTGACTTGCGGCCGTTCTCCGCGCCATTAAAGTTCACGTCTTTCCTTGTAATTACCCGCGGTCCCGCAATTAAATTGAACACACATAGTGCGCGGCTTTTTTCCCCTTCGATATCGATCTTTCAAGGGCCGCGTTGCGGCCAGAATGCTCGCCGGCTCGGGGTGGTTCTTCGTTCGATTGTTACTCGAAGAATCGTTCACAAGAGTTTGCGGCCCCTGCGATGCGACGATGAAGCGTATTCATTTTTTACGAAAAAAAAAAGGTAAAACACACGAGTCGAGAGACGGCATGACAAAACGTGAAACGAATGCGATCGAGGGGGCGAGAACGACAAAGGGGAAAGACCGCGGAGAAAATATGAGGAACGTGGATAAAAATAATAACGAATGGAGACGATAAGGGAGGGTGAAAAGTGCGCGCGGGAAAGAACTATAGATAAAAAAAACGGGCCAGGAATGGGGGAGAGTAAAAGAAGAAAGGGCGAAAAAAAGCAGCGGGAAGAGGAAGAAGTTGAGGAGATATAAAAAGCCGGAAGATATTTTAGCGATTGCGATTCGCGATAAGAGCGTGCGCGGAAGAAACGAAACGATCGGTTCTTCGTTTCTTCTTTACTGGTGCGCCACGTTTGTGGAAAGGGCGGGGGGGGGGGGGTGGTTCGTTGGCGATCTTATCGTCCGCAGAGACCACGAGTACGAAAGGTCGGGCAAGCTTGCGACAACTGAAGATAGGAGACACACAGGCACGAAGACATATATATATATAGCAGTAGTGCACATAGTGCAGAGCGAGGCAAAACAGAACACCGGGGCAAAACGGACCACCTCAACGAATTTTTTTTGCCAGACATCAAGAAGGGTGGAAGTGAACGTTTTGAACGACGGAAATGTAAAACAGGCTATATTTCGAAATAAAGAAATAACCAACGTTGAAATGTACAAATGTTTAAATGTAATCTAATCCCTTTTTCAATCTACCGATCTATCGAAAATCAAATTTTCGAACTACTAATTTTTCGATGTTTCACTATTCGCAATGATGAAATTTCAAAATGTTGTCGGTCCTACATTTCGGCCTTTCAAAATGTTGACTCCCGCTCATCAAAAATCGAAACCTCTCGTCTCGAATGGACGAACGGCCGGTCCGTTTTGCCCCCGGGTTCTCTTTCGACCCGGTCACCATCTACGGCGGCGAGTATCCGGCGAATCTTCTTTATCAGTACCAACTCCTGAACGCTATATCAGTGTTTCGAAAATTCAGTTGGTAATACCCGCCGGTCTGCCCGGCGTAGCCGACTTCGTCGTATACCTGTGTCGCGGTGGATATCGAGGACCGGAATACAATGTAGTAATCGAATGGAAGTTCGGACAATAGCTGCATTTCATTTGTGCTCGAAGGATAGTATACAGGTGTAATCAACGTTGAGCAAAGAATGAGAACGGTATTGGATTCAGACGTCATGCAATATACAGGGAGTGCTAGGATAGTGTTCGGGCTCGGTGAACGACGAACGAGGAGCTTCGCAAAGCAAGGAGGTTCCTACTGAGTAGGTCGCCATTGCTTTTCCCTCGTAGTCTCCCAGATACTCGGGCTCGGTTCTCTCCGTTCCTTTTTTCATTTCTGCATATTAAGCATAGTAGTAAGCATAGTATACAAATATCTTAGTATGCATATATCATAGTATGCATATATTATAGTATACTTATATCATAGATTAAGCATAGTATACATGTATCGAAGATCCATCGAAGCGCCGGATGTGACGTCATACCGGAAATACGTCACTTCCGGTTAGAAAATCTCAATTTCGACCGGAAATACGTCACTTCCGATTTGCAAATCTCATTTTTTGACCGGAAGTGACATCGAAATACGTCACTTCCGATTTGCAAATCTCATTTTTTGACCGGAAGTGACATCGAAATACGTCATTTCCTGTTTGAAAATGTCATTTTTCGACGAGAAATTAGGCATTTCCGAGTACTGGCTTTATCGTGCCGATAATGCGGAACGGATCATTCAGGAGCCATACATATACAGCGATTCGAAGGATAAATAAAAAAGGCGAGCAATGGAATGAGGAGAGGTTTCGCTGGGTGGTCGGTCAGAGGGTGTGGCATTGAGCCTGCTATTGAAATCCGTTAGCGGATCCAATATTTATTACTACTATCCTGGCAACGGGAGAATCGTTCGTACTACCGGTGTCGCGTGTCTCGCGTCGCCACTCCGATTCGTCGAAGCGCTTTCAGCCGACACCGCCGAATCAATCACTTCCGGCTCGCTCTGCCGGAGCCCCCCGCTTCCACAAAATTTTTCCTATTCTACCGGAGCGCGAGGAAAAATAAAAAAAAAATGAACAAAAAATGAAAAACCCGAACCAAAGCCCAAAAATAACAGAACTCAATGGATTCCGTACAAGTGCAAAAATGTATTTTTCTTTCGACGGAAGAGTCCGCGTTGTCGAGGAAAAAAAAAAGGGGAAAGAGAGCTCGTATAAAATATCGCTCTGGTTATCCCGCGCAGTTTGGCTCGGATTTATGCGCGAAAAGCTGCGATCACAAGTGACACATTTGCCGGTCTGTCCAATTTTTTGTCTACAAGCAGGATTCGCCGTTATTAAAATTCCCCGTGAGCCGGAGGCCGAATGGAGTTTCGGGCGATTTTTCGTTTCTCGGCCACGTGTAGCAGCACCCGCTGCCAGCACACCCCTCTTGCCGACGAGCGGACCTCTCGTTGTCGCCGGAAAGTTCTCTCCTTCGTAGGACGCTAGTAAAAAAAAAAAAAAAAAAAAAAAAAATACCGAGTGTGCAGTTGTAAGTGTAGTCTTGGGAACTGTGCTACATTGCCGGTCCTCCGGAAAAATGCGCACGTACTTACGAACGTTTCTTACTCCCGTAGCATACGAAGTGGCATTCGGCAAACATACGCCGGGAGCTTTCGACGGTTCCTCTCGCAGTCGGAGTGCCGGCTGGAAGGATAGCGAGGACGAGTGAAAGAGGTAGGATGAAGGTGCGACGGCGATGCTCTCGTTCGAGCCACCGGGAAAGGTTTATTCAAATCGTCCGACGTCCGTATATCCGCCTCCTCTCGCGCTCCGCTGGCTTTTAAATTTTTTATTTATTTTTCTTTTTATTCATTTTTTTTTCCCCATCCACTGTCGTCTTCGTCGGGGAAGCGTTATTATCTGGCGACGCTCGTCGCTCCTGTTTTTCGGGTCTACGAGGCGAACGTATCAAGTATTCTTGACGCGCCGAAGGAAAATTCTCCGCCAGGCTTGTACCGTGCTTTATATATTTTTTTTATTTTTTTAGGACCGCCTTTCCGTGTATCAAAAAGCGAATCCGGCACCAGCTTTATTAATACTATATACTTGTAGCCCGGCTGCGAGGCCGTTTCGTACCCCCCCGGGAAGACGCGCACGGTTACAGTCGTTTCGGGGCTCTCGAGGACCCCGGCATGTACTCTATTCAGAAGAGGAAGAGCTATCTGCTATATCTATATTCACCCCGTTTCTCAACTCCCTCAACTCCTTTTACCCCTTTCTCTCCCGCCCTTTTCTCCGGGTTGCTTTGTCCCCCTCGTCCTCGTCGTCCTCGTGTTCCGCCATTGAAAAATTTCCACCTTATTAAATCCGCCCCCGTCTCGAGTGCCGAACTACCGGACCAAATCTTCTCCATCTCCACGGAAATATCTTCGGCCGGGGAAGGGATTACTTTGTCGTGTTTCTTGAAAAAAAAAAAAAATCCCCCTTGAAGGATTCGCAGAGAAGCGCGCGGGGGCGCCGGATGGGGGAGGGGGGTGAAGGGTGTTTCGCCAAAGAGACTTTTGAGGGTGTCTCTAGGTAGCAACGTCGAAGGCTCGGCGAAAGGCGTACAGCCGACCGAGAGCGAAAGGACCGTCAGCGATCCTTATGTGAGCTGGGTGTTGCGCGAACCGTGGTTATAGTCGGCACAGACCCGACTGCGATTCGCTCTTTGGGGAGAACTCGTTTGAATTTTAAAACGATAGTGGAAAGCCGTGTAACCCTTGCAAAAGCCGACTCAAGATGCCTCAACTTTTGTGATGTGATCTGTGGATGCGACATTGAATTAATTCATGACCCGCTTAGCTCTACGGAAAACGATTTTCCCAGAAACTCTTTCGTCGATTCGACCGCATATCGGGGAGTCGGCGAGATAGTCGAGTTCGTATTTGTGGCGGGCAGGGTGGCCCTTCAGGTTTCGTACTGTGGCAATCATTTTCAATGGGATTGCGACTGTCAAGGAAAATCTGGAAAACTCGGAAATGCAAAGTCATTTTAAATGGCTAAGGCAAATCACGAAAGTGTCAGGGAATTGAAGATCTCAGGGATGATCGGTGAATCGAAACCTTGGTCATTTTTAGGCGATCAACTGAAGTTTGGCGGATCGTGCAAACAAGACATATTCAAAAAATTTGCGCACCCTTAACGCAAGTCATGAAACAAAAAATTCGTGACACATTGTATGGCAATGATTTTCAACCGGATCGCCATTGTCAAGGAAAACCCGGAAACCCCAGACATGTCAAGTAATTTTAAATGCCTAAAGGAAATCAGGAAAACGTCGGAGAATTGAATACCTCAGGAATGATTGTTGAATTCGAATCTTGAAGTATGTTGAGCCACCAGCTTCGAGGATCGTCAAAACACGGCATATTCGAAAAATGTCTACGCCCTTAACACAAATCACGATAAAAAAATGCGCCTCGCACAGTATGGAATAGCCTGTCGCCGCGTACCGTCAACAAGAGGGTGGCAAACACGCCAAGGTGTAATCGATCCGACGCGCATTTTTCGGAATCCGCGCCACCGACGAGACTCGCACAGCTGGCAGTCCCGGCTCTTTGTCAATTATCCTTTACCCTCCGGTTCGCGGTAGCGCACCGTTACGTCGGCGACACTGGCACCGTGCTCAAGAAGATCGTTGTCTTACGACGCGATAGAAGACAACGGGAGAGATGCGACGAGATTGCAGAATCTGCGGAATGCCGTATTTTACATCCCCTTTGGATTAAATCAAGGACAACGACATTGCATGCGCCAAAAAAAAGAAAAAAAATCACAGAAAGAGACACCAGTTCTGATGCCTCATTGAAGAGAGGGAGAAGTTCCGAAATGCAGCAGTCGCATAGAAAATCCACCAGACCTGGGGTCATCGTCTCCGGCGTTTCTCGATGAGAAGGCCCAGATTGCCGAATTTTTCATCCCCTTTGAATTGAGTCACGGACAACGACATTGCATGCGCAAAAAAAAAAAATCATACAAACTAGACACCAGTTCTGATGTCTCATCGAGAAGAGGGAGAACTTCCGAAATGCAGCAGTCGCATAGAAAATCCTCCAGAGCTGGGGTCATTGTCTCCGCCGTCTCTCGATGAGAAGGCCCAGATTGCCGAATTTTTCATCCCCTTTGGATTGAGTCACGGACAACGACATTACATGCGCAAAAAAAAACAAAAATCATAGAAACTAGACACCAGTTCTGATGCCTCATTGAGAAGTGGGAGAACTTCCGAGATGCAGCTGTCGCATAGATAATCCTCCGGAGCTGGGGTCGTCGTCTATGGCGTCTCTCGATGAGAAGGCCCGGATAAGGGTCGATACACTCGCCATCCCTGAGACTTCTCTCCCACGGAATTCAATTTAGGTTCTATACCGGTTGATGTACACTGCGGAGCCCCGATGTTACGTATAGATGCACGGAGGGCGTATATACACAGCAGTGTGCCAGTGAGAGCTATGTATAACTAGAGGGAACGTTTGCTCATGCACAGTAGGGCCATTTCGGTTCTCCTCCGCTGTTGACCCGCCCGACCGCGAGACCGACTGGAAGGGAATCGTATACTCGACCACTGGGTCACTGGAAGCTGCTCCCCCTTCCCACCCCCCCCCCCCCTTTAAATTGAATCGGCACAGTTGCGAGGAGCAAAGCCAGCGAAGAGTACATATAGAGAGCGACTGAGACTGAGCGAGCTTGGCCCGCACCAGTATTCGCCAATCAGCCGTCCTCTCCAGGCGACGGTCCATCGGATCCAAATCTGGTCTTCATAGCTTTGATTGCACGGAAACTTCGACTTCACCGCTTGAGGCTTATTCTATTTGCACACGCCCAAGTTTAAATTCGATTTATGCGTGACGCTCGTTCGCTCTCGGGACTCTCGCTCTTCATTTCTCTGGATTGCCGAGCCACGGCCCGATATCGGCCGGTTGCCGGCCTGGGGTTGGGGCCGCTAGCGGGAATCGTGTGCGATCGTAACGAGCACAATTTGCCTCTCGATTAATTACACTTTTGATACATTGATTTCTCATCCGCTATAACGCGGATTTCGGGGGAAACCCTCGCTCTCCCTCTCTCGCTCTCGGTCCCGCTGCTCTCTCGGCGTTATATTTCATTGGTTCCGCGTCGGCACTTCCTACCGTACTGCATCCAAATATCTATAGCTACGCGGCACGACCCGAGCGACGATGTTTCTGAATTTATATTTTGTCATGCAGTATGGGTGCCGGAGTGTATACATTACGGGGAGGATCGATGTATCCCCGGGGATGCATCACGGAGGGTACCGTGTAACCGTGAAACCAGGCCCGCAACCCCCTCCCCCCCCCCCCACCTCCTCCTCATCCTCCCGTAGCTCTCACAGCAGCGTTTCGCAATTTAACGTGGCTTTAACGAGAATCAATGCGCCGGAAGCTCATGAATTTCTCCGATCGATGACATTAACCGATCGCCGAATGTTAATGCCCGAAAAGCCTTTAAAACAAGCACGACTGTTTGCAACGGTGAAATTGATACTTTTTATTCGTCGGTATTTCCGACCCGACGTTGTCTTCTCGATCCCAATAAAGGTTGACAAAGCTCGGGTGATTCGATTATGGGTTGCCTCCACCGCCGTCTGCCCTGCGTTGAATCGACGATTAGCGATCAAATCCAAGTGACCCGGCCTCGGAGATCTTCGGTTGACGAACTAGTGAAATTTATTTAAATGGCTCCACCTCGAAGATCTTCAGTTGACGAACTGGCAATCGTGAAATTGATACTTTTGATTCGTTGGAATTTCCTTCCCGACGTTATTTCCTCGATCTCAATAAACGTTTACAAAGCTTGGGTAATTCGATTCTGCGCTGCGTCCCTGTACTCCGCCCTGCCCCGCGCAGAAATGACAATTAGCGATCAAATTTAAATGGCTCCGCCTCGAAGATCTTCAGTTGACCAACTAGCGGAAAAGTTTAACGAGGAGCGATTTCCGACTCTCTTGTCCTACCACTGACAACTCCGCCGGTCGGTGAAACAATGGACTACTTTATAATTGTTCGGGAGGGCCACGGGGAGGCGGGAAGGGTTGAAGGGAGCGTCGAAATGCTCCGAATTCTAGGTGAGAAGCCGAGCTTCGAGCTCCTTCCGATTCCGGCGAACGATAGAGAATTGTTCGCAAGGGGGTGAGACTAAGTTGAGTGAGGGAGGCGAACGACTGACTGGGAGAGTAGTAATTCGATTCGGGTATCGGTATACCCGACTACAACCGCTTCGACACTGCGAGCCGGAGTTGCACGGAACGAAGACTGAGAGCAAGAGTGCAAGAATGGATAGTAATTTCCGTTCGAGTACCCCGTAAAGCATCGACTGCTCGGCGGGGGCGTCGGACGGGGGCGGAGGAAGAGCTAGTGTCTGACTACAGCGGTCTCTCACCACTTACTATAATGCTCGGTGGTGCCTCAGCTATGCCGATGCTCCGCCGCGCAGACACGGCCCGTCCGACACCATCAGCCACCGCAGCTGAACCATCGTCGAACGCGCACACGGCTATTACTACTTGGATAAACCATTTGCACCGCCTACTTGACTTTGGATTTAACACGCCTCCTCCACTAACCAGCCTTAACAGCGGCAAGTACCGACAGTTGTACCGGCGAACTGCTATCCACGAGGCTCCTCGCCGTGTGTACACTAAGAGCGACTATCCGGCACTGGCAATTTCCAATTCGGCGGATGCGGCCTGAACGGAAAGACCGCGCGGAAGTTAAGGGAGAGGATCGTTGTTTCGGTAAGAACATGCATTGGCCGTCGCCGCGAAGCTCTCGGGCTGGATGAACGGCGGGTTTGCCGGCCCACGAAAGGCCGGGACTCTCCTCATGTCCTGGGAAAAATTCGTCAATACGGTCCGTCTTTACCACCTTTACATTTGAGCCGGGTCTCTTCCGGGTTTTACGGATACGCGCATATATCTTGGTGATCCTGTCGTCTATCAAGGTGAACGGCCCAATTGCTGAAAGAAGATTGTTAAAAATAGTCGAGGTATAGAAATAACTGGTATTACAGAAAAGTTTAGAGACTTAATTAAATTAAGTGAGTATTATTTGATTATTTTTGACAATTTTTAAATAATAAACTTGGAATATAGGCGTCGTTGTAAATGACCCGATTAGTGTCCTACTATTTTGTCATAATAGTCCATATAGTGACCTATCAAAGGTCTGATCGCTGACCTACGCCGTGTTGCATCTATGCTCTATCAATGACCGAACATAACTCACCAACGTGCTCATCGTGTTGACTAAAATATGCGGACAGTAATTGGAGAATTCAGGGTCTTTACAGACTTAATCGTAAACACGAGGCGGCACTGTTACCAACTAAATACTGTTGACAAATCAATAGGCCAAAAATGTATTATATAAAATTCAAAGAACACTTTCGCTGTCCAATCTCTAATAAATCCATATTTTATTAAATATCTCTAAGGAAATCATCGAAAAACATCACGTAAATATTGTGATTATTTTGTTTTTACAGACAGTAATTAGGCCATTTAATTTACTCAGGAAAAGAAAAAGATGGGTAAAGATTATCGGTATCGGCATCGAAGCCGCGGATAAATGGCGGGTACGGCGTGGCACGAAACGCCGGGATTCTCTTCGTGCCCTGCGTAAAAAATGTTGTCAAAACGGTCCATTTTGCCCCAAGAGTTTCATTCCGCCCGAGTCTTCTCCGTGTTTCGCGAGTGAGCGCGTATACCTCGGCTTGATCCTGTCCTCTATTATTCGGGAGACAAAAAAAAAGATTGGGAAAGATTGTTGGTATCGGCATCGGAACCGCGGATGAGATTCAAATGAGCGGGCGATGAACGAATGCCGAGAGGAGTGAGCGGAAGAGAGTTCCGATTTAATACCCGCCGGCTGGAGCAATTTCCCCAAGCGTCCTCCTATTCCTACTTTACCCTTTTCGTTGTATCGACGTCGAAGCTGGCTGGGTAGTCAACAACCGGGAGACTCGTGAGGCTTTCGTTTCAACGTCTACTCGACCCATCTACTCTATCCCGCGGTTTTTCCTTAAACAAAGGAAAGCGGAGCCAGAATGGGCACAGTGCTCTCTCTTCCTCTCTGTCCATCCCTCTCGTTCCGGAGCTCTCGATTTTTCACCACGGCTCGCTCGCTCTTTCGCTGGCGTATCGAGCGCGGCGGGTGAGAATTCGGCTCGAGGCTGAGGACCACCCAGCATCGAGAAACAAGCTCAACCGAAACACTGGAAAGCCCCACACCGCAACGCGGCTCGTAATCGCTGCAAATAGCGACTGAATGGAACTCGATCTTAACCGCTCTATTACTCACCCTCCGATTTCGGAAGAGGTAAATAAAGTGCAAATAAAAGAGCATCGCGCAGGCAGAGAGGAGTGAAATAAGAAATTAATGAAAAGAAGACAAGCTTCGGATTTGGCATCTTCCGTTCTATCTGAAAATGACCAAAAATGTTAAGTACATGACCCGGTGAGCTGAGATTTATGGATATAATCGAAAGTGGGTTTAACAATTTACTCTTTCGCTGACCTCGTGACGCACAAAGCTGAAGCTGGAACTCATTCGCGAGGAACTTCAGTCGTGCCGATAAACTATTTCTTCTTTTTTTTTTGCAATTGTCAACAGTGGGTACGATTCGCAATTGTAAGAGATTTGATGTTTGCGGCGATACTGCGAATGCTCCGTGACAGGAATCCGAAATTCCCCTCAAGAAAAAACTCGCACACCCCACACCTCAGTACGCACGATGAGCGCACCCTCCAGTTAATGATCCTTCATGCACTACTCCGATTCAGCTCTCGATGGTTGAACACACTAAAAAAGAAATCTACTCCAATTAATATGTCGAGATCGAATGTACCGGCTGCTTGATATCCCTCGAATAACTCGATGGGGCTGTAACGATCCATATGCAAAATGCCTGTTATGCAAAATTCCTCCACTCGTCATATCACAGAGACCGAGAAACGCTACAGTATTACAACTACGAATTCCTCGTATCGCCCCCTTCCCTCCCCGCATTCCTTTTGATTTTTATCTTTTTTCACATTGTATCGCCCGTTAGTGTCAGTGTAATTAATTCCCACGAATGAAGGCCACCCAAAAATTAACTCAATTAAAATTTCTCCCCGCCCGCCGCGCTTTCACCGCAGCTGGCGGCTCTTTGCCGCTCGCCCTCAACGATCCTCTCGTACCCCGCTTCCCTCCTGAACCGCCGACTCTCGTACTGTCACCACCCCCGGGCTCTTCTCCGGCTGCCGGCACGAGGACGATTTCCAACCGCCACCCCTGAAATTATCGGTGCGCTCTGAGAGAAGCCCATTGATTACAACTGGTAATTGCCATTACGCTTCCCGTACAAGCCCGCTTTGTCGAGCTAGTCTGCTGCTGTGCTGTATACGGTGCAGCATCCACCAGCCAACAGTCCCTCCCCGGCCGCCGTTCGGTTCCAAGTCAACTACTTCTATACACACGACCCCGCTGCGTTCGCCGAACCACCCTCCGCCCCCGCGCCCATTTCGCCCCATTTTCCAACTATGGTCCTCGCCCTGCAGCTCCTGCAGCCGCTAAATCGAAGCCGAGGACTCGCCGATAGTTCCAACTATAGCGCACCTATCTGGACCAGCCAACCGGCCAACCCTCTACTCTCCTCCGCCCCACTTCCGTCATACATATGTATTCCCATCTTCGTCGTTATGTACACAAAATGTACTTTCTGTTTGCAGAGGCAGGCCATTGCCTCGACCCTTCAACTATTGCTTCACCACGACCCTTACCGCGTAGCGCTTTTCACCGCGGGCTCTCCGAACCAAGGCGACCTACCCCACAGCTGTGCTTTCCCCTGTTTCCGCTGTACACCTACCTATGAATTTAAACCGGCTTAAGCTCCGCTCAGCCGCCCGCACGCATATCCACACTCGTAGACGCGTATACTCGGCTGTTTTACAAGTCGATTACCGTGTCGAACCGGCCGTATCGATCTTAGACTCGAATGCGGCCTCGCTATTTCTGAACAATTTATCAGCTACTGGCAATATTTGTCCGAAATAAGTGTCACTCGATATTTCTCAATTTTTGTTTTATTAATTTAATTTTTGTTTATTTTATGTATTTTTTAAATTTCTATATCCAGAGTTTACCAGCTCGACGGGAATCCAGGCGAGGGATTGAGGTTTCGTCTTTTTGTTTTCCTTCCAACGCCGGTAATGACGCCCCTACAGCCATTACCTGGGTTAACTCGATATACTTTACCAGTTGCTAGCAAAATTTATCCGAAATAAGTGTCACTCGATATTTCTCAATTAGTGTTTTTTATTTAATTTAACATCAATTTGATTTCCTTTCTTCCTTTCTGTATACGAGATTTACCAGCTGGGTGAAAATCCGGGCGAGAGATTGAGGTTTCGTCTTTTTGTTTTACTTCCAAAACCAATAACGAGGCTGAAATTATTCGTAGTGTTATAGAGTCGGTTGGAGGAGGGAAAAAATATATATACGAGGAACGAGTCGAGGTGGGAGAAAAAAAAATAGATCGCCCGTTGTCAAGTTCCCCCGGGGTTTATACGAGAGTGGGCTAACGATGGTAATTTATTCAATACTTCGGGCTGGTATTATGCTCGTAAAATGACCAGAGAGATTTCGACCTCGTTTAACGGCGATACTTTTTCAAGCGTCGCGACCCGTCCGGATGCACGAATAATTAAAAAATAATAATAAATAAATTAAACGAATATCGAGGCAGAAAAATGGAGTATTGGGTCGAATTAAAGAGTTGCAGTTTAATCGGATCTCGGAGCTGACGAGGCCTGAACGTTATCACGCGATTTTAACTGACACATATTTAAAACTTTTTTTTTGCAGTTCTTGATGTCCGTGCCGATCGGCTGTCGATTTCCACGGCTATCCGACTAGACGGATCGGGCGTTTTATTCGTAGCCGGTTCGCCGATCATTCCGCGAACCGAATGGCCAATAAATAGACACGAATACTTTACAGGTCAGCGAGGAAATTCGTCATTTCGGGCGGATGTTGTCGTGCGAATTAAAAAAAGAAAAAAGGCCATAGCGATTGCAGTGGGCGGCTCGAATGATCGGCAAGTGGGCGAAGCGGAAAGGGAGTGATTCTCGCGAGGACACGTTGACTGCAAACTCGTTGTAAAATAGCGCCGCGCAGCGCTAGTTCGGAAATTGATTTTCGACCGGAGCGAGAACGCCCGTTGATTGAGTGACTCCGTGTGTGTCGGGCAGGATCGGTCGGTGAGACTGACAGAGGATACTCTATCGATTCAGGGTAAAGGCCGCGCTCCCGCGAAATTGCTCGTCGAGTGGCCTCCCGACGAAAGCCCCCGCGAACTGTGTGCATCGGGTTATCCGTCTATTTGCCACGGTATTATGATCGATCTTGTTCAGTTTGAGCAACAAAAAATAAACGAGAACACACCGGCGTTAAAAAATGAGCGAGGGCAGAGGCTCGTTCAAAGCGTGGCTCAGAATAGGGCTCGTGGCTTATTCATATCCATTTTCACGCAGTAAAACAAAATCGTGAAGATATATGTGGGAGAGAGCGGGGCAAAACGCAATTTTCCAATCATTTTTGGATGTCCCATTTTTGCCTATACATTCAAATTTTCCGCCCCGTTTTGCCCCACTGTTCCATCCAATATTTGTTGGAAAATTGCGTCTCACCACACTGTCACGTTTTGACCCGCTGTCCCACTTTGCTCCGCTCTTCCCTATTTAACCTACGAAAAAAGGTGCAAAGTTATTTGCACATGTCTTCGTCATCTATTACAATTTCACGCATAGCTTTCTCTGTGAAAAAGATCGTTGATCAATTTTTGCCATCCTCGCAGAGGAAGCTGTGCGAGCAATTGTAATAAATGAGGCAACCATGTGCAAATAACTTTATAACTTTATAGCTTTATAGCCAAAAAAAAGTCACTGTAATCAACGATACTTTTTGGTCCAACGGCCGCTGTGTCATAGTTCCTCAGTACAAACATATAATTTTGAATAAAATCGATTTTTTTTTTCATTCGAGCGAATCACGTTCGATTGGAAATTTTCGAGTTTATTTTACTAAATTATTTCCATCGAGGGAAGCGTTTGATTGATTTCAGAATGTTTTTTTCCTCAGCTTTATTTAGAGTGACATATTTATTTATTTTTTACTTTATGGAAAAAATTCCTTTAAAAATCGCCTTTTTTATGCGATAGAGAAAAATTCGTAAAAAACGGGATGCAAAAAATGGTAAAAAATAAATTTGTCATACACTTTTTTTTGGTGTACAACGAACGACCGTGGCCATTCAGCTGAGAGAGAGTCGATGCATATTACCGAGTGCGGAGGAGTTAACAAAAATAAAATTCGTCACTCGCGCGGTGAGTCTCTTGCAACCGGACCCCGTCAATCCGAACGGAAAGCCATACATCCGGTGATCATTCAACGTTTATAAATGCATGAACCCGTCAACCCCTCCACCCCAACGGGAGAGGGAGAATAAATTTACTCCTCGTCGGTACATATCGCGAGCAGTACGGACGATCCCGTTACATCGGATATCGTTGATTAAGCATCACAAACACATAATTCGACACCGCTAATGGACAGGTTTAAAACCGGATCGAATTTAAATTTGATAATCGGAAAAATATGCTGCGCGAATAATGGAAATAATGGAATAATTAATAAAAAAAAATATATATATATATATATTTGTTTTTAATGCTCATTTATGATTTTTTTATCCGATTATTTTTGCAGTTTTGCCGGAGCAGCCGGTGATCCTGGACAGGTGGAGCAGGATTTTGAACGCGTCGGTTGGACCGTATGAGGAGGGTGATGATCTCACGCTGACCTGTCGAGTTACCGGAGGTGAGTCTATGCACACGCTTTGAAGATGAAAAAAAAAGAAAAAAATTAAATTGAAAAATATTGAATATTACATTCAGCATTTATGGTATTTTTTCATCGTCGAAAATTTATTACACGAGTTTTACGCACCTTCGCTCGCGTATCTGATGCTTCATTGCGGCTTCCCGGGTCAAATTCTGCCGTGACTGGGAAAACGGCACGTGGCTGGTTCCGCACTGACTGCCGCATGCCAAAACGCCATATCGGTCCATCTCCGGCCAGCGTAGGCGGCCAGAGTCAAGCCGACAATTCTTCCGAGCACCAATAAGCACCGGACAACGTTAGCACGCTACTGCTTGGCAGTGAAAAATAAATACATTTCTCTGTGACGGCACTTCCGACCGTACAACGAGATTTACTATCCGAAGTTATGTATTTCCGGTTTGACGGTCACTCTCGTGACGTATTTCAGTTATGACCGTCACCTCCGTGACGCATTTCCGATATGAGGGTTACATTCGTGACGCATTTGCGATATGACAATCACTGCTCTGAGAAAAAGAAACAGTTGGGTTGAACAAGTCGCCCCAACATACGTTCAAAGGTGTTATTTGCCTGGTACGACAAAAATGTCTGTTTGAAACGACAAATTTTGAATCCATAAAGCGAATAATCGTTTTAAAAAACATTGTTTTATTTGTACCAAAGAAATAACAGCCTCGAACGTATGTCACCGTGACTTTAGATTAACGCAACAAATCCTCAGTGTGCCGAGACGTCAAACCTTTTCCGCCACTTCCTTGACTTTGCAAACAACGTCGCCGTTGACTGGCCTCATGGACGAGCGGCTTTATTCGTCTGTACGCGAAGTTGACTCGACCATAGAGTCTCAGTGTACTTTCCGTCTAACCCACTATCGAACGTCGTGCAAACTTTGACGACCGCCGGTGGGAGACTCCGTGGAAAAGCGGCCGCTCGAGGCATCCCTTCGCGTGCCTGTCGAGCGAGTCGCGTACGCAAACGGATGGAAAAATTGTATCCGCCGTCGGCAGGGAATTATCGACATATCGCGCGCAGATACATCATAGTTAATTATTAACGTGTCCAATCCATCAGCGCGGGGACTCGCGAGAGATCCGTTACTACTTCTGCTCGATCCATCTGATGTTCCACCCTGGATATAGTTTCTCGGAGAGAAGAAAGTATTGAAAATAAAACGTAAGATGAAACGGGAAGCGCCCTCGTATCCGTCGACGATGGACCGCAATGAGCGAGACAGGCGGGGAAGTAGTTTTCAGACAAAAGTAGAGCGTGAGAATCCCGCCGGCATCGCTTCCCGAAGACGCTCCGTTCTCCGGTTTCGAATATCCTCGCGACGTATCGGGGCGATCGGGTATCCGAGATATCGCCGATATCTCGCGAAAACACCGGACGTTTCACCCCTTAAGGGTGTCGGAAAGTTTTCAACGGCTTGCGGCCAGTTACGACGGTAACGAAAGCTCTGAACTTCGAGCTCTCGCGGAGCACTCTGTTGTTTCAGACAATGCGTTGCGAGTGACTGTTCTCCGTTCCATGCTTGTTCGAGATCCACTCCTTCGATGCGGAGATGCTGCGGAGAAATCCTTCGGGTTGAGACTTAATTTTTTTTTTTTTAGGTAGATGGCTTATCCCTTAAGGATGCGGAAAAATGCCGAAAAGATTAATTTTGCATAATAATAATTCCAAAATGGTATTAACAAATTTATGAAAAATTTAATTGTTCAACAAATCTCCCGGAAACATAACTTTTTTAATGAAAATTATTCGTTTATTTTTCTGAATACGTATGGATTTTTTAAGATTTTTAAATTCACTTTGAATTTTCTGACTTTCTACCCGTTTTTCCCACATAAAAAAAAATCGAAGTGAATTTAAAAATGCTCTGAGAGTGCATCGCAAGTAGCCGTTCCTTACTTGTCAAAGATCCATTCGTTCGATGCGGAGACGCTGCGGAAAAATACTACGTATGGAGAATTAATTTTCGAAAACTTTTTAGCCAGATATCAATCGAGCGGCCTGACTGTCGAAGCGCAAGACTGCGTCGGTGCCGGGAGTCCGGCCAGTCTCCCGCCAGTGCCGGAATGCAACCGCGATCCGGAAGCAGATCCCACCTGGGAACAAAGTTAACCGGCGTGCCTGCAAAATATAATTTTCCTCCGGTTAGATATCAATTTGTGGAAAACGGTGAGGCAGACGAACGAAGCGGAAAACACAATTTGGTCTTCGGGGAAAGACAGTGAGCGGACGGTGGGTGAGCCTCGGCGAGCCCGAGAACAGACTCTCCGTCCGCGACATTTGCGTTCGCCCCGAAACTGCGGAAACTTCAGTCGGAAGCCCGCACACAGCGAGACCGCAGGGGGAGCACCGGCGCACTCCGTGGCTGCTGCGGCGACGGTGTCTTCGGTTATTAGATCAGCCAACTTTTTATCGGCGAGCGAGCGGGCGGGCTAAGTGAAAAGTTCGAGGGTTTCGTCGAGGCGCCCATGGCGGAAAAGGGTGAGAGACAAGGCGCGTCGGGATAACGGTCCGGGGCGTAGTGCTCTCTTCGGAAAGCTCCGGTGTGTCCGCGTTCATCGTTCCTTCACGACGGTCGGGGCGACTTGCATCCGGTCGTTTCGTTCGTTCCACTCGGCGGTAATCCCGAAGTACCCGAGGCTCCGCGTTCCGCTATTTACTTTGGCAACCGGATCTAAATTTCTGTTTATAACCGAGGCAACTTCTTCGCACGGCTGAGGACGACGAAAGATTATTTTCAGGGGCTTCTTATTTTCCTCGCGGCTTTCCTCGGCCCGCTCCTCTCGCTCGCCGTCCTTTCGACGCGATTCTTCTTCCTCTCGCCGTTAATATTCTCACCGGGCAGCGTCAAGCTCGCCGACTACTTTCAACCCCCCCATCCCGAATAATTTTCACCGTCTCTGCCGACCCTCCCGCTCGACGCCGCGACGAGCCTCTTCCCGCGACGCCGGGAACGAAATTATACACACGACCCGAGGACGCCCGGACATTCGTGCTGTTATTGCACACTCGTGAATAACGAAAAGCTGGACGGACAAAGCGAGAATGAATTACGACGAAAAAGCGAGAGAGCATGGGACAAGTGGCCCCGACAATATAAGTGACCCTCTCGCTTGGACTAATTACTCGAGAAAGAGAGCGAGAGAGAGAGACATGGGAATGTGTACGTGGACTCTGAAACACGATAGCAGTATTCGCGTTTCATACGTTCTTACTCTTATCCTTGATAATAATAATAATAATGATAATGATGATGATGATGATGATGATGATGATGATGATGATGAAGAGTCTAACCAAGTTTCGTCCGACTCTCGTCTAGACGGAAAATTTATTTATATATTATATACATATTTATTATATATATAAAAGGGCTATGCCCAATTACAGGACGAGGGCGAAACCAAACGACAAGGTTGTACAATCGAGCTGAAAAGTCGTACATAACGAAATGAAGACGAGAAAAAAAATTTAATAATAGAGAGATCGCCGCAAGATCGTAAAGAAAATTGAGACGAACCCAATAGCACAGATTAGCAAGAGATCAGACCAGGAGGGAAAATTTCAAGGAGCTGACTTCTGAAACGAAATTGGGAACGACCGCACCATAGCGATTACCAAATCTAACATACAGGGGAGTTAACTGACTCGTAGCGTAAGATAATGTCGCGCATAGCTCTCCTAAACTCTCCGATCAAGACGTGGAACGGATCTACGCTAGCTTACTCATTTTGCGCCATAATGATCCGGCGAAGTGCTGATCACGAGGTCAAGGTGCTACGGGCGACTGGGACGTGAAAGATCTGCGCCGATCTGGTTGACCTGATCGGCGCATGAAGGGAGAATCTTTCCAAGAGAGCTGGGCAAATCACCGACCCGATAGTTTCTGTTCTAATGTTCTGTATTTGTTTATTTATTCATTCTACGTGTAAATTGTGTTGAGACGAGTCATCGTCAATCGACCGGTTTATTTCGACCCGATCCACACGAGAAACTGTGCGGTGACCTCGTTAAGGATCAGATGTGGGAAAAGGAAAACGCAGAGACGCTCATAGGCCACTATATATATATATATATATATTTATATATACATGCGGTATATACGACCGCCGTACGACGGTGTTGCCTCCCGACGGTGGGGACATTTTATTTTTATAATTAACCCCACTGCGCCCACACGAGACGACGTCAGCGAGAGGAAGCAAGAGAGAGTACCGTTAGAACCACCTTCGAAGCCCCCGGAGCATACACGAGAGCTGGGTCGCCTCGATGTACCGACGAAACCTCGACGAAAAACCTCGAGTCGCGCCAAAGTACTCCACCTATTTCCCAAGAGTGTGTAACGTCACAAGTCCGCGACAGTGCACTCCTCGATTCAACACACGAGAGCGAGAAACGATAATTTACTTTCATTTCATCTTTCTTTTTTTTAAATTTCTATTCGTTTATTTCCCGGACGTGTAACGCGCGCTCGGTCGACTCGTGTTCATTTCCACTTCAATTTGTCGTTCTAATTAGCGTGAGAGTAACGGTTAAAGGAAGAGGACGCAAGTATTTACCCAATCACACTCGTATGAGGACACGAGAATTTTGCGAAATAGTTCGGATAACAGAAACTTTACCCGAACCGGCCCCGGCTCGGATAGGAGACGATTCGGAAAATCGACGTTTTACTCTATGCGAAAAAAAATGTTGAAACACGATATTTTCTCGCCGTGCATACGTGTGTGATTAGGAAAAAAAAATTAAAGACCAGCCAGAAAATCGCGTGGAAAAAAGGTTCTCCCTCTCCGCCGCAGTCACGACATTGCTTAATTCGCAAGCCGCGCCCGCTCGTTTGCGTTAGTACTTAGAGGGGTCGCCCGCAGACACCCTGCAGGGCATAGACTGTGCTCTGTTACATACGTGCATACATATATATATACATATGTATATACACATGCATACATGAATATACCTGAACGTAGCGACTGAAGTTGACTTTAACTGCCCCGCCGAACTCCTTCCGTGTTCACCAAGATCTGCTCAGTGCTGCTCCGCTGCCTATGGCAAACACCACGGTCTAGCGAAGCCCCCAGCTTCCGCTGCTGGTCTACATCCTCGGCGCATACGGATATACGCCGCCTCTCGAGCGGTCCGGTCGAGCTCCCGTGCCGGACTTGCCGACCGGCTTTGACCGTAGCCTCGCGACCGCTATCGGACCTCCACTAAAGTCCGCATTTTAATCCGCAGATACCGGACGATATCTTTTAGGATTAGAGAGGCTAGAGCCCGCGCTTCGGGGCTCGGGCGTGCACTTCCGCGTCCTGCTCTCTCCTCCGATCCAGCGCTATTTTCCTCCCTCCGGATCTAACTCGGTCGGTAATCGAGCTCTCGCCCTCCGCAGCAGCCGCAAGCTGGGGCGAAATCTGGGATAACTAGGCCTCGGATTCACACGCAGGTTCCTGGGATCGAATGCCCACTCTTCTATGCGTTTCTCCCATGACCCACTCTCAAGCGGTTCGGATTTTTTTGGACGTTTTTTTTTTGGACAGAGTCGGTCCAAAAAAAAACGTGCTGAAGTCCTCTTGGACTAATTGCTCATACTTTCAAAAAAATTCGTTTGAAATTTATTTTACTGGATTGGAAGTTTCTGTGCACAAACTGGTATATCAAAACTTCATGTACGATTGTGATGAAAAATTAATGCTCGGTATATTAAAAACATTGGAAATATTTTACATTTAATAATTTACTTTAATTTCACTATAACAGTGTATTAATTTTTTATCACCATTTTATATTAAATTGAAGGTACCAGTTTTTGCATAGAAACATTCATGCCAGTACAATTGCAGCTAACTATCCCGAGCACGAACCGTCAAACGTCGGTTCTCGACGAAAGTCCGATCAAGATTCGTCGACATGACGGTCGATCTTGTATCGATCGGCCGTTTGTTCGTCTATTGTCAAACCTAACTAATATCGTGTGCCTTAATGAGTAGTCAGCTACAGAGCTGCTTAAATACCCCAAGTACTTGAAGTACTGTGCACTGGCTAGATCTTGAGTACTGATGTATTGATTACTGACAGAACTGAATTGCTGAAATTCTGAGTACTCAGCACTGACTCAGTAATTGATACTTTAATACGTACTTCAAGTACTTAGTGTATTTGCCCAGCTCGGATCTGCTACATATTCGTTAGAATATCTAATCGCCCTCAAAGAAATCCTCGCGATTACACCGATCGGCACGCTCGGAGTTCCCCCACTCTGAGAATCGTCAGACATGAAAGATCGAAGTTTGCGAAGAGTCGGAGAGCAGGAGTGAGAAAACGAGTCGCGATCCACGGGGACGTAACGAGATCACCTTCCGGTGCCGACGCCGAGACGCGACCGAGGTTCGCACTACGTGCAGTCCTCGCGCGAACGCCAGTTTATTCAGGAAGATTGTAAAAAGCTCCGTATAAATCGGAAACGTCGTTGTCGTAGACGGGGGTTGTTCGCGCGACGCATCTTCGGGAGAAACGCTCGGGCCCGAAGAGGGGTGAAGATCGGGCGCGCGCGCAGGAACGAGCTTCCGCTCTGGTGTTCTCGGGAGCTCGTCCGGAGACCGCGGTTAAAGCGCAATCTTGGCTGAAGAGCATCGTGAATAACAATGATACGAACCTAATCTAAACCGGGCGGAAAGGACAATCGAGAAAAGGTAGGGTAGATGGAAGGGGGTCTTGGGGGGGGGGGGCAAAAGGGGGGGAGGGTCCGGAAGATGCAAAGGTTCGCCGGTGAGACGTACGACACGAGAAAGATCGTTGGGCAATTTTAAGTATCGGGTCTATGTATATCCCTGAGATTAAATTGCGATCTTGCCGTGGCAGCGTGGATGTGTCGTGAATAGCAATGAAACAAGACCGAGAAGTGGGAACCGCCCAGCCGGAGCTACAAGGGAAATAAAAAAATGTGTAACAGCCGAGAGCTCCTCTCCGGCGTGTTCGGGAAAGCGATTTTTTTACTACTGCTGTTCGCACTCTCGGGTAAGGGTGCGCGAGGTCACGGAGAGAAATCCTCTGGAAATTCCTCGTTGAGGCGGAGCGTCGAGAAACGGGGAAAATTGAAAGAAAGCATCAAAAAAATGTAAAGAAAGAAAATGGGAATGCGTCTTTGGCCGGTTGTCGGGCGGAGCGGGCGGAATCGGGAAGCGATCGGTGGGAGTTCGGAGGGTTGTTTGTTCGGCGTGATTACGAGGCTTTGCGCCGGATATCTTCCGGGATGGGAGAGAGTTTACGGAATCCAAGTATCGTCCTGAAGTATCTATAAGAGGTATAGTTTCTTTTTTTTTTTTTTTTTTGCTTTTTTACAGGCTTTCCGGATTTCACTAGCCCGACCGGATGGAACTTTTAGGATATAACGAAAGTCGGCGCCCAAGCCGGGAGGAGTTAGGATCGGCTAATTTCAAAGTTGGTGGCGAGAAACTCGTTCGGCATTTAGTGCCCGGTCCCCTCTCTGCCTATCTCTGATATCAGCCCCTTCTCTGCCGCCTCTCGAACGAGCCCTCGAAGAGGAACGGCAATGGGCAATGCAGCCCTTCGACGCCAACCGCTTTTTTTTTTCTTTCTTCTTCCCCTTTACTCGCCACCAAAAAGGCCTTTCCACCCTGAATCTCCTCCGCTCGCGCTATATATATACACGTCGTCGCTCCTTCTGTGTCTTTGAGCCCGCAAAGTCGTTATTACAGTTATTATCGGAGGCCTCCTTTACGGCCTCGAGCAGGCCATTCAACTCAATTTCGAAGTAATTTTGAGTTAGCTCGGGATTATCGAGATCCAAGCCGCTCGCAAGTAACGCACGTAAGGTTGCAATAACGTAAAGCGAGCACGAGGGAGCTCTTTCGTAACGACACTTTCGATAGCGTGAAATAGTACAAGCTGTAATTATTGATACCCGAGGAGGGACTTTCGGAGGGCGCTTTAACGACTACTTTAATACGAAGGGATGATGTTTCTGGGGATGAGGGGATTTTCGCACCGGCGAAGAAATATCAGTCTCGGGCTAAACGCTGAGTTACTACTTGGAGAATTTAAGTAGGGGAGAGCGGGACAAAATGATACAGCGGGCAAAAAGGGATCATAAGGCAAAACGCAATTTTCCAATAACTTTTTGATAGTGCCAATGGTCGTCCGTGGGGCAAAACGGAGTTGAAAATCCGAATTTGTCGTTGGGACAAAATGGGACATCCGAAAGTTATTGGAAAATTGAGGTTTGCGGTCACTGTCTCGTTTTGCCCCACTGTCCCATTTTGCCCAAATCTCCTCTACACTTGATGTCATTCTATTTATACACTGGGAAGTACCGAAGGACAATTTTATTTTATCTTTATAAAAATGAAGATATGATAAAATTTTCCTTCTCACGATGTCATTCTATTTGTACACCGGGAAGTACCGAAGGAAAATGTTACCATATCTTTATAGAAACAAAGATGTAGTAAAAATGTTCCGTCTTGCAATGTCATCAAGAGACGCGGTAGGTTTTCGACGCCGAAATAAAAAAAGATCCCGAGACATACTGTTTCAGTTATACGCCAAAGTGGCATTTTTAAAGCTCTTAAAAAAATTCTAATCGAAAAAAAATTGGAAAGCAAAAATTTTTATGCAATTTGACGGATACTTTTATGATATAATATACATGTAAGCTTCCCAAATAGCCCATGTATGTTTTTTTTCGTCCACAGAATCGTGAAATTTTGCACCATATTATTCATACATCGAGAATTACAGTAATAACATTTTACCACATCATTCTAAAAATACAGATATATTTTCAAAAAAGTCCTTCGGCATTTCTCGGTGTATAATTAAAATGATATCGAGCTTGAACGAGATTCCACTTCGAATACTCTGACATATCATGAATTCCATCGCCCATAATCCGATAATAACATCTTTTTAATAACGTCACAAATTTAATTTGCCCATCCAGGAACACCGCAGCCGAAAATAAGCTGGCTGGTTAACGGACAATTCAGGAACGTCGAGTACGTCAAGAACGCCGGTGGTGTCATCGAAAATAAGTGAGTCATATTAAATTTCTATACGAATTCTCCGATAACTGCACGACGTCGTCATTAACGGCTTGCGGCGAATCGGTGGTAAAATGTTTTTAAATTTATTTCTCTATCCGATAATAAAAATAATTATTTTCTCTCGCAACCCCCGAAAGGTTGGCGATGAGATCGTTGAAGCGAACCGATCTGGGCTTGAACTTTACGTGCCAGGCGTCGAACACCGATCTCGTCGAGCCGAAGAAGTACTCGGTCACCCTGGAGCTCAACTGTAAGTATGAACTATCTCCATCGCTATTATCTGTGATAAGAGAGCGATAAATCTTTCCCGGAAACCGCTCCAGCCCCTCGACAGCAAAATTTGTCGTTACTACACGTATGAGCGTAGTCCAGGAAATCCTCCGAAGAGAAACCGGAAATCGCGGTAACGAATAGATAGGAAAGAAGGCAGCGTGGAGGGGTTAAGAGGGGGGAGGGGGGGGGGGGTAGAAGTTATATATATAACGCGGCAGGGTGGGCCAAATGAAAACAAATTCTTATCTCGACCGTAACAAATCAGGTTGGCAAGCTTATCTCGCGGTTCGCATTACTGATAAAATCTACGAGACACTGCACGGTAGCGAGACGTGTGGGAGAAGAGAGCCAAGTGGATAAGTGTATCCTCGGAGCGCAGGCGCGCGCGCGTCTCCGGGCTTCCGTCGCGAAACGCTGCCGAAGAGAGAACGACGAGAGATGATAAGGGATAACGGAACGCATTAAATCCCCCGTTATCCGTCCCGAAGAGAGAAAACGATGGTCGAGGAGCGAGAGCCTTCTTCTCTGTATCTCTCTTTGATGATAAATTCTGTTTCCTTTACGACCCGGCAAGATTCGACGGTAAAAAAAAAAAATAACGGAATTGGCGAGCAGCAAAAACACCGCACGGTGTACTCAGCGACGAACATCAACATTATACTGCGGCGGGGCTTGGGCTCGGAATGAAAAATTTAAACTTTCCAACGGAGAGCGTAAAAGCTCTCTCCCGCTGGCGTAACGGAATTCTAATTGTTAATTATTCTTCTCCGTTTTTTTTTTTTTTTTTTTTTCTACAACAGCGATCGTAAGAGCTTGAGGAGATTGCTGATGTCGAAGCCAAGAAATATATATAAATCTGGGCTGGGCAGTACTTAAAGTACATGAGTACTTATTTGGTACTTACAGTACGTACTTAAGGTACCGAAGTACTTTTCGGTACTTTAAGTACTTTTACTAAGTACTAAGACCAAAGTACTTGTACAATTTACTAGAAACGCATGAATTAAACATAGCTTAATCTAAGAGGAAGCAGAATCATCGAACGCGCTCCCTTATGCCGAATAAACCTCAAACATATCTATAGCGTAAATCCGGAGGATCGTACGAGAACGTACAAAATCAATACGTCCGTTTCGCCGCCTACCATTGATCCGCACGCGGAATTAATGAATCCGCACTAAAATATATGGAATGGGTGAATAGCGGACTGGATAACGCGGAGCGTAAAGGTTTTTTAAAAGTATAGTCGGTATCTCCGATGGCCCGAAGCGTAACGAAACTCGGGGGTGAAAAAGCTTTGGGCCAAGCCGGAAAGTGGCAGAGTATGAAGGAGAAAAAAAAGAAGAAAAAAGGAAACCTCCAAAAGAGAGATAAAATGTGCGATACCGAGAGAGATGAAAAGGTGAAGAGCGAAGGAAAAAAAAGGGAAAAAAATCCACGAGGACGGTCCTTTGATTTCATCCGACCTCCGCGAGTGCGGCGTGACGATCACACGCATCTACGCCGCGTGTCGCGTATTCATTTCACGCTCAGAGCTACCCCTTTCGCTCGCGTCCATTCCCACTGCAGGAGTACAGTAGGTGAACGGCGGAAGAGTAAAAAAAAAGCGAATAGGGCAACCAGAAAAGTGTGCAAACTCTGTAGTATGTCGATTCGCATGCCGGTCCGTGGACTCCACGCGTGTGCGCGTGCATCGGTGTGTTTGGTTGTGTCGGTGAAATGCAGATAGGTAAGCGAATAGGGGTGAGGAATGAGATTTTTTTTTATTTTTATTTTTTTATTAAGGATGAGGTGGCTGATGGTCAGCGGAAAGGGAGAAGGAGGTAAAAAGGTGAGGAATGGGTGCAGATCCGGCGAAAGCGAACAGCGTCGAAAATAATCGTTAATGGAAAGACCGTATACACCGGCGTCCCGCCCCGTTTATAGGCAACCCATATATATCCGTATATGTATGGGGCATTCAAAGCCAAATCAGCAGCCCATTTCCCTCACGCCCGTCGATGTTATTTTTAATAAATAATTTTTTATATATTTTTAATCGTCGAAAAACCAATTTCGAAAAGGCCTTTTTTGAAATGATTCTACGATTTAAAACAAAAATTCCAATTGCGACATAAAGGAAACTAAAAACGTGCGGAAAAAAATAGTAAATATTGAGATCTCATTATCATACGGTACTTAAAAATCATATTCTAAATCATAGAATCAGTGTGAATTTTTTCAGCCTTTTACAAAAAAAAGTCTTTCCATAATAGTTTTTTCGACGATAAAAATTTTTCTCCGGTGCCAAAAAAAAATCTGACAAATTTCGCGACCCTCATGACTCGGTGACAAAGTCACACCGAAGGATGAAGAAAACCGACCTGGGTGAGGGACATGGGCTGCTGATTTGACGTGGAATGTCCCATACGCATATTCATATATCTATTAATATATAAATAAAAGCTAGAGAAAAAAAAATGGACTCGAACACAGAGGCGAATATTTCAATGAAAAATACGAAAGCGCGAAGCATCCGTCGAGAACACAAACGAGCCCTCCCCCCTATATTTTTCATATTTCACGGACGAATGGATCATATCTGGAATGATACCGGCCAATTGGAAAGCCGGATTTATCGCGCTAACGGCCCCCGTCACCGCTCTCTCTGTTTCTCTCCGCCATCGTCACAATATCTCGCGAAATTGAAAACAATATCGCATCGATGTCCTCCGCCTCGATCTCCACCTCTCTCTATTTCACGTCCGATACCGCTATCTCGCTGTCGGTCTCTCCTCGCTCGCGCGCGAAGCGCCAATGCATAAACATGCGATCCGCGCCGCACCGCCGATGTGCCGCTATGGTGAGCATATCACTGATCGCCCGGCACAGGCATACTGCACCCGAGACGTGTATGTGGTGGTGCTTGCCGGAGGTACCGGTGAATTTCGTATGGCGCAAAGCCGGTTAGTCGCACCCACGGATCGGCTATCCACAGGCTTCGATCACCGCTCCTCCTATGCCGATATCTCGATAGCGGTTTTGCGACTTTCGCCTATCACCCTGTACCGGGATTGTTTTGTTCTCTTTGTATTATCTACGCCCATCACCCTATAGCGCGGTTGTTTTGTTCTCTTTCTATTGTCTACGCGCCTCCGCGACTTGAACGACCGACGACGCTGGGGGGATGGCGAGTGGGGGCAAACCCTTCTCGGATTTTTCAAAGTTCGTCACTGATTTAAATATTCATTTTTTAGACTGGGTTCAAGCAACATCCTTTGGCGTGGCCGTTGTCAGGAAAAATTAGGGACATTTTAAATTAATTAATTTATTTATTTAACGGGTATAAGCTCCTTGGTACAATTAATATCCACGTTTAACATTACTATTAATAATATAGAAAATCTAGACATTTTTTATTTTTCGGGAATTAAATATCAGTGGGTGAATTTTCAAACACCCAAATCTTGAAGTCTGGTGTAGAGAAATTAGGGAGCATTGATCGTCAGATTTGGAGTGCCTGGTTTTGATTTCGGGACATAATAATTAGCGTATATAAAGCACTTAGTTTCTCCATGTTGAACCCTTACCGGGACTTCCACTGTCAGAAAAAACCGGATAAATCTCAAAAATTTCAGGTGAATGTCGAGTGCCTTAGAGAAATCAGGTAGACCTCAGGGAGAATTTTTCGTCAGGATTGGTGGTGCTGGTTTTGATTTCGGGACATAATAATTAGCGCAAATAAAGCACTTAATTTCTCCGCGTTGAACCGTTACCGCGGTACCGGGCCAGTGTCAACGAGAACCGTCGCATTATCGGAGATGGCCGGCCAGCCGCGAGTATACCGCATCGCTCAGGTCCGACAGCTACAAACCTACCCCCTTGCCCCGGCGGCCAACGGGGCCTTTCCCGCAAAAGCGCTCGACACACCCGGTCGAGTGACAACCTCGCCGCTTCCTCGCTGCGACCCATGCCGGCCCTCGCCGCTCCACTCTCCCTGCACAACCCTCAAAACCAGGCGTTTCTGATTCGCGACCTTCCCTGATTGCGATTTTACGCAGTAGCAACGACTCGATTAATATCGACCTCACGTGCCCGCGCGCGAACGAGCCGTAATCACGGAACGTAATTAGCGACGGGGACGACCGCTGCGAAGGGGGGGGGAGGTGGGGAACCTCGCGATTCCATGAACTACAGTAATTACGGGATTCTATGTATACGGGGGAAAGTGAAATAATTAGCAGTCGATGCCGCCATCTGAAACCTCCGACTTCCTATACATAATAATTTTCGATAAATTTACGACTCTACAACGTTCCTCGAGCTTGTCCGTGTATTGTAAGCGATTGCTTTAAAAACTTATTTGCCGCGGAAATAGAGAGATTTATCAATTGAAGGGGTTATTAATTAATTTATTATTGTTTTTGAAAAGCTCTTATTTTCATTTATCCTTTCATTTTAACCGTTCGAGCCCGAGGTCCGGGGATGGAGGAAGAAGAAAACTCGTCACGCGAGGGCTCGTTCGTGCGAGAAAACACAAAGAATTGTCGCTAAACTCCGCACGATTCGCTGGCTTCAACGCTTAATGGATCATTTGCCATTTGTCATACCGAGCTATTCGAGTCGTCTAAGTAACATCGTCTCTCCCAGTCGATCCTCATCACTATAACTCGTTTCAATACGTATAAGTTTTAATTTTCTTCTTCACAGTAAAACCCTTGACGGTGAACATAAGGAGGCCAGGCGCGCAGGGAAACGGTGGGGAATCCCTGAAAGCCGGACAACGCTACGTCCTCGAGTGCGAGACCACTGGTTCCAGGCCACCGGCGATAATAACGTGGTACAAAGGGAAGAGAGCGCTGAAGCACGTCACAGTGAGTAATACAATTCTAAAAAAAAAAAAAAAAAAACACACACTCACACACACATACGCACCCCTCGAGACCTCCGAAAACAAATGGCTGAGCTATCTTTCATGATATAAAAAAAGCGAAAAGAAGGATAAATAAAATGTCTGCCCATCGCTTAAAAGCTCGAGCGTTTTATCCCTGTGTTCTATCGTGTACACGAGGGAAATGGCCGAACGGTGGAAGGACAATTTCGTAGTGTGTACACACTTGTTCCGAAAGTACCGGTCAAACATCGGATATTGGCACGCGCGGAGCGGAGACTATGGGACGACAGAGAAAGAGGAGGAAGAGAATGAGAAAGGAAACGAGGATGGAGGCAGGAGTTGGAAGCCCGTTTTCAGGGGGAGCACGACCCTTCCTCTCCCCCTTCCATCCCGCGGAAGCGATAACTTTGACCATGCTACGGGAGCTCTCCCCCGGGACGCCTTACGACGGAAATGCCTCCGGCGCTACCGGGCCAAGCTGACGCTAAGAATCGTCCGGATATGGACGACACTCGACCTTCCGCCGGGCGCATTGGCGGCGGAGCCAAGCGAGGGGAGGTTCGGATCAGGCTTGATCCTCCCGTATCTCCCCGTCCGCCCCTCCAACCCCTGCCGCCATTCCCGGCTAAATCGTATCAACTGACCCGACCAATTCGCTGGACCTTCGAACTGCACCGGAACGTTACGGTAACAAACGCTTGCAAACTTTTCTCTCTCTCACTCCTTCTCGTTCTTTCTTATTTCGTTCTCGTTCTCTTCTCTTTGTTTCCACGGCAAATATCGATGAAACGGAACCGAGGCTGCGATGCAGCTGCTCTACAAACGTATCGTACTGAATTCGAGGAAATTCGTGCAAATCAAATGACGAATTTGTAAGGACGAGCGGATGTCACGTCATACCGGAAATGCGTCACTTCCGGTTTGAAAATCGCATTTTACTATCGGAAATGGCGTACTTCCGGTACAAAGTCACTTGCGGTCGAAAAATGGGATTTTTAAACCGCTGGTGATGTATTTTCGGTATGATTTTATATACTTATAAATGAAACGAGCTGAGAATCGATATGACACGGTAAAACGCGACAGTCGATTTTCCATCGTCCCGTCGAACGGGGACTCGCATTATCGATAATTCAAAACGATAGGTACGACTTCCATATAAGAGCAGTATACCGGCGAATAGTACACGTAAATCGCGTGAACGTATACACGTTCCGAGGCTTGCCAGCTCGCTGTTCTCTCCTAGCTATCCTCCGAACGATCCCATCTACACGTAATTAATTTAACGTAGTTCATTAACGGCTCTAACCGCAATCGTAACGACGTTCCCTGTCGGCTGTCGCGAAACATCTCGCGCTTCACCTCATCCAATTCTCTTTTGCCACGGTGGAAGCGCCTCCACACCCGTGTCAGATCTCGCTTCCAAGTTGCACACACACACTTGGCCCGCTGGCAACGTGATTGATAGTTACCACGACGGCGTGTAATAAAGACGAACGCCTTCTTATAGCTACGGGTATCTTCATCAACTACATCTACCTCTCTCTCAATCTCACCCTCATTCACCCGGATCGCGCAAATAAAATATTAAATTATACCATCCGAGTACATAGAAGCCACACCGATTCCATTATATTCACCGCTCCAAAATGTTGTCCCTCATTACTAATGTTAATCATTATTTATTACACACATGCAAAAGTATGAATAAACGGATCCGAGCGACGGCACTCCAAATTCGTTTCTCTTATAAGACAAAAAAATTGCGAATATGATCTGGTCTATATATCATTTATAGTCTATTTAAGGTGGGCCACATTTGCCACTTTTACTCTATTTACCCGTAGACATTTTATTAATTTTTTTTTCTTAAATTCATGCATTTGCACTGTAAGGATCCTCCGTTGTTTCTATGTAATTTTTGTTATATCTCTTCTGTTCTTACACCTGCGGAGGAAACCCGCTTTACCCGGATCGCTTAAATAAAACATGAAATTATACGATCCCTGTACATAGAAGCCACACTTTTTCTGTTATATTCACCGCTCCAGAATGTTGTCCCTCGTAATTACACTCATGCTAAAGTGTGAATAAATGAATCGGTCCCACTGCGCTCCGAATTCTTTTTTCTTGTAGGATAAAAATTGTGATTATGGACCGGTCCATAATGTATCGTTGATTTAAGTTCTATTCTAGGTGGGCCACATTCACCACTTTTACCCTGCCACGTTTTGTCAAATATTCATTCTTTTTTTTGTCTCGCGTTCAAGCTGCTGGCACTGCAACGATCCTCCGTTGCCTCTATGTAATTAAAAGTTTTTTCTTTTTTCTGTTCTTCTTCTCGCGCAGGAAACTATCTTTACCCCGGATTGCTTAAATAAAATATTAAATTATACGACACCCGCACACAGAAGCTTCACCTATTACTATACTTACCGCTCCAGAATGTTATCCCACGTAATTACACTCATGCTGATTTTTTAACAAACGTAATCGGTCCACATCCACATCCTTTTCTCTTATAGGGTGCAAATTATGAATATGAACTGAATATATCATTGATTCACGCTTCATTCGAGGTGGGCCATTTTCATCACTTTTACCCTATTTATCCTACCACGTTTTGCCAATTTTCTTTTCTTTTCCTCAAATTCCAACCTTCACGCTGCAACCATGCTTCGTTGGCTCTACGTTATTAAAAAAAATATATTTTTCTTCTGTTCTTCATCCTGCGGAGGAAAGCTTCTCTCGTTATGCCCGCTCTCGCTTGTGCCACTTGTGCAGCTCGAGATAATACAGGCACCGTAGTTCATATAGTTACCGTACACGTACACGATACGGTATACAAGGGATATTAGAGGAGCGGAAAGAGCATCCGTTCACTATCCCACAGCCGGTGCGGGCCAAGAGCTCGCTTACGGTCCGGCGCGCGGCTTGCGGTTTCGCCTTTATTATTTACAAAATTAGGTACGGCCAGGCGCGCATCCCACGGCCTCGTTGCTTCGAGCTCCGAAATAATGTGAGGGGCTGGCTGGCGCGCAGGCGGTTTCAGCCCGCGCGATGGCGCCGGCAGCCGGGTATATACGTCGTGGTTTCAGTCCGAACTTAAGCCACGGAAGAGCCCCACGAGAAATCGAAAATTTAACGCGATGGGACTTCGGAGCCTGACCACTATCTCGGAATGTTTTACCATTATTAAAAAAAAATGCATTGGTCATAAAGCTTCAACGCGCTCTGGAATAAAGAGTGGCTTCGAGAGGGAGACCGGTTGAGACAGAAAAAACAAACACGGAGCGAAAGTATTAAGGAGACTAGAGAGCTTCACATTAGTCAAATGAGTGCTACATTTTCAACGTCGTTTATACAAACTTTTAGGCATCTATTGATTATAGTGAATGGTTATTGCAGCAGCTGTCCTTAATCTAGAAAAACATTAATAGCAATGGATTTGCAAAAATATTAACTGGTATGGACTCATTTTCGAAAAGGTACATTTTCGTTCAGTTTTTTAAAAAATACTCAGTAATTGTCGCTAGATTTTGACGTACCACGGCTCATTCGCATCCTTGAAAGATGCTGTACGAATTCACCATCTAGATATTCGATAGTATGTTTCGTTCAAAAATGAGCCATTTTTTATCCATCGACGAAATTCCTTCATAAAGAAACAGCTATCATTTTTTAAACAGAAAATACTATCAAAGATCTGGATGGTGAATTTGTAGAGCATCTTTCAAGGAATAGAATTAGTCGTAATACATCAAAATCGAGCAAAAATCATGGGTTATTCTCTGAGAAAACCGAACGAAAATCTACCTTTTTGAAAATTAGCACAAACAAGTTGATATTTCTGCAAATTCATCGCAATTAATGTTTTTCTAGGTTAAGAGCCTACACCGCAATACAAACAACCATCCACTCCAATCAATAGATGCGCAAAAGTTTGTATAAACGACTTTAAAAGTCTAGCACTCATTTGACTAGTGTGAAGAGCTCTAACCTCCTTAAGAGAGAAAGAAAAATAAAAGGGATTTGAGAGCGTGGCAATTTACAGCATTTCTGAAACACATAGGCAGCAGTCCCGGAGCGGTCTTTTCTCTTTTCCGCTCGGTACCGCTCCGCTGCAGCCTTATTTCCCGAGCCAGCAGCGCCCTTAACTCAAGTGGGTTAATGCAACGTCGGGGAAGGGTGCGGAGGCGGATTTAGGATGGGGCGTTCTCCGTCCGAGCGATGATGGTAAAGGCGCGACTACGTCGACGACGGCTTGAACGCAATCAGACTTTGAATACGAAATTAAAAACGTCACTGCGTCCCAGGTAGCGAGAGCTCAATGCTTCTCGGTGCTATTGCTATTCCGGGTGTGCGAGACAAGAAGTGCCTTCCCAGCCTCGCTCCTCGCTCGAGCTTGTACATGCACACCACCTAGGATACACAACCCTCGAATTTTTCTCACCCTTCGGTCTCGAATTTCAACAGTCACCGAGTTACGCCTTTGTGCCCGCAGCCGACAAGCTCCGCTATTATCCCTGTCATTCATCACACGTATTATGCTCGTCACGAGTACGGTCGGTGTACAATTTTTCTAGTGAAAGCCGAACGAGCTCTCGCGCGGCCTAATTAACCGACGGAACCGCGGCTTACATTACGAATTAATGCGGGCGTGCGAGTTTAGCACACACCAGGGGAGTCGAAAACGTCTCGACCGAAAGATCGTTCGGAAGAATCGAGGAAAAAGTTCGCTGGTTTGATAGCCCGTACAATAACTGTTATTCAAGAAGAAAAAGACCATTCGGGAGTGTCGCCGGCGCGGGAGGCGCGCGCCATCTAGCGAATGTTTTCGTAAGCTCTTGAGTGCAAATTCAAAGTCGCTGACGCGTAGCGCGCACGCGCTGACCGGGGGGGTTGAAAACTTATCGATCGAAAGATCATTCGGATGAATCGAGGAAAAAGTTTGCCGGTTGGATAGTTCGGACAGTAACTGTTATCAAAGAAGAAAAAGACCATTCGGGAGTGTCGTTGGCGCGGGAGGTGCGCGGCATCTAGCGGATGTTTCCGTAAGCTCTTGAGTGTAAATTCAAAACCGCTGAGGCGTGGCGCGCACACACCGATGAGCGCGCTCTTCCGATTTCATTTCGAAGACAGCTTATGTAAAACGTTGTGAATTGTTTAATGAGAGGCTTTGCGTTTCTTTTTATATATGCATATTATTTTTCACGAGTACGGTCGGTGCACAATTTTTCTAATGAGAGCCGAACGAGGGCTCGCGCGGCCTAATTAACCGACGGAAGCGCTGCTTGCATTACGAATTAATGCGAGCGTGCGAGTTTAGCACACTCCAGGGGAGTTGAAAACGTCTCGACCGAAAGACCGTTCGGAAGAGTAGAAGAAAAAGTGCACTGGTTGCATAGCTCGAACAATAACTGTTATTAAAGAAGAGAAAGACCATTCGGGAGTGTCTTTTTTTTAATCCCCTACTGTAAGTCCTTAGCTTCTGTGTGCCATCTAGCCGGTACTCTCGTATCAATTTTTGTCGACTATTAATCACTGGTAAAATTCACGGCCGCAGCCGCGTTACCCTCCATACTGTATCGCATTTGCACGAGGGCGCAGGGAAACTGCGGAAAACCTGCGCCGATACAGGCAATCATTCCAACTGATTCTTGATATTTGTATTCAATACTTCGAGTACGAACACCAATCCTCAGAATTCGGCTAGGCGGTCACCCATCCAAGTACTGACCGCGAATGATTCAGCTTGACTCTGGGGACCACCGAAGCGCTAGATGGCGCGGGTGGCGCGCGCCATCTAGCGGATGTTTCCGTAAGCTCTTGAGTGTAAATTCAAAACCGCTGAGGCGTGGCGCGTCCGCACTGACGAGCGCGTGTTTCCGATTTCATTTCAAAGACAGCTTATGGTGAACATTGTATAATGTTTAATGAGAAGCTCTGCGTTTCCTTTTTTTATATATATCATTTTTCAGGACGAGAGGAGCGAAAACCGTACGATAAGCACGGTTAACTTCGAGCCGGGAATGGACGACGATCAGAAGTCCGTGACCTGCAGAGCGGAAAATCCGAACGTGACGGGACTCTTCCTGGAGACGTTTTGGACGATCGACGTTGTGTGTGAGTAATAATGGCTCAACCGTCACGTCGAGACAAAATTGAGGAGAGGAAAAGACGAATAACGCGTACGTTCTCTCTATTCCCCTCGTCGTTTGCCTCTTTTCCTCTCTTCTCGGTTTTTTCTTTTTTTTTTTTACTGGAGGGGCAAAAAAGGAAATGGTTAGAAAAAGCGTTCGTGCGGGACTCGCGGACGAGCGAAACGAGCATCAAGTCTCGGCCCTGCCATTGACGTCCGATCTTTATGCGTCGTAAAGGAGATGAAGATCCTCGCCTTGCCCGTAACAGTAACGTCGATCCATCCGTTTTTTTTTCTGGCCGGTCGTATAAAAGGTACTCGTAAACAGGACGACGTACCCGCGGCATGAGCTCAAGATATAAGAGAATTCATGGAGCGACGAAGGAAGAACGAAGAAAAAAAAAGAAACCGGAAAGAGAGCGAAAATATACGAGCAGGAGGATCGAATAGAATCGGCACTTGTCGTTGTATCGGACCGAATAACGTGTCGTAGGGGTGCAAGATTGCGAGGAATACGGCCGATTCGTGCACTTTTTTTCTCCTCACCGACGCGACGACAATATTTCGAATCCGTTTTTTTTTTTCTATTTATTTATTATTTTTCCTTCAACGTCCACACCGATTCCGGTCAAAAGAAAATTTGCGAGTCATCGAGAACTAAGTTATCGTTGCGTCGCCTCCGGTGAAAGTTCCCCTGAAAGTTTCTCTGAAAATGTCTGAAAATGTCTCCGAAAGGTGCGCCGCGGAAATAATGTAGAAACTCGTGCGAAAAATATCGGATAAATCTGTGAAAATCACTGGAAAGTTCCGGTCAGAGTTTTGTCGGAAAAATTGTCGGATGAATTCGCAGAAATATTTCCATCAGTGCAGTGCAGCGATACAGACCAGAGAAGGATTGAGCTTGTCATGGCAATCCCACGAGCCCAAGGACTTTTGGCTCGTTTTTCCACGTCGCCCGCGTTCTCTATGTCACCCCGAATAGTTATCGGAGCTCATGCTCTGTGCGCCAACGACAATGACGACGACGTCGACGCGTACGCGGCGTTTTTATTGAGACGGCAGAATTTATTACGGGACTACATTCATCCCGACCTCGTAAACTTTACGTTCGCGTGCTTTTACCCGCGTCCCGCACCCACGCCCGACTATTTTCGCCGGAATCAAGTTATATACGTTGCAGCTCGTGTGTTTGGGATGAAAAAAGTGGGCGACCGGCCCGAACCGATCCGCACGAGTTCCATGGCTGTGAACAGTTTTAGCGTACGTCTCCTCCTCCTTCTCGTACCTTGCCAGAATAAATACGATACGCCCGCTTTCCTTTATTTTCCATTCTCTCTGATCCCTTTTTCTTTTTATCCTGTTTTTTTTTTTTTTTTTTTTTTTTTTTCAACGTACCTACATGTTTCCAAGTGTGAAAGATCCGATCGTTTCGGGAGCGTTGAAAAAATAAAAAATAAAAAAATTGTAAGTAATCAGCTATTTGACAGTGGAGGGGCGCTGTCGTGCGAGCCGATTGGATCCACTTTGGTGCTACGAGGGAAGGCCAAGGGAAAATTGTTCGCCGAACTTTCCGCACATAACCGGCTACACAGGGAGCGGATCGAATATCGCCCGATAACGAGCTAAGGAAATGCGGGAGTCATCGTGGAGGAGCTCGAACTTATTTCCTGTCCCGGCATGCGCCTCGAGGTTTCCTCGGTCTTTGAACCTGGAGAAAAGCTGAAAGGGTACAAAGGTTCGAATACAGAAGATGAAGCCGCATCACGTATTCAATTACGTCGACCTCGTCGAATATCGAGACTGGTGAAAAAAAAAAAAAAAAAAAAAATTATAAAAATTGAGGCTGAGGAGATTCGATGACAAAATAGATACACATCGAAAGAAAGGGTTTTCTGTTCGGTGCCCCGTTTACGAGCGAACAGGGTGCAGGTCGATATACGGAGGAACAAAAGAAATTATGATGAAATGGAAAGAATAAAAAAAAAAAGATACCCTCCAAGGGCAGCGTAGGAGAAGTGGCTTGTTAAGACCACGACGGGTCTCATATGAAAAAGGAATGAAGGACAGTATGAACGCGAAAGGCGACGCCAAGGAAAGAGGGAATCCGAGCGCTTGATGTTCGAGTAAATGGACGTTCCTTAAGCCTCCATGAGGCTGATGAAATTCTACGCGGGTTGCCTGTGAACCCTCCGCGATAAAACGTATCTCGGCCCTTTATCATCCCTCCGGAGGCTTCGGATGAGGAAGAGCACTCTCCGACCTAGACCCGCTGTAGGTTACGGCACACGAGATTCAGGCCTCTCCTCAAAGCAGTCCTCGCGGTGGAGTCGAGTCAATCGTGTGTCAAGATTTAAAAAAAAATCGTGCGCGTTTCGTAGGGCGATTCGTAGTATAAACTGAGATGGATCTGGGTCAAAGGGTTCCTATGTAGGAACCCTTCAGGATTTCTACATAGGACCCTACCCTGTAGAATTTAATGTTGAGCCTGCAGGATTCAACATCAATCCTGTAGGATTCGAAGTCAATCCTGTAGGAATCAATGTCAATCCTGTAGGATTGTTTTCATTGTTAATCCTGTAGAATTCGATGTTTATCCTGTAAGATTCGATGTTAATCCCGTAGGATTTAATGTTAACAATACAGGAATTAATATTTTTTTTTAATGTTAACGTCGCGTATACTGAGAACTAACTTTTGTCTAACCCCTTCACTGTCAGGGGCTCCCATAGGGGCCAGAACATATAGAGAAATACGTTTTTCTGACAGTGAAGGGGTTAATATAAATTTAAACGTGCACAGTGAATTTTTCAAAAATGATTTTTTTCCGCCACAGATCCACCGGTCGTATCGCTGAGTCTCGGCTCGACCCTCAACCCTGAGGACATCAAGGAGGGCGACGACGTTTATTTCGAGTGTCACATCAAGGCAAATCCTTCGAGATCGCGGCTGTCCTGGATGCACAACGTGAGTATTTCGACTATTAATCTATCCTTATAAAAAAATAAAAAAAGATCCAACTATCGCAATGAAAATTGTCGACAATTTGATCTACATCTAAAATTTCATACAACTATCCAACTCCCATAAATATACGATATAAGATTTTCTGACTCTTTATCTCACGGAAAACTGTCCAAAATGTGTGGAATCGACGCGCACACCGAAAGTGCTTGAACTTCAATAATTTTCAAATCTTCCAACAAATTTTCGCCATAACATTCGTGTCGGGAAAATTTTGTTTTCCCAAGCTTCTTGAAGTTACGTTTTTTTTTTTTGCTTCTCGCCCATCCGCACGTGTACTCTTCAACAGGGTAAGACACTCAGCTTCACCGCTGTTCCTGCTCTGCTATCCCGTCTAAGCCCTTGCAGGGAGGCACTCCTCGGCGTCTCTGCTTCGCCGAAGCAGCGGCAAACAACACATTCCTGTAAATCCCCGCAGAGCGCGTGAGCTCCCACTCGCGCGCGTTAAGAGACACGCCGGGGAAGAGATTCGTCCACCGCAGTTGTACATCTTCGTTTCGCAAATCCGCGAAGCTCTTCGTGCATCTTTTTTTTTTCTTTTTTTTTTTTAACGGGAAACTTCGGACGAAAGTTTTTTTTTATTCCAAGGAAAAAAAATGTTTCGTTTACCAATAAGCAATAACACTTGTCTGCAAGCCCGCGAGATTCTACGATTCGTATGCAATCGAGTTTGCCTACAGTTAGGCAGTTACGCGGATTTGCTATCGGCGTCCACGTCGTAATCCGAAGTTCAAAACTCTCGGTCATTGCCGTTTCGAACTTTCTAATACGAAGCCTCAAATATCCATTCCGCCGGGTCGTGAAACTTGTCATAATAGTTTGAAGGTCTCCGTGGAGATGACCGATAAATATTTGCATGAGATTGGATTCCCCATAGTTTACCAAACTCTGCTAGATTGAAACCGTATCTACGGTGCGCTGTGTCTTCTCGATGAGACGGTGAACCAAGAAATTTCATCGGTGCAGGCTCTTGTCAACGATTTCTCTTGTGCGATACAACGATTGCAGCTTACTTTCCGCACAGATGCAACGGAAGCTGGGGGTAAGTAATTTTTTTTAAGTAGTTGGCACAACTGCGCGGTTTGCCAATCCCAGGTCCCGTTTGCTCCAAATACCCCTGGGGAATCGCAAAGGGTTCCAAGGACACTCTTCACTCGGAAAACTCGCCAAAAATGTTTTCATATTAAAATAAGAATTATTTTTGAATTATTTATCTACCAAACGGTCCTCGACGATAATGCAAAAATACAAAATGGAATTATTAGAATGAGAAACATAAATAAGCGGATGGATCTTCCTCTCCATCGAGATTCCTTTTTCAGGATACCGACATGTCGCTCCTAAGGACACTTTGCACTCAGAATTCCCACCAAAGATGTTTTCATATTTAAAAAAAATATATTTTGTAAATTATTTATCCACGAAGCGGCCCTCGTCGATAATGCAAGAATACAAAATGAAAAGATTAGGATAAGAAACGTAAATAAGCGGAAAGATCTTCCTCTCCATCAATATCTCTTTCTGAGGCTGCCTCCGTCTCGCTCCTGAGGACACTTTTCACTCAGAGGTCCCGCCAAAGATGTATCCACCTTAAAAAGGGAACGGCTCATTTCGCGATCCCCGAGCGTCGTAAGAGCGGCTATAATGCAAAAAGATAAAACGTAATGATCGGGATAAAGCACGTAAGTGGAAAGGAGAACCGTGTCTGAAAAGCGTAGACGCGACAGGGAGAACGGGAGAACGTTTGAGAGATCTTGCTCTCCGTTAAGATCGCCGGGGCATCCGAGGGGGTCATCAAGTTTCCCTCCCCACCGACGGCCGTGACAATCTTTTAACCGATCGTTGCCAATTTTGGGTGGAATCTCGTAATCCTTTAATCTCGATCTCTCTAATCCAGCGCCGGCGCGGGGGTGCGAGAGGGACCGGGGAAAGATGACGAGGCAGAGGAAGGGAGGAGAGTGTGGCGGAGGAACGAGGATGAGGGTGCTATCGTCCGCGGCCTCATCTCATGCTCCGTCTGGGTATATTAAGTCCCGCCACCCTTCTCCGGTTAAGCCGACTAACCCGTGCATCCCTCCCCTCTCTATTTCTCTCTTTTACGAGTTTCTCATCCTCCTTCGCCCCGTAACCTCCGTCCTTCCACCCATTCCTTATACAATCTAGCTATCTGCCTCTCCGCCGTTCTCTCAGTGTCTTACGCTTCGGTGGTGTATATGCGCTACCTGCTTATCTTGCTCTTCCTCCCTCCACCCGCACAACGGTACTTAGATGAAATCCATGAGCACCGGAGAAGCTCGCACGCTCCTCGATTCGTTTTCATCGTGATCTTTCGCCTCCGTCGGTTGCGGGAAAGCCGCGAAGGAGAGAAGGAGCGACGCGGCCCGGGTTGGCCGTGGATGCGGGAAACGGCTTGAGGAGACGAACAGCGAGCCCGAGAGTTGGCAACGCGGGAGAGCAGGAGTAAAGAGAGGATATTATAGTGGCGGGAGCAGCTGCTACCAGCGAGTCAGAGATTTGCGACGAAATTGCATCTTAAAAATATGATCCGACTTCATTCCGGCGGTGCGGCCGGGCTGCGCGACCCCCTTGCAGTCTCGAACGACGAACCTTCTACGACGGCTCTCCACCTCTATGGTCCCAACCTGCCTCAACTTCACGGACGAACTATCAAAAACTTCAGGATTCCTCGAGGCAGACGAGGCCAGGCTGTACGCGGTTTACGGAATCTTATTGGTCTGCGACTTTCCGATCTATCAACCCTTTCGAGCGACACATGCTTCGATGGGCGGCCTGATGGTTGATCGATGGTTCCTTCGATGGAATGGAGATCGAGTCGCTGCGAAGGGTGAAAGTACATTTGCGTACGCCAAATCTACTTTTTTTAGATTTGGTAGAAATTTTAGAGCGATGGATCGTGCGCTGATGAAGTTCAGGAAAAGCCTTCAAGGCTTTTCCCGAAGGTTTTTTGGAAGTATTATTATGCAAAATTAAACTTTTAAGCACCTCTAATATGCTGTATTTTGTTCGGATTTTTATACCATTCAGAAGTGCTTGCAATCCCCTCTCATTTCTGTGAAACTTATGCGAAGTGAAGTCTCGTGTTCCCTTCTAACGCTTTTCCTCTCGGATTCCAAGCTACCTCAACTTCACACCCGAACTATCAAAAACTCCCGGATTCCGTGAGGCAGACGAGGTCTCGCTGTGCGCGCTCTACGGAATCTTGTTCCATTCCGATAATACATTGATCGATGGTTCCTTTGATCTAATGGAGATCGACTTGCTGCGAAGGGTGAAAGTACATTCGCTTATATAAAATGTACTTTTTTTTTAACGTTTGATAGAAATTTTAGGGCGATAGATCGGGCCCTAATTAAGTGCGGAAAATGCCTGATAAGGTTCTGACAAGGGCCCGATCTAACACCCGTAGATTTCTACCGGTGCATTTGATAACGGTACGTTGGATAAGCTAGCGAGGATGACGATACACTGAAAAAAATTCGCTTGGCGGCTGCCGAAGAAAAAAAATGTTTCAATTCTACTTTTAATTCTTACGATTCCATATGATATTGAAACAAAGACCGCGAGACTGTCAAGGTGACATTTTATCGTTTCAATTCGGTATCGAATTGTGCGGATTGAAAGCAGAATTGAAAAAAACTTTTTTTTCCTACGGCAGCCCGCAAGCAAATTTTACTTGAATCATCGATATTTTTTTCCGTGTAGTCTATTCGTCTCGTGAAACATGGCTTTCTCTATGAGAAAGCAAAAAAAAAAAAAGAAAAATCAACTTGCGACGATCGATGAATGGCTGAATGGAAGCCGAAGCAATCGCGAAAGGCATAAAGAAGACGCCCTCGTCGCCGGACATGATAAAACGTTTCGAATTATCCCTCGGAGCATAGTTTCGCTCCGTGTTTACGCCTCGCGTCTGGAAGCTCGCGAGTTGGAGCGCCAAAGGAAAGAATGAAGGGTGTTCCAGATCCGCCGAGGAAGGAAGGAAGGAAGGAAGATGGAATAAGGAGGGAGGCGTAGTTTCCCTCGAAGAAAGCCATAATCGACCGTCATGGCCCGACCGGCGGTAATGGAGATCGGTGATTAAATCGCGTCCACCATCCGCTGGGACAATCGACCGTCCGTTGCCGCCCCCGAGGACACTGCTATAGATACAAGTCAATAAGTCTGATATATATGTCCATGTCTCTCTTCGAGCCAATCAGCTAAAGAGCCCTCGAGAAACGGCAAGGAGAGCCCTCGACGATAAAAAATCGATTCCCGGAAGTATTTTTTTTGTATTTTTTTCTTCACTTTTTTTGGGTTTGTTCTTCTTTTTTTTAAATCTTCATCTTTCACGGTAGCAACGGTGGAATCTCGATTGAGCAGGAGAACCGCATTGGCGAGTAAAAAATCAGTTAAAAAAATTCTCGTCTCGTCGTGCAACTCTGTCAAATGGCGAATTCGACATCAATGCGAGGCAATGCGACATTTACGCCGAAGGAAAAATGAAGAGCTACATAATGTGCGATTCCAAGCTTCATTAATAATGAAGTTTGATAATGAGACTTCACAGAGAGAGGAATGAAGCTGCATAAAGCGAATTTTATTCGCTTCGGGGGTCGAGTTTACATCAGCAACGTTCGCCTTTTCGTCTGGGACGCATCCGCCGAATAATTACCAAAACATCATTTCTCCTTCGTAGCTTCGTATTTCCTAGAAGCTGTGTTAATACAAAGCATCCTCAGACTTCGACGGGGCTTTGGTCGAAGAGCAAAGGACCTCCCACGCATCCCTAAGCCCGTTGAAGTTTTGAATTTTTCTTTGAACGCAATCAATTTTAATACCTGCCGCTCAAAGTCACAACGTTCTCAGGTCCACTTCAGCCTGTGACGATGATTGCAGCCTTGCATGCCTTAGGGCCGTCTGTGTATGACTCAAAAAAATAATCCTTCAACGCCACTTGATACGACAGCTTCCCTCCATACTCGCGCTATTCATCGCCCGTTTATTTTCTCATTCCCGAATTGCTACGATGCAGACGCAATGAGAGTTAAGCTGCAAAGAAAGACCCTTCCAACAGCTCAAACGTTTCCATCGCTATCCCTTCGCCCGGTCTATTTCCTCTCCGCTTTCCGTGAAAACAGTTCGCCACGTTCTCCACAAAACGCACGGACAGCGTCGAGGCGCTGTCAAAAGCGATTCCACATTTCACAGTCTGCGGACCTCTACGCCGTCTCTATATGGTTTCAGGAATAATCCTCTATCGACAAGTGACATGATAGCCTCCCGCCATACTCGCGTCGTACGTCGCCTGTTTGTTTTCTCATCCTCAAATTGCAATATTCCAGCCGCGACGAGAGTCAAGCTGCAAATAAAAACCCTTCCAACCCTTCAAACGTTTCCGTCGCTGTTCGCTCTCCGCCTCAATCTCTCCGTGGCGTTCCCACCTCAATGTTTTCGTCCGCTCGCTCTCGCTCGCTGCCTCGCCACTTCTTGTTCGTCATCTTCTCTCTCCGCTTCTTGAATTCAACGGCAGCGTGGATGCCGCCTGTCCTGCGTCCGGCAATGTATCACGCCCTTTCCGTGAAAACAGTTCGCCGCGTTCTCCGGAGAACGCACCGAGGCTGCTCGGACCGCGTCGGGGCGCGGGGCAATGCGCTGTCAGAAGCGATTCCATATTTCATAGCGCGCGGACCATCGGGAAACGCTCCACCACGGCGCACCCGACAACCCCTTCCATCCTCCGCCGCCCTGTACGAAAGTTCGTAATTGCCGGAACGACTAAAACGTCCGGCACGATGCTTCGCCCCCCGGCGACTCACTTCTCTCTCCCATCCTGGATTCTACGTTCATTATTCTTGTCAACAACCTTCGGGCTTAATCGCTTCTGGATAGTGCTCTCCGAGTGGGAACCGAGCCGAGGTGGATGGAAGATACAAAAAAAAATTGTGAAATAAAAAAAAAAGCGCAAACTGCGTCAAACGTTAACGCGACAGGCAGCGACGATGATACAATTTGTTCGAGGCGCCAGAGTTTATCGCTCGTACAACGGAAACACCGCGTCGAGGCAAAATTTAGCCGATAATTTTCAATTCGTCGTCTCTAACATCGTGTCCGATGTGACTTTTGTGTATCGTAACCGAGGAAGTGCCGCTCGTAACGCTGCGTCTTATTGGATTTTGGTTGAAGGCGACGAGCTTTAAACGGGGAGCCGCCGAGAATCGCGGACCGAAGCTCCGTCGTGCTTTTATACGATCTTTATAATACACTATCTCGCCCCCCTGTGTTCCCACCGCTGTGCCCACTGAAAACGATATTTCCCACCCTCGGCCGCTCCAGCACGGATCTCGCGCGGCACGTTCTAGATGATGAATTATTTTCACGAGTTGTCGCATTTTTCGCTCAAGACACATATAAGTCACTCTGGAAAGGAAGTAAAGGTCTGCACGTACATATGTACAATATACGTATAGGGAAGAGCGGGGTAAAATGGGGCAGTGGGGCAAAACGGAACAGTGGCAAAAAACGCAATATTCCAATAATTTGAGGCTGGAACAATGGGCCAAAATGGGGCAGAAAATCCGGTTGTGTCGATGGGGCAAAATGGGGTATCCGAAAATTATTGGACAGTTGCGTTTTGGCCCACTGTTCCATTTTCCCCCGCTCTCCCCTCTATATATATATATATTTAAGGGTAGATCTCGGTCGCTCGAGGCTCCGGCTTTGTTTCTCTTCAACGAGAAAGCTTTTTCTCGGGGCGCCATTGGTGCCGTGACTACGGTCACACGGGGCAATAAAGACGCTCGGCTGGCTGGATGTTGGTCGTACCCCTTCCACCCTCCCCTGCCCCTTCGTCCCTCCCAGCCTTCTATCCGGGACCTTCTATCCCGGATGGACGTCAGGAAATAAAATGGGATTTACGAAGGGCCCAAGCTTTTAGTACGTTAACGACAGAGTATGAGAGAGGAGGTATGTTCGACGAATGACCGCTTTACGATACGGGGGGGCCGCAACCGTGCGGGCTCGAGGCCGTTCGTACCCGAGCCGGTACGACCTGCTCGCCCGTTATGCGGTCGTACCCGAGAGTCGTTTAACGGTTGCAAGGCAAACCTAACGAGTTTGAGGAGCGGGAGAAAAAAAAATAAATAAAAGAAATAATAGGGAACATGAAATACTAGAAAATTCGAGAAAACGATGTGACGGCTTGCATAATTGAACCTCTTCAGGAGGCTCCCAAAGTCAACGGTGAAATTGTCTCCGCGGAGAGAAGTGTCCACTGAAAATTTCAGTGCCGAGTGAGAAAAATTACTGTGACAGGAAATACGTCATAGTCATTTTACGACGGCCGGTTGTATATTCCATTTTTTCACCGGAAGTGACGTTATACCGGAAATTCGTTACTTCCGCTTTGAAATTTCCATTTTTCGACTGAAGTGACGTCATATCCTTGTCCCCAGGCAGCATAATTATCGATGACTACGGTATTTTTTTTTCTCAGGCTACATTGTAATTTTCATTAGTTTCTGTGTGGACAAAAGAAGAAAAAAACCATTTACTCGAATCAAAGCAAATATTGTTTCCGGCGTCGTTACGACGATGAAATCCGCAAAGTAGAAAGCCTCCTTGCCCATAGAAAGGTTTAAAAAAAAAACCACCGCCGTCGCAGTCACCGGCGCGTAAACGGAGGAGTACTTAACAGGCTCGTCCTCTTTCGCTCCGGTAAACCGGCAATCCGCGGATCCGCGGCTCGGCGTTGACGGCGACTGCGGTAGTGAATTTCTTTCGAAACTCGGGAGGCTCGTTAATCCGCTCGACGAGCTCCGAATGCTGGTCGCGTAATCTTTTGCCGGGCGTGAATTATTTTTCCCGTCGTGCCGGCTCAGAACGGGGGGGGGGGGCGATTTTCGTCGCGGAAAGTGTGGGTGTGTCGGCCAAAGAGTTTCCGGAAAACGGCGAAGAAGCCTGAGAGCCGCGAAGGGCGAGAGTACGTCGCGAATGCGACGGTGAGAAGCTATAAATCCAGTGCGAGTCGACCAACTGGGCAGCCGGCGGGGGAGGGGAGGCACGTCTGGCGACACTTCCGGCATAAAACTCGAAAACGAGTCGGGTAACGACGACGACGAGGGGTGATGAAGTGACTGAGAGCGAGACGGAATGCGGTATTGGAGCTCCGTGTGGTTAACCGAGATCCGCGTCAGTTCGCCGAGGGAAAATTTTAGAGAGACGGCAGCGAGGCCGTAAGTGTGGCGGAAGTAGATTGAAAGAGGAGGAAAAAAGAAGAAACGGGAGAGGAGAAAGGTTCGCCGCTGGGAGCGCCGCTGGACCAAGCGGCGAGCGGGAGGACAGAGAAGCTGCGGTGCGGAGTGACGGAAGCTCCGCGTCAGGGTGGATTCCGAGGGGGGCGGCTGGAGGCAAGGCAACCGTAATCAGAAGCTCAGGGTCGATGGGAACTTATGGCTCACCTGGTGATCTCGGGTTCGACCGGCCAAGCTCCTCAAAAATCCCGACCACCGGCAGGGCTCGGCAGCCGGCGCGGGCTTTTCTGTTTGAAGACTCGAGAGGCTCGCGAGAACTTCCTGAACCGCCGATGGTAGGGGAGAGCGGGGCAAAATGGGACAGTGGGGCAAAATGGGATAATGCGACAAAACGCAATGTTTCAACAACTTTTGGGATGGTTGCGGTGATGGTAAGTGCGGCAAAACGATATTGGGAATCCCGATATATCGTTGGGACAAAATAGGTAATTCAAAAATTATATAAAAATTGACTTTTGCGCCCGCTGTCCCGTTTTGCCCCACTGTCCCATTTTGCCCCGGTCTTCCCGACTCCGGCGAACGTCGGTGGAAAACGGAGCGCGAGACTCCCGAGGCGTCCGAGCTGCGGTGGTTGGAGAGAAGCGGAAGAATGAGGTGAGAAGAAAATGGGAGGAAATACGAAGAGATCTCGCGAAGGGTTCAGCCGCGAAGCTTCGGCTCGAATTTTACGGACGAGGGAATCGTTATTTTTGCCTCCCGATTAGTTATCCCCGAGGATGCTTATTCCATTCGTCCCCGATGTCCCCGAAGATACCGGAGCGGTCTCCAATTTTCGGATATCCAATCAAACCGAATGTCTCTGTGTATACACGAGAGACCGGTATTAAGATGGAAAGTGGATGACGATTCTCCCTGAGATACAATTCGCCGAGGGTCCGTCGTTGCGCTTTTCCCCCAAACTCGTCCCAGGGAACATTCGCCTCCCGGTGGAGCACTAAAATAAATTGATACCTGGTCACGGTGACCCGTTTTTCTTCGTTCTTTGGAATCTTTATCGTCATCAGATACGGGCTCATATACCTTCCTCCGGTAACTTGTATTCCTCGTCCGATAAACGAGAAGTTCCGGGACTGGCTCGGAAAGGATGTAGTTTTATGTCCATTTTAGGGCCTCATGTTAAACTCCCGAATTTCGACCGAAAGCTTGCGAAATCGAGGGGTTGGGTTCTGCTGTATTCGTTAATTCAAAGTTCTGCTGTATTCGTTAGTTCAAAGTTCTGCTGTATTCGTTAGTTCAAAGTTCTGCTGTATTCGTTATTCAAAGTAAAATCCGTATTTTTCAACCGATTATAAAGTACCAAGGCTCATTTCGTTTCTTAAACTTTGCTCTACGAATTCACCAAGTAGATTTTTTGTAGGTTTGACCGTTTGCCAAATGCGGCCCATTGTTTAACCGGCGCGAAACTATAGAAACAAATCTACTCGGTAAATTCGTCGTGCAACATTTTGAATAAACGATTGTGAAAATTTAGCACTCGTCTGACCAGTCTTCCATGCAGAACCTTAAAACGATCGAGCCACTGACGATGAGTTGGTAATTTTTTAAATTTGATCGACCTCTTTCCGCGCGCGCCCAATATGAAAAAAGAGTTGGTTTTCCGTGGCGTCTGGTCGGAACGCAAAATTGACCAGCGTATGGATAAAAGGCGGAAGGAACCGAAATAGCGGAACGGAAGAGCAGACACACTGCGCGTCCCTCCTCCGATATCTTCATACCGGCAGGATGTTGGCAATTTTTCAAGGAATCAGTTTTCCGTCTGACCGGAATGAACGGTGCTCTTCCACCTCTTGCCCATCTCCTTTTCCATCCCCGGCGCGCCCTTCCATCTCCATCCACCAGAAGAAGTACGAAGGATTCTGCGGTGAAGGACTCCCCAAGTCGGCGAAGCGTCGGCCGATAATCGAAGCGTGTGGAACCTGCGGTACGGCGAAGGTACCTTCAGCTTCGGCATGACAGGTTCTTTTCCGCCTGAGACGAGGGAAATATCGACGTGGAGTGACTGGCTCGTTCGTCCGTGAACGATCGGATTTCCGCTCGGCGATGACGAAATTTATCCCGAAAAGGGCTACTCGGGTGCGTCGAATTTGCGGTCCCGGATTCCGTCGTCAGAGCCGAATCAACAGCGCCGTCCGGAATTGAAAATGCAGATATCGGGCATGAAGTTAGGCGCTGATAGCGGCGAGAAATTGATTAAACTTTGTCCAATCTAATTAAACGGGCGTACGAAACAAGGTCGATTTGCAGTTGCTCGCGGCAACCCAGGTAGAAATTTGCGAGTGTTACATCGGGCCTTGATAAGATCCGAAGGAAGCCTGACAAGGCCTTTTCAGGACCTGACAAGGCCTTTTCAGGTCCCGTTCTAACGCTCGACAATGTCTACTCGGGAAGCAAAGGCTGAGTGATCGTCTTCTCGGTCCACGCAATAAAATAGCTCATCATGCCAATTGGCCTTCGGTCATGACGGAAATATACACGTTGATTGACCGACTCGTTCGTCCATGAGCGACTGGATTTCCGCTCGCGTTGGCGAAATTATTTCCGACGATGCCGCTGCCGCAGCTGAATGAACAGCCCGCTCCAGAATCTAAAATGCAGACATCGGGCAAGAAGTCAGGCGCTGACAGCGGCTGGAAATTGATTAAACTTTGTCCAATCGAATTAAACGGGCGAACAAAACAAGGTGGATTAGCTGTTGCTCGCGGCAGGTGGGCTCGAAGAGGAGGTTGTGCAAGAGGAGACCCTCGATCACCTTCTCGGTCCATGAATAAAATTAGCTCGTCATGCCAATTGGCCTCCGGTCGCGACGGAATTAATTTCTTCGGTGTCTCTTCGGCGAGATTGTCACTGCGGTGGGTTTGATGACTTTCGTGAACTTAGTTAAACCTCCTTCACTCGTTACGTCCGTCGTTGGGTCGTATTCCGAGGCTCCGAAGACGTACCACGAAATCTCGTTGCCGTCAACACGACCGGTATCCACTCGGGGACGACTCGGAAGAGCTCGCGCCGATCCCCGGAGAAGCGGAAAATCTCGGTGCGCTTTGGTCCTCGAAGTGCATCGGTTAATCGGAAACGGAGGGTGCACTCAGAAAAATAATTTATTTGAAGGGCGCCCCGCAAATAAATATTTACTTGGTTTAATTAACTATTTATTTGGTTTAAATAAATATCGATTTGGTTTAAATCAATATTTATTTAACGGAAATAAATTTTTATTTGCGGGTGCCCGTCAAATAAATAATTTTTCTGGATGTAGCCGATACCGAGAGCGAGAGACGGGTTCGTTAAAACGGGGTATGGTTGGTCCGTCGCTCCGGTAGGAACTGAAATATTTATCCAGTTACGATTACAGCTGGTGGAAACAAATATGGAGTTTCCACGTGAACTCTCGTTACATCTAGCCCAAGGCGTCGATCGGGATAACTTCTGAAGTTAAACTTGGTATTTGTGGTGCAGCCGATAGGCAAACATGACCGGTTGAGCCACCGGATCACTCTTCGACAGTCAAATTTTCAAAGGTTCATCAATCTGAGCCAATAAAAATTCCAGTTTTACTTATTCTTTTCCGAATCATAAAAAAATTGATTGAAAATCTCTCGGTATAAATCGTTCGAGGCGTTTCGGTCGGGCGAAATGTTTCCAGCTCCGTGTACACTGAGGAAAAAAAAAATGTTGGATTAATCAGAAATCGTGATGACGTACGTTCAAAGCTGTTGTTTGTTTGGTGCGAAATGAAGAATTATTATTATTTTTTTTTAACGAACACATTTTTGTTGTACCGACACTGTAAAAAAAATTCGCATGAATTTTAATGCATCGAACTTCAAGTTTTTGTGCCAAAAATGCTTATATTAAATTTCATGTACAATTGCGATGAAAAATTAATGTTCAGTGCATTAAAAACATTGGAAATACTTTATTTTTAATAAATCATTTTAATTTTACTATATAAAGTACTTTAATTTCAATGAAAAAGTATATTCATTTTTCGTCGTTTGTACATTCAATTTAACGTCCCATTTTTTCCCCGTCCGGTGAATTACAATTTCTTTTCAGTCAACCAAACAACACCTTTGAATGAATGTCACCCCGCCTCGGTTAATCCAGCCATTTCTTTTCCTCGGTGTGCAAAAAGAAACTGCAGGAGTCGTTCAATTTTTTCCAACACCAACGAAAAAATCCGTGCAAACCTGAAAAAAAAAATCGCTGAATGCGGTTGGTTAGGAATCGTTCCTGGGCGGCGGAAGGTGGTCGCGTGCGGCAGGTGTGAAGGAATACGATTGGGATAAAGCACGAGAATCGACCGCGAGACGAAGAGGAAGGAAGTCCCATGCGGTGGCGAGGAGGGAGAGGGTGGAGAGATATGGTTTAATAGAAAGTAAACGAGGGAATGTAAAAGAAGAGAAAGAAGTTTGAATGGGAGCGACAGAATCGCATGTTCGAAGCGGTGGATACTTTCGCTTCCACCTTATCGTCGAAGCTCGCGCTCGTTTTTACGCTCTTATACTTCGGCGTCTGTGCCGCGAACTCTGACGAGCCGGAGAGCCCGGGAAAGAAAGTGCGGAACCCAGAGAGAGAGCTAATATAGTGTGGCAGTCCGATGGGTGCAGCGCGCATTGCCGGAAGGATTTCCAGGGCGTGGGCGGGGAGGGGGGAAGATAAGCGATCGTGAGAAATCAGTGGGACGCTCCAGCTGCGATCGAAAAAAGAGGAGGAGACGACAGGAAGAACTCGTGAGAAAGAGATAAATCGACGGGAAAAGAGGGAGAGAAAAAGGACAGCGCCCCGTTCTCAAACTTCGCTTCTTCCGCGAAGGAATTCGCGAGTAGGAACGCGGAGAATTCGAGGTCGAACGAAGCGGATCGGTATTAGTCGTCGATAGGAGGTTTTCCCAATACCTTTTGCGCCGGGAGGGACACAGAGAGTTTCTCTCATCTCTGTACGGGGGTAGCTTTGTACGAGGTGCGCCGCGGTATGCCGAGCTCGCTGTGACGACGAAGGGCACGCGAATTCTCGGGCATTCCCTCGCCGGGCGACCAACGTTATCGCCGCTGCGACTGCTGCGCCGATGTGTCAGGATCCGAAGTTCGAGCCAAGATGTTCGAATTGGCCCGGTGGAATTTCACTCAATCGCGGGTGATGCGAAGGATGCGACGCGTCATTTTCAGACTCGGCGACAAACGTCTCCATTGTTTGAGAGGCAGTATAACCGACATGAATGTACAAGCGACATAAAAGAAATCAGGAAGCCTGAGTTTTTACCCATTACTGTGGCGCGAGCGCTCAAGGAAAAAGAAAGAACCTCCATCTCAGCCTCCGCCAAAGTTAAGACGCCTCTAAATTCGGTAACTCGGAAATTCGACAGTGGGACCGAAGGCGGAGAACAATCTCCGCGAAAGTGCTTTACGACGATACGTGTCTGGCCGGTGACTTTCTTGTTTCGCTCTTCCTCGCCTTCCGCCCTGAAAAGAACAAGCTCGCGCGGCCGAGACCCCAGGAAGCAAACGAAGTAACCTTCGGTGCTAACGGATGCAGACATTTTTCCTCGTCCCTTCGCGCCGCCCCTGCCGAAGATTCCCGACGAATTTTTCCTGCCCAAGACCAAACACTCCACAGTACGACGCGGCCCCAGGATCAGAGAAGCAGCTACGTGACAGTGGAACCTCGGCCTGGGGATGCGAGAATGGTGAGAAACACGCCTGCAGCTCGATGCCACATACCGCTGCACTATAGACGTGCCTTCTTCTCGAAAGAATTTCCGCGCTCTTCGACTCTCCGGCTCGAACGACTCCCCGGGGACCGAAACGGACGAGCTTCGAGACGGAGAGGACGAATTCTCTCTTCTTCGTCCTCCCTTTTTTTCCATTCTCTCCCGACACGGCTGTTGTAACGCCGACCAAGCTCTCCGTGTCCGTGCACGAAGCGAATCAAGTACTTTCGGTGAGTGCTCTACGTGTGCTCCACGCGGAAGTTACGTAGTCGGGTGCGGAAGAGACGGGGGCGGCGTTACTGCAGACGTTTCAGCTACATATAGTTACACGCCGGGTAACCCAGATCCTCCGACTCCTGTCTCTCTTACCGCAAGGGGGTAATCGAAGGTAAACCCCGGGATTTAACCCGGTGAGCTTAACCTATGCTAAGCGCGGTAACCCGCCTTACCGGCTTCCACGGTGGTCGCGCGGCGAGCACCACGGCAGAGGCTTCGGACCCCTGCGACACTTTCCCCCCCGTTCCATAGATTACAATCTAGTTTAATCGAGCCGGCTCGTTAATAGCCGGTAACACGTGACCCCGCTGAAAATTTTACTTGCTGGCCGCTAGTTGACGGAGGGGGTTGGAATTATCTCCGGAGCAAGAGAAGCCCATTAGAGGGATAGTACTTTGGTCCATTAAGGATACGAGTGCGCTAGCGAGTCATTGGATCGCCGAGAGTTCCGTTGGTTATCGCAATCGATCATCCGAATCGAGAACAAATCTTGGAACTTTTGTAGTGGGAGGAAAAGAGATTGAGAGTGTGTGTGAAAACATCGGTAGTTTTAGGGTTGGGTGGGAATTTTTTTAAAGTTACGGTTCAGGCAGATGTTTCAATGGTTTTCAGAGGTTCGACCATACCGACATTAATTTAGAAGTCTCGTTGAAGACCTTGGCACATTAAGCGAGAACAATACGAACCCAGAATTAGCATGAATTGAGTTTGAACTAGTGCGAAAAGAGACTCCTTCTTTTTAGACTTCCTTCAAGAAAAGTCTGTCCCTTGCATTTCGCAAGCTCTCCCCCTCTCTATTATATATTCCAGGATATTCCGATGGCCTCGTTTCAAATCGATTTCGAATGGTCCGCTTCTCGGATCGGCGAGCGGATCCGTGGATCTCCTCCCTCGCCGTCTCTCTGTCACCAAGGATGCCGGATACGACGAAAACCAAGGGGGTGGGGAGGGGTGTTAGTGGAACGCGGACTAAACTTGGCCGTCGACGACGAATCGACTGGTCGGCGAGATCGTCGCGGGGGGGCCGACGGGGGTGGCGAGGCTGGCGAGGGTATTCCAGTTGGTAAATGGGAAAAACGTTGGGAGCGCCGATGGAACGGCAGACCGGATTCGCTATGTAATGGAGGAAATGGCGGTAAGGCAAGGCGATACGACGGAACAGCGGAGTTCGGTGGCAAAAAGCCCGGCGAGAACGATAAGAGACGAGAGGCGGAGGAGAGGGTGGAGAGAAAAATAGAAAAAGGAGCCGAGGACGGAGAGAATCGAGCGCGGAAGAGATGATGAAGAAGCGCCGTAAGAATAAGGAGATGAGCGAAAAAAAAAAATGTCCAATAGATTTCAGCGACGCCCCGGGTAATGGCTGGCAAAGACAAAGGGACACGCCGAGGACTTATTCGTGTCTGCCAGTTCCGCCGGCGTTTCTGATTAAACTACCCGGCGATCCTGCATTTGGCAACGTCGAAAGCTGCGGCTGACTACTCGCTGGCTTTCACTACTTACAGCCGCTGCGCCCCGTCGGGGCGTTCAGCGGGAAGGCCGCTTCTCCACGGAACCTCTGGAAACCGCGGCCTACTCCGCAAGCTCGGAGAACGAGCCTAATTTATCGTTCACCTATCGTGTATCGCGCGAGCGGAGGAGAGTGCAGCCTGCGGGTAGGAACACCGCGCTGCGTCAAAGATTAAAGAGCAAAGAGAAGTTGCCGAGAGAGGGGGATGGGGAGGGGGGAAGAGAGAGCTATCGCCGCACGCGCAATTGCTCGCGCACGTACAACCTTTGCTTAATATCCATTTATAATTAGCCGTCATAAATAACGAAGGCACGTAAGTGTAAAGACTCCAGCGCCCTCCGCTACGTAGTACGTATCTGCTTATGGCCTGAAACTTCGGGGAAGCTAATATTATGTTTAATGGCCCGGCAGCTCGGTACTCGTACTTACTACTTCGTTAACGTTGCGCCGAGTCACCTCGCGCAAAACCGCCTTCGGTGCGCGAAAGCCTTATCCACGGGCTGGCATAAATTTTCCTTCGCCTCCTGGCGAAACTCACCCTTACTTACTTATTTTTTATTTAATTTTTTTTAGCGATCTCGCGACGATTTCCATATTCGACGGCATGGAGCATAATCCACTTAATCAATTTTTCCGGATCTTTGTGTGTTGCAGGCTGACGTGCTGATTCACAATCAGTCGGCGAGGATCATACAGTCGAATCAGAGCCTCGTCCTCCAGAGCGTGACACGCAGCAGCGCCGGCTTTTACGTTTGCGCCGCCACAAACGCACTCGGCGAAACACGCAGCGAGCCTCTACCGCTTCGCGTTAAATGTGAGTGATACGTCTATCGATATACTGGTATCTTTTTTTTTGCTGGCGGTGTTCACTCCCGACTCTGTACAGTCGCCGCTGGAATTTTCATGAGGCTTTCCGGAGGAGGGGGTTGATTTTTGTCAATTTTCGAGAACGCATGCCGTGGGCCATCGCTGTTTTAGCGCGAGGCGCGACGCGTGACCGTTTTGTTCAATTTCTCGCAGCCGGGTGGGAGAAATTGAATTTTTTTCGACTCTCGTGAGTCCACGAAGCCGCACCTCTGCCGGCGCTGTTCGGGCCAGTGTGGCCAAAATTATAGTACACGTAATAATAAATATTATTATTATTGATTAATTAATAATAATAGTAAGGCATATTTTTAAATATAGTCACCACTGCATCACTCGTCAAATTTGTCGTACTATCCACGTAAAATACTAAAAATTTACGTCTCCAGAGAAGCGCACTACGCGAAATTAAAAAAAAATACTGTACATTCTGCTTTGAGCTTTTACAAACAAACAAAAAAATTTGACCGTATCACCGCATATTAAAAAATCGCTGGAGACCGCGAACATTTTTATCATAAAATATGCACACACGTACATACAGTTATACACACACCAATCTCAACGAGTCACGCATAGTAATATAATGAGTCAATGAGTTACGCATAATACTAAATATTATTGTTGTTATTATCAATAATAATTAATAAAAACAATAGCGAATAATATTTTTTCAGCATCGCGACCACTAAATCGCTCGTCAAATTTGTCACACCATCCGCGTGAAATACTCAACACTAACCTCCGCAGAGTCCACTACCGATTACTCGATATTAAATAAAAAATGCTGTACCTCCCGTTTTCGGCTTTCAAAAAAAAACTCAGCCGTATCACCGCGTATAAAAAAAAAACCGCTGGCAACCGCGAACGGTGTCCTTAATGACAGTCCACGTGCATAAAATATGTATCCACGTACATACAGTTACACACACCGATATCAATGAGTTTCGTGATCGGGATGTTTGAAATGGAAATTTCCATGTTTTTTTTCCCCATCTTTTTAACTTCCAACCACGTACAGAGTCTCGATGCCGAAACATGAGACGAAATATTTATAACTGGTCCCCTGGTGTGTTACCGTAAGGGAGGGGGGGGGGGGGGGGGGAGTCGCGGGGGGTTGGTGTTCAAGTGGCGCAGAGGGGATGAAAATCGCGGTTTTCCCGCGAGCCCCGCTGCCGCAGAGCCGAAGTCCGGGCACACCTTTCTGTCTCCACAAAACCCCCCACCCCCTCCCCACCCCCGGTCGTTATGGCACCGTGCTTCGCGGTCACCGCGCACAAACGCTCACCAAAAACCCCTACCCCGTTGCGGTATTATATATCTCGACTCATATTTATTCAAGGAAAATTCGCGACATTTACGACACCGGGAACATTCAACCACCACCCCCCCCCCCCCCCTCCTCCCTCTCGAACCACCCCCAAGCCGCGGAGCCCGCCAAGAAAGAGAGGAGCGGAAAGATGTACGAGTGCGATACGTGTACGTACTTACGTAACTTGCCTCAAGTATAAACGGGGTGGCAGATAGGGCAGGGAAAATCGTGCACCAGTGCAGGGTTCGTTGTACATTCGAACTTTATACCGAAGGCGGACGACCCATTCGTCGGCCCCGCGGGCTCCCGAACACTCGATCCTCCGCGTGAATATTTCAGATGTACTTAGGATTCTCGTACATTTTTTATACCCAATTCTGGTGGTTATATCGGGCGGACGAGCTGGAGGACTTTTTGAAGGGAAATGCTCAGGGACGGATGGGGAGGATGTTATGCATCCGGGTTGGGATAGGGACGGGAGGGTAGGAAATTTGCACGAGAGTGGAGAGAAGCGGTGCGAGTCGCGTGAATTATATTGGGACGATCGTCGTGGCGGGTTACTTTAGATTTCTATTTCTATTCATCGCGCGCCGGGAGGCTCCGCGACGCGCCGGAGAGGTGCGACTTCGAAGGCTGGTTTTGGGTCTTTTGGTTAATAGAATAGGGCGGAAGGGGAGAGAATTACTGGGAGAGTGTAAGCGACCGACAGGCTCTCCACGGTAGCGAAGTAACAGCGGATATAGGAATGAATAAGAGAGCGGTGAGGAGAAAAAAGAGGAGGCGAGGAAGCGGGAGCGACGCGGGTGCGGAGATCTCCGCGCCGCGACGCATCCACGATGTGGATCTGGGATGGAAGTTATTTATTTCTTTTTATTTTGTATGAACTCTTGGGTCGCAGTCCGGGCGCGTCCCAGCTCTCGGCAGGGCGGTAATGACCGACTTGGTGTGCTGGGCGAAAGCACGATGCGCATGTCCGGAACGCTTTTCGAATTTTAGAGTTATCATGCGCTCGAGTGTCTATTTATTTTGTGTTAAAAAAAGAAAAAAAATTGTCTCTAGTCGTTAAAAGGTTGCCAGCCGGGACTCCATGCTGGAGTACTTCAATTTGCTCTTTTGGAATATAGCGCGCTTCGAGAAAAATCCGATATGCACAGTCCGCAGATGAAAGAAATTTGGGATTTTTGTTCTTGTTGTGAAGACCAGAAAAAATGTAAGGTAAAAGTGGTGAATACGGATCGATTTTTGTGACATTGATTCACGCGCTACCGAGTCTGGGCCATATTCACCCCCTTTGCGCTAACAAAATCACCGTCACTCGGCCGTCGATCCTGGAATATGCAAACGTTGTTTGGTCAGCTTACTTCTCTATGAATGGAAACTTAAATTCTGCGGACAACAATAATAATAATAAAATATATATATTTTCAACGCAGACACGCTAGTCTCGAGGCGACAGGCAATTACTCGAGCGCGTTGAAGCGGTGCGGTTCACCTGTTACTGGCTGAGCCAGTCTGCCCGGAAATCGAGTGAATTTGTGGTTCGCACAGGCCGGGGGTGAGTCCGGGGTTGCGAACGGTCTTGGAGGGTTCAAGCCAGGGACATCGGTGCGGTTGCCGTCCGTAGCTTTTTCCCCCGACACTCGCGAGCGAGCGAATAAGTAGATACGGCGCGTCCCCCTCGCCGTTGAATAAGAACTGGATGCTCGCTGGTCCCGCCGGTTCCACGCCAGCTCCGGACCCGCGGCCGGGGCCTCGAAGCTCTTCACAGGAAACCCGAGGGGGATGTTCGAGTTTCCATCGGAACACACACAATCTCCCTGCCAACTTTTAAAGCAAGCCGCAAGTTCGACCTCGCGATCGAGTGCGCCCTCGCGCTTTCGAACTCCCGCCGAGATCTCCTATATAGAACATCAGCTTTCCGGCAAATCCTCAACGGCTATTATCGTCCAACGCGAGAAACGGAGGTACGGATAGACAGATAGATGTATAAGGCAGAGGCGAGATAGCACGAACTTTCCGCGGACAGCACACCGGGGAGCCCGACGGATCCGACATCGGCCTAAGAAGCTTATTGCGGCAAGGTGGGCCAACTCCCTGGAACAAGATTCGCTTCTTGTTCTCTACCCGTGTGTCTCTTGATCTTGTCAATGGCGACTGTGAAAATCATGTTTGGAACACGTGCGCAAAAATTCGCGGTTTGTGACAAGGTTACTGAGAAAAATACTGGGGATGCGCAAGTCGTGTTCTTTTTTAATTAAATTAACAATTGTTTTTAGGGTGTTCAATTATTCTTTTAACAAAATAGCACGTGTCTTAATGAAACTGAACGAATGAAACGCTCGATGGATCCGACAGAGGCCTAAGAAGCTTATTGCGGCAAGGTGGGCCAACTGCCTGGAACAAGATCCGCTTCTTGTTCTCTACCCGTGTGTCTCTTGATCTTGTCAATGGTGACTGTGAAAATCATGTTTGGTACACGTGCGCAAAAATTCGCCGTTTGTGACAAGGCTGCTGAGATAAATACTGCGCATGCGCAAATCATGTTCTTTATTAATAAAATAAAAAATTGTCTTTGGACGTAACGATACGTTACGATACATTTAGACGATACATGCGAATAATTTACTTATATTTTCGCAGTTTCTCCGATGTGCAAGGAGGATCGTATAATAGTGGTCGGAGCGTCGCGAGGCGAATCCCTCAACATCAGCTGCAGAGTGGAGGCGGATCCGCCGGTGCGCAACTTCCGTTGGAAGTTCAACAATAGCGGCGAGACTCTGGAAGTGTCTCCTAGGAGATTCACGGTGCCATCGCCCGGCGAACCGGACGGCGTTAGCGTATTGAAGTACACACCGGCCACCGAGCTCGATTACGGGACCCTCTCGTGCTGGGCGAACAACGAGATCGGCACTCAGTCGAGACCCTGTCTCTTCCAGATCGTCGCTGCCGGTGAGTCCATTATATCTCGTATAACCCTCCGCTTACGCCTTCCCGGCGATTCAACTTCCGCAACCCTCGCTACCCGCGGCAAATAATAGTTTTGGATGTTTTACCCAAAATACATCGGCATTCGAGACACTCGGTTGTCTGTCCTCTCTCCTCTCTCCCCTCCCCCTCCCCCGCCGCCTATGCGGAACAATCCTTCGTCGTTATATAGGGAGAGACGGATCCGGCTAAAATTACAATTATGCATGAGACATTGTAATTTTTTTTTTATTTTTTTATTTGAAAAGTTGGGACGTTCAAGAGCGCCCGCAAAATTTGTTTCAGAAAAATCGCTAACTGAAATTTTCATAATCCGTCGTTTTGAGGCTATTTCAAACTATTTTTCACCGCTGATTGCAAATCTGCAACTTGTTTTTTCAAATCGACGTTTTGTCTAAAGTGGCTCAAAAAGAGAAAAATCGTGATTCAATCGATTTTTTTTTGTCTCAAAGCTATATTTCACGAATTTTTTTCCCGCTGATCACGAATATAACAATCATTTTACTACCAACCCAATATTTTCCAGTTTAATCCCAAAAATACAATGAACAACGATTTTTTGCTATAAAATCCATTAGCCGGATCAGATAATTTGGCCGGCTAAGCCGGCCTATCTGTACAGCCCTACTATAAACATCTCCGTAACAGTAAAAACAGGTTCTACAGGTATCCGAGAGTGCAGTTCCGAGAGTCTGTAACTGCATAGCCGACGAATCATTGCTAAAACAGTTATCCACCAAGAAGGGGATGAGCGGAGGAGCTTCGAGGGTTGAAAATCCGATAAGGCTGTATAGCCGAGAGGTGGAGCGTTACCGAATACAGCTCGTTTCCTTTCGCTCGGTCTGCCGTGTCGAAGTTGCGAGCCTATGCAAAGAGGGGGAGAGAGAGAGACGGAGCCGGAGAGGGACGGAAAATCCTCATATGGAATAGCAGAAGGCAGTTCCGTCGGATAGGTTCGACTCGCATCTACAATTCAGCTGTGTTCAATTCTACCGCTGCCGGTGCTCCGGCCGCTGTTGCGACTGCTGAAGTCGATCGAGCGAGGAAATCACGGTAAAAGCGTTCCTACCGAAACTACCCTGCCGCGCCAGTGTTTCGAGCAACTTCCGGTGGGCGACTCACGCCCGGACGATTCCCGGCAGCGTCGGTCGTCCAGGAGGGCGAGAGGAAAATCGCGAGATGGAGAGAGCGGCGATGGTCGCAAGGGAGGAGAAACTCGCGTTGCTCGCCGCACGATATCCTCGAATTTCCCATATTCGCATTCATCCCCCTCACCCTTCCTCCTCCCCCCCTGGACCAGTGAGCAAAAAGACCAAAACGCCGACACGATGTACCGTTTCGTGTAGAATTCGCTAAACAAGACACATCAATGGGTAGCAAACTCGGAGAGAGTATGTAACTCAGCGGAAACAGCCCATTATCTCGAAAGCGTTTACATCCCCGCGTGCGGTGGAACGCGCGGCGCGTGTGTTCGTCGAAACGTCCACCGAGAAAAAACGATTTATTAAAATCAAATAAATTTCGATTCTCGAACGATGTTTAATTACACGGAGAAAAAAAATTGTTGGGACAACGAGAATTTTGTGATCATAACTGATTTACGTGGTTAACATAGGAACAACAAAATATTTTTCGGTGGCAGTAAATATTTCACTGTGGCAGTAAATATTTTACTGTGGCAGTAAATATTTTACTGTGGCAGTAAATATTTTACTGTGACAAGAAATATTTTGCTGTAGCAGCCAAATATTTTTGCTACCACAACAGTAAATTATTAACGATCTACATTTTGTTAGAGAAACAGAACTATTTCTCGCCATGGAAGATAAGAAATGTACTGTACAAAACCCTAACATAATTAATTTCAACTTAATTTCAGACACTTACTATATTATCTGAATTTCTTATGTAAAAGGGCATTTCCCGTCAATTAAAAAATAAATAAATAAATAAATAAATAAATAAATAAATAAATAAATAAATAAATAAATAAATAATAAATTTTCTTTGATGGGAATCGACTCTTACTGGGTGTGTAACGAGTAGCGTAAAATATGGTGAACAAATAAAAAATAAATGTATCATCTATCAGCGCGCACTTGTAGCGACATGGTTTGAGTTGGGTGAGGTTTGCAGATCCACGGATTTAATTAAATTTTGACGAGCTCATATATCCGTGCCTCGCGATAGTGCTGGTTCATGTTTCCAAACCGGGATCGGATTTTCGTCGGTATGTTTTTCGGTGTATTTTGCGCATTGCATTTTGCAATGTTTGTCGAACTGTAAAAGCTTGGTATAAGGGTGAACGAAGCGTGGAAATTTACACATTAAATTGCTGTTTAAACGACATTCGGCCGGGAGGAGGAATCGTGTGTTCGGAACGCCGATGGGAATAGCTCGGGATTCGTGTGGGAATTATGATATTCGCGAATTTGGAAGGAAATACGAGATGGAGTCAAGCTATCGCGCTCGGCTCGGTGCCTCGATTTTTTTCATTCTTCTTCTACCTCGAATTCGACACCGTTCGCTGACAAAAAAACCTTCGCACTGTTCTCCGAATGTTTACTTTTCGCGACAATACATGGAAATATGCGCTCCTGAATTTGTTTTTTTTTTTTTTTGCACTTTCGATTTTTACTCAAGAAATCCAAGTCCTCTCCAATCCTCTTTATCTAGCTTTTTCAACCCCATTATATCCATCGTCTTGTGTATGTCTTGCTGTAGAAGACACACTGTATGTCTTGCTGTAAAATTTTGTGGACAAGGAACTTTTTTATACGGCAAAGCATTGAATACAGAGTCCCATTACTGTATCGTACCGGGCGCGAAATGTATTTACCAAAAAAAAAATAACAAAAAATGGAAACGATAGTTATGCGACGCAACTAAAAAATAACGTCACAATAAAAAATCTAGAAACGAGAATAGGTACAATGTGAACTCGAAGTACGATCGTACTGTGCAGTAAAAATAAAAAAATAAATAAATACAAAAAACCAGAAATAACCGAAAATATTTCGCCGACGAGAAATAAGGGGGCAATCAACGGTCGCGCCCTGCGAATGTGTGGGTGGGCACTGGAGTAAAAAATTCGTTGAAAGATCGAGAGAGAAAAAAAAAAGAAAAATACGAAAACTGAAGAGTGGGTAAAAAAGCGGGTCCGGGGTAGGGGAGGGGGAAGGGCGGGGGGGGGGCACGGGAACGCGTACGTCCGTTAATTCTTCGTTTGATTCCGACGAAGCGGACGGACCGAAGCGGTTTCCGGTTTTCCGCGGGGCCGGAAATCGAGGTTGACGTTGACGTTGACGGGGAATGCCTCCCCCCTCCGCGTTCCCCCGTCAACGTGCACGTTGTAGTGAACGCTCCGGAGATCGGGAAGTGGTGCATATAGGGTATACATAGAGCTCGCCGAAGAGGAGGAAGAGGAAGGGTCGCGTTCCCAGTGCGGACGTTGACGGACGTCGGCGATGCGAATCAAAACGAAATGACGCTCGCTCGTTTCATCCCCCAATCGAAGCTCATACACCCCCCCCCCTCCACCCCACCCCCTCTCCTGTTTCTCTTTTTTCCACCGACTCCCTCTCTAAAATCGACTTTCATCCCCTATATTTCTGCACCGACCCTCCCCCTAAATCCACCCCGCCCCTCCCCCTTCGCCCCTCCGACGACGAGCTCCGATATCTCTCTCCCTCCGGATTTCGACGAAACGCCGAACTCTCGACGGTTGAATAAAATTATGGAGGAGCCCCGCAGCGTCCGGAACTGTTCGTCTCGTTTCTGGTATAACGAAATACACATGAGCGTATAGGTTTTATACGTCATACCGCAATCCGTACGAATTTTGCCGGATCCGATTGGCAACGAGAGAAAACAAAAACGAATGCTCTCTGGTGCGGCGTAAAAAAAAAATGGAAAGTGTAATGTTCTGAAGAATAATAGATGCAATAAAAATGAGAAATAAAAGTAAAAAATAATGGAGGCGCGTAAAAATGATTTAAAAATACAAAAGTAAAATCGACGAATCTGTCCGGTGGATGTGGAGAGTGAAATAAAAAAATTAATTTTTGTTGTCATTTCGATGTTGCAGGCAAGCCGTTTCCGGTGCGTAATTGCACCCTAGCAAATCAAACGTACACGAGCGTCGAGGTAAAATGCGTGCCAGGTTACGACGGTGGTTTGCCGCAGAAATTCGTTCTGGAGGTTTATCACGGTGATCTCGACTATCTGGAGAGCATACGACCCCTCTACAATGTGTCCGCCTCGGACGAGCCGGTCTTCGCCCTTTCCGGTCTCGAGGCGTCGGTGGACGCCGGGGTTCACGTTGCTATTTACGCGGTAAACGCAAAGGGACGGAGTCAATCGGTCATTCTCAGCGAAGTGACCTTTCGGGACGCAGAAAAACGTACGGGTGAGTTGTAATCTAGATGATAAAACTTGTTAATTTATTCCGCTTGTAACGAACCGCGCGGGTCGCGGAGAGTGGGGTAAATCGAACCCATGAGGTAAGATGGACCCGTTCCGAAAAAAAAAATATATACATACACATTAAATTTTGAGAATGTACATTTTCAGCCTCGATCGCGACGGTTTGGTCTCCTGAACGCCACTTAACTCGAACGGTCCATTTTGCCCACTATCATTAAAAAAATATTTTATCATCAATATAATTATAATATAGCCTGTAGGTAGTTTTTCAATTTTTTCGAATCTAGATGTATTGATTTTTCCCTACGATTTCAGGATAGTCCATTTGGCGCCATTATTTTTTAAATTTTGTTCAGACGCACCAAATACGTATAGCAAATTTGTTTATTTATGATTTATGATTTATGAATCGATCGTTAGAAAGTAACAGTAAAAGAGATCTGTGCTACAGACAAATCACGATTTCGGGAACAACAGATCAATATTGGTCCTAAAATGAATCGTCGAATTTCCTTGAGTCGCTTGGGTGGTCCACTTCGCCCCACTCGCGCTCCCGGACGAGCCGCCGGTGGCGCGGCTCGCACCGGGGTCTATCTGGCATAGTTGAATTACGCGATAAAAGCTCCTGCACAGTGGCCGGTGCCAGGTTAGCGAAGGCCTTTGCACGGGGATCGGGAAGAGAGAGGTGTCAGCTGAGGAAATGGTAAGCAAGACGGATCACCATCAACACATGAGGAAAGATCCCGAACGCGTTATACACACTCGTGCAAGCTCGAGGGGCGGGAGGAGGTTGCTCATATCCGCAAAACGTTAATCTCGCACTCAGACCTCCGCGTACGGGATCCGCGCTGAGCAAGGATTCCGCACCCGATTCCGGACTATCTCCAGTAGAAATTTTGGGGAGTTACATCGGCACCTCATTAGGATTTCGTCAGCCCTTTTCCGGCCCTTCCACGCGCCCGATTTAACGCTCAAACATTCCTGCCAGTGATAAGTCAGGAATTCTCAGCACCACCAAAATCGTGTGGTATGAAAATCGCTTGAAATCAAAGAACGTCGACGATAAAAAAAAAACACTGAAACGCAACTATGAAGTGTGTGAAGTGAAGTTAACCCTTCACACACGGGATCCTTGTTCAACGAGGACCTAGAATTTGCCAAGAAACAACCAGCCCGGAACCCTCATCGACCACCTACATTCTGCATGGAAATTGCTGAACCCCAAGGAGCATCGATGACGTAGAAGGAAAAAAATTCATACAAAAAAAACTGTGAACTCTACGCTGTTAATAGTCGCATAAAAATAAACCCTCATTCATACTTCACGAACACCTTGCTCGAAAAATACTCCATCTCCAACGGTGGAGCCTCGTGTTACCGGAGTGGCAGGGTGAGTAGAGAGAGGCGCTTTCTGGAGGCTCTCGAGTATAGTTTCGTTAATAATGCAAAGGTCCGTATACGGCGATGGCATCAGTTAAAAAAAAAATTCTAGAGGGTAGTTCGAAGCGGAGAGTTTCGATGCGCTGGATATACGTGGCGAAGCCCGGCAGCGTTGGGATGTTTTGAATGAAAACCAATTTTTGCATTTAATAAAATACCCATAAAGCTTGCCGGGCGACGTGAGATTGGAAAAGCGAGAGACCCGTTATGGAGAGTAGCGTGTGTGTGTGTGTGTGTGTGTGTCGGAAGGATGCAGGACGTCGCTCCGCCGAGGGGGATGAAGTTCGAGACTCGCTATTTTCCTCTCTCCGGCGGAGTCGTCGGGAATCGAGGCTAAAACGGGAGGGCAGCCGGGCCGAGGTTGGCTCGAGGGGTGGTCCAGAGCGCAAAGACGGAAGTGGTTGTCGCCTAATTCGCTCGTTCCGACGGCTCCCTCGCGCCCAAATTGGCCCGAAAGAAGGAGCGGTAGAACAGCCGGCAGGAGGGGCGGTTTGGTCGAGAAAAAAAAGGAAAAAAAAAGACAAACGAGCTAATTATCTTGACGCGTGTGGGATATGGTCGAGTCACGCTCCCATTCTCTCAGAGACGAGGCCGGCGACGAGGAAGACCGGAAGTGAAACGACGAAAAACGAAGGAAAAGAAGCGGATAACGTCGCGGTGGAGAAAGATGAGGGAGGCAGATTGTTGGGTAAAAAAAAAAGTGAAAAGGTCGCGGAAGAGTCTGCGGAGAGCGTAAAAAGGAGCTGGCCTTAGGGGATGGCGAGCGTCGGAACGGGGATGAAGAAGAGCATACAGGACCTCGTTGACGTGGACAGGACGGAAAGCGACAGGGAACGAGGGAGCGGTGAAAGCCCCGGCTAAATGGGGTAAACAGGTATAAGTGAAGTTAACGACGGTGCAAGAAGAGGAATAAGAATAAGAGGGGGGGGGAGGGAGATGAGGAGGTCGGAGAGGGTTGGTCGTGGAAACTGCGCGAAAGAAAAATGCTTCAGGGACGCCATGGAAAATTACGCGGATGGCCCTGTGCGCCGGGGCGTCGCGGCTTAATGTCCGAAAGGAGAAGCGGCGGAGGAAAGAAGGGTGAAGCGCCAGGCCGAGCCGGCGGGATAGTCGAAGGTGTGGAAATGGTAGCGAGCCGGAGAGCGCCGGAGGAACGGCGAGGGGGATAGTTTTGCGAGCAAAAGAGAAAATGAAAGAACGATGGATAGAGAAGAAAAGCGAGGATGAAGCGGTAGCGCCGCGCTTAATGACCGTCCTCCTGTAAAAATTCGTATCTCTTTCTTTTCTATAATATCGCTCTACCCGGCCCTCCTCCGCCCCGGACTCCTCCCACCCACGGGCGATTCAACCATTACCTGTAATTGCTTTCCTCAATTCTACTGCCGTTATATAGTAGTCGAGGAATTATTACCCCCCGAGCGCACAGCTGCGAGATGGGAAGAAAGAGAGGAGAAAGAAAAAGATGAAAGAAAAGCGCGAGCGCGTGGACACGCCGAGGGTTCGCAGTTCAAGGGTGTCAGACTCTTTGATTCCATGAGTAATATATAATTATGTCTAGATGACGATGATCTTGCCGGAATATTGACACGGGAAACACGACCGAGCCTCCCGCCGTTTGACTGAGAGTAACGAGCGGCCTAAGAAAAAAAAATATTATCAAGGTATGATAGCCGGAGTGCCGGGACAGTGGGCGGATGAGGGTAAAAAAATTATATATATATATAAATATTACGAGGAGAGTCGAGGCGAGAGTCGCCGGGAATAATGCGGCTCGCTTTAGCCGATATTTTATGGGTGGCATAGTTTATATAGAGCGTCGGGGGTTTTCGCAGTTGTCGTTCGGCGAGAGGCGCGTGAGGGGGTGTGTTACCCGGGTAAAGGACGGGTACACGAGGTTCACCCTCCCGGTCCATACATCACCGGAGCAGATAACCAACCGTTCTATTGTACCCCTAACCGTCGTTTATATCGATATGACGGCTGATCCGGCGAGGGAGAGCTCTTCCTCCTCATCCTCCTCACCCTGGACCGCGCCCCACTTCTCAGCGTTTTACCGTCCTCCCTGTCGCTGGACTGCTCTTTTTACAGTAAAAAAATAAAATAAAAAGGACTGGAAAAAAGGCGACAAAAAACTGGCGGCCCCCGAAGAAGGGCCAGGAGGCTTCCGCCTTCCGGCTGTACATTATACACCGGCCTCGCGCAACCTATATATTTCTCACGAGCATGAAAAATAATGCTCGGAGCTATGGAGCAAACGAAATGAAGAACAAGAGTGGAAGCTGGTCGTCTCGCGCCTGCCGGACGGATTCGCATCCCTAAAGAAACCAACGGAAGATAGAAACCCCCGCGGGGTGTACTACGATTTTCCATCTCGTATGCATTCCTCTCCGGCCTCCCGCCTCTCCGCTCGCTCCTTGTAGCCCATCAATTTTTGCTACTCTCATTCGCGTCTCCTTATTTTACGAATTTTATCATGGATTAGGCGAGAAGGGGGCAAAATAGGAGCGTGGAGAAAAACGGAACAGTGGGGCGAAACTCAATTGTCCAGTAATTTTTGGATGCCCCACTTTGGCCCAACGGCACATCTGGAATTTCAACGCCGTTTTGATCCACTTAACGCCATCGCCATCGCCATCAGCCAAAGGTTATTGAAAAATTGCGTTTTGCCCCATTATCCCATTTTGCCCCACTGTCTCATTTTGCCCCGCTCTCCCCTACCTTGTCCCGGCGGGTGGACCGGCGGGACGCGTAGAATTTTTCGTGAGAACGAATCTGAGATGTCAGCCCCCAATCGATAGCCATTCGGTCAGCCGGACAACGAGATTCCGGGACTCGGGGAAGACGGACGGTCGGGGGTGTGAGTGAGACCTTCCGGAAGGGTGGGACTTGGAGCTAAGAGAATTTCTTTGGGAGATCGAGAGACGGCCATTACTTTTCGAGTCCATTAACCGGCCGGCGAGAAGCGCTATCAGTCACATACTTCACCGATATAGTCTCGCCGAGGTCTACTTCGATAGACTGCAATAAAATAGGTGAAACCAACATTCGAATCGAACATCCTCCCGATACCTATACTGCCGTTCGAAAATTGTTGCGATTCCCTTTGTCGTCACACAGAGCCGATGCGAATCGTTTTCATGAATTCTCTTTGGGGAATGACGAACGATCAAGGCAAAAAACCAATACGATTATTATGATTATTATGATTATTATGATTATTATGATTATTATGATTATTATGATTATTATGATTATTATGATTATTATGATTATTATGATTATTATGATTATTATGATTATTATGATTATTATGATTATTCGAATCTGATTCAAACGAATATTTTTGCGGCGCGAAGGCGTTTATCAATACTTTTCAATGCTCCAAAATTGGACGTACCTCGAGCGCACTTTCGAATGTCAGTGGCTGCTTGTCACTGAGGCGCCATTGAGCAAACTTCGAGGACGAAACTCTAGCGAACGGAATTGGAAAAATCTTTGGATAAAAGTTCCCGCACCGGCTTGTAGATATACGCGTGCATAATGTATGAAGTGGCGGGAGAGTAAGCGAAAAACGTGGTAACCGGGGGAGGTTACGCAAGTGAGATATGCGGTAAACGTGTTTCGATACGAGTAAATGTGACCGCATGCAGCTCGACTCTATCAACAGCACGAACGTGCAAAGTCTCTCGGTCCTGCAACCCTCCCTCCCCTGCCACTTCTCTCCCCTTTCCATCTCTCCAAACGTATATCGTACTATACCGTACATAATTTAACCGGTTCTCGTGATAGTATATAATACAAGTCCGATTTATACCTGCAGGAGAAGGTTGTGTGTGCAAAGCATGAACTAGTCTTAGCGACAAATCCGACGGGTTGGCAAATCCGAAATACTCCATCTTATATATCGAGAGAAAGAGATAAAATACGACGCGATTGAGAACATCCTTATCAAGGCGATCTGTTTTTTATTTATTTATTTTTTTATTTTGAAGTGTAAAAAAGGGGAACTCCGACTGACCCGCATTTTTATCGGGAATATTCGAGATTCCGATAAAACGTGAGCGAATGAGGAAGAGGGAGGGCGGAGGAGAGGAAGAGGTAGAGAGAAAAACATAACATTCTTTTTTCCTCCCAATTTAGCCTCACGGACATTATTTTGAAGAGTTTCATATCTTTCGTGTTATTTCCTTTTTTTCAAAGCTGCGTTTCTCTACCGGAATTCTTTTTTTTTTTTTTCAAGTCATAACATCTCGCAACGATGCTGCATCGGCTCTCTCCCTCCGGTGGATGCTATTTACTTATATCGTAAATTCGTGCGATCGCACTGTACGCGACGTTTCGGACGGTCGAGGGCGGCAGGGAGAAGCGGAGGATTCGTCGAAAGGGCGTCGAATATCAGCGCTCGAGTTTCGATATCGTCGAAAAGCCTCCGGGGCTTTTAACGATTGCGAGAAATCCACGGGCATCGTGTCCGATCGACGAGAGAGTATTCGTGCTCCCTCTCTGTCACTCTGGGCTTGTGGGATGAGCTGCAGGCTTTCCGATGAACAGTCCTCGGCCGATGGCCCAGGGTGCAGTCCTCGGCCGACGGACCAGGGTGCAGTCCTCGGCCGATGGACCAGGGTACAGTGATCGGCAAGTCGACCGCGATACAGTGATCGGCAGATGAGCCGGAATGTAGCGATCGGTAGGTGAACCGGAATAGAGCGATCAGCAGATGAACCGGAATACGGTGATCGGCAGATGAACCGGAATACAGTGATCGGCAGATGAACCGGAATACAGTGATCGGCAGATGAATCGCAATACAATGATCGGCAGATGAACCGGAATACAGCGATCGGCAGATGAACCGGAATAGAGCGATCAGCAGATGAACCGGAATACGGTGATCGGCAGATGAACCGGAATACAGTGATCGGCAGATGAACCGGAATACAGTGATCGGCAGATGAATCGCAATACAATGATCGGCAGATGAACCGGAATACAGCGATCGGCAGATGAACCGGAATACAGCGATCGGCAGATGAGCCGGAATGTAGCGATCGGCAGATGAACCGGAATAGAGCGATCGACAGACGAACCGGAATACAGTGATCGGCAGATGAACCGGAATACAGCGCCGTTATCCCTAATTTGAATTTCCGCGGAGCACCGTGTTACCCCGCAGATGAACCGGATGCAGATGAACCGGAATGCAGTGATCGGGATGCAGATCGGCAGATCGATCGGCAGATAGACGGTGCGGCATGCACGGGTGCGTTGGTGTAGTGGCGAGCGTGCTCGCCTCCAAACCGGAGCGCCGACAGGTCGATGGTTCGATTCCCGGTGCCGTCGTTTCGTCGAGAAATAAAAATATGTACGGGACATAGCTCCAGACATATACTTGAGGCGCGCACAAGCTATGTACTTGGGGCACCCGCGTACTTGCACATCTGTGTCACAAGCATACAGCTGTAGTCCATGTTTACATTCTCGGCTAAACTCGACGTAGCCCCCGTGCCGTGAAGTCAATCCGAGACCGACTGTATCGGTATAGATTTTCTGCAGTTTCCCAGTGTCTTTACTCGTAATAATAAGGCGAATCTGATAGAGAGAGAAAGTCGACTGCGGCCGTAAAAATGGGGGTACTGGCTCGTTACCTAAGGACAAAGAATAGAAATGGAAAAAAAAGTGAGCACTAGTTATTAGAACCTACTATAAGGCAGTAGCTTTAAGAAGCGGGAGACAATACAGATAAAAGATGTATATATTTACTAGTCGAGCCGATATCTCGCGCGGCTTTATACAGTGAAGCCTTTATTATTAGCCACCTTCACGTCCCTATTACTGACCGATCGGATCCTATTATTGACCGCCTACGGCCCTTTTATTGACTCCCTCTGACCCTATTATTGGCCCCCTCTGACCCTATTATTGACCCGCTCTGGTCCTATTATTGACACCCCCCCCCCGATTCTTCACACGGCGGCGGCGAAATGTTTACATATTATAGAGGTATAGACGGGGCACAGTGATCGGCATACAGTGATCGATCGCCGAAATCTATAGTTCGGAAATGGATGGGACTGTGCCGACAACTGATCCTCGACGATTTTCGCACTGAGCCAATGTCTGGAGATTCCGGGAGGGCAAAAGCCCCAACAGGGCGGTAAGCACCTACAGGAGATTCCCCCACCCGCGATCGTCGCGAGACTCCGCCAGCCGAATAATTTCGGTAACGGTGCCCCGCGGAAATTCAAATTAGGGGTAACGACGTCGTGGAAGGGAATGGATGATAACAGGAGCAAGATAACGGGGCCATCGACAACGACGGCAGAGCTCCGAGCTGGGTGGGAGAGACTGGGAGGGTTCGGCGGTGCCGTTCGTAGGAGAAGGATCAACCGGGATGAGGCAGGGAGAGCGAGAGAGAGTCGATGGGCGAGCAGGTTCGTCGCCCGAAGCTAAACTATCGTTTCCAACGTGGAGAGCGAGAGGTAGAGAGTTCTCGTTGCAATAATTGGTACGGCAAAATCGCGCCGGCTTTGTTTGAGAATTCACGAAAATTCTACCGACAATCAGACAACGACACCGCCCGATAAGTCGGGTTATTGCGATGTAGATCCGCGACAGAGGAGCCCGCGGGCATCGCCAATCCTCTCCCCATAACCGAACCGGAGAGCGGAGTCGCGGCAAGTCGAGCGTATGCAAAAAAGAATTCGAAATGTGATAATTTGGGCGTTTTTGAATGTCTTATTTTTTTATAGTGTATATTTTTATATACTTTAAGACATATATTCGTGGAAATGTGTTATTCAAAATATTATTGGTATTTTTATTGTGTCAATAAAAAATGTGATACAAGTGCTTTTACGCACTTGTATCGCACTTGATGAATATTACTATCAGGTGCTGTGACTCGGGCGCTTCACGCCCTCGCTATGGACTATGGAATTCAAAGACGGAAACTTAGATTTCGGGAGATTTACTGGAAATACGTCAGTTACGGGATTAAAAATCCAAATTTTCTACCGGAAGCGAAGTCATATCGGAAATACGTCACTTCCTGTCGAAAAATGAGATTTTCAAATCGGGAGTGACGTATTTCCGGTATGACGTCACTTCCGGTCGAAAAATTCTCGTGTGACGCGAGAAATTTATAAAAATCATCCGTTTTACCCCTTTGGCCCAGTTTCACCCGTTCTTTCCAAATGCCCGGGAACGAAATTGATTCAGATATGTGCGCTTATCGGCGTGCGACTGGAGCTCCGTTGCCCGCAAGAATGTTCAATCACGCTCCCCTCGCCCTCAAGACTAAGCCGAGATTCCTCGGCTACTCTACGCGTACCTCGAATCCCCTTGACATCCAATCCCATATATCGGCGCGACGGTCCAGCGTTCGGATCTCCATAGCCTCGAACGGCTATGACTCGAGAGTTCGCCGAGGGCAAACCCTGCCGCCGTATTTCAACGGGCGAGATTGCTTCGGGCAATGTCGTTGGACAGGGGCCAAGAGCGGGGAACGAGCGAGTAATCACCAAGCTCCCCGTCTCGTTTGTTATTTTTTAATCGAAACTCGGATGTACGCTGAGATAATAAGGGAGAGTGGGGCAAAACGGATCGTTTATAATACGGAAACCTTTTACGGATGTGCCGGGCAATAATTGATAAAAAAAAACATTCTAAACAGCCGAATTAACCGTTCGAAGCATACATTAAAATTTTTTTTTTACAGGTACGAAGTTTTATATACATCGGTTGGTTTGATGTATTTTTTGTGAATTCAAAGATTGTTATAATGTAAGTGACAATGTCGACGAGTTCATCGAATATCCTCATCCGTTATCATCAAGATAGAACAATGTTTCATCAAAAACCCCTCTTCTATGTCTCTCTTGCCATTAATATTCAAGCGGGAATTTGAAAATAAACCGTGCGCCAACGTAAGGGGTGAAGATAAGAATTTTAGTTTCCTCGAGATCCGTTGGAATTCTCTTGTGTCTCCGAGACTGTGTGTAGCTCAGTTACCGACAAGGAATCCCTCTCTAAATCTCTATCCATAGCAACACCCTACATCGCTCGAGCGATAAAACTCCGATCATTAATATTCGGAACATTCTAAACAGCCGAATTAACCCTTCGAAGCATAGGTACTTAAAAAAAAAATTACAGCTATGAAGTTTCAAATACATCGGTTGGTCATCGATGTATTTTTTTCTGGATTCAAAGAGTTGCACCACCGCGCTTTTCGGGGTTCAGTGACAGCGTCTACGAGTTCATCGAATATCCTCATCCCTTATCTTCAAGATCCCTTGGCTGAGCTTGCCGAGTGAAATGACGACTTGACATCGAACAATGTTGCATCCCCCTTCTATCTCTCTCTCGACATTAATATTCAAGCGAGAATTTGAAAATAAACCCCGAGCCCACGTAAGGGATGAGGGTGAGGGTTTTAGTTTCCTCGAGAGTCGCTGGAATTCTCGTGTGCCTCCCGGTGTCTCGCTCAGTTGCCGACAAGGAATCCCTCCCTCCACCGCTCATCCCCGAGGAGACATCGGAGCTCCGGGTGAGTGCTGGCAGCTCGTCGTCTGATAAGTGGGGCCCCACTGAATTAACCGAGATATTTATCTTGGGTTACAATCACAGAGAGCGGGACGGAACTATGGAAGAGAAGACTCCCTCCCCCCCGAACTGGTGCGCGCCGACTGAATCTAAATCAGCGCAAGAGGCGCGAGCTCGAGGACGCACCGAGGGGGATGAAGCCGCGAGGGGGAAGAGGGTTGGCGAGGGTTTGGGACGATCTCGTTTTCACACGGCAGTACAGCGCCGGAGCGGAGCACATAACACCAGCCGGCTCGTCGTGTCAACCCGGTGCGAGGATAATTTGAGCTACCAACGAGATAGGTACAGATATAGACGGAGGGGTGAACGGCTTGAGGAAACATAACCGGCGGAGAGCCCGGCGACATCCAGCCGGTTTCTCTCGGCGTTCCCAACCTTCCCGGCGAAACTTGAAGTTTCAACGACTTGTTTATTGTCACCATTCGCCGGAGGGACGAAGGGACGAGCGACGCGACGAGATATTATCCTCGAATTACTGCAGGGCTGCGTGTCGGGCCGGTGCGTAGCGGGGTAGCTTCGCAAGACGTCCTCTGGCGCTCCGATCGGTCGGATTTTTGCCTGCGCGATCGCATCCGGAAGCGCGATGAATGCACCGCTAGAGGCGGAAGTGCGCCGGGCGGAAGTCTCGGATTATCGGCGCTGAAGAGAAAACGGGATGGTGTCGAAGAACAGGCGGGATGAAGAGAGGGAAAGGGTCGGTTTATCTTTACTACCCTCAATTTTCGCACCGCGGTGCCGGTTTCTCTCTTCGCGATACCCGCTCTCACCGGAAACTCGATTAAACTCCCGTTAGAAGTTCCACCGGACCAGGAGATCCGTTCCTCTTCGTTTTCGGATGCCCTCTCTGGAACTGCGGCCCGCGAAGAAACTAACGCGGGGTTGTGTTAGCCGAAACGACACGTCGGCGAAACTTCGATAGAAAATTAATTGACGGGATCGATACGGAGGGAAAAATCGATTTCGAAGCTAAAACTGATTCTGGAATGTCTGGGAGATCCGTCTGCGCTTGAGACACTTTTTTTGGCTGAGATAGAATGTGAAATTGTTAATTCAATTTACCGGACTGGAACTCCGGTTTCATTTTTTTACAGTTTTTTTTTTTTTTATAGTTGCATATTTTTTTTTTAATAATCACTTTTTGGCCATTTGAAAGCTTCTCTCCCCGCATTCTAATAGCCTACTTAGGATTTACGAGCTCAACAAGAGTCCCGCAAAAAAAGCGAACCACCGCTTCGGTCACCCCAAACAGACAATCGTCCAACTTTTTTTTCCTTTTCTCCCCTCTTTCGTCCCTTCGTTGTTCTTTATCCCACCGCCCGGCCTTTATATGCCGCGCTTCGCATGAGAAAACGCCAGTTTCGCTAATTATCCGACAAAAACAGCGGGCATAGTCCCACGCTCTAGGTACCGTCTCGTCCCCACCGCCGTGCATTATCCTATGTAACGACTGTGAGTACATTATTCGGGAACGCTTGAGCTCAAACTCCAAGAACAAACTCCAAGAGCCGCAGAGAACTGTGTACTGCGGAATTTTCGTAATGTCGGCAAAGAGAATCGGTGAAGGCTTTGTTGGCCCTCGTACTTTGCTCGTTCACTATTGTTTGAGGGGGGGGGGGGGGGGGGGGGATGAGTCATTACATCGGCTTGCAACCGCCGTTTTTCCTACGGCATTCTGGCAGTAGAGGAGAGCGGGGCAAAATGGGACTGTGGGGCAAAACGGAAGAGTGAGGGCAAATCTCCATTTTTCCAATAATTTTTGGATGCCTCATTTTGTCCCAAGGATACATCCGGATTTTTAACCCCGTTTTGCCCCACGGACGACCATCGCCAGCATCCAAAAGTTATTATGATATAGCGTTTTGTCTCATTATCCCGTTTTACCCCGCTGTGCTATTTTGCCCCGGGGGCAAAATAGCTCCCCTTAAAAAAAGATGAACTGAAATATTTTTTATAAGAACAGGTGTTATTACTAAAAAATTTAAATGGAGGGCAGTAAATAATTAAGGAGAATACAGCGAAAGCGGATTTTCCTTGACTCTCTGGAAGGCTGTGGTTAACGGGCAGTAACGCACGAAGCTCGATAAAAGAAGTGCAGACACACTGACGAACAGACACGAACGTCGTCACATCCATGCTCACCAACTGAGCGTGTTCTTCGCTCGGGTGAATAAAGGTAGCCTCGCTACTCGCACTTTATTAATACCGGTTTTAATTTTCATAATTAAAACCCGGTTTCAATAGTTCATTATCGCCTTGAAATACTAGGGCAGTTTTTTACGTTTTTTTTTATCATCAAGTTGTTGCAGATATTTTTTGCACATCGTTTTTGATTTTATGTTCGCAGGTCAAGACGCGGGAATCGTTTTGTCGCCGTTGATAGGAATGATCGTCGGTGCGCTGGTGACCCTCGTGCTCATCGTTCTCGTCGTCGTCGTTCGGGCGAGACGCGAGAGAATATCGAAACCGCGACACGAGAAACCGGCCGAATTGAGAGAACTGCCCACACAACAGTATCCACTTCAGAGCCCACAGCAGACCGTAGAAACGGACCCCGACGTTATACCCAACAAATTCGGTAAGATGCGACGAGAACCTCGGAACACCTGTTCCTATTTTTTTTAAGGCGGTATAGAGCGAAAGGGTAAACCGGGAAACGGGAGATAATTTCAGACGAAGTTCGAAGTTACGAATTGATTGCGAAAAAAAAAATCGTGATGATTGTTCCAAGAATTAAAAAAAAATCCCACTGGTCCGAAAGATTGCAGGGGCGCAGTAGTGTAGGTCAGTTTGTGATCAACCCGAAGTCTAGAGGCAAAAGTTCCTATTTTTTAAAGGGGGAGGGAGCGAAAAGGTAAAGTTAATAAGCGAGGGATCTTTTTAGACAAAGTCCTAAGTTACGAGTTAGCTGATACGAAAAGAAAAAAAAATTGTGATTATTATTGCAAAAATAAACAAAGAGGTCAGCATTGGGACGAAAAATTACAGTACTGCAGTAGTGTACGTCAGTGTGCAGTAGTGTAGGTAACCCACTCCAACCCCACGCGTCAAATTTCTCTAACTTTCTTTTTTCTTCTTTCTCACCCAATCGCAGAAGGCAACAATCTCGTGGAGGTCAGCCCGCCGAGTTACCCGCCCGGTTACCCGTCGGGGCACTGGGTGACGCCGGGCCCAACGCCGAGCATAGACGAGCTCTGTCACAAGTTCACCGGGAGGCCGACGGAATTGAGGCTACCCTCGAGAAGCACGATACCCTCGTTACCGAGCGCGGGGATGACCGGCGTCGTCGTCGGGGCGGGCCAGCTCGTCGTCGCCGGCGAGTGTCTCGACGGCGAGGCCATCAAGCGACGCCTCATGGCCAACAGACTTCCCGAGAGTTGCGTATAAATAAATAAACGCCGCTCCGTCGTCATTGGCAACAACAAAAAAAATGCAAGAAAAAAAAAACTAAAAATTAAAAATCACGGTTATTTCCGATGTGTCCGACGAGTCGGCGAGAGCGCTTCGAACTTTTAGGGCAAAACGGGGTCAACGACCTTTGAGACTCTCTCGGAAAGTTCTCGTTCGCGGAGAAAAATCACCGGGGAGTTTTCGCCCCGGGCCTGTGTGTGTGCGTGAGTTCGGCGCCAATTATATGTCTGAATGTTCGAGGAACGGCGGAAAGCAGCGACCGTACACAATAGCGTTGCTCACGGCATTCTCTTGTGAGCGGAGGTAGGAAGGGGGGGGGGGGGGGGGGAAGTCCGCGGAGCGAAAAGGAAGAACCGCGGGAGCAAAGGGTGTCCGCGAGGGCGAGTGGAAACGGCGTTGGCCGGAGGGAGGCGCGCGCTTCCGAAGTCCGAACCGAAGATGGATGGGAAGAGCGCGTGAAACGAGGCAGCTTTTCTCCCTTCCGCTCCGGCCGATCTCCCGCGGTTCTCGCACCTACACTCTCTCCCGGAGCACAAACGGGAGAAAGATAAAGGGAACGAGCGGGAACTTGTATAATTCAAAGGGGATAAAGAGTAAAGAGAAATTAGAGAAACGCGAGCGCGAAGGGCGGCGCGCGCTGCCGAGGGTGGAGCGGAATCCACGAAGCGAGAGCGAACGAGTTGCAGTTCTCGCGAATGGGATTCATGATCGCGGAGACGAAACTCGATGACGGAAAAAATAATGCTCAGGCTTTCGAGATGTCTTTTGGGAAATCGTGTGATTGGAGAATAAAAGATGTTCACTTTTTTTGAAAATAGATGTTTCACCCAACGAGGGCGAGGACGGCGCACCGGGAAAAATCATTCGTTTGAGGAGCGAGCAGCAAATTAATATTTGTTTAATTTGAACAAATGTCTATTTAATTCAATCTTTTTTAAATTTATTAATTTTATTTGACGGATTTCTCCTTCTTTGACCGGTTTATATTTAATACAGTACAGTACAGAATTATAATTTAAAAATAGATTCTAAACTTGCATACCAATCTAAGGGTCGAACTTCGAAGTTGATTTCGTGCCTAAGTTTTATCTCTGGTTGGATTTTAAGTTTGAACTTAAGTTCAAACTTAAGATGGGTTATGAGCACGCAATTAAGTTCGTGTCCATCTTCGATCTCAAGTTCGATTTGAAGATCGACCAAAAGTTCAAACTAACGTCTTAAAATTCGACCCTAACATACATTAGACAATTTATTTATGTTAACCAAACTAGTCTTCACTCCGCTTCTCTTTCCCATTTCCTACCCCGATCTACTCATCCTTCAGTACTACGTAGTTAGCCGCCTTTTTAAAGGCCTCGAAACATAAACGCCTAAAATTCAGCTTTGGAAATTCATTCCCAAGTCAATCAATTTAAATAAATATTTATTTAATTTAAATAAATATTAACCAGCGGGTATTCGTCAAACGACTTATTTTTCTGGGTGCGTGCCTCGAAGGCCCGATCAAGCGGAGTTCCACTCCGGCGAATCGCGAGGCTAGAAAAAAAAAAAAAAAACAAAAAAAAACCAACCAAGAAAAATATAATTTCAGTTGATCGGAAAAATAAAGAGACCTTAAGTTTCGCCAGGAGGCACGAAGCGGACGATAGATGAAAAAATATTCTGCGAAACAGTGAAACATGTCGATTCACTGGTTACCCTTGCGAGATGCCTTGTCGCCCCGCGCTGCCCCTCTCACCCCCGCGCACTTCGACATTCTTTCTTATTCTGTCTCCAACTTCCGTCTCGCGACTCGCCGCGCTCCCTGCGCGGAGTTAAAGAATTTCTGGAAGTGCGGAACTGCCTGCAGCCGTCTGACGAGGGAGGGAACACCGAGTGCCGAGAGGGACGTAAGATAGGGCAGGAACAGCGACCGTGGGGTGGGAGGGGGAAGGGCGGGGGCCGCCTGGAATGTAGCGAGGGCGAGTTATTCGAAGCAGCGAACGCGACGACTTCCGGGGAGCGATCACTGTCGAACGAGGCGGGCGCGAGGGAGGAAAACTGTGTGTCGACTGTCGCGTTCCGACCTCCCGTGAACTATCGCGAGAGCGCGGGGAAGTGACTATTCGGAAATTTAAATTCGTTCCAGGGAACCGGGGAATTCACCTCTCGGGCTATCCAGCGACCGGATCGGACGGGATAGTCCTTCGCGCGTATAATTTTCATTCGAGGTAGGAGAGAACGATAAGAGAAAAGAGCAGAGAAAGCCGGAGTTCGAAGTGAATCGAGTTAAGGGTACACGCCGTGTCGAGGCGGATTCGAGTGTTTCGCAGATCAAAAGGGTGGGCGGGAGGAAGGTGGAAAAAAATATGCACATCTTAGACGGAAGTCGGATTATGGATCGTATGATGAATAAATCGTAGGCGTGAGATCCGAACGTCCACTTCCGGTTTGGGTTACGCGCACGATTAAATCGGTTAAATCGTACCCAGAGAACCAAAAATGTTTGGATTAACCAAAAGTTGTTTGTTTGGTGCAAATAAAACATCCCCTAGCAAGTCAGGCCACCGTCTTTTCAATGACTATCAAAAGAGCCAAAACACGATTGGACTGATGTATGAGTTACTGAGAAAGCTCCAGGTTGGGTCATTTAAGTAACCGGAAAGACGATCATGTTGAGGGCTTTTCTTTGGATCGTTCTTCGGGTCTTTTATGAATAACTACTCGCAAAGCGACTGTCGGCGGGAAGCCAAGAAGAGCTTTTCCAGCAATTCATACATTGGTCGCTTTTGTGGTCATTTTCCGGCCATTGATGGAAAAACGACCATCCTCAACCTAACAATTGGTCTTTTTCGGACGGTATTGCGGACGGAAAGTGTCACAGAAACGACCAGTCGTTTTTTTGGCTCTTTCGATGGTCGCTTGACATGCTAGGGTCGTTTTGTTAAACGATTATTCGCTTCAACCGATTCAATATTTGCCCTCTCAAACATTTTTGTTCCACCAACCAAATAACGCACCTTGTTTAATCCAACCGTTTCTTTTTCTCAGTCTACACACGATTGACTCGGTTAAATCGTACGCAAGAGAAGACACTGCCTGGATAAACTGTGTATTTTTTAACGATCTCCGACGACCCTCGCATAAACGCGTGAGAGTGCAAAACGAAACAGACATTTTTCTCTTCGAAAAAAAAAAGTGATATTTCAACGTTCTCCCATCGTAACTAGGTTCGATCCAGCCATCGAGAACTGACAGAAAGAAAGAAGTAAAAAAAAAACAAAAAAAAAATGAAGGACAAAAGTTAAAATAAAACATTCATTACTCGTTAGGAATTATCGTACCGCTGTATATAATACATAATGTATCATTGTTACGAGACTCCCCGAGCAAACTTGCCCGGTCGACCGTCCCGTGCAGGTTCGCCGTAAGGGGAGTCCCGATGAAAACAGGGGGCTAGGCTCTCTCCATCGCGCGGTCGTAGAAACCGCTATTACGTTGGCTTCCACGGTCGCTTTGACCGGGGCAAAAGGAATTTAATCGAAGCCAATCGACTGACGGAAATATCTCATGAATCTTTTCATCACGTATCCTTGATATCCGGAGAGAGGGGGAGAGGGGGGTGAGGAGGAGCAATAAAATATTTATGTGAATTCCTAGATTGCGCGAGGTCTTTTCCGGCCGAAGGAAATAAGGCGCTCCCTTCCGAAGGTTTCCTCTCTCAATGGAGCCAAAATTTCAGAATCGAAATTTAAAAAAAAAAAAAAAAAAAAAATGAAGTACTGAGTAGAGGGGTAATGAGGTATATATATAATGATAAGACGAATGAATGAGATAACGATGAGAAAAATAAAAGAAACATTGTAAATAATCCTACGGACTCCGTGTAAATTCGATTGTACCTTAAGTTGAATGTCTAGACGACTTCATATCTGACACTCCATATCGTCTAATAACTCGTATGTATATAACAACATAAAGTTTCGATCCGAATAAACTATTTAACTGTCGAAATGACGTTTCTATTATTTATTTATTTTTTTTCATTTAATTTAAGAGATTTTCATTCGTTTTGAAAATTGGCACGAACCCAATTGTTCCATCGCCGGAAGTAGCGAAAAAATAATGAAAAAAATCGATGGTCGAGCCCAGGCTCGATATCGTCGGCCGGATCAAGGTGCACCCAAAGGGCCAAGCAGCGAACTACCCTCGATACGCGACGTACAGGTCACAGCCGACTCTGGGTAAAAAGAAAGGAAAAAAAAATAGCTTGGCACGCCGCAGGACGCGTTGTGGATTGCGAGCTACGTACGATCGCCGCGGGATTGCCGTCTTGACAAATGGTCCCTGTAGTGGTGGCTGCCTCGTCTCACGCAGTGTCTTAACAAAAAAAAAAAAAAAAAAAAAAAAAATAGGAATTAAAACAAATATAAAAAATAAATGAACGAGACTGGCGATCGTAACGGCGTTTACCAGTAGCTCGAGGGCATACGCTCTCCACGCAAACATGCCAACTATAATTAATCGTAAGTCACTTTTTTAATGGCCGAATGATCGTGTAATTATTAGTTTTTTTTTTCGTTCATCTTACACATATGTCGGAAAATTGTTTGTTTGTTCGTCCCAATTTTTAAAAAATCCAGTCCCGTTCTATTCCCCTATTATACTATTCTGTTTCTATTCTGAGCGACTCGATGAGTTGTGCACATACAATTTTAATCCAAAGCTTTTCTCGACCCGTCTTCTACGAGCGGAAAGAATTTTCTAATAAAATTCGGATAACAGCGTCACGGAGGGTTCGTTTGACGGTAAAAGCCGAACGACGCGAGAGGAATTAAATAAAATAACTGGAATCTTTCGAAATTAAGGGTTGCCGGAGTGCGGATAAGCCCGCGATGGCAGGAAGTTATCTTGACACGGGTCGAGAATAATTTTCAAAAAATCCTCTATTTTTCTCCGCTTCATGTGAGCGACTTGCGTTGTTAAAAAATAATTTTATATATGCATATCTGTTCGCAAGGGGGACAAGAAAAGAGCCGAGAGAATGCGAGCGCAGTGGCGCGCTATAGGAGAAACGTTTAAGATGCAGCCCCTGAGAGATCCCTCGAGTGCTCTCGAGGCAGCTTGCAAAAAAAAAAAAAAAATGAAATCCGCGTGGAATTCTAATCTCGTCGCTCGAGACGTTCGTCATGTGAGGCAATGTCGATCCCCGAAACCGACCTGCGAAATATTTTTAAAAAATCCATAATTACACTAACTCGGTACCTCGTTACCTGCCAACCAACAAGTTGACTCTTCAGGCCATTTATGTTCTTTAAAAAAATTCCAGCGATGAGAGTGGTGAATATGGCCCAATTAGCAAATAAATGAATTACACATCGACTGGTCCGCATTCCGCTTTTATTCTAATTAATAATAACTCACGATTCGAGTGTTACTCGCCACCATCGTGCGCAAGTATTAACAGCCCCTTCGCGAACGGACAGGAAACTCCTAATGGAATGAAATAAAAATGAAAAAAAAATTAGAATTAAAATAAAATGAAAAGAATGTCGGAAGATTCTCGTTTAATTCTCCTATCCTCGCGGCGAGGTTCTTTCGCAGTTTCCTGACAATTTTCCGGACGGTCGTTTTATCCCCCTCGCAAACCGCGACCGGAGTAATCAGAGCCGCCGAGTTGACACGAGTAAGAACCGCGGGGAAAATATTTCCGATAGCTCCGACGAGAGGGGTGTGCGAGTTGGCACAGCGTTAAGGACGGCGAAGGGGTGGGCCTGAGACCGCGGGGAAGACCGGGAAAATATGAGAGGCGAGGGCGTCGATGCATTATCGATTCTCGAAGGAAAAGCTCAGTGGTGAACTGCCGAGCCGGAGCGAGAGACGGATAGATAGAGGAAGGGTATAAGCTGAGTGGGAGAGGATGAGGAAAAAAAATGAAAAAAAAGAATGGAGATGAAAAGCTGGAGTTCTCGGGGAAGAAAGTTCGAAGCGCCTAGAGGAGATATTCCCGACTGCTTCTGCCGCAGCTGCTATTGGATGGAATGGAGTTGGTTAATAGTAAAGAAAGCTGGGTGCGGCTCGGGGCTCAATTAATGTTTAAATAAAAAAGAAACGAAGCATCGAGATATGGTCGAAGATGTTCGACTGGAAATAATGTATTATTTTATAAACTTAATAAAAAAAATAAATTGAAGAAAATAAAAAATGAAATCGACAGCTGAGTTGATTTGAGGCGAAGCATCGAGATATGGTGGAAGATGTTCAACTAGAAATAATGTATTACTTTTTAAACCCAATAAAAAAATAAATAAAAATGATATTGGCAGGCGAGTCGATTTGAGCGGAGAGAATTAAAAAAGGGGTGACCAGCCATCCTCGATTCTTCTTTTCCCTCCCCCCTCAGCACCGCGAAGCCGTAAATTTCGACGTACGTGATTCCTGCTGGCAAGGTCCTTTTTCCGCAAGCCACTACGTGAAAACCTTCCACCCCATAAACCCGGACTTTCTATATTATCCCTGATACAACGGATAACGGAGCGGGCCATTAAATAAAATCGGGGAGGGGATACGATCGCGTTATCGAGCCTGTCCGTGTCACGTAAACCATTATTACAGCGTTAAATCGCGACTACCTATATGTAAGTGCATACATATATTTTCTTTATTTATAATTCGTAATCGCGCTAGTTACAGAATTTTTTTTTTACACATCTCACGAGGGACTCTTAAGCAAAGGCACAGTGACAAAAAACAGTGTTCAAATATTTCCGCCCGTTTCTTCGGACTTTTTAGAACTTCCAGCTTCTCCCGAGCCATCGGAGCCTTCTTCGTTGGCTTCGTTCGGAAACATCGAGTCGAGAATTTTTTTTTTAATCGCCGCTGGTATTTCCACCAAACCTCCGATCGCGCTGCAGACGAAATGATTGTAAGCTTCGAAAACAGTGTGTTTCATGCTATCGAGATGCGGTAGCTTCATCTGGATTTAACAAGCAAACATCATTTTTGACAATATTATTAATAATGATAATAATAATAAAAATAATAATCGGTGTTTATTGTAAAATATGAATTGCCTCGTCCAGATCGGGAAGTTCCGGTAAAACGGGGGCAACAGTCTCGACCATGCGATAGTAGAGATCCTCGGTTTCCGAACTGTCGCCCCAAAGGCCCTCGGCGGAAGTCCAATAGACGAGACCTCCGGCTATAGCGCCTTTCGCTATAAGCTTCGACGAAGCTCCCACGATACCTCGCCTCGATAGCGCCGGTCTTTTCGGCGGACAGTCGCATAGCTGGATGAATTTTACCAACAAAACTTTTAGTGCCTTCGATCAAGAAAATAGACGCGTCGAAAAAAGATTTGTTGTACATTTAACAAACATTTTGAATACTTATTTAAGTACTAAAAAGTACTGCAAGTACTTCAAGTACCAAAAAATACCCGAAGTGCCAAAAAGTACCTGAGGTACCAAAAAGTACTAGAAAGTACTAGGAGCACCAACCAAGCACCCGGTACTTTAAGTACCGCCCGACTCTGAAAAATAGGGAAAGCCGGGGCAAAATGGGACGATAGAGCAAAACGCACATTTCCAATAATTTTTTTGTACGGGACGATGGGGCAAAACGGGATAGAAAATCCCACTGTATCGATGAGGCGAAATGGACCATCCAAAAATGATTGGAAAATTGCGTATTGCCTCACAGTCCCATTTTGCCCCGCCCTGCTCAACCCATAAATGTGATATTAAATAGCCGGAAGAAACAATGAAAAGCATTTGAAATATTAATAACACCGGTATCTTGCTGACTAATTCCCCTTCCGCTTGTCTCGATAAACCCTGCCGATTATTTTTTCTTCTTGTTCGAACCGACGAATCGCTCGTATCCGTCACCCGCGCGCAGTCGCAGCTGCACGATAGATAGGGATACCAGCCGGAGGCGCAATCGAACGTCGTGATCACGTATATTACTCCACACCAGTTACAGTACCACTGTATCTACCGTAGCGCACGTGTGGGAGACAGCGTATACATGTGTTATCAACGAATACGCAGCCACCAGTTCCAGGAGTGCCCTCCTCCATTAGAGACTCATCGACGTATCTGTCCACCTGTACGCGGCGTATGTCCAGCTAATTCCGGTACGTAACCACCCGGACATATCGACTCAAATTCCCCGTGGATGATGCCAGGAGTACCGGCAGGTATGTCGCTCGTCCGGAACCCTGTCAACGTCCTCATAACGCGAAGTCACCGGTTCGAAGATTATCCTGGGACCCGAGCTTGTCCCGCAGTTACAGGTCAAACCAAACCCCTTCCTTCTCCGCCCCCTCGAACCAGCGCCGTTGATTGCTTGACATCGTTACAATTATCCCCCGCTGGAACGTCCACTATTATGCAATCTTGATTGTAGCACTTCCGGTATGTCGATATTACATGGTATCCGTGCGTATGTTTGCGGATAGATGTATAGATGGGAACGGGGCAAAATGGACAGGCGTAAACAGCAGACGCGGGGCAATATGGACCGGGAATTAGGAAACCGTGCTACACTGTGAAAAATAATTTTGTAAAGTCGGTATACGAGGTTGGGTAAGAATAATTTTGTCAGGGCTGATGGACCTAGGTCGATAGCCCGTTGGCAATGGCAATAGCAATAGAAATATATGCATATTTCTATGAGCAGGTGCAGCGGCCAATGCGTAGCGAAATTCGAGGTGCGTCTGGTTAAAAACGTAATTTTTACAGTTCTTCCTCGAATTACTGTACGAATCTGGAGATCATTACCATATTTTTTATTCCGTGTACTGCGCGTACGCTCGGGTAATAATGATCGTTAGTAATAAGAGACGATCTTCCGCCCCAGTTGCACGCAAACAAGGTGGTTGTTTGAGCAAAATCGGGAAAACGGCATATGCTGCAAGGGAGGAACGTGCGCGATTTTGGCCGAGCGTGAAGTTTGCTATCCGGGCGGAGCGAAAATAGGAATCGCATGAGGTGAAAATTCGCTGCCTCCGGTCTAGCACACGATACTTTTTTTCGACTTCATTAAAATAACACTATGGAGATATCTGAAAATATCTGCTCGAGAGTAAATTTCTTCGAGTCGTGACGACTGTGTTTTCCGTCGCACAAACTTCGCTCAGAGAAGTTCAATTAGGGAATAAAATTCTACAAGTGAAAAATTGTTTTCATCACTTGGTGCGGAAAAGTGGCCATTATTAAAAAATGTTTATCCCTATGATTTTACACGCTTAAAGTGAGAGAGCTGCGCAGAAGTGTCATAAACTGGGTCTTTTACGAAATTACTGACCAGGGAGTAATGAAAGTGTACTGCGCATGCGTACAGGTTAACACTGGTCAATATTATCACTGGTCAATAATAGGCGATCTTCCGCCAGAGTTGCACGCAAGGAATGTGGTTGTTTTAGCGATGTCGGGTAAAAATAGTATATTCGTGACCTATACGTAATCTATACGAGACTGGAGTAAATTAAGCACTCTAATCTCAGGGCACGATGAGACACCTCGCAAATCGGAGCGGATCGGAAAATTTTGGTAAACTCGAAATCTACTAAAATGGAGGTACTAATATAGATCCAACATTGCCGAGTTAAATGTTACAATTATCCCAGACTGGAACGCCCACTATTGTGCAATCTTGATTGTACCGCTCCCGGTATGTCGCTATTACACGGTATCCCTACGTACGCCTGCGGATACATATGTATGGAAGCGCGGGGCAAAACGGACGCGCGTAAACTTCAGACAAGGGGCAAAATGGGGCAGGAATTTTTTTTCGGGAATATTGATTGGGATGCTGAAGAGACTGGAGTAAAATAAGTACTGTGATCTCCGGGCACGATGAGGATCCTTCCAGTTCGGAACGAAATGTTAAAAGTAAAAAATGTGTTAAAAAATGTTTAAAAATCGGCGTAATTTTTAGTTACTTAGGGTAAAAGCTGTGAATATCGACCGGTCCGTATATGATTAATTTATGGGCAATATCTAGGTGGGCCATATTCACAACTTTTACTCCAATTTAACAAAAAAAGTAAGTCCCAACACAGAGCCAGGATCGCTGAGTAAATCGCGTTGACGATTAATAAATGTATGCAATAAAAATGTATCTTTCAAGGTAATTAACCTTAGGAGGGCAAGTCCTCTCCAATTCCTTGCGACCGCATATCCTAACGGTAACGGGTCGGGGACTCTGGTACGACGTTGTTCCGGGACAAGGCTCCGTGACATCGGCGCTGATCAATTTTCTCACCTGCGACGGTCTGTCGCAGCTCTTCGGCAACGAAAGATTTATCGTTCGCGCGACTGTTTTGGCGCTCCGCTTCATCCCTCATTCATTCGCCAACCCTTTACCGAAAGCGCATAGCGCGGAAAATTTTTCGCCGAAATTCCTACCACCAAGTCCGAACTGTCCAAACAAATTCCACCCGTAAAAACCGCGATTCGACACCAGATTGGAGTGACGGAGACGAAATTCGACAGCTTTTTTTTTATCAGTTGTTTGTTTCGCATCGTCCCGGAAATTCGAGCTTTGCCGGGGGCAGCTGAGGAATTTTTTTTTGCTTCGTCATCGAGAAAGCTATGTATTCCTAAAAAAAATCGAGATTTTAGTATCAGAATACTTGAAATAGTCTAAATCGTCGAGAAATTTTTTAATTTCAAAATGTTTCCTCATTTATTAAAATTTTGCGCATAGCTTCCGCTACGAGAAAGCCAAAATCGATCGACGAACTTTCTCATAGAGAAAAAATATACACAAAATTGTAATAAATGAAGAAACAAGAAACTATGGGCACATTTTTTATGGGTTGTTCGACGAATATACACCGACGGTAAGAATTCGATCGAAGGGCGACTTTCAACCAACTTTCTTCTCGTAAACAAAGCTATACGCTTTCTAATAAACGAGGAAGCCGTCTGCAAATTTTGTACTCGTTGTTCGACGAATACGGACCGAATGCAAGAATTTGATCGAAACGCTGTGACTCCCGAGAAATATGCTTTAAAAAAATCAGTTGTAAATGGTTGAGATAATTTTGGTACACACGTGTCGCGACTCTTCCGGAGCCGATAGCACGAAGTCATCCTTGCCGGGACGTATATCACTATTATCGCAGAGAGCCAGCATGCCGGATCGGAGGGGTTGCACCTTATTAATAGACACCCGTTTCCCCGAGCTTTGCCTCCCGGACTTGCGAGAAATATGAGCTCGCTCGATGGAGCTTTCGAAAAATGGAAACTCCTCGACGAGAAACAGTTTAGCATCGCCCTGAGAGGAGAGACTCCATATTATATTAACATGAGAGCGCCGCTCAAAGAGTTTTTGCTTTTCTTTTCGCAGTCGGATTCGCGCGAAACATTGCGCGAGAAAGAACCGAAGAAAATTTTATAGCGCAAAGCGAAACGATGGCTTCCGCGCAAGATCGTTCAAGCTGAAAGATCGGTGCGTCGAGGCCGCCTTGTGGTTGCGAGTCGGTATTGAGGGTGCCGTTTTATATTATTATAAATTGAATCTTATATTAATACAAATTATACCTTGCATTAATATAAAATATATCTTGCATTAATACAAATTAAACTTACACGAGAGCGCCGCGCAAGGAGTTTTTGCTTTTCTTCTCGCAGTCGGATTCGCGAGTAACATCGTGCGGGAAATTACCGGAGAAAATTCTACCACTCAAAGCGAAACGGTGACTTCCGCAAAAGATCGTTCGATCCTTGCGTCTTCCAGAGAAAACAGGCCAATTATTTGCGCCAATGCGTCGGCTTACGTCTCGTCTGACCGCGCGCTTCGTTTCTTTGCTCATGATTGGACGCGAAGTTTCTTTATTTCTATGCTGCGCTCCTTTGTTTTTACAATTAGGGCAAAAATCTCCATCCGAGTTATTCCGAGTTGTTTAACGAAAACGAAGATCTGCGAGAATGTCTGCGCCACGATTCGGTCCGAGCTGCGAGAGCTCAAAGATACTCGCAGTGTCCCGTCGTCGTTAAGTCAGCCATTGAACAGAATAAGATAAAAAGTGCAGCGAGAATAAAGCGAAAGAGCGTAGAGCGATTGTTATCGGTAACGGTAAATTACACATAAATAAATGACGGACCTTATAAGAATTCCCGCCGCGAACGTTTCGAAATATCTGTGCAACCGTGAGTGTCTCTTGATAGAATGTGTCAATAGAATGCATTCCATCCGAGGAAGAGTGAGTAATTGCCCAGCCAGTGGGTAATTTCCCCGCTATCACCAATTATCTATTGCTTCGAAAATATTAACAAAAATTTTAGTATTATTTTAATACACGATACAATTTATATTAATAAAAAATATAATTTCTATTAATGCGAGACATAATTTGTAGTAATGTAAGATATAATTTGTATTAATATAAGATTTAATTTATATCAACATAAAGTGGCACCATCAACACTGAATCGCAACGATACGTTGGAACTCGACACACCGAAAGTTTCATCAAAAGCTTTCGAACGCGCCGAGTTGCGATCGTAACTGTTCAGCAGATTCATAAAATTCAAAAAGTTACAAAATTCTCGTGTAGATATCCGGTTTTGTGTTGTACATTCCAACCTTAAAAACCCACCTAAAAACCCATCTTAAAAACCACGTCGAGCCTTCGCAATCTTCTAATTACAACGCAATCGTGAGTAGTCAAATTGGTCGCCATTGCAACTTCCGCAGCCAACCGCGAGCACAACTTTGCATTCAACAACCTACAACCTAATTCATAGTCGAATTATATTCTCGTTTTTAAAGCTTCCATAATTACTTATGTCCAGACAAAATTACAGAAATCGTCCATCTTGCCCCTATCCATCATGGCATCGGGTCTGCGATCTTACGACACCGAAAGCGGGAAACCATCATGTTGCAGTCTTCAACAGTATCGACACCGGGGGTGTTCGAGCTTCGACGGATTACTCGCCGACGCGCTTGTTCGACAGGAGGAAGCTTTAAGATCTACACAGAAGCGCGAAGATCGACGGAGGATCTTAAGCTCGGATGAGAGACAACAAGATCAACAATGAGAAGATAAAGAACGCGGAAACGCGCGGAGCAACGAGTGTACAGCTGCTCGGTAACAGAACGGAACGGAAGATATTCTAACGGAGAAGGGAAAATTAATGGGTCCGATGGAAAACAAAAGCAAGGGTTGAAGTTAATTAATACTGCTAAGAGGGAAGCACCGGTAACGCACCTCGATGAACGGCGGGTCTCTCGTGCTCGAGCGATTACAAGGCAGAACGAGGTAGAAGTGGACTTTAAAGCTCCGCAAACAACGAGCGCGTAATACGATGATGCAGCGCCGAGACGAATAGAAGGCAAGTTGGAATAATTATGTGAAGTCCTTGTTCGGCGTGCTTCATCACCACGATCGGTGCTTTATAAACGAGAAAACCACTGCGTGTTGACTCGTTCAATTATTCTTGGGATAGATCCGAAGATATCCGAAGAAAAAATAATAATCCGACTCGATGATAAGGTGACCGAGTGAAGAACACAATCCAACGGGTTGGAAATCTCATTGTTCGACCGGAAGTGTCTTTTTTCTCGACGGGAAGTGACTTCATACCGGAAATACGTCATTTCCGGTTTGCGGATCGCATTTCTCGATCGGAAGTGATGTATTTCGTGACGTCAAATCAGTCGCACGCAATATTGGCCTTCCGTTTGCCGTGCAAATTTTGTTTTTATTTCTCTAAAATTAAAAACAAATAAAATGTTGTCGAAAAAAAAAATCTTTTTTAGTCCCCTGTAAACCGTGGATCAGCTCGAGCAATTAGCCGGAAGTTAATCACCGGGGTCTCAAGCTCTTTCGACGAACAGCCGTTGGCGCGCCAAGGGACGAGTGCGGCCCTACCCTTTTTGCCAATTTAGTCATTCGGTCAGCGCGGCGAACGATTGACAACTATTTTGTTGGAAAGTCCTTTTTTTCTTTTTTGTTTTTAACGAGCCCTCTATTTCAGCGGTCGTTGCCGGGACTACCCTTGGCGACCGTCGAATTCTCTATAGCCTCGCTTCCCTCGTATCCTCTGACTTTTATTCCTCGTCGGACCTGCGGGGCGAGGGAGCGACCGCCCGAAACGACGCTCCCCTCCGAACCATCCGCTAGAGATATAATGAAACCCCAGCGTTCCGGCTTTGAATCTCGCTCTCTCTCTCTCTGTCTATCGCCGCGCAATGGTCGGCCCTGTGCTGGCAGGGATCCAAAAAAATCCGGCGCCGGAGCCGAACTTGTACCCGGCAACGGCTCCGTACCGACTCCACGACGACGCCGAACGACGGAATCGACCATCCGGACATATCCGGGCAAGAAATCGGTTATTTTTATTTATTTTATTTTCATTTATTTTATTTTCTTCGGGATTATTCGGCAGCTCCTTCCGTGTTCCTATCGGGATGCAGCAAAAGCAGAGCGAACCGCAGTCGGAAGCGAAGGAGGAAAATGCGAAAGGGATTTACCTATATTATAGCGAAACACGCAGCAACGGCTCGACCAATCCTGACGCCGATACCGGATTTTTACTCGGGAAGCTGTTAAATAAAATTTCGTGTTTATTTAACCCTTTGAAGGGAGCAAACTGCAACGAAGCCGAACGACAGAAACGATCGTCCGGACATATCCGGGCAAGGAATCGGTTATTTTTTTTATTGTGTTTTTTTTTCCTGGATTTTTTCCCAGCTCGTTCCATGGACTATTGGAATGCAGCAGATGCAGGGCAAATGGTAGGAGGAAAATGCGAAAGGGATTTATCTATATTATCGCGAAACGCGCAGCCACCGCTCGAAAAATCCCGACGCCAAGCTCCGAGTTTTTACTCGGAAATCCGTTAAATAAAATTTCGTGTTTATTTAACCCTTTGAAGACAACACACGCAGGGAAATCATTTATTTGACGAGCACCCGCAAATAAAGCTTTCAATCGATTAAAATAAATATTTTCATCGATGTAAATAAATACTTTCATCGATTTAAATAAATATTTTTTTAAACCGATTAGATATTTATTAGCGTGGCACTCGTCAAATAAATTATTTTTCTGGATGCAATCGTATTAATTCCGGAGCTGAATTTGTACCCACACCAAGAGCGGCTCCGTAGCGTCTCCACGACGACACCGACCGTCCTGACATATATTCCAGGCCCTCACCCGCAACAGGCCACGAAAGGACCTGCACAAAAATCCGGAAAAAAAACCACTAAAAAAAATAACCGATTTCCTAATCGGTTATTTTTCCATTGATTTTTTCCCGCTTTTTCCGCAGCAAAAACAGAGCGAACCGCACTGGTCCCGAAAAAAAAGAATCACGAAAGACATTTACCCACATTAGCGAGACACTCAGCAACCGCTCGAGCAATCCCCGACATTCTACTCCGAAAAAAAAAAGAATAAATTTCTCAAACAAGACCCATCTTCACTTAAACCTTCGAGGGCAGCGAAGCTGTTAATTCAAGCGGTGAGGTCGACGTTTCGCCGAGTCTCAATTCTATCGCATCGACTCTCCCCTCCGCGCAGGCGACGCGACTCGCGAAACCGATGAGCGAGCGGATTGCCAGCCGGCTTTTCCCTCAGTCCGCGATTTCGCCCTGCGCCTGAGGAAACCCCCGCCAGTCCGCCGACGTCGCCATGATTTGTAGTTTCCCAGTCGTAAATTAGGATTAGTTGACAATCTCGCGCGAGCTACCGCTTCGACCGTATGTATATCCGACGGCCGGAAGAGCCACCCCCAACCCCCCCCCAACCCCCCCCCCCCCGCCCGCGAAGCTGAAGCCGAAGCTTCCGGGCGAGCCTTCGCGAGGGCAACCTCTATGGATTTGAGGTACTATCTTAATCTAAGTTTCCAAAGCGACCGAGTATCTTGAGTCCAAGTCGAGGTCTGCGGCTGACTGGGGAACGATCGGGAGCAGCCTCGCAGCCTCCCGTCGTCCCTTATCGTTACAGAGCTCTGTGCTTTGGTTACCGGCTCTTTCGGCCGCCCCCGGCCGGCCGTGACGCGGCCGTAGTCGTCGTTATTACGTAGCGGCCTCGAAGGCCCCAAGGGAGAGCAGCTTCTGGTTCGACTGGCCAAAGCCCGATTAGAATTGGTACGCGAAAGCTCTCGCACGGTCGAACGATCGGAGAAACTTGCTCGGGGAGGACGGGAAGACCGGGGGCTTCGCACTGCGGGAGAAGCGCGACGTCGCCCTTTAACTCCGTCGGAGCTGTGTGTATGTGTAGTTAAAGACTGGGAGTCGACGAATTTCGGGCTTGTTTAATTGGCGGGTCACCCGACAGCTGCAGATGCGAACCCGTCCCCGACGAGGCTTCGGCGCGTATCCGTGGAACCGATGAGAATTCGACGGGAGTTTAACGATAAAGATCGCGGAATCGGCACCGCTAAGATGAGAGGAGTGGCTCTCATTTTTTGTTTTTCTTTTTATTATGTCCGAGTCAGATGTGTTAGGTTCTATGTAACTTCTTATCAATATTTTGGGAATAATTACTGTAGAAGTAAGTTTAGTCGATAGAGTAAGCTGCCAACCAAATTGTGTTATCTGAGTAGACATTTTCGAGCGTTACATCGAGCACTGACAGGGTCCTGATAAGGCCTTATCAGGACCCTATGAGTGCTTAACTCACTCTAAATTCACTCACTCTAAACTTCCTCACCCTAAATTCCCTCGATGTAATATTCTCTTACTCTAAACTCTCTGACTCTAAACTCTCACTCCAAATTCCCTCACTCTAAACTTGCTCACTCGAGACTCTGTCACTCTGACATACACAGCAGTACGCCGAGTAAGGGTCTAACGCCTTGACTCGAAAGAGACACATATTCATTTATCGTTCTAACCTTTCGACCTCACCATTCGTCGGTCTGGACTTAAAGTGAAGTGAAAGTCACGTGACCGTGCCTGGAGTGTGGAAGAGATAGCGGCATTGGTTTTACAATGGGGCGAGAGAGAGCGGCAGAGAATGTGTTTCACTTTACCTCAACTAACAGTTGTCTTCGCTCATCCAGTCTTTGGGTCAATTTGCGAGACGGGGCTGTTCGGTAACGATGGTTGACGGATGACGAACGCAGACTGCAGGCTATCGCGTCACGGACAATCCGAGGTGAGCTGTTTAAGAGCACATTAATTAAATCTGGCCGTTTCGTGGCTCCGAGTACTTTGCCTTTTTTTTGGCTGGCTGGCACAGCGTTTCAGCGTGTTTAAATATCCGTCTGCTGAATCAGAGATGAGATGGTCGCGCGAGACGCAAAGCGCACTTCCTACTGTGCGCGATGTGCAATTTCAATTTAATTAGCACTCTGGCTGTACTTCCCTTTACTCTGCTCTGTACTCGACGGGGACTAAGTGGACGAGCCAAAGTGGCTTCGTGCATTTATCCACTATAATACATGATTACATTTAGCCGGGCAACTAGCAGAGCGGAAGTGGAGAGAAGAGAGGACTCGCGAGGCAAACGTGCGAATGCTCGAATGCCCGAGAGAATCCCCGGATTCTGACTGTTATTAGTTGCACAAGGACATTTTATTTAAAGTTTTGTTTTTTTTTCAACGACCAAAATCAATGTCAAGATCGCTGAAAACACTAATAAATTGAAAAATCTTTTATAGCAATCAAATAAAAATATTCAATGGTAAAACGGAACAAAAATCGCATCGAAATACTCGTCAAAGTGGCTTCGTGCAATTATCCACTATAATACATCATCACATTTAACCAGGTAACTAATAGAGCGGAAGTGAAGAGAAGAGAGGACTCGAGATGCAAACGTGCGAATCCTCGAATGCCCGAGAGAATCCACGGATTCAAACTGTTATTAGTTGATCGAGGAAACTTCATTTTTTTAACTCTTTTTTCAGTTACCTAAACCAACGTCAAGTTCGCAGACAGCACTAATAATAATCTTTAAAAAAAACCTCCTATATAGCAATCAAATAAAAACATCCAATGATGAAAAAACAAAACAAAACAAAAAATCCAATCGAAACACTCGTTGCTGGTGAAAGACGGAAGTGGCAAGAAAAAAGAAGCGATTCGGCATTGATCGAAACAATTCGTTAGCGCGACTCCTCGAGGGCCCTCGGCGATGAAAAGTATGAAAAACAGTCTGGGGATCGTCGTCGTCGAACATTCGAATTGATCGTCAAACCGTGAATAGCCTCTCGACGGGGAGCTTTCGGACCGTAAACGAGAGGGTTCAACAAGAGGTTTTCGCGGAGGCGACGGTGGATGTCGCGTCCGACAAAACGCCTCTGGAGAGCTTCCGGTACCGCCATCGCAGTTTGAACGAAACAATCGAGTATCTCGTCGCGGTATCGCATCTCGCGCCACGATTTTTTTTTCCCCCCTTTATTATTTTTTATTCGCAAATCGGAGCCTCCCGCAAGAGGCGCGAGAGCGGCGGAACGGAGGCAGTCCGGGGGCGGAGGACAGCGAGTATACATTACCCCTAACAAATCCAATTAAACCAGAGGAGCAAGAGCTCGGAGACTGTGCGTCGGTTGCGAGCGGTAGGCCGGAGGGGGGACGTAAAACAAAATAAAAGGAAGACGAGTTGAAAGTGGGCTGCGGGGGAGGCAAAAAAGAGATTCCAGAGGAGCAGAGAAGCAAGAAGGGAGGCGGTATGAGGGGGAGGGAGAGGGTGTCGCTGGAATGCCTGGACGTTCGGAGGCTGCGTGGCAGGCTCTCGACAGCGGGGGGCCGAGGGGGGCGGAAGGGGGTGAAACCGCGGTTAATATCTTCCTCTCCGTCTCCCTTTCACTCTCCCGTCCAATAGTCGGACGGTCTCGGAAAAATGTTTCTTTATCTCCTGTGTGTATACCTTTGCGCCGGCCGCCCCCGCCCCCCGACAGAAGCGCCGAGGCCAGAAGCGTTACGATATGTACGCAAAAGTGGCTGGTTCGCTCGGTGTCGCCAGAAAAAAAAAAAGGAAAAAAAAAATGAGCAGCGAGGGCGGAGAGGAGCGAAGAGAGAGAGCCGGCCTAGCTGCCCGCGGCGGAGGGGGCGGCGGGGCGGGGGGGTACACGCGAGTCACTGGAGAGGGTTGAAAGGGCAAAGAGGAGGGAAGGAGGATGGCGGGAGAGCTCGGGATAGACGGAGAGAGATCGAGAGGGCGAGCCGGACGGCGAGGGGAGGCGGGGGGGGGAGGGGGGTAGGGTTTAAAAATATGATTTTAATACCACTGCTCCGGAGTCCCCCGTATATCATGCTTTTGTCCGCCTACCATTGTCTCTCGGTTGGCCCGTGCACACTCTCGAAACCGCCGGGAACGCGAATCCCTGGACAGAGGCCCAACGGTTCCTCCTGCCCCCCGTTCACCCTTGCGTCCTCGTCCTCTCTCCCTTCCTCTCTGGCCTATTCACCCCGTTCTCGTCGTTTTCCCCGTTTCGACCCATACGCGCAAAAACCCCCTTCCCGCCCTTCGCGCGGCCGCGGAATTGCGAATTCGAAGCGTTTCTCTGTGGCAGCGACACACTCGACTGCAGCGTCGCCGTCGGGGCGGCGAATTGATCATTCGCGGTAAACGATTACCTAAAATTCTTCGGCTAATTAATCGCCCGGGTTTTGTGCACGGCGGAAAGTGGGAATAAGAGAATCCGGCGAAGGACACTCTCTGGTCGCGATGCATTTTCGCCGCTGTTGTCTTCGCGCTCCTCGCAGGGTCGGGCGGTTCGAAGCTATGCAGGGTTTTTGCGAAGGCCGCTCGTTCGCCGATTCACCGGAAGCCGGGAACCGGAAGGCGCGCATTGGCGAACAGTCTCGGACCGTTTGTCACTCCCCGGCTCTCGAGGAGAACGATGCCTTTGTGTCGCACCGTGTAAAGCGCGAAAGGGCACTTCGTTATTGCGATGGTGGTTAAAAAATATTAATAAAAAAGGACATCCGGTTGCCTGGAGAACAGATTTGCCGGTGGTAGCGCGCGCTTATTAGCGACCATTAATTGTCCTGTTGTCATTGTAATCGTTGTTAAAAGCTGCTGGTGACATTTTCCCAATGCTATATCTGTAAATACGTACATACTGTACATATAGGGGAGAGCGGGGTAAAATGGGACATTGCGGCAAAACTCCATTTTAAAATAATTTTCGGACGCCCCATTTTCGCACCACTGTCCCATTTTGCCCCGCTCTCCCCCTACACATATACATATGTATGCGATATATGGTATAATGACAAAAGAATTTAGGACACCCACGTGGCCGTTCGTCTCGATGCACCGAACGGGAACCGGAAGACGCGCATTGGCGAACATTCTCGGGCCGTTTGTCACTCAGATCTCGGGCTCTCGAGGATAACGATGCTCTGTCCTGCACCGACTAAAGTGCAAAGAGGCACTTTATTATTACGACCGAGGTACCAAAAAATTAATAAAAAAAAAGAACATCCGATAGCCTGGAGAATGAATCGGCCGGTGGTAGCGCGCGCTTATTAGCGGCCATTAATTGCTCCGTTATCATTGTAATCGTAGTTAAAAGCTGCCCGTGACATTTTTCCAATGCTATATCTGTATATACAAATACATAGTATATATACACACACACACACACATGCACATGTATATAATATATCGTTTAATGACAAAGGAGTTAACAACCCATCGCGATCCGGGCGCGCGTATCGGTGAGTTGTAAACGAAAGAGGGATGTTCTCGGTAATACGTTGAATTCATTATAATGGTAGAAAAGGGAGTGAGTGCCGCGGTATCCTCGCGCGTGTTTTCGCTTTTATGGTCGAGCCACCTCCCCCCCCCCCTCCCCGCCATCGCCGGTCGCTTTACCGATAAATAATATTAGCCGCGCGGCCTCGCCCCTTCGCACCCCCTCGCCCACTCCTCATTCAAACCCTACCCAGAACATTTTATTTGTATTAATTTAACGCTCCTGGCGCAACGTCCAACCGGAGTTTCCAGCGACCGCTATTGGGAAACGAAACTACCAACCCCTCCCCCACCCCTCACCCCCTTCGTTTAACCCCGCGCGGTCCGAAAACCACCGATCCACGTGGATTATTATGTTCAACGGTGGTGAACCGGTATCGCGAAGGGATGGAAGTAATGAACGAGAGAGAATAACCAGGCGGCCTCACTGCGGCGATCTCTCTCGCGCCGTTAATTAACGACGATGCCACAATTATTTGTAGACCCGTTGATTTATAGCGTTCGAACTGTGACGCCGTCAGCGACACGCGATCGGGTCGGCATACGCCGACGGTCCAACGAATTTTCGAGAGTCGTACGGATTCTCCGAAAATTGTAACAGCGAACGGACGTAGCTACGATGGGCGCGCTGTAAAACTGTGACGGGAAACGTCACACGATCACGCGAAACGAGACGTATCCGGGCAGCCGTCGAAATCGATTCTCGGGGAGGGGGGAGAATTTTTTTAAAATATATATATATTTTTTTTATGTGAGTGTGAAGTTTGGTGGGCGGTTGAGGGGCGCGAGGTATATTTTTGAAAATGAGGCCGTTAATTAACGACGATGCTTACACGTCGAAACCGCATTTCGCGAAAGGGGTGACATTTTTTTTAATAATAAAAAATATAAGCGTCACGTTTGGTGCGCAGTTTGAGGGCACGAAGCATATTTTGAAGATGACGATGCCACAATTATTTGTAAACTCATTGATTTATCAGGTTCGACCTGTGACGCCGTCAATGACACGCGAACGACCCACATACGCCGACGGTGCAACGAATTTGAGACAGTCGTACGGTTTCTCCGAAAATTTTAATAGTTGTCACAGAAAAAGTCACACGCCCACGTCACACGGGGCATATCCGCTTACCCGTCAAGATCGAGTCTCGCGCTAGGGGGAGAGATTTTTGAAAATAATTATAAAAAAAAAAAAATGTTAATACATCAACGTCGCGTTTGTTGGGCAGCTGGCGGGCACGAGGGAATATTTTGAGGATGATTTGTGTCTGCTATTTCGTTATGTCTAGCTCACCTCTGCCCATTGACGTCACAGCGCCGCGGAAAGAAAGGTCCGAATGAGAAAAAAAAATAGACCATCGCAAAAAAATAGAATCTTTCGAGGAGTCGGAAGAAGAATGACTACAAGCGTATTCGTTACGCAGTTCCCGGGGAGAGTGAAAGGAGAGCGGGCCGAGAGGTCGAAACGAGCGAACGAACGTGTACCATCTTCGTCGCGTTCCTCGACTCCGGGCGATGCGTCGGTCCTGCCTCCCTGGTCATCCCGGGCTCGGTCGGTAACGAAGACTGCAATAAATTTTTCCTATCGCATGCACGTAAAATCTCTCTTTCCGTTCCTGTGAAGTGTGCGCAGAAATACACTTTTCCGCACTAGTGCTCGAAAAAATACCATATTGGGTTTGTAAGCATGCGCAGTATTTTTCCCGCACGCGATGCGGAAAAGTGCCTTTCTGCGCACACTTACTTCACAGGAACGAAAAGCGGGATTTTACGTGCATGCGTTGGGAAAAAATTATTCCGTCGAGAACTCGAGCTGTCGACTCGAATTTCGCTTAAAAGAACTTTAACCGGATATTCGAAATGCATGAAAGTTAGCGAGGGAGAGATCTTATTAGATTCAGGAAGATGTTCTCTCGCAAGATATAGCTACTTTGGAGTGTGCAGAGGAACAGTAGAGTGTGTCAGAGACAGGCGAGCTCAACAGCAGCAGGTAGAAGGGGCCGAAGAGGAGGACTCCTGCTCCGCTCCCTCGTCTCTTCCTCTTCCTGTCCCGTGGGATCGCGGGACTCGATTTCATGCCGGTAATCGGGCAATGTAAACTGATTTTCTCTCTCGGTCTGTCGTGCCGTCTCTCCTATCGGGGATGACGCCGGAAAATCGGGATAACCTTCGGCGTGTTAACCTCGTGAACGCTACCGCCGCCGCCCGGACGACGGTACCGGAAGTCAACGTCGTATCCGCAATCGTCGTCCTCGTCGAGACGTCGTCGAGACTGCCTTCGGCAGTAGTTGCAGATTGTATATGGCAAAGGTGGTGAATATGGACCACTGGTATGACTTGGCCTGCAAGTCCTGCACCACGAGATAAATCCCACTTCGGTGCGCAGGATTCGGCACACGGTAAGACCCTTGAGGCACTAGCATAAGGATTTGGTTGAAACAAAAAAACCAAGTCGATGTTCAATATTTTTTTTTAGGCGGATGTTAGAAGAACAATGTCGGGTTTCTACACAGAGTTATACAAAGTGTTATGAAGTTTATTTGTTATTTTTATTAAAAATGTCAATAAAGAAAGGATTTATTTAACAATTAACAATTAACGAAGAATATTGGACATCGTATCTGAAAAGCCATTCGTTTGATTGAGTGAAAATTTGGAAAGATACTTTATTACAACACTTTCTATTTAATGACCGGATGATTTTAAAAAATGTGCATTTATTTGTTGATAACGAACGATTATGGTAGTTTTTTTTCTACACGTTAACGTAAAAAGCTCGAAGTTCATAACCCTTTGTACTAATTGTGTGTAAAAACCGAATTTATCCTTAAATTTTAAAAATCAACCTGTTTTTTAGGCCAAATCCTTATGCTTAATAAACAACTGACAACGAAATATTTTTAGATTTTTTTTTCATTTTCACAGAAATCAGACGGTGGTCCATCTTACCCCAACGACCCGTAATTAACTCTTTCACTGTATATTGTAATATTCAATCTTTAAGATATATCTTAAGAACTTGTCGTCGAGACGCTGCGAGTAGATAAGAAAGGATCGGGTCTGTTCCAAGCCTCATCTGGAAATTTATGCAATCATTTTTGTAATTCGTTCCACGTCGAGTCTATTACAATATCCAACGAGACTTCAACGGCCTCGGAGGATCATATTGATTTTTCGTCACTTCCAGTCCTCTCAACGTCCTCGTTGTCTTTGATATAACTCAAAATCAATAAATGTCAAGGGATACCCTGAAATTCGTTTTATTCTCAGCCTCATCGTATTTCGGAACGGATAAAATTATTGAATATATACAGGTGTCACTTTTGCCGTTATCGCTGTTGATGAATTCTTCGTTCGAGCGGGACCTCGGAGCGACGGATGTGTCTGAAGAAAATCCATAATAAAATAACAATGTCGTTGGAGCGCGCGTTCTCCTCGTATGTCACATATTCAAAGTGACACAATTCGTCGGGAGAATACGCAGAAACTTCGCGGCATATTAACGGGGAATATGATATTGTTGAGGTACCATCGTCAGTCAGAGCTCGATCAATGAAGCCTTCCCAGGCGAGATTTAACCATCGGCCCGGCGGAAATAGGTCACTTCCGGCAGCAAACTGACATTTTAAAATCGGAAGTGTCGTGTTGCAGGTGTGACGTCACTTCCGATAGAAAAATGAGATCCTCAAACCCGAATTCATGTATTTCCGGCGTGACTTCACTTCCGATGCAAAAGTGAGATTTTCAATCCGGAAGTGACGTATTCTCGGTATGACCTCACATCCGGTCTGTATATTGTAACTGTAATTGTTCTTCACCAAGAGTGCCGACCTCTTATCGCCAAAAACAAATTGGTCTCGAATGCGCATAACAATTGTACCGTCCAGACGAATGTCCCATTGGCAACACAGAGTCGGCTCCATTGAAAAAAGTTCATTACAGTTTTCATTACCGACCGCGTTAATTCACCGTAATGGGCCCTCGACTTTCTAGCGCCATAATACCTGTTTAACGCTAACAAAACCCAAACGTAAAGTGTAGTAAACATCACGCGTGAGCATAATGTAACTGCGCGGTCGGGGGATTATCAAATTTTCATGCCGGCATAGTAACTATAATAACGCCCGGAGAAGAGAAGCGAGAGGAAGGCAAATATTAGAGGGAGGCTGTCGGTGTTAACATTATAATAGGATTTTCGCGAGTTTCGGGCGCGCCCAACGCGCGCATGCATCCCCGGTTCCCGCGACATCATCAATGTACCGATCGAGGTAATTTTCTGCTAACCAACTTAATGCTTCACGCGCAATAGCGCATACGCCCGACCGAGGAACCGCTGGATCGTTCCCGATGTACGTGTATAATTGCAAACACGCGTCAAGAATTTTCCCCGGTTTATAATTAATTGACGAGACAAACCGCGACTAACGAGATGATTGTGCGATGCACGCACATGGGCGCTCCAACGCCAGAGCGGCGAACACGCCGGCCTTGCGGGATTAAGCAATCGATGTTATAGCAGTGTCGCACACCGATGGAGAAATAATTGATCCCAAAGTGTTGCCAACCGCGCGACATGGGTCTATCCCAGTGCGTCAGTACCTTCGGCCGAGCGAGGAATGCGGCACGTCCTTCGAAGTTTCAACGGCGAGTTTCCACGGCGAATCACACTTGTCGATAATACGCTGAAACACCTGTACTGGCGACTTCGGTGACGATCCCTCGCTGCCCCGAGTATCGGCAGCGTTTACCCATAAACTCATGGCAATGGCTCGAGGGGAGAGACTACGACGGTCGACTGCCAGTCGCATTCAACTTATTTGAGCGAGCATTTTGGAGATGGGGTAAAACGGGCCATTTGAAAACTTAAGGAATTGATCGAGAAATATCGTTCTGCGGTACCGACCGAGTCTGCAGGAAGTTTGCGAATTGCCAAACCTTTTCCAGCCCTTATCGGGACCCGATGCTCTGCAGGAAATGCTCTGCAATTTCCGGCAGTGGAGGAGCCCGTGTTCAAAAAGAACTCGTCGCTTCAGAAAAAAAAAAAATATCTCCGGATCTGGGAGCGAAGACGCTGCGGTCGAACCAGCAAGTCCCTAAAGCAGCCGAGTCATCGGTCCTTGAAAGCAGGTGAAGGGTTGAACTGGCAGTTATTCTGTAGTTCCGGTCGAATGTTAAATAGGGTAAAAGTGGTGAATATCGCCCACCTCGATTAACACATACATCAATGATATATGGACCGGACCATATTCCCCACTTTTACCCTATGCTCTATATAAATATTATCGCTTGTCCTTTTGCCATTGCATCTGTGTTTTGATGTCATCAGCATCTGGAGGTTGCTTTCAAGGGACCCCGGCCTAGAGCTTCAGTATCAATAATAATAATAATAATAATAATAATAATAATAATAATAATAATAATAATAATAATAATAATAATAATAATAATAATAATAATAATAATAATAATAATAATAATAATAATAATAATAATAATAATAATAATAATGAAAGATAATTCCCAAGACCTGCGGTGCAAGCATAAATCATCATTTTTGATCCGAAAGATTGAATGGGTCTAGTATTGACATAGAACGAAGGTTTTTAGCTCTTATTCTACGAAGCTAAAATGAAGTCTGCAGACGGTCACCTCACTTCCGTCAGGGTATCCACCGGTCTTTCTGTCAGTCATCGAGGTCGTTCGACATTCTCCCACCGCCAGGTGGTATCCTCAACTCTCCTCCGCCAAGCGATCGTGCAAAACCCGAGCCGACTTGGACACCACCGGAAATCGAATGATCACGACTTTCCTCCAGCGACAACATCGCCTCGGACTTCGGGAAAACCCGTCTGTCTCACGTCACCGAACTTCGGAGACGCCGCCGGCTACCGATCGTCGATCATGGATCATCGAGACGCGTCCCTCCCGAGTCACGGATTCGTACGAAAATTCACCGAGCCAATGAATGTGCTCATCCGATTCCGTCCGCAGGCCCGTCAATCGACGCGTGTCCATCCATGCCAGCCCCGCGATCGATTTCGCCGAGCCTCGGTGCAACCGCAGCCTCCGTCAGAAGTACGAAATCAGACGTACATAACCGCGATGACTCAACGTCGCAGCGTCTGCGCCCGATCATAGATCACGAGCTCTTCTGGCCTCCGAGCAAAGAGATATATCGTCGCAACCGATCGCGATCCCAGGATCGGCTGCTGCCGTTTCCCCGTGTCCGGCGCGTTAGCTCCGACCACTTCGGTGCCTTATCGCTCCACCGAATACACCGCAAGCTCCAATAAAACAATGTCGCGCTTGCAGTGTAATATACAATATCTGGATCGTCAAGCGCCGCGGCGGGGTGAGAACCTGAGGGCGCGAACGGAGAACGCCGCCGGACGGAGGGTGTCGCGTATGCGGTCCTCGGAGTCAACGCAGCTTCTCTGCCCAGTGGTCCTGCGGTTGTAACCTCCGGATAGGGGAGGGGGGGGGGGGGGGGGGGGTGGGTTTCTCCGTCGTTCACAGGATGGACCAGTCTCCCGTACTTCCCACCAGGAAGGGGAATGCGTTGGCCCGTGAACTCGCCGATAACGCAGAATTATAGTCCTGGCGAACGCGAGGGCTTCACGTCGACGTAGCCTTCGTCCTCCCCGCGACGCTCGCGGCGCCCCGGGGGTGACGGGGGGTTGAGGGCCGCAGGGCTTGAGGTGGGACTTCACCACTGTGCCGGTTTGTGGACGAGCGACAATCCTCATCGTGCACGGGGCGAACACATCGTACGGACGAAGAGGAACGGCATATCGCGATCATTCGCCCGATGAAGACAACCGGATTACAACGGTTTCCGGTCGGACGACCTCCGGCGGACAATGTCGTCGACCGTTCCGATTCGCCGGGGGCCAGGCGGGGGTTGTGTGCGAAGCACCGGGACACGGAGAGACCGCGAGCACATACTCGCAACCACAGATTCCTTCGTTCTTCGAGCGTACCGGGAGGCTGGCGTTGCCGCTTGTTTATCCGACTGGTATGACCGCGCGCGAAACTCCAGGCCATTCCGGACGCTCTCGTTCTGTCCTCTGGTAAAGCTCTGCTAACGCCGCAGGAGATTTCCCTTTTGCACTGTGCGGGATGCGCGGGTTTGCCTACGCGTGTGTGTCTGCGATCTATGAGCTCGCATCGTCCACGCATGGACGGACACCCATGAGGCTTTTGGATCCCTCTGTGAGGGAGACGCGCTATCGTAGCGGAGTCACTTCCGGCGGATGCACGCAGACACTTCGCGCTCACGCCGGGCATTGCCGTTGGAAAAGGAGTCGCGGAGAACTGGGCGGCTGGTTGATGGCTGCTGGGAAGCCGCGCCAGATCACGTTGGATCGGCGATGATTCCATGGTGAATCTTCCACCCAGAGCTGGACTAATAGCTTATTCAAGTACTTGAATTAGGTATTTTTTTCTCAAAAAAATTAGCACCATTGAATCAATTTAATTTGAAAATTGCAAGTATCTCTCTCGCACGCACTTCGCTGCTTCACTTCCCCTTGAACTGACCGTAAGAGACTTAATATATGCGTTTCGGAGTAAAAAGAATTGTTCTCATGCTTTCATGAACCCTTCTGTTCAAGCGCTATCGTAGGCCAACCCTTTTCGACGGAGTGATAATTGCAAATGTTGAAGCAGTCGAGTAAAGAGAAACCGCGTACGAACGAGGAGATAATCCTTGAGGGAGAAAACGCCGAGGAGGATGGCGAAACAGAGCGGGCAGAAAAGGCCGTACAAGTAAGTACGTGGAAAAATGGACCGCCGGGGCAAAATGGATTGTTCCACCGATTTTCTCGGACCACGCGAAAAACAAAGGTCTCGTCTCGCACGCAAAAAAGGAAATTATCTACAAAAAATACTGAGATTCTAGCAATAAAAAAAATTATTTATTGCCTTTTCCAGTAATTAATTTTTCTCAAGTTTGAAATAAGAAATTTATGTTTTTGCAATTCAGTAATTATCGCAAATTTTTGGTTTCTGAACGGGACAAAATGGACATCGGTCCGTTTTGCCCCGGTGGTCCGTATTGCCCCGCTCTCCCCTACAAAGTGAGCCGGTCGAGCAGATTTCCTTTCGGAGATTCGAGTGTGCCCTCCACCCCGCGTAACAGTGTCTCGAGAGACCGACCGTACAGCGACTGAGGGTACTGCTCGTTCGTTCGCCGATGCTGTTAATACCAGTTCCGCTTCTGCTATTGCTGTACCGACCACCACTCCGAGACCGTATCCTTATCGCGGCTACGATGCTGCAATGACGCTTGTTCACTGTTCTTGCAGCTCCTTACACAGACCAACTGTGCTTACCCCGATAGCATGCGCATCGAACGAGAAACCCTTTCGTACCGGAAGCGAAATAGCTCGATTGTCTTCCCAAAATAATTTGCCCATCAATAAATTCACATTAAATCCAAAAACTACGCGATATTTGGTCGATCCGGACGCGTTGCATCTTGCACTTGGAATTAAAAAAAATATATATTAAATAAAAATTTGTTATTATTTTTTATTTATATTTGACAAATTTTTCGTAAATCGAGCAGATAATCATGAGCGTTGGGAGATGAATTCAAGAAAACGGATAATTCGATTATAAATTAAACTTCGGGACTGCAATGGCAAAAAAACGGAACTAATGAATGTCGAAGAAAAAACCGTGAGGTGGCTCATCAGTTTCTCTTCAGGATTCATTAGTTTTTCTTCCTTTTTTTCCCTTTTCCTTTTTTATCGCTGGTTCATGCGACATTTTTCACAAACGTTATCCTCACGCTCTCTCCAACCCTCGCGCACCCGCACGACCGTTCCCCTCGTCGCCGCGTTAATCAGCCGACCCACCCATTAAACGATATGGCCTCGCCAGAAATGAGTTTCTAATAACGCGAGGGATAATCTCGCAAAAACAATTTATTATCGATTATCGAGTACGATATATTATATTTCGATTAATCGAATGGCGATTCGGCGAGAGAATATGCGACAATTTTTTGTCAACGTGTTAATATAGATGTGGTGTAATACATGCATATGTAATATATTATATATATTAGTCGAAGGCTATGCAATTTTGAAACCGGCAATTTAGATTTCCGGGGATTTAACAGAAATCCGTCACGTCCGGTTCGGAAATTTCAGTTTTGGACCGGAAGTTACGTCATGTGGGAAAACTTCACTTCCGGTCCGGGACTGTTATTCTTCAACCGAAAGTAACGTATTTCCGGTTTAGACAAACAAGCAAACAAACACTTTTCCATATATATATATATATGGAAGATATATCTCTTGATAAGAAGCAGAAGGGTATCTCTTGATAAGAAAATTGTGGACACGCCCATCCGTTTCTTAGCAGTTGATTTATATGCAAATGTATATATCTTAATGTGTACGATGTATCGATCTGAAAGTGCGAGACTCGCTGACATATTTACATTATTGGAATCGCAAACCGGGGCAACCTCGGAACGCTCCATTACCATCAGCTCTGCGTTATTTTGCGTGTATCCCCGGGAGGGATTTCGTATCCCGAGGATGCAATGAATATCATCAAGATGCTTTTTTAATCTATATAAAAAACAATTCTCTTTTCCTCTCGACGTTACCATTACCTTTACAGTGCGCCCGTGATACAGCACTCCTTCCCATACCCGAGCGGAGTGAGGGCACTCGATGAATCGCCGAGAGAGTTGCATTAATAAATTGCGCGCACCGACTATGCGAGCTCTTATCACTACTCTGTTTTTATTTCTTATTTTTTTTATTTTTTAATAATTTTTTAATCAACCACTCGCGCTGCAGACACACAGGAGCACAGCATCCCGAGTTCGTAGGCTCCAGAGAAGCTTGCTCAAGCTACCGACAATGATTACGTGAAAAATGTATGACCGTTTTTTTCAACGAAAAAGTAGCTTAGATTATAAGGAAGCAAGATTGAATTAATCGCGCAAGATACGGTTTTCATTAACGAAGAATTATTTTTTTGCTGTGTCGGCTTTTGGGGAGGGGGAATGATGAAAAACTAGATAGTCACGTACCATTCGCGCAGTGAGCCGTAGCTCGGTTAGCCGGCCGAGACAAATTGGATCTCCGACTGTGCGGCAGACACGAAGTTGTCTCTCTGGCTTTAGGGATGCAGGAGAGAGAGTACCGTCACGACTTTGGAGGACTGAATCGCCCCGGCTGTGAATAGGCAGGTGGAGAAACGCGAGAGCAGAACGCAGCGTGGCTTTGATCATCGTTACTGTATGTATATGCATATAGGAGACGCTTAAGTACTCGGGTATTCAGGGAACGGGAGCGAGAGCCCGCAACGCCGGAGCTTCCCCTTTGCTCCGAACGCTCCGGGGCATCGTCGAATGAATTCACGAAAAAGGAAAAAAAAAGAAACCCCTAATGCTTATCAAAAATACTGTCGGATCTCATCAGTTAACTACTTGGCTCCAATTTACCGTATTTTCGTCAGTCTTCAGCTTCACGGAGAATTTTTATTTTATTTTTTTACCTATCGTCTCCAATTTTAGTAAAAAAAAAAAAATTGTTAAAATAAATTCGACGAACAGTTGAATGAAGAGGGAAAAACGCTGATGCTTATAAAAAATACTGTCGGATCTCATCAGTTAGCTACTTGGTTCTAATTTACGGTATTTTCCTCAGCCTGCACTTTTACGGACAAGTTCTTTTTTACGTGTCTCCAATTGTTAAAAAAAAAAAACAAGAAAATAAATTTTTGAAATAAATTCGTCGAACGTATTCCGGAGAAAAAAAAAGTACAACAATAATATCGAAACATTTTGAGTGTGTAAAAATTGAAGAAAAGAAATTTTCGCAAAAGTTATTCGGTGATATCGATTAAAACAAGTATAGAAAAGTAGAGAATTTTTTTTCAAGGACAAGAGGAGAGGAGAGGAGAAATTTCGGACCTGAAGAGCTAAACTCGAATTCGGAATTATTCCGCGCAGAACAATCGGAGTATTTCCAATTTTCTTCAGTAACCGAATTCCCAAAATATCAACGAAAAAAAGGTCTTTTATTTCTTACGAATATCAATATGTATATATATATATAAATATCACATGAACTATCGGTTCAAATCGAATAAATAGATAATTCGGCGTGCGGTGGCGCAACAGGAATGTGCTCGATAAATAACAATACAAAAATAAAAACACAAGGCGTGCGTCGAGTCGATGATACAATAAATTAATTATCACAATGTGAGTGTGCGCGTCAATAAATAAGTGAAAAGATATAATAAAAAAAAAATAAACAAGACAACATAATGACAAACTTCGACGTAGCGAGAAAATAAATAATTATGATACAAGTTGAGCGGGTGCGGTTGATGCGTTGATGAAATAAATAGTTCGAAGAATGAGGTCGACGATGGCAATTGAGCATTTGTTTCTTCCCCGCAGTCTTCCCAGCGTCGGTTCGACTTCTCTTCGATCCTCCTTGCCGGTACGGTTGGAACGGATACTTTCTTATCACTTCTATTGATAATTTGTCACTTAAATTTTTTTTCTTTTTTTTAATCGTCAATAGCCAGTTTAGGTTTGTAGGGTTTGAGTTCGCCGTAGAAGCGAAGTGAGCAAACGCACCCGGTGAATATCTTGACTACCTCGTTCTCGCCGTTGCCGTAAGTGACGTCGATCTTCGTGTAAGTTTGTATGCAGCAGTAGTTGCCAGTTTCGCGGCACTTGGAGCCGGCGTGATTGCACATGACGTTGACCAAATTTTTAGGTACCCTGGAGTTGTCCGGCGACGGATCGGGCACGTCGACGACCGTGTAGTTGCAGAGCGAGCTGTTCTGAGCCTCCCTGATCTCCACCTCGTACCGTTTGTTCCGATGGTGCAATCCGCGCGCCCGGCTCTTCAGGAACTCGATCTCGTCGATTTCGCTCATGGTCGCGTAGGCGGGTTCGTCCGAGGCGCCGTTGTGCCGTTTGTATATAGCGTGGGATCGCCGTCCGAACGGCGCCAACTTCCGAAAATCCGCCGGCTCGTCGTCGGACGATCCAACATTTCGGAGCTCCTCCTCCGAACCGGAAGCGACGAGTTCGGCCGACTCGCGATTCCTTGAGTGTCTCCTCTTCGAGTGGCGAACAGGCAGGAGATCGAAATCCGCTGCGTAATCCAGCTCCGGTCCGAAGTCCCGTTCGTTCTCCAAGTCTACGAGACTCTTCACTCTCCCGCCGTGACGCTTGCGGATATGCAGGGACCTCCCTTGCACGCCGACCGCCGACAGTGCGCACCAGAGCACGAAGCACTGGAGAATCCTCGCTGTTGCGTTTCTCGGCGACATCTCTTTTTCGGCTCCTCTTCAAAGTTTTCTTCTTCCGTCGAACTCGCCTCTTCGTCTTCCTTCCTTCGCCAAAAAAACACGTCTCTCGAGCACGGTACTCGTCGATGGCACGACCTCGGAGCGCGAGGCTGTTGGCGAAGCCCGTGAAAAATCCTCGTCGAAGCGACGAGATTGAGACCGTAACGAAGACTACATGTTCCCTGTTCCCTGAAGGAATCTTTATCCTCGCGAGCACGTGCGCCCGTTTTGCCCCTTCCCTCCCCGAAATCGGCGTGAGCGAGGAATGCAACGAGCAAAAGGTCTCCCCCTCCCTCCTCCCTTTCCCTCGGAGAACACGAATCTCGATGGTGTAAATCTCTGTCATTATACTACATAGAGAAGGAGACCTTCCTCAACGGCTTGACCGTTTCTTATGACGTCAAAGTGTATACGTCGTTTCCTCCTGCGGACCTCCGGAGGCAGTCCGGAGAGGTTTGTTTCCCTTCTCTGTAACGTTCCTTCCTTCTTTTTCTTCTTTTTTTTCTATCCTCTTTCTCGTTCCTCCTCTTCGGCTCTTGCCACCTCCCACGATGTACCTACGCAGAGTACAAAACATTAGTTTTCATTAATTCCGCGGTTATTACCGCAATGATCGAGACGCGTCAGACGAGTTTACATCGAGACGGAAAATGCGGTCTATGACACGCTACCGGAGGTACTTGCGTATTGCGCTACTACGGACGCCTCGCCGACACGACTCTTGTTGTCGTTTGGATGATATTCATGAGATAGACGCTTATCGCAATCACAGCGCGCGCCGGAGCTAATAATAGCACCTGCGATTATTTATAGGAGAAACCAATTATCCTCCGCAAGATGGAATAACGCACTCGTCTCCCACTGTTTCCTTTTCCACGCTCGTCTGTTTCTTTTCGTTCCTTCCTCGATGCCTCTCATTATCTTCCTCGTACGGAAACGGAACGGTGCGGTGGGAATGTCGTAGAAAACTGGCTCGCGCTTCGTGCGCACGTTACGTACACCGAGCTATCTCTTGCGCGACGTATCTCTCGAAACGACAGGATCTCGCACGTGAGTTTGCAGCGCGAGATGGATGAATAATGTGCGAACGCGATAGCGGTCGATGATTAACTTCTTCTTTTTTTTATATATATGAATTTTGATTCGCAAGAGATACGCCGAGATTGACGCGGGGATCCCCCTCGAACGCCATTATACCTCTGGCCAAGGACGCCTGAGAGAGCCGTGCCGGGTGCCGGGCTGGGCACTGTTATTAGTAATAACGTCACAACTCGTGCGGTCGCCGGCGAGACGGTCATCGGTGCTGGATCGTCGTATCGCATGCGGAGACGTCGAACGCGTCTCACTCTGCGGCTACTGTACATCAGGCTCGGACAGATGCGCCGGAGACTCCGCGAAACTGCTCATCCTGCGGTTTACGAACTCCTACGCAAGGCGGTGACACGCTCAATGCGAATTGTAACGTAACGAAACTTCAGCCAGGGACCAACTTTTGCCCTGCAAAATAAAAAAAAAAACTTTGTTACTTTCTTCGCATTTTTGTTTCTTATTCTGTATTCGTGTTTTATTTTTTTCGTTTGGAATCGATCGCGGAAAAGAACATTGAAAGAAACGAAATAAATTCACTTACTGTAAAAATAAATAAATTTGTACTTCAGCTCTGTTTTATAAATATCACGACAAATGTACGAGAATGAACATATTTTTTCCCCATGGCATCGATTAATATTATACGCAGAGTTGAAACAGCATATTTTTGGCGAAAAAAAAGAATGTCAACGACTCAAGACAAAGCGAATCGTTGACTTTTTTTTTTGAGTGTACGCAACGATCGAAGATCGTGAGTTTTGTAATCGTCAGGCGTAATTTTAGTATGTCGTAAATCGTAGATCGCGTAATTTCGCAATTTTTTGTTCTTTATCGATCTCATCAATGGTCTGACGCGTTTTCTCGGTCGCCGGGCATGGAAACCCGATACCTTGGGGAAGGAAACAGACGCGTTTGACGTCACGAGTAACGAGTCGAGCAGGTACGGAGAGGCGACGAAGGGACGGGCGGTGGCGGAGCGGTGACGTACTCGGCGACGCCCGGCATCCGCGGTCGTTTAATCGCTCCTCAGGCGATCGGGAAATCTAACGAACGATGCTGTTTAAGAGCCCGCCAAGCGCCGAACGACGTCCCATGTGCGCGGCAAGTATTAAACAGGAATGAAGCTCGGCAATCGCCGAGACGAAGAAGAGGAGGAGGAGGACGGAAGCCCTGCGCGAGCCTTGCAATCTCCGACCGATCTCACCCCGTTACCAGGCATTATTCGACGATCTCTCGGACGGACGCAAGTCATTCCCGAATCTGCAGGTGAAATCCGAAAGACGTCATTCGGAGGCCCGCCTCTCTGTTCTTCCAGCGTCGTTTGACCCTATAAAAGTTCTTAATTTAACACACAGCAGAGACACGGACGTGACAATCGACCTCGCGACTCGTGATTTTTTTCAAAAGGTTAAAGCGGGACAAGCGGGAGGTCGCGCTCGGGCGGTCGATCGATCGCGACGCTCGAGCGGGGATTCACATGAAAGTCGGCCCGAGAGAGAGAACGCCATAACTGAGCGTGAAAAATGGTATTGCTCGGCGAGAATATTTATTTTTAGGCGCAGGGGAAGGAGGGAGTCCCGCGATTGTGCGTCGTCGTCGTAGAAAGGAGACGACTGAGATATGACGGGATATATTTTTTTTTAATAACCGAGGCGTGGTTTTACTCGAGAATGAAACGAGCGTTTCGCCACTGACGATCGTAGAGGTAAATCAATCGTGGGAATCGGAGACTACGTGCTCAGGCGCTCGTTCGGTTCATCCTCGAGAGACGCGAGTTAAATGAACTTCACATTCTCCATTATTTTCTTTATACCTTCATAGATATTCTGTATTGCGTAGTTTCGAGGCGTTCGTTATAAAAATTAGAAATATATATTTATCTATATGTACGGGTAAAAAAATATCGATGCTCCGAAGCTCGAAGGGCGTGCGGAATATTTTTTTCTACACCCAGCTTAACCCCTCGAAGCACGATCTATCGCAGTTGATACACTTTTTTGAATTCTGAAAAATGCATTAATAACCAATCGATGTGTTTGAAACTCACGCTTGTAAAAAAAATGCTTCGGGGGATTATTACGCCCTTGTGATTTTGGAGCATCGACGTGAGCGGCTATCGCTCCAATCTAGCTTTACTACTAATTTATATCACTTGTACACTCAAGTGAGGCCACGTAGATTTTTTTCTAAGATATCTTGTAGTATTTAAAAAAAAGTCTATTCTTTTTTTTTCGTAATATTTCGATGATTACTTAGACGGCCGTCGCTAGTTTGTCCTTACGCGATTCCATGCCCTCTATCAATCCCGTCAGTAGATCCTCCATCTCAGTGGCGGCGCGCTTCAGCTCGCAATTGTCATCCGCGCTGAACGATTCTGTGAGGAACACGAAGAAAAATAAATCGATGTAGCTAATGGAATTTTGATCACGTTCTGAGGTGGAGGAAGTTAGAATCCCATTTTTTTAGACATTCCAGATCGTAAAGATTATTCTGAGTTGTTCTAGGGTTGTCCCATAATGTTCGAGAAGGATAAATTTCGAAAAAAAATATTCGTAGCGGCAACCCAGATAGAAAAACGTGCCGTGAAACGGGTATCGTACCATTCGTACCGCCATTAGAATTAGAATTAGAATTCGTTTTTGGCGATGCGGAGTCAGCACCCATAAAAAAAAATTACAGGTTTTCGTTACCGACCGAGCCCGGGTCAGGGTCGGTCGGCAACAAGAGCTGGAAGCTTTCTGATCGCCTTGAGTCGAGTTGGGACACCGTATAAAAATAAAATCCTACCCGATTTTACCATTCATTCAACGTTTTCCTGACTTGCGACTGACAAATTTATATGTTTGTACAAAGTTCTACGAATTCGTTCTGCTTCCCGGCATTGTAATGAGTCGTTTTCGTTGTCAGTTACAGTAAACGAGCGAAAACATCTCAGTCTCACGAAATTTTTTGTTTCAATCGATTTTATGGTTGATTTTATGAAAGACGAGTCTCCGCGCATCGACGAACTTGCTTTCCATTGATACGACACGGGTTCGTTGGATGCAATTATTTTCTTTTTACCTTCCAGTAAACAATCATTGGCGACCATGTGCTGCAATCGATTTAGGATATCATTCAAATCGCCCTGAATGTTCTGCAGGCTGCTGTGCTGAGAATGCTTGTCGGGACGCTGCAGAGAGGAAGGCGTATTGTCGCGAGGTATGCCGACCGGAGAATTAGAATCGACGAGAGGGGACTCGCCGTGGTCCTCGGGCTTCGGCATGTATTTCACTTTCACGGAACCTCCGCCGTTCGAATTGAGCCACTGCGAAAAACCACTCTCCGCGTGACTCCCGCTCGTTCTATTGCCACCTGCGAAGTTCGAATACGATGATGAAGTCCCAGTGTCATGACGAAAATGTTAATCGAACGAAAATAAAAACGAAAGGGCCTGAAGGGCTTAGGTGGATGGCTCGTTGGCAATAAAAATATATACTGTTAATAATCTTCTAAATCTATCAATGTCCGTGGCCTGCAAAAATGGTCACTAAGAAATTGTGAATAAGAAATTGTCAATGAGGACAACCAACCTCCTATCCACGTGCTAAGCTCGACGCGAGAATTGTCGGACATTCTTGTAGTTCCAGGACTCGCGTACGTTCCGCAGGAATGCGATTGATCGTCGCTGCGGTCGTTTTCACCGTTTCGATAAGTGCTCGCTCGAGAGTCGTAATTCTCGAGAACGGGCTCGTCGACGCGTGCTCGAGTCTTCTCGTTCTGTTGGTCCACGCCGTTCTGACGAATTATCGGGCTCAGTTCGAAATCCAGCATCGGTACAGGTGGATATCTCGACGTTACCGGATGGACCATCGGAGTGCTCTGCACTCGACTCGCCATCTGCGACGGCGGACACGCCGGCTTCGTGAACAGATATTTCTGCAAAGGAGAAAAATCGCATCAACCTTAATTTATCGAAATGCGACGAAAAAGTGACATAAAAACTCAAAAAATGTTTCTCTCGTCGCAAAAATCTAAGGGATCTCTACCTTGAGTATTTTAAGACGCTGCAATTGCGACTCCACGCTCGCTCTGTGACGCTGCAGGCGTTCAGCACGGCTTCCGCATATCTCGAGCAGCTCGACCTGCAGTTGCCTGTTCTCCTCCTCCAAATGATTTATTATACTCTGCAGCTCCTTTTGCGGATCGCTCAACACTTTTCTGCGCACCGTACTCCTTACGGACAGAGTGTCCAGTCCCTGGGCCTCGTCACCGCTGTTAATCAAACGCGATCGAGAATTATTCAGGGTCTCTGAGAATTTCGGTCTCAGTGAATATATCAATCATCTATTGGATTATCGCAATCTCATTGGGTATAAGTAAATAATTATCATAAAAATCAGCGTCCGAAAACATAAAGAAATTAATAAAATGCATTACATTAACCCTGCGTGTGTACACTGGGTCTTTGAAGAAACAGTCGAAATTGAAGGAACGACTTTTTCTTCGCTTTTTCGACTATTCTTCAATTGTTATTAACAACGGTTTTAAGCTTTTGACTTTGGCAACTTCTGAGTCATGTAGTGGACACTTTAAGAAGTAACCCAGATTTTTTTCAGATTTTTTGAAAGCCTACAACTTTGAAAACCCGATTGTTCCCTAAAAGACCCAATGTACACACCGTGTCTCTGAAAATATAGTGTACACACACAGAGTTAATAAAATTAATAAAATTAATGAACTTCATGAAATGCCGTCTGTTTCATGTTATGCACTGTCAATAAATTCACTACTACTACTAATAAAATCAGGCTGAAGGACTCCGGTCAATGGGCCGTTGACAATATATATCTGTATATATTAATGTATAAACGTATAAATATGTAATATATGAAAAGGTCGTGAAATCATCATATGTATTGTTTAAAAAACCCACACTAACTACTACTTAACAAAATTAATAAAATAAAAATATCTTTACGACGTACTACAAAGCGTCCGGCGGCGGCTCATCAAGATGCATCGCCACCGTTTGGGTCGGGCAGAGTCTCAGCTTGTTGCGTATCAGTTCCAGTATAAGTTTCGTCACTTCTCTGCTCGACGTCTGCAATCGATAAATCGTTGGTCACATTCTTTTTTTTTTACTTCACTCCCCCTGTTATGCAAAATACCTAATAATAAAATCTTAACTCTCACCTTCGCGCAATATTCTCTGACGGGATGTTTCAACTTGTGCCTGCTCGATGTCTTGCCGAGGAAGAAGCAAGCCTGGCACTGATGATATCGGGCGCATCTCAGACAGGAGAAACGCGGTCCGTGAACCGGAGTCGTTTTACACGAGGAACACTTTATGTTGTGTATGGCTGAAAAAGATAGCGTTAGAATTCGGGCCGGCGCGAGCAAAGATGATATATGATAAGGCCGCTGAGAGCTGTTCGACTTACTGTGCTCCGCGGACTTCATTCGATTGAAAGTCGATATCCACGTGAGCAAAGGCGGATCTTGGATTATCCACGTTGCGTATTCGACCTCGCTCACACCCAGCGAGCCCTGTGACTGAAACATCGATCGTTCGTTTATTTCATTGCTCCGCGATTTCGTTTATTCTCGCGGCACAACGACGGGGCACGGCCGAGAAACATTTTTCGTACCTCCGTAAAACAACTGTCGATGCTCGACTGAACGAGATGACTTCCGTAAGCTACACTCTCGCCGAGCATCTCCGTGACCTTGCAAATGTTCATCAGCAGGGTCTGCAGCGAGGCTTTCGACAAACACGCGTTGTGATCGGCCAACAGTTGATAAAAATATTCGTACTTCTCCTGCAACTTTCCACAGCTCATCAGTGTCAGCGCCACTTTTACCGAGAACACCAAGACCTTGCCCTTGCGATCGCTGAAATGATGAGGTGCAAAAAAAAAAAACGGAATGAAACCAAATTGAATAAAAACAAATCGTAAGTAATAAACAATAAATAAATTTCAATAATAAATAAACTTAAAAAATAAATGAATAAAAAAAGAAGATAAAGAACGAGCACTCGTCGATGAACGGCGATGTACGACAGACCCACCTGTCGAATGTGTTTAGAAGATAATGGACGGCAAGTTTAGTGGCGAGATTGACGTCGAAATCGACGTCGGCCTCCTTGTGAGCAGCGAAGTAAATGTCCGATATAACATCCTCTATCTCGGTCTCGTCCAGAGTAACCGAATTCTCCGTTACCGACAATCTGTGCCGTTCGAAGACACCTATTATCAGCTTCAGCTGAACATACTTCACTGAAATAAAAAATAAAAATGCCTGTCGTTCATATTGTCTTCTCAAGATTTGTTACATGTAATACAATTTTTTTATTTTGTTCACTGTCTGCATTGAACAGTACTATGAACACCTATTTTCTATAACGTTAAGGAGCTCTTTTGCATACTTACAATTTACCAAAACATTTAAATAATTGTAAAGAGCGTCCAATAAACTTTACTACCGATAATATAAATAAATAAAAATAAAAAAAATTAATTTTATATACTTCTTGCTACCGTTATCGTTACAATTAATAGAAAAGCATACACTCACTGTACAATTCTCTATGCAGTATGTGCATCTTTGCGGCTGTTCTGTACGAGGCATAACGAATGGGATTGCACTCCTCAACAGCCCTCATGATGTCCCGCATGGCTGGATGTTCCCACTGCGCCTGCTTGAGTGTGTGACTACGAAATCAGATTTAAAAAATTAGTCGACTAACAAGGCCTTGTTGTTTATGGGAATCAACGGCTGAGTGATCAGACGTGAATCAATCTTTTCGGTCAAAACACACTAAAATATTTCAAGACATTATAGAGCGCTAATTATGCTGTTCTGCATCAAATTTAAGAGATTACAACTTATTTCTTTTTTGTAAGGATTTTCCTGTCCAAACAAATAAATATACGAACAAATATTAATTTGACATTGGAATGTTCTTAAAACGAAGGAACTGTTGCGGAGACTACTCCGTTTTACTTTCTCTAGTAAGACCCTCAGCCACAAATAAATTTTTGTTGATCAAAATCCACCATAATATTCCTAAATTCTTAACGAGAAGTCGAAAGGTTTCACTCTCCGCTAATTAAGCCATAATAAAATCCAAGAAACGATTACGGAGGATACTCGGATTTACTTGCTATAGTAAGTCCCTCCGCTGTTCGCCCCAGGATTCCATTCGTCAGTGCGCTCTGCAAAGAAAACACGGGTTTACAAAAAATCCTCAACCAAATAAACACCCGTGATTAATGATCGAAAAAAAAAAAAAAAAAAATGTTTACAAGAAATGAAAAGTTTACCTTGCGACATTGCAAAATCCGTTGCACGCGGTAATTTTTTTTCCGCTTTAGTCCCACGATTTTCATCGGCACGGGTAGCGTTTTTGAATTTTGTATAGTTTGATCGGTCAGTGTCACGATACACACTCGAGGTTATTGGTTAGCTCTGATTTAGCCATCGTTGATTCAATGCTCAAGACCTGCGGTCGATCCTTTCTATCCTCGACGATTCTGCTGCCCGATCGGAGATCAGCATTTTTGCGATATTTTTGTATTTTCTATCCGCATCGGTCGGCGTCGTGTACTGGTTATTTGTTGTGTCTTCCGGGCGTTACGCCGTACCCCCTGTCACGGTGGTCGGGCAGCTCAACCCCAGGGCGCCCCCAGTCGGTCCCCCCGGCCTTTTGCACGGAGCCACGTACAGTCCGCTCCGAGTGGTCGTTGCGCATCGGGCAAACAGGTGTAACGGTACACCATATGCTGGCACTCTACCAATATAGATATATTCTTAATGAAACTGTAGCTTTTATAAGACGCTTTTCCCATCGCAGCTTTGACCAATGTTGAGGGCCTCTCGTTTCCCCTCGGTCGTTACCGACAGTTCTTTCATTTATTCAATTGAACACAATTGAAATAAAATAAAAATTTTAATTATTCTGATAATCGTCACTAACTTTAATATTTTATCGGATATATTCTTTAGCCGGAAAAGTTCACTTCCGGTTTAAAAATCTCAGTTTTCGACCGGAAGTGAAGTCCTGACGGAAATACTTCACTTCCGGTTTGCAAATTGCATCTTTCGAGAGTTACATTATACCGGCTATATACGTCATTTTCTGTTTGAAAGTCTCATTTTTTTTAACTGGTAATGACGGATTTCCGGTATGATAATACTTCCGGTCGAAAAGTTAAATGTAATTTATTTTTACTTTTTTATGAATCGAGGAATATTGGGAAGTGGGTAAAGGGAAGTGTGTGATACGTCTCAAATGTATTTGGAGTTTATCTCAAATGTAGTCGGAGATGGAAACTGATGAATTAAGGAAAAACGTGTTATCGTTGGGCGTAAAGGGACAGATGTTGAAATTTGAGAACCTCCAGTCCCCAGCTCGTCCAGCCCGGCAGCAGGTACCTCGCGAATATTTCGAGACATCGTGGACTCTCGGGCAGATACGGTTTTATTATTTCTGAAATCGATATTACCGGTTTTATGCGAGGTTAATTATTGGAGGCTTGTTTTTGCCCGTTGAATAAAAGATAGTAAACAAAATATGTAAAAAAATATCCCTACCCGCGATCGGTGGCTTGTGGGAGTGAATCCCGCTCGGCACGCTCACGATCAATTTTTTGTCGGGTACATTCACTTCGTTTTCCAACGACCTTCGCCCGAATATCAACGATTCGTAAGGCTGTTTTCCCGACGCTTCGTTAAAATCGCACACGGGTTTTCCCGATTGCGTCACCTGGAAAAAAAAATGAAGCGTTGAAAAATCGAAGAATCGATGTGTAAATTCACCACCGCTTCCGACAAGGAAAATACACGAGTTCGATCGAATGACGTACTGTGGTATTCGACTCACTTTTACCCAGTACCATCTCGCTGCGTGCTGGACACCCCATGAAGGAAACATTTCATTGACAATGCTGTGCAAATGACTCGGAGCATTTGTACACCACACTGCTACGATACCGTCGCTCTTCAGTAGTTTGTCGATCGGTATTTTAGCGAATTCCTCGTTGTACATCATCTTGTAACTGCGAACAATTATTGAAAAACACTTCAATAAATATTTACAATTTATTTTTGAAGTCTCCGTGCGAGCAGCGGCGTGATTAATCTCAACTCATCTCGTTTTGTAATTGGGCCCAGCCCGTTAGTAATATATAAATAAATAAAATAAATAAAAATATTGTTTATCCGAGACTTGATTAGCCGGCTGTAACTACCTTGTCTGTACACCCCTTTCGTTTTTTCTTCTAATAAATTTGTTCCACCAAGGTGGATCCATCAGTATAAAATCGTGTTGGGCATCGCTGAGCTTTGGCCCGATGTCTCGGACGTCGTAAGAGTAGAACGAACATCTCTCGGGGAACACGTATTTCTCGTTACCAACTTTCGTGACAATCGGAGTGCCTGACTGATTGGAACCGTTAAAGCTGCCCGATCGATCCTCGGAGCTCTGCGAATAAAAATTGTCGGACGCCTTTCGTGCTGCCTCGTTGTTGTCGCCGATGTTCGAGCTCCGAAACAATTCTCTCGCAGCCGTGCAGGATTGGATCCGCAGCAGTGCCTCTCGCACGTGTGTCACCTACAATGCGATATAATTTGTATATAAAGAAAATTTAATTGTAATAAACAATTTTAAAAAATGGAAAATTGTAACAAACGCAAAAAAGGTAAAATTTTAATACACAAAACAAAATATAAAACAGAGCTGTGCATTACTTAAAGTACATGGGTACTTATATGGTACTTACAGTACGTACTTAATGTACCAAAGTACTTTTCGGCACTTTAAGTACTTTTACTAAGTACTAAGACCAAAGTACTTGTGAAATTTTTTTCCTCGGTACGTTTGGATCAATGTTCCAATTTGAAACGCCGAATATAAAAAGGTCGAACGTAATGTGGAGGAAGTTATGCTCAAAATTGTAATAAATGCAGAAGCCATCTGCAAATTACTTTGCACCTTTTTTCGTAATATAAAAAATGTTCTACATCTCGTAAAATCGAAACCGTCAGAATTTATTGCAAAATTTATTGCAGGAAATCGCAAACTGAAATTTGCAGATTTCGTCATTTTGAGGTAATTTTTTCAAGTATTATTCACCGCCGATTACAATACTGTAACTCGTTTTATTCGTAGCATGATATTTTATTCAGAAACTCGTAACACGATTGTAACAATTATTTTACTCCCAACCCAACATTTTCCATATTAATCCCAAAAATACGATTAGTAAAAAAAAAATGTATCGACGATCAATAAATGTCGTTGCGCTATTACCTGTTGTAGATCTTCGTCAGAGAGCTTGTCCAATCGTTTTCGCTTCCTCGACTTTACTCCCTCGACCTTCGCGGCTCCGCGCTCCGATTTTCCAAACTGATTGCTCCTCAAAAATTGGGAATTTATCTCAAATACTTCTCCGTTGAATTCCAAACTACAAGTTTGTTCCTCGTCCTCGACGTTCTTGTAAATTTCGTTCAGATACCTCAAGTGCGAGACTATCCAGCCGTCCTCCGTAGACAGTAGCACGCTCATCTCTCACCCGTTGTGTTTGCTTCTCGTGTCGATAAATCCTGCAAAAAAAAAAAATTAACATAAACATGAGAACCACAATTAATTATCGCCACCTCTCGATGATTTCGCGTATCCGATCGGCGTGATCGCTCGGTAAAATTATCAGGGGACATCGCGCAAAACAAGACTTCACTCGGCGACAGAAAGATGCCTGCACAGTCATATTATCATTTAATCTGTGGTAACATTTTTTTTCTCTCTTCAAAATCCAACTGAAAAATTAGCGTCATTTTTTACGCGGCTCGTTATATTGTCAATTCAGTCAGAGCGCAAGAGGAACGATACGATTTGCAAAATCGATTTATAATTATACAATCTAAACGTACGATCTTCGGCGGATTATAACAAAATAATAATATTCATGTTATCGATTTATCATCGATCAAATCAACCCTGAGACGGACTCTCGGACAGCGTTTTACCGAAGAGAAAATAGCGACGGACTGGCGAAGCTCGATAATGAATGCGTGAACGTGCACATACAATGTCGATAAACGCTAAAAAAATCACATAAACGTGAGAACCACTAATAATTATCGCTACCACTGGATGATCTCGTGTATCCGATTTGCATAAACTCGATTTGCAAATTGATTTATGATCATAAAATCTAAACGCGCGATCTTCGGCGGATGATTACAATGTGAAAAAATGTTTATTAAAAAATTAAAATTTAAGCTTCCAGTACCGGTAAATTTAACGTACCGGTATTGGAAGCTTTTGGGCTTTTAAAGTAATTTAAAAATACTTTGAGTATTATTATTTTATAAAAAATACCACTTTTTTATAATTTTTTACCGGACATTCATTTCACATTACATTTGTATATTAAATTTAATATACCAGTTTATGCATAAAAGCTTCCAATACCCGTAAATTAATTTTTATGCAGACATTTTTTACAGTGTATGACAAAATGATAATATTCATGTTATCGATTCATCATCGGTCGAATCATCCCTGTTACGAAATCTCGAACAGCGTTATACCGAACAGAGAATAGCAAAGGACTGGCGAAGCTGGGTAATGTATGCGTAAACGCGCACACACAGTTATTCCGCGATACAACGACGGCTCAAAGACGGAAGGGCGTATCGGCTGTGCGCAGGCGCGGCGCAAAAAGTCCTTCTGGCGCTAGATCGACGATACGGAGGATCGCGCCGATCGTCACGATTCCCCCAAGCGAGCGAGAGTGAAGAGCCAGCTGCGAGGAAGCGCATGAGGAAGAAGAAGAAGGACGGAGAGAAGGCTCGAGCGATGTTCCACGTTTCCAGGCACGAGCAGTCTTCGGCCAGCGACGTTGCCGGGACGCTGGGACTCTCTCTGATCGCGCCCGCATCGATCGTCCAACGAGTTTTTATCAATCGTTCGCCCTCTCAAACCGGCACCTGCTCCGGGATTCTCGCGACGTCCTCGAACGTCCGCCAAGCTCGCCGACGGCTGCTCCGAAAGGTTCGTTCGCAAAGTTTAGCTTCGCAATTTTTTTTTTTTACGAATATTCTTGATTCCTCTTTTTTCCACTCACTTCGCCGTGGTTGTAGCGCTGCCCTGTATGGGAACTCACAATTCGCATCGTTCCTCTGTGCTTTGCAATTTTTTTTTTCGTCGACTACTCTTGTTTTGTCTTAGTTTTCACGCTCGATCCTTCAGCACTTCGCTGCAATTATAGCGCCACTCGTTAGAGAGACTGGCAATTCACATCGTTCCTCGGCGCGTTTGACTCTCCGGATCGCGTCCTCGAAGCATCCTGGATCCTCCTCCACTCCGATGTTTCTAGAGAAAAAAAAAAGAAGAAAAAAAAGAAAAATTTACTTAATTCAACGGATTAGCGGATTCGCGTTTGAGACGGCGAAATTAGTTCTGCGAAGAGTGTCGCAACGGCGCGTGAAGCTTTAACCGAGGACCGCAGATTATTTTGCAACATAATATTTAACACTCGAGCAGAAGCGTTTAGCAGCGGCGAGGAATGTCGAGAATTCCTGGATATACCGTTAGCTCGGTCGCTCGCGGGTAAGCCGCACCGCATCGTTTCTTTTCATTCCGGAGTCGCTCGTTACGATGTAATATTGTGGCTCCAGCGTGGAAAAACTCGTGAACAGTCGGTGGAGGAATTCTCGAATATTTTTCTTGGTCGGAAACCGATCATCAGCGTTGATCGGAAACCCGAGATCTTAACGGCTTTGAATATTTTAATTCAAGTACTATAATCGAAGTTGTGAAATCTTCGACCATGGTTAATCGATGAGTTTTTTTGCCTTTTTTTCACACCACTCCGAGAGGTTGAGCAATCGTGGGTCTTCGGCCTGAGAATTGCGATTCATCATCTTTCTCGTCTTTCTTTCTTCTTTGCAGCGGTTCGGACGCTAATCGTAGCGCTTCTTCCCCGATTGTAGTGAAAAGAAAAACCATGACGTGCTTCAAAACGGTTTTCGTGACCGGAGGTGCGGGCTACATTGGCAGCCACTGCGTCGTCGAGCTTCTTCAATCGGGCTACGACGTCGTCGCCATCGACAACTTCGCCAACAGCGTGTCCGGCGAGGCCGGCGAATCGGCTGCCCTCGCCAGGGTCGAACGGATCACCGGAACGAAGATACCGTTCTACAATTGCGACCTCACCGATCGCGAGAAACTGGAGGAGGTATTCAACAAGGTGAGATTTCAAGTTTTCATAAAAATTCTTCGTTTCTTCACGAAAATTTTTTCACATTTCCGATCGATGATCGATGGATCAAATGAACTTGAAAATGACCTTGAAATTGTTGCAGCACAAAATCGACTGCGTCATTCACTTCGCCGCTATAAAGGCAGTCAGCGAATCGATGCAGATACCTTTCCACTACTACCGAAACAACATCATAGGGGCGATGAACTTACTGGAGGTATTAAAAAAATCATCGTGAAAGAAAAAACACGTTGTCCACTGCGGAAGCTCCCCGGCCGGACCTTTGGCGAGTTGTATATTTTTTTTCTTGTCTCTTCGATACCGTAGTTCTCGTGTTCCAGGTGATGAAGAAGGCCCAGTGCTTTCAGTTCGTCTTCAGCAGTTCGTGCACGGTCTACGGCGAGTCCGACAATCTTCCCATCACCGAGGATCATCCTGTTGGCAATATAACGAACGTCTACGGTAGAACGAAATACTTCATCGAGGAGATGCTCAAGGACATATCCAGGGCGGAAAAATGTTGGAACATTACATTACTGAGATACTTCAATCCAGTCGGCGCACATCCCAGCGGCCTGATAGGCGAAGATCCCACGAAGGCGTACACGAATCTTATGCCTTATATCGCTCAGGTGGCTTTGGGAAGAAAACCCGAACTCGTTATATTCGGCGGCGATTATCCGACCAAGGATGGAACAGGTAAACTCTTCGGGCGATTGTCGACTGCGCACGTAAACGTGTCCGTGGATAACGTACGACGTTGCATTCCTTCGTTTGCGAACGAAACAACGATAGCCGCGAACGCACGTATCGAGTCGAGAGACCGGTAAATTTTCTTCGCCGATGCCCCCGGTTCAAAGCTATCGACTGATTTAACAATATTGGGAATTATAAAGAATTTAATTAGGTTAATAAACGTCATTAATTAACGCGTCGATAAGCGGGGGACTTTTAAACTGTCCGCAGATAACTGCACGACGTTACATTCTTTCGTTGCAAACGAATCAATGGTCGCGAACGCGCCTATCGAGTTGAGTCTGGCACACGGTGGACATTTTTTTTCGATGCACCGGGTCAATGCTATCGACTGATTTGCAAATGTTGGATATTAATAAGAATTTAACTAGACTCAGTCAATAAACGATGAACTTTTAGACTGCCCATAGATAAGTTTACGACGTTGCATTTCTTCGTTTGCAACCGACCGCGAAATTCTCTTTTCCGATGCTCCGAGTCAAAACCTTCGACTGAACTTTCGAACTTTTAAAACAGGAATTCGTGACTACATCCACGTGATGGATTTGGCGACCGGACACGTGGCTGCCTTGGACGCTCTGCGCAAAAATCACTCGAGACTGAAGGTCTACAATTTAGGAACCGGAAAGGGTGTCTCCGTCCTTGAGCTCGTTAAGACGTTCGAAAAAGTGACGGGAACGAGAGTGCCTTACGTCGTTAAGGACAGACGAGAAGGTGACATCGTTTCTATGTACGCTAACGCGGAATTGGCGAGAAAGGAGCTCGGATGGTCGGCCAGACACAGCGTCGAGCGGATGTGTAAGTATCGACCTTCGATCGAACAGTAAACCATTAATTTTCATCGTTTCGAATTTCGTCGATTTTCGTCGGTCGATTGTTTCGAGCGTAAACCATCAATTTTCATTTTTAAAAAACTAGGTGGATTTTTATTTCAGGCGAGGATTTCTGGCGATGGCAAACAATGAATCCGAACGGTTACCGTGTCTCTACCAACGGCGATGCCGCTCACGATTAGCCTGTTAAATATTTCTTAGGGTATTCCGTAACGATCCGTCAGTACTGTGACCAAAGTTCATAATATTATGTATAATAAAAAAAAAGTAAAAAAAAAAAAGGCGCCAGAATCGTAAATATGGAAAACCCCGTAGAACGCTGCCGAATCCTTCGTAGGAAATCAATGCCGGAATGTCGTTTCGATTCCTTTTTTTTCGTCCGAGAAACGCTTCGATCTCTCCGACGCGAATTTTTTTTCTCTTGTTTCTCTTCACTGGCTCGTCAGAGTCTCGACGAGCTTGCGCAACAAGTCCTTCTGCTCGGTGTCGATGTACGGCCAGAGTTCACCTTCTAATTCCAGAAGCGCCGGAAAGTCGTGCGACTGGCAGGCGAGTACCAACGACTGGAGCAACAGAAACTCGTCCTCGCACATGCCCGCTCCTGCAATTTGCGATACGGTCAGCGTTAAAAAAAATTTCAGACTCGACCGATCAAGGCCAAGGAGGTTCGCGCGGATATCTCGTGCTCAAAATTTCCGCGTATCCGGTCCATACGAGATCGGAACGAAACTCCCTGGCCTCGGCCGAAAAAAAAATCTGCCAAAGAATTTGCACATTCTCATACAGAAACTATACACTTTTTTTTTTACTATTCCTTAATGAGCTTCCTCGATAAGGAAGCAAAAGTTAAAACAATTTCATCCGCTGATCGACGTAAACGTACCGGCGCTTGAGCTCTCCTCGACCCAGGCGTATTTCTCGAGTACCTCGGCGAGTGCGGGCGACAGTCGCTGAGGAGTCGGCTGGAGAATCAGCAGCAGGAGAACCCTGTTAACTTCGCACTTGTGCAGAAGCTTGCGATAATTTCCCGTCGCTCCGGAGCCGACGTTGGCTTCCACGAGATCGACCAGCTCCGTGATAACGTTCAACGCAGCGCTGTGGTCTCCCTGCTCGATGTAATAAGAAACCAGAGTCCCTATGGCCAAGCAAGTAGGCATGATGCTGATAGACTTGCGTAGCTGCTGAGCCCCGGCCGGCGTCGGGCCCAAAGCCAGAGCCAGTTCTATAACGGAGCCAGCCGAAGTCATGTCGAATCCCGGCTCCGTCTGGCTGGAGGCCACCGAGTGACCGAAGCAGCTCACCGCGGCCTGCCGAAATCCAATTTTCCCGTTTCACGACGCGACACCGAAGAGATTCTCATTATTTATTAAGGAGGTCGGGCAGTCGTCGATGTTGAAGAATTTATGATAATCTGCTATGGTTTTTACGATAACGGTTGCTAAGGAATTTATGATAATCTGCGATCGATTTGTCGGGGCCGTCAGTTGGAAGGACGATGCGAATCTCCGTCTCCACGGAAGGTTGGTGGGACGATGCGAATCTCCATCCCTGTGGAAGGTTGGCAATATGACTTGAATCTTTATCTCCATGGAAGGTTGAAAGGGCGATAGGAATGTCCACCTTCATGAAAAGTTCGAAGTGAATCTCCATCTCTGCGGAATCTGAATCTCCATCTCTGCGGAATCTGAATCTCCATCTCTGCGGAATCTGAATCTCCATCTCTGATAATGCGAATCTCCATCTCTGTGGAAGGTTGGCAGTACTATATGAATCTTCGTCTCCATGGAAGGTTCGAAGGGCAATGCAAATCTCCATCTCCATGGAAGGTTGGAAGAACAATGCGAATCTCAGTCTCTACGGAGATTCTTATCATCCTTCCAACTGACGTTGCAACGAGTAGATCGCAGCCGTAACGGATATCATAAATTCTCATTCCTCATGCCAGAAAGCTGTAGGATAAAAAAAAAAAACAAAAGAATACCTGCAAATTTTCTTGTCCGACCGACGGACATCCTATGCTCTTGTTTCTCTCCTCGGCGATCAAGAATTGTCTTCCTGCTTTGAGCAATTCGTTTATCTCTGAGGACGTGTTTCCCAGAGTTCTGTGGCAACGCGCGACCGCCAGCCAACTCTGGCCGGCGTACTGCCAGAGTTCCTCCTGTTCGCACTGCAGCGCGAGCGACGCTGAAAAAAAAAATTTCTTGTGAACAAACGCGTTTAGGAAGAAAGAAGTTTTCGGTCAATATTTGACGAATCGACGAACGATTAATTACCAAACTGCTCAGCTGCTTCCGTGACGTTTGGTTTCCTCAGAAAGCGTCTGCAACGTTTTATTATCGTTTACCGTCCGATCGCAAGCCGGCTCGTCGAATTTTTTTTTTTATAATTCATCTAAATCTTACTTTTTCAGTTTGTTGCTTATAGCGTGATACTGAGCGAGGAACTCGTTCGGCTCTCTCGCGTCCTGCACGCCGTGCTCGCCGAGCGAGCTCTTGTGATCCATGTTCACAACGTTCTTACAATCGCAACAGCCATCGCATTGTATTTCCGAAACGAAAACTATGCAGAAGAATCGCGACTTCCTCTCGCCCGTGGTTCATTCGCCAGTTCCTTTTTTTAATATTCAATCCTACCCCACGTGACCTTCTTTTTAATTACTTTGGTATTTAGAGCACCGACCCTCGCCGCTCTCGAACGCGCTCCGCAACCATCGATATTGAAACTGACAATCAAGGCTTCTCTTTGATTGTTAATCGACGAGCATCGACGAGAACGGCGGCCGTTCGACGTAAACATCAAATCTGCCATTTTTTCCCCCGACGAACCTCGGCTCGTCTGCCGCGCGCATGCGCGGCCTGCCGAAAATACACCCGAAGATCGAAGCTCTCGAGCCAGCATCAAATACTTTCCACGTGGACGATTCTATTTATAATCTAGGACCTAAGCGATCGAAAAGTTCTTTTTTTTCTTACTCTATAACTTGTCATGCGGCCTTTCTCGGGTCACGAGATATCTAATCTCGTGACTTCGAATTACCGCCGACTTATTCCCGCGACCATCAGCGCGGCGAGACATCGAGGATCGGCGATAATTTCGCGACACAGCCTATCTCCCCCCCCGGCAACTCCGCTCGAGCGCATGTAACGAGTGTGGATACCATGGCGAGCACGCTCAGTTTCAGTTCGCGGTCGTCTGCCGTTCGACGAGCTTAGCGCGAACCGTCGTCTGCTCCCGCTTTCTATGCTATACACAGTGGCACAATTTTCTCCGTTACACTCGTGGCTTAATCCAAGATCAACACGAAAGGTTTTTTGAATGAACGAGCGCAATGGCTCTACGTTGTTCTCGACCACTGGTGTTAATCGTCTGTTCGTGCCTCGCAGTTTTTCTCGCCGATGCCAGATCATGGGGTAAGTTCCGAAATACACAGGCCGGCTGCCCACCACGTTATGGTCTCACATCGATATATAACACACCGAGAGGCACCGAGTCTCTCCATTCACGCGGCACTACCTGTCACGTACGCCACTCGCAACTCGATTTTTACTATCTTACGGCGGTAGACTGAAAGAATGTGAAATAATTATGAATGGAAGATCAATCGTCGAATGTATTTTATGTTAATGGGATCGAAAGATTTTTCTTATTAAGGTCGGGAAGGCGAACTTTTTACGTAACTAATGTCAGCCTGTCGCAGAGGTGACCGCCAAATGAAATCTCGCGCATACATGCACACCGCGAAGCTTCGACTAAAGCACGAATAGTAATTTTTTTCTTTTTTGCATCGTTTGTCGATGATTGGAAATTTTGTACTGTTGTCAATTGCGAACGATTAGAAATGCTTTTGAATCAGCACGTTGATGAAGCGTTTGGTGTTTATTTTTATGTTACCTTTAGATACTCGAAAAGACACCTCGTCCCTCACGTAGGCCCGCACAATCTCAATTATTCAATCGATGATATAATTCTTATCGGCCGGAAAGCTATCGCCGAGGAACTTCATTCGAGACACTTAATCGAACGAGGTCGATCATCTTATGAATTTCAGTTTACTGTTATTTTAGAGGCTTGAGGTTTTTAGAGGCTTGCGTTACGATAATTATAGGTTTGTTAATTCTAATTGGCAAATTTATTATAATTTTTTTTTAGCTACATAACGATCAGATTGTTCGATGCGGATTCGTCCATCGCGCATAATCTCGAATAATTCGTTATCGACAAATGTATTATGCTAATTCTTTTTTTAGCAACCGTAAAGATTCATTTACCGCGAATAATTTCAAATAATTACCGAATAATTCCTTATCGAGAAGTGTATTTATGATAATTAATTTTTATCAACAGTAAAGATCAGATTGTTTCGTGCCGATTCATTTATCGCGAATGGCTTCGAGTATTGCGTTATCGACAAATGTATTATGATAATTTTTTTTATCAAAAAGTACCGATCGGTTTGTTAGATATGAATTAATTGACCGCGAATAATTTCCAATAATTACCGAATGATTCCTTATCGACAAGTGTATTTTTGATAATGTTTTTTTATCATCAGTAAAATCAGATCAGATTGTTCGATGTGGATCAATTTACCGGAAACAATTTTCCAACCCGCTTCGGTGATATTTTCGTGCTGGAATTCCTCGAAATGCATAAAACATTACGGATGACGAGGCGTGCAATCGAGATATCTGAATTGTCGATACTCGGCGGATTTCGTTTTCCTGCGCTTCGCACGCCCGATTTCTCGCGTTTAAAAAAATCGAATCGCTGCTCGCGCATCGACATCGACACCGTTGATTGGTCCGTTTCTCACGATGCTCGTTCGATGCAACGTGGTCGAACCGTGAATCGCGGCGGGTGGGAAATCATTGCGAAATGTACTCGAGTCTAATCGTCGAACGATGAAAAAAATATGTGTGTTTTTGTCTAGATATAGGCGAGACCTCTCGGGTGCGCTCGATCGACGAAAAACGCGTCGCAAAGTTTCCGGCGTGGTGAATGAAAACACGAAAACCCGTACGGTATTTTGTCAGCGAAACTCTCGTTGCGCAGCATGACACTTGCGTTTCGATATTAGATAACACTTGGGTCAAGTTGTTGTAAACTTTAGGCGAGAGGATTTGCGCCGCAATAGGACAGATAAAGCGCTGTGGCTTCGAATAGATATTGCGATGAAGCTTAACGTTAAGGGGAGGCTGAAGACGTAGGAGTGCGAGAGAGACAGAGTCAAATGGATTCTATGAAATGATAAAATCCGCTTCGGAGAAAAATGGATTCAAAATATTTTGAGGATACGTTGACCTTCAGCCCCACCTTGAGGGAAGTGAAATATCGCGGTCGGTAATGAAAACTCTAGTGAACTTTTCTCAATGGCGCTAATTTTCTTGAGAAAAAGGCAGATTCGAGCTGGATGCGCACGGGAATTTTGTTACCGACTGAGTCTGTTTCGGCCAAGATAACTGGACGGAACGACGTAGTTCGCCAAAAAAGAAAAAATGTCTTTCCCTGGGGAATCAGCAGACGCACCCTAACGGAAATGACCGTCGGCAGACTTCGATAGACTGATGTACAATGTTCAAAATTTTGACTTGCTCTAGACTCGCATGTAACCATTATATTAACGTCGTTTTTCCTGTAACCCATGCAAACATCGTTGTATAGTCTTATTTATTTGATTTGTAGTTGCATGGGGATCGCTCGAGTCCATCAAAACAGAGTTGCACGGTGGTTAAAAGTTTGAACAAAGCGATTGGTCTAGTCATAGTCATTGCAAGGCGCAGATGCATGTTTAGTCAACCTTAGGGCGACTGCGACTAGGGGAGAGCGGGGCAAAATGGGACAGTGGGGCAAAACGCAATTTTCCAATAATTTTTAGATGGCACTGTGAGGCAAAACTGGGCAGAAAACCCAGATGCATCGATGGGGCAAAATGGGTCGTCCAAATTTTTATTGGAAAATTGTCTTTTCCCCACTGTCCCGTTTTGCCCCGCTGTCCCGTTTTGCCCCGCTCTCCCCTACGATGCCACTCCGAGTCCGTGGTTGCAGCAGTTCCGCTAGGGCAGGAAAAGACAATTTTATTTTTTCTCACATGAGCTTAACTTGCGAGTTACAAGAGCGCCGTCGATATTTTTCTTTTTCCAGATCTGGCGGTGACGATTGGGCAGGAAGTTCATTTCTTCGCTGACAATGGAACGATGACCGGTCGAGTGAAAACCCGCGACGCCGTCGATCTGTCAGGGATCGCTTACGACGACTCGACCCACGCGATGTTCCTGAGCGACACGAAAAATACAAATCTAACGATATTCATGAAAAATCTGTCGAGCAAAAACTTCGAGACGCAGAGGCTGCTAGGGAGTAAGTCGTCGATATAAACAAAAATTATGGTCGCTCCATGAAAAAAAAAACAAACAAAATAATAAAAATAAAATAGGTTTTGAGAATCGCCGTTAACGATACGATTTGTTTCCGATTTATTCAGGCGACAGCAGAGCTCATATCATTGGATTGGTTTACGACACAGCGACGCAAAAATTGTACTGGGCCGATACTAAGGAACAAGCTATAATGAGCATGCACGTCTCCTCGAACAAATCTTACACCGGTGAACCAATGGTCTTGCTCAAATTACCGGACAAAGCGCCGCGCGGCATCTCACTGGACACGTGCAACAGGTACGTCGCTTTCGTTAAATTCACCCGCAAACTATGCATATGTTTATGTAAATCAAATCAATTGGTCAATTAATTTTATTATATTTACAACAATATTAAAATAAATTGACTCATTTATTTGTATTAATAATAATTTACATACTTGTATATCTAGGTGTATGTGGACATTTATTTCAGGGCGTTAACTCAGCGTCAATTTAATGCATAATACAAAAATAATAAATTCTCACGTTTCAGACGCTTGTACTGGGCGAACAGCAACACGTCGAATCCGAGCATAGAAAGCTGTAATCTGGACGGTAGCGACATCACTACTGTCATAACTAAAAATTTGTACGAGCCATTGGGAGTGACGGTCGATCACTGGACGGCAAAATTGTACTGGATAGACGACGATGAGGGTGTTCATTACAAGATCGAGAGAAGCAATTTGGACGGCACGAATCGGGAATTGCTCGTCCACGGAAGACACCAACAGCCGTACAACATAGCGATAGACCGACAATCGGTGTACTGGACGGATTGGTCGTACAGCGCTATATGGAGCATAAGGAAGGACGCGAAGCCCGGCGAAATTCCCTCCGTCTGGGCCTCTTTTCACGATACCAACAGAGACTCCGATCCGAAGAGCATCGTCACTCGGGACAACGTCGGCGATTATATCGATTGCGCGGCGATGCACGGCGTCGAGAATATAAACACTGTCGCCATCGTCGACGAGCCAGGGGAAGAGGAGAGCAACAACAATCTCGCGACTAGCACGGAAGTCGGAGACTCGACCGGCGAGGCTGTGACCGGCTGCCTCAACGGAGGTCATCACGACGAAGCGATCGACATATGCCGCTGTAAACCCGGGTAATTATTTTCTCGAATCGTAAAGAAATCGTTATATTTGTAATTTTAAAAAATGCTATTCCTCCGAGCATTTTTTACATTTGATACTGAAGATTTTTTTTTTAAGTGATTGGAAAAATGCTAAAAGAAAAAACGACTTTAAGAAATTGTATTCCTCCATTCGTTTTTTTTCTTTCGATACTGGGGATTTTTTAAACATGATGGGAAGAACGCTGAAAAAAAAGGATTTACTTTTAAAAAATTATATTCTTCTCATCATTCTTCTCGATTGAAACTGGGGATTTTTTTTAACAATCGCTAGAACTGTAGAAAATAAAATTTTACTGTAGAAAAATTGTATTCCTCCCACACATTTTTGTACATTCGAAACGGAGAATTTTTTTAACGCGATCGAAAGAACGCTACGAACAATCCATCCTCCCCCTCAATCTGAACGGGATCGTCATTAAAAAATGTATGAATTTAATTATCTTGACTCTTCGCAGATTCGACGGTCCGTTCTGCGAAAGATCGATGTGCCACAACTACTGCCTGCACGGTGAATGTTACATGACCGCGAGTGGTCAGCCCCGTTGCAAATGCGGTCCATCGTTCCAGGGTCCGCGATGCGAGCAAAACATTTGCGACGGTTATTGTTTGAACGACGGTCATTGCTCCATGAAAAATAGCGAGCCATTCTGCACGTGTAAATATTCACGAGGTTCCCGTTGCGAGGACGTCCACGACGTTAATGAAATTTGTGCTCTATTCTGCTCGAGCGACCGTCCGTCTTTGAGTACGATAGACACGAGTTTTTGCGGGTAAGCTTTTTTTCCAAGCCGAGCTGACGCCGCGTCAGTCGTACGAGCATTCACTAATGTCCGATATTTTGTTTGCTTTTCAACAATCCGCAGATGTCCAGCAAGAAACGAAACCGTGGTGCAGACCGGCATCTTCGGTCAGGATCAATTCGGTAAAACGATGATAATCATATTTTCGACCCTCCTCGGCATACTCACGATACTGGTGGCGGTGCTAAGCTACTACGTTAACAAACTGCGGCGTCGACCGCGAATCAGGAAGCGGTTTGTAGTGAGCAAGACTGGAATAACGCCCCTCACGGCCAGACCCCAATTGCCGAGTGACCAATGCGAAATTATGATCGAAAATTGTTGCAACATGAATATCTGTGAGACGGTGAGTTGTTAAAAAATAATTTTTAAAAATACAAAAGTGCCGCACACTAAAAAAAAAACCGGCAAAAAACCAGATCTGGGCAAAGTATCAAAAAATACTTCAAGTACAAAGCACAAAGTACGACAAGTACTTGAAATGTCAAGTACTTTTTCCCGAGTACTTCTTGTAATTAGGTTCGTAGCGTTAAGCGAGAAACGGTGGCTCGAACCAAACCGCTTAAATTGCAACTCGTCATAGTGGTTCGGCGTGATATTAATATTAATATTTTTATGTTTTTCTTTCGCAGCCGTGTTTCGAGCCGAAACTCCGAAGCTCGGAATCGCACAATCACAAGAAGGACGAAAAGAATTCCTTGCTCGACAATATGGACGGCAACTCCTGCTAGCACGAGCCACAAATTCGTCAAAGAAAATGACGAACCTCGTTGGGACTTAATTTCTCTGGCTTAATGAGGCAAATGTTCTTAAGACTCGACGTACACAGCCGACTTGTGTATCGAGGGAACAACGGAAACTAGTATTATTGTTAAGTTTGGTGATTAATATGCCACCGAGAGGTACGCTACTGCCTACACGCTGACTCGGGTGGGAACGTGGGAGGAGGCATCTTTTTTTTTACCCATGCTCCATGAAGGATTGAAAGTAACAGAAAAAAAGAAAAGAAAAATAAGCAGCTCGACGCATCTAAAGGATTCGCGCGAAGTTCATACCGCGAATGTCGATTGCAGACCTCTCTGTTGAAGGTCCCATCTTCCGTCGCGCTCTTGAGGCTGTGCTTAACAAATTATTTGAGCGTTATTATACACTTTCAATTTTTTATTATTACTATTATTATTATTATCATTAATATTTAATCGTGTGCGCCCGATTGATAACGGGGTAAAAAAATTGTACTCAAGTCGACTCCGACGAGTCGAGGGGTACGAAGGGCTCTCTACGGATGGCGCACACGTTGTTCCAATTAAATTGCGGGATCTTTTTCGTTCGACTTCTTATCCGTACACGTTTATCCGGTTCTCTTCAGGTTTACAGTCCGGTGCTTCATATTTTTCATCATAGGCCAAAGAATTTAATATAAAGATGATAAAAATGAATGAAGTGAGGAAATAAGTATCGAACTGTGCGAAGGGCAGCGAGGGTCAGGTACCACGATACTTTTTCGTTCACGCTACGTTTATACATAATATATATAATTTTTTGTTTTAATATCGTAATCGCGTTGCAGCTATCTCCGATTATCGCCGGGAGGGAAAAAAACCCGCGGGGTTTAATAACGAAAGTTGCGATGTCGAGACCTTTAACCATTGACCATTGATCCATTATGTTTTGTGCCAAGTCATAAAAAAAATCGTGTTTATTATTTAGCGTGAAAAATGATTGTAAGACAGTAACATATCACGATCTTGTGTGCAAGCCAGCGGGAAATCCGATTCGAAAAGGACGAACGAAAGATCCAGAGAGAGCGGAGAGTCGAGATAACAACGCGAAAGAATTAGTAAAAACTTACTGCCAATTAAATTCCTCGCGGACTTGGCGTAACTACGGATTCGTGCGACGTCATCGAATTCATGAGCGGATTTGTCATCGCGATCTAATGTCCGTCGCTTAATTTTATACGACAAAAACGCGTCGGTTCGACGCACGAGCGACGGATCGATTGTCATAGTTTAACGCGTCAAAATTTTCATTACGCAAGCGCGACGCAAATCGGATGATACTTATGTTTGCACAATCAATTGAGCGTTTTCATTGCCCAAATGCGTTGACGATTCGTACGTATATATATATATATATATTTATATATATATACCAGGGAGGTGAATTAAACTCCGTGCGAAAAAGATTAATAAAAATAAGGAAAAAATATTAAAATCGTGAGAGACGATGACGATGACCTTAATCTCGAATCTCTTAAAGTTTCACCGGCTCCCCAGGTATTACGCGTTATATTCCTGTACATAGACTATATAAAGACATAGATTTTTATTTGTACGGTAGTTGTGTAAGGTCATCATGGTAATAAGTTCCACGAAATATTGATTAATGATCAGCTGGATAACGAAAGAGAAACCAATCGTGTTTAGTCTTGCTAATTCTACACTCTTAAAAAAGTAGTAAATTTATTGCACCGGACTGGAAGTTTTCATTGAAAAACTGGTACATTCAACTTAACGTACGATTGTGATAAAAATTTAAACTTTTACAGCCAAATTAATGTGAATTATTGGATTTATAGTAATTTTATAGTAAAATTGAAGTAAATTATTTCTCAAGATTGTAATGCACAGTACGTTAATTTTTCATCGCAATTGTGCATAACACTTAATATACCAGTTTTATGCATAAAAGCTTACATTTCCGGTACACTAAAATTCATACGATTTTTTGTATAGTGTAAGGGAAAAAATAGAATAACTGTTAGAAAAAAATTGCGAGCGAGTGACGGCGAAAGGAATCGGCTAACAGACGTTCGCGATCACCAAAGCAGTTTGTAATAAAATATTGCAACGTTAATATGCATTAAGACGTAACACGCGCCAGGAAAACTCAATAGAACAGGAAGGAAAAAAAATTGATAATCTCAGGCCTAAGAAACACGGGACTGCTCGTTATTCCTTCTCCTATTGAGATTTTTCCGGGCGGAAACACCGACTGACCTTCGTTCACGGCACTTTCTCATACGAATTCGAGCCTCTTTGTAAATCGTCTGCTAAATTTTATTTTTATCAAAAAAAAAAAATTAACGAAATCATCGTAATTGGTAACAGCAAAAAAAAAAACGAAACTACCAACGACTGCCTTCTTTAATAGTTAACCGGTACGCTGAAATATCGTGCAATTGTGTTATCGTTTCCGCGTCGACGACGATAATAATTTTTTTTTCTTCGAATATCGTCACGTGCGCAACACTGACGAGATTCGTAAAGGCACACCTGTTGGTCTTTTTTTGTTTGTCCGTTTGTTTTTGTGGCAAAGGAAGCAAAGTAATGTACCAAACGTAGATTAAGCTGCGAAGGCGCTTTATGCAACCCGGAAAAGTGGTACGATTATTAATTTCTACATATTGTACAAAGTTTTTCGCTAATAGACGATACTCGTCGTTATATCGATTATAAAAAAAAAATTATATTAACTTACGGAAAATACCCTTCTCCCGCACACTCATCCGCAGAGACGAGATAGTGGATTTATGGTGAAAGGGGTATGGTCCCAGATAAAAATTGTAACGAACATCGGCATGTTCATGAAAAGTATCGTCGCCCGATATTTCCCGAGCGCAAAAAGTGCATTTCGGATATGCCGATCGTGTAGTCTTAGAACGAAGGAAAGAAAAAGAAACGAAAAATGTCTGGTACTTATACATTACTTGTAACGGCGTACGTACACTAATGCATAATCCAAGTGGTTAATTACGACTATAGTAAAGTGAAAGCCAAAAGGAAAAAAATGTTAAAAAATAAAACGAAGAACAGAAAGTTGCGCTTCCCAGAGATAGAAACTTTTTTAGTTTTATTTTGCCGCGGCAAGACGTACTCGACGGTGGAGTTCGAAGAAGCGCGAACTTGAAGTACGCGATTATTTCCTACCGTTAGAAAACAAATCGAATAAATAAAAATTCATCGCTGAAATTGTTCATCGAAACTTCGTACGTGCATGAAAATAAAGGTGTACGCGTTGTATATGATTAACAAATAAAAAAATGGGTACTCTGTACATGCATTGTTAATAAATTTTAGTGTTCAACCGTATCCAAACAGATTTTGACCGATAAAAAAAAATTAAAAACCGCGCGTGCGCAGCGGACATTGGGCTGGGAATTGAAGCGAAGAGAGTCAAAAGATAAAAAAAAATGGTAATAAAATAAAACGAAGAACAGAAAGTTGCACTTGCAAGATAGAATTTTTTTTAGTTTTATTTGCCGCGGTAAGACGTGGCATTGACGTTGGAGTTCGACGAAGCGCGAGCTCGAAGTACGGGATTATTTCCTACCGTTATAAAACAAATTGAATGAACAAAAATGCGTAGACATGTATTCTTAATAAATTTTAATGTTCAACCATATTCAGACATATTTAGACTGATAAAAAAAATAAAATCCTCGCGTGCGCATCGGACGTTGGGCAGGGAATTAAGCGAAGTAATAAGCAGAGTTCCGGGACCGCGCAGATCCGTTGTCATCGACTAGTTTTCCGCGGCTAATTGACCCTCGGGAAGAAGAACCTTCTCACCGGGCTTGAAAGCCGGCATGCCGAGATAAGGACAGCTTGCGCAGCGAAACGCGTCGCCGAGATAACACTGAAATATCAGAAGATCACAATAAACTTTATCCGCCGGCCGGGAAGATGATTAAACCTTGATAACGAAGGTGAAATACCGAAGAACGATTCGTCAGCGTTCGGACGATGCAACCGCTCGGTTTTCACCCCAACGGGATATTAAATTTCTCTTTACGTACACTTCCACACGATGAATTTGCGGTTTTTGGCTGCGCCGCCTCGCCGTTCAATTCCTCGGCCAGTCCGCACGAGCAATCTTTGCAAGCCTTGCGTTTCCCCGTCGTTCCGCAAACTGCAATAAAAAAAATAAAATATCCAAATGCAAAGGTGACAAAAAAGACGATAATTTTTGCGCCGGCGATATTGGATACCTCTGAGCGACTCGGCCTTGGGTTTCAGCACGTCCTCCTCCCCCAGAAGATTGTCCTCGTCTATCAGGTCGTCCTCTACGGCGTCGTCTATCTTCCACACATTGCTCGCCGCCTTCCCGAAGTTAAGAGCAACCGACGACCCGACCTGAGTAACAAAAATAAAATTTGAAATTCCTGCCCTTCAAGCCGCTTTTCAGGTAACATACAGGTGTCCGAACTTAGGTGGCACGAAAAAATTAGTTATCAAAAAGTGTTTTCAATGGGTTCCATATGTCCGTCTGGACGGTATCCGAAAGTTAACGCTCATCGAAAAAGTTAACTTTTGGACGCACGATAGTTTATAATTATCATCCAGACGAATACATGTAACACACTTATTAGATAACTTTTTCAAACCAGGTGCGTTTTTTTGCCACCTGGGAATGAACAAGATGTTTTCAGTAACATCTGACTAAAAACGAAATATAAGGCGGATAATAAGGTAAAAACACGATGCGATTTAAGGATGCCTCACACGTACATTCACAGCCAAAAGTGAGATTCAGTAAGCATTTGAACACTTCCTAATGGTATAAAAATCTGAAAAAAATTCAACTGATCGAATTAATCTATTGGTTGGGTGTTGCATGTGTGAAAGATCCTTAAGAGGCGATACGATATAATAACTAATACAATTCGCATTCCTATCATAAAAGATCGGAAACAAAATTGATTCAACACAGACAAGACGGACACTAATATTTTTTGCCAGAAAGTTTTTTTCCTTCTATGATTTTAACCATGCCAAGTTACCTGTTACCGATTACTTGATGGACTTTATAAGACTAACAATCGCGGAGTTCAATATTTCGAGCGGAAAATAATTTTCATCAATCCTGATTTTAGTTTCTCTCCACGACAACGGCGGGAATGCGAATTGTACTATATCGTTTCGCCTATTAAATCGCATAATGTTTTTACCTATAATCCACCTCAGATTCCACTTTTAGTCAAATGGTACAGTAAAACCTCGACTATCCAAATTAATTGTGGTCAAGCCTAGACCGGATTAAAGATTATTCGGAAAATGGAAATTTGAAGACAAAAAATAAAATACTTAACTGGAACATCGAAAGAAGGCAGCTAATGATGCGCTGGCCTTGCTTAAAAAAAATTTCCAATTTTTTTCACTTAGACATGGAAGTCTAGCACTCGACTATTAAGTAAAATAAACATTGTTCATGGTTCGGATAATAGAAATACCGGAGGTTTGGATAATCGAGGTTCTGCTATATTGAAAACCTATCTATTATCTGGCTCCTCTCCGGGTGGCGGATATACGAACTTCGAAAGTTGGTTTCTCCGCAACAATTTCACAAACGCCGTCGCTTGTCTGTGACAAAAGTCCCTCGGACTTGAGATACGGCGTCAGAGGCTTCGAGGATGTTGTCTTGACGATGAAACCGTTGAGCCTCAATTTGGAGATGCGACTGGCGAACTTTAAATCGGTGTTGTCTTTCTTCGAAAGATCAACGGGTTCGTGGAGCACGAGAGAACCGCCGGGTTTCAGAACTCTGAGAATCTCCGTCGCGAGTTCGTCCTCTGAGACGAACGACAGGACCGAGTCGACGGATGACGATGGATATGCGGCTGAAACGAAGAAGACACGTTGACGAAAGACGCACGAAAGGGAGCCTGTCGGCGTAATTACCTTTTTTAAAATCGGACGACTGCACGACCGTGCAGTTGGCCGGAGACTCCGTAGTCCGGTTAACCTCCTCGACAAAATCTTTGATGTCATTCTCGTTGACTCCCGGATTAACGATTATGGAAACTCTGTCACCTTTCTTCAACGAGACAGCCATGTCTAGTTGCACTTCGGGTACGATATGTATTCTCTGCGAAAAATAAGTTAAATGCAATTTTTCCCTGTCTCTCAAGTGTTGCGTGAAATATTGCGCGAGTTGCGTTTCAAAGACGATGTGACAGTCACCGATGGATGCTGCTCCGCCGGTAACGAATCACGGCGGTACATAAAACGGGCGGGTTTCAATACCAGCTGCGAGTCGCCAGTAACTTTTGGGAGACATAAAACGTTCGTTCTTTCGCTGAAATATATGTCGGGCGCCCGCATAATAACAATAACAAAATTGAATAATTTACTTGAAAATCTCATTTTTCTACCGGAAGTGAGGTCATAGTAGAAATACGTCACTTCCGGTTTGAAAATCTCATTTTTTGACCTCCGGTTTGATTTTCAAATTGAATAATGAGATTTTCAAGCCGGAACTGACGTATTTCCGGCAAGACGTCACTTCCGGTAGAAAAATGAGATTTCCAAACCGGAAGCGACGTTGCAGACAAAATGTTTTATTTTCCATCGGAATGTGTCTCGAATGCAGCAGAATGAATTGACGCAGATACGGATGAATTAAGGAACGCACGTTGTCCCTCGTTCGCGGTTTAGATCGAACTTCGTAGCTCCAGCTTGGCCGCAAGGTCGCTGAAACGCGGGACGATCAGCTGATTCGCTTTTGACACACCGAAAAGCGTAGCATACAAGGTGGATAGACTGGTCAAGAGAAAACACAAAAAAAAATGGGACGCACCGTTTACGCCGAAGAGCGTCTTCTCGATTATCTCAAGTCACTGACGCGCACGGATGGATACACGGTCGGACTGATACTGGGACAGGTTTGTTATCGTCCACGCAATCCTTTAATATCCGATATCGACAGATATCGGAGCGTCATGCTAATCGATCACCGAACATATGCGACGCCGCTCCGAAATCTCCTTTTCCTCTGCAACCGAACGTTTTTTGTTTACTTATTTTTTAACCCTTTGGGTGTTTTCTTGAATGAAGGTCTGCTCAGTTATGCGTTCTTTTATTTGTGACTTTCCACTGATAGCACATTCTGATTTTCCATTCTGCTCGCAGTTCGGAGTTCAGCTTTGATACAGATCTGCTCCGATAAGCTTTTTGCGTTATCAAAACGGACAACATGTATTCCTTGGAGAGAATTGGCTGTATCTTTGGCAATTAAAAAAATCCACCAGAATAAAAGAACACGGACTTGAGGAGATCTGCATTCATGAACGTATCCTTTGATTCAACCCGGAGAACAAATTAATTTGATGGTGTTATGTTTTTTTTTAGAGCACCGAACAGAAAGACTATGTGGTTCATCTGGCTAGGACTCCTCCGCCGGCAACCAAAGACGTCATTGAGGAAACTCTCATCGGCACAAGGAGCAATCCTCACTCCGAAACGGAAACAAAGTGCATCAAGTCGCTGCAGGACATACCCAACAACTGGGTCGCCGATCATGCCAAGCATGTACTCGAATTTTTTTTTCTAATTTCTTAAATTATTATTTTGTTTATCGTTTTGTTACGTAACATTGCATAGATTCACACTGTAAAAAAATGTTTAAATTAATGTAGCAGAGTGGAAGTTTTTATGCAAAACCTCGTACATTACATTTAATGTACAATTATGATAACGAAATGAATATACTTTTTTATCAAAATTCAAGTTTATTATTGAAAATAAAGTATTTCCAGTGTTTTTGATACACTGATCATTAATTTGTCATCACAGTTTGTACATTAAATTTAATATACCAGTTTTTGCATAAAAACTTTCAGTCCGTTACATTAAATTTCGTGCGAATTTTTTTTACAGTGTATATAACAATTTAGTATTAACTAAAAAATATAATACTTCTACGCAGAATACTCTAAGGTTGTTTAGTCCACAGAAGCAAGATTTGCTCGTTCGTGGATATCACTGAGATCGCTTACTCCTTACATTGCGGAAATTGTATGGAACATTTGTCATTCCTGTGGGAAAGAAATTCATGAAAATCGGATTCGGATCGCAGGTGACCAAGATGCTTCCTGGAGGCATGTGGGTGCTGGGCGTATTTATTGCCGGGCCAGGAGACAGTCTGAGCGACAACAACTCGGTGCAGACAATGAGATCGGTTGTGGCGGACATACGCAGAAATCTTGGCTCCAATCCTTACATTTACGGCACCAACGATCACGAGAATTTGGTTCTCGGCTACAACAGTCTATCGGAAAGGTAGACGCGACAATTTCTGGAGTAAAAAAAAGTGCAAATTAATTTGTGCATGGCTTCCTCGTTTATTACGGCTTGGCACACGGGTTTCTCTGTGAGAATCTTCGTTGATCGATGTGGTTTGAAAAGGTGCAAATTACTTTGCATCTTTTACTCGTAATGTAAAAAAATGTATGTCTCACAAAATTGATGCAGTCAAAATTTTTCCCCAAAGTTTATTGTAAAAAATCGCTAAGTAAAATTTCTTATGAATGTTTTCACGCTCATGACGAATCTCCACGTTATTTTACTCCTAAATCGACACTTGATGCATAAACTCGTATCGGGTTAAAAATACAAATTTGTTGGAAAATACAAAAATGTCATCTCGGACAATCTGACGATTAGATCAATTTTCGTCAAATTTAATACGAAATATTGGGGAGTGTTAGGCCGTTCACGTGTCAAATTTAAGCTCGATACCTCATTCATGTTTACTCGAATTATGCCATGAGGAAGCAAAAAAAATGTAAAAAATTCGAACGGATCCCAAAACTAAATGACTTTTTCGTTCGCAGATATACGTGCAAGTCGTTCGACATGATGAGAGGCGGTTCCGCGAAACCGGCGGACTGGAAATTTCAAGCCAAAGTGACGAAGTGGCATCAGCTAGAGACGCACGTCGATTTCGATCAGTTGTTCCCAATGTCGCCGGAGAACGATTCCAAGGCGCTCAAGAAACAGCTTCAGGACATTCTGAAAAGTACCGCCGACTCGGTGAATTCGGCGCTTGCGGTTATCGAGGGTGAAACGAGATCGCTCGACGACCCGATCGACGCGCTCGGCAAGATCAAGAAAGATCGGAAAGAGTCTGCGAAGAGCGGCGAAACGAATTCAAACGAGAAGACTCTCCAAGTCAGCTTGTACATTCCATATGTGAGCACCAATTCGTTGAAAATCTTTTGCGTCCAACAAAAATAATCTCAAAGTGGATTGTAAAATTTTAAAAATTTGTTACATTCTTTTCATTTTTAAATTAAAATTTTGGTTTTCAATTTGTTAAAATTTATTAACGTTCAAAATTTTCAAAATTGTTATTTGATAGCCGGAGAACTCCAGCACAGATATAATCTCGATCGCCTGCAACGCCTCGATAAGACTGGTAGGTCAGCTCGTTAGTCGAACATTCTTGCATCAGAACGCGACGGTGCGCGATGCGACCGACGCGGTGAAGCAGGACGTTATTAGGTCGCTGGCGACGAGGTTGGAGATGCACTGGGATAGTTTGATCGAGGAGGAGGATGGCTCGCCTGAAGGTGATTTTCCCTCGTCGAAGCTGCTTGCGTAATTACGATGCAACGAGTTTATTTTAATTTCTTTTTTCATTTTTGTCGTTTCGTTTTCGTTGCAGAAAACATAACGTTACATGAGCCTCCGCGTCGCGTACTGGTGGAATTGCCGCAGAGCAGGGTAACGCTCTCTGACTATCTGTTCCCCGGCGAGGGCCCTCAGGAGGCGCTGATATCTCTGCAAGAACTCTTGGATCTCGAGGTCCAGGAAAGCAGCGTTCAGAAAGAGATCGAGCTTCAAGTCGGTACGTGTAAAAAAAATCGTCGTTTCTTCGATAGAATTACTATTTTCAAACTGGAAGTGACGTTTTTCTGTTATGACGTCACTTCCGGTCGACAAATGAGATTTTTCAAGTCAACTTCTCAATTTTGCGAATGACTCTTTTACACGCATTTTTATATGATGCAGATCCGTCGGAGTTTTACTGCCAGAACGAGATAAAAACGGAGCCCGGCGAAAGTGGCAAACTGAGTAACGCCAATCTGCAAAACATACTGTACGTCGTCGGCCTGGGAGTGGGAATTCTCATGGTTATCGTTGCAGTCATATTGGAGCATAACTCATGATACATCGAACTGTTTTAATTATGTATTGCACTTTGGTGATAAATTATCAAGGCTTTAAAAAGCTATCGACGGCGAATCTGAGATCGACGGGATTTTTATCGACGCGCCGAGTTTCATCGCGATCGGTGATTTCAATCGACGATCACCGGAACCCGATGTAAAAATATCGTGAATCAATAAACACGTAAAGAGGATGTCTTTGATGGAATGTAGTTGTTTATTCGCCCTCAGCGTATCCGATCTCACCATTATCGGAATTCTCGGATTTCTTCTGTGAAAAAGATCGAATCGGTTCTGATTTTTTCTATGGAGAAAAATTTACAATCCTTTTTTTTTTCTCAACTTCCTTTATATTATAATAGTCTTCTAGTATTAATATTTATATAATATATACAATATACGGAGTCACTATACACAACTCATTCACAGAAAAAAAGAATATATATATATATGTATACATATATATTATATATATATGAAACACCATTAGTCTCATCCGGTCAAGAGGCGACGGTCGATAAGTTGTAAGTTTTTTTGTTTCGCTTGATCGTCGAATAAACTTTACTTATCACTATATTCAAACGTACAAATGAGGTCTATACGGTTTATGCCTGATTGAACAAGAGCATGCAAACGCGATACAAAAAAATCATCGGTTTTTAATGTGATCAGGCAGTGATAACTGTATTGCTTGAAAAAATGCACTGTGCTGCATCCGTGTCTCCCTGTCGCTAACTACGTTTTAACCCCCACTCTCTTTCTCCCCATCTGATTCCTTCTCTCTAGGCATTCCATAAAAGGTCATGGAAGTTTACGATAAATCTTTCTCTCTTCTATATCCTTATTTACATGAAAATCCCTTTACACTGTACATAATCTCAACGTCAGATAAAAGATGTGATTATAATGAAAAAAAAAAAAAAAAACAATAGCACGGACTCAACAGTTATCGCGGGCTCAGGAGCATTTCGGCCTCGCGAATCAAGTACGGAATATGATATTTCGTTCGTGTAAAAAACAAAGTGTAAAAAAGAATTAAAAAAAAACATTAGGCTCGATCTTTTGTCTGACATTGCAGCATCGCGTTCGTCGATCGAACAAAAAGCGTGTTCTTTTTTATCGTCTAATCGTTCCAACCGTCCGTCTTCGAATGCCGTTCGATTTATTGCATTTACGGAAAAAAAATTATGAGCGCACTCGAGCAAAAAAAAGAAAAACGTTTGCACACGCGTCTCGCTCACCCGTTAAACTCGTCGATCGATCATCGTCGGTATTCGTTAATTCTGACTATTGTTTGATTGCCTAATTATATAGTTCGTCGAAGATGAGACGCGGTCGAGATCGTGGCGGAGGGAAATCCGTCTCGATCGAGTTGATCGCGCCGGATGTTGCGCATTCACCGCGAAACATCGCGCTACCGGAAGCTCGTAATTCAGGTGCGTCCTCGATCAGCGCGCGAGCTTCGAGACTCGAAGATCGCGCGTACTCGAGTGCCAAAAAAACGGTGCTAACGAGATCAAGGAGCAAATTTCGCGGTACGTTATCTCACGATTTCTATTTACTATCAAAAATGCAAGTTTCAACGGACCATCCCGAGGGATGAATCTCGCGTCTAAATCTCTTATTGACTCGGGATTCCCCGTCGTTCGCAGCGACGGTTTGATAACTGTCCGACGACAGTTTCAGCGACGTCGTTCGTGACCATTCGAGTATTCATTCGAGCATTCGAGTCCTGAAACTGTCTGACGTTTTTATTGTTTTTGAAAAATCGTTATCGTCGCAACAAATATTTCGTAACCTTTGTTCGATCTTTTAATTTTTCACCACGGCGGAATAGTCTCTAAACGTTGCGAAACCGTTCCTACGACGATTACGATGTATTTAATATCCATAATATCTACGTCTGACCGTTTCAGGACGCAAATAAACGACGTCGCTCGACCAAATGTTCGAATCGCCCGGAACGACGTCGCTGAATGAGTCGTCCGATCGTCTTTCGGAACGACAGGGTTGTTAACGTTAACGTGAGAACGGAATGATCAAGTTAATTCGCTACTACTCGATCGCACGATTTTTATAATACGGACAATCTATGGTATTTAATCGGAGTGATTCGCTGTGACCAGACTTCACTGCCGAGTTTATAAACGATATATTTAATTTAATAAAAAAAATAATAAAAAAAAATTGAAGATAGGCAATAATTCGTGCCGCGGCTCGCGGGCAATTAAGGCGTGTCCCCGATCGCGAGAATAACCCGCTCGTTAATCGCGGCGGGGCCCGGTAATATCACACAACGCCCATCTTAATGAGTCCCGATTGGCTGCCTCGTCCGACGCTCGAGTCGTCCAAAGAGTCGAGGTCCAGGGCGGACTCTATCATAGTCGTGTCCTGCAGCAGTCTAAGTCTCGACGCCGACAGAGGGGTCGCGACAGGAACCGGTGCCATCGAGTTGCTGAGCGGCGACGCTACCAGGACGCTCTGACGCTGCGGCAAGGACGCGATGTCGTCGATGTCGATCGGCGGTACGCTGAGCGACGACATCGGCACTTCGTTCGACACGAGGTGGCTCACACTATTCGTAGTACTACCTAGAAGAAAAATCACGATAAAAACAATCTGTCGGTGTAAGGAAAATAATTAAAATAAGGAAGGCGCGTTAAAAGCTTACGCCACAGTGATTTTTTTCTAATAGTTTATAGTGTCAAGAATATTCTGTTGAATGTTTATGTCGAAATACAATCTCAAAATGTGATTTTCAATATCGGTGTCCCTGATATCTCAATAATGACCCGATGGATTTTTGTGAAAATTTGTATCGATATACTTCAACAGATTCTTCAGTCCTCGATGGTGTCATATTTAAAAAATAACGCCGACCGATAAAAATAGATAATTATAATAAAAATGAATTAAAAAAATTAAATCGATAATGCGTATAGTTACCGAAAAAAATCACGAAATTGACTGTGGCGTAAGCCTTCAAGGCATTTTTTTTTCAGCGAAATCGGCCGCTTTCGTCGGCGTTGAATTGCCAAGAGTGTCAAGGCGATGTCAAGCGTTACGCATTACGGTAATATAAAAACTCAATGAAAATCATACGTCGACATCGTTCCGGCATTAAAACAGCGCAATAAATGTACGAACGAATATTTACATCTCGAATGTCGGCTGCAACGAAGTTGCGGAGACATTGAGGCGACTTCGAACAGCGGATAAACGTTATCAATTTCGAGCTACGCATGCCCAAAATAATAGCGAATAATAATTCGTTCACAAACCAAAAGCTCGCCTATCGCTTGGGCCACGCGATGCTGAAACGTTTGTTTCCTATAAACGCAGGCGTGATAAACAATTGCGCATGTCGTATCGTTTGTTATTTGCGAAAAAAACAAAATTATTATGAGAAAACAGCGGAAAAGAATGAATTATGAAATTCTAGCCGTATTAAATAAACATTCAAAGAAGTTACGCAATGCTTGCAAGTGTAAGATGATTGAAACTTACCAAATAGCATGGACCGAGCCCTCGATATCGGGTCGTAATTATAAACAAAGAAATCATTTTTTATTTATTGATTTAAGATCATCCTTACTTGAACGAGGATTTTTCCTTGTTCGAATTTTTTTTTTCTAGAGAAAAACTTACGTCAAGTAGTATAATTCTCGTTAATAAATCATGATCATTAAATTTTTGCGAAATGGCAGGTACACGAGGGAGAATTAGAAAGTGTGACGGACGACGACGACGAGGTTCACCGCGAAACAATAAAAACCCCACCCATTAACGTATTGAGAAGGTAAAACTTTACAGGAGCACAGAAAGCCTTCGCCGCTAATCTCGTATCGTTCTACTCGTTATTGAATTTAATAATATATTTACTCAGCATGAAGAGAGGAGAAACGAAATGTCACATTTGCTAAGATGAGAGCCGAACGAATTACAGTCCGCCGTGCGAGACTCGTAATAGTGAAGATAGATATTTTTTGTTTATACAAAAAAAATAAAAATAAAAAAAGGAAATCGCGCATTTCGCAACGAAATGCTAAATATCATCGCTGTCGCTCATTGAGCCCATGATGAATCGTCTATTGAGTAAATCCTCGTCGGTGCCCTCGCTCGGGTACAGAGAATTTTCGGCAAAGGCCATTTCGTGATTCAACGGTGCCGAGCCGAATCTGTTTACGACAAGGCCAATAGCTGTTTGTCCTATTATAGGAATACCGCCGGCTCCCAGTATGCCGGCCGGCAGTAAATTCTTCGAGATCGGATATTTCACAGCGTGCTGAGTGCATCTCAGATTGTTGTACTTCAGCGTGTGATGGGAGTTCGACAGTCTCGTCGGATCCTCGCGATAGCGCTGAGGAAACTTTTGCAAATCCACGTAAGTTCGATTGGCGTCGTCCTCTCTGTACCTTAGTGTGTCCTCCGAGTATCTCTGAGGATATTTTTGGAGATCGACACCGAACTTCCTCTCGACCGCGAATTGATCGTAGATCAAATTATTGTCCGAGCATCGGTGATACTCGTCCCTGCATCGTTGCGGATACTTGTGCAAATTTTCGTCGCACGTGTAATTGTACTTTTTCAATTCGGGATTGAGTTTGTCGGTCTCGCGAAATTGTTCCTGTTTGGCGCGTTCCTGCGCCGTCCGTTTCGACGGATATTTCGGTACGTAAGTCTCGTTAATCAACTGACGAGGATACTTGACGATCTCCTCGGGAATACGCGTGGGTTGTCGCAACTCACCGTTGAGCGATTCTATTCGCGGCGAGCGCTGTCCCGACACTAAGTTGTTCATGGAACCGGTGATCTCGTTGCCCGGCGAAGGCTCGATGCTCGTTCCGTTCGGCTGTGAAATCAACACAGTCCAAACATTAATAAAAGTATTTGAGAACAAAGTACACTGTCGTTCGCAAACGCCTGGTTTTTGTAATTTTTCTATCCAAAGGATGCATCGCACATACATTGCGAAACAAAAGTTTAATTCGATCAAAAGTTCAGTACATCAGCGTTACGCCAAAAATCTGAAAAATTATCGCGCGCATTAATTATGTCAAGACTTTTGATTTTTCATAATAATAATGCCAAAAAGTTCTCAACAAATTATTTAAAAAATAAATAAAAAAAAACTGGAACTCAAGTGGCATCTAAAAAAGCAATAAATTCACTTGAAAAGAGAAAAAAGGTTTACTGATTATTTGTTAAACAATAAAAAAAAATGAAAATTTTATTGCGCAATTTGTTGATAACTTTTTTTATTATTATTATGCAAAATTAATGATCTTGGCACCTTTAATACAGTTGATTTTTTCAGATTTTCATACGATTAGGAAACGTTCGAATGAACCTGAATCTCACATTTGGCTGGGAATGTGAAGCATCTTTAAGCAATACCGGATGACTTGCTGGATGGCTTGCCTGATATCTCCAATATCGATATCTTCGTTACTGATATCCAGAAAACCCAGGCATTTACGAACAGCATTGTACGAGCCTACTGAACACTCTCATAGACGCTCCTCCACACAAAACAATAACAATGGCAATATTGTTTTCACCTGCGGCTGCATTATCTTAACTGTCCCGTAGGCTTTGTAAGCATTCGTGATTACGTAGTCGTCCGGAGTTTTCTCCTGCTCGGCCATGTATCCGGGCGTCACGATTCCACGACGATCTGAACAACGAGAGTGTCGTCAAGAAACGGAGGAAACATATCGTACGAAGACGAGGAGAAAGAAATTACCGATCAGGCTGGGCGGCGCAGGACCGCAGAGAACGTAGAAACAATTTCTACATATGTTTCCTTGACTGTACGGATTGAAGCCCTCCTGCTCTCGTTTACTCGTGAACGAGCCTTTTATCTGCAAGTCGAAATGCCAAAGCATTGAAAAACGACAATTAATTAATTAATTTAAAAAAAAGATCGAATACAATTATTTACGCTAAATCTTTTACGCAGCGAAATCTACTCACATCCTCGTTCGTGGTCTGATTGCTGGTCGTCAGGTAAGTGTGAAATCCAGCCAGACCGAGAATACTCCAAACAGAGAAGAAACACACCACGACGACGACGACGCTTCCGGGTGACAATCTCACGGCTTCCAGAAACGGTCGGTCGTCTCGCGTCACTGCGACACAACGTCGCGCGAAAAAAATCGTAATAGTAATTTTTTTTTTCCTTTCGATATTGGTATTTTTTTCGAAAGATGTACCGTCAAGTTTACTCATACTCACGCATTATTATGTGCGTTATCGCACACGCGAATATGAATACACAAAGAAACGCCAGTGAGACGATGAACGCGTAGAAGTATCGATAGTTTCGTCTACCCACGCAATTGCCGACCCACGGGCAGTGGTGGTCGAACGCCTCTGAAAAAGGCCAATCCGTGTAGCATTGAAACAATCATACTTCCTCGTCGCGAGGTGTCGTGGGGTTTTTTTGTTTTGTTGATTGTTTCCTTACCTACACAATTATCACATAGGCTACAGTGAGAGGCTCTGGGTGGCCGGAATATTTTACAGGTGAAGCAATATTTAAGCTTCACCGGTTGACCTCTGACGAGCACTTCTTTTGTGCGTGGAGGAGGCCTGTAAGTTATCGAATTGCCGTTGTTGGGTACTTCTGCAAAAATAGGCAAACCGTTATTTCTCTATCTCTCAATCTATCCAACATATATATTTTATTGAGTCTAGAAATGAGTCTAAAAATTCGTATCAAAATTTGTTGGCACACCTATTTGTCTCTCTATGTAAGCCGCCTCGTCCGGAGTAGCCCTGGGAATGACTCCAGGATCGCTGAAGCTTGTCCTGAATAGCGAAGACATTACGAAGAGAAAGAGCAATCCTCCTATCACCGGTATAGCCGGAGTTATGTGAACCGCTAGAAACGGACAGCTGAAAAAAAAACCCCAATTTTCATTGATTTCAGAAAAATTTAAAAAGCACATTTATACATTTTTATTGAAATAAAAAAAAAAAAAACTGCGTCCTCACTCGAATGCAAAGAACAGTCCGCTGGTGCCAGAGATGAGGCAGACAGTCAGGCCGAATATGCCAGTGCGAGGGGCCATCATTATTCTTCCGTCGCAACAGAATCTATTTCGTCCGGGAAATAGTTCCCACTTCCTCAGTACATGGGTCATTTTCAGACTGAAACCCAACAACATTTTTGTCCTGTCGTAGGCAAAATAACAAGTCCCATTCTAGTGTACAGCGTAGAGTAACAAAAATTTGCCTATCTTTCTACTTAAAAAAAAAAAAAACGCACTCGTCGCCCCGGCGAGCGAATTCCGAGTAAAATTCGCTGAGGCTCGTCGGGCCGCGATTAGGCTCAAAGCTTATCGCCGCGAACGGGCGAGCGCTCCGTCATAAGAATTTTCCGCAATCGGAATTAATTTCTTCGAAAAAAAAAAATGAACAATCTACTAAAACTCACCAATTTATCGCGATAGAGCTCGGGGTCCTCCTTGGGCGTCGTGTAAAACGGTGACAAGGGATCCGGTCCCTCGTCAACTTAACCTAATATCACGAACGTAAAAGTACACAAGCTGATTTCGATGCGAGCCGCAGAATCCCGACATCGTTCTCCGTTCGACGTCTGCAAAAAATGTTGTGTTTTTTGTTACCCTTTACAGGATCTCCCTCGCGATTATCGCGGTACGAGCGACGAGCAACAACAACAAACAACAATGCAAAAGCGATGAACCTCGACGGCGACGGAGAGAGTGAGTAATCCGGCCGCGAGTGAATGGAACTGTGATTTCGCACCTTCCTCAGAGGCCGCTGACTCCAAGTGCACTCACTTCGTATCCATGGTACGGTCCGAGCGGTGGCAGTGCACGAAAATCCATTGGACGAACTAGGTCAGTGTATCTAGCGTCGTGCGATATAACCCGACGTTTGCAATATCCCCGACGGCAAATGACATTCCGCACGACTTTTGAGAAAAAAATATCCGAGCCTCGGACAACTGGCACGTGCCTCGAGAGATCGAGTGTGTTCCCCCCCTGCGATCGGCCGCTCTCCTCGCTGATAGCAATAATGACTCGGTTATATATACGTCTAAACGACAAGGACGATTGTTGGCTGATCGAATGGGGAAAACAACGAAGAAAAAAACAAATAACAACCACCGCGTCCCCTGACGGGACGGTGCGTATCATGACTCTTGCACGCCGGAGAAACCCACGTGATCTTTGGACGATGCTAACGTGCGATCGCACATGCACATTGCAACACGCGTGGATCAATTTCTTTTTTCTTTTTTTTTTTTACGGGACTTATAAACAACCCTCGCGATCTACCGAGTCACGATATCGACGAGGCATCCCGGGATGGTCTGTTGACGGTAATTGTGCAACGAAAATAGATTTGAGAGGAATTTTGTACGCGGAGCGACGGAGTAGACTGTAAAATAACTCGTGTGAAATTTGATGTATCGGACTGCAAGTTTTTATGCAAAAAGTGGAATGTTAAATTTAATGTAAAATTGTAATGATGAAAAATGTATGTTCAGTGTATAAAAAACGTTCGAAATACTTTGTTTTAATAATTTACTTTAATTTCACTGCAGAAACCCATTCATTTTCCATCACAATTGTACATTGAATTTAATGTACCACATTTTGCATAAAAACTTCCTGTCCGGTGCATTAAATCCACAATTTTTTTTTTACAGTGTATCGTACAAAAACCAAGTTCCGACATCTGATGCCCTTTTTCTCCCGATTGATCGGCCACTCTCCTCGCCGATAGTAATAATGCCTCGGTTATATACATATATATCTAAACGACAAAGACTATTGTTGGCTGATCGAATGGAGAAAACAACGAAAAAAAAAGTAACAACCACCGCGCCGCCTGACGGGACGATATGTATCATGATTCTTGCACGCTGCCGGAGGAACCCACGTGATCTGTGGACGAACCTACCGTGTGATCGCCGTGCACAATGGAAAGAGTGTATCTATTTTAAGCTTTTTTTTCAACCCTCGCGATCTACCGAGTCACAATATCAACAAGGTATGATCCTAGGACGGTGTGTTGACGTTAATTATGCAACGCAAATAGATCGGAGGGGAATTTTGTACGCCGAGCGCCGAAGCAGCCGGGACAATTTATACTCATAGAGCGCTGTTTACATTTTCTTGCGGCTCTTCGAGTCGTCGAACCTCGCTGCACGCGGGCGATCTATCTCTACGAGAAAACAATAAGAGATCTTCCTGAAATTAACTACGACAGTTTGCAGCATTGTTATTCGAGTGATCAGGCGTCGATCAGTCCGCGTCCATGGATTCGTTGCATGGAAATCTCTGCGTTCCCACATAGAAAAACGTGCCGTGCATTCGCCACGCCGCGCCCGCACAATGCAGTCAAGTGCGTTCGCATGTGACGATATTGCGTGCACAGTTCCAGCCCAACGTGGAGCTTCGCGTCAACATTGTGGGGCTCCATGCCAAGCTGGAACTGTGCAAGCAGCTTTTGGTGTAAAAATACCGTGCCGTCACAATATCGTCACATGCGGACGTACATGACTATATTGTGCCGGCACGACGTGCCTTCCCGTGCTAGCACCGAACAGATCCCGTGCCGTCAGTTGTCTATTAGGGTTGCTATATTGTTACATGCAATCTATCGCTACGAGAAAAAACACAAGAGATCTCCGCGGCGGCAGTTTGCAGCATTGTTATCGTTACATCCTCTGAATACTATCAATGATCTCGAGAATCAAAATAAATTACTAAAAGGTTCCATCGTATGTCGAAGAACGCCAAAACAGCTTCAGCAATATACGGCCCGGTTTCATTATAGAAAACAATGTCTCGAAAGAGAGTACAAGGATAATGGAGTTCCTTCTGGACCTAAAAAAATTCTCCCCTGTGATGGTTGCCGGTGTGAGGTCAGAGGGAATGGATTTGTAAAAGAATTCGATCTTCCAACTGTCGAGAGTGAGAATTTTGAGGAAATGAAACGATCGCATTTCCGCACGATCGATTGGTCCGTCTCCTTGTATCCAATGCATGGAAATCTCTGCCTCGCTACATAGTCGAAAAGGACCTCGCAGTAATGCGAGTCGCGATCAGCCGGCCTCGTGTTTACCCAAAACAATGGATTCGACGAAACGTAGCCTAGCGTATAGGAAACGATTATTGCGACGAATCGTTCGGCAGTTAAGCTCGAGAGAGGTGGGAGTTTGATCCTCGTGCTCAACATCAACGGCGCTGGCTGCTGGGTGACCGTCCGCGATAACTCGCGGGGATGTTGAAATTGATTATTTAATGGCAGCGGCGTTGACTCGCCGGTGGAAGAGTCGAGCGGGGCGGTGAGGGGGGCAAAGGGCGTGCGACTTGGCGGCCCCGTTGCAAAATAGGTCGACGACGCAATGCAGTATTACTGCACTCGTAGCGAATCCCTCGAAATCACGATAAACCCGGATATCGCCGCTGTATAGATCAGTTCGCTCTACAGAAATGCATCGCATGCGAATAACGTACAACCGCATGCATCGAGTCGACACGCAGTTTACGGCTCGATGAAACTTTCGGGTACGATTAAACGGATCGAACGCAAAGTAGCTCTATGAATAAGTTACGGAACTCTCTCGGGGATCGTTGGATAACATAAGGTTCCATCCCTTCGGACGCCCGGATGCCCGGTTCGTAGGAGCGCCGGAGCAGCTGAGCGGGATCGCAGCCCGAGGAAGGCGGGATGCGCAATCCCCGCGCCCGACGCTGCTGTGCGTCTCTCCGGCTATAGCGAAGAGCGCCTTGAATGCAGCTGCAGCAAGGGTACGGAAGAATCGCGGGAGGTTTTCGCCGGTTTCTCTCTCTCTCGAGTCTCCTCTCGAAGTCGCGTTCGGCCGCCGGCGCTCTCGTTGCCTCGAGGCTTCTCGAGGGTGTGGATAAAGAGTCGAAGCAAAGAGGGCGCTATGAAGGAAAGAGAGCGAGCGAGGGGCGGATGGAGAGGCGCGGAGAAGGGCGCGCAATAAAGAAAGCCGGAGCAAGCTCGAAGCGACGAGTAACGCAGAGTAGGGGCCGTAGGGGAGGAAAACGGTCGAGAGAGAAAGAAAACGGAATCGCGCTGAAACCGCCGTCTACTCGATGGAGGGAGAGGGTGGGGAGGGGGGGAAATAGCGCGAGTACGGCGCAGCAGCGACGGGCGCGCGAAGTACGGACAGACGGACGCAAACGCTGAAATCAGCTCGCGCGATCGATGCGATAAATGGATGCGTGCGATTGGTAGCCGAGTAAAATCGATGGTATGAAACCCAGGGGGAACCCTACCTACGGCCACAACTGCGAACGAGAACCGCCAGCACGGGGGCTCTCTCTCCCGACACGGCAGCACACGCCGCACACCGAGGATGGAGGAGCAAAGACCGAAATATCGATTTTTAGGCCCCTACGCGGCGGTTCGATGCTCATATCTGCCCCGTGCCCCGTTAGCGAAGCGCCTTTCAAAACACCGCGACGCGTGGAGAATAAAAGCTCCTGCTGCTCCTACAGCATCGCTGTAACGATAGAAAACTACCTGAGATATTGTTAAACAAAAACGAAAGAAGAAAACGGGCGGGAGAGACGGATTGTTTTACAACTAAACTTAACGGGGACAACTAAATAAAGCGAGAGGTGACGCAAGTTTTTCGGACACGAGAAAACCCCAAGTAACGTCGAAACGTTTATCGAACCGAACGAGCCTGTGGATTATCGACGATTTAACACCGAACGGAGATATAAAAACGAGATCGTGCCCGAGGAATAATCGAGGTGGTCGGTGAGACGAGAGAGTGCGATCGGGGAGGTGCGACCGATGTCGTCAGGTAAATAAGGCTTTTATCTTCGGTCTGTCTGGGTGTTTTTTCGGTTTTTGTGTATACATATATATATTTTTTTTCTTAACAATTAAACCGGCGCCGGTAAGCCTGTGCATGCGACGATGCGAGCACGCGTGCCGCCCCGGACACGTACGACGAAGCGGCATCGGCGAATCCGGACTACCCCTCGGCGATCGCGTCGAACGCCAGGCCTCGACCGGGACGAGGATGGAACGACAGTGCTCGCGTAGTGTTATTGACGCAGCCGGGCAATGTCGCACGCTCTCGATCGGAGGTGTGTGTGTTCGATCGTCGAACGTCGCCGTGCCGTCTTTTCTTCTCTACGCTCCCGGACTAGGGCACGTTTTATTTACTTTTTTTTTCTTCTCTCGAGCGAACGTCACGCGTTTCGTCCCGAATCGCCTCTCGAGCACGCTCGGCTTTTTCGCCAAAGCGTAAATACGTATATATAGTTTTTTTTTCTGCACTCGAGTCGGTGCGAGCGAACGTCATAATATCCGTTTGGGGGCTCAAGAATAAATTCGATTACAAACAGGAGAGCCGAGCGTGCTTACGTAGGTGTCTGTGCGTGTGTGTGCAGGTATGTTTTATGTACGTGCGCCTGTCAGGCACGCAGCCGAGTGCAGATGCAGTGTGAGAGTGTGAGATACCGAGAGGGGGGAGCGGTGATCGGTATCGGCCTTGGTGCGCATAAACGCGGGCACTGTTGGAACGCCCTTAGCCTCCAGAATTTCACATTTTTTTTTTCATTTTTTTGTAAACAAAAAAAAAATGGGTGAAAGAAAATGCTCCGATTTAGGAAAAATCGATCTTTCCCGAGCAGTTTCCCAAATCGCCGATCGAGGAATTGTCATAGTATTTGTGCAAGTTTCGCCCCCCCCCCTCCCTCCCGCTCGTAGATCGATGCGAATACAACGCGAAGAATTTATAACGAGGTCGATTATTTGTTCCTCGATAACAAATCCACCTCGGGACATGCAGATGGATTATTCGTACTCGAAATATTTTACGGAATTAAATTTTACTAATAAATTAAATCACATTTCATTAACATTGGACAGGTTTTTTTATTTATTTATTTTTCACGTTCTGAAGAATGTGAATTATGGTTTAATTTTGTTGGTTTTTTTTTCAGAAAAAATGGCAATCGCCGCTTCGGAGAATTACCAGCTCAAGTGGCACAGCTACGGGGCTCATCTTCACAGCTCCGTGGCGACGTTGCTGCACTCGGAGTCCTTCGCCGACGTTCTACTTGCGACTTCGTGCGGGAGGCACGTAGCCGCTCATCGCTTCGTACTTGCCGCTTGCTCGTCCTATCTCAGTCATATCTTTCAGACTTGTCACTTCGGAGCGAACACCAATGCTCCGATAATCGTGGTGAGTGCTGCACATGATGATCGACCGACGAGATCGATGAAAAAAAAAATATATATATGAAATATTCCATACCAAAGCGCACAAAACCCGACCGTTTATAATATATATTTCAAACTTGGCTATCATTTGGTACTTGATAAGAAACGTTATGTATAATTTTTTTTCATATTTTTATCTCCGATCGTTTTTGAGATCCGAATCGAAATTGAATAAAAGCTACATTTTTTGTTCCTATAACTTTATCTTGGAAAATATGCGATAAAAAAAGCATAAGACAAAAGTTGCTGTTTCTTATGAACTTTTGAAAGACATAAAAAAAAAATATTTTTACCAATAATTACCAAAATATATTTTAGTACACTCGGTGCGAAAATGGCACTTTTACGCACCCTGTAAAATTTGATACGATATCCGTGCGAAAAACTTTTTCTGAACTCGTGACACTCGTCAGCAAAAATTTTATCGCACTAGTATCATAAATTACCATTTTGTAACACGTGCACAAAAAGTTCCACTTTCCGTGCCTGTAACGCGTGGCGAAACTGGCGCTTTTTAGTAAGAACGTGTGAGAAATATACTGCGCATGCGCAGATCACTCTTCATTTCTTCTGTTACAATTCACATTTTAATTAAATTAAAAATGTAACGAAAGTCTATATGTAAAAAAAATGTTTTAATTAAATTTTACTTTCAGGTATTACCGACCGAGATCGGCTACCGGACGTTGAAGATACTGATTCAGTACATGTACAGCGGCGAGGCGACCGTGACCAACGACCAGCTCGAGGGGGTGTTGAAAGCCGGCGACATACTGAGAGTCCGTGGATTGTGGAGATCGAACGCCGGTGGCAGTAAAAAGGAGAACATACAGTCGAACAGTCAGAAAGTCGAACGGGATAAGAAGGAGCAGCAGCCGATAACCGGTCAGATACAGAAGATAAAATTGGTGCAACCGACGCCGGAAAAAATCGTGGAAACGAGCGCACCGTCCCAGCCGGCCGTACCGCTGCCCCAGAGCTCGCCCGCACCCGTCCCGAAGGTGGCAGAGAAAAAAATAACGGAGAAAACCGACGAAAAACCCGCCGAGACGAACGAGAACAAACGGCTGCTGGAGGACAATAAAGTCAATGAACAGAACAAGAACAAGGAAAATGTCGAGTCGAACGGGAAGAAGAGACGAAGCAACAACAGCGACGTCGAATCGACCAAGTCCAGGAGCGAAGTTGGCGAAAATGTAAGATTACATTATATTTTACATTTTATGTTATTTCGAAGGAGTCCGAAAGGAGACGCTCCACCGTACTTGCTTTGGAGGGAGAGTTACATTTTTATAATGCGCTTGAATAATTGCTTCCCGACAGACGGAGTTAAATCTGGAACTGCTGGTCAAGGATGAACCCATTGACTGGGAGGAGTCGATCGACCCGTCCGAGTCGCTGACGATAGATCACGAGATCGACATAAAACCCGTGAGTAATTCGTCCGAACAATATCTCGAGGAGAGTCTGCTAGGATTAATTGTTTAATTCATTCGCAACGTGCGGATTCGCAGGAGATCGTTCACAGCGCGGACGAGGATGGTGACATAGAGGAGGAAGAGTACACGCCGTTGACCTGCGACATGTGCAGCCAAACGTTCAACAGACCCTCGGACTGGGTCAGACACATCGAGTACACGCACGCGGATATGACGGAAAATCGCAGGAAGAAACGAAAGGTAAATTTTTTTTAATCCGGATCCCGTTGCGGCTGAACACTAACCTGCAGCATATTTTTTGAACTAGTAAGAAGAATTAAATTTCTTATTTGAAACATTTAAAAAATGTTAATGTAAAATTTTTTTTAAAGTTAATTTAATTTTTTTTATGTTAATAGATTCTAATCTAAACATTTTTTCAATTCAAAATTATACATTAAAAAAATTATTTTTTCAATTTTTTAAAATTGCATCAAATCTCTTGTTTTAAAAATTAACATTTTTTTTTAATAAACAAAAATTATTTGACCCTGCTAAAATCCGAAACTGATTCAGGGCGACGTCGACGACGACAGCAAAGACTTTCCGCCGCTGAAGTGCGACCTGTGCGGCAACATGTATCCGACGCCGCAGGAATGGGTGCGTCACATACAGACGGAGCACACGGAAGAGCAATTGGCCCTGATGAACAATTCAGCACCACCGAAACCAAAGAGAGTGCACAGTCATCAAAAGCTCTGCAACATTTGCCAAAAAGTATTTCCGAGTCACGCGTCAATGGTGATACATCAGCGAACGCACACGGGTGAAAAGCCCTTTCTCTGTTCCTACTGTAAAAAAGGCTTCAACGTGAAGAGCAACTTGTTGAGGCATCTCCGAACGCTACACGACAAATTCGTACATCCGAGTCTGTACGGAAGCAACGGCAGCACGAATGCTTAGACGGAACGAGAGGAGTTATTCACGATAAATTGATCTTCTCGATAAGAAAGAAAGAAAAAAACCAATTATAACGCTCAATTCGCGAGGCGCAATTGCTGATCTGTCACGTAGGATTTATCATTCACTCCTCTCAGGTACATTATCGAATCCATTGAAGAGGGAGCGATTGGATCTCCTTAGCTTTTGCGCGACACAAACACTTGTTCGCGAAGAACTGGCAAAAAAAAGGAAATTGTCAGTGACGATTTTTTCGACAGAGGGGGGGCGAGGCCGGTAAGCAGAATCAAAGTGCGTTTCTCTTTAGGTTTATGCCGAAGTATTAGGAAATGGCCCGTAAAGTTCATTTTATACCCTCTTGCACGATTACATTTAAAAAGAAAACTAAAAAAGAAAAAAAAGTAATTAAAAGACGCGAGAACGCGCGAAGAGCACCTGATTCCACTCCAGTATATACTAACGTATGAAATACTACTAATAGTTCTTCTACTAAAAAAAAACTACCTTACCTTTTACTAGCCCTTACCTATAACGTAACAGTTAACCACTCGAAGTTTTAATGAGTTTGTCGATACGAAGCAATATCACGAATTTCGAATCAAAGAGTCTGAACGAAGATTGCCAAAAGTAATTGATTTTTTTTTTTCATCCAACAGACGCTGAAGATAATACTTTTTTTCCAATCCTGTTCTCAAAACGTACTATAAACATACAAAATACCAAAGATCTAATTAGCTTGAATAGGAGAATACCTCAAGTATGCATGTCTCGAGGAAGAGAGTTAAGGTAGGACAGGAGAATTGATGAATGACTCGATATCCCGTAGAGCGAGAAAGCGCGAGCGCGAGAGTTTGAGTGCATGAGAGAGATTGAACGAAAGAGATTATGTACATGTAATATAATTCCGCGTTTAATTCAAACATCTAACGATTAATAACTTTATTGAATTTTACTTGATAAAAAAAAGAAAAAAAAATCGAAATGAGATAAGAATTAAACTACTACGTAACTTCTAGGCTATTCCAACCGACGGTAGCCGACTTATTCCCCCAGTTCGTAAGCTAATTATGTATTTTTATATTAAAGTAGCTTATACATATATATATATTATATTATATTTAGGAACGAGAATAAGGAATGCTAATGAAAAAAAGAAAAGAAAAAAAAAAGTTTTTTCCAACTTCTGATTAAACAAGTAGGACGCGAGAATAAGAAATAATATTCCGAAATTTATCAAAACTTCTTTCGTTTACTTTCAAAATGTATTCGGTTTTACTTACATGTTACAAAAATGCGATTCTATAAAAAAGGGAATAATAATAATACACACTGTCACGGACGATGACGCGAGATCGGGTGATTTAAAAAAACAAAAACACCAGCAATCTCGTCTACGATGCGAGAGAACAAAATTAAATTTCAATCTTTAATAATCGTGAACGGTGTCATCCTACCTACGAACTTTAGTGTCAATTCTACGTTGCGCTAGAACTGTGACGAGCCAAATAACTTTTAAATGTAAAATTTGAATAATATATTATCTTCGAAATGTGACAAATGATTTCAAACTTTTTTTTTCTTTCTTTCTTTCTCGTAGATATTTATTCCGAGTTGGAGAAAAAGAGAAAAAAAAAAGGAAAAGAAAGAAAGAATCAACGTTCGATTATCGCCCATCGACAGTGATGCGCGTTTCTTAAAAATTACACAGAAAGATCAACTTTCTTATTTCGTAATAATGTACACTTATCGTTAACGTGCGATCATAATCGGTTTGCCAATGACGACAGATGATTTTTTTTTTCAATACGAGTGATGCAGATAAAGGAAAACGAAGAAAAAAGAACGAAAAATTCGTTCTCAGTTGTCGTCCTCGTCGTCGATCTTCGGCGCAAGATAATATCTGATGTGTCCGATTTCGCCGATTTTGTATTCGCAGACTAGAGGCACGTCGCTCGACATCGAGAGCTGCACTTGATTACAGAGCGGAGTGGCTTTCACGAAGCAGTTGAGATAACGGCACGAGAACGTCAGTTTCACGGATTCCTGCATCTCGACTATCACCGCGTTCTCTTCGTTCTCCGAGTCAGCGGTTTGGGCTAATTTCACGTTGGCTGAAAATAATTTCAAAAACATTAAAACCAGCGTAGTCAAATGCGCAGGGCGCTCGTGAAACTCGGGAGAACAACTTTTTTTTCCATCCCACTCAAAAAAATGTAAACAAGGAAGTTCGCGGCCAAAAGAACTTCTACCGAGCTCGGGTTCTCCGAGTCGGCGATTCGAGCCAATTTCACCTTGGCTGAAAATTATTACGAAAACGTTAAAGCGAGCGTGTAAAACTGGCGCGGCCCGCTCGAGAAGCAGGAAAACAAATTTTTTTTCGTCTCACTCCAAGAAATGTAAACAAAGAAGGTCCTGGCCAAAAAAAATTCTACAGAGCTCGAGCGAGTTCTGTTCCACCGGCCAGTCCTCAGTCCGTCCCAAGAGTCTGTTCAGTCACTGTGCACTGTTTGTCAGCACGAGATTGCTATCTCTGAAGAGTGGATCAAGATCAAAGAGCGACTGGCCGAGATGAGTTTGCCCAGGAAGAAGTTTTACACCTTGGAGGTGAGCACAGCCAGCATTAATACCATCTATGTATAAATTACCTGTTCCGTGATCTCCTGCTGCGGTAAACTTGATTCCCTCCTTGGTGCACGCAATGGTTATCGCTTCTCCGAACTGGCTGAGATCCCTGCATATCCTCGCGAATTCCTGGGACGGCATTTTAACGACGCACGAGTAGAAAGTCTCCTGCAAAAATCGTTCAATCATGGTAGAGAAAATTCAATAAAAAAATAACTAAAATAAAAATAAGTAAAAAATCATGTCATCGAAATGCTGGTCTGCGGAGACTCACAGGAATGCCGAGATGTTCCTGGTCCATGTTGATGAGTTTCATTTCGTACTCTGCGAGCTTCTCTTTGCTGGGCGATTCGAAAATGAAGGTTATAGTGTCGGGATTGTCGGCGGCCTGGAGCGTGACCGTGTCGTCGGAGCTCGCGCATTTTAGAATCTTCGACATCCTGAAAATAAAATCGGTCTAGCTTAAAAAAAAAAACTGCATTTATTGCGCAGTGGCGTTTTTTTCTCTGTAATCGGCTCGGTCATAACCTAGTCCGAAAGCCGCGTGAATCGCGACCGAAAAACATTTTTTTAAAAAGTTGGTCTTACGTCGGAATTCCCATTCCCATCGACAGATTTCTGTCGCATCTGTATTTGTCGAAGCCGTCGCTTCTGAGATTCAGGGAGACGAGTGAGACGTGAGCGTTGTCCATCGCCTGCACCTGAATGCCCGAGTCCGAGCATTCGAAGGTCGCCTCCGTCAGCAGATCCTTAACGGCGTCCAAGACCTTCTTCAGTATCGCACTCTGCATCAGGCGTGCCTCGAACATCTTTCACACTGTTCGATTTGATCGTCCTTTTGCGATGTTGTGTTTTCCGATACGAGCGTTTCCCGCGAGAAACAAACAACGACGCGGAGTGCCGAGTTGAGAAAAAAATAATAACTGTCGGTGACCGTGCGTGTTGAGGATCAAAGACGAGAACACGCCGGACGAAGCAACAAGTAAACCGACCGAATCCGCGCATGCGCAGTGCGCGCATGGGGAAGCGCGGTACCCGCGCTTTCTTGCCGCCGTCTGAAAATAATTATTCCAAACCGGAAGTAGATGGCTCAGAGCGCAGCGTCGCTTTTTTCCATCGCCGATTTCCGGCGATTCGAACGGACGAATCCGCGCGATACAGTAGAATCTCCGTAATCCGAACCCGAAAAATTTGTACCCAATGTGCGTATGTTACACGGTTTACACGTCCATCGTTCGCTAAGTATTCGTCAGTTCTCGGCGGCGCGCATAGGTATTCATATCTGTGCATGTAGAAAGAGTTATTTATTACACTCAGTGCAAAAAATGTCAGTTTTCAGTTTTCAGTTCTCAGAAAGGCAAACGCATCGCGGGCTAGAAAAATACTGCGCATGCGTACAAACGCAAAATGGTATTTCTTTCTCGCGCTAGTGCGAGAAAGTGCCTTTCTGCGCACACCTCCCAAAAACGAAGACAATCGAGGTTCTACTGTAGTGTCTTGTCGGACCATCTGGGCTTAGACGGAGATATTCGCGACGCTGGGCGATTATTCGTCAATGCGTAAGAATAATAATACAGAAAATAAAAATATTTTAATACAGCAGTCAATTAAGTGTACACGGATTACAGGGACCTCGTCATGGGTTCTGTACTAGCCTATGGTTATCGCAGCCTCGTCTAACGGAATTGCCGTTAACTACTACCGTGTCGAAAATCAACTCGAGGGCAAGAAGGTTCTAATCTGTTACAGTCACGATTTACAATTAATTAATATTTACACGTTACACGCAGGAAGTCCGTCGATACACATTCTATTTCTCGTTGGGTCGCGTGTCCAACAGTTTCCGGGGGAGTGCATCGATTGATTCAGAGCTCGATGTGGCAGGCGATCATGTTCTCGAGCTCGCCGAACATCTGATCGAGCGCCTGTCAACGAGAAAAAAAAATTGTCCACGGTAAATTAAAAAAAATGGTAAATACAACTCGACGATGGTCGAATCGTAGAATTTTGCGATACTCACGTCCGGCGGTTCGGAATCCTTGATTCCCTTGTCGTTTCTACGCGTCATGTTGTTCGCGTCGATCATATCCTCCTCGTCGTCGTCCTCCTCCTCCACGTTGTCGTTTTCGATGTCGTCGATGTCCTCCTCCTCCCTGACGACGTCGTCTTCTTCGTCATCGTCGTCATCGTCGTCGTCATCGTCGTCGTCGACGTCGTCCTCCATGTGCATGTAGGACATCTCCATGTCGTCGTAGTCCTCGGGCTCCTCCTTTATGTCGACGACCTTTATGGTCTCGGGGCCAGGATCTTTCTCGATCACCGCCGCCGGGACTTCCGACTCCGTCGGTAAAATCACGTGCTGCGACCGCTGAAGAAACAAAAAAAAAATTAAATCGCGATCAATATCGAATTCATTTATCGAATTCTATTTCTATCATTGACCCTTTTTTTCAAGTATGATATTTCAAATACATCCGCTGATTGCTGAAGTATTTTCAACAATCAGCCGTTGTATTTCGCGAATGTGTTTCATACCCAAGGCTGTTTCGGTTGCTGCTGCGTTGCTTCGACCGTCGCCACCGGCGCCGACGACGTCGACGATGGTTTTGTACTCCGTTCCGCAACGTCAAGGATCTCCTCGGTATTTGCCGACGATGACGTCCTCGAGTCCGTCTTGTCCTTCTGACCGTTACCGCAATTTACCCTTTCCTTCTTCACCTGCTTGTTCACCGGCTCCTCCTTTACCTTCTTGCAACTGTTCTTCGGCTCGCCGGGCAGACACGTATTGCCCCGATGCCGCCTGAATCTCACTATCGTGCTTCTCGTGTCCCACATGAGATCGTGAGCTTTTTTGTAAGCGGCGATCGAGTCCTCGACGTTCGTGTACCTTATGAAGGCGTAGCTGCGAAAATTTGAAAGTTATTTCGTGAGCCTTACGCGCCGAAGGTCACTTAAAAGAAAATGGAAATTTAATGTACCGGGCTGGAAGTTCTTATGCAAAAAGTGGTACATTCAATTCAATGTACAATTGCGATGAAAGATCAATATACTTTTTCATTGAAATTAAAGTAAATTATAAAAATTAAAGTACCTTTGTAGTTAAATTAAAGTAAATTATTAAAAATGAAGAATTTCCAATGTTTTTAATACACGGAACATCAATTTTTCATCGCAATCGTACATGAAATTTAATATACCAGTGTTTGCATAAAAACTTCCAGTCCGGTACATTAAATCTCATACGGATTTTTTTTATAGTGAACAAAAAAAAGTAATTGGAATTGAATACACGAAGCCTTACCGGGTGTTGCGCATTTTCTGCGCGTAACCAATGTCCACCCTCGCGGCAGTGGGAAATTTACCCTTGACCTCGTTGACATTCACCGATTCCGGCAAATTTCCAACGTACAGCGTGTAAGGATCGATCTCCTCGGGCATCGGATTGTCCTCGTCCCTCAGCGACTTTCTCTCGACCTTGAGATTACCGACACCGAACGGTATCTTCTCCAATTCTTTTATGGCTTCGTCTATGTTAACGTTCTCGGCCATTTGTATGAAACAGTATCTCGGTCCACTCGGACTCTGAAAATGTATGTTCTTTATGCCGGAATGAAATTCTCTGACGATGTCCTTGTTGAGATCCGGATCGGGAAACTTTATTATCAAGCTCGGCGCTCTTATCGTGTTGTACTCGTTCTCGATCTGCAGAGCACTCTCAGCGTCCTCGCGATTCCACGGTCTGCTCGGATAGTTTTGAGACATCGGCTTTCGCTGCTTCGTCTTCTTCAGAGCGACTTCCTGTTTCGGCATAAAAAAAAAAATCAAAGATTAATCATTGATTCGTTCATTTGTCTAAGGGGAAACGATCGCGTGGACGACGTACCGTTCGAAAAGATGGGTCGACCAAAACAATAACTTAATGAAAATGTGCAAAGTCATTTGCGCATGGCTTCGTCATTTATTACATAGTCTTTCTTCATGAGAAAGTTCATTGACCGATTTTGGCTGCCTCGTACAGGAAGCTACGCGCAAAATTGTAATAAGCGAGAAAACGGAGAGTTCCGAACTTACGGAAACGATTTTAACGCTCTGATCGGAGGTTTCCTCCTCGGACCTCCCAGTGGCGACCCTGGGCGTCGCGGTCGTCAGTTGATGACCGGGCAGCGAGGCGGCCATGTGATTCATGAGGGCCTCGTTCTGTGCCGCGGCGATGTTCGTTCTCTGCCAGTCCAGACCCAGCCCCGTCGTCAGCGCTTGACCGTAATAAGCAGCCGGATCGAACTGTCCCTGCGTCTGCTCGAACCTCTGCTGCCTCCTGTTATTCTTGTTGCGATGAAAATTGTTTCTTTGCGTGTACACGTTGTTTCTGTTGTTGTTGAATCTGTCGCGTCTGACATAGTTATTCCTGGCGGCGATGTCTCTCTGGAACGCATTCGTGTTCATGTCTCGCTGAGCCTGAGGCTGAAGAGAAGCGGCCTGGGGAGTTATCCACTGCCACGGAGGCGGCGGCGGATGCGCCCAGGTCTGAATGGAAGCTACCTGAGAGGGAACGGGTCCGAAGACGTGGGGAAGTGGTGGCAGAGCCCCGGGGGGAGGGGGCATCGGAGGCAAGGGAGGTTGCCCTGGCAAGGGTTGATTAACGGACGCCGGCGTGGAGGAGCTCGATGAGTACATGGAGTACGAGCCCTCGTACGTGTATGCGACGTTGTCCTGCTGCTGGGCGAAGGGCGTCTTGGCCTCTCCGTTCGAATTGCTCGTAGTCGTCTGAAAATGAAAAAAAACAAGAAATGATTCGAACATCAATCCATGCGCGTTGTTCAAAGTAAAAAAAAAAAAAAAAATCAAATATCAATTCGTGCGCGTTCGATCGTGTTATTCAATCGTTAAAAAAAAAAAAAAAAAAAAATGAAACGAGTGTTTGTGAATGGATGTAAGGCGTGGAGATATTCGAAACGAAAAAAAAAAACAATCTAACCTAAAAATCAGAGAACGATGCACAAGAGAGTCTGTTGCGAGTAGGTGTTGACGAATGGATGTTGACGGGGTGAAGGTCGTCCGGTCGAAGGTCGAGTACTCACCGTTCTATTCATTGTTCCGTGGATTCAACGCGATATTGATTAACCTTGGTGAATTGTTTGTTTATAGATGAATACCGATGAATACCCGACGACGCCATGTAAGGGTGGAAATTTTGTGCTGGCGAGCAACAGGGATGCCAACCCCTCGATTTGTCGAAATTGCTCGGATATTCGAGAGGGTGAAAGTGGTTGGCGTGAGGGGATGATTTCCCATCCTCAAGCGCCCCCCCGCCGGCCGCCCGAAATAGCGTGCATTCCCATTGGCACTTGTTGGTGCACTTCGAGGTCAGCGAGAGTCTCTCCCGATATGCTAATTCAGCGAATTCATCGATATCACGGTTTTCTATTCTCATGACTGCACGTTGGAGAGACGTTAAGGGTTGACCTGTGTATTTTAGCGATCGAGCCGAGCGAAAAATAATAACCGGTCGACAAGCTTACGCGGATTGTCGAAGGCGGTCGAGATCGAACTGCGTGGATGCGGCTAAATGGAAAGAATTTCGAAAGGGAGAGGGAAAGATAATAGCGGATGTGCCAAAAATGGATCAAGGCCTACCGTTTTCGGCTGACCGAGCGGACACTACGTGTCATCGGGTCGTTGTTCCGATTGCCGAAAAATAAAAAAAATAAAACAACCGGGCAGATTCGACGGAAATATATCAATCGAATGCGGTCAAATTTCACGCAAACAAACGATAATCGGAACTAATAAGTTGAACGAAAAGAAACGAAAAAAACAGGCGGAAGTAACGTTAATGGTCCCGTGTGATCCTTAATATATGTCCCGCGTGTTCCGGAAATATGTTACTTCCGGTTTGAAAATTTCATCTATCCACAGGAAGAATAATCTCATCTTTCGACGGGAAATAACTTTATACCGAAAAAACGTCACTTCCGGTTAGAAAATATCATTTTTCGACCTGAAGTGACGTATTTCTGGTATGACGTCGCTTCCGACTTGAAAATCTTTTTCCTACCTGCAGTAACATATTTCCGGTGTGACGTCACTGCCGGTCGAAAAAACGAAATATCCAAATCGAAAGTTAGAGATCTTTTTAAAATCTTTCCTGAAACGTATCTCGAATGCAGCCAGTGACAGTAAAAAATGTGAATCAAGGAAAAACCGGAGAGTGGGGAAAGAACATGCGTATGGGGAGTGAACGTCGAATTTATTTCGAATGTAGCCGCAGCGACAGAAACGGATGAATTAAGGAACACACAGATCGCCCGATCGAAAAAAGAAAAGAGCCTCGACTTTCCCCAATTAGTTGCAGCAAACAAATCCACATAACGCGATTGCTCGAGCTGCGAAAAAAAAATCAAAGGCTCTTTATAAAATTCTTCGTCGATCTTTCGTCGAAAGAAACAAAGGAAGCATCGAAGCGCGATCTTGAAGATAGTTAATTTATAAATCAGCGCCCTCGGCTTCGCCCGTCCTTTCACCGCGCGGCCACCTTTCCCTTCGAGAATTTTCTTTCTGTGTCTCTTGGACGCGCCCGCTCGCATCCCGTGTCGATAGATCTCTCTCGTTGTCTCTCGTCTCCCGTCGCCAAAATAAAACGGTCCTAGCTCTCATTCTCAGCTGCAGCTAGGTCTAGACCGAGTCAGCCAGGCAGCGGCGCCGGCTAGTGCGCCTTCAATTTTTCGGAGGAAAATTCCCGTCGTTGGAACATTGCCGACAGATGCCCTCGTTTGCTTGACTCGCCGAGTCGATCCGTCTCTCGCGCGTGTTATATACCACAGTTGTGTGTGACATGGCTACAAATAACACCGAAGGAATCGAGGTACGGTCACGAGAAAAAAAATTGTCTATTCGAGTCTGCGAGCAACTTTGCTAATCGTGCGTATTTGGTAATCGACGAGCGCCGCTGCGATCGCGATATTTCAAGAATTTCCGTGGATTTTTTGGACAACAGCATGGTCGCTCGCTCGCGGCTCCCTCCTCGTCACCGTCCCCTGCGCCCCCCCTCGATTCCATCGCCGAACTGTCTTCCTCTGCAAAAGGGCACAACACCGTAATCCGAGAAATTTCTCGCTCGAACCATCAATAGTTTTCGATAATTTTTACCTATCATCGTGTTCAGCCGCAAACGCTTCCGTAAAATCAACGTCGCCAAAACGCGAACGTGTCCTTAACGTCGCGCCATTACGAGGAACTGCGCTAACATGCTGCTCGAGGACAGCATCGCTCTTCAGGTTAAACACGAACGACGAAAGTCGGTCGAATCTTTGTCAATCCGGCGAATTTTTATAAGGCTGTCTCGTAGGCTCGAACTTAAGGCGCGATAGTCATGAGCTTTAAGGTTTGTTAAAATGTATATTTTTTTTTTTAGGAGGTCGAGAAGAAGGAGCAAGAAATTGCTAATCTGGATGAATATCCACCCGAATTACTCATAAAGCATCCGCTTCAGAATACATGGACGTTGTGGTACTACGAGCCGGACAGGAGCAAATCCTGGGAGGAGAGTCAGCGCAAGATCATCAGCTTCGACACTGCGGAAGATTTCTGGAGGTAGGTCAAGGAATAAGTTAATTTTAATTTGATTTAATTCAACAGACTTTCAATGGATTTCTCCTTTTACAAAACTATAAGAATGCACTATGGAACAGTGGCGACTGAGAACGCAAGTACGTGTGTATCACAAAAGTTACAATGATCAAGAATTAACGAACGGAAGTTTGTAAAATAATACAATCGAAATGCAATTTTATGGATTATCAACAGCTATAAATTTAAAAGCATACATGTGTAACTTTCGTAACTGTATGATATATATAAGTTATATAAGTTGCAACTCTTATAACGTCAAAACTTAACTTTTATTTTTAAAATCTACAAAAGTGATAACTTTTATAACTTTTATAACTAGCTATATAACTGTAAGTACAAAAATATACTTAACCAAAATTGCTGACCTCCAGTTATTTGTAGCTCGGGATGATTGAATTTGCTTGTTCTTTATACACGTTAAATGAAATACCTATGAATTTTGAGACTGAATATTCATTCGCGAGTTCCTCGTAGTGTTGGTCCGGTTAACATTCTTCTGAAATAATAAAAAATAAAAAAATTCTTTGCTTCCATCTTGGCTGCTTAAACGAATATTTGCTTGTTATATTACAGTTTGTACAACCACATAAAGCCGGCGTCCGAGTTGAGGCAGGGCAGCGACTACAGCATGTTCAAGCAGGGAATACGGCCCATGTGGGAGGATGACGCGAACAAGCACGGTGGACGGTGGTTGATGACTCTGGACAAGAAGCAAAGAGCGTCGGACCTCGATCACTTTTGGCTAGAAATCTTATTGTGTATGATAGGCGAGGCTTTCAACGGTCATTCAGACGAAGTTTGCGGCGCAGTGGTCAACGTGAGAACGAAGGGAGACAAATTAGGTATCTGGACGGCGGACTACAAAAAGGAAGAGAACAACAAGGAAATCGGGTAAATATTTCGTAGAGCCGACAAAAAATATCTGCACGAGACTAAATTTCATCAATTTATAACGGCCGCGTTTTGCGTGAAATTTGATATCGTGCAGACATCTTCAGGGTCATAACTAAAATTGAGGTAACACTGAACGTATTTTTTTTTGTTTGTCACAGACGCAAGCTCAAGGAACGATTAAGAATCGCGGACAAGGTCCACATAGACTATCAAGTACACAAAGACACTATGGTAAAATCGGGAAGTATCACCAAAATCACCTACCAAGTCTAATCGCCGCCCCGTACACCGCGCAGTTCTGAGTCGACGTCATCGAAGAGAAAAAACACACAAAAAATTCGAGCGATTCTTTCACTAATTTAGTCACGGTCATCAACGATACGAAAAATAAAAAAATTGATAATTTAACGAGAAACGTGATAAATGAGAACGGTCAATCCAGCACCCGTAACTGCTGCTATTATTTGAAAAGGTTTGCGCGCATCGCGCACCCGACGACGAATCGGCACGAGATACGCGACCGATTTGATAAGTTAGTCGCTCGACTGAGTCTCGTATGAACTTTGCACCTCCTCCGTGCGTTGTTGTCCGCGACGGTCAATCGATATCCTCGTCGTCTGCGAAATCGAGAACGATCACGAGAATTCACGTTTCATTTAACGGCTTTCGTCATTGGTTTATTGAATCGGATACAGAATTTAGAGAGAAATATAAATGAGATTTTTTTTTCAAGATCCCCCTCGCGCCTTCCCTCCATGTATAAATAACTTTTCACTACTTATATGTTAGTTTGCGAAGAAGATACGTGCGGGTTGCTGTATTTATTCGTTTGCAAATGTTATTTCTATGATTCAAGCGTAAATGAGTGCGTTCATATGATAATTTGTACGTTTTCTCGCATTTTTCACAAATAAACGTATTCGAGATATATATATATATATATGTACATGGAATTTGTGTAAGTTTATTCGAGTTCCGTAATCCCAGTTTTCGATTGTGCACGATGAGTTTCGATCGCTCGTTGATCTGCCCCGTCGTGCATTTACTTTATCGGAATAAGAAATATACAAGTATTATCGAAACCGTTTTTTTTTTTTTTTTTTTGTATGTAGTGACAATCCGAAAAATGTGTCTCTCAGTTTCGCTTAGATACATATATACATTCGTGCATAGTGAGTGGTTTTGGTTTCTGAACCCATTCCAACGTGAACGAAAGCGATTATGGAACTAAATGTTATTTCGTACGTCGCGCGCGATATGCATATTTACATTTTTTTTATAAATGTCTCAACACAACCTGGAAATGCCTGAAAAAATTGTCCTTGGATGTCCTTAAATTTCGTACCGACTTTTTACTGGACGCCATGATCACGCTTATCCAAGTACAGTAGAACCTCGATTATTCGAACCGTGACTCCGTATATCCGAACCTTAGCGCGAAACATTATTTATTTCTATTGACTTATTCACACACTGGCTTTTCTGAGCAGTTTCGTTCGCACACTGGCTTTTCCGAGCAGTTTCACCCACTCCAGCAGAGGTCGGACAGCGTGCACCAGAGACTGGTTTCAATGCCAAATCGTTTAAATCGACCTACATAGGTGGGGTAGACGAGGCAGTGAATGGACAATTAGGCAGACGAAAAAGCCAGTGAATAAACGTTTTTTATGCATTTGCGCTTATGAAAATTCCATTGATTCATTGATTGGCCGGTTTACCCTGGTTAAATCAGCTTCAGTTAGTAATTGAAGCGGCTTCGAGATTTCGCTGCTAAAAAATGCGTTGCCAGCGTTCGCAAATTATAAAAATAAACGACTTTATTTCACAGATCGCTTGAAATAAGACTTCGATGTTGGAATATTGCTAAAAATATCTCTTGAAGCTTAATATACTGTTATGTCATTTATGTAATTATTTATATGTCTTATTTCTATACGCGTTATAATGATCTAAAAAAAATAAGCTTTTCGCTTATGCGAATTTTTGATTATCCGAACTAGAATCCGGCCTGACCGGTTCGGGTATACGAAGTTCTATATGTAAATTTCTTAAAAATAAGTCTACTTCGATCGGCTCCTCTCGACCAACTCGTCGACCATCTCCATCAAGTCTCTTCTTCTCGCCTCGTCCAAAGCTCGCTTCAGCTCTCTTTTCCACTGTAGAGGATCACATTTTTTGTGGAATATTTGGAGCGCCTGGAAACGATTAAATTAATTGCCATCGTAGAATAAAATCGTGGCCCACCGATCCGGCGCGTCCAAGAAATACGTTCGTACACGGTAAGACGTTTGCCTGCTCAATACAAACCTGAAAAGCTTTTTCTTTAAGCGTCACGTTATGTTTATGATCGATCTCATCGATGTCGCGTTCCCTGACACCCAAATGTCGGGCAACGTCTCGCCACGAACGGCCCAGTTCTTCGCTGATCTTGAGGAGCACTGGAATGAAAAAAAAATAATTGAAATTACGAATCGAACGAGATCGACCATTCGAATTCCAAATCTTCGTGCCTTTGAGACAAACGTTACTTTAAAAAAAATATTTTTGTCAAAGAAATAAGTATTTACTTATTTCTTTGACAAAAATATTTTTTAATGAGCAGATAAATTTTGCCCGTTTCACGAACGTGAGTACGCTATAAAAACGACTGTACGAAATAAAAACGAATAAAAATGACGAACCAAACAAAATTGGCCCTTTCAAGTATGAAGTCTCTGTTCTGTTCAAATAAATGTTACGTTCTATAAATAAAAATTTTAAAATATATAAGAAAATAAAATTGACGTTTCACAAAAGTCGCGAGTCCGACATATATAATTCAACGGTCTCCGCGCTGTTGGAATACATTATTACTTTTGAAAAATTAATATTTTCATATAAATAATTACATAAATGATTGAATGAAACAACCGTTATACGAAATTAACGCAGTACAGTAATATCAGGAATGAAAGGCTTAATTTTCTGTACAGCTGGGTAAATACACTAAATACTTGAATGATGTATCAAGGGTACTGACCGAGTGCCCAGTACTCAGAACTTCAGCAATTAAGTTCTGCCAGTACTCAAGAACTACCCAGTGCTCAGAATCTCATGTACTTCAAAACGTGCTTCAATAGTATTTGAAGCACAATGTACGGTACTTCAACACATGCTCAAAGTACTTGGTACTTTAACACATGCTCAAAGTACTTGGTACTTTAACACATGCTCAAAGTACTTGGTACTTTAACACATGCTCAAAGTACTTGGTACTTTAACACATGCTCAAAGTACTTGGTACTTTAACACATGCTCAAAGTACTTCGTATTTCAATACGTGCTTCAAGTACATGGTACTTCATATGAGCTTTGAATACTTGCTACTTCAGTAAATGCTTTAAGTACTTAGGGCATTTGCCTAGCTCCAATTTTCTCTCAGTCGATCCATTCTTGCTCACCAATTCTCGTGGCCTCAGAGTCACTTCTGGCAGGACTCCGGCTGCTGGTAGAGCCAAGCAAAATCGATCCTGGCAGAGTGAGTCGAAAGGCAGGCTGCGTCGTGTATAGCGTCATCTCAGCTTGTATTCCACGCGGATGAGACTCATTGGAAATAGTTTGAACTCCGGAAACACCCGGCCTCTCCTCAAGCCTAGGCACGCTGGCTGACGATTTTACAGACAGTGAATTACTAATTGTTATGAATAATATCACCAAACCGACTCCCAACAAAGCTCCAGTGAAACCCATGACAAATTTTGAGAACATTTTCTTGCGCACTTTCGCTATACCGCTTCTGTTCGGCACAGTTGGAGGATGATATGGTAAAAAAGCTTCGCTCTCAACAATGAAACGATCTTCGGGTGACGATTCGTTCTCTCCTCGCACTCTCGACATGCCGTTACAATAATTAAAGTCATCGTCATTCGTACTCTCGTAACTATTAGAGCGGGTCGAGGTGTTTCTATTTAACTCTAGGCAGTTTCTGGATCTCGGTCCTTCGGTGCTGTACTTACCGCCGGGTATTTCGTACACATTGCACAGTGGCAGACGAGCACTGCGCGCGATTCGGGCCTCGTAATTCCTCAGCGCTCGCTCGAGTGCCGGATCTTCGACGTACGTCGACGAAATGTGCTTCAACGGCTCGATATTGTCGTACGACAGAGCCCCGCGCTTCTCCAACATTCGCAGCAGGCCCTCGACGCTGTCGATGTAGTCACTGTTGCGAGCCGAGTTTATTACACCTGAGTAAGTCACCTTCAAAGTGTCCAGAACACTCGGTGATATCCGAGCTTTCGCTGTCTCTAAAAAATATTCCCTCAAATGCTGATAGTCCGATATAAATTGCTGTCTCACTCGAGCGAACTCCATCTCGATCGTCATGCTTTCTGATATACAAAGATAGAGGCTCGTCCGCGAGGCCGATGATCGCAGATATCCGCTTCGTCGCTTACGTATTCGGGGGAATCCCCGAATTTGCGCCTCTTCGTTGTCACCGGCCAATCGCTACTTCCCTAGGGAATTTCGACTTATTGGGTTGCCGACGTGATGTTGGCTTCGATATATCTGGGCGACGGTAACCTCCAAAGTTTCACGCTCGTCTGCCGGTCTTGTTCGGAGCGGATCGACTCACCTCCGCGTTCCGGTTGTCCGAACTCAAAGATTCTTCTATGGGAGCAAACTGTAGGCGGTGGGAAAACGGCGTTTGGATGAACGGTCTTCCCGATTAATGTATTTGTCGAGACGATTATCGATGATTCCGATATTACGGTGCAATCGAACTGATTCAGGCTTGCCGAGTTCGAGCTAGGGAGAAAAACATTTTCGCCTGTCGCGGTGGTCACAATGAACGACGCGATGTTGACTCTCACGCATTATTCCCCAAGTTTCCGAGCCGCGAATTTCGAAACTCTCGGCCAACGCCGCGACTTTATCGATTTCTCGATAATACGCGAGAAAAAATCTTCCAATGGCTCGAGCTATTTATATATGTAGTTCGTGGTGCTTACTACGTCCGGAGGAGAAAAATATTTGTCAGACATTTCACAAATTTGTTGTTAATTATAAATCGTAAAACCTGTCAGTGCCGGAATGGCAACAGGCAAAATATTGAGCAATTTCTTATCTATCAGTCTCGCAGGCTCGCTGCAGATAACGCGTCGTCAAAGAGTCTACGAAACGCCAATCTACGAAGGTCGATCTATGTACACACAGGTGCTTTTGATTTGACGTTTTCTGTTGTCATAACGTGATTGCGCATGCGCCGTCACGTTATTAATGAGTATCTCAGTACAGTTGTACAGAATAAAGCTGTACAGAATAAAGTTGTACAGAAAAAAGCAAAAGAAACACCGATTCCATTGCGTTGGGAAACGGAAGTCGATCTATGTATAGACTTGCTTTCGATTTGCCGTTTTTTGTTATTACAACGTGACTGCGCATGCGCGGGCCGTTTTCTGGTATGAATTCTTACTAGGAGTAGGCGATGTTTAAAAAAATCAGCGATGGTAAAATAATCGGTTACAAATAGAATCGATGTTTCGAAACCGATCTTTTTTGTAAAATATCGATAATAATGGATGCATCGTTCAGCAAAAAAGGGCGCACTAATTTATAAATATACATAAAAAGAAAGGACATTGTTTTAATGAAATGAATGAACTAGGCTAAAGTTCTAATTAAATCAAGTTTATAATATCTTCAATTAAAATATAATGGAATCTTTTTATCTTTGTGAGTATAATGCACCTTACAATGACCTAATTTTACGTCTAAATCTGAATCCTATAATTGCACGCAAAATGTTTTAGACTTCTGATCGAAGGCCTGTTTCTAGATTTCACTGTATATATATTTTCTTAATAATTTTGAGTTTTGTGGGTAAATGAGCCCGATATAATTTTTATATGCAAAAACTGATATGATAATAGACTCGGTAAATTATACTGTTGTACGAACAAAAGGTGTAGTGTCACATTATTTCTTTCGAATATTTCTATTGGTATGCCAAGAGTATTAATGGTATCCATTACATACAACATTTCCAAGTCCAGTCAGAAAACAAGTTACTGAGTTTTTGAAAGGAGCTTCCGTGCCTGCACTAAAGTTAAAGATTGATTAAGAATTATCGATTATTTTCCGTAATAATTGATTCTTAGTCACCAAATCGATAAGTAAAACCATCGGTTTAAAATAATCGTTGTAACATCGATGTTTCAAACATCGAATGAACATCGCACACTACTCATTCTTATAAAAAAAAACGACCGTGCGCGTGCACAGTCACGGTATTAATAACGAAAACCGCCAACTTGAAAGCATCTCAAGAAAGTTGTACAAAAATAAAAAAAAAAGAAACGTCAATTCTATTGCGTTGGGAAACGGAAGTCAATCTATCTATACAGAGGTGCTTTCGATTTGGCGTTTTTCGTTATTATAACGTGACCGCGCATGCGCACGGCCATTTTCTGGTCCGAACTCTTACCAAAAAAGACCGTGTGAATGCGCAGTCTCGTTATTGATATCGAAAAACGCTAAATCCAAACCATCTCAGGAAAGTTGTAAGTACAAAAGAAAAGCAAAAGAAACCTTGTTCATTGCGTTGGGAAGCGAAAATCGATTGGCTCCCGAGGCGGCGCCACCGGAACGTCCCCGAAACATTCGGTGAATGGGAACGTGCGACCTTTCGTCCAATGAGCTCGCGTACTCCTGGTCTCCTACGGCAAGAGCACGAAGTGCGTGTAATCGTCCCCCCCCCCCGTATCACGGGATGGTGTATATTCCACCGATATAAGAGGCGAGGCGTACCGGTGGCGATAGTCGCCAGTAGTCTCCCGCGAGTCGTCGCAGGTTTATGTGTGTTGTTTCGACGGGCTATCGGACGAACGGTGTGTGTCATCCGAGAGTTAACACGGTCGCGGTGGATAGCAGTGGTGTGGCGGCGCCGACGAAGGTTCGATTTGTTCATTCCAGCCTCGTACAAAACCCAACAGTAAAAAAAAAAAAAAAGAAACATCTTCGACGCGAGGATTTTCGTCGTCCCTTTTCCTTGCGCCTCGTTCATCGTCACGTTAGGCACCGAGAGAGAATTCGTCGCGAGGGCCGAAACGATAAGGAGAGCCCGTTAGGAACGGTCAGCGACGAGAGAAGAACGCAGTGGGCACGGATTCGTGGCCAAAATAAAAAAAAGTAAAAAATAAATTTTAATTAAAAAAAAAAATAAACAAGCAAAGACATCTCCGGTTCGGAGAAGGTGAATCGTCGAGGAGGCTGAACAGACGGAAGCGAGGAGACTCAGTTCCGAAGCCAGCGCACGACCGCTTCATCCGGTCTCCGCACACACAAGCCTCATAACGCATATATTTATTTATTTATCGATTCGGCGAAGGCACAGTTTAAAATACCTGTCCTAGGTCGTTATCGGGGCCAGATGAGGGTTCGTTTTGTTCGGAAGCGTTGAAGCATTCAAGAGAAATCAGGGAAACTCGGAGATACATCGAGAGGTGACGAGGAGATAATTAAACGCGTGTGGTTGAGCGGATTTTCGTCGTCTCACCGCTGACCGGTGTGCGGCAGTGCCCCGGCGAAGCCGGAGAGATCCCCGCCCTCGAGGAGCGCGATCGTGTGTGTACCCACGGCACAGCCGGCGCGTGTCACGCTTTCCCCCCCTCCCCGCTGCATCCTGGAAATTATCTCACCGCCTTCGCCGTCTCTCCCTCTCTCCGCGCGCACTCACATATATCCGTCTCTCTCCTCGCTGTTTTATTCGCGAGCGAATGAGCGTGTCGTCGCACTCTTCGCGGGAGCAATAACGGAGAGCGAGACGGCCGGAGACTAGGACGCCGTTGCTACTTCGGTACTCGGCACGGACACGCGGACGCTTCGTTTCGTTGTTTTTTTCATTTTCTTTCCTTTATCCTCTTCCGGGTCCAACGAGATCGCAGAGAAGTTCCGCGCTGCGAGTGAAAATAATTCGTCGCACCGACGATAGTCACCGAGAACGAAAAAAGTTAAACCTAGACGGTGGGTAAATAATCGTTTATTTTTTATTCTTGCGAGATTTCTTCTTTTTTTTACGGGGGGCTGAGAATATTTTCAGTATAATTTTGTTGGGTTCCTTTCATAATATTTATCTCGCAACGAAGACCGGCTATAGTCAGGTTACTTTGCCACTCGGGCCTCGGAGGCGCGAGGACCTTTTTTCGGTGCTTACTAGTCGGACGTCTTTTTCGTTCGTCGAGCGGATGATAATGTTTTCACGGGACTTTTTCCACCGGACGGCGGTGCGTTTGCTTTAGCCTGGAATTCTCGTACGTGTTGCGGGTAAGCGTGCATCGGCTCTCACGTACCTTCGGCTCTCGCACTCTCGCTCGAAAGGCGTTTCGACACGTGAGCCGCCGGATAGACTCGACCAGCAATTACGGTAGCGCCGACGTCGACGGGCGTTCGCGCTGCTCTCCGCTTCCCCCTCCACGCAACGCGGTCGTACGCGATATGTTATATCGTATGTAAATACCTCGGTGCCTTATGATAGACTCGCACATTCTCGGTCACGAGCAGTGTCATGTAGAAAGTATTATCGTAGAGACGCAGAGAAACCGCGCAGACGAGGCGAACCCGTGCACGTACAGGTTATGTAGACGTCGGCGATAATAGCACGCGTCTCAGCCGATTGGAACGTTGACTCTGGGTCGATCACCGCAGCCAATCAACGACACGTGTGTACTCGCCTCTCGCTGTGTCCATGTACGAATAATAACGCGGAATCAATTGATCAGGACTTCGTCTTATCGTCATTTTTTTTTCTTTTTTTAAATCTCACTTTTTCATCGTTCGGGCACGATGGAGAAATACTGTTTATTTTTATATTCTCGCCTGCTTTAAATATATTTCCATGATACGAGATTATCGTGTCTTTTACATGATAATAAAAATGGGTGTTTACATTGTCGTTGATTTTTTTAAAGAGTTTTTTTTTGCTTCGTAGTTTTGCGTTTGAATGTCGCTGTTGCTTACGCCTGAGAATGTTCCAAAACATCGAAAAATCACGTTGTTTCCGCTTTAATTTCTTTGGTGCCAACTCGAACTTTTAAATCGGAAAATGTTATCCTTCATGTATTGTCGTAGGAGAACGATATGATAATGCATTTTTAAGTATTCCCACGTGCTTTAAATTAATTTTCGTATCACCGAATAAATTTCCTCAACGACCGGACACAATGATGTATTGTTCATGTTTATTCCGTTTCGATGTCGATTATTTTTCTACGTCAGCGAATTTTAAAAGTATTTTCCTCGCAAGCTCCTTGACATTTTACTTGCTATAATCGGAAAATGTTATCCTTCATGTTTCATAATAAGAGGACGATATGATAATAAATGTTTGAGTATTCCCACCTGCTGTAAATTAATTTTCATATCGCCAAACGAATTTCCTCGACGTCTGAACAGAACGATTTACTTCAAGATGACTCGTCCGTTTCAGTGTCGATTTTGCCTGAGCCTGCGAATTTTTCAACGGGTTTTCCTTTCAACCTCCCCCAACTTTTACTTCATACAATCGTAAAATGTTACCCTTTAGAAGAAGGATAATTTTTTTTTTCCAATGTACGGCTTTCGCCTTTTGCACAACGTAAATTGTTAACCTTTTTGTTTTATCATTAGGGAAACGATAGGATAATAAATTTATAATATTTCCACTTTAAATTAATTAAAAATTAACGTTCATACCGCGAAACGGATTTCCTCGACGTCCGAACAGAATGATTTACTACAAGATGACTCGTCCGTTTCAGTGTCGATTTTGCCTACGCCTGCGAATTTTTCAATGGGTTTTCCTCGCAAGCGCTCGAGCTTTTATCAACGAGGCCAACAGCGGAATAGACATCGAGAGCCTTGCATTTGCCCGTTCGACTTTCCTCTTGACTGTACTCAACCCAACCATTATATTAACGTATGCAACCTCATCGCCGTTGCTATCGTCGCGGCGCTACACTACTTAGTTTGAGAACTGTAATTTTTATCTAACTACAAAGTCGCGATCAAAGTTCCAACGCTAGGCGCAGGAATTTTTTTTTCTGTAGAGCGCCCGCAGCCGCAGCTCGCTCGGTCAGCTTGTTTGCAATTACTTGACAACCCTTCGTGTCATCGCACCGCACCGCCGTTCAACTCGCGCCTTCTATATTCATTCCTCGGTCTATTTTTATTAATCCAGTCAAACAGGCCGCTATGTCCGATATATCGTACTCTTTTTTTTTATTTATTTTTTTATTTTTTTATTAACACTAAAACGTGGTTGGTCTGACCTTTGATCAACGGAACCTCCGCGTTAACCAAGGTGTAGGTTTGGATAATACGGAAAACTCGGATAAAACGGATAAAGAAGCAGCGATGCGGGCGCATTGCTGCTTCTTTGTATTACGAGCTGCAAATACAACTGTTCCGATTCTAGAGTCAATGGTTCATGTTTGTGTGAAGTTAATGTTGATTAACTAAATTAAAATTACATTTCAAAGATAACTGCATCAGCTAGTGAAGTTAATGGTTACCTGGAGTTGTGTCTTATCTTTTTGAATTTATAATAACTTTTTAATATATAATAATACACTGTTCAAAAAAATTGTAAATTTAATGTATAATTGTGACGAAAAATGAATATACTTTTTCACTTGAATTAAAGTAAATTATTTTTTTTTAATATATATTTTCAATGGTTTTAATAAACTGAACATTAATTTTTCATCACGATTGTCATGAAATCATACATTTTTTTTACAGTGTACGCTCTCCCCACATTACATCGCATGAACGGGGTTCTATTGTATTTGTTATTCGCAGACATATCGTGATGATACGTAACGCGCATTGGCGCGACGCTCGGTCGAAAGATGATGACGCGTCTCTGTTGCAATTACCGATCGCGCGACGGTTACGCGTTCAATTCCTGCCGAGCACATTATTTACTTTTTTCCTTCCGGAATTAATCAATCGGTTCGGTTTAATGTGCAGATTTTTTTTTTAATTCGTCGCATAATCAATCAAATAGTCGCGAATAATGCAAAAATACTGTCGGGATGGAGGAAATGAGGTATTTATTTTCCCTGGGTGTCCATCGCGAGACGTATTTATCGACGCTCTTTGAAGACTTTTGCCCCGACGATGTAATTATAATTTATTTTATTTTCTATTTTTTACCTTGCATCATCAGTTAAACAATAGCGAATAACGGGGAAATACTGTTCGCTCCGTGCAAATGACGTGGTTTTATTTTCCAAAGATATTCATCGCGAGAAATATGTTTCGGTGCCGTTCCAAGAGTTTGCCCAGACGATGTATTTACAATTTATATTTAATCCTTTTTTTGTTAAAAATTTCAATTAGTAGTAGTAGTGGATTTATTGACAGTGCATAACATGGAACATGTTTTTTATACATGGAACAGGTTTTTCATACATAACATACCTCAATCACATATATATGCTGCCAATTGGCCATCGACCGAAGTCCTTCAGCCAAAATTCAATAAGCTTTTTTTATTTATGCTTTATTTATATATTTTTTTGTTCACCTTGCATCATGAATTAAATAATGTAGTCTATGCGAATGACAAGGTATTTATTTTCCGCGGAAATCTTATCGGCTCTCTTCGACGACTTTGCCTTGTAGATGTATTTGTAATTTATTTGAATTTAAAATTTTTTTAAGTCGCTATTTTTCGCGTGACACGTTTATCAGCGCTCGAAGACTTTCGCACTGACGATGTGTTTATAATCTCTTTATGCGATTTTTTTTGTTTCAGTTACGGAATTTCCACTGCTGCGACGACAACTTGAAGGTAAAGCGAATTGGAAAAATCAACGATGAACAAGATGGATTATCTCGACGTGACCCAGCCGAACTACTCGTACGTCTTCAATTTCGAGGAGAAGTTTATTCACCAGGACACGAGAGACTGGATGACGAACAACTGGACGAACGGGTTTTACGCCTGCGGAATTTACATGATACTGATTTTCGGCGGACAGTACTGGATGTCGAGCAGGCCGAGATACGAGCTCAGAGGAGTTCTCAGCCTGTGGAACACCCTGCTCGCGACATTTTCGATAATTGGATTTACGCGAACAGCGCCGGAATTGATTCACGTGCTGAGGAATTATGGGATTTATCACAGCGTATGCGTGCCGAGGTACGTGCCGCTATTCCACGATCACGAATTTCAGTGGAAATTGCTATGAGCATTCGACAAGCGCAGCGACGATCGAGTGACGCGAAAGTGTGAATTTTTTTTTTCGCAGTAGAATAATTGTAGGTAGAGGAACGTCGGCGAGCTAACAACGTGATACGTTTCGTACTATCTCGACTAGGTAATTATCGTGATGACGAGCCTGAAGCAGCTAGTCGGCCCGGTCATGAATAATAAAAATTGGATCGTTTGCCTTTTTAAAGTTAAGATTTGCCTTTTTTCAGGCATTCCCGAGGTTTTATCAGGAATTTATTTGAATAAAATTTGTGCGTCGCAATGAAACTGAGTGTATATTTCCATTCATATTGCGACGTCCCGGTTGACTATTTAACCCGTCGAGTCATAAATATTGACACTATAAAAACAGAACTTCGGTATCTCACGTTAAGAAATTAGTTTAAAAAATAACAAAAACTGGGTTCTCTATTGCCCACCGTGACGCAAAGGTTCAACGTTGATTTCTTTATTACGGGTAGCCAACACGGTTTTAGGAAGGAAAGACTAGGTTTACACTCGGTGAACTGCTCGAATCGGGCATTAAAGGATAAACTGGCAGAGCGACGTTGTCGTACACAGCTTCGGTAGCTTACTAACTAGTCTAGAAGGCAGTGGTTCTTATAGGGTCGTCCGTGGGAAAGGGTGCTTTCTCCGGAATGAATAAAGGTGTTTTTTTTTACATTAGTCAGTTCAGTCGGCAAAACAGGAAGGTTCAGCAGCTCCTTAAGGTTAAATATTGCGTAACAAAAAAATGCCTGCATTGTGTAAGAATATCAATGAAAATATGCACTCAGTTTCACTGTAATGATTACGATCATTTTCTTTAAGGACAATTAGTGATAATATACCTGAAAACGCCCGAAAAAACGGCGACTTTACGAAAATTAAAGGCCCAAATTGCAACCGTCAACGCAGGTGATTTTCCGTCCGGTAATTATCACATTCAAATGACGTCGTTGTAACTCTACGGACACGCGGGAAATGGTTAGAAACATTTGCGTAATCACCATAATCGCTCGACGCTGTATTACACATGCGATTTGTTTCTTTTTCCAACCGTCGATTATTACTGAAATAATTACGTTTAAATTATCGACCTTTTCTATTACCCTGAAGACTTCTGCATAAGACTACATTTTATCAAGATGTAACTAATCGGCTGTGTTTTACCATCGCACAAACCTCGTTTGGCGAAGTTCACTCGGAGAATAAAATTCTACGAGTCAACAATTATTTTTTTCTTCCTAAAGCAACGCATCGGCAAAATCTTGCTTCGAAGATGAAATTCGATGTCATGCATCTTCAGGGTCATTTTTTTTCGGAAGTTTTGGTTTTTTTTCTCTTGACAATATTCAAAATCGTCGGATTATCGCTCGAGTCAGTGGAATTATTGAAATTATATTATTATCTATTTGAGCGAAAATGCTTTAAAAATAAAAAATTTAATGAGCAGTACTTGATCGTCATACACCGTGCAGTCTCGTTAGTTTGCCTCGTTGCGTCGAAAAGCCTCGTGAAAAAAAAATCATTATAACGTGTCCACTTAACGAGCTCGACTGTTCGGTCACTGGTCGAGTCGCCTCATCTCGTTCACGTGTCCCGAAAAAAAAACTTATCGTTCGTTACTCGAAGCAAAAAAAAAAAACAGAACATTTACAGCCAACGAGTATATTTCCGATAGCATATTTATGCTACCTCTGTACTCGTCGGCTTTAAAATTTTAGCTTTTTTCCAAGTACTAATAAACGATAAATCATTGTTATCCTACTTGTAAACACTAATAAGGTTTAACATTTTTTCTGTCGTGCATTGTCAGTTTCATCCTGCCCGACCGAGTCTCCGATTTTCGGACGTGCGGTCCGGTCAGCTCGCGAAAATAATCATTATCACGTGTCCGTCTGCCGAACTCGACTGTTTGATTGCTGATTGAGTCCCCTTATCTCGCCCACGTCTTCCGATTTTTGTTGTTGTTTTGTAATTTATTGGTACTCAATTCAAAAATGTTAAGCGACTGTATATTTCCGATAGCATATATTATTCTTTCACAATTTCTGCTTTACAATAAAAAAAAAAAATTTTCTTACCATTTCTTTTTTAAGTTCGCGATACTAGCCATTATTACGTGCCCGATCGAGTCCCCTTATCACGCCCACGTGACCCGATTTTATCGTTCCTTACTCGATGGAAAAATAAACCAAAATTTTTTTAAGCGACTGTATATATATTTTCTTGCAATTTTTAATACTTTCAGTTTTCCTGCTAGCAAACACTAATAAGATTTTCATGATTCCTTAATTTTCAGTTTCATCCTTCACGACCGTGTCTCTGGTTTCTGGACGTGGATGTTCGTTCTCTCGAAGCTGCCTGAGCTCGGCGACACGCTCTTCATAGTGCTGAGGAAGCAGCCGCTGATATTTCTCCACTGGTACCATCACATAACCGTGCTGCTCTACTCGTGGTTCTCGTACACCGAGTACACGGCCTCGGCCCGATGGTTCGTCGTGATGAACTACTGTGTTCACTCGATAATGTACTCTTACTACGCCCTGAAGGCGATGCGCTATTCGCCACCCAAGGGGATATCGATGGTGATAACGGCCCTGCAGCTCACCCAGATGATAGTCGGCTGCGCGATAAACATATGGGCCTACCAGTATCTCTCGCAGGGCCAGAAGGAGTGCGGCATATCGAGGGTCAACATAAAATTCAGCCTGACGATGTACTTCAGTTACTTCGTTCTCTTCGCGCGTTTCTTCTACAACGCTTATCTGACCGGTGCGCGAGCGAAGATGACGAAGAAGTCGCTGTATGAGGCGAACGGAAACGGCCACATCGCCTCGGCCTCGGACTACAGCAACGGAAAGCTCAAGGCCAATTAGAGAAGATCTAAAAAAAAAATAAGATAGAGAAGATCTTGAAAAAAAAAAATACCAAACACAGGCGACTAAAGAATGAATGCGTGGTTTTTTCCGCGAGAACGCCTGTGAGGACATTTCCGTGTCGGCGGCCAATACCGGAGGAGACGAAAGCGAGTTCGCTTTACCACGGAGGCTGCACGGCGAAGACAGAAAAAAACCGCGGAACTTTGAACTCGGTGAATATATAAATATATATATAGAATATCTCGTCCTCGTCCGAGAGCCCGACGATTTTTCATCGTCGCGTCGAGAAACCAAACGCACCTTGAAAAAACGCACCGAGAGCGCCTGCGAGGATCGCTCGAACGGAGACACAAATAATAAATGTATGAATCTTTACCCGGTTCGACGTGTCGGGAGAACACTCGTCGCAGCTCGAATCTTAGAGTTATCGTGGTTAAAATTAATTTATCAACGAAAAAACGTCCCAAAAAAAAGCAAGAAGAAAAAACTTAATCTAGGTGCGAAGTGAAGTATGCTCGGAATGTATTCTCGTACGGTATTGTTAATGATTTTTCGCGTTTCCTGAGTACATCTCTGCGCTCTCTCACTCTCTTGTTCTCGTCTCTCGTCGAGAGGCAGGCGCGCGCGCCGGCCGGCCTTTCAATACGATATATCCGTAGTGTCCACACATCGGGTGCTCGAGCGTCGCTTGACCTACTTCCGTGATCTCGTCTCTGGCTCGTCGATGCCCCACCGACGACGCCTAACGAACTCGCATCACCCCGCGATGGTGACACGACTGTAAAGCGCTAAATTCTTTATTTTTCTTCTCAACGCAGATTTCTGTTCGCTGAAGGTAAAAAAAAAACAATTTTAAGTCATCTTTATTATGTTCGGCGTGGCGATGAATATACACGCGTCGCGAGCGCTCTCTGCCGGTGGCGAAACGCAAATGCGCTGTTGCAGTCGCGCTTACGTTTCCTGGAAATTATTCGAAAAATTATTTGGCTTTATAAGTTGCGAGATAAACCCGTTGAGGCTCGTCGGGCGTGAGAGTTGCCCGCGAGCGACAAACTGCATTCTGCGCACCGCTGCGGAACCCCGAACGACGAGAAAAAACATAACGGGCAGGCCGTCGCAAAAATTTCGTGGAACGGCTCGTTCTTTATTTTCTCTTTTTTTATTTTTACATCGATCGAGAGTTTTTAGGTAATGGCTAGAAAGTGAAAGAGAATGTGGTTGTTGTGTCGCGAGAGGTAATAAACATCGTGAATCTATCGCTCATCCCGCTTTCTAATCAGACCAAAAATGTTCGGTCTATTCTACCTTCCGACATGCCCGACAGAGGGCGCGATCGAAGCTTCGCTCGCCCGACACGCGTTTCCCCTCCCCTCGTTTATAAACGTAAACAACCGATGGAACTTTTGTCGGGAAGATTCGACGGGAAGGACGGCAGTAAAAATCGTTAATCTCACGCACAGCCCGCTTTCTAATCGAACGAAAAATTATTCCGGCGTGTTCGATGGAGCGCGCCATCGAAGTTTCGCTCGCCGACCACGCATCTCCTCCTCAGAGCCAGTTATAAACGTAAACAACAGACGGAACTTCGGTGCTTTCGATTTAGCGTTTTTCGTTAAGGTGGCGCTAAATCTCAACGTAACTTCAATATATTTTCAATGCATTTTTCTGCGAAACCGTTTTTCATTTTGTAGAATCGTTTCGGAGAAAAATGACTTCTAAATTTTTAATCTGTTTCTCGCACTCATCTGTGTTTAGCCTCCCCTTAATTCAACGTGGCTGCGCATGCGCACGTTCGTTCCGCGGTG